>OX439142.1:23934799-26822953 GCA_949318255.1 Pollenia labialis | reverse complement strand
GCGGCGCAGGAGAGGAAAAAAATGTGTTCCTCTACTAATTTTGTAAATAATGAACTGGAGAAAAACAATAAAAAGGTGACAATTTTACAAAATGAAGCAAGCTTGTCCATAAGCAATATTGAAATGCCATTAATATATAAAGAACGAATTAGCTGATTGGTACATAAATTTTCGGCCCTCAACAAGAGCCACACGGGAGTTACGTATATACTTCCACAACCACCCCTCGTAGACATTAACTCAATCATAGCCAAATACAGTAAACAAAATACAAATTAAGTCAACGACACTTTCAGAGTGTCGTTGACACAAGTAAAATAAAATGCTTATGTTTTTCTTTCTTTTAAATTAATTTTTTGTTGAAATTTGATTCTCCTAAATTCATTCATTAATTTTTACGATTTAAGAAAGGGCAACGACAATTGAAATACAAATTATGAATCAATAATCAAAAACCAATTTGTGTTTACAATTTTCGTTGAACAGAAAAAAAAAATGAATGACCAAACAAAATTGACATAAAGAAATTTTTACGATCAATTTTGTTTGATCAACATATTTTTTTCACCATAGGAATAAGTTTTAGATTTTAAGAAAATTGTACTTAAAAATAAGATGAATGAATAAAGAAAAGTTAGTTGAATATCAGAACTCAAAGGAACCAGTTTTTTTTCTTTTAACAACGTAATTGGCGCAGTCGAGGGGTAAAATTCTTAAGAACTTTTACCAAGAAAGAACCTCTAATTAAAACTAAAGTTTTAGTGAAACAAAGTGAACTATTTAAACTAAAGTTTAATTTTTTCAAAAGAAACTCTAATTAAAACTAAAGTTTTAGTAAAGTGAAACAAAGTGAACTATTTAAACTAAAGTTTAATTTTTTCAAAAGAAACTGTATTTAAAACTAAAGTTTTAATAAAGTAAAACAAAGTGAGCTATCTAAACTAAAGTTTAATTTTTTCAAAAGAAACTGTATTTAAAACTGAAGTTTTAATAAAATAAATTTTAAACTCGAACTAAAGTTAGAAAACACATTTATTCTAAAGAATAAAAGCGTTCAAAATTTTTTTTAAGTTAAAAAGTGAAGTGAATAATAAAACAAAAGCCTACAAAAATGAGCAGATTTGACGCAAACAGAGATTTGGCACAACCAGCCAATGAAACACAAATGGCACAAGTAATTGGGGCCCAAGAAGAGATAATAAATCAGTTGAGAACACAACTGGGAATATTGCAACGGCAGGAAGTTCATGAATACCTGTTAACCCCTAAAGAAATTATAACACAGTTTAGGCAACTGAAAGTTCTGGACAACAACCATGACGTCAATGCCTTTATAAAATCAGTGGAAGCAGTATTCGCCTTATGCCCAGATAATAATCTTCAGTTAACGAATTTAATAATGGCGATCATAATCAACGAGAAAATAAGTGGTGAAGTCGGAAGTTATATCAGAGAATCGGGTTCGAACACAACATGGAATGAAGTTAAAGCCAAACTAATGAAGTATTACAAGCCGAGAACAACGTACAGCGACGTCTTCAACAGATGCAGAAATATAAAAGTAAGCAATTTAAGAGAATTATTTAATTATTTTGATAAAGCTAAATATGAGTTAAGCCAAATATATTTATTTGACGAAAATCAACCAGATATTTACAGACCGGATAGAGTAGATGTAGACTTAGCAAATATACTTGTAGAAAAAATAGATATCCCAATGAGAGTACATTTCGACCTTAACACTACTCTAAATAACATTGTGATGAGATATTCACAAATTAAAGCACTAGATGACCCCAGGGCTATTCACTTAAACCATAGGAAAACTCCAAATACTAATAGATACAACCAAAATAACACATTTCCAAATAAAAATGAATACACCCAAAATTATACAGCAACAAACACTAATAGACTCAATCAAACTAACAACAATTCAAACAGAAACGAATACAACCAAAATACTAATAGATACAACCAAACTAACAACAATTCAAACAGAAACGAATACAACCAAAACACTAATAGATACAATAACAGGCAAAATAGACAAAATTTCCGTGAAGATAACGACACAAAACAAACAAGAACAAGTCATATGAGCACCGAAACCCGTTTTCCCACTCAGGAACCTATGGAAATAGGAACAATTAATGAGACTCAAACCCATGAAGAAAGGGAAATAAATTTTTTAATATCGCCTCAAAATCCACCTTACCAATAGTTACGATTTCCATAGGAAATCAGTCAATCAGATGTCTTATAGACACAGGTTCTACCACTAGTATTCTTTCAGAAGGAATACTTACGGAACAATATATAAAGGTTAAACCTGAGAAACCCTTATATTTCAAGACACTGAACGGCTCGAACGAAATTAAATATATAGTAACTACACCATTCCCAAAAGAATTTGGTTGCCATGGTACACTCCAATGGAAAATTATTAATTTTTCAAATGAAAATTTCTCAGGTATAATAGGACAGAATTTTTTACAGGCTCTTAAAGCAATAATTAACACTGACCAAAAATACATAAAAATATTAGATAATAAGTTATATTTTGAAGATTACAATTACCCTACTTACTTTCAAAACGTCTGCAGTCTACAACACATTGAGAATATTGATATAAAAGATAGTTTTGATTTTTCCTATATGAACGAAGAAGAACGTCAGGCAACCCTAAGGCTGCTTACTGAATTCGGAGATTTGTTTTTTAGAGAGGGAGATATTTTGTCATGCACAAATATGGTTAATCACGAAATAATAACCACAACGGATAGGCCATTATATTCTAAAATATATAGATATCCTCAGGTGCATGAGGAGGAAATTAAAAGACAGATTAAGGATATGATTAGACAAAATATAATACGTGAAAGCAACTCCCCATACAATAGCCCATTGTGGATCGTCGATAAAAAACTCGATAATTCAGGGACAAAGAAATACAGAATTGTTATCGACTATAGGAAATTAAACGAATGTACAGTAGATGATAAATTTCCCATTCCAAACCTGAACTCACTACTAGATAAATTAGGAAGGGCTCAGTACTTCACAACCTTAGATCTAGCTAAGGGCTTCCACCAAATTATGGTTAGAGAAGAAGATAGGAAGAAAACCGCATTTTCTACACCTTTCGGGCATTATGAATTTATCCGTATGCCTTTTGGTCTGAAGAATGCCCCATCAACATTCCAAAGGCTTATGAACAAGGTTCTCCACGAATACATTAATAAAATATGTGTCGTCTACATGGACGACATATTAGTATTTGGTACCTCTCTAAAGGAACACATTATCAATTTAAAGTTGGTATTTAAAGCATTAAAAAATGCAAAATTAAAAATACAAATTAACAAATGCGACTTTCTTAAGAAAGAAACGCAGTTTCTAGGACACATCCTCTCAGCAGACGGAATAAAACCAAATCCTGCTAAAGTCGAAATTATTAGAAACTTAAAAATACCCAATAATGCAAAGAAAATAAAATCATTCTTGGGAATGACGGGATTTTACAGAAAATTTATTAAAGATTATGCAAAAATTGCATATCCAATGACCCGATACCTAAAAAAGGACCAAAAAGTTAACGAAAACGATCCCGCTTTCATAACTTCATTTGAAAAATTGAAAGATGTTGTCACTAACTCTCCCATATTAAGGTATCCCAATTTTACAAAAAAATTCAAAATTACTACTGATGCTAGTAATTTTGCAATTGGAGCCGTTCTGTCACAGGACGGACATCCGGTTGCATATGCCTCTAGAACACTTAATAAACACGAAACTAATTACGCTACAATTGAAAAAGAATTGTTGGCAATAGTATGGGCCTTAAAATACTTTCGACCATACATTTTTGGAAGACAATTCGACTTAGAAAGTGACCACCAACCACTGAAATGGCTGATGACTAAATATTCAGGTAAAGACATAAATCCAAGACTTCAGAGATGGCTTATTGGCTTGAGGGAATATGATTTCTTAATTGAATATATAAAAGGGAAAACTAACAATGTCGCTGACTTCTTGAGCAGAATAAGTAACGACGAAATTAATGCTCAAGCAGAAACTTGCGAAAATGACGAAGAAACCAATAGTATGTCAGTCGAAGTAGAAACAGTCCACTCGCAAGAAGAAGATCTAGGATATAGCATTCCAATTTTGGACACAGTCGTCAATAGGTTCAAAACACAAATTATTATTACTCTAGAGAAACAAAATACTGTTGAAACTATATTTAATCACAAAAGAATATATATAGATAAAAATGATATCGATCAAAACAATGTTTTGGATATCATTAGAAGAGAAATAGGGAGAGGAAAAGTAGGCATATATTCCCACCTTAACGATCATGAATACTATAATGTTCAAAAAATTATCGAGGAAGAGTTCTCCGAAAATACCGATGTAAAATTTGTTAAATGTTCACTATTAGCAATGGACATAGAAGACGAAGCTAATTTAAGGACACAAATTGCTTTATTTCACAAAAATGAAAGCGGTCACTGTGGAATAACGGCAACCTTTGAAAAACTAAAAACAAAACTATATAATCCTAACCTCAGAGAACAAATAGCTAAAGTTATAAATAATTGTGACATTTGTTCCGGAGGAAAGTATGACAGAAATCCGATAAGAAACAAATTTTATTTAACCGAAACACCAAAAACTATTAATGAAATTATCCACGTAGACACTTATGTTAATAGCAAATGTGCATTTATTGTTTTTATCGATAAATTTTCAAAACATGCTACATGTTTTCCTCTCACAGACAGAAACAGCAGAACACTAGTAGCACAATTAGAACAATTCTTAGCACTCAAAGGTAAAGTTAATAAGATCGTTTTTGATAATGAATTCAACAATGAAAATGTAAAGGAGTTTCTACAAGCAGAAGGTATAGAATACCATATTACAAAGCCAAACAGTCATACCGGTAACAGCGACATAGAAAGGCTTAACAACACTATTACCGAAAAAATAAGAACTTTAAATCTCGAAAATTATCTACCAATCACCCAACAAATACAAAGAGCAATTAGGATATACAATGACACATATCACAGCACAATTAAATGCACACCGTTACAAGTCCAAAATCACACAATTGACCACACAACAATTTATGAAAGATTATGTAAAGTTAAACAACAAAGAATAACAAAAGCAAATAAGAATAGGGAAATTTATACGGAAACCCGACAAGAAGGTTTTATAAGAAACTATAAAAATTTAAGACATAAGGAACAACCGAAATTTAGGAAAATGCCTTTGCAGGGAATACATACTGACAATATAAAAAGACCCAATAAATTTAACAATATAATAGTAGATTAAAATTAACAACTGATCAATATTACAGGCAACATTGTGGATAATAATGACAATAATGCTATTAGCACCAACCCAAGCCAACATAGTGCTTCAACCAATAATGGAAACTAACGGTTACATAGAAATTAATAACAGTAATTCTAGTATACCCATAGAGTCAGATTTAATTTTACACTACATGGATGTAAAAGAAACAACAGATATTCTTTTAGAAATGAGAAACGATTTAAATACTTTGAATACAAATGAACAAATATTTATAAAAAATGAAATAGATACATTATTAAGCAAGTTAAAAACAATAACACCAAATAACAGACAAAAACGTGGACTGATTAACTTAGTAGGAAATGCATGGAAATATCTCTTCGGCACTATGGACAACACTGACCAGGAGGACATCACTAATCATTTTAATACAGTCGATACCAACATACATAACTCCATAACAAATTTAAATCAACAAATAAAAATTAACGATCACCTAAACAAAACAATACTACTTATAAGAGATACTCTAACACAAAACCAAAAGAACAGTATGCATTTTATGGAAGGACTCCACAAATCAGTAAGGGACATACTTAAAAGGACCATTTATCTTGAAAGCTTACTTATCTTAACAACAATAAGAAATCACATAGAACACATACAAAACTATATAACAACAGCACAAAATGGTATAAGTGACGCTAGCATTTTGACAAAACAAGAAATCGAAGATTACGAAATTAATATAAGTAAAATTAAATATTTAAGAACAGCTATTCTCGAAAAAAACAATGAATTAATTTTTGTAATTAAAATACCCAAAACATTCCAATATGTACAAATAATAACTATAATACCCATGCCCTATTTAAATAAAGAAATAGAAGCAGGAATTGAAAATACATTCATATACAATAATGAAACCTTTACATATAAGGAAAACAATTATATAAACGAATGTAGGATATCAAAACATTGCACAATAACAAAAACATGTAAACTTGTAAAGAACGATAATACAGAAATCATAAATATCAATGACCAAACGATCATAGTCAAAAATGCAAGAAACAACACAATTACGAATAATTACAACAATACAAAAAATGTATTAAATGGAAATTTTTTAATACAATACAATAATTGCACATTAACGATAGCAAACAAAAAATTTTCAAATCAAAACAAAATGTATTTAGATAAAATAATAGTTCCAAAATTCAGAAATATAACGTTTAACAGTACACTTACAATGGAAGAAGTAAAGCTAAAAACTATTCAGAATTTAAAAGAAATAGAAGAAATTAAATACAACAATAAAATGATATCCTACGTTATACCACCAATTGTGGTTGTACCACTTATAATAATATTAATATTTTTATTATACGATAAATGTAAAACACATAATAAAAGAATTCAGGAGAATCCTTTATCTAGAGGGGGAGGAGTTACGTATATACTTCCACAACCACCCCTCGTAGACATTAACTCAATCATAGCCAAATACAGTAAACAAAATACAAATTAAGTCAACGACACTTTCAGAGTGTCGTTGACACAAGTAAAATAAAATGCTTATGTTTTTCTTTCTTTTAAATTAATTTTTTGTTGAAATTTGATTCTCCTAAATTCATTCATTAATTTTTACGATTTAAGAAAGGGCAACGACAATTGAAATACAAATTATGAATCAATAATCAAAAACCAATTTGTGTTTACAATTTTCGTTGAACAGAAAAAAAAAATGAATGACCAAACAAAATTGACATAAAGAAATTTTTACGATCAATTTTGTTTGATCAACATATTTTTTTCACCATAGGAATAAGTTTTAGATTTTAAGAAAATTGTACTTAAAAATAAGATGAATGAATAAAGAAAAGTTAGTTGAATATCAGAACTCAAAGGAACCAGTTTTTTTTCTTTTAACAACGTAATTCGGGCTCTATTAAAAATACTGCATGATCAAAATCCTTCCCTGAGGGACTCCAGCTTCAATTGGCTGAGGAGAACTTAAAAAATCACCTTCTTTAATAATGAATTTTCGACCGACCAGGTAGCTTTCTAACAGCTTGTGTGTATTAACCGGTAGGTTTAGCTTCAATTTATGTAACAAGCCTACATGCCAGACTTTGTCAAAAGCTTGAGAAACATCTATGAAGAGAGCGGAGAAATATTTTCTTTCTTCAAAGGCTTTTCTTATGGCGTTTACTATCCGATGGGTTTGTTCAATTGGGCTATGCTCTCTTCTACCGAATTGATGATTAGGTATACAACCATTGTCATTTAAAATTGGGCTTAATTTTGACGCTAAGAGCTTCTCAAACAGCTTTGATATATTAGATAATAAGCTAAAATTGATGATTAGGTATACACCCATTGTCATTTAAAATTGGGTTTAATTTTGACGCTAAGAACTTCTCAAACAGCTTTGATATATTATATAATAAGCTAATAGGCCTATATGACTCAACTTTTGTGTGATATTTTCCTGACTTTGGTATCATCGTTATTAAGGAGGCGTTCCATTCATGAGGGTAGTATTCAAGGCGTAAAACAGCATTCAAATTATAAAGAATAATTTTCTTTGCTATGCGAGGTAGCTCCAAAAGCATTTTGTTACTGACCTCATCAATACCAGGTGCCTTCTTGGTGTTTAATTCACAAATAGCCTTTTCTATTTCCTTTACATATCTCAAATCTTAGGGGAATAGCTGCTCTAACATAAACAGGCAGCAACTCGTTCGCTATATCGTCAGGTATATTTGGGGTAAATACGTTTTTCAAATGATTTACAAACAGGTTTCCTTTTTCATTATCATTTCTTGCCCAACTTCCATTCAGGTTTCTTAATGGTGGTTTCGAGATAACTGGTCTTTGAGTTTTCTAGCTGCACGCCATAATGAGTAGTCTGATTGTGGAGTTGCATCCATGTCCCTAAGATATTTTCCACGGAAGCCGTTTTTTGAGTCTACAGTAATTTTCTTAGCCTTTTTGTACACTCTTTTAATTCATTTTTAAGTTGAGGGGATCTGTACAATTGCCACTCTTCGTACTCTCCTTTTTTCATTCATCGACATCTGTAAAATATATTTTATTATAATTGGTTTTTTGAGGGTTTTACTGGACTGTTGAACAGCTAGTTAAAGATAACTGTCAAAATTGACAAAAGAGAGATCCACATTTTACGGTGTGCTAAGTGGTATATTTTCTGTGCAATAGGTACTGAGATATTTTTTATATTTTAACCAATTTATTTGTGTAGCTGACGTCGCTACGTAACCAGAGGGAGATACAATTCTCTTGGTGTTTGTTATAGTAACTATTGTAGGTGTGTGATCAGAGGATAATTCTAACGAAGCTTCAACGTGAATCGTTTCTGTGGGGATGTTTTTAACCACGCCGAAATCGATGACATCTGGAATTTTTTGCGGATCAGCAGGCCAATATGTTGGTTGTCCGCTCGCGACAACAGTTAAATTCATTTTAGAGATTGTATTAAACACAACAAGACCCTTTGATGTTATAAGTCGTGACCCCCAGAAGGTATGTTTAGCGTTATAATCGCCAGCAGCCAGAAGACAGGGCCCTAATGACTTATAATATTTATAATATTGGCTTTCTGATATTGCAATTCTAGGTGGTGAGTATAAGGATGAGATTAATATGTTTCGATTCAGCTCTTCAACACAAATATTTGTTGCTTGAAGATAATCTTCACGATCATCACACATTAGGTAGTGTTTGATTCGGGTTTTGATCAAAATGGCAGAACCTCCATAAACATGTTTCATATTTTTTTTAAGCTCTAATCGTGACTTAAAGTTTTACATAGCCTGAATGAAAAAAAAATTCGTAACATTAACAACCCATAGAAATATAAAAAAAAATATTCTTATTAAAAATTTCATTCTGCTAACGTAACCCTCGTCGCTATTTTGAATTTTGTCATTTAATAAAAGAAACTTTTCATTTAACTAATGAAACGAATTCAACGTAATCGTTTCGTTCCCGGTACGAAGTGTTTTTTTTCAGTGTACTTGAAATGATTGAAGAGGAAGTGTTTGAACATTTTAATGATTTATTTGCAATGAATCGAACTCAGTTTGTGTCCGGCAGAAAGCCTGCAAGCGAGTATTTGGGTCCTAACGAAGTAACAAAAGTCAAAAGAAGGTACGAAGAAAAAAGGAGGCTGATTGTGAAGTGCCGTGAAGTACATCAACCAGTTGCGACTTCATGAAGCATTGGCAGTCTGAGAACTACGAATATCTGTCATCAACCGAGGCGGATGATCTGCAGGATGGCCGAGTGTAAGGGTCTCAACGGGTTAAATGTACGACTCACCATACCTTGAAAGGAAAAAACAAAGAAAAAGAAGTATTATTGAATTGTCTGTCGGTAAGAGAAGTTGTTCCTATACAAAGTCGCATATTACAAATAGTTTTAATCTAAAGTTGGAAATCTTTAAAAGTTGCCTTAAGTGGAAAATAAAATAAAAGTTGTCTTAAGTTGAAAATTGTTTAAAAGTTGCCTACGTTGAAAAGTATTAAAAGTAGCCTCAATAGTTGTCTTTAAAATCTAAATTTACCTTTGTGAAAGATGCCTAAAGCTTACTATTATATAACATTACCCTTAATTTAAAAATTAAAATCTAAAACTACCTAATACTCATTACATTTAACTTAATTTTTGGATACTTTTAATAAATTGAATTACATTCAAAACTAAGGATTTGTGTTCTTATTTGGAAATTGGACATAAACTCTTTACATATGTATATACATATGCATTAATGTACAAGTTAACAACAATTATATTAAAAACACTCAATAAATAATTAGTGTCAAAACATAAATAATGCTTACCTGTTGTCTATGCCATTTATTGCAATTTCATTTACTTTGTATTTTAAAAATGCTGACTTAATTTACTTTGTATTTTAAACAACAAGAAAAATGCTGACTTATCAAAAAGTAACTTTATTTTAAAGGTATTATTATTAAAATTATTCTTAAGTAAAATGAGTATTATTCTAAACGTGTTTAAATAAAGAACGCTTTTAAAACCAAGCGGTTAAAAGCAAACATTAAAAAAAACAAAACACAAAGTTTTTGTTTAATTGGCGCCCAACGTGGGGCCACGCGTTCTCTAAAGTAAATTGGCTAAGACCTTAAAACTGAGGAACGAAAGTGTAAAAATTCGTCCTATAAGTTAGCTCATAGCCTTGTGCGTGGTCACCACAAGACCTAAGGACTAAGAGAAAAGGCAGCACGTCTCATCGCCGTTAGTCTACAAAAATAAAAGCAGAAAAGAGGTCCCTTTGTAGCTATACTTCGCACGAAAGTATGTCACTCCCTGGTTGAGGTTAATGTATAGACTCTGCCTATCCCTCAATTATGTACCGGCTAATTGAAGGAGGGTAAAGGTGGTTTTTATACCCAAAATCGGAAGGAGTAGTCATGATACCGCGGGGGACTTTCGTCCAATCAGTCTATCATCTTTTCTGCTCAAAACTCTGGAGAGACTTCTGGACTCACATATATGGCATCGACTGGAGGGTACATCACAACTCTCATGTAGTCAACATGCCTACCTTAAGGGTCGGTCTACGGAGACGGCGCTACACGAAGTAGTAGGGGCCATAGAACGATCACTGGAATATAAACAATTTACCATGGCCGCCTTCCTGGATATTGAGGGCGTTTTTAACAACGTCACGATCACTGCGATCGAACAGGCTCTAACTGATCTGGGTGTCCAGGAGTACATCATTAGATGGTTAGTGAGCATGTTGAGGTCAAGGATCGTTACATCATGTCTTGGCAACAGTGTGAGGTCAAAGAATGTTAGCACGGGTACACCCCAAGGTGGGGTGATCTCTCCTCTGCTCTGGCTCATCGTTGTTAACTCGATTCTTACTGGCCTGGATAACAGTGGCATCAAGACGGTAGCCTATGCGGATGATGTGGTGTTACTAGTATCTGGTGTGTTTCTGGATGTGATGAGTGACATTATGTCCAGTGCGTTGGGGGCGCTCAGCAGCTGGGCCCCCCTGTCGAATCACGCGAAATATCTGGGAATTATCCTGGACTCGAAACTATCATGGAGATTGAATACTGAACACAGGGTTAGGAAGGCTACGGTGGCTTATTACGCCTGCCGTAGAATGTTTGGCACCAGGTGGGGCCTTAATCCTAGACTGGTCAAATGGCTATACACGGCAATAGTACGGCCCATTCTTACATATGGATCTCTGGTATGGTAGACCGCGACGGGCAAGAAATACATCGTGGTTCAGCTGGGCAGAGTACAAAGATCAGCCTGCATTGGAGCAACAGGCGCTCTACGCACTAGTCCTTCAGAGTCTCTGAACACTATACTGCACCTTGTTCCAATTGAAATACACCTTATGGCCATATCCGTCAATAGCGCGGTCAGGCTCTCTTCATCGGGATGTTGGAAGGCGAGGACGTACGGTCATGCAAGGATCTTACAGAAGCAACCCACATCTCTGAAACGACCAACGCACTATATGATACCCCGCATGGACTTTGATAGGAAATTCAAGGTCATATTCCCGTCAAGACGGGAATGGAGCAGGGGTATCCTGGCCGAGGAATACCGCACGAGGGTTTACACGGATGGGTCAAAGATGACTTGTGGTGTCGGCTCCGGGGTCTGCTCGGAGGAACTACATGTAAACCTCTCTTTCCGTCTGCCGGATTGGGCCAGCGTATTTCAGGCTGAAATACTGGCGATCAGAGAGGCATGCAGAACGCTATACGGTAGGAACATCAGCGATAAAATTGGCATCTTCGTCGATAGCCAGGCAGCTCTGATGTCACTGAAGTCACACAAAACAACATCCATCCTCGTCAACCAGTGTAGGGAAGAACTGTCCAGACTGGGCAGCCTATCTGACATTACCTTAATTTGGATCCCTGCGCATAGGGACCATTACGGCAATAAACAGGCGGATGGGCTGGCCAAAACTGGAGCCGCTCTTGATATTTCACAGGTTGTGCCAGTCGCAACACCCCTGGGAACTATCAGGCGCGAAATCTTCTGGCACTATCTGGATATGGCTGACGATAAATGGAGGAAACTAGATGGCTGCAGGGCTACCAAGGAAACGTGGCCCACATATGACATAGGTCGCTCTGAGCGACTTCTTAAATTCAGTCGGAAGGACGTGTCAAGACTTACATACGTGCTTACTGGTCACTGGACGATCGGCAAGCACGCTATGAGACTCGGCCTCCCTTTCAATGAATGCTGCCGCAGCTGCAGGGAACCTGGAACTAAGGAGACAGTATTTCATCTCCTATGTGATTGCCCGGCGCTTAACTCAATGCGACATAGACTATTCGGGAATTACCTTCTACAAGGACTCTCGGAGATATCGCGGGTGGGACTCAACAGCCTGCTGAAATACCTCAACGCAACGGGCTGGCTCTAGCCACCTCGGCATTGCTCCTGGGTCAAGTTTGATCGAGGGGTTCCAATTTCTTGACGAGTTGTGTGGTGTCAAAACGGAGCCACTGTCGGCTCTACTTGCTGCACGCCTGGACCTATGCGTGCTACCACGTTAACCAACCAACTTGGTCATGCAAGGCATACTGCTACTTACCCCCTGTATGCGTAGTATGTGGTGAACTGCACGGTACAGTTCTTTGCGATAGGTCTAAAATCGACCCCGACGTAAAAAAAATGTTGCAACTGTGGCGGTAACCATACTGCCAATTATAGAGAACGCCCCGTATATAATATCGTTAAGCAGTCGGTTGGACCGAAAACTAATCCTCCCCAAATGCAGGTAACAAATCAAGTGACGACAAATGACACACAGGCTCCGCAGCCGGGTAATAACAGAGCCTCTTATGTTAACGTCCCAAAATCAAACCATGTGCCAACGCAAGGTTCCACGCCGAATAATGATGAAACTACAGTTTCTAATTTAAGTCGTCTAAAAAAAACCATGGGAACATTAGTGCAAACAGTAAATAATTTTACGAACACAATGGGTAATATGATGCAGGAAATTCTTAGAATGCAATCGATGTTGTTGCAAGCTGTGCCTAACAAGCCACGAACTGTTTAAAAATTTGTTTTTGGAACGCAAACGGCATCCGCCAACATCAAAATGAATTAGAATATTTTCTTAAAAATAAACAAATTGAATTCATGATGGTTTCTGAAACTCATTTGACCTCAAGAAATACGTTTAAAATTACTAGTTATATACTATATGATACCAAGGACCCTCGAGTTAGAGGAGGTTCTGCCATTTTGATAAAAACCCAAATTATACACTTCTTAATGTGTGGTCATCGTGAGGATTATCTGCCACAACAAACATTTGTGTTGAAGAGCTAAATCAAAAGATAGTAATTTCATCTTTATACTCTCCACCTAGATTTTCAATATCAGAAAGCCAATATTGTGAATATTATAAATCACTAGGACCCTGTTTCGTGGCCGCTGGCGATTACAACGCTAAAAATACCTTCTGGGGGTCATGACTTATAACACCAAAGGGTCGTGTTTTGTTAAATACAATCTCTTAAATGGATTTAAATGTGGTCGCAAGCGGACAACCAACATATTGGCCTACTGATCAGCAAATAATTCCAGATGATTCCGATTTTGGTGTGGTTAAAAACACCCCAACAGAAACGATTTATGTTGAAGCTTTCTTAGCATTATCTTCCGACCACTTACCTGCAATTGTTACTATAATGAACCCCAATAGAATTGTATCCCCGACTGGTTACTTAGCGACGTCAGCCACACAAATAAATTGGTTAAAATATAAAAAAATTTCTCAGTACCCATTGCACAGAAAATATTCCGCTTAGTACACCGGAAAATGTAGATCGCTCTATTATTAATTTTGACAGTTATCTGAAACTAGCTGTTCAAAATTCCAGTATTGGTCCAAAACAAAAACAAGAAAATATTAAAATATATTTCACAGATGTCGAGCGGCTCTTAACTGAAAAAAGGCGAGTTCGAAGAGAGTGGCAACTTTACAAATCCCCGCAACTTAAGAATTTATTAAAAGAGTGCAGAAAAAGGCTAAGAAGTAGTGTGTTCGAGTAGTGTTTTGTCCGTCGTGCTGTTAACACGTTTTTTCTTTATTGTCCCCGTGTTCTCGTCCTTTAATGTTAAAATTAAATTACTGGTGTTTACGTCGTCCGTCAATTAAATAGAAAAAAAAAAAAAAATTAATAAACAAAATAAAATAAAATAAAAAAATTTAAATAAATACAAAAGAAATAGTTTAAACTTAAAACAATAAAATAGACCAACAATTTTACATATTAAACTAAAAACACAAAATCCAAAACAAACAAAAAATATACACAAAACATAACTGAAAATATTAAAAAAAAAAAAAAAACACAACACTTAAAAAGAAAAAATACAATAACAACACTCACTTAATAACTGTGGCTTCAATTCGAAATAAAAAAAAAAAAAAAAAAAATAAAACAAACAACAAAAACAATAAAACACATTTCAACTCTTTTAAAATCTAATTTACAATAACAACTAAACAAGTGCACAATCATCTACATAAATAACCTACAACACACATCAAATACACAACCACACAATATCAGGATACATTTACACCTCGATATACGCGATTAAAAATATATTTTTTTGGCAATGACCAAACGAGGGGCTTTTATGTCCCCGTTTACAGTGCCATTGCTGTTCACTTTTCCCATACCATTTTTCTACGAAGTTTAATTGGCATTATGCCAGATTGCTGTTGGTTACTTAATGACAAAGGCATAACACTGGCCATTGAGTAACTTTCTCAGCAGCAATTTGGTATTTTTGTCACGTTTACTATCGTAAGGAGTATTGCCTTGAATCTTCTTAATTTGTAATGACAGGTAGATTTCGCATAGACTTCTGCAATATACGCGGATTGAGAGCGAATTATTTCTCTTTATATGCTCACATTCGCTTCAATCGGCCGGATGTTTTCGCCTTATGTGAAACCCAGGTGTGTGGGGATGCTGATCCACAGGATTTTCCCATACCTGGGTATCAACTTCTATCCCTTTTTTCTCTTCATAGGGGCCTTGCTATGTACATTCGCAACGATGTTGTGTACCAGTACCAGCAACATCTTACATGTGGTGATGCGGAATTTAGTTCCCTCTGGGTTAAATTCCGGATCAGGACACACATGTTGCATTTCGGATTTCTGTATAGAAGTCCAAACATGGAAACGGCGGCTTCCCTTAATGGCTTTGACGCCCTTTCCGATACCATTTCTAGAATCCTGGAAAGTTGTCCGAACAGTGAAATTGTAGTTGCTGGCGATTTTAATGTCCACAACTGTTCCTGGCTTCGCCATTCGAGCCATACAACTCCCGAGGGCCAATACGTTGAGTTATTCGCCGCGCATAACCACTTAGCGCAATTAGTGAATGAGCCAACACACAATTCGTGTGTTGTAGGGCAATCTCGAAATACTCTTGACCTTTTTCTCACTTCTCACCCTGAAAAGTACGAAGTGAGAACACTCGATCCTCTCGGGAATTCGGATCACAATACCATTTCTGCTTACTTTTCATATTCGGCACTTCATAGCGTTTCGAAAACAGCCCCGAAACGCTCGATTTTTATTTATGAAAAGGCTCGTTGGGCCGAGCTTAACGAATTTTACCGGCATTTCAACTGGAAACTATGTTTCCTTGACAATAATGTTGATGCCGCAGCAAAAATGGTCGTAAATGTAATTTTGCTTGGAATGAAACTTTTTATTCCCTCGAAGCGAATTTCGGTTAAACCAAAACTTAAGTGTTGGTTTAACCAGACGTGCAAAAATGCAGTCAGATCCAGAGAGGAGGCGTTTAGTAGTTGGCGTTTGAATAAAAACGCAACTACTGATCACCTACGAAAGAAGGCAAGATCTGAGTGTGCCAAAGTACTTAGACGGGAAAAATTTCTACACGAACAGCGTCTTCGTGCTAAGGTCCTTGCTGCTCCTCGGGGCAGTAAGACCTTTTGGTCCTTCGTTAAAAGAGTAAGGGACAGTGCTAGTTCTTCTATCCCAGCGCTTTTAAAGGACGACAAAATATTTACTGACCCGATTGATAAAGCTAACCTCTTGGCTGAACTGTTTGCAAGTAATTCGTTCTTGCCGGAAAGCAATCAATCACTGCCCGTGGTCGGAAGAGTATCATGTACTATGCCCAAGATATTTTTCCGATCACGCGCAGTCAAAAGGGTTCTTTCGGATCTTAACGTAAACAAGTCACCGGGGCCGGATGGCATATCAGCACTGGTATTGAAACAGTGCTGTTCGACGTTAGCTCGTCCGTTGGCCAACCTTTTCAGCTCTTCGTACCGTGCGGGAATATTTCCCTCTTGCTGGAAGGTGGCCAATGTTCAGCCAATCCCCAAGAAGGGTGAGGCTACTAACCCTGACAATTACCGCCCAATCGCAATTTGCTCTTCGCTCTCGAAGGTGATGGAGAGCATGGTTAATTACCATCTTGTGAAATATCTGGAGACGAATTCACTTCTCAGTGACAGACAGTATGGTTTTCGTGGTAGCCGATCTACAGGAGACCTGTTAGCGTTTCTTTCAGAACGTTGGAGTCGGTCCATTCACCGCTTTGGTGAATGCAAAGTGGTTGCTCTGGATATTTCCAAGGCGTTTGATCGAGTGTGGCATGGTGCGCTTGTGTCAAAGCTTATTGCTTTTGGTGTCGGTAATGATTTCTCTCGATTTATATCGAGTTTCCTCAGTGATCGCACTATACGTGTTGTTATAGATGGGATTGCATCAAACGAGTTTCATCTGAATTCAGGGGTACCGCAAGGTTCTGTCCTTTCTCCTACGCTATTTCTTATATTTCTTAATGACCTTCTTAGTCATACTTCAAATCCTATCTACTCTTTTGCAGATGACAGCAACATTTGTCATTCATATTCCTTCGATCATAGGCCAAGCCTTGTTGAGATTGGGGGCAAAAGGCAGAATATGAATGACACACTTAATCAGGACCTAGCTGCAATCTCTGAGTGGGGTCTAGCGAATAGGGTCGAATTTAATGCACGCAAGACCCAATGTTGTATGTTGACCCACGGACGGGCCGTGGGACCAACTATGTCATCTGTAGTAATGGGTGGCATTGATATTGAAGAATCGGATACTCTTGATGTTCTGGGCATGAGAATACAGTGCGATGTCCGCTGGAATAAACACGTTTTTAAAGTGTCGAAAGAAGCATTCAAGTGTTTAGGTTTTTTAAAACGGTGCAAGACTTACTTCACTTCATCCGATCTCCTTACTATCTATGCCACCTATATCCGACCGAAGATGGAATACAACTCCCATATATGGGCAGGGGCTTCAAAGTCTATTTTGAACCTTCTGGACCGTGTACAAAGGAGGGCGGTGAAGCTCATCAATGACAGTAGGGTATCCAACTCTATTGACTCATTGGAGGATCGTCGGAATGTGGGTTGTGTGACACTTTTCTATCGATATTACCATGGGAGGTGTTCCACTGAGATGAGTGAACTTATTCCACCCGCCCGAATATTTCTTCGTAATACTCGCTCATCCAGTGGATCACATCCGTTTGTAGTCGATTGTCCTGTGTTTCGCACAACGCATTATAGAGAAAATTCGTTTTTCAGTCGAACTATCCGTATGTGGAATAAACTTCCCGCAGAGGTCTTCCCCGGTACTTACAATTTATTAAGATTCAAGTCAAATGTCCACAAACACTATTCCCTCTTTCCTCCTTCCCAAACCTTATTTTCCTGATCAACACAATGCACTGCATATATAGGGGGCATCCCCTGAGTGTTGGTTTATCGCTAAAAAAAAAAAAAAAAAAAAAAGAAAGGTACTGCAGACTCAGAAAACGGCTTCTCTAGAAAAATATCTTAAGGAACTTGATGCAACTCCACAATCAGACTACTCATTATGGCGTGTAGCTAGAAATCTAAAAAGGCCAGTTATATCTAAGCCACTATTAAGAAACTTTCAAGGTAGTTGGACAAAAGACGATATTGAAAACGGAAATCTGTTTGTTAGTCACTTGAAAAGGTATTTACACCAAACATATCTAACGATATTGCGGTCGAGTTACCACCTGTTGCTGCTAGAGCAGCTATTCCCATAAGATTTGACATTAGAGATATCGAAAAGGCTTTTTGTGACCTAAACACTAAGAAGGCACCTGGTATTGATAAGATCAGTAATAAAATGCTTTTAGGGCTACCTCGCATAGCAAAAAAACTATTCTTTTTATTTTAATGGTATTTTACGCCTTGAATACTATCCTCAAAAATTGAAGGTTTCCTTAGTTACCAAGATACCAAAGCCAGGTAAAGATCACACAAAAGTTGAGTCATATAGGCCTATTAGCTTATCATCAAATATGTCAAAGCTGTTTGAGAAATTATTAGTTTCAAAATTAACACCAATTTAAGGTGACAATAGATGTATTCCAAACCATCAGTTGGGATTTAGAAGAAAACAATTAAACAAACTCATCGAATAGTAAATGTCATAAGAAACGCATTTGAAGAAAAAAAATATTGCTCAGCACTCTTCATCGATGTTTCGCAAGCTTTTGATAAAGTCTGGCATGAAGGCTTATTAAACACACACAAGCTATTAGAAAGCTACTTAGTCGGTCGTCAAATTATTATTAAAGAAGGAAATTTCTTAAGTTCACCTCAGCCAATTGGCGCTGGAGTTCCACAAGGCAGTATCCTGGGTCCTTTATTATACTTTATTTATACTTCGGTCATGCCAACAATCAACTACACCCAAACTTCAACATTTGCAGACGATACAGCTTTTCTTAGCGTCCACGAAAACCGTTATGAATCATCTCGTTACTTACAGGATCATATATTTCAACTAGAAATGTGGCTAAGACAATGGTAAATGAGCAAAAATGCGTACATATAACAATCACCTTGCGCCAGGAATCTTGCCCCTATTACAATCAATTATCAAATAATTCCTCAACATTCTCATGTAAAATATTTCGGTATACTTCTTAATCGGCGTTTAACGTGGAAATACCATATAGAGGCAAAATTAACTCAAATGAAACTTAAAGCCATTCAAATTCATTGGCTTATTTGAAGAAATTCTTTCCTTAGTCTCCATTGCAAGCTTCTACTTTACAACTCTATCTTAAACCCTATCTGGTGCTATGGTATTTAAATATTTAACTGTCTCGGCCTCTAATATCGAAAAAATTCCAAGGCGCCAAAATAAACTTCTTCCAATAATCACAGCCGCTAGAAAGAAATTACCGAAATCAAGTTTCGGTCACATTCGGTAATTTTTTTCTATCATTTTCTTAACACCAAAATGAAAAATGTGACTACTCGCTCATTCATTTCTTGAAGGGTAAGTTCCGGCTCACACGCGCTAAGAGGAAGTTCACACGCTGTCTTTTCAGACATGTCTAACAAACATGTTTGTTTTGTTTTAATGCGATCGGGGTAGACACGAAACGAGTTTTCAGGTTTGTTAGTGGAATTTTGTTTTTGTATATAAAGAAGATGAAACAATTACACATAAAAACAGACATGTTTGGAAAGACATCGTGAAAAGACAAAAGGTTTTTAGTAGCATGCTCAAAATAAAATGTCAAAAAACAGACATATCTGGAAAGACACCGTGTAAGCTCCCTCCCTGGACAGAAGCTGTTTTGAAGATCGTATCTGAGGAAGAGGTACCATGGGCTGAAATATTCATCGGATATTGGCTATGGGTACGGAACAGTCCACATAAGGTCCACCAATCGTCAACACGGGGCAGTAAATGAAGTACCCAAGAGGACTGAGCCACGTGATAAAGCTGGCCGGGCTAAGGTCGCCACAGTTAAAGCCAGCAGCTCAGGGGATAAACACGGATAAACCGAGCACCTCTGACTCGGCTACAAAACCTACCAACGGCCCAACGGGCAAGGAACGCCCGGATCGTGAATCGAAAAACGACCACTGAAGCGATTGCGAAGTCCCATCGTGCTCGATCTAGCGCGCTCCGACTAACGGAGGAAAACCCTCCACGTGTCCTACGAATACACCGTACAGGAGACCGCGAGGAGGCGGTGCTATTGGGCTCTAACCGCGGTAGGAAGATGGCGGCGAGAAGCAAAAGGAAGTAGTGCACCCAGTCTCCAATAACACATACAAGGGTACAAGGCACCTGAAGTGCCTTCATGTGAACCTACACAACGCCAAAGCAGCGTCGTATTTGCTATCTCGTAGGTTCACCACCAACCTCCTGGATATTCGTTTCATCCAGGAACCATGGGTTTACTCTGGGGCTATTTAGGGGCTCCACAACGACCAAGGTAACATTATTTACAACTCTGAGGAATTTAAAACAAAGCCAAAGCAAAATCGTGGGCTTCACAATATGATAAAATAGATGAAAACCAAAAACTAATTGCACAAAAACTTCTCGGTGACTAATATTCCTAGTACTCAGAATTGTAAGTGGAATTGTAACACAGAGTATGCTTTCACATACTTCATATTGTACAATGTACATGGCACAATACTATAGGCAGAGAGGAAGTAAGCTAATCGTGGTATAGAATTGAGTGTAACATACTTTCTCATTGCACTAAGCACTTGTCGCAGAAGCAATGTTGTTTACAATGCAATATATAAAGTGTGTTGTGAGTATCATGTCAAAAAAGAAGAAGAAGCTAAACTTCATAAAGGTCACTACACACTATCCTATTTAGTCGTACGATATGTCAAAAAAATCATAAAATGATAGTTTCTATGCGATCAGAGTTGTATTTTCTAATACAGCTGATAAGAAAACAACAATGTCGGCTTCATTGATTTAAAGCATCTTTTTTGTGTAATAGTGTGGCACCTGTAACAGACTTTTGTTGCGATTTTTTTTGAGTGTGATAGAAATTCGTCAGATTTTCCAGTGAATGAATCGTACGATTGTGTAGGATAGTGTATCACGACCTTAAATGTTTATAGTTTACAGGTAAAATTTATGTGCTATTCTAAAATAAATTTTGATAAAGTTTGTTTAAATTAATATTTAAAATATATACATATAAAAAATTATAATAATAAAATAAAAAGGTAACAATAATTACAATAATACAATAAAAAGCAACAATAATAATAATATAATAAAAAAGAAGCATTATAATGGAGGGATTTAGCAAGCGTCATCTACGACGATTGGCGGCGCAGGAGAGGAAAAAAATGTGTTCCTCTACTAATTTTGTAAATAATGAACTGGAGAAAAACAATAAAAAGGTAACAATTTTACAAAATGAAGCAAGCTCGTCCATAAGCAATATTGAAATGCCATTAATATATAAAGAACGAATTAGCTGATTGGTACATAAATTTTCGGCCCTCAACAAGAGCCACACGGGCTCTATTAAAAATACTGCATGATCAAAATCCTTCCCTGAGGGACTCCAGCTTCAATTGGCTGAGGAGAACTTAAAAAATCACCTTCTTTAATAATGAATTTTCGACCGACCAGGTAGCTTTCTAACAGCTTGTGTGTATTAACCGGTAGGTTAAGCTTCAATTTATGTAACAAGCCTACATGCCAGACTTTGTCAAAAGCTTGAGAAACATCTATGAAGAGAGCGGAAAAATATTTTCTTTCTTCAAAGGCTTTTCTTATGGCGTTTACTATCCGATGGGTTTGTTCAATTGGGCTATGCTCTCTTCTACCGAATTGATGATTAGGTATACAACCATTGTCATTTAAAATTGGGCTTAATTTTGACGCTAAGAGCTTCTCAAACAGCTTTGATATATTAGATAATAAGCTAAAATTGATGATTAGGTATACAACCATTGTCATTTAAAATTGGGTTTAATTTTGACGCTAAGAACTTCTCAAACAGCTTTGATATATTATATAATAAGCTAATAGGCCTATATGACTCAACTTTTGTGTGATATTTTCCTGGCTTTGGTATCATCGTTATTAAGGAGGCGTTCCATTCATGAGGGTAGTATTCAAGGCGTAAAACAGCATTCAAATTATAAAGAATAATTTTCTTTGCTATGCGAGGTAGCTTCAAAAGCATTTTGTTACTGACCTTATCAATACCAGGTGCCTTCTTGGTGTTTAATTCACAAATAGCCTTTTCTATTTCCTTTACATATCTCAAATCTTAGGGGAATAGCTGCTCTAACATAAACAGGCAGCAACTCGTTCGCTATATCGTCAGGTATATTTGGGGTAAATACGTTTTTCAAATGATTTACAAACAGGTTTCCTTTTTCATTATCATTTCTTGCCCAATTTCCATTCAGGTTTCTTAATGGTGGTTTCGAGATAACTGGTCTTTGAGTTTTCTAGCTGCACGCCATAATGAGTAGTCTGATTGTGGAGTTGCATCCATGTCCCTAAGATATTTTCCACGGAAGCCGTTTTTTGAGTCTACAGTAATTTTCTTAGCCTTTTTGTACACTCTTTTAATTCATTTTAAAGTTGAGGGGATCTGTACAATTGCCACTCTTCGTACTCTCCTTTTTTCATTCATCGACATCTGTAAAATATATTTTATTATAATTGGTTTTTTGAGGGTTTTACTGGACTGTTGAACAGCTAGTTAAAGATAACTGTCAAAATTGACAAAAGAGAGATCCACATTTTACGGTGTGCTAAGTGGTATATTTTCTGTGCAATAGGTACTGAGATATTTTTTATATTTTAACCAATTTATTTGTGTAGCTGACGTCGCTACGTAACCAGAGGGAGATACAATTCTCTTGGTGTTTGTTATAGTAACTATTGTAGGTGTGTGATCAGAGGATAATTCTAACGAAGCTTCAACGTGAATCGTTTCTGTGGGGATGTTTTTAACCACGCCGAAATCGATGACATCTGGAATTTTTTGCGGATCAGCAGGCCAATATGTTGGTTGTCCGCTCGCGA
Organism: Pollenia labialis; assembly: GCA_949318255.1. NCBI lineage: Eukaryota > Metazoa > Arthropoda > Insecta > Diptera > Polleniidae > Pollenia > Pollenia labialis. The sequence continues at coordinate 26,799,654 of OX439142.1, read as the reverse complement.
CAACAGTTAAATTCATTTTAGAGATTGTATTAAACACAACAAGACCCTTTGATGTTATAAGTCGTGACCCCCAGAAGGTATGTTTAGCGTTATAATCGCCAGCAGCCAGAAGACAGGGCCCTAATGACTTATAATATTGGCTTTCTGATATTGCAATTCTAGGTGGTGAGTATAAGGATGAGATTAATATGTTTCGATTCAGCTCTTCAACACAAATGTTTGTTGCTTGAAGATAATCTTCACGATCATCACACATTAGGTAGTGTTTGATTCGGGTTTTGATCAAAATGGCAGAACCTCCATAAACATGTTTCATATTTTTTTTAAGCTCTAATCGTGACTTAAAGTTTTACATAGCCTGAATGAAAAAAAAATTCGTAACATTAACAACTCATAGAAATATAAAAAAAAATATTCTTATTAAAAATTTCATTCTGCTAACGTAACCCTCGTCGCTATTTTGAATTTTGTCATTTAATAAAAGAAACTTTTCATTTAACTAATGAAACGAATTCAACGTAATCGTTTCGTTCCCGGTACGAAGAGTTTTTTTTCAGTGTACTTGAAATGATTGAAGAGGAAGTGTTTGAACATTTTAATGACAAGAAACGGAAGGAAGCAGTAGTTTATTAAGTTGGTGATTTATTTGCAATGAATCGAACTCAGTTTGTGTCCGGCAGAAAGCCTGCAAGCGAGTATTTGGGTCCTAACGAAGTAACAAAAGTCAAAAGAAGGTACGAAGAAAAAAGGAGGCTGATTGTGAAGTGCCGTGAAGTACATCAACCAGTTGCGACTTCATGAAGCATTGGCAGTCTGAGAACTACGAATATCTGTCATCAACCGAGGCGGATGATCTGCAGGATGGCCGAGTGTAAGGGTCTCAACGGGTTAAATGTACGACTCACCATACCTTGAAAGGAAAAAACAAAGAAAAAGAAGTATTATTGAAGTCGCATATTACAAATAGTTTTAATCTAAAGTTGAAAATCTTTAAAAGTTGCCTTAAGTGGAAAATAAAATAAAAGTTGTCTTAAGTTGAAAATTGTTTAAAAGTTGCCTACGTTGAAAAGTATTAAAAGTAGCCTCAATAGTTGTCTTTAAAATCTAAATTTACCTTTGTGAAAGATGCCTAAAGCTTACTATTATATAACATTACCCTTAATTTAAAAATTAAAATCTAAAACTACCTAATACTCATTACATTTAACTTAATTTTTGGATACTTTTAATAAATTGAATTACATTCAAAACTAAGGATTTGTGTTCTTATTTGGAAATTGGACATAAACTCTTTACATATGTATATACATATGCATTAATGTACAAGTTAACAACAATTATATTAAAAACACGCAATAAATAATTAGTGTCAAAACATAAATAACGCTTACCTGTTGTCTATGCCATTTATTGAAATTTCATTTACTTTGTATTTTAAAAATGCTGACTTAATTTACTTTGTATTTTAAACAACAAGAAAAATGCTGACTTATCAAAAAGTAACTTTATTTTAAAGGTATTATTATTAAAATTATTCTTAAGTAAAACGAGTATTATTCTAAACGTGTTTAAATAAAGAACGCTTTTAAAACCAAGCGGTTAAAAGCAAACATTAAAAAAACAAAACACAAAGTTTTTGTTTAATTGGCGCCCAACGTGGGGCCACGCGTTCTCTAAGACCTTAAAGCTAAGACCTTAAAACTGAGGAACGAAAGTGTAAAAATTCGTCCTATAAGTTAGCTCATAGCCTTGTGCGTGGTCACCACAAGACCTAAGGACTAAGAGAAAAGGCAGCACGTCTCATCGCCGTTAGTCTACAAAAATAAAAGCAGAAAAGAGGTCCCTTTGTAGCTATACTTCGCACGAAAGTATGTCACTCCCTGGTTGAGGTTAATGTATAGACTCTGCCTATCCCTCAATTATGTACCGGCTAATTGAAGGAGGGTAAAGGTGGTTTTTATACCCAAAATCGGAAGGAGTAGTCATGATACCGCGGGGGACTTTCGTCCAATCAGTCTATCATCTTTTCTGCTCAAAACTCTGGAGAGACTTCTGGACTCACATATATGGCATCGACTGGAGGGTACATCACAACTCTCATGTAGTCAACATGCCTACCTTAAGGGTCGGTCTACGGAGACGGCGCTACACGAAGTAGTAGGGGCCATAGAACGATCACTGGAATATAAACAATTTACCATGGCCGCCTTCCTGGATATTGAGGGCGTTTTTAACAACGTCACGATCACTGCGATCGAACAGGCTCTAACTGATCTGGGTGTCCAGGAGTACATCATTAGATGGTTAGTGAGCATGTTGAGGTCAAGGATCGTTACATCATGTCTTGGCAACAGTGTGAGGTCAAAGAATGTTAGCACGGGTACACCCCAAGGTGGGGTGATCTCTCCTCTGCTCTGGCTCATCGTTGTTAACTCGATTCTTACTGGCCTGGATAACAGTGGCATCAAGACGGTAGCCTATGCGGATGATGTGGTGTTACTAGTATCTGGTGTGTTTCTGGATGTGATGAGTGACATTATGTCCAGTGCGTTGGGGGCGCTCAGCAGCTGGGCCCCCCTGTCGAATCACGCGAAATATCTGGGAATTATCCTGGACTCGAAACTATCATGGAGATTGAATACTGAACACAGGGTTAGGAAGGCTACGGTGGCTTATTACGCCTGCCGTAGAATGTTTGGCACCAGGTGGGGCCTTAATCCTAGACTGGTCAAATGGCTATACACGGCAATAGTACGGCCCATTCTTACATATGGATCTCTGGTATGGTAGACCGCGACGGGCAAGAAATACATCGTGGTTCAGCTGGGCAGAGTACAAAGATCAGCCTGCATTGGAGCAACAGGCGCTCTACGCACTAGTCCTTCAGAGTCTCTGAACACTATACTGCACATTGTTCCAATTGAAATACACCTTATGGCCATATCCGTCAATAGCGCGGTCAGGCTCTCTTCATCGGGATGTTGGAAGGCGAGGACGTACGGTCATGCAAGGATCTTACAGAAGCAACCCACATCTCTGAAACGACCAATGCACTATATGATACCCCGCATGGACTTTGATAGGAAATTCAAGGTCATATTCCCGTCAAGACGGGAATGGAGCAGGGGTATCCTGGCCGAGGAATACCGCACGAGGGTTTACACGGATGGGTCAAAGATGACTTGTGGTGTCGGCTCCGGGGTCTGCTCGGAGGAACTACATGTAAACCTCTCTTTCCGTCTGCCGGATTGGGCCAGCGTATTTCAGGCTGAAATACTGGCGATCAGAGAGGCATGCAGAACGCTATACGGTAGGAACATCAGCGATAAAATTGGCATCTTCGTCGATAGCCAGGCAGCTCTGATGTCACTGAAGTCACACAAAACAACATCCATCCTCGTCAACCAGTGTAGGGAAGAACTGTCCAGACTGGGCAGCCTATCTGACATTACCTTAATTTGGATCCCTGCGCATAGGGACCATTACGGCAATAAACAGGCGGATGGGCTGGCCAAAACTGGAGCCTTTCTTGATATTTCACAGGTTGTGCCAGTCGCAACACCCCTGGAACTATCAGGCGCGAAATCTTCTGGCACTATCTGGATATGGCTGACGATAAATGAAGGAAACTAGATGGCTGCAGGGCTACCAAGGAAACGTGGCCCACATATGACATAGGTCGCTCTGAGCGACTTCTTAAATTCAGTCGGAAGGACGTGTCAAGACTTACATACGTGCTTACTGGTCACTGGACGATCGGCAAGCACGGCCTCCCTTTCAATGAATGCTGCCGCAGCTGCAGGGAACCTGGAACTAAGGAGACAGTATTTCATCTCCTATGTGATTGCCCGGCGCTTAACTCAATGCGACATAGACTATTCGGGAATTACCTTCTACAAGGACTCTCGGAGATATCGCGGGTGGGACTCAACAGCCTGCTGAAATACCTCAACGCAACGGGCTGGCTCTAGCCACCTCGGCATTGCCCCTGGGTCAAGTTTGATCGAGGGGTTCCAATTTCTTGACGAGTTGTGTGGTGTCAAAACGGAGCCACTGTCGGCTCTACTTGCTGCACGCCTGGACCTATGCGTGCTACCACGTTAACCAACCAACTTGGTCATACAAGGCATACTGCTACTTACCCCCTGTATGCGTAGTATGTGGTGAACTGCACGGTACAGTTCTTTGCGATAGGTCTAAAATCGACCCCGACGTAAAAAAATGTTGCAACTGTGGCGGTAACCATACTGCCAATTATAGAGAACGCCCCGTATATAATATCGTTAAGCAGTCGGTTGGACCGAAAACTAATCCTCCCCAAATGCAGGTAACAAATCAAGTGACGACAAATGACACACAGGCTCCGCAGCCGGGTAATAACAGAGCCTCTTATGTTAACGTCCCAAAATCAAACCATGTGCCAACGCAAGGTTCCATGCCGAATAATGATGAAACTACAGTTTCTAATTTAAGTCGTCTAAAAAAAACCATGGGAACATTAGTGCAAACAGTAAATAATTTTACGAACACAATGGGTAATATGATGCAAGAAATTCTAAGAATGCAATCGATGTTGTTGCAAGCTGTGCCTAACAAGCCACGAACTGTTTAAAAATTTGTTTTTGGAACGCAAACGGCATCCGCCAACATCAAAATGAATTAGAATATTATCTTAAAAATAAACAAATTGAATTCATGATGGTTTCTGAAACTCATTTGACCTCAAGAAATACGTTTAAAATTACTGGTTATATACTATATGATACCAAGGACCCTCGAGTTAGAGGAGGTTCTGCCATTTTGATAAAAACCCAAATTATACACTTCTTAATGTGTGGTCATCGTGAGGATTATCTGCCACAACAAACATTTGTGTTGAAGAGCTAAATCAAAAGACAGTAATTTCATCTTTATACTCTCCACCTAGATTTTCAATATCAGAAAGCCAATATTGTGAATATTATAAATCACTAGGACCCTGTTTCGTGGCCGCTGGCGATTACAACGCTAAAAATACCTTCTGGGGGTCATGACTTATAACACCAAAGGGTCGTGTTTTATTAAATACAATCTCTTAAATGGATTTAAATGTGGTCGCAAGCGGACAACCAACATATTGGCCTACTGATCAGCAAATAATTCCAGATGATTCCGATTTTGGTGTGGTTAAAAACACCCCAACAGAAACGATTTATGTTGAAGCTTTCTTAGCATTATCTTCCGACCACTTACCTGCAATTGTTACTATAATGAACCCCAATAGAATTGTATCCCCGACTGGTTACTTAGCGACGTCAGCCACACAAATAAATTGGTTAAAATATAAAAAAATTTCTCAGTACCCATTGCACAGAAAATATTCCGCTTAGTACACCGGAGAATGTAGATCGCTCTATTATTAATTTTGACAGTTATCTGAAACTAGCTGTTCAAAATTCCAGTATTGGTCCAAAACAAAAACAAGAAAATATTAAAATATATTTCACAGATGTCGAGCGGCTCTTAACTGAAAAAAGGCGAGTTCGAAGAGAGTGGCAACTTTACAAATCCCCGCAACTTAAGAATTTATTAAAAGAGTGCAGAAAAAGGCTAAGAAAGGTACTGCATACTCAGAAAACGTCTTCTCTAGAAAAATATCTTAAGGAACTTGATGCAACTCCACAATCAGACTACTCATTATGGCGTGTAGCTAGAAATCTAAAAAGGCCAGTTATATCTAAGCCACTATTAAGAAACTTTCAAGGTAGTTGGGCAAAAGACGATATTGAAAACGGAAATCTGTTTGTTAGTCACTTGAAAAGGTATTTACACCAAACATATCTAACGATATTGCGGTCGAGTTACCACCTGTTGCTGCTAGAGCAGCTATTCCCATTAGATTTGAAATTAGAGATATCGAAAAGGCTTTTTGTGACCTAAACACTAAGAAGGCACCTGGTATTGATAAGATCAGTAATAAAATGCTTTTAGGGCTACCTCGCATAGCAAAAAAACTATTCTTTTTATTTTAATGGTATTTTACGCCTTGAATACTATCCTCAAAAATTGAAGGTTTCCTTAGTTACCAAGATACCAAAGCCAGGTAAAGATCACACAAAAGTTGAGTCATATAGGCCTATTAGCTTATTATCAAATATGTCAAAGCTGTTTGAGAAATTATTAGTTTCAAAATTAACACCAATTTAAGGTGACAATAGATGTATTCCAAACCATCAGTTGGGATTTAGAAGAAAACAATTAAACAAACTCATCGAATAGTAAATGTCATAAGAAACGCATTTGAAGAAAAAAAATATTGCTCAGCACTCTTCATCGATGTTTCGCAAGCTTTTGATAAAGTCTGGCATGAAGGCTTATTAAACACACACAAGCTATTAGAAAGCTACTTAGTCGGTCGTCAAATTATTATTAAAGAAGGAAATTTCTTAAGTTCACCTCAGCAAATTGGCGCTGGAGTTCCACAAGGCAGTATCCTGGGTCCTTTATTATACTTTTTTTATACTTCGGTCATGCCAACAAACAACTACACTACACTACACTAACGAAAACCGTTATGAATCATCTCGTTACTTACAGGATCATATATTTCAACTAGAAATGTGGCTAAGACAATGGTAAATGAGCAAAAATGCGTACATATAACAATCACCTTGCGCCAGGAATCTTGCCCCTATTACAATCAATTATCAAATAATTCCTCAACATTCTCATGTAAAATATTTCGGTATACTTCTTAATCGGCGTTTAACGTGGAAATACCATATAGAGGCAAAATTAACTCAAATGAAACTTAAAGCCATTCAAATTCATTGGCTTATTTGAAGAAATTCTTTCCTTAGTCTCCATTGCAAGCTTCTACTTTACAACTCTATCTTAAACCCTATCTGGTGCTATGGTATTTAAATATTTAACTGTCTCGGCCTCTAATATCGAAAAAATTCCAAGGCGCCAAAATAAACTTCTTCCAATAATCACAGCCGCTAGAAAGAAATTACCGAAATCAAGTTTCGGTCACATTCGGTAATTTCTTTCTATCATTTTCTTAACACCAAAATGAAAAATGTGACTACTCGCTCATTCATTTCTTGAAGGGTAAGTTCCGGCTCACACGCGCTTAGAGGAAGTTCACACGCTGTCTTTTCATACATGTCTAACAAACATGTTTGTTTTGTTTTAATGCGATCGGGGTAGACACGAAACGAGTTTTCAGGTTTGTTAGTGGAATTTTGTTTTTGTATATAAAGAAGATGAAACAATTACACATAAAAACAGACATGTTTGGAAAGACATCGTGAAAAGACAAAAGGTTTTTAGTAGCATGCTCAAAATAAAATGTCAAAAAACAGACATATCTGGAAAGACACCGTGTAAGCTCCCTCCCTGGACAGAAGCTGTTTTGAAGATCGTATCTGAGGAAGAGGTACCATGGGCTGAAATATTCATCGGATATTGGCTATGGGTACGGAACAGTCCACATAAGGCCCACCAATCGTCAACACGGGGCAGTAAATAAAGTACCCAAGAGGACTGAGCCACGTGATAAAGCTGGCCGGGCTAAGGTCGCCACAGTTAAAGCCAGCAGCTCAGGGGATAAACACGGATAAACCGAGCACCTCTGACTCGGCTACAAAACCCACCAACGGCCCAACGGGCAAGGAACGCCCGGATCGTGAATCGAAAAACGACCACTGAAGCGATTGCGAAGTCCCATCGTGCTCGAGCTAGCGCGCTCCGACTAACGGAGGAAAACCCTCCACGTGTCCTACGAATACACCGTACAGGAGACCGCGAGGAGGCGGTGCTATTGGGCTCTAACCGCGGTAGGAAGATGGCGGCGACAAGCAAAAGGAAGTAGTGCACCCAGTCTCCAATAACACATACAAGGGTACAAGGCACCTGAAGTGCCTTCATGTGAACCTACACAACGCCAAAGCAGCGTCGTATTTGCTATCTCGTAGGTTCACCACCAACCTCCTGGATATTCGTTTCATCCAGGAACCATGGGTTTACTCTGGGGCTATTTAGGGGCTCCACAACGACCAAGGTAACATTATTTACATCTCTGCAGCCGAAAGCGGCTCTCCTAGTCAGGAAAGATTTAATCTCCCATCCATTGCGGGCGAACATGAGATCGTAATCGTCTCTGCTTACTTTCCAGGAGATGCAGATAGTGCTCCTACTCCTGAGGTCACTGAGTTGGTATCGTATTGCCAAAAGCGTGGCCTCGGATTGATTATTGGCTGTGATGCAAACGCCCACCATACTGTCTGGGGCAGCAGGGGTACCAACAAACGGGGTGAGTGTTATTTGGATATATTTGTGTGAATGGTATATTTGTAACAAATAGGGGCGATGAGCCCACTTTCAGGAACGCTTTTAGACAGAAGGTCTTGGATCTAACACTTACTAGTAGAAATCTTCATACGCCATTAAAAACTGGCATGTTTCGAGTGACATTTCGTTGTCGGATCATCAGTATTTGATTTTCGACATCGAATGCTCCTCGATGTTTGTTCAAACGTATCGCAATCCTGAGAACTTGTCCAGGGGCACGATTACAAACTCTAGGGACATTGCCTTTGAATCCAATACACTTTGAACGAATATCCGTGAGGCCTTTGAAGGGAGCCGTCAACTCCGGACTCGCAGGCCTAAAAGGGATGTTCCTTGATGGTGTTCCCTGGTGCGTAGAGCGTATATAAAGCTGCACTCACTAAGTATAATAGGGAAATCAGGAAGCACAAGTGGTCAACGTAGCGTGAATATTGGCAACCTTGCTGAATAACTAAGGCTTCAAAAGGCTCTTTCTCAAGATCACACAAATAGTCTTTGCACACTTAAGCAGCCAGATGTACGTTCACTTAGTCGCCAAAAAAGATTAATTTGTGATCGAATATCAAAAAAAATTTGATAAAGGCTAGTTTACACGGTAATACATTGTATTACGACATTATGTAGAATGAGAAAAATCATACCATGTAAAAGAAAAATGTATTGAGTAAGAGAGAATAAGAACACAAAATCTGACAAGCGGTCGGCAAATGATTTTTTTCTAAACCATTTTAGAAACTTATGTATTTTTATCACACCAGAGGTGTATTTTAACAGAGTATATTCAAGGTGTTAAAAATTAAATAAGAAACCAACTGGCAACTTCAACAGTTGAATGTAATATTTTAAGAGTTAAGGCCTAACCATAATATGCATTGCCTTGCTTAACCTACTCTCAAAAATTAACAAAAAGTCTCTCAAATGTTATCAAAAAGTAATTTCAATTTTTGGGAATACAAAATTTAAATTTTCAAAAGATTTTGTTATTCGTGCTCAATTCCCAGTTTTTATTATTGATAAAAATACTTGAAATTTATTGTTGGAAACTTCATCCATAAAGATTTTAGAAAAACTAAAGATATTAAACCAAATAAAACTGTTAAACGTATAAGAATTATAGCAACAGTTATACCTGTAATAATATCAAAGTTTAAACAAAAACACATCAACAATAAACAGTGGGTTTATCCCGTCTTACATTCCCCCTACAATTAGTTGAAATTCTCTCAACATTAATTGTAGTTGTAGTCAATTAAGTGTTTTTTTGGCCGTGCACCTGCCTGTTTATTATAAAAAAAGTATGGAAAAAACATGGTATATTTAACATTACGATGTCCTAGGGCAGGACCATGTAACCCATCTTTGGACTACAAAGGAGTAGTTTTAGAACTACTCCATTGTGTACACAAGAGGATTAGTTTTAACTTCGTTTAAAAACGAAAACATGTCTCACTACAAGCACTTTTTAACAATGACATGGTCCATGCTTGCATTACATCGGACCAGTCCATGGAGTAGTCCATTTCATGAAATTGGATCAGGTGGTCCAATAGATTTGCAGGGTACTTATAAAAATTGATACGAACTTGCCTTTAAAATTCCCTTTCTAGTGAGTGTTTCAATTTACGTTAAAGAAATATACTAAACTCCAATGTTAGTAATTCATATTAATTTTTGTTTAGCTGCTCCAATTCTTTTGTTCGAATATTTAACTCTATCTTCTTAATATCCACATTAATTTTGTGAAACTCCGTAGCCATTTCCATTTTCTTTTCTTTGATTTGTATTATTTTATCCAGTCTTTTTAAAACTTCATTGTGGTAAGTTTCCGTTGCACATATATTATTTTTTAACAAAATTGTTTTTGTTTCCCTCGGCTCTTTTTTGAAGATGAGGAACCGCAGTGCACTGATACAGTCTTTTTTATTAGCTTTTCGATTAAATCATCAGTTTCTTCACATGAAACTATGGTGTTGTCATCTATTTCTTTGTGCTGCTGATTTTGGGATCCCAATGTCCGGACCTGCTGTAAACCAGCAACAGCAACGTCAAGGCCTGCTGCCTCCAAAATTTGTTCATCAGCAACACTTAGGGGTTTTTCGTTAAAAGGACCTCCTCCAGTTTTCTTGATTGAAGATTTATTATAAGAAAGCTTTTTCTTAACCATTTGCTTTTGATCAGAATACACCTAACGAAAATTAAAAAAGTCTTTATCTGCAGCATGTTTATGTGGAAATCAATTAATAATTTACCTTACGCCAAGTTTTTGCATCTTTTAGCGGTGGACCGGAGGCATTTAATTTAATAGTTAAAGTTTCCCAGAGTCTGTTAGCAGTAGCTTAAAGTAGTAAAATGCCTTTGGCCAAATTGCTGTGCTCAGACATAAATTCAGCAAGAATTTCTTTTTGTCTGAAATTTATTTTTGTTACATTCGACCTAATAATTAATATAAATTACTTAATTTGCATAAAACTTATTAAAGATTTAACTTACATTTTCTTGTTATTTGCTTGTCACGAAATAAATAAAATGTCGTTAATTTTAAAAAACTGCTGCCAAATGTACGAAAATATGTACTAATAATTAATTAATGTAAAAACTTAAATCTTAAATAAACACTTGTTATCCAACGAACTATTTAAAAATACAATTTCGACACCAAATTTGGTAAATAATAAAATGTCGTTAATTTTAAAAAACTGCTGCCACTTGTAAAGTGATCAAACAAGAATAATTATTTTTGTGTAAAAATTCCTTTACAAAGGTGCAAAAAAGGGAGCAATACAAAAATGTACGAAAATATGTACTAATAATTAATTAATGTAAAAACTTAAATCTTAAATAAACACTTGTTATCCAACGAACTATTTAAAAATACAATTTCGACACCAAATTTGGTATCGAATAAAATTCGCACGGTTACATTCGATCGTACACTCGCTATCGAGTGCCATCATGAGAAATTTCGATACAACTTACTCGATAGCGAGTTCGAGAATCCCAAAATTGAAAAAAAATCGAACTTCGAGTAAATTTCGCACGGTATCGACTGCAAGAATTAGCCCCCTGATTTTAAGGTTAGTAAGCAAAATTGTCGTTTGTCCCCTTTTACAATGTGATAGACAGAAGGCAGACAGACGAATTTGTTGGTAAGGGGGCGACGCTGTATGCGTGACATACTTTACTTTTTTCCTCTCTCGCCTACAAACTTTGTCTGTCTGCCATCTGTCTGTCACATTGTAAAAGGGGACTTTGCCTTTATAAATTGTTTTCTTGATGTCATCTTAGCTCTGTTTCTGTACTTTTTGGGTAAAGTTCGTGAAAATGAGAGTAAGCATAAATTTCTCTCATAAAAAGACAACATTACACAAAAGTACGGGAACAGAAAAAACCAAATTTTAAGCACAAAATAAAAATTCAGTGTTTTGACAGTCTTTACAACACCAAAAAAATTTGCGGCACTTTTGAAAAATTTTATATTGGCTCTAGAATTAAATATACATATATACCTTAATTTACACAATTTGCACGAAGAAAAAGTCTGGGCTGTTTCGTGCAAGAAGAAGAAGAATTTTATTCTCTCAAATCCGCTCTCATTTACACAAATTAATAGTACGGGAACGCTTTTCGTGCAAATTGGGATCCCGAGGGATCCCAAAGTAGAGTAAAGAAACAGAGCTCTTGTAAGTAAATTGCTCAAAAATTGAATGCAGCCTACGTCACAACTTTAAATTTTTGGAAATTTTGACAAACAGTATATGTGAAACACTATCAAGAAAATCTTGATCGTGTGGCTGCACTGTTAGGGAATCGTTCAATGGAACTAGGTCGTTCCGGAACGACACAATTCTAACATTAGGGCCAAGGCGAATTCATAACCAAATGACAAAGTTTGGGTGCTGTGACATTTTCGTTGTAAGCGTTACGACATTTTTTCGAAAAATAGGCAGATTTATTAGGGTGTTGTGACATTGTCTAAAATATGAATTTTTTTAAGTAATTATTAATTTTAGTGAAACTGTATAATAAAAACAGTGTTTACTTGCAGATTTTGAAACTCTTTAACAAAACAACCACAATTATTTACCCTCCACAGAGTGCGGTGGTTAGTAAAAAATTAAACATAATGCAATCGGAAAGTTTTGAGTTCGTGAGTGGAAAGCGCGGTAATTCCAAATTAATGTTTGATGTACAAGTGAAAAACAATTATACAAAAAAAAAATCATTTTATACATGTTATGCATCCAATTGTGTTAAATCACAAAAATAGAACATAAAAATCACCTCCAGCAGAAAGAGATTTACAATGAATTGAAAGCAGTTGAGGACATTAAAAAATCTTTGTTCTTTTGAGTGACGCCAATGCCTCGAGTGGTATAAGAACAATTTTTAAAAGAGTTTGCGAGAGGTAAGTCGATTTTGAATATTACCCGCCGCGGGGAGGGGGTAGGTTGCGTTCGCGTCCGACGCGAAGCGCTATCCACCCACCGCTACCTATCCAACGCTATAATTTTGTATTTTTTTTTTTTGCTATATTTTTTTTATATGTATGTTCATATAGAAGTAAAATAAAATTGTTGACGAATATTTCATTTTTTTTTTACTTTTTTGGGCCTTATGACAGTTTTTCTTTTGGGCGTTATGGCCTGGACTAAAATTTGAAAAAATATTTCGCCCAAATTCAATGTAATATAGCCCAAATTGCAAAACGATAAAATTTTTGGGCGTTATGACAATTTTGGTTTTGGGCGTTACGACTTTGGGCGTTTTGACCTAACGCCTTTATAATAAACACCGGCTTCGCTAACTAAAGCTTTTCTGCACCTAGAGAGGAAAATAATATGCGAACACAAAAACAAAATACCTACATATTTGCAATCATGAGCAAAGTTCCTTTAATTTGAGTACCCACACATATCGCTAAGTGGGCGGGACAGTTTTTGGGTCCAGGAGCCCCACGGGCCTCAGCCCTCTTAAATTTTAATTATTGTTTTTTTTTTCTTTTTTTATTCTGAATCGGGTGGCATATTTTTTTAATTTTTTTTTTCGTACGCCCTGAAAGTGCACTTCAGCCAAAAATACAAAATAAAACAAAATATATAAAATCGTGAGCAAACTACCTTTAATTTGAGTACCTAAACATAGATGTGGGTAGATGGGGGCACTTTTTTTTGACCCAGAGGGCCCCAAAAGTCCCTAAATTTTATTATTTCCGTTTTTCTTGAAAAATTACCTTAACTTTTAGGAACCCACACATTCCACTAAGTGGGCGGGCGGCTTTTTGGATCCAGGGGGCCCACAGCCCCCTTAAATTTTAATTTTGGTTTTTTTTTGCAAAAATAGCGTAAATACGCGAAAATTTTTAATATTTCAACCAGCCATAAAATTGATTCAAAGTCCCTAAAACTATAAGAAATGGCAAAAAAAATCGGTAAAAAGTGCTAAATTCACGGAAATTCGCAAAAATTTGTTAACAGCGGCATGATAGCACAGACTACTATTTTTTATAAATCGTTAAAGCTTTAAAGAATCAGAAAACTTACACGAACAAATCGCAATTCGCGAAAAATTGCAAAATTTTAAGCAAACCCAAAAACTAAGAGATCGCTAAATCGATAAAAGAAACAAATTGTCTGAAAATAACATAAAAACCGTTTAAAAAAAAATAGCTAGGTATAATTAAATCAAAATCAATGAAAAAGACGACTTTAAATTTAGGGTTAGTAAGGGCCTTTTGCGTTTTAGATATCGATATATTTTTGATTAAATTGGATTAAGAAGATTTTAAGCTAAAAGCAAAATTAATTGTTTTGTTAAAAATGTTATCACATATTACAATAAAAGTCGATTCGGTTTACTTTCACCAACCCATATCTACTCTAATTAAAAACTAATAAGATCATGCGGATGTGAAATGCAGAACACCAATAATGCTAAAGTAATCCCCTCTTTCTTCAATACACAGTTCGACACCATACAAAGAGACGTCGAAAAAGCGAATGGTGAACGGGCTGTTATTGCCCGGCTTCGTGGGTCGTGCCACACGGTGTGACTTGGCGTCATATCGACCCTGTGCCCACTTTCAATACAAAATGAACTTTCCTCCAGTGTTTAAAAAGCTTGACTATTTGTAATGCTTTTGTTATTGCTTAACTTAACTTAAGAAAAAGAACACAGTAAAAGCAAAAGCAGAAAAAGTGAGAGTAAATAATGTATTTACTTAGTAAATTTTACTATCACTATGTGTATGTTCTCAGCTTAAAGTTTAAACATTCAGCCAAGCAACCACTTAAAAAAATGCTGTTGCTCTAAGTAATCACCCTTATTCCATTTAACGTCATCGTCATCATCATCAATTAAATATCAACATCAATTTTCATCGACGTCGTCATCAATTCGATACAAAACTTGTATTCTATAACTGCTGTGTAACGATGTCGATTGTTTATCTTTTTTAAAGCACATCTCTAATAACTTAGACAGCTTGTTTGTTTTGTTTTAAGTTTTTATCAAAAAAAATGCAATTCGATGTTCATTTTTTTAAAATGTTCAGCTCTAAAAAAGGGAAGCTTGATTTATTCTAAAAAATTCACAATTACTAATAAATCGACAGTGTTGATTGTTCCCTGTAAAATACAGACTTCGGTTTATATGTATATGGGGCTATCTTTATAACGGCGACGACTGCCACAAAGAGCAACAAAAAGTTACGCGAAAATTGCAAAAATTCGGAAAATTTGCAGATATAGCGGAAATTCGCGAAAATTTTTAATATTTCAAACAAGCAATACAATTGATTTAAAGTCCATAAAAACATAAGGAATGGCCATAAAAATGGCTAAATATTTGGAAATTCGCAAAAATGTCCTTATTGCGGTATAATAGCAAAATTTAATATTTATTAAAAAACGTTAAAGCTGTAAAGAGGGCCTGTTCGGAAATGCATCACTGCGCTGCATCAGTGATTTAAAATGCTTAAATATATATCAGTGAAGTAGATGTGGACCAAAAAATTGTCAAATACTCCACAAAAATAATAGTCACACAATAAAAAAAAATTTAATTATTTTTTATCGGCATTAAAAAAAGTTTGCTTTTCTGATGCAGCGCAGTGATGCATTTCCGAACAGGCCCAGAATCACATGAAAAAATCACTTCTTTCACGAACATGGCTAAAATTCGCGGAAAATTGCAAACATGAAAACAAACCCCAAACATTTATTTAAACTCGTTTAATCGGTTAAAAACATGTCGGAAAAATACAAAAAAATAAATAAAAATTCGTAAAAGTTTTCAATATTTCAAAAAAGCCACAAAATTGATAAAAAATTCCTATGACTATAAGAAATTACAAATATTCGATAAAAATGGCAAAATTAGCGGAAAACTTAGACGAAAAGTTTCGTCTATCAGACACATGGCTTAAATTCGCGAATTTCCGCTAATTTAGACATTTTTATGGAATTTTTGCTATTCCTTATAGTTTTAGGGACTTTTAATCAATTTTATGGCTTGTTTGAAATATTAAAAATGTTCGCGAATTTTCGCTATTTTTGCAAATTAGTCATTTTCCATTTTTTTAATTTAACATTATTATTATTGTAAAGTTAAAAAGGAATAAAACTGTTTCGACACCAATAAGACTGTCGACAAAATCAAAGTCAATTTATATCGATGCCATCGTTAACGTTGCGTACGGCATACCAATAATACATCAACGCTTATCAATAAAACTTGATATTGACAATGGGCATACCGATTTGCAAGAATCGACACAAAACGTTATCGTTTCGTATTGATGACGCTAAATGGAATAAGGGTGAATATGTTTTTGTTTTTTTTTACATATGTAGTTGCTTGGCTGGCTGTTTAAACATTTTTTGACTTGATCGCTGTTGCAGTAATTAGTTCTGAAAAAATCTTTGACGGTAAGAACTAAGAATTATGGCGCTGCGTGTAAATCGAAGAATAATTGAAAAATATTTTGATTTTGATAATGACCAGCTAAGTGTAAAATTTGCTTAGTTTTTTTTTATTATTTGTTAAAAAGTTTAAAAACCTTGATATGTACATATTTCGTTAAATATATGTACATATTAATAAGTTTTAAAAAACATGTGAAGTTTTATTTATTTTCATATGTATGTATTTACATATTTATTGATGAAAAATACTAAAAACATTAAAGAAATAGGTACCTAAAAATATGGGTTTGCGTAACTCACTAAATAAAAGAACAAAAATAGCTTTTTCGCAAAAAAAAAAAAAATATTCTACGGTAATGATCAAGGACCAGATTTTTATACAAATGCATATTTGTTGTCGTCATCAACATTTACTTAATATCTTTTCGAATCAAGAAATTTTAAATAAAATGGCATCGATTTGTTAGTGCATATTATGCTTTAAATGCATATTTTTGCATATATTGCTGACATTGCATATTTTTGGTGCGTTTTTGGGGGAAAAAAATGGGGAAAAATTATTTTGCAAAGCACATCGTGTTTTGTTGCATATTAGGAGAAGTATCCTATAACAATGCGGGGAAAGTGGTTGAAATCAGTTGTGTATTATGCTGAAATGTTTGAAAAATTCAAGGATGTGATGGAACGATGGTAATGCAATACCAAAAAAAAATAACAAATATACAAAATATAAAATTTCGGATAATTTTAAAGTCTTCAAATATTGTAAAATTAGAGAAATCAAATCCATTGAGAATTAAAATTAAATTAATTGATAATGTCATAAATAGAATGTATGCAGTTAAGGGAAACTTAAGTAAACAAATTCGTATCAAACTTGATAAAGTTTTTAGAAATAAGGACACAAAACAATAACACAAACTGCTATTTTATTTAAAATAAAAATTTTACGAAAACAGCGTTGTGGAAAATTAATGTATGTATATGAAAATTTTATATGAAGGTTCGCATATCTATCTAACAAGTGACTTAATTTACATTATTGTTTTACTTTATATTTTGTGTTTTACTATATTTTTACTTCTGCTTTTTTGGTGTACCTTATTTTCGTTAACGAGACTGAATTTTTAGGGGTTTTATGTTATTTTAATGATTTGTTTATGATTAAAAAATGTGTTAGTGAAAATTTAAAGTTCATATTTTTTAAATTTAAAGCGCATATTTTTCTATTTTAAGTGTATGTTTTATGCGCATAAAACTCGATTTTAACTGCATAAAAATCCAGTCCCAAGTAATGATCTTTAAACAATTCTCTCTGCAAAAATACTAAGAAATTCAAAATATATGTATGAAGTGCCAGCCAACAACAGCAAAGAAGTAAACTTGCTAACTTTAAGCGCATGAAAAGCAAAAAAAAACATGAACAAAATTTATTACTTACTAAAGTTGTTGCGTTGCTGACTGATTAAGCAAAGAACATACACATAGCGAGACTAAAAAAATTATTTGCTCTTTTTCTGATTTTGCTTTTGCTTTCTCTCTATCAAAGTAATAAAAGGCATTGAAAAATACAGTTTTTTAATTTGCAGCAAAAAATGTAAACAAAGCAAAAATTTCGGGGCTGTTGCTATTTTAAAGCAAGCAATTTAAACACTGCTTTCCTCCTTACTCATAAAAATATTTAAGCTTTAGAAAAGGTTATTAAACGATTTTTTTATGGAAAGTCGTTTTATAAACTTTTTTAGTCACCCTAATCTTGATTGTCGAATTTAAAATACGCCTGCAGCTGTTTGGTAATAAATTAAATAATTGTACGTTCTCTTTAACCTATTACCATGGTCGCAGGCGTATTTAGTGCATTTAATTACCCTAAACTTCTTGTAAGGTAAGTATATGATCATTTTAAAAAGTAGTTTTGTAGTTAAAATCAGTCATTCGTGATTTTATCTTAGCCATGGGCCTGTTCGGAAATGTATCACTGAGCTGCATCAGCGATTTCAAATGCTTAAATATGTATCAGTGAAGTAGATGTGGACCCAAAAATTGTCAAATACTCCACAAAAATAAGTCACACAAAAAAATATGTATTATAATTGCCAATGTGTTGGAATTTTCTATCTGCGTAATATGGAAACAGAATATATAGCATTCTTTATAGCGATCTGTTAAATAAGATTTTCCTATCGGGTGGTGTTGAAATATCATTCTTAATTTGTACTTTGTATAAACTACATGAAAATTAGTTTCGACAAGAAAAAAACGCTTGACGCTCTTATTTAGAAAGCTCAGTAATGAAATATTTTATTCTGGTTTTCCTTTAGATTCTGATTTGGCCATTTGAATACCCTGATACACTCCAGTATAATATCCACTCATATACCATGACATTAGCATAGCCGAAAGATGATCTGAATCCTCACAGTTCTTCGTAGCAGATAACATAGGGGGCATTGGAGGTGGTGGTGGAATTGTCTTAAGGTTATAAGATTTATTTCTTTTAGATTTGCTGCCGGTAATTTCGACATTAAGTCCATGTTCTGTGTCCTCCAATTTGGCTTTAGCAAATTGTAGTCTTCGAGCTTTTTTACCCCAAGAAGGAATTAAATTATCTAATAGAACTTTTTGTTCATTTTCATAACCAATATATTTTAAAAGACAAGTTGCACTGTTTCGATCTATTGCCAAAATTTTTGCTTCGTAATCTATTCCATCTTCATAAGTAGCACGAACGTAGTCTCCATCTTTATATTCATTTTTTATATTAACTTCAATGCTAACAGATTTTAAATTATTACTTTCGGTTGAATCATGGCTAATATCTTTACTAGTAGATATTGCTATACGACGAGCTAGTTCATCGCGAGCCAGCTTGATGGAATCGTCGTATGCCTTTATTAACAACGTATCATCCCATTGGCACTTCATCTGAAATTGGTATACAGTTAACTTTTATTATACAAATTTTAAATTCTGTAATCAAACCTTTTCATCAGAATTTGCCATTTTTATTTGTTAGAATAGAATAATCAACGAACTCAAATAAATGCTGTTTTAATTTATGTGTTGCCATACAAAAATTTGTTAATTTATATCGATGTGCACAACAGAGTTGTCAACTCTTTTCACCTTCACTGCCCGTCTATAAATAAATATCGCGACATAAAAATGTAATAAAATTATATGGTGGCTATTCTGAAACACGCGTCGATGAAGTGAACATTTACATAAAAACACAAACAAAATTTACAAAAATTGTTTGTGTTAGCTATACACTTCTTAAATCAAATTAACGCGAGTGTTATAAAGCGTATTTTTCTCTTTTAAAAACTGTAGATTTTGTATGATAAACAAAAACAGTTTTTGTCAATTTGGTCTTTTTTTTGTTTTCATGTAAATGTTCACTTCTTCGACGCGTATTTCAGAATAGCCACCAATATTTTTATATGGCGCAAGGCGAATGCAAAAAGGTAAGTGCAACTCTACAACTACAAAAAGTCCCATGTATTTTGTTTTTGCAATTTAATTGATAGCTGTCAAAATTATATTATTGCAAATTAAAATTATCACTTTTTTATAAAAGAAATTATTAAATTTACTTTAATCATACGCAGTTTTGAAATTTTTTTATTATAAAATTATTTCAGTTAATACAGTATCAAGGTGAATTGATAAAAGGTACCCAACAAACACGGAGGTTTGATTTCAAATGATTTGAAATCAAACGTTTTCTCAAACGACAAACGTTTGATAATTATTTCAAAATCATTTGAAAATCATAGCGTTCTCAACAGAAAGGGGAAATTATTTTAAAATTGAAAAATGCCTTTATTTTCAACAACTCTACAACTACAAAAAGCCCCATCCCATGTATTTTGTTTTTGCAATTTAATTGATAGCTGTCAAAAATTTTTTATTGCAAATTAAAATTATCACTTTTTTATAAAAAAAATGATTAAATTCACTTTTTAAATTTTTTTATTATAAAATTAATATTTTTAGCACTTTTCAATCAACTTCTTCTCAAAACAAAATTATATTTTGACGTTTCTCAATTTTTTTTTAATTCGCTGTGGAGACAGCTGATAAACGGCTGACGAGATGAGTTTACCTGCTTGAGTTCGCCTTGTACAGTATTGTTGAACAAGTACGATATGTATATATACATATACATATATGTACCAAATGTTATATATGGTCACCTAAAATGCAAAAGTCCCTATCTAAAATTTTGAACATTTTACAGGAGAAGAAAAAAACTTTAATATGATAATTGATTAATTGCATTAAACTGTTTATAATTAATTTTTCTTTTATTTTCTTGAAAAAAATTTTCGTTCCTTTGGCAATTAACAATTTTGTATAGTACACAAGCTGTTAGTAAGATCCTTAAGCGTTTATCATATAATCTTTGGTAGATAGTGCCGTTCGTTTTTTTTTGTCAATAAGATCGCTAATGTTGGTCAAAAGATTCCAAAACTTTTGTGGACAAATATGTTGATGCAATACATCAGATTTTATAAAATAGTTGATTTTTAATTTTTTATTAGTAAGGGCCTTTTGCGTTTTAGGTGACGATATGTATGTATATTAATTCCAAGGCCCATTGAAAAGGTCTGTGCAAGAAGCCTGATGATCATTGTTTATGTTCTTTTTAGTTGTCAAAAGGTGTTTACATTTTGCTTACATGTGCATGGATACGTTTATGGTATGCCACACATACACGTTTTTTCCTTTTGCTTTGTATATGCGGTAGTAAATTTTTGACAACTAAAAAGAATCGTATTTTGTTTTTGTACAAGTAAGCAGACCTGATAGATGGGCCTTGATTAAAGCTAAAGGTCCACACCATGCGTTTATGCGTCTGTCCTTTTTATGCATCTGACAAAAAAGTAGAATCAGTATAATTGTATATGACAAGTTACACAGAAAATCGCATAGAATGCATAGTTGTATCAACGCATGAAAGTAGGTTTACTTTCTACTTTTGTATCCGTCGCATGTGTGGTGAAAAAAAGTCAGCTGTTATTGATGGCCATGGATGACAAATCATATTTTATTTTCAATGTTATCGATAAATATGTTTGTGTGGTGGATTACTTTTTACTATTTTTTGGCATTTAAAAAGGTTTTTAATAAGAGAAAAAGCTTTCGTTATAAAGATTGTATAAACTTTAAAGAATAAAATACATTAAAATTAATTTTAAGCACAATTTTACCACGAACAAAATTTGGCATTCTAGTTATCGCTTACTTTTATGTTCTGAGTGTCATCTTTGTTGTGTTTATTATATTTTTTTGAACAAATGCCATGAACTGGAAAGTTATTACTACCGTGAAAAATCACGAATATTTGTATAATAAAAGTTAATTCTCTATGAATTCTTTTAAATAAATTCTATTCAAATATCAATTACACTTTCCATTTTTGGCAAAATTGCTTATAATTGATAAACATATTTGCACAACAGCTGATAAAAAAAAACAAATTTGGCGCATAAAACGCATGGCATGTAACTTGAATTTAAAAACGCATAAAATGCATAAAAAGTATCATACGCATCCACGCATGAACGCATGGTGTGGACCTTCAGCTTAATTCAATGGTTTGTTTTATTCAGGTGATTCCGGATCACAGAATATATTCCGGATACCCGTTACGTCCATGGCTTATAACACCGTATCGATCTGCATATCAGGAGGAGAGGCGTTTTAACATAGCACATGCTCAAGCCAGAAATTGTGTTGCGCGCTTAAATGGCGTGTTGAAAGCAGTTTTTAGATGTTTGCAGGTTGGGTTAAATACTACACCTCAAACTGCGGGGAAAATTATCAACGCTTGCACTGTGCTTCACAATTTCAGGCTGGAACATGGTATCTTTTCTAATAATTTTAATAAATTTACTTTTTTTGTTTTTTAAACCATTTTTTATAAAAAATAAAAATCCAAAAAACTGTATTTTTTATATTTTTTTTGGAAATAATTAAATAAAAGTATACACTCTATATATACATACATACATACAAAAAAATAACAAAAGCTTAACAAAAAAAATCAACAGATAAGAATACTTAAAGTAGATACATACATATGTACATTTATAAATAAAAAGTAACTTACACAGCCCAACAAAAGTAAAAAACAAAAAAGTATTAATCTTATTGCCCATGGGCCTCAAATATTAACCGACTATACTTTCCTATTTATTTATAGTGGATATTTGTAATTATGAATAAAAAAAAATTTTTAGTTGTTGTAATAGTTATTTGTAACCAAAAAATTTGTTTTGTTGAAATAATGGTAATTTATAACAAAAAAAAAATATTTCTTACTTTAATTGGTAACAAAAATAAAATATATGTAACGATAATGATTATAAATAACCAAATGAAAATAAAAAGAATTTTCCCGTAACCTTTGCAAACAAATAACCATTATTGTTGGTCCCTGTAATAAAGGTTTTAAAAAACAAGTTTTGAAAAATTTAAATTAAGTTTTTGCTAGTTATTTTGAAAAAATTTCTCAATATTCGAAAATTTATTCAAAAGTTTTTCATTTTGCTTTTCAAAATTATTTAATTTTTCCATTACCTCTCTGTGGAGCGCTTTTGCTTCATCCAAAGCTTCCTTATACTTCGGAATGATTGATGCTGTGGCATATAGTCTTTTGCTTTAATTTTTGACCGATTTGGATGTTGATGGTGTTGACTCGGTTTTTATTTTCTTTGCTGGTGATATTGACCCTTCTTCACCTTTCAAAAATTCCACCGATTAAAACTCCTAAAAATGTTTTTCGTTTAAAAAGTTATGCAAGTAGGTATATATTAATGTACATATCTGTGGCAAAAGGGAATAATTGCTTAAGCCGACTTCAGCAGAATTTTAGTTTATTGCAGCTTTGTAAAATCCATGTTTAAAAGTTTCAGTTATCATGTACGATTTTATTTTTTAGAAAGTTATAACGAAATAACTTTTTGCTTATTTCTTTCAATGAGCAATAATATTTGAAATAAAAACTTAGGATTAGTAACAATTAGTAACTAAGGAAAGTGTAACATTATAAATATTTATGAATGAAAACTTAAAAGAAACTATAACAACAGAGAGGTGATGATTAAATATACAAAAAATACCTTTAAAGTTTAAAACAGCTTTTATTACAAAACTAAAAAAAATTACTTTAACACTTATTCCTTACTGCCACAAATATTAAGAAATTGCAGTCTTATATTTCAGTTAACTTACCTCTAAAGGTTCTTGCATGTCATGTGCAGTGTTAAATTTTTCCGGAGGTCAACTCCAGATTTTTGTGTGCACGCATCCCCATCGACAGCATCCACTGTAATTATTTGAAGAATTTTTTCTTCTAATGGATTAAAGTCGAGGGGTACGTCTAACTAACTTTCACCACCAGTTTGGTTAGTAATTGTCCTTCTCTTATTTACTGATTTTTTTACTCCATATTTTAAATCTATCCAACACTAAGATTTCTAAAAACGTTTGAAAAACATAGTACATACATATGTATATATAAAAACACAACAAATTAAACATACCTATTTCCATTGCTCCACTGTTTTTCCACTGCCACCCAAAGAGTTTAAGGATGTCTTAAGTGCATCCCATTGCTGTTTGTAGTTGGAGTTGGAATTTATGCCATTAAATTGGCCTCTGGCGAACGGACATATATTCCACCAGCTTTTGTTTTTGAAGATTAGAAATTCTGTATATTTTCTGTAAAAAGTTAAAAGAATTTTATAAATTTTCCTTAAAATAAAATATTAAATAAAAATAATTAACTTTTTTACAGTTTTACGCTCCATTTTTTACTAAAATTGTTTAAATAATCAATTTTCGCGCCGTTTTAAAATGTGAAAGATTTTGACAGCTTATTTGTAAAATATCTCACAAAATTTTATTACAGAAACACATTTACTCCCTAATTTCCAATAAATTACGTCAAAAAGATCATTGAACAGCTAATTCTCACAATGTAAAAATACAGGAACACTTGTGTGAAAAAAGTGTAATTTTTTTCAATTAATATTGTTTTTCTTTCAATTCCCTTGTTTCATTGTGAAAAGTGTTCGATATGAGAGTTACAGAAACGAGCCACTGGTACTGTTTATGTTTGTATCGTTAACGTGACTCAATCTAAACACATATATTCTGATTGACGCTTACTTTATAACAATTTTCCTTACAAGCACTTGAAAACTGAAGGAAGCCGTATTTAAGTAAAACACACGTATAATTACTAAAAACACGGCTGGTTTATTTTTAACTTTCTTTTATATAAGAATGACTTAATAATAAAATGCTTAGCTTAAATAATAATGAATGGATGAAGAAGTAAAAATGTTTAAGTTTCACAAAACAAATGACCTAATTATGAATGGTTTATTTGACATAAAGTTAATAAACAAGTTAATAAACAAATGACCTAATTATAAATGGTTTATTTAACACAAAATTAATAAACAAATTACAGAACAATGAAAATGCGGTGTATGCAGTTTGTTGGCGTCTGGCTGGTGTAAATATTTTTGTGGTTGCTGGTGTAACCCGGGCGTTAATGTTTCCCAGTATTTTAATCGTGTGCAACCGGACTACATATGGTGGTGGCATCTGGCAAAACCCCATGTTGTATGTAGCCCAGCTGGCTGTTATCGTCACAACCCTACCCAGTTGGCAATGTCGTGCAAGAATCATTGATGATTCGTGCACGACAATGTTAATTCCTGCACGACACGTAAGGGACAACTAATGCAAATCGTCGACGATTTTTTCGAACAAGTGTCGCGTAAATCGTGCACGACACAAAGAAAGACAATGTCGCTCAGCCTGTCGTACATACACGAATGTGTACACACACGAATGTGTGCAAGACAATGTCTCCTAACTTGTCGTTGATGACCACATACACGGCATTGTCGTCCATATTGTCGTTGATGACCACATACACGACATTGTCGTCCACATTATCGTTGATGGCTATATAGACGACAATAGATTCTACTTTATCGTCAACGACTGCGTATAAGACAATGTCGATGAAGTTACAAGAGTAACAGCTTACACGACAATGTCGCCCATAGACCTAAAGGAATAAATAAAAATATACAATAGCACATACATATTTTTAAAATCATACCTTAGTCTTTGAGTTCTCAGACTTGACTGACTGATTCTCTTCGCTTTGGTTGTTTTTTATTATTATGTATCGTTATTTTACAGTTATTTTTATTTTTTAATGGGAATAAATTATTTTTGTTTGTTTAGAAGACAGCTTACAAGACAATGTCGCTCATGTTGTCGTGCATACACTTCAATGCAGGACAGCTTACAAGATATTGTCGCTCATACTGTCGTGCATAGTTGTTGATAGAGGATACCTTACAAGACAATGTCTGTCATGTTGTCGTGGATAAGCTTTGATAAAGGACAACTTACTAGACAATGTCGTTCATATTGTCGTGTTTAGTAGTTTATAGAGGACACCTTACAAGACAATGTCGGTCATGTTGTCGTGGATACATTCGGATAAGGGACAGCTTACAAGACAATGTCCGTCATGTTGTCTTTGTTACACTTTGATGAAGGACAGCATGAAAGACAATGTCGGTCATGTCGTCGTTTATAAACATCTGTAAAAGACAATGCACTAGACAATGTCGAGTATTTTGTCGTGCACGACATTTTCCTTGAAATCGTCTTCCAGAAATCCAAATTGATAGAGGACATTTCGTGCATAAATCGTTGACGACAGTGTCGTCGACGGCAGTTTGGCCAACAGGGTAGGTATACACAAACATGTAGTCTACAACAGACATGAAATGCTTAACATTAACACTAACATGATGTTAGTGTTAAGTATAGACTCATCATGTTAGAGTTTTTCTCATGTTTTAACACGGCTGTTAAGCCATGTGTTTTAACAACTCTTTTATAACATAAAATGACGTTTAAGCTTGACAGAAGTCATTTTGTTGCTTTTTTTTAATTTCACACACACTATTGTTTGGAGTATGCTTCGACGACAATCAAAAAATAATGAAATTTCTTAACATTAACATGAGTACTATACTTCACCATTAACATATTAAAAATTCAACATGGAGTCTTAACATCATGTTTTAACAGCATTTCATGTCAGTTGTAGACTCGGTGTAAAGATAATTATCTCAGCAAGTTGGCAATAACGTCGGCAGAATAACAGAGAAATATTTCTTATTGCTCAGCTTATGTTAAAGACATGGGAAAACGTATTTATGTTAACTCATAGTTTGAAAAAAATCAAGAAAGAAGGTGCAGTGTAAAAAAAGGCGGTATCTTACAAGAATTATTATTATTAATATACATAAATTCTTTCTTATTCGACTTTATTATTTAAATTTATATTAATTTGTTTAAGCTTGAGGTCATTTTTAATACAAAAATATTAATTTTTTTATTTTTGTTAATGTAAAATTATTATTTTTTTATAAAAAAGAACTCGAACTTAAACAAATTAATATTAATTTTAACAATAAAGATCGAATAAGGAAAAAATTATAATTTTTGCAATTTTATTTTAGTGTTTATTTAATTTTTTAATTTAATTATTTTACTACAATTATAATTTGCTGCAATTTCAAAAATTTAATTTCTTTCTCACACAATTTGCTTCTATTTTTTTTTTCTTTTTCGCTTCTTTCTTTCAACTGACAACCAAATTGACGTTTTTTGTAAGCAATAATTGTCAACGAAAATGGACTAACAATTATTGCAACATAAATTGTTAGCAATAATTATGTACAAAAAATTGTTGTCTACATTAAAGATAACATAATTTTGACAATTACTGCAATATATGTCGCAATAATTATCTCTGGTATAGACGGGCAGTAAGAATGATACTCACTGGCTTTCAAAAAACTTCAACCAGCCAGACTATTTTCCAATAAAATCAAAAATCGTGGTAAAAAAACCATTTTTGTAATTTAAGCAAAATTAAAATAAAAAGCATTTAAAACAAAATCGTGATTAATATTACAAAAAAAAGTGAGTTTCATTTGGAAAGAACCGAGCCACCGTCATAGTGCCATTCAGCCCACGAAATAAGGTTTGGTTTTTTTTGAGCCACAAGTGTGCGAGACACGTCCTGCCACAACCAACCACGTATTGAGCCACTGAGAACAAGGGTCGTTAGACTCAGCCAACTAGCCTCCTGAGTATCACAATTGAGGGTTCCTGGATAACGTTCCTTTTGTGCAATAGCCCTTGCGCCACTTTATAAGAACCAGGTAACCCCATTATACACCCAAACATTTTGGTCCTTTGAGCTAAATGGTGAATGATGGGGTGCGTGCTGTGGAATTAAAAATTGCATATATTTTGTCGCGCCATATTGTGTCTCAAAGAAATGAGGTAACGTCGCGCCAAGGGTGAAATGTCGCAGTTCTGGGAGCCATCTTTGCTACTCGCCAGTTTACCCGTTACTCGTCGAATTGTTGTTATTGTTTAATATATCCCAATGAAAATTGGCCTGAATCTGCTCTACTTATAAATAAAAGGAAACTTCTAACAAAAAATTTGCATTAATTTGTTTTATTTGATAAATAAAGGAAAAAGTGTTGCCAGCGCGTGAATTTTGTTTCAAGTAATTTTTGCTGGGAATTTTTATTTCGTTGCTCTTAAAACAACTTGCATTTTTTTTGTTGTGCAGCTCGATTAAAAATTATAAATATGCCTACCCTTGAAAAATTTATACGGGCAGCGGATGAGATAAGGAATATGGAGGTTATGTTGAAAAAAGAAGATTTTTCAACGTATACCAATATTGCGTTCGAGAATAGCGAGTTGGGAAAAGTTAAAAAAAAATTTATGACGAGTGTTCCGGGGAACCTATGGAGGATAAGAAAGAATTAGAAAAAAGAATTGATTACATCTATGTATGTATATTAGAAGTAATAGTATACTAATCTTCTTTAGTTTAAGCATGAAACGCATATATTGAGATACGAGTTTGCTGCATTAATTCTTGATACTTGATGAGCTAGTTACTCGTTTGTTGCACTCATAGCTATACAAACAAATAACCACGTTATACCAAAATTATTCAATGAAAACCATATTTAATATATCACAGAAAAAATAAAAATTGATTTTAATCACCCAATTCACAAAATCAAGTAAACAATTTGTTAATTTGCACCTATCACCAAAATGATTATATTGATTACTAAAAATTGTAGAAATTGAATATTGTAAATTTTTTTTTTCAATAAATGATATTTGAAATTTTAATTAAAAATATGATCAAAAAACTATGAGATTTCAAGCAATGTGTTAATTGATTCAATTACAGAAATAATTGAGAAAAAAATCTGTATATTATTCAATTACCTCATTAGATTGAAATGAAAAAAATAATTAATGAATAAAGTACGTATGTAATTGAATTGAGCAAACTAGTAATAAAATTATTTGTTAGATTCAATTAAAATTTTTATTTAATAAATTATTGAAATTTAAATTAAAAATTTGTTATTAAAATCAAAAATTAACAATAAAATTTAAATACGCCCTTAATTCTTTCCGGTAATATAAATTGATATTGTGGTAAAATTTGGACGTTAGACTCGAAGTTAAACATAAAAACTTTATTCATGACCGCTTCAGAATTTATCACAGGTTCCATATAAGTCCTCCTCCAGAAATGCCAGCCAATTATATTTTTATATTGGAATGTAGCAACTTTTCCACTCTGCCCAATTTTGTGATGTTTGTTTCATAATTTACCAAAGATCCAAAATAAAACTTCCTCCCTAAAAGCCTAAAACCGAAAGGAATCATTATAATTTATTTCAGAAATGTGTCACAAAGTTACATACATATACTATGTAATATGTATGTACATATGTACATGAATACTTACATATCGCACTGCTTCCTCAACTCAACATTTTTCACTTTTTCCAAGAAATCGATGTAAAGTGGTCACTGTACAACTCTTAGATCAGTTTCTTTAGTATTTTGAGTAAACCCCCTTTAGAGGAACACACTGTACACACGTACTTATGTTATATTTTACGAACGCGGCAGCAAGGCACTATATTAGTTTATCATCTTGTTTTAGGATTTTTGAAAAATAACTTGGTTTTGTTGAAAATCTATAGATTTGCTTGCTTCTAATCTGGCTATTGAGAGTCGGAGTATTGGAGGCTGTTGTGATATCTTGTATAATTCCTGACATATTTCGTATATAACATTTGTTTTGCCATAGTTCGTGTTCAAAAGGTTTCTTGTTTTATAAAACGATACAATTTAGAAAAACGATTAAATTTTGCAGAATAACCTTTCTTATATATGTAATAGGATAAATAGTTTAATATTTCTGTATGTCACTTAATATAAAATTCAATCAACTTACCCAAGAACTAACTTCTTAACCTCAATAGAACTGATGACGATTGCACGGTATCAACACAAAATATTATAACTGGCAAAAGAAGAACTCGAACCACAATTAACTTTAATGAGACTGTTAAGGCCATGGGGTCGATTCTGGTTATGTGAAATGAAAACTTTTTTGACATTTTCATAGAGTTTCTAATTCTCGTTTACTGAAAAAATGTTAAATAAATTCGAATGTTTTCATATGAAAAGAACAAATGGAATGAAACAAATTGTTTTCACATTTTCTCAGTAAAACGATTCTTGTTCTGTGTAACAGTGCAGGGAAGTGTCACAAACTTTTCATTTATGTCAAGTTTTTACACTTTCATTTTAACGCTGAAAAATAGTTTTAATTAAATTTTTTAGAGGAAAATAGGGACATTGCCAACGATAAATAATAAATTAAAGGAATAAAAATAATAATCTTTTAAAAAGATTCATATTTACAGATTTTTAACTTATTATATTCAAATAAAATTCAAATTTTTGATAAAAAAAAAATATTGCTGACAAAAAACATTAATAATGTTTTCTTACCTTGTATCATTCCGAATTTCTTTCGATAATTCAATTAAAACTAATAATCGTAACATTTTTTAAATTAATTATATTTTTTGTGTATTTGTATTATTTTACACTTGATTTAATGACTAAGTAGATATGTAGATAATAAATATCCATGGAATACCTATCATAAAGTTTTTTTTACAAAATAACTTACATATGGTGTAGATATGGGCTCAATCAAAAAAGAAACGCATGTATTTAAGTCAAATTGGAAATTATATTTATTTATTACTTCATCTTAAGGCCAGCGCATAGACAATGTTTTCTGTTTTTTTTTTATTTGGTGTAAAGAGCCGTTTTCTGATTTTAGGTAAATCGAAAAAAGCGGGCGGGCCAAAATTTCCTTTCCGTAAAAACCTAAGTTGGACCATGGCGATCATTTTAAAGAAAAAATCGTCCAATTCGGTCAAGCCGTTCTATGCGCTTAATAGAAAAAGTGGGCGTAAAAGTAGGTGTGGTAATTTTATATTTCGATTAAAACGTAAAATGGATTAATACGAACAGTTAAAATAAAAATTAGTCAAATCGATGGAGCAGTTTTTTGATTTTAGGTAAATCGAATCCTATTTTATATACATATATAGATAACATATTAATAAATTAATCTTTATTTGGCCTTTTATTTGTTAATGATTTCACAATTTTTTGGGCTTATGGTCGTTTTGTAAAGCTTTTATTTAACTTGAAATGAATGTATGTTTGGGTTCCAGCCTGAGTCTTAGGGGGGGAAATATTTTTTTATACAAAAAAGTAAAAAATTTTAAAAAAAACTCAACAATAAGGTTATATGAAAAATAAGATCAGTTCAATATAAATTAATTTTTTTAAATAAGCAATTTATGATTTTCTTGTGAGGCAAATTTAGATATTTGCCAAAGAAAACCTTTTTGCAACCTAGAAAAAAATGTTTAAAAAATCTTAGCGAATATGAGGCAGAATCGGAAATCGGACTGCTCAAGCCTCTTGAAGTTACAAACGAAAGGGATTTCTATGAATGAAAGCTTTGGCTTCATTGACAGTGCTAAGGAAAATAATACAAGATGTCAGTAAAATAGATTTTGTTGAAAAGTTTAAAAAAGGTTTTAGATCGTAATACGTGTGGTAAATTATTCAATACTCCTGAAAAATCTATATGGCTTGGCATTTCAATTTTAAAAAAGTGTTTTAATCGATTTTCTCACAATTTTGTTTTAATGAAAGTGAGACGGATGAATTTATTGACAACCCCTCTCCATCTGAACTTTTAGTGTTCAAATATGCTTCAGTTACATCTTGCGATGTTGAAAGAGTGTTTTTCATTTATAGAACTGTGTTATGTGATAACAGGAGATTATCAGGGGTGTTCTAGAAATCGAAGACGCAAAACGCAAGAATTTTAAACGTCGTTTTTTAATAAGATTTCCCTGATAAAAAAATTGTATGACAAATATTATAAAAATATTCCTTTATTAAACAGAATTTTATAACAAAAATTAGATTAAAAGTGTATTAAAAACAACTTCCAAATTCTTGCGTTTTGCCCCCCAGTATTTTTTTTTTTGACAATTTGAAGAAACATACTATTGTACTTACAATAAAAACTTAATATATTAAATGTTTCTTAAATAACATGTTTATTTTTGCCATTTTTCGTGGCATTTTTATACTTTTTCGTGCCATTTTGCCAGCTATTTTTCGTGCCATTTCAAACATGCCCTGCTGACGAGCATTAAAACGAAAATTTGAAATATTTTTTTTAAATTTCGGTAGATATCTTCATCACAGTATATTAAAGCATCTACAACGTTATCTGATAGATTTTCAGATATTTTCCATGTTTGTTGCCAATGCAACAGTTCAGAGTCAGGTTTAGATGTTAGTAGGTGTTTATCTATCTCTTTTATCAAACATAATCAGCTTATCAGCTAGTTGTGATTTTAAAAGTTTTGTATTTGTATTTGACTTGAGTACACTTTGAGGTAGAAGTTTAGGTATGTTCTATTGGGAAACGTGTTTTGAGATCTTCTAAAATAAATTCAATAAGAGGAATGTAATCTACAACTCGGTAGTAATCTTCAACATTTTGAATGTGATTGGAACCTCGATTTGAACGCAGATAATTTTAACTTTTTCAAAAATCGCTTTAAATAGTTCTTCGGCTTTATTTCTTTTCTCTTCATGGCACATGATTTAAGTTTTGAAAAGGCTTGCTCCTTTTTGAAGATCTATATCGTGCTTTTGTAAAATGATACTAAGCGGCTGTGATACAATAAGTATCACACTTAATATGTTTATTCCGTAAATGAATTCAAAAGTACTAAGCGAGTTTCTCAATATAAGGCTTTTGATGAAGTTTCTCTACCTTTCCACTCAGATATTTTTTCCAAAGCTTCTACTATATGATGTACACTTGTAGCAAAGTGTTAAATTGAGTCGTGTCTTGTCTCGCATAATGTAGAGAGTTTGGCTCCCAAATACTTTGCTAAAACTGCTTTTCGCTTGGGATGATTATATATAAAAAAAATTGTCGTTTCTTTAATTGTATTAATGGCACTTTGTTTCTTTTTAAAATTGAGTTGTTTGATTTATGGAAATAGCAAGGCGTTTGTTTTGCATTTGTGCAGAATTATATAACAGCTCCATTTTCTGATGACATCAGAGGACACCCATATGTTCCATTTCCTACACAATTTTTTTGGTCAAGACTAAAACTTGTCAAAGCTTTTAGAACTATTGATGATAGTGCCTTCGCATCAATTGACACATCAACGTCATTATCAATATCCTTTGAAGCCTCTTCAAATGCGTTTAAAACAAAGCCAATTAATGCTTTCCTAACAACATTTTGTTGTATGTTGAAATATCTTTAAGATAAGGAAATCTGGATTTTCCCCGACAAATCTGTGTTTTCGTCAAAAATTATCGAATAGAATTTTGATTCATATAACACATATATACATAAATATTGCATATACTAAAGGGCATTATAAACCACACAAATGGATTGGCAAACTTGCGCTTTATTTTTGCTTCTGTTTGCCAACAAACAACACAATCATAGACTTTTATAGAGGTCAATAAATTCATTTAAAAATATTTTTCCTCGTCCATTTCTTAATGCTTCTTCTTATACGTCTTCACTATGCAAAATTTTCACACAAATGATTACATTTAACACTATGCACTGCAAAAAGTTTGACGAATATCTAATATGTCTGCCAATTATTAAAAATTTTTAATATTTCTACAAACATTGCTTCAAATGTTTGTACAAACAGCAAACACCCCAATTAACAACACAAAATGTTTGTACAAACGTAAAATTTTGACATATTTGCCAATAAGGCTTATTAATAATTCAACCGCACGCATTTTCAAGTCAAACGTTTATTCGTTGGATATACATAGATGGCACCTGCTGGGATTGAATGTAGAATAATAAGTATTTGAATTAAAGACCTGCACAGATGTATCTGTTTATATCTGTTTCTGTGTGTTTTCTAAAGTGGATGCGTATGGATGAGTGCTCTTGTGTTTCTGATATGAGTTGATATTGATATGATTTGTAAAAGAGTGGATGTAAGTTGATACAAAAGCGAAAGAGAGTATCATATCTGTTAATATCTGTTTCGCAAAAGCAGATACCTGTGGATACTGACGGAATACAATAAAGCTCGATTCACCCATGCGTTCCGAACAATATTTTTGACCGGACAAAAAATTTTTTACAGAGAGTGTTCTGCAGAACGATTCACCCATCTCGGAAAATTTGTCCGGACAAACAAAGCTACCATATGGTTTACAGATGTAAACGATTATACAAAGTGGCAGCACAGTTAGCAAACTATTAGTTCTTCGCAGACTTTTCCATAATATTTAGCATTCACTTCCTACAATAATTGGTAAACATTATGTTATGCATTATTATATTATATTAAAATTTACCATTTAAAATTTACTTACGACCAATTCCAAGAGATTTTTCTATTTCCGTCCATATATTTTGTTTAAGGTGAGTATTTTTATATGAACGATTGCCCATATCATAAATACATTATCTTCCTGGTTTTTTATTTCTTCTATAAGTTTCAGGGCAATATTTTCTTTAACATCCATCTTTTGTTTAACTTTTTTTTTTATTATTCAGCACAAAACAAAAATGTAATATGTGGCAGCTCAATTCAACTTTATTTTGTACAAATTGAAAAAAGTGGCATCTCAGTTCATTTTGTTCGGCACAAGAATTGAAATTAAACCAATTCAAGAAAAAACGTTCCGAACAAAATTATTGCTCTCTCTCTCAAAAGTAAAACGTCAAACTCAATATAAAAAAAATTTTGTCCGGACAAAAATTTTGTTCGGAACGCATGGGTGAATCGAGCTTAAGTTACTTATTGTACGATGCCGTTATTTTCAATTATTTTTCAACGAAAAAGATCGTGAATGTATTACGAGCGAAAAAAAAGCCAAACAAAAAATTTTACAAAAACAAAACACACAGGCTGCTTGTACTATGGTCGTACAAATTGCCAAGCAACAACAACACTACTAGTTACGTATTATACCTACGACGAAAATACAAGTGGAAGCGCTTGCAATTTTTCTTGATGAGCAGCACGATTAGCTTTTGTGTCTGCTGCGTACATGATTTGTTCTTGTAAAAATGTGTATGCTGCTTTTTTTTAAAGCAAACATTTTTGAAAATTTTAGTAACGGTAATATTTTTTTTCTTAAATTCTTTGATGCCTATGGTTGTTTTTGTTAAAAAGACATGTAGACATAAATTATTGTAAAAAAAAATTACTGAAAGAACTGAACACATGTAATTTGTTTTTGTAAAAAATAACTTGGGTTTTTACCAACCAAAACTATTTTTTTCGTTTTAAGCACTTTTCTTAAATATGTATGTAGGTAAACACATTTGAAAACATTAAAAAAGAAGTATGCTACATTTTATGTGGAAATAACCTACATACATAAATGCAAATGTTAGAGTAAGTATAATTGTTGGGTTAGAAAAATTAAAAAACGCACCGAAATTTAAAAAAAATAGCAAACAATCAAGAAAAAAACCCTGAAGAAGACACTCAAAGGAGTGCTGAAATATTGATTTAAATAAATTTTATATCAAAAACAACCCTTAAGCTCGAAAATTTAATAAGTTATACTTTAGGTTTTTTTTATTTAATATAACCGTATTATGTAGAAAAAAATAGAAAATTCATATTAACGTTTTGAAATATTTTTATTTTGAAAAGAATTGTTTGACTAACAGTTGAATTTGAGCCCTAACCGCGAAAATAACGTAAGCGGCATCATTTTAGATTTTTGTTTTTTTCTAAATAAATGACTTTAACGATTTTATAGCAAAAACAATTTTATCCAGGGACCCTATAAAGGAAACGACAAAAAATCATATAAATATAACCGTTAATATTGATTAATTATAGGTAAAGGTTAAAAATTACAATTATTATTTTGTCACGTAACGCCAGAAGTATTTTAAATTGTTTCTCAAAAAATTGTATATGTATCGTTTCCTTTTTTATATTTTGGTGTAAAGCGCAACAAGCTCTACATTAAGTAACAAAAGGGATAACGATTGAACAACATGGTCCAAAAATACAACCTTATTTGCAATCTGGCGTTACATTAAAAAAAGTAGACTTTTAGCTGAAAATTCCCATATTTACCTTAAAACGAGCAAAGATTTATAAATTTGATAGCTTGAAAAATAAATCTATATAAGTTCTAAGTTTACTAAAAAAGGTTTTGTACAAAACTTCTTGCTCAATTCGCAGTATTTTTCAGTTTTGTAATGCAATCAAAACCCACTTCCGTTTTTTTAACGTCACGCCAGGGCAGATTTTTGCTTATATCTGCAAATCCTTAGCGTCGATTACTGTAATTTTTTTTCTGAATGTAGAGCTACTTTATTACTTTGTATACATATATAAAAACCCTTTTTACAAATTTGACTTCGTCATTTTTTTTTACATTTTGTGCTACAAATATCACGACACGTCAAAATGGAAATGCCCATATATATTTTATTCTGGTTATCGTAACCAATTAAAGAAAAAAATATTTTTTTTGGTTATACCTTCATAAATAACCATTAATTCAGCTAAAAAATTTTTTTGGTTACAAACAACTATTAAACCAAATAATTAATTTGTTGGTTACAAATAACCATTCAAACAAGTAAATTATTTTTTGGTTACAAATATAAATTATACATAAGTAAGAAAGTATAGTCGGTTACTTTTATAAAAAAAGTTTTGCCTAAAATTTTTGTTATTATTACTAATTGGGTTAGGTATCTTCTTCGAATTTTTTAATATATGTATGTATGTAGGTTTATTTGATTTTTTCTTTGAATTGGATTTTTTTTGTGAAAAAAGTTCAAATTTAAATTTCAATTTAAAATTTTTGAATTTAAAATAAATTAAAAACAATTCGATAGAGTATAAAGATACAACGTATTTATGTGAGTATATTATAAACATAATATCTCCACTGAACTTTTTACAAAAAAATTCCAATAGGTTTACAAAATATATCGCTCATCCAAAATATGATATTTTGGAGTTAATGATGCAGAATTGTTCGCTATGAGTTTATTTTGTTTGTAAATTTTATCTTTATATCTGTTATAATTTCCCCTTTTGAGGAAAATAAATAAAATTTTACAATGAAATTAAATTAATTTTATTTAAAGTACACACAAAAAAAATCTTAGGTAAAATTACCTAAATATATGGTATAAAATTAACTAAGCGCAAGGGTAGCATGGCAGTATCTAAGTTTCATAGTTAGTAAAACTATTAACTTAGGTAATTTCTATGTTCGAAAAAGTATCTAATTATTTTGTTAAAATTACTTAAAAACTTTGAAAATTTACCAATGATAGCAAAGTTATTTCATATTTTTATTTTTGGAAAATTATCTAAGTTAAATTTTGTACCATAGATTTTAGGTAAATTTACTATTTTTTTTTGGTTACATACTTTAAATAAAATTAATTTAATTTCATTGTAATATTTTATTTATTTTCATCAAACGGGGAAAGTATAAAAGATATAAAGATAAAATTTACACACAAAATAAACTCATAGCGAATAATTATGCATCATTAACTCCAAAATATCATATTTTGGATGATCGATATATATTTTTTAAACCTATTACAATTTAACGATAAATTTGATTGATTAAATTGTCAAAATAGTGCATATTTACTTTGCTTTCACTTAAATTGAATTTTGTGATTTTTTGTTTGTTTTTGTTGTAACAAGCGCATCCAGTGGTGTTTCTGTCTTCCTTCTGTTAATGCTTCTAAATCTATTTTTTACCTGGTCCTTTTCAATGAAATTCGTGTGATAAAGTAATAAATAATTATTGTTTTTATTTTTTATATACATATTTTTTTTTGTAAAAAGTTCAGTGGAGATCTTATGATTATAATATACTCACATAAATACGTTGTATCTTTATACTCTATCGAATAGTTTTTAATTTATTTTAATTCAAAAATTTTAAATTGAAATTTAAACTTTTTTCACAAAAACTTTCCAATTGAAAGAAAAAATCAAATAAACCTACATACATACATATATTAAAAAATTCGAAGAAGATACCTAACCCAATTAGTAATAATAACAAAAATTTTAGGCAAAACTTTTTCTATAAATTACCAATTATCTTAGGCAACTAAACTTAGTTTTTTGTTTTTATATAATAATAAATTACCTATGTACGCTAGACTGTCCCAAGCTTGTATGGGGAATTTTTTTTTTCGAATTCAGATATGAGTACCCTCCAAATTTTTTCCTTTTGATCCGAATAACCGAAATATGAAATATTATTGTGATCGGATAACGTTTACCATTGCCGACTTGAAGTCAAAGTTTGAGATAAATGCCAGTGTGAAAGCCATAGAATAATCTTGGAATTTATAACCATCTTTTAATTTTACTTGTGTAATACACATTTATTTATTCAAAATATGCTAATATTCAGTGTTTTCTGAATCCCCTAACCACGCCCACTACAACCCCCCCCCCCCCATGCTGGTACTGTACTGTTGCCCTGCCACAAGTCCTAAGTTCCTGCCTAAGACCATCTGGACATGGTAAGTGATATAATGTAGACAAAAAAATATATATATATATTAATTTTAAAGTTTTAGATTTTATTATCTTTATTCATTAAATTTTCTTTTTAAAGTTTGTTTATTACAGTCCGGATACATCTGTCTGTGTTCTTGTACACAACGTAGTAAATATTGCTTTTGCTCCTCTTCAGCTGTAATTAAGCCATGCAAATCCTTTACTAACTTAACCGCTCTTTCAGCAGTATCATTAACCGCTCTCAGTGCATTAACTTTCTCTTTACTTTGTTGAAATGATGCATTAGTTTGCCACGTAGTGGGACATTCGCTTAGAAAACTGTCGTCGATTTTAAAAAAATTAAAATTCGGCCTCCTAGCGCCATGCACCAAGCTCGATGGATGGCAAGGGCAATTTATTCATTAAAAATAGTATTACTTAGCTCTCAGTTTAAAATATCAAAGCGAGATAAGGAGGCTTTGTTAGATGTCTGCCTTTTCATCGCAACAACATACGTCAAACCTTGGGTAAAATGTATTTTAGCTGTAAAAGCACCTTACCAAGATATGTGTTTTTTGAAGGCTTTGAAAGCTTATGAAAAAATTGACAAATGCCTTTCAAAAGCAACGTTGCAAAAGTTTTAATTTTTAATGAATAAATTGCCCTTGCCATCCATCGAGCTTGGTGCATGGCGCCAGGGGGCCGAATTTTAAATTTTTTAAAATCGACGACAGTTTTCTAAGCGCATGTCCCACTACGTGGCAAACTAATGCATCATTTCAACAAAGTAAAGAGAAAGTTAATGCACTGAGAGCGGTTAATGATACTGCTGAAAGAGCGGTTAAGTTAGTAAAGGATTTGCATGGCTTAATTACAGCTGAAGAGGAGCAAAAGCAATATTTACTACGTTGTGTACAAGAACACAGACAGATGTATCCGGACTGTAATAAACAAACTTTAAAAAGAAAATTTAATGAATAAAGATAATAAAATCTAAAACTTTAAAATTAATATATATATATATTTTTTTGTCTACATTATATCACTTACCATGTCCAGATGGTCTTAGGCAGGAACTTAGGACTTGTGGCAGGGCAACAGTACAGTACCAGCATGGGGGGGGGGTTGTAGTGGGCGTGGTTAGGGGATTCAGAAAACACTGAATATTAGCATATTTTTAATAAATAAATGTATATTACACAAGTAAAATTAAAAGAT
Organism: Pollenia labialis; assembly: GCA_949318255.1. Taxonomy (NCBI): domain Eukaryota; kingdom Metazoa; phylum Arthropoda; class Insecta; order Diptera; family Polleniidae; genus Pollenia; species Pollenia labialis. The sequence continues at coordinate 26,760,086 of OX439142.1, read as the reverse complement.
GGTTTTAAATTCCAAGATTATTCTATGGCTTTCACACTGGCCTTTATCTCAAACTTTGACTTCAAGTCGGCAATGGTAAACGTTATCCGAACACAATAATATTTCATATTTCGGTTATTCGGATCAAAAGGAAAAAATTTGGAGGGTACTCATATCTGAATTCGAAAAAAAAATTTCCTGGGACAGTCTAATGTACGCATTTGTAAAATACCCTAGATTATTTTTTTGTGTGTATGTAACCAAAAAAAGTATATAGTCAATTTTCCTAAAATCTATGGTACAAAATTAAACTTAGATATGGGCATTTCCATTTTGACGTGTCGTGATATTTGTACCACAAAAAGTAAAAAAATTAAATGACGAAGTCAAATTTGTAAAAAGGGTTTTTATATATACAAAGCAATGAAGTAGCACTATATTCAGAAAAAAAATTACAGTAATCGACGCTAAGGATTTGCAGATATAAGCAAAAATCTGCCCTGGCGTGACGTTAAAAAAACGGAAGTGGGTTTTGACTTGCATTACAAAACTGAATAATACTGCGAATTGAGCAAGAAGTTTTGTACAAAACCTTTTTTAGTAAACTTAGAACTTATATAGATTTATTTTTCAAGCTATCAAATTTATAAATCTTTGCTCGTTTTAAGGTAAATATGGGAATTTTCAGCTAAAAGTCTACTTTTTTTAATGTAACGCCAGATTGCAAATAAGGTTGTATATTCGGACCATGTTGTACAATCGTTATCCCTTTTGCTACTTAATGTAGAACTTGTTGCGCTTTACACCAAAATATAAAAAAGTAAACGATACATATAAAATTTTTTGAGAAACAATTTAAAATACTTCTGGCGTTACGTGACAAAAAGTAGACTTTTCGCTGGAAATGCCCATATTTTTCCAAAAATAAAAATATAAAATAACTTTGCTATCATTGGTAAATTTTCAAAGTTTTTAAGTAATTTTAACGAAATAATTAGATACTTTTTCGAACATAGAAATTACCTAAGTTAATAGTTTTATTAGCTAAGAAACTACGATACTGTTATTTAGTTAATTTTATACCATATATTTAGGTAATTTTACCTATGATTTTTTTTGTGTGTATGTACATATAACAAAAAATATTTTGTACTGTAATTGGTTACGATAACCAATATAAAATATATGTATGTAACGATAATGGTTAAAAATAACCAAATGAAAATAAAAGGAATTTTCCAGTAAACTTAAATAAAATACAATAACCATTATGTTTGGTCCCTGATTTTATCGTGAGCGACAAATTTAATACAAAATTTATATGAATTAGAATAAAAAAAACTCTCACCTATAAAATTGATTTTGGTGCTTACGTTATTTTCGCGGTTAAGGCTCGAATAATAAAAATGTTTCACACGGAATGACAAACTAAGTGTACCCAGCTAGTTGTGGCGGAGGGTATACATAACAAAAAGCCAACAAAAAACCAGACATGTCGCACACACACACACTGTGTGGTGTGCTGTCCCTACAAATAATAGGACCAGTCCAAACACGCGTGTAAAGAGTAGTCCACAAAGGACCAGGACTAGTCCAAAAGTAACCCAAACGTATGGAAAAAGCCTGGTCTATTTAACATTACGATGTCCTAGGAGAGGATCATATAACCCACCTTTGGACCACTAAGGAGTAGTTTTAAAACTACTCCATGGTATATAACCCACCTTTGGACCACTAAGGAGTAGTTTTAAAACTACTCCATGGTATACTCAAGAGGATTAGTTTTGAAGTCGTTTAAAAACGAAAGCACGTCGTTAAAAAACGAAGACATGTCGTCTCACTACAAACACTTTTTAACAATGACATGGTCCATGCTTGCATTACATCGGACCAGTCCATGGAGTAGTCCATTTTATCAAAATGGGTCAGGTGATCCAATTTTATTTGCTGGGGTGCTGTGGCAGTACAAATTGCCGAGCAACAACAGCAACACAAGCGAGAATCGTTGTTATCAGGCCATATTTCACGATTTTTAGGCATTTTGGCGATATTTTCCTCTAAATTATCAAAGTGCCTATTTTTTGAGAAATACTTACAACACGGTAATTTTTGGTTTGTTTTATATAAATTACACTACGCTAGTTGGAAAAACAGACAAGCCGGGCACATGGCGTTTAAAATAATAATTTGGCTACACTGAATCCAGTGGTACTCGCCGTTTTTTTAGATTGGCTCTGGTTTTAGAGATATACCGTTATTTCGAAAATGGAGGAGGTTGAATATTTGTATCCAAAAAATAAAAAAATATAACCAGAAAAATATATATTTTTTCCAATAGATATTTGTAACCAATTTGGTTATCATTAACCAAAAAAAATAAATTTTACTTTCATTGGTTACCACAAACAAAATAAAATATATAGAACGATAATGGTTAAATATTCCCAATTGAAAATAAAGGAATATTTCTCGTTACCTTTACAAAAAATAATAATATGCAGTAATTATTTTCAGTCCCTGAGTTATTTTTTGATTTAAAAACAAACAAGTCCATATAAAACAGTTATTTTTCAACGTAAAAATAAAAGGGCAAATTTAACTATTAAAAAGAGAGTTTTATTAAGCCGTCATAAATTAAAACTCAGTTGAGGAATAAAATATCGAATAAAACTGTTAAAACGAGAATTTTATTCAGCCGTCAAAAAATAAAACTCATTTCAGGAGTTTGATTTTAACCAGCATTTTATTAAACTTATTTTTTGTACATTAACAACCAAAGCGCTGGTCAGATCACTACAATTTCAACGTAAAAATAAAAAAAAAGAAGAAAAACATAATGAGTGTTTAGACGTAAAAATTAAAATCCTTCAAAGAGTTGTATTTGTTGATGGTGTGAGCTCTATTTTAGGGCGAATATTTTATGATTGCGAAATAAAACTCTCTTTTTAAGAGGTCATACAAACTTTTATTTTTTCGTTGAAAAATTATTTTTAACTGTGGAGTTGAGATTTTTTTTTCTAGATCACCATAGGTTCTTTAAGAGAACTTTAGAACAAACCTATTGGTTGACTCCGTTTTTAAGCTAAAATTTTATGGATAACTCTTATTTACGGTCCTGCGATTTTTAAATTAACTAAAATTTATTTCTAAAAAGTTTATTTTTATTAATTTTTTTAAAGCATTAGGTAATGGTTAATTGTTTTGCTTTTTTATTTTTGTCAATGTTTTATTGTGTTTAAAATCGTAATAGTAATTTGCCGATTTTTTTATTTAATTTAATTTCTGATTTGTTTTTGAAAATATGCCGATTTCTTACCAAAACCATCTGGCACCCCTGGTTGAGATCGTATACAAGTTTTTATAAACTTTCTTATTTTCATCAACTCGCCAACAATATTTTAAAATACAACAGATAACCACAGATATTGTAGAAATACTTATGGTGACAACAGATATTCCCTGTTGGCCAAACTGCCGTCGACGACACTGTCGTCAACGATTTATGCACGAAATGTCCTCTATCACATTTGATTTCTGGAAGACGATTTCAAGGAAAATGTCGTGCACGACAAAATACTCGACATTGTCTTTTACAGAAGTTTATAAACGACGACATGACCGACATTGTCTTTCATGCTGTCCTTTATCAAAGTGTAACAAAGACAACATGACGGACATTGTCTTGTAAGCTGTCCCTTATCAAAATCCATCCACGACAGTATGAGCGACAGCGTCTTGTAAGTTGTCCCTTATCCGAATGTATCCCCGACAACATGACCGACATTGTCTTGTTAGGTATCCTCTATCAACAAATATACACGACAGTACAATCGACAGTGTCTTGTAACCTGTCCTCTATGAGCCACTAAACACGACAATGTCAGCGACAGTGTCTTGTAAGCTGTCCTGTATTAAAGTGTATGCATGACAACATGACCGACATTGTCTTGTTAGGTGTCCTCTATAAACTACTAAACACGACAATATGAACGACATTGTCTAGTAAGCTGTCCTTTATTTATGGTGAGTGGGCAAAAGCAAAACCATACAATATCAGTTACACTCATTCTCTCATTTATATCAGTAGTAACAGATAAATATCTGCAGCTATGGGCAAATGCAAAATCAAAATGCAAAAAGAGCGAACGATGTGTACACATATACAAAAAACAGAGAGCAAAAGAGCATAAAACCAACAAAAGCAAACGTAATCAAACCAATACAATGCTACACATACAAAGCTTTCAATGTAGTGGTGCCCATAACTGAATATCTGGTGTATCAGTTTCAACAATACTTACTGATACACTCGTGCAGGTATTTAATTTGAATACAGTAAACTAGATGTTTCATTGGAAATATCTAATAAATAACTATTAGAATTAAGATTTGGATACTTATTGAAAATTTCGTTAGATTCAATAAAAAAAAAAACAAAAAAAAACCTTGCTGGGATTTCCTAAAATTTTGTGCATATAAAAAAATATTATTATTGTTCTTGTATTATCGAGATAAGCCAAACATATTTTTATAATTTAGGGGGGGGGGGAATTTCCTTATTCCCCCCCCCTGAATCCACGCCTGTTTGGGTGAAACCTTGCAACTCAATTTGAAGCAAATATCTTCAATTGATTAAGCTGAAATTATGTACACACGTTCAGTTTGGATGACAATGTATTGTAAACTATGTGACGTCATTCTAGATCCAACATAGCAACACAGCCATAATGGCGGTCTAGCTATTTTTAGTGCACTCCTATAATATAGGTATCAAATGAAAAGGCTTACTAAGAATAACTCGAAAATTTAAAGGAAATAAATTTAGGCCCACGATGTCGACAAGAACATTTCTTTCGTATATTTGTTTTGAAAAAAAACCAATTTTAGTTTTTTATTATTGTTTTCAATATAAATATGCGACAAAAATGTTCTTGTCGACATCGTGGGCCTGGCAGTAACTTTAACTTGAAAATTTTACTAGCATCTAATAGGGGCATTACCTTATTTATAATTCATTGTCCAAACTTGCAATTTTTGTTGCAGAAATTCTTGATTTTATTGGTGAGACGAGTTCCGCTCCCAAATTTTCGCACCACTCTCACCAATAAACTCAAGAATTGCTGCCACAAAAATTGCAGGTCTGCACCGGCACAATGATATAAAATCTTGTCATTACACAATTTAGACGATGTGAAAACTCGTCGCGAATTTTACTTGTGTAGAAAAACTAGTAAATTAAATAACTATTTTAGCTATTAAAAAATAAATTAAAAGTGTGACGGCATTTTATTGATGATATTCTTTTGCATACTGCAATTTATATATCTTAATTGACTTTGATTCGTTTCTATACTGTGAGCACATAACAACATTTCGATTCCCTTTGTTCCAATTTACTTCTTTCATAAATATTTTTATTTACCGTTTTCTTTTCCCTCTCTTTCTCTCTTAAATCAATATTATGAATGGAAAGATATTCATTGATTAACAATTGAAATATATGAAAAACCGGTATATTAATGTTAATCGTGACGCGCAATATTCATTCAGAACTGAGACGTCAAACACAGAATACACAGAACTGTGAAAAGTGACGTGTGAAAAAGGCCCAAATCAGTTGCGAGGGCAGCTTTCGAAGAAAGAGAAAGAAAATGTTTTTTGGTAGTAAAGTGGCAATGTGTGAAAACAGGCCGCTACTATCAACACGAATTGCGTAATCAAAACAAAAAATGCAAAAAGGGCAGCTTTCGCAGAAAAACACAGAAAAAAACACAATATTTTCTGTCTCGTGACACCTCTGTATGCTCTGTGACGTCAAATTGAATTGTTGAAAAGTTTGCTCCCAATATTTTTATTTAAAAAAAAACTAACGTGGTGTGATTTTGTTTTAATAAATTAATAATGGTTATATAATCATGTCACCAAGAAAATAAAAATTTGCATATTTAAGGGAAAGTCAACCTTTATGAGCGTGGCATTTATTTCCAAAGGGTAACGTTTGAAGACCGATTGTCGTACCCAGATATTTACAGGCCACCTAATTTTGGAGACCACGTTGTTATACAAGACCTGTGGAGTTAATTTCTAGAAGCATTTTTATCTAACCAGAGAGCTAACTTTGGATATACCAACACGTCACATCAAAAGTAAAATTTGACGAAAGGCAAGATTATTGTACGTTCAGTTCGAGCCAGTTTCCTCCAGGCTGTTCGTGTGAAAGAGGCGTATGGAACTTATTAAATTTCATATGTAATTAAAAATCATTTCCTTAAATTCATGAAATTTTAAAGTTAATGTCCCAGCCAGCAAAATACTCCGACGTTGTCTGAATCAGACATTTCTTGCAAATGTCTGGCTTTGTTCTATGAGACTTCGTTAAGATTTCTGTCAGATATTTAACCTACGTTTTGTCTGGCCGCTTTCTGATCGATTTCGCATAGATATATCGGGGGATTTTTTGATTTCTGACTGAAGTCGTACAGACGTCTGTTTTTAACACTTGTTCCGGGAAATATTTTTTTTTAATAATGAAAATTGTCAAAAAATTTAAAATATTTTTAATATTTTTTTATTGTTGACAAAAGAATTTTAAAAGTTGAAGAAAAAAGACTGAAACTAGTAAGTTTTAAAATATATGAAGGCTTTTGTTTTCATTTACTAAATATGTATATTTAATTTTAGATATAACCAAAAACCACAGGATAACGTTACCAAATTTTTATGGTAAAATTTAAGAACGACGACGTTACCATTAAATTTTCGTGGGCAAACGTGAAAGGCAATATACGTAGGTGTTAAAGATTTCGATTCTTAAAAGGTACGTTTACTTGATTTTTTATAAAAATATAAAAGTAATATTATTATTATTATATTCTCTCAATTAATTATTTGAAAAAAGAGCAATATTAGTTTTTAATAGTTTTAGTAAAATTTTTGTTTCCTAGATCTTGCTTTGGAAAATATACCAAAAACAACAAGCAGCTCCGTGACCGATCTCGTGAAAAATTTTTCAACTTGACCAAAGATAAAATTGGCAAAGCTGAAAAACGCAAAGGAGAAGATTCAAGAAACTAAAAAATATTAAAATTATTACAAATGTATTTCATTAACATATGTATGTAGTATATACTTTTTGAAAAAATAAATAAAACAAATAAAGAACAAACAGTTACATTGAAAAGTCTTAATTAATTGTATTTCACGTTTTTGTAAGACTAGGGATTCTTTTAAATTTCTGTGAGAAATCTGTGCGATTAGTCGGTAAGAATTGCTTCTGACAATCTTTCAGAAATCTATAAGAAAACATTAGGAATGTCGACAAACATATCAGAATTTCCCATGCATTTTTCGTCCGATTTCTTTAAGATATCTATTAGAAATGTCGACAAAAGAACAGAACTTCCCACGACATGTCTGTCAGAATTCGTGTCAACCACTTCATACATTTTTGGGTCAGAGTTCTGACAGAATTCGTATACGATTCCGACTTTTTTGCCGACAATTCTATAAGATATCTGAAAGAAGTCAGATTATTTTTCTGGCTGGGGTGGTTTCCACGTCTGGTAATAGTATTTATGTTATTGTTGTTAACAATATATACATAATTACTATTTCTTTATTAAAATTGTTAAGTGTTGATCAACGGAGTTTATTGAATTTTATAATTAAACGTATGTATATTAAATTTCTCTTCGTTTATCGATGCTCTTTACTTTGTTATACTTGATTAAAGTAACTTATTAATTGTTTTAAGCAGGGTTCACGACGTTTACCCAACAAATAATTTTGCGGAGGCCTCAGCATAATGCATTTGTGAGTGGACTCATGTAAGTTTGCTATTATATATTCATGTTAATATTACTTTAAATTTATTTATAATTATTATTCCGAGTTAAATGTCTAATATAACTTTATTTCTCAGATAAGATTTTTTTTATGCTTGATTATAGTTACGACAATAAACCTTTGAATCATGTATTGAAAATTTAATTGAATTTAAGAAGCATATAAAGGGGTAGTGTATGTTGTGGGGTTTTCCTAAAAAGGTTATAGGAAATGAAATGGAAAACATTGGTTGGCGAGTGCATAAAATCTGAATCACCTAAGGATTTTACTGGTAGGTTAGAAAATGAGAAACCCGTATTCTGTAATTAAGGCAATAGACCAATTTCGTCCGTCCGTCTATAACTCAACTAATTTGTACCTTACATTTAGTCTGTGCACGTTTTTTTTGTTTTGGTAAACTTGTGGGCTAACGTAGGCCAAGAACCAACCCTATACGGCGAGTCCTAGTCTTTTGAACGTGCAGCCTATCGTTAAGCCTGCTAATAACACCTTTATTGGCAATATGCCTTAGTACATTAGAAGTAAATAAGAAAAACCAAAAAGATACCATTACAAATGGCGCCCAACGTGGGGCCTGACAGTCCATGAAATTTTGCAATGACCCCAAAAAAAACTAACATCTGTCTACAAATGAATTTGTCTAGCTCTAAAGTCATCTTTTACATTTTAGTGGAATTTACTGGAATAATAAGATCAATGGTGTGAAAAAAAAACTTTTGACTTGTCCGTAAACTAAACTATTTTGTTATTAGTAAATATCAATTTTGTGTGTTATAATAAATAGATACATGGGAAATTAGAGAAAAACTAATTTGCATCGAGATGTAGACTAGTAATTGGAATATAACTATTTTTCCGGTTGTAAGGAAAAATTAGTTGTCCATTGTTTGTTTCCCTCTTATTGCTGGTAAGAAAATATCTAATCTTCCATTTGGCCATCCATTATTATTCTCATTTTCTTTCACCTACCGTTCTATTTGTATAAAGTAAAAAATGTCACAAACTGCTAATTTAATTTGTTCTTTATGTTCGAATTTTTTCGATAATTCTCAAAATTTGATTTCAACAAATTGTCTTCACACCTTTCACAAAGATTGTCTAATGCCATTTTTGGAAAAGTCTCCTTTTTGTCCAATCTGTAAAAGCTCAGTAAGTAATTCGTCCCTAACGCAATTTAGATTGTCTTCTATTATTCAATCTTCTCAGGGTGCTATACCAAAATCAAAGACGTCACAACCCAAATTCAATATGCGGAGTACTCGCTCTGCTAATAGATTGCAAGAAATTGATAACAGAAATTTAGCGTTACCACTGGACAATTAAGAACTTAATTCATCAGTCGGAAATAATTCTACCGTGATAAATACAGATCCTTTACCTAAGAATCCTGCGACAGCTGGGACTGATTTGAGTGATGAAATTAGGAATATTTACAAAACCTTAGATTTGCTATCTCAAAAACTAGAACAGGTTAATCTTAACCAAATTCGACCAGATTTTCCGCAGGATTTATTTCCTTTAGACTTCCGGCATACTTCATGTCATAATATTCAAAGTTCATCTACGAATTTTAGAAACATTAATGACCCTAATATAACTAGCATGAGAAGCAGTGGATTGCCAGATTCGAATCCCAACGAAACAGGCTATAACCGGAATAATAATTCATGTTCACCGACAGCTCTTGCAAATAGCAGTAAAGTGGCTGGTGTTATAAATAGTTGGAATATAAGATTCGATGGTAGTTCGTCAAACTTTCCTATTGAAAAGTTTTTATATGTAATTACGGCTTTAACCACTGATAATTTAGGGGGAGATTTTCAACTTTTATGTGATCATTTTCATTTTTTGTTGTGTGGACGAGCAAAAGAATGGTATTGGAGATACCGAAGCTCTACACAAAGAATAACTTGGGAACCACTGGAGAATGCTCTTAGATCTAGCTTTGCGGACCATTTGTCTGATAATGATATAAGGGAAATGATAAGAGAGCGTAAACAATTAGTTGGGGAAAGTTTTGACGAGTATTATGTGGCAATTTAAAAACTCTGTGACAGAATGCAATATCAGCTGTTAGAGATAGACTTAGTTGAGGCATTGAGGCGAAACTTAAGACCACAATTGAGAAGGGAATTATTCTATATCGATATAAGGACCGTAGCTCAACTTCGTCATTTAGTACTTAGAAGGGAACTTTTAAATAATGAATTGGAAAAATTGGCAAATAGACCAACGGCCACCAGGCGAATAAGTGCATTGGACTATGAAATTGGTTAAGAAAAAGAATCATGTGATATTTTTGAGATTAAAGATTTTAAGGATATAACATGTTGGAACTGCCGAGGAACCGGTCATAGATTTACTGATTGTGTGAAAGACAGAAACATTTTCTGTTATGGTTGTGGGGCCGAAAATGTCTTTAAACCTAATTGTCTTCATTGTCAGAACCAGGAAAACTTAAAAACGAGCGGTTTCCGCTCAAAGAAATAATAACAACAAATACAGTTTCAACTCAAACCCCTGATCCAACATTTATGTTAAACGATTATAGTGCCAAGTTAAATCCAATGTTGCCCTATCATGAGAGACTCATAAGATATAACGATATTAGAAAGAGAATATTTTGTGAAGATTTTTCATTTCCCGGGACTAAAAACAAACTACCGAAACGTAATACTTTGAGAATTAGAAATTTTTGGAAGAGGGTGGCTAAAATTAGAAAATTTTTTAACTTCTCCCTTCATGCCTTCCAAAATATTGATAATGACATTAGACTCTATATTAAATTGGAAATCTTTGGAATGTACCTTATAGGTCTCATAGATACAGGGGCATCTATGACCTGTATTGCTGGTTCTGCAGCAAAGTCCTTTTTGGAGGGAAATATACCTTATAAGAAAATAAATGAATTTGTTACGACTGCCGGTGGATCCAAATATAAAGTTTATGGTTATTTAAATAAAGACATCAAGTTTCGCGGCCTAAAAATAAATATAAGAATGTATATTATTCCTGATTTGAAAAATGGCCTATACTTAGGAATTGACTTCGTAAGATCGTTTAGTATTTTAAACTTAGAAACAGGCGGGCTGGAAGTAAAAGAGCTTTACCATGACCATGAGGGGATTTCTCATAATTTAACACCTGAAATGTCCAAAAGATTGGAGAATACTATTAGCTTACTACCATCATACGAGCGTAAAGGCTTAGGTCGAACATTGTTGCTTGGACATACGATAGAACTTGAGGAAAATTCAAAACCGGTCAAACAGAGATATTTTTCAGTGTCTCCAGCTATTGAGAAACTTATACATGAAGAGGTAGATAAAATGTTAAAATTGGCGATAATCGAGGTTACGCCACCCAATTGTCCGTGGAGTAGTCCGGTAACTTTAATTAGGAAGAATGGGAAAAACCGATTATGTTTAGATTGTAGGAAGTTGAACGCTGTTACTGTTAGGGATGCTTATCCTCAACCTAAGATAAGCAATATTTTGTCACGATTACCAAAAGCGGAGTACATCACCACGTTAGATCTAAAGCATGCCTTTTGGCAGATTGAACTGGCTGAAAGCTCGCGGGATATGACAGCCTTTACGGTACCGAATAGACCATTATACAGATTTCGGGTGATGCCATTCGGACTCACTAATGCTCCTCAGACGATGAGTCGACTGATGGATCTCGTGATTCCACCTTGTCTGAGACATCAAGTATTCGTTTACTTGGATGATCTCCTTTTAATTTCCCACACGTTTGAGGATCATCTCAAATTACTGGCCGAAATTGCCCATCATTTAAGAAAATCGGGTCTTACTTTAAATATTGCTAAATGTAAATGGTGCCTTAAGGAAGTTCGGTACTTAGGCTATGTTATAGGCTATGGAGTGATAAAAACTGATCCTGACAAGATTTCTGCCATAAGGGACTTACCACCTCCGAAATCTGTCCGTGACGTCCGAAAATTTTTGGGTCTTGCCAGCTGGTATAGACGATTTATCGAAAATTTCTCCACATTAACGTCTCCTATATCTGACTTAACGAAAAAAGTTAAAACCTTTACTTGGACAAAGGAAGCTGATAAAGCCTTTTTAGAGCTTAAACGAGGTTTAACTACAGCTCCAGTGTTAATAACACCAGATTTTGAGAAACCCTTTGTGATACAATGTGACGCTTCGAAACTTGGCATAGGTGGCATGTTAGCTCAGGAGGATGATGAGGGGGTTGAAAGGCCCATTGCATTTTATTCGTACAAGTTAAACCAAGCACAAAGAAATTACTCAATAACTGAGTTAGAGTGCTTGGCTGCTCTGAAGAGTGTAGAAAAATTTAGGGAATATTTTGAGGGACATCCCTTTACGGTTGTGACTGACCACGCCAGTCTGCAATGGCTAATGCGTCAGACGGACCTCAACGGACGCTTAGCGCGGTGGTCTCTTAAGTTGCAGGGTTTCCAATTCTTCATAGTCCATAGAAAAGGCAGTTTGCAAACGGTACCGGATGCTCTTTCTCGCCTATCATTGGAAGCTTTTCTAAACGTGGATATCCAGCCGGAAATTGATCTTGAATCTTCTGCCTTTGATAGCCCGGAAATTGTGAAACTGCGAAGTTTTATATCTGATAACGAAAACAAGTTTCCTCACTTGAGATTAGATGGAAAGTACATATGTATATAAACGGGTGAATTTTGCAAAAGGCGACACATATAGCGAATCAAGAACATGGAAACTATGGGTTCCAAGGGAATTAATTAATGAGGTAATTAGGAGATGCCACACATTGCCAAAATCTTCCCATGGAGGAATCGGAAAAACGCTTGAGAAAATTAGAAGAAATCTATTTTGGCCGAAAATGTCTTTACATGTAAGGGATTTTATTGGGAAGTGTATCGAGTGCAAGCAATCAAAATCTCCCAACCATATTTTACGACCTTTAATGGGAGATCAGATAAAATCTGAACGCCCGTTTCAGAGATTGCCCATGGACTTTCTTTAGGGTTGCCATTCGTACTGATTTTACCAGTACACGTACTGGTTTTTATTCAATGTACTGGTTTATGCATAACAACCAAATCAGTACGCAAAAGTACTGTTTTTTTTTAAATTTTGCCTCCAGATAATTTTACTTGTTAAAAATTAGTTGACTTCCCTTAATACTTTTGATTTGTTATGAATCATCTTTACTCTTAACTTACCATAAGCTTTGTATTTAAATAAATAGAAGTGCCATTAGTGCTTTTCAAAAGAAAATGCTGCATTTGCAAAAATGAGAAAATTATAAAACAACTCGCAGGATTGTTGGCTTCGCCTGTCTTCGTTTTGAACAACTGCCAACGTGAACTCTTCTTGGTTGTATTCTGTGATTCAAATAAAACGAAAAAGAACGTAAAATTTTTGTTTAGTTTTCCAACGTCATGTGTGTTAAACAGATATAAAACGGCACATGCAAACAGTTAGACATAACCCGGGGTTTACACATGAAAGAACTTCCTTGCAAGTAAAGTATACGTATTATCACTCTGCAAATATTAGTACTAGTCCAAACACGCGTGTAAAATGTAGCCCACAAGGGACTAGGACTAGTCCAAAAGTAACCCAAACGTATGGAAAACATGGTCTATTTAACATTACGATGTTCTAGGGCAGGGCCATATAACCCATCTTTGGACTACAACGGAGTAGTCTTAAAACTTCTTCATTGTATACACAAGAGGATTAGTTTTAACTTCGTTTAGAAGCGAAAACATGTCGGTAAAAAACGAGACACGTTGTCTCACAACAAACAATTTTTCACAATGACATGTTCCATGACATGGCATAGTCCATTTAATCAAAATGGATCAGGCGGTCCAATATTATTTGCAGGGCAACGACAAATCGTAGAAACAGCCGGTTTGCTAAAAGTACAAAAATTGTGTGAATGTTAGTGAAAAAGTGTAAGTGTATTGCAACTTTCAAGAAATTACTTTCATGTGTAAATGCTAGGTAAGCGAAAAATATCAGGGAGTCATCAAAAAACAGTATCTTCATTTCATTCATGGCCACAGCTGCGCTTCAGCTGATTGTAGCAGCAGACTTTTCAAAGAAATCTTCCCTGATTCCAAAGTTGCTTCCAATTTAAGTTACGGAAGAACAAAGTGTTCTAAAGTTGCAACCAAATTATTTGCAACGTATTTAGGGTATTCACAAGGTCTCCCATCCAGTCAAATTTGCATAAGTAAAATAATAAATTTTTTTCTCCTAACTATTTTATATTAAGGCATTTTTCGTTTGTTATTCGAAAACTAAAAATTTCAAGGGGTTTAATTGTATAGCCTATGACAATATGGCTAGATTGGAGACCTCGTGAATACCCTCAATAATGACAATAATTTGTATGAATTTAGAATTTTTTGTGCATTTACAACAAATGTGCCGATCAATGACATTACTTCTATCTATTTTTAATATTGTGACGTGAAGTTCTTGTTGTATGTATTTTGTTAAGTTCTTGCTTTAAAAAATGAATTATTTTTAATGTATAATTTTCTTTTTGTTTTAATAATCGTTTAAAACTTATGAATTCAATCAAATTTTGGGTCAAAATTTGTGTACTGGTTTTTTTCCGAATGTACTGGTATTTTTTTTACGATGCACTGATTTTTCCAATTTCAAAAATGGCAACCCTAACTTTCTTGGACAATATCCTCGTTCAAAAACTGGTCATATTGGTATTTTCGTGATACTCGATCATTTCTCCAAGTTTCCGATACTAAAAGCTATAAAAAAGTTTACAACGGGTGTGATATGCGATTTTCTTGCAAGCGAGGTATTCTGTCAGTTTGGTGTACCAGAGAACGTTGTAACTGATAATGGAACTCAGTTTCGGTCAATAGGGTTCAAAGAACTAATGACCAAATACGGCATTAAGCATTGCTTTACTGCGGTATATAGTCCGCAGTCTAATTCATCGGAAAGACTTAACCGATCAATCCTGTCTGCTATTCGATCATACTTAAAGCAGGACCAAAGGGAATGGGATGTACACCTTCCAAATATATGCGTAGCCCTTCGTAGGCTTTTCCACACGTCTGTGGGATATTCCCCATATTACGTGTTGTTTGGTTATCCAATGATAACTCATGGTAGCTCCTACGAGTTGCTAGGGAAGTTAGATAGATTAGAAGATGGGGAGCAACTGAACCATGCTGATAAATTGCTATTAATACGGGACAGGGTAAAACAGAATCTTGAATTGGCATACAATAACTATAAGAAGCCCTACAATCTGCGTTCTAGAGATATACAATACGACGAAGACGATGAAATTTATAGGAGAAATTTTGTGTTGAGCAAAAAGTCTGAGTACTTTAATTCCAAGCTGGCACCCAAGTGGTTGAAATGTAAAGTTATAAAGCGTTTAGGAAATTCATGTTATACTATTTCGGATCTACAGTAAAAAATTATTGGTATTTATCATGCTAAGGATTTAAAGCCTAGTTGAATGCCACCGTTTTCCAGCTACATGTTGTCTTAAAAATTTATATAAAAATCTACCTGTGTTGTGACGGCATTTTATTGATGATATTCTTTTGCATACTGCAATTTATATATCTTAATTGACTTTGATTCGTTTCTATACTGTGAGCACATAACAACATTTCGATTCCCTTTGTTCCAATTTACTTCTTTCATAAATATTTTTATTTACCGTTTTCTTTTCCCTCTCTTTTTCTCTTAAATCAATATTATGAATGGAAAGATATTCATTGATATTAATGTTAATCGTGACGTGCAATATTCATTCAGAACTGAGACGTCAAATTGTTGAAAAGTTTGCTCCCAATATTTTAATTAAAAAAAAAAACTAACGTGGTGTGATTTTGTTTTAATAAAATTGAAATTGAAAAATTGAAGAAATTTCAATAAGTCGATGGATTCAGTACACCCCTGAGGACGAGGTGCAGATTCATGGGTTCTGTGATGCGTCAAAGGCAGCATACTGTGCTACAGTGTATATTCGCTGCCAAACTGGGTCCCACAACACCTTTTCAAATTTATTGCTGGCGAAGTCTAGAGTAGCCCCTATACAAACGGTCTATTAACCCCGTTTAGAACTGAACGGTGCAGTTTTATTAGCAAATCTGATAAAGTACGTTCAGACCGCACTTAATTTTACTAATTGCGAAACGTTTCTGTGGACGGATTCATCAATAGTGCTGGACTGGCTCTCGAAACCACCGTCAACATGGGAGACCTACGTGGCAAACAGAATTGCACAGATACACCAATTAGTTCCCAGCGCAACATGGCGGCATGTGCCAACTCATACAAACCCCGCAGACCTAGGTACACGTGGCTGCAAGTCGCAGGAGCTGGTAAATCACATACAGTGGTGGTACGGACCTCCATGGTTGCATAAACCAATTTCAGAATGGCCCAAGCGAAAGCCTTTGCAAGTAAGTGAAACCCCAGTTGAGGTCCATACGCTGTATGCGGAGGTTCAACAAGATGATGATGTTCTTAACAGATTTTCATCGTACACAAGGGCTCTTCGTGTGATGGTGTATGTTTTCAAATTTTATAACAGAATCGCGGCCAAACTCAGGCCGGATATACCCCCAAGCAAGCGGGAAATAACTCTAAAGGAAATGAACCATGTTAAGGTGAGGTTAATTGTCTGGGCTCAAAAGGCAATGTTGTATGAAGAATACCAATGTTTGCTAAAATCTCAACCAATAGCAAAAAAAAGTACTTTAAAAACCTTAAACCCATTTCTCGATGCAAATTCTATTATGAGGGTAAATGGCAGACTGGCTCAATCGTCTCTGCCCTACAATGAAAAGTATCCCATGATACTGCCAGGCAACTCCCGATTTTGCCATCTATATCTAACACATTTGCATGAGTTTCTCTATCATGCAGAAATAAGCCAGAAGTGCCGAATGGTGCAAACTGAGTATTACCTTTTTCGTCTCAAACCCCGAGTGAAAAAGGTAAAACGTCATTGCAAAACATGCATAATTTACAAACAGCAATCATGTTTTCAATTAATGGCACCTTTACCTCCAGAAAGGTGCAATTTATCTTTACATTTTCAGGTTACCGGTATAGATTTTGCCGGCCCATTTTAAATCAAGTCGTCCACCTTACGCACTAGAGCAGTAATAAAAGGGTATGTGGCGGTATTTGTGTGCTTCAGCACGAAGGCGGTCCATTTAGAACCGTGCTCGGAGTTGACGACTGCAGCCGTTCGTGCTGCCTTTGCTCGTTTCGTTGGGAGGCGAGGACTACCCCAACGGGTAGTAACGGATAATGGGAAACATTTCCTGGGGGCAAGTCGAGAGCTGGATAATGACTTTGGCGTGTTTGTGAGGACGGTAGCCCAGGATATTGCCCAGAAATATATCGCTCAGGGGTTTGAGTGGAGGTTCATTCCGCCGTACGCGCCTCATATGGGAGGCTTATGGGAGGCTGCTGTAAAAAGTTTCAAATTTCATTGGAAGCGAGTGACCGGTAGCAGGAGGCTAAATTTTGAAGAGCTTGCCACCATTCTGGCTCAAATTGAATGGGTACTAAACTCACGGCCTATCTCGGCCTTATCGGAAGATCCATCTGACCTCGCCGCATTGACTCCTGGTCATTTTTTGCGAGGAGCGCCTTTAATGGCTCTACCTGAACAAGACTTCCAAAGCATGTCAGTGGTAAACAGATGGGAGGAAATAAAGGCAATGCATCATCGATTCGCGGTGAGATGGAAGGATGAGTACCTAAGAGCTCTGCAAAGGCGGTATAAATGGAAGAACTCGGGGCCTAACATACAGGTGGGAGATCTAGTGGTATTCATGGATGATTTGCTACCACCGTGTGAATGGCGACTAGGCAGAGTCGAACACACTTACCTCGGTTCGGATCAAAATGTGCGTACGGCGGACGTACGGATTGCCACAGGGGTAATTACACGACCCATCGTGAAACTATGCTACCTTCCCTTGTTGAAAAAATTGTATCTTCTAATTTGAGACAGATGTCGGAGTGCCCATTTGTACAAAATTCTTGTAACATCATTTATAACCATACCAAATTCACCCAACGTTGTTTACTCTTACTAATTTTCATACTTATTACTTATTATACTCATCCCGCATATTAAACACATAAACACTTACCTCCAGCCACTCTAATCCCCCTCTAATCAACATTTAAATTTCAGGCGATGCCTTCAATTTACACTTATTCATTTCCATTATGAATTTACCCATTATTAACTAAATTGTCTTTTTGCTATCTTTCTAAAGTCATAGGTCAAACCGGAGATTAACGGCCACCAGGGTAGTCCGTCCCAGCCGTAGCCAAAGTCGGAGCCCAAACCGTAGCCCCAGCAGAGGCCCGAGTCAGCAACCAAGGGACCTAGAGGTCCTGTACAGCGTGGTGTGTAGAGGATATCACGGCTTACGGTTTTGCCGGCGATTCAAGCGTATGACAGTCGAGAGGAGAAGGGAGGTGGTATCCAATCTGGGATATTGCTTCAACTGTCTGGCGAGAAGCCACACGCAAAACTATTGCACATCACTTGAAGTGTGCCGACAGTGCGATCAGTTGCACCACACGTTACTGCATGTGCAGTCCCGCCACGAGCGACTTGAGGAACGAGCGGTGGTCAGAGAAACCGCCAGAAGGCATCGGCAACAGTCGCGTACGCGCCGGCAATCACCACCCCAGCTTCAACAATCACCACGTACACGCCAACCGCACCAACGCACACCACCACGCAGGACTCGGCCACAACAACCACGGAGGACTCGCTCACAACAACAACGTAGGACACGCCAGCAGCGTCAACAAACAACCCAACCAGCAGCAACACAACCAACGGCAACACAACCGGCAACCAACAACAGCAGCCGCTCCAAATACGAGAATTCTGATCGCAGCTATCAAGTCCATAGCGGAAGTGCTGTGTGTGGACTAAAGGATAAAGGTCGTCCTTCCGGAGGTGGCGGCATGTACAATCTACATTGTACACACTTGTTTTTTATGTATTTTGTATTTTAAATATTCCCTATTTTGCCAATTGCATTTTGTACTAATATAATTTTTGTCTTGAATGAAATTGAATTTGTCAATTAAAAATAACGGCTAGATTCAATCAGTAATAATTGTGAATTGAAAATTTAAATGTAATATGATTGAATACTGAATTATTGTGAATTAAAAATGTTAAATTTAGTACCTGTCGAGGCCGGACTGTCAAGCCTGGCTTGGCAAAAAAAAAGAAAGGGCTAAGGAACACGCGGTTAAGTCAAAAAAGAATTATTCATTCCCCATTGGACGCTCCACCATAGCAGTCATTAAAAGTAAACTGAATTTACCATTTTTTACCATTTATATTTTTTTACCATTTTTATTAAATTAAAATTATAATTTACCTCCAAAATTGAAATTGTTAAATAACCATTTTTATTAACGTAAACTGAATTATAAAATTAAAAGTACCTACAAATTATAATTGGTTTAACAATAAAAGACGATTGTGAAGTCAAACAGTTACATCCACTGCATTCTTCCTTTTGCAAGGCACCCTCAACCCTAAGGTAAGCATAATCAAGAACACCCCAATCTCCTCTAAAGATTCACTCACCCCGCTTACTCTTTTTTTTTATTCCCTTCCCTGCAACTACTTCCACTTGCTCTAAGGAGCAAGTAAAAGATTCGTTGCATTTACGGATTTCTCCTGCTCTTGTCCCCTAAAGCCTAGTACTCTGTTCAAATTTGTGAAAAATGTTGAGCAACATTGATTATTCCAAACGAAAATTTTGGCATTTATCAATGTTACTAATCTTACGAGTTAGTACAATTTGACGTTTTTATTCCTTCAAAGTATGCTACATTGTTTCATGTATGTAAACAAACGCCACATCTCAGGTCAGTCAAGAATGAATGATTATCAATAACAATTTTAATTAATTTTCATGTTGTAAAATTCCTTTCTTCATAAAAAATAATTTAATGAAAAAAAAAATTAAATTTGATGAACTTAAGCCTGATTAAAAATATTAAAAATTTGGATTAAAAACCATAAATAGTTCAACAAAATAACCACAATTCTAATTATTGTTAAAGCTAAGGCACGAGCTCTATGTGCACATTTGTCCTTCAAGTTGTGCTGAAAAAGGTCAACAAGAAAAAGAAAGACAAAATGAAAAAACAAAAAATGTACTTTGGACTTCAAGAAGAATTCTTGACATAAGTACGGAAAAAACAGAAGTTAGGAAAGACATGTAAAATCAATTAAAAAATGGATAATCATTCAAATAAGCAAATGTCGATCTACCAAAGGTTAAAATACAATTTGGTTTTAGGATTGATATTTGACTATTGACGTCAGCAGTCGTCGATGGCTGCGAGTGTAAGACGGCAAATCCATCTGAGGAGATCGAGTGGTTGCGATCGAAACATGTCATGGTAACCAGCCGCCTGGGTTCGAATCTCAGGTCAGTCAAGAATGAATGATTATCAATAACAATTTTAATTAATTTTCATGTTGTAAAATTCCTTTCTTCATAAAAAATAATTTAATGAAAAAAAAAAAAAATTAAATTTGATGAACTTAAGCCTGATTAAAAATATTAAAAATTTGGATTAAAAACCATAAATAGTTCAACAAAATAACCACAATTCTAATTATTAAAATTATTTTTTTATAATACTTTCTCTTTTATCTTGTGCTTTTACTCTTTACTTGTCCTATTCTTTCATGCTATAATTATTTCACTATCTATCTAAGATGTCAGTAAAAAAGATTTTGTTATAAAGTTTAAAAAAAGTTTTAGATCGTAATACCGGATTACAATGTCAATTAAAATATGAAATAGTATAAGTATATGAAAAAAAATAAAAATTCTGTAAAAGTCGCCATTTTATTGGTTTTTTAAAAAGCCTCCCTAAGCTACTATGAATCTCGTACAAAACTCCGTAAGTTACGCGCAATTTCTGGTTAATTATTCAATACTCCTGAAAAACTCTCTATATGGCTTGACAATTCAATTTTAAAAAATGTTTTAATCGATTTTCTCCGAATTTTGTTTTTTAACTTAGCGGTGATTGCAAGTAGACTACTCATTTTTTAATTAAAGTGAGAACGACGATTTTCTGGACAACCTTTCTCCATCTGTACTATTAGCGTTCAAATACGCTCCAGTTAAATCTTGGGATTTTTTTTATCCGATTACAGGAGATTATTTAATTCAGACAATTTGAAGAAACATGTTATTGGACTATACAATCAAAACTTAATAAAATAAATGTTTCTTAAATAACGACATGTACATATATATTTGCCAGGTTCCATACAACGCGTTTTCGCATCCATGCTTTGCTTGTATTTCATACCTTTCTCGCGTTCTACGTTTTAAGTTAAAAAAGCGTTGTATTTGTATGCGGTATCACCACAAGTTAAAATTAAATTTATTTGTCAAAATCAGTTGATTTGTTCCAACGCTGCTTATGACGCTTGCAAAAGTAGAAAGTTAACCTACTTTTCGCATTTACATTGTAAATATTTTGTTTTCTAGTAAAAAGCATTTACATTGTAAATATTTTGTTTTCTAGTAAAAGCATTTCATTGGTCACAAACAAGTATGTATGTAGAACCAGAAGTTTTACTGCAATTATTAAAAAATCATTAAATTGTTATATTTAACTATTAGAAATGTTGTAGTACTTACCAAATATAAAGAACGATCTGCTGCGTTTTGTTTTTTGTTGGCTATCCTTGAGCCAAATTGAATAGCTCTCTTCTTCAAAAATGCAGAACTTTTTAAACCTAGATGGTATCCACAGAGCCTTAAAAATATTTTATCGCCAACTCCGTCTTCCATTAAAAAGCAACACCTTTGGCTAGAATTTAAAGAACGTGCAAAAGAAACAACGTGTTCTTCAATAAATGGAGCTCGTGGTGTTCTTCCATTGTCAGATATTACGCGATCGTCTCTTGCCAAGTTACGGGATGGTATTCTACTCCAATCCTTTTCCAATTCTTTAAGCACATTTTGTTGTTTTTCTGTCTCTGTTCCGTTAAAACGAGTATATGCATTTTTATGTCGTACATAACCACCAAACAACTCATCTGCTCCACTTCCAAGTATTACAACCTAAATATGATAACTTTTTTTTTAATTAAAACTTAAAATATACAAAATATTACATATATGTACATATATTAAGGTATATTAAAAAATCTATATAATAAAAATTAAATGTTGTGTGTTGCTAATCGCATAACGCCCACTTTTTCTTTTAAGCGCATAACTTAACGACGTCTTGATCGATTTTTTCTTTAAAATGATCGGCATGGTCCAACTTAGGTTTTTACGGAAAGAAAATATTGTCCCGCCCACTTTTTTCAATTTACCTAAAACAAGAAAACGGCTCCATCGATTTGACTAATTTTTCTTTAAAATTTTCGTATTAATCCATTTTAAGTTTTCATCGAAAGAAAAATTTACCACGCCCACTTTTTCTATTTTATCTAAAATCGGAAAACAGTTGCCCCGTTTTTCGATGGCTTAAGGGAATCAGTTCGAACAAATGTTCCACTGCAGAATCGACAACAAAAATATGCATACGACACCCTCATGAAAGCAGTGAAAGATGAAGCTGGAGGGATTTCTAGACGCTCCCGGTTGAACTTGGAAAACTTTTTTAATCGCGTTAATTTTGGCAACGATACGCTCGCAGAATGATATTGTACTTGCACTCGCATCGGTAGGAATTGCATCTACATTGTCGGAAAGCGGTCGAACTGCAAATCTTACGAAATAATCAAAGCCGATTTGGAGGTACCAGTGATACCATATCAACGCCCGCCGATGAATTTAATGCATGTTTGAAGTCGTCTGCTTTGTGGAAACACTTTAGGAAGCTCAAGTTGACTCTGAACATGCGGGTCGAGCTGCATAACAATCAATCTCGGGACGTATTTTCCAAACAATTGCTGGACGTAGGAAACGGCAAAATCCCGGTGGATATTTCAATTTCTGCCAGCCCGAACTCATCTGAAGATGTTTCCAAACATGACACAAAATTACAGAAATCAGGATTGGTTGAGCGAACGTGCTATATTAGCTGCGAAAAACGTTGATGTCGACGAACTGAATTTAAAGATTCAAAGTCAAATCGCTGGCGACGTCGTCAACTATCCAATCAAATTTTTAAACTCCATGGAAATACCCGGATTACCGCCTCAAAATCTTAAACTAAAAGTTGGATCGGTTATCATAATGTTACGAAATATAAGCCAACCACGTCTTTGTAATAGCACCAGACTTACGGTAAAAAAAAACTGATGAATAACGTCATCGAAGCAACAATGCTTAAAGGAAAGTACAAGGGAGAAAATGTTTTGATACCTCGGATCCCAATGATTCCAACCGACATGGCATTCGATTTTAACACTTGCAGTTTCCAGTAAGGCTCGCATATGCAATGACAATCAACAAATCTCAAGGGCAGTCGTTGCGTGTTTGCGGCATTAATCTTGAGAATCCATGCTTCTCGCATGGTCAATTATAGGTCGCCTGTTCCCGCGTCGGAAGTCCATTAGCCTTACTTGTTTATGCGCCAGACAACCAAACAAAAAATGTCAAAAACTACAAAGCATTGCAATGAACAAAATTATGATATCCTAGCATAGCAATCGAATAAGTTTTACTTTTTTTACTGTTTACCTAAATATTAATCTTATCAACTAAAATGTAAATAGTAGTATTAGTATAGAGCATATTTCTAGTTTTACCTGTGGGATTTGCTTTTAAAGTGAGTAAACTAATTCATTAATATTAATTTTTTTTAAAATTTGAAAAAAAACAGCAATTAAATTTTGCCTAGTTTCTTCAAGAACGCCAAGTCAAAAGCGGCACTTTTAAAACAAAGCATTGTGAAAAATTTACAATAAGGTGTCTTACATCGCAAGATCACAAAAAATACAACATTTCAGTAAGATTTGTATGCAAAATAAAAAAAGTGTAGTTTGGATATCAAAAGCAACAAAGCTGGTCGCCCAAAAAAAACTTTCGCGAATCAAAGCGACTTATTCGGGTGTGTTCTAGAATCCGAATCCACTCGAAAGTGGATTACTTTAGCATTATTGGTGTTCTGCATTTCACATCCACATGTTTTTATTCGTTTTCAATTAGAGTAGATATGGGTTGGTGAAAGTAAACCGAATCGACTTTTATTGTAATATGTGATAACATTTTCAACAAAAAAATTAATATTGCTTTTAGCTTAAAATCTCCTTAATCCAATTTAATCAAAAATATATCGTTATCTTAAACGCAAAAGGCCCTTAATAACCCTAAATTTAAAGTCGACTTTTTCATTGATTTTGATGTAATTATACCAAGTTTTTTTTAACAATTTTTATGTTATTTTCAGACAATTTGTTTCTTTAATCGATTAAGCGATCTCTTAGTTTTTGGGTTTGTTTAAAATTTTGGAATTTTTTGCGAATTTAAGCCATGTTCGCGATATAAGCGATTTGGTCGTGTAAGTTTTCTGATTCTTTACAGGTTTAACGATTTAAAATAAATAGTTGACTTTTTAGTAGTTTTAGGGACTTTAATCAATTTTATGGCTGGTTTGAAATATTAAAAATTTTCGCGAATTTTTGCAATTTTTTTGTTATTTTCCGAAATTTGTTTTTTTAACCCATTTAGAGATTTCAAATAAATTTTAGTGTTTGTTTAAAAGTTAGCAATTTTTCGAGAATTTTAGCCACACTAGCGACTTTTTTTGAGATTCTTTACAGCTTTCACGATTTTTAAAAAATATTAGACTTTACTATCATGCTTCGGTTAGCAAATTAGCGATCTTTAGTCCAACAAAAGTTTTTTCGAACAAAAACTTCGAATACACAAAAACATGCGGATTTGAGAACACCAATTTATGACTTATGCGGATTCAAAAAATTTTTCGTTTTCAATTCGAGTCTAAACCTGGAACATACCTGATTGTTACTGGTGTAGTCAATATAGCTATTAAGGTTCGGAGAATACTGAGCATAGAGTACAATTTAGATGTAAGCACTAAAATTGCACGAAGGTGCTTAAGTTCTAGTAGATAAGTATCTAGAATAAAGAGCGACAACCTACCTTTCAGCAAAAATAAAGGAAGAAAACGGCTGAAGTTTGCAAAATAGTAAGAAAAGTTCAGTTTTAAAGATTCAATGCGTGTAACATGCTTAGATCGGACAAAAATTGTGCGATTGGAGCCAGTCGGACGGCAGTAAACAAGCTTTCGGAAAAAATAAAGCTGAAAATGCTAAAAACATTTGTAAAAGTATGGCAAAAAGGAGCAAAAGGACAACACACCAAGCGCTATGACCCAAATACAACAATAAAATCTAGCTGCGGTCAAAACTGTTCACATTCAGAACTTAATACTAATACCGCGTAAAATATTATGAAGAAATATTTTTTGGAAAAATTATTATTTTTAAGTTCTTGAAATGTTCTACATTTTATATATTTAAAAATATTAAATAATTATAAATAAAACAAAAATGTATAGCCTATTTTGCCAATAACACTAATTTTGTGAACAATTTTGTCCCTAACTGTATATACAAATAAGTTATATTTTTATACCATTTACCACACGGAAAATATTTATATGCATTTTAAAATAAGGACGTCTTTTGGTGCTTTTAAACCAGAAATGCATATATAAAATCTTGCTTACATATGTGCATAAGCAGTGCTTAAAGAAATACTCCGTGTTGAAAGTTCGTTGGATACAGACGTGTAATTTAACTCTCCACAAAATTTTAACTATTAATGGTTACTTTGCACAAACATTTATTTAAAAAAAAACCAATAAACCCGAATTGTCCCAGAACTTCTTTGTAAATATTATTGTTTTATTTAACATATGCATGTAAAAAATGTAATAAGGTTCAGATTGCTGTAAAAAATTTTACAACAGTCGATATATAAAGTGGACAAAACTGGTGTGCCCATATGACAACACGGGTACAAACATGGGATGTTTTAATTATAATTTTTTTTATTAAAATAATTATGTTGTAGGTAGGGTTGCCATACGTACTGTTTTTCACAGTACATGTACTGATTTTTTGCAATTGTACTGTTTTATGCATAATGTCCAAAACAATACGCAAATGTACTGTGTTTACACTTTGTACTGTTTTTTTTGTTCAGTCTACAAAAATCCAAGATATTAAGAAAAACCCTGTTAAAGTCATATTTTGAAAATATCCTAATATTTAACAGTACATAGCTTTAAAAAAAAAACGTTGTGTTCCAAACAAAAAAGCTCTAAAATAATAAGACTTATTACGCTGTGGTCATTGTTTACTCATAAAGACGCAGTAGAAATCTTAATCGACTCGCAGCAGTTGTATATTTTCATGCTATTATTTTTAAGACATATGATTTTATGGCTACCTCTTCCAATAGTATTTGCCTTTAAGGACCTGAGAAAGACAAAAACAAAATCGAAATTTTGTTTAAAATATTATATTTTTTAAATACTAAATTAATACTTATTCCAACACAATTATCTTTAATTCCTAGAATTTTTTTTTTAATATACGGGCAAGTTCTGGAAATCGAAATCACGTGAAATTGAAAACGTACAAATTTAAAAAATTCTCCGGGCTAAAAATGTATAAAAATACCTAATTCCTTTCAGGACCACTTTTCTCTACCTAAACTACTTTTGAAATAAAGAAAAGCTACGTTAATTTTTACAAAAATTTTATTGAAAATCTCCAGCGTATAAATTTTATTGAAACTTGTTTTTTTACTATTTTAATATTTTCAGATTTTGTTAAATAAAAATACACCAAACTGTGTTTTTTGGATTTTATAGATTATAGCTGAACTTGGTAAAATTGGCCGCAAATAATTTAAAAATGTTTGAAATTGGAAAATTAACTTAGGACACATACATTTTCTCAAATTCTATATGATTCGTGCAACTATGTATGTGTGTGGTGAAAATTGCTTTAATTAAATACCAATATGCTTAAAGAAAGTCCTACTTACACAATCAACGAGTTAATTGTTTTAAGCTAAGTTAGGCTTTTCTCCTTTCTTATATGGCTTACAGGAATGTTATGGTTTTCCTGTCTTTAAATTAAAAAAAAAAACATTTAGGCCAAATGCTTCGTTTTAGTGTTTTTTTGACGCAAATGGAGTAATTTCGTATACGTATAAAATGCCATAAAACGGAAATCATTCCTTTGACGTTACAAATTTTAAGAGTTTTTCGTTATATAATTGTTGCATATTCAATCAAAAGTTTTTCAATAAATAGTTGTGTTTTCGCAAAAAAAAAATGTACTGTTATTTTGTGTTCAATGTGCTGTTTTTCCAAATGTTAAATCTGGCTACCCTAGTTGTAGGTTATGTACGGTATCATATAAATCATTAAACGTATTTGATAGATGCTTTTGGACCATTTAATTTGTAGAATTCTCAAGCCCAACGTCTTTTATTGTCAATTAGTCTAACATAATGACCACAACCATCAAACCATGATGTCGCCCGTACTGTGATAGGCTCTCCCTTAATGTTTCTGTTAACTGATTACCTGTACCCATGTTCTATTTATATCATTAAACGGTGCATCATCTTGATTTAAATATTCTTTCAATGTATCGTACGGAATGCTTCGCGTGAATGGTGGTTCAAATACGTTATTTGTATCAATCAAATTGATAATTTCCTTGTAATTTGTGCAATAAAGGTTTATATCTGTTTATGAATATGAATTATCTTTAATTACTTTATCGACAATACTGCGTAAAGGAGGTTGTAGAAACCGTGACCAGCACGACAGAGCTGTAATACTTGATATTGAAGTACACTGGCACGCAACAATTAATTATAAATTCAACCAAAAACCGTAAATTTTCAGATAGATTTTCCGTTTTCACATAAACATGCCCCCTATTAAAAGCAATAATCAACTAGTGCCTCAACAATCGCATGTCAAATATCTCGGTATTCATCTAGATCGACGTTTAACATGGAAATGCCACATAGAAGCAAAATTAACCCAAATGAAACTAAAAGCAATTCAAATTAACTGGCTTTTTGGAAGAAATTCTGTTCTTAGCCTCGATTGCAAACTACTACTTTACAACTCTATTTTAAAGCCAATATGGTGCTACGATATTCAACTTTAGGGCACTGCCTCGGCCTCAAATATCGAAAAAATTCAAAGGCGCCTAAATAAACTTCTTCGAATAATCACAGCTGCCCCTTGGTATGTTAAAAACTCAAATATCCACAAGGATCGCAATGTGCCACTGGTAAGGACTATTATTACGAAGTATGCGGTTAAATATTTAAAAAGGCTGGAGTTGCACCCAAATCCACTAGCTCTAAATAAAATGATAGCGGCCACACGTTTAAGCAGAAGAGACACTGCAGCACTTACCCATTAGGATGAGCGATAAACACCTATATATGTGAACAGAACCCGTGATGAAAAAAAATTTTGTCTAGCACTGGCAGGACATAAAATAAAGTATTAGGTTAAGCTTTGACTAATTATTGTTAGTTCTTATTTAATATATCGAGCCCTAATAGCAAAAATTATGTAACCAACAACATTTCAGATTTTTGTTTTTTGATGAAAATCGCAATCTCTAAAAAACTCTTATCCCTGAGAAGTACCGTTACGAAATAAGAGCAAAAACAATTTCAAACGAAACCCTAGACTTGAAGCAAAAATACTTTAAAAAAACCTTCTCCTGTAATATTTTATTTTTGTTGGTTACATAATTTTTGCTATAAGGGCTCGATATGAAGATTCAATAAATAAATAATGAAAAAAAAAACTGAATTTGAAATGTGAATAGGGTGTCCATCTAAATATGTATGTAAATATTCAAGGCATTGTTTACAGAAAATTTGTCCAGTCTATGAATGCTATGCCTCCCAGTATTGCATTGCAACACTAAGCTTATGAAGTCAGACACTGTCCCGCTTTTGTTGTTTTAATAACGTTTGAAATTTTTTAATAATATTTAAATATGTATGTATGGAAATATTCACTGGTTAACTTTTGGATTGTTTGTGGCGTATCTAAGTGTATCTTAATTTTTAAAAAACGTGTCCGAAAAAAGTTGACCAAAAACTTTTTGGAATCTTATAAATTAGTAATAATAACAACTGTGATCTAAGAAGGACAAATTTTCTGTGATAATTTTTAAATTTACATACATACATATATTTTTTTTAATATTTTAAGTTTTGTGTTGTGTTGTCCACCTATACAAAATACTGTGATATATTTTATAAATGTGTAAACTGACGAAAAAGATTATTATTTTAATAAAACTCAATCCCTGAAGAAGTTGGAAAGAATACCAACGAAACGTCGGATTTTATTAATAATGAAATAAATAATCTTTTATTTACATTAAATTAATGACCTTGAAAGCCTGTATATATAAAACTATAAAAACTATTTAAAGTAATCAAAAAAGGTCGATAAATACTTATAATTATAGAACAATCGGAGGGCCCGCCGAATTGCTTTGTTCAACAGAACAATACGATGAGTTTTTTTTACACATATTAAGCGAAAATACAACGTGGACACCTGTACATTACTCAAGAGATACTGTAGAACTATGAAGAAGATGGGGAAGCTGACTGAGAGACTTAAATATCTCTTAACCTGCAGAAAGATATGTCTTATAAATTTTATTTTCGGTACTTAGCCAGATTTGTCAAAAAGCCATGGACCCCAAACGTATTTAATTGTACGTGTTTTGTAGAATTAACTAATGGCCTGTTCAACTATCTCGACAGCAAAACGAAGCGATCGCCATCTATTCGCTCGATTTCGAATCAGATTGGGTTCAACAATTTCGACAGCTTTCGATCGCTTGCTCTTACGTTTGTAAATATTTGTTACTTACGTATTAAAATAATTAAGTATTGCCATATTAGATATTTCTATATTTTGTTGCTTTTTTGTTCAAAAGTATCAAAAATAATACAAAAAGGCTTGTTGACAAATACAACCGCGTTTGAAATTTTATCAGCTGTATAAAAATGTCAAAAAATAAAAAAAACCTTTTTTGTTGAAACCAAAACTAAAGAAAAGTGTAAACAAAAATTGAATTTAATAAAAAAACAAAATATTCAAGCAAAAAAAAATTAATGATACAAAGAAATAAATAAATAAATACATAAGTCAATCAAACCAAACTTAAAAGAAAGTTAAATAAGTACC
Organism: Pollenia labialis; assembly: GCA_949318255.1. NCBI lineage: Eukaryota > Metazoa > Arthropoda > Insecta > Diptera > Polleniidae > Pollenia > Pollenia labialis. The sequence goes on along the minus strand of OX439142.1, from coordinate 26,730,006 downwards.
AAGTCAATATTTTGCTAGCATCAGCAGTTTGCATTTTATTTCTTACTCTATCCTTCTTCGTTTGGATGAAGTTTTAAAATGTTTAATGTTTTCATTTAGAATTTGTAGTGTTTCACATAATATTAAGGGGCCTGTCTCTTCAATTTTGCTTTCTTGTGCAACCACCGTCGCAGCTTTAGAAACTCTTGGCGGTGATTCAGATATCTGCTGACTGAGTTTCAGCACTTTTAACTTTACCCGCCAACACTCTACAAGACTAAAGCAGCGTCCGATCATTTATATAATCTAGGGAAGTTAAATAGTTTTGTTTATAGGTACCACCACCGGTTTCTTGCAGGCTTTTGTTGTTTCCTGAAATTTATTTTTGTCCTACATTTAAAATCTTCCCATGTCTGTAAAAATATGTAATATTTTCAAAACCAATTCAAGCTAGTTTTCTGCCTTTAATTATAATGTGGGATAAAATTTCACGCCTTGAATAGAATGGATGGACCAATGAAGCTTAGCTTTAGGCCTATTATTTTCCATTACTCGCCCATTGAAAATTTATTTGCTCCAAACACTGGTACACCCTTCGTCATCTTAGGATGTTCCTCCATTTATTCGCCTAATGTAAGCAATATTTCACTTATTTATTTCTCTCAAGAAGCGTTTTCGAGATAGTCGCGAAAATCATCGATCAACACACTATAAAGAAAGGAGGATAAACATATTTATTCGAAATTTTGGAAATATAATATTAATCCAAACAAACAAGATTTTCGCGAATAATTCGAAAATGATTATGAGAGAAATAAATGAGTGCAATATTTGAGTTTACCCGCCCCATTAAGCTTAAACAAAATCTAATTTTTAAGTCTAATTTGTTGTGGCGTATTGTAATCAAAAAAAAAAATTACCAATTGTTCTCTATTTTTATTTATAATTTATTTAAATTACCCTTAAATATTTCTTGTTTGTTATAAATACCATGATTCGACAACAAAACAACAAGTGAGTGGTTTTGACATTTGTTTTCGTAATGTCGACAATACCTTCGATATTAATAAACCGCTTTTTGTATGAGAGTACTTACGTTTTCTTTCGAGTTGTCGTCTAAACGAATGTTCGTATAGAATAAAGTTAGTTGAACCCAAAATAGTTTTCGATCGCTTAGAATGCGATCGAAGTCGTTCTTTCGAAATCGTTGAACAGGCCATAAATTTGTTAAGACCATGAAGGAGTATTTGTCCATTGGTAAGTCAGTTGAATGGGGAATCCAGCTGATCATAAGACTGCTGATCTGCATGACCTTATTCAAATATAAAATCGATTGCTCCTTATTCCCTAAGCGATAACCTCCAGCATTAAAAGCCTATTCGTCGATTTCGAACGAATACTTCGATCGCTTAACTTCCATGTAAACAAAAAATTATTTTGAAATTTGTTTTAAATGTAAGTTCAGCGAACGAAGTCTTCTGTCGGAAAAATATAAACAGGCAGAAAAAGTAGCATCAGATAATGAAGAATAAGATTTTTATCTGAGTTTTAATTCTAAAGGTGATTAAAATATTTTATTATGAGTCGAAGCGCACATAATGTTTTATGTCGTGACTTCTCAAAAGACAACTCTGAATTATGTATTCGCTTCACGTTTGGAAAAGAGGATTTTCGGACACATAGACACGCGTTTTTTTAATATCGCAATTGCTTTTGAAGTCATTGAAAATGCATTTCCTTTAACACTTTGTATACATCTTTCATTGTGACGAACAAGGTGAAACATTTCACCTAGCGTTTTAACTTAATTTGGGTACGCTGAATTCAATGGTTTCGGGTTTTTAGTTAATTCAATAAACTCACCCGTATTTGAGTTATGCAAATATATGTTGTGCAACCTCCTCTATTTTCAAAATAAAGGTATATAACGGTCGAAAACAAGAGCTAACATAAAAAAGCTCTGGACGGTCTCAAATGAGTTCCTTTTCGAACCACAGATATGTTGAGTTTCAATTAGGCAAACGCCCCTTGGGGATGCGTACTTTTTTGAATAGGAGGATCAGTCCCTGTCATTAATGGCGTTACGGATACAGAAATGGCAGTGGACTTCCTATCGGAAGCACTGCGTCAGGCCACGGTACTTGCCTGTGGTGGTTAGAAAAGAAGGGGATAGTCCACAATGGTCGAGCCCTGAGGTTTCACAGCCTCTCAAAGACTGTCGTAGGTTATTCAATATGGCTAAGCGTTTGGGAAACTGAGCGGAATATAAGTCGGCCTTGAATAGGTTTAAGAATTTGGTTAGATCGGAGAAACGGAATGCCTGGAATTACACCTGCAGCGGCATGGAAGGGTCCTCGTAGACAAACTGATTGCGCAAAATAATGGGTTTTTGCCCGGCTGTCCCAAGCTACAATCAGAAACCTGCTGGTAACTGGACTACGAATAGTCGGGAGACGCTAAAGGATTTAATTGATACACAGTTTCCTGGTAATTCCCTTCCAACACCACGGATGAGCAATTGCTTACCAAAGCCTTGACCCGTATCGATTTCTCTGTACTATGATAGGCTCAATTGGGCGATAAGGAGCTTTGCCTCCTTTAAGGCACCTGGCCTGGACGGTATCATTCCGGCCGAACTTCAAAAGAATGCGGACCTTCTAATTCCTTGGTTGTCTGCTATTTACACGGAATGTGTTAGATTCTCGTACGTTCCTACCCGATAGACCTAATGTAGTCTGGTTTTTCCCTAGGGAGGGAAAGCATCCCACACCAAGCCTAAGAAATACATGCCAATCATGTCGTCATTTTTCTCAAGACCCTTGAGGGGGTCATTGATATTCATCTGAGTATGTCTATTCCCAGAAATATGTTCTCTTCATCGCAGCATGCCTCACCAAGGGTAAGTCTGTTGATACTGCGCTTCATTCACTAGTCGGCTACATTGAGAAATTCCTTGAATTTCGGGTATACTCGTTTGTAATCTTTCTGGACATTGACGTAGCTTTCAATAATGTCAGATCCAACTCCATCTTGGAGTCAATGAGGGAGTTGGGTGTTGACTGTAATTTTTAAATTTATTGGTAATCTACTCGACAGTAAGATCATTGAATCCACGATGGGTGCTACCAATGTTTGCAGATTTCTGCACAGGGAAACCCCGCAAGGTGGGGTGATGTCCCCTCTACCATGGAACTTGATTAACACTTTGTTGAGTCAGTTCGACAGATTAGTGATAAAAACCGTCGCGTATGCGGATAACGTGCCGGTAGCAGTCATGGGTAAACACCTGGACACATTGTCCCGTTGTATGTGTAATTCTTTATAGTAAACTATCCTGGGAACTCAACTTTTGTACGAGGTTTGATAGGGCCATTGTGACCATATCCGTTGAATTGATCTTTGAGGCGGCCCTAACTTCCACGATTAGACTGGTGGCGGTTGGCCTATGGTCTACGCGGAACTACGATCATGCTGCACGCTTCATATGACCTGTCGGGGCTGGACAGGTGTCTTTACGACATCTATGCTTACAGTGGAATGCCGGATGTCTCTAAATGAGATCGCGGAACATTCCAGGGTAACGCTAACATGGGTACCAGGGCACAGTGGATGCCTGGGTCACCAAACTGAGTCTTGATTATAATGACTACTGTAGAAGATATCACGATGATGAGGAGGAGGAGACGGTGTTTAACCTTTTCTGCCAATGCCCCGTTCTGGGGGCATTAGGTTTAGGCATTTTGGGAGACCTGAATTGCCTTGTCTGGACGATTTGTCCAATGTGGGACTAAAACCGATCTCTCTGTTTTGCAGGGAGTCGGGTTGGTTCGAGACTGCAGTGACCTCTGGGGAATAGTATGGTGAATACTGGCTGACTCTTGTCACTGGATAGGGGTATCACAAAGGACCGCCATAAGGACCCAAGTGAACCGTCGTCGTGACGGCTGCCCATTGAACCTAACCTAGCCTTACCTTCCCCGCTTGTCACAAAAAGTATCAAATTCTAGCACAGTGCTATTATCTAATTTTTTTACATTCATTAAAACAGAGCTGCGATCAAGCAGCAGTTCAAACAGATTAAACTTGGACAGGATATTAGTTCATACTTACTCGAGCTGATGATTTCCAATTTTTGTCATCTTTCAAGCCAATAGCCCTTGAAGCAAACCAAAATGCACAACCAATAGACTCGTCAAGTACAGTGTTAAGTGGATAAATCAAATGTTTTATGTGATTATTCAAATTTAAATGCAGTTCGTCTTTGCTAACATTTACTTGAATAAAATTCCAATTCCTAAATAACAATAAATATTAATTACAATTAAAAATTTTACATCCTTATATAAAACTATACTTACCTATCTGGGCATAAATCCTTTAAATTTTGATATGATGACAGCGCCGTAATTCTATCGGGTACATTCCAACTATTTTCTACTCCTTTATTTTCAAACGCTACATTTACTAAGTCAATTGAATCAGCTTGTGGAATGAATTTATCGGACAATACGGCTAATATAGAACAGTCAATGCCACCAGAAAATAGAATTGCAACCTTTGAATGATTACAGGAGTTTATATGTCCTCGGCATGAGATGCATACTTTGGTGGTATATTGTACACGTTTTTTAACAGAATCAGCCAAAAGTTCAGAAAATGTTGTTATTGCATTGAAAATCTCCTCATTTTCTAATAAATAGTTATATAACTCCGATGTGGTTGAAAAGTTGGAATTTATCAGATTATAAAAGTTGAAATTATACTAAAAATATTTATACATTAAACAATGAAATAAAGTAATTTTTTAAAAATATGTACTACATTTTTAATATTTAATTTATTGGAGAACCGATCAATTTGAATAGGATGCGTAATATTGATTCGCATATTACAAAATTGTTCCAGGTTTTGTAAGTGGCCACTGCAGTCTTCATTTAAAGGTCGCCAAGGAAAAAGAATGCTGTTATGAAAATCAGCATTGCTTATTTTGTAGATTCCTAGTGGTGGAAGTTCCACGGTGTTATTTTCATTATTATTGGCTGTAAATATTGTTATTTAATACGAATTAGAAAAGTTTAAGTTTTTAGTTATTTTTGTATAAGATTTGAATTGAATTTGTATTAATTAAAAGAATTTTTTAATATTGTAGCGTTAAAAACAGTTGCAATTAATTTTTTGATTATGCGAAAAATATGTTCACTATTCAGATTTTTTAATGGCGCCGTGCAATTACACCATAATCGTTTACTAACCAAAGCGGTAATAACGTCTATTATGGTTACAAATTGCCAAAAGAATGAGTCGCCATTGTCAAGTCTTGCAAAAATATGGGGAAAGAAGCGCGTTCTTCGGACGATCGCGGCAGGCCAGCCACAACATGTTACCGAATTCCAAAACATAGCCGGCCTTTGGCCGGGCGCAAGGATTTTCTCCTCTATGGTATAACAAAAACCGGTTTCGGTAACTAAAGCTTCTCTGCGTAGTCGGCCTTCGTTCAAAAAACAAAGCAGATTTTAGAGGCTTTACTTTGCGAAACCGCTACTTTGTAAACCATAGAGGAGAAAATCCATGCAATGCAGAGAAGCTTTAGTTAGCGAAGCCGATCTTTTTTATACCATAGAGCAGAAAATTCTTGTGACCGGCAGAGAAGCTTTAGTTAGCGAAGCCGGTCTTTGTCATACCATAGAGCAGAAAATTCTTGCGCCCAAAAGTGTTTTCGTTGTATATTTAATAAACACACCCAGAGAAAAAACAACAAAACAATTTTTAAATAAATTAGAATTATGTATATTAAAATAAAATTTTAATGAGCAATAACACCATAATGGCTTTATTTCATTCCTAACATGGAAATAAAAAATATGGCTTTATAGCACGGCGCCTATTTTAATAATGGCAAATTCAAAAATTATTTTTTATAACAAATTGACCACATATTTAGTTAAAACTTTCCCTTTTCACTCAAAATGTTGAATACAAGTTTTTTTCATTTGCTAACTAAAACACATTCTAAAAAAATATGGAAATTAACCCTTTTCGAAATTCATTTTAAAAAGCCACCTGTTTTTCACCGCTATGGAAGGGTTATATAACCAAAGTTTATTATAGGTCTGTTTCTATACTTTTTGGGCAAAGCTCATGAAAGTTAGAGCAAGCCTAAATTTCTCTCATAAAGATACAAAATTACACAAAAGTACAGGAACAGAAAAAAACACAATTTTAAGCACAAAATAAAAATTTATGACCTGTTCAACGATTTTGAAAGAAAGCGTTTGTTCGCATTCCAAGCGATCGAAAGCTGATTTGGGTTCAACTAACGGGTTCTATACGAACGTTCGTACGAACGACCACTCGAAAGAAAACGTAAGTAATTTTATACAAAACTAGCTTAACCCGGTGCGCTTTGCTACACTGCTTTAACCACGTTTGAAGACTCTCCCTTTAATAGTTTTTCAGTTGAGAGATATTTAATATATGCATCCTATTGGAGGTACATCCCCCCTACGCCTAACCGCCTTATTTTTAATTTCAAAAGTGTAGTATACCATAAGAGTGACTTCCACAAAGTTTGAACATTCTCACTATAACAGTTCGTTAGATGTGCGATATTAAACATTGGCGTCCACTTCCCCCGCTGCTATTTTATTTCAATTTTGGGGCTGAGAAGATCCTACTACCAAAAGTTCAACAAAATGCGTGCAGTGGCTCTTATTTATATTTATATCTATGAATGGTACTGCTTCTCCCCTGTCTACCCCGCCCATTTTTATACTGAAATTTATAGTTTACCATAATAGTAGCTTTACCCACGTTTGAAGCCTCTCCCTTTAATAGTTTTTCAGTTGAGAGATATTTAATATATGCATCCTAGGAGGTATTTCCCCCCTGCGCCCACCCGCTTTATTTTTATTTTCAAAAGTGAAGTATACTATTAGAGTGACTTCTACAAAGTTTAAACATTCTTACTATTACAGTTCTTAAGATGTGCGATATTAAACATTGGCGTCCTATGGTGGGCACCACTTCCCCCGCTGCTATTTTGTTTCAATTTTGGGGCTCAAAAGATCCTACTACCAAATGTTTAACAAAATGCGTGCAGCGGCTCTTAAGATATGCGATATTTAATATTGGCATCCTATGGGGGGTACCAATTCCCCTGCCCCTATCGAAAAAATAAGTAGCCTATTTTATTGTTAGGGCTTACGTGATGTTACTGTAACAATTTCAGGAAAAAGCGGTTCAGTAGTTTAGGAGTCTATAAGCCAACATACAAACATTTTTAATTTTTATATATATGGGGGATTCACAAGGTGTGCTATCCAGTCATATCATCATAATGTCCTAAATAATATTTTACAATTGTTTAAAATAAATGTAGTTGTGTTTTAAACAAAATAAAAGTGTTATTGCTGTGTTTATTGATTCGTCATTACTGTACAGTAGAAATCTTAATTATAAGCGGTAGCCCACAGCAGTCCTTTATATTTCTTGTAATTATTTTAGGACATATGCCTTTACAACTTTACGACTACCTTGTGAATCCCCCAATAGATGCGGTTCCACAATTTCGAACGTATTGTCAATATTGCGAACGCAAATGTCAAAAAGTGTTTTGACCGTCTTTTACAACACAAAAAAAAATTGAGCCACTTTTGAAAATTTTATATTGGCTGTAGAAATTAACTACTTTTACCAAAACACTTTAACAATAACTAACATTATTTTTGCCTAATATTTCAATACAATACACCACCTGTAGCAACAACAACAGTTCGTACCACCCATTGTGACAACAACAAACGTTTTTTTACCACCTATAGTAACAACAAGTTTTGACCACCGGTAGTGACTACAAGCCGAGGGGCTATATACCAACCTCCAGATCATCGTTTTAAACCATCGGTAGTGACAGCGAAAAAGGCTATATACCTATTCCCGTATCAACAAAAAAAAGTTTTAAACCATCTATAGCAACAACAAAAAGTGTTTTAAGCCACCATCAGCAACAACAAACGTTTTTACCAGCGATGGTAACAACAAAAGTTTTTCCACCTAGAGTCCTCTCGGGGAGCACCAAAAAGTGGGTTTGGAGCAATAACACCATCATCAAGGTTCAACAAACAACCCTACAATTCACCAGACAACGCTCAAATTCCAACAACAGCAGCGGCCACGATTACGGATTCCTGCTGGGTCAGCCGACCGGAAGGGTTAGAAAAGTGCAAAGTAAAATTGTAGTTTTTTCAAATGTAGTTTCCTTATTATCGGTCTCGTGTAGGGCGGTTTAGCGTAATGTTAAATAAATATTAGGTGGTCTTTTGTTGTAAAGAATGAAAAAATAAAATATATTTGTAACCGTGATTTGTGTTAAAATGAAGTGCTAGTTAATTTTTAAAAAAATAAATAAAATAAGAAGCTTTTATGAAAAAGATTTTCAAAATCACTTTCCCTAATTTTTACAAAATTTCTCATACGATTGTAGTTGCATGCTTATAAAACAGAACGGGTTAAGTTAGTCGTTCAAAAGACTCCCTATAAGTACTATACAGTGACAGAAGTGATGCTTAATATTTCTCTAGACATTAGTGTTGCAATATCTACTTTCAAATTTATTCAAAGTCCATAAAAAAAATAAATTAGGGAATGAATGCAAAAGGAAAAAACCCCAAAGGAAATAATGTTAAATTAAATGTATCTGTTAATGAAGTAGAAGCAAATAAATTTAACGAAAGAGCTAAAATGAGAAATAGGTTCATAGATTCAGATTCAGTATTGCTTAATTAAAAATTAATCTCCTAATAAAGTATTTACAGATAAGTTTTACAAAAAAACAAAAACTTAAATAAGAAAGCGAATGCAACACAAATAAAAAAAACGATAATGACCATCCTGGAAATTATCTGTCTTGAACGAAATAAAATATCCAAGGGAAAAAGCAACCATTGAGCAATCATTGGGCGATCATTTGCATTTCTTGATAATTTAGCAACGGATAAAATTATAATTTGGAAAGAAAATTAAATGAGTTTTCACGCAATAATTTGTAGTTCAAGAGTTTGACCAAATTGAAATCTCAAGAATAAACGAAAAAAAAAATTAAATAGATATTTCTAGAATAAGAATAAGATTGAATACAAAAAAAGTATATAAGTTAGGAGGATAGGGAAAACAAAACGGATATGAAATCCGTTACATGCAATTTGTGAACTAGAGAAAAATTAATGGGTTTTAATAAAGTAAAATTCGAATTTATATATGAAGATAGCGATTTTTTTTATTTTAATTTGAAATAATGGAATAATTTATGCTAGAGGTACGAGGTAAGTGTGTGGCTTTAATTAACAAGTGACCAGTGTGCAATACAGGAGCAAGTCCGAGTGGAACGGTTGATAGTGGGATGATAGGGTTGGTGGTGACACACCCGATCATTTGGTTTGTGTGATTTGTTTTCTATTTTTTTCAGTTCAAATCTCGGGAAAGAAACATGACAGTGTTCAAATGTAAACAGCTGCAGATTTTTAACAGTGCTGCCATGGAAATTTCACCAATATATTAAAACTCAATGTGTTGCCACTGTTGCCGCATCAAACGTAAGTAATTACCAGTAAGAATAGGCATTTGCACTATTCTACCATCCTTCGCCTGGGTAACAATCTTGTCGAGATGCGAGGGCTTAAGTGCACTCTACGGTTCTGATCTCTTGGGATGATGTATGTGATGAATACGTCTTCGCGGGAGGTCGAGAATACTGAAGAGGTGTGCGACTAAAAGTTACTCATCTTGTCAGGATTGAAATGAAAAAGAAGGTTCTTTACTTTTTTAGTTTTCTGATTCAACTGATTACTTTATTTACAATTCAAAGACTCTTATATACTAAAACTTACTGGAAGTTATAACTTCCCCTATGACCAACTCTCTAACGTTCACTCAATAACTTATTATCTACTTACAAATAATATGGAAATTCTTTATATTACCCTCATACACAATATACCTCTTATTCTATGTTCCATTGCATTTCACTCACTCTATTCCTGACCTTCTACAATAGAGTGCCGCTTCTACTAATTCAAAATTTAATATTTGTGTACTTGACCTTGTCATACTTAGTCTGCATTCATACTCAATATACCTCTTATTCTATGTTCCATTGCATTTCACTCACTCTATTCCTGACCTTCTACAATAGAGTGCCGCTTCTACTAATTCAAAATTTAATATTTGTGTACTTGACCTTGTCATACTTAGTCCGCATTCATACTACGTAGTATTTTTACGTGTGACGAATCAGATCAGTTTTCCAAGTGACACATATTACTCATTAATATCAAGTACGTAGAGGCGAGTGTTTTGTTAATACAATTGAAACACAATCACCCTTATCGTGGTTGGCGCATTTAAAATACGCCCACGACTGTTTGGTAATAGATTAAAGAAAATAAGTTCACCTTCTCTTTAATCTATTACAAAACAGTCGCAGGCGTATTTTAAATACGCCAACCACGATAAGGGTGAATGTGTGGTTCATTGGCTGTATGTGCATACTACAGTGTGCATACACTACAAGATAATGAGGCGGTGGTGGAATGTACACTTCCGGCCCATTATCAGTGCGTATAGCACGGCGTGCCAGCCCACGGGTGCGCACCCTGCAAGGTGGGGTCTTTACCAGTGGTTGGGGCGCAAAATATTCACTTTTAAGGACAACGTGGTTGGTAGCAGTGCAGAGCCACGTTAGTGCGAAAAGAAACTAGTCGTTAACAGCTCCCCTCAGCGCCAGGGCAAAGCGCTGTTGTATGTTAGTTGCCTAGTCCACGCATGCCGTCACTGCGTGGTACGGTCCGTCTGAACGAGCATACTCGTGGGAACAAAAATGAAACCCTTTTTAACTAAAATAACGTACAAAAAACACAACACACAAGGACACGACGGACGGGATTGACCAGGGTCCGTCGGACGTCACGGTCTGTGATTCGGAGAGTATCCTCTCGACTGTTCATGAGCACATAATTGACCTATACGTGGACAGTCTTCTGGGACTATCGAGTGACTCCTGTGGTGAAACTGGGGCTACTCAAGGATTGGAGGAGCTGACTCTGCTCTCTGACACGGAGCACGATATTGATATATCTGCTCATAGTCAGACTGCTGAGCCTGCCTCTCCCATCTGTGAGGCCAGGGGACATCAGAGAGGACACTCGGGAGAGGATTGTCCACAACTTGTTCGGCAGGCCGCCGTGGAGGATGGGCCTAACGCCCCTTCACGAGACTTTAAGAACTCCAGGCGAACGAAAGAGGAGAAAGCGCCGAACGGAACAAGGAGTTCTCTAGCATATCTGGATAAGATGGCGAAGAGAGATCCTCCAACGTTCTCAGCGAGGGATAGACACCTTCTGAGAAGGCACCGACAAAGTGTCGCTAAATGCGAGAGAATTTACGGACCTGTCAGTACCGTGCTTGGATGGCCCTATCCTTGGAGGAAACAGGGGGATGAAGCCGCCGACCCGGACACTGCTCAAGAGTATAGCGCTAGTGGCGTCGTCAACCTGCCGTGGAGAGGTAGAGGAAGGAGGGGTTGTCCCGACGTCTTCGGAACGAGCTGCGGAGGACAAGGGGGCGATACCCAGGACAGAAAGCAAAGTGGCTAAGGCAGCGGACACGGGGAAGAAGACTGGCAATCCTCTGTCCGATTCCACTAGTGGCTCTCGTAAGGGGACCAAAAGGGGAAAAGGCGCGGGCAGGAACAAGCCTTCTAAACCAATCGTGCCGAAGTCACCGAGCTTATTGAAGAGGGTTGGTACATCTCCAGCTGAAGCATCTAACGGCTCTAATAAAGAGACCATTAAGAGGGTCAGATCTGGGGATGATCAGCCTCCTTCATCAAATAAAAGAGTGAAGAAGTCGACCAGCCTGGAGGGTCATCTGCAGGTGGCTGTCATCGATCGGAATAATCCGGATGGGAGGATCAGTACCGAGCTATGGCAGTTAGTAGAGGCTAGACTTATCGAAGAATTGGCAGCATTTAGAGGCAAAGAGGAAGATGTATCCTTCAATTTTGCGGACTGGGTTAAGGGAGTGGAAGTTGTCAACTGTGGTAATAAGAATTCATTGGAATTCTTAAGAACCGCAATTGCAAAATGCAGCGACATTAACCCGGGGGCAAGGTTTGAAGTCATACAATCCTCCGATTTGCCAATTAGGTCCATAGTGACAGTATGGATTCCACCACCCGTACGCCCGGTGGAAACTATACTGGCAGTATTGGGCAACCAAAATAGTAGGTTTCTTACCGACCAATTGAGGCTGGTGACCTCACTGATGTGTAAAGAGAATACCGAAAGGGGCTTCCGGTTCGCAGTGGATGCATGGGCAAGAATAGGGGGCTGTGTGTAAACCCTGTGAGGACTGAGCTGGTGCTATTTACCAGAAGGTACAGGATAGGGGGATTTAGGAGGCCAGTGCTAGATGGCGTCAAGCTACCTCTATCGGCCAGTGCAAAGTATTTGGGTAATTTTCTGGACTGCAAACTGTCTTGGAAGAGAAATACTCAGGAGAGGATGAGAAGGGGACTCAATGCCTACTACACATGCAGGAACTCCATCGGTAAGAACTGGGGTCTGAGGCCGGATATGGTAAACTGGTGGTTAGGCCTATACTTACCTATAGCTGCACCGTTTGGTGGAGTGCGTTGAGAGTGGATAGATATAGGAAGATGCTCAGCAAGGTTCAAAGGAGTGCATCTCTTGGCATCACAGGCGCAAGGAGAAGCACTCTACAGGCAGCGCTGGACATCCTACTATATCTGTCCCCAATTGAGCGTTATGTAAAGAGTGTGGCTGCTAGGAACTAATTTAGACTTTACGAGTCTTTCTTAGTTACCCCTAGGCGGGAAGATCACACGAGAATTTTGTAAGAGGTGGGTCTGCTTTATCCGGGTATTATTCTCGAGAGAATTTCGGATCATAGGACTATGGCCCTGGACTTCGGTGTAACACCACCAGTGGAGTTCTCTGATAAGGAAATTTGGAGTGGATCCAATAGACTGTTTGAGGGGTGGACAGTATTTACGGATGGATCCAAGATGAAAACCGGCACTGGCGCCGGTGTAAATATCGCAGACACTGAAGTGAAAAGGTCATTCAGACTCCCTGATGAGTACAGTGTCTTCCAGGCTGAGATCTTAGCGATCTGGAGAGCGACGGAGGTGATACTGGATCACATCGTGGGTGGATCTGTGTTGACAATTTACGTCGATAGTCAGGCGGCGCTTTGGGCATTGATAAATTATACGGTGCAATCGTGCCTGGTCGCTCAGTGAAGAAATGCTCTTAGGGAACTCATGGAGTCATTCAATGTAAGGCTGTGTTAGGTACCTGGACTCTGCATGGTTGATGGAAATGAGGTGGCGGACGAACTCGCGGGAGGGGGCTCGAATCTGGACTTATTGGTAAGGGACAGGGGGTAAAGCCCCCCTATGTTACTACTATGGGATGATACGTGAGGACGTTAACCGATCCTGGGGGAAAGGAACGGATTGCATGGTGTCTTGGGCAATATGGCCCAGATTAGACGCACGGGCAACCAGGGTTCTACTAGGAATGGACAGGGGTGGTCTTAGAACGCTTATAAGGTTCTTGACGGGTCATTGTCCTGTTAGGGCTTTTACGGGCAAATGGGACAACACCATACCGGACTTCTGCAGGTTGTGCGATGATTTTGAAGAGCTGGAGACAATCGAGCATGTATTGTGCCATTGTCCTAGGATGCAGGGTCTCAGACAAAAGTGGCTACGAGATAGATTTCACGACGAACTGGGCTGCATCGCTCGATGTTGTCCAGCTGATCTACTGGGGTTTGTCAGGGAAATATTGCGGATGTTTCTGTTGAGGGGACAGTAGAGAGGGTATAGTTCTACGTGGTACCTACTAACTTTCTAACTTTCTTAATTCTATCCACCTCATACTTCTTTTGTTAACTTTTCTCTTTCTATCATTGAAGGGATTCACAATCGACCACATTGGACTCCGAGTGGAAATGTGCCCTTAGGTAATAACCCTTATTAACCTAACCTAACTATTCTGCTATCCTTTTGCAATTTTGGCAATTTTAGTGTAGAATGTAATGTGGATCCTCCTACAAAGCGCGCTGCCACTCCTGTTAGCGCACAAACTTTAACAACTTGCTTGCCGTAACACCGATTTACTTGATTTTTCAATAAGTTAAATAGGAAAGTCTTTCCTGTCACAGCATTACCCGTTATAACCATTCTTAGACGCAAATCGATTTGATTATTTAGCTGTTCTGAAATACTCGTTGCTATAAATATTAATGCATCTTTTTGCGATTTTTCTATTCTTCGTACTTAAGAGTTATGCTCTCGTAAAGCGCTCAAATAAACCTCTCGTTGTTCAAAAGATTCGTCTGCTCTAACTTGAGAGACATACTCTTGCGAAGCGCAGATGGTTCGTCTGCTCTAACTTTATAGACATACTCTCGAAAAACGCTCAAACGAACCTCTCGTTGTTCATAAGACTCGTCTGCTCTAACTTTATAGACATACTCTCGAAAAACGCTTAAACAAACCTCTCGTTGTTCAGAAGATTCGATTGACGTCATTTTGTTTTTCCAGTTATTTTGACTAAGCCCTTTAATTTGATACCCATATTGTAGAAGTGAATTAAAAATAACTAGTCCGCCATGTTGTGTGCCCTCCATATTGGATTTAGAGTGGCCACTTTATTTTTCGAGATATTCTTAGCAAGCCCTTTCACTTGATACCCATATTGTAGAAGTGCATTAAATATAACTAGTCCGCCATGTTGTGCGTGGTCGCCATATTGGATTTAGAATGACTTCACACAGCTAGCCATGCATTGTCATCCAAACTGAACGTGTATACAAAATTTTGGCTCAATCGGTTGAAAATAAACATACATATTACATACAAACATACATACATTGTAAGTTAAATAAAAGCTTTTAATAAGCTAAAGACAAATAAACCAATTTTTTTGTCACAAAATCTCTGAAAATAAAAAAGTAATTCTTGCTTCTAGTAAATATGTTTGTAAGTTTAACTTCTCTTAGAGGACTCCTGAACATGTACTTCAAGCTTTCTTCAAATATGAAGTATTTAGTTTTTCTAACAAACAGTATAACGGTTTTACATATAGATATGATTAAAATCAGATAACTTTACCTATTTTTAAGGATGTCATACACACACAAAAGCTTAAGAATATACATTTCGGGACGTGAATCTATTACGATTAAAAATCATTGGAGTAAGACGGTTAAAAATTGTTCAAAAATATTAGCATTCATGAAAAAGTAAGAAAATCGAGTGACACATGCACTGAAGCCGACAGTTATTGAACACCGAGTTAATATATCAGCTATCCTGTTTTGGCGCATATTAACAGAATCCATACCGTTGAAATAAGAAAAAGCATATTTCTGAACTGCTAAAACATGAAAATTGTTACCAGAAAAAGAAACGAAAATATCTAAAAGGATGAAAACCTTTTGAAATAATACCGAAAACTTAAAATATTAGTAGAAACTTTGACATTTTAAAATATCATTAGGCCATTTTGAAACCAAAAATCGTCAAATTTGGTAACTGCGATTTCCATTGATATTGGCTCAAAAAAAAAATTAAAAAATAATTTTTATTTTTGCTCGAAGAAATAAAAATCAAAAAATAACTGTTATTTTAACTCAAAAACATAAAATAAAAAATAACTGTAATTTTTGCTCGAAAAAATAAAAATCAAAATTTTAAAAAGCAATTGCCGTATTCACAAAACCCCTTGTATCGTAGTATCTATTGTATGTTGTATAAAAATCCAATACTGAACTACATATGTTTTTTAATACAACATACAATTGATACAACGATACAAGGGGTTTTGTGAATACGGCAAATATATTTTATCACAGCCTTGTTAATAACAATCGATATGGTATATTGGAATCAGTTTTCCGACACTTTTACATTTTTATATTTTGAATCGTATACGCAAAATATTCGCTTAAATTTGGCGAATACGAGTACGAATATTGTAAAACATGCGAATATTCGGGATTTCGAATACGAATGCGAATATTCGTAACTTCACTAATAAGTATACTAAAAATTTCATGTGATATTTTACTAAATTTTAATTTTATTAATGTGAGACTCAAACATTTAAAGTATGACGGATGTATAATAATTGTATAAATCTCAGATTGCTAAACAGATGTGTCACGAGACGGAAGATTTTGCGTTTTGTTGTCTCTTTCTTCGAAAGATGTCCTTTTTGCATTTCCCTTTGCATTTCTTTCTGGTTTTGCAGATGAAAAAAAAAATATTTTTTAAAATCTATTATTTTGGTAATTAAAAGATCAATTGATTTCCTATAAGAATCACTTAAATTGTTTTTGTTTGATTAGCTTTACCACCCTATCACTCGACTTATAAACATCATAATAAAAAAAATATATCGCAAACTCATTGTGATCTACTAGAACAATAGTTATGCCAAATATAAAGAAATTCAAACTGCATTTTTTTTTGCTTGTCCCGGAGTTCTAATTTGCGCACGCATTACGCACTCAACCGCATGAGCCAAAAACACACTCATATAAGTAGACCGGTTTTTAACTGAATTTTTATTTATTTTATATTACAAATTCAGTTGATTTTACATACAGAATATTGTGAGTGTAGGTATGTAACGTTCATATTCTGTACATGGGTGTTTCCACAGAAATTTACCCCTAATAGCTCAAAAATTAAATTATTATTTTGAATTTTTTCCCCGCTAATATTATACAAAATAAATGTATCTGTCATTTTCCTAAAAATTTACTTTAATTTTCTTTATACAAATAAACATATGTTACTTTGAGTTTCCCATAATAAATGAATTCAAACACAAAAAACTGTCAACTTTTAAAAATGTAACGACCGTTACTTAAAAAATAAAATTTTTTTTTGGTAACTAATTTCTTTTGTTTGAAAATAAATCCTTTTTGTTTAACATTTCAAAGAATTTAATTAGATATTTAACTTGACATATCCTGCGCAAAATTGTACAATACATGATGTTTGTTTCCGACATTTGAAAACAGGACATTTATAAAGTAACGACCGTTAATTTTTTATTGGGCAAAAAGTATTGAAATTAAATTTTTTATAAATTCTTTCGGTTGCTGCCGTTGCTTGAACTTTCGGTAGTCCAAAATGGAGTAGTTCTCGTGGCATATTTGGGAAGGTTGGAATTTTCTTTAAAAAATCTCCGAAAATCGGTAACGACTGTTACTTTGGAAACACCCACATCATAAATTAAATCTTTGTTAATAGAAGAAAAAGGTAACATAAAATTATTTATTATCAAAAAGTAATTTCAATTTTTGGGAATACAAAATTTAAATTTCAAAAGATTTTGGGAATTTAGCACGAATAACAAAATCTTTTGAAATAAAATTATTTATTTTAATAAATTGATGTAGGCATGACCAATATATCCAAATACCTTAATGTTTGACTAAAAACTATTTCATAATAATATTTAACACGATAAACTGCATTTCAAGCAACATTGTTTAAAATTAAAAAAAAAACAAATAGGGCTTCTAATGAGTGTGATGATGAGCACAAATTTAAGCTCATGAGCTGCACACTCATGATCAAATACGATCTCTGCTTGCCCGCTTTGCAAATAATGCCCCATATCTATATGTATAAAATTGTAATGGGGGGGGGGGGGGGGGGTTAAATAGTACCAAAAAAGGAAATACGGGAAATTTGATATTTTTCTTTAGCTTTTTTGCTCAACAACTGGTATTTTTTTAATTATCGTTTATATTGGACCTTAAAACATAGGATTCAACATGCAATGTCCTGAGTGGATAAGAATCTATTGCGGAACTTTTTGGTACTTTTTTGTTCATTAACTGGTACTTTTTGAATTTCCATTAGTATTAAACCAAGAAACACAAAATTCAAGATGCAATGTCCTGGGTTGATGAGAATCTATAAGAGTGAACTTTTTGGTACTTTTTATTCTTTGGCTGTTACTTTTTGAATTTCCGTTTGTATTGCACCTAGATAGATAAAATTAAACATGCAAGGTCTTGAGTGAATGAGAAAATAAGATTTGGCATACAGATATGTCTACGAAGAAAATGGACACGCTAACGAAGTAGCGGGTTAAATGCTAGTGTATGTATATTTGCATAACATTAAATTTTTGTGTGATTTTAACTAATACTAATAAATATGGTCACCGTATATAAAAATCCCAACATTTTCTGTCTCGTGACGTGTGTTATGAAATATGCACCTATTTATTAAAAAGGCAAAGTTAAAAATATATACTATGTACAGATTTTACTTACAAGATGTGCTGAGCAAACGAAAATGTTCATGATTGTTTTCAATAAGAAGAGAGTTTCGTCCAAGTGAATCCCGAGCAAAGTAAAGAGATTTTTTAACTTTATCATAAAATATAATACTAAATGGTCCTTCTATAGTTTTTAAGCAAATAATAAGTTCATCATCGTTTTTCGTATTTGATAGCTGCTTAAAAATCCATTTTGAATCTGATTTTCCCTGAAGTTCAAAATTATTTATGTTAAACATATCTCCATTAAAAAGAAGAAGGTGTGAGTCAGATTCTACAGGTTGGGTACAAATTTCATTTCCTTGGTGCCATAAAACAAAACCTCCAAATATTATATTATCGCATTCTTTTATTTGTTTTGCATCAGGGCCACGGTTTTCAAGCAGTTGCAAAAGATTCTGAAATGGGATTTTTTTTTTAATAATTTGAAAAGCAATAATAACGCACTAAAAATATTGGAGCTTTAAATTCATGATCTTGAAACGTTGATTGTAAACGTCACATGTAAAATAATTTGTCTTATAATATAAGCACTGTGATAATATTTTTAAATTATTATAGAATTTTAAATTATTACAATATTGAAGTATTTCTTCCACATTCGCTCGTTGAAATTGTTATTAGTTTAAAAGTAGCTTTTCAAAAACAATATGAATAAAGCCCCATCTAAACAATCGAATTTTAATTCAAATTGATTTTAATATTAGAATTTTTTATAGCAATTTATTTAAATTGTATTGTATAATATATATTATGATGCCTATATTTGGTATAGCCTACACCGTATAGGCAAATAAGCGAATGCAAATACACAAAACAATTTCGGTTATTTTAAATTTATATACCAAACTATAACTGCACAAGTTCGAATGCACCTAAGCATTTAATGCTTATAATCTGTGTGAAAAAAGCGATAAATATCAGTATTAATGGTATTGATTAAAAAGCTGCACAATTCAATATTTTATGTAAAAATGTCATTCACCATATTTTCATGCATTGATATGTCGTGTAAACTCAAACAAGGTGTAACATGGTGTCTTCACCTGACAATTTTTTGTCATAATAAATGTCAAACTTCATATAAAAAAAACGCTGACAAAAGTTTTAGAGTTTTTTTATATAGACTTTGAGTTGGTATTAAAAAAAATTGTCAGGTGCAATGCCAATGTTATGTCTACATTAACATCACGGCGAATTTAAAAAGGTAAGTGCAAATCTACAACTACAAAAAGCCCCATGTATTTTGTTTTTGCAAAATAATTGATACCTGTCAAAATTTTTTTATTGCAAATTAATATTATCACTTTTTTATAAAATAAATTATTCAGTTCACTTTAATCATTCGCAGTTTTGAAATTTTTTTTTTTATACAAATAATATTTTTAGCACTTTTCAATCAACTTCTTCTCAAAACAATTTTATGTTTTGACATTTACGAATTTTTTTTAATTCGCCGCGGAGACAGCTGATGAACGGCTGAAGAGATGAGTTTAACTGTTTGAATTCGCCTTGATTAACATACTGTCTTAACCAAGGCGAATTTACACCAGGTGACCTTATCTTGCTACGTTAGCAACAGATGATTACTAACCTTGTGTCAAAATTATATACCGTTCATGTGGTTCTGGGGAATATTTGCTAAGTTTTTTAATTTTCGCTTAAAATTATGAAATTTAAAATTTTTTAAAATTATTTCATTTCAAAACAAACAATTTAAAATAAAAAAGAAAATGATATAATTGTTTAGTACAGTGTTGTATTATTTTTGACACAACGTTAAAATATTTTACAGTGTTGTAAACCTTTTCAAAATAAGACCACCTTGTATGAATTCGCCTTGGTCTTAACATGTCATTCAATTAAGTTAAGCTGTTGTAGGCTGTTATTTCAATAACGATGTTTTTAAATGTTTAATATGCAGCGTGTTTTTACTGTTTTAATCTGCCTGTCTTGTATGAAAATATTTATTATTCCTTATTTCTTGCCAATTTCATCAATTTATTTAAATATCAATTAATGTTTAAAATTTGTTTTTCATGTCGAATAAAAATAAAATTATATGAAAAAATTATTTAATATTTTAAATTTTTTAGTGTAAGAATTTTTATAAATTGTATGAACGTTTTCCTTTATCTACTTAAGAAGGTTTATTTTAATATATTTTTCAAAAATCTTCAGAAAAATCATTGAAATTAATACCAATCATAATTAATAAGTTATACTATATTATAATAAGCCATACCAATGATTAAAATGCATCATTAACAACATATGCTGCATATGTCACATGTTAAAGTAAATGTTGGCATGTAAATTTTCCATGTTGATGCCTGCAAAATCACTGTAAAAACAATCTTGGAAAAAGTATTACAAAAATGGAAATTATATCACCGTTTACGACAAAAAATACTTTAAACTAAAATCAAAGCGTGCCACTGAACGGGATGAAATAAATAAATTGTTAGCCAATTTTTATTAAATTATGGACATTATCTTATTTATTTTCATTTAAAATTATTAAAAACTTTTTTTAAATACAATAATTACAGCACAAAACGTGGACTTTATGTAAACATAAACAAAACTTGGACAAAAACCTAGACATACAACGCAAGAGTAAAAAATCGTCATCTGGCGTAGTGCGGCCACCTGTTTATTTCACCATGGTAAAAAATGTGCATAAAAGATTGGTTTTCATTTAATTCGACAGTGTCTTATTATATTATTGTCAAACATGTATGAGTGGCATAACATAATTCCGTGTGAAACATTTTTTTTATAATGTAAAACCCCATAGAGTATATATACTCAATCTCTTCCGGCTTCTAGAGTAAATTCTAAGTTGATTTAGCCATGTGCGTCTGTTAAAAACTCACTTTCGAATAACTTAAAGGAAAATTAAAATATTGGTGTCAAATTGCTTCTAGTTATCCTAAGCAGTTTGGGATTGAAGTCCAGCAAAATCGGTGGAACATTTTCGCTTCTATTAGACAAATCGTGTTAGAAATTACCATGTTATGCGCCAAACCAATAATAAGCTGATGAAATGTCAAATACACCGGCATCTATTGACTGCGCTAATTGTTTGTTATGATTGTTTTTCACATTATCCGCTTTTCGCTTTACCGTTACTTGAATTATTGGCGAA
This sequence comes from Pollenia labialis, assembly GCA_949318255.1. NCBI lineage: Eukaryota > Metazoa > Arthropoda > Insecta > Diptera > Polleniidae > Pollenia > Pollenia labialis. The sequence continues at coordinate 26,708,484 of OX439142.1, read as the reverse complement.
TTCTTGCGTCATATTTCAGTTTTGTCAAAATGAGTTATACATTTTAAACACTTGTTTTAAATTTACTTGTAAATAAAATATTTTTTTACATTTTTGTATTTTTGTTTTTAATCAATCTTTCATTGATTCAAGAATTAAATTTTTAATTTTTATTTTTGTGAATAAACGAACTAATTTTTATTAAATTATTTTTATAAATAAACTAGCTGTTGTTCCCGGCGCTGATCGGGATTTTCTAAATAAAAAATAAATTATTGGAGAATTTTGTTTCTAACAGGGTAGCAGCAATCCCAGAGGAGGCTAATGCAAGTGCAATTTAATTTCGTGAGAAACCCGGAGCGAAAAGGAGGGAAAGTAAAAACGATTTGCCTGTTCCGCCAGGTGTATCGAGAAAAAAGATTCTTCCATAACCTGCATTAACAGCTTTTATAAGAGTGTCGTATGCATTTTTCTGCTGGTGGTTTAAAAGTTGGATATGGGCAGTTCCAGCGAAAAGTCTACTTTTTGTAACGTTACGCCAGAAGTAATTTAAATTGTTTCTCAAAAAGTTTTTAATGTTTAGTTTTCTTTTTTATATTTTGGCGTTAACCGCAACTAGCTCTACATTAAGTAAAAAAAGGGATAACGGGTAAACAACATGGTCCTAAAATGCAACCTAATTTGCATTCTGGCGTTACATTAAAAAAGTAGACTTTTCGCTGAAAATGCCCATATGTACCTTTAAACGAGCAAAGATTTTTAAATTTGATAGCTTGAAAAATAAATCTTTATAAGTCCAAAATTTACTAAAAAGGTTTTATACAAATAGTCTTGCTCAAGTCGCAGTCTTATTCAGTTTTGTAATGCAAGTCAAAATCCCCTTCCGTTTTTTTAACGTCACGCCAGCACATATTTTTGCTCAAATCCTTAGCGTCGATTGCTGTAATTTTTTTTCTGAATATTTTTTATTTATTAAGTCTTCATATATTAAATATGAACTAACAATAATTAATCAAATCTTATCCTAATTCTTTATTTATGTCCTGCCAGTGCCAGACAAAATTTTTTTCTTCAGGTGCTTATCGCTCTTCTAGTTGGATAAGTGCTGCAATGTCTCTTCTTCTTAAGCGAGTGTGGCCGCCATGATTTAATATATTTCGAGCTAGTGGATTTGGGCCTTTTTAACCCCCGTATTTATAAAATTTTTTTACATTTAATAAAGGTTTACAAAACAAAATTTGTATGAAAATGTGCCTTAATAAACGTTTGTTAAATTTATTAATCGCTTATAAATACGGGGGTAAATATTTTACTTCATATTTTGTAATCATAGTTTTTACTAATGGCACATTGAGATCCTTTGAATGTTTGAATTTTTAACGTACCAGGGATCAGCTGTGATTATACGAAGAAGTTTATTCTGACGCCTTTGAATTTTTTCGATAGTAGAGGCCGAGACAGTGCCCCATAGTTCAATACCGTAGCACCAGATAGGCTTTAAGATAGAGTTGAAAAGTAGAAGCTTGCAATCGAGACTAAGGACAGAATTTCTTCCAATAAGCCAATGAATTTGAATGGCTTTTAGTTTCATTTGAGTTAATTTTGCCTCTATATGGCATTTCCACGTTAATCGCCGATCCAGATGTAAACCGAGATATTTTACATGCGAATGTTGAGGAATTATTTGATTATTGATTGTAATAGGGGGGGCAAGATTCCCGGCGCAAGGTGAATGTTATAAGTACGCATTTTTGCTCATTTACCAGTATCCTCCATTGTCTTAGCCATATTTCTAGTTGAAATATATGATTCTGTAAATAACGAGATGCTTCATAACTGTGGACGCTTAGAAAAGCTGTATCGTCTGCAAATGTTGAAGTTTGGGTGTAGTTGTTTGTTGGCATGTCCGAAGTATAAATTAAGTATAAAAGAGGGCTCAGGATGCTGCCTTGTGGAACTCCAGCACCAATTGGCTAAGGTGAACTAAAGAAATCTCCTTCTTTAATAATAAATTGACGGCCGACTAAGTAGCTTTCTAACAGCTTGTGTGTGTTTGCTGGTAAATTTTGCTTCAATTTATGTAATAAGCCTTCATGCCAGACTTTATCAAAAGCTTGCGAAACGTTAAACAGCTTTGACATATTTGATAATAAGCTAATAGGCCTATATGACTCAACTTTTGTATGATCTTTACCTGGCTTTGGTATCATGGTAACTAAGAAAACCTTCCATTCTTGAGGGTTGTACTCAAGCCGTAAAATAGCATTAAAAATAAAAAGAATAATTTTCTTTGCTATGCGAGGTAGCTCTAAAAGCATTTTATTACTGATCTTATCAATACCAGGTGCCTTCTTAGTGTTTAAGTCACAAATAGCCTTTTCGATATCTCTTGTTTCAACTCTTATGGGAATAGCTGCTCTAGCATCAACAGGTGGAAACTCGACCGCAATATCGTTAGATATATTTGGTGTAAATACGTTTTTCAAGTGACTAACAAACAGATTTCCGTTTTCAATATCGTCTTTTGCCCAACTACCTTTCAAGTTTCTTAATAGTGGCTTAGATATAACTGGTCTTTTTAGATTTCTAGCTGCACGCCATAATGAGTAGTCTGATTGTGGAGTAGCATTAAGTTCCTTAAGATATTTTTCTAGAGAAGCCGGTTTCTGAGTCTGTAGTAACTTTATAAGCCTTTTTGTGCACTCTTTTAATAAATTCTAAAGTTGCGGGGATCTGTAAAGTTGCCAATCTCTTCGAACTCTCCTTTTTTCAGTCAGCGGCTCTTGACATCTGTGGAATATATTTTAATATTTTTGGTTTTTTGGGGGCAGTACTAGAATGTTGAACAGCTAGTTTCAGAAAACTGTCAAAATTAACAATAGAAATTAACAAATACATTCTCCGGTGTTATAAGATATTTTTTAAATTTTAACCAATTAATTTGTGTGGCTGACGTCGCAAAATAACCAGTCGAGGTACAATTCTATTGGGGTTCATTATAGTAACAACTGTAGGTGTGTGGTCGGAGGATAATTCCTAGTAAGCTTCAACATGAATCGTTTCTGTGGAGATGTTTTTAACCACGCCAAAATCTATAACATCTGGAAATATTTGCTGATTAGTAGGCCAATATGTTGGTTGTATTAAACAAAACACGACCCTTTGGTGTTATAAGTCGTGACCCCCAGAAGGTATGTTTAGCCTTATAATCGCCAGCGGCCAGAAAACAGGGTCCTAGTGGTTTATAATATTCACAATATTGGCTTTCTGATATTGAAAATCTAGTTGGAGAGTATAAAGATAAAATTACTATGTTGCGATTTAGCTCTTCAACACAAACGTTTGTTGCTTGCAGATAAACCTCACGATGATCCCACATTAAGTAGTGTATGGCTCGAGTTTTTATCAAAATGGCAGAACCTCCACAAGCTCTATCTCGAGGGTCCTTGGTATCATATAGTGTATAACCAATAATTTTAAACGTATTTTTTGAGGTCAAATGAGTTTCAGAAACCATCATGACATCAATTTGTTTATTTTTAAGAAAGAATTCTAATTCATTTTTATGTTGGCGGATGCCTTTTGCGTTCCAAAAACAAATTTTTAAACAGTTCATGGCTTGTAAGTACAGCTTGCAATAACATCGATTGCATTCTAAGAATCTCCTGCATCATATTACCCATTGTGTTCGTAAAATTATTTACTGTTTGCACTAATGTTTCCATGGTTTTTTCTAAACGACTTAAATTTGAAACTGGAATTTCATCATCTCTTGACGAAGCACCTTGCATTGGCACATGGTTTGATTTTAAGACGTTAGCATAAGAGGTTCTGTTATTACTAGCGTGCATAGCCTGAATGTCGTTAGTGTTTACTTGATTTGTTACCTGCGTTTGAGGGGGATTAGGTTTCGGTCCAGACGACTGCTTGACGATGGTGTATACAGGGCATCCTCTATAATTGGCAGTGTGATTACCGCCACAGTTGCTGCATTTCTTTACGTTGGGGTCGGTTTTAGACTTATCGCAAAGAACTGTACCATGTAATTCACCACATACTACGCAAACAGGGGATAAGTAGCAGTATGCCTTCGTATGACCAAATTCTTGGCAGTTTAAACACTGAACGGGTTCATTTCTTTTGTGCGGCTCCTCTATCGTGATTTTCCTGTACAGGATATATCTCAAACTGTATATAGGATGAGTTTCGTTTTTTTTAGCTTAACATCGCCGGGCTCTAACTCCACTCGAAATAGTGGTTGTGGATTTGTTTCCCAATTTTTGATATTAACAACATGTTTTATTTTGAAGCCTTTCTCTTCAAGGAATGTTTTTATTTCTTCAGGGTCCACACATGAGTCAATTCCCTTAATCACTACTTGAAGACCTTTGCTGCTCTTCAGTTGGTATGTATAAAAACTTTTTTTTAGTGCCTCAAATTAGTTAGTAATTTTGAGAAAATCATTCTCATGATTTACTTGAATTTTTTTCTCGTTTATAGTACCACGCTTGATTGCCGCTACGTAAAACGAATTTTCACCAATCAACGAAATTAAACTCTTTATTAGCTCATTTGAGTTTTGATCCCTAAGATATATCGGGGGAGGCTTTGACGATTTTATAACGTTTGGTGCTTCAGAGGATTCATCCTCCAGAATTGCAAAACGATTTTGTGAATTTATTTTATCATAAGATGGTACTTTGGGGCCGAAGCAACAGCTGAAGAGGTAGGGCTGCGACCCCGTTTAAGCACTGTTGCTGTTGTTAAGCACCAACTTGCACTTGAGGCTTTTAACAACTTTTTACCATAGGGTTTTAAATTGTATCTGTTTGAGTTCATGGTACCTTTTCCTACTAAAATTGTTTTTGGCGTCGCGGCAATACTTGCGGGGTCAGAAACCTTTGCAGTCTTGGCAACACTTGTTACCAGACCTAGCTTTATATTTTTTAATGTATCACTATCCACAGTTTTTGTAAACACCGAGTGTGTAAGGGAACGTATGCGAATAATTGGTTTAGCCGTTAGGTAGTTAATATTGGTTTGCTTTGTTTTTTTTATTTAAGCATAATTTTCGTTTGCGTGAACTGTTACATACACATTTTTTTCATTTAGCTTTATTGTTGTTTCATTGTTCTTACTCATACAAAATGTTGTTTTTGTTTTTCACCGTTTTGCTGGGCTTTAAATATTTTAATTGTTTTTATTTACAACAACATCAAAAATAAGAATTTTAAACTAAATGTTTTTGCAAGAATATGTATGCATACATAAGTATGAACTTTCATACATATATATATATATTTTTTTAATTTTTCTCTATTTAATTTTTTGTTAATGATAATTGTTCACTTTTGTGTTAAAAGATTTATTTAAAAATCACATGCTTAGCGTCCATTCGCTGAATATATACTTAAAAAAATCAAATGTAATTAATTCACAAAGCACAACATAAAAACCCTTTTTACAAATTTGACTTCTTCATTTAATTTTTTTACATTTTGTGGTACAAATATCTCGACACGTCAAAATGGAAATGCCCATATTTGTTCTTACTGATTGACTTAATGAATTCCACTCATATTGCCGTTCACTTTCAAATTCTTCGGTAAATGTTTCTTGTGCAGGGTGATACGGAACTGGCATTCCTAATTCTTGCAATATTTTTCCAGACACAAGTCTTCAATGGAAATCAACGCCTCATTGAAAATTTCAGCATTGAAATCAATTTCGAGATTTATGGTTGTACGAATACGATGCAAAATATCTTCAGCCATGTTTTCTTTATACTTTGGGGTGGATTAGATGGAAAACATGTTGATATAATGATGGCAAAAAGTGTTCGAATTTGTTGGGGGGGTAGACGAAACAACACCATCCGCCATAGCGTGATCCCAATGGTTGTCATCCTCTAGCAAACGTAAAAGCTGACAGGCTTCTATATACATATGTTGCGCACAATACTCATTGACAGTTCGTAAAGATTGAAAAGAAGTTGGCCCACGAACATTTACTAATAACAAACGCAGGTAAAAACATTCGTTATTGCAGGGATAAATAGTGCATCGGATGAGTAAACATCTTATAGCCAGTAACAGGTTTTCCCTGTTTCCTACGCTCAAATTTTTTTGATGAGGAGTTCCATATAAAATATCACGTCACTTCTGAGTAAAGCAGCGTTCTGTCACTTGTACACGTCTTAAAGAAACTTGTAAGAGTTGTTGATGGTGGTCGTTCTGCTCTCAGCACTGCATTTGCTTCCGTAAAAAAAACTAGTTGCTCACTCTCTTAGTGTATAGATAAATGGATCACAGTGGGGTAACGTTGATGTATGGACATTAAAAAAATTCTCCAAAGTGCTTCATTACTGCTAATATATGTATCTTCCAATCTAATATGTACTGCGAAATCTCATCATTTTTATCTGCAGTCGTAATACCTTAACAACCATATCGCTTCCTTTCGTGGCATACATGCAAACGAATTTTATAGATTTACAGAGTTGCAGTACTCAACATTGCAATGCGCTTTGAAAGTTTTAAAAAGAAGCGTTGTTGAACAATGTTTTTTATTAGTGAATAAACATCGCTTAATTAAAAAACTACTGCACCGATTTTGAAAAAGAAATTATACAAATATTCTCTGGTGCCCATATTCTGGGGCTCCTTTTTTTGTCTTTCAACGTTTTACAATGGGCACATACTTGATCCGTGCTACCAACATCAATAATGTTATGTAAATTGTAATCAACTGTTGGGCCGTAGTTATTGTTGTTATTCGATTAGTCTTATGAATTTGCTTTTCTGGTTCCTAGACTTTGATTTCATTTCGCATCTCGCGTTATTGCTCTGTGTAATTTTCTTGTCAACGTGATACTCGATATCTAGTATCTTAAATGCCAGAAGCATAAATGTTATTTGATTAGTGTTATGAATTTGCTTGCCTGGTTCTTAGACTCGCGTTGTTGCTCAGTGTAATTTTCTTGTCAACGTGATACACTATATCTAGTATATTCAATTTCTGCTGCGCGCTCTTTTTGACTTTGCACTAAATGTACGTGCACGATTTGATCGTAGTGGGTTGCGACTAATATTTCCACGTAGTCGTGGCGTTTAAGCTTAATTAATAATATTGATTTCAACGCATTTAATAACTTTTAAAAATATATATATGAAAAAGCACCTAATAAAACCAATAAAAATTTTGTTTAAAAAATCGCGAAAATTATTGGACAAACGCGAAACTACACAGAAACACGACTCACGGTCCATAGAATATGTGTACAAATTGTTTTTAAAATCGGTGCAGTGGTTTTTGAGTTTAGCGATTATAAACAAACACGTCTCTTTTATATATATATTAGGGCGACAATGAAATATATGGGAAAAATTTTTTTCCAGAATTTTAAACAAAAATGTGAAGATTCTTTTGCCACTTGGTCTAAAACTTACTTGCTGAAAATTTAAGCCAAATCGGATAACTTTATCCCGTGCACCTTTGAGGTCAAAGTTCAAATGATAAAAAAATAATTTCCATACAAGCAAAAAATTTTTTTTTCGATTTTTTAATATTAGTTAGCTTTATTAGCTTATTAACAACAAAAAATTTCATTTCGATCGGACAAGATTTTCAGTTTCAAAAGTGACTCTGAAAAAAAATTTTTAGGCTTGTAAGGGGCTTACTATCAATAATATCGACTTTTGTGAGTTCTTTTTGTGATAGCAGTTGATATAGCAAAGCTTCTTGAATATTTGTATCTCCGATTTCTTCGCTGATATCCTTAAGCTTCAGCCTTTTAGATCTATCGCTACAGTTCTCAAGTAATTTCTTTGGTCTCCCAAGGTTCTTTTCATTTGTACCTTCTGAAGATATCTGGACACTGAGTTCCCTATCTAACCAATTTGCAAAACTGTTGTAAAATCTAGGCTTACTCCATCCAACTTGTTTGAAGCGCTTTTTTAAGTTTTTGACGAAATCGGTTATTTTATTTTGCAGTTCCGATCGTATTTCAGTGCTGCAGGAATATAAATTGAGTTTTCCTTCAATGTAACTTAAAACATCTTCCTCCTTTTTATTTTTAAAATACTCTTTGGATAATTCTTTATAGCTGAAGCTCTCCATTTTTATAGATATTAAAAAAATTAGATTGTTATTGCTTAGATATATTTTAACAACTGAGATTTTATTCGAATACCGCTGGCTTTTATAAAAAGCTTGCGTTATACTGTGTTCCTAGGTAGCAAAATAAGGTAGAATAAAAAACTAAAATGGGCTTAAGTAGGATACGCTTAAAATCCCACAGGTATTGGTAATTATATTATATAAAAAAATTGGCTTGGTACACTTATATTTCAGTCATATGAATAGGTAAAAAAAAGAACAAAAGAAATGTTGCGAATAATTTTACACAAACTTAAAGGCTTCTATAAGCTGGTCCAAACAGGTACAAAAGTGCATTTGGGTTTAAGCTAGTAAAATTTCTTTAACCCCTTTTGACCCTCATAAATTCTCTTCTTCTGAACTTCAATTTGACTAAAATATAGAACCTGAAAAAAATATAAAATAACACAGCAGGTATAATCGGTACAGTAATACAACATAACATTGTTTAAAGACTGCTTTACTACCAACATAAAAAATGTTGAACCCACTATTGACAACAGTTTGGCATAAAACATAATCCACCCGATTAAAAAACTAGAAAAATCGTTATAAAATCAAGCCAAAAAATCCGTTTTATCCGAATATCTCCAAAAGCAAAGGAGATAACCTAAACATTTAAGCATATTTTTTGTAACTCAGCTTAAGTTTAATTTTTTTTTTGCAATCCATTAATATATTTTTGGTGAATTTTTTAAAAGTTTGAATTTCCGAGGTTACCAATTTTAGAGGTCCGCAAGTCACTCTCCCGACCCTCCATGGACCCGTGTTCTTCCAATTAAACACAAAAGCTACCCGGCCATGACAGTTTAAAATTTCATTCAAATATGTTCAGCCGTTCATAAGAAGCAAAATTATTTTTCAAAACAAAACGCTCGTAAACCATTGTGTTATACTTCAGTCATATGAGAAGCTTAAATAAAAAGAGCAAAAAAAATGTTGCGAGTAATTTCATTAAAATGAAAAAAGTGTTCAACAGACAGTTCCAAACAGTTGCACAAGTATATATGGGGTTAAAGAGGACACTTTCAGCTTTCTGATGGTACTAAAATCTCTTTGACCCCTTTTGACCCTAACAAGTTCTACTCCTCTAAGATTCGGATTTAACTAAAATATAGAACCTGGGGAAACATTTAATAACACATCAGGTATAAATGATACAGTGATGTAATGATCCATTTCTTAAAGACTACTATCCCATTAATATAACAATGGGATAACGGTTTGCGAGAAATCATCATTTAGTTCTGATCAAATTTACAAAAATTAATTTTTTTCTAAAACAAAATAAAATATTTGTTTCCAGCAGCATGCCACATCCACAATTACCAATATTTTAATCTAGTTTTTTGGATACCTTAGTTCTAATATGTTTGCTATCGAATGGCATTAAAATTTTTGAAATCGGCGATGACAAAAAATTGGACTTTTGGCCGATGAAATTCAATTTTCAGCCACAGTGCGACGTTCAAATAACGCCAAACACTTTTGAAAATTAATTGATTTTTAAATAAACTAGTAATTTTTTTTGTAAGAAACGAAAAAAAACATTTTTTCGAAAACCTGATGTAATAGAGAAACCCCAATTACAGATTCGAATTCAGCCCACCAAATTACCCTAGAAAACCTTGTTGGCTAGTGTAATCAAAGATTTTCTTCAGACTTGCATTTTAAAGCCGTACCTAAACAAAAGCGGCATGCGTTTTCTAGTTTTTGAATAGAGCGACCTGAACGCTTTGCAATTGGAAAACCGATTTTGACAGCTCGTTTAATAGTTAAGTTTTCCGCTATTGTTAATTAATTTATTTATTTATTAATATAATTTATCTCTATTTTTATTTATAATTTGTGGGTTTTGTTAAACAAAAAGCTAAGCGAATGAAAACGGTCCGCCTTCCGCTCTTGGTAATAGGGCCCATACACAATACCATCATGATTGTACAATCAAGTGATTGTGCAATTAAGCTTGAAGCACACAACACACCAGCATGCTGGTACAAAATTCATTTTTTACCAAAAATTGTGTGGAAAAGGTTATAATGAATAACGATAAAATTTGTGCTGCTGTTATAATTGCTATTATCCTAAAACGAATAATATTTTTTCTTTGGCATTCATGTTTTAAATTTTGTATTTTTTGATGTTTATGCCTTGACGATTTAACATTTATGAGCTAACTTTACAGCACACGATACAATCATGCTGGTACAATCAAAAAATTATCAAACTATTTTTGATAAAGCACCATCAGCTGGTACAATCACACCACAAGCTCATACACGGCCAATCAGCTGGCACAATCACTTGATTGCACAATCATGATGGTGTTGTGTATGGGCCCTATAAGGTACGGCTCAAGGCGAATTTAAAAAGGTAAGTGCAACTCTGCATCTACAAAAAGCCCCATGTATTTTGATTTTGCAATTTAATAAATAGCTGTCAAAATTTTTTTATTGCAAATTAATATTATCACTTTTTTATAAAAGAAATTATTAAATTCACATTAAATTTACGCAGTTTAAAATTTTTTTATTATAAAAATAATATTTTTAGCACTTTTCAACACATTTTTTAATTTGCCGTGGAGATAGCTGATGAAAAAAATCTGTAAATCGTCAAATATGCTGCCGCCCTGCTTGGCAAGTTAGTTCTAAAACTCACATTTAGCTCTGTTGCACATGCATAACGAAACATTCTGAACTTGCACAAAATTACCCAAAAGCGTTCCACATAACAATTTTTGTGCAATAAAGAGAGTAATTGAGAGAGTAATTTTTTTCATTTCATGTACAAATTTGCACGAACTTTTTCTTTGGGTAAGTTCGGACAAGAAAAAACAATCAGCTGTTTTTGTTTACATATGAAACTGATAAATAATTGAGGCAATTTACAAGCAAAAGAAAAATTTTAGTTTTACAGTACAATACGCATATAAGAAAGCCTAAAAATGCACCGATTTTCTTTCTTATATCTGTAACACGCAAATAAGAAAGATATTTTCTTATATCTGTAACACCCATATAAGAAAGATATTTTCTTATATATGTACATACATCAGTAACATAATTTAAAAAATGTGCTATAGAAATATATAGTAATTGAAATAAAACTGTTTAATACTTATACATACTACACATAGTTTTGTACTAAATTTCGTTTATTTGTCGTACAAATATAAATATATAAGTACAGAACTAACTGCCAGGCCCACGATGTCGACAAGAAAATTGTTTTTCGCATATTTATATTGAAAACAATAGTAAAAAACTAAAATTTGTTTTTGCTTTCAATAAAATATACGAAAGAAATGTTCTTGTCGACATCGTGGGCGTGGGCCTAAATATAGAAACATAACAAAAACAAAACAGGTGATTGCACTTCACTTAAAGAAGTCACATTTGATAAAAAAAAAAGTAATTTGGTAAAAAAATATTAATTCCTAGTTTTAAAATTAGATTTGATAAAAAAAATCAGTAAGAAGAATGAATACATAGTTTAAAAACATGTTTTTACTTAATAAATACTAAATATGAAGTAACACTGAACAGATGTAAATTGTAAATTATACACCAAAAAAATCTATTTTAAAAAAAATTCAATTGTGAGAATATATACTACTTTCTTATACACGTACCATTATTTTATCAGCATCCTTTTCTAAATCGATATAACAATGTCCATCCGTCCGGCTAGCTGTCGATGTTAACTTTATTCGCAAAGTACATGCCGCAATTTTTGAGATAATCAGGTGTGTTCTAGAATCCGAATTCACTCGAAAGTGGATTACTTCAGCATTTTTTGTGTTCTGCAATTCACCTCTACATGTTTTTATTCGTTTTCAATTAGAGTGGTAAGGGGTTAGTGAAAGTAAAACGAATCGACTTTAATTCTTATATGTGAGAACATTTTTAGCAAAAAAACATAATTTTGGTTTTTAGTTTGAAATGTTCATTATATAATGAAAACAATACGTATTTTCACACAAATATCGCAAATTTTTGCAAATTGATTTAGCAATATTTACAGAATTTTTACCATTCCTTATAGTTTTAGGGACTTTTAATAAATTTTATGGCTTGTTTGAAATACTAAAAATTTTCGCGAATTTTCGCTATTTTTGTAATTTTTTTTTTGTTTTTACCGACATTTTGTTTTTTTTAACCGATTTGACAATTTCTAATAAATTTTTGGGCTTGCAATTTGTCGTGAATGTTTGCGATAGATGCAATTGTTTCCTCTGGTACTTTACAGCTTTAATGGTTTTTAATAAATATTTCCGGTAATTTAGTCACTTTTATCGAATTTTTGCCATTCCTTATAGTTTTTGGGTCTTTAAATCAATTTTATGGATTGTTTGAAATATGAAAAATTATCGCTATTTTTGCAATTTTCGCGTATCTTTGTTGCTCATAAAAACTTATTTCTGGAGAAAACTTTTGTGCCCACAGACAATCTATTATCACCTTACCAAATATAATTGTAATCGATTCATATTTTACCACAGCTCTTATACAAATACCACTTGTGTAAATAGCTTTTAATGTCATAATAATCTTATAAATGTTGGTTTTAGCACTAATTTCGTGTCAAAATGTTGTCTTGGTAGGCCGAGAATTGGTTCTAGGTCACTTGCTACAATCACTTCAAGACGAAAAAATCTCATAAAGATGTGGATGTCGGTGAATTAGTCGGCACTAATAAGTTTTATATAAATCTTAAATTCATTATATAATTTTATTTTGGCGGGTCCATGATTGTCCACTGACCCCAAACTGGTACACTCTCGAAAATGTATCTATTTATGTATGTATATAGATACGCCATTCTTGCAATGCATTATTCGTAACATTAGCTTATATATTATATGTACCCATATTAAATAAATTACCTATTTACTTAAGAAAAATGTATTTTGTAACATCTTGAAACCTACTTACCGCGCAACTCTGCTAAAAAGAGAACACAGGAAAATTTTTTTCGTAATTAAAAAATTATTTAATTTTGTTAATTTTTTCAATTTTATTCAATAATTCTTATTTTAAAGCTTTTTTATTTGCCGCTGTTTGGTCCTACAAAATTTTTGTAAGAACAAATATTTATTTGCCCAAAATCGAGGAAAATATTTGACGTTAAATGGTCACATTAAGGTACGTTCTTCAGACTAATGAAATATTTGACAAAAATATTTGTTCTGATATTTGCTTCAAACTGTGTGAAACAAAAAAATATTTTGTTTCACTCAATTTACATGATGAATTTTATGACGTCCAATTTTAGACGTCATTTTTTGTTTGATAGCAAGCGGTGAAGAGAAGAAAGATGAAGAGAAAACAGAAATCATGTCTATTTTTCTACCCCTCTTTCTTCTCTACACCGCTTGCTACCAAAAAAAATAATGACGTCCAAAATTGGACGTCATAAAATTCATCATGTAAATTGAGTGTTTGTTGTTCAAACTAAGTTCAAATATTTGACAATTTTTGTTTGTTGAAACAGTTGGAAAATAGTGTCAAATAAAATAAATTAATTGATGTTTGCTATGCGTTCAGACTAAAACTAATATTTGCATCAAATAATTATTTAATGAAAGCGTTCAAAAATTAAAATATATATCACAAATAGTAAAAATTCGAGCAGAAGCCTAATTATTTGTTTTATTCTGTGGAGCAGCATCTATTATATTGTTAGAACAGGAGTATGTAAAAGAAAAACAAAACTGGAAGACAAACGGTTAACGGAAACATGGCTAAAATTGGTTACAACCACTAAAATATATAATTCGGTTAAAAACAAAATGTCGGGAAAAGAACAAAAAAAAATGTTGCAAAAACAGCGAAAATTCGCGAAAAATTTTGATATTTCAAACAAGCCATAAAATTGATTAAAAGTCCCAAAAAGTATAAGATATGGCAAAAATTTGTTAAAAATTGCTAAATTAGCGGAAATTCGCAAAAATTTGCTAATAGCAAACCCTAAAATTTATTTGAAATCGCTAAATCGGTTAAAAATCAAAATGTCGGGGAAAAACCAAATAAAAAAATGTTGCAAAAATAGCGAAAATTAGCGAACAATTTTAATATTTCATACAAGCCATAAAATTGATTAAAAGTCCCTAAAAGTATAAGGAATGGCAAAAATTTGGTAAAAATTTCTAAATTAGCGGAAATTCGCAAAAATTTGCTAATAGCAAACCCTAAAATGTATTTGAAATCGCTAAATCGGTTAAAAAAACAAAATGTCGGGGAAAACCCAAATAAAAAAATGTTGCAAAAATAGCGAAAATTCGCGAACAATTTTAATATTTCATACAAGCCATAAAATTGACTAAAAGTCCCCAAAAGTATAAGGAATGGCAAAAATTCGGTGAAAATTGCTAAATTAGCAAAAATTCGCAAAAATTGGCTAATAGCGGCATGATACCAAAGTCTAATAATTATTAAAAATTATCAAAAAGTAATTTCAATTTTTGGGAATACAAAATTTTAAATTTCAAAAGATCTTGTTATTCGTGCTAAATTCCTAGTTTTTATTATTGATAAAAACACTTGAAATTTATTGTTGATGGGATAAGCTATTCCTATGCGCATTTCACTGGTTGCTTAGGCCAGATCATCAGGAAACTTCATCCATAAAGATTTTAGAAAAACTAAAGATATTAAACCAAATAAAAATGTTAAACGTATAAGACTTATAGCAACAGTTCTTCTTGTAATAATATCAAAGTTTAAACAAAACAACATCAACAATAAACAGTGCGTTCATCTCATCTTACATTCCCCGCTACAATTAGTTGAAATTCTCTCAACATTAATTGTAGTTGTAAGTAGGTTTAGTTTTTCTAAAATCTTTATGGATGAAGTTTCCTGATGATCTGGCCTAAGCAACCAGTGAAATGCGCATAGGAATAGCTTATCCCATCAACAATAAATTTCAAGTGTTTTTATCAATAATAAAATCTGGGAATTTAGCACGAATAACAAAATCTTTTGAAATTTAAAATTTTGTATTCCCAAAAATTGAAATTACTTTTTGATAATAAACAGGCAGGTGCACGGCCTAAAAAACACTTAATTGACAACATCTTTTGTAAGTTGTTGTTGTTTTTTATTTTGTTTTTCTTAACCTACTTACAACTACAATTAATGTTGAGAGAATTTCAACTAATTGTAGCGGGGAATGTAAGATGAGATGAACGCACTGTTTATTGTTGATGTTGTTTTGTTTAAACTTTGATATTATTACAAGTACAACTGTTGCTATAAGTCTTATACGTTTAACATTTTTATTTGGTTTAATATCTTTAGTTTTTTTAAAATCTTTATGGATGAAGTTTCCTGATGATCTGGCCTAAGCAACCAGTGAAATGCGCATAGGAATAGCTTATCCCATCAACAATAAATTTCAAGTGTTTTTATCAATAATAAAAACTGGGAATTTAGCACGAATAACAAAATCTTTTGAAATTTAAAATTTTGTATTCCCAAAAATTGAAATTACTTTTTGATAATAAACAGGCAGGTGCACGGCCTAAAAAACACTTAATTGACAACATCTTTTGTAAGTTGTTGTTGTTTTTTATTTTGTTTTTCTTAACCTACTTACAACTACAATTAATGTTGAGAGAATTTCAACTAATTGTAGCGGGGAATGTAAGATGAGATGAACGCACTGTTTATTGTTGATGTTGTTTTGTTTAAACTTTGATATTATTACAAGTAGAACTGTTGCTATAAGTCTTATACGTTTAACATTTTTATTTGGTTTAATATCTTTAGTTTTTCTAAAATCTTTATGGATGAAGTTTCCTGATGATCTGGCCTAAGCAACCAGTGAAATGCGCATAGGAATAGCTTATCCCATCAACAATAAATTTCAAGTATTTTTATCAATAATAAAAACTGGGAATTTAGCACGAATAACAAAATCTTTTGAAATTTAATTATTAAAAATCTTTAAAACTGTAAAAAATCCGAAAACTTACAGGAAAAATTGCTTCTATCGGGTACATGGCTAAAATTATTTGTCGTTGTTTGCTCTTACAATTTTTTTGTAATATCAAATAAATGTTTTCTCAAAAATTACTAAAATATTTGATTTTTTGTGTTCACACTATGTTCACATTGCACAAATATTTGTTTGCCGGCAAATGCTCAAAATCAGCTGTTATTTTATTTGACACTCAAAAATATTTTGTGTTCAGAATACGTTAATGAAATATTTGATGTAAACAAATATTTGATATTTGATATGACCGTATCTTAAGCCATTCAAAATCTAAACAGAATATATTTATTTTTTTACATTTTGATTTTTTGTTTTTCTTTTGCTAACAAAACTTTAGATTACTGTTAGCAAATGTCAAATCACTGTCCAATTTTACTGTCTGCTAAATTTGCTAGACAGTAGACAAGACAGTTGGACAAGTTTGCATGTATTAGTGAAAAAGTTTGCATGTATTGCAACATTCACATTTGACATACATATTTTTAAAAGTGAACTGTCTTACTTGAGGGTTACACGATCAAGTTTTGCCTATCAAGTTTTAATACACTCACACTTTTTTACCAATACACTCATACTTTTAAAAATTGATACGAACTTGCCTCTAAAATTCTCTTGCCAGTGAGTGTATCAATTTTCGTTCAAGAAAACAGCTGATTACAATTCTTTTGAAGTTGTTTTTGTTTTTTTTTTCACAAATATTTTGCCGGCAAAAGCTGAAGTTCTTTTTTTTACAAATTGTTGCGGGAATTTTAAAATTTTAACTAAAAACCTAAAAAAAATAGTGAAATATGTTTATTAATAAAATTAATAAGCAAAATGATGTTATTTATTTCTTCCAAAACGTTAAGTGAGGCAAACATTTTGAGTTGTTTTCTCGGCGACGACATCTTGAAAAAGTAAATTGCTTCCAAGTTGCGTGCAGCCTACGTCACAGCTGTCAACTTTTGCATTTTTTGACAATCAGTTTATGTAAAAGACTATCAAGAAAATCTTGATCGTGTGGCTGCACTGTTAACTACTGTCTGGACGCCTACGTCACGAAGACAGTAGTATTTTTGACAACATATATGTACATGTAGCCCTCCTACAAGACGGCTTCCTACAAAACGATTTCGATCTTACACGAAAAAAAAATTGCGGAAATCTCCACATCTACAACACGTTTTCTTTCTAACACGATAAAATGGAATTGCAACTTTATCATGATTGGGTTGTTAAAATTGTACCAAAATAGAACAAAAGTACTAGATTAAAATAAAAATGTAACTCTTGTTTATTTTTGTCTATGTATTTTTTTGTATGTATGAACATATTTCTTATAAAAACAATGAATTTAAAGAAAATATTTAATTAAAAAAAATTTATATTTTACACTGTCTCCTAGCCTCATATTACACGTTTTCCTACAACACGGCGTTTTCTAGGAACATATCTACCGTGTTGTAGGAGGGTTACCTGTATATTCTTACTGTCTTGCCAGTACTGTCAAATGTAAACGCAGTGTTAGTTATATCGGCTAACAGCCGGCACAGAGCCGCCGCCGTGTATTTTTTGCGTCAGCCGCCGTCGCCGATAAAAACCCACGGCTCAGGTCTTCGCTGGCGTGTATTTTTATCAGCACCCGTTTTAGCGAAGCCACAAAAAAAATTTCTACTACATACAAAATAAAACTATGTACTTAATTTAAATTTTTTACTTTTTAATATAAAACTTACAGAATTTTGTATACATGGATGTGTTTGCGATGAATGCGAAAAGCAGCAAAATATTCCACACATTTTATAAAAAGGTACATATAAAGCAGAATGTATGTACTTATAAAGTGACCACAGTTCTACAAAAAATTAAAAAACATGTATTTCGTTTCAAGTTATTGTGTCAAAATAAGCTAATTCGCCTTTGCTTATGTTATCAAAAAATAGTCAATTCGCTTTTAAATATGGTAGGGATGGGAAATCAGTGATGCCAATAGTAGGGAATTTTCCCATTTTGTAGGGATTTTTTCGGAAAATTTCAAGCGTTGGGATAAAAGGACCGATTTGTTCTTTTAAGGCAAATGTAGGGAACTTTCAAAATATCTCATTTTTAATATGTTGTCTAAAAATACGTATATATTAAGCTTATTTCCATTTTTAAAATAAAATTTTTTATAAAAAGTAGCATTTTTAAATAGAACCCCTATGCTATGAGTCCTAATAGAGTGGCAATCTTAAACAATTGCCTAAACCATGTACACGAATATTCGTCGCCCACCCTAATATATTATTAAGGGCCTACGAACATTCGCGTTCGCATTTTCGAAGACCCCTTTCAGACTCGGCAAGTTAGTTGCGCAAGTAACTTGCCGAGTACAACAAAGTCTGTACCATGGTAGAATAAGTACAAGGTATAGTCATAAGAAATTTTGTTCTCAATTTCAAAACCCATATAACGTCAAACAAAAGAAAATATGGGAAAAAATTAAAACAAGCGTCAAAAATCAAATAAATTAATTTGACATTACATAAGTAAATAATGAAAACTCTCCCTAATGAACATACCTGGTACTTATTATACTATGGTCTGTACTAAATATTTTTTTCCTTACCCCGACCTTACCGCTGACGTCTTCAAACCAAGAGTTGCGGAGTGTGAGGCGTCGAACTGTAGAAAGATCGAAGATCTAATTAACGAGATTTGTACATAGAAATTAATTTGTAAAAAAAAAAATCAATCACACCTTCTGAACTTAAAGAAAAATCAATATTATTACGAATTTGTAATGAAAACTTTTAAGGATAAGGAGGGATGTATTTTTAAAAGGATTTTTTTTAATTTTAGTTCATGGGATCTGAAGAAAACATGTTTTAAAATTTTACAGAACCTTCCCTTCTATTTGGTATTAACTTTGCTAAAAATTATTAGATACTTATATTAAAAAAAAAATTGCTTAAAAATGATTTTTGCTCACTACGTGATTTCCATAAGCAGGAATTTTCCAATTTCATTTTGCTGCCAACGTAATTTTTCTATAAGGAGGAATTTGTAACTTGAAATTTTTAACTTGATTTTTGATAATTTTAATTTGTTTTGCTCCTAATGTATTTTTCCATAAGGAGGAATTTTTAAAGTTAAAAAAATCTAACGATGTGCGTCCGTTCTGCTGGCTGGCTGTCCATGTAACCTTGTGCGCAAAGAATAGGTAGCAATTTTAGTGCGTGTATGACATCTACATAAGTATTTATTTTGGTTTTTTATTGTTGTTCATAAATGCTTTTATTATAATATGTAAACATTTTTAACAAATTATGGGTTTGTTTGCCTTGCCTGTTGCTGAAAACAATAAATTTTTAACGTAGGGAACATTTTTTTAGTTGTAGGAAAAAAGGGATTTTTTTCTTAGACACGTAGGGAATTGTTGAAATTTCTCCTGGCATCACTGGGGAAAATTGAAAAAATATATCGATATTTTTAAGCGTATCGATATTTATTAATTAAAAATATCGAACATAATTATTACAAAATGTAATAAATTAACGTTTTTTCATACTAAACGTTAGTCTATTTTTCTTCAGCTTTTTTTAATACGAAGTTTGACGTTTATTATGATAAAAAAATTGTCTGGTGAAGACCCCATGTATATATGTAGTACATATATTTTTAAGTACAAACATATTATGTAAATGTTATATTCTAACTTTTTATTTTAAAATTACACCCTATCCCTCGTTTTCGAAAAGTTTTGTTCGCTTTACTTACATTTAAAACAAAAACAAATCAAGAGTTCGTGCAAAATCGAGAGACTGGCAGTTAATTCTACAAAATAAAAAAAAGGGAAGAATAAAAAAACTTTGTTAATTCTCTAGACCACAGTTCATTTATTCGCCATATGAATCCTAAAAAAGTACGAAAAATTTAAATGCAATTAAATAATGCCGTCCATACACTACATACATATGTATGTATGTAAGTTCAAGTCTGGAACTGAGGCAGAAATTAAGACTCATCTAAATGCAGTGAATTTAACATTTAATATACCAGTTGGACAACAAATTGATAAAACATTTGATCACAGAGCATACAGAGGTGTCACGAGACAGAAAATATTGTGTTTTTTTGTCTTTGTCTGCGAAAGCTGCCCTTTTTGCATTTTTTGTTTTGATTACGCAATTCGTGTTGATAGTAGCGGCCTGTTTTACACATTGCCACTTTACTACCAAAAAACATTTTCTTTCTCTTTCTTCGAATAGGGATAGGGAATGTCACGCAGGGTCACTCACGGATCCTGAGTGTGATTGAGGATTGTGGCTATTGCCTGGGACTACCCGGCTCTACTGATTATGTGAGCACCAGGGTGGACTTTGGGCGGTCGCCGGAGGTAATAGTGCCTTCTAGGGAGAGCTGGTCAGGTGGGAGCAGATTATTTAGTAGATTTGCTATTTTCACTGATGGCTCGAAGATGAGGGGCACGGGTGCGGGAGTCTACATTGAGGATCTGGACATCAGAAGGTCATATAGGCTTCCTGACGACTGTAGTGTCTTTCAGGCGGAGGTTCTGGGGGTATTGAGGGCCGTGGAACTGATGAGGGACAACATCGATAGGGGCTCTGAGGTCACTATATATGTGGACAGCCAGGCGGCTCTTATGGCCGTAAGGGGCTGTTATGTGAAATCAAAGCTAGTTGATGATTGTAGGAGGGCTTTGGAAGAAGTCTTAGGGGAGTATACGCTAAGGTTGTGCTGGGTGCCGGGTCACTGCGACATAGGTGGCAATGAAGTTGCTGACGAGTTAGCAAGACAGGGCTCAGAGATGGAGGACCCTAACTGTATGGAGGCGGTTAGACCTCCAATAGGCTTCTATTTTGGAAGGATCAGGGAGTGGATTCTGGGCGCGACCAATCGGGCCTGGGGGAACCGGACGGACTGCCGGGTATCACGGACGCTGTGGCCGATGCTTAGCAAGTCCGATTCGGGGTTGCTGCTGGGCAGGAGTAGGGTCTGCGTGAGGACCATGATAGGAATGATCACGGGCCACTGTATGATAGGCAGGATGGCAGTGAGGATAGGATCCGAATTATCGGATATGTGCAGGTTGTGTGAGGACCCTGAGGAGTTAGAGACAGTTGAGCACTTTCTGTGCCACTGTCCCAGCTTGCAGGGCAGCAGGCTGAGGTGGGATTCCTGAACGAATTAGGGGATGTCTCGGGTTGTGGACTTGAGAATCTGATAGGATTCGTAATGGGGATGGCCTGGCTGCGCGAGAGGAGGCTGGGTGCTGGCCACACGTAGGTCGAATTTGGTTGGTCAGGATTTCTTTCGGGGCTGGTCCGAAACCTTCTTTTCTATCCATCTTTCTTTTCTGACTTGTACTTTCGCTGTTTATTTCACCTATTTTCCTTCTCTACATATCTTTCTCTAATTAAGGCGTCACAATGGACCATACTGGTCTCTGGGTGAAGGTGTGAAGGAGACTTCACACCAGCCTTTCAACCTACCTACCTACCTTCTTCGAAAGCTGCCTTCGCAACTGATTTGGGCCTTTATTGCGAGGGGAATCGAAACTTCATGGGAACAAAAATTCCCATTGTTATTCACTATAGGGGTGAATACCTATGTATATTTTTAAAAATTTTGTTTTTCTCGCAACAATTTGAATTGTGACTTATTTTGACAGTTCTTGTTTCTCACATCCTTCCAATAATTGAAGCACAGCCGCGAATAACGTTGTAAAAGCCGCTTTTTGCAAAAACAGTTTTTCTTAAGATAACCGTTAACATTACTCTTTAAGGCTCAGTTAGTCTTTACTTTCTGTTTCTGTTGCTGTTACTTACAATTACTTAACAAGTTTTTAATATTACAGATTCGACCGTAACCGAACAGAAAAACTTATCAATTTCACAGGATTTTTAATAACAAAAACAAATCAGCTGATTCGTAACAGAAAAGAAAGTAGAGACTAACTGAGCCTTTAGGTGGTTTTTAAAGCACAGCTATGCTACTATTTTTCTAAATTAGAGAGAGGAATATTTACATGAATCGCCTTGATTACTCTTACACTGTTTAAATATCAAATCACATTATGCACCTTCACGCCTTCAAAAGGACATATAAAGAGTCAGCTAGTGGAAGAACTTTATAGTTACTTATAAAATGATACAAAGGACATAAATGGTTTTGCAACGTGGAATAACTTTTTAAGAACCGCTTGCTTAGTTGAAACCCGTTTTAAATGACTGCGATTGTGGATATGAAAGGTTTTTCACTAAAATAAGTTATAAACTGTAATTAAAATGTTATTATCTTTATTCGGCCTTTAAATTTCCAATCCTATATTAATAAACAAGGATTGTAATTAAAATGTTTAATTTCTTGATATGATACATACATAAGTTTTCATTATCAATATTAATAAAAAAAAATAAATAATCTTGCCTGTTAAAAACGTTTTTTTGATCTCCTGAAAAAAAATTATGTAATAATGTAACTTAAAACGTTATTCGCGGCTGTGCTTCAATTGCTAGAAAAAGATAAGAGATTGTTCTCCCAAAATAAAGATACAAAAACACTGTGTGAGAACAAATTTAACTATGCGAGTAATACAAAAACGGGATAGTGCCCTTGGAAATGAATTGGGATATTATTCTGTATGTGGCTATGTAAACTATTTTACTTCGCATTTTGTTTTTGATTGCAGAAAAATAAGCTATAAAAAAAGACAATCAGATATGTGATGGTAAACGATTTTGAAAACAATACGATTTGAAAACGATAATATCGTTTTCAGAATCTTTAAAAATTGACTTCTAATACATTTTCCTCTGTTTTCCTGTATATATTATTTTAAATTCTTTGTTATATATGTTAATTGAACTATATTTTGAACAAAAAATGAAGACCTAACTTTAGAAAAGGATTTTAAAAACGGTCGAAAATCATCACCTACAAAAACGATCGTTTTTCATCACATATCTGAATTTTTTTATTTAGTAAAAAAACACGTACATATATTTTTTAAATACATATCAAATAATTAGTAAAAATAAAGTTTTAAAATATTCTTATACATTACTCATGTTAATTTCTGTTAATAATTACAAAATTTTTTGTAACAAATTAATTGACATAAACAATACTTTCCGTAGGCAGCACTACAGAATGTTATGGCCACATTTAAGCATAGTTTCTAAAAGTGGTGAACAAACTGTACAACACACGCAGTGTTGATTTTAAATCCATGTTCACAATATCTGAAAAAAAATTATATAAATATTACATACATATATTATTATTGCGCAAATATTAAAACGATAAATATATTCATGTCAGCTTACTATTTTCAGACAATTTAGTCTATTAATGGGCCAGCAGTCGACACAATCGACTGCAATCTTTTAGTATATGCCAGTCAGCCAAACAGACTCAGTCAATTGGTACACTAAAAGTGGGGTCCAGAACCAAAATTTTTAACTGTTTCATACATCAGTACAATCGCATAATATCCTTTACACCTATGGTAGTCTGGGTATCATAGCAGAAAGATTTTAATAATTTAAAATTTTTAAATTTCCTTTTGGATGATTTGTTTTTCTACCCACACAACCAAAGGTAGAGAGGATAGTATGAGTGTGTGCTGAACAAAACAACTGGTGCTTTTAATAAATTGTAAGAATCGGTTCATATTTCACAAAACCCTTGTACAAAATATAATTTTTTTCCCATTAATCTTTTTTATATTGGTATTTACATTAAATTTTGCTCAAAAATATTTTATTGCATCCTTAATCATCTTACCAAATCTTATTAAAATCCGTCCATATATATAGCTCCCACACAAACGACCTGATTTAATCACTAAGTTTTTCGTCTTAAAGTGATTAAATCTCTAATTGATGTAGATATTTATCTAGATATTTGGCACAAAGAACTTCTACATGAATCTTATCCTCATTACGTAAATATTGACACTTTTAATTAAGAAACTATAAATTTAGTTAATTAACGTCAAAAACTAATTAATTTAAAGTAAAAAAATAGCAAAGCGCCACCGAATTGTTTTAAAGCAAGTAAGAGTGACCAGCTGTGCCGAATCTTATATACCCTTCACCATTGTCCGAGCAGCGTACAGAGTGACTAAGCAAAAACAAAATAATTTTTACATATACATACATACATACATATTTACAATACTTAAAACTTCACTATAAATTAAATTTATAAAGCGAAAACTGGTAAATATTTTTTTTAAGAGAAACCAAGATTCGAACAAGCGGACTCACAGTTTCAAACCTTAACAAACCCCCTAGACAACTGAACCATGAAGGAACGTTGTTTAAATATCATTAAAATTAAATAAGGCCCTTTTTTAAGGTTCACAACCAGGGTTGTTAGACTTTTTTCTTCAAAAATCATCAAAAGTTTTAACAAAATTCGTCAAAATCGTCACGAACATTAAACAAAATCGTCAACAAATCGTCAAATATTTAAATTTTATAAATTAGAGACAATTTATTGCATTGATTGGTTCAAAAATATAAATTTTTAGCAAGAAATTCTATTTATGATGAAGAAAGTTATATGGTTAAGTTTAATGCTATTTATTGCAACAAGTGGGCTGAAATATATTTAGCATTTGAAAAGAAATACATAAGAAAAAATATATTTTCATAAATGCATAACAAACATTTATTTATTTCATTTATCCATATTCACAAAAAGATTAGGGTTTAGTAGCTTAGGAAATAAAAAAAAAATAAAATAAAATCTCTTTTGCTATATACTCGAGCTATCTTTAAATGATTAATTTTTAGCGCTATCACTTTTGCAAATTGTTTTTACTGTTGAAGGTGCTAAACCAAGGGTTCTATCTATATCAACAGTCTTTTTACCCGACTTTGAACGTTTTATTACGACCAATTTTAGTTCCAAACTAAGTTAGTGCTGGTTCACACTCTTCAAGTTCTAGCCGTCAAGTCTTGATTTTTTAGGAGAGAGTAGAAAAGAAATGGCATTCGATTTCCCTTCTCTCCTAAAAGCTCAAGACTTGACGGCTAAAACTTGAAGGGTTAGAACCAGCACTAGTGCATTGTCTTCTCTTTACACCCATTTTTCTTCACATCTTACTTCCTAACACGCAATTGTACTTAGAATAACTAACCTAACAGAATTAAATGGGAATTCGCCTTTTTAAACGACAATAGAAAAATTCTTCACATGTGATTATGTCTTCATCGAAAAATGCAATCGTATGTAGAAATCGAAATCATAAAAACGAAAGCGGATTTAACCAATTTGTTAAAACCGGACCAAATAGAACCGACGCAAATCAAGGCTCTAGTGTATATTTTTGCAGTATCGATGGCATTTATATAATTGTCGAATTTGAATTGGTAATGCTTCTAATGAAAGCCACCTGGTTTGTGATGGGGGATGAATTTTTTTTGTTTAATTTCCAAATATTTTTGTATCTCGAAAAATTGATTTTTACGTTTTGGACTGTTCCCAATATAATTGTAAATATTTCTTGTAAGTGCTTTATTGATGCAAGAAAATCGTCATGACACTATTACTTTTTGTCAAAAAATCGTCAATCGTCATTTTACTGTATTTTCTCAAAAAAATCGTCAAAATGACGAAAAATCGTCACATCTAACAACCCTGTTCACAACTCAACTCAGTTGAGTTGTAATTATTTTTTATGTTTTTGTTCACCACATTAGAGCAAAGTTGTAAACCATAATACAAAAATTATAAATCAACTTTTTTGAGTTGTGAATCGGGACCAAAATGGTTTGTACCATGTATGTGTGTTTGTTGGTTTTCGTTTAGTATAGGCAGTGCTGTCATGAATCAAATAAACAAGATTGCGCAGGTCCGTTATTTTTATGTGTGACGAAACAATAGACTTCGTGTGTGTTCATTTGTGTGTGTCTTACATTTTTTACAACAAACACTCATATTTAGTCTATGATGACGTAGATGCGCAGTAGAAATTTTTTTTTTGTATGGCTCTTGTTTGTATGTAGATCGATCTACATATGTTTAAAATTTCATCAATATCGGTAAGATAGTTTCATAGTCGATATACGGCCCACGCCTGAAATATTCTAGCTGTCGGTCGGAGGGTAACAAAGGTTCGTCACAGCCAAATATAGCACTCTTACTTATTTGTATCTAAAATTATTGTTTTATGGTAAACTTTTCTCGTTTAATATCGTTTGACAGTAACATAAATTGGCAGCACTTCTTTTTGTAATTATACCCACACCACAATAGTTGATGTTTGCAACCCCTTAACATAATGGTCCTATACCAACCTATTAGTATGCCAATCAACTTATAATCACTTTTTGAATAAATCTAACGGTGTCCATCCGTCTGGCTGCCCATGTAACTCTTATGCAGGGTTGGGGATTTTCCCCAATGTTAGGGATTTCATGCATGCAAAAAGGACAAAGAAAGTAATTTTTTGGGATTTTACACATTTTTAATATATTTTCCCTTTTATTATTTACGCTTATTTTTGTTTTTTTCGTAATAAAATATGAAAAAAAGTAACAAAGCTTTTATCTTACTCTTATCAACAACTTATACGCTGTAAAGGGTCATTACACGTACATTTCTTTAGAGAATAACTTTCATTTTTGCTCGAAAAAAGAAAAATCAAAAAATAAATGCTATTTATCACCGCGAAAAATTGCAAAATTTGAAACAAACCCTAAAACTAATTTGGGATCGCTAAATTAAATAAATTAAATTTGTGCATTTGAAACGTTTTTTTTTAATTTTAAATAAAAACTTACATTTTCTTCCTCTTTCGACAGACAACTCTTTGTGAATTATTTTCTTTATAAGTCGTAAAAATATTTCACATGTGAGCTGTTAACAATCGTGTGTAAAAAAATAAATTCACAAATTATTTTTTTTCGGAGTTTAAAAATATAAACATTCGGAAATTTTCACAACAAATTTTATTCATTATACCAACTGTTCACACGTTCGGAAATTTACATGTGAAATTTTATTCATGATAAGGGTGTATGCTTAAAAAAGTAAAAATAAAAAATAACTGTTAATTTTGATCGAAAAATAAAACATTTAAAATAGTATATTTTATCATAGACGTGTTCATAAGAATCAGTATGGTATACTTTACTTGAGGGTTACACGATCAAGTTTTGCCTATCAAGTTTTAATACACTCACACTTTTTTACCAATACACTCATACTTTTAAAATTTGATACGAACTTGCCTTTAAAATTCTCTTTCCAGTGAGTGTTTTAGTTTACGTTCAAGAAAACAGCTGATTTCAAGGTAAGTGAGCAAAATTTTCGTTTGCCTTTATAAATTGTTTTCTTGATGACTGACATCTTGAAAGTAAATTGCTCAAAAATTGAATGCAGCCTACGTCACAACTTTAAATTTTTGCAAATTTTGACAAACAGTATATGCAAAAGACTAACAAGTAAATCTTGATCGTGTGGCTGCACTGTTAATCAGTTTTCGACATTTACTTCCATATGCTTTTTTTGTTTTAAAATTCCAATAAAACTGTTATTTTCGGTCCCTGGTATATTATCAAAGTCAATTTCGTGAATACAATTATTATTTTTACTAAAAAATTTTAAATGGGGATTTTTGGGGATTTCTTATTAAAATGTTTTTACTATTTTTTAAAAAAATTTAAATTTGGTCAAAAAAATTAATAAAAAAATATTAACTTTTTAAGGTTATTTTTTTTTTGTAATTTGGGGATTTTTTTAATTTTTTAGGGACAAGGCAAAAAGTACCTGGCACCCCTGACCTTGTGTGCAAAGTACAGGTCGCAATTTACAGACAATTTGATGAAATTTGGAACATAGGATCTAATTTTTCTATTGTACAAGCCTATTAAAAAATGTTAAGAATCTGCTTCTAATCTGACATATCCTCCATACAAGCGTCTTTTCCAAAAAGAGTCTTTGTGCCCATAAGCCATCTTATTATAAATTTGGTCCAAACTTATTTTGTTGCAATCTTAATCATCTTACTAAATTTTATTCTAATTGGTCCATATTTGACCATGGCGAGCCCAAGATTGACCATGGGTCCCAAATAGGGTACACTCTCGAAAATTTGTTTTTAAATACTGTGGTACAGCGTATCATATGGTCAGGCTTGACTAACTATGCTTTCTTATTTGTTAAATGTCCAACTCTCGGTCTGCTAGTAAAAAAACTACAAGTGAAATAAACATACAATTTTATAGAATTTTCTTAGGTTTCTGAAGTTTTAAATGGGGCTCTGCGTATTCTATGCTATAATGTTTTATTTGCTAAAAGTCTCATACTGATTTTGATAGAAATGTTTTGTACATATTTTGTAGAAAATATTGTACTATTTAGCATTTTTCCGATGTGCGAAAAAATTCTTTCTTTCGCACAATTACATTTTAAACAAAAACAAATTCTAAAAATTTTGTTTTTAATATATTTGTTCGAAAGAATTCTTTCTTTCTTTAAACACTATCGAAAACTATCGATAGTTTTTAGTTAACTACCGCAAATCGATAGTTTCAGACCCCTTTAATACACGTATGTATACATATGTATGTATATTGGAAGTATCTGACATGATTACATTTAATAAAATATTGGGTTATTATACCTTCAGGGCGTGCTTTAGGCTTCGGCAATCCAGCATCTTGCATTAAATCGAATGAAAAAGCTACATTACTGACCATCTGTTCGGTATCTTGTGGTGTCAAATGAAATTCGTACAGAGGCACAAAAAATCCGCCAAGTAAACCCATCAAGAGACAAAGATATACACCATCACGAAAATCGCTATTTAAATCACTTATTTCGAAATTTAATTTTGACAAGTGCTTGTTCACAAATGTTATAAGAGATTTTTTAACAACAGCCAATTTGTCGGGAGCACAATCAAACAGGGTATCGAAAGCATCTTTTTCACAACGCATACCAACATCATCGTACTCTGAGGTTATTTGTTCTTGAAATTTTCTATTAATTAAATTTTCCAGTTATTTATCTTATAATACTAATTTATTAACATAATTATATTTATAAAGTTTTTTGAACAACTTACTGCGCATTAAGAACACCGCCACTTTTTTGAGCTATTACTACTGTGACAAATACATTTTCAGGTAGACGAATAGGAGCTCTAAAGTGACGTACTAAGGCAACTAAAAGGTGCAATATCGCCACAATGTTTTTAGAATGGACGCTCTCTACAGACCACTTTGGTATTTTCTGGTGAAAGCCCAATGTCTGCAATATATTAAAAACAAATTTTATATCTGTACCAATTGCTACTTAATTACAATGTGCTAGTTGAAAAAACCGACAAGCAGGGTACCCGTCAGCTTAACCTAATTCGAGTACGCTGAATCCAGTGGTGCTAACCGTTTTTTAAGGTTGGCTTTTGCTTTTGAGAAATACCGTCATTTCGAAAACAGAGTGGGCTGTACAACATATATCCGCGTATCCCAATAACGGTTTAGCTTGTTGCAGAAACTAAAAACCGAATGCCTGGGAGCAGCAACAATACAATAAAGTAGATGAGTATATTTGTTTGCAGGGACAATTATATATTATAATATAACTATGTATGTTTAAATATTAAATATACTATGTCACATAGTATATTTTTTTTTTCCATGCTCTAACCCCCCAAAAAAGTTTTAGGACAATCGGCGAAGGCTAAATCGTCCCTCACGCCCGCCAAAGTTTGAGAAAAATCGTTAAGTCCGACTTTTATGCCTTACAACTTGGAAAATATAGATTTTACATAAAAATCGTTTACAAAGAAGTTGTTATTAGTCTCAACAACTTTTGTCTAAAAAAATTTTCTCTTAATCTTATATTTAACAAAAGGAAACAAAAACAAAAGGGCAAACAGCAGCATTGATGCAAATATTTTCTTTAGAAATATTTTTTCTTACAAACGTGTATTTAGCTTCAATATTTGCGTTTGGGTGCGTTTGCTTACAAAAAAAAAATAGTCAAACGCATATCATTTGTTTCTGGCATGCCTACCCGCTTTCTCCATATATTAAGGGGGCTCCCATACAAAATTGTTAATACAGACTAGAAACATATTGAGGAAAAAGGCCCATAACTGCCAAGGCATCGCCCTTAGGGACTTAAAATGTAAGACGGACCTTCCTTTTGTGCTTAACATTTTCTTAAAACATACTTGCCATATATCTCCATCCCTTAGGGGGGCTGCTATACAAATATGGCGGTTTAATGAAAATCTTAAATTTGGCCCCTGCAGCGCCTTGGATGCCCCTAGACGAGTCAAATGTATGACCGATCCCGATATCTCTATTCCTTAAGGGGGCTCCCATACAAAATTTTCAATACATACTAGGAATATATATACATACATAACCTGAGGGTGATAAAATGTATAACGGACCTAAATTAATTTTTTGTTTTAAGCATTTTCCAAAAACATACTTGCCCTTTATCTCCACTTTTTTTTTTTGTTTGCAAATTCGTTTTTTGTATGTATGTCTAAAAAAATTTTAAGCACACCAACATCTTTCAATTTTTTATAATTTTTTAAAGAACAAAAATTTTTAAATTTTGCTAAAAAATTATTTATTTTTTGTTAAAAAAAATATGTTTCTAAAATGACTGCAGATAAAAGAAAAACCTTTAAGCCTTTTTAAAAGTAATTTTATTGCGGAGTTTCGGTTTTTTTTTAGTTTAATCAATAATAAACCGTTTTTGAGTAACGCGAATATATCGTCGCAAGAATTAAAGAACGCTGTAACTGACAAAAAATCGAAAATACGTTTTTATCAGAAAAATATACCGCGTCGATTGGTCCCGGTCCCATATTTATATGATGAAAAAAAAATAATGTTCATAAGTTGTATAGTTCATAGTATAATAAGTACCAGGTATGTTCATTAGGGAGTTTTTATTATTTACCAATGTAATGTCAAAATATTTTATTTAATTTTTGACGCTTGTTTTAATTTTTTCCCATATTTTCTTTTGTTTGGCGTTATGTGGGTTTTGAAATTGAGAACAAAATTTCTAATGACTATACCTTGTACTTATTCTACCATGGTATAGTTTTTATGATATGAATTTTTTTCTACTTTCTTTAATACAGGTTTCTTGGCTCCGGTGAACATTTTATGTTTTGTCAGTGACAGCGTTCTTTAATTCTTGCGACGAAATTTCGAAATTACGGTATACTATCTCGAAAACAAAAGCTAACCTTAAAAAACGGTTACCACCACTGGATTCAGCGTATCCGAATTAGGTTAAAACACTACGTTCCCGGCTGGTTGGTTTTTTATTAAATAAACAATAAAAGTATTTTTAAACAAAATTAAAGATACGTGATTCATAGAAAATGCGTTTCTTTAATAAATTAAAAATTTGGTGCCACTAAGGCTTATTCGATATTTTTAAGTTTATTTAGTTTAATGAGAGATTAAGGAAAAACTTGTTAAGAACTTTTCTACAAAATTAATATTTTCTAAATTATGAAACATAAAAGTCAGATTTCATGTAAAAATATAATTTTTCTCAAACTTTTATTGGCTGGTGAGACCTAAAGAAATCCAACTTTTGATTTTAACGGCCACCCTAATGTCACATACATATACATACATATGTATATCGTGATAAAGCAAAAAAGTTCGCTTCTTTAAATGTCAGCTTCATTAACTGAAATACAATTTAAATCATTAGCTCCAAATGATCCCATTTGGAAACATGCACAAAGAATTTATACATGACGCCTAAAAGTAGCTTAAGTTAAAGGCTACTTACATGATTAACTGCATTTAACACGATATTAAGTTTTTGACGCTGACCTTCTTCGGATTGTGTTACTTCTAGTACATCTAATTTTTTGCCAGTTAATTTCTCCCATAATTTATGCAAAACCTAAAGAAAGTATTTAATTTTTTAGCACTTGGGAATTATAGTGATATACATTACCTGCCCGTCATACATATCTTCGTCTACACTTTGAACTATAATACGCTGTTCAGCAAGTTCATCATTTATCCAATCAATTAATATCTGCTGAAGTTTCATTACCTCTGGATCATTCATCGACTGCGGGTCAATTACAGCACGTTGCTCATGATCACCTTTATCAAAATTTATTTTAAAGTTATACAAAGTTATACTTTATAATAGAACATATCATTGTAGAATAAGTAAATACAAGGTATAGTCATTAGAATTTATTTTTTCTCAATTTTAAAACCCTTATAACGCCAAACAAAAGAAAATTAAGAAAAAAATTAAAACAAGTGTCAAAAATTAAATAATTTAAGTTGAAATGACATGACAACTCTCCCTAATGAACATACCCTGTAGTTATTATACCATGGAACATGTCATATTTCTTTATTAAAATTCTTACGTAGAGCATAATCTTCAGGTGGAATATCGAACTGACTTGGAGCACCAGGCGAATCAATGGCATGTTTTCCCTCTTCCTGAACCTTTTGCACTTAAAAAAAAAATAAGAAAATAGTATTAAAGATATTTTTTTAGCATATTAAATAACACATTGTGAGAATTCCTCTGCAAATCATGCATTACTATGATCGTTCCTCTTAGCTTATTCAGATAGAGCACATGCTGGTGCATCAATATCAATAAAATCTAAAATAAAATACGAACTGTTATACGAAGTTAGAGAAACATATCAAATATCAAATCAATCAACATATCAAATGTGACCTAAATACTATTTCAGTCTGTGCTATTCATTTTCTACCACGGTTTTCTGTTAAAAGTCCACAATTTCAAAACTTCTTGCAAAGCTAAGGACCAAGATTTTTCGTAGCTGGCGATTTCAATGCTAAACAGCAATGAAGGGTATTGGTGAACCTTAAAGGAAGTGAGCTTTACAAAAATGCTTAGTAAGAAACAACTACATATTCTGTATTGTCTACTAGGTACTATTTTAGCTCTAAAATTTTACTTTTAGTAACAAAAAAAAGAGAAAAAATAAAAAAAACGTTTTTCTACAAAAACTCGTCTAAAACTCAAAAAAATTGTTTTCTAAAAATGATAACGCCATCGTTTTAAGCGTACAATTTTATCTTGGATAGGATATATGTAAAAAAAAATTTGAAATCGGCGAAACATTTTTTTGGAAAAACAGCTATCGCCATCGTTTTTAGCGTACAATTTTTCCTGTTCAAAAGCTCTCAAATGATACCAATGTTGGCCATATACATACGTTCAGAAATGTAGTAGGAAATCGCAAATTCATATGAAAATTTCAGAATTCCATAATTCCTTCATATTTTTCTATTACCCTATGCACTTTTTTTATTTCGAGCTTCGTTGGTAAACTTACAAAGTAAGTTGAAGCAAACTCTGGTGTCACTCTTTGGCTTACAATTCTCACTACTCGGAATATTCGTAGCTGGGTAGCTCAGTTATACGGCTGAGCATTTCAAGAGTTGCAAAATAATCCCTTCATGAGTCTCATACGACTCTTGACATGCTTTTTGAAAGACTTGTTAGATAATCTTTACATATGTACATCCTAAATTATTCCCTTTATGATTAATATAAGCGTATTTCGCTGTGTTATAAAAGAAGAATCTCTCATTCGAATTAACCCTCTAACAGATAAGGATGCCTCAAGGCAGCTATCCGTTTTTTTCTTATTGTGATACTACTGAACATTTTTTTCAATGAACCGTTGTTACTTTCGATCACTTACTATTCTGTTACCCTTATATTTTTGGTTGAATGCAATAGCACAAGTTTTGTGTGTTTTATTCACATTTAATTGTAAGAAATCAGTATCAATAGAAAAAAAAATATTTCAAAAAATATATAATTTTTGTGAAATAAAAAAACGGACTTCCAATAAAAAGAATACCATATATAATTTTTGTTAAGTAGTTCATATATAATTGTTCAAATTAAACTAAAAATTGTAATCAAAATAATCATATTGTTTGTTCTAAGCGAAAAAATATTATAGCAGCCTCAGGGCACTCTTGCCCGTTTATGGCAATTTTTGTGTCCTAAACCATTTTTACAGTACAGTAGACGCTCACAAATTAGAGCTTTCGGTAATTCGAACGTCCAGAAATTAGAATCAGTGTTTGCAATACATTAAGCGCTTTAAAATTCGAATTTAAAATTCTAATTTCAGAGCGTTTTTTTTTTTTTTTATTTGAACACAAGAAATCCCCAATTTATTTTTATTCTGTTTAACCCGTATGTGAATGGCAAGGTACCCGGGTACCTTTGGCATTTTCAACTTAATTTTTTTTTTTAAAACAGATGGTCCACTTATTTAAAACTTGTTGAGAACTCCTTACTTTAAAAAAATTTTAAATTATAATTATTTTTAAGCTTAAAATTATTTTGAAAAGGCGTTCTGAACCAGTTTTCATCTTACACCTTTAACGGTATGGCAAGGTACCCGTTCACCTTCATACATTAAATGTTACCTTCACTTGGACAAAATCTAAGATAGACTAAAACAATACACATAAATAAATTCAACTACTGCATCTTTGTAATAAGGGAAATTTCCGGAGTAATATTTAATAGTTTTGCATAGCCCAGTGCGTATACAAAAATATAAATTTTACTGCAAATTAATTTCAGTTTCCAATACAAAGGTGTTTTTTTTGCCATTCACATAAGGATTAAACATAATTACTAAGCCCCGTATTCATAAACGATTATTAAATTTACCAAACGTTTATTAAGGGTAATTTCCATAGTAAATTTGTTCTTCAAATCTTTATTAAATTTAAAATTTTTCTATGAATACAGGCATAAGTTTATATATGTGTTCCCAATTTGTTTTTTTTTTGTCGCATTTATGTTTATTTCTAGCCAATGTACTTGTGAAATTTGATGCGTGTGTACATATTTTAGCAATCTCAATTAAAATGTAAAGGTGTTTCATTGGAAATATCAAATAAAGGTAAAAAATACTTTATCATTGGAAAGCCAAAATATAAGAAAAGCTTGGCAAAGGCTTTCAAGGGAACCGGTTAGCCCTAGATTTTAATTTGACAACATCTTCAATCAGCTACATCAAATTACATAGAACAGCAATATTAAATGCTCTTTCCAACACATATTTAAAAATAAACAATTTTAGTTTTGGGAAGTAAATTTACTCAATTTTAAAACCGAATAAAAACGTCCAGAAATTAGAATTGAGTTAAAAACAAAGCGGTTCTAATTTGCGAGCGTCTACTGTAATATGAATACATTTTTTGTATTGTGAATTTTACTTAAAAAAGATGAAAAACCAGGCATATTTCCCAAAAAAAAAAATAAATATATCTTTCTGAATTGACTGATCTCATGTTCGGAAAGACGATCGGTTGGCCATCCTTTGTTAGAGCTCGACAAGCCACAGGCAACGAAATCTGGAGTCGGTAGCAAAGCCAAACATCAAACCGAAGACGACCGATTTAGAGCCATTATTACAACTTGCCAATACTTAAAAGTCGGATTTTGTTGGACCGATAAATAACTTTGCATTATTACAACTTCCATTGTAATAATGGCCCTTAGGGTTATATGTAACCTTTTTCCAATCTGGCAAGGTAAGGAAAATGTCAAAAGAAAATGCAAACTCTGCAAAACATCTCAAACACAATTGACGAGTCAAACTTGACGTGTGTGAACCGGCACTAAATGCCAGAAGTGTGATATACATATGTAAATTTAGGTTGCTCAGATAGTAAAAACTGTTTTTTTACATATCATTACCAAAACTAGTACCTATACATAAATGTTTGCTTTTTTCCTAAAAAAAAATTTTTTTTTGAATAAAACTCGTTTGATTAATAAAACTCTACCTGTATATAATTTTTACCGTAAACAGGCAAGGATGCCCTGAGTCACCATTTCGATTTTTCCACCTGACGGCTGAAATAAAACAGATTTTCAACTTTAGGCTTCAATTTATTTGTTTTCGGGCAAATACCTATTATTTAAAAAAAAATTAACAAGAGGTTGCCATTAAAATGTAGCTCTTGCCTGTTAGAGGGTTAACACGTGTAACTGTTTCTCCCGTGCGACGAATCGTCTACAATTAAAAAATGAGCTCGTCGACAATGAAAAAAACTTTTTGAGATTCCGAGTAGGCTCCTAGGCGATTGAAAAAGCTAGCTGGGTAAATATCACACACACATGTACATATGTATGTAAGTACATATGTAAATATAAATAATGACGCAATTGGCATACAAAATAAACAACCATCTGTGATCGTTACAAATTGATTTATGTACATACATAATAACTTAAACTTTATATTATGGTTTTTTTTTGCACAAATGTTTATTGAAAAATACATTCCAAAATAAAAAAAATGTTGGTCAGTTTTTTGCTTTACCTTCTTTAGTTCCCTTCTTTCTTCCTAAAGTACTAAATTTATCCCAGAAGCTCTCTTCTTTCTCGCCAGTCTTAATTGGGTTGCTCCCATGAGGCGATTTTGGACGATTAAGAGTGCTCATTTTGTAATTTTATATAAATATAATTAAGCTCGGTTGATATTGAATTAAAATTCTTATTTTGATAAAATTTATTTGGGTATGACCAAAGTGTACATCACGGGTATGACGAATCTAGTTAACATAGCCCAATACAGTGATGCCGGATAAATAATAACAAACTGTCTTGACGAGTTGTTTTTTGTTGAGCATAGATACAGCGTTACCGCTGTAATACTGAAGTATTATTTCTGACGCTATTGATACATTTTATTATCCTTTTTTTTAATTGCCTTTTTGTATCATTATACCCTCCACCCTAATTAGTTGTGAAAAGGGTATACTAAGTTTGTCATTCCGTGTGAAACTTTTTTTATTATTCATCTCAGACCCCATAAAGTATATATATTTTGGCTCCTTGAGTAATTCTAAGTCGATTTAGCCACGCCCGTCTGTTGAAAACAAGCTCACTTTCGAAAAACTCAAAAGAAATAAACAATGTGTCAAATTCCTTGTAGTTATCCTAAGCAGTTTGGAATTGAAATCCAGCAAAATCGGTTCAGTAGGATCAGAGCTATGAAAAATGTGAAATTTTGATTTTTTTTGTGATAATTTTGTTACAAAAAATAACATAAATGGTACAATAATGGAACAATGCACGGAATGATATAAGATTTCGCAAAAATTCGTTTTATTCAAGGCCCCATATAAACCCCTTCTCCCGGAAAACTGTTTAGAAGGCCTAAAAGCGTAATAAATAATGCTTTCATTAAAAATTTGGTACGTCGCAGTTTTAAAGAACTAGAAATGACACTGTGCAATTTCGTGCTATCAGAATAAAATTTAATATTCCAAAGTTTTATTGGATTAGAAATCACACTAATAAATTTTGTGATGATCGGTCTATAATTTAGTATAGTCCCCATATAAAGCAAACTCTGATAAATTAATTAAACACGCCTTAAACCGTAGCAGTTTCATCTCTTCTGGTAAGTTTATAATGTGCAGCATTTCAAGTGTTTATCTTTTGCTATAATTATTTTCGTGTACTTATACTTCCACATTTTCAAAATCTGGTTGAAGTCCAATCAATGCACAGTGGGATGCAAGTGCTGTTTTTTGTTCTAGTGGTTTATTTACTGCCTTTAAATCCGATTTGTGTGATGCCATCCTAGTTTTCAATTTTGATTTTTTTGTGCCAACATACATATGTCTTTTGGCATACATTGGAATGTCACCTTTACACGTTATTTTGTACACCAAGTTGGATTTGTCTTCTTTTGCTAATCTCGATTTAGTATTGCTAAATAGCTTGTAAATTGTGTCATTTGTTCGTAGAGCTTATTCATAATTATCTTTGTCATAAATATCCAAATGTTTCAATCTTTCCGAAAAACCAGGAACGTATATAATGGATTTGTAAACTTTTTGTGGTCTATCCTGAGGTTTTAACATGTTCTTAGTTCTTACGTGTGTAATCAAATTCTTACAGCCTGTTCATCAATATTCGAAAATTTGTTTTTGTTTTAAATGTAGTTTTCTATGCGAACGTTGACGTTCAAAATCGTTGAACAGGCTAGGCTGTTAATCGTTTTTCTCGGAAAGTCATTCATACCCAATATATTGTTTATTCTAATTACGTTTTGCTTAAAAACCTTGTCGCTGACTTTTAAAACTCTGTGGATAAACTTTGTCGCTGTATTCATTATAATTCCCCTTGGTGCTTAGAATGGTTTCAGAAAGCGAAACCAGTGGTTTATATCGTCGTATGAACATTTCATTAAAGAGTTCTTAAATCGGCGATATATATCGATTATTATTTTTAATACAGATATTTTGAAATATCGATATTTATTGCCCATCCCTAGCTCATGTTCATATTGAATTCAGTCCCTCTGAAGTAGAAATATTATGGAACAAAATAAAAGGGCACACAGTCGTAACCTTAAAAAGAAACCTCCATCAAAAGTGAATAAAAGGCAAAACGATATTTATATTACGACTAAATCTAACTTTAAGGTATGTAATCTGAAATATACACGTTTATAACGCCAAAATACATATATTAAAAATCCTGTCTCCTTAGGCACAACAAAAACACTGTGAAGATCTTTTGAACTCTGGAATAAAAGAAATTTATTTACATTGCTTGGGCAATGCAATTATACGAGGACTTAATTTGGCTTTGACCTTAGTAAAAAAGTCGAATGATGCCCTTACCTATGCGATTAACACATCTACTGTTCATTTAATTGGTAAATTTCTTTTCTTTAAAAACTACATATGTACATAGTTCAAGCTTGGAGAGATTTGAAATTATTCAATCATGAATAACAATTCGCCGAGAGTAATTTCTATTTTCCCTATATGAAATTTTTAAAATTGTAAAAAATGGGAAAAAGGAGAAAACTCCCGGGGAGTTTTTTTCATAATTGTGCTGTTGAATTATTGGCAGCACTGAAGAATAAAGGCACAACTATAACTATATATACATGAACTCGCTTAAGCTACGGTCAAAAATTATCAAAAAGACTAAAATATGTTGAAAAAAAACAAAAAACACTTAATTTCGTGCGGAATGTGTTCAGTTTCGCACTATGCTTAAGCAAATGACAGCTTCATAAAGGAACGAAACATTTCCAATGTGGTTTGACAACTACGATTAACATATATTTTCACTAAGAGTATTCACGTCTCAAGTTGCACCCTTGCGAAAAAGCAAAAGTGCAAAAATATAAAACAACCACACAAACAATTAGTTGTGCGTAGATAATTTTCTTTGTGGTTGTTGTTATGTGTTTGCACTTTTGCCTTTTTGCAAGGGTACAACTTTTGACGTGAATACCCTTACTGTTGCTTAAGCCAACTTATGCATTTTATAGTTGCCTTAATTAAAGTAACAAATCAACTTGGTTTAACACCAAGTGAATATTTATGTATACATAGAAGAGCTCTCTTATAAAGTTTCTTGATTGACTTGTGATTTCGGCTTAAGTCCAGTTTACTAACTCAGTTCCAAATACAAAAAGTACATAGGGAAATAGAAAATTGAAAAATAAGAAGACAAAATAAAATGGTAAAATTTTCGGAAACACATAGTTTCCGAGTTATGGACCTTTAAGTTTTCATATAAATTTGCGATTTCCCATTACATTTCTGAACGTATATAGCCAATATTGGTATAATTTTAAAGCCTATTTACGTCGAAAGTCAGGCGGCCCTTAGGGCATTGACAAATTGTTCGGGACGACCAGGCTTTGGTGTAGGAATGCTCTGAGGGAACTCATAGAGGTATTTAATGTAAGGCTGTGTTGTGTACCTGGACACTGCATGGTTGATGGAAATGAGTTGGCTGACGAACTCGCGAAAGAGGGTTCGAATCTGGACTTAGCGGTAAGGGACAGGGGGTAAAGCCCTCCTATTTTACAACTATGGGTTGATACGGGAAACATTAAGTGATGAAGTCAACCCGTCCTGGATGGACATTATGGCCCGGATTGGACGCAGGGGCAACCAGGGTTCTACAGGGATTGGATAGGGGTAGTCTTGGGACACATAGGGTTCTTGACGGGTAATTGTCTTGTTAGGGTTCTTACGGGCAAATGGGACAATACTATACCGGACTTCTGCGTATTGTGAGATGATTCTGAGGAGCTAGAGACGTCTAGGCTAGGAGATAGATTTCACGACGATCTGGGGTGAATCGCTGGATGTAATCCAGTTAATCTATTGGGGTTTGTCAACGAAATTTTGCGGATATTTCTGTTGAAGGGACTCTAGAGGGGGTAATAATTCTACGTGGAATTAACTAACTTTCTTAATTCTATCTATCTCTTGTTTCTTTTCTTCACAATGGACCGCATTAAGGACATAACTATTCATACATCTTATAAATGGCTTATATTCTTAAAATGATATGAATAATAAAAAAATTAAATGCAGTTTTATTGAACAAAGATTAACGATAACGTCAGGAATGTTTGGAATGGGCCAAACACAGCCATTTTCCGACAAAAGTTGTTCCAGCCAACAGGAGCCTGCCGACTCTCAATGTTAAGCCTTTACTCGGTCAGTACGCTTAATGTTTTGATTCGTTGGTATATGCACAATGATGGCTGCATGTAATTTTTTTCTTTTCTTTCCACTTTGATTCGCTGTTAATAAAATTGTTGTTGTTTTGAACCGAAACAAGTTGAAACCGATTGCTGCGTGTGATTATATTGGTTTGATTATATTATCAAAAGATGAAACGTGTAAATTTAGACATACATATACATATTCCTTAAATATCGGAATGTTTAGAAAAGTCGAAAATATTCGACACAAGGACATGTAAAATTGCACATATGTAAATCATATAATACAGTTGGTAAATTATTCACTAGGACTAAGGATAAAGTACATAAGTTAGAAATGTCGAATGTAGTTTATAAAATAACTTGTAAGGGAAATGATAATGGACAATGCAGCAAAGTATATGTAGGTACGGCAAAGAACAAACTGAAAACTAGAATTTCGGGTCACAAATCAAATCAAAAGTTTCATTTCATCACAAAAAACAGCATTAACAGCCCGCTGTGCCAGTTTAAATCACTCTCTGGACTTTCAGAACGTATCAGTTTTAAACACAGACACAATTGTAAGCAACGTTTAATGCTAGAAACGTTGCAAACAGGGCTGTAGAGTCGGAGTTGAGGTTTTTGTGCTGGAGTCGGAGTCGTTGTACCCACAAAAACTCGCGGCTCCGACTCCAAAGTTTTTCGGCATAAAAAATTTTCCAAAATAAAAATTATCTTCTTAAAACACATTTAAAATTTTATGAATACTGCTCTTATGTGCTGTTTCCAAATGAGTGGCGATGGACTGAGTGCTCTTCATATAAATTTTACTACATAATCAATCGCCTGTCATTTGGAAACAGCACATTAATGTATGCGTACTGTAATTTCTTCTCAAAAACTCTAATTTTTAGAAGGCCGTACGGTAATGAAAAAATAAAAGTTAACATCACTGAGTCTCATATACATTTAGCATCAAGATTATAGTAGGAGTCCCACTTAAAAAAGTTAAGCGTTTAGAGTCGGAGTTAGTACTTTTTTCGGACGACTCCACAGCCCT
Source organism: Pollenia labialis (assembly GCA_949318255.1). Lineage (NCBI taxonomy): Eukaryota > Metazoa > Arthropoda > Insecta > Diptera > Polleniidae > Pollenia > Pollenia labialis. The sequence goes on along the minus strand of OX439142.1, from coordinate 26,666,770 downwards.
GGTTGCAAATCATTAACGTACCAGAATTGCTAAGAATTAATTTTGAATCGGACACGGAAAATGTAGCACACAATTATAGACATTTACTGCCTGTTTTTAGAAAATGTAAACAAGTGAGAGAGTGAAATATTATATTGAAAACAAAATCAAATTTTCGTTTTTTATTGTTGTTTTCAACATAATTTCTCACTCACTCCCTTGTATACGTTTTCTAAAAACAGGCAGTTAGTGTATAAAAACAGAACAGGAAATTAAAAAAAATTTTCGAATGTGAAAGATTATTTGTATAAAAATTCTTCTAATTGTTAATAATTTTTTCTATGTTACAATTGTTATTATTTTTTCATTATTTTGTAAACGTTATTTTTATTGTTTAATTATATCCCTGCCGATTGCTGTATCGAAATATTGGAACTATAGAACAAATGTTATCTAATTTTTTATATAAAAAGGAAAAACCTCAAGCTTAATAAATAATATTGCAATTAAAAAAATAAATATAATATATATGTATCAGCCCTAATAGCCAAAATGATGTAACCAACAAAAATAAAATTTTACAAGAGAAGGTTTTTTTAAAATATTTTTGCTTGCTCTTAACGGTACTTCCCAGAGATATGAGATTTTTAGAGATGATGCAAATGATTAAAAATTATCGATTTTCATCAAAAAACAAAAATCTAAATCCATAATTTTTGCTATTAGTGCTCGATATGTACTAAGGTATTCATTCGGTTAACCGTTCATCGTTTAATTACTACTCGATTAATAGACCGGTTAATTTAAAATTGGCTATTTTCGATTAACGATTGAACCGGTTAATTTCAGTCCATTAACATATGTTAAAAAATTTCGAAAATAAGCAGTATTTTAACATAGTTTTTTAAGTTTTTAACTATTTGTTTCGTCTCTTAAAGGTATTTCCTTTTAGCAATAAATTCTTAAAATACACTACAAAATAAGTAACTAAGGAATTCGGAAATAAATTTGTTGCAGAATTTTCTGTGCTGAGCTTTGCCAGGTCGAGTCAAATGATGACCTAACAATATCAGAAACTCTCGCTAGGAACACAAACAACTTTGAACAGAATTTTCCGAAACAATTAAAAGTGTTAACAATTTAAAAAAATTAAAATCGGACTGTAATGGCAACATGGAAGATTTTATATGCTTAGGAAAATCCTGTAAAAATACTGAGAAATCAGATATTCTGTATTATGGGTTGCTTTCCATTTCTCCACCAACAAATTACTTAATTTATAACAAGGCCCATCTATCAGGTCTGCTTACTTGTACAAAAACAAAATACAATTCTTTTTAGTTGTCAAAAATTTACTACCATATATACAAAGCAAAAGGAAAAAACGTGTATGTGTGGCATACCATAAACGTATACATGCACATGTAAACAACTTTTGACAACTAAAAAGAACATAAACAATGATCATCAGGCTTCTTGCACAGACATTTTCAATGGGCCTTGATTTATAACAAAACTTGGTTAATCGGTTAACCGATCAATAACAAAATTAACCGATTAAAGCAAAAGCCCGATCAAATGAATGCCCTAATATCTACTACATTATAATAGTAATAAAAATATAAGCACGACACACAAAATCTTATCATATGTTTTTTATTTGCAGATGAGTACCACCCACTTTGTGATGCCGATGATATTACATTTCAGCGAAGAAATAATTCAGCTGTTCACATTAAAATTGTACGAAATTCAGTGTATGATGTTGATGTAGCATTTTCAATTTAATTAAATACAGGCAATAAATTAGCAATACAAAATGTTTAAACTATCGGAACTCGTACGCTGGCTTGGACTTACCGAATTTGAAATAATGATTAATTTATGTGGTCTTCTGGTATTTACAATCGCTCTTGCTTTTCGAATATCTGGGACTATTGTAAAAAACTCTGTGGATTGGTTTACGATATTTAGTCCCCTTTTTTGCATTGATATATGCAATGCTTATTTTTGTATAATAGTTGGAATAAGAATGTATTTGGACTCAGATAATAAACGTAAAGCATTACATCGTTTTATGTGGAGCACTTACTTTCTGTTTCTAGTGGCAATTTTCAAATATTTGCTTTGCCTCAAACTAAGCGGTCAAACAAATCTGGAATATAGCGAAGTATTTTCACCAATATTTGTCCTGCTCCAGTTGGTTGCAGTACGAGCTTGTCAGCTACCAAATTCTGTGTGACAAACTAAATAGATAATAAAATAACGTATAAACACATAGCAATTCTGTTTTTATTTTATTTTATTGTTTTTTGTTTTGTATAAACTAAAAATAATGAGAGGAATGTAAAGAGTCATTTGCATAACATTAACGAAAATTATATTCGGTATTTACGATTAAAGATATAAAAATATTTAAGAATTAAACACATACATATGCATTATATTAAATCAAACTTAAAGATAAGAACTAGGTTCCAATTTTTTCAATTTCTTCAGTGTTGTCAGCATTTAGTTCCTTAATGCTTTTCTTAAAGTGATTTTCTATAGTGCGGCAGATAGCCATAGCTTTGTCACTATCCACTAAATTAATTGCAATGCCATTTTTACCTATCGATCGAGTTTTGACAAAACATAAGTAATAAACATTTTAAACGTTTCTTATATAATTACCAAATCGTCCAGTCCTTCCAATGCGATGGAGATAGGTCTCACAATCGGCATTTCCTTTAGCGTCCATTGGCAGATCAAAATTAACGACAATAGTTACTTGTTCGACATCGATACCTTTAAGTTGCTCAAAAATAAAAAGAAAAAATATATTCATGCCCATTATAAATAAAAGGTGAACAATTTTTCCCCGAAATTTTGATTTTTCTCATAGTTTTTTTTTTTTTTTTTTGAAAAAGAGAAACAAATTTCAAGGCAAATTTTGTTATTATTAGTTTTACCTCGCGAAAGAACGTTAGTTGTTATCAGTACTTTTTCCAAACCTATCCTAAAGCGATCAAGTACAGCTAACCTTTGTTCGACTGTGAGATCACCAGATAACACAGCAACAGAATGACCATCGGATGACAACTTTCCAGCTAACCAACCAGCCGTTTTGCGTGTCTAGAATAAGTTGTGTAAAAGTATTTTTAATATAATAATCAGTAATAAATGAAGTCAGGTCAAAATTTGAGAAGCCAAACGGTAAATACCGGGATTTATTTTTAAGAACCCCGAGATAATAATTTTAGTTCACATGGTTTCGCTTTTATTAAAATGCACATATCGCTCTTGTTCTGCAATACTCAAAATTTAAAAATTTCCAGTTGAAGCACAAATTTAATTATTATTTCACATTAAAGCAATATGAAAATTTATTTGTAAACCAACCGTTTCCCTTACAAAAAGATTACAAAATAGCCCAATATTTAACAGTTGGTAGATAGAATATTACGTGTCGTTTTTTATTTTTTTTAAATTAATTAATAAAAATTTTAAGCTAATACACTATTGTTGAACAAGTGCGATGTATTGTTTTTTTAACATTTTTCCGTAACAATGGTTGTAGTAATTTAAAATTAAAAAGGGCCAATCTACTTCCATATCGAGCCCTAACCGCGAAAATAGTGTAATCGACATAAATTTCAGTTTTCGTTTTTTTTAATAAATGACTTTATTGGCAACACTTGCATCATCTCCTAAAATGTCATGGTCACATAAGGTACCGTTAAGATTTTATAGCAAGAACAATTTTATTGTAAGCGACAAATTTCATACAAAATTTATATGAAATAAAATAAAAAAGCTCTCTCCTGTAAAGTTTGATTTTTGGCGCTTACACTATTTTCGCGGTTAGGGCTCGATATGTTTACCCAAATATGAAAAAATGTTGGGACACTGTTTGCATATAATAGGGAAGAAAATAAAACGGTGCTTTTTTAAAAAAATATTAAAGGAAAAAGTACATTGGAACAAAAAAACAATTTAATATTATATGTACATAGCATTTATGCACTGAAAAATAATATTCAAATGTAAAATTAGAAATAGTGTAATAAATGACATTTATGTTTCTACTCTACTCGCGAGGCTCTACAAGTACCAGTATTGCCAATGAAGAATTCGGAAATTACACATGACTGTGTTCCAAATTACACATTTCAAGAAAAATTCACATATACATCGCAATTAAATGGTTAGGTTTACAAAAAAGCAAAGCTTACCAATTGCTGTAGTAATAAAGAACTGGATGAACAACAGAGAACTGCTTTGTGTGATTAGAAAAAAATTGCATTTTATTAACACTATAAAATTCTCTCTTGCTTTCATACAATCAACCTTGCCGAGTCACACACATTCGCTGCTCGTATTTTATCATTAAAATAATGCACAGTATGTTTTGCGGTCTACTCATGGACAAATGGTGTTATTATGTTTATTGTTGAGAGGGAAAGAGAACGAACATGTTACGAAAAGTGAAAAAAAGTCAGGGTTCAAAAAGCAAGTTTGACTGTGATGGAAACTGAAAGAAATTACCGAAACACAATGTTCTAAAAGCAAATCTTGGCTGTCAAAAATTAATGGAAAAGTAGAACTTAAATTAAAATTACACATGGGCTATACATGCAAGTAAAAATTTCACACAATATGTGTAATTACACATGGATTGGCAAGACTGACAAATACAAACTGTCAGATTTGCAGTCGGGGTAACCGACGGCATTATCACGGAGCTTTGCTGATACCTGGGCACCTCAGCAGATATACCACGCCCTCACCGCGTTACAAGGGGCTAAGACGTGGCGGAACTTTAAAATCCCTTACACTCGGGGGTCCAAAATCACACCTACATACATATGTATATAAAAACAATTTTAGACTTGACGGAAAACTGTACTGGCAGGACAGCAAGAAAGCAAAGACGAACTAGTTCGATGCTGTTACACTCTTGGCGCGCACGGAAGGTCAACCTGGTAAAACCAAGCTGACCAAAAGCGGTATGGCAACCCAACTGGAAGGCGGTTGCCCAAAAACTGCTGCGAGGTACCTCTAAACTTCAACAGTAAAAACAATTTGCAAAAGTGATAGCGCTAAAAATTAATCATTTAATGATAGCTCGAGTTAATAACAAATGAGATTTTATTTTTAATTTAATGTTTTTGTGAATATGGATAAATGAAATAAATAAATTTTTGTTATGTATTTATGAAATAAATAGAATAAAACTTAACCATATCACTTTCTTCATCATAAATAGAATTTCTTGCTAAACATTTATATTTTTGAACCAATCTATCCAAAAAATTGTCTCTAATTAGTAAAATTTAAATATTTGACGATTTTGTTAAATGTTCGTGACGATTTTGACGAATTTTGTTAAAACTTTTGACGATTTTTGAAGAAAAAGGCCTAACAACCCTGTACATGAGTAATGATTGCTTGCTTTCTGGTTTTTTTGTTTGTATTTTTTCTTTACCAAAGCAATCATTGTCGGACCAAAAACGCAAACATCTTCATTGACGAACGAAGCTAAATGATGTTATAAATAGCAAAGTACGATGTACATTATTTGAATTATTGCAAACCAGCAGCGCATGTGTGTGGTTGCGCAAATTTGATAGCATGAACGCAAGCGAGTGTATTCGATGGTGTTCATTGAATGCGAATTTTTTGCAATCACACAAAGCCGCTCTCTGAAACATACAGGTATGTGATGGAAATCGATCGATTTCAAAACGAACGTTTTTAAAAGGTGTGATGAATTTCGAGGGCTTTTAAAATCCATTTCTGAATTAAAGGATTAAGTTTTCGTTCAGAATACAATTCAGTTAACGTATAAAATTTAAAAGAATAAAGACGGAAAATAAAAGGAGCATGTATTTAAAATCCATGTTAAAAGATACTAAAAACGATATTTTCGGGTTCAAATCGTTTCGTTTTTAAAATCGATTTCCATCACATACCTGATACACTATTTTAAAATCAAAAGAGTTTGCTTGTAAGCAATTTTTCTTGTGCAGTTCTTTACTATGAACAAAATTGCGCGTTAATACTTGAAAGTACATACAATTGATAAGTTTGTCATTCTCTGATACGAGTATCTTAATAACAGAAAATATATGTAGTTCACAACAAATATGATCCAAAAGGCGTAGCTTCTTCTGCTAGTATTATTTTAAGCTTTAAAATTAAAAATAACTTACATGGCAAAAAATAATAGCTTGTCCAATAGTAATACTGCCATATATATTTTGAATTGCCTGATACTTTTCATCTTCCGAGCGACATCTTACATAATGTTGCTTAATGTTGTCAAGTGATTCCTGCTCCCGTTTAAGTCTGTAAAATAAAATATTTATGTTTGAGTAATCATTAAAATCTTGAGGCCTTATGCTCCTTATAGGATCGATAGGAACATATACATATGTACATATCTATATAATCATTAAAATCTACCATAACCAACGTTGCCGTTTTTGTAATAAAAGCGTCAAGGGTATGGTCAAAAGGGTAAAAATTTGAAGACAAATTTTAAATATTTATAGTCTGGCCCTTGATGTCGGCCGCTATCGTTCACTTGCATTTTCAACAACAATCAGCTGATTTGCGGCTCATTAATAATTTTCAACACGACTAGTCGATTGACAATGCAAGCGGCTGATAACGTAGCAGTTTTCATAAGTGCGTTTTTGAATGAACCGAAGTAACAGGGACAATAAGATATTTTATTGCAACTTTAGATAATTTTCTAAATTGGTTTTGATTCTCAACCCAAAAGGTAATCAATCCAGCGGACTTATCCTCTAATGGTCGTTCATTGTTTTGTCCTATGCTCGCAATTGTAATTGCATTTGGATTTGCATTTTTTTACAACATTACAAAAATATTTGAAATTTCAGTACCTATGTAAACATGTACAAATATCGACTTAAAGGCCTTTAATTAGCAGTAAAAATCTCAGCTAAGCAATTCATACCACCTGTCATTCTTGTTGTTTGTATCCATTGATGTAATACAGCGCGAATTAATAATAGCAAGCGGCAAAAAAATGTGTGTGTATAGCTTCTGTTACACGTCTTCATAGCTGTATTTTTAATAATAATAATATCGATATTGATATTTTTCCTATCGATATTTTCGATATTTAAACACAATTGATAATATCGATAGTTTCCCAGCACTAGTTTTCATAAAAATTTGCGGCCCACTAAAAAATATGATGCGACCACAAACATCAAAAGTATACATACACTTGTGTTGTGGTTGTCGACAGAGGCATTTTGTTTAAATATTAAACGAAATTTTTCTTTACCCACAAACAAATAAATATTTTTTTATAAATATATTTTTTTTTAAAACATCACTACTAACAAAATTATATAGTTTTGTAAAATATTTTTCACAAAATTCTATAGTATAACCCGGTTAATTACCCTACGCTTTAATGACTTTCGCGCTTATTTACCTTGAGTTTTAAATCCCCGTTTTTTTTTGCCATTTTTTAAACAAAAATCCACGTTTAAATGCCACATGTTTTATTACCCATTTCGGGTAATTGCATTAAAAATTAAATTCTCCAAAAAATGTCACCTAAATTTCATTCGTTTAATTGCCTCTGTACAAATATTTGACAACAAAACACAGCAAGTAATGCAAACAAGTTCACATGTTAATAATTAACAGGGCAACCTAAAATACGATCTAAAAAATGTTTTATGAGCATTAAATATGCAATAAAAACTAGAAAATATGCACTAAAATTTTTTACAAAAAATATGCCCCAAAAACAAAATATGGATTATTTGAAAGCAAAATATTCAAAATAAATGTTACTCAACATAAGAAATAAATTCCTAGATTCTCTTTGTATTAAAAAAAACCAAGGAAATTTTGTTTTTTCTTTTTACCCACTTACAACTACAATTCGAGTCGGAAAGAACCCAACCAATTGTAGGGGAATGTAAGAAAAGATAAACTCACTGTTTATTGTTGGTGTTTTGTTTTGGCTTTGATATTGTTACAAGTAAGACTTTGAGTGTTTATAATTCTTATTCGCTTTAGGGTTTTATTTGTATAATATTTTTGGCCTTTCTAAAATCTTTAGAAAAGGTTTCCTGATGAGCTGGCCTAAGCAACCAGTGAAATGCGCATAGAAGCTAGCTTTCCCTCAACAATAAATTTCAGTGTATTTATCAAATATGAAAAACTGGGAATTTAGCACGTCATACGGAAATCGTATTAATGATAAATTTTGTATTCCCGAAAATAACTTTGATAATAACACCATGGTATTTGCACACGCATCACGAACAGCTTGTGTGAAATTATTTTGCAGATAAAGATATCAAAATAATAATTGGCACAAGAACTTTTACATATACCTTAGCCTATTTTGTGGCAGGTCCATGTTTGCCCATGGATCATAAATATCAAATAGTCCGGCTTGATCGACTATACTTTCTTACTTGTCTTTATTAGTGTTAATTTAACTTACCGAATTATATTTGCTTCTGGTACAATATGCTCTGCAAATTCCATCACCTCTTTATCATATGTAGCCGAAAAAAATAACATCTGACACTTAGGTGAAAACTGTCTAAAATTGTATAACGAGATAAAATTTTAAAGTAATTAGTGTGCAATAATGAAATAATCATTACTTATGAATACGAATACATTGATCATGATGTCCTTGGGTCGCTATCATAACGTCGGCTTCGTCTAAAACAAAAACTCGAATTTTCTTTAAGTCAATAACACGGTATTTAAGGCCCCAATCAAGAACTTTTCCAGGTGTTCCAATTATTATATGATCTGTTAATTTGGTACCGGGTACAACTAAAAATATATAAAAAAAAAATGGTTAATAGATTTTGTAAAATTGTTAAGACCATATACATACAACGGGTATAAAACATTCATCGTTTTAAATCGTATATCCCTTTAAATATTATACATTAACAACAAAATTATCACAAAAAATTAAATTTAATATACTAGATAAAGTAAGGGGGGATAAGAAGAGATTTACAATTGAAAGTCTAAGAATACAAGAAAACATAAAGAAAACAATGAATGTCAAAGAAGACACTAACAATATTAGCGCAAATTATAGGGTTGCAATTACTAAATAGTTACAGTGATACTTGTTTTGATATGTGTTTAACTTTAAATTTATGTTTTATGTTTATATGTTTAATGTTACATGTAAAAGGAGAAATTTAATTTAATGTGAAAAGCTCATATTGTAAGTTTAACTTTTTAATGTAATTTGTTGTATTTATGTTAATTTATATATTTTTTAAAAATTTTAAATAGACGCTCCCTTGAAAAAGTCGACAAAAAATCGACGAAACGTCGGGAAAACTGTAATAAAAAATTGCTTTTTATTTACATTAATTAACCTTAGGCCCTATTAGCTTAAATAAAAAACAAATCAATTAAACAACAAATTGGCCAAATATCAAAAATAAATTTATATAACTATTTGTTTTATATAAAAACTAGCTGACCCGGCAAACGTTGTGTTGCCATATCACTTATTTCTTTCAGATGCTACAGTGTCTGCATGCCAAATTTTCAGAAAACCGGTTGATTAGTTGAGAAAATAATAAAAATGATAGGCTATAGTTCGTTCCAGAATTTGCACTACTTACCTGCCAAATTTCAAGAAAATCAGTTGATTAGTTAAGAAAATATAGGGAAGGGGAGCTTTTACCCCTCTTTCTGTATTTCACGCTCTAAATAATAAAAACTATAGGTGTGAAGTACTTTCCAGCTGTAACACTATTTGCCTGCGAAATTTTAAGAAAATCGGTCGATTACACTGTGTGTAATTTTTTAAGTCATGGCAAAATAACCATATACGGACAATAAATAACCATAAAGGACCAAAAAAAAGATCCGTGTCTCCCAGTTTTGCCGAAAGTCATGCACTTTTTTTTATGAGCCCTTAAAGATTTAGGGCCTCGCTGTCATTTTTGCAAAAAAATAATCATTTTCTCAGGCTCATATCTTGCAAACCGTTCGGAATTTTGATTAACCTTCTGAGACAAAGTTGTAGCTCTTGCCATTAAGAACAAAAATTGTAAACATATATATAAAATCAAAAAACTTCATTTTCAATATCAAAATCGTAAATCACTTAAAAAAAAGTTTCCAATTTTGGTACAAAAAGCTTCAATGTCAATACATTACAAGTGGCAAAAGTGGGCGGGACAAAATATATTTCTTTATATCTATAGGAGAACAATTTTCCAAATTTAGTTTGGAAAGCTGGGTTGGCAATTCACAAAATCCGTCAAAAATTGGGTGTTATTGGATAAGTGGGCGTGACACTTTTAATACAAAAACCATATTTGGTTTCCTTATATCTGGAGGACGGGATCATTTACAGTTTACAAATTTAGTACAAATGTATTGAATATCAATGCACATCTGTCAAAAAGTTGGTGGAATTGTAGAAGTGGGCGTGGCACAAACTTAAAGTCTTTAAATCTGGGGATCAATAAGTGAGCGGTATTGGAGAATTTCTCGTGGCACAATATAGAATTATCCATATCGTCGTTTTAATATCCAAATCTGCTAAATCCACTCTTTAAGAAAATTGAGATTTTGATGCCGTGTGGTTGAGAAAGATACGCCTCCTCGTCGACCAGCATGTTGTTTTTCCCGCTGGGTTATAACCCATAAGCACTCAAAAATTTAAGTGCTTTAAAAATTGCTATAATTAAAGCTTTAAATTATGCCATATTTTCAAGTGAAATTCCTGTTCATACAAAAACAACAAATAATGTTGGGAGAATTTCAACCAATTATAGTGGGGAACGTAAGAAAAGACAAACACACTGTTTATTGTTGGAATTTTGTTTAAGCTTTGATATCCCCAACAAACACGAAGTCAAACCTTTGATATGAAATGTTAAATTCAAATCAAAACAAAACTTGGCAATATTAAAGCGAAAAATAAATGTAATCGTTAAAAATGGCGATTAAAGTTAAATTTTTACTTCGTGGTTAAATGTGTTTTACAAGTGAACGATAAAAATTATTTGTGAGTACATGATTAAACGAAAGGTGTATTATCAGGTTAAATGGTTATGTAGTTATGTAGCTATAGTAACAACAACAAACCATATTTAAAAAAGATTTAAATAAATGTATTTTGTTGTTGTAAATATAATTAAAATTACCATATAACATGATAACCAGCCTTTCGTGAACAACCCAAATGATTAAGAATACAAATTAAAAAAAAACGGGAAAGTGAAGCAATTATAAGTTTGTTGCATGATCGCGGTGCTACAATCCTCAAAATAAAAGGGAGTAAATGATTTTGTCTTTGCAAGAACTAGTTAGAAGACGGAACATTATTTCATCTTTTAGTTATGGTGCCAAATGTTTTCTCACAGTTTATTTAAATAAATAACGAATTTAAATTCAAAAAATAAAATATTTTTAATAAGATTTCCGTATAACGTGCTTAATTCCCAATTTTACATATATGATAAATACACTGAAATTTATTGTTAAGGGAAATTTTTTTTATCTATGTTCCACATTGTATTATAATCCACATTTGAGAATTATGTTTGAAAGCAAGTTGAAAATAAACACGGCATTAAAATCTCAATTAACTTAAAAAGTGGAGTTATCAGGTTTGCATACTAAGCCGACGATAAATAAGTTATATTTTTTTTGGAAACTTTCGAAATAGGTATTCGAGCGTTCTTTATTACCAGAAAATCAAGAAAACTTTATGTAAGAAAATTTAATAAAAATTATAAGGGTAATCACGATGGTCATTGTGCAAATTTGCAGTGCATATTATGATTGATCATGAGCATACCAATTTTATTTTTGTGTAAATGTTCTATTTTTCTAAAAACTTTTTCCTGCAACACAAAAAACTTCTGGCAGCAATGTAAAAAATCTGAATTTGTTTACAATTCAACACAAGCAAATTAAAATACATAAATTTTTTCTTTTTAAATTATTTAAATTTTATTCTGTTTTTCATAATAAAACCCACAAAAATGTTCATATTATAAGTTTCCTTAAAAAACATTATGACGCTTAACATGTCAAATGTTATTATTTATTATTATTTGCAAGTGAGCAAATATGCACTACTAAGTTTGCTCATGGTTTTTTTTAGTGCAAACCATGGTAGAATAAGTACAAGGTATATTATGATTCAAATAAGCACCCTTATCGTGGTTTGCTAATTTAAATACGCCTGCGACTGTTTGGTAATATAAATAAGTTCAGGTTCTCTTTAATCCTTTACCAAAAAATCGCAGGCGTATTTATAATTCGCTAGCTACAATATGAGTGAAGAGTTCTTTGTGCCATCTATATGAGATTTTTTCGTCAAAAAGTTGGTTTATAAAGCGGATTTTGTAGAAACCTATGGATAATTCCAAGCCTACCAGCAAACACTTTTTCATGATATTTAAGCTTTAAAAAAGTTCTCATATCCATATTGTGTATCACTACCATTATATGTATATCCCAATGCACAGACTAAAAAGCTATGTAATATCGATAGTGGTTTTTGTGAAACCTTTAATCAAATAAGCACCGATTTGAATACAATTTGGTAGGATGATTTATATTGACATTAAAAACTGTTTTCCCAAGGTATATTTACACAAGGTAGACTCATTTGGGAGTGTAGACATGCCGCTCTTTAAAAATAACCGAGTGGAACTTAATAACATATAACATATCTTTCCATCATTTGTAAGGCTTGTGTCAGTTAAAATTTATGTATATAAGAAAAAAAATATTATCTCCAAAATTGTGTACTTTTTCACAATTTTTCGCACAATGTTTACATGGACAGATAGCCAGCCGGACGTCGTTAGATCGATTCTGAAAGTGATTACGGGTTTAGAGCAGTTACGTCCAAACACACACACTTTGATATTTTCATTTGCGGTAAATAGCTTTTAAACCACCCCGATCCGATTGGCTGTAGTGCTCTCGTTGGTGTGAAAGCACAAACGCTCTCTTGTAATAGCTCGCACATTGTGAATATGAGCTACACGTAACTGGTCTAGACTCTAGAGCCAATATTTTTATGTGTTACACACATTAGCACAAACTTTTTAGCATTAAAACGGATATACATATGTACTTATGTACGTACATTAGAGCGACTTACCAAAAAAAGTGCTCGATGTACCCTCCTAAAAATTAACCTTGTACTTTTTTAAGATACCATTTTAAATATTTCGGCTCCAGCTATGACCTCTCGTGAGCTGGACCATTTTGAAAAAGGTTCTATTTTTGCATGTTTTGTTAATTTGAGAATCTGTTTCCTTATCAACATATACAAATTGGGTATCATAAGAAAGGTTTTTTTAAGGCGCGTCCAACTGTACATACAATTTGTCCAAGGACGATAATTCATTTCCTTTTTTTTAAGGATTTTCTGTAAAAAAAAACGTTTTTTGAATTTTTTGTTCGGGGATGTTTGTAATAAAAATGCCAAATTAACATATTTTAATCTCTAGTCGATTTAATTAAATACGTGTTTCCGCTTTTTTGGAAATTCGAGCTAGTTCGCGTTACCGGAAACATTCTGTTAATATTGTTGTTTTTTTCTCAAAAAGCAAAGTAAATGCCAACAAAGAAAATGAGAACAAAGCGTGTCGCCGAGTACCGAACACAAAAACCATTCTCTCTTCCCCACCCGTAATTTGCTAACAAACAAAATGTTTCCCTTCCAAATGTTTCCCTGTCTAAATGGGCACTTACGCGGTGCTCTGGAATATATATAAATGGAATTTTGCAGTAACTCTAATATGATATCGGATTTAGTTTCTAGATCATGTATGGATGAAAATAGAACTAAAGAAAGAAAAAAAGAAATTGGCGGCTGACATTTATAAATCCATATTTCTTGAAACTGCAGTTTTTTAATCTTATTAAAATATATATATGTATTTTAGTTTTTTTGTTTTATTTATTCACAGAAATATCAAAAGTTTTGTAATATTAATTTTCTTTTATCTTTTGTGAATTAATTGAATATTACTATTCAATTTTTTTTAAACTTTAAAAAATAAATAAAACAAAAACAGAAAAATTGGATTATTTAATAAAATATGGTAGCATAAATTTTAATTATTCCCATAAACGTCAGAACGTTAATATGGCGATAAAAAGAGAGAGTGAAACTACCTTCTGTATTTGTATCATGGTATAGTCATTAGAAATTTTGTTATCAATTGTAAAACCCATATAACGACAAACAAAAGAAAATAAGGAATGAAGTTAAAGCAAGCCTCAAAATTCAAATTAATTAATTTGACATTAAATAATGACAACTCTCCCTAATGCACCACCTACCTGGTAATTAATATACTATGGTGCAAACGAAGTAAAAAGAGCAAATTGCAAAAACGTACATTTTGTTGTTGTGTTGTGCAAATTTGTGTATTTTTGCACGTAATTGCATCGTTTGCACACTTTCAACTACCCATCGTGATTTCCCTTTATGTTTGATTTAGTTTCACATAAATTTAGTGAAAAAATGTAACACTTAGATTAACATTAAAATAAATATTTGTTATTCAGGTTTGGATTCACTAAAAAATATTCCTAACGTCGGTATATCCTATTTATTTACCTTTAACATTTTATAAGGTTTATAAAAGCAATACTTTAAAGAAAATTTTTTTCATATTACCTTCTTCACCACGAACAGCAAACTTTAGTTTAATATCTGGACAAAATTGTGCCATCCTAGCTGCAGCTTCACCTGTTTGAATAGCTAGTTCATATGTTGGAGAAAGACAAAGAACCTATAAAAATATATATTATTAAAAATGTTTGAATTTTTACTTAATTTAAAAAGGAAAAACAGGATTCTAAGCGCATAATTTATTACCTGAGGATAATCCAATTTAGTATCTACTCTACTTAACATAGCAAGAACAAAGGCGGCAGTCTTTCCAGTACCAGATTGACTTTGTGCTATCATGTTTTGTGGAGGATCAGCTAATAATATTGGTAAAGCATTTTCCTGAATTTTAGATGGGGCATTAAAGCCCATTGCATATATACCTTTTAAAATTTCCGGTTTTCTAAAAAGTTATAAAATTTTTAAATCTAAAAAAAAAAAAAATTATTTATGTGTTAACTTACAAATGAAGTTTCTCAAATGTTTTCACAGAATATAACGGCGATGTGGGATCCTGACGTTGAACTTCTAAGTCCAGTTTAGATTCTACTAAACCTTTTCGAATAGTTTTTAGCAAAAGACTTGTTTCAGCAGGACTAAAATAAAAAAATATTATGTTTTCTAAAGTGTCAAAATTTGATGAGAATGAAAATGAACATGTAAATGTTATCAATTGTTTTATATACAAATATACTAAGCGAGCCCGCACCGTTGCCCGCCCAGAACAAATTTTTTACTATCTATAAAGAAATATGTATAAAGCCTGGGTGTAGATTGATCTACATTAGTGATCTATCTATTCAAATTTCATCAAAATTGGTTAGATATTTTCTTGGTTCTTGTTCTAAAAAAAATAAAAAGCCTATATTTCCAATTTCATCAACATCGGTTCAGGTATTTAGCCGATAAGGTGTAGCAAACGAAAGTCAATTTCGCATTCGAAAGTTCAAAACTGTAGTATTGTTAGTAAAGGCTAGTCTATCTCACTATCTCACAAGTCTTACGTATTCCATAATACATGGGGCCGTGCTCAGGCTACCATGGGGGTCAGCAGGTGGCGGATAGCTGAAATGCCTGAAGATATTCAGGCTAGCTGCGAATATTGAATAAGCAGTCCCCGACCAAGAGCGGCAGAGTGCGAGGGTACACTAGAAAAAGGTGTTAAGGCCCTAGGAAAACTCTGCGACATGTCGAGAAGGTACCGCCATTTACTAAGTATCTCCCACAGGGGCTACACTCAAGAGAGGGGTAGTAGGAGAGTGACGCCTCCGTGGCTCCCCCAGTCAAACACGGTGCGAGGGGTACCGCCCCTCGATCAAGTGTCCATCCATATGGGTGCCCTTAGTAGAGGAGCAGTTGGAAGGTTGACAACTTCGTGGATCCCTAGTCAGAAACCCAGGCGCGACGGTATCCATAGTGGACGGCTTCCTGGTCGGCGTCTGCATCCATGTTAGGAACGGCCGTAACCTCAACACCTGGCGGATAGGTATAAAACGCACAACCCCTTTAACCCCCCAAATATGGAAAATAAAGTATCAAACGTTACGGTGCAGGGAGTAATAAACCCAGTACCGGCGGCTTTGGTGAGTGAGAAAACGGGCTCCCAGTCGTCGAGATCAAATTACCGTAATACTTCTAACCCGGTAGCACACCTGGCTGAATTAGAAGGTAAAACTACAGGCAACACAAATAAGGAGCGGTGGAATACGGAAAACCCTTTCCGTAGAAACTCTGGAATTCCAAGGTCCCCACCAACAACGCAAAGTGCTTCACCACAGATGGAGTACACCACACCGAACGTGCAACTCGCAGCCCAGATAGAAAATAGCCCGGGAAACGAATATTTCGTAGAACTCGGAAATCTTATATCAGGACTAATAGAGTTTATGAAGGACAAAAACAACGTTCATCACGCAATAAAGGAGAAGGCAAGAGCCATAAAAGCAATGTACAACAAAGCTAGAGCGGAAGTGCCTAACAGGGTGACAGCTAGAGTACCTGAAACAAGGGACAAGTCAACCCAAACCACTACGGAGAAGCGACAACCTGAAAAAGACTCTAAGCGAGGAAGAGAATCTGAGGAAGTATCACCAGAACCTTATCAGGCTAAAAGAAGTAAAAACACAGGTAAAACACAAGAAGATATGCGGTTGGTAAACCATGATGCCACAGGAAACCCACACACCAGGGAGGAAACTAATCCTTGGAAAACTGTGAAACCCAAAAGGAAGCGCAGAAGGAAACCCAAAAAGAAACCTCAAAAAAGAAAGGAAAAGAAAGATGTTATGATTATATCAGCGAAAGGAGAAACAAGCTATGCGGATATACTAAAGCATATAAAGTCAGATCCAAGTCTTAAGGACCTTGGAGAACGGGTGTCTCGTATAAGAAGAACCCTGAAAGGAGACCTACTTTTGGAAATTGACACGAACGACAAAGATAGCGTTAGGCAGTTTCAAGGAAAGGTGGAAAAGTCGGAAGGGTTGCAAGCAAATATTGTAACACGCACAGCGGAGACACTAATTGAATGCAAAGACATCGATGAGATAACAACAAAAGACGACATAAGCAGAGCTCTTAACGACCTGCTAAGTGTATCGGAACTAAGGGAATCGGACGTTAGAAGCCTTAGAAAGGCTTACGGCGGCACACAGATAGCAACGATAAGCCTACCAGTTGAGCTTGGACGCAGGGCCCTTGAAATTGGGAAGGTCAGAATCGGATGGGTGGTATGCCGGTTGCGGCAAAAGGTGCTTTTGAGAAAATGCTTCCGATGTCTAGAATATGGACATGTTACTTCATCGTGCTCAAATCATCACGATAGGTCGAAGTTGTGCAGGAAGTGCGGAGAAAGCGGACATATCGCGAAGGAATGTACTAGCAATCCAAACTGCATGTTTTGTAGGGAAGTGGAGGGCGCATCTGTGAATCACGTGGCAGGGAGTGGAAGATGTCCCGTATTCAGACGGGCTCTTAGCAAACTGCGAGGATGAGAATTCTGCAACTAAATCTCAACCGGTGTCAGGCGGCGCAGGACTTGCTTTCGCGGATCATCCGCGAAACTTGTGTTGACGTCGCCATTCTCTGCGAACAGTATAAAAACATGAATGATAATGTTTGGGTGAAAGACCAGTCAGGCAAAGCAGCAATCTGGGCATGTGGCAACAAAGCCATAGAGGAAATCTCGGTGCACTCAATTAACAGGAAAAAACCTGCTAAAAAGGATACCAAAGCAAACTATAGTGGCTGGGCCTCTAAGCGATTGGACGTGTAAGTTTTCAAGCAGGAATTTGAAAACAACATAGAACTGAATGGTACAGCAGTGCAAAAGGTCAGACAAATTTCATTGAAACTCAAACGGGCATGTGACGCATCCATGCCAAAACGAAGAGCGACAAGAAATTGCCCACCCAACTATTGGTGGAACACGGAAATAAGCGACCTCCGATCGAAGTGTTTAAGAGCTAGAAGACAAGCAACACGTAGTAGAGGGCGGCACAACTTTGAAGAAGCAGTCTGCGAATTCCAGGCGGCAAGACGGGAGTTCCAACATGCTATTTTGAGGAGTAAGAAAAATAGCTTTAACAAGATATGCCTTGAGGCAAATGCAGACCCTTGGGGAAAGGCGTACCGAGTGGTAACATCACGACTTAAAAACAGGAAATCCCCGCAACCAGGTTGCCCAGTCCTGCTAGAAAGAATTGTAAAATCCTTGTTCCCAGAGCATGGGAGTGAAACTCGAGCCGAAACAAGTATAACACAAACGGAAAACATACCGCTGGTAACGGAAGAAGAAGTGCTCAATATAACTGAGAGAATCGGAGACAACAAAGCTCCAGGGCCGGATGGAATCCCTAACAACGCTCTTAAGGTCGCGATTAAAGGAGCAACAAACTTATTCGTGGAGGTATTCAACGAATGCTTAAAGGAAGGAGTCTTCCCAGAACAGTGGAAAAAGCAGAATCTGGTGCTAATACCAAAACCAAATAAACCCATCGGATAGGCCAATATGTCTACTCGACACGATTGGAAAATTTTTTGAGAAAATCATATGCAATAGATTGCTGCCCATTATAGAGGCAAAGGGCGGGCTTTCAAGCCGACAATACGGATTCCGGAAGGCTAGATCGACAATCGATGCGATACGTATGGTGATAGAAAATGCCCGAACGGCGATAGAAGGGAAGGGAGCAAATAGAAAATACTGTGCCATAATAACGCTGGACGTAAAGAACGCATTTAACTCTGCAAATTGGGCAAAAATAATTGAAAAGCTAAAGAGAATTGGCATTCCGACATGCCTAGCTAAGGTAATAGAAAGCTATTTCACAGACAGGAAGTTTTGCTACAACACCGATGAAGGTGTCGTAACGCGCCAAGTCACTGCAGGAGTTCCGCAGGGCTCGGTGCTTGGCCCGCTTCTGTGGAACATAATGTACAACGATGTACTCGAGTTGGATATCCCGGTAGAAGCAAACATTATAGGTTTCGCCGACGACATAGCTGTTACGGTCGCGGCAAGATTCGTAGACGAAGTCGAGCTTATCTCCAATGAAGTAGACTGGACCATCCAAAATTGGATGAAGAGTGCAGGTCTTGAGCTCGCGGAGCATAAGACTGAGGTCGTACTCGTTTCAAGCAGGCGAAAACGAGAAAATATCAGAATCCTGGTGGGAGAGCATCAAATTGCCTCAAAACCGAGTTTGAAATATCTGGGAGTTTTTATCGATGCGAGACTAAACTTCGGAACACATGTCGAGTACATTGCCAACAAGGCGGCAAACGTCAGAGCAGCATTGGAAAGAATGATGCCAAATGTGGGCGGACCTAGGCAATGCAAAAGGAGAATTATATCCACAGTGGTGAGCTCAGTTATATTATACGCCGCCTCCATATGGACAGGAGCTTTGAATATAAAAAGCATAGCGAAAAAACTGAAGTCGGTATACAGACTATCTGCCCTACGAGTATGCTGCTCATATCGAACCAATTCTGATGAAGCGGCCCAAGTCATATCGGGAATGATTCCCATAGATATTTTAGCAGATGAAGCTAAGAGATTAGACGATATAAGGAGAACCTCAACACAACCTGGCAATAGTGTGCGTAAACTTGAGAGAGAAAAATCTATAAGACGATGGCAGAGTAGGTGGGAAGCCAGCCGCAAGGGGAGATGGACTTTCAAACTTATTCCGGATATAAATAATTGGTTAAATAGAAGACATGGAGAGGTAAACTACTACTTGACGCAATTCCTCTCTGGTCATGGAGGTTACCGTAGCTACCTATACAGATTTGGCCTGGACAGTAGTCCATACTGTCCTACATGTTCGAATCAAGAAGAAGATCCTGAACACGTCATGTTCCACTGCCCACGCTTTAGGTACGATCGGCAGAAAGCAGAAGAAGAGATTGGGACACAGCTGCACGTTGAAAACATTATAAGTATAATTCTCAGCAGAAAGGAATACTGAGACATAGTATGCTCAATGATTAGAAACATTCATCAAAAATTAGTAATGGAGGAGAGACTAAGGAAAGCTCAAACAACGGACGAAGCCTAAATATGGCTTTCGGACCCTGCGATGCAGTATCTCTAGGGACAGTTCCGCAGGGTGCTGAATGACGCAGGAGGTGTTTTTTAGTCGGTAGGAATCCGTCATATCCTGGGGTCAAGAAGGACACGGGAATCTTATGCAAGATTCTACACCTGCCTAATGGAAAAAAAAAAAAAAAAATACTTTGTGAGCAGGGGTGCCAGATGATTTTGGTAAGAAATCGGCATATTTTCCAAAAAAAAAATCGGCATTATCGGCACTTTAATTTAAAAAAATCGGCAAAAAATCAGCAAACCAAAAATACCTATTTTATATGTATGCCCGTAATTTCTACGAAGAGATATCTAGCTGAGTATATTATCTATGGTGTTACGACATTTTCATAATTTTAACACGTATGTATGTATATCTTACCTATGCGTTGAACTGTAGTGTAAGGATGGACACTGTAAAAAAACATCGATGTTTTTTTCGATTCGATGCATCGAAAACATACATCGATGTTGCATCGATATTTCATGAAATACATCGATGTTGTTATACATCGATTTATTTTTTAATTATTTATTATTATTATATTTTCGAAAAATCTTTAGTTTATTTTACATCTCCCAATACTTTTTTTCAATACTGTAAACAATAAACAAACAGCAAAATATTTTCCTTTGTTGAACTTGTGCATAATTTGTTAGCTTTTATTTTAATTACGCGTGGTTATCAAGCTGTTTGTTGGGAGTAAAGATGCCAAACCCAAACTTATTCGCCGAATATAATAGTGTTGACAGTTGTTCGCATAATATTTACCACGTTTACATATACAAACTAGAGTCATGCCAACACATATAGATATGTATACACATCTATATACCAATCTACACGTTCTGTATACAATTTGTCATTTCGATGTATCGAAAGAAAACATCGATGTTTTCCGATTGTTTACGAGCAAAAAAACATCGGATTATATCGATGTTTCGGCGCAATACATCAAGTGTTTTAAAAACATCGATGTTTTTTGTCCATCACTACTGTAGTGTATTTTACACTATCGATTTTTGACAGTTTATTCAAAAAACTAATAAAAATACAAATGTTGCCATATTTTTGAAGAAAATTTAAAGGAAAAAACACGTAGGCAAAGTAAACGTCGAAATTACTAATAGTTTTACCGGATAGGCAAAGATAACTGTTAGGTACGAACACAACCAGATATCTGTTTGTAGATATTATTTT
Organism: Pollenia labialis; assembly: GCA_949318255.1. NCBI lineage: Eukaryota > Metazoa > Arthropoda > Insecta > Diptera > Polleniidae > Pollenia > Pollenia labialis. Next base: position 26,645,317 of record OX439142.1, on the reverse strand, counting down.
GTGTTACTTTATTATTTTTGTTAAAAAAATAACAACACAGAACAATTCGGCATAACATTATGTTAATAGCACGAAAAATAACAAACAAATCAATAACAATAAAAGTTGCTAATTTAAATTGTAATTTATTAAAAACAAAAATTTATGTTTATATTCTGTATTTTAGCGTAAATTGTTCTTAAGTTTTGTACTTTTGGTTTTTATAGATACATATGAGCTTGACATTTTTATTAAATCCAAAATTTTAATATCAGCATCAAATAGTTTCATTTAAAATAATCTTTAGAGTGAAGAATTGCTTTCAAAGATTAATTTTGCAGGGTGCATAAAAATTTTGTTTAATTATATAGCTAAAATTTCTTTCCACATTGGCGGAAGAATGTTAAAGCCCCATGATTTGTTAGAAATGCACCAGGGGAATTCCCACTTTTAAATCTTTAAATTATTTTGCCAAAAAGTTTGTAAATTTACTTGACTTTCTTGCAAAAGATTGGCAATCTGATGTACCTGCATCATCCTCAATTGAATAGTTAATTTCAGAAACCCGTCAACTTTCATTTAAAATAGGCATACTTAACGGGCTTCTGAAATAAACGATTCAATTGCGCTTTTATGATTTACATTTTTGAGTGAATATGAATTTAGTTTGCCACAACTTTTTTCTAAGTATTAATCTATTTCCAAATTCAAACATAAAGTACTTTATATTTTTAAATTTAATTTTTTTTCTCTTTACCTGTCAAAAAAATTTAGGATTTTTTTTGTACAATTGAAACATTTTCAAATAAAATGTGTGTGTTGGCTTAGACATACATAACAAACAAATCTAACCTTTATTTTCTTAAGCGCTGAATTAATAACAGTTTACTCTTTTTCATGAAACAAGTATTTAATTTTCACCCAAAATCAACAAGTTGCTCTAAATTCAACAAAAAGTTACCGAGTTTTAAATGTTTATCAAAAAATCGGCATTATTGGAGCAAAAATCGGCAAAACGGCACTTTGATAATTTAGAGGCAAAAAATCGGCAAAATGCCGATAAATCGGCAAATTTGGCAGGCCTGTTTGTGAGATGGAAATCTAATGAGTTTTGTTAAAAATAAAGTATAAACACTCTCACATGAAATAAAATCCAACGCTGATCCAATGAAAAGTATTATTGTATAGAAATTAAAAAAGAAAAAAAAAAAAAAAAACGATGAATACTTGTCATTTTCATGCATTCACACTATCCGACTTTTACATATTACTTGAGTTTTTGACATGTATTAATATAAAGTATAATAGTGTAAACTAGCCTTAAGTGATACGTTTTCGTTTAAAAACTGTCAAGGAATAACAATTTATTTTCTGTATTTAAAATAAATGTTACAATTAAACACAAACAATATTGATTTATTTACAATATATAAGACAAGTTATAATATTTACAGGTTCAGAATGAATAGAATGAAGCAGAATGACCAGCATTGTTAACATTTTGTAAATATTATAATAGAGAACCAACTGTGAGAGAGTTCAGACGTATTTTAATTTGCTCCGTCTAAAAAAATCTTCTAAAATAATATCTTTGTTTATAAACGTTTACTTATTAAATATCAATTGAATAACAATAAACAATAATAATTTTATACTTAGTTCTATGTGAAAACAATAAAACAACATTACAATTTTTAATTTATTTGAAATAATTTTTTTGTAACAAACTAAAATTATAAACACAACAAACCACACAAAAAAATAAAACAACAATATAACAAACTTTTAAAAAAAAACAAAAACCAGAAGAATAATAAGCAAAAAAAAAAACAACATGATGAATACGCGCCAATCATCCAAGAGAACTGCAGTTGATGCTGATTTAAGTAATATAGAAATCCCTGCAGTACTTGATGATGAAGGGGTTTCGCGGTTATGGCAATGGTTAGATGAAAAAATGTCAAAACAAACTGAGTGTATTAACCAACAAATCTCACAATTTTGTGCTGTCTTAAGAGAGAGTGAGTCTCGAAGTTATGGTTACCCCTAATATCGTGATCACACCTAATAATATAATTTAACACGCGCAACATAGAATAATGCTTACTTTCACTTTTATGTTTTGAACTTTTTCGTGTCCGGTCACACGAGCAAAATTAATAATAATTTTGCCAACATGTAAATTAAACAGTAAACAATTCTCAAGAATTAAACTATTACGAAATTAAGTGCAATTACACTTGTTTGCGATAAACACAAACAAGTCAAATAAATTAATTTAACGTTTCCGGTCGCGCAGACAAAATTACCAATAATTTTGCCACAAGTAAAAATACGGTAAACAATTCCACAGAATTGTTTACCAAAAAATTATTACCAAATCGAATGCACTTATTTGTGATCAACACAAATAAGTTCATTCATGCTTCCGGTCAGCAATTCCTCAGAATTTCTTACCGGCAAGATTGACACAAAAAGAAAGGTATATAAAATAAAATAAATCTAAGTTTAAGTTGGTAGTTTTTTGTCATAAGCTAGTGAGTGCAGTTCAAGTGTTAATTTTAAGCTTAATTTTAAGAATCAATAAAGTGAATTTATTTTTTTTAAAAACTTAAAATAAATATCCTTTTACTGGCGCAGTCGGTAGGATACCCAAGTATCCTTGGATTTTTTTATTATATAAGTGAAAATTATATAATAAAAGGATACTCAACATTTTAATGTTTAATCGGGTATTTTCTGCAAAACATTTCTTCTTTAAACGACAACGTTTAAAATTAAATTTGGAAAAAAATATTAAAAATAAAATTTGTGTTATTGTTGCTTGACTGAATTATATAAAAAAAAGGATAATTAACATACACATATATCTAATTGAACTTTAACGGTTAATATACAACAAAAAATATTGGTGTTTAAAAAAAATAAAAATAATAACCAAAAACTCAAAATTTATTTTTGAGAAAGTGTAAAAAATAAAGCTTCGGTTATCCTTGATGAACTAGAAATCAAAAATAGTACAATATTGATTTTTATAAAACAAAAACATAAACTTTAAAAATAAAATAAAAAACCAAAAATAAAAGAGAAAAACTAAAAATTAATATCCAAAGGATAATAAGAGTTAATATCTAAAAAAAAAAAAAAAAAAAAAAGAAAACACAACAAAACACTAAGAAAAACAATTTCTATCACAAAGGAAAACTAAATATTACGAAGAAAAAAAGAGAGAGAACTACAAACCACAGCTAAGAAAATTAATACCAATATACAACAAGTTACTACACAAAACCATCAAGAATCTACATTTTGGAGGAGTGCCCCTTGCAGACATCTTTTCCTGGAAACCACTACGGACCTATGTTTTCGGAATACCCTTATAAAGTAAGAATATTATATTAGCAATTATTATAAACTATTAGTATTAAGATATTTAGAAAAAAGTTGTTCTTTCCAATATCGTGAATAACACATTTCTCTATGAGTGACACCGATTCATTATCGGATTATCCATCAGACTTAGAATTTATTGAAGAACCATTGGACTTCCACTCCGAACACCCACTCGATTCAGGAATCGAGTCTAACGACGGCTACCTTACAGATACAAACGAAGACATAGTAAGTGAAGGAAGAACAACTAGAAATAAACGCCTTTTCGCAAAAATACTAACATTAAGACGGTTTCACTAAATTCAAATTTTTTTTCATTATTACAATGACGGAACCACAGGCAACCCTCTCTATCTCTATTAACCCCCTCAAATATCTAGATAGGCTCCCAGAATTTAGTGGAGATTACCGGGACCTTCAAACATTTATTAGTTTAATAGATAGAGTCCACCCTATACTTAGAGCTTACGACGAACCTTCACAATACCTCTTCTCGGACATCATTAAAAGCAAATTAAAGGGAAAAGCAAGGGAAACCATCGAAATTAACTGCCAAGCTCAATCTTGGACAGACATAAAAGCAATACTATTAAATAACTTTGGCGACAGGTATAATATAGAAGAACTGTTCTACAGACTAAAGGGGGTAGTATTTAGAAATAATTGTATAGACTTCTACAATGATCTTAAACAAAGCTTACGGAGCTTAAATAACAAAACCCTGATGACAATAGGAACGGGCCCTGCAGCTAACGAGTGCGCAAAGAATAATATGAAAACGGCTTTGAACATATTTAAAGAGAAAATCCCGGAACCTATGAAAACGATATTGATATGCAGGAACCCAGGTAGCTTGGAGGAGGCAATGGAAATATTATTTCAATCCGGATACGCCCATGCAAAAGGCTCAAACGAACTTTTTAGTACAAGTAGAAATGAAAACAGGAGACGCCCACACGATAGATCAAACACACTGCCCCGACCATTAAATCAAAATCGCGGAAATTACCAAAATAATCCCCACCACCAAAACAATTTTACAACCTTAAACCAACCTTTCAACAATAACAGGAACCACCAAATACCTTCAAATACCCAGTACAATCCCAACAACCGTCAATACCAACCTTTCAACAATAACAGGAACCACCAAATACCTTCAAATACCCAGTACAATCCCAACAACCGTCAATACCAACCTTTCAACAATAACAGGAACCACCAAATACCTTCAAATACCCAGTACAATCCCAACAACCGTCAATACCAACCACCAGCGGAACCCATGGATGTAAACATGATTCAAACATCCAACGAACATTGTCCCCCTAGTGGAACTAACCACGATTTCAACAGCTTTGCAAATTCGGCTAGTCGCAACAATAATACCCTGAATTTTCAGCAGCCGGCCTCGCAGGCGAATTACCCCATATAATAATAAAGGGAAACCTCAAATTTATTGTGGACACGGGAGCCACCCACTCAATAATCAACCCTGACCTTTGCAACCCTAAATGGAAAACTGAAACATCAACAATTAAACTCAAGACATTACAGAACATCGTTACAACACAAACTACGTACAAAGTGCCCTTGTTTGAAGAACTTGGATGTACTAACGATTGGATTTACCTAATCGAGTGCAAATTCCATGAAACTTACGACGGAATATTAGGAAATGACGTGCTCCAAAGATACAAAGCAATAATAGACTATGAATCGAACCAATTAAAAATGAACGAGAAAACTATCCCTTTACATTTTTTGGACGAGAAAATTATAAAATTTATAACTAACACAGAATGTGGACTAGTCCACATAAAGGACCACTACAACGCAAACAGGGAACTAGTACTCGAAGAAGGAATATATAACGTCCAACATTTTAAGGTAGAAGTAAAAACTAGGTATCAATGTCCTAGCGTAGTGCACGTGAAACCACAAGATTCTTGGCCCGTCACCTATGAAAATTATTACATTGGGAACGGAACACTATACGAAAAACGTCCAGTGCAACCAATCCCAAGCTACCCGATCAGAATGAACCATCTCAACTCAGAAGAAAAAAAAAATTAAGTAAATTAATAAGAAATTACGTAGACATGTTTTATAACACTAATTCCGAATTTACGTTTACAAACGTTATCAAACACCGAATTAATACAACCGATGACAAGCCAATATTTACCAGCTCGTACCGCTACCCCTACGTCCACAAACAAGAGGTAAAGACACAAATCGAAGAAATGTTAAATAATAACATAATTCGGCCTTCCACCTCACCATATTCAGCACCCATATGGATCGTACCAAAAAAGGACGATGCAAGTGGCGAAAAGAAATGGCGTCTAGTTATTGACTATCGTAAACTAAACGATAAAACTATTGATGACAAATACCCTATTCCTAATATGGAAGAAATACTGGACAAGCTAGGAAGAAGCATGTACTTCACCACGCTTGACCTCGCTAAAGGGTTCCATCAGGTTGAAATAGACGAGAGAGATGTCCACAAAACTGCATTCTCTGTTGAAGGAGGGCATTATGAATTTCTAAGGATGCCCTTTGGCTTAAAGACGGCACCAGCCACATTTCAACGTCTAATGAATGTTGTACTGGGTGACTTACTAGGAAAAATCTGCCTTGTCTATCTAGATGACGTAATTATTTTTTCTACGTCACTTGAAGAGCATCTGAACTCAATCAGATTGGTATTAAACCGAATTAAAAAGGCCAACCTTAAAATTCAACCGGACAAATGCGAATTCCTAAAAAAGGAAACGGAATTTCTTGGACACATCGTAACCCGCGAAGGGATAAAACCAAACGACAAAAAAGTGTAATGTGTAGCCAACTACCCCTTGCCGAAAACCCCAAAGGAAATTAAACAGTTCCTTGGTCTCAGTGGGTACTACCGCAAATTTATAAAGGACTACGCAATGGTTGCAAAACCTATGACTAAGTACCTTAAGAAAGATGTAAAGTTAAACATTAACGACCCCGAATATCTAAAAAGTTTTAATAAATTAAAAACACTTCTCACTAGTAATCCAATTTTGAAATACCCTGACTTTGATAAAAAATTTGTAGTAAATACTGACGCTAGTAATTACGCGTTAGGTGCTGTCCTCTCCCAAGACAATCATCCAATCTGCTTTGCTAGCAGAACACTAAATGAACACGAAATTAATTACAGCACGATTGAAAAAGAACTCCTAGCCGTTATATGGGCAGTAGGGTATTTCCGCCCATACCTATTCGGAAGAAAATTCACCATCCAAACCGATCACCAACCATTACAATGGTTGTTCTCCATCAAAGAACCCAACTCCAAACTTGTGAGATGGAGACTGAAATTGGAAGAATACGACTACGACATCGTCTATAAACGTGGAATAAATAATGGAAATGCCGACGCATTATCTCGAATCCCACCTAATAACCCACAAATAAACACAATAGAAACCGCTAACGAAATTAGGGAAGTCACAACACCAATTAATTTTTATAGAAACCAAATTATTATATCCAAAATTACCTCTGGATCTATCAAAATACGTACCAAAAAAATATTTCGAAACACTAGAAAGACCTTCCACATTAAAGAATTAGATCGCGAAACAACTATAACCTTAATCAAAACACATTTTAACCCAACTCAGGTTAACGCAATCCTAATCGAGGACTGTTTTTTGGATACGTTCAAAACCGTGTATAGCGAAATTTTTCAAGGCGTTAACTTTCGAATAATAAGATGCAAAACAATGCTCGAGGACGTAGAAGACGACACTAAGCTAACAGAAATAATTAAATTAGAACACCTCAATAATAATCATAGGGGGATCCAAGCGGTCTATGAGGAACTTAAATTAAAATTTTACAATCCTAACTTAAGACTCATGATAACCAAATTCATAAACAACTGCGAAATCTGCCTTTTAGAAAAGTATGACCGTAACCCACCTAAAATACCTTACAAGGTAACAGAAACGCCAAACAAACCACGAGAAATAATTCACATCGACGTATTTTACACTCTAGACAAAAAGCAATTTATGACGTTAATCGATAAGTTTTCTAAGTACGCAATGGCTTTTCCAATAAACGGAAGGAATTGCGGCGAATTTAAAAATAAGCTATTGCAAGTTATTAGTATGTTCGGGAAAGTTGGAAAAATAGTTGTAGACAATGAGTTAGGATTCAAAGCATCGGAAATGCAAACATTTCTGGAAAAAGAAAACATTAGTATACACTTTACGTCAAACAGTAATCATACATCTAACGCTGACATAGAGAGATTACACAATACAATAAATGAACACATCCGACTCCTAAGACATGACGAAAAAAGTAAAGACGAGACAATTGAAGAAAAAATTATGAGGATTATAGGGTTTTATAACAATACCATCCATAGCACCACCGGTATCAAACCCATAGACTTTGTAAATGGTAAAATAAGCGAGGAGAAGTACAAAGATATACACGATCGAATGGAAGCTAAGAAAGATAAATACATATCTAAATTAAATAAGAATAGAGTAGATGTAGATTTAAGAGAAGGAATCAATTATATTAAGGAAATAAGAGGGGGAAAAAATCATAGAAGGTATAGAAAAGTCGATGCGAACAAAATTGACGACGACCACTTACAGACTAAACGAACCGGGCACAAGTACTACAAAACACATGTAAAACCCAAAAAGAAGTACCAAACCACGGATAACTCTTATAACTAACGAAACCCTAATCGACTCTCTTTACAGATGACTACCTGGATACTTACAGCGACATTCCTTACAACCGTTCTTTCCCAATCAATTGACATACAGGACTTAACCAACAATAACGGCTACTTGCCAATAAAATTGGAAGACGCAAAAATCATCGAACATTACAACAAAGTAATACACATTGTCAACACAACCTATTATGCAGAGACACTAGATTTAATATCAAAAAATATACGTACTTTAAATATAACAACCACGGAAACAAAGATCCTACTAGACACAACTACAAAGAACTTCATTTTACTAAAGGCCAAGGTAGAAAACCTCATTCCACACTTCAGACCAAAACGGGGACTGATAAACGTACTAGGAAAGGGACTAAAAATTATAGCTGGAACAATGGACAGTGACGATGAGGCCCAAATTAACAAATCATTAAAATTATTATATAACAACCAAAAAGCCCTAACCGAGCGAACAGATAAACTTACATACTTTAACAGTGTAATTTCATCTCAAATTCATAATATTACAAATCATATAAACAAGAAACAAATCTTAATAGAAACCTACCTTAACGAATTCAAAAACTATATACAGAATAAAATAGCAACACTAGAAGATGAAGTTGCATTCATGGCACACATATACCAGATAAATAATGATATTTCACTCCTGAAAGACCATATAGATAATATCGGACAAATCATATTTTCCAGCAAACTTGGTATTATACCCTCAGACGTACTAACAAAAACCGAACTAAACCTCATAGAAGATTTCGACAGCTATACTAACATAAAAATAACCGTAGGTGCATACGATTCCATGATTATGATAATTCTTCTTATACCACAATACTGGAAAGAACCTCTTTCAAAAATCATATTTGAACCAATCCCTAATAATCATAATTACTCTATAAGCTTAGAAAATAAAGAAGTTCTTGTAGATGCAAATAATAATATTTTTAATACCAATGTAAAAGATAATTTGAAAAAGAATCTGATTAAATTAAACGATTCATGTCTAACAAAAATAATAAATTTTAAAACAGCACAATGTAATATGGAAAAATCAGGAAAAACTATTGTAACAGAAATTATACCTGGTATCCTAGTATTTAATAACTTTTATGATAAAATCAAACAGAACTGCAATAAAAATAATATAAATATGCAAGGAAATTTCCTTATAAAATTCCAAAACTGTGAAATAACAGCATTAAATAAGACATACCTAAATTTAAAAATTCAAATATATGATAAATTTATTTTACCCAACATAATTACTAAAATAGATAAAAAACCAAATAATATAACCAGTTTAAAGCTAGAATCTTTGTATTTTGCCCAAACAATACAAGAAGAAACTATTAAATCAATTATGTATCAGAATAAAAACTCTAATATAGTCGCCATAAGCATAGATATAATAATAATATTTGTAATAATAATCTTAGCAACAACCTTCTTTTTTAAGAAAAAAGTGTCAATCTTTAAACTTTCGTCGGAGCCGCAAGCTAACGGTGGGGGAGTTATGGTTACCCCTAATATCGTGATCACACCTAATAATATAATTTAACACGCGCAACATAGAATAATGCTTACTTTCACTTTTATGTTTTGAACTTTTTCGTGTCCGGTCACACGAGCAAAATTAATAATAATTTTGCCAACATGTAAATTAAACAGTAAACAATTCTCAAGAATTAAACTATTACGAAATTAAGTGCAATTACACTTGTTTGCGATAAACACAAACAAGTCAAATAAATTAATTTAACGTTTCCGGTCGCGCAGACAAAATTACCAATAATTTTGCCACAAGTAAAAATACGGTAAACAATTCCACAGAATTGTTTACCAAAAAATTATTACCAAATCGAATGCACTTATTTGTGATCAACACAAATAAGTTCATTCATGCTTCCGGTCAGCAATTCCTCAGAATTTCTTACCGGCAAGATTGACACAAAAAGAAAGGTATATAAAATAAAATAAATCTAAGTTTAAGTTGGTAGTTTTTTGTCATAAGCTAGTGAGTGCAGTTCAAGTGTTAATTTTAAGCTTAATTTTAAGAATCAATAAAGTGAATTTATTTTTTTTAAAAACTAAAAATAAATATCCTTTTACTTCTCGACTTGCAGAAGATATAAAATCTACGGTTAAAGAAGCAGAGGATCGTCTCTTAAATGAGATTGATAAGAGGTATTATGAAATAAGAGTTGAGTTAAACCGTGTTACTGAAAGAGTTGCAAAACTTGAAACAGTGACGGGTGAAATTATAGACCTAAAGGATGAAATCAAAAAATTAAAAATTCAATCGAAAAAGCACTCAAATTCCATCGTTGCGTGTGATTTGCGTATTAATAGAATTCCTTTTCATGTTGATGAAAACTTACACCTACTATTTGATACCATTTGTAAAATTCTTAAAATTTCTACTCCGCCAGTGCAGTTTATTCACCGCTTACAAAATAAAAACAACAAAAATGATGAAATTTCTCCTGATGGTGTTATTATTGCTAGGCTAATGACCCCGTATGATAAAAATTTTGTTCTAAAAGCATTAAATGAATATAAAAAGAAAAACAAAAATTTAATGTTAACCTTACTCGGGTTCCAGCCTGATGAACAAAATCAATATTTTTATATACATGAAAATTTAACAAATGGGAATTACAAGATACTTAGAGAAGCAGTTACCCTGAAGAAGCAAAAAGTTCTGCAATCAGCCTATTCATTTCGAGGCATTGTATATGTTAAGCGTTTGAGTACGGATAAACCGTTCTGTGTTGAAAACTTAGATGCACTTAATAGTTTTTTTCGTTCCAATGAAGATGAGTTTATCCAGCCGACCGGTACTATGTAACTTCATGTCGCTGATTTATGTTAAAATCTTTATTTTCAACTATATTATTTATAACTTTTTCTTAAAAATTTATATGTTAAAATTTACACTAAATTTGATATTTTTTGCATTTTTTTTACTTATCTTAACACAAATTGCGTTGGGTTTAGCGTTGGGGATTTTTCTGGTATATACTTATTTTTCTATCTAGATGACTAATCGTAATAGTTTTGAAGTAAACTCCAAAGATGTCACAATTTGTATGGTGAAAATTCTTGCCAAACAGAAACAAGGTTTACAAATTTCCCACATAAATGCTCAAAGTTTAAAGCCAAAAATTGATGAATTTAGATGGATTTTCGAAAATTCGAACGTGGATGTCATATGCGTGTCTGAGACATGGTTTAATAAGTCAACCTCAGATGGTCTCATATCTTTACATGGATATAAAGTATTTAGATCTGATAGACTGGTTGGAGGCGGTGGTGGTGTTGCCATATATGTCAAAAACAATATCAATTGTAAACTCTGCAGTAAAACAGAAAAAAATGAGGTAATCGAATATATCTTTCTTGAAATCTCATCTTTTGGAAGAAAAATGTTAGTTGGCTGTGTATATAGACCGAACAGTTCTATTGTTTATACAAATTTTATTTTTAAAACCGAAACCTTAATTATGCCATACAACGATATATTGATAGCAGGAGACTTTAATTCTAACTTCTTAACGGAAACCTCGTTTAGAAACAGTATGGAATCGATAGGACTCACACCTACTAACACATCTACAGCTACTCATTTTACAAAAACCAATAGCACGCTTTTAGATCTTATTTTCGTGGGAGATACATCGAAAGTTCTGCTTTACGATCAAGTTTCAGCTTCATGTTTTTCCAAACATGACTTGGTATTTGCAGCATATGACTTCTTGGTAGAACAAAAAGAACAATCCTATTCATATCGTGACTTTAGAAACTTAAACCACAACATTTTAAATGAAAACGTTTTACAGATAAACTGGAGTAATATTTACAATATGACATCTGTAGATGAGCAACTGTCCTTTCTTGAGGATAATATCTTACAACTGTATGATGAAACAGTACCTTTGAAAACAAAAATTATTAAACCAAAAAACAACCCGTGGTTCAATGCTACTATTCAACATGCAATTAGAGGAAGGGATTTGGCGTACTCACGGTGGAAACGTTTTAAGACAGTAGATCTAAAGGCTGATTTTCGTTCTGCAAGAAAGAAAGTCAATAACCAGATAAGAATCGCAAAGTCCGAGTATTATTCCAAGCGATTTGGTTCTGCTCTTGAATCCAAACGTACTTGGAAAACTATTAAGGATATTGGAATTGGTGATCCTGTTAAAAATGTAACCTCCTCTATCGACGCTGATAACCTCAACAATATTTTTGCTAATAGCCCAATGGTAACACCAAGCAACACAACATTGGTCAACAATACATTTTACACCAGCAACAACAATATGTCTGAGCAAAATATGTTTGAGTTCTCATGCGTTGCCCAGCTTGATGTTTTTGCCAGTTGCATTCAAATCAAATCTAATTCTGTAGGATATGATAATCTTCATCCAAAATTTATTAAAGTTATATTACCGGTTCTCCTGCCATATATAACCCATTTATTTAACACCATTATCACTACAAGTAATTTTCCTGTTAAGTGGAAACATGCAAAAATAATTCCAATTCCAAAATCGAACACCGAATATCGACCAATTGCTATTCTTAGCTTTCTGTCGAAAGTATTGGAAAAGGTTTTGCACCGCCAAATAAGTTCCTACGTTTATGATAATCATTTACTATCTGATAAACAGTCAGGTTTTCGTCCAAACCACAGCTGCGTAACTGCTTTAGTTGAAGTCTCAGAGAATATACGGCGAGAACTTGATGATGGTAATATTAACTTTTTAGTTCTACTTGATCACTCTAAAGCTTTTGATACGGTAGACCACCAAATTTTATGTACAAAGCTTAGGACTCTTTTTAACTTTTCATCTTCATCAACAAAACTAATTTCATCGTACCTCACTAATCGTATTCAATCGGTGTTCATAAACAACAAAGCATCTAATCCCTTATCACTGTCTAGAGGTGTACCTCAAGGATCAATTTTAGGCCCAATATTATTTTCAATTTACGCTAACGATCTGCCGCAGCAATTAACTCATTGTAGTGTCCACATGTATGCAGATGATGTACAATTATACTTGAGTAGTCCAGTAGCATCAATTAAGGAAAACATTGACAAACTCAATTACGACCTAAACAACATATATCATTGGGCATCTCAAAATGGTCTGTGCTTAAATCCACGAAAATCAAAATGTCTGGTTATTCACAAAAAAACCGTCACACCTTTAATCGAAAATAATATCCTTATAAACAATGAGAAAATTGACATCGTAAAAACGGCAAAAAATCTGGGATTAGTGTTTAACAGCAACTTAACGTGGTCAAGCCATATAAATACACTGGTGGGACAAATTTATGTTAAACTAAGAGCCCTGTGGTCCGTACAATACTTTACACCGCTGAATGTCAGAATCCTACTTGCAAAAGCTTATTTGGTTCCAAGCCTTACATACGGATGCGAGTTGTTTTCTCATTGTGATTCTACTAGTACAAAAAACCTTGAAGTATTATATAACAACATCATTAGATATATATATGGACTTAAAAGGCGTGACCAAGTCTCGGCATACTCGAAAACTCTCTATGGAGTTTCTTTCGAAAGCCTTCTTAAGATAAGGGTTCTTTTGTTTTTGCATAAAGTGATTTACACCGAAAAACCGAAATACCTTTTTGAAAAAATAAGATTTCTGATCCGAAATTTCGATGCCTAGTTTCCGAATGGCAATTTTTCATTAACGCAATTCGTCTTTGGAATTCTCTTCCTTATCACCAACAAATAAACAGCAACGCAATTTCTTTTAGGGTATTCCTTTTTAAATATTTTGCCTAATTTATTTTGTCAAAATTTTTAATGTTAAAATTCTTTATGTTTAAGTTTTCTATGTTAAAAAAAATTTTTTTTTATATTAAAATGTTATGTTTGTAGAACGCGAGTGTAAAAGTGACTCGTTTAACTAATATTTAAAACAAAAACAAAAATTCAAAATTTGTTGTTGTTTTGAATGTTAGTTAAACGAGTCACTTTTGCGGTCGCGTTCTACAAACAGGCAGTAAATTTCAAAAATAGCACTGTGTAATAAATTATTTTTTTTTTCTTTTTGGCAGAAAAGCCACTACATATACTAGAGATTAATATTTTTTTTTAATATAAAAAAGGCCGATTTTCGCATTTTACTTTTTTGTGATATGCCGATGTAGCTATAGACATTCGTGCGAAAAAATTTTGGATTTAGGATGAAGGGTTACTTCAAAACAATCGGTTTAGCCGTTTGGGCATGGAAGCGCAACAAACAAACTTACACCTAATTTTTATAATATTGTTTATTAGGATATTAAGATTACCTACCTTACTACGTCAGCTTCCTCCTCCTTTTGTTCTTTTGAGTCTTCATCTTTATTTTCAATTTCCAAATTACTGACCTAAATAATAAAATGTTATTGATATTAAAATTAACAAGAAATATACACATATAAAAGAATTTAATTATTATAATCGAATGTTTATCGATCGGGTATTTATAGAAATTAATTATATATGTACATAGTACATTCAGAACTAGGGATTGAGAGGCAATGATAGATAACATTGACGAACTGTAGGGAATTAGTGGAGGACTGGAGGTTGGCTTTGGACCTTACCATTTCTGACCATAGTCGCTTGTCCTTTAGTCTAATGTTTGAGAGCTCCGACCGATGTGGAGCAACTGGTGAACACCTTCACGGGGGTATTGACCAGTAGCTAAGAGCGAGCCTGTCCGTTAAATTTTCCGGGCAGGCGTACACAGACAAGATGGTGGACAGACGAGTTGAGGACTCAAAGGTCCACCGTCAGAAGGCTGTTCAATAGAGTGACGTATACGCGTAGGGAGGAAGATTAGAGTAACTTCAGGTTGAGTTACTGGAGGTATAAGGGAGATATTAGAAGGGCGAAAAGGGACTAGTGGATTAAGTTTAGTGAGTCAGTTGAATCCGTGAGTGAGATGTCTAGGTTCAGGAGAATTTTATCTAAGGACCCGGTAGTCCCTGGATTTATTCAGAGACCTGACGGCTCATGGACGGTATCAGGCTCTGAATCTCTCTGTCTGCTTATGGAGACTCACTTTCCGGGGTGTGTGGATCCTGGGTCGGGGGAACAGGCTGTATGTGGTGACCCCTTCTCTGGGTCGGGCTCAGGCGGTGAGGAAAGGGAGACGGTGGAGGAGATGATTACCTTTGATAAGGTTACATGGACGGTAAATACCTTTGGGTCCTACAAATCGGCGGGACCAGATGGTATCTTTCCGGCGATGCTACAGAATATCGGGAAATCATCACTCCTGTTGTTGGTGGAACTATTTAGGGTATGTGTGCTGAACGGGTACATTCCTAGAGGGTGGAGGGAGGTTAGGGTTTTCTTTATTCCCAAGGCGGGTATAACCGGTCACTCTAAACCCAAAGATTTTAGACCAATCAGCTTGTCGTCTTTTTTCTTGAAGACGTTAGAAAAACTGATTGATCTACATCTGAGGACGAAGATTGACGCTGGCGTCATCAGCGGTGCTCAGCACGCCTATCTTAAGGTTAGGTCTGTTGAGAGTGCGCTGCATGATGTGTTGGTTATGAATAGCGAGGTTTGCGAAACAAGGAATACACCTTGGCGGCATTCCTGGATATACAATTTGAGGATAGAGGCTATCGGGCAGGCACTGGTTGACCTAGGGTTCCGTTGTTCTTGGTCGAATGGATAACTATGATGCTTAGCAGCAGAGTTATTCACTCGTACTGGAGAAACAAACGCTTAAGGAAATCGGTAACTAGGGGGACCCCACGGGGGGTCTCTATTCTCTACAAATTAGCATCTGTGGATGGGTTGCGGATTAGATCAATTACAAGAAGTGAGTACATATTCATTGCCCATGAACAAGTCTTAAAAATAGAAGATTCCTAAACATATCGCTCCTTTATTGCAACATAGTCATATCTACAAAAACAAACGATCTTGGCAAAAAGCGATTAAAGTTTTCAAAATGTACCGATTTAAAGATATATTTTGCTATAACTTCGGTTCAGTTTGAGATATATTACGAGAAGGTGTGAAGGAAAACTTTGCTAAAGTTACTTAAAATTTTTGATTTTTTGAGATATGACTATGATGCAATAAAGGAGCGATATGTTTATTAGGTGATAAACAAAAATTTGTGTTAGTTTATATAACAGTGAAGTGCGGGGAAACCGAAGACTCGTGTAAGATACTTCAATATACAACTGGAAAAACCTTGACATGCATTTGACTGATATAGACGTTTTTATAAAAAAGAAAAAATTGCTTCTGATTGTGAATCCGAAGCATGCTACAACGGTGCACTTTTAACTATTTGTCCAACCTCGGTAAAAAATTAACGAAATTTTCGGTAACATGATAATTCGGAAATAAAATCAGAAATATACTTTTTGACGACTTACTAAGCGCTTTGAGTGTGTCTGACAGTTATTTCCTAAGCCGTTAAAATGTTATATATTTATTTAAAATATTTAATCTATTTAATTAATTAACTTTTTTACCTCATATCATGAGTACCTCAATTTTTATTTTGTTTTTATTATTGTTTTATGAAATAACAATGACATAACAATGTTTATGTTATCTTTTTTTCTTGTATCCAGAGCATAATAATACGGAAAAAAGCATAATAATAGGTAATAAAAGCGTGAGGTAATAATAATTAAAGTTCCTATTTCAATCTTCAATTAATTTTTTAGTATTGAACCATTTCTTTTACTTTCCTTGTAAACAAGTTCCCTTACGTATTTTTATAAAAGTTTTTTTCATTAATTAAAAACAAAATTTACTTTGTATTATTTATATGGAGCGGGATTCCTGGATCACGGGAAACTTAAAAAAATTTCCATCTTTCCCGGGAATCGAAAAAGTCCGGGAAAAAAAACTCTAGTCACTATATATGTGGACAGCCTGGCGGCTCTTATGGCCGTAAGGGGCTGTTATGTGAACTCAAAGCTAGTTGATGATTGTAGGAGGGCTTTGGAGGAAGTCTTAGGGGAGTATATGCTAAGGTTGTGCTGGGTGCGGGGTCACTGCGACATAGGAGGCAATGAAGTTGCTGATGAGTTGGCAAGACAGGGCTCAGAGATGGAGGACCCTAACTGTATAGAGGCGGTTAGGCCTCCAATAGGCTTCTATTTTGGAAGAATCAGGGAGTGGATTCTGGGCGCGACCAATCGGGCCTGGGGGAACCGAACTTATTGCTTAGGAAGTCCGACTCGGGGTTGCTGCTGGGCAGGAGTAGGGTCTGCGTGAGGACCATGGTAGGAATGATCACGGCCACTGTATGATAGGGAGGATGGCGGTGAGGATTGGATCCGACTTGTCGGATATGTGCAGGTTGTGTGAGGACCCTGAGGAGTTGGAGACAGTTTAGCACTTTTTATGCCATTGTCCCAGGTTGCTGGGCAGCAGGCTGAGGTGGCTGAGCAGAAAATTCCTGGGCGAATTAGGGGACGTCGCGGGTTGCGGAGTCGAGAATCTGATAGGATTCGTAATGGGGATGGCCTGGCTGCGCGAGAGGAGACTGGGTGCTGACCGCACGTAGGGCGAATTTGGTTGAGTAGGATTTCTCTCGGGGTTGGTCCGAAACCTTCTTTTCTATCTATCTTTTATTTCTGACTTGTGCTTTCGCTGTTTATTTCACCTACTTTCTATCTTTATATAGCTATCTCTAAATGAGGCGTCACAATGGACCATACTGGTCTCTGGATGAAGGAGACTTCACACCAGCCTTTCTACCTACCTACCTACCATACTGTAAAAAATTATCAAGCAAGAGTGCTATGCCGAAACGTATATACTGCCTGTTAAACTTTTTTAATATTCATCTCAAACCCTATAAAGGATATATTCTGGTTCCTTGAAAAATTCTAAGCCTATTTAGCAATGTCCGTCTGTTGAAAACACGCTTACTTTCGAAAAACTAAAAAAAAACAATGTTATGGTGTTTTCTTTTCTGACAATAATGTTCCATGTATGTTACCATTCGGGCGGAACTGTTGCTATAATTCTTATACGTCTAACAGTTTTATTTGGTTTAATATCTTTAGTTTTTCTAAAATCTTTATGGATGAAGTTTCCTGATGATCTGGCCTAAGCAACCAGTGAAATGCGCATAGGAATAGCTTATCCCATCAACAATAAATTTCAAGTGTTTTTATCAATAATAAAAACTGGGAATTAAGCACGAATAACAAAATCTTTTGAAAATTTCTTAATATGTTGTAAAAATAAATGGCAAATTTGTTCCATTTCTTCCATTGACTGTGAGATAATACCCTTTTTTGCATCTGCGTTAAGTACTTTTTATGCAAGCAAGTATTTTTGTATTCACTTTTTTCTTGTGTTTGCGTTCATTCAATTCTAATGCTCATCACGAACTCTGGCACTCGAATCTCTTGGATGATTAGAGGAGTACGGCATTAGCGGAACAGATTGATGATTCCACATTTTGCACATTAAACGATGATGCCCCCACCAGAATTATTGGTAATTGCACTAGCTCGCTAGACATCACCATTTGTGGTGCGGGTCTGATAAACTATGCGACTTGGCAA
This sequence comes from Pollenia labialis, assembly GCA_949318255.1. NCBI lineage: Eukaryota > Metazoa > Arthropoda > Insecta > Diptera > Polleniidae > Pollenia > Pollenia labialis. Next base: position 26,626,596 of record OX439142.1, on the reverse strand, counting down.
CCAATAGTTTCTCTGGCATCAGACCATTTACCCATAATTTTTAAGCTTGACAGACCGACAGACTTTGTGACCCCCGAGACATGTCAGGAAAGATCTTTGCTGGTATGAGAGTGAAGTCCAGCAAAACCTGGACTTTATGACAGACCACACCTCATACAAGGCAGCTCTGAATGCAGCTCATAGGGAGTCGGTTGAGAATGCGATGAACAGCCACCGAGAGGTCGTCCACCACCAGTTGCAAACGAAGAGCGTGACTTACCACGAGGTGACATTGGCGCAATGGAGATCGGTATGGTGCGCACGTTTAAACTCGTACTGGTCAAGAATAAATAGCACTATCCCTGACCTTTTCCCTGCATGTGGAAAAGGCCCACACGACGTACGACACCTATTCAACTGCAGTGCAAACCCAACCCAGCTAGAACAGCTACTGGGCCTTGATTTAGCTGAGTTGGATGGACAGAGCGAAGAAGAAGAATAGAAAATAAATTTTATACATACGTAGTTTTCCTGTTTGACGAACCTTCGATACTACGAACATCGCATTTAACGAACACACAAGTTTGCTCCATTGAGTACCTTATATGTATGTATATCGAACAAAAAAAATTTTTTGCGCTCAATTTAGCGAACAAAAAGATTCATAATTTTAGTTTAAAAAAGCATCATGTAAAGTAATGTCTAACTAAAATAAAGTGAGTAGTTTTGCTACCGCTATTTAAGGTTTTGTTTATGTAGCATTTTTGTTTGTTTATGCTGCATTGATCAGTTACATATTCTTTCGTGGTGTAAACATAAAAATGAGTATAAGAAAGGGAAAATTTTTTAAAAGAAAAACTATAAACTTTGGATGATTGAAGATGATAACCATGATAAAGAAGAAATCGACCATGAAAAACATTTGGAGGAACAAATAAACACATAGGTGCTATCAAAATTTGTATTCAATGGGCTCAACAAAAAAATGTTAATTTGTCAACTTTATTGCATTTAAGAAAACTTCAGTAAGATGCCACAAAACTAAATTTTTTTGTTCCAAGAAGACAAACATTACTTGACAAATTTTCATGTAAAATTTTCAAGGAAATAAATAATACAGTAGTCATTTATTTATTCATAACATTAGTACTAGATATAAGTATGCCATATAACGAACTTTTGAGTTTAACGAAGAGGCCGGACAAAGTACTGGTTCGTTAAACCGGAAAACTACTGTATGTACTTGTTTTTCAGGTCGAGCTGTTACAACAACAACTAACTTTGCATTCAATATTGATACGCTAAGTACACATTAGTGTTGAGTGTAAAACGTAGCTATTATTTTGTTCCATTGTAACTTAGATAGAAAAATGTATCACTTTGTAAGTAATCACATGTAACCTGATAAATATGTATATTACACAATTATAATGCATTATTATTTTTTAGAAAAGAAAACACTATTAGTGTCAAATTGCTTCTAGTTATTCTAAGCAGTTTGGGATTGAAACCTAGCAAAATCAGTTCAGCGAGATAAGCGTTATGAATCCAAATGTAGAACCACCACCCTAAAAAACTGATAATTTTGTTACAAAAACTAGGATTAATAGTGGTGAAATGCACGGATTGATATAAGATTTGGCACGAATTCATATTGTTGAATTTTGTGAAGATCGATCCATAATTTGCCATAGGCCCCATATAAAGCATAATCTTGGAATAATGTTTTTGTAGTAGGATTTAGTCTTGCATAGTTTCATTGGGCTTAAAATCACAGTAGAAAATGTTGTGAAAATCGGTCCATAATTTACCAAATTCCCCATATAATGCCCACTCTGGGAAATTGTTTAAATACGCCTTAAACAGTAGCAGATATAGATGTTGTGGTAAAATTTTATCCTATTCCAGCTTAATATGGCCAGAAATAATACCATGCAATTTTGTAATCATATTCATACTCATATTAAGCAACCTTCTGAAAACCCCTTTAAAACTATAAAACGCTAATAGAAATTTCACTTATATAGCGAAATTTGTACTTATTTAGGGTTTTCAATACCAGAAAACACTCTACAAAATTTTTTGATGATTGGACCATAATTTACCATGAATCCAACTTAAATTCCAGACTAGAGATAAAAGCATAATGCTTTCTGATTTTCGGTCAATTAATTACCATACGTAGTTATACATCGTGACAAATTTTAATGTTGAAGTCCGTTTTTATAAAATTATTTAATAATTTATAGATCCCATATAGGGCCTATGTTCGACAGAAATTAAAGGACTACATACATATATATAGGGCCTACGCATGAAATATTCTTACTGTCGGTGGAGGGTATTCCACTTACTTACTAACTTGTTTTTATAGCTTTTTTATAAAATGCTAATTTTGCTATCACAAAAGAAAGTATACGGTATCAAGTTGTTAATTACAGAGTACGAAAACAAACAAAACAAAAATTTTGTTTTGTATTGTTTTTGCTCGAGAGCGCAAATTGTACATTAATATAAACGTACACAGCTGGAAAAGAAAAGAGTAAGAACAATATTGAAACATTCAGAGAAAAAACGTTTGACAAACGTTTGGTAATTGATTAACTCATTATAAAATTTACTCATTTACAATATTGTTTCTAAGTGAAATAAATAGAGAGGTTTTTAGGTTTTTTCGTTTTTATTAATGCTTATTTTGACTATTATAGTCAAACAACTACAAAACCACTACAAAAACCAAACAAGAACTAAATCAATTACTGCAAACAAAACGTTTCTCTATTTGTTTTGTACTCAGATGTACGATTGTAACGGTAAATTAAAAAATGCACATGAGTGGAAAGCCAATTGTTTCGTTTTCTCTCTTTGACACTTGAAAAGTTTTTGTTTTGGTTTTACACATGTAAAATACAATTAAAAAATTCTGAATAGTTTTGTGCATTTTGCAAATGTTTCCGAAATGTTTTGTTTGTTTTCATACTCTGGTTAATTATCATTTAAAAGAAAGTTTGTGTCTTTGTACGTTAAAACCGATCTGTACAAGTGTAATAAATGAAAGTATGTGAAAAAACCAATTTGTTTTCCATTAACAGCAAGATGAAAGGAGTTGTTGCTAATACAAGTAAAATTGTTGATAAGAAATAATACAGCCCTGTAATTTAAAAGCCCTTTAATACAGCCCTGTAATTTAAAAGCCCTTTCATACAGCCCTGGAATTCGTTATATGCAGTACTGATAACTTACAAATATACGTTAGCGCCGAGACACATTAATACCGCTTTTTTTTTAATGTGTAAATGGCAGCCGTTTGCTAGAAATAGTTTTGTCGTCAAGGAATGAGGTCGTCTAACAATAAGTAATTATACACTGATTATTAATTTATATTATTATATTTATATTTATTATTTTTACAAATAGAGAATAAATGTTTTATCCTTGAAACCTATTACTCATCACGTTACCTGTTTATTTGTTGACTAAACGCGAATTTGTAACGCAAGAAATATTCATTCTTTCAATCGACGACATCTTTATTCTTTATTGACACGTGTGGCAGTCCTTATGGTATATGATAGTAACTACATACATATTTCTTGGTCCTCGTTTATAGTGTCATTGTTGAGGTTTTGTCAAATAACTGTCGTATATTTGTTACAATTATGTCAGAGGAGCCTTCAAGAACAAGCGAAAGAGTTACCAAAGGTGTGCCACCAAAACGATTCGATATGGATCCTCCAGGAGGACAAAATTCGCCCGCAGGTCAGGCGTCTAGCCAGCAGCTTTCAGCAACACCTACTACTGCTCAGATTGGAAATAAGCCGTCCCAGCAAAATACGTCCCAGGCCAACGTTTTACGTGCATTAGCTGATATGCAAAAGGAAATGATGAAACAAATAAACTCAGTTACTACCAGTTTAAATCATTTAATTACGACTCAAAGAGATGAAACAAGTGCCAGCATAGCATCACTCCAACAGGAAATTAAAATTATATCTGAACAAGTAGTTTCGAGCAGAAAAATAGACGCTAAAGAAGCCCATCCTTCAAACGAAACCCCTGAAGAAACTATAGAAAATAACGGTGAGTTCTTTACTAACAATTCTTCCCTTAGCCAAGTCCCCGAGATCACAAGAGCCAAGAAGCTATATTCCCTTCCGAAATTTAGCGGTTTACCGGAAGAATGGCCCTCGTTTATTGAAGAATTTAAACAAACCACAGCGGAATTCGAATACAGTCCACTGCAAAATATTATCCGACTTCGTGAAGCTCTCCATAATCCAGCAAAAGAAACAGTTGAGTCCCTGCTGTCTAGTTCAAAGAACGTAAGCATCATTTTAGACGTGTTAGCAGAAACATATGGCCGCCCTGAACAATTAATAAGAAGCCAGATCGAAAAAATTAAATTGCTTTCTTATGTTCCTGAAGGAAAATTGGATTTACTCACAAGATTCTCCACAAAAGTAAGTAACATGGTACGTTTTTTACAAACAGCAAATGGCTGTCATCATTTAAACAACCCGACATTGCTTAGCGAATTGGTCGGAAAGCTGCCACCAACGAAACAAATGCAGTGGGCTGAAAAATGTTTCACACTCGGCAGGCACGTCGATTTGGCAGACTTTGCCGAATGGCTTGATGGTATAAGAAAAATAGCGAATATAGTTTCAGATGGGTTGCCATTGTCATCAGTCAGTGATGCTAATAATAAACGACCACAATCTAGAAATAAAACAGCAATAACCACTAGTTTTGCAAAACCGTGTATATATTGCTCAAAGAATTGTAGCTCACTTTCTGATTGCAAAAAATTTGGATCATCTTCAGTAAATGAACGTTGGAATATGGCTCGCGAACTTCGGTTGTGTTTTTCATGCCTTAAAGGAAACCATCAAGTTGGGAAATGTTTTAGAAAACAGCGTTGTGGTATAAATAATTGCCAAAAACAGCACCATCAGTTATTACATGCAGGTGATGACGAAAATAGTAAACAAACCAACAGTGTTACCGTAGCGGCCGAAAATGAGATACCTAGAACCGTTCTTAATTTGCAAACAGGTACTCAAAGGAGTGAAATCTTGTTCCAGATTATACCAGTAAAGTTGTATGGACCCAAGGGTCATATTTCAATATACGCATTTATTGATGACGGCGCGGATGCCACAATGCTAGAGTGGGACATTGGTAAACGAATTGGGTTGCAAGGTAAACACGACAAATTAAAGTTGCAATGGTTAAACGGACATTGTAGTAGTCAATAAACGGAAATTGTAGATCTGTCAATTAGTGACTCCCAGGATGAAACCACTAAATATAAAATTTCCGAAATATATTTGGTAAAGAATTTAGAGTTGCCAACGCAAACATTGTCTTGCAATGACTCTGACAGACAGGGCAAATTATCTGAGTTGCCTATTGCCGGATACTACAAAGTCAGACCACAGATGATTTTAAGTTTAACACATGCATTTTTAACGGTTCCAGTAGAAATACCAATGTGTCCTGACGAAAATGGTCCCATACGAGCGAAAACCAGACTCGGATGGGTAGTATATGGTCCAACTGGTGGCGAAAAGGAACATTTTACTAATAGAGTATTCCACGCAAAAAGGCAAGACGAAGATATGTCGATGGAACAAAAAATGAAAGAGTACTTTGAGATTGAGTCGTGTCTGGTTAAACTCGATGCCAAGCCAGTTGTGTCAAAAAGTGAAGAAAGAGCCTTATCTATTTTGAAGTCCACGTCTAAGTTTGTCAATGGTCGTTATGAATGTGGGTTGCTGTGGAAAAATGAAGCTCGGAATTTTCCTGATAGTCATTCGCAATCGTTAAAACGATTACAACTTCTTGAAAATAAATTTAAAGTAAACCCTACATTTGAAATAGAATATAGAGCAAAGATGCAACATCTTCTAACTCAAGGTTATGCTAGAAGGCTTAGCCGTGAGGAAGAAAAATACTCTCTTAACACATTCTTCCTGCCACATTTTGCGGTTTTTAACCCAAATAAACAAAGCTTACGCTTAGTATTTGATGCAGCAGCGAAAGTACAGGGTCTTTCCTTGAATGATTTTTTAATACCAGGACCAGACCTCAACCAGCCACTAATTTCTGTTTTGTTTAAATTTCGTGAACAACCAATCGCAGTTTGTGGCGACATTAAAGAAATGTTTTTGCAAGTAGCAATTCGTAAAGAAGACCAAGATTCGCAGCGATTTTTATACAGGGAGAACATTCATCAGCCAGTTGGGCAATATGTTATGACTAGGGCCATTTTTGGGGCCACATGCTCCCCCACAATTGCCCAATTTATCAAAAACATGAATGCGGAAAAATTTCTGAGTTATCACCCTAGAGCCGTTCAAGCTATAATTAAACATCATTATGTAGATGACTACGTAGATTGCTTTAGTTCAACGAAGGATGCCTTAAAGGTTGTTAAAGACGTGATCAATATACATAATGCAGCTGGGTTTAAAATGCATAAAATAATATCTAACGCAAAGGAAATAAACCAACACTTTGGCAGCCCTGCAGTAAAAAATGTAAACATAACATCTGGTAACGTTGAGAAAATTTTAGGAATGCAGTGGTCAGCTGAAAAAGACGAGTTTGTATTCGATATTAAATTAAAGACTACTTTTACGGATATTTTAGAAAATAAACGAGCACCGACAAAAAGAGAGGTCTTAAGTGCGGTCATGTCCATTTTCGATCCATTTGGATTTTTGTGTGATTTTACAATATCAGGAAAAATTTTAATGCAGTTACTGTGGAAGCATTGTTTAAAATGGGATGATGAATTGCCGAAGGCTTTGTGTGATCATTGGAGGACTTGGACCTCGGGGTTGAAAAAGGTAAGGAACTTCTATATTCCTAGATGTTATTTTTCTAACATAGTTAATCCTGAAAAAGATTTACATATTTTTTGTGATGCTAGCGAATCGGCAATGGCGACTGTGGCTTACTGGCGCTATAATGTTAAAAATAAAGTACAAATTTGTTTTGTCGCTGGAAAGGCGAACTGCGCCCCAACTAAATTTGTGTCAATACCTAGGCTGGAACTGCAGGCTGCAGTAATGGCGGTTCGTTTAAAGGACTCTATAGTTAAATACCACAATATACAATGCAACAAAATATGGTTTTGGACAGACTCTAGTACTGTTTTGAAGTGGCTAACATCGGATCATCGTCGTTATAAGCAGTATGTCGCTAACAGAGTGGCTGAAATATTAGAATCATCCGACATGAATCAGTGGCGCTGGCTCCCGGGTAAGAGTAACCCTGCTGATGAAGCTACGCGGCCAAGTTCATCGTATAACCCTAATGGTCGTTGGAAAAACGGTCCGGAATTTTTAACTCAGTTTCCAGAGCAGTGGCCCTCAAGTTGTAGCGGTGTAGAGGTTACTAGCGGTGATGAGGAGTGTAGAAAAGGTAATTTTGCGCTTTATACCCGGATTGATGACGCGCCCCTCTTTGACCTAAGACGTTTTTCAAAATATAGAAGATTGAGAAGGCACGTAGGATGGGTTCATAGATATGTACACAATCTTAAGCAAAAGGCTAAGCAGCAGTCGATGATAAGTGGCGACCTATCAATAGAAGAAGAAGAAAAGGCCGAACGTTTAATTATAAGTTCCACCCAAAGAACCGCTTACGCCCACGAATATTATTGTATTGCTAAAAAGAAAGCGATTAGTGCAAACAGTGCCTTAAATACGTTGAATCCATATATGGACGAATCAGGAATCATTAGATGTGGCGAACGGATAGATAATGCGCCATATATTCCAATTTTCACAAAGAGGCCATACATTTTACCTAAAAATGACCGATTGACGCATCTCTTAGTCCAGTATTTTCACGAACAACAACGGCACATAAACGATAGTATCGTGATTTGTGAAATACGCCGTAAGTATTGGATTCCCTCTATACGGGCGGTGTTGAAAACAGTAAAGTCGGCTTGTTGTGGCTGTAAAGTTAGACGTTGTAAGCCTTGTCAACCAATAATGGGACCACTTCCGAAAGACCGCCTATGTGCTTTTGTTCGTCCCTTTTCATACACTGGGTTGGACTACTTTGGTCCTGTTAGAGTAACTATTCGGCGGAGTTGTGAAAAACGATGGGTGGCATTGTTTACGTGTTTAACTACACGCGCTGTACATCTAGAAGTAGCTACGGATCTTTCCAGTGATTCGTGTCTGACTTGTATAAGGAATTTTGTAAATCGCAGGGGTGTCCCGGTGCAAATTAGAAGCGACAATGGAACCAATTTTGTAGGAATTTGCAAAGAGCTTGGTAGCGAACCTAACTTTATGGACTTTGAAAAAATAAACGATGCCCTGAAGCCACTTGGTATAAGATGGAAGTACAACACCCCTGCAGATCCCAGTGCCGGTGGTTCTTGGGAACGCCTGGTGCAGTCGGTTAAAAAGGGCATTAAGTGCAGCTTTAAGAGAAATGACCCCAAGTTTAGAAACCTTTAACAGTCTATTGATCGAATGTGAAAATATTGTCAATTCAAGGCCTCTGACTCATCTGCCTGTCTCACCCGAGGAACCAGAACCCTTGACGCCGAATCATTTTTTATTGGGTTGTTCTAATTCGACTCAAACTCCGGCCCCATTTAACCCAAAATTGTGCTCATTACGAAAACAGTGGAGAATTTTACAAAACTTGAAAAACTGCCTATGGAAACGATGGATGTTGGAATACCTTCCTGACCTCACACGTAGAACTAAATGGTGCCGTCCTACTATGCCTATAACAACGGGAGCCTTAGTGCTAATCTGTGAAACTGATCAACCCCGGTCGAAATGGAAAAGAGGACGGATTCATAAGCTGTATGTTGGAAAAGATGGAGTAGCTAGATCAGCCGAAGTTAATACCTCATTTGGTGTGTTGCGACGACCTGTGTCAAAATTAGCAGTGTTAGACGTAGAAAGTTATGGTGAAGTGGATGAGGTGGTGTCCATTCACGGGTGCGGGGATGTTGCTAATACAAGTAAAATTGTTGATAAGAAATAATACAGCCCTGTAATTTAAAAGCCCTTTAATACAGCCCTGTAATTTAAAAGCCCTTTCATACAGCCCTGGAATTCGTTATATGCAGTACTGATAACTTACAAATATACGTTAGCGCCGAGACACATTAATACCGCTTTTTTTTTAATGTGTAAATGGCAGCCGTTTGCTAGAAATAGTTTTGTCGTCAAGGAATGAGGTCGTCTAACAATAAGTAATTATACACTGATTATTAATTTATATTATTATATTTATATTTATTATTTTTACAAATAGAGAATAAATGTTTTATCCTTGAAACCTATTACTCATCACGTTACCTGTTTATTTGTTGACTAAACGCGAATTTGTAACGCAAGAAATATTCATTCTTTCAATCGACGACAGGAGTTATTTTAGGATTTGATAATAAAGCTGTTGAAGGAAATAACTCACAAAGACAAATTGCCCATACTATAAATAAAAGTAGTGCTATACCGCATTTAAACTATGCAATTAAGGCCGAGTTTTTTTTCTATTTTCTTTTAAAGTAGTTGCTACAAAACTCTTTTCACATTTACATTTAAATTTTTTTCAAGCATTTTTTCAACTTTTTCAACCCCATTTTCTTCCCAACACTCTTGCTAACAAACAAAAAGTTGCATGCGAAAGTTGCGGCGTTAATTGCATAATGTAAAAATGTTCCTACTGTACAAAATATTGAAGAAAAAAAAAATAAATTCAAAATGTTGTACAGAAAAAAAATTTACAAGCCAAGAAGAAAACAGTATCTTGCGAAAAAAGTAAACTAAATCCAAAGATAAGGTTACACAAAATTCAATAAGTAGTAAAGACAGAAGTTCAAAAATTCTGCAATTCAGAAATCAATCGCCGCGTGTTACACAGTGCTAAATATCATGACCAAAGTATCGGGTTTTTTCAACAAGAACTTTGTTTTTAATTGTGGCAACACTAACAACATGATAGTTGTGACATTTAGGCCTTAATTATATAAACCGCAACGCCAAAGAATTTCTTTTAAAGCAACAACAAAATGACAAAATATTTATGGCGTTGCGTTTTACATAATTGTGGCCTTGGTTTTTTGACGTATTCGTTGTAGATGCATTGGGAATTGTTACAAAGAATTCAATTTCGCTCGAAAATTGCGTTTAAATAATTCAAATCCACTATGAAAACCGTGGTTCTGTTAAAATTACACTCACACAGCCAATGAAACGATCAATAATCCGCTGTTAAGTTGCCAGCCAGATCGTGTGATTTAACACCACCGGATTATTTTTTGTGGGGCTATTCGTAATACAATAAAAATTTCAATCATCTTCATCTAAATTTTTTGTTTTATTTTGTTTTGAAAACAAAGTTCTTGTTGAAAAACCCATTACATACATAAATAATAGATTGGGTCAAATTTTTTCGCGTTAAAAGCGTTAAGACATTCTAAGAAACTTTGGCAAAGGAACCATAGATCAAAAATTAATTTCGAGCCCCGGAGTTTTCAAAATGGGTTGTTTTCCAAAATATTCAAGAATAGAGCCAAAAAAAAAAAAAATTGCATCTGCTCTAGCCACACCTGTATGATGCTGTTCTTAGGGTCGAGAAATTAATTTATTTTAATTTTTGTTTGCCGCCAGAGAGCGCATTCGTGCACTTTTTAGAATTTATCGACTTTTTGTTTTATTTAAAATTCACATCGTGCGTTTTGGTGCGACCACCCTGGAATATATGTTTCCTAATATTGTGATGTAGGGTATCATTTTTAAACTTTTTAAACTATTTTGTTATTTTGCTTTAGACTAGGAATTCGCAGATTCCAGAAAGTTTTAACGTTTTATCTTCTTTCCGGGGAAGCGATAAAGACCCGTGAAATAACTTTAATGAAAATGCATACACTTTAAGTAAAAGAGAAATTCTTTATTTTATTACCCGGGATCCCGGGAAATTCAAACTTGTTTGTTCGCTTTTGAAAAACGATGTCGTTTCGACTCTGCTTGATTGGTTTGAGCAAAGTTTTTTTTTCTTAAAATTATTAAATTCTCAAATCCTTTTACCATTACAATTTTACATTTTCTCGATTATATTTAACTGCTTTAATTTCCTGTTCATCCTGAATTTCTTCTATTTTCTAAAAATTGTTACCATGTAAGAATAATAATCATTAAAACATTTGTCATATTCACAAAACCCCTTGTATTGTTGTATCGATTGTATATTGTATTAGAACACATAGCTCACTATTGTTTTTCACACAACATACAATCGATACAACGATACGAACAGCGTGTGTGTATATCGTGTGTATGTTTTGTTTGTGTAAAATTATTTTGCTGCCTTTTTGTTTTTTTCGTGTGTATTTTGTTTTCGTTAACAATTTTTGGTTTTTTTACCAGATAAAAGGGCGCTACGCACAACAGAACTAATGAGCTGAACCGAACACAAAGAAGTTTGTGATTTAAAAAAAAACCAACTCTTTTGTTGAGTTGGTTAAAAACGGTATTATTTTTGTGTTCGAAAGCTGCAGAACAGGAAAACCAAGACGAATTCAATAGAAGGTGGGGTTAAGTCAACATATGGTGTTTTTTTCGGTGGTCGACTTGTCAAAGTTTGTATACAAACTAGGTTTTTATGTGAAGAAACCTATTTTTTACAAGCAATATTTTTGACAACCCGACCGCAGAAGCAGCGTTGTTGTAGAGTTGACCTCACCTTCTAGTCAGTTCGCCTTGAGGAAAACGTTTTTTTTTTAATGATTTTCTATACAAACACTATTAGCTTTTGTGTTTTCCACAAATCTACCGAACCGAACACTAAGGAGCGATATTTACAGCCGTATTCATAATGAAAATTTGGCATGAAGTAAGCAAAAAGTTTATTCATAATACACTAACCAAACTCTGGCTAGCGATTTGCTAAACTCTTGTTAACGAGCTGCCAAACGTTTGCCAACTTGTGAAAAACAGCCGTTTAATCTCAAACAATTTTATTGTTTTTTTTTTTAATTTACTGACTTTATCTTAATTTATTTTAATTTTAAAAACTTTTTAAAATTTTTATAAGTGAAGGGAAAAACAAAAAAAGGAAAAAATGACAAATTCAGCGATGAATAATGCAAAACGTGTTTCATTTTTGAGTAATACAATGTGGCATCATACAAATTCAGAGGTGATTTATTAAAAGTTGGCAGATGGAGAAAATTCGTTATGAATTAACTCTGTGCCAAGCTGGTAAGCTGGCATTCTAGTTAGCAGCTCGTTGTACGTAGTGTACAAACTGTGGCAAAATTTTTGTTATGAATACGGCTGTTAGTGTTTATTTACAAAAATATATATCTCAGATATCGGGCTGAATCTGGACGTAGAACTTATAGTCCTGGAATCTACTAGCCATATGCTACTTCGTCTTCCGCTACCCTGATTAATGTCTCCTCGAAATACCCATTGGATCAAATTATATTTGACCCTATTATTATGCGAATTTCTATGAAAATACTTTTTCAATGAAAAAATTATTTTTTTTTTATAAAAACTTTAGTTTGGTTTTAATAGGAAAAATGTTCTTGTTTTTAATTTAAAATAACTGTGGGACGTATTTAACTGGCGTATTTAACATCACACCCTTTTTTTCTCTAATGATTTAAATAATTTAAAGATTGGACATATTAATGCACAGAGTCTATGCCCCTCTGTGAGATCATGCAAGCTTGAAGAGCTATCCTTGATTATGAATAATAAACCTTTCGGAAAACTCAATACACTCACACTTTTTTACTAACACCATCACATTTTTCGTACTTGCAGCTCAACTTGCAAGAGAATTTGCTTGCAAGTAAATTTTTGACAATTGTCGCAAGTAAAATGACAAATGCAAAAACAGTGGTACCGTGGATGAGTTTTGTATCAATTATAGCTAATTTCTGTGTACATATTTATAAAAAATTCAAAATAAAAAAGAACACTACTATACAACAACGCATCTTAATGGTATTTTTAAACATAAATTTCAGGCATTTAGAAAAAAAATGTAAATCAAAATATTCATTTTAGTAATTTTATGATATCGGAAACACGGCAATACTGTTTTCACATATTTTTAAAAATAAACATAACTTTTTATAAAGATTTCATAAAAGTTATATAAATAAAAAATTATAAAGTTAATTAATTTATATCGTTGCCATGAGGAGTCTATAGATGAAACGATTTGAAAATAAAAGCTAGAAGTTTAGCTGATGCCGACATTTTAAAAATAAATTTGCACTGTCCTGTGTAGCCACTCAAAAAATTTCGTGTTTTTTTTGTATTTCTCCTAATTTTCGTAATTAATACGAATAAAAATAGCCTATGCACCAAATTTCATCAGATCAGATTTTTTAAATTTTAATAATCTCTTACATTTTTTTTTTTTGTTAATTTTACCATGAATTGAAATGTTTCATGTCTTATTAATATCAATTCAAAATAATAATAATATCTTACGCTGTTATTTTGCATAATAACATTATTAACTTGAGTTTCCTTATTTTAAATTGAATTCTGCGTATCGTTATCGGAATCGCCGGTATTTATTTTTGAGTATACCGGTATCAGAAAAAAGGCGTATCGTTACATCCCTAATCCTTAACAGGTTCTCAAGGGCTAGATTTTTATGTATTTTAAAGTCATCTTTTAGTATTTTTCCCCCCATAATATATTAAGATACAATGAAAATTTGTTTCGAAATATTGAAGTTCAAAACTCTGGAAATTTCACCGCCGCTAATTTTTTTATTTCCTTTTTTTGTTTTAAATTACTTTTAAAGGTGGTAATTTTCATGGTAAGACCCTCCACCACTAGTTCTAAAGAGGGTAAACTCAGCTTGTCATTCCGTGTAAAAATGTTTTAATAAACATCTAAATCCCAATAAAGTACATACTTATATTCTGAGTCCTTGAAAAATTTCGCAACAAATAGTTTACCGACGCAGCTCCAAACGAAAAAAAATTTAAATAGGCTAAATAGGGAAACAGTTTTGGAAATGCGTAGTTTTCGAGTTATTGACCTCTGAAGTTTTCATATGTATATGTGATCTTTCACTACATTTCTAATCCAATAATAATAATAATAGCTTTTTAGTTCCCAATACTGTTTTTACCAAACTATTGCGAAAATGCATAAAGAAAGTTTTAATTAATCACAAATACTCGCTTCGCTAAATAAAGCTTCGTATGTTCGCAGTCCTCCGGACGGGCGCAAGAATTTTTTTCCTGTATGGTTAACCAAATACCGGCTTTCCTGCAATTCCGGGTGCAAAGATTTTCTCCTCTATGGTATCAAAAATTCTAACTAAAGCTTCTCTACATAGCCGGTCTTCGGCCTGGCGCAAGTCATTTTCCTAAATCGTATAACAACACCGGCTTCCCTGACTAAAACTTCACTATAAAGCAATTAATATGCTTACTAAAATCTCTATTATTATAACGCGATAAGAATTTTTAACTTTAGAGCTGCGTTGTAAACTATGTTTAAGCAGAAATTTAAAGTCGATTAAACCATGTCCATTGTCTGTCGGTTTGTTAAAAACACGCTCATTTGGATAAAAAAAAATAACCGCAACACATATACATATGTACAGTTGATATTAGAATATTTGGTCTAATTTATACCCGTAATTTCTACAAACAGGTATATGTATATATATGGTCGTATTCGTACTTATGCCCGAAATTTCTATAAAAATAAAGCAGGTCGTGTTCGTACCTAATAGTTATCTTTACCTATTTCAACGTTTATTATGCCAACGTGTTTTTAACTTCAGTTTTCCTTTAAAATATGCCAGCTTTTACACCATAGATTTCTATGCACAGCTAGATTTCTTTTTGTAGAAATTACCGGCATTAACAGTTATCTTTACCTATCCTGTAACACTATGTTGGTAATTTCAACGCTAATTTCACCTGTTTAGAAATAATACCGTGTAAATTTGTGATAATCGGTACACAATTTACCTTTGTAAAATGCTTAAAAAAAAGTTGTAGAAATACTACTGAACTTCGTGATGATGGATCAGTAATTGGCTAAAGTCTAGTTTACCAACGCAGCTCAAAATAAAAAAAAAGTACGTAGGGTTATAGAAAAAATAAAATTCTCGGAAACGCATAGTTTCCGAGTTATGGACCTTTGAAGTTTTCATATAAATTTGCGATTTCCCACTACATTTTTGAACGTATATAGCCAATATTGGTATCATTTAAAAGCTTTTGTTTACTCTTTTCTAGATCAGCCTTATTCCGGTTGTCGTATTCGTAATCGATCAAGTCTTTTTTGTAAGAGATTAAAGAACACTGGCTGTGTGTTACTTTAATCTCTGACAAAAAACGACTTGATCGATTACGACAACGACAACTGGAATAAGGCTGGATATAATCATTTTATTTAAAAACTATTAATCCATTAAGGATTAATGCCGATTAGTTTGTGAAAAAAACAAACGTTTTTAGTAAGCATAAAAACCAATATATGTATTTATGTTTTAAATTTCTTTTGTAATTCACTTTTTTCTAAAATAAACTTAACGGCCGAAGGCCGGCTATACGGATAAGCTTTATTTAGCGAAGCCGGTGTTTGTTATACCATAGAGGAGAAAATCTGTTCGCCCGGCCGAAGGCCGGCTATGTGAAGATGCTTTATTTAGCGAAGCCGGTGTTTGTTATACCATATAGAGGAGAAAATCCATGCGACCGGCCGGCTCTGCGGAGAGGCTTTATTTAGCGAAGCCGGTGTTTGTTATACCATAGAGGAGAAAATCAATGCGCCCGGCCGAAGTTCGGCTATGCGGAGAGGTTTTATTTAGCGAAGCCGGTGTTTGTTAAATGTACCATAAAGGATAAAATCCTTGCGCCCGTCCGAAGACCGGCTATGCAGAGAAGCTTTATTTAGAGAAGCTGGGGTTTATTTGATTACATTTTTATTACCTAGTGCACTTCCGTAACATTTTGTTAAAATTTTGTAAAAACTGTATTAGGAGCTAAAGAGTTAAAAAGTTTCAAATAAATTTTGCATTTCAAGAAAGATCTGTTCAAATGCTTTCAAATAATACCAATATTGGCCATATACATTCAAAAATGTAGAGGGGAATCGTTAATCCGTTAAGATTTTATAAAGGTTGTTTGATGTTTGTAGATCCCATTTTTTGTCCACGCCTGAAATATTCGAACTCTCGGATGTCGGTACCAAAAATTCGGCACAGCCGAATACATCACTTTTACTGGTTTTGATTAAGTTTGGGTTAATTAGATTTGTTCCGAAACATATATAATCCTGTGACACAATACAAAGAACAATCATTTAAACAGGAGAAATTTTCTTACCAATTTCGAAACCTGGTCTTCTGCTTTTTTGGCCCAATCCATAGTAGACGTTTTTACTGAAAAATTTAACAATGACAATTTATTTCCAAACTAATGCGTATACAATAAAACTTTTAACATACATTATATACATTTATACATTACCTTTAAATATATTATAACAAATTTAACTTCTGCAAACTCTACTCGATAAAATAAGCATACAATAAATTTCTAAAAAGAAGTTCGGCAGAGTTGCTTTTTTTTAGTATTTAATAAACAAAGAAGCAATTTCTTGTACTAAGTAGCGTTGCCAAGTGGTCTAATGATGCCCACAGACGAGGCAACATAAGTCGAAACTTGGGCATGTTTCACTTAATGATGCTACGTGTGTAGTAATGTTTCTGGTTAGAAGTTTTCCCATGTTATCACACGGCTGTTAATGCAAATGTTTTAACAACGCTTTTATAACTTAAAGTTATAACAGCAAGTCATGTCAGTTGTAGACGGGCAGTTAAGTCCCCTTTTACAATGTGACAGACAGAAGACAGACAGACGAATTTGTTGGTAAGGGGGCGACGCTGTATGCGAGTTACGTATATACTTCCACAACCACCCCTCGTAGACATTAACTCAATCATAACCAAATACAGTAAACAAAATACAAATTAAGTCAACGACACTTTCAGAGTGTCGTTGACACAAGTAAAATAAAATGCTTATGTTTTTCTTTCTTTTAAATTAATTTTTTGTTGAAATTTGATTCTCCTAAATTCATTCATTAATTTTTACGATTTAAGAAAGGGCAACGACAATTGAAATACAAATTATGAATCAATAATCAAAAACCAATTTGTGTTTACAATTTTCGTTGAACAGAAAAAAAATGAATGACCAAACAAAATTGACATAAAGAAATTTTTACGATCAATTTTGTTTGATCAACATATTTTTTTCACCATAGGAATAAGTTTTAGATTTTAAGAAAATTGTACTTAAAAATAAGATGAATGAATAAAGAAAAAGTTAGTTGAATATCAGAACTCAAAGGAACCAGTTTTTTTCTTTTAACAACGTAATTGGCGCAGTCGAGGGGTAAAATTCTTAAGAACTTTTACCAAGAAAGAACCTCTAATTAAAACTAAAGTTTTAGTAAAGTGAAACAAAGTGAACTATTTAAACTAAAGTTTAATTTTTTTTCAAAAGAAACTCTAATTAAAACTAAAGTTTTAGTAAAGTGAAACAAAGTGAACTATTTAAACTAAAGTTTAATTTTTTCAAAAGAAACTGTATTTAAAACTAAAGTTTTAATAAAGTAAAACAAAGTGAGCTATCTAAACTAAAGTTTAATTTTTTCAAAAGAAACTGTATTTAAAACTGAAGTTTTAATAAAATAAATTTTAAACTCGAACTAAAGTTAGAAAACACATTTATTCTAAAGAATAAAAGCGTTCAAAATTTTTTTTAAGTTAAAAAGTGAAGTGAATAATAAAACAAAAGCCTACAAAAATGAGCAGATTTGACGCAAACAGAGATTTGGCACAACCAGCCAATGAAACACAAATGGCACAAGTAATTGGGGCCCAAGAAGAGATAATAAATCAGTTGAGAACACAACTGGGAATATTGCAACGGCAGGAAGTTCATGAATACCTGTTAACCCCTAAAGAAATTATAACACAGTTTAGGCAACTGAAAGTTCTGGACAACAACCATGACGTCAATGCCTTTATAAAATCAGTGGAAGCAGTATTCGCCTTATGCCCAGATAATAATCTTCAGTTAACGAATTTAATAATGGCGATCATAATCAACGAGAAAATAAGTGGTGAAGTCGGAAGTTATATCAGAGAATCGGGTTCGAACACAACATGGAATGAAGTTAAAGCCAAACTAATGAAGTATTACAAGCCGAGAACAACGTACAGCGACGTCTTCAACAGATGCAGAAATATAAAAGTAAGCAATTTAAGAGAATTATTTAATTATTTTGATAAAGCTAAATATGAGTTAAGCCAAATATATTTATTTGACGAAAATCAACCAGATATTTACAGACCGGATAGAGTAGATGTAGACTTAGCAAATATACTTGTAGAAAAAATAGATATCCCAATGAGAGTACATTTCGACCTTAACACTACTCTAAATAACATTGTGATGAGATATTCACAAATTAAAGCACTAGATGACCCCAGGGCTATTCACTTAAACCATAGGAAAACTCCAAATACTAATAGATACAACCAAAATAACACATTTCCAAATAAAAACGAATACACCCAAAATTATACAGCAACAAATACTAATAGACTCAATCAAACTAACAACAATTCAAACAGAAACGAATACAACCAAAATACTAATAGATACAACCAAACTAACAACAATTCAAACAGAAACGAATACAACCAAAACACTAATAGATACAATAACAGGCAAAATAGACAAAATTTCCGTGAAGATAACGACACAAAACAAACAAGAACAAGTCATATGAGCACCGAAACCCGTTTTCCCACTCAGGAACCTATGGAAATAGGAACAATTAATGAGACTCAAACCCATGAAGAAAGGGAAATAAATTTTTTAATATCGCCTCAAAATCCACCTTACCAATAGTTACGATTTCCATAGGAAATCAGTCAATCAGATGTCTTATAGACACAGGTTCTACCACTAGTATTCTTTCAGAAGGAATACTTACGGAACAATATATAAAGGTTAAACCTGAGAAACCCTTATATTTCAAGACACTGAACGGCTCGAACGAAATTAAATATGTAGTAACTACACCATTCCCAAAAGAATTTGGTTGCCATGGTACACTCCAATGGAAAATTATTAATTTTTCAAATGAAAATTTCTCAGGTATAATAGGACAGAATTTTTTACAGGCTCTTAAAGCAATAATTAACACTGACCAAAAATACATAAAAATATTAGATAATAAGTTATATTTTGAAGATTACAATTACCCTACTTACTTTCAAAACGTCTGCAGTCTACAACACATTGAGAATATTGATATAAAAGATAGTTTTGATTTTTCCTATATGAACGAAGAAGAACGTCAGGCAACCCTAAGGCTGCTTACTGAATTCGGAGATTTGTTTTTTAGAGAGGGAGATATTTTGTCATGCACAAATATGGTTAATCACGAAATAATAACCACAACGGATAGGCCATTATATTCTAAAATATATAGATATCCTCAGGTGCATGAGGAGGAAATTAAAAGACAGATTAAGGATATGATTAGACAAAATATAATACGTGAAAGCAACTCCCCATACAATAGCCCATTGTGGATCGTCGATAAAAAACTCGATAATTCAGGGACAAAGAAATACAGAATTGTTATCGACTATAGGAAATTAAACGAATGTACAGTAGATGATAAATTTCCCATTCCAAACCTGAACTCACTACTAGATAAATTAGGAAGGGCTCAGTACTTCACAACCTTAGATCTAGCTAAGGGCTTCCACCAAATTATGGTTAGAGAAGAAGATAGGAAGAAAACCGCATTTTCTACACCTTTCGGGCATTATGAATTTATCCGTATGCCTTTTGGTCTGAAGAATGCCCCATCAACATTCCAAAGGCTTATGAACAAGGTTCTCCACGAATACATTAATAAAATATGTGTCGTCTACATGGACGACATATTAGTATTTGGTACCTCTCTAAAGGAACACATTATCAATTTAAAGTTGGTATTTAAAGCATTAAAAAATGCAAAATTAAAAATACAAATTAACAAATGCGACTTTCTTAAGAAAGAAACGCAGTTTCTAGGACACATCCTCTCAGCAGACGGAATAAAACCAAATCCTGCTAAAGTCGAAATTATTAGAAACTTAAAAATACCCAATAATGCAAAGAAAATAAAATCATTCTTGGGAATGACGGGATTTTACAGAAAATTTATTAAAGATTATGCAAAAATTGCATATCCAATGACCCGATACCTAAAAAAGGACCAAAAAGTTAACGAAAACGATCCCGCTTTCATAACTTCATTTGAAAAATTGAAAGATGTTGTCACTAACTCTCCCATATTAAGGTATCCCAATTTTACAAAAAAATTCAAAATTACTACTGATGCTAGTAATTTTGCAATTGGAGCCGTTCTGTCACAGGACGGACATCCGGTTGCATATGCCTCTAGAACACTTAATAAACACGAAACTAATTACGCTACAATTGAAAAAGAATTGTTGGCAATAGTATGGGCCTTAAAATACTTTCGACCATACATTTTTGGAAGACAATTCGACTTAGAAAGTGACCACCAACCACTGAAATGGCTGATGACTAAATATTCAGGTAAAGACATAAATCCAAGACTTCAGAGATGGCTTATTGGCTTGAGGGAATATGATTTCTTAATTGAATATATAAAAGGGAAAACTAACAATGTCGCTGACTTCTTGAGCAGAATAAGTAACGACGAAATTAATGCTCAAGCAGAAACTTGCGAAAATGACGAAGAAACCAATAGTATGTCAGTCGAAGTAGAAACAGTCCACTCGCAAGAAGAAGATCTAGGATATAGCATTCCAATTTTGGACACAGTCGTCAATAGGTTCAAAACACAAATTATTATTACTCTAGAGAAACAAAATACTGTTGAAACTATATTTAATCACAAAAGAATATATATAGATAAAAATGATATCGATCAAAACAATGTTTTGGATATCATTAGAAAAGAAATAGGGAGAGGAAAAGTAGGCATATATTCCCACCTTAACGATCATGAATACTATAATGTTCAAAAAATTATCGAGGAAGAGTTCTCCGAAAATACCGATGTAAAATTTGTTAAATGTTCACTATTAGCAATGGACATAGAAGACGAAGCTAATTTAAGGACACAAATTGCTTTATTTCACAAAAATGAAAGCGGTCACTGTGGAATAACGGCAACCTTTGAAAAACTAAAAACAAAACTATATAATCCTAACCTCAGAGAACAAATAGCTAAAGTTATAAATAATTGTGACATTTGTTCCGGAGGAAAGTATGACAGAAATCCGATAAGAAACAAATTTTATTTAACCGAAACACCAAAAACTATTAATGAAATTATCCACGTAGACACTTATGTTAATAGCAAATGTGCATTTATTGTTTTTATCGATAAATTTTCAAAACATGCTACATGTTTTCCTCTCACAGACAGAAACAGCAGAACACTAGTAGCACAATTAGAACAATTTTTAGCACTCAAAGGTAAAGTTAATAAGATCGTTTTTGATAATGAATTCAACAATGAAAATGTAAAGGAGTTTCTACAAGCAGAAGGTATAGAATACCATATTACAAAGCCAAACAGTCATACCGGTAACAGCGACATAGAAAGGCTTAACAACACTATTACCGAAAAAATAAGAACTTTAAATCTCGAAAATTATCTACCAATCACCCAACAAATACAAAGAGCAATTAGGATATACAATGACACATATCACAGCACAATTAAATGCACACCGTTACAAGTCCAAAATCACACAATTGACCACACAACAATTTATGAAAGATTATGTAAAGTTAAACAACAAAGAATAACAAAAGCAAATAAGAATAGGGAAATTTATACGGAAACCCGACAAGAAGGTTTTATAAGAAACTATAAAAATTTAAGACATAAGGAACAACCGAAATTTAGGAAAATGCCTTTGCAGGGAATACATACTGACAATATAAAAAGACCCAATAAATTTAACAATATAATAGTAGATTAAAATTAACAACTGATCAATATTACAGGCAACATTGTGGATAATAATGACAATAATGCTATTAGCACCAACCCAAGCCAACATAGTGCTTCAACCAATAATGGAAACTAACGGTTACATAGAGATTAATAACAGTAATTCTAGTATACCCATAGAGTCAGATTTAATTTTACACTACATGGATGTAAAAGAAACAACAGATATTCTTCTAGAAATGAGAAACGATTTAAATACTTTGAATACAAATGAACAAATATTTATAAAAAATGAAATAGATACATTATTAAGCAAGTTAAAAACAATAACACCAAATAACAGACAAAAACGTGGACTGATTAACTTAGTAGGAAATGCATGGAAATATCTCTTCGGCACTATGGACAACACTGACCAGGAGGACATCACTAATCATTTTAATACAGTCGATACCAACATACATAACTCCATAACAAATTTAAATCAACAAATAAAAATTAACGATCACCTAAACAAAACAATACTACTTATAAGAGATACTCTAACACAAAACCAAAAGAACAGTATGCATTTTATGGAAGGACTCCACAAATCAGTAAGGGACATACTTAAAAGGACCATTTATCTTGAAAGCTTACTTATCTTAACAACAATAAGAAATCACATAGAACACATACAAAACTATATAACAACAGCACAAAATGGTATAAGTGACGCTAGCATTTTGACAAAACAAGAAATCGAAGATTACGAAATTAATATAAGTAAAATTAAATATTTAAGAACAGCTATTCTCGAAAAAAAACAATGAATTAATTTTTGTAATTAAAATACCCAAAACATTCCAATATGTACAAATAATAACTATAATACCCATGCCCTATTTAAATAAAGAAATAGAAGCAGGAATTGAAAATACATTCATATACAATAATGAAACCTTTACATATAAGGAAAACAATTATATAAACGAATGTAGGATATCAAAACATTGCACAATAACAAAAACATGTAAACTTGTAAAGAACGATAATACAGAAATCATAAATATCAATGACCAAACGATCATAGTCAAAAATGCAAGAAACAACACAATTACGAATAATTACAACAATACAAAAAATGTATTAAATGGAAATTTTTTAATACAATACAATAATTGCACATTAACGATAGCAAACAAAAAATTTTCAAATCAAAACAAAATGTATTTAGATAAAATAATAGTTCCAAAATTCAGAAATATAACGTTTAACAGTACACTTACAATGGAAGAAGTAAAGCTAAAAACTATTCAGAATTTAAAAGAAATAGAAGAAATTAAATACAACAATAAAATGATATCCTACGTTATACCACCAATTGTGGTTGTACCACTTATAATAATATTAATATTTTTATTATACGATAAATGTAAAACACATAATAAAAGAATTCAGGAGAATCCTTTATCTAGAGGGGGAGGAGTTACGTATATACTTCCACAACCACCCCTCGTAGACATTAACTCAATCATAACCAAATACAGTAAACAAAATACAAATTAAGTCAACGACACTTTCAGAGTGTCGTTGACACAAGTAAAATAAAATGCTTATGTTTTTCTTTCTTTTAAATTAATTTTTTGTTGAAATTTGATTCTCCTAAATTCATTCATTAATTTTTACGATTTAAGAAAGGGCAACGACAATTGAAATACAAATTATGAATCAATAATCAAAAACCAATTTGTGTTTACAATTTTCGTTGAACAGAAAAAAAATGAATGACCAAACAAAATTGACATAAAGAAATTTTTACGATCAATTTTGTTTGATCAACATATTTTTTTCACCATAGGAATAAGTTTTAGATTTTAAGAAAATTGTACTTAAAAATAAGATGAATGAATAAAGAAAAAGTTAGTTGAATATCAGAACTCAAAGGAACCAGTTTTTTTCTTTTAACAACGTAATTTGCGTGACACACTTTACTTTTTGCCTCTCTCGCCTACAAACTTTGCCTGTCTGCCTTCTGTCTGTCACATTGTAAAAAAGGACTAAGTGGAGAATGCTCAAGTTAAAGTTTTAACTTGATTGTTATAACATTTATTTTGAAAGTTCTTTTATAACATTAATTGAAGTTTTAGTTTGACAGTACGCTATTTTGTAGTTGTTTTTTGACATCTTTCTTTAATTTGTTAAAAGGGTTGTAAACTACACATAATAAACTTTGGTTTTTGTGAAAAATATAATACAAACAAACATTTAAGTATAAAATAACTTTAATTATTTTCCACAAACACACTGTAGCTACATACTTGACGCGTCAACGAACTGAAAAAAAAGAAAAGTTTTAACTCTAACTTCACTACGTGTACGCCACCATAAACATATAATCATTTTAACAGCAAGTCTTAACTTCATGTTTTAACTGCATTTCATGTTAGGTGGAGACTGGGTGTAACACTAAAATCATATTAGTGTTAAAGTTAAGCATTTTATGTCAGTTGTAAACTGCATGTAATAGAACTGAAAATATAAATAACAGACATGACATTCAACTACGAGGATACAGAAATGATTGAAAAATTAAAGAAACATAGTCCAATGATCCAAATGAGTGAAATAAAAATTATAGCAAGATACGAGCCACCACCTGGATAACTATCTTGCCGCGATGTGGTGGCTTAAATGCTGGATGTAGTGTATGTCTTGTAACTTGAGTCGGTAAGTCTAGAAGTAACAAGTTATAATGCATAAGCTCTAAGGCCAGTATGACTAAGGGTTATCCATCCCATATCCCATTACCTATAATTATATCTATCCCCTCCTTTTTGTTTTCCCACATCCCCCACTTTTAAGGTCAAGGTGGTTGACAGCAGTGCCGAGGACCTGATTGGCTAGTTAGTGGTTAAAGAAACTGGTCATGAACAGCTTCCCTCTGATGCCCATGGCAAGGGTCAGTTGTACCTTCGCTTAGTCCGTGCAAGCCGTCACTGCGCGCGACGGTCCTTTTTTTACGTGCATACTCGTGGGACCAAAAACTGGACGAACTGAAAAACCAAAGAAAAAAGGACGCCATTTTAGGATGCGGTGCAGGGAATGTCTCTGACAACTCGGCAGGCTCGGAGTCAGATCCAGACTCCGATTGGCTGAGTATTCACAGGGATATTCTGCTGCAGGAGGGTCAGTTATTAACAGAACTGACAGATACGGACGGGATGGACTCCCCATTCGGCTCCCCATCTCGAACAGGTGCCTCGGAAAGACTCGGTAATCTAAATCTGGGACTCGGTAATCTGATGCTGAGGACTCAAAGGTTATCAGTAAAGACAATTAATCCTCAGCAACCCCTGCTTATAAATCCTCCAATAAGGGAGCGGATGAAAAAAGGATGGTAAAGAGTCAGCAACTGTTCCTCTTAACCGTGACAGCATGGTCACGGCTAAAGGAGCTGAGCCTGCGGACGAATCACCCAATACTAGTCGCGCGATGAGGACTGCGAAAGTCCTGATAATCTCCGACAGTCACCCCCAAAATTGAGTCACTAAAGGAATAACCGGGACAAACCAGTCAACATCTGCAGGGAAAACGGGTGATCATCGACAGAGCTCTGTTAAGGCCCCCAAAAGAGGGGTTGTTAAGAGAGTAAGGTCTGGTGATGACCAGAAATCCCCAGCGGCTAAGAGGGCTAGTCAGGCTGGTGTCGGCCCTCTTAAGGATCTCCGCAAGGAGGTCCACTGTCAGAAGGCTGTTCAATAGAGCGAAGTTTACGCGTAGGGAGGAAGATTGGAGTAACTTCAGGTTAAGTTTCGGGAGGTATAAGGGAGATATTAGAAGGGCGAAAAGGGACTCGTGGATTAAGTTTAGCGAGTGAATGAGATGTCTAGGTTCAGGAGAATTTTATCTAAGGATCCGGTAGTCCCTTGATTTATTCAGAGACCTGACGGCACATGGACGGAATCTGGCTTTGAATCTCTCTGTCTGCTTATGGAGACTCACTTTCCGGGGTGTGTGGATCCTGGGTCGGGGGAACAGGCTTCTCTGGGTCGGGCTCAGGCGGTGAGGAAAAGGAGACGGCGGGGGAGATGATTACCTTTGATAAGGTAACATGGGAGGTAAATACCTTTGGGTCCTACAAATCGGCGGGACCAGATGGTATCTATCCGGCAATGCTACAGAATATCGGGAAATCATCACTCCTGTTGTTGGTGGAACTATTTAGGGTATGTGTGCTGAACGGGTACATTCCTAGAGGGTGGAGGGAGGTTAGGGTTGTCTTTATTCCGAAGGCGGGTATAACCGGCCACTCTAAACCCAAGTATTTTAGACCAATCAGCTTGTCGTCTTTTCTCTTGAAGACGTTGGAAAGACTGATTGATCTACATCTGAGGACGAAGATTGACGCCGGCGTCATCAGCGGTGCTCAACAGTGCGCTGCATGATGTGGTTGGTTATGTAGAGCGAGGCGGGCGAATTAAGGAATATAGCAGCAGAGTTATGAAGGAAATCGGTGACTAGGAGGAGTTCAGTAGGGAGTTCTCTCTCCCTTATTGTGGCTTTTGGCCGTCAATGTCGTTCTGAGACGTTTTGACAGAATGGGTCAGAAGGTCGTGCCTACGCGGATGATGTAGTTATATTGGTGTCGGGCAAGTTTCTGCCGACAATAAGCGACAGCATGCAAGGGGCGCTGATCGAACTGTCGGCATGGGCTAGTGATAAGGGAGTGGGAGTTAATCCGGAGAAGACAGAGTTGGTTCTTTTAACAAGGAGGTACAAGGTGGAGGATTTAAGGCTACCGGTACCGGGAGGATTGGACTTTATACTATCTGATAGTGCTAAGTATCTGGGGGTCTTTCTGGATAGCAAGCTGTCATGGTGAAGGAATACCCAGGAGAGACTTAATAGGGGTCTCAATGCCTACTATGCTTGCAGATCATCGATAGGTAAGAGCTGGGGACTTCGGCCGTCAGTGGTGGGATGGCTGTACACTCCGGTGGTTAGACCCATTCTTACGTATGGATGCTGTGTTTGGTGGGAGTCATTGAGATTGGCTAGTCGTAGGAACCTTCTTTCTAAGGCTCAGAGGCGTGCTTCAATTGGCATGACAGGTGCCATGAAGAGTACTCCTCAGGCTGCCCTGGATGTCATTCTGCATCTTCTGCCTATTGAGCAGTATGTGATGGGAATGGCGGCCAGGAGAATTCTTAGACTGAGGCAGTTAGGATAGATGGGGAATGTCACCCAGGGTCATTCACGGATCCTGAGTGAGATTGAGGATGGTGGCTATTGCCTGGGACCACCCGGCTCCACTGATTATGTGTGCACCAAGGTGGATTTTGGGCGGTTGCTGGAGGTAATAGTGCCTTATAGTGAGAGCTGGTCAGGTAGGAGCAGATTATTTGGTGGATTTGCTATTTTCACTGATGGCTCGAAGATGAGGGGCACGGGTGCGGGGGTTTACATTGAGGATCTGGACATTAGAAGGTCATATAGGCTTCCTGATGACTGTAGTGTCTTTCAGGCGAGGTTCTGGGGGTCTCGAGGGCCGTGGAACTAATGAGGGACAGCATTGATAGGGGCTCTGCGGTCACTATATATGTGGACAGCCAGGCGGCTCTTATGGCCGTAAGGGGCTGTTATGTGAACTCAAAGCTACTTGATGAATGTAGGAGGGCTTTGGAGGAAGTCTAGAGGGCAATGATCGGAGATGGAGGACCTTAACTGTATAGAGGCGGTTAGGCCTCCAATAGGCTTCTATTTTGGAAGAATCAGGAAGCGGATTTTGGGCACGACCATTCGGGCCTGGGGAACCGAACGGACTGCCGGGTATCACGGACGCTGTGGCCGGTGCTTAGGAAGTCCGACTCGGGGTTGCTGCTGGGTAGGAGTAGGGTCTGCGTTAGGACCATGATAGGAATGATCACGGGCCACTGTATGATAGGCAGAATGGCGGTGAGGATTGGATCCAACTTGTCGGATATGTGCAGGTTGTTTGAGGACCCTGAGGAGTTGGAGACAGTTGAGCACTTTTTGTGCCACTGTCCCAGGTTGCAGGGCAAAAGGCTGAGGTGGCCGGGCAGTAGATTCCTAGGCGAATTAGGGGATGTCTCGAGTTGCGGACTCGATAATCTGATAGGATTCGTAATGGGGATGGCCTGGCTGCGCGAGAGGAGACTGGGCGCTGACCGCACGTAGGGCGAATTTGGTTGGTTAGGATTTCTCTCGGGGCTGGTCCGAAACCTTCTTTTCTATCTATCTTCTATTTCTGACTTGTGCTTTCGCTGTTTATTTCATCTACTTTCTATCTCTATATAGCTATCTCTAATTGAGGCTTCACAATGGTCTATCCTGGTCTCTGGTTGAAGGTGTGAAGGAGACTTCACATCAGCCTTTCGACCTACCTACGAGGTTAAGAGAAATATTTATTTTGTTTATTATTGCTACTTACAAAATATAATTATTGTAACTAACATAAAATAGACAGGAGTACTAGCTGCTGTGGCTTTCAACTCCGAAATGGTATCTAAGTTATAACAGGTGTTGTAAATTGTTTTCTAATACAAATTCCCAAATTAATTTTATATTTTTATCACAGGTTTTTTTTAAGAAATTAGTAGGCCGATTTAGTCCTGGATGAGCTGTACTTTACAAACTCATCTAGTACATGTAAAAAGTTTAGTTGTGTGTTGCAGAGTGTACGCATTGGCGTTGATTATTTTTCCAGTAGATGTTTGTGGGAGAAATTGCAGTGGCCAATTCTGATGGTTGACGATGGTTGACGTTACGCTTCTGGTGCAGGTTTTTGGGTAGTTAGGTTTTTTGCCTTCTGGATTAAAAATTTTGTAGTTGTGGTTGTAGTCTGACCATTTTTTATGATGTAAGGAGTTAAAATGGGATAGAATAGCGTTGGATATGTCACGACTTTTCCATGATTGGAATTCAAGTAGTGGTCTAATTTTGGCTGTAGAAGCCGCAGTATCTGCATACTCGTTGCCAGCAATGCCAACATGCTAAGGAAACCACATAAGTTTTGTTCTATTTGAGGACTTACCAAGAATATGTCGGATGTCTTTTATTAATGGGGTATCGTATTTCGAGCTTTGTATGGCGTTTATGGATGATAGACTATTTTACCGATAATATACTTTTCCAGGCTAAGAGCAACGAACTAAACCGCAAGAAATATGGCAAATGCCTCAGCAATAAAGATGAAACAGTGATTAGAAATATATCCTGTTTTTATAAGTTGATTATCAGCTTGCACTATAGCGAAAGTTGTGCAGTCGTGAGACTTGGAGCCACCAGTGAATAACAAATTCCAGTTATCGTTGACATATGGTTCAACAATACTACTAAATGTTTGCTTATACACTAAGGAGGGAGTAGTTGATTTAGGAAGTTGAATCATAGATAGTATGAATGAATATTCTTTAACTGACCAGGGTGGATCCAGTATTGTTTTAACAAGTATAGGGTTTGTCATAATATTTAAGTCACGAGAGAAGTTTACACGTCTGTCGATAACAGACACAAGTCAGTAAAGCCTTTTGTGTTGGATGGATTTTTTTACTTCTTCGAACAGAATTTGATTGCGGCAGATAAAGAGTTTGGGTATTAGTTTGTGTGTCAAAAATGAGGCTCTGTCTGCAATTGATGAAAATCCAGATTCGGCTAAGATATTAGTGGTTAGGCTTGTACGAAAGGCACCGATGCTACGTGGTATTGCCGCATGGTAGGGCCCTTGAATTAATTTGGTATGGGAAGGAGCGCACCAGCCATAGATGGGAAGAGCATAGTCAATTTTAGAGAGTACTAGTGATCGAGTTATGCTCAGCATTGTGTTAATATGTATTCTGGCAATCTTTGACGTTAGGTATTTTATAATATTTAATCGTGAGTTTAAGTTCTTTCGTAGTTCTGAGCAATGTTTCTGGAATGTAAGACGTCTGTCGAAAATTACACCTAACATACGGAAAGCGAAAAGCGTTACCGTTTTGTTTGTTACAAATGTGTAATAAATTGCACTTTTTTAATGAAAGTTTCGCACCAGATGATGAACACCAGTTATTTATATCTCTAAGGACATTCCAAAAAATTTATTTTGCTTTATTATTATCCTTTAGTTTCGTAAATATTACAGCATCATCAGCATACATAGCATGTTCGATGGGTTTGTGTTTAGAGATAATTTTGCTGAACATATTGAAGGCAATAATAAATAGGGCCACTGACAAGGGTGATCCTTGAGGTATTCCATTATGGAGTGTTGGTGATTTACTCGTACCTTGAATTTACGGTTGCTTAGGAAGTTCTTAATTATAGAGTACATATTTTTTACGATTTTCCAATCTTCTAGCGGTTTAAGTATCACATGAACACCAATGCAATCAAATGCTCCCTCAAAGTCAGTTGAGAGGATGTTAACATGATTTTAGCTTAACAGCGATCTGGAGAAAAAATGTTGAAGGCTTATAAGGACGTCGTCGGTACCCTGCTTTTTCGTGAAAGCAACTTGATTTGCTGAGATGAAATTATTGGTTTTTAAAAACCACATTAATCTGTTTGCAATAATTTTTTCCAATATTTTGCTTAAACATGGTTAGAGGGAAATTGGTCTGTAACCGGATACCGAAAACTGGTCTTTGTTTGGTTTGGGAATTGGGATTATGGTTGCAATTTTCCAATATTGCGGATATGTGTATGTTGAAAAAATATTGTTGTATGTAGAAAGAATGTATTTTTTTTGCAAAAAGAGGCAGATTCTTTATTAAGAGAAATAATAAAACAATATACAATGTAAAATTAAAAGTAGATAAAAAAGTTAATATAGGATGGGAAAGATGTAGAGTCTTTGATGGAACGGAAGTGATGCAGTGCATGAAATAGGGTTGCCATTCGAACTGATTTTACCAGTACACGTACTGGTTTCTATTCAATGTACTGGTTTATGCATAACACCCAAATCAGTACGCAAAAGTACTGGTTTTTTTTAAATTTTGCCCCCAAATAATTTTACTTGTTTAAAATTGGGTTACTTCCGTTATTACTTTTGATTTGTTATGAATCACCCAGTTAAAATTCAGTCTTTACTCTTAACTTACCATATGCTTTGTATTTAAATAAATAGAAGTTAGTGCTTTTCAAAAGAAAATGCTGCTTTTGCGAAAAAGAGAAAAGTATAAAAACACTCGCAGGATTGTTTGCTTCGCCTGTCTTCGTTTTGAACAACCAAGGTATATTTACACAAGGTAAACTCGTTGGCCCATATGTGTGTCAGCTGTTTACTTAAGTTGGAACACCAATGTCAAATTCCGTGTATATGAGCCAAAATTTGTACATGTGTGCGTTAAATTTATATGAAGACAACCCTACAAGAAATGCGTAACCAAAACTAAAAAAATTACTATTACTATAACACTATATTGGTCAACACTACCGGTCATATAACTAGTAAAATGACCGGTAGTCTTCTTGTAGGGAATTTTGACAATTCCGTTCCACTCGGTTATTTTTATAGAGCAGCATGTCTACACTCCCAAATGAGTCTACCTTGTGTAAATATACCTTGTGAACAACTGAACGTGAGCACTTCTTGGTTGTATTCTGTGATTCAAATAAAACGAAAAATAACGTAAAATGTTTGTTTTGTTTTCCAACGTCCTGTGTGTAAAACAGATATAAAACGGCACATGCAAATAGGTAGACATAACCCGGGGTTTACACATAAAAGAACTTTCTTGCAAGTAAAGTATGTATACTAGGCTGGGTCAAAAAAATATTTTTTCTCTAATCGACTTCTAATAGCGTATATATGTTGAATTTTTGTCTAAATTAGATCCCTGTAAAATATTATTAATTTATTTTTAGTGTAAGAGCCCGCGCTTTGACCTTCAATTTTGTTAAATTTTTAATATAGCAACAATAGCATTGTATTGCAGAAAAGCATATTACTGTATTTTAACGACTTTTAGGTTCGTGAAAATAGTGTCAGAAGCATTCATGACTCTTTGCGCTAAAAAATGTCAAGAGATGGTTTAATATAGACGAAACTTGAATCAAGACGAGAGATGCCCTGATTTGACAGTAAACAAGATTTTGTGACCAAAAAGGATTTTATTGTTTTATGTTGTGTAAGAACCAAATTTTTATTTTTTTTAAGTTTATTTCAAAATATTTTTAGTTTTAATTAATAATAATTGATAGAAAATAAAATATTAAAATTTAAAAAATTGACTTTTTTCATATATATTCTTAATTCTTAGGAGCTCATGCGCGGGCTCAAGATGACACTTTTTTGAACTTTTTTTTGCAATTTTTATTTGTTTTAACGTAATACAAAAAAATATTGCTATTAGAATATGATTCGAGAAGTTTTATTTTTTCTCATACATCAGTGACCCACCCTAATGTATACGTATTATCACCCTGCAAATTTAGTACTAGTCCAAACACGCGTGTAAAATGTAGTACACAAGGGACTAGGACTAGTCCAAAAGTAACCCAAGCGTATGGAAAAAACATGGTATATTTAACATTACGATGTCCTAGGGCAGGGCCATATAACCCAGCTTTGGATTGCAAAGGAGTAGTCTTAAAACTACTTCATTGTATACTCAAGAGGATAAGTTTTAACTTCGTTTAGAAGCGAAAACATGTCGTTAAAAAACGAGACATAATCAGCCTTATTGTGGTTGTCGTATTCGCAAACAAACGTGTCGTTTTTTGCAGTAGATTAAAGAACACATGTTGTGTATTACTTTAATCTATTACACAGTCGTATACGACAACGACAACCACAATAAGGCCGATTGTCTCACTACAAACAATTTTTGACAATGACATGGTCCATGCTTGAATTACATCGGACCAGTCCATGGAGTAGTCCATTTAATAAAAATGACTCAGGCGGTCCAATATTATTTGCAGGGCAACGAAAAAACGTAGAAACAGCCAATTGGCTGAAAGTACAAAAATTGTGTGAATGTTAGTGAAAAAGTGTAAGTGTATTGCAACTTTCAAGAAATTACTTTCATGTGTAAATGCTAGGTAAGCGAAATATATCAGGGATTTATCATAAACCAGTATCATCATTTCATTCATGGCCACAGCTACGCTTCAGCTGATTGTAGCAGCAAACTTTTCAAAGAAATCTTTCCTGATTACAAAGTTGCAACCAAATTAGTGGCAAAGTATTTAGGGTATTCACAAGGTCTCCTATCCATTCACATTTCATAAGTCATAATTTAAAAATTGCTCCAAACTATTGTTTTTGACGTTACCCTGCGGCCACATGATCAAGTTGTTCTTGATAGTCTTTTACATATACTGCTTGTCAAAATTTACAAAAATTGAGAGCTGTGACGTAGGTGGCACTCAATTTACTTTCAAGATGCCATAAAAAAAAACAATTTATAAAGACAAACATGTACTCAGCTGTTAAATTAAAAGTAAATTGTCAAACAAATGGAAAGGTGAAATTGAAAGCCATCTCGTGGTCAATTTAAAAAGTGTGAGTGTGTTAGTAAAAAAATGAGAGAGTTGAGTAAATTGAATGGAATTGAAAGGCAAAACTTGATCGTGTGGCCACCAAGTTAAAGAAATTTCTTAAAATAATAAGTTTTTTTCTCCTAACTATTTTATTTTAAGGCATTTTTTCGTTTGTAATTCAAAAACAATAAATTTTAAGGGGTTTTAATTTTATAGCCTATGACAATATGGCTAGATTAGAGACCTCGTGAATACCCTCATTATATTGACAATTATTTGTATGAATTTAGAATTTTTTGTGCATTTACAACATTTGTTCTACTTCTATCTATATTTAATATTGTGACGTGATGTTTTTGTTGTATGTATTTTGTTAAGTTCTTGCTTTATAAATAAGAAAAATGAATTATTTTTAATGTTTAATTTTCTTTTTGTTTTAATAATCGTTTAAAACTTATGAATTCAATAAAATTTTGGGTCAAAATTTGTGTACTGGGTTTTTTCCGAATGTACTGGTATTTTTCTTACGATTTTTCTACTGATTTTTCCAATTTCTAAAATGGCAGCCCTAGCATGAAATGTTAAGGATACAACCATATGGCCAAAGATTGTAGGAACCAGGAAATATGTATAAAATTCCGCTATAAAAACATTTTACAACGTTTTTTAAACAGATAAATTTCTTGAATTGAATTATTTGGTATTCTGTCAAACTATGTATAGTTAACAAAAATAATTTGTGGTTTTGTAGTTGATTATGTAAACTACAGCAAGAATCTTGTTATGTTATGTCTGTGCACAGATTGATTCTATCACGTCAAGTTTTGATCAAAATACTTTCAAATGGAAAGGAATAAAATGTATTTTCCTAACAACAACATTCGTGCACCGATTTTACATATTTTTTTGTACCCTTAACCACAGGTGGAAAAGGGTATATATAAGATTGTCATTCCGTTTGTAATTTCTACAATATTGATCTAAGAGCCTATAAAGTGTATATATTATGACGAGAGAAGTTGATTTAACGATGTCCGTCTTACGCTTGAAATGTGTTTTTCGGAGACTCCAGACATGATAGCGGCCAGGTTTTTTTATGTCACATATAGTCTACCATTGCTTGCTATTGAAATTCAGCCAGATCGGTCCAAAAATGGCTGAGTTATGAGCAAAAAACCACGACTACCTCTAATTTTTTCCAAAAATCCCTTGTGGTTGTTGTATTTTTATTACTTTTTGTTGTATATCTGGGGAACGGCAAAAGCCATAGTTTCCAAATTAGGTACATACATTTAGGTTGTCAATTTAGGGCTGCCATATGTCCTATGGATATGACTTATATACCAAATATTTTTAGTAGAACATATTTTATAAAAAACTCGGAAAAATCGGTTCAGATAAAAAAAAGTTATGACCAAAATAATAAATTATATTTGTTTAAATACCCACTTTCGGGAACTATAGATCTTCCCGAGTCCAAGTTTTATTACTCAACTAAACTGGCAAATTTCTTCTTAAACACGTCGGTATATAAATCTGTCAAATCGGTTTAAAAATGGCTGAGTTATAACCGAAATACTGAATTCCCAAAAATTACTCTTTTTTTATAATTAAGTTTGTTAAAATATATACAAGTGTATATAAATGTATATATATATATATATATATATATATATATATATCGTTACTTTAATATAGAAAAGCCCTTACTAATGTTTTCCTTACTTTACAGGAGAAGGAAACAACTTAATAAAAATTATAGTCTTGCAGTGACGATTTTTTTAAACGCAGTTTTTTGTTCAATATTCTAAGCAATTTAATAAAAAACTGGTTTTAAAAAAATCGCGACTACAAGACTATCATTTTTATTAAGTTTTTTCCTTCTCCTGTAAAGTAAGGAAAATATTAGTTAGGGCTTTTCTATATTAAAGTAACGATATATAACTTAAGTAAATGGTTAAATTATTCCTTAACATGCCGGTATATAAAACAATCAAATCGGTTAGACAGTGGGCAATTTAAGAGGAAAATACTCCAAAAATGGGCTAGAAACCTTCAAAATTTTTATACAAACCTACATTTTAGGGCTGTCATATGACCCATGGAACACAACATCCGACATAATGTGGACGGTTTGGATAAGTGGGCGTGGCACAAAATATAATTATGTATATCTTAAGAATGGTGTTAACATAATTTTTTGTTCTTATTGCACCATGGTGAAGGGTATATAAGATTCGGCACAGCCGAATATAGCACTCTTACTTGTTTTTTAAATCAATTCTAAATATCTCCGAAAGTGCACAAAGTAAAAAAAAATTGGTTAAGATCACTTAAGGGGAATTTTATTCCAAGTCATCTGGTAGTAATTTTATCCAAATCGGAGAAATATGCCTTATTTCGGGCGAAGTATAAGTCATTATACCCATACCTCAATAGTGGAGAGGGTCCTAGCGGTAAATTTTGAAAGGACTGAAAGTGGAAGGCCTGTTGGAATGCCTCTGCACTCCTTTCTAAAAGATTCGCTTCGTATGATATCCTGCCTTCAGAAATATGCCTTCTAGAAGGTATAAATTGCTTTTAGAAAGACATTCCAAAATATCCATTACACATTCGCTACTCCCTTCTTTAAGAAGGGAGAAAGGAAGTTGTTCAATTTTGATTTTGTTTTTAGTAACATTCTGTACTCCCTTAGGGAAGGGTCTTTCCCTCTGTAGTCCCTAAACGCGTCTTTTGTCTTATGTAAACGTATACGTTGCGAATAAGCTGTTTCGTTTTCCCTACAAAGTTTTTGTATAATAAGTAATAATAACTTCTACGTATACATAATGTTGCGTTGCGGAAGAAACTGATAAAATTAAAATTTTCCCCCCTATTAACGTAAGAGCTGTGAAAGAATTTTATCTGACAATAAAAAAGAATAATTTAACAAATTTTTTAAATCATGGAGGCTTTCATAACGCGCGTTGTGTAACTTGCTATTTTTCATGCACTAAAGTTTTTAAGCGCCTTTATGGAAAAGACCCGTCAGGTCGTAAAAGATTTGATTAATTTTTTTTATTTCATATACTTTATATATCAAGATTGTGATTACTCGTATTTTTAAGCAAAAATAGTTTTTTGTTAAAAAAATCGTTTGATCGAAAACAAAAGTTTATTTTGTGATCACACAAAATAAGCGTATAATAAAATAATCACCAACAATTGCATTTTTATATAGAAAATACAAAAATAATTAAAATTGCTTATAACTCCTTAAAAAAGAGTTTGATCGAAAATAAAAGCCTGTCTTGTGATCAAACATATTTTTGGGTAAAGTTGTTATTAGGTAATTTATTTTACATTTGCTTCTAACTTCCAAACGGAACAATTAGTTTTTTTTCACCACTCAAATTTTTAATCAACAATCAATTTTTTATAGAAACATTTAAAACGCTCGTTATTCCTTCAATAAGTTCTTTAATTAAAAATTTGCTCATTTTGTGATCAATAGTATTTTTTTTTTAAATCAATTGTTTCAGAAATGTTAAACGCTTGCAATTATTTTCCCTATGTAAAGCTTATTTTTTAGAATAAGATCACGCATTAAAATAAATGTAAAATCTTTTTCTAAAAATGTTGGAGAGCAGTTTAAAAATCTACTTGACAAATTATAAATGTTTTATATAAAGGAATCTTGGAATTTTTTATTATAAATTTTAAAAATAATTTTTCTGTGAACTTTTAAAAAATTCATTTAAAAGATAAATTTAATCCAACTAGGACATTTTCAATGGAAAATGGAGAAGAAAAATATGAATTAAAAGATGTGGTAGTTTTTCCAATCGGTAGCTCTTTCCTTTTAATTCCTATTTTGCATTCTTACCATTGAAATTGTATGCATACTAAATGTCTATGAATGTAAAACTTAAATTTTTAGAAGACCTTTTAAAAAACCTTTTTTTTTATAGGTATTCAATATGTACTTCTTTTGTATGTATTCATAGAGTACTTAAATAGAAGCCCTTTTTTCAGTACACCTTTGTAATGCCTTTTAACAGTCCTTTATTAAAAGGCGTTCTTAAAGACATGCATCAAAAGGGCTAACAAAAGAGCTTCTTTTGAAAGCCTTTTATAATTACTGTAAGAAGAAGGGAGTGTGGAAGGGCTTGCTCCCAATGACAACCTGTATAAAAAATATATGAGTATGGAATGCGAAGTGGAGAGCTTGTGTCTGCTAAATAAGGCCTTCTATTAGGCCTATTAAGTCATTCTTTTTACCACTGGGGTATTATGTATTTGTGCTGTTGTGTGTAACACCTTAAAATATATTAAAGTATAGGTACCGATCGACTCAGAATCACTTTCTGAGTTGATCTAACAATGTTCGTTCGTCCGGCTGGCTGTCCATGTAACCTTGTGCGCAAAGTACAGTACCTCAATTCTGTAACTTTTTGAATTTAACTACCGATATCGTTAAGTAACGAGAAATCTCGGTCACTTTAACGAATTTGTTATTCTCTATTTTCAATAAACAAATATTTTTGTTTAGAAATATTAACGACAAATATCAGTAAAAATAAAAGAACGTCAAAGTTAAAATTTTTTAAAATTAATAAAAAATATAAACAAAATTTGCTTCTAATAAATTAATTTAAACAAAACATGAATGAAAACGTGTAAATATTGATTATATTTCTAAACAAATATGTAAGTTTCAAATCTTTTTATACATAAGCAAAAAGTTCGCTATGCCTGAGCCACTCTAGCACAACATTCTGCTCTTACTTTTTATACCCACACTACTGTACGTGAAGATGATATATCCCTGCTAGTATTTGGAAGATCTTTTTCAGAAATCATCGGTATGAGTCTTTTTTGAGTACTTTTGGTGATTAAAAACATATTAATCACTTGCACGCTTAAAAATCGAGACAAAAATGACTAGCGCTTATGATTTAAAGGTGTTTGATATAAAAGAGTCTCTAAACTAATAAAAAGAACGAATCATATATGACTCTTCAAAAACAGTCCCGGGTCGGGTACCATTTTCTCCCGACAAAGTATCATATATAATGATCAGAAAATGAGCGCAAATTCTAGTATTTTAATCGCGCTAAAGAGTCAAAAAAGACTCGAATATGATTAAACCCACCTTTTAGCATACCGATTGACTCAGAGTCATTTTCAGAATCGATCTAACAAAGTCCATCGATCTACCAGGCTGGCTGGTGGTCTTCCCAAGTTAACCTTGTGCGCTAAGTACAGGTCGCAATTTTGGTAATAATTCTACCAAATTTGGTACATGTGTTTTTTTTTCACAAGGTCGAACACTTCTTAACGTACTTTTAACCATCCGTTTTTATAGAGATTTGGGTTTAATTAGGTCCAAAAATATCTTGTTGAAATCTAAGTAACCTTAGTAATAGCTTCTATGTTATCTCATAGTGGTGATCACAGTAATAGTAGAAGATATTAAGATAATAACCTCACAACAGACTCTTTTTGGCGGAAACATGATCGACCAAATACTGTAATATAGGATCCTCTTGATCGACTATACTTTCTTACTTCTTTTGTGTTAAAAATTGGTTTTTTTACTCTAATCTGTAAACAGTACATTTGTAGTCGTTATTATTGAACAAGAACTTTTTTTGTGTCGTTACCTACCGACATTGTTTACCGATAAAAATAGTTAAAATTTCATTACAGAATAACTCTTAACGACAATTATCGTTAGCTAACGAACTTTGACTACTAAACGACAAAATTTTGTCGTTAAAAAGTTATAGAAGTTCAGTACAGGTCGCAATTTTTGAGATAATTTGATAAAATTTGGGATATAGGTTATTATTGGCACAAGGACCAAGCCTATTGAAATCGTAGGACCACGAGGGAAGATAGGGGGAAATTTCTTCCTCTCAGAAACAATCAAACTGATTTTAATGAAATTTAAAACATAAGGTATGCATTTAAAAAAAAAACACAAGGGGAGGTAGGGGGCAATTTCTGCCTCTCACAAACTTTCAAACCAATTTTAATGAAGTTTATAAAAATAGATAAATCCATATTTATATGGACACATAAGCATGATGTGTTTTTACAGACTGTGGTGGAGGTTATCATATGGTCGGGCTTGACCGACTATACTTTCTTACTTGTATTTATATTATATTTCTTATTTTATTCGTAATATATGTACATACCTGGCATTTTGATAGATAATAGGTTTACTCAACCTTGGGAGCCCGGGGGATCACAATCTTACCAAAAACTGTTCCTGTTCTTAAAGTTTGGTAAAGTGACAGAGCTTTGAGCTGATTGGGAAAACTGTTAACAATCAGCTGTGTCAGAAAATAAACAATAAAAAACTACAAGCATGTATTACCAAAAGAATTAAGATAAATAAAATATTCAATAGAAAATGTTAAAAAATGTAAGTACATGCTTAAATTTTACTTTTTTGTACCTATACTAATGTGCCATTTATGTTTTTATACATAGTAACGTTTTCTTTTGGGGTGAAATTTGATTTTTATTGTACCCAAGTACATATATCTGGGGCCTAATTCTGGCAGTCGTGATCCGTTACTTTCTCGATTCGAAAGCAATTTTATTTCTAATTCTTTCCATCGATACTGAACGAATCGAAATTATTTTGCAGTATGTATTGTGAAACTCAAATTAATGCATTACAACACTGAAAAAATAATTCCTATTTGTTCAGTATTGACTGAAATAATTAGATATTAAATTGCTTTCGGGTCGAGAAAGTACTCGATCATGACTGCCAGAATTAGGCCCCAGATATACTTGGGGGGTCACAAGGTGTGCTATTAAGTCATATCGTCCTTTTTTACAATTGTTGAAAAAAATACTGTTTTGTTTAAAACAATTTAAAAATTTGAATGCTGTGTTCATTGATTCATCATAACTGTACAGTAAAAATCTAAATAATAAGCGGTTGCCCAGCAGTCATATATATTTCTTGTAATTATTGAAGACATATGACTTTTCAACTTAACGACTCCCTTGTGAATCCCCTGATTGTGTTTTTTAGGTGTACGACTTTTCATTAAAATTATATAGCAAAGTTTTTAATTTTCCAGACTTATTTAGTCCTTGGAACGAACAAAATGTTTCTAATTTCGGCAATTACTCGCTGTTTTAAGCGTCAAAATTATTTAATCAGATGAAATTAAGGGGTTGTATGTACATACATTTTGCAAAATATTGAGATTTTAGCGATATTTTAAGACCATTTTACGTTAAATAAAATTTTAGCGGCTTCTAGCGGGTTTTTGACGGAAAGTCTTAAAACCCCCTTATTAAAAAAATATTGTTGATTTATAAAAGGTTTACTGAACAAATTTGGATAGAAAGTTCGTTTTTATAAACCTGAAATTTTTTTTTTGAATATGGGGGTTAGACTTTATTTAATATGAATTAAATTTCTTTAACAACATATTGTTACACCATTCACCGAAGGTAAAAGCAAATCTATATATATATAAAAATAAGTTGTCCTATGTTCTTGATATTATAACTCGAGAACCACTCAATCGATTTTCAAACGAGTACATGCGTTGGAAAGGTCTACTTTCAATGATGGTTTATAAATCATGTCATGATATTAAAAATTTTTTTATTGCTGGTAGATAGCGCTGGGGTCAAGTTATTAACAAAATTCTCCAGCATTTAATTTTTTTTTATTTAGAAAATCCTATAATATATAAGTAAGTCCCATTGCCAATAATTTTTTAATTGACACTACCTCTTTACAAAAGTTGTTGTTGTTGTTTACCATAACCCTGTAGATAACGAGACTATTCCGTATATGCATGTAAAGAGTAGTCCATAAAGGAGTAGGTGTACTCCAAAACTACTCCAAATATATGGGTAAAAGGTGGTCAATTTAACATTACGATGTCCTAGGAGGGGACCATATAACCTACCAAACTAGTCCCTAAACTACTCCATGGAATACTAAAGTGGGTTAGTTTTAAAAGTACTCCATGTCACTGCAGTATTGATTACACTAAAGGGGTTGTTTCAAAAGTACTTTATGTCACTTCTCCATGGATTAACTAATAGGGTTACGTTCAAAAGTACTCCATATAACTACTGAATGTAGTGCACCAAAGGGGTAGTTTCAGACCTACTCCATGGATTTACTAATATGGTTAGTTTTAAAACTACTCCATGCCACTACGGAATGGAGTGGACAAAAGGGGTAGTTTGAAAACTTCTTCATGCCACTACTGAATGAAAGAATAAAAATAACTTAACGATTAAGCTTTTTTATTTTTGTTTATTAAAAATAAAATAATAAGAAAAACAATCCTTTTCTTACCCATATAATATATTTATATATGTATACGGTGAAGGACTTAAATTCATGTATTGTTATTTTGAAGAAAATGTTTATTTAATAAAAGAATTAGTGTTCCATTTTTTTAAATTATCCTTAAAAAAAATATAGAATCATATGTCATGCCTTTTTTCAGAAACTTTCATGCAGTTGTTGGCAGCACTGCATGTTAATTTCTTATTACATGGTCCATAATACAGTACATTGGACCATGTTGTAAGTAGTCCATTTAAGCCACAATGGACCACGTATTCCAATATTATCTGTAGGGAATAGCAAGAATGAATAAGTGTTGCCAAAGGAACTGGAATTCCAAGAACTCCACATAGATGCATTTAAAGAGAAAAGAGGTATTTTGGAAGAACCAGGGTTCGAAATGGTTTCTTAGCTTTTATTAGGTAGCATGCATTTAGGAGCCACTAAAAAATTACTTTAACTTTTAATGTGTTTCTAAATTTGTACCAACTAAATTTAGACAGTTTGTGTTATATACAGACTTCTTTTTCCTTAAAGAGAGGCAGGTGTTGATCAATAAGTAATTTGAGATTTAGGAACATTCTTTGGTATTTAATATTGTAATTAATAAGTTAGTAACTGCACTTAGCAGAACATTAATATCAAATTATAAGTATGTAATGTAAAAAAATAAGTGACAAAACCAGTGTGACCAGATTTTTAAAAAAATATAAAGCTAGATATTGCTTAAAATAGAGCTAAAAAAAGGAAATTTACACCCAAAAAATAAAGCTAAATTTTTTTTATAGCTTCTTGTAGTAACTTTTACTTATTTCGATATTTTTCATAGATTAAAAAGTGTTAAGTAAGTATATATGTATATGTATAATATCCTTGGCTTTGTTCTTAAAGGTCACATTTAAAAATATCACTTAGGCCCCTTTTCACAACTTACCGATAGCTAAAGGTAGGAATTTATCGGCCGTATAAAACGTGCTCCATTGGCACAACTTAACTTTTACCTTAAGTGAGCGATAAGTTAATGGAAGGTTTATCCTACCTTGTAGGTTAATGTTTAGTTTTACTAATGGATAACTTTTTATACGGCTATCGGTAAGTTGTAAAAACGTTGGTTAAAGTTTTTATAAAATTTTTTTTATTATATGTATCTAGCTAAGAATAACACCAAACCTTACTTATGAACTTTGACTAATATATATAATAGATGTGTTCATTTACTAGCAGAATTTACAAAATGTTCTCCCTAGCAAGTTGGTCATATCGACACTACTCAAATGTTATAAAAGAGATTATATCGTAATTAATTTAATTGTTTTAAACCATTTGCCGAAGAATATAATTCTTAAATTTTATGAAAATAAATATTTTATGTGATTGAAAGACTTTTAATTTAAAAATTTTGAAATTAATTTTTTTAAATAAAAATATGAAACAGGTTAAATAATTCTTGCTCGTAAAAATTTAACTATCAGATGTTTTCCATAAATTTTTAAGAAAATAGTTGACGAGTCGTTTTCGTGATCGAAGTCGTAGTCGTTTGAAATTTTTGTCGATTTCAAAATCCCGACAACGACAATGTAAAACACATGCATAAGTATATTTTTACCCTGATACCTAAACCAAAAACTAATTTTTTTCAAGTTGAGTGTTGATGACAAAAATTAAACGATTTAATTTTAGTTCTTTTATATGGCAGAACGTTTTGCTAATGTGACTATAATGAACATAATTCGATTTAATTTTGCCTTTGCTGGCCGCTTATAGATGAAATATATTTGAAATATGCTTACATCCCTTAATGGACTATCATGCAGCAAAACAGATACATTGGAATCGCTAAAGTTGGGACTAGAAACGAAAAGTACTGTATGCTTAAACCTTCTTTTTTATTTTCTCATGTAGTGGGCATATACTTAAAACTTACTCTTTGCTATGCTTTTGTTCTATTCATAATTGATAGTCTTGCTATTATCACTGAATTATTGAATAGTTTTTACAAATCATATAAACTTACCATTTATTCAAGAAATATTTTGAATTGTAACTTTTGACAAAAATTTTTAACTCTTTTGAAAAATAGCGTAACTTTTTTATTCTTTCCCTGCAGCACTGTTATGTATGTAGTTCAAATCTGCAAAAGCGATTACTTCTGCACTGTCACACTATTACTCTTTTAACTAAATCACAAATAAGTTTATTTGGATAAACTGTTTTATTTATTTTGAAATACTATAAATAAACTCAACATTAAAATTAAAAAAAGGCTAAAAAAGCTAAATGAATTGTTGAAAAAAGCCGAAAAAAAAGCTTAAAGCTAAATGAAATATCTAAAGCTAAACATGAAAAAATAAAGCTAAATTTAGCTCGAAAAAAGCTAATATGGTCACACTGGACTCATGAAATGAGTCTAATGGCCTGTTACATGCAGTCTACAACTGACATGAAATGTTTAACATTAACACTAATATGATGTTAGTGTTAAGTATAGACTTATCATGTTAGAGGTTTTCTCATGTTATAACACGGTTATTAATGCAAATGTTTTAACAACGCTTTTATAACATCATGTTATAACAGCAAATCATGTCAGTTGTAGACGTGGAGTAACGATTCTTAAATCTGATTTCTAGTTTTTGGAAACGGTGCTACCTAATAATACGGCCGTGCTCGTCGGTGGGGAGTGAGTTGTGTTCCCTTATAAGAATAAAAATAAATTATTAATGTATTTGAATCCGTCAACTATCAGCATTTAATAATGCACCTATCACTTCCGTGTTATTTTGTTTTGAAACACAGTTACTGCGTTTTTTACTTTGAAAA
Source organism: Pollenia labialis (assembly GCA_949318255.1). Taxonomy (NCBI): domain Eukaryota; kingdom Metazoa; phylum Arthropoda; class Insecta; order Diptera; family Polleniidae; genus Pollenia; species Pollenia labialis. Next base: position 26,581,926 of record OX439142.1, on the reverse strand, counting down.
AATGTAATGTCCAATAATTATCTCTAAAGGCATTTAAAAAAACAAAATCAATAAACATTTGATTCGTATGTAATTGCGATCAGTTTGCTTCAGCAAATGACAGTTTCAAAAAATTTAACAAAAAGTTTTCTTAAGTTTTGACACTTATGATTAACATGTATTCGCACAGTTGCTCAAGCCAGCTTATGCATATTATAGTTGGGCCTTTACAAGTGACTTAATTTACATAATTGTCTAATGGTGTTTTCTTTTCTACAAAAAATCTCACATTTTATTTAAAACAAGTTAGAGTGCTATATTCAGCTGTGCCGAATCTTTGATACCCTCCATCGACAGCTCAGTGGGCTTTACATATGTATATGGGGCCTATAGTAAATTATGAACCGAGCATCACGAAATTTATTAGTGTGAGTAGTGAAGTATTTAATTTTATTTTGATAGCATTATTTATTACGGCTTTAGGAGTACTAAACCGAGAGTAGGGTTTAGATGGGGCGAAAATTCACAGTTTAATTTCTAGTACTATAAAACTGTAACGTATCAAATTTTGTTATGATAGCATTATTAGTAACGGTCTTAGGCGTACTAAACTGTTGGTAGGGTTTTTATGGGGCATAAGGTAAATTATGGACCGATCTTCACGAAATTTCACAGTGTTATTTGTAGTCCTAAAAAACTGTGACGTACCAAATTTTGTTATGATAGCATTATTTTTTACGGTTTTAGGCGTACTAAACTGTTTTCCGGGAGCAGTGTTTATTTGGGGCCTAGGGTAAATTATGGACGGATCTTCACGAAATTTTGCAGCGTGATTTCCAGTCGAATAAAACAAATTTTTGTAAAATCTTATCTCATTCCGTGCCTTGTTCCACCATTTATGTTATTTTTTGTAACAAAATTATCATTTTTTTTAGGTGGTGCTTCCACATTTTGATTAATAGCTCTGGTCCTACTGCACCGATTTTGCTGAATTTCAATCCCAAACAACAAGCAATTTGGCACCAAGTTTGTTCATTTCTTTTGAGTTGTTCTAAAGTGAGCGTGTTTTCAACAGACGGACATGTCTAAATCGACTTAGAATCACTCAAGGACCCAGAATATACATATATACTTTATGGGGTCTGAGATGAATAATAAAAAAGTTTCATACGGAATGACAAACTTAATATACCCTCTTCACAACTAATTGTGGTGGAGGGTATAAAAATGCAATTTGTTGTTCGTTTCTTAAAAAAGCTTTGCTCTCTAAAAGGGCAGCGTGTTTTATTCTAAAAAAATTCACCCTTAAATGTCATGAGGCATTGCACTTTACGCCCCGTATAAATCAAGAGTGCTGATAATGCCCTTTAAAAAGATGGCTTCTGTTTATATATGGGGCTACCAGACGAAGTTGGGAAAAATCGCCTCTAATCAGGACAATAACAATTTTAAGTTTTAATAGTTATTATACCCTTCACCTCAGGTGGAAAAGGGTATAAATAAGTTTGTCATTCCGTTTGTAATTTCTACAATATTGATCTTAGACCCTATAAAGTATATATATTCTGGGTCCTTATGAGGAGAGAAGTTGATTTAACGATATCCGTCCGTCTGTCCGTCTTACGTTTGATATGTGTTTTCCGGAGACTCCAGACATGATAGCGGCTAGGTTGTTTTACATTTATGTCACATATAGTCTACCATCGGTTGCTATTGAAATTCAGCAAGATTGATCCACAAATGGCTGAGATATGAGCAAAAAACCACGACTACCTCTAATATTTTCCAAAAATCCCTTGTGGTTGTTGTAATTTTATTACTTTTTGCTGTATATCTGGGGAACGGCAAAAGCCAAAGTTTTAGGTACACACATTTAGGTAGCCAATACACACCATCCTACAAAATGTGGGCGGGATTGGAGAAGTGGGCGTGGTACCTCCCATAGATGTCCCCGAGTCCAAGCTTTATAACTCAGCTAAATGGTAAATTTCTTTTTAAACACGTCGGTATATAATTCTGTCAAATCGGTTAAAAAATGGCTGAGTTATAACCAAAATACTGAATTCCCAAAAATTACTCATTTTTATTTTTTTTATAATTAAGTTTGTTAAAATATATACAAGTGTATATAAATTATTCCTTAACACGCCGGTATATAAAACAATCAAATCGGTTAGATAATGGGCAATTTATTAGCAAAATACTCCAAAAATGAGCTAAAAAACATGAACATTTTTATACAATCCTACATTTTAGGGCTGCCATATGACCTATGGAAACGACTTATGTATCAAAACATCGGCAATTTTTAGTAGAACATATTTCCCAAAAAATTGGTTGTTAAAACACAACATCCGACATAATGTGGACGGTTTGGATAAGTGGGCGTGGCACAAAATATAATTATTTATATCTTAAGAATGGTGTTCACATAATTTTTTGTTCTTATTGCACCATGGTGAAGGGTATATATGATTCGGCACAGCCGAATATAGCACTCTTACTTGTTTTTTCTTATATTTTATAGTAAAACAAAAGAAAGCATTACATTGTTAATGGTAGGTTATCAGTGGTATAAAATTAAAATAAATTCGGTGTTATAAAATTATTTTTGAAAAAAAAACGTCAAATCAAGAAATCGTAAAAGCTTGGTGTTAATAAATCGGCAATCTGGCAAAGGAATTTTCTTGTTTACATATTTTATGAATAACAAACTAAAGAAATTGGTATTTCGTCATTAAGTTTGTTCATTTATTTATTTATTTAATATCAATCTATTAACAAATTTGGGTTTATGTATATTTTTTTTTTATATTTTGAAGAACGCACTTTTTGATTTATGTACATAATTTTTTATATATTTATTTATTTATTTATCGATTTCCTGCACGACAAAAACAAGTCTTATAATTAAAGTACAGGATTATATTGGTTTGTAAGGATTACCATATAAAAGATTTTAATACATAGTTAACATTTAACATTAAAATAAAAAAAGAATAAATATAATTAAAGTAATATTACAAGTTATATTAAAAATAAGAAATTTAATACAATATATAAAAAAATTGAACAAAAAATACAGATATACAGCATTTAATAAATTTATCACGAACATTTTTAGTTAAGCTAAGCGAAAGTTTTAAATAAAAATTTCCTAAAAAGATTTGCGTTGCTATTTTTTTGTTGGTAGTTTGGCACACCATTCCAAAGACAAACGGCGTTTATAAAAAATTGCCATTCCGACACAAGACATTTAAATCTAGGTATAATCATGTTCTTACCCCTGGTGGATCTAGCAAATTGTATAAAATTATAAATGTAATGTGGTTTTTTCGTATATACAACTTTGTGCAAAAAAATAAGGACTCTAATTTTAAGAAGGTTTTCGAAAGATACTCCATAAATTTTTTTTGAAAATGCAGAGACTCCATCAGTGTTATTGGATTTGAAATAGTGTTATTAACGTGTACGGATTGACTTCTATCAGAAAGATATGACGATATTAATTAAGTTGATGAGGATGAAAAGTTGAAAAAATGTCTCAATTTCATGCATAAGGTTTCATGGTTTACAGTGTCAAATGCCTTGGAATGGTCGAGTAGTATCAAGAAATTAGTTTTACCATTATCGATTCGCGTCTTATATTTTCAGACACGTCAACCAGTTCAGTAACACCGCTGTGGTTGGGACGAAACCCCGATTGTTTATCGGACATTAAACGATTTGCATGTATGTAAGCACTCATTTGCAAATGCAAAATCTTCTCCAAAATTTTTGAAAGAAAACTTAGAATTGCTATTGGACGATATTCCGTGTTAGAATATTGTTCTCCAAAATTGTTAGCTGATCATCAACAGAACTCATAAAGTCAATGTTATTCCAATCAAAAGAATAGAAACTTTCATATAGCAAGTCGTAGTTAACGTTTTTAAAATCCCGGTAACTATAAACCTGATCCTCCTGTTGTAGCGAGAAGAACAAACCAATTTTTTGTTTTGTTTTCGTCAAATAAAAAATTGCAGTTTTACATGTCCGGCAAGACATTTTATACATGCACCTTTTAAAATGTGGTATTTTTTTTGTAGAAAAGAAAACACCATTAATGTTTCCGTATATGTATATTGTAGTTTTACTTTATTTAAACTTCTACTTTTGTGGTTATTGTGCCTTACTTACGTTTATGAGATTGAATTTTAACGTTCTTCATGCTGTTTTTGTATTTTCTTGTTATTTTTATGTTTTCTTTATCACTAATAAAAATATTTAAGATAATTTTAATTGCATTTTTTTTAAATTTGTTGCGCATATATTTCTATTTTTATTGCATTTTTTATGCGCATAAAACGCGACAACAGTCTCATACCACTGTATACTAATAAAAAGTGATAATACTGATCGTTACTAATGCAATATTTTAGAATAAAAATTCCTGTATATAATAGAATCTGTCTAAATTTAGTAGACTTTCAGTTGCTTATTTCATCTAATTTTCTTGCTACATTGACGACAAAATTCCGAAGCGACATAATTATCAACAAAATTATTTTCTCATTAATGGGAACTGAGAAACCATTTCGAAACCTTATTCTTCTAAAATACCTTTTTTCTCTTTAAATACATCAATGTATGTGGTGAGAAGTGTGACACCTTAAGTGAAATGGAATTCTTGGAATTCCGGGTTCTTTCGAAAAGCATACCCTTCACTCCTAATATAAGCCTTCCTGACAACATTTGGGGCATCCGTTCTTACTATTATGTTAAACTAATCCCGTGACAAATGACCTGGCTGGGAAATCGCAAATAATGAGCGAACACTGAATCGTAACAAATTTTGTTTAAGGTCCATCTTATGTTTAAACTGAAGTTTATCCAAACTTTCCACATTTATCGCATTCTATAAATTCATCACTCTTCTCTTTAGTTTCAAATTTGCATTGATCACATATTTATAAATTTCAAGACTTTTTCGATTTGGTTAACCCTACGTTTCCATATGCAAGTTATTACTTGCAAGTAGTGTATACGTATTATCAACGAAAAATCGAAAAAAAGATTGTCCGAAAGTACAAAAATTGTGTTAAAGTTAGTGTTATGATCTAATGAAAAGCCAATTGAGTGATGCTTATAACTGTCACATTAACCTTTATTAAAACAAATTAAAATACATATAAATAAGGCATAAATAAAAATAAAATATAAAATCTATTTACCGCGGCTGTAGGTAGGAAGGTAGGTAGAAAGGCTGGTGTGAAGTCTCCTTCACACGCCTTAATTAGAGATAGCTATATAGAGATGGAAAGTAGGTGAAATAAACAGCGAAAGCACAAGTCGGCTGCAACAACGACAAGAATGACAATGCAAAAATGAATAATTATACGCGGCAAATAGTGACATTACATGTACATAAAACACAGTTGTAAATATTTGGTCAACACCTTATTTTTGGAAGATGATAATCTGGAGTCCAAACAGAAGGACGCTTTAGTCGATTTGAATACGAATTCACCCAAATGTTCCTGTGCTTGAGGCGTTCGAACTGGTTCAGGCGACGGCGTTCTTTCATACTCATTTCGGTTTGCCCTCGACGATGTTGTAGGTTGATTGTCCATGATTGTAGAACCAGAGCTCGGTGATAATATTTGAATTTGGTCTTGAGATGTCGTAGGCTGTTCATTTATAGACGTAACCCGTCATTAATTTTTCGGCAACTCTGCAATTCCAAAATTATTACTTCCATTCTCACTTTGTACGATTTGTTGTGGTGCTAAGTCAAAATAATCGAATAAAACTTCATGTGTTGAAACAGTTGATTCAGCATGACGTGGTCTAAGTTGGTTGCCATGAGACCTTACTGCACGGAAGTCTGGAATGTTTTCAATTTCCACTACATAGTTTACATTCCCAAGAATTTTCTTGATAATGCCTGGGAACCATTCCGATTTATTAAATTTGTACAGTTTTTCAAATACTTTCTGACCAATTGAATATTTATGCACTTTAGCACCATGATGCTTATTAAATTGTTGTTCCATTTTATCGTTCCTTTGAAGTTGTGATTTATCAGGTTTTTTAAGTAAATCAAGATTTATTCTTAATCTTCTCCCTACGAACAATTCAGCAGGCGTTTTACCACCAATGCTAGCATTTGGAGATGAACGATAACAATTTAGAAGAGTTTGTAAATTTTCATTCGACGTACCAGATCCCTCTAGGTTTTTCAATGCACGTTTTAAAGTATCAACAAACCTCTCTGCCTGCCCATTAGATTGTGGGTGGTAGGGTGCTGTAAATTTGTGCATAATCCCATTTTGTTGAACAAATTTCAGAAATTGATGGCTGGAAAACTGGGTACCGTTATCGCTAACTATTAGTTTGGCATTGCCAAATAACGGCGTAAAATCACGTAAACAATTCGTACAGTTGAGGAAACCAATCTAATTTGATAAATTTGGGGCCATTTAGAAAAAGAGTCTACGATTACGAAAAAATAAAAATTATCAACAGGACCAGCAATATCAATGTGTGCCCGTTGCATAGGACGCGTTGATAATGGCTAAGAATAGAGCCTTGCTTTTGACGATGATTTTGCAACTTATGAGCATTTAGTACAGTTTTGTACCAACCGCTAAATATCATCATCCATGTACGGCCAATAAACATTGCTGTGAGCTAATGCTTTCGTTCTTTCAATACCCTGATGCCCTTTGTGTAATTCTTTCAAAATTCGTTTCTTAAAACAATCTGGTATAACAATACGATTACCAAACGTTACACAGTGATTAACGATACTTAAACTATGTTTCCTTGCAAAATAACATTGCAATTCTACTGATTTATTACTCGGCCACTTACCACTTTGAAGACATTAAATTAGTTCTTGGAGACTTGAATCTTTTTTAGTGGCGGCGCAAACCATCTTGAACGTAATCGGCAGAACATTTGTGATGTCATCTAAAATGGCTTTAATGTGTTCTACATTAAAACACTCATTGGTAATATCTTCATTTTGTTTTGGTGCGTTGCCAATTAGGCGCGATAAAATATCAGCTGCGCCGAATTGGTGTGTTGAAACATATTGTACGCACCTAGCCCAACATTAGAAGCATCCGCCGCAACTTTGATAGATAGCTTGGGATCAAAATGAGTAAGCAGTACATCTAATGATAACAGCTGCTTAAAACGATCAAAACTTCGCTGGCATGCGGATGACCGATTCCATATTGTGTTTTCTTAAGTAAATTGTCTAACGGATCTCTTAGTTTCCTCATCTCATTAATAAATTTACCATAGTGATTAATTGCTCCCAAAAACGATCTTAATTCACTTACGTTTTTAGGAACGATAAAATCTAAAATTTGTGGTTGCTATAAGCGCAATCCTAAACAAAATGCATATTGCCGCATTGCCAACAAGGTCGCTTTGGTATTTGGTGATTTTGGTGGTTGGCTGCTTCCGTAAGTAACAATGTCATTTTTAAGGCTTTTTATACGTTCAATTTCAGCCATTAAATTGTCCAACGTCAATGGATTTAGATAAGTTTCCGAATCAAGCATTGCCAAAAGTTTTGCTTTGTACTCTTGGTCTTTTTGCATTTTTAACCCATTAACAAACATCACGCATTTAAAATTGTCAACAGTAAATTTGTCTAATAAAACATTTTCGCAATGGCGATTTATTTTGGTAACATAATTTTAGATCTTCGTTTTCTTCCTTTACGATTTGCATACATTTTACCCTGCTACTGAAAAGACTCTCTTTTTTTCCGAATAGTCTCTGAAGAATTTTTAAAGTTTCTTTAAAAGTTATTGTATTTTGAATAATAAAACTGGCGTGTGTAATGTTTTAATTAGTTCAGTAGTTTATTCAAATATATCAATATCAAGAGTAAAAGAAAAAAGTATCTACATAAGAATAAGGGAAAAGCATAACATTAAGGAAAATAGGAGTAAAGGCCTCGTTACTCTTACGTAAACGTATACGTTGCTAATCAGCTGTTCCGTTTTCCTTACCAAGCTACTGTGCAAATAGGTACTCTTACGTAAACGTAACGTTGCGTTGCGGATGAACCTGATAAAATTAAAATTTCTCTCCGTTTTTACGTATCAGCTGTTAAGAATTGTATTTTTGTTATGAAGCAGTGTTGTCAACAAAACTTATTAACCAACGGTTTACTTTTAAATTTTATTAATGAGATTCTCATCAAAACATTAATTTAAATTTGATATAATGAAATTCAATGTTATGGGTTTGTTGTTCGAACTGAAATTAATGTTGGCTTTATGTGTCACAGAAACCAAAGTTATTGGGTTTTTATTAAAAATAAAAGAAGCAGCTTACAGCTCTTGTTTATTTGTTGGAAATAAATATTGTTGTTAAAAGTTTAATTTTTTATTTTATTTTATCCAACAGTTAGATTATTTCCGTAGATAGAAGTAAATAAAATTGATAAATGTTAAAATGGTATTTTTGCATGTTTCCGGCAGCGGGCTGCTGCAAATTTGCAAAAGCCTTTTCCTCACTTTTTCTATGGTCATTTTATTTATTTATAAGTTTGAAACAACAAATGTTTTTGTATTTTAACTAAATTCGCTATATATTTACAAAACAATAAAATTACACAAATATAAACAACAAATGCAAGTTATACAACAATGACATTTATTTCATATGTACATTTGTATGTTTACTGTATTTCTACTTCTTATTTTCTTATCTATAAATTTCATTTACATTTACAACACAAGTTTTAACAATATTTTAACGCAAAAATCATAATTTATAAAATTATTAAATAAAAATTTGATTAAAAGCTTTAAACACATGAGCCAAAACATAAAACAGCTGATTCGAATATTGATTTTATTGTAAAATAATTATTTGCATATATTTTTGACAATGCAAATAGAAAAAAATCAGCGCATAGTTCCGAATATTCGCCTTAACCTTATTATATTAAATATATATATTATTTATTGTTATTTGACCTTTTTTTTATAATTATTTTGAACTATTTAAGCTTGAGGTCTTTTTTAAAAACATACATATGTATATTATATTTATTTATTTTTCTCATTATTGCGCTAACCTTTGGTTAGCATCTTTAGACAAATTAAATTAAGAAATTTTAAAGATTCACAAAGTGGTGCCGATTTCAAAAAAAATTAATTCTAATACACTAGATATGTATAGACCGATTTCTGTATTATCAGTGATTGACAATGTGTTTGAGAGATTTTTGTATGATCAGATATCAATGTATATGGATATGAATCATTTACTAAATGATTTTCAGTATGGATTTAGAAAGGGATGTGGTACAGAGGAGGCAGAAGTGAACGTAATAAATTGTATCTGTAAAGGATTGGATGATGGCTATTGTGGTGTTGTTGGTGTATTTTTTGATTTGATAAAAGCATTTGATCTCATAGATCACGAAATATTGTGTAGGAAATTGAGATATTATGGTATTTGTGGAAAGGAACTTTTACTATTAAAAAGTTACCTAGCAAGTAGGAAGCAGTTTGTTCAAATTAACACGTTTAAGAGTGCTGTTCGTAATGTTGAATATGGAGTACCACAGGGGAGTGTTTTGGGGCCGTTGTTATTTTCAATATACATAAATGACATTAAGAATTTGGAACTTTTTGGTTAACTTTTTGTATATGCAGATGACATTTGTCTATTATATCCATATAAACATGAAACAGTTGCAAAAGCGTATGTGGAACGAGATGTAGCGTTGGTATCTGAATTTGTGAGGATTAATAAATTATTTTTAAATGCAAGTAAAACCCGTGTACTAAGATTTAAGCCATATTGTGAACGCAATTGCAATTTTAGTATTTTTATTGATGGAAACGAAATTTTTGAAAGTAATTCAATAAAGTATCTTGGCATACACTTGCAGAACAATCTTGTGTGGAGCCAACATATTCAGAGTATAAAATCGAAGGCTGCTCAAGCAATTGGCTTCTTATACAAATTTTAAAACAAATTTAATAAAAATGCAAAACTATTGATTTACAATTCACTAATCCAGATCCATTTCTATTACTTGGCTATCTTATATGCATATAAAAACAGTACCGAATTAAAATCATTGCAACGTATACAGAACAAAGCGTTAAGAGTTGTGTCTAACCTTCCTAGAACATATCCAACAGTATTAGTCTATAAAGAAATATACAAGACTATTTTACCAATTCGTGGCATATACAAGATGAGGCTGTTAACGTACGTTTTCAAATGCATACAAAATATAGGGCATCACACCATTTTCCTTTCAAGGAACCAACACACAATTAACACAAGAAATAATAATAATCTAGCAGTATCCAGGTGTCGACTTGAAACAACCAAGGAGCGAATAGAATATATTGGTAGTCATGAATACAATAATTTGCCTATTTATTTAAAAAATCTAACAAGAATTTCAACGTTTAAGACAAATTTAAAGATATATTTACTGAATCAAATAGAAGAACTATTAGTATAAATTGTTTGTTAAAAAAATTTAATTTAAGAAGTTCATTTAACTGAATTAAATTTTTAATTTTTTCCCTTCTTTTGAAGTAATAATTATTTTTCATTCATTATTATAATAATTTTTAATTTTTTTTTTTTTTATAATGTAAATGTAATAACTTTATTTATAAAAAGATTGAATCTGCCAACCTACTTCAACAATGCCTAAAAGGCGCTGAAGCTCTGAATTGTAAAGATTTAAGTAATTTAATAAATGAATTAAAAAAAAAAAAAAGTTTACAATAAAATATTATAAAAAATTTTTTTTTCAATTTTTGCTTAGACACATTGGTTGTATCAAGTTTCATTTGAAGAGATATTAATAAGGGCTAAAAATATGTTAAGGTCCATAACACCAAAACTAGATGCTCAGGCGCAATAAAAACTAGATAAAAAAAATCAAATTTTTTAAAGCAAATTTTGTGCTGGATATGTAAATATATATCTATGGCACTTTGACAAAACATCTTAAGTCAAATTCAAAAAGTCGAAAAAAATTTTGCTAATCATACGAATTTTGATTCAATAAACATTTTTGTTTACATTTTTAAAATTTTGTATTATAAACGAAATTTTTCTTTAAGTTTGGTTTTTTTTATTATTTGATAAAAATGATTTTTTCAGCGAGTTTTTTTTAAAGCTTTTTGCTATCTTATCACGACTTAAGATGTTTTGTCAAAATGCCACAGATATGTATAAGGTATTTTATTTTTTTGTACAAAAGCGCCGGTATCGGTATGTATTGGCGATTTTAAACAAGAATGTTAGCAACATGTCTTGCAACAAGGCTGTGAGCAAAATCAAAACAAATAATAATTTACATACATACATATGTACGAGTACACACATACACCTCAACACCATATGACACGTTTACGTTTTTGTAGTAACTACCAACATTTCAAGTCGACCGCAACGTTTACGTATCCGCAACATTTACGTAAGAGTAACGAGACCTTAATGAGCATTTAGTACAGTTTTGTACCAACCGCTAAATATCATCATCCAGGTACGGCCAATAAACATTGGTGTGAGCTAATGCTTTCGTTCTTTCAATACCCTGATGCCCTTTGTGTAATTCTTTCAAAATTCGTTTCTTAAAACAATCTGGTATAACAATACGATTACCAAACGTTACACAGTGATTAACGATACTTAAACTATGTTTCCTTGCAAAATAACATTGCAATTCTACTGATTTATTACTCGGCCACTTACCACTTTGAAGACTTTAAATTAATTCTTGGAGACTTGAATTTTTTTTAGTGGCGGCGCAAACCATCTTGAACGTAATCGGCAGAACATTTGTGATGTCATCTAAAATGGCTTTAATGTGTTCTACATTAAAACACTCATTGGTAGTATCTTCATTTTGTTTTGGTGCGTTGCCAATTAGGCACGATAAAATATCAGCTGCGCCGAATTGGTGTGTTGAAACATATTGTACGGACCTAGCCAAACATTAGAAGCATCCGCCGCAACTTTGATAGATAGCTTGGGATCAAAATGAGTAAGCAGTACATCTGATGATAACAGCTGCTTAAAACGATCAAAACTTCGCTGGCATGCGGATGACCGATTCCATATTGTGTTTTCTTAAGTAAATTGTCTAACGGATCTCTTAGTTTCCTCATCTCATTAATAAATTTACCATAGTGATTAATTGCTCCCAAAAACGATCTTAATTCACTTACGTTTTTAGGAACGATAAAATCTAAAATTTGTGGTTGCTATAAGCGCAATCCTAAACAAAATGCATATTGCCGCATTGCCAACAAGGTCGCTTTGGTATTTGGTGATTTTGGTGGTTGGCTGTCATTTTTAAGGCTTTTTATACGTTCAATTTCAGCCACTAAATTGTCCAACGTCAATGGATTTAGATTAGTTTCCGAATCAAGCATTGCCAAAAGTTTTGCTTTGTACTCTTGGTCTTTTTGCATTTTTAACCCATTAACAAACATCACGCATTTAAAATTGTCAACAGTAAATTTGTCTGATAAAAAAAGTATCTACATAAGAATAAGGGAAAAGCATAACAGTAAGGAAAATAGGAGTAAGAATAATTAAGCAACAACGCAGTTGCCAGATTGGATACAATAGTTCTCCCAAGCTTAATATCAACATTTAACGATAATAATTATTCAAAAATGTAGGTTCTTTGCGGATACGACCCGATCTTCGCGGTGTTGACTGTCCCGCTTCTTCGGCAATGATGTGATGTGGAGTTTCATTTCTCGGGTTCTGTTGGCCCGTAGATGGTGTTTGCAAATCGGTGAAGTTCCAATCTGATGTTTGTGGAATTTCGACAAGGTCTTGAAGATTTGGTATATAACGTTGTTCCGGCTTTTTGGTAGACTGTTCAACGGTCTTATCCAATGATTTTCCAATAATCGTGGCTTTTAGCTGATTGATGTGACGCTTGAACTCGAATCCATTGTCTAAACGAACCCAATAGTGAAGATGACCAAATTTTTTACGAATTGTCCCCAGTCTCCAAAGTGATTTATTTTTCGAGTAATAGCGAACTAATACTCGATCCCCCACGCTAAGTTGTCTCGCTTTGCATTTATCGGCAGAACTGGGAATATGTTCTATGGGCTTAGTAGCATCTAATTGTATGCGGATTTGGCGATTTAAATATTGTTCAGATGGGGTTTTTCCATTATTCATTTGTGTTGCACGATACCTAAAAAGAATTTCTCTTACCTTCACGCTTACTGGTCGAGAATCAGACTCCATCGCCTTTAATCTTCGCTTTAATGTCTGCACGTTCCGCTCAGCAAGTCCGTTTGTTGCCGGATGCCCTGGGGCTATAAATTTTTGAAAAATAACCACTTGCTTACAGAATTGTTGAAACTCGGAACTTGTAAAAATCGTTGCGTTGTCTGATACAAGAACGTCAGGGTAGCCATGCCTTGCAAACAAGTCGAGAAGAATTTCTATTGTAAGCTTTGTAGTTGGTGCCTCTTTTATAATTCCAATCTCGGCCCATTTAGATTTTGCATCGATAACTACTAGATAATAATATCCTTGAAAAATGCATGCATAATCAATATGCACACGTTGCCAATTTCGTTGCGGTTCATCCCAGGTATGTAGTGGTGCTTTTGTTGGATTTGAATTTGTTTTACACATGATTGCATTGGAGTGGTTCGAAAAAAAATTTTTTTGTCAGTCCCCCCCTAGGATTAAAGATAATGTAAAAACAATTCCAAAAATATTTTTTTTATTTTTTTGCCACGCCTAGAAATACCGCCCTTTTAGTTTTTTGTTCACTGTGTCGCCATTTTTAGTCCGATCTTAACATTTTATATGTCGGTGTTCATGGCTCTGTAAGGGCTACATATGTGTCTTTAACAGTTTTTTTATACCACGCAAATTCTAGTCATGTCTTTCAAAAGCTCGGTTTATACCCTCCCAAACGCTAAATATTTTTGAACTAAAATGAAGCTGTGTTATTTTGATACATCTTCTGTATTGAAGCTATTTATTTTTATTCATAAACAAAGAAGTTATAGGAGTTAAAAGAAATACTTTACGTGTTTTGAAATATGGCAACACTTTTGAAAAAAAGTGATGCAGTTCACATAATTTTTGGGACACGATAAAAAAAATACATTTAAATTTATTTGTTAAGACAAATTTTGGCGTGAATTTAGGTTGCTATACTGTTCGCGACTTCTTAATTTAGCAAATATAAAACCCATGCGCCTTTCTTCTACAACCTTATTAGCGGATTCACTAACAACCCGCACAAAATACTGAACGTTGAGTTTTAATTTTGAAAATTGACTCTTTGGTAGAAATGTATGTCCAGATCCGGTATCAATTTCAAACTTGATTGGATTTCCTCCAATATTGATATCAACAAAAAATCTGTCAACATCTTTTGAATTGTTGCTTCGAATGTCGACAATTTTTAAAACGCCGTAATTTTGAATTTGATTCGTTGAGCCTTGATTTGTTTTTGTTTTATTCATGCCTGCTTTTATACAAACTTTTACGACATGACCTGTTTTTTTGCACTCTGAGCATTTTAGGTTATGTTTGTTGCAACGGCAATCTTTGGCATAGTGGTCATTCTTACCGCACCTGAGACACAAGCCATCTAACCCCAATTCATTGTAGCCGATTTCTGGTCTGCCGAATTTTTTATTTGATTTTTGATGAAATTTTTTATTTTTATTGAATGTTGGTTTGCCTGCAATTCTGTTTACTTCTATAGAAGTTGATTGAAGATTTGTATTCGAAAATTTGTTGTTATTGTTTCTTGCGGCCTCAAATGCAATAACTTTTGTTACAATACTGTTGAATTCGGGCAATTCTTCAAGTTGAAGCAATCGTTCGCGGATGTTGTTGTCTTTAATTCCTCGAATAAACTGTGCTCGCAGGAAAATATCTGAAATTGACTCTTTACACTCGCATTGAAATTCGCAGTCGCCTATATCAGTACGCAAATCAGCAACATAATCGGCAATTGTTTGATTATCACTTTGGTATTTTGACAAGAATTGGTGTTGCATCACCAATACGTTTTGTTTTGGTGACATGTGTGCTTCTAAGAGCTTTATTAACTCATCATAACTTAGTTCGTTGGGTAGCTTTGGTGCTGATAATGCTGCAATTGTATTAAAATTTGTTGATCCAATTGAGTTTAATAATAATTTCACACAATACTCCTAATTTTTTTCAACGCCCTTCATTTTGGTGTAAATTTCAAAACGTTGTTTATACTGGCGGAAAGACTCCTTTGATGTATAAAGGTAAAGGTAAAGGTTTGGTACTATTGTGTAGTGTGTAGCTCCATGAACTGCTGAAGAACATTTTTAAATTCCAAATAATATTGGTAATTTTATTAATTTATTATTTTAATTAATGTCTATCGAATTATTATTCAGCTCGTCGCCAATTTATTGTATTTTGAATAATAAAACTTGCGTGTGTAATGTTTCAATTAGTTCAGTAGTTTATAAAAATATATCAATATCAAGAGTAAAAGAAAAAAAGTATCTACATAAGAATAAGGGAAAAGCATACCAGTAAGGAAAATAGTAGTAAGAATAATTAAGCAACAACGCAGTTGCCAGATTGGATACAATAAAGTGATGTCTCGAGGTTGCTTCGGCAACCTTTATATTTGTTGAAAACAACCGTACTAACCCGCCTTAACAATAACCTAACTTTAGCGGCATCATCTAGTGATTTTGCCTCCACAAGAAACACATCCTCATAGCGCTGGAACCATATCTCAAATGTTTGATTTTCCTCCGGCTCGTATTCAAACTCACGTATGGTTTTTCCTAGCACGTCCATGAACGCTTGAGGCATGGCACTTGTTGTTGCACTTGCGTTGAGTACTGAGGACCCTTGCGATGAACTGATAATATTTTCCATTAGCCAGTTTTGTTTTTCCATGGCAGCTTGTTGTCGTGCCATAGCTTCTTGTTGGTTTACCAAAAGTTGTCCAATCACTTCTTCCAACGATTTCGCCATTTTGAATTTTCAGTAATTTTACAATTTTTCTTAGAAGCAAAATTGTTTTACCTCGTCGCCACTGTTATGATCTAATGAAAAGCCAATTAAGCTAACATTAACCTTTATTAAACAAATTAAAATACATATAAAAAAGACATAAATAAAATTAAATATACAATCTTTTTACCGCGGCTGTAACAACGACTAGAATGACAATGTAAAAATCAGCCTTATTCCGCATGTCGTTATCATCATCGACAGTGTCGTTTTTTGTAATAGATTAAAGTGACACACTGCTTGTGTTCTTTAATCTGCACTTGCATGTGGAAACGGGGGTAATACATACTTTATAATTTTCCGAAAGACTTCAATTTGCTTTTTAATATAATTACATAATAGTATTATACATATATTTGTTATTGATAAAATGTCCCAGGCAGCGAAATATTCCGACGTCTTTCAGATATCTTAAATAACCGTCGCAAAAAAGTCGGAATCATATACGAATTCTGACCCAAAAATGTATGAAGTGGTTGACACGAATTCTGACAGACATGTCGTGGGAAGTTCTTTTTTTTTTTGTCTACAATTCTAATTGATATCTAACAAAAATCAGACGAAAGAGGCATGGAAAATTCTGATAGGTTTGTCGACATTCTTAATATTTTCTTACAGATATCTGAAAGATTGTCAAAATGGCAGTAGTGATCGAGTACTTTCACGAGTCGAAAGCAATTTTATTTCTAATTCTTTCAGTCGATACTGAACGAATCGAAATTATTTTTTCAGTATTGTGAAACTCAAATTAATGCTTTACAACACTGAAAAAATAATTTCGTTAAGTATGGACTGAAATAAAATTGCTTTCGAATCAAGAAAGTACTTGATCACGACTGCCAGAATTAGGCCCCAAATTAGTCACAGAAATCTAAAAAAATTTCTAGTCTTACAAAAACGTAAAATAAAGTTAATTGAGACTTTAATATGTCAACTCGTTATTTGTTTTGCTTATTTTATCTTAAACTACAGTCATACATACATACCAGGCGCGGATCCAGCTTGAGTCTTAGGGGGGGGGGGGGAATGTTTTTTGATACAAAAAAGTGAAAATTTGTTTTTAAAAGTTAATTAAAATTAATATGTGTATATTATATTAAAAAAAACTCAACAATAAGGTTAAATGAAATATAAGATCAGTTATTCAATATAAATAAATTTTTTAAATAAGCAATTTACGATTTCCCTCTGAGGCAAATTTAGATAGTTCTTCTGTCATTGTTGATCTGAGCCATGTTTTAATTAGACGACGCCCAGTGGCGCCCGTAGAGCAAACGAGGTTGCAAAAATCAAAATTTTTATGAGCGCCGACAAAGTTTTCAATAAACCCATGTTATAGGAAACTTTTCAACGATTTCAAATATGCCACTCTTAATAATATCACATTTTTAGTTTAGAAGATATAACCGTTCAAAGTTGACTGACTTTCGGTTTTAAAAAAAACACACAATTTTTAGTCAAGTCACGAAAAATAGGTAACGAATCCCCTTATTTTTTGTTTGTATTGATTGATGTATTTATTAAATGTATAATGAAACAAAAAAATTAACTGTTTGCTTTGTGTTTCTCCTGGTAAATAACTATTTAAAAACTATCCGTTTTTTCACTATTTTTCAATATTGACGGAAAATAAAAAAAATCTATATTTGCCATATTTGCAAAACCTGTTCTTTGATTATTTCTTTACATAATTCAAAAGGTTTTATCTGCCCATACGTGCCCGTTTGGCTTCTAGAGGTAAAAAATGGTTAAAAAGACATGGTTGCAGAAATTGTATGGCGTCCATCCCTTATATGTTTTGACTGACAGTAGTTTGATCTAATAGTTTGAAAAAAACTACTCATTGAAATTAGCAGGTACGTACCTCACTTAAACAATACTTTGGCGTACAAACGGTCAAAAACAATATTGACTTATGGTCCCTACATGTAGGCATAAATCTTATTTGGACACGTGCATAATATCAAAATTGCATTATTCAGCCTAAATCCATATGTATACAGGGAACAGGTAAATTTTTAGACATGTTGGCAGCATCTTCCGACCCACTTATTTCTTCCCTGCGGCATGTGAAGTCACGAATAGAGTTTGAAAATAATTATAGTTTAGAAATGGTTAGTCTTTTAGATATACCTTCTCTTACGAATTGTGATGAATATTTTACAGAAAATTGAAAAAATAAATTTAAAAAAAAAATTATTTTTTTTTTAATTTGTTGGGTAATAATTTAAAACATAAAACCCTAAAGAAAAAAAATAAAAGCAATCTAAAAATGTAAAAATAATTTTTTTTAGTTACCATAAAATTGATTTTTCTACTAATTTTAACTTTGATAACCCATAAGTAGGCCCCTACCCTTTCCAAACGCTCATTTCATAGGCTGAACAGTTATCTATCATATGCTGTTTAAACTGTTCGATTATCTTATTCGGTTCAAAAGATATGATTTTTGCAACGAAAAACTCAAATGGCGCCACTGTGCGACGGGTAGGAAATGACCTCTCTTTCTCGTAGCACTACTGACGAGTACGGCAAGTTTTTTATGGCATATGCCATTTCTTTAATTATGTTTTTAAAAAGCAATTTTTGGTCCAGCTTGCCAAAGAATACCTTTTTGCAACCTAGAAAAAATTTTTTAAATAAGCTTAGCGAATATGAGACAGAATCTATTCAAAATGCTAACTGAATTATGCAAAAATCGGACGTGAAAAGTACTTTCATTGCATCTGCTCAAGCCTCTTGAAGTTACAAACGAAAGGTATTTCTATGAATGAAAGCTTTGGCTTAATTTCCAGTGCTAAGAAAATAATACAAGATGTCAGTAAAAAAGATTTTGTTAAAAAGTTTAAAAAACATTTTAGATCGTAATACGTGTGGTAAATTATTCAATACTCCTGAAAAATCTATATGGCTTGGCATTTCAATTTTAAAAAAGTGTTTTAATCGATTTTTTCACAATTTTGTTTTAATGAAAGAGAGACGGATGAATTTATTGACAACCTTTCTCCATCTGAACATTTAGTGTTCAAATATGCTCCAGTTACATCTTGCGATGTTGAAAGAGTGTTTTTCATTTATAGAACTGTTTTATGTGATAACAGGATATTATCAGGGGTGGTCTAGAAATCGAAGACGCAAAACGCAAGAATTTTAAACGTCGTTTTTTGATAAGATTTCCCTGATACAAAAATTTTAATTATAAATATATTTCTTTATTAAACAGAATTTTATAATTTTTATAAATTGGATTAAAAATGTATTAAAAATAAAAACAACTTCCAAATTCTTGCGTTTTGCCCCCCAGTATTTTTTTTTTGACAATTTGAAGAAACATACTATTGTACTTACGATAAAAACTTAATAAAATAAATGTTTCTTAAATAACATGTTTATTTTTGCCATTTTTATACTTTTTCGTGCCATTTTGCCAGCCATTTTTAACCATTTTTCGTGCCATTTTAAACTTGCCCTGCTGACAAGCATTGAAACGAAAATTTGAAATATTTTTTTTAAATTTCGGTAGATATCTTCATCACAGTTTATTAAAGCATCTACAACGTTATCTGATAGATTTTCAGATATTTTGCATGTTTGTTGCAAATGCAACAGTTCAGACTCAAGTTTAGATGTTAGTAGGTGTTTATCTATCTCTTTTATCAAACATAATCAGCTCATCAGCTAGTTGTGATTTTAAAAGTTTTGTATCTGTATTTGACTTGATTACACTTTGAGGTATAAGTTTAGGTATGTTCAATACATTTAGGATATCTATTGGGAAACGTGTTTTGAGATCTTCTTAAATAAATTCAATAAGAGGAATGTAACCTACAACTCGGTAGTTCTCTTTAACATTTTGAATGTGATTGGAACCTCGATTTGAACGCAGATAACTTTAACTTTTTCAAAAATTGCTTTAAATAGTTCTTCGGCTTTATTTATTTTCTCTTCAAGGCACATGATTTAAGTTTTGATAAGGCTTGATCCTTTTTGAAGTTCTATATCGTGCTTTCGTAAAATGATACTAAGCGGCTGTGTACAATAACTATGACACTTAATATGTTTATTCCGTAAATGAATTCAAAAGTACTAAGCGAGTTCCTTTTGATGAAGTATCTCTACCTTTCCACTCAGATATTTTTTCCAAAGCTTCTTCTATATGATGTACACTTGTTGCAAAGTGTAAAATTGAGTCGTGACGGTCCAACCATCTTGTCTCGCATAATGTAGAGAGCACAGAGCATACAGAGGTGTCACGAGATAGAAAATAATGTGTTTTTTCTGCGAAAGCTGCCCTTTTTGCATTTTTGTTTTGATTACGCAATTCGTGTTGATAGTAGCGGCCTGTTTTACACATTGCCACTTTACTACCAAAAAACATTATCTTTCTCTTTCTTCGAAAGCTGCCCACGCAACTGATTTGGGCCTTTTTCACACGTCACTTTTTACAGTTCTGTGTATTCTGTGGTAGAGAGTTCGGCTCCCAAATACTTTGCTAAAACAGCGTTTCGCTTGGGATAATTATTTTAAACAAATTTGTCGTTTCTTTAACAAATGATACAACTAATTGTATTAATGGCACTTTTTTGATTTTTAAAATTGAGTTGTTTGATTTATGGGAATAGTAAGGCGTTTGTTTTGCATTTGTCTGACAAGCTAATGGCTTAGTGGGATTAGAATTAAAAACGTTGTAAAATTATATAACATTATCAATAAATGAATTTTGAAAAAAGAGCTCCATTTTATGCTGACATCAGAGGACAAATTGGCCATATATGTACATATCTTTTTTGCTTTTGAATAGTGGAAGCTCGTCATTTCCAAAGTTTAAAATTAAGTTTGTTGTTGGATTCATTACCTTGTATCGAAATAAAAAATCCGTCAAGCAATTTTTTACACCACAATACAAATATGTTCCTCTCCCCATTTCTAAAATTGTTGTTGTTTTCTGAGATTGTTATCACCACAGTAAGTTTTTTCATCAATCTGATTAACATTTTCATCTGATGGACGACTTGACTCTTGACTGAGGACTTGCTAATGAAACTAGAACAATTTTTACCAATATCATCATCAGTAGTAGTAGTTGTATTTGAGCATATTTCCACATAACTTTGGATATGGTTTGCATAATTTTTTTCTATAAATCTTACCAAGGGACAATGTGGCTCCAATAAATTTGCAATTAAAATTTGAGCTTCTTCGATATATTAATTTTTGTTATTATTTTTATTTTTCATTGTTTTATTTTTAAGTTTTTTCAAAACTATTATCAAAATAATTTTCGTGGGAATGCAAAATTTAATTTTAATGATTTTGTTATTAGTAGTATATTTATGGGGACTCTGTATATGATTTTTCCTCCCTACGTGATTCCCATAAGGAGGAATTTTTAAATTTCAAATTCCTCCCTACGTGTTTTCCCATAAGGAGGAATTTTTTCTTCCCATAGGGAGGAATTTTTAAATTGAAACGTTACTTTAGAATTGATTTTAGTAAATTTTAAATTATTTGCTCTCAATGTATTTTCCCATAAGGAGCAATTTTTAATATAAACAAAATAAAATAATTTTGAGTAATTTTAAATAAAAAAAGAGAGTTATATATTATGTATTATATATTATTATTTACTCTCACTTTTTCTGCGGGGTAACCGCGTATTTCGATTCGAAAGAAATAATTTACGAGTTCGAACAATTTGTACTATGTATTACGATTTTCGTACTATTTGTTTCGAATGAACGGAAGTTGTTAATACCTTTTCGAAAACAAAAAGTTCCTTTCGTAACGGCAACTCTCTATTACGAACAATAAAAATCCCTTTCGAAAGCTATTTTGTTACTGACAAAGTGCAAATGACAAAGTTCAAGATAAATAATAGTGTAAAACAAACAAATTAAACCTTGTAATATTATAAGTGATGTCAAATATATGTTTACTAACGTTATTATTGAAAATGTTTTAATATGTGTGGTCTTGAAATTTTAAAAAAAATTACATTTACAACCAAAAAGGAGTATAAAGTAATGGTTGGTCTTATCTGTTGACTCTTCAAACCACAGGCAAATACAAAAAATTTTTATTAAAAAACACAATTATAATATTTGTCGCACATTGAATAGTATTTATGATTTGTTTTGTTGTGGGATATTTTCGTCCATTTTGGTATTTTAATAGCAGTGCTACCAACGTTTAATTAAATTTCCCATTTGTTTATAAATAAAAGTCTGTCATCGTTTCTAACGAGTAACGCAGTACGTTTTAACTTTCGAATCGGCAATTGCTTTCAAAAAATTTTGCTTTTCGAATCGAAATACGCGGCAGTCTCCTGCATTTGCGTTTTGCTTTTACTGTGTTCTTTTATAAAAAGTTTTTACGAGTTGTCATTTGTTTGTGGTCTGATTTTGGGGCAGATGCTACGCACAGTATAGTTTGGCTACTCGTCCTATTGCTCAAACTTGGTTCTTTTAAAATATCATCCTCTATTGAATTATTCCATATCGGACTGTCCCTGCGTATAAAATGAACGTCTTGATTTGTTTCTATAAATTTTTTTTTGTAATAATATATTTGTTAAGTCTAAGTAAGTATTGTTTTTATGCCTCAGGCAATTGCTTCTTATTTTTAGATAGTCGGATTTTTTCCTCTCTTTTCTTAAACAAGCTATTTTTATTAAAAAGGCCGGTCAAAGTAAAAATAATAATGTTAAACTACCATCAGAAAGTGACGCTGAAAACAGGTAAATTTTCATTAAATATCAATTAGTTTTTGCTAACTTATACTTTGTTATTCAGTGATATTAAGAACAGCCCAAGTGGTTGGATGAGTTTCCGTTGCTAAGAAACAAAGATGGATGTTGTTTCTGCTGTGACAAAAATGCAATTCACGTAAGTTATTTACGAAAGCATTCTAAAAATGGTTTTAATAAGCAAAATGTGGAAAATAAGAAATCCAAATAAAAATTAAAACATTTGTAAGTTCTCAAAAAAAAAACACTTAATAAACAAGTGCACCAAACAGAGCATACATTAGTAATGTTTCTTATTTCCCACAATTTGCCTTTTGTATTAATGGACTATCTGCCAGCCTTATTAGAGGAGTCCTGTCCCGACTCTCAAATCGCGAAACACATTAAATGCGGTAGAAACTATATCCAAAACAAGTTTAATTTCTAAACTAAAAACGACAAAGTTTTCGCTAATCGTAGACGAAACAACGGACGTTCCCACAAAAAAATCGCCTAAGAACATTAAAGACGTCATAAAAGATTGTTTTATTAATTATGAAATCCCCCTAGAAAATGTTATTGAGTTATTTATTCACCCTTAACTAGTTGAATTTTTGTTCCAAGAAATTTTCATTCCCCTCGAAGGGAAAAAAAGCAATCGTGAATCTCATGTGAAAAATTTTTCACGCTATCAGTCCCAGTGAATGTAAAAAAGAAGAAACATTAAAAATCAATGAAATTTTTGTTCAAAGATATATATGTATGTATGTATATATTTTAAAGAAAAATAAAATAATATAGCAAAATATTGAGTATTGGAGGGATGGTTTAATTACAACGTTTATTTTTTTGCACTTTTTAAATTTTATGTAGTCAAATATTTTCCAAAATTGTGCCACCACGTCTTTCGAAAGCTTGATAAATCGACCTGTTTTGCATTTTGTTGACCAATACATCGGTTTGTGCCTTATTAACAGATTTAGCCATTAATATTCGATTTATAGGAAAAAATTCTTACATACATGTTTTGTTTTCTAGCAAAAATATAGTGAGAAAATCTAAGGGAAACTTGAACAAATTACGAGGGGAACAACTTTTCACGATAAGGGATTTTTCCCGTGAACATTTTTTCACGTTTTTATTCTCCTTTAAATAACCTTTTTTTATGGAAGTTTTTCATGATCGCAAATATGTGAAAAGGGAAAAATTACGAGGGCGATTGCCTTTTATCTAAAAAGAGAAACTTTAGTAAAAATAATTTACTTAAAACTTTTTTCTATTATAAAAATGTTCAAATCTTCCTTAAAATAAGTTCTTGCAAGAAAAAGGGTATGTTAAAATAAATGTGAATTTTAAATTCTGGGATACGATAAAGAGGTTGTATAGTGAATATAGACGGAAAATAAGAGGAAAATATTTTTTAATCAATTTTAAGCGAATTTTTGATTTTGAATCGTTTTGTTTTTAAAAGCGATTTCCATCACAACCCAGATTTTTATTAAATTACATACGAACGATGAAGTTAAAATAGCGGTGTCATCGGTTATACAAGGTGGCGCAAAAATAACCTTCCGATGTTTTTTGGCTGTAATTTAAAAAAAAATGAAAAACTTTGATTCTTCTTGTGGATTATTTTTATTTGGTCTTTTAATTTTTTTACATCAAGTCGAGAATATGATGTCATGTAAATGGCCGCCGCCACAGTTGATTGTCATTTGAGCCCTTTTTATGGCATTTTCCATCACTTTGGCCAAAAATTCCGGCAATTGGTCCTCACATTCTTGACGGATATTGTCTTTAAGAGCTGCAAGAGTCTGAGGCTTGTTGTCATAAGCCCGCGACTTCAAAAAGCCCCACAAAAAGAAGTCTGGAGCGGTAAAATCAGGCGATCTTGCTGGCCAGTGCAAATCGCCAAAACGGGAGATTAGGCGCCCGGGAAATGCATCCTTCAGCATATCGGTTGTGGCACGTGCAGTGTGTGCCGTTGCACCGTCCTGTTGGAACCACATGTTTTCCAATCCCAATTCATCAAGTTGCGGCAAAAATAACTCGTTGATCATTGCTCTGTAGCGCTCACCATTCACAGTAACCGTTTGGCCCGCGACGTCTTCGAAGAAAAAAGGTCCGATGACTCCTCCAGCTAAACGGCACACCATACAGTGTCTTTGAGCGGGTGTAATGGCTCTTCGTGGGTTACACGCGGATTTTCAGTGCCCTAGAAGCGTAAATTTTGCTTATTTAAGTACCCGCTAAGATGGAAATGGGCCTCATCACTCATGATTATTTTTGATGAAAAATCATCTTCCTGTTGGTGGTGATTAAGGATTGCCGGTCAGCAGCTAACAGCTGATGCACCTTCTGGACTTTGTACGGAAACATCTTCAAATCTTGTACCAAAATTCGCTGTAAAGACCGTCGACTGATACCCATTTGCGTGGCATGTCGTGTGGTCGATGTCGACGGCGCTTCCATGACATCCTCGGCTACAGCAGCAATATTCTCTGCAGAACGGCTACTCCGGGGTCTGCCACGCCTGGCAGCATCTCGTGTTGTTCCAGTCTCTTCGAGGCGAGCGGCTAAACGTCGCAGTTTTTCACCAGTAGGCGTTGGACGGCTAGGAAATCTGCGACGAAATTCACGTTGTGCCAAAGTCACCGACCGATTATTGGTCAAATAAATAGTCACCAATATTCCGCGTTCTGGAGCAGTGTAGCGTAACATTATTTATTAACGTGTATTTCGCATGTGTTTACTACACAAATGTCAAAACAGAACTGACATTAGGGGCCAATCGCAAAATTTATGGCATTTTCTGATAGGAGGATTACTTTTGCGCCACCTTGTATTTTGGAAATCATAGCAGACCGATTTTTCTATAGCCACCATGTCGCCTACACCTATTATACTTTCACTGTTGCCACAAAATTTATCTAAAAAGTCTGCAAAATTGGCCTAAAACATCTCGAAAATCTGCAAAAAAATATATGTAAAAATCTGCAAAAAAAAAATCTGGGAAATTAATATACTTTATTTTAGGATTGATTTTTTTTTATTTTCGAATTCATACAACATATAAAAGGTGTATTTTACATTTTGGTACATTAAAATAAAAATTTAGTATATACAAAAAAAACATTATATATGTATACAAACGATTGATGGAAAACTATTTTTCAAATGAAACGATTTAAATCCGATAACATCGTTTTCTGTGTCTTTTAAAAATTATTTATAATACATTTTTCTCTTACTTTCTTTGTATATTCTTGTTAGATCAATTTTTGAACAAAAAATAAAGACTTATTCAGAAATGAAATTAAAAATTGCTCGAAATTCATCACAACTTTTAAAAACGATCGTTTTGAAATCGATAAATTTTAATCACATACCTGAATATTTATAATTTTTAACATAAAAAACATAAAAATGTATATCTAAATACATTGTTCATGTATCGTATTTAAAATAATTTATGCATTTATTTATTGTAAATTTCAGAAGTCATTTGCCGTAAAATTTTATTTTGTTTTGGAGTATTAAAACAATTTGATTTATTTAATTTAAGAAAGTTTTTTGTATAAAAATTCCTTCAAGCGATTCTTTATCTAAACGATTTCTCTGCTTTGTTTTGTTAATATTTACTTGGCTTAATATTCGTTCCACATTAGCTGATGAATGTGGTAAAACAAATATTTTTTGAATAAAAAGGCACATTTTTGGGAATAAAAGTCTTGAGTCAAAACTTTTAATTTCACATATATTTTTCCAAAAGTGTAATAAATTGTTATTTTTATTTATCAAATTTTGCAAATCAAGTAGGTGTAGTTCTCTAAACACAGAATCAATTGCTTGCATATCATCATCGCATATTAAATTTGGAAACTTTTTAACAATTTTAATTATTGAGTTCAACTCAATAATGTGTATTTTGGCAACGAACAAATCTGCAAAATGCAGAGAAATCTGCACTTCTGGCAACAGTGTATACTTTCCTTGTCGTTAGCTGTTATACGAAAGTTTCCCTCAAGTGTTACAAAATGCAAATGAAACCGTTTGGCTTTCTTTCTTGCGCTTTACTTGTTGTGACTTGAAACGTAAGTAACCTAAACTGGCTTTATCATCTGTATCGTAAAATGCGTATTCTATACCTTGCAATTCGGCAAAAGAAAGATTGGAGACGGCTGAAATTCTCATTTCTTTAGAAATCCCATTTCTTTCGCAGGAAGTATCAGATTCCTATATGTATATTTTTTAACCATGAAATCAATTCAAAGTTGGAGTTTTTATAGATGGAAGATGAAGTGACACGTACAGGGGCGCTATTAATTTGTTGTGCTGAAGACTTCAAGCGTGCCACACTTACCTAGAACGGTTCCACTTTCAGTTTTGTGGCAGCTAAGATTGTATTATGTACGTAGTCGGTCAAATACATATAATGAATTTGTTTTTTTTACGGCCGGAATTTAACACCACTTAAATAAGCGAAATTGAGTTTCTCTGTATACAAAGAAACAACATTTAAAGTTTATTCTTTCACTGTTAATTCCTTTTTTACAATAATTTTTAATTATTTCGTTCTAACCAAATCTCTCACTTATTAATCAAACATGTGTTATTGCATTTTCCTTATGCCATGTTTCCACGACGATTTGAATCACCTGCTTCGCTCTCTGAATCATGTTAATGAATCACGGTGTTTATACGACTTATCTACTTGCTTCGTTTTGACAGTTGTCTTTAATAAACAAATCAGCGTTGTCAACTATGCATTTTCAAAACGCACCAAAATGGTGAAAAAAACGCAGCAATTTTAAACTTTTTAAAATATTAATGGAGTTCATTTTGTATAATATTTGTATATGAATAATACAGTAGAATCGCAAATTGTAGTTCAAGAGGAGTTCTGCACTTTAAGCCAGCCGGTTTAAATTAAATCTAAGTTAATTATTAAAAATAAGTAATTTAAATATATTAAGTGTGTTATTTTCGAAAAATCTTTGCTTATTTTTGCATTTTTTACAATTAAATACCGCTTAGAAAATATAATAGTTTGAAAAAGTTAACAACTCTTGGAACATTTCGGTCTATTTTTTTCGCGATTCTACTGTATAACAATAAAGCAGTCTTTACAGCTCAGAGTTTTTAGAAAGAATAAATAAAACTTAACAAACATAAAAAAACTACACAAATTAGTTTGTTTTCATACAAGGCGAATTCAACAAGGTAAACTCTTTAGAGCAACTGCTCAAAATGTTCTTTTTTAATTGTTTTGTTTTAATTACATACATTAAATTGTCGAAGTTAAAATTTTTTGAGAAAAAACTTATTTGTTGTGTAACTTTTATTAAAATTGATTACAAAGTATGTATACTTACTTGTTTTTTAAGAGTAGTATGTACATCAAATTCGCCTTTAAAACACCATAATATTCTTTAAAATAGCGTATACATAAATATTCACCTTCTTCTTTACCACATTGTTTCCCCTGATCTTCCTCATTATCATCCATCTGTTCCCATTTATCTTGGCCGCCATCATCACTTTCAGAATCCGAATTAACAAATTGCAATTTTTGTTTCTGCTTCCTTTTCTTTTCGGGTTTTCATTTTTTTGAGGCATTTCTTGAAAATCGACATCCAATACATCTAGTCTATGGAATACATTAATAATTATTGCAATACCATTAGATGTTTTTTAAGAAGTTAGAAAGTATAGCAGCTGCATATTTTCCGCAAGTACACACTAACAAACAGCCGTCCATACAAACCTTGTCACAAAGTACAAGTCACACTTGTCCACAATCCACCTAATTATGTTGGTATTAAGGTTAGATTTGGTCCCAAATATTGGAAATCCATCCTTAAAGACGCAAATATTGACTTATTCCTTCTTTAGGCATCCAAAAACTTATTTGCGGCTCCTAACAAACGAGAAATTTAAAAATAATTCTAAAATTTTAATGAAAAAAAAATTTATACACATACTTACATTTTTCCTTTTTACTTCTATCACTGCTTATCACTTTATAAAATTTGATTTCTCTGCTTCTATGAGGTCTTCTTCTTCTGATTAATCTGCAAAAATGAAGAAATTCCGCCAAAATAACTAATTATTTTGCGCCAAAAGAAAAATTTCTTCATTTTTGCGCCAACTTTTCTACAATTTATGAAAATAAATAAAATTTCATTTAACCCCTTCAATGAAAAGAGATAGCTATATATTATTTTAAAAAATTTGCTATTCACACTTTTTAGTGCCTACTCAGACCGCCAGGTGGCCGTGTCTTATCTGTATAATTTGTGATGTATACTTTCCTTGTCGTTAGCTGTTATACGAAAGTTTCCCTCAAGTGTTACAAAATGCAAATGAAACCGTTTGGCTTTCTTTCTTGCGCTTACTTGTTGTGACTTGAAACGTAAGTAACCTAAACTGGCTTTATCATCTGTATCGTAAAATGCGTATTCTATACCTTGCAATTCGGCAAAAGAAAGATTGGAGACGGCTGAAATTCTCATTTCTTTAGAAATCCCATTTCTTTCGCAGGAAGTATCAGATTCCTATATGTATATTTTTTAACCATGAAATCAATTCAAAGTTGGAGTTTTTATAGATGGAAGATGAAGTGACACGTACAGGGGCGCTATTAATTTGTTGTGCTGAAGACTTCAAGCGTGCCACACTTACCTAGAACGGTTCCACTTTCAGTTTTGTGGCAGCTAAGATTGTATTACGTAGTCGGTCAAATATGTATAATGAATTTGTTTTTTTATTCCTTACGGTCGGAATTTAACACCAATTATATAAGCGAAATTGAGTTGCTCTGTAAACAAAGAAAAAACATTTAAAGTTTATTCTTTCAATGTTAATTCCTTTTTTTACAATAATTTTTAATTATTTCGTTCTAACCAAATCTTTCACTTAATAATCAAACATGTGCTATTGCTTTTTCCTTAGTTTCTATACCGTGCATGTCAGAAGTTTAAATAAGGGAATTCAATTTCCTTACATCTCCCCTCTTTGACAAAGAAAATTTTTTAAAATTTTCTTCCAAATAATTTATTCATCCTCTTCTTTAAATCCAAACGTAGGAGCTGGAACCAATTTCGTAATGTGAAAAAGATTAGACTCAGATTTTTTATGACCAGTGTTTATCTTGTAGATAGAATTTGAAAATTTTTCTACTATTTCATATGCTCCAATTCTTAATTCATCCATCTTTTTCCTGTTTAGTCTGTTACCATTTTCTACAAATACCATGTCTCCTGCCTTTAATTCAAAGTTTTTCCTATTTTAATTAAACTTCTTTTTGTTATAGTTGTGTGATTTTATTGTGTTTTGAATGGCTTTTTCTCTGTTTTTTATCAAATTTTCATGTGAACTTTTTTGTTTCAATTCATCAGGCAACATTGTAATATCTGTGCCTTCCAATAAATATTTTGGAGCGAACCCTGTGATTGTGTGTTCAGTTCCATTGTATTTTGTTTACACATTCTTGTGCTATTGTTGTCCAAGCTCTTTTTTTTTCATTTATTTTGCATCTAATTTTATTTATAAGTGTCTGATTAAGTCTTCCATCACAGAATACACAGAACTGTCACGAGACGGAAGATTTTGCGTTTTCTTTTGTCTCCTTTTAAGAAAGCTGCCCTTTTTGCATTTCTCTTTGCACCATCTTTTTTGCCACAATACAATGAACACAAATTTATTAAGTTGAAATTAACATGAAAAACTGTTGTAAAAATTAACTTTTAAAATTACCACAACACTAGCAAATAATATTTAAGTGAGTAAATAACATTATAAAACAAAACAATATAACTAAATGAATTTTTTTTCACTAAACACAACGTTTGTTGAACAAATGCATTTGTATAACGTGGTTTGTGTTTTGTTATTTTTGTTTTGATCACGCCATTTGTGTTGATGGTTGCGGCCTGTTTTTACACATTGCCACTTCACACTACCACAAAAGCTTTCTGTTTTTTTCTTCGAAAGCTGCCTTCGCAACTGATTTGAGCCCTTTTCACACGTCATTTTTCACAGTTCTGTGTATTCTGTGCTTCCATTTAGACCATTTGAAAATGGTGCATCTACTGCTTTAAAAATCATGGGTATTGATTTTTCTGTTAAAAATTATTTGAATTCTTTTGAATTTATACCCGGATACTGATCGGATAAAACTTTACCAATTTCGTAACTATCTGTTACTTCCTTTACTAGTTTTATAAAATCATTCGCATTCTGTGTTCTTGATGTTAAAATAAATGCATATCTTGTAAAGTGGTCTACTAGCAGGTGTAGGTATTTTTTTGTGTACCTCGAACTAAAGAACTGCACGGATATATCTTTTTCTGTGTGTTTTTATTGAAAAAAAAATTCTGAAAGAACTGAATACGTGTACAATGTACACGTATTAATAAAAAATTAATAATTTATATAATTTATCAAAATGTTAGGGGCTTAAATACTAAACTATCCTCTCTTTTTGTCGATAGCTACAATTTTAATCACCAAATCATAATTTTTACTGGAACTTGGCTTACTGAAAACGTACTAAACTCTGAGATAATGTGTGATAATTACCAAATTTTCAGACGCGATCGCGAAAATAGTAGGAAATCCGGAGGTGTGCTTATCGCTGTTTCAAACATTTTTCACTCTGAAGCATTAAGTTATGATTCACCTTCCAATATTGAATTTACTGGTATAGCAAAAAAACTGAAACATAAAAACATATATATTACTTGCTCTTATATTCCTCCGTCATCACCGCACTCAGTATACATCGAACATGCTAACGCAATTAAATCTGTTTGTCGTAGTGCTAAACTAAATGATTTGGTAATCTCAGTTGGTGACTTTAACTTGCCTTTAATTATATGGAATTACTCACCCGATGATGGGTTCTTTACACCAGTTACGTCAACAAATAATTTAATATGTATAGAATTTCTCAACTCTCTTATGGATTTGTCGTTTTTTCAGTTAAATGGTATATTTAATGATTATGGAAAATTATTGGACTTAATTTATATAAATGAATATGTGGACATCCTTGTTAAGCGCTCTGAGCCAATAACCACTCCGGAAGATCGATATCACCCTACAATAGAAGTAAACTTACCAATCTCTTTTACATCTAACTTGCAACTTACTGAGGTAAACGATAAGGTACTGTGTTTTAAAAATGCAAACTATCGTTTACTTAATATCCTCTTGGATAATATAAACTGGGACGAATTATTTTTGCCCTCAAGTGTTACTTTGGATGAAATAATAAAACGTTTTTATACAAAAATGTATTCACTAATGGAGTTATGTATCCCTAAGCAATCTCTTCGCAAGCCTAGTGGTCCTCCCTGGGGCACAAAACATTTGTCTACAGTCAAAAATAAGAAAAACAAGTTGTATAAAAATTACAAAAAAACAGGCCAACTTATAGACTATACTAAATATGCTACTGCTCGTGCTGAGTATAATGCGTTAAACAAATCTTGTTACACTAATTACTTACGTAAAATGAAGAATGATTTCAAAAATAATCCTAAATCATTCTACAATTTTGTAAACACCAAAAGAAGAGCTACCATATTTCCTACAGTTATGAAGTTTCAGGACAGTGAATCCAGTGATGACCTGAACATAAGTAACATGTTTGCCGACTTCTTTTCTACGACCTATTCTGATACCAATTATATTGGCTCTATTATTCCTTCTTGTTCTCAAGCAGTTAATCAAGTTATCTCAATTCCATTCTTTGATGTTTCCACAATTTTATATAACTTAAAAAAACTTAAATTTTCGTATAGAAGTGGTCCTGACAATATTCCTAGCTGCATATTGATAAACTGTGCTGAATTTCTTGCCTTACCATTAACACGCATTTTTAATATGTCAATCAAACATGGATATTTCCCTAATACCTGGAAAAAGTCTTTTATTATTCCGCTTTACAAATCTGGTACTAAGTCTGACATTGTTAATTATCGAGGGATTGCTAAACTAAGTATTATTCCAAAACTTTTTGAAAAGATGGTAACTGAATGCATTTTTCATCATGTATCATCTCTATTGTCATCCGCTCAACATGGCTTTCGAAAAGGCTGCTCTACTACAACAAATCTATTACAACTAACAACAATTATAAATCAGGGTTTTGTGCAACAGAAACAAACTGATATCGTATATACTGATTTTAGCAAGGCGTTTGACAAGGTAAACCATAAACTGCTCTTGAGGAAACTTAACACAATAGGATTTTCATACAACTCTCTTAAATGGATTGAGTCTTATTTATTAAATCGAAAACAATGTGTACGGTTTAAAAACGTCACATCTAAATCGATAGATGTTTTATCTGGTGTACCACAAGGTAGTCATCTTGGACCATTGCTGTTTACCCTTTTTATCAATGATCTTCCTAACGTGATAAAATTCTCTAAAGTTTTAATGTATGCGGATGATGTAAAAATTTTTCTCAGTTTTAATAAATATGCAGATCACATTCTACTTCAACAAGACTTGGACTCATTTCAGTCATGGTGTAATTTAAACTTGATGGAGCTTAACTTGAAAAATGTAAACATATGACCTTCTATAGAGGAAATCATATAAATGTAAGTTATTCTTTGGGGAATTATCAGATAGAAAATGTTGGTACAATTTTGGATCTAGGAGTTTTGTTGGACGCTAAGTTGAACTTTATTAAGCATATTTCAATAACTGTTAATAAAGCACGGTGTATTCTTGGTTTTATCAAACGATGGGCTAAAGAATTTAAAGACCCATATGTTACAAAGCAACTTTATGTTTCCCTCGTGAGACCTGTCCTAGAATATGCATCTATAGTTTGGGATCCTATATATTTGATTCACAACAATTATATTGAATCTGTACAAAAGCATTTTTTGTTATTCTGCCTTCGTGATCTACAGTGGAACCCATTAGATCTTCCGTCATACACTAGCCGTCTTGCTCTTATCAAACTTCCAACTCTTAAAAGCCGAAGGACTATGTTGAATGTGTCGTTTATATTAAATTTAATTAATGGTTATATTTGTTCTGATTTCCTGCTCGATAACATTTCATTTAATGTTCCTCATCGTCCATCTCGACACTTCGAATTGCTATCAATTAAATACTTCAGGACAAATTACGCAAATGCTGATCCATTTAGAAGGATGTGCAGTCAATTTAATAAATTTTATAAAGTTGTAGATTTTTCTTTAAATGCAAATGTGATAAAACGTAAAATTATCGTCTTATAAAACAATCAATAATTTTGTATTTTATTTTTATTAACAATTAAATGTTATTATATTGTTTAACTGTCTGTAAGGATATGATATCCATAGACAAATTTGTAAATAAATAAAAAAAAAAAAAAAAATAAATAAACACAAACCAAAAATTACCGTGTTGTAAGTGTTTATCAAAAAATAGGCACTTTGATAATTTAGAGGCAAAAAATAGTCAAATTGCCGATAAATCGGTAAATTACCGGTTTTGCCAATATTTAATAGCATTCTAAATAGATAGTTTTTTTCTTTTTTTGACTCTTATTTAATTTTTTGAAATTACGCCTTTAATACTTCTTTACATCGAGAGTCAAAAATATTAAATAAAAAAAGGCAACACATGTCAAAGTACGCCAACGTAAACAAAATAAAAATGTAAAAAAACAGGTTCAGGCGACTGAAAAATTTGAGCGCATTCGTATAATTATGGCAACTCCACCACCTGCTGATTATCTAAATAATGTATGTAAGGAAATTGAATTCCCTTATTAAAGCTTCTGACATGCACGGTATAGGAACTAATGCCATGTTTTCACGGTACGTGCTTCGCTCTCTATTCATGCTTCACATTTCAATCATGAACGAAGCAACTGCTTCGCCATACAAAATTTTGAGAGCGAAGCTAGTAGATTAAATATGAATCTACTTGCGAAGCACTAAAAATTTCTCTCTTCTCCAATTTTTATCGCAAGTTTATCTGATCTAGCTGTAAAAATCGATTGTTTCAGAGTTGTCAACTCGGTTCGTTTCGCACCAGTTTTGTTGCTTTTTTAAATTTGTTCTGCGATAACAATAAAGATGAAAATATTAACTTAATTAATTTGGAATAATTTTTTGATCTCTTTCTAAAAAGTTTTAAACAAGATTTATTAAATTAATTTTCGAAAACGTATCATGACAAATGAATGCAAACATATATATTATGTATTTATATACAAATTTGTTTATTTTTTTTATAAAGTTTTGGGTTTTTCTTGTTTAACTATGTAAATGTAAAAGGCTGTTTAATTGTTATAATTTTATATATTGAAATATTATATATTTTATGTAAATAAAAAAAATTATCTAGTACATATGAAGTCGAATTCAACAATGTAAACTCGTCGCTTCAACAGGAATTTTGTTAGTTTAACAAATCCAATTTGTCAAAATAGTTGTTTACAAAAAGTGTGATGAAAACGTAAATAATAAATGAAATAAATTTTATTGATTGTTTTCGTATTTTAATTTAAGTTTCTCAAGATTTTGAAGATGTTGGAACAATTTAAAGGGAATAACTAATATATAAGCTCTTAAAAAACAAGTAAGTATACATACTTTGTAATCAATTTTAATAAAAGTTACACAACAAATAAGTTTTTTCTCAAAAAATTTTAACTTCGACAATTTAATGTATGTAATTAAAACAAAACAATTAAAAAAGAACATTTTGAGCAGTTGCTCTAAAGAGTTTACCTTGTTGAATTCGCCTTGTATGAAAACAAACTAATTTGTGTAGTTTTTTTATGTTTGTTAAGTTTTATTTATTCTTTCTAAAAACTCTGAGCCAACTCTGAGCTGTAAAGACTGTTTTATTGTTATACAGTAGAATCGCGAAAAAAATAGACCGAAATGTTCCAAGAGTTGTTAACTTTTTCAAACTATTATATTTTCTAAGCGGTATTTAATTGTAAAAAATGCAAAAATAAGCAAAGATTTTTCGAAAATAACACACTTAATTTATTTAAATTACTTATTTTTAATAATTAACTTAGATTTAATTTAAGCCGGCTGGCTTAAAGTGCAGAACTCCTCTTGAACTACAATTTGCGATTCTACTGTATTATTCATATAAAAATATTATACAAAATGAACTCCATAAATATTTTAAAAAGTTTAAAATTGCTGCGTTTTTTTCACCATTTTGGTGCGTTTTGAAAATGCATAGTTGACAACGCTGATTTGTTTATTAAAGACAACTGTCAAAACGAAGCAAGTAGATAAGTCGTATAAACACCGTGATTCATTAACATGATTCAGAGAGCGAAGCAGGTGATTCAAATCGTCGTGGAAACATGGCATAAGGAAAATGCAATAACACATGTTTGATTAATAAGTGAGAGATTTGGTTAGAACGAAATAATTAAAAATTATTGTAAAAAAGGAATTAACAGTGAAAGAATAAACTTTAAATGTTGTTTCTTTGTATACAGAGAAACTCAATTTCGCTTATTTAAGTGGTGTTAAATTCCGGCCGTAAAAAAAACAAATTCATTATATGTATTTGACCGACTACGTACATAATACAATCTTAGCTCCCACAAAACTGAAAGTGGAACCGTTCTAGGTAAGTGTGGCACGCTTGAAGTCTTCAGCACAACAAATTAATAGCGCCCCTGTACGTGTCACTTCATCTTCCATCAATAAAAACTCCAACTTTGAATTGATTTCATGGT
Organism: Pollenia labialis; assembly: GCA_949318255.1. Taxonomy (NCBI): domain Eukaryota; kingdom Metazoa; phylum Arthropoda; class Insecta; order Diptera; family Polleniidae; genus Pollenia; species Pollenia labialis. The sequence continues at coordinate 26,545,432 of OX439142.1, read as the reverse complement.
TAAAAAATATACATATAGGAATCTGATACTTCCTGCGAAAGAAATGGGATTTCTAAAGAAATGAGAATTTCAGCCGTCTCCAATCTTTCTTTTGCCGAATTGCAAGGTATAGAATACGCATTTTACGATACAGATGATAAAGCCAGTTTAGGTTACTTACGTTTCAAGTCACAACAAGTAAAGCGCAAGAAAGAAAGCCAAACGGTTTCATTTGCATTTTGTAACACTTGAGGGAAACTTTCGTATAACAGCTAACGACAAGGAAAGTATACATCACAAATTATACAGATAAGACACGGCCACCTGGCGGTCTGAGTAGGCACTAAAAAGTGTCAAAGTGGCAATACTCATTTAACCCCTAATTTAGTGAAGGATAGCAAATTTTTTAAAATAATATATAGCTATCTCTTTTCATTGAAGGGGTTAAATGAAATTTTATTTATTTTCATAAATTGTAGAAAAGTTGGCGCAAAAATGAAGAAATTTTTCTTTTGGCGCAAAATAATTAGTTATTTTGGCGGAATTTCTTCATTTTTGCAGATTAATCAGAAGAAGAAGACCTCATAGAAGCAGAGAAATCAAATTTTATAAAGTGATAAGCAGTGATAGAAGTAAAAAGGAAAAATGTAAGTATGTGTATAAATTTTTTTTTCATTAAAATTTTAGAATTATTTTTAAATTTCTCGTTTGTTAGGAGCCGCAAATAAGTTTTTGGATGCCTAAAGAAGGAATAAGTCAATATTTGCGTCTTTAAGGATGGATTTCCAATATTTGGGACCAAATCTAACCTTAATACCAACATAATTAGGTGGATTGTGGACAAGTGTGACTTGTACTTTGTGACAAGGTTTGTATGGACGGCTGTTTGTTAGTGTGTACTTGCGGAAAATATGCAGCTGCTATACTTTCTAACTTCTTAAAAAACATCTAATGGTATTGCAATAATTATTAATGTATTCCATAGACTAGATGTATTGGATGTCGATTTTCAAGAAATGCCTCAAAAAAATGAAAACCCGAAAAGAAAAGGAAGCAGAAACAAAAATTGCAATTTGTTAATTCGGATTCTGAAAGTGATGATGGCGGCCAAGATAAATGGGAACAGATGGATGATAATGAGGAAGATCAGGGGAAACAATGTGGTAAAGAAGAAGGTGAATATTTATGTATACGCTATTTTAAAGAATATTATGGTGTTTTAAAGGCGAATTTGATGTACATACTACTCTTAAAAAACAAGTAAGTATACATACTTTGTAATCAATTTTAATAAAAGTTACACAACAAATAAGTTTTTTCTCAAAAAATTTTAACTTCGACAATTTAATGTATGTAATTAAAACAAAACAATTAAAAAAGAACATTTTGAGCAGTTGCTCTAAAGAGTTTACCTTGTTGAATTCGCCTTGTATGAAAACAAACTAATTTGTGTAGTTTTTTTATGTTTGTTAAGTTTTATTTATTCTTTCTAAAAACTCTGAGCTGTAAAGACTGCTTTATTGTTATACAGTAGAATCGCGAAAAAAATAGACCGAAATGTTCCAAGAGTTGTTAACTTTTTCAAACTATTATATTTTCTAAGCGGTATTTAATTGTAAAAAATGCAAAAATAAGCAAAGATTTTTCGAAAATAACACACTTAATATATTTAAATTACTTATTTTTAATAATTAACTTAGATTTAATTTAAACCGGCTGGCTTAAAGTGCAGAACTCCTCTTGAACTACAATTTGCGATTCTACTGTATTATTCATATACAAATATTATACAAAATGAACTCCATTAATATTTTAAAAAGTTTAAAATTGCTGCGTTTTTTTCACCATTTTGGTGCGTTTTGAAAATGCATAGTTGACAACGCTGATTTGTTTATTAAAGACAACTGTCAAAACGAAGCAAGTAGATAAGTCGTATAAACACCGTGATTCATTAACATGATTCAGAGAGCGAAGCAGGTGATTCAAATCGTCGTGGAAACATGGCATAAGGAAAATGCAATAACACATGTTTGATTAATAAGTGAGAGATTTGGTTAGAACGAAATAATTAAAAATTATTGTAAAAAAGGAATTAACAGTGAAAGAATAAACTTTAAATGTTGTTTCTTTGTATACAGAGAAACTCAATTTCGCTTATTTAAGTGGTGTTAAATTCCGGCCGTAAAAAAAACAAATTCATTATATGTATTTGACCGACTACGTACATAATACAATCTTAGCTGCCACAAAACTGAAAGTGGAACCGTTCTAGGTAAGTGTGGCACGCTTGAAGTCTTCAGCACAACAAATTAATAGCGCCCCTGTACGTGTCACTTCATCTTCCATCTATAAAAACTCCAACTTTGAATTGATTTCATGGTTAAAAAATATACATATAGGAATCTGATACTTCCTGCGAAAGAAATGGGATTTCTAAAGAAATGAGAATTTCAGCCGTCTCCAATCTTTCTTTTGCCGAATTGCAAGGTATAGAATACGCATTTTACGATACAGATGATAAAGCCAGTTTAGGTTACTTACGTTTCAAGTCACAACAAGTAAAGCGCAAGAAAGAAAGCCAAACGGTTTCATTTGCATTTTGTAACACTTGAGGGAAACTTTCGTATAACAGCTAACGACAAGGAAAGTATACACTGTTGCCAGAAGTGCAGATTTCTCTGCATTTTGCAGATTTGTTCGTTGCCAAAATACACATTTTTGAGTTGAACTCAATAATTAAAATTGTTAAAAAGTTTCCAAATTTAATATGCGATGATGATATGCAAGCAATTGATTCTGTGTTTAGAGAACTACACCTACTTGATTTGCAAAATTTGATAAATAAAAATAACAATTTATTACACTTTTGGAAAAATATATGTGAAATTAAAAGTTTTGACTCAAGACTTTTATTCCCAAAAATGTGCCTTTTTATTCAAAAAATATTTGTTTTACCACATTCATCAGCTAATGTGGAACGAATATTAAGCCAAGTAAATATTAACAAAACAAAGCAGAGAAATCGTTTAGATAAAGAATCGCTTGAAGGAATTTTTATACAAAAAACTTTCTTAAATTAAATAAATCAAATTGTTTTAATACTCCAAAACAAAATAAAATTTTACGGCAAATGACTTCTGAAATTTACAATAAATAAATGCATAACTTATTTTAAATACGATACATGAACAATGTATTTAGATATACATTTTTATGTTTTATGTTAAAAATTATAAATATTCAGGTATGTGATTAAAATTTATCGATTTCAAAACGATCGTTTTTAAAAGTTGTGATGAATTTCGAGCAATTTTTAATTTCATTTCTGAATAAGTCTTTATTTTTTGTTCAAAAATTGATCTAACAAGAATATACAAAGAAAGTAAGAGAAAAATGTATTATAAATAATTTTTAAAAGACACAGAAAACGATGTTATCGGATTTAAATCGTTTCATTTGAAAAATAGTTTTCCATCAATCGTTTGTATACATATATAATGTTTTTTTTTGTATATACTAAATTTTTATTTTAATGTACCAAAATGTAAAATACACCTTTTATATGTTGTATGAATTCGAAAATAAAAAAAAATCAATCCTAAAATAAAGTATATTAATTTCCCAGATTTTTTTTTTGCAGATTTTTACATATATTTTTTTGCAGATTTTCGAGATGTTTTAGGCCAATTTTGCAGACTTTTTAGATAAATTTTGTGGCAACAGTGAAAGTATAATAGGTGTAGGCGACATGGTGGCTATAGAAAAATCGGTCTGCTATGATTTCCAAAATACAAGGTGGCGCAAAAGTAATCCTCCTATCAGAAAATGCCATAAATTTTGCGATTGGCCCCTAATGTCAGTTCTGTTTTGACATTTGTGTAGTAAACACATGCGAAATACACGTTAATAAATAATGTTACGCTACACTGCTCCAGAACGCGGAATATTGGTGACTATTTATTTGACAAATAATCGGTCGGTGACTTTGGCACAACGTGAATTTCGTCGCAGATTTCCTAGCCGTCCAACGCCTACTGGTGAAAAACTGCGACGTTTAGCCGCTCGCCTCGAAGAGACTGGAACAACACGAGATGCTGCCAGGCGTGGCAGACCCCGGAGTAGCCGTTCTGCAGAGAATATTGCTGCTGTAGCCGAGGATGTCATGGAAGCGCCGTCGACATCGACCAGACGACGTGCCACGCAAATGGGTATCAGTCGACGGTCTTTACAGCGAATTTTGGTACAAGATTTGAAGATGTTTCCGTACAAAGTCCAGAAGGTGCATCAGCTGTTAGCTGCTGACCGGCAATCCTTAATCACCACCAACAGGAAGATGATTTTTCATCAAAAATAATCATGAGTGATGAGGCCCATTTCAATCTTAGCGGGTACTTAAATAAGCAAAATTTACGCTTCTGGGGCACTGAAAATCCGCGTGTAACCCACGAAGAGCCATTACACCCGCTCAAAGACACTGTATGGTGTGCCGTTTAGCTGGAGGAGTCATCGGACCTTTTTTCTTCGAAGACGTCGCGGGCTAAACGGTTACTGTGAATGGTGAGCGCTACAGAGCAATGATCAACGAGTTATTTTTGCCGCGACTTGATGAATTGGGATTGGAAAACATGTGGTTCCAACAGGACGGTGCAACGGCACACACTGCACGTGCCACAACCGATATGCTGAAGGATGCATTTCCCGGGCGCCTAATCTCCCGTTTTGGCGATTTGCACTGGCCAGCAAGATCGCCTGATTTTACCGCTCCAGACTTCTTTTTGTGGGGCTTTTTGATGTCGCGAGCTTATGTCAACAAGCCTCAGACTCTTGCAGCTCTTAAAGACAATATCCGTCAAGAATGTGAGGACCTATCGCCGGAATTTTTGGCCAAAGTGATGGAAAATGCCATAAAAAGGGCTCAAATGACAATCAACTGTGGCGGCGGCCATTTACATGACTAAATAAAGACCAAATAAAAATAATCCACAAGAAGAATCAAAGTTTTTCATTTTTTTTTTAATTACAGCCAAAAAACATCGGAAGGTTATTTTTGCGCCACCTTGTATAACCGATGACACCGCTATTTTAACTTCATCGTTCGTATGTAATTTAATAAAAATCTGGTTTGTGATGGAAATCGCTTTTAAAAACAAAACGATTCAAAATCAAAAATTCGCTTAAAATTGATTAAAAAATATTTTCCTCTTATTTTCCGTCTATATTCACTATACAACCTCTTTATCGTATCCCAGAATTTAAAATTCACATTTATTTTAACATACCCTTTTTCTTGCAAGAACTTATTTTAAGGAAGATTTGAGTATTTTTATAATAGAAAAAGGTTTTAAGTAAATTATTTTTACTAAAGTTTCTCTTTTTAGATAAAAGGCAATCGCCCTCGTAATTTTTCCCTTTTCACATATTTGCGATCATGAAAAACTTCCATAAAAAAAGGTTATTCAAAGGAGAATAAAAACGTGAAAAAATGTTCACGGGAAAAATCCCTTATCGTGAAAAGTTGTTCCCCTCGTAATTTGTTCAAGTTTCCCTTAGATTTTCTCACTATATTTTTGCTAGAAAACAAAACATGCATGTAAGAATTTTTATCCTATAAATCGAATATTAATGGCTAAATCTGTTAATAAGGCACAAACCGATGTATTGGTCAACAAAATGCAAAACAGGTCGATTTATCAAGCTTTCGAAAGACGTGGTGGCACAATTTTGGAAAATATTTGACTACATTAAATTTAAAAAGTGCAAAAAAATAAACGTTGTAATAAAACCATCCCTCCAATACTAAATATTTTGCTATATTATTTTATTTTTCTTTAAAATATATACATACATACATATATATCTTTGAACAAAAATTTCATTGATTTTTAATGTTTCTTCTTTTTTACATTCACTGGGACTGATAGCGTGAAAAATTTTTCACATGAGATTCACGATTGCTTTTTTTCCCTTCGAGGGGAATGAAAATTTCTTGGAACAAAAATTCAACTAGTTAAGGGTGAATAAATAACTCAATAACATTTTCTAGGGGGATTTCATAATTAATAAAACAATCTTTTATGACGTCTTTAATGTTCTTAGGCGATTTTTTTGTGGGAACGTCCGTTGTTTCGTCTACGATTAGCGAAAACTTTGTCGTTTTTAGTTTAGAAATTAAACTTGTTTTGGATATAGTTTCTACCGCATTTAATGTGTTTCGCGATTTGAGAGTCGGGACAGGACTCCTCTAATAAGGCTGGCAGATAGTCCATTAATACAAAAGGCAAATTGTGGGAAATAAGAAACATTACTAATGTATGCTCTGTTTGGTGCACTTGTTTATTAAGTGTTTTTTTTTTTGAGAACTTACAAATGTTTTAATTTTTATTTGGATTTCTTATTTTCCACATTTTGCTTATTAAAACCATTTTTAGAATGCTTTCGTAAATAACTTACGTGAATTGCATTTTTGTCACAGCAGAAACAACATCCATCTTTGTTTCTTAGCAACGGAAACTCATCCAACCACTTGGGCTGTTCTTAATATCACTGAATAACAAAGTATAAGCTAGCAAAAACTAATTGAAATTTAATGAAAATTTACCTGTTTTCAGCGTCAATTTCAGATGGTAGTTTAACATTATTATTTTTACTTTGACCGGCCTTTTTTAATAAAAATAGCTTGTTTAAGAAAAGAGAGGAAAAAATCCGACTATCTAAAAATAAGAAGCAATTGCCTGAGGTATAAAAACAATACTTACTTAGACTTAACAAATATATTATCACAAAACAAAATTTATAGAAACAAATCAAGACGTTCATTTTATACGCAGGGACAGTCCGATATGGAATAATTCAATAGAGGATGATATTTTAAAAGAACCAAGTTTGAGCAATAGGACGAGTAGCCAAACTATACTGTGCGTAGCATCTGCCCCAAAATCAGACCACAAACAAATGACAACTCGTAAAAACTTTTTATAAAAGAACACAGTAAAAGCAAAACGCAAATGCAGGGGACTTCCGCGTATTTCGATTCGAAAAGCAAAATTTTTTGAAAGCAATTGCCGATTCGAAAGTTAAAACGTACTGCGTTACTTGTTAGAAACGATGACAGAGTTTTATTTATAAACAAATGGGAAATTTTATTAAACGTTGGTAGCACTGCTATTAAAATACCAAAATGGACGAAAATATCCCACAACAAAACAAATCATAAATACTATTCAATGTGCGACAAATATTATAATTGTGTTTTTTAATAAAAAATTATTGTATTTGCCTGTGGTTTGAATAATCAACAGATAAAACCAACCATTACTTTATACTCCTTTTTGGTTATAAATGTAATTTTTTTTAAATTTCAAGACCACACATATTAAAACATTTTCAATAATAACGTTAGTAAACATATATTTTGTATCACTTATAATATTACAAGGTTTAATTTGTTTGTTTTACACTATTATTTATCTTGAACTTTGTCATTTGCACTTTGTCAGTAACAAAATAGCTTTCGAAAGGGATTTTTATTGTTCGTAATAGAGAGTTGCCGTTACGAAAGGAACTTTTTGTATTCGAAAAGGTATTAACAACTTCCGTTCATTCGAAACAAATAGTACGAAAATCGTAATACATAGTACAAATTGTTCGAACTCGTAAATTATTTCTTTCGGATCGAAATACGCGGTTACCCCGCAGAAAAAGTGAGAGTAAATAATAATAATATATAATACATAATATATGTATAACTCTCTTTTTTTATTTAAAATTACTCAAAATTATTTTATTTTGTTTATATTAAAAATTGCTCCTTATGGGAAAATACATTGAGAGCAAATAATTTAAAATTTACTAAAATCAATTCTAAAGTAACGTTTCAATTTAAAAATTCCTCCCTATGGGAAGAAAAAATTCCTCCTTATGGGAAAACACGTAGGGAGGAAATTGAAATTTAAAAATTCCTCCTTATGGGAATCACGTAGGGAGGAAAAATCATATACAGAGTCCCCATAAATATACTACTAATAACAAAATCATTAAAATTAAATTTTGCATTCCCACGAAAATTATTTTGATAATAGTTTTGAAAAAACTTAAAAATAAAACAATGAAAAATAAAAATAATAACAAAAATTAATATATGTATCGAAGAAGCTCAAATTTTAATTGCAAATTTATTGGAGCCACATTGTCCCTTAGTAAGATTTATAGAAAAAAATTATGCAAACCATATTCAAAGTTATGTGGAAATATGCTCAAATACAACTACTACTAATGATGATATTGGTAAAAATTGTTCTAGTTTTATTAGCAAGTTCAAACCAAAAATTATCGTGTTGTAAGTGTTTATCAAAAAATAGGCACTTTGATAATTTAGAGGCAAAAAATAGTCAAATTGCCGATAAATCGGTAAATTACCGATTTTGCCAATATTTAATAGCATTCTAAATAGATAGCTTTTTTCTTTTTTTGACTCTTACTTAATTTTTTGAAATTACGCCTTTAATACTTCTTTACATCGAGAAGCAAAAATATTAAATAAAAAAAGGCAACACATGTCAAAGTACGCCAACGTAAACAAAATAAAAATGTAAAAAAACAGGTTCAGGCGACTAAAAAATTTGAGCGCATTCGTATAATTATGGCAACTCCACCACCTGCTGATTATCTAAATAATGTATGTAAGGAAATTGAATCCCTTATTAAAGCTTCTGACATGCACGGTATAGGAACTAACGAAAATGCAATAACACATGTTTGATTAATAAGTGAGAGATTTGGTTAAAACGAAATAATTAAAAATTATTGTAAAAAAGGAATTAACATTGAAAAAAATAAACTTTAAATGTTGTTTCTTTGCTTACAGAGAAACTCAATTTCGCTTATTTAAGTGGTGTTAAATTCCGGCCGTAAAAAAAAAATTCATTATATGTATTTGACCGACTACGTAATACAATCTTAGCTCCCACAAAACTGAAAGTGGAACCGTTCTAGGTAAGTGTGGCACGCTTGAAGTCTTCAGCGCAACAAATTAAAAGCGCCCCTGTACGTGTCACTTCATCTTCCATCAATAAAAACTCCAACTTTGAATTGATTTCATGGTTAAAAAATATACATATAGGAATCTGATACTTCCTGCGAAAGAAATGGGATTTCTAAAGAAATGAGAATTTCAGCCGTCTCCAATCTTTCTTTTGCCGAATTGCAAGGTATAGAATACGCATTTTACGATACAGATGATAAAGCCAGTTTAGGTTACTTACGTTTCAAGTCACAACAAGTAAAGCGCAAGAAAGAAAGCCAAACGGTTTCATTTGCATTTTGTAACACTTGAGGGAAACTTTCGTATAACAGCTAACGACAAGGAAAGTATACACTGTTGCCAGAAGTGCAGATTTCTCTGCATTTTGCAGATTTGTTCGTTGCCAAAATACACATTATTGAGTTGAACTCAATAATTAAAATTGTTAAAAAGTTTCCAAATTTAATATGCGATGATGATATGCAAGCAATTGATTCTGTGTTTAGAGAACTACACCTACTTGATTTGCAAAATTTGATAAATAAAAATAACAATTTATTACACTTTTGGAAAAATATATGTGAAATTAAAAGTTTTGACTCAAGACTTTTATTCCCAAAAATGTGCCTTTTTATTCAAAAAATATTTGTTTTACCACATTCATCAGCTAATGTGGAACGAATATTAAGCCAAGTAAATATTAACAAAACAAAGCAGAGAAATCGTTTAGATAAAGAATCGCTTGAAGGAATTTTTATACAAAAAACTTTCTTAAATTAAATAAATCAAATTGTTTTAATACTCCAAAACAAAATAAAATTTTACGGCAAATGACTTCTGAAATTTACAATAAATAAATGCATAACTTATTTTAAATACGATACATGAACAATGTATTTAGATATACATTTTTATGTTTTATGTTAAAAATTATAAATATTCAGGTATGTGATTAAAATTTATCGATTTCAAAACGATCGTTTTTAAAAGTTGTGATGAATTTCGAGCAATTTTTAATTTCATTTCTGAATAAGTCTTTATTTTTTGTTCAAAAATTGATCTAACAAGAATATACAAAGAAAGTAAGAGAAAAATGTATTATAAATAATTTTTAAAAGACACAGAAAACGATGTTATCGGATTTAAATCGTTTCATTTGAAAAATAGTTTTCCATCAATCGTTTGTATACATATATAATGTTTTTTTTTGTATATACTAAATTTTTATTTTAATGTACCAAAATGTAAAATACACCTTTTATATGTTGTATGAATTCGAAAATAAAAAAAAATCAATCCTAAAATAAAGTATATTAATTTCCCAGATTTTTTTTTTGCAGATTTTTACATATATTTTTTTGCAGATTTTCGAGATGTTTTAGGCCAATTTTGCAGACTTTTTAGATAAATTTTGTGGCAACAGTGAAAGTATAATAGGTGTAGGCGACATGGTGGCTATAGAAAAATCGGTCTGCTATGATTTCCAAAATACAAGGTGGCGCAAAAGTAATCCTCCTATCAGAAAATGCCATAAATTTTGCGATTGGCCCCTAATGTCAGTTCTGTTTTGACATTTGTGTAGTAAACACATGCGAAATACACGTTAATAAATAATGTTACGCTACACTGCTCCAGAACGCGGAATATTGGTGACTATTTATTTGACCAATAATCGGTCGGTGACTTTGGCACAACGTGAATTTCGTCGCAGATTTCCTAGCCGTCCAACGCCTACTGGTGAAAAACTGCGACGTTTAGCCGCTCGCCTCGAAGAGACTGGAACAACACGAGATGCTGCCAGGCGTGTCAGACCCCGGAGTAGCCGTTCTGCAGAGAATATTGCTGCTGTAGCCGAGGATGTCATGGAAGCGCCGTCGACATCGACCAGACGACGTGCCACGCAAATGGGTATCAGTCGACGGCCTTTACAGCGAATTTTGGTACAAGATTTGAAGATGTTTCCGTACAAAGTCCAGAAGGTGCATCAGCTGTTAGCTGCTGACCGGCAATCCTTAATCACCACCAACAGGAAGATGATTTTTCATCAAAAATAATCATGAGTGATGAGGCCCATTTCCATCTTAGCGGGTACTTAAATAAGCAAAATTTACGCTTCTGGGGCACTGAAAATCCGCGTGTAACCCACGAAGAGCCATTACACCCGCTCAAAGACACTGTATGGTGTGCCGTTTAGCTGGAGGAGTCATCGGACCTTTTTTCTTCGAAGACGTCGCGGGCTAAACGGTTACTGTGAATGGTGAGCGCTACAGAGCAATGATCAACGAGTTATTTTTGCCGCAACTTGATGAATTGGGATTGGAAAACATGTGGTTCCAACAGGACGGTGCAACGGCACACACTGCACGTGCCACAACCGATATGCTGAAGGATGCATTTCCCGGGCTCCTAATCTCCCGTTTTGGCGATTTGCACTGGCCAGCAAGATCGCCTGATTTTACCGCTCCAGACTTCTTTTTGTGGGGCTTTTTGTAGTCGCGGGCTTATGACAACAAGCCTCAGACTCTTGCAGCTCTTAAAGACAATATCCGTCAAGAATGTGAGGACCTATTGCCGGAATTTTTGGCCAAAGTGATGGAAAATGCCATAAAAAGGGCTCAAATGACAATCAACTGTGGCGGCGGCCATTTACATGACATCATATTCTCGACTTGATGTAAAAAAATTAAAAGACCAAATAAAAATAATCCACAAGAAGAATCAAAGTTTTTCATTTTTTTTTAAATTACAGCCAAAAAACATCGGAAGGTTATTTTTGCGCCACCTTGTATAACCGATGACACCGCTATTTTAACTTCATCGTTCGTATGTAATTTAATAAAAATCTGGGTTGTGATGGAAATCGCTTTTAAAAACAAAACGATTCAAAATCAAAAATTCGCTTAAAATTGATTAAAAAATATTTTCCTCTTATTTTCCGTCTATATTCACTATACAACCTCTTTATCGTATCCCAGAATTTAAAATTCACATTTATTTTAACATACCCTTTTTCTTGCAAGAACTTATTTTAAGGAAGATTTGAGCATTTTTATAATAGAAAAAAGTTTTAAGTAAATTATTTTTACTAAAGTTTCTCTTTTTAGATAAAAGGCAATCGCCCTCGTAATTTTTCCCTTTTCACATATTTGCGATCATGAAAAACTTCCATAAAAAAAGGTTATTTAAAGGAGAATAAAAACGTGAAAAAATGTTCACGGGAAAAATCCCTTATCGTGAAAAGTTGTTCCCCTCGTAATTTGTTCAAGTTTCCCTTAGATTTTCTCACTATATTTTTGCTAGAAAACAAAACATGTATGTAAGAATTTTTTCCTATAAATCGAATATTAATGGCTAAATCTGTTAATAAGGCACAAACCGATGTATTGGTCAACAAAATGCAAAACAGGTCGATTTATCAAGCTTTCGAAAGACGTGGTGGCACAATTTTGGAAAATATTTGACTACATAAAATTTAAAAAGTGCAAAAAAATAAACGTTGTAATTAAACCATCCCTCCAATACTCAATATTTTGCTATATTATTTTATTTTTCTTTAAAATATATACATACATACATATATATTTTTGAACAAAAATTTCATTGATTTTTAATGTTTCTTCTTTTTTACATTCACTGGGACTGATAGCGTGAAAAATTTTTCACATGAGATTCACGATTGCTTTTTTTCCCTTCGAGGGGAATGAAAATTTCTTGGAACAAAAATTCAACTAGTTAAGGGTGAATAAATAACTCAATAACATTTTCTAGGGGGATTTCATAATTAATAAAACAATCTTTTATGACGTCTTTAATGTTCTTAGGCGATTTTTTTGTGGGAACGTCCGTTGTTTCGTCTACGATTAGCGAAAACTTTGTCGTTTTTAGTTTAGAAATTAAACTTGTTTTGGATTTAGTTTCTACCGCATTTAATGTGTTTCGCGATTTGAGAGTCGGGACAGGACTCCTCTAATAAGGCTGGCAGATAGTCCATTAATACAAAAGGCAAATTGTGGGAAATAAGAAACATTACTAATGTATGCTCTGTTTGGTGCACTTGTTTATTAAGTGTTTTTTTTTTGAGAACTTACAAATGTTTTAATTTTTATTTGGATTTCTTATTTTCCACATTTTGCTTATTAAAACCATTTTTAGAATGCTTTCGTAAATAACTTACGTGAATTGCATTTTTGTCACAGCAGAAACAACATCCATCTTTGTTTCTTAGCAACGGAAACTCATCCAACCACTTGGGCTGTTCTTAATATCACTGAATAACAAAGTATAAGTTAGCAAAAACTAATTGATATTTAATGAAAATTTACCTGTTTTCAGCGTCACTTTCAGATGGTAGTTTAACATTATTATTTAATAAAAATAGCTTGTTTAAGAAAAGAGAGGAAAAAATCCGACTATCTAAAAATAAGAAGCAATTGCCTGAGGCATAAAAACAATACTTACTTAGACTTAACAAATATATTATTACAAAACAAAATTTATAGAAACAAATCAAGACGTTCATTTTATACGCAGGGACAGTCCGATATGGAATAATTCAATAGAGGATGATATTTTAAAAGAACCAAGTTTGAGCAATAGGACGAGTAGCCAAACTATACTGTGCGTAGCATCTGCCCCAAAATCAGACCACAAACAAATGACAACTCGTAAAAACTTTTTATAAAAGAACACAGTAAAAGCAAAACGCAAATGCAGGAGACTTCCGCGTATTTCGATTCGAAAAGCAAAATTTTTTGAAAGCAATTGCCGATTCGAAAGTTAAAACGTACTGCGTTACTCGTTAGAAACGATGACAGAGTTTTATTTATAAACAAATTGGAAATTTAATTAAACGTTGGTAGCACTGCTATTAAAATACCAAAATAGACGAAAATATCCCACAACAAAGCAAATCATAAATACTATTCAATGTGTGACAAATATTATAATTGTGTTTTTTAATAAAAATTTATTGTATTTGCCTGTGGTTTGAAGAGTCAACAGATAAAACCAACCATTACTTTATACTCCTTTTTGGTTGTAAATGTAATTTTTTTTAAAATTTCAAGACCACACATATTAAAACATTTTCAATAATAACGTTAGTAAACATATATTTGACATCACTTATAATATTACAAGGTTTAATTTGTTTGTTTTACACTATTATTTATCTTGAACTTTGTCATTTGCACTTTGTCAGTAACAAAATAGCTTTCGAAAGGGATTTTTATTGTTCGTAATAGAGAGTTGCCGTTACGAAAGGAACTTTTTGTTTTCGAAAAGGTATTAACAACTTCCGTTCATTCGAAACAAATAGTACGAAAATCGTAATACATAGTACAAATTGTTCGAACTCGTAAATTATTTCTTTCGAATCGAAATACGCGGTTACCCTGCAGAAAAAGTGAGAGTAAATAGTAATATATAATAATATATAATTCTCTTTTTTTATTTAAAATTACTCAAAATTATTTTATTTTGTTTATATTAAAAATTGCTCCTTATGGGAAAATACATTGAGAGCAAATAATTTAAAATTTACTAAAATCAACTTTAAAGTAACATTTCAATATAAAAATTCCTCCCTATGGGAAGAAAAAATTCCTCCTTAGGGAAAACACGTAGGGAGGAAATTGAAATTTAAAATTTCCTCCTTATGGCTCCTTATGGGAAAACACATTGAGAGCAAATAATTTAAAATTACCAAAATCAACTTTAAAGTAACATTTTAATTTAAAAATCCTCCTTATGGGAAACCACGTAGGGAGGAAATTGAAATTTAAAAATTCCTCGTTATGGGAAAACACGTAGGGAGCAAATTGAAATTTAAAATTTCCTCCTTATGGCTCCTTATGGGAAAATACATTGAGAGCAAATAATTTAAAATTTACTAAAATCAGCTTTAAAGTAACATTTCAATTTAAAAATTCCTCCCTATGGGAAGAAAAAATTCCTACTTATGGGAAAACACGTAGGGAGGAAATTGAAATTTAAAATTTCCTCCTTATGGCTCCTTTGGGAAAATACATTGAGAGCAAATAATTTAAAATTTACTAAAATCAACTTTAAAGTAACATTTCAATTTAAAAATTCCTCCCTTTGGGAAGAAAAAATTCCTCCTTATGGGAAAACACGTAGGGAGGAAATTGAAATTTAAAAATTCCTCCTTATGGGAATCACGTAGGGAGGAAAAATCATATACAGAGTCCCCATAAATATACTACTGTTATTCGTGCTTAATTCCCAATTTTTATTATTTGATAAAAACACTGAAATTTATTGTTGATGGGATAAGCTATTCCTATGCGCATATCACTGGGTGCTTAGGCCAGATCATCAGGAAACTTCATTCATAAAGATTTTAGAAAAACTAAAGATATTAAACCAAATAAAACTGTTAAGCGTATAAGAATTACAGCAACAGCTCCATATGTATCAATATCAAAGTTTAAACAAAATCATCAACAATAAACAGTGAATATCTATCCTTACATTCCCCACTACAATTGATTGGAATTCTTCCAACATTAATTGTAGTTGTAAAAAGAAAATATTATTGCCATGGAAAACCTTCCGATGGGATATTTAGTCCCAATTTATGAGGATTAAAAAACCTAGTGTGACATACCTATAATCACAAGACGTATCTTATTTCTGAAGGGTAGTAGATTTAAAAAAAAAAAAATTTGGCGCTTTTTAGTTTCGCATCTACACGAAAAAATTATTTATGCCCAATTTTTGGGATTGATATTTAAACACATTTATGTTTAAAATCGTTTAAAATACAAAATTTTTTTCTTCACTAAATACTTAAATGTAACTTTATTTACCGATGTGGTACATTTAAATTCATTTTAAGTTTCCATTAGAAAAACTTAGCAAAGTGGTCTCAATACAGTATAACCCTGTTAATCACCCACCGTTTAAACCCCCGTTTTTTTCTTCCATTTTTCAAACAAAAATTCACGCTTAATTACCCGATTCGGGCTATTGCCTTTAAACTTAAACTTCGATAGCGACACAGCAAGTAACGCAACCAAGTTTACATGTTAATAATTTGAAAATATGCGCTAAAAAATTTTTAAAAAAATATGCCCCAAAAACAAAATATGGCTTTTTGAAAGCAAAATATTCCACAATTTAATATTTGCATTAAAATAAACTTTATTCTGGTGAGAACAATTCTCGCATTCGTATACGAGCGATTTCTTACACGAAATGCGAGTTTTTTTAGTTTTCGGATTCTCTTATTCGTTATCGAGTAAAATTTATCAAAATTTCTAATGATGGCATTCGATACCGAATGATTATTCAAATGCAACCTTGCGAGTTTTTACACGTAAACACAAAAGTATTCGAATTAACGTTTTTCTGCTACAAAGAACAATATAAAACAAAATGTAAGTTAACAAATTTATGAAAATGTAAGAAAAAAAAATTATTTAAAGTATTTGCAGGTAAAATCTTTCCAAAATAAATTTTACGCAGGAGATTCTTGGAAATTTTATGGCCAAACATTCAGACTTGGCAAAGTGTATTATACCCAATAGTTCCCAGGAAAAGGAAAGAGCTAATCAGCTTTGGGAACAACTAACAGCTAAGTGAAATGCTTCCGGCCCACCAATAAAAGATGCAAAGACCTGGCGCAAGGTAGTACAACATACTTTTGTCTTATTTGAATAATAAATATAAGTTTATGTTAGGGTGTATGCTGACCAAAAGCAAAATGTTAAAAAAATACGTTCAATAAATCCTCAAAAAAGAAAACGGGTTGGGGACCGTATGAGAAAAAATTGCTTTCCCAAGTAGAGGAACAGATTTTGGCTGCTGCTGGGATAGAAGTTTCTGTTCAGGGTCTACAAAATGTTAAAACTTTTGGGTTGGCTTTATCTTCAAAAACATCGGAAGATAACCCAAAAGAGAAAGGCGACAAAGCTAATACAACCGCAACAACCTCACAAAATAGTAGTGTTTTTGTTGCATCTCCCTGTTGTTTATTCGATGATGAAGTCGAAATGGAACATGCCATTTCCTTTTTAACAGAAATTAAAGATGATGATACAGAAGAAAGTTCAGCCCTAGCTACAGGAGCGGGATATGTTTCAGGCATCTGT
The DNA here is from genome assembly GCA_949318255.1 of Pollenia labialis. Taxonomy (NCBI): domain Eukaryota; kingdom Metazoa; phylum Arthropoda; class Insecta; order Diptera; family Polleniidae; genus Pollenia; species Pollenia labialis. The sequence continues at coordinate 26,528,320 of OX439142.1, read as the reverse complement.
TGAACATTTTCATAGTTTGGAACACGAAAATTAATACAAATATTGTGTAACGCAGCACACACGTTCGAAAATTGTGCGATCTTTTCAGCACTATACCGACTTCTTTTATCGTGGCATAGAATTTTAAATCGCGCCTTTAAAATTCCAATTGTTCTTTCAACGACACATCTTGCCTTGGAATGAACCTCGTTGAAATGAGATTCCAAAGAGTTTTCACTCGGACTCCGGTATGGCGTCAGCAACTACGGTTCGCAGGGATAGCCCGAATCACCTGTTATCACACATACCATAAACATTTACTTTACTTTACTTTACTTTACTTTACTTTACTTTACTTTACTTTACTTACTTAATAATTTACTCTTAAAACATACATATGTTTTTTGTTTACAATTTCTTACATTTTTGTGAGTGATGTAAAACGAAATAATTAACTAGTTTTACAACACTTCAGCAACAAATCGATTCGTTTGGTATCGAGTAACATCATCAGAAAATTGCGATCACGACTGCGAGAATTAGCCCCCAGGTATGGTATGGTATGAGGTTAAGATTCATATAAGAGTTATTTGTGCTGAATATTATCTAGATACCCCAAATATATGAGATATTTTGTCTTAAAGGGATTAAAGAAAAGGTCGCTTACAAATTTAAAAGGATAAAATAGATTGAATATTTTTGGGATGGATATTTGAATGGAAGCTGTAGGTTTAAATCTGAGCCAAATTTAATCTTATTACGAACATGATTAAATGGTTTATGGACATAAAGAAAGAAGTTTGATGGGGATTAAATATGTAATATTATAGGCCGATTCTCTTAATTTACGTAGGTTATGTTCTTATGACAATTTAAAGGTTTACATGAACAGACAACCAGTCAGATGGACGGACGGAAACGAAAAGATCACTTTAAAAAATGTTTCTGATTCGATCAGTTTACTAAATTTAAATAATTGCTTTTTTCTTAATTTTTGCATACATACATATAAAACTTTACAGTTTGAAATAAAATTTTTCTTCAACGAAAATTTGCTTTGGCTTACAATTGTAGAGTAAAAATTAAATGTAGATGGCGAAAGGAACAGAAAATTCATCTGCTAGCCAGAATTTAAAGCAATTTTTTTATTTGCTAAACATGTATTAAAATATGTTTAAAAAAAGTGAAATATGTGTGCAATAAAAATGCAGCAATAACTAAAATATGCAAATTATTCTCAAACATATCGATAACAAAATTCATAAAAAGCTCTAAAACGGATAAATATTGTTTCTGTCTTCATTGGTTGTACAAGGAAAACCATGCAATTGCATATTTACGGCTTCCCTGATCATAAGTTTGAATACGCTTTTGTTAATAGGATATGACAGGACATCTTAAAAACTATTACAGATAAAATACAAGACAGAAAATCAATGTGTTTTTTATTGCTATCTCTTTAGATTTAGCTGATACAAGTAAAACTTTCAATATCTTAACTTTAGATGTTTTTGACTAAATTTCCCGTACAAAACAAAATCTACTTCGTAACTAGATTTCGACGAAATCTACTCAAAATCTAGTAGTACTTAATTATGCAACTATGGTTTTTTCAATTTAGCACTAAAAAATACTTACCTGCACAAGAAAAAAATGACATTCAAAAAACAAAAGTTGTTTTTAAAAATTAAAAACTTTTATAAAAACTGTAAAAAATAAAAAAGACGAATAATATTGATAAAATAAATATCGTTGATTATTATTAAAAAGTAATGCAAATTTTTTAATGTATTTTTCTTTTTGTGTTTGCATGTGTAACGAAAAAACTTTTAGTCAGATGTTTTGTTAATAAAACAACATCTCGCTAATGTCAAAAAGGTATAATGTAAACGCACTAGATTTCGAAGAAGATTTTAAATCAAATCTACAAGATTTGATTTAAAATCTTCTTCGAAATCTAGTGCGTTTTTATAACAAAACAACTACCTACAAGTCTTTTCGTAACACATACAAACACAAAAAGAAATATACATTAAAATATTTGCATTGCCTTTTATTAATAAAAAACGATATTTATTTTATCAATATTATTCGTCTTTTTTATTTTTTACACTTTTTTATTTATTTATTTTTTAAAATTTTTTATTTTTTTTTAGCAATTTTTGTTTTGTTTTTTTTTAATGTAATTTTTTCTTGTGCAGGGAAGTATTTTTTAGTGCTATATTGAAAAAACCATAGTTGCAGCATTAAGTACTACGAGATTTTGAGTAGATTTCGTTGAAATCTAGTCACGAAGTAGATTTTGTTTCGTATGGGAAATCTAGTCAAAAAGTCTAAATTTACACGTTTCATCTTTTGATGCTCAACTTCTTTTCAATTCCCTTTTAAAGATGCCAATATAATCACACGCAGCAATCGGTTTCAACTTTTTTCGGTTCAAAACAACAACAATTTCATTAACAGCAAATCAAAGAGAAAAAGAAAAGAAAACAAATTACATGCAGCCATCGTTGTACATATACCAACGAATAAAAACATAAAGCGTACTGACCGAGTACAGGCATCTCCGTACTAACCCCCTTTCACCTTTCTTCTCTCACCTAAAAACATAAGAGTTGAGCATCAAAAGATGAAACGTGTGAAAGCAGACAAACAACTAGATTTGGCTCGAAATCTCGTAGTACTAGATTTTGCGTAGGTGTAAATGTAGTATAATGTAAATGTAGTACGTATAATAGTGTTTTCACACCTAAGCTTTTAAAAGAAAATTTGGTTTTAACGTTAAAACCAAACAATAAAACCTGGTTTTACCATACAAAATAATTTTGTTAAAGCCATCTTAAAACCTTTTTTGATTTGGTTTTAAGTAGGTTTTATGAAATACAACCATGTTTTAGTTGTACTAAATTCAGTGCCACCAAGTTAAAAATATTGAAAACAACTGATAATGACAATTAAAATAAATTAAATTAAAAAACACGTTACGAGTGGAATATTAAATATTAAAAAAATTAAAAATAATGGAAACAGCAGCAACAACAAATAAAAAAATTAAAAGAAAACGAAGCTTTTGGACAGTACACACAGAAAATGTTTTTGTGGAGTTATGGGGGGGAAAAATGGACGAGTTAAGAGGAAAAAAGAAGAATTCCCATATATATAAAGAAATGGCTGCTGAGCTGGCCAAGAATGGACTGGAGATTTCTCCAGAGGAAGTCAAAGCGAAAATTACCAACTTGACAGTAAAATTTCGGCAAGAAAATGACACTTTAATTATTTCCTTTCGCTTACTTACTATAACTATAAAAGTATTGGTTTTACAGAAACTGCAAATCTTGTATTGGACCTTCTGGTGGATCTCCGTCTAATTGGCCACTTTATGACAAAGTGAATCAAATAATTGGTTCCCACCCTATTAATAACACTACCGCAATTATGGAGGACAGCATAATAGGTATTTAGCTGTACAGATTAATTTTATTTGAAAAAATTAAACATTTTTGTTTAAAGATACACAAGACCAACAAGACGTAGTAATGATTGAAAGTTCATCTGACGCTATGATAAGGAATACAAATCCGTCACTGCATACTCAATCGGCGACAACTTCATCAGAAGACATGCCACAACTGTTATCGCCTGCCAACATCCCATCATGTTCTCGGGGAGCTAAAAATAAAAAAATATTAGAAATGTTTGAAAAGTTTGGAAATTCATTTGAAAAAGCAATGACAGAGGACAAAAAGTGTATGGAAGAACTGATAGCGATTGAAAAAGAAAAATTAAAAACATTTAAAGATATGAGGGATAGCACAGATAGATTGACTTCTGGAATTTTGGATTTTTTGAAAAACAGCTCTCAAAAAAATTCATAAAAGTAATTATAAACCAATTGAACTTAAGCAAACTTTTTGTTTACTTTTATGAAACTGTCATTTCTTAAGCAAAGTGCAATACTGATCCCACATTCCGTACTGATTTCAATTGCCTCTTTATGTGTTCTAATGAGTATGTTTTTTTACATTGTTTAGTTGTTAATAAATTAGATTAATAATAAATAATTAAAACTTACAAAAGTGTGAACAAAATGCGTTTCTTATTTCTTCACCTTCTTTGTTGTGGTCATAAGTGGGGCCATGCCTTCTTTCTGTGACTGAAAAGTTCATATCAATCATCCAAGAGGGATCTATTTCATCCTTTTCTTTTATTAAAAAATTATGCAGTACGCAACACGCCTTAACAATTTTGTTGACATTACTGATCTGGTTGTCAACGCCTTTTCCAATTCGTCGAAACCTAAAAATGTTTTGTTTTTCAAAAAGTAGGTCCAAACACGTTTAAATACAATACCTGCCCTGGCCAAAAGAATTTTCAACTACTCTCCGACATTTCGATAAAGCATAATTAAATTGCTTTTGACTATCCGTTTTATCAGTGCGAAAAGGATACGGTTTCATTACTGAAGTTGACAATCGAAAAGCCGAGTCCGCCAAAATGACAACAGGAACATTTAGTGGGCCGATTGGTGAACTCATCTCTTTTAAAAGTGCTGTATTCTGTAGTTGTTGCTTTAATGCTGATTTTTCAAAAATGGTGGAATCATTGCACCTTCCGGGTTTTCCCACGTTTATGTACATAAAATTATAGCTGGGAAAAAACAAGGTACTAATATTATGAATAAATGTACAAAGTACATAAATAAATACACATAATATAATGTACACTAATATATGTATGTACAGTAGTTTTGACTTAACTGCCTTTTGTTTACGTGCACTTTTGACTTAACTGCACAAAATTGATAATTTTTGGAATTATTCTTTCTAATTCCATACAAATTCCTTTTTTAAGTGCACTTTCTATACCTGCACATTAAAGATAAATGCACAAAATTTTTGGCATTTTAAAATTATTTTCATACAAAATATCAAAGTTAGCTGCACTTTGACTTAACTGCCCAAAATAAATATTTTCTGGAATTATTCTTCAAAATCCTTGTTTACGTGCATTTTGTATACCTGCACATTTTTCATATTTTTGGGCAGCTTTAAAATATTTTCATACAAAACATCAAAGTTAGCTGCACACATAAAACTATATGTTGGCCACTTTTTCACATAAATATCCAATTTAATCTGTTTATAAAAATATAAATCGCAATTATTTTGTTTTTTTATGTTTTATGTTCTTTGTGAATTCTCATTGTTATTGTTAATGCTTCTTTTATATTAAATAAACATACATTCATGTATAAAATGATCTGTTATTTCCCAGCTAGCATAGGCTGTTTGTTAGACGATTATGTTTAATATACAACTCCTAAAAGAATCTTCTGGTGATTATCTGACGAGCAACAAAAACATCTAAATCTTTTCTTAATTTATTTATTTTTTGACACGCTCGTCTGTAAATCTTGAAATGAACCTTTTGGGACTCTCTGTTTTTAATAAAACAAACCGGTCTAAGGATCTGCAAAAAAGGATTTTCCGACAGGATGGTATTGATTTCGCGACCTTAAGGTTTGTTTTATAGAAATTGTATGAAAATTAGAAGTTTTGGCATGAAAAATACGCCTGATGCCTTTATTTAGGTAGCTTAGTCATACGGCTGAGTATTTCACGGGTTGTAAAATAAAACCTACATGAGTCTCATACGACTCTTAGCATACTTTTGAAAGACTCGGTAGATAAACCCAACATACATCATAAACGATTCCCTTTACGAATAATATTAGCGTTTTTCGCTGCTTTATGGAAGAATCTCTCTTACGAATCAGCACGTGTAACAGTTTCCCCCGTGCTAGGAACCGTCTACAATTAAAAAATGATCTCGTCGACGATCAAAAAGACTCTTTGTGAGATTCCTAGTAAGCTCCTGGGTTGAAATAAAATTTTAATAAAATATAAAGTTATGTATTAAAAAAATAATTTTTTTATTCTACTTTTAAATCAAACACTTTACTTTAGCTGCACTTTTGTGCAGGTAACCACAATTGTGTACCTGCACATTAAGGCAGGTAAATGCATTTAAGATAGCTGCATTTTTGATTTACCTGCACAAAAAATCGTGCAAAGGAGATTGTGCAGCTAAGTCAAAACTACTGTACATACTTTGCGAAAAGCACAACCGAATACCATCCTTTATAATTAAAATAATCGGTGGCATCTTCACCTTTAGGATGAACTTCGATATGGCATCCATCTGAAAATAAAAAATGGTTAAGTTCATTATATATTCATAAACATGCAATACTACCAATCGCTCCTAAGCATTGCGGAAATCCAAGTTGTAAGAAACCATTTACAGAGCGTGTAATCGTTTCCCTGTCAAGAGGAAAATAGTTCATATAAAGCGGACGAAGTACTCTCCAAACCTCTCCAAACCTCTCCACAAAACTCAAGTAAAATGATACAAACAGTGGATGTCCCAACTCCAAAAATTGTTGCAATAGTACGATACTCGGCAGATGAGGCCAAGGCATACAGGGCAATAGCTATGCGTTTCTCCAAACTAACAGCTCTCCGAAAATTAGTGTCTTTTTTCCCCAATGCTTTTAATAAAGCACATGATTTATCAAAGCTGGTTCGACTCATTCGCATATGTAATTTAAAATAACTTTCGCCATTTTCATTGTACTCACTTTCCAAAAAGGTCCCAGTCCGATTCTAAATAAATATATATAATATATGTATGTATGCAAATGTAACGATTGCTTAAGTGTTCTTACCAAAGTCCACACATTTCGTGATTCCATATGCAAAATTATCCATTGTTGATTCAAACAAAAGCGTATTTTTTCTATGAGAACCCGTTTTCGTTTTTTATATAGAACAATTTCATTTCCGAGTACTTCACTGCGTATAAGAAGTTCCATAATTTTTAAATATTCACTAACAAAATAAAAAATAATTTCTATTTTGGAACGCATTGCCAAAATTTCATACAAAGGAAAACTGAAAAATATTACTTCAAGAAATACACTTATTTCTTCAAAAAATAAATTTTATTGTCAGTGAGTTAAAACCTGATTTAATTAAAATTGTAGTGTGAACGCAAAATCAGCTGTTAATAGTTTTATGGCCGTTTTCTCATTACGCGATTAACTTTTTTCCCAACGAAAAACTGCACATTAAAGAAATTTGGTTTTCTCAATGTCTCATTTGCTTCTATTCTGTCGCAAAGCTAACCAGCACTCATCTGCCGATTAGTTATTTTCCTTTTATTTGCCGTACAGATAAATTCAATCAGCTGACTCCCAACTATTACATGTATTTTGAGAGGTGTTGCCAGCTTAAACCCATGTTTTTTGTCGGTATATTGAGAAACCCAAAATTGTTAACAGACAGTTTATCGGTCTAATAAATTTATGTTGACATTAAGTAACAGGCAGTTTGACGGTACATTGAGAAAATGGCCATTAATGTTAAAACCAGGTTTTAACTTTAGGTGTGAAAACACTATAAGAGCCAGTTTTTGACATAAAGATCAGCGATTAAATTAGAACTAATCTTTGAAATTCGTTTTTGGGTAGTCGATTATTTCATTTTGTTTCCAAGTTTAAACGCCCAAAGTTGGCGGTTTAAACTTGCGACAGAACTTTCAAAAGTACGAAAAGCTTATGAAAGAAAATATTTTTTATATTTTTTTTATTTAAAGTTTTATTAAATATTCCACCCGCAAGCTTGAATAATTAAAAGTAATTATAAAATAAAGGTCAAATAAGAATAAATATCTATTTATAAATATATAATATTATATAACACAATACAAAATTCTCGCCTTTTCTTCTTCTTTTTCACGTTAAGAACAGTAATTTGATGACAATTTTTGGTATTTGTTTTAAACTGCCATACTTATACATAAAAGTATTGTTAATTCATATGGCAATGCTAAAAGCTTTAATCTTTCACTCAAAAACGCCACAGAAGATTAAGGCTAGATTAATTTTGTTATAAGATTAACAAATCTTACTATTGATCCTGGTTTAAACTCTAAGTAAAAAACCCGCTCTAAGTAGATTAAATGAAAAACAACCATGTTTTAGTTGTACTATATTCAGTGCTACCAAGTTAAAAAATTGAAAACAGCTGTTAATGTTAAATTCCAGTAAGCATTTTATATTACAATCGAATCTTTTGGGAATAAGCTGATTTTTCGATCATAAATGATACTTTTGTTAAGAGAAAATGCTACACTACTGATGAATCACCTCAAAGAATTGTTCGTGATATAATTATCTGGGGCCTAATTCCGGCAGTCGTGATCGAGTACTTTCTCGATTTGAAAGCCATTTTATTTCAGTCGATACTTAACGAATCGAAATTATTTTTTCAGTATCGTGAAACTCAAATTAATGCTTTATGACACTGAAAAAATAATTCAGATTTATTCAGTATTGACTGAAATAATTAGATAATAAATTGCTTTCGAATCGAGAAATAACTCGATCACGACTCCCAGGATCAGGCCTCTGATTCTTTTTTGAGCAATTAAATGATAGGTTTTATAATCATTAGTTAGTATTTTTCGTCTCATTTTTTAATCGTAAATTATATAGCTTTTAATTATATTTTAAATAATTTTTTTATTATCATGTTTTTATTTTTGTTTTAATAAATGTGCCACCTGATTATTTGAACAAATTTTATTTTGAACCAAACAAAAGTTATCGGGTTCTCGAAAAGGAAATAAGAAACCATTCGTACTTACATTTATTTTTATAAATTGACAGTAATGTTTGGACTTCTTTTATAGCCAATCTTCTAATTAAATTCTCTTTTAAACTTACCTGAAGCGTTTACATATGAAACATTAGAAGACAGACAGAAATTAATACTTGTATGTAAACTACGAAAAGTAAGAAAGAGAAATGAAAAAATGCGAAAATTAAAAAAATGTACCAGTTAAAATCGAAAAAGTACCAAAAAGATCCCTCTAACAGATTGTCATTCACTCAAGACCTTGCATGTTTAATTTCATGTTTCTAGGTCCAATGCTATCGGAAATTCAAAAAATTACAGTTATTGAACAAAAAAGTACCAAAAAGATCCCTCTAACACATTATCATTCACTCAAGACCTTGCATGTTTAATTTCATGTTTTTAGTTCCAATACTAATGGAATTTCAAAAAGTACCAGTTAATGAACAAAAAAGTACCAAAAAGCCCTCTTACAGATTCTTATCCACTCAGGGCATTACATCTTGAATTTTATGTTTCTAAGTCCAATAATAACGGATATTCAAAAAGTACCAATTTAAGAACTAAAAAGTACCAATAAGTGCTTTTAGAGATTTTCATTCACTCAGGACCTTGCAGGTTTAATTTTATGTTCATAAGACCAATGTTAGCGAAAATTTAAAAAAAGTACCAGTTAATAAATATAAAAGAACCAAATATTTCACTCAGGACATTGCATGTTTAATTTTATGTTTATAGGTCCAATACTAACGGATATTCAAAAAGTACCAGTTAATGAACAAAAAAGTTCCAAAAAGCACCCTCATAGATTCTTATTCACTCAGGACATTACATGTTGAATTTTATGTTTCTAGGTCCAACATTAACGATAATTAAAAAAAATACTAGTTGTAGAACCAAAAAGCTAAACAAAAATATCAAATTTCCCGTATTTCCGTTTTTGTTATTTTTTTCCCCACATTAAAGTATCAAAAATTACAGTATTGTAGTGGGAGCCCATAATTTATTACGAATATGTCAAAGAATTGAGGAAAATGTTTTGTAAAAAAGTACCAAAAAAAGTTACGATTTTCACCCTTAAAATGTTCGAATTTCGAAAAAGTACCAAATTCGTATTTGTATTTTTTTTATAAGTTTCGAATGTGGTACAAACTTTGGTTCTATGTTTATTGGTGTCAAAAAAGTACCAAAATTCAGGTTTTACCCGTTTACTCCCTAAAAGGGCCGAATTTCAAAAAAAGTACCAGACACCTGTCCTCTTATTTTTCTAAAGAACAACGATAAGTATTAAATTTTTTTTGTATCTCTTTTAGTTTTGGAGATATAAGGCTACCGTATTTTCCCGTTTTAACCCTTTTTTACCCCCTAAACATTTGAATTTCTAAAAATCCCGTCTTAGTGGATCGATTTGGAGAGTGACCACTCTCTGGTCCAAATTTCAAGTTTTAAGCTTCAGGCGTTTAGGCTGTGCGATGATGAATCAGTGAGTCAGTCTGTAACGTTAAAATTTGAATACATAGAAAATAGATTTTTTATCTATTTTCCTAGTAAAATCCCTTTTTGGCCTTTAAGCGTTAATCATTTAATCTTTTGTAGATTGGGTCGTTGGTTTTTTTTTATAAAATCGCAAATTTTTGTCGAAAGATTCCAAAATTTCCAAATTTTGAGTACATTTGTGTTATTGCAATACATTAGAATCAATGATTTTTAATTTTTGGTTAGTAAGGCCTTTTGCGTTTTAGGTAACGATATATGAACTCTCAATCGTTCTAGTGATAAATCAGGTTTTAATCATCAAATAGGTTCTAGGAAGACTCATTTAGGTAATATTTAGAAAAATTCATCACCCAAATGCTAGCTGGGGCCATCCCAATCAAAATAAATTAATTAAAAAAAGTTTTAAGAAAAAACATCAAACCGAAGAAATATTTCAAAATAAATTATTTATATAAAAATGTTTGATTTCCAAGCATTCACTTCACTCATTTCTTATACAAATTTACTTATTTCTACGAAAATTAATTTTATTTTGCACAAAATAATTAGCCAAACTGTGATTTAAAACCTGATTTCATCACCCCTATCGTGAATAATTTTTCCCTCGTAATTTTTCCCCTTTTCACATATTTGCGATCATGAAAAACTCCCATGAAAAAAAGGTAATTCTAAGGAGAATAATAACGTGAAAAATGTTCACGGGAATAAATTCCCCTTATCGTGAAAAGTTTTTTCACTCGTAATTTGTTCACATTTCCCTTAGATTTTCTCACTTTATTTTTGCTAGGGAACAGAACATGTATGTAAGTAGTTCTTCCTATAAATCGAATATTAAGGGTTATTTCCGTTAATAAGGCACCAACCGATATATTGGTCTACAAAATGCAAAACAAGAGGTTGATTGCCGGCGGATTTGTAAAGCTTTCGATAGACTTGGTGGCAGAATTTTGGGAAATATTTTACTACATAAAATTTAAAAAGTGCAAAAAACTAACGTTGCAATCAACCTATCGCTCCAATACTAATCATTAAGTATATTTTTGAACGTTAATTTCATTGATTTTTAATATTTTCTAATTTTTTCTCTTTTTTGTTACATTCACTGGAACTGATAGCGTGAAAAATTTTTCACATGAGATCCATGATTGCTTTTTCCCCTTCGAGGGGAATGAACATTTAATGGGAAAAAAAATTTCACTTGTAATGTGAACGCAAAATCAGCTGTTAATAGTTTTAATGTTAAAATCAGGTTTTAACTTTATAGCCTTTTCACACTTGTCAACATTTAACATCTTACATTAATTTGCGAAGATGAAAGTATTTTCCCATAAGAAAAACATAGGGCTTATAGATCGCAAAGATGATAACATCTTCCCATAAGATTTGTACAGGGCTAAAAATCAACATCTTTCTTCGTCTTTAAAAGATGTCCCTATCTCATACCATGTTCACACGGACAGCAATATTCGTGTTTCGCTCTCTTATTCCTGTTTCGCGCCCCAAACATGATTGAAACGACTTGTTTTCCCATACAAAATTTTGAGAGCGAAACAGGTCGTTTCATTTTGAAACAGGCTGCGAAACAGGAAAAATTTACTATCATCTCCAACTTTGATAACAGTTATCGTTAGTTTATCTGAACTAGCTCACAAAAAATATCAAAACAAAGAAAAAACAAAATAAAAATTGATGTTTAATAAAATAAAGTGATAATTATAATATAATAATATTAATAAAAGTATTAAATAATATATTCTTAAGTTTTATTTACTTTTTTATCTATTTAACAAAAAATCACACTAACAACTCAAAAAAAATGTCATAATGAAACAGGAATAAATCGTATGAACAGCATGTTTGGCAATCTAGTTTCAGAGAGCGAAACCAGTGGTTTCTATCGTCGTATGAACATAGCATCATGTTGTTTCATTCAACATATTTCGATTATTTTAGTGTCATCACTAGAAAAAACAAAAAATTTTTTACCATCACTAGAAAAAAAATACAAAACAGCAGGACAGTAATATCATTAATTTAGTTTTTATTCGCTCTTACACGAGAAATTAAATATTTTAATATTAAACGAGACAAACTTGACGTGTCTGAAACGGCACTTACTTTGAAAGCAGCGTTACCATTTCTCAAGTTTTTCCTTTTTTGCAAGCCTAATTTTGCTTAATTTTGTTTAAGTTGTTAAACAAAATTAATTATAAATACATTTTGGTTTTATCTTAATGGTAACATTTTTTATTGATAGTAAATTTTAGATGTTTTTAGTGTGAACGCGTATTTCACATTTTCAACATCTTCCATGCGTTCCTGCAAAGTGTATGCAAGTACAAAGGGTATAAGGTGTGAAAACGCTATAAGGTTGCAATATTTTAAAATATTAGTAATATTCACACAGAGCTTGTTAGTTTGTTAGTCGTTAATCGTTACTTTTTTACACGCATTTTGTTTTTGTATATTTAACGCACTGCCGGATTAACATTTAACAAATTAACGACACGGCACCCCTGATAAAATAGTTGTAAGTTCGTAACTCACAATCAGCTGTTGCAGTTTCAAAATAAATATAATAAAAAAGTCATTTGTGATACATTTCTAAAAAAATATTTGTGTTTTGCCAATTTTCGTGTACCTAAATTGTAATAAATTGTGTCAGAACCAATTCAATTTTTACAACCAAAATGTTTGTTACCAAATGAAAAAAAAATATAACCAAATTTAAAATGCCTTTTATTAATTGCGAAAATCTTTAAAATTTATTTTAAGTTGCATTGCAATTTAAAGCTTATTTGTAAAATAATAATTATAAATCAAAAAACCAGACATGAAATGTACTTCATTTACATATTAAAAAAATAACGAGAAACTTAATTACAAGTTTTTATTTATTTGAGACTTTTTTCGTGAAAAAACCGTAAAATTTCCATAAAAAATTCAGTATATTGAAAGTTAATAATGGAATATTTTTTAATATGCCAGTTATAAATAACAAAAATTGAAAATTGTTTTCCGCTTTTTAGCTGTATTGGCAGCACTGTCAAATGTGGCGATTTCCTAATTTCGATGGAAATTTTTGTTTGGAGGTATGGCGAAATTGAAAACGATTGGTGATATGCGAAATGCATTTTATGTAAATATATTCCAATTACCATATACATATGGGCTACTTCAAATTTTTTGAGAACCTGCTGAAACCGACATACTATGGCTCTTATTTCATTAAGTTTTATGAATTGCTGTACGTTGTACAGGGTTTGAATGACTATACTTGAATATATGATATGACGTGCAAAGTTTTACGTTGAAAAGTCCTCACCTTAAGAATTGGTGGTCATCTAAAATTCGAAAAATTAAAAAAACGACTTGAAACTTGCAAGAGTTTTTTCATTCATTCCGTTTTCTTTGTAATAGTTTTAAGCTTTCAGATCCAAACCTATACAAAATATAGTCACAAGACTTGGAGGATATATCCACTAAAAATTTTGATATCGCTGGTGGGTGAAAAGTTGCATGGTGTTTTAAAGTGAAACAAAAATTTTCCGAATTTTGAAATTTTTGAAGAGTTTTTGCGCCGTTTAATAAAAATGAGTTTTAAGCGCAGAATTAAAAAAACTGCGTAATTTTATAAAGTTTGAGGTGTATCAAGTTGGTGTCAGCGCACCAATAACGTATCACGGACATCACAAACTTAAAAGAAATTAGCGTAAATTTTTTAAAAATGTATCTTTTTTGCGTCTGACAATCTGAATTGCCTTTTAAGTTGGCTAGTGTATTGCGTGATGTGAGTAACTTCGTAAAGGGCACCTCCGAGGCGAAAACGCACTTTAAAATTTTTAAACGCAAAAATTTTATGAACTTTTAAAAATTTTTGCAAAAAAACAATTTATTTTTAAGCTTTTTTTTATATCAAAACATGTCATGGGAACATGTTTAGGTATCTAATAGAGGTCTGCAAGAATAAATAAAAAGCAATTTCAACGCACTCATTTGTTTTTTAATTACAATGTGTGGATCACCCAATAATAACGAAACAAATGAAAAAATAACCAGAGACAAAACAACTAAAACTCATTCTATTCAGTCAACTCAAGTCAAATGAGTAAATTATTTAAAAATAATTTGAATGTAAAATATGTGTACCTTAACATTATGTATGTATGTGTAAGCTTAACTCTTATATGTATATAAAAGAAGCCACAAGCTTACACACATATTATGGCAAGGTATTCAAATAAATGTATGCATATTCAATAATTCAAAAATTATTTGAATATTTTTTGTAAACTTGCTCTCTCTAACGGGTCATTCCAATGTTTTGTTATTTATGAATTACTCTTATATTCATTTACAGTAAACAAGTTTTTTATTCAATTCATTCATTCTTATTTTTGTATATGGTTTACTCTCTTCTTATCTTTTTAAATGTTTTATAATTGAATAAATGTTGTGCACTTTGGGTAAAGGCAAACAAGTGAGTTATTCAAAGCAGACCTCTAGTATCTAAATAGATTCTTTGCGACGGACTAAACTGATAAAGTGCAAAAAAAATATTTTTTTTCAACCCCGGCGCGTGCAGCGGCAGTTTTTTCCAAACACATTTCGCTTTGTGCCAACTGAAGCGCTGTATCAATTCCGCTCAAACGTACATCGAATATAAGACTTTACTGAGCTTGATACTAAAATTGAAAACGCACCAAAAATTTTTAACGGTTTAAAATTTTATGGAGGAAACAAAATGTTGCTAACCTCAAAAAGCATCCTTGTATGAAATATTTGATTTGGTTTCAGATTATACATTTTAAAAGTCGTGAAATTCGTAAAAAAAAAACTGAGAAGCGAAACAAATTATGATCATAGTAGCTTTTGCTGAATGCTTCTAAGAATAAATATTTGAGTTTCAATTAAGTTTATTTTATTTATGTGCGTGAATAGTTGTGCATAAAAATTAGTAAAATGGTTTCAGATTATACATTAAAAAAACGAGAAATTCGTAAGAAGAAAACTGAGAAGCGAAATAAAGTAAACGCTAAAAGACGCGAATATCGCCAATCTGAAAATATAAGAAGCAAAAAAACAAACAAATCGCAAATTGGTGTAAGAAAATCAGTTAGGTATTCGGTTTTAAATAACAATAAAAATAATAATAATAAAAACAATGCCATGAAAACAAAAAATCGCGGATTACAAAAATTGAAAACGGCTTAGAATCTATCACTGAAACCCAAGGTGTAATTAACGAAACGTCAGTTACAGCTTCTAATTTGCAGAACATTTTTAATTGCAAAGAATGTGGAAAATCTTCTGAATGTTTGAAGGTAACAAACCGGGTTCGAAAAGCGCTTAAACGTTCACTAGCCTGGGAATCTGCAAAATTTAACAAATGGAAAAAACTATTGAGGACAATAAAACTCGCGTAAGGTATTGGAAACAAAAATTTAAAAGAATATCAAAACCAACTGAAACCACTCCCGAAAAAAATGTAAAAAAAGTTATGAAACAAGGACACAGTGCGGTGAAAAAGCGGCTAATGTTTTGTGAGGTTTTAGAAAAACAATTGTTTAAAAATAAACAAAATATAGTAAGTCATAAAGAAAAATCTATGCACTCCTAAATCATTTCTGGAAAAGTGTTAAAGAAATATAAAAGCCGTAAAATTCTATATCACATAGTTAATCGCAGGGACCGTAACGGTTATAAGTGATATCAAAAAAGTTATTTTATAACAGTTATTTTAAGAATTAAAAAAAACTCAATCTTTAACAGTTATTTTTCAACGTAAAAATAAAAGTTCGAAACAAACTCTTAAAAATGAAGTTTTATTTTGCCATCATAAAATAAAACTCATTTATGAGTTTTATTTTTTCCGTCTAAAATAAAACTCATTTTTGGAGTTTTATTTTTTCCGTCAGAAACAAATTTGCATATTAATACAATTTATTTTGCACTAAGTTCATTGCATAAATCTGATTTTTTTCAATTAACAAAAATTACAACTGGTCACAATCAGTTGTCTTAATAACAACTCAACTGAGTTGAGTTGTAAACCGTAATAGCGGCCAAAATATAAAAAGAAGTGCTACTAAAAACCCTTAAATATATGTAAATGTAAAAAATACCGTGATAAAACAGGATTGGGTGTACTTTGTGTAAGTGTCAAATCTTTCACCAGAAAATTTGGAAAAAAATGTTTGTTTAATTAAACAAATAAAAAAAGTCTGTTAAAAAAGAAGAAAGTAAACAAATGAATTTTAATTAAGACAAAAAAATTAATCTCTTCAAAAGAGTTTTATTAAGTTTTTATTAAGGCGAAATGAGTTATATTTTAGACGAAAAAAATAAAACTCCTAAAATGAGTTTTACTTTAGACGGAAAAAATAAAACTCCTTAAATGAGTTTTATTTTAGACGGAACAAATAAAACTGCTAAAATAAGTTTTATTTTTGAAGAAAAACATAAAACTCTTTTTTTTAAGATCACCACAGATTCTGAAAGAGCTCGTCAGATCGAATCTATTGATATATGACACTATAAGTCTCCGTTGGCTCTAACATGAAGAGTTTTTATGTTTAAATTTTCTGAATAACTGTTATTTACGGTCCCTGGTTAATCGTTATCAACAAAATAAAAATTCTAAAACTCTCCAAGAACATAGAGTTAGTAAGGAGAACACTATAAAACATTTAATTGAACAGTTTTTACAAAAAGATCAAATCTCTGGTATATGTCCAGGAAAAAAGGGATATTATAATGAAAAATGAAAAGGAATTTCGTAAACGATTTCTTCAAGATACTCTCACTAATCTGCACCAAAAGTTTTGCAAAGAAACTAAACCAAAATATCCTTTAATACTTTTGCTAAATACAAGCCCTTTTGGATAATTAAAAGTAAAATGTCTGCTCGAAATACATGTTTGTGTAAAACACACATTAACTTTGATTTAATGCTGCAAAAGTTGTACCGATTAAAGGTTTTATCTTCATCTAGCTCACATAACTTTATTTCAATGGTACACAGAAAAAAATATTGCCGAATTATTTTCAAACAAACGATTGTTTGAAATTTTTTTTAATTTCTACAAATTTTTTTACTGATTCAATTAATATTTTTGTTTGATTTTTATTTAACCAACAAAAATGTTGACAACTTTTCAATAATATAATATACGCGCTATTGGTTTCAATTTTTCATAATTTTGTATGAAATATTTAACGCTCTTTAATGTTGTCGTTTTTTGCATTTTTTATTTGATCGTAAGCAACACTTCTTTATGTGAAATATAAGAACAACAACACAAAACACATACAGTTTATTTTTGGACGCTTTAAAAAAGTACAACAAGAAGAAAGATGATAAAATAGCGCGACGAGGTCATTAGTAAAAAAACAAAAAAATAGCAGGTAAAAAAAAGGTTTCATTCTTTTTTAAACAACAGAAACAACAACAACATTATAAGAAACAAAATAAATTTTTGGTTGGTTTCAAAGTTGGAAAAAAAGAATGAAAAACAAAATCCCGTATTCAATTTTTGAAAACTGCTTACTTAAATACATCAAATACAAAAATAAAATGATGACGAAAAACATATCGAGTCGGTCTGCTGCCGTTGTTTGTTACATTTCTTCTTCTTTAGCCAAGGAAAGGATACAGCAACAGTGAGTGATGAAGAAAAACATTGTGTGTATGAACAAGACTTCGTTCAAAAATAATTCCAACAAAACATGTGTCTCAAAGCCAGCCGCCGCTCTGCTTCTGCCTTCATCTTCTCCTTCAGTGATAGCTTGGGTGCGCGTCATTGCTTGTGCAAAAATTTTTGTTTGATTCAGCAAAATTATTTGTTTGAAATTTATATGAATTTCAGTAAACTTTTTGTTTGATTCTGTAAATTATTTGTTTGAAAAAATCAGTGTTTTTTTTTAGTAAACAAAATGCAAATAAATTGTTTGAATATGCGAATTTGTTTGTAGGACCGATTTCAGACAAAAAATGTTTTGATACTACAAATTTTTTGTTTGAATTCGAAAAATAATTTTTTCTGTGTAGTATGTAACTTAGATTCGAAATGCTGTATGCATAGAGAATGAAAAGTTTGCAATAAAAAAGAAATTCCGGAGGCTGAAAATGGTTTAGAAGAGCCCTTTTACTATAAGGTTTAACATACAATGTAAAAGTCACGTCAAAAGAAGCTATAAAATGCAATGTTAACGAGTTAGTTGTGCTATTAAATACCCAAACACCCTTTTTATTTAAAGCATGTTCACGATACAGACCACCAATTGAAATTCGTCCAAAATTTAAAAAACACTTTAAAGGAAGGTGAAGTTCTTGTAGTCGTCGATTTTTCGGAGAATTACTTGTGTAAATATGCAACCGAAATTCAGAGCGTACACTTCGGAGCGTCAAAAAATCAAGTATATTTACATACCGGTGCATTTTTTTCCGCGAACCTTTAGAAAACACTATAAAGTGTGTTTCTTTTTGTACTATTTCTGAGTGCCTACGCCACGATGCAGCATCCATTTGGGCCCATATGAATCCAGTGCTAAATCTCATTAAAGAGCATGTTACTCGTGTCAAAATAATTCATTTTCAAAGCGATGGCCCTGCAACCCAATATAAAAATAAATATAATTTTTATCTCTTATTTCATCATTGCACAATTTAAAAACTTGAAGAGGCAACATGGAATTTTTCAACTTCGGGGCACGGTAAAAGTGTTGCAGATGGTATAGGAGGCACCGTGAAAGGATTATTTGATCGAGCTGTATTGCACGGAAGAGATATTATCTCTGCACAAGATATTTTCGACGTAATAACCAAATCGAACGTAAATGGGTACTTAGTACACGAAAATGATATAATATGATAAACTTTTAAAAATTGCACGGAACTCAATGAAGATCCATCAAGTCATTTTGAGTAATAACCAAAGTAATAAATTATTTATTAACTACTTGTCATGCAATATATGTTATAAAGAGCCACCTTGTTATCATTACAATCTAAGCCCTGATAATTATAATCCAATTGCCGAAATAAAAATTAAAAGACAACGAAAGAAATAGTTATTATCTGTCACTTAATTAATTAACTTATGTTGTATATTATTAACTTACTAATTTAGTATGTACGTTTATGATTTTTTACCTTTTATGTTGAAATATTTTTAATTCTATAAATATTACTCTTCATATTAAAAACTGCAGTATTTTGATACTATATCTTAATTTGTAACACATTTACTATTTTAAATAAAAATAATTAATAAATAATAATTGAAATAGTTTTTTTGGTGTTTTATTTTGTTCAAAACATTAAAAAAAATAAATGTTTTGGAATAAATATCTCAGTAAGTATTGACAAATATATTAATACTATACTTAACTCAGAAAAACTAACCATTTTAGAGGTATAACTGATCTAAATATATAATTTGGTAAAAAAATCATGAGTGGTAAAGTTTAAATGGTTATATCTCTTAAGCCATTAGCGATAGCCAAATAGTTTTTTTTTCCAAAATATTGCAAATTATGTCTTATACTAGCCGTAATTTTGTAAAATGTTTAATAATTTTAAATAAATTTTTATATGCATACACGATCAAAAAAAAATTTTTTATATTTTTTTTCCAGTGTATTTTAAAAAGTATTCAAGCTTTTACAAATATTTTAGTGTGCTAAGAAAGCCCTTAAGGGGTATTATCCACACGCATTACCCATTTTCAATTTTAACAAAAACTGTAATTTTTATATTTTTTTTAATTTTTAACTTTAAACCGCAGTAAAATTTGCGCCGTGTAATAAAAATGATTAACGCGAACGGATTTCACATGCTCAAATATCGGTTTATACACACGCAAAGTTCCAATTTCCACAATGCAAGTCTTATTGATAAACTTATCACATTTTCTTCTTTGAATCAGCTTCGGCGTTTTCACGAGTCAAGTCTTATTATTTAACTGTTATTCCATTTGTATGAATGTATATGTGCGTTTTGACATTTCGTTTAAAACATATTTCTTATTAAAATGTATTTAAATTCAAATTCGTGTTGAATATTTTAACAATTGTTGAATTTAAAATTAAAGTTGTGTAAAATGTACTTTTAATTATAAATTTCTTTTTTTTGTTAAATAACAAATATTTAAAAAAATTCACACACAAAAAATCACACACGCTACGAAATAAACTTTGTACAACGAAATTAAATATGAAAGATAACTGTCAAAATAGACCTGCTGAAAATTGCGAATGAGAAAACAAAACGCATATGACGAGTACAGCAAGCTGAGTACCCGTTTCTTTTCCCCTCATCACTCTCGCCTACAAAGTAGCAAGCTGATCAATAAGACTTGCATTGTGAAAATTGGGACAAATCAACATTGATGTCAGACAAAAAAAAAATTTAAAAAAAATGTCTAGGTGTCGTAAATTTTTGAAGTTGCTCATATGTACCTATTTATCTAAAATATTATAAAAACTTAATTCTCTTGTTTGTAAGTTTTATTTAAAATGTATAATTCTTATTATAAATAACAGTTTCAAAAGGTGGGGTGCTTTAAAACCATGGGAGATAAGGCCATGATGGCTTTATTGCTCAATTGAATGGGTGATAAAGCCATAATGGCCTTATTGCCCAATCATTGAGTGGTAAGGTCATATTTAAAATTTGACGTAAGGAGAGATATAGCCATATTTTTTTCGCAAATGAGAGATAAAACCATATTTTTCCAGAATATTGTTACTTTACTTTAGTGTTTCCGGGAAAAGTCATTTTTTTATTCTTGTAACGCACGCAGGAAAACTTTATTAAGCAAAGCCACCCGCCGTGTCCTACTGGAGGAGAAAACCCTTAAGAGCGGCCGCAGGCCCCCACGCAGAAAAACTTTAGTATGCGAAGCCAGATTCCAATACTTTACTTTAGTGTTTCCGAGAAAAGACATTTTTTTATTCTTGTGACGCACGCAGGAAAACTTTATTCAGCGAAGCCACCTGCCGCGTCCTACTGGAGGAGAAAACCCGTAAGCGCGGCCGCAGGCCGCCACTTAGAAAAACTTTAGTATGCGAAGCCAGATTTCAATACTAAACTTTAGTAAAAAGGAATATCATAACCTCTTAATTAAACAATAAGAAAACTATTAATCAATGTAAAATGCAAAAGTTCTTCAAATCTGAAATGAGAGATAAAGCCATTTTCTAAAATTACTTATGTGAGCTAAGGCCATGATGGCTTTATCTCCCATTCAAATAGACAAAAAAAATAAAAGACTTTATCTCCCTTTTGAATGAGAGATAAAGCCATCATGGCCTTATCTACCATGGTTTAAAAGCACCCCACCTTTCAAAATGGTTCTTTTTGATATATATTGTGAATCATTGAAAAATATTGTTGCGAATATAAACATATGTACATTCAATGGGGAAAAAGTATATGACTGGCAGTCCAAAGTTTTTTTTACCAAACAATTATTTTAAAAAATATTTAAAAATGTACATACCGACAAGTTATAAACAGTAAAATTTCAAATTTCTTAAAACTTACAGCCATTTCTAAAAGAAAATTCCATAAATTTAAAAATTATATTGATATGTGTATTTTCAAATTTGTATAAAAATATACTTCTGAAAATAACTTAAATTCAGAACATTAAACTTATTTTCAAGTTTTTAGAAACACTAAAACGAATTTTCTGAAATCGATTCCCTATGATTTTATGCACTTCCTATCTTAAGTCTTTACTACTCTTAATATCAAGAAAAACTACGCTCATTTAAAAAAAATAATTAAAAATTTCCATTGATTAAAACTTCATTTGTTTTCGATTTCAGAATGGCAATATTTTCTTAGCAAAAATCTTAAAAAAATATTTGGTTGCTGTTTTGAAAGGGATTTTTTGTTTTCGATAAATTATAAAAAACTTCCGTTCCTTGGTAACAAATAATGAAAAAATCGTAGTACACAGTACAAATTAATTGAGCTCATAAATAATTGTATCAAGAAAAACATATTCATTTTTCGGTTGTGATTATGCTTCATAGTTAATTTAACATGATTTTACAATTACTTGCGAACAACAATATTTTATTTTCAAATAACAATAATTCATGTAAATTTAGCATTCCCGTAAAGTTAAAGCAAAATTACATTCATATTGAAATAACACTCCGAATCACGTTGAATGAAAGTTATTTCAAGTTGAAACAATTTAAATAACAGTAAGAAAAAGCTCCTGAGACAACATATGCGCTTATTTAAGAAACATTCTAGACACTTACCCGCGGAGCCAGAGAGAGAGAGAGAGAGAATCTAATTATTTATTTTCCTTTGTTTACAGAAGCATTTAAAATTAAAACACACCAGCAAAGTGGCTCCATATCGCACTAGTTCAACAATAGTGTATTAACTCAAAATTAAAAAATCCAGTAGAAGCAAACCCGTTTTTAATTTTACATAAAACGCATATGTGCGAAAGAATTCTTAAACCAACAGTTTCATTACCAAAAAGTAAACCAAATAGCATGATATTTTTACAGCGGTTAGATATGAATACATATAAAACGTTTCGTTCCAAAAAAAGAAAAGAGAAACATTTTGAGTTAATACACTATTGTTGAACTAGTGCGATATGGTTTTCGTCATCATTCTGCTTTTAAAATTTTATGTACTATTTAACTAAATATTTTTAACAAAAAGAATACGAGAATTTTTGTTCTTTTTATAAATAATTTTAAACATGCAAATCAGAAAAATTAATGTTTTTCTTTTTATAGCGTTGTTATTGTTTCTATACAAAACAAATAAAACAGTATTTTATGGATTCAATATTTAACAATGTTATTTCAACATTTTTCGTTTAAAATTAATATGAAACAATGATAATTTTCAAAAATGTCTATACTTTTGCAGAAATTTACTTTGATTTTTAATCAACATTGCGCAATGTTAATTTTACATTGATATTTTTTTCATTGTGTAGTTTGTTTACAAGCAAACTTTCCTACACCAATTTGTCCACCTTATTTTTCCTCGTAAAAATAAAACCAAAATTTTTAGAGTGAAATTCATTTTGCAGAAATCACGTTGTAAGCATCTAGATATTATTTTTAAAAATATATTCAGGCTTCTCACATAAAATGTGACTAAGGTACAAGGTTTTTATTACTTACAATTTGTTTAACAGGTAAAAATATGCAACATTTATTATTTTTCAATTTCGGCATCGCTCATAAAATTGAGTTAATTTTGAATTAGTAGTTTTCTTATCACTCATTTGGTTTTCTCATTATTATAAAACTTGGCTTTAGCTACAGCCTAAACAAATCTTACCTGTTAGTTGTTAAACCATCGTCTTAGAAGTAAATACATTTAAAATCCTAGAGCGTTTACGATCAATATTTAATACACATATTGTAAAAATAAAACTCATAGATACAAAAAAACTGGTTTTATTAAAAAAAAAAAAAAAAAAAAAAAAAAACAAAATTAGGGTTTTGTTGGAATTTTGTATTGAAAAATGAGCTGTGAATAATAAAATTTTGTGAAAATAAATAAAATAAAGTAAAGAGAAAAAAATAAATTTGAAATTAAATATAAATATATAATCAAAATGCCTTGCTCTGCTGTAACGCTTTCTATAGCTACAATATCCGCCATTATTGCAACTGCTTTATTGGCAATTGCATTTTCCACAGATAACTGGTTGCATTATGAAGTGAAAAGAAACAACATACAGGTGTGTACCTCCTTCATTCTAAAAAAACCCACAATAAAACGCTAATGAATACCTACATATGTATGTATGTACATATTTATATTAAAAATAGGTACATACATATGTACATACCTATATTTTTGTATATTTTTAGTAAATATGTAGGTATGTAAATACAAATGTATGTATATATTATGTCGATACTTGTGTTTTAATACATATGTTATAACATAAACAAATACATATGTATGTATGTATATGTACAATCTCTTTATTATTTATTTTCATTTACATAAAAAATGTTAAATACGTAAATACTTTTGGCTCTAAAATTTTCTCAACATCCGAACTTTCTACAAATTTTTAGTGCCACCATTTAATAACTTTTTCTCAAAACTAGCTTTTTGTTAATGGTTGTGCTTATGTATGTATGTTTGTATATATTTAATATAAGTATGTATGTATGTATGTATCTATGTAGGTAAGTACGTGTGTATGCAAGTAGTTGGGTAGGTCCGCTGAGTACGTGTTTCGTTGGAATGCGAGTTTAAAGAAGAAAACAAAAGCACTAACAACAAATATGTGTTTAAACATAGTAAAGCAACAAGTTTTTAATAGAGAAACTAAGTGGTAAAATATTTCAATACTAGATTTATTTGTCAGAACTCAACTTTTTGCAACTGATAATTGTACATACATACAATATTTACATACCAACTTAGGTACGTACCCTACAAATAAAACTGTTACTGAAAGAAATTTGAAAATTGAATAGTATTCAAAAATATAATTTCATGCAAAATATTTAGGAATCACTGCAAAACAGTTTTGAGTTTATGTTGGTAGGTACCTACATACCTAGGTAGGTATATGAACAAATATTTTTTTGAATGTACATATATACCTACATACATTTGTATGTAGTTGATACATAAGTATGTATGTATTTTTAATTGTGAAACTGGTTTTGAGTTTATTTTTAAAAATATACTCGTCAAAATATTACCAACGACTTTGTTAAGTTGGTATTCGTCGTTTTTCTCTTGCCCATTTTTTGTAAATATGAACATAAGCACATACATATGTATGTCTGTACGTAGGTATGTATGTTTACTACCAGTTTCTGTTAAACGATAGTTTTCATAAGTGAAAATTTAACATGTGTTTTGTTATTGTAACAAAACATGCACATACCTACATACATATTTCTTTTAACGCTGCACTTTTGAGCATTTTGATAAGCCCTATGGTGAAAATACAAAACAAATAAACAAATTAAGAATTGCAAAAACCTAACTTTTTTGAAATCATACCTATAAAGGTTTGTAAAGACAAAGCCATTACGATTTGGGCTTATCTTGCCTACAACACAATTATCCTCTTTTTGGAGTTTGCCGTAAAATAATTTTAAATAATATAATTTTAAGTAGGCACCAGTGTTGCCAAAACGTATTGATGAACAAATGCTAAATAAATTTATACAAAAAATCTTCATTTCAGTAAGGGCCAAGCACAGTTTTTATAATATACTGCATTTTGTCCTTCAGCTTTCGGGACGAGGTGTCAAATTGCTCTTTGCTACAGGTGCAATTAAACTGTGCACAGCACATAAACTTATACTGCCTCTGATGAACGTTGTAACAAATTATTTTAAAAGGAATTGAATGGTTTTTAGTTATGCCCGTAGCGTATTTGTGCTTCCTTGTTTCTGCCTGTTGCTCCAAGCCACTTAATTTTAATACAACATCGCACTTGCAGTAATTTCAAAAAGGGTTTTTTCATCTGTTTTGTTCGGCCATTCTTTTAACTTTAGGTGTTTTAACCAGTCCTTGTGAAACTTTTTTGGAAGGTTTTACTAATTTTTTAAAATTTGTTTCTTCTTTGATTTTTATTTCAGTTTATTTATTTCCACATTAATGAGTATTCAAACTGTTGAATTTTTTTATATCTAATTTAATGTAAGAATATTTAGTTTTTTTCTTTAATATTTCTACATATTAAACATTAATGGAAAATATTAAAAATACCACAAGAACTTAAAAATGCTAGACATTTTTATATAATGCTAGAAAATATGCTAGATGCTAAATCAGTTTTTTTCATGCCAAATGACTTTAAAAAATGCTAGATCTAGCATGAAAAATGCAAAATTGGCAGCACTGGTAGGCACAGATTTTTCAACAAGCTCCATTACACTTATCACTTTTGCAATTTTTCCACAAGGAATTTTCTCCTCTTTAAAAAAGTCGACGTCATTACAAGTCGACGGCAATTGAACAATAATCGTATTTTCTTAAGGCTAGTTTCCACTTTCACACAAGTCTTACGCATTCTATAACACTTTGTGAGATAGAAATCTAATGAGTTTTGCTGCGATTGTCAAAAAATCTTATGTTAATGCCGGTTCACACACGTCAAGTTTGTTTTGTTAAAATGCAACCCTGATCAAATGAAAAGTATTATTGTTTTGAAAAATTTCAAAAAACGATGAAGTCGTATGGAATGTCAAATTTTTTTCATAATACTTGTCATTTTTATGACACATTGCATTCACACTATCACACTTTCTCATATTACTTGAGTTTTTGACATGTATAAATACAAAGTATAATAGTGTAAACTAGCCTTTAGTCGTCATTGACAATAATCGATTACTGTTAACAGTCACTTGGTATTTTCTAGGGCGCTTTAAAGTCAACGTCGGGTAGAATTAACACTGTTTTAGTCGACAGGAAATTTTGCTGTTACACAAATAAAAGTTAGTATGAAAGGAAATACACACAGAAAAAAATCAGTGTAAAATTGTCGAAAACAAAGTTGGTTCTCCTGTTTTCGGTAGTGATTATACTTCATAGTTGCTTCATGTTAATTTAACATGATTTTTTTTTCTTTTAAAACAACTTTAATCCATGCCAATTTCACATTGCAGTAAAGTTTAAGCAAAATGAATGAAAGTTATTTCAATTTGAAGCAATGTAAATTTCATGTAAAATCAAGTTGGGTTGTGTGTGAAATAACAGTGAGAAGAATCTTTAGAGACAGCAACGACGATCAGTCTTAATAAATTTTAGTTGGCTAAAAATTCTCTAATATTAAATTAAATTTTAAATTTGTCGACCTTCTTTTTAATTAAAATAAAAAGTTTTTTGGCCTGGAACTCGAAAAACTTTGTATTTTAATTCTCTAATACTTTATTTCTCTACATTTTGCGTAAAGATTTAAAAGATACAAAACATGTCAGGATTATACATGCTACCTGAAGTCATCAAAAGATACGAAAAATTTATCTTTCGTATTCTAATGGCAACACTGATTCATACATATGTACAAACTTATGATCAGGGAAACTGTAATCGATCAATGAATGCAGAAACAATATGTTTATCCATTTTAAAACTTTTTATAAAATTAAGTATCGATTTGTTTGTGAATAATTTGCATATTTTTGCTATTGCTGCACTGTTTTGCACATATATTTCACATTTTGTAAACATAATTTTTAACATGTTCAGCAAATAAAACATGCTTAAAATAATTTCCAAAACAGATGAATATTCTGTTGCTTTAATTTCGCCATCTATATTTAATTTTCACGCTGCAATTGTAAGCAGTGTGACCAGATTTTTTAAAAATATAAAGCTAAATCATGTTTTAAATAAAGCTAAAAAAAGCTAAACAACGAAATTTAAAGCCAAAAAATAAAGCTAAATTTTTTTTTACAGCTTCTTGTAGTAACTTTTAATTATTTCGTAATTTTCATAGATTAAGTATTGCTTATGTAATTATAGCTGAGAATAATTATATACATAAATAAACGAAAAGAAGTCCAAAAAAAGATTGACCTGTAAATTAATCAAACTTTAGCTTTATATTTAACAATTTCTATGGATTTGCTTAACATTATTTGTAAAAAGATAATGTATAATGTAATTAAGAAACTGTATAATGATGTTTGATCTAGCTAAACGTTTTGCAAAAGTAAATAATTTTTTTATTAAAACAAGGGACGCCAAATATTTAAAAGGTATGAACATATCTTAACTAGTAAAATTTTCACCAGCAGAAATTTTCAAAAAATAGTTGACGGAAGTCGTTGTCGTGATAGAAGTCGTAGCCATTTGAAATTCGAAATCATATCATAGAGTGCCCCGGTAGGCTAGCTGGTAGTGCGCTAGTCTATCAGCGCCGGGGTTGCGGATTCGATTCACGCCAGAGACTCTGGTTTCTCTCCTGCAGACAAGCAAAGAGCTTCGCGGGATTAGCTTAGGAAATTAAAAAAAAAAAAAAAAAAACGACAATGTAAAACACATAAGTAAAAAGTTCGCCGTACATATGTCGTTTGCGTCAATCAAAATACCAACTTTTAAAAACGACTATATTTCGACCACGACAATAACACTCATAAGAAGGCCAAACAAGATATTTTTCCCTGATACCTAAGCCAAAAGCTATTTTTTTCATGATGAAAAAAAATAAACGATTTAATTCTTAGTTCTTTTAGTGGTTTGAGTCTTCGAAAATTAAAAAGAGCGTAGAACGTTTTGCTAAAGTAACTATAACTCCCATAATTCGATTTACATACTTTCGCTCTTGATGCCTGCTTATAGATGAAATAAGTATGTGGCAAATATGCTTTCATCGCTAAATGGAATCACGTAATTTCTTTATATTAAATTTACTTAAAACGGCAAAAAAAAAAACAGATAAATTGTAATATATCGCTTAAGTGGCTAAAATCTGTAGTGACTATAAACGAAAAGTACTGTATGCTTAAACCTTATTTTTAAATTCTCATGCAATAGGCATAGGCATAAAACTTACTCTAAGCTTTGCTTTTGTTCAATAATTGATTTGTGGTCTTGCTATTATCACTGAAATATGGAAAAAAAATATTTATGTTTTATTAATACGATTTCCGTATGACGTGCTAAATTCCCAGTTTTCCATATTTGATAAATACACTGAAATTTATTGTTGAGGGAAAGCTAGCTTCGAATTTGCGCATTTCACTGGTTATTTATGTTTTTTGTTCTTATAAATCACATAATTTTACTGTTTATTCAAGAAATTTTTCGAAGTATAACTTTTGACAAAAATTCTTATTTTTTTTTTTTTGAAAATAGTGTAACTTTTGTATTCTTCACCTCGCAGCACTGTTATGTATGTAAATCAAATCTGCAACAGCGATTTCTTCTGCTCTGCCAGACTATTAAGGCAGAATTAGTCTTTACTTTCTGTTTCTGTTCTGTTCCGTGCCGTTCTGTGTCAAAATTGTAATAGTTACTTTTTCTGTAGCAACTTATCAGCCATTTATGACAAATTTATTAGTTTTGCATAGTCCATTGTTTTATTTCAATAAGTTTTATGCACATAAATTTGAAGAAATTAAATTTTATGTATTTTTAAAATCAAAAAATAGTTTTTTTAATAAAAATATGTATTTTTTATTATTTATTTTGCTGTCACTTACAATTACTTAACAAGTTTTTGATTTTAACAAACTGAACCGCAACAGAACAGAAAAACTAATCAATTTCACAGGTTTTTAATAACAAAAACAAATCAGCTGATTCGTAACAGAACAGAAAGTAAAGCCTAACTGAGCCTTTACCCTTTTAACTAAATCACACATAAGTTTATTCGTATAAACTCTTTTATTTATTTTAAAATATAAATAAACACGAAATTGAAATTAAAAAAAGGCTAGGAAAAGCTAAATGCACCGTTGAAAAAAGCTGAAAAAAAGCTTAAAGCTAAATGAAATATCTCAAGATAAAAAGGAAAAAATAAAGCTAAATTTAGCTCGAAAAAAGCTAATATGGTCACACTGATTGTAAGCCAAAGCAAGTTTTTGTTGAAGATAATTGTTATTCCAAACTGTAAGTATTATTTATATATGCACATATGCAAAAATTAAGAAAAAAGCAATTATATAAATTTAGTAAACTGATCGAATCAGAAACATTTTTTAAAGTGATCTTTTCGTTTCCGTCCGTCCATCTGGCTGGTTGTCTGTCCATGTAAACCTTGTGCGTAAAGTGAAAGTAGCAGTTTTTAGTTAGTTTGATAAAGTTTGGTAAATACGTTTCAAATGTGATAAGAACGAAACCTATGTATGTGAATTGTGAGAATCGGTCTATAATATCTCATAGTCTCCAACCAAACTTCTTTCTTTATGTCCATAAACCATTTAGTCATGTTCGTATTAAGATTAAATTTGGCCCAAAATATCTTACTGCCAATTAAATATGGTTAAATCGGTTCGGATTTTAACAAACAGCTTCCATTCAAATTTCAATCCCTAATATATTAAAGCCATTTTATCCTTTTTATGTTAATGTAATTTCAAATTTAGCAACTCATATACATATTTGGTGTATTACAAATAAATCTTATATGAATCCTAACCTCATAACGTTACTTTATTCTGGTGAGCACAGAATAAAGTTTATTTAAATGCAAATATGAAATTGTGAAATATTTTTCTTTCAAATAACAAAAATTTTTTTTTTTTTAATTTTTAGTGTATATTTTCAAATTGTTAACATGAAAACTTCGTTGCATTATATGCTGTGTTATTGTTCAAATACTACTGAGGCAATTAAACGAATAAAATTTAGGTGCAATTTTGTTTTGGGATTTGAATTTTTAAGGCAATTACCCGAATGGGTAATTAAGCGTAAGGCAATTAAACGTGGATTTTTGTTTGAAAAATGGAAGAAAAAAAACGGGGATTTAAAACTCAAGGTAAATAAGCGTGAAAGACATTTAAGCGTGGGACAATAAACCGGGTTATACTGTATCTCGCAAGTGGTGGCCATTTTCTACTTCGCAAATTCGTGCTCTTTCCAACACATTTTCCATTACCTTTCGCAAAACTTAATTTCGTCGCGTATATTCCCTTTTTAATGCTGGATGGTTCTAGGCTTATTAATGTAGACTTTTCCTTTCAAATAACCTCAAAGATAACAATCTCGGGCGGTTTAATCTGGTAAACATTTATTGTTGACTCTGAGGGTCCAACCCGTACATTAAAATAACGGCGATATGCACGCTGAGTCAAAACAATGGATCGTTGATTTGAAAAATAAAGCTCAACAATTTGGGCACGTTGTTCAATTGAGTACTGCTTCATTTTAAATTCCCCAAGTCTTCTTTACAAAAAACTGAAAAGAAATGGAAAAAAAATCATAATAAAAAAGTTATAAGCAATTCAAACACCTTCGGTAATTTTGGGCCACCATGTGCATTATCTGGATCATTTTGGGTAGAGAAGTCGATTTAACAATGTTCGTATGTCATTAATCAAAGAAACAAGATTGCGCAGGTCCGTCTTTTTTTTGTGTGACGAAACAATAGACTTTGTGTATGTGCATTTGTGTGTGTCTTACATTTTATACAACAAACACTCATATTTAGTCTATGATGACGTAGATGCGCAGTAGAATTTTTTTTTGTACGTCTGAGTGCGCAATCTTGTTTTTTGATTAATGTTTGTATGTACATATGTATTGTTAAACCAACTTTCTAGAGACCCCAAATATGATGGGACCTACGTCGTAATATATTTATTTCACATGTAGTCTGGAATAGATTGCAGTTTAAATTCAGCCAGATTGGTAGATATGTACATAAATGGCTCCGACATGCCGTGTCATCATATTTTTTTCGAAAATCTGTTAATTTCTGAAAACTTAATTTTACCAAATCGTTAAAAATAACCACTTACACTGCATGTGTTTTGATTCTATTTACTAAAAAATATACATATGTACATAAATATATACATATGAACTTATACATAAATTTATATAAAATCTATGTGAATAAAAATAAAATCATCCATTTGTTTTATATCACGTATTAAGTTCTTATATTTTGAAATGAACTGAGCTGAGTGAAGATTATTTTTTTATAAATTACAACTAAACTACTTAAATTACAGAAAAACTTTGTTTTAACTTAAACAAACTTTAAAACTTTTTTGCATCTCAAAAACTAGCAAACAAAATTAATCATACGATATGACAACTCTGTGGTTTTCTCGGGCAACCGCGTTTGTCTTATAACAAATTTTTCATTAGAGCCGAAAAACCATTCTAGATCAAACTATGGGCTAGGTTTTGCACTTTTTAAACTTTGTCATTACGTTAAAAAGTCGGAATTGATCCATCTTTTTTAAAAATTTTTTAGAAACATGAAAAGAGCGTTTAAAATTAGGCAGTATGGCATTGACATCTCAAAATAGGAAAAATGGACAAAAGCGATTGCCCATGAAAACCACAGAACTATGGTATTCAATTAATCGATGTTTTGTATTAATCGATAAATCGCATAAATATTCGAGGTAAAAATTTAATCGTTTAAATATCGAACAATTTAATATTACATATTTGGTTTATCGAATAATTTTAATTTTGTCTCGTTTAGAAGTTTAAAAATAAGACCAAAAACTATATTTTTTAGCATACAATTTTTTTTTTTAAAGTAACAACAAAGCTAATCTTCTAAAATAATCTTTCAAAAAGGGAATACAGTTGAAATATTTTTGTTTCAAACGATTTCTTTCTTTTGTTTTGATGAAACCTGATTTGTAAAAACGTTCTTTCACTTATTCTTGACGTTAGAAAGATTGAAAGTAAAACGTTATAAAGCATATCAAATTTCTCTGTTCTTTTCTTAAAGTTGGCAGTCTTCTTTATACCACTTACATTTCTTTTTGATTTTTTAACAATTTTAATACTTATCAAAAAGTAATTTCAATTTTTGGGAATACAAAATTTAAATTCTCAAAAGATTTTGTTATTCGTGCTTAATTCCCAGTTTTTATTATTGATAAAAACAGTGGGGAATGTAAGATGAGATAAACCCACTGTTTATTGTTGATGTGTTTTGGTTAAACTTTGATATTATTACAAGTAGAACTGTTGCTATAATTCTTATACGTTTAACAGTTTTATTTGGTTTAATATCTTTAGTTTTTCTAAAATCTTTATGGATGAAGTTTCCTGATGATCTGGCCTAAGCAACCAGTGAAATGCGCATAGGAATAGCTTATCCCATCAACAATAAATTTCAAGTGTTTTTATCAATTATAAAAACTGGGAATTTAGCACGAATAACAAAATCTTTTGAAATTTAAAATTTTGTATTCCCAAAAATTTAAATTACTTTTTGATAATAAACAGGCAGGTGCACGGCCTAAAAAACACTTAATTGACAACATCTTTTGTAAGTTGTTGTTGTTTTTATTTTGTTTTTCTTAACCTACTTACAACTACAATTAATGTTGAGAGAATTTCAACTAATTGTAGTGGGGAATGTAAGATGAGATGAAGCCACTGTTTATTGTTGATGTTGTTTTGTTTAAGCTTTGATATTATTACAAGTAGAACTGTTGCTATAATTCTTATACGTCTAACAGTTTTATTTCGTTTAATATCTTTAGTTTTTCTAAAATCTTTATGGATGAAGTTTCCTGATGATCTGGCCTAAGCAACCAGTGAAATGCGCATAGGAATAGCTTATCCCATCAAAAATAAATTTCAAGTGTTTTTATCAAAAATAAAAACTGGGAATTAAGCACGAATAACAAAATCTTTTGAAAATTTTAATACTTTTAATAGTCTTGTTAGAGACTGGTAGATGGTTGTTTTCATTCGTCTCAGAAATCATCCTCTTCATCTGAATCAATCTGGTTAAAGTTTGTTCTAAACATTCTTAAAAATTAATTATTCCCAAAATCTTTGGTTTCAGTCTTTAACCTATACTATATTTTAAAAAATTGTTAATCGAAGGAAATCTTCCTGACCTAAAGGTAGAAAGAAGTACATAACACGCATTAGTGCGCTCGCGCTCTGTAGACTTCTGTCAAAAAAAGTTAAACTAGTGTATTTTAATAGAACAAGCTACATGCAAAATATTTTGACGCGTTAGCGCCATAAAGTTGATCAACTTTGACTTTTTTACGCGTTGCGTATTTTTGACATGTAATCAGCTGACAATAAAAAGAAATATGTATTTAACAAATTTGCAAATCATGAAAGAAAAACTTATTGAAGAGCTTAAAAGCATACAATATTTCAGGGACCGTAAATAACAGTTATTCGGAAAATTTAAACATAAAAACTCTTCATGTTAGAGCCAACGGAGACTTATAGTGTCATATATCAATAGATTCGATCTGACGAGCTCTTTCAGAATCTGTGGTGATCTTAAAAAAAAAAGTTTTATGTTTTTCTTCAAAAATAAAACTTATTTTAGCAGTTTTATTTTTTCCGTCTAAAATAAAACTCATTTTAGGAGTTTTATTTTTTCCGTCTAAAGTTAAACTCATTTTAGGAGTTTTATTTTTTCCGTCTAAACTAAAACTCATTTTAGGAGTTTTATTTTTTCCGTCTAAAGTAAAACTCATTTTAGGAGTTTTATTTTTTTCGTCTAAAATATAACTCATTTCGCCTTAATAAAAACTTAATAAAACTCTTTTGAAGAGATTAATTTTTTTGTCTTAATTAAAATTCATTTGTTTACTTTCTTCTTTTTTAACAGACTTTTTTTATTTGTTTAATTAAACAAACATTTTTTTTTCCAAATTTTCTGGTGAAAGATTTGACACTTACACAAAGTACACCCAATCCTGTTTTAACACGGTATTTTTTACATTTATATATATTTAAGGGTTTTTAGTAGCACTTCTTTTTATATTTTGGCCGCTATTACGGTTTACAACTCAACTCAGTTGAGTTGTTATTAAGACAACTGATTGTGACCAGTTGTAATTTTTGTTAATTGAAAAAAAATCAGATTTTTGCAATGAACTTAGTGCAAAATAAATTGTATTAATATGCAAATTTGTTTCTGACGGAAAAAAAAACTCCAAAAATGAGTTTTATTTTAGACGGAAAAAATAATTATGATGGCAAATTAGTTTGACGGTTGTCGAGTTGGTTGAAGAAAAATCAAAAGATTTTGATTTTTTCAAGTTGACTCCAAGTCTTTCAATTCGATTGTACTGTGTGTGCTTAAGTCTCTTGATCAGCTGTCAAAATTTATGTTTGTAATTTTTTTTGCAAAGAACAAGTGAAATATTTTTAAAATTGTCTTTAATTTCAATAAAATTTTAAATAAAAAAATGACATTGGTGGCAAACATGGATACTTGGAGAGAAAATAAATTTTTGTAAAATTGTAAAAAAATCTAAATATCACAGTTGAATTAAAATCTTTCAATTCAGTTGAAGAAGTGTGTGGCCAAGTATCAATTCAGTTGAAAGACTCAGTTGACAATTGAATTGAAAAGTGTATGGGGCGCATAACATGCAATTTTACAAACGTCGACGCGTCGACGAATTAACGCGTGTTA
This sequence comes from Pollenia labialis, assembly GCA_949318255.1. NCBI lineage: Eukaryota > Metazoa > Arthropoda > Insecta > Diptera > Polleniidae > Pollenia > Pollenia labialis. The sequence continues at coordinate 26,493,066 of OX439142.1, read as the reverse complement.
TGTACTTCTACCTTAAGAAACAATAAAAAGTATTTAAAACGTAGCAGCTTGTTTTTTACATAAAGAAAAAAAACTAAGACTGTAAAAATCAAATTTTCGATTAATCGATTAATCGACATAAATTATCGAAAATAAGCAATTTTAAATTAGTGCCGGTTCACACACGTCAAGTTTGTCTCGTCAAGTCTTGAGTTTTTAGGAGAGAGGGGAAAAGAAATGGCCTTTTAATAAAAATTCCAAGTTGTAAATTTCGTTCCTCCAGTAAAAACAATTTAATGAAAATTAAATTTGATGAAGCCTAACTAAAAAAAATATTATAATTAACAGTTCAACTAAAAATCACAATTTTTATATACATACATACATATATTAAGAACGTTAAGAGAATAATTGTCTAAATTTGGTACACATAGCTGAGTCATCAATACACAATCTTTTTAAAAATATAGGCGAGATTGGAAAAGTTTTAAAAATACGTTATTAAAGATTTCTGTATATCTGGAGAACGGCAAGAGCCAACGTTTACAAATAAGGTACATGCAACTTGGTTATCAATACACAATATATATTAGAGAAGTGGGCGTGGTACAAAGTAGATTTACTTATATCTAAAGACAGGCATTTATATAACTTTCTATTCTTATCGCTCCATGGTGAATGGTATATAAAAATCGGCATATACGTATATAGCACTCTTTCTTTATACATAATAGGAACTGTCAAATGTTGTTTACACACACATACTATATAATAACATAACATAAACAAAACTTTTTGCTTTTTTATTGTACATTTATTGTAGCTTCAAGTGTATCTGGTAGATGATCATACCATGAACTGTGCCATCGTTCAAATTGTAATTGTGTTTAAGTCTTAATTCCTATACAACAGAAATGCAAATACCGAAAAGGAGTTGCGATCACGGTGAAAGTTTGTGCATCATGATTTTGATGTTTTATTCCTGTAAAAACTTAAAAAATAAAATTCAAATAAAAATAAATAATTCGGTTTTCATTACTTCACATAAAAAATCGATAATTTTAACTTTTGATTTCAATCAAAACGATATTTATCACATAACCTGATAGTCGTTTTTTACTTAATTTAACATCATAGTCAAAATATAAAATATATTTACATAATCGCCACTGCCCAAAAATAAATTTTAAATATATGTATGTACATATTTACGGGGAATTATATAAATTTGTGTATTTCGTTAAAAGCTTTTTGTTAAAATGTGTGAGTTTGTGTAAAAATCGTCCATGCGATGTCGTAACAAGCTGACTATCAAAAGTTAAAGTTCGAAAGTTATGAAGTAATTAGAGAAAATATTTTTGGAATTTTGTCAATATTTCTTTAATTAACATGTATGTTAATTGTTATATTTACAATTTGCCTTAAGGTACGGTCACATATGACAAATACACCCAATCCTGTTTTTACACGGTACATACGTTCCAGGGAACAGCGTGTAAAAATAAAATCGTGCAAAAAAAACAGTACATATTCATAAGGTTATATTCGATTAATTAAACCTTGAAAGTTGTCTTAGGGTTTAATATTTCTATGAAACACAAACATTTTATTTCTTCATAAAGTGTTGCTTTTATTTAATTTTATTATGTATTTTATTAAAAAAAAAAAAATAACAAAAAAAGTCTGAAACATTTGTGTGCAAAGACAAGCACATAATTTGTAAATCCCCTAACTGGAAATACAAAAAGAATAATGTTACCACATGATACGTTTTTTTAAAGTACATACATATGTTTAATCAAATCATGAAAGTTATCAAAAGTTTGTGGCAGCTCTGTTTTACATACATATGAGTAAATTACATGAACTGAAAATTCCCCAAAAATATTTTTATTCGTGTAAAAAAAGACGTATAAAAACAGGAAAGGATTGTTTTTGTTAACCGTGTTATTTCAAAATCGCGTAAAAAAAGATCGTGTAAAAACAGGATTGGGTGTACATATTTTCCCAATTTTTGTTTGACAGTGTTTTCCTAAAATTTCTTTGCCCATTTTTGTTTCTTTAAACATATACATACATACATATTAAATAGCTTTAAATAAAAAATGTGTTCACATATAAACATATTTGCCTTAAAAATAAATATTTGAACAAATTGCAAAAAAAAAAAAAATAAATTCATAAAATTAATTTTTATTGAAACTAAAAATCAACAGTTTGATGTAAAAAACGAAACTTTTTGGTTTTATGGTACAGCAGAGCGAAAATAGTTATTTAAAAAGTAAAAGTAGATAAAGATAATAAATATAAGGATAAGAAAAACATAATTTTTTAAGAATTGTTGAAATTATCGGCTTAATATGGAAGTTTTTTGGTATTAACTAGAGTTGTCAACCGATTAAGAGTAATTCGATTAATCGATCAAACAAAATCAAACTCTTGTTCGAAAAGTTTTAAAATGGCGATTTTCAAAAAAAGAATAAATCGATTAAGTAATGCCGATTAATCGAAGTTTTTTTATTAAAATATAAATTTAATTAAAGCTTGGAATTTGATTTATTCTTAGACGTTTTTAGTGATTTTACAAAGGGTGGTCCAACCAAAACGCACGTTGTTAATTGTAAATCAAACTAAAAGTTTTCTGAGAGTTTTCTCAATATTTTTTATTATTATATAAAGATCTACGACAAATATGTGTGAAACAAAATATCGGCCAAATGCTCGCCACGGCTTCGGTAGCATATCTCTTTCCGATGATCCATATTATCAATGACTGAGAAATAATTAAGGTTTAATATCGTTATTTTATTTATTTATTTATCGATTTCCTGCACAACAAAAACAAGTCTTTTAATTAAAGTATAGGACAAGGAGAATTTATTACAGGGGGTCTTAAAAGCCATGCTGATATTAGCTAAAATCAGTGTTGCCAAAACTTGGAGACCAAAAATGGCTAAATTTACGGGAAAAAATGGCTAAAAATGGGCTAAAAGCTTTTCTAAATAAAAACACATTCACATTCAATAACAAACCAGAAAAATTCATTTAAAGTTGTTTACGATGAAATTGTAAGTTAAGATCAATTTCTTATGTAAATAAGAATAAACGTTATTTAATATTTTGAAAGATATTTAAAAAATTAAATCATCGATACATTTTATGTCGTTATTGTTCATCTCATAGGAATCACTCGTGCCTATTAGTTTTAAAAAAATTTGAAGGTAAATAGTAATCACGACAACATTTACCCAACCTTTCGACTATATGATACCCTACACCTCATTAGAACCTGTGTACCAAATTGTATTTAATGATCTGCAAATTTGCGATATGTACTTTACGCACATGGTTTACATGGACGTCCAGCCAGCCGGACAAACATCGTTAATTCGACTCAGAAAGTGGTTCTGAGTCAATCGGTTTACGAAAAGGTGGGCTTAGGACCAATATTTTAAGGTGCTACAAACATCAGCACAAACGCATAGTACCCTCTCCACTATTGTGGTGTTGGTATAATTATTTCATTGATAAAATCGAATTAACGGTTGCTAAATGTAACCTTTTTTTGAAATTACTTTTAACGATGTTTACTTCAGCATTAGACCATGGAAGTGAGAGCAACATTATAGTAAATTCTGAAATTTCTAAAAAAAATTTGTTGCCGCCAGCATCTCTTTATTGAAATACTTGCAACCAGAAAGAAACACCGATGTTTGTGTTGATCCGTTTTATAAATTAAATATTGGAATACTGTTCCTTTATTTTGAAAGATGTTTCATCATCATCGTTTATAGCGACTTTCAACATTTGTAAAAGTTGTGATTTAAATTAATGCCGTTTTAATTATTTAAAATGTTTATTTTGCTTTTATATATTTTTATAATAAAGTAAAATTATTCTTTTAAAAGAAAAACGGCAAGAAAAATTTTATGGCTAAACCAGTTGAAAAATTGCTAAAAAAAATGGCTAATGGCTAAATGCATTTTTTAATGGCTAAACAGGGTGAAAAATGGCTAAATCTAGCCACTAAATGGCTAAATTGGCAACACTGTCTAAAATCACTGCTGAATGTCAAAATTTTGTTTATTCTCTTTTTTTATCGTTGTTGCTGTTTTGTTTTATTTCTGCTTTTGGCATTGTACAATGATTTTACAAAAACAAATTGCTTGTGGTTTTTGTACGAGTGTACTTGTTGTAGTACCGAGATTACCTGGGATGAATTCGTCTTGGTACAGGATTATATTGGTTTATAAGGATTGCCGTATAAAAGATTTTAATAGTTAACATTAAATTAAAAAAAATAAAAAATAAATAAATATAATAAGAGTAATATTAAAAATAAAATAAAAAATTTAATACAATAATTAGAATTGTGGTTATTTTGTTGAACTATTTATGGTTCAATTTAATTTTCATTAAATTATTTTTATGAAGAAAGGAATTTTACAACATGAAAATGAATTGAAATTGTTATTGATAATCGTTCATTCTTGAGCGTGGCCGGGGCTCGAACCCTGGGCGGCAGGTTACCATGACATGTTTCGATCGCAACCACTCGATCTTCTCAGATGGATTTGCCGTCTTACACTCGCAGCCATCGACGACTGCTGACGTCAATAGTTAAACATCAATCCTTAAACCAAATTGTATTTTAACCTTTGGTAGATCGAAATTTGCTTTTTTGAATGATTATCCATTAAATTAAATTTGATGAACTTGAGCCGAATTAAAATATTAAAAATTTAATACAATATATAAAAAATTGAACAAAAAATACAGACATAATAGCATTTATCACGAAATTTTTGGTTTAAGCTAAGCGAAAGTTTTAAATAAAAATTTCATAAAAAGAGTTGCGTTGCTACACACAGAAAAAATACCAATGATAAATTACCATGGCGAAATGTTGATTGAGAGCCATAGAAAATTTCTGCAAAAGTATGCCCTTTATTTTAATTTATCATTATTTCATATTAATTTTAAATGAAAAATATTAAAATAACCTAAAATCACGTTTATTATTATGTATAACATATTTAACGAAAAATATAAACTAAATGAGAAGCAAGAGCTCAAATTTACTTTTTAACCCTTCGTTGTGCACATAAGTCTGGCCTTACCTTTTTCAATGTGTAAAGAAAATCAAAACATGCTCAAGCCGGAGGGTTAAACATGAAAATAATATATTTATGTTTTTTTTATTGTTCTGTTTTTTCTGCACACAATAAGCAAATGGTTTTTTCCAAACTTGTGTTGTGTTGTTGTAAATATACAAAAAAAACTTTGAAAAACAACCACGTATGCACGCATAATAGAATGCAATGCTGAGAGATGAGACTAATACGTTTTATGATATTAAAACCCTCATTTTGTAATTTTACTCTCAAGACCATGTCAGATAAAACTTTTGCTTCGCGTTGCGTTAGAGATTCGCTTTGACATCCAAGATGAAATATTCATACTTATACGAAAGATGTCACATAAAGAACTTTTAACACAGAGCGAAGCGAAAAGTTAGGCAACTCTCATCTTTTTGCGCGCTTTGACAGTGCGTTTGAGTACTTTTGCAGTAAAATGCAGTAAATGAGTAAACTGAAAAATTTGCTCTCACAAAAAGCTGTTGTGCGAAAAAGTACGCGAACGCAAAATTTGTAAAAATTCGTAAAATAAAGGCAACAGCTGATGGCAAATAATTGAAGTGTTGAAAAATGTTTACACTTTTGACTACTTAACTCGTTTTCTTATCGGTACCCGATTAAAAACTTTTTATAACACGAGAATTTTTGGAAAATACAAACAAAATATTTTATTTAATCTTTTATATTTGTTTGTTTTTAATTTTATTTGATTTAACTAATTTGTAGCGGGTTAAATTATTTAAAAGAACATCAATAATTTTTTTGCTATTGATTACTTAAGTCCCCAAGTACTTCACACTTTTACAACTCTAAAAAATTAACTTAACAAAAAAAATTTCAAAAGTTTGTATTTAGCCAAATAAATGCTTCACAAACAAGATTAATTTATTAATAGTTATTCACTTTTTGGTTTGGGTTAATTTTTATTTAAACTTTTCCTTTATTAACCAATTTTTTCACATTTTGTAAGCTTTTTGTTTGTTACTTTTGTCTGTTTACCCTTTAAAACATATGTTTTCTTGTTTTACTAAATTTTACTGCAAAAATTTCTGCAGTAAAAATTTGTAAATACTCAGACAAGAACTGTCACTTTACGCTCTCAATTTGTGTTCTCATTTACTGTATTTTGTGTACTCGAACGCAATTTCGTAAAATGCAGTAAAGTTCAGTAAAAAATAGTAAAAACTTTTGTGTTCTCGAACGCAGCTAGTCTTTGACAGTCTAGCATAATTTTTTTTATTTACATATTTATTTTTAACAAACAATTCGTGTGTGTTGTCAAAGTGTTTATTGTGACATACACCTCTTGCGTTATGCTTTTCTGTCAAAGCTAGAAACGTCACGCAAAGCAAAGAAGTTTTATCTGGCATTGCCTTCAGAGTGGCACTACCAACGAAAAGTTTAATCTTTTTTTACTTGATTTAAGAATTTTATATTTATTTCAAGAAATTCCAGGATTGATTTTCGAAAGTAATACCATTTAGGATTGTTTTGAGTACGTTTTAGTGTTATTAGTACTTGAATTTTTGAGTACGACTCGTACTTAAAGTAATCATAAAAAACTTGATTTATCCCGAGTGTTTTTCTTTCTGTGTAGGAAAAGAGTTATGCACCGAAATGTAATACATTCCCAAAAAAAAAAATTTATGAAATCCAATAAAAATTGGTTTGGATTGGATTGATTTTCATTAAGTTTCAACAAATCCGAAATCATACCACTATATTTCGTAAAGATTAAGTCATTATTTATTTTATTCCCAATGTAAACCCCGCTCTCCGAAAACACTTTATTATTTTAGACGGGAAAAGGGGCGGCATGAAACAAAAAATTAAATTACCCTCCCAAAAGTTTGTACAGAGCACAACAATAACGATTTTTGGGGGGTTATTTCTTTTTGTTTTGGGTGTTAATTAATTTTCTTAAATGGGAGATTATTTCATATGAAAATAAAGGAAAATCCTTGCGCTCGGCCGAAGTTTCAACCATGCTATCTATCGCATAATTCTTTAAACCAAAACTGTACAATTAATTGTAATATACATATTGGGGTCTCATTTCATTCAAAAAACTAGGATATTATTTCATTTTGTTTGGGGTGTTATATCATTTCGTTGGGACTTTGCTTAATTTTCAAAATTGGGGGGTTTATTGCATATGAAATAAGGTCCCACACTTTGGGGGGTTATTTTATAAAGTTTTTTGGGGGGTTATTTCATGCCGCCGGGAAAAAAATAAATACCCGGAAAATAGGGAAAATTGGGTAAGAATTGGTAAATACCCTGCTATTTAACCAAAGGGCAAAAGTTGATAAAAATATAATTAATTAAATCAATAGTAGCTTTACTAATAAACACACACCTTCTTCACAATTTTACATCAATATACTCCGGTTTATTGTAGTTTTAGCGCAATTTCACCAGCTTTTTAATATTTAACGACGTTTTCAAAAAACGTAAAGGAGTTTACCCGGTATTTACCCAGACATCAAATAAATACCCTTTAGAATCCCATCTATATTTATTACGTCCTTAACCGTAAAACCTTATTGTAAAATCAAGCCCATTACAGTTTGCTTAGATTAAAAATTAAATTTCGCGAATATAGTTCTATTATTTAGCATAGGCCATATATAAATCATATTCTCGATTATCAGCTAAATGAGCCTCAATCCGCAGCAAATACTGATACTGTGTTGGAATTTTGTTGGATAAAACAACTAAAGAGACGAGTCCCACATACTTAAGTCAAAAAAATTGTTTGTTCAAAATTTTAAACAATTGAATATCCCGAAAAATCCCGGGACGGGACTGTGGTCATAATTCAAAAATAATCAGTAGAGCAATAATAAAGTTTTTGATACAAAAATTTGGTCTAAAATATTGTTTATTCTGAAAACCATAGGATCTTACCCTCGTCATTATTAAAAAAAAAATCTTTATATAAAACTATGAGCACAAAATATTTAATAAAATATCTAATATCCGATTAGAAGAGTTCTAAACACCTACATAAGTATGTGAATGGGAACCGTGATTATGAAAATTTTTGGCTGGAATTGGCAAAACATAAACTTAAGAATTAGAACAAGATTTGATTAACTGTTGTTAGTTCATATTTTAATATACTAAATATGAAGTTCAATAAATAAATTATTAAAAAAAATAGAATAACGGCACATTATATGCGGAAAATTTCCAAGAGTTACGAAAAAATGTTCTACAGAATATCAATCATGATCGTGCTTTTTGAGTTATGACGTTATTGAAGTAAAAAGGCCATGTGTAGTCCTAACAATTTTATAAATCATATACAATTGTTGATTATCTGACAAATTTTTGTTTCGAAAAGGACATCAGACTCACTTATGTCTGAAATAAGATGATGGGTGCAAAACAGCAGTCTTAATAGTGCAACTTCAGCGACATCCCCTGTTGTCAAATAATCACATTCTTGTTCTGTAACTCTCGCGTCGAGAAACTTTTCGATTGAAATGTGTGAAATGAAACAAAAATGCCATATATTGAAACAAACAGCTGTTTTTCTCACCAAACTGTGTCTGTAACTTTTTTGGCGAGAACTAGCTGTCATTCAAAAAGGAGCTAATTGCAGACTCTGGTTTCTTTCCTGCAGACAAGCATAAAGCTTCGCGGGATAAGCTAGGAAATTATAAAAAAAAAAAAAAATAGAGTTTAAATTGCTGGTAAATGCCACACAGTATGAAAAACGTAAGGGAATTACATTATTTGTCATAGCCGACGGTTGTATTTTCGCTACCCTCGTTAAAAATTTTACAATTTTCCGGGTGACCGGGAAGGACTAGACTACTGAATTCCGAATTCTATTTTGGTGCATTATTCCCAATTACGCAGTCTTTGGATCCAATCCTAAGGGTATACAAACATGAGGTGGAGGTTTTTTTTATCGAGGAAATGGGTGTAAAAGTTCCTTTTAGGCTGTGGGACAGAAGCGTCCTGCAGGAAGCAATTTCTGCTACAAAGCGGACGCCTAATCGGCTCGTGTATATCGAGAAATAAATACATACATATAAGCGGATAGAAATACAGCCATAGGCTCCAGTGATGCCTATTGAGTGATCTTTCTCTATTACTGGACACTGGCTAGGAGTATCACAGAGGAGCCGCGGTAAAGACCCAAGTGAGCCGTCTTAGCCGCGGTAAAGACCCAAGTGAGCCGTCTTAGCTTCGGCTAACCATTGAATCTTACCTAACCTATTCCTGACCCTGGAAAGAGCCTGAATTGTCTTTTCTCTGCACGTAAGGTTTTTGTTAGTTTTACAAAATAATAAAAGATCTGTTCATTTTCTTGACCAGAAGAAACTTGCAACGAGAAAATAAAACTTAAATAACAACACGGTGCTTGAATTTGTAACTTTTTCTGTAAAGCAGGGCACCTGGTGGGTTAATATACCCTTTGCCCACTTGCATACATTTCGGAGGAACGCATGGAAGATGTTGAAAATGTGAAATACGCGTTTACACTTGAAACATCTAACATCTACTATCAATATAAAATGTCACCATTTCTGAAAATTTTTTTATTTTTTTTAAATACTTTTTGCTCTACAAAAGAGCCAAAATTTAAAAAGATAACACCAAAATGTATTTAGAACTCATTTTGTTTAATAATATATAAAAAAAATCAAGGAACATAAGGCTTGCAAAAAAGAAAAAACTTGAGAAATGGTAACGCTGCTCTCAAGCCAAATGCCATTTTGTCAGTGATGCAACAATAATAATAGAATTTATTCCCACTTTTCTAAAATAATCGGAAGATGTAGAATGAAATACAATGAGATAGGAACATTTTGTATAGATGTTGAAAATTTTAGAGTTTTAGCCCAATGTATTTCTTATGGGAAAATTCCAACACCTTCGCAAATTGGAGTTAAATGTTGACAATTGTGAAAAGGCTATCAACCTAATTCGAGTACGCGAGTTAGCTCTAGTTTAAAAGATATACCGTTATTTCAAAAATGGAGGAGGTTGCACCAAATATATTCTCGTAACTCAAAAATGGTTTAGTTTATTGAATAAACTAAGGCTAAAGTCGTTTAGAATCATATTTTTAAATTTTTCATTAAAAGATTTTTGTATGACGTGCTAAATCCCAATTTTCTATATTTGATAAATACACTGAAATTTATTGTTGAGAGAAAGCAAGCTTCTATGCGCATTTCACTGGTTGCTGAGGCCAGATCATCAGGAAACCTTTTCCAAAGTTTTTAGAAAAGCTAAAAATATTATACAAATAAAAGCTTAAAGCAAATAAGCATTATAAATACTCAGTCTTACTTGTAACAATATCAAAGCTTAAACAAAACACCAGCAATAAACAGTAGCGGTTTTCACCCTTTGTATTAAGTGTACAACTCTGCTTTTCTTAATACGATTTTATACTACAAAGCATGAGTGTCTTTTTCGTTTGTATTGTAAATTAATGAAGTTGCTGAGTGAGGAAAAGAGACAGATATAGTTTCTTCAACGGTTTTATTCTGGGTAATTTTACAAACGCTTTTTGTTGGATTTTTCAACAACAGCGTAGTAAATTTCAGTCTAATACATTTTGTTGTTGCAGTGTTGTAAATCTTAGTACTTTTACTAAATTATTAAAATTTACAAGGACTACAAGGGCCATTACTACCAAGGGTGAAAACCGCTAATAAGTTTATTTTTTCTTAGATACCCCTACAATTGGTTGGCTTTTTTCCACCTCGAATTGTAGTTGTAAGTGGGTAAAAAGAAAAAACAAAATTAAAAGTCTAATTGCTTCATTTTACTGTTTTCGTAAGAAAACAACAAAAAAAAAACCAATTTGCCAGTTCAGTTTTTTGCACGGCACATGCGAGTATTGTTTTTTAAAACGTCATAAGAATTGGAAAAAGTAGCTATGTTTTTTTCTACACGTAGTTTCAAATAAAACAAGCCATTCATGATTAAAATTTGTCTACAGCTTTTGATTTTATTCACAAGAGATGAAAATGTTTAATTTAAGTTAAGAATTTCATTAAACGCCACACTTGTATGGAAGACCCCCTAAGGGCAAGTATGCTTTGAGAATATGTTAAGGACAAACAACTAATGGAGGTCGGTCATACATATTATTTCCCTATGGGCGATTCCCAGGCAGTTATGGGACTTTTTCAAATATATGTATGTACTTCTTTTCCATTTTCGCAATAACGGTATATCTCGAAAACAAGAGCTAACCTAAAAAAACGGTTAGCACCACTGTATTAAGCGTACTCGAGTTAAGTTAACGCACCGAGTGCCCCGATTGACATTTTTTCAACTAGCACAGTGTAATAAATAGTTCTGTCCATTTTCTTGCGCGGCAAAACTAGCAACGTGAGAGTTTAACTAAACTTTGCTAAATTCGTCTACCAATTACTCAGAAAAAGTAAAGAAAACTTTTACTTGAATAAAATTACAAGTTATGCACATTGAAAGTACCCAGCTGTTAGGAAATAGATTTGTTCTCCCTTAATTAAATTTAAGTATTTTTTTTAATTATTATTGTATTCAACATTAGTTACATTATCTATAATATGTGTATATAATTTATAAAATATTTTCAGACATTTGCCGCTAAACACTCTGATGCCGAAACACTACTTAGTAATTTGAACAACAAATATTACTATTATACGAGAACACGAGGTCTTTTTAGAATATGTTATCCGAAAGAAAGACCACCAGCTAGTGCAGGTAATTGTAAAAAGATTATTTGCCTGTTCAACGATTTCGAACGTAGATCAATGCGAACGTTTACGTTCGAAATCGTTAAGCAGGCAGTGTGTAATAAATCTTCTTTCTGTTCACTAATAAAGATATTATTATAAATTTTTCAGTGCCTACATACCTGTCGCCAATTGAGACACACTGTTCGAACATTGACTATTTCCCTCAAATGGAGGAGGATAAAAGTTATAATGAAGATTCCACATCTAGATTACATTTAGCTCGTTCGTGTGTGGCAATGTTTATATTAAGGTAAATATTTGCGTTTAAAGGCAATTATTTTGCATTGTATTACAGAACAGCGACAAAATATTAGGTTTTACCATCGCAGAACATACATATATTCTGACAGCGTTATGTATAATGAAAAATTGGCAAGAAGTTAGCACAGAGTTGAATTATAATACACTTACAGACTGTGGATAGCAAACTGCTAAACTCTGACTAGTGAGTTGCCAAATATCTGCTAATTTGGAAAAAACAGCTGTATGAAAACAGTATGAAATGTCAAAATCAGGGATGATTTCAGCAAAAATAATGTTTTTTTTTTTAATACAGTATGGCATCGTTATATATCAGAGTTGATTTATTAAAAATTTGCACCAGTGAAAAAGTATATTATACATGAACATTTTGCTAACAAGCTGCTAAGCTTAATCGGTATTCTAGTTGGCAGCTCGTTGTACGTAGTGTATAAACTGTGGCTAACTTTTCATTATACATACCGCTGTGAGTGTTTATCGAAATCATTTCTATTTTTTGAAAAAAAAAAAAAAATTAAATAAATTATTAAAAAGTGTGTTTTGGGAAAACTTAGAGTAAAACAAATAAGTCTGAATTTACACGTTTCATCTTTTGATGCTCAACTTCCTTTCAATTCCCTTTTAAAGATGCCAATATATTCACACGCAGCAATCGGTTTCAACTTTTTTCGGTTCAAAACAACAACAATTTTATTAATAGCGAATCAAAGAGAAAAATAAAAGAAAAAAATTACATGCAGCCATCGTTGTGCATATACCAACGAATAAAAACACAAAGCGTACTGACCGAGTACAGGCATCTCCGTACTAACCCCCTTTCTTCTTTCTTCTCTCTCCAATAAACATAAGAGTTGAGCATCAAAAGATGAAACGTGTGAAAGCAGACTAAGAGTGCTAAATTCCGCAATATCGAACCTTTTATACCCTTTACCATGGGGCGATAATAACAGAGATTCTATAAATACCGTTCTTTAATTATAAATAAATCAACTTTTCGCCACGTCTACTTGTCCAATCCCTCCCATATTTTGTCGGATGTTGTGCATTGGTAACAAAGATGCCAAGTCTCCATCATACCTACGGTCTTCGGAAATCGCAGACACACATCGATAAATCAACTTGCCAGTTTTTAGAGCATTATCTCGAATGTTTTGTAAATGCATATGGAGGGATACATTTATTCCTTGTATTCTTATCTCAAGCATCTTAAGAAACCGTCGGTCTGTAGTAAAAATGGCTTCGGATTTCACAGCAGCTAATTGGCCATGCTCCATGAGCCACCTATCACAGCGTCCCAAACTATCGTTAGCGATTATTTCCAGAGCCTGTGGCAGTTTTTTCGAGATAACCAATGCCTCATCATCTGCGTACCCTATTTAATGTGCCCCAATTGGCTAGTCCATATTTAGCAGTCCGTCGTACATAATATTCCACAGAAGAAACCCTTAAACAGATCCGTGTGGTACTTCAACCGTGATTTTACTCCTTTATGCCATTATCAGTTTGATAAACAATAACTCTTTCGCTTAATGAATCTTTTTGTAGACTCTTTAACTACATCCCACTTCACAGTATCGATCGCATTTTTTACATCCAAAGTTATTACCATGCAAAAGCATTTTTCGCTCTTTGACCTTGACGCAATTTCCATTACTTCCTTTATAGCACAAATAGTGCTTTTTCCCTTCCGGAAGCCATATTGTTGCTAATATCCTCGTTCCGTCTGTTGTATAGTAGACTTTCATGCAGTTTGCACATATTAATAATCATGCAGAGGTCAAACCGTCAAAAGACCTCTCAGGCCCAAAGCGTGGACATATAAAGAAAATCTGTTCGGCGTCTGCCACTACATCAAAACTCGGACAAAACGGTCTACTCTCATATTCATACTTGTAAAGTAAAAGTTCAGGTCACCATGTCCTCGTCTAAGTCACGCACACGCCTCAGGAATAATTGAATAAGTTCACCTTCCCTTGCCGGAATTTGACCAACGTGCCTGCAGACTCACATTCCTTGCATCATTTCGAGTGGCAGCCTCTCCAGCTGCAATATCACGAGTTGGGATTTACTCCCCAGTGATGACAAACGCTGCTTAATCCGAAACAGTCCGGAAGGCACTACACACACGGAGGGCAGCCAGCCTATACACTGGGATATTTAGGGTTCTATAGGACATAACATGACTTTTTTCACTACCTCAATTTAAGAGTTTTCTCTGCAGGTACTCCGGGTCCCTGTATTTGGCATTATCCGATATAAGGCTGCACAGTTTCTGGAAGTTATCTCATTAATATATTGTCGGTGATCCTTTAATGAGAAACGTCGATCAATTATCACACCAAGATATTTGAGAGACGGTTTTGTATCCACACAATAGGTGCCAATGTGAAAATTCATTGTCTCTATCTTTCTTCGACTACTTATCAGCACCCCTTCAGTTTTATGCTCGGGCAATTAAAGACCCACAGATGTAGGCCAAGTTTCTTATTCATCAACACAAGAGCTATATAGTCTACAAAACCAACGATTTGGACCCCCAGCTTCAAAACACCATCATATAGCACACTCCACATTAGGGGACCAATAATCGATCCCTGCGGTACTCCCCGCGAAGCATTATAATGCCGGATTCCGCTGTCAGTGTCGTATATAAGGATCCTTTTGCGAAAGTAGTCCCTAATTATGGTCAACAGGTATTGGGGTATACTCAACCTTGTGAGAGTATCCATTACTATTCCCCAATTAGCTGTGTTAAAATCATTCCTCACATCTAGCGTAACTACCACACAATATTCCTTGACTCCATTTCTCCATCTTTTGCCCTCTAAAGCCTTCGTTGACGTTTACACTACAACATTAATAGCATCCACTGCTGACTTTCCCTTCTAAAGACAAATTGGCTATCTGCGGCTAGTATTTATCATACAAAGCGGTCGGTGTAAAGAAGGGCCATCTAGCGGCTTGTTGTCCTTGGGCAATAGGACCAGCTTTTGCCTCTTCCACAATATAGGAAAAATTCCTTTGCCAAAAATACGTACCTTTTAGTCTTTGGAACTAGTCAGGGCAACACTTAAAATTTATTGATGAATACATATGTACATACGTAGATACAAATAAGCATTTAGACCTTATTCTATGTATGAACCCTCGAAGTCTTATACATATGTGCATATGTACGTGTTGTATTGTGTCGAAATTCATACATATGCATATATGTATATGCACATATGTATGTATGTAGTTAGAAATTTTTTTACAAAATGTTTTAATTTTCAATAATCAATATTTTTTTACTATCAATTCGTGTTAAAAACTTTGACATTGAATCGGAATGTGCAGCTTCATAACTACATTTTGTGCGTTTTGGACTGGTCTCTCTGGGTGTTGGAAAAGATCATCTGGTGCTATAACAGCAACATCAATACTGTTATTAGCAACTTGTCTGCTTGCAGCTGGTGCTATGGGACTTTGGCACACTGTTGAATTTTTTGAGAAAGAAAAAGTTGTTGGAGAAGACTTTTATCAACAGTGGAATACTGTAAGTAGTTTTTTATTATTTTGTTAGTGTTATTTTACTTATAAATATTAATTTTTGAAGGTCTTAAAAGATAACACCAAAATAAATTATGATTGGTCTTACATTGTTGCATGGGCTGGCGTTGGAGCCTGCCTTTTATCGGCTATATTATTGTCCGGAGCTGCTGTTTGTTTGAGAAGCGAACGTGAAAAGGAGGAACAACTTAACCTACAATACCTCATGCCAGGTACTTTTAATATAAATACACACAATATCAAAAGATAACATACATACTTATGTATTCACATCTAGAAATTCAAAATTTTTTATGTCTTTACTATTTGTATACCCTTCACCACACGTGGTGAAAAGGGTATATATAAGTTTGTCATTCCGTTTATAATTTCTACAATATTGATGTTAGACCCTATGAAGTATTTATATTTTGGGTCCTTATGAGGATCGAAGTTAATTTAACGATGTCTGTCTGACCGTTGAAATGGGTTTTCCGAAAACCCCATATATGATGGGTCCGGAATTGTTTGCTATTGAAATTCAGCAAGATCGGTCCACAAATGGCTGAGATATGAATAATAAAAACCACGACTACCTAAAATGTTTCCCTTTAAATCCCTTGTGGTTTGTGTTATTGTTTTATTATTATACGCTTCACCACAGGTGGTGAAAAGGGTATATCTTATATATAAATACGGAAACAATTTTTTTGTGGTTGATGTTTAAGTATCTTATCATCCGCCGATTTTAATGAAACATATATCTTTTTAAAGGTATTTTTGTGTCGATATGCACGATTTTTTCTAAATTTTCAGGATTAAAGGGTTTAAAAAGCGTTTTAAATTTGCTTGCAAACACACGCATACATACATGTATAAATAGTATGTAGTTGAGTTTTTGGTTATTTTCCCAAAATATGCTTTTTCTTGCATTGTACTTGAAAACACATGTATAAACGACAGTTGTGTTTTTTGTTATTCTCCCATAGAGCAATTCCATATGAAAACGATCAAAATTGGCAAATTTTTGGACGACCCCTCTCCGATTTTAAAATAAATAGTCTCAATCGATTGTCCAGCAAAAAATAATGTACCTACATATTTTTTTTTTTATAGTGACTGGTTTAGTGGTGGTGTACACCACTGTCATGTGACAAAATTGAAGAATTCTTCATAAGGGACCTCATTGAAAGTTGTTTTAAAAAAAAACTACTAAAGCGATCGCAACGAGTGATAGCTCGTTGGAAAGGTATTGAATCAGGCTTTAATTGAAAAATAAAATTTTCCTAATTTTTCTTAGAAATTTACCTTTAAATTTTCCCATGAAAATTAAATTTTCCGATTTTCCACAGAAGCTCCTAAATTTTTCGGCTAATTTTTTTTTTGGATTCCTCATAATTTCTGCTTTAAGAATCAGCAATAAAAAAATGGGCCGCGACTCCTTGTTTGGACAGGAGAAGAGCATTTAAAAGACCACCTTGTTAAAAATACATTTTAAAAATTATTTTACAGTTAAAAATACATTTATGAAGAAAAAATCTTTCTTATTTTGCTGCTTATACTTAATTACAATATTTATTAAAAATTTCAATTGTCTTGGCATCATTATAAAATTAAAGTAATTTTAAATTTAGCACGTCGGCAGACGAAGAGTGCCGCTTTACATTAATTGACATATCAGAAATATTTGGTATGAAGCAATGAAACTTTTGCGTTCCAGTTATAGTTTTGACATTATTATATCTGTTTTGAATTCGTCGCTCCATGGCATCGTGTACTTTTTGAGTGCATAAAACTGTGTTAATGGCAATTTCCTTGCTTTGAATCCACGAAAACAAATGTTGTACATTTAAGATCTGGTCAGTATATGGCCTTTGCAAACTTGCCTTAGTCGCCATGCGTTTTAGGGTTCCCCCTAACGCATCGCATGGGCCCTTACCGTGGGACGTCGCGAAAAAGTGCCACTCGACCTTGCAGTTTTGTTCTTCTTCAATTATGCAAAGATTGTAAACATTTTTTTTATTCTTGTACTGAGAAGCCGCGCCGTCTGAGAAAAACGTTACTTTGTCGATTGCATCGAATTTTGATCTTAAGAATTCAAACAGTTTCATTTGAAATAAATAAACGGACACATAATTATGAGCTAAATTCTCCGCGACAACAACAAGGCTTACGGTCTGTAGTTCGTTATCTTCGTTTTTGAAATAAATGCAAAAAGGATGCACCGTGCACTGGTCGTTTGCCCAGTGATAAGCCTGAATTTCATCCTGAACGAGAAAAGTGTAATTCTCGGCAAAGTCGCTTATCACAATGAAATCATTTTGGGCTAATTTCTCCTTACTTTCCTTTAGAAATTTCGATTGCATCTCGGATATGAAATGGTGCGCCTTCAGTTCATTCAACTTGAATCCGAATTCCTCGATGAATTCCGGAATCTGCTTTACCACGGTCTCAAGGGAACATCTGCCGCTGCTAATTATCCACTGTTTGAAATGCACTTCCTGAATTAACAGCTGTTCAAACTTTTCCGCCAAATATTGCTCTAGCTCGTCAATCTTCGGACAATTGTCACGTGTACCTGGGCAGGCGCGGCTGTTGTCATCATTGCAGTAAAAATCTTGAATCAATTTCACCGTTGCTTCGCTGAGGGTCCTTGAGCCAAATTTCTTGGTGGGAGTCGCCAATATGCCCTTCTGTCGAACTAATTCTTTGCTTCTCGCGATGTAAAAAGATGTTTGAAACTGTTCAGAAATCTTGCGTATAGACCATGATTGAGGCAGCACAGATAAAATGAGATATTTCTCCGGAAAAGTGGTCGCTTCGAAACACCAGTTAATTTTAATACTTTTATCTTTTTCGAACGATGTCCACTCTTGTTAAACGGATTGCAGCAAAATTTATTCATTTTACTTTAAATTGTCTTTACAGCTTCACTCTTTACTTTACAAAAAAAAAAACACTTTAACACTTTCACGTTTAGTATTCAACTGAAATTTGACTCAGAGTGTGTGAAGTATTTATATTTATTTTTTGGTAAAAAAAGGTAAAAAAAAAATAAGCGATATTTGCTTTTCTTTAATAGGAAAATTTGCGTGAACTACTGGTCATAAAATGTTTTTTAAAGAGGGACTTAATTGGTTACTGCCAATAAGCCGACCACAGGTCATAAAATGTTTTGCAAATTTTTTAAATTACCAGGTAATAAATATTTCGCCATATTTATGGAAAATCCGTGTTTTATGACTTGTTTCTGCACGTGTCATTTTAGGCGAAATATTTATTACCTGGTAATTTAAAAAATTTACAAAACATTTTATGACCTGTAGCCTCAGTCGGGTTTGGTGGGCCATTACATTTTTAATAAATATTGTAATTAAGTATAAGCAGCAAAATAAGAAAGATTTTTTCTTCATAAATGTATTTTTAACTGTAAAATAATTTTTAAAATGTATTTTTAACAAGGTGGTCTCTTAAATGCTCTTCTCCTGTCCAAACAAGGAGTCGGGGCCCATTTTTTTATTGCTGATTCTTAAAGCAAAAATTATGAGGAATCCAAAAAAAAAAAATTAGCCGGAAAATTTAGGAGCTTCTGTGGAAAATCGGAAAATTTAATTTTCATGGGAAAATTTAAAGGTAAATTTCTAAGAAAAATTAGGAAAATTTTATTTTTCAATTAAAGCCTGATTCAATACCTTTCCAACAAGCTATCACTCGTTGCGATCGCTTTAGTAGTTTTTTTTTAAAACAACTTTCAATGAGGTCCCTTATGAAGAATTCTTCAATTTTGTCACATGACAGTGGTGTACACCACCACTAAACCAGTCACTATAAAAAAAAAAAAAAAAATGTAGGTACACTATTTATTGCTGGGCAATCGATTGACACTATTTATTTTAAAATCGGAGAGGGGTCGTCCAAAAGGTGATCGCTTTCAAATGGAATTGCTCCATAATGTTTTTGTTTTTATTTTGCACTTGGCAACACACATGTATAAACGTATTATGACAGGGTTACAGTTAGACATTTGAAAAATAAAGTCGCGCAAAACGTCGTTTAAGAAAATAGAAGTCGGAAACTATTGTTAATGACTTTTAACAAAGATCTGTGTTTCTATTTGTTTACTTTTAGAACATTTCATGAAAATCTTATAAAGTAAATACGGGGATATCCACAATATATTTTCTTTTCTAAATTTTTGTAATTAAAGTGTTCGAAAAGCGTTTAAATTTATGTATCTTGCAGACATACAGTGTTGCCCATGTTCGACGGACCCATGTTTTTTTTAAAAAAATCAAAGAAAAAAATAAAAATTTGGCGGTTGGCAATCTTAATCATTTAATTTGTTCCAAGTAGATTTGTTTACATCAATTTTTGAATATGATATCTCTCAAATGGCCGCCTCTGGCGTTGATGGCGTATTGTGCCCTTCTTGCAGCATTTTCCATAATTTTCGCCAACATTTCGGCCGGAATAGCGGCTATTTCTTCACGAATGTTGTCCTTGAGCTCTTCTACGGTCCTTGGCTTCTAAACGTAAACCTTTGACTTCAAATATCCCCACAAGAAGAAGTCAGGCGGCGTCAAATCGGGCGAACGCGGTGGCCAGTCCAAATCACCACTTTTCGACATCAAACGGCCCGGAAACAAATTCTTCAGAAAATCGATTGTTATGCGACTTGTGTGCGGTGGAGCGCCGTCTTGTTGAAACCAGAACTGCCTCATACACTTTCGACGAATAATTGGCATCACAAAATTGGTCATCATGTCGCGATAACGCTCCTGGTTGATGGTAACAGCATGGCCATTTTCATTTTGGAAGAAAAACGGCCCAATGACCGTTTTCGGCATTGATATTCTCGGCCGATCGCCTTGGTCGACTTTTATTTGGCCTCTTCGGATTAGTAAGAGCCTCACCAGTCGAAAATTTTTCGTATAAACGCTTAATGGTGTTCTTAGAAGGCGCACTTCTCACATTTTTTAATATTTTAAAAGCACGTTGAGTTTTCACAATTGACTTGTTCTGTTGAATGTAAATTTCAACTATTTCAGAGCGCTTGCGTCGCGTGTATTGTTGCATGGTAAAAATCTGCTTGGACTGACGCTTCAAACGCGGTATGTCATTAATCGATCTGACATCTCTGTCAAAAGTTATGGCGTTGCCAGATGGGTCCGTCGAATATGGGCAACCCGTTACGTACAAAGATTTTGCTGTTCTCTTTAAATGTGTACGTTTTTATTGTATAACGCACAGGTTCTCTCGAAAGTAAATGTCAAGTGGTCGAATTTCAGCCACCGGTCGATCCTAGTATGTATTATTATTTCAACGTGTTGTACATGATATGATACTTAAATAGAGAAACAAACACGTAGACTCAATATATTTTAATTTAACACTACGTTATTGAGTATTCGTGGGATTGCAGGTTCAAATCTCGGAAGCACCATTTCTTCAAGAAACATTTTTTTTTTGTTTTATTTAATTTTGTATGTCCTAAAAACGAATTTAAAATTATTAAGGTTTTTGATGTTCTCATTTTATTGACAATGTAATTTCCCATGCCTTTTTCATTAGATTTCTTGCGAATACCTATCAGAAATGCCGGCAAAAAACAAGAATTTCCCAAGACATGTCTGTCAGAATTCATGTCAACTACTTTATAAATGTTTGGGTCCGAAATCTGACAGAATTCTTATACGATTGCGATTTTTTTTGTCGACGTTTCTCTCAGATATCTGGAAGACATCGGACTATTTTGCTGGCTGGGTACTTATTTAAAATACATATGTATGTAAGTCCAAAAGTTATTTATGTATGTATGTATGTAGGCATCGCTTTAGTAAGTGTTGTTGTTGTGTTTCGTTATAGAAGCTGTTGCTACGTTTGATCTCTTCTTGCATTTTTTGTTGTTTTTTTTATACCCTACACAAGTGGTGGATTTTATTGTAATGTGCTTAACTTAACGCATACGCTTACACATACACATTTATGTATGTACATGATGTGCCGCTCAAATAAAGAAACAAACTTGTAGACTCAATATATTTTAATTTAACGCTTCTTCAGTAAAAGCGTTCGTAGCCAAATTGTTAAGTTTTCACCTGAGACTCATGAGGTTGCCAGTTCGAGTCTCAAAAAGAAATTTTTAAGATTATAAAATTATAAAACGAATTTCAAACATCAACTTTGGCAAAAGAGGAAACGGACTTAGGTACATATACATATAAATTTTTGGATTTCGTCATATTCTTCGGCACTCTTACTTGATTTTTCTTATTATTATTTCGGAATTCTTTGTTTTTTCCAAACAACTCTAAATTACATATAAACTTAATAATCCAAGTATAGTTCATTACTTTTAAAATAAAACAACTAACTACCATAGTCAGCGTTAGTTTATTAAGTATTAACGTATATTATTGTACTAAATTTTGCGTAGTTTAGAAATTACAAATCTTAGATTACACTAACCCCCCGTTTCCACATACAAGTTCGAAAAACACTATACACTCACTCTTTTTCAGTAACATTCACACAATTTTTGTACTTTCAGCCAATCGGCTGTTTCCTAGATTTTTCGTTGATTATCTGGGATGACAAATGACAAAACCAATATCGTACCAACGAACTTATCAAATAGTACTTTTTCGACCCCAATAGCACTAAAAAAAAAAAAAATTTATTTGTACATGTAAGGCATATACATATCTATACATAGATAGAAAAAAAATAAATATATGTTCATTAATTATACATAATAATAGGGTGGGTTCTATAAGTCATTCCAAGAAACTTTGCCAAATAAACCATAGGTCAAAAATTAACTTCGAGTCCTCGGATTTTTCAAAATAGGTAGTTTTCCAAAATATTCGAGAAAAGAGTTTAAGAATTGTATTTGCCGTATAATGAAGTTTTTAGGGTTGAGAAATCCATTTATATTTGACAAAATTGTTGTGAAAATAAAAATTTTAATCATTCGGAGTAAAATAATACTGGAGTGGGCTCCCACTGTACCAAAATTCTGTTGATTACTTCTTGACGTAACAAATATCTTGTTGACGAATATTTCAAAATATTATGAGTTCATTCCAAAATAATTATGATTTTTTCGCCGTTGATGCTAATTTATCACAAATGTTTTTTCAAATTTTAATTGTTTTTCATAATTTTAATTGTTTTTGTAAATGTTTTTTATGATTTCTAAAATAAAGAAATTTAATTTTTTTTTAAATTTTTTTTATTTAATTAATTTTTAACTTTAACCCATTAACGCCCAAATGAAAAGCGTAAACAATTTTACTGATTCGACTTTTTATTTCTGTGTTAAAACACTATTATTAACATACTATAAAAGAAAAACAAACAAAAAAGAATTCAAAGTTGTGTTTTTAAGGATGTACTAAGTTTAGTACAATGGGCGCTTAGGAGTGGTATTTAGCAAAACATCCTCTTTCCATACATAGCGTTTTCAGGCACTTTTCACATGATGTTTTAACTCGATTAGAGCATACAATACATCTAAGTTGGCTTGGTATTTTTTGGGGGTTATGACCATTGTTTTTTCTTTCTTCTCCTTCAATTCTAGATGACGATGGCCTTGTTTTATTGTTTTTTTTCTGACTCAAATAGGAGCGTGCTATATGCCTACGAAACGATAGTTGATCCATACGTTCATCAGGGTTTGTAAAGCAGTATAATCTCCATGCGTTTGAAATGCTCATGTCCACTTCGTATGTGAAAAAGACCCACCACCACTTTGTTCCTTTTATTGCAATTCGGTACAGACTTATAGAATTTACGGAGTTCCTCTTTGGTAAAAATATTGTCGTGCCTATTGTTTTGTCCGGCATATATTGTGCTTTCTGATGCAATAAGCTCAAGCACTTCATCGTCAACAAGAAGCTCAAATATTTTAACTGGGGTCATGTCTTTTAGGATATCCGAAACATTAGCACGTCGTTCTTCAACAAAAGTTTGGTCAGGAGAGGACTGAACAACTGAATAAAGAGGCTTACATTTTCTCAAAGTTGGCAATTCTTCACCAGTTTCAACTCTTATTCTCTTTGGAACATTCCGAGAAGTAGATGATGCGAATGTTGTGAGGGGCTCGTCATCATCGCTACTCCATTGTTCTTCAACGGTCGATGCATATTTTAGAGTAACAACTTCTATATTACCGGGAACATCTCGAGGTATTTTGTTTCCATACAAGTCGTCGTCTCCACCCTCCTCTTCATCGGTGATAATAGCTGGATCAGGTGGAAGCATGAACACGTCGAAAGCAGCATCTTCATCAGTATATTGGTTGATAATGTCATGTATTGCTTCTTCTAAGCCAAAATAGTTTTTATTGCTCGTAAAAACACGTCGGTTTGCCATTTTCTATGCTTTCAAAGTCTCTAATTTATAAAAGTTTAATAAAAAGTATCGAATTGAAAAAAAAACCAAAAAAAACTTTAACTGGAAAGGACAAAAAAAGTTTCACTGCACTAAATTTTCTTACCTCAAGCGACCAGTGTACTAAATTTAGTACAGCAACACTTTTTATATTACAGCACGAACAACTTAAGATTACTTTAACTATTATGTGATTTTTTTAATAACTTGTAGTGTTATATGTTAAAAAAATTACTTTTTGGCACTTTGCAAAGGCAAATTTTATAAAATAAACTAAATAAACACTAACACGCCAACACTAAAAAATAACGCTTGAACAAAACGGGGATTACCCGTACTATTATTTGATTGCTTTTATAATTTTCGCTTCATTCATATTGCATATACTCTTACCGACAAATTAAAAGCGTTACCAGAGTGAAAAATCGCATGAGGAGATTTTTACGTCATTTTCAAGTGGTGTACTATTTATAGTACAGAGGGCGTTTACAAAAATTTAAATTTGATGTTATTAAAATGAAGATCAAAGAATCAAAGTTGATAATCTTAAGAAATAATGTAAATTTTAGTACTTTTTGTAAAAAATAACAAACTCTTTTTGGAATTCAATTTGATGTTTATAAATTGATAACGCTTTAAAAATTTCAATGTTGGTTAAATTTCACTCAAAGTTTTCTCCTGTGTTTGTTGCAATAAAAAATCGAATTTTTCCATTTTTGCAATAAAAAAAATTTGAAAAATCTTTACAATTTTTCAATTCCATTTGTAATTTTCTCAAATTCATTTAGAATTCTCTCAATTTAAAACTAAAATTTCTCAATTTCAATTAAAAATGTCGTAGTTGAATTTTAAAACTTATTATAAATCTCTTTTTTTTCTTTGCAGTTTATTCACAAAAACAACCTCCTTATCCACCCTACGCTAATTATCCTCAACCACAAATGTTTGCCGGTCCGTATTATCATGGGTCACAATATGGACCTTACAACTATTAAGACAAAACAATCGATAATTCACCATCAATTTCACAAAAAATCAATACATACGAGTAAATAATTATGGTGTATATTCAAAGCCAATTATTGCATCATTCCAAATACCTACCAATTTATTAAACGTGTTCTACAGATGGTGTCAAAGCTTATTATTGGATGATTTATATTGTAAACCGGTTAAATAAATAATATATTTAAATAAAAATTCTAGTGAACATCAAAATTATTTATTATAATTTCCATATCGTGCATACTCTTACTTACATATATATTTTATTGTTTATATTTACATACATACATACGTATTTAAAAATGTTACATAAATATGTATGCATGTATTCGTAACATTAAGGAAAGTACGAACAAAAGACTCGATTCAACGATATAGAAATTTTACAACGAATCATTAAAATAGGAAACTATGATGTAATTGTATATTATACGTTATTTAGTCTATTCTTTAAGCTTAAATTTTAAATATACATATATTATGTTTGTCTTCCAAGAATCTATAAAACTCACAACTTATAATTAACATATTCCAAATTAAGTATAAAATATACATACGTAGTTATTATGTACTGCATTCAAAAAATTAAACAAAACATACATATTTAGTGTAAGTTATATTATATATGTATATACATACATATATACGAGTATATACAAACATACATATTTTAAACAAAAAAATTTTGTAAACAAAACACATAAAATGCAAATAAATTAGATTATTTAATTATTTCAATATCTTGTTTATTTATACATTTATACCCTTTGTACATTTCGGAGGAACGAATAGAAGATGTTGAAAATGGGAAATACGCGTTCACACTTGGAACATCTAACATCTACTTTCAATAAAAAATGTCACCATTTCTACAAAAGTGCCAAAAATTTAAAAGATAACACCAATCTGTATTTAGAACTCATTTTGTTTATTAATATAAAAAAAAAATCATGTAACATAAGGCTTGCAAAAAAGGAAAAACGTGAAAAATGGTAACGCTGCTTTCAAACCAAATGCCATTTTGTCAGTGATGCCACAATAATAATAGAATTTATTGCAACTTTTCTAGTGATTACACTAAAATAATCAGAAGATGTAGAATGAAATACAATGAGATAAGAACATGTTGTAAAGATGTTGAAAAATTTGATTTTTAGCCCAATGTATTTCTTATGGGAAAATTTTAACATCTTCGGAAATTGATGTTATATGTTGACAAGTGTGAAAAGGCTATTATGCATGCACATTAGGGTGGGTCAAAAAAAAATTTTCTCTTATCGACTTCTAATAGCGTAAATATGTTGTATTTTTGTTTGAATTAGATCCCTGTAAAATATTATTATTAATTTATTTTTAGTGTAATGGCCCGTGGTTTGACCTTCAATTTTGTTAAGTTTTAGCTCTGTTCCACATGCATAACGAAACAGTCCGAACTTGCACAAAGTTACCCAAAAGCGTTCTACATCAGGGATGATAAATGACATTTTCTAAATTGTACTTAATTAAGTAAAGAATTGTACTTTTTGACCCTAATTGTACTAAAAATATTTTTTACTAGCTATACCCTCCACCACAATTAGTTGTGAAGAGGGTATATTAAGTTTGTCATTCCGTATGAAACTTTTATTATTCATCTCAGACCCCATAAAGTATATATTCTGGGTCATTGGGTGATTCTAAGTCGATTTAGCCATGTCCGTCTGTTGAAAACAATCTCACTTTCGAACAACTCAAAAGAAATGAACAAACTTGGTGCCAAATTGCTTGTAGTTACCCTAAGCAGTTTGGAGAGGACTGAACAACTGAATAAAGAGGCTTACATTTTCTCAAAGTTGGCAATTCTTCACCAGTTTCAACTCTTATTCTCTTTGGAACATTCCGAGAAGTAGATGATGCGAATGTTGTGAGGGGCTCGTCATCATCGCTACTCCATTGTTCTTCAACGGTCGATGCATATTTTAGAGTAACAACTTCTATATTACCGGGAACATCTCGAGGTATTTTGTTTCCATACAAGTCGTCGTCTCCACCCTCCTCTTCATCGGTGATAATAGCTGGATCAGGTGGAAGCATGAACACGTCGAAAGCAGCATCTTCATCAGTATATTGGTTGATAATGTCATGTATTGCTTCTTCTAAGCCAAAATAGTTTTTATTGCTCGTAAAAACACGTCGGTTTGCCATTTTCTATGCTTTCAAAGTCTCTAATTTATAAAAGTTTAATAAAAAGTATCGAATTGAAAAAAAAACCAAAAAAAACTTTAACTGGAAAGGACAAAAAAAGTTTCACTGCACTAAATTTTCTTACCTCAAGCGACCAGTGTACTAAATTTAGTACAGCAACACTTTTTATATTACAGCACGAACAACTTAAGATTACTTTAACTATTATGTGATTTTTTTAATAACTTGTAGTGTTATATGTTAAAAAAATTACTTTTTGGCACTTTGCAAAGGCAAATTTTATAAAATAAACTAAATAAACACTAACACGCCAACACTAAAAAATAACGCTTGAACAAAACGGGGATTACCCGTACTATTATTTGATTGCTTTTATAATTTTCGCTTCATTCATATTGCATATACTCTTACCGACAAATTAAAAGCGTTACCAGAGTGAAAAATCGCATGAGGAGATTTTTACGTCATTTTCAAGTGGTGTACTATACAGTGCACTCGGGAAAACGTCAACACTCGTTTACGTCAACATCCCAAAACGTCAACCCTTTTTTTTTTACATTGCCTACTCTAAAACGTCAACCCAACCATAAAGCTCTAAAACGTCAACTCTGAATAAAATAAAATTTCGAATTAAGCAGCAGTTAAAATACACACATTTGTACACACACACATTTATTTTATGAAATCAATTCAGAAATTGGGGATCCACCTTGTAAGTAGAGTAAAAAAAATTACAACTGTATGTCTGTATTGTCTTTTTATTTATGTTCAGTTGCTTTTTTGTGCAGACAATAAAACCAAGCGAAGCCGTCGAAATATTTAACAGGGTTTTGGATTGGGCTCAATGCGAGAATGTTGAGCAAAATGACTTAAATGTATTAAGACGTTTAAGAGAGAAGGCTCTCTTCCAAGTGTTGGATAGAAAAAAACAGCAGAAAAAAATAACAGATTTTTTTTAAATGCATATGTGTGCATGTAAAATTAAAAATATGATCTCATTTAAAATGTATTCTTTTAGTTCCAGTTGTCTTCTATGGTTTTAGTCAGGTTGAATGCCTTTTTTATTTCCTTTTTGAATTTGTTTATGTTTGGATTTAGTTTATAATTATTAAAAACGTTTAAAAGCACATTATCGATATGTTTTTTATATAAACATTTTACATTTTACATTCGTAAACGTCAACAATTTGTTAAACGTCAACACCCGCGGTTTTAATTAGTTGACGTTTTCCAGAGTGCACTGTATATAGTACAGAGGGCGTTTACAAAAATTTAAATTTGATGTTATTAAAATGAAGATCAAAGAATCAAAGTTGATAATCTTAAGAAATAATGTAAATTTTAGTACTTTTTGTAAAAAATAACAAACTCTTTTTGGAATTCAATTTGATGTTTATAAATTGATAACGCTTTAAAAATTTCAATGTTGGTTAAATTTCACTCAAAGTTTTCTCCTGTGTTTGTTGCAATAAAAAATCGAATTTTTCCATTTTTGCAATAAAAAAAATTTGAAAAATCTTTACAATTTTTCAATTCCATTTGTAATTTTCTCAAATTCATTTAGAATTCTCTCAATTTAAAACTAAAATTTCTCAATTTCAATTAAAAATGTCGTAGTTGAATTTTAAAACTTATTATAAATCTCTTTTTTTTCTTTGCAGTTTATTCACAAAAACAACCTCCTTATCCACCCTACGCTAATTATCCTCAACCACAAATGTTTGCCGGTCCGTATTATCATGGGTCACAATATGGACCTTACAACTATTAAGACAAAACAATCGATAATTCACCATCAATTTCACAAAAAATCAATACATACGAGTAAATAATTATGGTGTATATTCAAAGCCAATTATTGCATCATTCCAAATACCTACCAATTTATTAAACGTGTTCTACAGATGGTGTCAAAGCTTATTATTGGATGATTTATATTGTAAACCGGTTAAATAAATAATATATTTAAATAAAAATTCTAGTGAACATCAAAATTATTTATTATAATTTCCATATCGTGCATACTCTTACTTACATATATATTTTATTGTTTATATTTACATACATACATACGTATTTAAAAATGTTACATAAATATGTATGCATGTATTCGTAACATTAAGGAAAGTACGAACAAAAGACTCGATTCAACGATATAGAAATTTTACAACGAATCATTAAAATAGGAAACTATGATGTAATTGTATATTATACGTTATTTAGTCTATTCTTTAAGCTTAAATTTTAAATATACATATATTATGTTTGTCTTCCAAGAATCTATAAAACTCACAACTTATAATTAACATATTCCAAATTAAGTATAAAATATACATACGTAGTTATTATGTACTGCATTCAAAAAATTAAACAAAACATACATATTTAGTGTAAGTTATATTATATATGTATATACATACATATATACGAGTATATACAAACATACATATTTTAAACAAAAAAATTTTGTAAACAAAACACATAAAATGCAAATAAATTAGATTATTTAATTATTTCAATATCTTGTTTATTTATACATTTATACCCTTTGTACATTTCGGAGGAACGAATAGAAGATGTTGAAAATGGGAAATACGCGTTCACACTTGGAACATCTAACATCTACTTTCAATAAAAAATGTCACCATTTCTACAAAAGTGCCAAAAATTTAAAAGATAACACCAATCTGTATTTAGAACTCATTTTGTTTATTAATATAAAAAAAAAATCATGTAACATAAGGCTTGCAAAAAAGGAAAAACGTGAAAAATGGTAACGCTGCTTTCAAACCAAATGCCATTTTGTCAGTGATGCCACAATAATAATAGAATTTATTGCAACTTTTCTAGTGATTACACTAAAATAATCAGAAGATGTAGAATGAAATACAATGAGATAAGAACATGTTGTAAAGATGTTGAAAAATTTGATTTTTAGCCCAATGTATTTCTTATGGGAAAATTTTAACATCTTCGGAAATTGATGTTATATGTTGACAAGTGTGAAAAGGCTATTATGCATGCACATTAGGGTGGGTCAAAAAAAATTTTTCTCTTATCGACTTCTAATAGCGTAAATATGTTGTATTTTTGTTTGAATTAGATCCCTGTAAAATATTATTATTAATTTATTTTTAGTGTAATGGCCCGTGGTTTGACCTTCAATTTTGTTAAGTTTTAGCTCTGTTCCACATGCATAACGAAACAGTCCGAACTTGCACAAAGTTACCCAAAAGCGTTCTACATCAGGGATGATAAATGACATTTTCTAAATTGTACTTAATTAAGTAAAGAATTGTACTTTTTGACCCTAATTGTACTAAAAATATTTTTTACTAGCTATACCCTCCACCACAATTAGTTGTGAAGAGGGTATATTAAGTTTGTCATTCCGTATGAAACTTTTATTATTCATCTCAGACCCCATAAAGTATATATTCTGGGTCATTGGGTGATTCTAAGTCGATTTAGCCATGTCCGTCTGTTGAAAACAATCTCACTTTCGAACAACTCAAAAGAAATGAACAAACTTGGTGCCAAATTGCTTGTAGTTACCCTAAGCAGTTTGGGATTGAAATCCAGCAAAATCAGTTCAGTAGGACCAGAGCTATGAACCTTAAAAAAATGATAATCTTGTTACAAAAAATAACATAAATGGTGGAACAAGGCACGGAATGAGATAAGATTTTGCAAAAATTTGTTTTATTCGACTGGAAGTTACGCTGTAATATTTCGTGAAGATCCGTCCATAATTTACCCTAGGCCCCAAATAAACACTACTCCCGGAAAACAGTTAAGTACGCCTTAAACCGATTAAAATAATGCTATCATAACAAAATTTGGTACGTCACAGTTTTTTAGGACTAGAAATAACACTGTGAAGATCGGTCCATAATTTACCTAAGGCCCCATTTAAACCCTACTACCGGAAAACAGTTTAGTACCCCTAAGACCTTAAAAAATAATGCTATCATAACAAAATTTGAATTGAAACTGTTACTCAAGCTAGTTTAAATTGCTAAATAATTCAATATAGATCTAAACCTCAAACCAACAAATTTTAATGCTGATGTCTGTTTTTATAAAGATAAATTAATAATAAATAGACATCATATAGATATCCCTCCTGAAATATTCGAACAGTCGGTGGAGGGTATTAAAGATTCGGCACAGCCGAATATACCACTCTAACTTGTTTTATTATTAATATAACAGAAAATGTACGAACATATGCACATTATAACCAAACGTATGGAAAAAACATGGTCTATTTAACATTACGATGTCCTAGGGCAGGACCATATAACCCATCTTTGGACTACAAAGGAAAAGTTTTAAAACTACTCCATTGTGTACACAAGAGGATTAGTTTTAACTTCGTTTAAAAACGAAAACACTACAAACAATTTTTAACAATGACATGGTCCATGCTTGCATTACATCGGACAAGTCCATGGAGTAGTCCATTTCATGAAATTGGATCAGGTGGTCTAATAATATTTGCAGGGTTACTATACACTTATACATGCATACGTATTTGCAATACACCTTTGG
This sequence comes from Pollenia labialis, assembly GCA_949318255.1. Lineage (NCBI taxonomy): Eukaryota > Metazoa > Arthropoda > Insecta > Diptera > Polleniidae > Pollenia > Pollenia labialis. The sequence goes on along the minus strand of OX439142.1, from coordinate 26,461,259 downwards.
TAATTAACAAAAAAAAAATATTAAGTTGATACGTAATAAGGAATTTAGACGATGCTTGTTTATCTGTCATTTTTAAAGTTGATAGTAGAACAGGATACTTTTTATATTCCTCAAACTCCCACTGGAGCTTAGGGCGCCATAGAAGACCAGGGTATAAATACTTTTTAACCCAGTAATAAGCCCAAAAGATATTGTCTAACGGCCCTTAAGCGGTCCCTGTACGTTGTAACTGGTCGTACAATTGAGTTGAATAGACCAGTTGATCGTTCGCAGCACATGCTACAATTTTTAACCACCTTTTAATTAAGCTCTATTAAGAAATTATTTTTAAAGAGTCAACATTAGTACCGATTTTTTAGCACTAGTGGTGATAAATGAAGTGTAGTGTAGCAGAGGAGCAAGAAAGAAAATAAATAATAGTGTCGGTAGTTTTTATATTCTTTACTAAAATTCTGCATTGGAATTTCGTTTTAGTTTTCTTAAATATTGTTCACTTTGCACACTGTTGCTTTCAAAACGTCAGAATGAAAATTAACAACGACTGAAAAAATCGCCATCACACGTACTAATTTGAAAGCTCAAATCAAATAGATTTTTATTCAGCCGATGACCAACCACACCTCTAACGTAACAAATGATTGTACAGTTTGATCGAATTGTACAACAAGTCGCAACTTGTGGGGACGCACTATACCCCGTTTCACCATACTTTAAGAAATCAAGCTTAAAAGTTCTCGTTTATTAGGTGTGTTCCACAAGCAGTGTTGCCACTTTGTGGGTAATTACCCCAATTTGGTATAATTTTTAATGTCATGGGTAGAACGTGGGTAATTTCTCTTAGGTGTAATTCAGGTGCAATTTAAAATTGTTGGGCAGATGCCCAAATAAAATAAGGATTCGATAGGTATCAGGCATTTATTTCTTTTTAAATATTGTTGATACAAAATGCACAGTATTCTCAACGAAAGTCTTGGTTTATTTATAAGAAAAGTCTTCAATCATTTAATATATATTTTCAAAAGTTCGATAATGAATGTCGCAAGATGGACGCTTTGATTTGGATAAAGATTTAACAGTTGTTAAACTGAATTACGAAAGCGACAGTTGCATAAAACCCTGTAGCCCATTTGTTTAATAAATAAGGTATAACACAAAAACATTAAGGGTCCTCATGATATCGTTTATAAGTCTCGTAATCTGTGCAAACTGTGCATTTGTACGCCCTCGTAAATGAACTGTCAAAAATTGTATGAGAATTCATTTACACAAACTTGGTAAATTTGCCCAACAATTTTGTCTCGTAAACTTGCGCTGTTCAAATGTGCATTTATACAAACAGATCTTTTAATGATTTTAACGTCGTTTTCAATGAAAAATCCAAGTGTCTATAAATCACAATCAATAAATTCTAGCAATAATTTCAGTAAATTGGTCTTTTGGCTTTCTTTGAGCATTTTGAAAAGCAAATTTCTCATATGTACATATTAATCACAAATTTAAACACAAATTTTTATATTTTTGAATTTTAATTTTTAATTTATTTTTGTATTGACGTCTCTTACAAACTGACATTAATTATTTAAAATTAACCAAAAGTAAAAAAGGGGCTTCATGAAACAAGACTCGTAAGTTTGCGCATTTGCACAAATGGCAATTTTAAGCGACATCATGAGGACCCTTATTAATTTTAATCACAGATTAATACACGGCATTACCCATTGAAACTTATTTCAAACAAACAGGCACCGTGCCTGTTCTTGACGAAATGCATTGCAGACGTCCAATTTTTTTCTACTTTTTCGAGCATTTCTGGCTGCTGTTAAATTAACAATGTTGAACTCTAAGACGTCAATTTTCACTGGCTTATCAGTATAAGCCAGTGACTTCACAGCCATACGGAAAACAATCAAGAGGTTTCACATTGCACGGCCTTGTAGTCTTATTAACAGTTTATTTTCTCCAAATCAACACATCGCCTTTATTAAAAAAATAAGTTGCGTCATTTAAATCATGAAGTCGTCGATAAGTTGCGAAAATCGATGGCTGATTTCCAAAATTAATTTGGATGATTTGTGGCGTTGTTCAAGCATAAATCTATTCATGATAATGCGCCTGAGCCAGAAGTGAGAGCAGTATGACAGTCCGTTTGATAGCTAACCTTTCGTAAGCTTTATCGGGCTTAAAAACACCCGTTATAAAGGAATGGAAATGAGCGTTTTGAACCTTCTTTAAATGTATGCAACCAAATGTGGAAGTTAAACTCATTATTTTATGAGTTTTATTTTATGTTTTATTAATAGTTTTTAAATCTTTAATTTTATTTTTGTTAATTTGCTTTTGTTGGCAAAAGAGAATGACATTAATTATGTTACTTGTTTTAATATTTTATAAATGAAATCAATAATGTTTGTTTTTAATTGTAATATTTATTTTTAAAGTAGAAAATAAATTTTTCAGTCATTGACAGTTTTAAGAAGAAAACACATCAATTACTAACAGTTTTAAGTTAAAATAAGAATCTTAACAGTTTGACTAATATTAATCTTCTTTCAATGAGTTTGTAGTGTTTTGCTTCTTTGTAAATGTATTATTATTAAATAAAACTTCAATTTTATATCAGGTGTAATTTCATTTAAATCGGGTAATTTTGCTTCATCTCGGGTGTAATTTTGAATTTTTCTGGTGGTAACACTGTCCACAAGATCTCCGGCAAGTTCGGACTAATGAGAGTAAAATGAAAATTACTCTCTAAATTTGTCGAAACTACCCAGAATTGCTGGGACGCAAAAAACCATTTTTGAACATCTCCAAATACTAATGCTGCTTACTTTTCAAATTAGGATCTATTTAAGTGATTAAAGACGCTTAAAATTCATAACATTATTAAATCAATACATTTGCATCATTGTAATTTTTTATATTTTGTTTTTTATATTAAAGATTAACCCTAGAAAACTAAACCTATTTTTTTACACGTTAATACTAAACCTCGCCTGTAAGGCTACTTTTTCAAAAAACACAAAATTAGTATTTTTGAAAAAGTTTTTTTTATTAAAAAAATAACTCATGGTAAAGAATACAATTAATTATTAATAAACCAAAAAGGAATTCATTTATTTTTTGATATATTAAATAAAAAAAATTGGCATTAAAAGGAACACATTTTTTTTTTTTTTTAAAAGAGATCATTTTTTAAAATTAATAAACATAAATTAAATTCAAGTTCAAAAACTTAAAAAAATATATAGTCTTATAGCTATTTGTACGTATTTAAAGAAAAACAAAAAATTTTTTGTATATCATATATATTTTGCTTCCCACATAAAAATGAAGTCAGACATTTTTTCGGGTATCACATTCGAAGCAATTTGGAGATCTATGTTCTTGGCAGTATGTTTTGTTGCATTTAGCGCAGTAATAAATACTCATTTGTCTCTTGCTGGGTGGGCAGAATTTACAGGTTGCTCTCTTATCGTTTTTTATTTTTGGTTCTGTATCATTCTGCTGATCTTCAGAAGTGGGAAAACAGTTAAAAAATTACCTTTAATACTAAACCTCGCCTCACAGGCGACTAGTGTTTGAATATCTCCGAAACAAGAAAACACAGCGCGATGAACGTCTACACACAAGCTCATACAGCAGCCGACTGAGTTGGCACGAAACCACGTGTTGATATTTGCAACCGTTCGTAAGAAATAGAAAAACAAAAAAATCGAGTCGCCTCACAGGCCGGGTTTAGTATTCTAGGGTTAAGGGAAATATGTATGCAATAACGTTTTAACCACTTTAATTTTTCACAAAAACACATTTTGCTTTTTAATATGTTTTTTAATTAAAACTTAACTTTTCCTTTTGCTTGTAAATTTCCTGAATTATTTATCAGTTTCATATGTAAACAAAAACAGCTGATTGTTTTTTCTTGTCCGAACCTACCCAAAGAAAAAGTTCGTGCAAATTTGTACAGGAAATGAAAAAAATTACTCTCTTTATTGCACAAAAATTGTTATTTGGAACGCTTTTGGGTAACTTTGTGCAAGTTCGGACTGTTTCGTTATGCATGTGGAACAGAGCTATTTATAGCAACAAGATTCATTAGACTGTAGTAAATCTTTTGTCTGAATTAAATTCGATGCAATATTCACAAAAAGCGGTTTCCACGCTTTGTTTTAATTATATTTTGCTACTGAAAAAGTACAATTGTACTGACTTTATCATCCCTGTTCCACATAACAATTTTTTGTGCAATAAAAAGAGTAATTTTTTTCATTTCCTGTACAATTTTACACGAACTTTTTCTTTGGGTAAGTTCGGGCAAATCAGACAATCAGCAGTTTTTGTTTACATATTAAACTAATAAATAATTCAGGAAATTTACAAGCAAAAGAAAAAGTTTAGTTTTATTTAAAAAACATATAAAAGCAAAATGTAAGGTTTTTGTGAAAAAATTAAAGTGGTTAAAACGTTATTGCATACATATTTCCCTTAATCTTTAATATAAACAAGTAAGAGTGCTATATTCGGCTGTGCCGAATCTTATATACCCTTCACCATTGTGCGAGCAGAATACATAGCAATTAGACAGAAACTAAATAAAACTGGTAAATATTTTTTTTTAAATTAGAGACAACCGGTTTTGAACTTCGCTTTTCGTAAGGGCCCAGAATATATATACTTTATAGGGTGTAGGATCAATATTGTAGAAATTACAGTTATACATATATACCTTTTTTACCTTCGGTGAAGGGTATAAAAAGAGTAATTTTCGGGAAGTTAGGGGTCTAATCACCCCTGCATACGATAGACACTGGCGTATCGAATGAAAACTCGATAAATGTAATGTCGAGTTACTCGATGTCGAATGGTATTATTTCAAATTGAATACATTTCATTCGATATCGAGTTTCAAGATACCAAATAAATAATTTCGATGAATTTTGCTCGATATCGTATGCGGTGATTAGACCCCAGTATTTCGGTTATAACTCATACAAATTTCCGATATTTTGATATATAAGTCATATCCCTAGGACGTATAGCAGCCCTAAAATTTAGGTTTTTATACAAATTTTGATGTTTTTTAGCCCATTTTTTGAGTATTTTGCTCATAAATTACCCATTGTCTAACCGATTTGATAGTTTTATATACCGACGTGTTAAGGAAGAATTTTACCTTTTACTTAAGTTATATTCATATATAAACATTTATATATACTTGTATACATATATTTTAACAAAGTTAATTATAAAAAGAGTAATTTTTGGGGATTCAGTATTTCGGTTGTAACTCAGCCATTTTATAACCGATTTGGCAGATTTATATACCGACGTGTTGAAGAAGAAATTTGCCATTTACTTTAGTTATAAAACTTGGACTCGGGGAGATCTATGGTTCCCGAAAGTGGGTATTTAAATTTGTATCTGAACCGATTTTCCCGAGTTTTTTATAAAATATGTTCTACTTAAAATTTCCGATATTTTGATATATAAGTCATATCCATAGGACATATGGCAGCCCTAAATTTTAGGTTTTTATACAATTTTTAATTTTTTTTTGTATGGGAGGTACCACGCCCACTTCCCCAATCCCGCCCACATTTTCTAGGATAGTGTGTATTGAGAACCTAAATGTCTGTACCTAATTTGGAAGCTTGGGCTTTTGCCGTTCCCCAGATATACAGCAAAAAGTAATACAAATACAACAACCACAAGGGATTTTTGGGAAAAATTAGAGGTAGTCGTGGTTTTTTGCTCATAACTCAGCCATTTTATAACCGATTTGGCAGATTTATATACCGACGTGTTGAAGAAGAAATTTACCATTTACTTTAGTTATAAAACTTGGACTCGGGGAGATCTATGGTTCCCGAAAGTGGGTATTTAAAAAAAAAAAATTTTATTTTGGTCATAACTTTTTTGTATCTGAACCGATTTTCCCGAGTTTTTTATAAAATATGTTCTACTTAAAATTTCCGATATTTTTATATATAAGTCATATCCATAGGACATATGGCAGCCCTAAATTTTAGGTTTTTATACAATTTTTAATTTTTTTTGTACGGGAGGTACCACGCCCACTTCCCCAATCCCGCCCACATTTTCTAGGATGGTGTGTATTAGCAACCTAAATGTGTGTACCTAATTTGGAAGCTTTGGCTTTTGCCGTTCCCAAGATATACAGCAAAAAGTAATTAAATTACAACAACCACAAGGGATTTTTGGGAAAAATTAGAGGTAGTCGTGCTTTTTTGGTCATATCTCAGCCATTTGTGGACCGATCTGGCTGAATTTCAATAGCAAAATTATAATAAGAATACCTGACATAAAGATACCCCAACCAAGTCCCCATCATATCTGGGGGCTTCGGAAAACCCATTTCAACAGACAGACGGACAGACGGACGGACGGACAGACGGACAACCGGATTTGAACTTCGCTTTTCATAAGGACCCAGAATATATATACTTTATAGGGTGTAGGATCCATATTGTAGAAATTACAAACGGAATGACAAAGTTATATATACCCTTTCTACCTTCGGTGAAGGGTATAAAAAAAAACAAAATATGAGAAATTATAATGATGCAAATGTTTTAGTTTTATAATGTTATGACTTTTAAGCGTCTTAAATCACTTAAATAGATCTTAATTTGAAAAGTAAGCAGCATTAGTATTTGAAGATGTTCAAAAATTGTTTTTTGCGTTCGAGCAATTTTGGGTAGTTTCGGCAAATTTAGAGAGTATTTGTCATTTTACTCTCATTAGTCCGAACTTGCCCGAGATCTTGTGGAACACACCTTTTGAATGTAGCAACAATAGGTTCGTGAAAATAGTGTCAGAAGCATTCATGACTCTTTGCGCTAAAAAATGTCAAGAGATGGTTTAATATAGACGAAACTTAAATCAAGACGAGAGATGCCCGGATTTGCCAGTAAAAAGATTTTGTGACCAAAAATTATTTTTTTTAAGTTTAATTCAAAATGTTTGAAGTTTTAATTAATAATAATTGATAGTAAATAAAATCTTAAAATTTAAAAAATGGACTTTTTTCAAATATACTTAATTCTTAGAAGCTCCTGCGCGGGCTCAAGATGAGACTTTTTTTAACTTTTTTTTTGCAATTTTAATTTGTTTTCAACGTTAGACAAATTATCATAATAAAAATAAATGACAGTAATTTCCAAAAAAAATTTATTTATTCAAAATCAACATCGGCCCTTAAAATTTAACCGCCCTTTATTTATAAATTTCTTGTTTGCAACAAACGTTGTAAACTTAACAAAATAGATCATTCAGAATTAATAAAAAATATTTACAATTGCTTAAATTTGAAATTTGCTTATTCATCGTACAGATTTTTTTTATTATTTCTGCAATTTTTTTATGTTCTGCTTCGAAGTTGCATTATTGTCCAGACTATGAAATTATAGTTTTGCACTTTTTGTATTTTTTATCTTGTGTTTACTTTTCTCCTCTATATGTATATAAATACATATCGTCATATTAAATGCAAACGGACGTAACTACACTTTTTATTTTTTTTACCGGAGAAGCAAAAAACTTAACAAAATCGATAACAACGTGTATTTTTATAAAACGAACCATAATCGATAAAAAAAACTCAATTTCGAAATTTTGTGTAGTTACGTCCGTTTGCATTTAATATGACGAAATACACCTACAGCAAAATTCAAGTTAAAAATTGTGAGAATAACAAATCAGGGGTCTAATTCTGGCATTCGTGATCGAGTACTTTCTCGAAACGAAATCAATTTTATTTCAGTCGGTACTTAACGAATCGAAATTATTTTTTCAGTATTGTGAAACTCAAATTAATGCTTTATAACACTGAAAAAATAATTCCGATTCGTTCAGTATTGACTGAAATAATTAGATAATAAATTGCTTTCGAATCGAGAAATTACTCGATCACGACTGCCAGATGGATGAGTGCGGAATTAATAGAACATTGTGAAATTCGGGATAAACTTTATATTAAATGGCTAAATAATAAAAATTACGAAAATAATTATAAAAAATTTCGAAACTGCCTAAATAAAAAAATATTTAAAGCAAAAAACTCTTATTCCAAGAAAACGCAAACAATATAAGAGCTACATGGCAATTGGTAAATGAAATAACCAGTAGAAAAATAACAAATATTGACGTTACATTACTTAACACGTTTAAGAATGATAACATTAAAAATATCGTAAACAAGTTTGCAACAAATTTTAATGAAAACGTTAGTAAAATGTTGCATAAGTGTAATATTAAAACATGTCTGAAAACGCCAACGAACATTGTAAACTCCATGTTCTTATCTCCTGCAACTGAAGATGAGGTTTTTAACGTTTTAAAACACCTAAAAACACAAAAAGGAGCTGGAGCTGATGGAATTAGGCCAAAAGATCTAAAATATAACGCTACTATTCTAACACCTGTAATAACAACCTTCATAAATTCAAGTATAGCAAACAGTAACATACCAAATATGTTAAAAACATCATTAATACGTCCAATTTATAAAAGTGAAACCAAAAACGACATTAATAATTACAGACCTATTGCGATATTACCAGTGATTGAGAAAGTACTGGAAGAGATAGTAGTAAAAAGATTAAACGAATTTCTTACAAAATTTAAAATTATTGATTCCAACCAGTATGGCTTTCAAAAAGGAAGAAACATTAATAAATTATTAGGTGATTTTTCGCACCACATAAATACTTGCTTAGGTGAAAATTTACACTGGTTGGCTCTTTTCATCGATTTTAGTAAAGCTTTCGATACTCTTTCGCATACGAATTTATTAAGAATGCTAGAACGAAACGGCGTTAGAGGAAAATGCCTGGACTGGTTAAAAGATTACTTAAACCTCAGAACCTTCCGAGTTAAAATATGTCGGACACTTAGTGATGAAACTAACACAACTAATGGTGGTCCCCAAGGTTCAAAACTTGGACCAGTTCTGTATCTCATATATGCCAATGAGATGTTAAAAGTCCTCAAAGAATGTTCTGCGTTTGCTTACGCTGATGATACAGCCATAATAGTATCCAACACAAATATTGATATCGCTTACGTTAAAATGCAAAATCATCTAAACCAAATAACAAAATGCCGCAAAAACAAATCTTTAACCATCTTAACTTCTGTACATAAAAATATAATTTTTCATGATTACCAATGTCTTCACAACAATAGCTACACAGATACTTGCACTACCACAATAGAATTGGTTAGAACTTATAAATATCTAGGAGCATATGTTGATGACAACTTTAAATGGCTCTCCCACGTTCAATATCTCTCAAAGAAACTGCGTAAATCAGCCTACAGTTTGTATCATCTAAGTAACTGTTCAACGTTTGATGTTCTCAAACAGGCATACTTTTAACTAGTAGAATTTTATATTAGACATGGAATTACTGCATGGGGAAATGCAACATATTGCAGATCCCTACAACAAACACAAAACCAAATACTTAAAATACTAGCTAAAAACAAGCACCACAACCAGTGTGACCAGATTTTTAAAAAATATAAAGCTAGATATTGCTTAAAATAGAGCTAAAAAGAGCTAAAAAAAGGAAATTTAAAGCCAAAAAATAAAGCTAAATTTTTTTATAGCTTCTTATCGATATTTTTCATAGATTAAATAGTGTTAAGTAAGTATATATGTATAGGTATAATATCCTTGGCTTTGTTCTTAAAGGTCACATTTAAAAATATCGTTTAGGCCCGTTTTTACAACTTAACGATAGCTAAAGGAAGGAATTTATCGGCCGTATAAAACGTGCTCCATTGGCACAACTTACCTTTAACCTTAAGTGAGCGATAAGTTAATGGAAGGTTTATCCTACCTTGTAGGTTAATGTTTAGTTGAACTAACGGATAACCTTTTATACGGCCGATAAAAATCCTACCTTTAGCTATCTGTAAGTTGTAAAAACGGTGGTTAAAAATTTTTTTTTATTATATGTACATATGTAGCTAAGAATATCTCCAAACCTTACTTATCAACTTTGACTTAGACATATAATAGATGTGTTAATTTACTAGCAAAATTTACAAAATGTTCTCCCATTTACTCCAAAAAATAAAAAAATAAATGAACGCTTTACCACCAAAAAGTAGCACGTTGGTCATATCGACACTATTCAGATGTTATAAAAGAGTATATCGTAATTAATTTAATTGTTTTAAACCATTTGCCGAAGAATATATGTAATTATTAAATATTAGGAAAATAAATATTTTATGTGATTGAAAGACTTTTAATTTAAAAATTTTGAAAATAATTTTTTTAAATAAAAATATGAAACAGGTTAAATAATTCTTGCTGGTAAAAATTTAACTATCAGATGTTTTCAATAAATTAAAAAAAAAACAGTTGACGAGTCGTTTTCGTGATCGAAGTCGTAGTCGTTTGAAATTTTTGTCGATTTCAAAATCCCGACAACGACAATGTAAAACACATGCATAAGTATATTTTTACCCTGATACCTAAACCAAAAACTAATTTTTTTCAAGTTGAGTGTTGATGACAAAAATTAAACGATTTAATTTTAGTTCTTTTATATGGTTTTGCGTTTTGCTAATGTGACTATAATGAACATAATTCGATTTACTTTTGCCTATGCTGGCCGCTAATAGATGGAATATATGGCAAATATGCTTACATCCCTTAATGGACTATCATGTAAATCTTATATTAAATTTACTTACAACGGCAGCAAAACAGATAAATTTCAATCTTTAAAGTTGGGACTAGAAACGAAAAGTACTGTATGCTTAAATCTATTTTTTTAATTCTCATGCAGTGGGCATATGCTTGAAACTTACTCTTTGCTATGCTTTTGTTCTATTCATAATTGATAGCCTTGCTATTATCACTGAATTATTGAATAGTTTTTACAAATCATATAAACTTACCATTTATTCAAGAAATATTTTGAATTGTAACTTTTGACAAAAATTTTTAACTTTTTTGAAAAATAGCGTAACTCTTTTATTTTTGCCCTGCAGCACTGTTATGTATGTATGTAGTTCAAATTTGCAAAAGCGATTACTTCTGCACTGTCACACTATTACTCTTTTAACTAAATCACAAATAAGTTTATTTGGATAAACTGTTTTATTTATTTTGAAATACTATAAATAAACTCAACATTAAAATTAAAAAAAGGCTAAAAAAGCTAAATGAATTGTTGAAAAAAGCCGAAAAAAAGCTTAAAGCTAAATGAAATATCTAAAGCTAAACATGAAAAAATAAAGCTAAATTTAGCTCGAAAAAAGCTAATATGGTCACACTGACCACAACCAATAGCAACAACTAATAGAATCAGTTACTAACACGAGCAACACACAAAATATGTCGTACAACAATTTACCTCTTGGAAATGCAAGTAACAACAACACCGGCACACAACACATAAATACCAATGCTAGCAATAACACATACACCAACAACAGCAGCAACACAACAAACACATACACCGACAACAATAGTATGATCATTAACCCAACAAACACGAAGTCAAACCTTTGATATGAAATGACTTTATCATTTGACATCAAACGTTTTTCAATTGTTTGATTTAACGTTTAAATTCAAATTGATAATGATTTGAAAATAAACATTTGATATCAAATGTTTTATCAATTTGATGTCAAATGCTTGTCAAATGTTAAAATCAAATCAAAAATAAAGCGAAAATAAATGTAAGCATTAAAAATGGCGATTAATAAAATAATAAAACGGGAAAGTGAAGAAAGTTTGTTGAACGATCGCGGTGCTACAATCCTCAAAATAAAAGGGAGCCAAGTATTTTGTCTTTCCAAGAATTAAAGGATGGAAAAAACCCTATTTCATCTTTAAGCTTTGGTACCGAATGTTTTTCTTAAAGTTTATTTAAATAAATAATAATTTTAAACTAAAAAAAAATTAAATAGTTTTATTTATATTCCACATTGTATTATAATCCACATTTTAAAAACATTTGAGAATTACGTTTGAAAGCAAGTTGAAAATAAAGGCATTTTTCAATTTGAAAATAATTTCCCCTTTTTGTTAAGAACGCTATGATTTTCAAATGATTTTCAAATCATTATCATTATGTTGTTTGAGAAAACGTTTGATTTCAAATCATTTTCAATTTGAAATCAAACCTCAATGTTTGTTGGGAATACACAAAACCTATTAAATAATACAAACGGCAACCACACAATTAAAATATAATATATTTAATTGATCTTTTTCTAAATGGCTTGTACAAAACCGAAATGCAGGAATAAATCTGAGGATCCGTTGATTTCCTGTTGGGTATGTGATTCTATCTTTCATGGTAAATGTGTCGAGTTGGCTCCACGGACGGTCGATAATCTTCGCGAAGGTAAAGGACTCCGTTGGTGCTGCAAAAAGTGTATGGACTATGATGTAGAATTTTTTGCATTTTTTAGAAACTCACGTAATAAATTAGATGAGATAAATAATGATTTAAAGTGTCTTACAAAAAAATTCTTAGATTATAAAGAAATTTTGGAAACATCGCTTCGTTCTCCCAAAAGGAAAAAGAAGACTATTGCGGTGAATTCTCCATCACCTAATGGTAATAATACTGACAATATTGATCCTAATGACGTCAATAAAGGTCTGAATATTGCACCGTCGACTTCATCAAATTCTATACTAGCAAATACTAATTTATCTGTCCTTCAACACCAAAATTTGCAAATACCTCAAGCACTAACACCTAACATGCCGCCAAACAATCATGTACTTACACATAGCATGCCGCCAAACAATCAAGTGCCTACACGCGCACTATATGCTGATGTTCCAAATAATCAAGCTCCTACACGGGCACTAATTGCTGATGTTCCAGATTTTATGCCTGGGAGTAATCCTCCTATGCTTAAGGTGATTTCTCCAAAAAAAACCATTTTTGCTGCACGTTTTGCATCCGAAACTACAACTGATGCCGTTGTTCATTATATTAAACATAAAATAGGTAACGATATTGATGTCACTGCTTTCAAATTTAAATATACTGAGCGAAGAAGTAAATGCTCTTTTAAAATAATTGTTCCGGAGGAAAATTTTCAAACTATAGTCAACTCTGACTTTTGGCCTCCTAATGCTATTATTCATGAATATGTTTACAATAACAATAATAATAACCGATCGGATATTGTCTACTTACCATCTCAAAATACTGCATCAAAAAACTAAATATATTTCCTACTGATAATGCAATAAATATTGCATACCAAAATGTCCGTGGTCTTAACACAAAATTAACATCACTTTACGCAAGCAGTTTCGATTTTACACACCACTTTATTGTTTTAACAGAAACTTGGTTGAATGACAAGAAAATTATTCATAATGCCGAAATTTTATGTCCGAAATACCAAATATTCAGATATGATCGTCCTCACAAACTTGGTGGGGGAGTCCTTATTGCCGTACTAAATGCTTTTTCATGTGAACGCATTGAATTTTCGCACAATGACAATATTGAATTTGTTGCCGTCAAAATTAATCATCCAAATGGTGTTTTGTTTATTACTTGTTCTTACATTCCTCCTAACTCTTCCTCCGATATTTATGATGCGCATATTTCGGCAATTAATACAGTTTGGTTGCAATCTAAGCCATATGATATTTTTGTCGTTCTTGGAGGCTTTAACCTTCCAAATATATCATGGAATTCAACTTTTGAACTAAATTACTTAATTCCTACTGTATCAAATGAATTTATTAAATCACTACTCGACTTTGGGCTCTTTCAAGTTAATCATATTCATAATAAATGTGGGAGACTTCTGGACCTTGCTTTTGTTAATCAGCCGATGGATATACATGTACGAAATATACCTCCTCTCACATATCCTGAAGATCTCTACCATTCTGCGTTAGATGTTGAAATTTATTTTCAAGCAAAAAAATTAGCAGCTACTTCAAAGAGATGCAACCATAGTCTTAACAAAGTGTTTTGCTTTCCACGTACTAATTATACAAAACTTAATTATTTATTATCTAATGTCAACTGGAACAATATACTTTCTGGAACTAATTTCGACCATACTGTTTCTAACTTTTACTCAATACTATATGAATTCATCTCTAAAACTGTCCCAAAAGTAAATAGTTGTGATAAAAAAGGCCCGCCTTGGAATAATAAATTCTTAACCAATGCCAAAAATAAGAAGAATAAATGTTACAAGAAATATAAGAGCTCTGGGACCATAGTTGATTTTAGAAATTACTGTATTGCGCGCTCCGAATATAATACTACAAACAAATTGGCATATGATTACTACCTAGCCCGTATGAGATTAAAGATGAAAACTAACCCTAAAGCATTTTATAATTTTATTAATTCGAAACGTCGAGCTTCTGACTATCCTAAATTTTTTACATATGGTTCCTGTATTACTGATGACGACACACTGATAAGCAACATGTTCGCAAATTTCTTTGCTACTACATATTCTAAAAAAACCTACGATCGTAATTCTCCCTATCCATTTAATTTATCGCATTCAGCTGGTATACATTTTTCATTTTTGAGTAATGAAACAGTTTTATCAAACTTAAGATCGTTAAAAGCGACCAATAATTCTGGCCCTGATGGTATACCTAGTTGTATACTTAAAAATTGTGCCGAAACTTTGTACGGGCCACTTACTACAATCTTTAACAAATCTATTGAATTGTGCTATTTACCCGCCGCATGGAAAAAATCGTTTATTATTCCTTTGTTTAAAAGTGGCAATAAATTCGATGTTGCAAACTATAGAGGAATTGCTAAGCTGAATGCAATTCCTAAACTCTTAGAAAAAATTTTAACTGACAGCTTATCACACCAAATTTCTTCGCTGTTATCTCCTTGTCAACATGGATTTTGCAAGTCGCGTTCCACGACAACTAATATACTGGAACTTACTACTATGGTAAATGATGGATTTTTAAAAAACATGCAAACAGATGTAATTTACACGGATTTCAGTAAAGCCTTTAACATAGTGAATCATGAAATGTTACTAAGCAAACTATCACTAATGGGATTTAGTTGTACAGCCCTAAAGTGGCTGCGTTCTTATTTATTTGATAGAACTCAACAAGTAAAGTTTAGAAATGTTACCTCAACAGACATATACGTCACTTCTGGTGTTCCCCAGGGAAGTCATCTTGGCCCTGCACTGTTCACGTTATTTATAAATGACCTCCCATCTGTTATCTTGCATTCCAATTTACTCATGTATGCAGATGATGTCAAAATTTTCAAGAGCTTTATTGACTCTAATCAACAACTTTTACTACAGTCTGATATTGATAAATTTTCCGAATGGTGTACAATTAATTTAATGGACCTTAATATTAAAAAATGTAAACATATGCCATTCTACAGAACTTATAAATTTGATTCTCGATACTATGTTAATGAAATAATACTTGAAAAAGTGGACAGCATAACTGATCTGGGCTTTATGTTGGATCATAGGCTAAATTTCCGTAATCATATTGCGTTAACTGTTAACAAAGCTAACGGGGTTCTTGGTTTTATGAAACGGTGGTCTAGAGAATTTTCTGACCCCTATGTCACGAAACAACTTTATACATCTTTGGTTCGGCCAATTCTTGAATATGGATCCATTGTATGGGATCCTTACTATTCCATTCATATAAATAGTATTGAATCAGTACAAAAGCAATTTTTGATTTTTTGTTTACGTGGTCTTGGTTGGAACTCATATGTTCTGCCATCGTATGTTAATAGACTTGCTCTTATTAAGCTGCCAACTTTAAAAAGCCGCCGTACTATGCTGAGTATATCTTTTCTACTTGGATTAATTCATGGTGAAGTTGATTCTTCGTTCCTGCTTAGTAAAATTAACTTTTGGGTTCCAAATAGGCCAACTCGTAACTTTCAGCTCATCAGTCTTAACTACTACAGATGCGTTTATGCTAATAATGACTCCTTTCGTCGCATTTGTGAAAATTTTAATAAACTGTATCATATTATAGATATTTCTGAAAGCAATGATATTTTAAAAAGAAAACTAATTTTGTATTTAAATAGTTAATATGTATATTCACACCTGTATTATATTCTTTAGTCTGTAAGGATTTATTATCTATAGACCAAATAAATAAACTACAACACTCAAAATATATTATACACAAGCATAACTGATAACCAAAACGTAAACAACAACACATTCGTAGTCAACAATGCACTCGTAAACAACGCCCAAGGTAACAACAACCCACATTTAAACAACATCACATGCCTGAACCACCCCAACAACAACTCACAAGTGAACAACGATCAAAACAATTACTCACGTACAAATAACAACACTCACGTCAACCCTGCAAATAATAGGACCAGTCCTAACACGCGTGTAAAGAGTAGCCCACAAGGGACTAGGACTAGTCCAAAAGTAACCCAAGCATATGGAAAAAACATGGTCTATTTAACATTACGATGTCAGGACCATATAACCAACCTTTGGACTACAAAGGAGTAGTTTTAAAACTACTCCATTGTGTACACAAGAGGATTAGTTTTAACTTCGTTTAAAAACGAAAACATGTCGTTAAAAAACGAAGACAGTCCTCTCACTACAAACTAGAGCTGCAAAACAATCGATAGTACTATCGATAGTATCGATAGTTTTATTTTTGGCTGACTATCGATGGTGCGACTATCGACAGCGATACTATCGGAAAATTTTAAAAGCATACTTACTCAGGCTTTTCGCCGCTGGTAAATTTTTGTATGTATTTTCTAATTTGTCTTTAAAAACATTATGTTTGTATCAAGGTATATTTACACAAGGTAAACTCGTTGGCCCATATGTTTGTCAGCTGTTTACCTAAGTTGGAACCCCAATGTCAAATTTCGTGTATATGAGCCAAAATTTGTACATGTGTGCGTTAAATTTATATGAAGACAATTTTGACAATTCTGTTCCACACGGTTATTTTTATAGAGCAGCATGTCTACACTCCCAAATGAGTCTACCTTGTGTAAATATACCTTGGTTTGTATTTACTTAATGTAAAATAAGAGCAAGTAAATTACAATAAGAGAATCCAGTGTAAATACATATAAAAGAAATTGGTAATGTAGGGTAGCCAGATATGGAATTGACAAAAAAAGTACATTGATGAAAAAGAAGCAGTACATTTAAAAAAAAGTACATTAATTTTTTTATTAAAAAACGTTTAAAAAAATTCATTAAATAACATAAATAACAATTTATTCAATAAAGAACATAAAAATGAGATCGTAAATAAATATAAGTAATAACTTAAAATTAGTCAGGTCTTTTCAAATTCAATTCTTTTTTTTTAAATAAAATTAATTTTAAATATTTTTTAATACAGTGGCCGACAAATGTCTACATATGACTACATTGAAGATGTAATTTGTTATCAAGAAAGTTAATAATAAAAGACCAAATTACTATCAAACAAGTTCTTTTGTAAAAAGTGCTGTTTAGATAATTTATCAACCCTTAATTAAAGCTTAATGACGCTATGATTGATTAAATATTAAATCTACTACAAGCAAAAAAAAACAGAGTTGAAGTATATCGAAGGCTTTGGCTTTAAATTTTGCTTGTAACCAAACGTTTAATAAGTATAGCAAAAACGCCAGCAGTAGCTCTACTTTTCTACTTATGTATGTATATTATGTTAGGAAACAATCTAAATTCAAAGCTAAAGCCAAGGTATATTTATAGGAGGTAGCCGCGATATTACAACAATTGTACAATAAAACAAACAACAGGGCTTTTTATTGTTGTTATGCGATATAAACTGTCAAAAAGCAAAGGGGCTGATAAGAGACAAAAAGACAAAAGATAAAGACAAAAAGCTTGTTTACTTGTTTACTATACAACATTTGACAGTTCGTATCGCAAAACAAGCAAATAAAAAATAAACAGCTGGCTTTCCGAGCCTACCTGCTATAAATATACCTTGGCCAAAGCCTTCAATGTACTTGTACCCTCAATCGCCATTGTAGATATTTTTACTGGGTGTTTCAAAGAACTTTTTTTTTCTACACTAAAACTAAAAACGTTAAGCACAGAAAAAAAGTACAAAAGGAGAAAAAAAGTACTTTAGCGTACTTTTTTAGGTGTTATGCAGAAAGCAGTACATTGATGAAAAAAAAGTACGTGTACTGCTGAAAAAAGTACGTCTGGCAAGCCTATAATGCTACCCTGATTTTTTTAATGTACTACAAAATACATACATATGTATGTATGTTAAAAAAAATTCGATAGTATCGATATAATCGATAGTTCATTTTAAAACTATCGAAACTATCGATGGTGCGACTATCGATAGTTTTGCAGCTCTACTACAAACACTTTTTAACAATGACATGGTCCATGCTTGCATTACATCGGACCAGTCCATGGAGTAGTCCATTTCATGAAATTGGATCAGGTGGTCCAATAATATTTGCAGGGATACTACAGAACACAAAAAACCCTGCAAATAATAGGACCAGTCCAAACACGCGTGTAAAGAGTACCCCACAAGGGACTAGGACTAGTCCAAAAGTAACCCAAACGTATAGAAAAAACATGGTCTATTTAGCATTACGATGTCCTAGGGCAGGACCATATAACCCATCTTTGGACTACAAAGGTGTAGTTTTAAAACTACTCCATTGTGCAGACAAGGGGACTAGTTTTAACTTCGTTTTAAAACGAAAACTTGTCGTTAAAAAACGAAGACATGTCGTCTCACTACAAACACTTTTTAACAATGACATGGTCCATGCTTGCATTACATCGGACCAGTCCATGGAGTAGTTCATTTCATGAAATTGGATCAGGTGGTCCAATAATATTTGCAGGGAACACAAGCACCAATACAGTCAACCGCAACAGGAACACTGGCAATACCATACATACATTTAACAACCCTGCAATATCTTATTAGCACACAAGGAAAAATCTAATAACTAAACTATACACCAAATATACTTTATATTTATATCTATTTTTGTATTATTTAAATACCTTATTACATTTCCTGCAGACAAGCCAAATGGCTTCCCGGGAATAGATTAAGATTTTTAAATGTTGAATTGAAAAAAAAGAATCAGGCCCCAGGATTGCATGGTAAACGAAACTGAGTACACCTCCCCAATCTTCTTAACTCTCTCACCAATAAACTCAAGAATTGCTGTAATAAAAATCATAAGTCTGGACGATAACTTAAGAAAATTATGCAATTGATGATACCCCTCAAAGCTTATTCATGTAGATGATCGCATCATGAGATAGAGTTTTGCTAGCAATCCCTTTTTTTAAAAAAATACTTTGTATTTTGTTTTTGTAAAAAGTTAAAGTAACTGCCTGTTTTTAGAAAACGTAAACAAGTGAGTGAGTGAGAAATTATATTGAAAACAACAATAAAAAACGAAAATTTGTTTTTGTTTTCAATGTAATTTCTCACTCACTCACTTGTTTACGTTTTCTAAAAACAGGCAGTATATGTCAAAATAAAAAAGAGGGATTTTTTTTGTTTATAAAATGTACACAATTGCTTTTGTAGGTAAATCTTTGTCTTGTATTTCAAATTTATTATAGCTCCACTTATTTCTTACGCCTTTTTAAATCCTTGTGTTTATATTTTGTGTTCACTTTTTTGTCTTACCCTGCCTATTCGCATGCAAGTCGAATGTCATACAAGTTGCATGAATGTTTACACAGTCAATTGAAAGTTCCTTATAAATCACAGTTACCAAGTGCGAAACAAAGCTTCATTTCTAAATCAACATTTGGCATTAATAATTGTTATTACTTTTTCAAATTAGATTGATGTTTAAAAATTAAATTAATTGTCTTCTTTATGTATGTATGCAAAAAAATCAAGAAAATGTATTGTAAACCTCTCAAAACCGTAAAAAATCAATGAACACGCATGCAATTTACTCAACTTTCCTGACTTTAACGGTGTCCCAAAACCACAAATCTCCAGAAAAATACTTGAAAATTCAATTTGGTTGTCTGTCGAGCTGCGTACTTTAATTTTTACATTTCTTAAATTTAATTGTTTGCCTAATGGGCGGCTGGATTGGCAAATGCCCAGGAATATATGTTCAGTTTACGTTGGACAGCATCACTGAAGGAGGAGTAATGTAGCGTATAACTCATGCAGTTTAATATTGTGTAATGCAGAAAACTTAGCATTATTCTTAACACACGTGTAGAGCAAAAAGGCAGACGCAAGACCTATTAGAGAATAGAATATTAAATAAATATTATCAAAAACTTTATTATTAATACGATTTTCGTATGACGTCCTTAATTCCCAGTTTTTCATATTTGATAAATACACTGAAATTTATTGTTGAGGGAAAGCTAGCTTCCATGCGCATTTCACCGGTTGCTTAGGCCAGCTCATCAGGAAACCTTTTCCAAAGATTTTAGAAAGGCCAAAAATATAATACAAATAAAACCCTAAAGCGAATAAGAATTATAAACACTCAGTCTTACTTGTAACAATATCAAAGCCAAAACAAAACACCAACAATAAACAGTGAGTTTATCTTTTCTTACATTTTTTTTTTTAATTTTTTCGAATTTATTCTATGAGCTAAATTTCAGTTATGTAATTTATAAAGCTTTTTTGTAATAGTCCTATTCCTATAATGCATTTACATTCTGCTGGTGTCTAATAATTGTAAATTTTTCTGTACATACAATATGCTTCATTGCTATCCAAAGGATTGCTAAGGTAAAATGTAATAAGAAGATACAATATAATAGTCTGGTAGTGTATAAAGTCATTCCTAAAAATTAAAGGAATAGGACTATTATAAAAAATCTTTATAAAATACATAACTGAAATTTGGCTAATAGAATAAATTCGAAAAAATTAAAAAAAAAAAAAATGTTGAATATAATAAAGTAACCTATGAAAGGAAATAATTCCCACTTTTTATTATTATTCAAAACTTTATTTGTATCCTGTGTTGTTTTACTGTAGCATACTCCATAAGTGTTTAGTGGCGGTTGAAGTTTTTTTAGCGTTTCCGATGTTATTTAGAACTGTAGGAATTTTAAATCATAATCGATCATGAGCCTTGTCTGGCTCATGAGGCAGCCGGATTTAACAGGACGCCTTGGTCGTTGGGTATTTAAACTGCAATCATTTATTTTTCCTATCTAGTACAGGAAAGGAACATGTAGATGATGCACTATCCCGATGTTTAAATGAAGAAGTATCCCAACTAACATCAACCACACCGGAAATCGATCTCAACTCGTCTTATTTTATGAATTTGGAATATGAAAATTTGAAGGACAAGATAAATTCGGCACAAATATGTTTATATACGAACTGAACCTTACACCTGAGAATTTAAGATTAAGCGTCGCACGGTGGTATGGTAAAAACTATTCACCTCATAAGACGAAACTTTTATTGGCCTGTAGCGCGATTCATTAACTTTTATAACGATAATCGTATCGATAAAATAAATATAACGAAATTTTATCGAATATGGTATTCAGTAACATTTTTAACGATATTCGCTGTCGTTAAAAGTCAGCTGTTACTTTTAGCAATTTTTTGTCGATATTTTAGCGACAATAATTTAAGTTGTGTTTATTTAATCGATAAAATGTATTTTATGTTTAAAATAACTTACATACATGCAAAGATATATTCATATGTATATGTTTGAACAAAAACAAAATCTTAAATTTAAAATCTACAAAATAAGGAAATTAGGAACAAAAACAAAATTCTAAATGTAAAATTCATAAAAAAAATATAAAACCACAAATTAACCCTTCGTATTACTCATGAGTCTGGCCAGACCTTTTTCAATGTATTTTGAATGAAAAAACATGTGTAACACGGGGGGTTAAGAACAATTTCATTTGTTTTTATTTTATTCTCTTTTGTGCTTTTCGTTTTTTTTAACATTTTGTAGACAGAGATGTTACAAAAAAACAATCGTTACTGCAAGCGAATATTTATGTCGACAAATTTAACGATTGTCGGATCGTTAAAAGTTAGTGAATCGCACCACTGGTCTCGTTAAATATGTCCTAGAGTACATAAGAAATTGTGATGTGTGTAAAACCACGAAAGCACCAAACGTTATTATTAAACAGGAAATGGGTATGCAAGATGTATCCTTTCGACATTTTCAAAGGAACATTAGAACTTTTAGTGTCATACTGTTAAGAAAAACATTGTTTAATAAGCAACACTACATAATCATATGCTTTATTACAATTCTGTTTTATCCTTATTCTTTCAATATGTGTTAGATTCTTATTGGCTGCTGTATTCAGCTATTTACAACTATCACATTTTAAACATATATATTTCTGAATTACTGTTCAAGACTTTCTAACCTTTGCAAATACATGAATTACATCTAAAAAAATGCACATCAGGTGTAATAACAGAACTTTTACAAAAGGAAATTTTTCATATTTACGGGGTCCCTGACACCATTGTCAGTGATAACGGTTCTCAGTTTCGTGCAAACGGTTTTAACGCATTTTTGACCAGTTTTGGAATTCATCATATATATACTGCGGCTTATTCCCCACAAAGTAATGCCTCACATCGCGTAAACCAATCTATTATTGCGAGAATAAGGGCTTACTTAACCAACTATCATCGTAATTGGGACGAAAAGTTATTTTTTTTTTTTTTTTTTTTTTTTTTTACTGTTAGGACCAGCACTCAGGGGATGACCCCTACTAATGCATTGCATTGTGTTGGAACTAGGAAAATAGGTTGTGGGAAGGAGGATAGAGGGAGTAGTGTTTGTGAACATTCGATTTGAACTTGATCATGTTGTAAGTGAGAGGGAAGACTTCTGCAGGAAGGTTATTCCACATACGAACTGTGCGGGAAAAAAACGAATTCTCTCTGTAATGCGTTGTACGATTCACCTGCCAATCGACCACATAAGGATGGGCTCTTGAGGAAAAACGTGTATTACGAACAAACGTACGGGTTTCGGGAACCAGATCCCTTATTTCGTCAGAACACATCCCATTGTAGTAACGATAAAACAGACAAATACAACCCACATTGCGACGGTGCTCAAGGGAGTCAATAGAATTGGATACCCTACTGTCACCAATGAGAACCTTCGCCCTCTCCTGCACGCGGTCGAGAAGCTCCAAAATAGACTTTGAAGCACCGGCCCACACATGAGAGTTGTATTCCATACGCGGTCGGATATAGGTGGTATAAATAGTAAGGAGATCAGATGGAGTGAATTATATCCTACACCGTCTTAGAAAACCGAGGCACTTGAATGCTTCTTTCGACACCTTGAATATATGTTCAGTCCATCGGACATCACATTGTATCCTCATGCCCAGAACATCAAGAGATTC
This sequence comes from Pollenia labialis, assembly GCA_949318255.1. NCBI lineage: Eukaryota > Metazoa > Arthropoda > Insecta > Diptera > Polleniidae > Pollenia > Pollenia labialis. Next base: position 26,437,844 of record OX439142.1, on the reverse strand, counting down.
CGATTCCTCAATAATTATACCACCCATATATACAGATGAGGCACCCTGATTTGTCGCGCGTTTATGCGTCAGCACGCAACATTGTGTTTTTCGGGCATTAAAATCGACCCTATTCGCTCGACCCCATTCCGAGATCGTGTCAAGATCTCGGCCAAGCGTATCATTCATATTCTGCCGCATAGCAGCGACATCGGATACGCTTGGTCTGCATTCGAATGAGAACGAGTGGCAAAGGTTGCCGTCATCTGCAAAAGAGTAGATAGGGTTGGAAGTTTGACCAAGGAGGTCGTTAAGGAAGATAAGAAATAGAGTAGGAGAAAATTAGTTAAGCGTTAAGAAATTTCTATCATCTGGATATTCAGGGTTCTACATATTGTTCTCTTTTTGGGTTTGAAATGATCACTCATGCAAGTTCCTATTCCCTTTTCAAAAATATAAAACTGCTTGATGAACCTTCGTATCCCTTGTCTTGCAACGACAACCTCCAACTTAATTGCACTGATTTACATAAGCATACGAAGTTAGTCGACAACAGTACAATCTTTGTTCACGACCGGTGAGTTTTTGCATTGGTCAGGAAGTTTACCCAAGGAGTTTTGAACAAAGTTACCCGGAAAAAGCATTTAATGCCACACTGTCTTCATTATTCGTAAAATGCCGAATAAGAGAAAAATTAGGATCACACTGCTATTTAATAGAAGATTTAAAAGGTAGTTGGCACATACCATTCAAAGGAAATACGTCCTCAAGCCGTTTTTCTCTATCCAATAATGTAATGAAATCATAATTATTGTCATGTTTGTAGTGAACGTGGGTTATAATATTTAATTATTCATATCACCTAATATGTTCCCCAGTAATTATTATGTTATAAGTCCCCTTTTAGACAGGCAAAGTTTACTTTGCAAAGTTTTGAGTTTATAGAAGGGAGGGGAAAAGGGAATAGCGGGGAGTACATACTTTGCTGTACTCGCAAGCTTGTTTTGTTTTTCGTTCGTAATTTATACATTAAGTTGGCTGCAACTTTATAAAATACGTGCAGCTGCTCTTATGATATGCCATATTTAATATTGGCATCCTGGGATACCAATTCCCCTGGCCCTATCGAAAAAACAAGTAGCCTTTTTGATTTTTAGCTCACGTGATGTTACTGTAAAATTTTCAGGAAAATCGGTTCATGTAGCTCCTGAGATTTATTGATTTAAAATTTTCTCTTTGTCTAATCACACTTTTTTGAACCCAACGACTCATTAATTCAGAACTATAGCCTTCTGTGAAAATTTTATGACGATCGGTTCAGTAGTTTATTAGATATAACGTTTTTTACTTTTTCTATAAAGGGGCAGGGCTACGGCCACTTTTTTAATTAAACGTATTTCTGTTCATGCCCACAACATAAATAACAAATATTATCGTCGTAGGTCAAAAAATGCCATAAATAACACGATTTCAAATTTTAGGTTGTATGAGCGTGGCATCGCCCCTTTGCCCAGTCACAATGTTATATAGCCTAATGTCTCTTCCAGGGTCACAGTTACATGCTGTGAAAAAGAAGAGGGAATATTTTCATTATTTCTTTAGAACTTATTTACTTAAATGAATTTAAAATACATACCTTAAAATAAATTTTTCATAACTAATAAAATTACATGCAATATTTCTAATTATACGAAGATTTAAATAAAACCTAAATAACTAATCAACTTTTGATTTGTTCATTACGTATAATTTTGTATCAATTATTTTCAATATATTTTAATGTTTGAAGCTGTTTCTTTAATAAAAAAATAACATTAGAATTAATATTTTGATGTTTGAACTTTTTAAAAATGAAAAGTTTAAAGCTTTAATAAACAATTTAAAAATGTACAAAATGCCTTATTTTTTTAGTATTTTAATGTTTCTTTTTAATTAATTTATAATGCAATTCTCACTCATTCAAATGAATATTTCATTTCAATGAAAATCCTAATTCATCCCTGAACTTTTAATGACGAGCCATTTAACTAATGCGAACCCATTCCCGCCAATGACACGCTATTGTTAAAATCTTGCATGTTTCGCCTAAAAAGTACCAGTGCATTATCCTTAGAACAAATGCATTTATTACTTTTTAAGATGTCTCTTTTTTGTCGGGCTATTATGTATTGTTATGTACATATAATAATGAGCTGACGAATTGCAATATTTTTACAAAATTAAATAGGTTTAAATTTTTCTACAAATACATTATAAATCCATTAATTTCTAAGGAATAAGAACGTCGAAAAGGCCATCTAAATAATGAAGTTTCATTGAAAGAAATTAAATTCTAATACCTATAAAGCTATGAAGATTCTACGTCATATGAAATCTTAACACCCAGGCTACATGTATGCACATACAAACTTTGTTTAAAAATTTTCATATGGTGGAATTTTCAAACTAAAAGCTTCTGAATTTTCATAAGCTTTACCTTTTGGTACTAAATACTTGATTTTTTGTTCTTTAATATATGAAACTTTATAATAATAAGGGGTTTCTTTTCACAAATAATTTCTTTCATCAATATTCTCAAAATTAGGAACCGCTTATCTAAGATGCTTTTTTAATATTTTGTATGCCCAGAAATGATGATGCAATTTTGTGTGTTCTTGGCACTGGGTGCAAAAGTGTGCAACACCAATAAAATACAAGCTGATTCCAAACTTCATTGTTTAAAAAATGGACAGTTTTAATAAAATTGTGTAGGATACGTGCAACTGAGTACCCCTCCACAATCTTCTCGCCTCCCTCAACATTAACTTAATAACTGCTAGAAAAAAAATTTGAAGTCTGGAATATAACTAAAGAAAACATGACAGTTTCTGGAAAATACCTTCGTGTTTGAATATATCAGCGTCTTTAAAAGAATAGCGAGAAAAGGTTGGGCATCAAAAATCGTTTGAAAAATGTCTGATCCTAGACTTAAATTGGTGGCTTTACGATAACTTTTGCCTTTTAATTCCTAATTTGAGTGTCTCTTTTCAAAATATATATCTTGAAAATATCATGTTTTTGAAAATTCTTCTTATTTTTACAAAACTACTTTGATAAAAGCCATTATTTTGAGTTGTTTCTTCATTGGGGGCATTTTCAAAATTAAATTGACTATCAATTTGTATGCAGCCTGTGCCACGGCTTTCAATTCAAACGAGTTTTGACAGGCAGTTTGTGTGAACAACTTGAAAGTGATTAATTGAACGTGTGACTGCTGGGTAACTTTAATTCTTTTTAGTATTATATTAATAAAATTGTGTTATCTGCAAGTATTAAAAAAACTGTTTTTTAATTAAAAATCTGAAACTTTTTCGTATATCAAAAACCTAAAAATTGATAAATCTTCACACACGGCAACGCTGACAATACCCCTTAATTAACTTAGACTTGCCAGAAAGTTGAAAAATTGACATGTAATTTTTAACGGGTGGGAGCATATAATAGGCTTCGAGTACCTTTTTTATCAAATGTTCATACAATGGCTACTGAATTGATTGTATATTTTATAGTGAAAAAATGTAAAAAATATTAAAATCTGTGCGTAAAATCATTATTTAAATGAAAAATATATAAATTTAAAACAAGTAATAAACAAATTTATTAAAACTAGATCTATTTGTTTTAAAAGCCTTTTCTTAGGAAACTGTGGAAATGTACTACATGTACTTGTTCTTTATTCTGATACTCTTCAAATTGTAAAAATTAATGTTTGCAAAATTTTTTTTTACTAAATTGCCAAAAAAAATGTTGGAAAATTGGTTTATTTTTCCAATTAGAATATTTTTAAATGTACATATACGAATTTTACCGACAATAGTGCGTAAAATTATAATGGGCGTGAATTGTTGTAGAATATCCTGTCAGTACAATAAACAAGAACAAAATTAACCCTTACGGATTTACAAACATTTCGTTTTACGAGAAGTATAAGGTTGCATCATATATAATACAGCATTACCACACAAACACTTGTATTTGGAAAAAGTATATATAATATATACATATATGCATATGTATACACATATATACAAAAATATATAAGGGTCCTCATCTAAAAATGTAATTTCCCCGTACGCCTCCTAAATCCTGTAAGTTCATAGATTCTTAAAGCAAATGTCAAATTGAGCGCAAATTATTTTTTGCACAAATTAATTTGTGTTCATAATTTAAAAAACAATTTTTCAGTTAAATATAAACTAATTTTATTAAAAACTTACGGCCAATGTCACCAAGTTCAGTTAAAACTAACTATTACTTCAACTGCCAGTTAACAATATGTTTTTGACAGTTATAACCGATAGTTTTTATAACTGAACTTGGGAAAATAGGCAGTAAGTTTATTATAAATCAGAATATTATCCACATACATCCATACACTTAAAATGTACTAACGTCCAATTTCACCAAGTTCAGTTAAAACTAACTAGGTATGTGTTACTTTAACTAACTTTAACATTTATTAAAGTTTCAAAATAAATTTAATATAGGTACCTACCTATTGCCACAATACAATTTAGAATTTTTTTTTTGTAGACTTTTCTTATAGCGTTTACAATCAATGCCGGGTATAACGAGTCCTATTATAATATATTGTATGGGCAATTTCACAGTGTTGAACGTGGCAGTCGTTCGCATCAAAAATGCAATAACATTTTAAACAACAAATATTTTAACGTTATTTTAACCCTTAAATTATAGCACTTAGAAAGCATTGTATTTTATGTTAAAGTTGATGGAGGGTGGGATTCTAGGTCAAAAAAATGGCCAAAAAAAGTTGCGGTTCGAACGTGAAAAAAATAGAAGTAGTTTTTGTGGACATGTATAAAAAGGCGCAATTCAGAGAAAACTGGCAAAATTTTTTAGTCAAGCTACTTTCGAAATGTCTCTGGTTTGATTCCAAAATCTTCTGTATTTTTTAAGATTAAATCTGGTTCTAACGTGAAATTATTTCCATAATAATTTAACTGAAAAATGATTAAAACAAAATGAAAATTTAACGTTAATCGGAACTCGTTATCATATATTACCTCTCTTAAAGAAGATAATAGGGTATGTTCTACAAATCGAAATGAAGTGGAATTGAAATCGAACGAGATTTTAATTTCAATTATTTACAAAATTACTGTAGTTTTTCCTGTTTTTAAGAGCTGTTCCTGTAAATATAATTGGTACTCAAAGTATGAAGTATATAAAAAGGAATATTTTTATGAACCTTCTTTGCAGGCTCGTTTTCAAAATTTTGTTGGTTTTAAATCTACTTAATTTCGATTTACAGAACATACCCGAATATTAAAGAAAACATAATAAAACATTCTTACAAATTAGAAATTACGTTTGTGCAACTTTGAAGTCTGCTTGTTCGTCTAAGTGAACGAATTTATGAGGGGTCGCTTATCACCTACATAATTAAGTTGATCTACCAGATATTGCGGCTCGTTTACCATTTAAATTTTTTGTTAAAATATGAGTGCATTAAATTCAAGCCTTTCAGGGGTGTCATAGAAACCAAGTTATCGGTATTGGATTTGAAAACGTCAAAAAAATACGAACTAAAATTAGTGTCGGTTTTAGGTGTTACAGAAACTAATGTTATCGGGTTTTTTTTGAAAATAATCCAAACAGCTTACAGCCCTTGTTTTTTTATTGGAAATAAATATAGTTCTTAAACTAAGATCCTACAATCGGCTCAAATTGCAGAATCTGTGACGATTTTTATCATGATATTTAAATCCGCGCACATTTAAAAACATTGCACAATTTTTTTTCGGTTTATATTGGCCAAAACTCAATTGCGACAATAATCGGTACAATGCGGTCACTATCGTGCTATTTGGGCAAATTAAATCATATGTTTTTCAGCCCAATTATGAATAAAAATTCCCCTGGAGTGTTCTCCCTTCTCCCATTTTTCCTATATAAAGTCAATTGTACAAATTGTAAAAACTTCCGAGGAATTTGTATTCATGATTGGGCTGTTTGTTTATTTGCTTGTTGGCAGACATAATTTTAATTTAGAAATTCGCAAAATTCTTCGTCTGAATATTCCATAATGTTTCTTAACAATTTTAAATTATACATTAATATACATATGTATAATAATACTTTTATTCTAATTTCTTCGACCTTTTGTAAATAATATTATTCTTTATTAATTCTTGAGCTTAAGGTCACTTTTATTTAAAATATTTTATTTATTATAATCAATATTTTATTTATTATAATCAATATTTCGATTTCCTTTGGAAATCTTCTTCAGGATATATTTTTGAAATTTAATAAAAAAAAAAAAAAAAAAAAAAAAAAAAAATATATCCTGAAGAAGATTTCCAAAGGAAATCGAAATATTGATTATAATAAATAAAATATTGATTATAATAAATAAAATATTTTAAATAAAAGTGACCTTAAGCTCAAGAATTAATAAAGAATCATATGTATAATAAAAAATTTATTCAATTTTATTCAAACTTACTGCACTTGTTCTTTTTTTTGTAATTGTTGTTTTGTAAACAGATGATTACAAACCATGGATGGCAACATCGATACAACTGCAATTTTTTGGTCAAAGCGAATTGTTTTCTTTCATTTAAGAGTACAAATGTTGTATTTAACGTTTTAATACATAAATAATGGATAAAACAAATGTAATTTTGGTACAATAAAGCTCAAAAAGTAACTAACAGTTGGTGCAATTTATCGGCGCACAAGTGGCAAAAATCTTCTCACTTTTTTCTGCAAACAGCAGATATCCAACAATAGAGTGGTCATTCTATTATTTATAACGTTAAACAACAATTTTTTTTATATTTTTATAAAATTCGCTTTATACCTACATATTTTTACAATAAAATTACACAAATGCAATGCAAGTAATACAATGATGGTATTTATTTCATATGTTAAATGTATTACCACTTACTATTTTTCTATGCGGAAGACATAGTTCTGCTGGTCAGGGGAAAATTTTTGTCCACGATCGGGGAAATTATGCAGGTGATGCTAGGCGAACTCTCGGCTTGGGCAAAGGATAGGGGACTGGGTGTTAACCCTGTGAAGACTGAGCTGGTGCTATTTACCAGAAGGTATAGGATAGAGGAATTTAGGAGGCCAGTGCTAGATGGCGTCGAGTTACCTCTATCGAACGGAGCAAAGTATTTGGGTAACTTTCTGGACTGCAAACTGTCTTGGAAGAGAAATACTCAGGAAAGGATGAAAAGGGGACTCAATGCATACTACACATGCAGGAACTCCATTGGTAAGAACTGGGGTCTAAGGCCGGATATGGTAAACTGGATTTACACATCGGTTGTTAGGCCTATACTTACCTATGGATGCACTGTTTGGTGGGGTGCGTTGGGAGTGGATAGCTATAGGAAGATGCTCAGCAAGGTTCAAAGAAGTGCATCTCTTGGCATCACAGGAGCAAGGAGAAGCACTCCGCAGGCAGCGCTGGACATCCTACTATATCTGTCACCTATTGAGCAGTACGTAAGGAGTGTGGCCGCTAGGAACTTAATTAGACTTTACGAGTCTTCGTTAGTTAGACCTAGGTGGGATGATCACACGAGAATCTTGTACGAGATGGGTCTGCTTGATCAGGGTATTTCTCTCGGGAGAATTTCGGATCATATGACTATGACCCTGGACTTCGGTGCAACACCACCAGTGGAGTTCCCGGATAGGGAAGTTTGGAGTGGATCCAATGGACTGTTTGAGGGGTGGGCAGTATTTACGGATGGATCCAAGATGGAAACCGGCACTGGTGCCGGTGTATATATAGCGGACACCGAGGTGAAGAGGTCATTCAGACTCCCCGATGAGTGCAGTGTCTTCCAGGCTGAGATCCTAGCGATCTGGAGGGCGACGGAGGTGATACTGGAACACATCGTGGGTGGATCTGAGGTGACAATTTACGTCGTTAGTCAGGCGGCGCTTAGGGCATTGACGAATTATACGGTGCGATCGTGCCTAGTCGCTCGGTGTAGGAATGCTCTTGGTGGACTCATGGAGGCATTCAATGTGAGGCTGTGTTGGGTACCTGGACACTGCATGGTTGAGTGAAATGAGGTGGCGGACGAACTCGCGAGAGGGGGTTCGAGTATGGCCTTAGTGGTAAGGGACAGGGGGGTAAAGCCTCCCCTATGTTACTACTATGGTGTGATACGGGAGAAATTCAGTGATGACGTTAACCGATCCTGGGGGGACAGAGTGGATTGCAGGGTGTCTAGGGCATTATGGCCCGGATTGGACGCGGGGGCAACCAGGGTTCTACTGGGATTGGATAGGAGTAGTCTTAGAACGCTTATAGGGTTCTTGACGGGTCATTGTCCGGTCAGGGCTTTTGTGGGCAGATGGGACAACGCCATACCGGACTTCTGCAGATTGTGCGAGGATTCGGAGGAGCTGGAGACGATCGAGCATGTACTTTGCCATTGTCCCAGGGTGCAGGGTCTCAGACAGAAGTGGCTAGGAAATAGGTTTCACGACGAACTGGGGTGCATCGCTGGATGTAGTCCAGCTGATCTACTGGGGTTTGTCAGGGAAATAGTGCGGTTGTTTCTGTTGAGGGGACAGTAGAGAGGGAATTTGTTCTTCACATCACTTACTAACTTTCCTATATTCTATACTCTATCAACCTCATACTTCTTTTCTTAACCTTTCTCTTTTTCTATCTTCTTTATCTATTCTTCATCATGTTTAAGGGATTCACAATGGACCGTACTGGTATCCGAGTTGAAGTGTGCCCTTGGGCACATAACCCTTCTGAACCTAACCTAACCTAACCTACTATTTTCTTTTCTTTAATTAAAAACACAGGTTTGAAGAATATTTAAGTGCAAAAATCATAATTTACAAAATTGTCAAACAAACATTGCATTTAAAGCTGAGCAAAAACATTAAAAAGCTGATTCGAATATCGGTTTTATTTGTATTCGAAAAAAACAAATCCGACTTGTTTTCATGACACCAAATTAAACCAATATTGGTTTGAAAAACCGACAATGAGCAAAGCCGACATTGATTCCATGACACCCCTGTTTGTATTTTATTAAGCCATTTAAGAGTTTCAAGCATATATTATATTGGTGAATAATTGTTACCGACTTTATTTTTCATCAGTATCTGCATTCTCTGTGAGGAGTTGGCGACAGTTGACCACATTCTGTGTCACTGTCACAGGCTGCAGAACAGCAGGCTGAGACGACTTGGCGGCAGATTTTTAGGCGAATTGGGAAATGTTTCGGGCTGTGGGCTCGAGAATCTGACAGGATCCTGGCTACGCAACAGATGACTGTTTACATGTAGTGCAGTTTTTTGTTTAGAAGAGTTGTTCTTTCTTGTTTGGTCCGATTTTTATCTTCCACTACTTTCTTTATCTTTGTACGTTTTTTCTTTATTTCTGCTGTTCTTTTTTCCTTAGTACTTTACCACTAAGTAAGGCGTCGCAATGGACTATATTGGTTTTTGGGTGAGGGTGTGAAGTTGACTTCGCACCAGCCTTTTTACCTAACTTAGGTTTTTTAAGTTCGAATATTATACCGCCTGAAACAATTCTTGGCAGACGCAGACTTATTATTTGTGTCATTATTTTGTTAGAAACAGGATATCTCCATCTGTATATGGAAGAATAACATGTTGCAAATTGTTTTGGTACGCTATGGCATTCATTCTACTTTATATACGATTTGAAAATAATTTAATGCCTTGTAAATATTATTATTTTCATGAGTATTTCTATTAACGCTAATGCTTTCGTTAATTTTGATTTTCGAAGTCAGCCTTATCGGCTTATAAATTTTTAAACAATGAGCAAATATGTGCAAAAAACATCAAAATTTTCATAAAACCTGTGTATAAGTTTTATATATTAAAAGATCGGAAATGAATAATAATTCATTAACAAAAGAGTTATGCTCAAAACAGTTACAAATTTTTGATAATTAAAAATTTTCGGAAAACAGAATTTCCCAAATCCAAATTTTATAACCCAGATTAATGGTTATCTTTCAAAACACGTCGGTATATTTCTAAATGTGTCGAATTTATTAGTTAAAAAAATAAATTTTATTTTTACAAAAATGTGAAGTTCTTAACTTATTTACATTTTTGGAAAACTAAAGAATGTCTTAACCAGTGGAGAGGAAGAAAACTATAAGAAAGTCTAAAAACTCTGAAGTAAGGTAGACACTTGTGAAAATTCAACATCATAACTAACTACCTTTCAATGAATCCACGATGGGTGCTACAAATGTTTGCAGATTTGTGTGGATTCGGGATTCGTTATTTTTTAAATAAACAACATTTTTTTTATTTATTTATGAATTTTTAAAAGGTATTTTAAAAATAACATATATTTCTTAAAAAGAAAAGATTACAAAACAATACTAAATAAGAAAACAAAATGTTAAATGTTTGTTTGATATGTATAACAGTTATTCCTTAATTTCTACAGTTTGCACAAAAATAATCATTTTTATTTTGGTTTTAAGCCAAAGCTTAACTTGCTTAATATATCTGTAAAAAAGGTTTGAAATGTAAATCTGCAAATTTCGTTTGTTCTTAAAATATAAAAACAATGGTTTTTATTAAGCAAAATAAAAATAACCAGAAATAGTCGTGATAAAGCAAGCAAAAAATATAAATTTTAAATAATCGTTTTGTGCAAAAAAAAAAAATAAAGAATTATTTGCAATAAAAAATATAACTCAAATATAATTTTTAATATTTTTTTTTTCATAGAGTATAAAAATTCAATAAAAAAAGAAAATTTTTGTACATAAAAGTAGATATATTACGACTTTTAACTATTGGCAAGTTGTAATAATGGCCCTTAAACAATTAAAAAACAAAACACTAGTTAATATCTCAACTGGGATTCCCTGCAAATAATAGGACCAGTCCATACACGCGTGTAAAGAGTAGCCGACAAGGGACTAGGACTAGTCCAGAAGTAAACCAAACGTATGGAAAAAAACATGGTCTATTTAACATTACGATGTCCTAGGGCAGGACCATACAACCCATCTTTGGACTACAAAGGAGTAGTTTTAAAACTACTCCATTGTGTATACAAGAGGATTAGTTTTAACTTCGTTTAAAAACGAAAACATGTCGTTAAAAAACGAAGACATGTCGTCTCACTACAAACCATTGTTGCCAACTTTTTATGAAGACTTCCCGTCAAATCGCACATTAGAGTTAAGTGCACTTAATATAGCTTTGGTAATGATGCTAAAAATTTTAGACCGTAGACCAAGATTTAAGAAAATCGTAAAAGAAAAGAAGGAAGAAATTGCAAGACAATCGATTTGAAATTTAACACTATTTTATATTTGATATATGTATGTATATGTACTTACATTTACTTTCTGAGGGACATTAATTTAAAAAGGTTGAATAAACATATGTATGTATATATGGATAACATGGCCACTACAGCTTTATAACGTTTATAATTTTTAAAAGTTTTTGCTGGCCATTATTTTAAACATTCATGCTTGAAAACTGTTTACAATCCTAAAATGGCGCTTTCTTGTTTTTTTTTTTTTAAAGCATCACAAACAGTATTTCTTGAATTCTCGAATTACAGTACATTGTTTGGAATTAGGTTTGACAGCCGTATGGAAGTTTTATCCGAGGGATAATAAAAAATACTTTTAATTTTTGGTTGCTTAAGTGCTTTAATATAAACATTGATTTGCTGAAGACAACACCCTTTTAACTTTAGCTATGACTATAGATTATATTTTGATCGATAAAATTTGATAACACTGGTCTGCCGTATAAATTGTTTTAAATAAATTCAAGTCCGTTCTCAGTTTTTTTCTATTACGTCTATTTTTTTTTTTTTTTTTTTTTGGGCAGGACAAATATTTTGCTCGAAATAAGGCGGTTCTGTTAATACATTTCAATTTAACTTCCTAATAAGAAAATTTATAAAATCTGCTTAAAACCGTTGTAAAATTTTTTATTGCGGAAACAAATTAAATTTCCACAAAAAACCAATTTTTTCTTGTCACTTAATTACTTTAATTGTAAACAAATCTCTTATTTTGAGATAAAAATTGTAATTTTCAAATGCCTAGAACAAAAATTGTATTTGCTAATGATATTAAAAAACCGCTAGATATCCGCTAACCGCCAAAACGGAAATTTTACCCCGGTGGACACGTAAAAACCGCTAGAATCGCGGTAAACCCGTCAAATTGGCAACAGTGCTACAAACACTTTTTAACAATGACATGGTCCATGCTTGCATTACATCGGACCAGTCCATGCAGTAGTCCATTTCATGAAATTGGGTAAGGTGGTCCTATAATATTTGCAGGGATCGAGTGGACAATGACTACTTGAATGCAAAAGCATATGAATGTGTGCCTTTTGACTTTACGCATTTGTGTTATTGCGTGCGCAAAAAAAATGCAAGCAAAGTACTTTCAATAAAAAACTCACACATGCACAAATCAAATGTGTAGAAAACGAAGGCAAAATTACCAACGTTAAACTTTGTTTTGAATGTAAATTTAAGCGTATGAGTAAACCAAGAAAAATTGTGATTTTGCAGTTCTCTGGTTTTTTAGGGAGCTTCTGCTGTCTCGTGAAGTCTTAGTAATAACCTGAGCCAGTCCCCTACCACTCCTGCAATCTAACTTGTACACTTCGTTTACCTTGGATGAAAATCCAAGACTACACTACGACCTTGCGTGTAAACATCAGAAATGCCTACAGCTTAGACCTTACTCGGTGCTCTACACTCCTTCCAGACTGGATGTTAATCTAAGTCAAGATAAGTCGGATGTAAATCCTCCTCGCATTACTGGTTGTAAAACCAGTGCCGTATTCTTTTCTATCAAGGAATTAGTGTTACCAATACTCTATTTAATTAATAGCACTGTGTATTGTTTTCTTTGTTTCTTTCTCGAAATATTTTAAATCATGGCGACCACACTCGCTTAAATGAAGAGACGCTGATAAACACCTACATATGTGAACATAAACCGTGATGACGAAATTTTGTCTGGCACTGGCTGGACATATATAATGTATTAGAACAAGATTCGATTAATTATTGTTAGTTCATATTTAATATATGAAGATTCAGTAAATAAATATTGAGAAAAAAAATTCTTACCGGCTCTTTTACAACATCTCACTTTGCAGTACAAAAACAAAGAGAGCGACTTATGCCTCCTTTATATATTACTGTGTAACTACATCATGTTGTTTTTTAGTTGCTACAATTTTATGATTTTTCAACCGCTAGGCGTAAACTCTCATTAAACGGCTCTGACTGCTGTACTGAATCGGTTGTTTGCTTCTGTTTTCTTTATTTAACGCTCTTCGGCCTCTTCTCTGCTGACAACTCTTGTTGAAACTCCTCAACGCCTCTCTGTTGACACTGTTCTGTCACTACTCCTCTGGTGACACATCTCTGCTGACTACTCTGTTAACCCTGCTAGTCAGTATAACCCTCCACCTACCTCTGACTCAATTCAACCTCCTGTACCCTATCGACCTCCGGCTTATCTGAAATGATAATAAAAAAGTTGAATGGATGTAAATCCGCTCCCAGTGAATGGATGTAAATCCATTGTCCTCCCAGTAAAATGTGGGCATTTCTAGCGAAAAGTCTACTTTTTGTAACGTAACGCCAGCAAGGAATAAAAATTGGTTTTAAAAAAATTGTATATGTATAATTTACTTTTTTATATTTTGGTGCGCTTTACACTAGCTCTTCATTTATTAACAAAAGGTATATTATTTGAACAACACGGACCCAATAAACAAGTTTATTTGCTTGCTGGCGTTACGTTACAAAAAGTAGACTTTTCGTTGGAAATGCCCGCATACAACTGTAATGTATTATTTAGTTGTACATATAATTTTATTGTGTGTCACAAATATGTATCACTGATTTTGACCATCACCGTGTTAAAGTTTATGTCGATACCAACATTTGTAAGGAAATTGTGGCAATAAGAGCAGGGTTTAAAAACCTGCAGTCGAAACGAAAAACAGTCGAACAAAAAACTAAAGTTTGTGTACAACTTTTCGCTTTTTGAGTTGGTTTGACAGCGACTGTTTACATTTAATGAATCAGAAGTAAAAGCAACAGTTTTTTTTGACTGCAGTTTTTTAAACGCTGCTTAAAATATTCTTGTAAAGATAATTGGGGCACAAAGTATGAAGTATGTATATTATTTTTATTATTATTATTATTTGTTGCTTTTATGCCATATCGTGGGCCCATAGTGCCATGAAGTATGTATATAAAAGGGAATATTTTTATGAACTGGCTTGTTTTCAAAATATGTTCGATTTTAAATCCACTTCATTTCATTTTAATTTATAAAACAAGATATGTTTAATTTGTATGATTTAATTTTCCAATGCGTTTGTGGCGAGACAATTTGGCCAACTGAAACTTAAAAAGACCACAAACATGCAATTGCTTGTTTTTAGAATGACTAAGAAAAGCAACTTTGTCTTGCCCTTATTTTATGTTAGAAAGTATTTTAAAATGCAAATTCTTCTTAAATATCAAAAAATAAAATAAGCCTATGTGTTTTTGTTGTAGGCTGGAGATAAATAATCAACAATATGGATTCTTCGGCGAAAATCAAGGATTCCTGTTGTAATTCTTCAGCAACCGCTTCGGTGATAGCGAGTATCTGTAGTAGTGATAGTTTTAGTATTTTTCCACAGCACCATCATGATTTGGCAAGTGCCAACAGTATTGAGCTAAATGCAGCTGCTTCGTTGAGCGATGATTCTGGAGTTCCACTTACTACAAACAGCTCAATATCGAGTGGGGATTCATATCGATTAGGACTGTGTAAATTTGATATAGAGGCAAGTTGTAAAAATTTTAACTAAAATGTCATTTAATTAATTTTTGTTTTGCACTTTTAGATTGTTGAAAGCGATGGTGAAGTTTCTCAATTTGATTCACTGGACAATTGTTCAGAAGGTGGTATGAGCGCTGAAAATTTCAACACTTTAAAGAAGGGACCATTAGCCCCTATAGATCCACCACCAGAATTTCAAGACTCTCCCCAAACGACTCTTGTACGTGCTATGACCAAAAATCGAGTTGGCAGCTTAAGGCGTTGGACATCATCACAGTCTTCTTTTGAACATTTAAAGGATCATAGTAGTGGCGAAACAACTAATGTTAGCATTGCTACAATTGGCAATGCAAACAGTAATGTTGATGATGACGATAACATGGTTAATTATATAGCAGAAGAAGATAAAATATCGAAGGAATTATATGCTGTTAATAAGCATATGTACTCTAGTGATTCTATTCTTAATTCTCATACGGATAACATATATGACGAGCCAAATAATATACTAAGTTCTTCATTAGGGAATAGTGTCGACGTATTGGAATCAGATTCCCCATCACAATCACTTCCTCCACCCCCTCCTCCGGTATCTATAGTGAAAATCAAACAAACTTTGTGCCCCTACTTCCAGGATCACACACGGTATTTTAAAGCCATTCCGTCAGAACAAGATAATATAACAACAGCCGCTCAACGTTTTAATATACCAGGTCTTTCAGAAATTCACGATTATGATCTTTATTATGGAATTAAGCGAAATACATATCAACAATACGATAATAGTCTACAACGAAAAGTCATGTATAGTCCTTTAAGTAACTCACATCATTGTCACAACCACATCTATCATGGGGGTAAGTGCCTTTTTAAATTCTTGATTTTTTTTATTTTAATTCATTTTCGTTCAAGGTATGAGTAGTAACCGACCCAACTCAAGAAATTCTTTGAATAGCCGTCTTTCAAGCTCACACAACTCTCTAAGTGTATCGTCAGCGAACAAACCGGATGATTCTATATTTATTACCCAAGCAATGTCACACGATGCTCTTTTGACAAGGGAAATATCGGATTTTTATAATGTTCCAATCGATTCTGATATTTACGCTTTGCCCGTTGATATGATCAGGTCTGAAAAAGAACGATTTAAACATAATCACAGAGATAACACATCTGACTGCGCAGCTAGTGACACCAAAGATTTGGTGGCTCAGAACAGTTGCAATAAGCATGGTCATGCCAAATGTCATCATCAAACAAAATCTAATCGTAAGAATCGAAACAAAAGAAAAAAACGATCCACTTCGAATTGTAGAGATAACGAAGAATGCAGTGATCAAGCGCCAAGTCACATATCAACTAGTACAACATCAAGGTATACCACGACTTTTATATCCACATCTAGTATACAGGACGAAACCAATATCAACGAACCATTGCATATGACATTGGATGAGGTTAAGCAGTTTTATCACACTTTGTATTCAGATACGAAGCCAACAGCAGACACAAGCGGATGCAGTGGCGGAACCTCCATTCGCCACATTAAAAATATTAATCATCATGCAGTTGCCAAATCGTCGAATGAGACCATTTGGAGTGGATCTACAGCTCGCTCTCGTAGTAGTAATTCAACACTAGCACAAAACAGAATCGATAAAAATATTTCTTCACATACCAACAAAGCCAACATTGTTGGTCAGAAAAATTTTGCTTCCGATACTGAAGCGATCCACAACATCAACAATAACAACAGCTTAACGGCTATAAATAATCACAATATTCAAAACCAAAATCAGAATCAATCACCTATAACAAAGTTTTATCATTGCCAGGAAAAAGAACAATCGTTACAAAATTCACAATCAATTATCAAGTCTAACATTATAGCGCCTAACGAAAAGAAATCACAATTCACATTAAATTTAAAGCAAAAATTTTGTAGCATTTTTCGTTTTCGAAGAAATAATAATCGATGTAGTAATAGAAATATTGCCACCGAGGGGGAAGAAAATGTTTCAAACAGCGAAAAGGGCACACACAACCATTCGAAGTCAAGTGATGAAAAACGCAAAAAATTTCAGTCAAGAGCGCTTCCACCTTTACCAAAGAAAGGTACTCTTAAAAAATTATTGTCTTAACAAAGACATTCCCTAATACTAAATTTGTAAAGTTAATGTGCTTAAATTTTGTATGCATCTTTTTTTTTAGAACCTTTAAAAGAAAGTTGCGAAACGACTGATGACAAGCACGAAAAAGAGGAGAAGAAAACAGAAAATCGTTCATTTCATTTTACTTCAAGTATTGAGAAAGTTAAGGATGTGAGTAATTTAAATATTTATATCTCTTAAATTGCAATTTATAAGCCTTTAAGTTAGGTTTAGGATGCATTTGTTATTGCTAACATTACAAATTCTTCTGTTATGATTAAAAATATTAACATCCATATTTACGATGAGCTTTTATCTAACTACATATACTATTTCCAAAAAATACATAGCTATAGTGTATTCATAACGGTATTCACGTCAAAAGTTGCACTCTTGCGAAAAAAAACATAAGAACAACCACATAGACAATTATTTCGCACAAACGATGCAAAATTTAGAGTCAGAGTCTAAGTAAGTGCAATATTATCGGAGTAAAAGTATAAAAATTGTGCAACTTTTTATGGCATTGCCAAATTGAAAAAAATGCTTAAAAATTACTCATAAAATCAACTCTACACTAAACAACAATTAATAACAAAATTCTCCAGTACATATTTATTTATAAAATCCCGAGCAGCGTCGGGGCCAAACAGCTAGTGTATTATATTATAAATTGTAGTGTTTAAAGATGAACTTTGTAAAAAATAAAACAATAAAAAAGGAAAAAGCGTCAAAAATCAAAGAAGCAGAATTAAAAAAAATACTAGAATATTGGTATGAAAAAAATCAGAGGTAGATAAGTTATAAATTCGACTTTTTAATAAATCAAATTATGGCCTGTTCATCGATTTCAAACGAAGACTTCGTTCGCTAACTTAAGGTAGAAGTACATAACACGCGTTCATTCTTCGACGTTTGTCGTGCGTTTAAAAACTTTAGCGCATGAAAAATTGCATGTTACACAACACGCGTTGCAAAAGCCGTTCCTGTCAGCTGTTTTTTTATTTGTTAACTTATTTGTGCATTGAAAACGGATTCGAAAGTATATCAAGATTTATTTTTTTTAATTAGAATTGTGGTTATTTTGTTGAACTATTTATGGTTTTTAATCCAAATTTTTAATATTTTAATCACGCTTAAGTTCATTAAATATAATTTTATTGAATTTATTCTCTTAATATAAATATTGTATGTTTTTGAAGCTCTTCAATACATTTTTCTTTCAATTTTCGCTAATTTGTTAAATTTTTTTTATTGTCAGCTGATTACTTGTCAAAAATACACAACGCGTTAAAAAGTTCTGGCGCGTCAAAATATTGTTCTATTCAAATACACAAGTTTAACTTTTTTTGACAGAAGTATACAGACGGCGCACTAACGCGTGGTATGTACTTCTACCTTAACATGTAAAACAAAAGCAACATTTTATATTTTGTTTTAATTGTAAGTTAAACGATCGAAGTGCTCGGTCGTTGATTATTTTTTTTTTTAAATAATCGCAAGCGCAAGCATTTTGGGATATTGTCAAATGGAAGGTGTGTTCTAAAAAAAATTGTTCCGGAAAAGCTAAAAAGCAAATAAAACGTCAAATCAGGGGTGTGCTGGAAATCGCAAACGGAAAACTCAAGAATTTTAAAAGTCGTTTTTAAGTAAGATTTCTGTAATAAAAGAATTTTATGACCAATATTAAACAGATATTTCGCTATTAAACAGGATTTTAAACAAAAAATTATAAAAATTAGGTTTAAAGTTTATTAAAAACAACTTTCAAATTCTTTCGTTTTGCGTTTGCGATTTCCAGCACACCCCTGAATATTTATTGCGGCAAACGTCATATTCGATTGCTCGATTAAATTTGCGACGTATAGACCGCATATTGCCATGAGTGGCAATCCATTGCGCAATGATTGCTCTTGAGCATAAGATATTTTGTTGCAACTTTAGATAATGTTCTAAATTGGTTTTGATTCTCATACCCATAAAAAAATTGACTGCCAAAACGAAGCATGTTTTTTAACTAATATGGATGCGCTGAATTCGAATCTTGCATAAAAAGCTTTTTTTGCTTTGTGTGTGTTGAAAATTTGGTTGGAAAAAAAGGTTATGCCATATCAAAATCATTAAAATATGGACATTTACATTATTTTGGTTTTGCTGTCAGAAACTTGGACAAGCTGTGGAAACCGACAATGTTTTGCATTTCCTTTATTCGCATTTAAATGTTTTTCTTCTAAGCAAGGGGAGAGTGCTCACCAAGATTTAATGAAAATATGAGAATTAATCAAGGATTTTGAGAAAAAAGCATGCTGGGAGACTATTGCTGAACTCTGAAGTTCCAACCATAATGCGATTAAGTTGGCTTAAGTAAATGTGCGAATACATGTTAATTATATGAGGCAAACCATATTGAACTTAAGGAAACTTTTGGCTAAGTTTAATGAAACTGTCATTTGCTTAAGCAAGGTGCGAATCTAATCGCACATTCCGTACGGAATCAAATGTTTTTGTATTTCGTTTTCGTTTTTTTAAATACATTTGAGAGACTTTTTGTTAATTTTTGACAGTAGGTTAAGCAATGCTATGCAAATTATGGTTAGGCCTTAATACGTGAAACCGAACCAACAAAATACAAACGATGTTCAGATAACGCCATTTACTTTTGAAAATTCATTGATTTTTTTAATTAACTAGTGATTTTTTATGTAAAAAACAAATAAAAACATTTTTTTTATCTCGAAAATGTGACGTAATAGAGAACAAACAATTACCGATTCGAATTTAGCCCACCGAATATTCCTAGGAAACATATTTGGTTGCTCCAGACCAAAACCTTGTTGGCTAGTATAATAAGCTACCTTCACAGTTTCCAAAAAAGGGTGACCATTAAATTGATCAACCTTTAACAATGTTTTTAAAGTTTTTCTTGGGATTCAAAAAATAATAAACAAGGTTTCTTTCAAATGTGCTTAATTCCCATTTCATAATATTGAGAAACTGAAATTTTTCACGTATTTCACTGGTTGCTTTCGGCAGATCGTCAGGATAAATTTC
This sequence comes from Pollenia labialis, assembly GCA_949318255.1. Taxonomy (NCBI): domain Eukaryota; kingdom Metazoa; phylum Arthropoda; class Insecta; order Diptera; family Polleniidae; genus Pollenia; species Pollenia labialis. The sequence continues at coordinate 26,417,776 of OX439142.1, read as the reverse complement.
AGTTTCTCAATAGTATGAAATGGGAATTTATCACATTTGAAACAAACCTTGTTAATGTTTTTAACAATTTTTATTAATTTACTAAACTTTGTGTCTAAAAAAATCACCATAAAATATAATTAAAAATTATTAAAAGATGCTTCATCAAGTAAACGTTACGCAAAACCAAACAAATGTGTAGTAAAAATAGTGGTTACTTGTGGGACAGAAAATATTTTTTCTTAAGAATCCTGTGACCATAAAGAATAATATCTTAACTTGATTTCGGCAAGTGATCAGCAGAGCATTTTGAAACTTAAAACCCGTTGCCCAAAATCAGGGAATTGTGATTAAACTTATAGTTGCATTCTCTTTGTTAACAATTTTATAGCATTTTAATTTTTAAAGAAACAACTGTAAGATTAGAAGAAAAAAAGAAATAAGTCAAATTCATTGTAACTCGACTTAAGCTTTTATACCTTGTGGACATAGATCTTAAAAACTAACAACTTACTAATTTTAGTGCGGTTACGAATAAATGGTGGTAACCTTAAAATAACCTTAACATGTACATTGTGCATTTATTTATTTTAATGTAAAAAAATAATTTGTTTTTTACAAAAATTTTACAGTACGGCTGGTACTGGGGTCCGCTATCAAGTGAGGCAGCGGAGAAAGTTTTGTCCAATGAGCCAGATGGAAGTTTTATAGTGCGTGATAGCTCCGATGATCACTACATATTTTCTCTTAGTTTCAAACTAAATAACTGTGTTCGTCATGTTCGAATTGAACAAGACCAAGGTATGAGTAAAAAATTAAATTTAAAGTTCTGTTTTGTTTTTAATGTGTTCGTGTAAATGTTCTATTTTATTTAAGGTACATTTTCATTTGGGTCGTATGCTAAATTTAAATCGCAAACAATTACCGAATTTATTGAAAAAGCTGTAGAGCACTCCCGCAGTGGCAGGTAAATTATATAAAAGAATATACATACACAAGTAAAAAACAATTGTATCATTATTTTTGTGTTAGATATCTTTTCTTTTTACATCGAAGGCCGGAACATGGACCAATGCGTGTGCAGTTGACAAATCCCGTATCTAGGTTTAAACATGTGCAAAGTTTACAGCATATGTGCAGGTATTAATACTGATATAATAAAAAGTGAAAATGCACACTTAATTGAAATTTCTTTTATTTAAAGATTTGTTATATTAAAAGCCGTAGTAAGGAAGGACTTAATACAAACATTGCCATTACCAAGAAGACTTTTAGACTATCTTAATTATAAGCATTGTTATTCAGAACAAGTTGAAAGTGATAGTTCCAATTCTCAGGTAAGCATATCAATTCCTAAACCATAGAACTGCTCGTTATTCAAAAAAGATTAAACAAACGTTTATTAAGAATCATTTTCATAGACCTCTATTAAATTTTAAATCTTTTTATTAATACTTACGCCATACTTTAAGATTAAAAACTTACAGCCGTATTCATAAAAATTTATTAATGGTTAATTAACCAAATATAAGGCAAAATTGCTAAAGTTGTATTCATAAACGAAAAATAGTCTATTAAACCTTCAATAAACCATTCATAAAGTAAGAAAATTTATTGTTCGATTTACCCTTCTTTAAACCAAAAATAAAATGAAATTTTGATAAGTGCCTGCATTTTATGATATTATTTTTGTGAAATATGTTCAAAAATAATGAAAAGAATGTTTTATTTATTAATATGGACATGTTAAATTTAACTAATTTTTTTTTTATTTTAGACAACCAATTTAAAGTTATATGTTTAATCATTAAAAACATTTTTATATGCTTTAAAAAAATATGTTCAGGGGCAAATGCAGATATTATCATTAATAACTTATTAAATTACTGAAAAAAGTTGTTTTTTTGTTTAAACTAACGAATTATTGTTCAAAAATATTGAAAAATATAGAATAAACAAATCATAATAATAGTGATGGTAATAAAAAGTAAACAAACTTTTTATTCGAATATTTTCTTATCGTATATTTAAAAATGGTTCAAACAAAAGTGTTTATGATACCTTTCTGCAAGATTTTGTTTAGAAACTAAAATAAATTGTAGTTTTATTTGATAAGAATAATTTTTAAGTTCTACAATTAAAAAATAACAATAAAAACTAATTTAATATAGAATATCATGTGAACCGAAAAGAATTTTCATGCATCACTAGCAATAAAATGGCAGTAAAATATAAAGAAAGTTGCCATACTTAAACACAAAATCGCCACAAACTGTTAATAGTAATAAAACTGTTAATGTACTTTTATGAATACAAATTTTTATAGGAGGTTTATTAGACAAAAAGCGTTTGATAGTTATTACATGCTATAAGCTTAAAATAAGAACTTTTTATGAATATGGCTGTTAAACTTTAAGGCTTAACCATTATATGCATAAGCTGGCTTAGGCATTCTGTGAATACATGCAAATCATATGTGTTAAACCATATTAAACTAACGGAAACTGTTTGTAACGTTTTTTGTAGCTGTCATTTGCTTAAGCATATTGCGTAACTAATCGCACATTCCGTACGGAATCAGATGTTTTTTGATTTTGTTTGTTTAAATGCATTTGAGAGGCTTTTCGTTAATTATGTTTATAAATACTATTAATTTAAAGGTCATTTTGTATTAATCGGTTAATCGCTCGATTAATAATCGAGAAGTTTTGGTTTAATTGGTTACTTATCGGTTCATTTTGTTATTGATCAATAAAAATTAAGAAATTTTAATAAATAAAAGTGCATAAATTGTTTATTATCTGGAGTTTATTAGTAAAATAAACAACAAATAACAAACATAACAATTGAAACACAGCCGAAAATAACGTTGCAAAAGCCACTTTTTGCAAAAACGGTTTTTTTGTAGATAACCGTTAACATTACTCTCTTACACCGTTTTAACCTCAAATCACCCAAAATTATGTACCATAACACCTTCAAAATAACATACAAAGAGTCAACTAGTGGAAGAACGTTGTAAGCTACTTACAAAATGATACAAAGTAAATAGTTTTGAAACATGGAATAACGTTTTAAACGACGCTTGCGTGGTGGAAGAACGTTTTAAATGACATCGCGATTGTGGATATGAAACGTTTTTCCTCTAAAAAAAACTTATATGCTGTAAATTTGCATGTAATTTTAATTTCTTGATATTGTGCATACAAGTTTTTATTATTATTATTTTTAATAATCTAAAGAAAAAAAAATTAAAAAATTTATAATCTTGCCTGTTAAAAACGTTTTTTTGCTCTCCTGAAAAATAATTATTTTGTAACTTAAAACGTAATTCGCGGCTATGCAAACAAAAGTCAATTTTAATCTGTGATACCAAAAGAAAGTTCATCTGTGATTTATTTTATTTTATTATTTATTTTATTTATTTTTGTGTTTTATGTGGTACTTGTTGTATTGTTTAAAAACAAATTTATTTAAGATTATAATGTAAAGATTATCTCCCGTATTCACAAACGATTATTAAATTTAACAAACGTTTATTAAGGATAATTTTCATAGTAAATTTGTTCTTTAAACCTTTATTAAATTTTAAAAATGTTTGTGAATACAAGCATATATATTCAATAAAATTTAAATCCCTGAGGAAGTTGAAAAAATCTCAACGAAACGCCGGAGGAGTAAAATTATGAATAAATAGTCTTTTATTTTGCATTTACTGTGACCTTGAAAGCCTGACTTAGGTAATTCTAAGAAAAAACAACATAATTATAGATAAGGTCAATAAATATTATACTAAACAAAAAAAAAATAATTCATAAATATTTTATACATATTTTTTAATATACCTATATACATACATATATAAAAATAAGTTGTCCTATGTTCGTCGTCATAACTCGTGAACCACTCAACCGATTTTCAAACGAGTATGTACATGCGTTGGAAAGGTCTACTTTCATGGATGGTTTATAAAAAAAACTCCCGATATTCAATTTTTTTAATGATGGTAGAAGCGCTGGGGTCAAGTTATTAACAAAATTCTCCAGTATTTCATTTTTAATTTTTATTTAGAAAATCCCGAGCAGCGCCGGGACTAAACAGCTAGTTAATATATATTATGTATTAATTAAAAAGTAAACTGTGAGATTAGTTTGTTATAATTTTTAAACATAGCGAAAATTCGTGAACATTTTTAATATTTCAAACAAGCCATAAAATTGATTAAAAATACCCAAGACTATAAGCAAAATTAGCGGAAATTCGAAAAAATTTGCTAATAGCGGCATGATAGAAAAGTTCAATACGTATTTATTAAAATTCGTTAAAGCCGTAAAGAATCAGAAAACTTACAGGAAAAAGTGCTTTTATCGCGAGCATGGCTAAAATTCGCTAATTTAGCAATTTTTATGGAATTTTTGCAATTATATTTGCATAATTTTTAATATTTTTAATTTTAAAATTTGGATTAAAAACCATAAATAGTTCAAAAAAAAAAAAAAAAAAACCACAATTCTAATTATTTGCATAATTTTTTTATGCCGCATACACTTCTGATGATAATCGAAAAGAAATATGGATTTAAGCTGTGGGAAGTGAATTATAAGCTGCAGAAATGGTGGGTACGATGTGGGGGATTTTGTGGAAAAAATTTTCATTTGAAATGTTATAATATGTCTGAATATGAGACTGGAACTATAATAAAATGTACCAATTTGAAATTTATTTGTGATGAATGTGTAAATTTTATTGAAGTAACAAATGAAAATTATTAAAACTTAATTGAGCGTATTAAAGAAAATGAAACAAAAATTACTAAGGAAATAAAAGAACGAGTAAAAGAAGTAAAAACAGAAATCGTCAACGAGTTTAAAAAAGGTTTAGAAACAAACACAAAAGAAACTTATGCAAGTAAATTAAAAAAACCAATGAACAGTGTTCCCGTTATTTTAAAACCAAAAAATTAACAAGATAGTCAACAAACAGAAAAAGAAGTAAAGGAAAAAACAAGTAAGAGTGCTATATTCGGCTGTGCCGAATCTTATATACCCTTCACCATGGTGCAATAAGAACAAAAAATTATGTGAACACCATTCTTAAGATATAAATAATTATATTTTGTGCCACGCCCACTTATCCAAACCGTCCACGTTATGTCGGATGTTGTGTTTTAACAAACAATTTTTTGGGAAATATGTTCTACTAAAAATTGCCGATGTTTTGATACATAAGTCGTTTCCATAGGTCATATGGCAGCCCTAAAATGTAGGATTGTATACAAATTTTGATGTTTTTTAGCCCATTTTTGGAGTACATATTTTGCTAATAAATTGCCCATTATCTAACCGATTTGATTGTTTTATATACCGGCGTGTTAAGGAATAATTTAATCACATTTATATACACTTGTATATGAATCGTTCAGTGGATAAAGGGAATGAGTCCATTTTTGGCTTTTTTGAGATTTAGCGTGGATACACTTCCTTTTATGACTAACGATGTATGGTAAAAATTTTGTTTTCGAATTTCAACGGAAACCCCTTTTTAAAGACAAAACATTTTTTTGTACGAAACACAAAATTTTTATTTTCAGTGGAAAAAGGGAATAAGTCCACGCTTGCATTTATATTGCATTAATCACTTGTTATTTTTGCTTTTAATCACTCTTATTTGTTTCTATTTCTTGCCTCTCTTCGAGCTTTCGCTACCTGCCAATTTTTTGTGTTCTTTAAATTGTTGTTGTACTTAGTTCATTGCTGCAAGAGAGCAGCAATCGGAAGCGTAACTGTAATCGAACTTAATGCTTTATTACATATGAATTCGACCTTTGATCGCTGTTATGATGTCGCTGTGGTTAGAAGAGTTTCTAATTTAGTAAGTGCAGTGAGTGCAGATCGGTCGTAACCTTCGTCGTAAGTTACAACTTTCCTGCCAATGCCCGTAATTTCTACAAATATATATCTAGCTGTGTATAGATATCTATGGTGTAACGAATTTTTCATAATTTTAACACGTATGTCTTACCTACTGGTTAAACTGTAGTGTATTTTACGTCATCGATTTTTGACAGTTAATTCTAAAAATTAATACAAATACAAATGTTGCCATTTTTAAAAGCAAACTTAAAGGAAAAAACACGACCAGATATCTGCTTGTAGAAATTAAGGCATAAAAAGCATTTGAAAAAGATTTCGTAAAAATATTTTAATTATTTCACCTCGCATATTAAGTAAGTAAAGTTGAAAAGTATTTTTTTTAAATATTATAAATATTAAAATTTACTATTTATAGTAAGCCAATATTTAGATGGATATTTTTTGTTTTTATTTTCGAACGAATGCTCAAAGTCAAAACATAATTAATTTGAATTTTTACGCTGTCGATTTTAACATCAAAAAATTTGGTGGACTTACACTCAATTTACATGATGAATTTTATGACGTCCAATTTTGGACGTCATTTTTTTGTTTGAAAGCAAGCGGTGTAGAGAAGAAAGAGGGGTAGAAAAATAGACATGATTTCTGTTTTCTCTTCCTCTTTCTTCTCTACACCGCTTGCTATCAAACAAAAAATGACGTCTAAAATTGGACGTCATAAAATTCATCATGTAAATTGAGTGTTATTCCCTTTTTCCACTGAAACTCTTATCAATAAAAACGCATTTGTATCATATTAACAGGTTTTGTGAACACATACACTTACATATTAACCTTATATATTTACAAATTGTAAAGGAAGCCCTAGCAATTAATTTTGCAATTTTAGTTTTGAGTTTTGTTGTAACAACTAGTTTTAAAGTCAACGTCAACTGTTCTGTCGTTTTTCTCCATTTCAACTTTTTGGACTCATTCCCTTTATCCACTGAACGACTCATATATTTTAACAAACTTAATTATAAAAAATAAAAATGAGTAATTTTTGGGAATTCAGTATTTTGGTTATAACTCAGCCATTTTGTAACCGATTTGACAGAATTATATACCGACGTGTTTAAAAAGAAATTTACCATTTAGCTGAGTTATAAAGCTTGGACTCGGGGAGATCTATGGGAGGTACCACGCCCACTTCTCCAATCCCGCACACATTTTGTTGGATGGTGTGTATTGGCTACCTAAATGTGTGTACCTAATTTGGAAACTTTGGCTTTTGCCGTTCCCCAGATATACAGCAAAAAGTAATAAAATTACAACAACCACAAGGGATTTTTGGAAAATATTAGGGGTAGTCGTGGTTTTTTTCTCATATCTCAGCCATTTGTGGATCGACCTTGCTGAATTTCAATAGCAACCGATGGTAGACTATATGTGACATAAATGTAAAACAACCTAGCCGCTATCATGTCTGGAGTCCCGGAAAACACATATCGAACGTAAGACGGACAGACGTACGGATATCGTTAAATCAACTTCTCTCCTCATAAGGACCCAGAATATATATACTTTATAGGGTCTAAAATCAATATTGTAGAAATTACAAACGGAATGACAAACTTATATATACCCTTTTCCACCTGAGGTGAAGGGTATAATTAAACCTTCAGCTCTGAACGTAGAAGTAAAGGGAATGACAAAGAGACAGTGGTTGATGGAGTGGTTACCATCAGATGTGAAAATTAAAATGATCGAAATATTTTGTCGGATGAGATAAAAGAAAAGATGGAAAGTAAATATGAAGTACAAATGCCAAAAAAGAAGAATCCAAAAATTGTAATTGCCAGGATGAACGAGGAGTTAGAAAATAGCAAGATAGTTGAAGCCATTAACAATCAAAACAACATTGATTGTAAACATTTAGTATGTTTGAAAGTTTATAAGTCCTATAAAAATCCTAATGAATACAACGCACTTATTGAAACTGACGGAGAAGGATTTGAAAAAATTATGGGTCAAAACAAAATTATTATTGAATGGGACAGGTGCTCAGTTTACGAAAGCTGTAAAGTATTGCGTTGTTATAAATGTTGGGGGTTCCATCATACATCAACATTTTGTGAAAGCGAGGTTAAAATTTGTGCTAAATGTAGCGAAAGTAACCATACTGACAAGGATTGTAAAAGTGATGCAGTTAAATGTATTAACTGTGTGAAAGCAAAGGAAAGGCTTAATTTAGTGGACGTTGATTGTAACCATGATTGCAGAAGCGATAATTGTCGTGTCTTGCAAAGGAAAAATAAATTGGAGGCAGAAAGAATTGCTTATTAGCAATAAAATTCAATTAAGGGGTTATATTTAAACATTGGTGGTATGTCTGCTAACTTTAACCAGTTAGAAGTTTTGTGTTTGGAAGAGGAATTCGATTTTATATGTTTAACTGAGACTCATTTAAAAGTTGAATTAAGGGATGCTGAATTCATGCTAAAAATCTATAACTTGGTTAGGTGTAATAGTACTTCAAGGCATACAGGCGGTGTTTGCTTCTGCATAAAGAAAAACTGGAAGGTAAAAGTTATTGAATGTACTGGTATAGACAAACAGATTTGGTGGTTAACAATTGAAATACAGAATAAAAACATGAAATATATTTTAACTGGTATATATGTATATGTAGGTATCCTAATCAACAACAATCTCCGGAAGGTGATTTTATCAAGTTTTTTGAAGAAGAAATAGAGAAATGTAGTGGGAATGATATGTATCTTATAATGGGCGATTTTAATATTGACTGGTTGAAAAATGATAGCCATAAAGTAAGATTGCAAAAAATAATAAATCATAATGTTTTAAAACAAATTGTAAATCAACCCACAAGAATAACGAGTACCACATCTACATTAATTGATTATGTTGTAACAAACATTAGAAATATGAATGCAGAAACCAACTTAAACATGAAAATTAGTGATCACGAGTCTTCGGAAATTACAATACCCATTAAAGGAGAAATAAATTTACCTTAAAGAAAAATGATAAAAGCAATGCGTTTTTTGAAATAACCTAATGTGTGGTGACATCTATAATGTTACTACAAATCATCCATGCAATGAATTATCTAATGTAATAGTTAATAGTATAAATAGTGCGTTAAGCCCAATGATAAGCATTAAAAATACAACAAGTCGTACGACAAATCAATGGTATAGTAATCAATTAAAATATCTGAAAGAAACAAAAGTACAACTTTGCCAGGTGGCGGTGTGGCATAACAATGATTTTCATTGCAACAATTACAAACAAATAAGAAACAAATACAAGTTAGAACTTTCGAAGGCAAAAAATAATTTTATAAGCAACAAAATTAGCAGCTGTTTTGACCAAAAAAGTATGTGGAAAACAATTAAGGAATTGGGTTTAAAAAAAGATAGTTCTAACGTACAGGAAATACATATTAATGGAAGGTCAGTTACTAATGAACAAGAAATGGCTAATGAATTAAATTCGATTTTCGTGCGCAGTGTAAATCAAATCGTAAATAGCATACCATTTGTTAGATATGAAAATTTAATTCAAGTAAATCCTCAGGCGGCACTTAGGGCATTGACGAATTATACGGTGCGATCGTGCCTGGTCGCTCGGTGTAGGAATGCTCTTAGGGAACTCATGGGGGCATTCAACGTAAGGCTGTGTTGGGTACCTGCACACTGCATGGTGGAGGGAAATGAAGTGGCGGACGAACTCGCGAGAGAGGGTTCGAATCTGGACTTAGTGGTGAGGGACAGGGGGGTAAAGCCTCACTTATGTTACTACTATGGTGTGATACGGGAGAAATTCCTTGATGATGTTAACCGGTCCTGGAGGGACAGAGTGGATTGCAGGGTGTCTAGGGCACTATGGCCCAGATTGGACGCGGGGGCAACCAGGGTTCTACTGGGATTGGACAGGAGTGGTCTTAGAACGCTTATAGGGTTATTGACGGGTCACTGACCCGTTGGGGCTTTTACGGGCAGATGGGACAACATCATACCGGACTTCTGCAGATTGTGCGAGGATTCCGAGGAGCTGGAGACGATCGAGCATGTACTGTGCCATTGTCCTAGGATGCAGGGTCTCAGACAGAAGTGGCTAGCGGATAGGTTTCACGACGAACTGGGGTGCATCACTGGATGTAATGCTTCTGTTGAGCGGACAGTAGAGAGGGAATTTGTTCTTCGTAGTACCTACTAACTTTCTTATTTTCTGGACTGTATCCACCTGATACTTCTTTTCTTTACCTTTCTCTTTTTCTATTTTCTTTATTTATTTTTCTATATGTTGAAGGGACTCACAATGGACCGTACTGGTCTCCGAGTGGAAGTGTGCCCTTGGGCACATAACCCTTCTAAACCTAACCTAACCTTACCTAAATCCTCATTTAAATTTTAAATTTGAGAGAATTAACAGTAATACGTTATATAATACTTTGAAAAAAATTAATAACTAGTGGAATCGGACGGAGGATTTTCAGTATTCTTCCCCGTGTCCGCTGCCTTAGCATCTTTGCTTGCCGTCTTTGGTATTGCCCCCTTATCCTCCGCAGCTCGTTCCGAGGACATGAGCGCCTTGGTCATCGGGGCAACGCCTCCCTTCTCTAGAAAGGAAGAGGCAATAGAATCATTTTGAGCTTTTACCTTTTAGTTGGCTATACATTTTTGTCGCTAGCTGGTTCAAAAGCAAATGTCAAAAAATAAAAATATAGAAAAAAGGGTTTGGCACAAACTAAAAATAAAATATTGGCTATTGTTAAAAATTTCAATAGCAGTGGCAAAAGCAAAAAAATAAAAACCTAGTTGATTTTTTTTTTTTTAAGACAGGTTTAATCTTACAAAACGTTTTTCCTGAAAAAAATATCTGATTTTTGATATGTACTTTATGTATTCACATATTGATAATATTTTTTGTTTAATAAATTGAAACTTTTAAAATAACTTTTACGTTTTTCTTTTTTTCAGATTTCCGGAGAAGGGTCTTTGTAGACTTGTTCAAAATTATTGTTTTAAATGTTATCAATTTATTTAAAAATTAGGAATAGTTACCGTATTTATAATATACTATAGTTATATAGTTAGAATTACAGTGCATAACAATTTACCGATTGTCTCTTATTATTGGATTATGTTAATAATTAAATTATTGCTGCTTACAAAGTATTTGTACTCGGTGCTATAATATAAGAAATTACAATTTGACTGAATTGCAAAAAAAAAAAAATACACAAAAATCTATATTTGAATACAGTATTTAAGTTAAGCGATTAAAACAACAGAATAACAAAATTATAACTGAAACAATTTTTATACATATATTTTGAAAATATATGTATTAATAAGTTTACCCATATTAAGTGATTTCAATTTAAAAAATTTAAAAAGATTTTACGAATACCTAACGAGTGTGAATGAATAAACCTTTTTCGAAATTGATATTAACTGGGTTTGAATGCGTAACCATGACTGGTTCAATGTTGAAATGTCAATTTCCGCACATAAATTTGTAGAATAAATAACAACAGCAGAGTTCAGTATTTGGTGCAAATGGTCTTGCGAAAGAGCAAATGAAAAATATCGTAGCACTTTTATTCGATCCTACGAACACTGTGTATTTTGTTGTTGGATTAAACGAACGAGTTACGATGTTTCGCATTTGCTCTTTCGCAAGACTATTTGCGCTGAACACTAAACATGTCACATACAGGCATGTTCTTAAAAGCACGTGGTTTACAATCACACGTGTGATATTGTGGTGTTCCTTTTTTGTGTTTTTCGGTGTGATTTTCAATTACCGAACGTACGGATATCGTTAAATCAACTTCTCTCCTCATAAGGACCCAGAATATATATACTTTATAGGGTCTAAAATCAATATTGTAGAAATTACAAACGGAATGACAAACTTATATATACCCTTTTCCACCTGAGGTGAAGGGTATAATTAAACCTTCAGCTCTGAACGTAGAAGTAAAGGGAATGACAAAGAGACAGTGGTTGATGGAGTGGTTACCATCAGATGTGAAAATTAAAATGATCGAAATATTTTGTCGGATGAGATAAAAGAAAAGATGGAAAGTAAATATGAAGTACAAATGCCAAAAAAGAAGAATCCAAAAATTGTAATTGCCAGGATGAACGAGGAGTTAGAAAATAGCAAGATAGTTGAAGCCATTAACAATCAAAACAACATTGATTGTAAACATTTAGTATGTTTGAAAGTTTATAAGTCCTATAAAAATCCTAATGAATACAACGCACTTATTGAAACTGACGGAGAAGGATTTGAAAAAATTATGGGTCAAAACAAAATTATTATTGAATGGGACAGGTGCTCAGTTTACGAAAGCTGTAAAGTATTGCGTTGTTATAAATGTTGGGGGTTCCATCATACATCAACATTTTGTGAAAGCGAGGTTAAAATTTGTGCTAAATGTAGCGAAAGTAACCATACTGACAAGGATTGTAAAAGTGATGCAGTTAAATGTATTAACTGTGTGAAAGCAAAGGAAAGGCTTAATTTAGTGGACGTTGATTGTAACCATGATTGCAGAAGCGATAATTGTCGTGTCTTGCAAAGGAAAAATAAATTGGAGGCAGAAAGAATTGCTTATTAGCAATAAAATTCAATTAAGGGGTTATATTTAAACATTGGTGGTATGTCTGCTAACTTTAACCAGTTAGAAGTTTTGTGTTTGGAAGAGGAATTCGATTTTATATGTTTAACTGAGACTCATTTAAAAGTTGAATTAAGGGATGCTGAATTCATGCTAAAAATCTATAACTTGGTTAGGTGTAATAGTACTTCAAGGCATACAGGCGGTGTTTGCTTCTGCATAAAGAAAAACTGGAAGGTAAAAGTTATTGAATGTACTGGTATAGACAAACAGATTTGGTGGTTAACAATTGAAATACAGAATAAAAACATGAAATATATTTTAACTGGTATATATGTATATGTAGGTATCCTAATCAACAACAATCTCCGGAAGGTGATTTTATCAAGTTTTTTGAAGAAGAAATAGAGAAATGTAGTGGGAATGATATGTATCTTATAATGGGCGATTTTAATATTGACTGGTTGAAAAATGATAGCCATAAAGTAAGATTGCAAAAAATAATAAATCATAATGTTTTAAAACAAATTGTAAATCAACCCACAAGAATAACGAGTAGCACATCTACATTAATTGATTATGTTGTAACAAACATTAGAAATATGAATGCAGAAACCAACTTAAACATGAAAATTAGTGATCACGAGTCTTCGGAAATTACAATACCCATTAAAGGAGAAATAAATTTACCTTAAAGAAAAATGATAAAAGCAATGCGTTTTTTGAAATAACCTAATGTGTGGTGACATCTATAATGTTACTACAAATCATCCATGCAATGAATTATCTAATGTAATAGTTAATAGTATAAATAGTGCGTTAAGCCCAATGATAAGCATTAAAAATACAACAAGTCGTACGACAAATCAATGGTATAGTAATCAATTAAAATATCTGAAAGAAACAAAAGTACAACTTTGCCAGGTGGCGGTGTGGCATAACAATGATTTTCATTGCAACAATTACAAACAAATAAGAAACAAATACAAGTTAGAACTTTCGAAGGCAAAAAATAATTTTATAAGCAACAAAATTAGCAGCTGTTTTGACCAAAAAAGTATGTGGAAAACAATTAAGGAATTGGTTTTAAAAAAAGATAGTTCTAACGTACAGGAAATACATATTAATGGAAGGTCAGTTACTAATGAACAAGAAATGGCTAATGAATTAAATTCGATTTTCGTGCGCAGTGTAAATCAAATCGTAAATAGCATACCATTTGTTAGATATGAAAATTTAATTCAAGTAAATCCTCAGGCGGCACTTAGGGCATTGACGAATTATACGGTGCGATCGTGCCTGGTCGCTCGGTGTAGGAATGCTCTTAGGGAACTCATGGGGGCATTCAACGTAAGGCTGTGTTGGGTACCTGCACACTGCATGGTGGAGGGAAATGAAGTGGCGGACGAACTCGCGAGAGAGGGTTCGAATCTGGACTTAGTGGTGAGGGACAGGGGGGTAAAGCCTCACTTATGTTACTACTATGGTGTGATACGGGAGAAATTCCTTGATGATGTTAACCGGTCCTGGAGGGACAGAGTAGATTGCAGGGTGTCTAGGGCACTATGGCCCAGATTGGACGCGGGGGCAACCAGGGTTCTACTGGGATTGGACAGGAGTGGTCTTAGAACGCTTATAGGGTTATTGACGGGTCACTGACCCGTTGGGGCTTTTACGGGCAGATGGGACAACATCATACCGGACTTCTGCAGATTGTGCGAGGATTCCGAGGAGCTGGAGACGATCGAGCATGTACTGTGCCATTGTCCTAGGATGCAGGGTCTCAGACAGAAGTGGCTAGCGGATAGGTTTCACGACGAACTGGGGTGCATCACTGGATGTAATGCTTCTGTTGAGCGGACAGTAGAGAGGGAATTTGTTCTTCGTAGTACCTACTAACTTTCTTATTTTCTGGACTGTATCCACCTGATACTTCTTTTCTTTACCTTTCTCTTTTTCTATTTTCTTTATTTATTTTTCTATATGTTGAAGGGACTCACAATGGACCGTACTGGTCTCCGAGTGGAAGTGTGCCCTTGGGCACATAACCCTTCTAAACCTAACCTAACCTTACCTAAATCCTCATTTAAATTTTAAATTTGAGAGAATTAACAGTAATACGTTATATAATACTTTGAAAAAAATTAATAACTAGTGGAATCGGACGGAGGATTTTCAGTATTCTTCCCCGTGTCCGCTGCCTTAGCATCTTTGCTTGCCGTCTTTGGTATTGCCCCCTTATCCTCCGCAGCTCGTTCCGAGGACATGAGCGCCTTGGTCATCGGGGCAACGCCTCCCTTCTCTAGAAAGGAAGAGGCAATAGAATCATTTTGAGCTTTTACCTTTTAGTTGGCTATACATTTTTGTCGCTAGCTGGTTCAAAAGCAAATGTCAAAAAATAAAAATATAGAAAAAAGGGTTTGGCACAAACTAAAAATAAAATATTGGCTATTGTTAAAAATTTCAATAGCAGTGGCAAAAGCAAAAAAATAAAAACCTAGTTGATTTTTTTTTTTTTAAGACAGGTTTAATCTTACAAAACGTTTTTCCTGAAAAAAATATCTGATTTTTGATATGTACTTTATGTATTCACATATTGATAATATTTTTTGTTTAATAAATTGAAACTTTTAAAATAACTTTTACGTTTTTCTTTTTTTCAGATTTCCGGAGAAGGGTCTTTGTAGACTTGTTCAAAATTATTGTTTTAAATGTTATCAATTTATTTAAAAATTAGGAATAGTTACCGTATTTATAATATACTATAGTTATATAGTTAGAATTACAGTGCATAACAATTTACCGATTGTCTCTTATTATTGGATTATGTTAATAATTAAATTATTGCTGCTTACAAAGTATTTGTACTCGGTGCTATAATATAAGAAATTACAATTTGACTGAATTGCAAAAAAAAAAAAATACACAAAAATCTATATTTGAATACAGTATTTAAGTTAAGCGATTAAAACAACAGAATAACAAAATTATAACTGAAACAATTTTTATACATATATTTTGAAAATATATGTATTAATAAGTTTACCCATATTAAGTGATTTCAATTTAAAAAATTTAAAAAGATTTTACGAATACCTAACGAGTGTGAATGAATAAACCTTTTTCGAAATTGATATTAACTGGGTTTGAATGCGTAACCATGACTGGTTCAATGTTGAAATGTCAATTTCCGCACATAAATTTGTAGAATAAATAACAACAGCAGAGTTCAGTATTTGGTGCAAATGGTCTTGCGAAAGAGCAAATGAAAAATATCGTAGCACTTTTATTCGATCCTACGAACACTGTGTATTTTCTTGTTGGATTAAACGAACGAGTTACGATGTTTCGCATTTGCTCTTTCGCAAGACTATTTGCGCTGAACACTAAACATGTCACATACAGGCATGTTCTTAAAAGCACGTGGTTTACAATCACACGTGTGATATTGTGGTGTTCCTTTTTTGTGTTTTTCGGTGTGATTTTCAATTACCGAACGCACACCGATAAACACAAAAATGTTGTGATTTGAGACCACCACAAAATCGCACGTGTGATTTCAAAAGTTCGTGATTTTTAGAACAGGCATGATGATTCTATTTTATTGAGTTTAATTTTATTAAATAATGACATGCAAATGCAAGAAAAAATATACACTTTCTACAAAATAGAATTTGTTTTTAATATATAAAAATGAAATTACAACCGAAATAACAAAATTTCTTAACAAATGTAAAAATACGTTGTCCACTCGTTATGTTGTTGCGAAGAAGTTTTTAAAATCTTCTAAAATTTCAATTATAAAGAAAATAAGTCTTACATTTTTTGTTATTATTTCAAATTAATAAATATGGGCTAAATTAAAGAGGCAATAAACAAAACTGTTACACATGTTTAACAAACGCATATGCACACATTACATCAACGATCATACACAAAAATCATTTTCGAAAATTAATTATTTAGTGTCAAGTAATCTGAAAAAAACATTAAATACAAAAAAATCTACGGCCAAATAAATATTATGATTTAATCATACACATATACATAAAACTATGTCTATTAATATTACAAGAAAAATGAGTACTAAATAAATCTTCTCGATGTTTACAAATGAAAATGTTTTAAAATTAATGGTCTATCTTCGATGAGTTGAAAATTGCTAACACAGGGTCTCCACCTGAGATAAGATATAAGAATTTTATATCAGCAAACGTCAAATTTAATCAAAGAGAGAATTATCTTACGTGTGGACTCTCAATTAGTGTTATTTCCCCCATTGGGAATAATTTTTTCCCTTTTTCACATGTTTGCACGGGAAAAAATTGTTCACGTTTCCCTTAGATTTTCTTATTTTATTTTTGCTAGGGAAGATAACATGTATGTAAGTAGTTCCTCCTATAAATCGCTAGATCCGTTAATAAGGCACAAACCGATGTATTCGTCAACAAAATTAAAAACAACAGGTCGATTGCCTGCGGATTTGTGAAGCTTTCGAAAGACGTGGAAAATATTTTACAACATAAAATTTAAAAAGTGCAAACAATTAAAGTTGTAATGAAACTATCCCTCCAATACTAAATATTTTGCTTTATTATTTTAACTTTTTCTTAAAATATATACATATGTAGGTGTATATTTTTAAACAAAATTTTCATTGGTTTTAAAATTTTTTTTTTATTTTTACTTTTACTGGAACCGATAGCGTAAAAAATTTTTCACATGAGATTCACGATTGCTTTTTTCCCTTCGAGGGAATGAAAATTTCATGAGAACAAAAAATTCCACTTGTTATTCACGATAGGGGTGAATTTTAATATTATAATAGTAATATTATAATTATGTTATGAGACAGTTGTTATGAGAAATACACAAGCATATAAAACAATTATAAGACGCTATCATAAAAATGTTTAATTTTTTTGTTGCAAATAGTGAAAATATTGTGATAAGTGTTTAAAAAATCCATAAGGGTATTCATTTCAAAGTTTTTTTGATAATAAACAGGCAGGTGCAAGGCCTAAAAAACACTTAATTGACAATATCTTTTGTAAGTTGTTGTTGTTTTTATTTTGTTTTTCTTAACCTACTTACAACTACAATTAATGTTGAGAGAATTTCAACTAATTCTAGTGGGGAATGTAAGATGAGATGAACCCACTGTTTATTGTTGATGTTGTTTTGTTTAAGCTTTGATATTATTACAAGTAGAACTGTTGCTATAATTCTTATACGTTTAACAGTTTTATTTGGTTTAATATCTTGTTTTTCTAAAATCTTTATGGATGAAGTTTAATGATGATCTGGCCTAAGCAACCAGTGAAATGCGCATAGGAATAGCTTATCCCATCAACAATAAATTTCAAGTGTTTTTATCAATAATAAAAACTGGGAATTAAGCACGAATAACAAAATCTTTTGAAAGTTTTTTGGTTGGAAAAATGGAAAACGGAAAAATTACACTCTTATTGACGTTAACTAAAATTGATAATATTTACGAAAATAAGGGTATGTAAAGATACATTTTCATGAAAACAATACAATATAAACTTTGCAATATTAAATTTCAGAAAAGTTTACTTTATTAATTTCATTTCTTTTTTTTAATTCTTTTTAATAACTTTTTTTATTGAACTCATTCTTAATATGTGTTTTTCTTTTTGAAAGTTAAATGGGAAAGAAGTTATGTTTAAAATGTTGTAACTATAAAAAATAATTTTTAAAATCCGAGTTGTACAATTCAAGAGTTTATAAAAAGAGATGTAATTTTTCGTACTTTGTATTAAAAATTAGCAATTTTTTATGAATGGCAACATCATTTCGTTTGACGTTTATAGTGGAAAATTACATCTTTTTATCCTGACTTTTTTACACTTGGTTATAGTGTGATAAAAATGTAACTTTTGGTGGAATTTTTTTTCTTGTGGTTGTTGTAACAAAAATTACATTTTTCCACTTTTCCATTTTTCCAACAAATAAAAAAACTGAAATGAATACCCTTCATATATTTTAAACTAAAAAAAGAATAAAAACGACACAAGTTTACTGTACAAGAATCAGTCGATTATGAAATCTTATAAGTTACATGTTCCCCTTGTTTAAGATTAACATGAAAAATGTTTCTCTCATTCTGTCGACGTTCTCTCATATTATATCAGATATTATCTAAGGTGGAGACTCAGTGTAACAAACGAAGAAGATCGTCTATGATGGTGTCTCTTTATACAATGGCGCAAGGTAAAATAGTAGTTTCAAAAAGCTATTTGTCTTTGCATACACTTTTATTAATACCTTTACAGTGGCATCCCTGCAATAATAGGACTAGTCCAAATACGCGTGTAAAATGTAGTCCACAAGGGACTAGGACTAGTCCAAAAGTAACCCAAACGTATGAAAAAGACATAGTCTATTTAACATAACGATGTCCTAGGGCAGGACCATAAGCCAGCTTTGGATTACAAAGGAGTAGTCTTAAAACCACTCCATTGTATACACAAGAGGATTAGTTTTAACTTCGTTTAAAAACGAAAACATGTCGTTAAAAAACGAAGACAAGTCGTCTCACTATTAACACTTTTTAACAATGACATGTTCCATGCTTGCATTACATCGGACCAGTCCATGGAGTAGTCAATTTAATCAATGGATCCCGTGGTCCAATATTATTTGCAGGGATATAACACACTCGCTATTTATTATTGAATGTGTAAAGCTGTAAATGATTTCCCTGCAGAAAAAGTACAATTTTATGAATTCCTTTTGACCTTAGACTGGTTGATTATCCGTCGTCCTTCCATATAAAAGGGTTTCCAATAGGTACTTGACGACATTGAATTTGATTTGTGAACGCACTATTTCACTGATCATCTGTTACTTTCCTTTTTTTCAGTAAACTCAACATTTTCATAACGGTAAAGTACACGAACGAACAACGTATGCAAATTATAAAATGTACAACCGAAGTTTGTAGTCGGTAACCGCAACTTTAATATCGTTAACTTTAATTTTCGGTCGTTATTCTAGCCCGAGTAGACAAGTAATAACAAGTGCAAACATTTGAGTCTACATATGGATTGTGTGATGCTGCCATGCCAGTGAGAACGGGTTGGTCGATGTGACGAAAATATCGCTGCCCTTCAGGCGACCGTATCAGTCGGTTCCGCGGTGTTCTCAAGAACTGGGCATCGCCAAGAGCACTTTATGGCGAATTTTGCGTAAATATCTTGGGTTAAACCCATACAACTCAATAATTGAAGCCGATGAATCATTTGACGCGACGAACGTTCTCCGATTGGGCTCTGGAGAAGATGCAACAAGATGATGAATTAATCGCAAAATCATCTTCAGTGACGAAGCTCCTTTTTTGCTCAATGGGATCGTCAATAAGCAAAATATGCGTTATTGGTTTGGTGAAAATTCACATATGCTTCATGAATCACCACTTCATTTACATAAAATAACTGTTTAGTGCGGTTTGAATGCCGGCGGCGTCATTGGGCGATATATTTTCGTCGACAAAAACGATCGTCACTTTACTGTGAATGGCAATCGATATTGCGCCATTATTACCGATGATTTTTGGCCCGAATTGGAAAACATGGACTTGGACGATATGTGGTTTCAGCACACGTTACAATCGATTTATTGAAGAGTAAGTTTGGAGAGCGTGTTATCTCAAGAAGTGGACCAGTTAATTGGCCGCCTCGGTCGTGCGATTTATAACCTCTAGACTTTTTCTTTGGGGCCACGTCAAATCATTGGTCTATGCCAACAAGCCGACAACGTTGAAAGAACTCAGAACCAACATTGAACGCAAAATAGCGGCCGTTACGACCGAAATGTGTAACCAAGTCATCGAAAATTGGGTAAACGAATCGGACGCTACCGACGTGCCCGCGGTGGTCATATGTACGAAGTCGAGTTCCATTCATAAATATTTTGATTGTATTTCAAGTCGATCATAAAGATTTGTAAGAATCCAAATGGTTTACGTTTTATTATAAAAAAGTTGTCAAGTCCTTATTTTAAAACCCGTTATCAACCTATTTATTTGTATATCCTTCATCACAGGTGGAAAGGTATACATATACAGTGAGTCTGGTGGCAAAATTATATTTTTAAATACGATTATTTTAAAAAGTAATAAACGGTATGGAGGGAGGGTGGCTCCGTTAGAATTATCGATTGTCCGGATTTATCAGTCATGATGTCGCAGTGGTCGAGTGAGCATCGCGCGTTCGCTGTAGAGTAATGATTCTTACGTAATTGCTCGTCGACAATTTTGTTCCGTTGACTCTTCCTCCTCCTCCGCCAGATTTTCCTGGTTTCCCTACAGGTGGCTCCATCAAGCCATCTCTAACCAGCAGAAATATGACACTTTTGTGCAATAAGTTCCTTACTCCTTGGGAGTGAAACATCTATTTTAAATCGTTTTGATTCAAAGTGTTGCCTATATGCGAGTCCGCCATAACGATTCCATGTATATCCCTGTGACGGGCGATCCACTTAGGGTAAATTCTTAATGTCTCGCTATCTCCTCCAGAGACCTCCGGCATTCTTGGACAATTTTTCTCCAGTGATATGATGGCCGCCATGCTATCTTTAATAATTTGAATATCCCTGCCGCGTCTGTGTAGATGGCCATTATTTCGACCTGAATGACACTGCAGTGATCCGGCAGCCAAATAGAAATTCTCCAGTTTAGCTGCTCGGAGAATATGCCAGAGCCGACACCGTGCTGACCCATTAGTGCATATCTGAATCACATTCGCGGGAATTTGTTCGTCACCATTGTGAACCATGTTTTCCAAAATGCTTATGGTGAAGCCCGGATCAGGTGTGACATAATCAACATCCACGCGCAAATTTATCTCAAACAGTATTTTAGCATGTCCGATTTTGCAATCTCTCCATGCTGCAGTGGCCCTAAGTCTTACCGCCGTCTTCGCAGCTAGCCTTTTCGCCAAAATGTCTGGTGGTAACCAGTTCAGGATCGTAAACAATGCCTTAGAGGGGGTTCTAATGGCACCTATTACCGTTATCGCCACCATTCTCATTGTACTTTGAAACCTAGTTTGATGGCTCTTCACCTTGAATGCAGCAATATAATGCAGTTGCAGCCTTAGTAGTTCTGGAAATAGTGTTTATCTTCCCGTTCAGTTTGCTGTCCAATATTACCCCAAGATACTCGGCACTGTCGGACAGTTCCAGTGAGACCCCATTTATCCTCGTGGTATCAAATTTGGAAATTTTGTATCTCCGTGTAAAAAGTACCAGTTCTGTGTTAGCAGGTTTTACATCCAGTCCACATCCCTGGCAACATTTTGTTAGGACGTCCAATGCGGACTCAATAAGTTCAGACTATAGTCTGGGATCTTTACCCATAGCAACCGTTCTGCAGTACGTCCTTTCCATGGCCCTGAGTAGGGTATTTAGATTCCAAAGTTAAGGTGACAGTACACCAACTTTCGGGGTGCCCCTAGTCGCAACCTTGGAAATGTTCGAGGGGCTCAAGTTGGATTCGAAGTGCAAGAAACTGCTGACAAATTTAATGATCGCTGGGTCGATTTCCAAAAGTCTCTTAGCGTAAATAACCGATTCAGGTCTAACTTTGTCGAACGCTCTCTCAATATCCAGGAATGCAACTAAAGCAAATTCTTTGCAGTGCAGGGATCTCTCTATGTGGCCCACCAATAAGTGAAGCGCAGTTTCAGTGGGCCTTCCCTTCGTGTAGGCGTGCTGAGCAAGTGACAAGAAATTATGACCTAACGATTATCTAATATGAATATCCAAAATCCACTCCAGTGTTTTCAGTAGAAAGGAGGAAAGACTATTTGGTTTAAAGTCTTTAGCCATAATGTGAGATGTCTTCCCTTCCTTTGGCGATTAAGACGATCTTATAGACTCAGGCAGGCTCTAAATATCGCCAAGAGCCGCTGTGGCATTATCCGGGCCAAGAGATTTTAAGGAATGGAAGCTTTTGACCGTCCATTCGACACAATGGCGAGTTACCGGAATATTAGAGATATCTCGACCGCCACTAAACGTGTTCTCCCTAGGCACATCATCAGCACAACCTTTAATGTGTGCATTCATCAGGAACTCAAGAGTGTCCCGACTGTGGTCCATGATCCATCTATCTTCTGTATATATGATGGCATAGCTAGTTTAGAGGATCAAATCTTGTCTGTGAGGAGTTTTCCACGTCGCTGCAGAATTTCCTCCATGACTGATCAGAGAAGGAACAGTCTTTTGACACGAACCAATCATTAATCATATATGAGAACCTATCGCTAATAAGCGTAAAATCGAGAACTTCCCTTCTGTTAGCCACAATAAAGGTGGGTTCATTACCCCTATTAACTTCTGTTTGTTAATTTTCTACAATGAAGTTCAATAGCGACTCATCTCGTATATTGACATCCGAGTTTGCCCAGACGGTGTGATGTGCATTAGCGTCAACACATATTATAATGTTTCGCCTGTTGGAATGTGACATCACCTTCCTAGTTAAGGAGTTTGGAGGATTATCACCCTGGTCATGTGCCATGTAGCATTTTATAAGCCACACTGTACGGGTTTTGTTTTCCACTGCGACAGTGCAATGTCCTAATCGCTTATATCAAAAATAGTAAAAGCTTTAAGAATGCTTTTAACCATAATACGGCTGCGTACAGGATACTATTGCCGTCTAAACTGAGTCCGCAAACCCTGTCTTTATGCAACAATGGTTCTAGCGCCGCTTTAGAGTGATGAAGGTTGATCCGTGTAACCTTCATCACAACTCATCGCTATGGACGTCTGTGAAGTTGGCATCTTCTGGGTCGTCGTCCGATTCCAGAAGGATGTTCTCATCGTCTGCCACTTCCAACTTGCCAAAGAAGTCACTCATAAGTCCAATGACCTATAGCTCTCAGAGGTTGCTGTGGTAGTCACCGGAGCTTGAGGTTTCTCTTCGTCGTCACATTTGTAGGCACGGAGGAAGATAGTTCCTCCCCTATGTCTTCCTAAGTGACGGCAGAGAGTCACTGCTTATTCACCCCTATCGTGAATAACAAGTGGAATTTTTGTTCCCATGAAATTTTCAGTCCCCTCGAAGGGAAAAAGGCAATCATGAATCTCATGTGAAAAATTGTTCACGCTATCAGTTCCAGTGAATGTAACAAAAAAGAAGAAAGATTAGGAAATATTAAAAATCAATGAAATTTATGTTCAAAAATATTTACGTATATATTTTAAAGAAAAGTGAAAATAATAAAGCTAAATGATTAGTATTGGAGGGATAGGTTGATTGCAACGTTAGTTTTTTGCATTTTTTAAATTTTATGTAGTAAAATATTTCCCAAAATTCTGCCACCACGTCTTTCGAAAGCTTTACAAATCCGCCGGCAATCAACCTCTTGTTTTGCATTTTGTTGACCAATATATCGGTTGGTGCCTTATTAACGGAAATAACCCTTAATATTCGATTTATAGGAGAAACTACTTACATACATGTTCTGTTCCCTAGCAAAAATAAAGTGAGAAAATCTAAGGGAAATGTGAACAAATTACGAGGGAAAAAACTTTTCACGATAAGGGGAATTTTTTCACTTGAACATTTTTTCACGTTATTATTCTCTTTTGAATGACCTTTTTTCATGGGAGTTTTTCATGATCGCAAATATGTGAAAAGGGGAAAAATTACGAGGGAAAAATTATTCACGATAGGGGTGATTATAACAGTGGCCTTCCTGGATTCTTCGACAGAGTCAGAAACCCTCAATACTTTCCAGTCCTGTGTGGGTAGCTAGGGGTTATTGATCTGTATATTTCCAGAACTCCTTGGGGTAGGATGGCTCAGCAGGGATCAATGATCACCCAAATGAGGTGGTATTTTGCCACATCCTTAAACGATATAGTCTGCGGCCGTTGAGGCATGTTCTTAGACCTATTAGTCGCAGGGTGTCCTCCCCTGAACGTTGCCGTTTAGACGCTGCTACAGTTAGCTTCCGTACAGGATTGCCTTCCTTTGCAGAGGGGTGGATACGTTGTAAACCTTCAATATGGGCTTAAGCCCATTGGAGAGAGCTTTTTTCCTGCTCCTTGAGCTCACAAACCTGATTTACATCAAGTCGGCTTACGATTTTATAGGCGCCTGGTAATGAAGGTCCGTTTTGACGGATTTATGTGCCTAGGGGTTTGTTGGGGAAGTCGTAGAGGCCGAGGGAAGTGCTTCGGGGGCATTGAAATATTTTTTGTGTGCTCTCCTTGCACAAGATTCGGCACATGGGAAGCTTGTTTGTTCGACATACTGAGTTTGTACCGTTAGACCTGCACCCGAGGAAGGTAGTTGACGGGATCTTCTCCCGTACGCACCTGGGAAGCCTTAGAGGTACCTGGTTTCTAAGAACCCTGTACCAAGCTTGGTTTACTACCACCTGATGGCTTAGTCGTAATTTTTTGCGCCCATGTAACAGACCGACTAGCAGAGTCTGGCGCTACCACTCTGCTAGTCTTGCCTTAGTAGCTAACAATTTACTACAGCCTGAAACCGACGTTGTAGCTGGATCTACGGAGATTATAAAGCCCTTTACCGGATACGTAGGGCATGATTTTTCGAACATTCTCGTCACTACCGCTACATCGCTCATAACTACAAGATGACTGACTACCCATTCGCGAAGGAATACTGATCTGAGACCGTATAAACTATATATAGGTCAATTGCAAACTAAATGTTATTATGCTCTCCCCGCTGTTTCAAAAAGGAGGGTAGGCATTGAAGAATATGTATGTCAGAAGATAAACATTGCCCAGGTTTTTAATATTTTTTTCAATATTGATTGATAACAGTATTGTATTGATCTCTCAAACTCGTGCTATATAAAAAAAACCTTGTCTTCAGCTACATTTTTTGATAAGCAATATTAAAAAATTTTAAAACAAAGTAAACTGGAAACATATATTAACTGTTTTTAAAATAATGTAATTATTTTTAAAATTTTGTTCTGTTTTTATTCCTAAAACATTGTGAACGCGGATGTGGATTTTTGAAAGAATTTTTCCCCCGCGCATTGTCGTGAAGGACACGCTTTTTTAATTTTTTTCATATACTAATATACTCGTCGCATTGAATTGAAGTGCATTAGGCTAAGAAAGTGTTTTCTAAAAAAAAATACGAAAATTAAAGAATTAAAAGAAAGACAATCAAGTGAAAGGTTTTTAATTCTGTTTTAGTATAAAATGGTAAGTACGTGTAAAAATGTTGGAGAAGCAAGCACCTAAATTGAAAAAAAAATTAAGTTTAGTCATTGCTTCATAAGTTTTAAGCAATTTTTGTCGGTTTTATTACATTTGCAAAATAAACTTCTTAAAAAAAACCATATAAAGTTGTAAATGTCTTAAACGCCACTTTCAAACTTTAATTTCATTTTAGCTATGCAAATGACGTTTTTTGAAAAAAAAGATCTGAATTATTAAATAACAAGTTCTTGAACATTAGAGAAAGGTTTTCAGGGGTGTGCTGGAAATCGCAAACGTGAAACGCAAGAATTTTAAAAGTAGTTCTTAGTAAGATTTCTGTAATAAAAGAATTTTATGACAAATACTAAACAAATATTTCCCTATTAAACCGGATTTTAAACCATAAATTATAAGAATTAGGTTTAAAGTTTATTAAAAACAACTTCCAAATTCTTGCGTTTGCTATTTCATGTATTTTTGTAACTTCATGTATTTTTGCATTGTGCCGTTCAAGACAGAAAGAAAAGTCTTCGTGTACGTTTTAATTAAAATTGACCCATATATGTATTCCGAGTTCTAATGAGAATCGAAGCTGATTTAATAAGCATATTGGTTATCAATACACAACCTCGCTACAAAAAAAATTGTCGTGATTGGAGAAGTGTCACCTCCCGTACAAAGATTTTTTAGATTGCTGTATATCTGAAGAACGTCAAGAGCCAAAGTTTCCAAATTAGGTTCAATCATCTTGGTTATCAATACACAACATCCGACAATATTTTTTTTTTTTTTGTTTGCAATATTATTTATTGAATAACGCAGAAAAAAAACATGGTCACTACGACCATTTTTGTTCATATTTGCCTAATATGTTTACCCCAATAAATTTATTATGGTCCTAATCAAGGCCCATCTATCGGGTCTGCTTACTTGTACAAAAACAAAAAACGATTCTTTTTAGTTGTCAAAAATTAACTACCACATATACAAAACAAAAGGAAAAATCGTGTATGTGTGGCATACCATAAACGCCCAGCAAATAAAATTGGACCACCTGACCCATTTTGATAAAATGGACTACTCCATGGACTGGTCCGATGTAATGCAAGCATGGACCATGTCATTGTTAAAAAGTGTTTGTAGTGAGACGACATGTCTTCGTTTTTTAACGACGTGCTTTCGTTTTTAAACGACTTCAAAACTAATCCTCTTGAGTATACCATGGAGTAGTTTTAAAACTACTCCCTAGTGGTCCAAAGGTGGGTTATATACCATGGAGTAGTTTTAAAACTACTCCTTAGTGGTCCAAAGGTGGGTTATATGATCCTCTCCTAGGACATCGTAATGTTAAATAGACCAGGTTTTTTCCACACGTTTGGGTTACTTTTGGACTAGTCCTGGTCCTTTGTGGACTACTCTTTACACGCGTGTTTGGACTGGTCCTATTATTTGCAGGGCGTAAACAAACGTATACATGCACATGTAAGCAAAGTGTAAACAACTTTTGACAACTAAGGGTGGGTTTTTAACATGGAGATTAGAGATTTAGTCATCTTTTATCTGTGTTTTTAGTTTTTAAGATGAGGATTAATTACTTTTATTTGCCAGTTTAAGCGGCCAATGTTGATGGTTTAAACTTAATCATCAAATGTCAACACATACACATGTATAATAAAAGCAGCTGTTAATTTTTTTTTTTAGAAAACAGAAAAATGTATTATTCTAGTAAAGATGAAGACTTTAGTGATTCTGAAACATATGAAAACCTAAATAAAATAATTATAAGAATTAATTTTCTTTTTATAAGAATTAAAAGGGCGAAAATTCTTCTGTATAAAATGCTAAGTGGATTGATAACAAGTTGCCATTTTTAAATATTTTGTTGCCATTTGTTGTTATTCAGTATGGCAATGCTGCGAGGTTTAAACTACCTCTTAAAAACGGCAAACACAATTAGTACTCGATTAAATTTATTCTCAGATTTATTAATTATAGTTTGCCGTTAAGATTAAACTCGATGTTAAAAACCCACTCTAAAAAGAACATAAACAATGATCATCAGGCTTCTTGCGCAAACCTTTTCAATGGGCCAGGTCATAATATAACTTGAAAAAATATTTTTTGTCCGTAACATTTTTAAAATCACTATAATAATATTATATGGTGTTTTACACCTTAAAAGTTACTCTGATCTATCTAACATATTAAATTATGTGAAATGTTTGCTACTAACATATTTTTAATTTCAACTTTAGAAATAAAATCATAATATAAGTTTCACACAAAAGGTATTTGTAGTACCATATTTTTGTTTGCTTTAAAACGCATTCTCTTATTGAGCAAACATTTATTGTCAAAACAAACGATATGTATTTACAAAGGAAAAAAAATTATTCTCACGTCATTTACGTCTGCAAGCATCAGCTAATCGTAAAACTCAAATTATTACACAGTAATTAAAACTTTTTTCTCGGAGAAAAACTGCAAAACTTTTATTAAAACAGGTAAGTAATTTAAATATAATTATAAAAATACATACCAGTGTTGCCAAGTTAGGGATTTTCACCCCAAATTTGGGGTTTCCATGCTTAACCTACTCTCAAAAATCAACAAAAAGTCTCTCAAATGTATTTTGCAAAACCAATTAAAAAACATTTGATTCCGTATGGAATGTGCGATTAGATTCGCAAATGACAGTTTCATTAAACTTAGCAAAAAGTTCCTTAAGTTCAAAATGGTTAACATGTATTCGCAAATTTGCCTAAGCCAACTAAAGCACATTATGGTTGGGCATTTAGATATTCTTTAAGCAATGAATCTAAATTTTTATCCCGTCTTCTGAAAGCTTAAATTATTTATTATGAAAGCGTGCACGTGGTCGAGAGGGGTGAAAATGTACTAGACATTTTTAATATATTCTGTTTTTCTAAAAGTTTTTTTTATGTAAGTTCATATATGGGTGTTTCTCTGGTTATGCACGCGACATTTGTACGCGTTTTATTGTGTTTGAATATTAAAAAAATAGAAGTGGATTGGAATTTTAGAATGAATTCTAGAATCGTTACATTGTTTGTGATGAGTTCTTTCTAAAAAGTGTATACTATAATGGTAAATTGAGCACTGGGTACCCAAATGCCATGCAATCAAAGTTGACTTACTCACGTTACAAAAATAGAAGTGCCTTTTAGGGCCGTAAGAAAAAGTGCGAAAGTAAGTGAATTGTAGGAGGTTTTTATTTCGGAAAAAATGTTTTTATAAAGGTTAGTACTGGGCCTTTATAATCATGTTTTGTTCAAAAGCAACTATGCATGGGTTGACGAAGAAAAAAATAAATTGTAAATTACGCACGTGACATTACGCATGTGACACTTTTTACCTTCATACATATTTTAGTAATTTTACATATATTTTCAGAAGTTTTTAACAAAAAAATTAAACTCTTATTCAAAAATGAAAAATAAAAATATACTACAAAATTAATCCAACTTAATTTTTTCCTTGAAAAAAATTATGCGAGCGCTTTGATTTTTTAAGTCACGGTGGACCATTTCAGAGAAAAACCCATATGTTAAAATATAGTTACACACATACTTATGTTAAAAATTAAATTAATTAAAATGGTATGTATGTTTAAAAAAAATATTTAAAAAATTATTCGTTTTTTTTTTGGGGTTTTTTTATTTTTTCTCAGTACAAATTTAGGGGGTAAATTTTTTGATTTGGGGTAATTTCTTTAGATTTACTTGGCAAGACTGATTATGGGCCATTATGTCTGAACATATATTGTTACTTAGTCTAGGTTCACACTATGAAAGTTTTCTTTCAGAAAGTGTGAGTTTATTGGTGAGAGGGGAGAGAATAACAGCATGTTCTCTTCCTCTCTCACCAATAAACTTAGCCTTTCTGAAAGAAAACTTCCATAGTGTGAACCCAGACTTAAGACGTGTTTGATACAATCATAACCACAAACAATAATGATAGTTTGCGTTTGTGATTGCCTCAACCATGATTTTACTTTGCGTATTATTAAATATACATATATTAAATATGAAATAACAACAATTAATCAAATCTTAACCTAATACTTCATTTTATGTCCCGCCAGTGCCAGACAACAATTTTCTTCATCACGAGTTCTGTTCACATATGTTGTAGGTGTTTATCACTCATCTAATTGGATAAATGCTGCAGTGTCTCTTCTTCTTTAGCGAATGTGGCCGCTATCATTTAAAATATTTAGAGCTAGTGGGTTCGGATGCAGTTCGAGCCTTTTTAAGTATTTTACTGCATATTTCGTAATCATAATTTTTACTAAAGGAACATTTAGATCCTGGTGAATATTTGAATTTTTAAAATACCAAGGGGCAGCTGTGATTATTCAAAGAAGTTTATTTTGGAGCCTTTAAATTTTTTCGATATTAGAAGCCGAAGCAGTGCCCCATAACGAGACTAAGAACAGAGTTTCTTCCAATAAGCCAATGAATTTGTATGGGTTTTAGTTTCATTTGAGTTAATGTTGCCACTATATGGCTTTTCCACGTCAAACGGCGATCTAAATGTGTACCGAGATATTTTACATGCGAATTTTGAGGTATTATTTGATTATTGATTTTAATAGGGGGGCATGATTCCCGACGCAAGGTGAATGTTATATGTACGCATTTTTGCTCATTGACTTTTATCCTCAATTGTTTTAACCATATTTCTGGTTAAAATATATGATCCTGTAAGTAACGTGATGCTTCATGACGGTTTTTGTGCACGCTTAGAAAAGCTTTGTCGTCCGCAAATGTCGAAGTTTGTGTGTAGTTGTTTGTTGGCATGTCCGAAGTATAAATTAAGTCTAATAGGGGGCCCAGAATGCTGCCCTGTGGGACTCCAGCGCCAATTGGCTTAGGTGAACTAAAGAAATTTCCTTCTTTAATAATTAATTGATGACCGACTAAGTAGCTTTCTAGCAGCTTGGTGTGTTTGCTGGTAAATTTTACTTCAATTTATGTAATAAGCCTTCATGCCAGACTTTATCAAAAGCTTCAGAAACATCGATGAAGAGAGCGGAACAATATTTTCTTTCTTCAAAGGCTTTTCTTATGGCGTTTACTTTACGATGGGTTTGTTCAATTGTGCTGTGTTCTCTTCTAAAGCCGAATTGGTGGTTAGGAATAAATCTATTTTTACTTAAAATTGGAGTTAATTTTGACACTCACAGCCTCTCAAGCAGCTTTGAAATATTAGAAAGTAAGCTTATAGGCCTATATGAATCAACTTTTGTGTGTTTCTTTCCTCGTTAAGGTATCATGGTGACTAAGGAAACCTTCCATTTTTGAGGATAGTATTGAAGACGTAAAATAACATTAAAAACTATAAAGAATAATTTTCTTTGCATTTTGTTGCTGATCTTATTAAAACCAGGGGCTTTTTTGGGGTTTAATTCACAAACAACCTTTTCGATTTCTCTTATCTCAAGCACAGCTGCTCTAGCAGGAACAGGTGGTAACTCGACCGCAGTATCGTGGGATATATTTGGGGTAAATACGTTTTTTAAACGATTGACAAACAGATTTCCCTTTTCGTTATCATTTCTTGCCCACTTTCCGTTCAAGTTTCTTAATGGTGGCTTAGAGACAACTGGCCTTTTTAGATTTCAAGCTGCACGCCATAATGAGTAGTCTGATTGCGGAGTTGCATCAAGTTCCTTAAGATATTTTTGCAGAGAAGCCGTTTTCTGAGTCTGTAGTAACTTTCTTAGCCTTTTTGTACACTCTTTTAATAAACTCTTAAGTTGAGGGGATCTGTGCAATTGCCACTCTCTTCGAGCTCTTCTTTTTTCAGACAGGAGACGCTCAACATCTGTGGAATAAATTTTAATATTTTTAGTTTTTTTTGGGGTAATACTGGAATGTTGCACAGATAGCTTCAGAAAACTGTCAAAATTAAGAATAGCGCGATCTACGTATTCCGGTGTACTAAGCGGAATATTTTCTGTGCAATGGGTGCTGAGATATTTTTTATATTTTAGCCAATTGATTTGTGTAGCTGGCGTCGCTAAGTAACCAGTTGGAGATACAATTCTATTGGGGTTCATTAATGTAACAATTGTTGGTGTGGAAATAGTATTAAATAGAACATGACCCTTTGGTGATATAAGTCGGGACCCCCAGAAGGTATGTTTAGCGTTATAATCGCCAGCGGCCAGGAAACTGGGTCCAAATGATTTAAAATATTATAATATTGGCCTTCTGATATTGAATATAGGTGGGGAGTATAACGCAAATGTTCGTTGCTTGGGGATAATCTTCACGATGATAACCCATTAGGTAGTGTTTGACTCTGGTTTTTATTAAAATGGCAGAATCTCCACAAACTCTATCTCGGGGGTCCTTTGTATCATATAGTATATAACTTTTTATTTTAAACGTATTTTTTGAGATCAAATGAGTTTCAGAAACCATCATGACAGCAATTTCTTTATTTTTAAGAAAGTTTTCTAATTCATTTTTATGTTGGCGGAAGCCGTTTGCGTTCCAAAAACAAATTTTTATACGGTTTATGACAAAATGTGGGAGGGAATTCAGAAGAAGCCGTGACACAAAGTAAATTTATTTTTATCTAAAGAACGGTAAGAGAAAAATTGTATAACTTTGGTACACACAGGTGGGTTATCAATACACAACCTCTCTCAAAAAAATGTGCGGTATTGGAGAAGTGGCACCTCCCATACAAATAAGAAAGAGATTTCTGTACATCTGGAGAATTGTAGCAGTACATGTTTCCAAATTTGGTGCAAATAGCTTCAATGCCAATGCATGACATCGGGCACCAAGCTTGCGTGGCACTAAATACATTTCTTTATATCTGGAGAACGGTAGGAGAAAAATGTTCCAAATTTAGTATACATAACTGGATTATCAATACAAAAAATCAGTCAAGAAATGGGTGTTGTTAAATAAGTGGGCGTTGCACCTAGCACAAAATAGATCACAAACACTCAATTACAAAATTTAAATCTAATTTCTTTAATTTAAAAAACAAATAAACTAAAAATAACGAAACAAATTTATATTTTGCCTAAAGGTATTCCAATTAGTATTCAAAAATGCAATAAAAATAACGCACGAAATCTTTACCCCCGTTTCCACATGCAAGTGCAAGTTCGAAAAACTCGATACACTCAAGGCCATGTCAGATAAAACTTCTTCGCTTTGCGTGACGTTTCTAACTTTGACAGAAAAGCGTAACGCAAACGCTGTATGTCACAATAAATACATTGACAACACACACGAATTGTTTGTTAAAATTAAATAATTAAATAAAAATTATACTAGCAGACTGTCAAAGCGCGCAAAAAATGATAGTTGCCTAACTTTTCGCTTCGCTCTGCGTTAAAAGTTCTTTATGTGACATGTTTCGTATAAGTATGAATATTTTATCTTGGATGTCAAAGCGAATCTCTAACGCAACGCGAAGCAAAAGTTTTATCTGGCATGGCCTTCACACTTTTTCACTAATATTCACACAATTGTCATTTGGAAGTTTTAAAAAGGCAAAATTTTAAAGAAAGTTTCAATAATTTTCTAACATTTTTCCTTACAACTAAAACTAAATGTAGTAAATTCTATAAATAACAATACAAAATATAAACCTACAAGTGGCAAAACATATACATATATGTATATGTTTTGTATAACTATGGTACTATAAGTATAAGTACCACGTGAAGTTTTGCAAACATTGAAAACAAAAAAATTTGTTCCATACATCTTTCAAGGTATATTTATAGCAGGTAGCCGCGAGATTACAACAATTGTACAATAAAACAAACAACAGGGCTTTTTATTGTTGTTATGCGATACAAACTGTCAAAAAGCAAAGGGGCTGATAAGAGACAAAAAAGACAAAAGATAAAGAGAAAAAACTTGTTTACTTGTTTGCTATACAACATTTGACAGTTCGTATCGCAAAACAAGCAAATAAAAAATAAACAGCTGGCTTTCCGAGACTACCTGCTATAAATATACCTTGACATCTTTTTTAACTGTTAATAAGTAACGCTTTTTTATTAATCCAAGTGTTTGCCTAATGGTCGAAATTCGGCCAACAATTTTTTTTTAATATGAAGAAAATATAGTGGATCTATTTGGCGAAGGACCAAATATGCTATGTTCCACGTTAGCGGTTGACACACAAAGAAAGATATCGTTCTTAACTGGTTTGCCTGTTCCGATTTATGTATACGATTTATATGGTCGAAATATTCGAAAACCAGTTTCTTGAAAATGTCGAATTATCGACCACATTATTTGTATACCCTTCACCATAGGTGGAAATGGGTATTTATAAGTTTTTCATTCCGTTTGTAATTTCTACAATATCGATCTTAGACCCTATAAAGTATACATATATATTCTGGGTCCTTATGAGGAGAGAAGTTGATTTAAATATGTCCGTCTGACCGTCTGAAATTCAGCAATATCGGTCCACAAATGGTTGAGAAATGACCAAAAAACCGAGACTGCCTCTAATTTTTCCAAAAAAGTCCCTTGTGGTTGTTGTTTTTTTGTAGTTTTATTTTAAACAAGCAATTATGCAAACCCATAAACATTTATGTATGTACATTAGGGTGTTTTTTCAAAATCGATTTTCGAATTTTAAAGGTGCTCACATCTAGAATTGTGCAATTTAGTGTTTAAATACAATTGCGAAAATTTTAGCTCATTCGGACTTTGCTTTCCCGTGCCTAAAGAGCCCCAAAGTTTTAGAAAATGACTGTTTTTCACGAAATAGCACTAACGTAACAAATGATTGTACAATTTGATCGAATTATACAACAAGTCGCAACTTGTGGGGCCGCACTATACCCCTTTTCACCATACTTTAAGAAATCAAGCTTAAGGCTAGATTACACTATCTCACAAACCTTACGTATTCCATAATACTTTGTGAGATAGAAATCTTAAGAGTTTTGTTGCGACTGTCAAAAAATCTAATTTAACATGACAGTTTGTAATCACACCATCACACAAAGTATAAATACTCACACATAAAATAAAATGCAACCCGTATCCAATGAAAAGTATAATTGTTTTGAAATTTTTCAAAAAACGATGAAGTCGTATGGGATGTCAAACTTTTTTCATTAATACTTGTCATTTTCATCACACATGCATTCATACTATCAGACTTTTATATAATACTTGAGTTTTTGACATGTATTAATACAAAGTATAATAGTGTAAACTAGCCATTAAAAGTTCTCGTTTATTTATAGCAACAAGATTCATTAGACTGTAGTAAATCTTTTGTCTGAATTAAATTCGATGCAATATTCACAAAAAAGCGGTTTCCACGCTTTGTTTTAATTATATTTTGCTACTGAAAAAAGTACAATTGTACTGACTTTATCATCCCTGTTCCACATAACAATTTTTTGTGCAATAAAAAGAGTGATTTTTTTCATTTCCTGTACAATTTTACACGAACTTTTTCTTTGGGTAAGTTCGGGCAAATCAGACAATCAGCAGTTTTTGTTTACATATTAAACTAATAAATAATTCAGGAAATTTACAAGCAAAAGAAAAAGTTTAGTTTTATTTAAAAAACATATAAAAGCAAAATGTAAGGTTTTTGTGAAAAAATTAAAGTGGTTAAAACGTTATCTTTAATATAAAAAAAAAACAAAATATGAGAAATTATAATGATGCAAATGTTTTAGTTTTATAATGTTATGACTTTTAAGCGTCTTAAATCACTAAAATAGAACTTAATTTGAAAATTAAGCAGCATTAGTATTTGAAGATGTTCAAAAATTGTTTTTTGCGTTCGAGCAATTTTGGGTAGTTTCGGCAAATTTAGAGAATATTTGTCATTTTACTCTCATTAGTCCGAACTTGCCCAAGATTTGCCAGTAAACAGATTTTGTGACCAAAAATTATTTTTTTTAAGTTTAATTCAAAATGTTTGAAGTTTTAATTAATAATAATTGATAGTAAATAAAATATTTAAATTTAAAAAATGGACTTTTTTCAAATATACTTAATTCTTAGGAGCTCCTGCGCGGGCTTTTTTTTTTGCAATTTTAATTTGTTTTTCAACGTTAGACAAATTATCATAATAAAAATAAATGACAGTAATTTCCAAAAAAAATTTATTTATTCAAAATCAACATCGGCCCTTAAAATTTAACCACCCTTTATTTATAAATTTCTTGTTTGCAACAAACGTTGTAAACTAAACAAAATAGATCATTCAGAATTAATAAAAAATATTTACAATTGCTTAAATTTGAAATTTGCTCATTCATCGTACAGATTTTTTTTATTATTTCTGCAATTTTTTTATGTTCTGCTTCGAAGTTGCATTATTGTCCAGACTATGAAATTATAGTTTTGCACTTTTTGTATTTTTTATCTTGTGTTTACTTTTCTCCTCTATATGTATATAAATACATATCGTCATATTAAATGCAAACGGACGTAACTACACTTTTTATTTTTTTTACAGGAGAAGCAAAAAACTTAACAAAATCGATAACAACGTGTATTTTTATAAAACGAACCATAATCGAAAAAAAAAACTCAATTTCGAAATTTTGTGTAGTTACGTCCGTTTGTATTTAATGTGACGAAATACACCTACAGCAAACTTCAAGTTAAAAAGTGTGAGAATAACAAATCAGGGGTCTAATTCTGGCATTCGTGATCGAGTACTTTCTCGAAACGAAATCAATTTTATTTCAGTCGGTACTTAACGAATCGAAATTATTTTTTCAGTATTGTGAAACTCAAATTAATGCTTTATAACACTGAAAAAATAATTCCGATTCGTTCAGTATTGACTGAAATAATTAGATAATAAATTGCTTTCGAATCGAGAAATTACTCGATCACGACTGCCAGATGGATGAGTGCGGAATTAATATAACATTGTGAAATTCGGGATAAGCTTTATATTAAATGGCTAAATAATAAAAATTACGAAAATAATTATAAAAAATTTCGAAACTGCCTAAATAAAAAAATATTTAAAGCAAGAAACTCTTATTTTAGAAGAAAATTCCAAGAAAACGCAAACAATATAAGAGCTACATGGCAATTGGTAAATGAAATAACCAGTAGAAAAATAACAAATATCGACGATACATTACTTAACACGTTTAAGAATGATAACATTAAAAATATCGTAAACAAGTTTGCAACAAATTTTAATGAAAACGTTAGTAAAATGTTGCATAAGTGTAATATTAAAACATGTCTGAAAACGCCAACGAACATTTTAAACTCCATGTTCTTATCTCCTGCAACTGAAGATGAGGTTTTTAACGTTTTAAAACACCTAAAAACACAAAAGGGAGCTGGAGATGATGGAATTAGGCCAAAAGATCTAAAATATAACGCTACTATTCTAACACCTGTAATAACAACCTTCATAAATTCAAGTATAGCAAACAGTAACATACCAAATATGTTAAAAACACCATTAATACGTCCAATTTATAAAAGTGAAACCAAAAACGACATTAATAATTACAGACCTACTGCGATATTACCAGTGATTGAGAAAGTACTGGAAGAGGTAGTAGTAAAAAGATTAAACGAATTTCTTACAAAATTTAAAATTATTGATTCTAACCAGTATGGCTTTCAAAAAGGAAGAAACATTAATAAATTATTAGGTGATTTTTCGCACCACATAAATACTTGCTTAGGTGAAAATTTACACTGTTTGGCTCTTTTCATCGATTTTAGTAAAGCTTTCGATACTCTTTCGCATACGAATTTATTAAGAATGCTAGAACGAAACGGCGTTAGAGGAAAATGCCTGGACTGGTTCCAAGATTACTTAAACCTCAGAACCTTCCGAGTTAAAATATGTCGGACACTTAGTGATGAAACTAACACAACTAATGGTGTTCCCAAAGGTTCAAAACTTGGACCAGTTCTGTATCTCATATATGCCAATGAGATGTTAAAAGTCCTCAAAGAATGTTCTGCGTTTGCTTACGCTGATGATACAGCCATAATAGTATCCAACACAAATATTGATATCGCTTACGTTAAAATGCAAAATCATCTAAACCAAACAATAAAATGGTGCCATGATAATGGACTTGTTATAAATGCCGCAAAAACAAAGGTTATGCACATTAAACCACCCCATGTCACCTTCTATATATGTATAAAAATATAATTTTTCATGATTACCAATGTCTACCACAATATAATTGGTTAGAACTTATAAATATCTAGGAGCATATGTTGATGACAACTTTAAATGGCTCTCCCACGTTCAATATCTCTCAAAAAAAACTGCGTAAATCAGCCTACAGTTTGTATCATCTAAGTAAAGGCCTAACTATAATATGCTTAGGCTGGCTTAAGCTACTGTCAAAAATTAACGAAAAGCCTGTCAAATGCTTAAGCAAATTATTGTGGGCTTTTGGGTGATTATATTGTACTTTTTGAACATAAATAACTTTAACGCTTAGTTGCAAATATTTGTACTTTTACAAAAACTATTTTCTTCCTTTTTTTCCTTAAAATATCAATTCATTGACAACATTTTTTAGTGTCGACAATTAATAAATATACTTCCATGAGCATGTTTATTTTTATTAATTTTAAAAACAAACAAAAATAAAAGAGTTCTAAAATATGCAATTGTGGGTTTTTTTTAAATATTTTTCAATATGTAACTAAGTGCCGGTTCACACACGTCAAGTTTGACTCTTCAAGTCTTGATCTTTTAGGAGAGAAGGGAAAAGAGAATGCCATTTCTTTTCCCCTCTCTCCTAAAAACTCAAGACTTGACGAGACAAACTTGACGTGTGTGAACCGGCACTAAGAAACAGCTGATTCCTTAAGCAAAGTACGATAAGTTTCGCTCTTTGCTTAAGCAAATGACACTTGACGAAACTTAACGAAAATATGCTTAAGTACATTATAGTTGTGTACATTTGATTATATGTATTTGCACATTTGCGTATGTAAGCTTAAGCCCATTATAGTTAGCCCTTAAGTCTGCTTGAAACGCCGGCTGATTTTTGGCAGAGTTGTGTTTTTAATAATAATACATAGGCATAAATAGGCAAAATGTCAAAAGTTGTTTACATTTTTTAACGCCATTCTGTTTATTTGAAAATTGTTTACGTTTTTAATATGATTTTTGATTTAAAAATTTTTTTTTCGAATTGTGAAAATAGAAATAAAATTGAATTATTGTGACAAAAATTGTGAACAAAAACTTTAAATAATTATAATAATAAAAAAAATAGAAGTAATAAATAAAAAACTAAAAGGCGGACACAATGGAGAACATTTATCGTCTCCTTCCCAGTGATGATAATAATTTGTTGAATACATCTAAAAAAATATATATTATATTATTATTAAGTTTTATAAACGTTTATTAAGGGAAATTTTTATACAAAATTTGTTTTGTAAACCTTTATTAAATTTAAAATATTTGAATTAAAAATCAAAGTCAACTGAATTTGATTAATTTTTTTCTTATTTTATAGACAAAACTTATCTTGTTTTAAGAAATTACCAAGTATTGCCTAAGTGGAATTATAAAAACATAACTTTAAGATTTAGTTTAAAATTAAGTCAATATTATATGAAATAAAGTTTTTGTTTTGTAAAAACACATTGCTTTTCATTTCTCACAATAATTTATTAAATTTTGTTCTTTATGCTATAAAAAAACAAAAGTTTCGTAAATAAGTGCATATTAAACAAAGCTTTTATTTTTAAAACGCTTATTACTCTTAGAGGCTTTTCCAATGACTGAAATTTTTTTTAGCAAAAAAAAAACAGAAACTCTAGAAGTTTCCTTGGTGAGAAGGTTGCGACAACTTTTTCGGTTCAATTTTTTGTAACTAACAACTAAACTTTAACAGGGATTTACTAAAAAAACATTTTTGTCATATAGAACACAATAACTTGCGAACGACGATACTCGGAAGGTAGAAGTACATAACACGCGTTAAGTCGTCGCCGTTTGTCATGCGTTTAAAAACTTTAGCGCATGAAAAATTGCAAGTTACACAACGGATGTTACAAAAGCCGTTCCTGTCAGCTGTTTTTTTTTTTTTTTTGTTAACTTATTTGTGCATTGAAAACGGATTCGAAAGTATATCAAGATTTTTTTTATTTGATTGAATTTATTCGTTTTATATAAATATTGTATGTTTTATATGTTCAATAATTTTTTCATCACGATTCGCAAATTTGTTAAATTTTTCTTTTTATTGTCAGCTGATTACTTGTCAAAAATACACAACGCCTCAAAAAGTTCAAAGTTAACCAACTTTTTGGCGCATACGCGTCAAAATATTTTGCATGTATGTAGCTTGTTCTATTAAAATACACTAATTAAAGTACTTTAACCTTGAGCCACAAGCCATAAAAGAGTTAATGGTGTTTGAAACTTCAGCGACATCAGTCCTCTCCGCGACAGAAAATTTATAGATATCGGAAAAATGGCATTTGAACTGCTCTACTTTATCAGCATCATTAAAGTAAATGCTGTCATTCACAACCAGTTTATCAAACCCCTTTGATCTCCTATTACCGATAGTTTTAAAAACCTCTTTGAGCGCCCTAGCGCCTGGTTTTATTTCTCAATCTGACAACTTAAGACCCTGTATACGTCTGAATTAGCAGTATGGGATGGGAATGGCGGCCAGATGCATTCTTAGACTGAGGGAGTTAGGATTGATGGGGAATGTCACGCAGGGTCACTCATGGATCCTGAGTGAGATTGAGGCTGGTGGATATTACCTGGGACCACCCGGCTCCAGTGATTATGTGGGCACCAGGGTAGATTTTAGGCGGTTGCCGTAAGAGTGCCTTCTAGGGAGAGCTAGACAGGTAGGAGCAGATTATTTGGTGGATTAGCTATTTTCACTGATGGCTCGAAAATAAGGGGAACGGGTGCGGGGTTCTACATTGAGGATCTGAACATTAGAAGATCATATAGGCTTCCTGACGACTGCAGTTTTTTGAGAGCTGTGGAACTGATGAGAGACAACATTGATAGGGGCTCGGAGGTCACTATGTGGATGTTATGTGAACTCCAAGCTAGTTGATGATTGTAGGAGGTCTCTGGAGGGAGTCTTAGGGGAGTATTTGCTAAGGTTGTGCTGGGTGCCGGGTCACTGCGACATAGGCGGCAATGAGGTTGCTGATGAGTTGACGAGACAGGGCTCAGAGATGGAGGATCCTAACTGTATGGAGGCGGTAAGGCCTCCAATAGGCTTATATTTTGAAAAATCAGGGAGTGGATTCTGGGCGCGACCAATCGGGCCTGGAGGAACCAAACGGACTGCCGGGTTGCTGCTGGACAGGAGTAGGGTATGCGTTAGGACCATGATAGGAATGATCTCGGGCCACTGTATGATAGGCAGGATGGCGGTGAGGATGGGATCCGACTAGTCGGAAATGTGCAGGTTGTGTGAGGACCCTGAGGAGTTGGAAACAGTTCAGAACTTTTTGCGCCACTGTCCCAGGTTGCAGGGCAGCAGGATGAGATGGCTGGGCAGTAGATTACTGGGCGAATTAAGGGATGTCTCGGGTTGCAGACTAGAGAATCTGATAGGATTCGTAATGGGGATGGCCTGGCTGCGCGAGAGGAGACTGGGTGCTGACCGCACGTAGGGCTAATTTGGTTGAGTATGATTTCTCTCGGGGTTGGTCCGAAACCTTATTTTCTATCTATCTTTTAATTCTGACTTGTGTTTTCGATGTTTATTTCACCTACTTTCTATCTTTATATAGCTATCTCCAAATTAGGCGTCACAATAGACCATACTAGTGTAACGAACCTTCGTGGCTGGGGTATAACTCGCCGGTTATCCAGGGTTCACTTTGCAGTAAATTTCTAATTAGTTCATGACCTCGTTAATGAAAAAACATCACACTTCATCAATTTTTTGTTTTCAGCAAACACACTTTATTTCTTATTTAATATACAGGAAACTAAACAAACGGCTTTTTCGCCACGACACCCAGGCTACACGAACGGGGAACTGGTCGTACGGTCGGCGCGCTATCCTCTGCAGGCAGTGGTAGGTATGTAGTGTATGGTTCTACTTATGCCCAGTAAAGCCACCAAACGACAGCAAATCTGCGGGATGACCACGGATCCGCTGCGTTGAGTTGCTCGTAGACGTATGCCTGCGGGATGACCACGGGCACACTACCTCGCTCGGCGTTCGACGCTGGGGTAGGCCTATATTGGAGAACCTGCGGGATAACCACGGGAGCTCCAATTCATCCCACACAAACGTCACACACAAACTGAGGCCCAGTGAAGCCACCAGACACACACGAATCTGCGGGATAACCACGGAAACGCTGTGTCGAGTGACTCGTAGTCTTATACCTGCGGGATGACCACGGGCACACTACTACGCTCGGCTAATAATGTTGGTGTAGCACCAAATTGCAGCCTGCGGGATAACCACGGAACTTCAATTAGTTCTACACAAACACCACTACAAACCAAACTAAACAAACTACCAAAAATTTACACCATAAATTACAACTTAGCAACCACTGCGTTCAACACCGACTCCTCCTGATTTTCATTTTCGCTCTGCTTTTATACTTTCTTGTCTTCGTACGTACAAGGTAGCTGCAACCAGGGCTGCCGTTTTTGGTTATTTCTAACCAAAATTGGTTAGATTTTTTTTCAATGTGGAGATGTGAATATTTTTTTCATTTTGGTTACTTTTTTCTAAAATAATAATGCGTACGAATAGGTTTTTCTTGATACAATTATTTACGAGCTCAAATAATTTGTACTTTGTACTAAGATTTTTTCATTATTTGTTCCCAAGGAATGGAAGTTTTTTATAATTTATCGAAAACAAAAAATCCCTTTCAAAACAGCAACCAAAGATTTTTACTAAGAAAATATTGT
Organism: Pollenia labialis; assembly: GCA_949318255.1. Classification (NCBI taxonomy): domain Eukaryota; kingdom Metazoa; phylum Arthropoda; class Insecta; order Diptera; family Polleniidae; genus Pollenia; species Pollenia labialis. The sequence goes on along the minus strand of OX439142.1, from coordinate 26,375,137 downwards.
CATTTGTGATTTTTATATCAAAAAACGCCATGTTCTGAAATTGAAAACAAATGAAGTTTAAATCAATGAAAAATTTTTAATTTTTTTTTTAAATGAGCGTAGCTTTTCTTGATTTTAAGAAAAGTAAAGACTTAAGGTAGGAAGTGCATAAAATCATGGGGAATCAATTTCAGAAAATTCGTTTTAGTGTTTCTAAAAACTTGAAAATAAGTTATTTTATATTTTTATACAAATTTGAAAATATGTACACATATCAATATAATTTTAAAATTTATGGAATTTTCTTTAAGAAATGGCTGTTAGTTTTAAGAAATTTGAAATTTTACTGTTTATAACTTTTTTTTCTTTCTTCCACGATAGAGCGGGGAGGTTTCCCCACAGTGACAGGTACCGCGACCATGTTAGGTCTATTGTACCCACTCCCCTTAGTTGGCCAAAAGACCCTCTGCTTCCAATAGGAACCCAACCAGGGCCTTTGCCGGTATATCACCGATTCGGGACGCTCACATTATACCATGCCCCAAGTGCATCCTCCTGGCCCATGCCAGCGCCGGGCAGTCACACAGTACATGCTCTGTCGTCTCGTCCCCGTCTAGACATAGTCTGCATTCCTGATCCTCAGCCAGGCCCATCCGATAAAGGGGGTATTTGATCGTGTGGTGACCAGTCAAATAGGCCACCAGCAGTCGCAGATCCCGTCTGCCGAGACCATTCGTCCTCATTACTTTCCCGGGAGAGATAAATCTCCTTGCCTGACGCATTCCCGGAAGCGATACCCAGTATCCCCTATGTTCGCTCAGAGCCCAGTCCTCCATGACGGACTGGACCCCTGCCCAACTTAGTCCACTGAAGGGCTCGGGACCCATCATCCGCGCGTTAGAACCAGCTCATCAGCCATGTTATTACCCGGGATCCCTGAGTGCCCCGGCACCCAGCAGAGCGTCAATCTGCTCCTTGTCCCCAGCTCCTGTAGCTTTCCACGGCACTCCGCCACCAGCTTCGAGGTCGGTATGTATATTTGGACTGTCAGTCATATACTTTTTCCCCAATGAATGCACATACGTTACACAATATTTTTCAATGATTCACAAAATATATCAAAAAGAACCATTTTAAAACAGTTATTTATAAAAAGAATTATACATTTTAAATAAAATTTACAAACAAGAGTATTAAGTTTTTATAATATTTTAGAGACATACATACATATGTATGTATATGGTAATTGGATAATAATTGCATAAAATGCATTTCGTATATCGCCAATCGTTTTCAATTTCGCCAAACGAAAATTTCCATCGAAATTAAGAAATCGTCACATTTGACAATCCTGCCAATAACAGCGAAAAAGCGGAAAACAATTTCCCATTTTTGTTATTTATAACTGGCATATTAAAAAATATTCCATTATTAACTTTCAATATACTGAATTTTGTACGGAAATTTTACTGGTTTTTTCACGAAAAAAGTCTCAAATAAATAAAAACTTTTAATTAAGTTTCTCGTTATTTTTCTAATATGTAAATGAATTACATTTCATGATTGGTTTTTTAATGCAATGCAACTTAAAATAAATTTTAATGATTTTCGCAATTAATTAAAGCCATTTTATATTTGGTTATATTTTTTTTCATTTGGTAACTTTTTCAAAAATTTTGGTTGTAAAAATTGAATTGGTTGTGGCAGCACTGGCTGCAACTGCCCATCTGTTTGGTCAGCTGTTTGGCCCATCTGTTGGGTATGTGTTGCTTGCTATGCGCCGTCAGGGGTCTCAGATGCCAATACCACTAGAGGTCGCCAGTAAGACGTTAGTAAATTCAAATTTAAATCATATATGTAATATAAATCATAAGTATCAATTCAATTTAATATTCACCATAGAAAACATATTCAAAAATATCACATGCAAAAATAAATCAATATAAATGGTAAATTAGTATAATAATATAAATGGTGGGGTTGGAAACGAGGTTCACCGACTTCCATCGTCACACTAGTCTCTGGGTGAAGGTGTGAAGGAGACTTCACACCAGCCTTTCTACCTACCTACCTACCATACGTCTGAATTTCTATTACCATTCCTGTGAAATAAATTTTGAACTCCTGCCACCCATATTTAATTCTGAATAGCTTTTTAGTACTTTCCATTATTATAAATCGTCTACTCTTTAGCTCAATACTAGTAGAATGTCCATCAACAGTTGATACAATCATTGAATAGAGAAATATTCTCATTAATTTCATCAATACGCAAACTTTTGTCCGCGTAGGGACACAGACTCCTTACGAAATTCTTCCCAATTCGTATTCTCAAACGACTTTAGGCACTTCGGAGGAGTAAGAATTAAATCAAATTCAGAAAATTTTTAAATCAATTTCAATGGATAATGATCCGAGAATGTAGGTAGCACAGAATACTAACAGAACTGTAAAAAGGGCCCAAATCAGTTGCAAAGGCAGCTTTCGAAGAAAAAGACAGAAAGCTTTGTTTGGTAGTGAAGTGGCAATGTGTAAAAACAGGCCTTGCGGCCTGTGATCATATTGTGGCGTGATCAAAAAAAAAGATTAACAAAACACAAGCCACAACAAATGCATTAGTTCATTTAACGCTGTGTTTTGTGAAAAAAAATTATTTAGTTATATTGTTTTGTTTTATAATGTTATTTACTTACTTAAATATTATTTACTCGTGTTGTGGTAAACTTAAAAGTTAATTTTTACAACAGTTTGGCATATAAATCTCACCTTAATAAATTTGTGTTCATTGTATTGCGCCCTACAAGAAAAGAATCAGCCAGTAGTCACATTTTTCATTTTGGTGTTAAGAAAATGATAGAAAAAAATGACCGATTGTGACCGAACACTTGATTTCGGTCATTTCTTTCTATCATTTTCTTAACACCAAAATGAAAAATGTGACTACTCGCTTATTCGTTTCTTGTAGGGCGGCATAAAATATGATGCAAAGAGAAATGCAAAAGGGCAGAAAGAGACAAAAAAAAAGCATAATCTTCTGGCTCGTGACAGTTCTGCAGTGTTGCCACTTTGTGGGTAATTACCCGAATTTGGTATAATTTTTACTGTCGTGGGTAGAGCGTGGGTAATTTCTCTAAGGTGTAATTTAGGTGTTATTTGAAATTCTTACCTCAGATACCCAAATAAAATCAAGATTCGATTTCAGTCATGACATTTATTCTTCTTAAATATTGTTGATAAAAAATGCACAGTCTTCTGAACAAAAGTCTCGGTTTCTTTTTAGGAAAAGCCTTCAATCATTAAATATATATTTTCAAAAGTTTGGTAATAAATGTCTCAAAATTGACACTGAGATTTGGATAAAGATGACTATCATGATTTAGAACCTGAAGTTTATTAGAAAAAGTTATTCAAACCACAAACTAGCCTGGGGGTAGAAATGTGTCCAACATTCTGATATATAATAAATTGTATTTGTGTCTGGAAACTTTTAAATGCCCTTAACAGTTGTAAAACTGAATTACGAAAGGGAGAGTTGTATAAAACCCTGGACGCATTTACTTTACTAAATATGGTATAAAAAGGGTATTTGTTAAGACCATGAATCTTTAAATGGTAGAAAACACAAAACAAATGCATTTTAATCGCAGATTATTACACGGCATAACCATTTGAAACTGATTTAAGACGAAACGTATTGCAGACGTCCAATTTTGTTGCTCTTTTTCGAGCATTGCTGGCTGCATGTCAATAAAATAAACAATGTTGACCTTCTGGACGTCAATTGTTGCTGGTTTATTAGCATAAACCAGTGACTTCACATGCCTACGGAAAAAATCAAGAGGTATCACATCGCACGGTTTTGAAGTCCAATTGACAGTTATTTTCTCTAAATCAACACATCGCTTTCATTTGTTCAAAAATAATTTGCGTCATTTAAATCATAAAGTCGCCTATAAGTTGCGAAAATTGATGTCTTATTTTTAAAGAACATTTTTATAATTTGGTGGCGTTATTCAATGATGATGTGCCTGTTCTATGATGATGTGCCTGAGCAAAAAGTGAGAGCAGTATGACAGTTCGTTTGACAGCTAACCAAGCTAACCCATTATAAAGGAATGACAATGAGCATTTTGAACCTTCCTTAGATACATATTAAAGACCTGCACGAGTGTATCAGTAAGTATTGTTGAAACAGATACACCAGATATTTATCTGTTACTACTGATATAAATGAGAGAATGAGTGTAACTGATATTGTATGGTTTTGCTTTTGTCCACTCACCATATCTTAAAAACAAAAACTGTTGCTTATGGTTTTGTATTGAGTATGACATAACATTTTTTTCTTGCTTACAAATATCTGTTGTCACCATAAGTATTTCTACAATATCTGTGGTGTTATGTTGTATTTTAAAATATTGTTGGCGAGTTTATGAAAATAAGAAAGTTTATAAAAACTTGTATACGATCTCAACCAGGGGTGCCAGATCGTTTTGGTAAGAAATCGGCATATTTTCAAAAACAAATCAGAAATTAAATTAAATAAAAAAATCGGCAAATTACTACAGTACTTTTCGCTTATAGTCCACTACTATAGTTGCACAACTTTTGTGGACTATAAGCGAATTTGGACTATAACCGATTTTTTTTATAAGCCATTTAATGGCTTATAAGTGTATAATCCACATTTTGGACTTTATAAAAATTATTTTCTTCAATAAAACTGCTCTTTTTTAAACAAAATAAAAGTTTATTTAAAACATAACCAAATTTTGATTTAATTTAAATAAATAGTTAAAACAAAAAATAATACAATAAAAACAAAAATGGTCAGATGAAGACACCATGTTATGAAATATAAATTGCGAAATTTGGTATTTATAATAGTTACCAGAAATGTAAATAAAAACATGTTACAAGTTGATTAAAAAAATATTAAAAACAGAGTGGACTATAAGCGAACATTTTTGCATAAAGAATTATATTCGTATGCTAAGAAAATGTGGCTTTTAAACGAAAATGGACTACATGCGAAATGGACCTTAGGACAAATAATTTGTATGAAATTCGAAAAAATCTGCTTGTGAATATGACAGTTTTGGCTTATATCCGTTTTTGGCCTTTAAGCGGAATGGACTATAAGCGAAAAGTACTGTATTACGATTTTTAACACAATAAAACATTAACAAAAATAAAAAAGCAAAACAATTAACCATTACCTAATGCTTTAAAAAAATTAATAAAAATAAACTTTTAAGAAATAAATTTTAGTTAATTAAAAAATCGCAAGGACCGTAAATAAGAGTTATCCATAAAATGTTAGCTTAAAAACGGAGTCAACCAATAGGTTTGTTCTAAAGTTCTCTTTAAGAACCTATGGTGATCTAGAAAAAAAAATCTCAACTCCACAGTTAAAAATCATTTTTCAACGAAAAAATAAAAGTTTGGATAAACTCTTAAAAACAGAGTTTTTTCCGCAATCATAACATATTCGCCCTAAAATAGAACTCACACCATCAACAAATACAACTCTTTTAAGGATTTTAATTTTTACGTCTAAAATACTCATTATGTTTTTCTTCTTTTTTTATTTTTACGTTGAAATTGTAGTGATCTGACCAGCGACAAGCTTTGGTTGTTAATGTACAAAAAATTAGTTGAATAAAATGCTGGTTTAAATCAAACTCCTGAAATGAGTTTTATATTTTGACGGCTGAATAAATCTCGTTTTAACAGTTTTATTCGATATTTTATTCCTCAACTGAGTTTTAATTTATGACGGCTTAATAAAACTCTCTTTTTAAGAGTTAAATTTTACCTTTTATTTTTACGTTGAAAAATGACTGTTTTATATGGACTTGTTGGTTTTTAAAATAAAAAAATAACTCAGGGACTGAAAATAATTACTGCATATATTATTTTTTGTAAAGGTTACGAGAAATATTCCTTTATTTTCAATTGGGAATATTTAACCATTATCGTTATATATATTTTATTTTGTTGGTGGTAACCAATGAAAGTAAAATTTATTTTTTTTTTTGGTTAATGATAACCAAATTTGTTACAAATATCTATTGGAAAAAATATATTTTTTTCTGGTTATATTTTTTTATTTTTTGGGTACAAATATCCAATTTAAACAAATAAGAAAGTAAAGTTCTTCAATCCCGACCCTATGATACTCCACACCACATCATTTAGACAACTTTTCAAGAGTGTACCTTATTTGGGACCAATGGGCAATCATGGACTCAGGAAAAAAAATAATATTATAAAGTTAAGATTCAGGTCAATGTTATTACCATTTATCGTAGGCTTAATTCTTAGGGCAATAAGAACCTATGTACCGAATTTCAGCAATTTATCTTCAAAATTGCCACTTGAACTTTGCCTACAAGGCTTACACGGACAGCCAACCGGACGGGTGGATTTCTTTAGATCGATTCCCCTTGTGCCTTAAGCCCCTCATATGTAGTTGTATATTTCTCAAAATGTTTTTGCATGGTTAGACATACAATACAAATACTGCATATATGGAATACATATAACCATTTTTTCCTTAAGTAGATATAAGCGCTGAATTAATAACAGTTGTCTCTTTGTAATGTAACAAGTTGCCCAAAATTAATAACACTGTGCAAGAAATTTACACTTTTTTTAAGACAAGCTCGGCACCTGGCGTTTTAACCTAATTCGGATACGTTGAATCCAGCGGTGCTCGCCGCTTTTAAGATTGGCTCTGGTTTTCGAGATATACCGTTATTTCGAAAATGGAGGAGGTTGCATAACATATGTTCGCGTAACTCAAACACGCTTTTGCGATAAAATTTCCTTTAAGAAAAGTAAAACTTTTTTCTAATGTGAGCAGTCGTTTTTGAAACATAATTTTTTTTTATTGAAAAAAAAAATTAATTTCGAAATTTTTGTTTTTTAAAAATTCATAAAAAATTCAAAAATGCAGCAAGGGTTCTAATTTTTTGCAGACATATAAAAAACGAAGCTGCAAACAAAACAAAAAAAATTGCGGAGTTTCGGTTTTTTTTAGTAATTTCAGTAAACTAAACCGTTTTTGAGTTACGCTAATAGGTGTATGTTGTGCAACCTCCTCCATTTTCGAAATAACGGTATATCTCGAAAACCAGAGCCAATCTTAAAAACGGCGAGCACCACTGGATTCAACGTATCCGAATTAGGTTAAAACGCCAGGTGCCCAGCTTGTCTGTTTTTCCAACTAGCGTAGTGTAATATATATAAAACAAACCAAAAATTACCGTGTTGTAAGTATTTCTCAAAAAATAGGCACTTTGACAATTTAGAGGAAAATATCGCCAAAAATCGTGAAATATGGCCTGATAACAACGATTCTCGCTTGTGTTGCAGTTGTTGCTCGGCAATTTGTACTGCCACAGCACAACACACAGTGTATGTGTGTGTGTAACATGTGTGGTTTTTTATTGGCTTTTTGTTATGTATACCCTCCGCCACAACTAGCTGGGTATACTTAGTTTGTCATTTCGTGTGAAACATTTTTATTATTCGAGCCCTTACCGCGAAAATAACGTAAGCACCAAAATAAATTTTATAGGTGAGAGTTTTTTTTATTCTAATTCATATAAATTTTGTATTAAATTTGTTGCTCACGATAAAATCAGGGACCAAACATAATGGTTATTGTATTTTATTTGAGTTTACTGGAAAATTCCTTTTATTTTCATTTGGTTATTTTTAACCATTATCGTTACATATATTTTAAACTAGTTATCGTAACCAATTAAAGTAAAAAACATTTTTTTGTTTTGTTACACATAAATAACCATTACTTCAACCACAATTTTTTTTGTTACAAACAACTATTAAACCAAATAATTAATTTTTTGGTTACAAATAACCATTTTAAAAAATAATTAATTTATTTGGTTTCAAATAACCATTAAAACAAGCGATTTTTTTTAACAACGACACAGGTTAAAAATTTTCTTCAGATATTTTTTTCTGTGCATATGTAACCTGCGGAAAATTTGTGTCAATTGGTCCAAGCGACTGGTCCTGGGATTTGTGAAAATAGAACAAGTACAAAAAGAAAGGACTCATGACCAGTGAAAGAAGATCCAATCCCTTAACTGGTTTATAAAGAACAAAAAGGTAGAAAAAGTAATGAATTTCAGAACAGTCTTCAGCGGTGATGTGACACATTTTTTGGTAATTTTTAAAATTTGGCTCTTAAATTTAATTCTTAGACTAGTTTTATTGAAATAATACTACATAGTATTTCCCCTCCAATGACAACCCCATGTAAAAGTGATAGGTCTTATTCATATAAAGTGTTAGAACTGGAACCGGTCCCTACCACCAAAGACCTATCAAGGGACTACTTCAGTGTCAGTTCGCTTCCCTCTAGGGTATTTATATGTATGATTATTTCCGTGCATTTATTATTTCGATGACTAAGAAGAAGGAGTGAACGTGTCAACTGTTGTGCGTGACTTGAGAGGCAATTCTAAACCGCTAGAATCACCGTCTTTACTTAAAAACAGTTTTTTTGCTTTTGCCGGAAAAATTATTGCCCAAGGGTCCCAAATAGTAACCGACTATACTTTCTTACTTATGTATAATTTATATTTGTAACCAAAAAATAAATTACTTGTTTTAATGGTTATTTGTAACCAAATTAATTTATTATTTGTTAAAATGGTTATTTGTAACCAAAAAATTAATTATTTGGTTTAATAGTTGTTTGTAACCAAAAAAATTTTTTAGTTGAATTAATGGTTATTTATGAAGGTATAACCAAAAAAAAATTTTTTTACTTTAATTGGTTACGATAACCAGAATAAAATATATATATTAAATGATAATTGTAATTTTTAACCTTTAGGTACCTACATATAATTCATCAATATTAATGGTTATATTTATATGATTTTTTGTCGTTTCCTTTATAGGGTCCCTGGATAAAATAGTTTTTGCCATAAAATCGTTAAAGTCATTTATTTAGAAAAAAACAAAAATCTAAAATGATGCCGCTTACGTTATTTTCGCGGTTAGGGCTCAAATTCAACTATTAGTCAAACAATTTTTTTCAAAATAAAAATATTTCAAAACGTTAATATGAATTGCTATTTTTTTTTAAATTTCGGTGCGTTTTTTAATTTTTCTAACCCAACAATTATACTTACTGTAACATTTGCCTTTATGTATGTAGGTTATTTCCACATAAAATGTAGCATACTTCTTTTTTAATATTTTCAAATGTTTAAATATTTAAGAAAATGCTTTAAACGAAAAAAACAGTTTTGGTTGGTAAAAACCCAAGTTTTTTTTACAAAAACAAATTACATGTGTTCAGTAATTTTTTTTTACAATAATTTTTGTCTACATGTCTTTTTAACAAAATAACCATAGGCATCAAAGAATTTAAGAAAAAAAATATTACCGCTACTAAAATCTTCAAAAATGTTTGCTTTAAAAAAAGCAGCATACACATGTTTACAAGAACAAATCATGTACGCAGCAGACACAAAGGCTAATCGTGCTGCTCATCAAGAAAGATTGCAAGCGCTTCCACTTGTATTTTCGTCGTAGGTATAATACGTAACTTGTAGTGTTGTTGTTGCTTGGCAATTTGTACGACCATAGTACAAGCAGCCTGTGGATTGCTGTGGATTTTGTTTTTGTAAAATTTTTTGTTTGGCTTTTTTTTCGCTCGTAATACATTCACGCTCTTTTTCGTTGAAAAATAATTGAAAATAACGGCATCGTACAATAAGTAACTTATTGTATTCCATCAGTATCCACTAGTATCTGCTTTTGCAAAGCAGATATTAACAGATATGATACTCTCTTTCGCTTTTGTATCAACTTACATCCACTCTTTTACAATTCATATCAATATCAACTTATATCAGAAACACAAGAGCACTCATCCATACATATCCACTTTAGAAAACACACAGAAACAGATATAAACAGATGTATCTGTGCAGGTCTTTAATACATATATGCAATAAAATGTGGAATTTACGTTTTATTAATTGTTTTTAAGTCTTGAATGTTATTTATTTTAATGTTAATTTATTTAAAATTACAACAGTCCGACTAATATTGATCTTCTTTCAATGAGTTTGTTGTGTTTTTGCTTCTTTGTAAATGTCCTTTATTAAATAAAACTTCAATATTATATCAGGTGTAATTTTATTTAAATCGGGTAATTTTGCTTTATCTCATGGGTAATTTTGAATTTTGCTGGTGGTAACACTGCAGTTCTGTCTGTGGTAGGTAACCCTACAAGAAATGAATGAGCGAGTAGTCACATTTTTCATTTTGGTGTTAAGAAAATTATAGAAAGAAATGACCGAAGGTGACTGAAAACTTTATTTCGGTAATTTCTTTCTATCATTTTGTTAACACCAAAATGAAAAATGTGACTACTCGCTCATTAATTTCTTGTAGGGTAGTTAATTGAAAATTCCGATCAACGAGTTAAATAGTCTGGTACTGATTAAAAAGTGATCTAAGAATGATGATCCCCCTCGAAAAGTTGGATATATTTACATCAGACAGTCTGTTTTAAATATATTAAAATAACATTTAAAATTGAAAAAGGTCTGGCCAGACTCATGAGTAAATGATTTTCTATTGAAAGCGAAACATTATATACGACAACGTTTCAGTCTAAACCATAAAAAAAATTGGAAATACTTTCCATTTTTAACCTTGTTACAACATTTTAGTCGATGGTTTTGTAGAAGTAATTCAATTATTTTTTACAAATAAATTGATTTGAATATGCTTTTTGCGTAAACTTTTGACATGTTTGCCAAACCATTTGTGTGGTTTAATAAGAGGCAGAAATAAAATAGCAAATAACAAACAAATACAATAAAAAATATGTTTTATTTTTGTTGTGGAAAAAATATTCTTCGTATATAAGTATATGTATCAGTTTCAGTTAAAAGGGACCTATGGGCAAAAAAATAGTTTTGGAGAAATCCGATTTTGAAGTTAACAAGTTAATTTCTTTCTAATCATGTGCATTTTAAAGCTTACTTATGGCAAAAGTAATGCAGTTAGAAAACTGCTGCATTAGAAATTGCGTATTGTTTATTTTAAGAATCACCAAAAAAGTAAAAATCTATTTTTTCATCCCTTTTAACTGAAACTGACACATATGATATTTATATCAAAGTACATATATTTGTATAATGATTTTGTGGCTTAAAGTAGATATAACTTATTGCACAATATGATAAGTTATTAAAAGCCCAAATGATCTGCTCAAAATACTCATCAAGCATTGTGTTAGTATTAGTGAACATGTGTTTGTATGTGTCACACCGACGTCAGTGGCGAACGTCATAATGATTCATCATGAAACAATGTTAAATCATCAATGACATATGCTGAATTTTCTTTGGCGTCATACATGCATTTTTTAAGCAATTGTCCAAAATATCGCAGATGACTAGAACTGATTTTGTTCATTAGGCTTCCGTGTATTTGTGAGCCAATAAGGTAAAAGTACATACCACGCGTTAGTGCGCGCGCCCTCTGTAGACTTCTGTCAAAAAAATTAAACTAGTGTATTTTTATAGAACAAGCTACATGGAAATTATTTTGAGGCGTTAGCGCCAGAAAGTTTGTTAACTTTGAACTTTTTAACGCGTTGTGTATTTTTGACAAGTAATCAGCTGACAATTAAAAGAAAAATTTAACAAATTTGCGAATCGGTAGGCTAGCTGGTAGTGAGCGAAAACCACAGAATACACAGAACTGTGAAAAATGACGTGTGAAAAGGGCCCAAATCAGTTGCGAAGGCAGCTTTCGAAGAAAAAGACAGAAAGCTTTTGTGGTAGTGGGAAGTGGCAATGTGTAAAAACAGGCCGCAACCATCAACACAAATGGCGTGATCAAAACAAAAAATGCAAAAAGGGCAGCTTTCTTAAAAGGAGACAAAAGAAAACACAAAATCTTCCGTCTCGTGACAGTTCTGTGTATTCTGTGGCGAAAACGTTGTGAACACTGGAATAGGCAGCACGCACAAATTTTTATTTACGGACAATTTTTTACAAATTTTATTAGATTTTATTGTTTTCATCATTATTTCAAGCGGTTTAATTGCTTTTATAGCAATAACAGCACTTGCGTGTGATTTGTTACAAAAATCCTGGGATGAGTGACATGGACGATGACGGGTCGTCTGAGGACCAGCAACAGATTGGTAGTGAAGGTGCCATAGGTAATAATGGCAAAAAAAAATACTAAGAGAGGAAGATGGGATTACACACCGACTGTAGTTGATCCAAGCCGACACAACAGATTTTCAGTTCTCGGTGATCTGGAAATTGAAAACACCGATAACAGGATTCCCAACAGGAATAATAGAGGCGATGATACTCCTCCCGGAGTAAGCAGACAAGTTGGCAAACCTTTTTGCCCACCGATATTTTTGTACAACGTCAATGTAAAACTGTTGGTGAAACAGTTGGAGTCTAAGACACCAAAAATTGAGTTTAAAATTAAAAACATCAATATGCACAAAAGCAAACTTTATCTTTCAGATGCTGATGTTCACTCTGAAATGATGGCACTTTTAAAAGAAAAAAAAATCAACTCTTATTCTTTTACTCCAAAGGAAAAAAGACAAATTTCATTGGTTTTACGAGGTCTGTACTACAGCACTGAGGAAAATGATATAAAAATAGCATTGGATGAGTTAATGCCCGAAGTAGTATCGAAAGTTTCCAAATTTTCTACTTCCTTTTCTAAGAAAAACAATTTGGATACTGGTCTATATCTTGTCACCCTAAACCCTGGGAAAAAATTTAGTGACGTCTCTCAAATTAAATTCCTACTGAGGCAGTCAGTTGTATGGGAAAAACCAAAACGAATGGAACAGGAGATCCAATGCCGAAGATGCCAGCATTGGGGTCACATAGCTCGAAATTGCAATTCGGCATATAAATGCGTCAAGTGCGACCAGAAACATTCACAGGGAGAGTGTCTTCGTGTAAAAGCTGATGAATCTGACCCAGTTTGTATAAATTGTGGTCAATCTGGTCATCCGGCAAATTGGAGGGGTTGCCCTACTTACAAAGATTTTGTAGCAAACAAAAAGGATCGGGTGAAGAGGATCCAAGACGCAAAAGCTGCGGCAGCAAATAACGTAAAAAGGGCAGTACCCGCACCTATGGTATCACCAAACAACACCTATGCCAGTATGTTTTACTCACAGCCTAATACTTCAAATAATTATAAAAAAAAGTCACCAATTATTGAAAAATTTTTAGAATTAGCTAAATTCTTTTCGGAACCAGAGGAGCTAACATTAGAGCAGGAGATAGAAAAATTTCTAAGACAACACACAAAAATGACACTGATTGAAGCCAAAAATGAATTTTTGCGCATCTTAAAAAAGGTAAATGAAAAATATGGACCATAGATCAATAAACTTTATGTCTTTTAACGTACGATCGCTTGTCAATACAAGTCGAAGAGTCGACCTACTTAACACACTTTCCTATAACAAAATTGACATTGGACTTATTCAAGAATGCCACTTGAAAAGTAAAAACAAAGTGAGGCTTAAAGGGTACAAATTTTTATACGACACTTCACCAATAGGTGTCGCCATAGTAATAAAAGATTCAATATCTTACAATCATGTTGTCATTGATAACATTGGTTTTAATTCAACATTTATTTCAATTGAATTTAACGTTAACAACATACGGAAAAAGTTTCTAATTGGGTCAATTTACTTTCCTTGTAACTTTTCAACAGCTAATTTATTCAATGGTTTAAGTATTATTTTAAATAGTGCAACTACATATGATGGTTTCATCCTTGGAGGGGATATTAACGCGAAGCATCCAGTTTGGGGCGATCATTACGAAAACTCAAATGGAAAATTTTTGAACAACTGGTTGTTAGATAATACTTTAGATGTCACTCGAATTTGCCACAATACGCCATCATTCCCAAATGGATCCTCTTTTTTGGATCATTTCCTCATTAGTCCTCGCCTAATTAACCCTGGTGCTGCGAACATCAAAATATCTAGTCTTCCCTCTTTTTCAGACCACTTTCCGATTAAACTAGAATTGCAACTTAACTCATATGAGCTCATTATGCAAAATCCAAGTTTTTTTACCTCTTATAAAAATACCAATTGGCAACAATTTCGGCGAGATTTGGAAATCGCAACTTTCAGTATAATGCCCCCTGAGAACAGAAATCTCCGTAATGATGAAATTGATTCACTTTTGAATGAATTCAATATAAACTTTAATGCAGTCCACAATAGTCATTCCGAAAAAATTGAATTTAAAGATAATAAAATTCCATTGCCTGAAAATATAAAAAAAATATTCCGTATCAAATACAGGTGACAGAGGGACTTAAAAAAAATTTTTCACCGATATGGAAACAGGCTTAGCCCTGAATATCAGGTGTTGTCCAAGCAAATTCAGCTCGTTAAGATCATCATCAAAGAGTTAGTGAATATGGATCAAGCAAAAAAAATTTAATGAAAGATTAGAAAATATAAAACCCGGCCCCTCGGCTTTTAAAAAGGTCTACCAAATTATAGGGAAGGATAAGTTCCCATTTTGCCAACAAATTTGTATAAATAATACAACTGTAACCAATGATTCCGAAATTTGCCGAATTGACCGATTGATAATCTTGAAGAACGTATCTCCTCCTGTATTGGCGTAGTCACACAGCACATTTACTCATTCGAGAGGGCATTCTGCTCTACGGAAAATGGAGATTCCTACCATTTCACTAATGCATCGAAGATTAAAGAAATTATACAAAAAATAAACAACAAAAAATCTACAGGCTCTGATGGAATTTCAAATATTATTTTAAAAAAATTTCCAGAGATTTCACTAAATTTTCTTGCTGTTATCTTCAACAACTGTTTTAATAACTGCTATTTTCCATTGACATGGAAATCCGCTAAAATTATTCCCATTAAGAAAAAAGGATGTGATAGCATTGAAAATTTTAGACCAATATCTCTGCTGTCTAATATTGGGAAAGTCTTTGAACACGTTATAAAGGAAAAACTGGAAAACGAAAGTCTTTGAACACGTTATAAAGGAAAAACTGGAAAACGAATTTACTGTTGATACAATTATACCGTTTCAATTCGGCTTCAGGCGTTTTCACTCCACTCAACGTGCTTTATTGAAGTTTCACAATGACGTAGTAAATAATTTAAGGCAAAAGACTTCTACCGTTGCAGTTTCATTGGATATAGAGAAGGCATTTGATTCTGCGTGCCATAAAGGAATTCTTTATAAACTTGTGGATCTTGGTGTGGATCCATATTTGATAAAAATGTTTCATAGTTACTTTTCAGATCGTACATTCAGCGTCCAAATCAACAGCACTTTATCCTCATCTGGAAAAATGGAAAGCGGAGTACCCCAGGGTAGTGTGTTAGCTCCTTTTTTATTCAATCTTTTTCTTAATGACTTTCCTCACTTATCCGAAAACTCTAAGGCAATCCTTTATGCAGATGACTGCCTCATTTATTCACATCATGAATCGCCAATACAGGCTCTTAACAATGCAGCATTTCATCTTGGTCTAATAAATGTCTACTACAAAAGATGGGGCATTAAAATAAATGCAGTCAAATCCGAGGCGATTTGCATCAGAAATGCTTCTGGGAAATGCGCAAGATTTGTGGTGCCTCAGAGTAAACTTCTAAAACTTTCCCTTGATGGCGTGGAAATTCCATTCAAATCTTCCATCAAATACCTTGGAGTCAACTTTGACATATTGTTAAAATTTAATAATCATGGCAGAGCACAACTTACAAAGGCAAAGCGGATCTCGGGTATTTTTTCGGGCCTAATAAACAACAGTTACCTACCCCGGAAGACAAAACTTTTACTTTATAAAGTCGCTATAAGATCGGTTTTAGTTTACGGATTTCCAATTTGGTTTTCTATATCGCCAACAGTTCTCAAGGAGTTGGAAATCCTGGAAAGAAAATTTTTAAGAAAATGCATCAATAAAAACTTTCAGTCCTCCACGAAACGTTATTCTAACAAATACATCTATCAAAAGTCAGCAGTAGTACCATTCAGCAAATACGCTTTGACACTTCAAAGGAAATTTGTTGATAATCTTGCAGCTCATGACAACAACCTAATGAATGAGATTTTTTCTTCAGAGCGAAACGTAAGCTGGTCTTGTTATTCTTATCTGTCTCCAATTGGAATTCTTTTGGAGCCTCCTGATGATGAACAAAACACATCCATTCTTCCAAATTTTTATATTAAGGCGACTCCTGGCTCCCATAGGGGCTAGATAATTAAACTGTGATATTTATCTTTTACAATTTTTTTTTATTATTATAAACTTTATAAATTAAGTTATTACTTACATTTAGTATATTTACTTACTTAAACTTTATAAGAAAAGAAAACGAAAATTTTTTAAATTGTAATTTCATTTGAAATGAATTTTATCGGTTACTAATATTTTGTACATGTACAACTCGTTGAATACTTATTTATAACATTATGTGATATAAAAGTTCCTGTTTTGATACTGTTATTAAGCAGCTGTTTCTTTTAGTTTTAAGTGTTTTTTAATTGTAGTTTTGTTAACAGACTTTCGCTCTGTACGTCACATCCAATGCCGGGAGCAAGCATTATTTATTTACTTTCATTGTGTAAGTTGTTTTACTTAACATTCACTTTCATACTTAAGCAAGTTGCTTATTCATTTCAAGGTGTATTAGAATAAGACAAATATAGTTCTAAGAAACATTTGTTATACGGTCGATTGTATCACATTTAAAAAAAAAGAAAAAAAGTCTCAATAAAGTTTACTTACTTACTTAACTGGTAGTGAGCTTGTCTATCAGCGCCGGGGTTGCGGGTTCGATTCTCGCCAGAGACTCTGGTTTCTCTACTGCAGACAAGCAAAGAGCTTCGTGGGATTAACTTAGGAAATTGAAAAAAAAAAAAGTTCAATGGCATTAATAATAATCAGCGTGGCCATTTTGGCATTTTTGCAGCTAGATTTAGCATTTTTTTGTCTGATTTAGCTTCAAATTTTTCATTTAGCATTTAGCATTTTTCAACTACATATTTAGCATTTTTAAGCATTATTTAATTTAAGAATATTAAAGTAATCTTTTTTTGAAAAACTACCACACACTTGTTGAATGCAAATACAAACCCCTACTTTTTGCTATAGAAACTGTATAATCTTTTAAAGGACCTTTCATACCAAAAAAAATTTTTACATCAGGGCTTTTAAGACCACCCATAATAAATTCGACTTGGAGATAGCATACATTTTGAAATAGAAAAAAACAAATATGAATTACTTGCCGAGATTTTATAGCTCAACTTATATGTCATCTAAGAAAACCGTTAAAAAACTAATAAATGCAAATTAAGCGAACGATAGAAGAAATTATTGATTTCACTGTAGAAGAAATTACAACTTTGGAACATCAGTGGCTGAAACCAAATTCATATGACAGTTGATTTCTGGATAAATGTATATGGATATACAAATTCATTACATGAAAATCCATTCAGTGAATTTGCTTCTATAGCTATGCAGTTCTTGGTTTTGCCAGTTAGCAACGCGGAAGTTAAAATTGGGTTTTAGTGGTATAAATATCTAAAAAACGAAAATTCGAAACAGAATGACGTTAATATATTATAATGATATCTTGATCGATTCTTCAGAAGCTGAAGAAGAATATTCATTTGATGACGTAATTAATTTATAAAATGAAATATTTTATTAAACATGTTATATAAATTTTATTAAAATACTAAATAATTCCCATTTATGGGTCAAGTTCCTTTGATTTTTTGTTATGGTATGGAACCTTATGTTTAAAAACTTTTTTTGTGCCGCCGAATTCAACGTGTACGTGTGCTGGACGTAATATTCGCCGTCATATCTAAATTTTTTGATTTTTCATCAAGCGTTGTCGGTGTCACACATGCCAACACATTTTCACTAATATGTACTACCACAATGCATGATGAGTACTTTGATCAGTGAATTTTGGCCTTTAAGATTTAACTAAAATATTACCCTGCAAATTTATTGGACCACCTGATTCATTTTGATTAAATGGACTACTCCATGGACTGGTCCGATGTAATGCAAGCATGGACCATGTCATTGTTAAAAAGTGTTTGTAGTGAGACGACATGTCTTCGCTTTTTAACGACATGTTTTCGTTTTCAAACGAAGTTAAAACTAATCCTCTTGTGTACACAATGGAGTAGTTTTAAAACTACTCCTTTGTAGTCCAAAGATGGGTTATATGGTCCAGCCCTAGGACATCGTAATGTTAATTAGACCATGTTTTTTCCATACGTTTGGGTTACTTTTGGAGTAGTCCTAGTCCCTTGTTGGCTACTCTTTACACGCGTGTTTGGACTGGTCCTATGATTTGCAGGGTGCCAACCTGTTTGGTACCCCATATAATTTATTTTTAAATGTCGCAACAAAGCAAAACAATATTTCGAAAACTCTTAAACTGATATGAAGTAATGTAAGAGTTCGGTATCTCTTAATTCATTTAAGATATCAATAATAGGATTATGGATTTCTGTAAGAATGTGGCATGCGGCATCCAGTAAAATTAGTAATTTTAGTAGTACATACAGGTATATGATGGAAAACAATTTTGAAAACAAAACGATTTAAAATCGATAATGTCGTTTTAAGTTTTTTTAAAAATTGATTTCTAATATTTTTTCCTCTTTTTTCTTGTCTATACTCTTTAAAATTTTATATTATATATGTATGTTAGTTAAACTGTATTCTGAACAAAAAATTAAGACTATAATTCATAAATGGTTTTTAAAATCCGTCGAAATGCATCACAACTATCGTCTTGAAATCGATCGATTTTCATCACATACCTAATAATTATAACTGTGTATCAAACTTCGTGTGAGAATTAAATTGAACGCAACAATATAAAAGTAAAAATTTCTTTTACTTTTCAATATTTTATCTTACACAAAATGTTGTTTTCATTTTCAAACTACAAATACAAATTATATAAAAAAAATTGGAAGGTTTCAAAACAAAGTTTTAATAAAAACAAGTTTGGTCATATAGAACATTTTCAGTGGCAACGCTATTACAGGCCATGATAATTTATCGCTTTTTGGCCGATTATGGTTTTTAAAAATTGCCGGCGTTGACTTTTTTCTGCGACTTTTTCTGTGGCTTCAATTAATGACACAGCTTTTACAATATTACCAACAAGAAAAAACTGCACTTTCTGTGAAAAAAAAAAATAAATACATATAAAACTTATTAATTCTTATTTTATTGATTAAACGAATATGTCGGGTTTTGATGACAATCCATTTGGCGAACCAACAGTAGATAATCCGTTTGCGGTAAGAAATGTAATAACCATTTATTAAGCGATGTTTAGCAAACTAAATAGAAAAATAGACACGAAATGTTTTCGTATTGACTCACATTCCTTATCTGAGTTAAGTGATATGTATACATATTGCTCTGTTAAATGCAGGCACTCATAAGTTTTCTATATTGTTTGCTCTCTATCTAGGATCCAGCCATTCAACAAGCTACTCGTACAACAACAAATGTACAGAATTCTTTAGAGGATTATAATCCATTTGAACAAGAACAAAGTAAGCCACAGTTACAAATCAATTCAACAAACAATGCAGCGGTAGTTCAACCTTTATCACAGAACATTCCGCCTACTCAACAGCGAGTTGCAACCACAGCCACACCTAGTACTAGTGTGCAAATAACCACAGAGGAGTTGCAGGTAATGTGATCTTGAAATAAACATTCGATCCATTGTACAAAGTTATATATACTTTGGTACAAACATTTTTTTTTACAAATTTATATAAAAAGCAAATTTAAAAAATGGAGATCATTAAGGTCATAATTTTTTTTCTGCAATAAGAAACCTTATTTCGTATAGTTCAAATCGTAAAACATACATACATTTAATAAATTATACTAAAAGTTGGCGAACATAAAATAATTATAATTTGTTGTCGGCAGTTAATAGTAAAATTTAATGTTTTACTCTGTGTTTGTTCAATCACAATTAACTAAATAGAAACGCTAGTAAATTTCGATTAGAAAACCTACAGTATAGACCGGGACATTCTAAAATCAGAGTAGGTAGATTGTCGAAAATGACTAGCCACAGTCATCTAAATACCTATTATTAAAAATAATTCTATGTTTTTTTGCACCTTTGGCTATTATTGTATTAAACGAATTGTAAAGGAAGTAATACAGTCTATCGTTCACGACAGTTCTAAGATGCTAAATTGATGCTAACCCTCTGTATCCACATGCAAGTGCAAGTTCGAAAAACTCAATCACACTTTTTCACTAACATTCACACAATTTTTGTACTTTCAGCCAATCGGCTGTCTCCTCGATTTTTCGTTGATAATTCGTATGCACTACTTGCAAGTGATTATTTGCATGTGGAAACGTAGGGTAACCTTGATGCTTTTAATTCAATGTTATACATGATTTTAGGTCGGATATAGGAAATAGATTAAAATTTTTTGTAAAATTTACTGACAACTTATTTTTTTTATATCAAAAGAAGAAAAAGTTTATTCAGTTTACAGTTATACAATTCTTTAAGCAATCACAAAAAATATAAATTTTCTTTTTCAAATATATGTATGTATATGGGCATTTCCATTTTGACGTGTCGTGATATTTGTACCACAAAATGTAAAAAAATTAAATGAAGAAGTCTAATTTGTAAAAAAGGGTTTTTATATATACAAAGTAATGAAGTAGCACTATATTCAGGAAAAAAATTACAGTAATCGACGCTAAGGATTTGCAGATATACGCAAACATCTGCGCTGGCGTGACGATAAAAAAACGGAAGTGGATTTTGACTTGCATTACAAAACTTAATAAGACTGCGAATTGGGCAATATGTTTTGTATAACACCTTTTTTTTAGTAAACTTTGGACTAATACAGATTTATTTTTCAAGCTATAAAATTTATAAATCTTTGCTGGATTTAACGCAAATATGGGCATTTTCAGCGAAAAGTCTACTTTTTTTAATGTAACGCCAGATTGCAAATAAGGTTGTATTTTTGGACCATGTTGTTCAATCGCTATCCCTTTTGTTACTAAATGTAGAGCTAGTAGCGCTTTACACCAAAATATAAAAAAGTAAAATATACATATAAAATTTTTTGAGAAACAATTTAATATACTTCTGGCGTTACGTTACAAAAAGTAGACTTTTCGCTGGAAATGCCCATATACATATATATATAAAACAAAAAAGCTACTCGATTGAAAAGTAATATTCCAAAACCCCTTCTCAATCGATAAGTCCTATATCATTCCGCAATTTTACAAATTTGCTAATGTCCAATGATTTGGTAAATAAGTCCGCCAACTGAAACTCAGTACTAATATGTTCAAGCTTTATATTACCCGTTAATATGTTATCCCTTATAAAATAGTGTTTTATATCTATATGCTTTGCTCTTTTACTTTCTAGGTTATTCGCCATTCCAATACAGCCTCTGTTATCTTCAAATATTTTAACAGTATAATCGCCAGCTTCTTTTAAATCTTTCATGATTCCTGATATCCATATTGCTTCAGTTGTTGCTAGACTCAAAGCTTCTGATGAAGAAGTTGCAACAGTCTGTTGTTTCTTGCTGCACCATGATACAGTGCAACCATACACCTGAAACAGATGACCACTAACTGATTTCCTGTCAGTTTTATCTGATGCCCAATCTGCATCACAAAATCCCAAAATAGGTTCGTTTGAGGATTTCATAAAAGTTAATTTTGCTTCCAATGTTCCTTTAAGGTATCTTACAACACGCTTAAGATGTTGCCAGTGAATGTCAGAAGGATTTTGCTGAAAACGGCCTAAATAACCGATATGAAAACATATATCAGGTCGAGAACATAACATGATATACATTAAACTTCCCAATAGTTCTCTGTAAGGTTGCTTGGTGACTGATTTTTGAAAAGTTGCTTTCTAACTGCAAACCTTTTTCCATTGGAGACTTCACCACATTACAATCTAGCATACCAAATTTCTTTAATATTTTTCGAATGCTTTATTCTTGGGTTATTTGCAGTTTATTGTTTTCAAAATTCATATCCATGCCCAAGAAAAACTTCAATGGGCCACAATCTGTCATTTCAAAAATTTTTGACAGTTTTTCTTTAAGATATTTAATATTATCAATATTGTTACCAGCTATGAGCAAATCATCAACATATAAAATTAGAATCAAGATGTTTGTCTCTCTTTCATTCATTTTAACGTAAAGGCAGTAGTCATGTTTTGACCTCACGAATCCAAGGGAGACTAAAAAATTGTTGAACTTCTCGTTCCAGCACTTGGATGCTTGCTTAAGTCCGTATAACGACATCACTAATTTGCATGCTACTTTTTGAGTAGCATTTACGGCCTCAGGAACTGCCATATAAATATTTTCCTTCATGTCACCATGTATGAAAGTCGTTTTTACATCAAGATGATGGAAATGGTATCGTCTGTAAATTCCAACAGCGAGAACAATTCTTATGGTTGTAAGCTTTGCTACTGGAGCATAGGTTTCCCAATAGTCTATGCCATGTTTTTGTAGAAAACCTTTAACCACTAAACGGGCCTTGTACTTCGTTGGATTGCCATTACTATCTTCCTTTATTTTAAAACACCATTTAGATTTTAATAATTGCACTTTTGGTGGAGGCTCAACAAGATCCCAAACATGATTTTTACTCATTGCACTTAACTCATCATTAACAGCTTTTTGCCATTCGTTTGTATCATCCCTATTAAAAATATCATCAAAAGTTTCTGGAATATTATTTTGCACGGCGTTAGCTTCAAGACCAGTAATGTAGTCGAATAATTAAGATGTCAAACGACTTATTCTTCCACTTCTAGGTTCGTTAGGTACATGTTCTTGTAATACGCTTTCATTACTGCAAACATCGTCTTCATCGCTGGTGAGTATTTCGTTGTTAGACACTTGATCAGCTGTAGTATTGTTATTTTGAATGATTATCTTTCTGCCAGCAGTCCTTTGAGTTGTGCCCAAACTTACTACACTTATAGCACTTGCCATTAAAATAC
Organism: Pollenia labialis; assembly: GCA_949318255.1. Classification (NCBI taxonomy): domain Eukaryota; kingdom Metazoa; phylum Arthropoda; class Insecta; order Diptera; family Polleniidae; genus Pollenia; species Pollenia labialis. The sequence goes on along the minus strand of OX439142.1, from coordinate 26,351,997 downwards.
GTTTTCTTTCTAAAACTTTTCTGTTCACATCATCTTGAAATCTGTTTGAAAATCTGGTTTCTTCTGAAATTAATCTCTCTTTCGCTATATTGAAAGTTAATTTATCTCCATCAATGTTTTGTAAGGCTGTTACAAGCGGGTCGAATTTTTCTGGTAGCGTCAAAAAAAGTTGTATTAATATATCGCTTTCTTCCATAGTTGCACCCGATAATTTGAGTTGCCGAACTAGTTTTTCAAAATGCATCACATGGCTTATGACTGAGTCTTTTTCATCCATTTTCATCTGTGCTAACTTTTTCCGAATCAGCTACTGATTAATAATAGATTCCTTCGCAAACATAGATTAAAGATTATTCCACATTTCTTTTGAGGTTTTTTTATCACGAACAAAACTTATGCAATCTGCATGCAGAAAACTTACAATTTTATCCATAACCTTCTTGTCTTTTTTCAAAAATTCTCCTTTAAGAACGTCATTATCAGAATGAGAGCCGGTTAGAACTTCTAAAAGATCTAATGAGTCTTGGTGAATTTTCACTCTAAATTGTCAGTCATCTAATCCCTGGCCGTTAAACTGAGGGATTGCATGTATATCCTTTGAGTCGCCCATAACCTTTTGTAAAATTTACTGACAATTTATTTTTTTTCATATCAAAAGAAGTAAAAGTTTATTGAGTTTACAGTTAAACAATTCTTTAAGCAATGACAAAAAATACAAATTTTCTTTTTCAAATATATATAAAACAAAAAAGCTACTCGATTGAACAGTAATATTCCAAAAAAATCGATTTCTCGCTTTCTTTCTGAGTTACTACAAAGTTAGCTTTAGAAAACAAATCATAAAGTTGGGAACTAACCTAAGGATATTCATAAGCCCAATAATCGATTTTAGCATTAAATCGCAGACGTAAGTTTGATTGCAAAAAATCAATTTTTTTTAACACAAAACCATAACCTAAAATAGAGTCAGTTATTGATTGTTTAGTTGATCCTTTAATTTAGCCTGTAGCTGAGTTTAGAGACAAGCTCCTAGAATAGTCTAGTCTTTTCCATTAACAAAAACGATCAGCAGGCCAAATCTGTTTATTTTATGTTTTTGTGCTACACCGGAGTTACCCAAAGTTACACAAACATCTTAATGGGGTTCCGTACACAAAAATTGTTTCAGGCCCCTAATTGGGAGAAACATTTTGTAAATTTTAAATTAACTTTCTCGTTGCTGCTAGTAAAGTAAAAGAATACACCTATTATATATAGCTCTCTGAAATTGTTAAAGTTTGTAAAAATTTTTTAGAGGGTGTCAAAATTTGAAATTTTGGCCAAACAGGATATAATTGCCATACTTTTGTGTTCCAGTTTTTCATCTTTCATGTAATAAATAACGACCCCATTGGAAGACATCGGTTTTTAAAGTTGGGTCACTTGAGATAAAACCGACCATATATTTTAGTTTGCTAAAAACGGTAAAAATTTGAAACCGCGGTTTTTTGGTTTTAAAATGATTGAAACCGGTATATATTTTTCTGTATGTAATACAATTTTTTTATTTATTTCAACTCAATTTTGTTTTTAATAAAAAAATACATTTGTTCATCTTAGTCCCAATTTACACTAGGGACATTTCTTGCCGGACAGACGAAGTTTGATGGCGAGGGGTCGAAAAGGTAGAGTGTGTAGTACATGACTATCTGTACTGGACATTTTTTCATTTCTCTTTCTTACTTTTCGTAGTTTACATACAAGCAAGGCCCATTGAAAAGGTCTGCGCAAGAAGCCTGATGATCATAGTTTATGTTCTTTTTAGCAGAGTACCGAAACGTTCGCTCATTTTTCAGTCATGAGCGAGCGTGAAAAATTTTAAATTGTACTGCTTTTTCTCATTCATGAGGGTGAGGAAAAAAAATATTTTGAATTTCCTCATTCATGAAAAATGAGCAAACAAAAAAATTCATATGTGAATTTGTCAGATATGAAAAATTTAAAAAAATTCACATTCAAATTCCTCATATAGAAAAAAAACGCGATTTGCCCGTCCATTAACAGCGGGAAAATGCAGAAGTAAAGAGGCCTTATAGAATGCCTTATTGGCGATATAAAGTTTTTCAGTCGCATTCCAACTGTATTTCTAATTTACACAGTATGTCATTGGATCTACTTTAAAGGTCTTCTAAAAATAATTAAGAATAAAGCTTTATCCCAGTGTTATTGTTGTTGCTAATAATGTGAAGTGAGTAATTTAATAATTAACCTTGCTACAAATTCCAAAATAGCTACTAATAAAACGATTACGACAGGCATTATCTTAGAATAGAAAATCTCAATTTCTAAAATATTTAATAAAAACTATTCTAAAAGAACTTTAAAAATAATGCAGAGTGGAATAAGTAAAAGTTTATTAAAAATACAGTTGTAAACCTTCTTTAAGGCCTGCAAAGTGAAAGCGCTGGCAATTTTTCCCGCTGGGCAACGTGAAAACATGTGTGTGTGTTTTGTTTTGTAAAATTATTTGTTGGCTGCAGCACCATGGTGAACCAAAATGTATGTGCTGCTTTTTAGCAGGCATAAATTATTGGAAAAAAATTAAAAGAACTGCACATATCGTCATCTTAAATGCAGAATAACATAACATTTCATAAGTTTACATGCAGAGCAAAAAACTTTGTAAAATGTTAATTATTTGAGATTTAAAATCAATTTTAAATATTTCAGATAAAAATGCGATAACCCATATATTTTTGAAGAAAAATATCATTTTTATTATTTTTTAAAATGTGTTATTATATATTAATTTGTATTTTTTGGAAACAAAAAGACATATCGTAAAAGAAAGTATATTAGTATTAAGTGAAACAAACATATAATATATTAAATTATTAAATATTTGTGTTTAATTACCGGAAAATGGAATATATACTACTACGGTGCTAGTGAAATTTGTGATCAAATAATAATTAATAATAATAATTTTCAGCATAGCATAAGAAAAAATAAAAAAGTGCTGTAAAATTAAAAGAACCGAACCGTTAGTAATCTTGAAATTGTGTAGCCTACCCCATTGCACTCCCAAACGCTAAGAATTTCCAAGAATAAATGACAACATCTGCAGGTCCTTAGATTTTTGAGTTTATATATGTATGTACATATGTATTTCCTTTTTAATAAATTTAAATATAGTCGAACTTCCCTATAATAAATCTGTATGGGACCATAAAATATGAAGTTTATAATACAAAAGAAATATTTTTTATTAGTTTATTTAAAATTTTCGGGGTTTTTTGTGTTAGAATTGCATTCTTCCAAGTGGCCCTTCATCAATATCCTTAAAAAAGACAATTTTTATAAATTTTTAGAATAAACGCAATTTTTTTTTAAATAAGTAGTGGAATATAGACTGTTTAGCTATATTTTGTTAATTCTTCAGCTTTATTAAATTCTAATAATATCTTTCTTTGGAGAAGTACTACTTTGTCCAATATTTACGTTTACTAAATACCGGAGCTGCTATCAACAACTACTCTTAGTTGGACTACTCTTTCCATCTTTTTTATATTTTTCATAAATTACCTAATTAAAATTAACTTGTTGCATTAGCTTTGAAAGTATATGATGCAGAGTTATTTTGAAATAATTCGTGAACTGGAGGCAAATAGGTATGAATGAATATGAGTCAAATATTTATTTGCAAAATTTGTTCATTGTAAAAAAAATTCATTAAGATAATTCATTTTATGGAGATCAAAATACGTTTAGATAAGAATGAAAAAGATGTATTTTTAAAATCAATTCATAGCTAAATTTAATGAAGTACATATTTTAGTTTAAACCACTACTTATAAGTAATTAAAATCAATAAAAAAAATTATAAATAATAGGTATGTCATAATATCTATAACAATATAAGTTCTCCACATTGTTAAATGCATTACTGCCTGCGCTGCATCAGAAAAGCAAACTTATTTAACATGTCAACGCAATCCTTATGATGCTACATATTAATCGTGCGATTATCATATATTTATATATAGGTATATATTCCATTTTCCGGTAATTAAACACAAATATTTAATAATTTAATATATTATATGTTTGTTTCACTTAATACTAATATACTTTCTTTTACGATATGTCTTTTTGTTTCCAAAAAATACAAATTAATATATAATAACACATTTTAAAAAATAATAAAAATGATATTTTTCTTCAAAAATATATGGGTTATCGCATTTTTATCTGAAATATTTAAAATTGATTTTAAATCTCCAATAATTAACATTTTACAAAGTTTTTTGCTCTGCATGTAAACTTATGAAATGTTATGTTATTCTGCATTTAAGATGACGATATGTGCAGTTCTTTTAATTTTTTTCCAATAATTTTTTCCTACAAAAAATGCAACAGACACTTTGGCTGGTTGCCTTTGCCAAAAATATTTTACACAAACAAATACACACACAGGCATTTCGAGCTGTAGTCATGCAAACTGTCGAGCAACAACAACATTACTAGTGAGGATCGTTTTTAAAACTTTTTTTTTCCTCATTTTACATTACTGAAGAAAGGCAAAATTGGATTTTTCCTCAAAAACATGAATGAATTTGTCGAAATATTAACAATTCATTTATGACTGTGAAAAAAGTTACATATTTTACATTTTTCATTTATGTAAAAAATTCAAGAATGGTTGAATATGAGCGATCACATATGACTTTCTCTGAACTCTGCTTTTTAGTTGTCAAAAGTTGTTTACATTTTGCTTACATGTGCATGTATACGTTTGTTTACGTTTATGGTATGCCACACATACACGTTTTTTCCTTTTGCTTTGTATATGTGGTAGTAAATTTTTGACAAATAAAAAGAATCGTTTTTTGTTTTTGTACAAGTAAGCAGACCTGATGGATGGGCCTTGCATACAAGTATTAATTTCTGTCTGACTTCTAATGTTTCATATGTAAACGCTTCAGGTAAGATTAAAAGGGAATTCAAAAAATGTCCGCCAAGAAATGTCCCTAGTGTAAATTGGGACTTAGCGCTTATTTGTAGTTTAAAAAATTAAGAAATACATTGCCATTGTTCCAGGCTGCTATGTATAATATTTATTATTGCATAAAGTTCGAGTATTACCCTAGGTCTATACTAAAGATAAATATCTCAGCAAGTTGGCAATAACGTCGGCAGAATAACAGAGCAATATTTCTTATTGCTCAGCTTATGTTAAAGGCATGGGAAAACGTATTTATGTTAACTCATAATTTGAAAAAAAAACCAAGGAAGAAGGTTCAGTGTAAAAACTGGCACTATCTTGCAAGAATTATTTTTGTTATGTAATGGTGCTTTACTTTTATTTAATAATTTGTTATACAAGTTTCCTTAACACTAATTTGCAATACACTCTTGGTTGTTCACTCTTGCTTTATTCAATATAATAATGCCGGAAATGGCATGTCTGCTTGAAACCCTACTGAAGTTGGTAGCAGTTGTCAACAGCCAAAATGTCATTGACACATTTCGGTGCTGCCAACTTGCATACCACTACAGTTAATATATGTAAATTCTTTCTTATTCGAATTTATTATTAATTTTTATACCCTTCACCGAAGGTAAAATATTGATCCTACACCCTATAAAGTATATATATTCTGGGTCCTTATGAAAAGCGAAGTTCAAATTCAGTTGTCTCTTATCCCTCCCCTTATATAAAAAAGAAATCAAACTTAAACAAATTAATTTTAAAGATCGAATAGGGAAAACATTATATTAATTAAAATAATTTTTGCAACTTTATTTTAGTGTTTATTTAATTCTTTAATTAAATTTTTTTACTACAATTATAATTTGCTACAATTTCACAAACTTAATTTCTTTCCCACACAATTTGCTTCTATATTTTTCCTTTTTGCTTTTTTTTTCAATTGACAACTAAATTTGACGTTTTATGTTAGCAATAATTGTCAACAAAAATGGACTAACAATTATTGCAACATAAATTGACGGCAATAAATATGTACAACAAATTGCTGTCTACATTAAAGATAACATAATTTTGACATTTACTGCAATATATGTCGGTATTAGGGTTTTTTCCCGAGATTTCCCGTCCCGGGAATTCCCGGGAATTTTAATTATTTTCTTTCCCGTTTTCCCGGGATTTTTGTTGCGGGATCCCGGGAAATAAAAGTTCCTCATAGTTTCAGAAAAAAGCTATTTATACTTTGAAATTTAGTTTTATATTCTCTAAAAATTAGCATCTGTTGCTGGGTTGTCGATTAGATTAATAACAAGAAGTGAGTACGTTCGTAAATCAATGTCTTCTGACGCAATAAACCTACCAAAAGCAGAATGTGCCGTGCAACAGTTGATAATTAATAAATTTAGTGAAGTGAAGAGTTTATAAAGAATATAAATTCAAAATAAGATGCAGGCAGTACATTTTAATTGTCCATGGACAAGTCTTACAAATAGAAGATATCAAAAAATATCGCTCCTTTATTGCAGCAAAGTCATATCTACAAAATGGCAAAATGCGATTAAAGTAAAAATGTACCGATTTAAAGATACATATATTATGCTAAAACTTCGGTTCAGTTTGAGATAAAAACCGATGTTTTGTTACGAGAAAGTAGAAGGAACACTTTGCTTAATTAACTTAAAATTAAAAAAAAATTTTGAGATATGACGATATGTTTATAAGGTGATAAACATAAATTTGTTTCATTTTGTGACGGCTTATATTACTGGGAAGTGCTGGGAAACAGAAATAAAAAAAAACTAAGGAAACTCGTGTAAGATACTACAACATACAATTTTAAAAACACATTGTCCTAAAGATTACAGGTGGATCTTGTAAGATGAATTCCGTTTGATGCTATTTTTTGCATCAACCTTGAAATACATTTGACTGATAGAGACGTTGTTTATAAAAAAGAAAAATTACTTGGGATTGTGAATTAGAAATAAGCAACAACTATTAACTTTTGCACTTTAAACTATTTGTCCAACCTCGGTAAAAAAGTGAACGAAATGTTTCGGAAACATGGCAATAAGTAAATAAAATAAGAAATATACTCGTTGTCGACTTTCAAAACGCATTGAGTGTGTTCTAATGTTATTTCCTAAGCTGTTAAAAAATGTTAACATATTTATAAAACATATTTATTTAAAATATTTTATAAATTTACTTTTTTGAGTACCATTATTTTTGATTGTTTTTATTATTGTTTTATGAATTTAATTGTTATGTTTATATAATCGTTTTATCTTGTATCTAGAGCATAATGATACGAAATTTACATATAAAATCTTAAGGTAATAATAATTCAAGTTCCCCTTTCAACCTTTAATTAATTTTTGGGAATATTTAGGCATTTCTTTTACTTACTTTGTAAACAAGTTCCCTTACGCTTTTTTAAAAAAAAAGTTTTTTTCATTAATTTAAAACAAATTTACTTTGTGTTATTTATATGGAGCGGGATCCCGGGAAATTTAAAAAATTTTCCCGTTTTCCCGGGAATCGAAAAACTCCGGGAAAAAAAACTCTAGTCGGTATATATAAAAAAAAACAAAATGTGTTGTATTTTGGGGCTTGGAAAATTTTGCTTTTTCCTGTTTAAGAAACATCATTGACATATCGTTAGCTCATTATTGGTTTGACGCAAATGACAATAGGTCATAGTGGAGAAAAACGACAATGAAGGGATACTTGAAGTTATCTGTAAATGTACCCGATACATTTTTTTTGTATTTTCACCACTGCTTCTGCCGAGTGTTTTGAAAAAAAATGTTAATTCTTGGGAACGTTCGTTAACGAATTTAGAAGTTAATAGTATTATAAGTTTAAGATACATTTTTGAAATAAAATATTATGATTATTTTTGGCTTTAGGCGCATATTGAACCTAATGTTAATTATGGTGCGAACAGAAGAAGATGCTTTTAGTGTGTTTTGTAGTCTAAGGCAACTAAATATCACTTAATTTTATCAAAACATAATTATTTATTTTAGACGTATTATAGTGTTCGCCCTAAGTGGACTTTATATGTGGCCTATGTTAAAATATGGACCGATCATCACATAATTACATGGTGTTATTTCTAGCCATACAAAACTTAAATTAATTCAATCTAACAAGTAATTTTATTACTAAGTATTTTACTCAAATCAATTACTTTAATAATTTTTAATTTATCGTCAGCTCACAATCCGTATTTTGTTTGTGTACAAATTCACAAACACAAAAATAAGATTTAGATTTAGATACACTACTTTAGTCGAAATACAACCTTATAATATTGAGTGAGCGATATGTATGTATAATTGAAATTTTTTTACTTTCTTTAGCGACGCCAAGAAGAACTTAATCGAAAGGCAGAAGAGTTGGACCGACGTGAACAGCAATTACAGGGAAATGTACCCCAGCTAAACAATTGGCCACCTCTTCCAGATAATTTTTTTGTAAAACCCTGTTTCTACCAAGATTTTAATTTAGAAATACCTCCAGAATTTCAGAGACTTGTAAAACATTTATATTATACATGGATGTGTAAGATACTTAAGACTTTGTTGTTTAAGAAATTATAAAAATTAATAAACACCTTTCATCTATTAGTTTACACTTTGACCATGTGCGTCAATATTATTGGTGGACTTATTTTACTTTTGCATCGTAAAGAATTTACGAATTTTGGTCTTGCGATTTTCTATACATTATTATTTACGCCAGCTTCATATATTTGTTGGTACGTAAGAAGTTTTGAATTAAAATATTTTCATAATAATAAATTTTTTTCAATTTATTTTCACTGCAGGTTCAGGCCAGCCTACAAAGCTTTTCGCAGTGATTCGAGTTTTAATTTTATGGTGTTCTTCTTTGTGTACTTTTTCCAAACAATTTTTTCAGTTTTCCAAGCCATAGGATTTCCTGGAACTGGTTATTGCGGTTTCATTGTTGCCATATCCCAGTTTAATTCGTCTGCCACAGGCATTATCGTTGGTTTGTTGTTGCTTTGTATTGCATTCTGTTTTGCTATTACGGCAGCAGCAAATATAATGATGATAACTAAGGTAGGTTCAACATTTTCCATTTTACAATATTAATGCCTTTTAATGTCTTAATTTATACCGTAATTATAGATTCATTCGATATACCGTAGCACTGGCGCTAGTATGGCAAAAGCTCAGGCTGAGTTTGCCACAGAATTTATGCGTAATCAGCATGTTCAGCAAGCTGCATCATCGGCCGTTAATACTGCTGTTAATTCTCAATTTAACAATCGCCGGTATTAAACAGACAATACGATTTTGCATTGTAATGAAATGAACCTAGTAGTTACCATCTCAACATAAAGATTACGGACTGCAATTATGTGTGAAACAAGTAGATAGCTATTAAGTACATATTATACAGAAACAAATATTTTGCAAATTTACCTAGCAGTTTTCAAAACCGAACTAATTGCTTATTAATATAATTATTATTATTGGTTACGTTTATGATTTAAACACTTAAATATAAATAATTTCTTTTCTGAAAAAGAAAACATGATTTAAAATTAACACTATTTGTTACAATAATATTTATTTTATTGTATTTTATAAACTATTCTTCGAAGCGAGGAATGTCAATGTGTACGTCCACTTATTTACATAAAAACATAATTCATAATATAACTTACACAATTTAAAATGTATAATCATATAAAATTTAACATTTGAAATAAATAATAATATTAATCATTATAGATAGCGGTTAGATTATTTGTAGTTTCATATTTCTCTAAATGCTGTTCCTAAACAGTGATTTCTTAACACATTTATATGTATGTAATATTATAATATCCATTTTTTTGTTATTATTTGCATAAAAAACTTTATGTAATAAAAAATAATTTTATTATTAGATGTATATATTATTGGCCTCGTTGTTTTAATTTAATTCAATTTATTATTAAATAAAAAAAAAAACTTGCATGTTAAACGAGTGTAGTTGGTTAAGCGAAACCTAGTGATCTCTACACTACAGTAATCGCAACCAAATTTTAGATTGTGTCCTGTTTGGGACCTATGTATAATCATGAACACGTCAAAACAAGATTATGTTATCAAGTTAATATTTATATAAGAATTTTTTGTGTCGAATATCTAAATCTATTCGAAATATATGCCAGCACAAAATGTTGACATGATATAGCTGTTATGGAAGTTATTGTCGTCAAAATTTGTATTAATACTAGATAAACCCAGTGCGCTTGGCTACCCTTATTGAAATAATAATAGTAAAATGGTTTCAATACAGATTTCTTTTGATAACGAAGTTATTTGTACCAAATTTTTACTGTAACCATTTTAAAGAGATATAGAAATTTATGTTGTCTTTGTGTGGAAAGTACCAACCCCACTTCTAAACTTTTTTGATAACCAAGCTTTTTGTACCAATTTTGAAAATTAGCTGTTAAAGTTCTCTAGATATGCAGAAACAGCTAGGAGTACCAGAAAACTGCAAAAATCACTAATTTGCTTGATTTATTCATACGCTTAAATTTAAATCTGCTCAGTAAGCCGGGAGAAACAGTAACGTTGTAAATCAGCTGCTTCATTTTGTTGTATGTAAAGCATTTGGAACGATTAAAGTTAGCAGTAAGACGCTACGTCTTAATCTGTAAAGGCCATGTCAGATAAAACCATCGCTTTGTGTGACGTTTCTAAGTTTGAAGGAAAAGCGTAACGCAAATTTTTTTTTTGTACGTATGTGTGTCTGTGCCAATCAATGTTAAGAATCGCCAAAGCCTTTATTTTTTGTTTGACAATAAAAAAATTTTTTTTTTAATTCCTAAAAAATTAATTGAATCCGAAGGGCTAAAATCTGCAAAAATTAAAAAAAGTCGCCATGATATATATTTTATTTAAAACAAAGTAAAAATGACAAGTGAAGACAAACAAGGAACATTTCATTACAAAATAGTTAATACGTATTCCATGGATAATTACCTGGACAAAAATGCCAAACTTTTTGGGTAATTATGCGGGGTAAGCATTTAAACGAATACGCTTAACTACCTCGGTAAGGTAATTATAAGAATACGTTTAACTACCTCATTGAGGTAATTAAGCAAATACGTTTAAAAATCTCAGTGAGGCGATTAAACGTATTTATTTACTAGATATCTTAACTTTGATGTATGCAAAATGTGTAGACATACATAGGAATTTTTACATGTATCAGCATTTAAAAGCAATGGGATTTGTTGTCTTAAATTTTATCTGTAATGCTTTTTGGGATGTCCTGTCATATCCTACTAACAAAAGCGTACTCATACATTCAAACCTTTGATCATGGAAACCGTAAATATGCAATGGCATGGTTTTTCTTGTGCGACCAATAAAGGCGGAAACAATATGTTTGTCCGTTTTAGAGCTTTTTATGAATATTGGTATCGGTTTGTTTGTGGATAATTTGCATATTTAAGCTATTGCTGCTTTTTTTGCACACATATTTCACGTTTTTTAAGCATATTTTAATACATGTTTAGCAAATAAAATATTGCTAAAATTCTGATTATCAGATGAATTGTCTGTTGCTTTAATTTCGCTTCCCAACAAACACGAAGTCAAACCTTTGATATGAAATGACTTTATCATTTGACATCAAACGCAATTCTCAAACGTTTTTTAATTGTTTGATTTAACATTTAAATTCAAATTGATAATGATTTAAAAATAATAATTTGATATCAATTTTATCAAATTATCGAATGTTTATCTCAAAGTTTATTTTAATAAATAATAAATTTAAATTAAAAAAATTAAATAGTTTTATTTATATTCCACATTTTATTATAATCCACATTTGAAAAACATTTGAGAATTACGTTTGAAAGCAAGTTGAAAATAAAGGCATTTTTCAATTTGAAAAAAATTTCCCCTTTTTGTTGAGAACGCTATGATTTTCAAATTATTATCAAACGTTTGTCGTTTGAGAAAACGTTTGATTTCAACTAATTTTCAATTTGAAATCAAACCTCCGTGTTTGTTGGGTACTTATAAAAATTGATACGAACTTGCCTTTTCAGTGAGTGTTTCATTTTACGTTCAAGAAAACAGCTGATTTCAAGGTTAGTGTGCAAAATTTTCGTTTGCCTTTATAAATTGTTTTCTTGATGACTTCTTGAAAGTAAATTGCTCACAAATTTTTGGGTATATGTATCATAGCGGCCACACGATCAAGTTTTGCCTTTCAATTCCATTCAATTTACTCAACTCTCTCATTTTTTTACTAACACACTCACACTTTTTAAATTGACCACGAGATGGCTTTCAATTCCACCTTTCCATTTGTTTGACAATTTACTTTCAATTTAACAGCTGAGTACATGTTTGTCTTTATAAATTGTTTTTTTTTATGGCATCTTGAAAGTAAATTGAGTGCCACCTACGTCACAGCTCTCAATTTTTGTAAATTTTGACAAGCAGTATATGTAAAAGACTATCAAGAACAACTTGATCGTGTGGCCTCAGGGTATGTAAAAGGCTATCAAGAAAATCTCGATCGTGTGGCTGCACTGTTGGGACGGCATGTAGTTTTTTTACGTAGGCCACGAAATAGCGTCGAATTTGGGAATTTAAAAACCGGGAAAACAAAATACCCAAATAGGGTCTTTTGCAGAATTAGAACAAAAATTTAGCGTCAATTTTGGGAATTTATGGGGATTTCCAAAAGTAAAAAGATAGTTAGCGTCGAATTTAGGAATTTAAAAAGGGGAAGTAAAAATAACTAATATTTTTAATAAAAATACGGTCTGTTCCCGAGATATTTGGGTGCATTCAAAATGGTCAGTAAAAAGCGTTGCTGATTTATCCCATGGAACACAGGCTTTTGCACGGTATAAACTGTATATATTCTGAAATTGATTATTAATAGTAGTGCAAAGTTGTTCTGAAGAAATATAAACATCGTTTTCATTTTCAGGAAATTTATATGAATTTTTTGATATAGTCACCTTAGTTTAAAAACGCCTTAACTCATATATTAGTTTTTACAAAGATGAATTTGTTTTGATAACATCCAAGGATAGTTACATACATATAATTAATTTTAAAGTTTGCTTACTGTATTTTAAAAAAATTACATACCTTATATTTATGACTTAACGAATACGAATAAGAATCCACTCGAAAGTGGATTACTTCAGTATTTTTGGTGTTCTGCGTTTGACACCCACATGTTTTTATTCGTTTTTAATTAGAGAAGTAGGGGTTGGTGAAAGTAAAATGAATCGACTTTTTTTCTAATACTTTTAACAAGAAAAAATTTTTTTTTTAGTTTAAAATTTTCTATTTCTAATTTAATAAAAATATATGGTTACATAAATCGCAAAAGGCTTTACTAACCCAAAACTTTAAATCGACTTTTTGTATTGATTTTTATGTAATTATAACCACCACCTGGATAACTATCTTGCCGCGATGTGGTGGCTTAAATGCCGGCTGTAGTATATGCCTTATAACCTGAGTCGGTAAGTCTAGCCGAAACTGGTTATAATGCATAAGCTCTAAGGCCGGTATGACTAAGGGTTATCCATCCATCCATCCCATATCCCAATACCTATAATCCTATCCCCCCCCTTTTTTGTTTCCCACATCCCCCACTTTTAAGGTCAAGGTGGTTGACAGCAGTGCCGAGGACCTGGATGGCTAGTTAGTGGTTAAATAAACTGGTCGTGAACAGCTTCCCTCTGATGCCGATGGCAAGGGTCAGTTGTAACTTTGCCTAGTCCGCGCAAGCCGTCACTGCGCGCGACGGTCCTTTTCATTACGTGCATACTCGTGGGACCAAAAACTAGACGAAATTGAAAAAACCAAAGAGAAGGACGCGGTCTTAGGACGCGGTGCAGGGAATGTCTCTGACAACTCGGCAGACTCTGAGTCAGATATGGACTCAGACTGGCTGAGTATTCACAGGGATATTCTGCTGCAGGAAAGTCAGTTAGCAACAGAACTGACAGAGACGGACGCGATGGACTCACTAGTCGGCTCCCCATCTCGAACAGGTGCTTCGGAAAGGCTCGGTGATCTAACTCTGGGCTCTGATGATGAGCACGAAATAATAATGATTTCGGCTGATGATCAGGGCCAAAGGGCTGGACCAGCGGCCTCTGAGGTTACACTCGAGATGGAAAGTGGATTGGCGAGTGCATCAAAACACATTGTTCGGCAGGATGCGACAGAACAGGTCACATCAGATAGCCGAACGAGTTTAGAAAAAGCCAAGAGTGGTGTGAGAGCCTCCTTAGCCTTTCTAGAAAAGATAGCTAAGAAAGACTCCTCACTGCACGATGGGCGGGATAGGCATCTGCTGAGGAAGCACCGGAAGAACGTTGCTAGATTCGAACGAATCCACGGTTCTGTCGGCGATATCCTAGGCATTCTCTATCCTGCGGGATACACAGCAAGGGCTGCTGAGGACTCAAAAGTTGTCAGTAAAGACAACGAATCCTCACCGACCCTTGCTGAGGAATCCTCCAAAAAAGGAGCGAAAGGAAAAAAGGAGGGTAATAAGTCCGCACCTGTTCCTCTTAACCGTGACAGCATGGTCACGGCTAAAGGAGCTAAGACTGCGGACGAAACACCCAGTACCAGTCGCGCGATGAGGACTGGGAAAGTCCTGATAATCTCCGATAGTCACCCCCAAAAGGGAGTCACTAAAGGAATTACCGGGACAAACCAGTCAACATCTGCAGGGAAATCGGGTGATCACCGACAGAACTCTGCTAAGCCCCCCAATAAAGGGGTTGTCAAGAGAGTTAGGTCTGGTGATGACCAGAAATCTCCAGCGGCTAAGAGGACTAGTCAGGCTGGTGCCGGCCCTCTTAAGGATCTCCGCAAGGATACCACTAAGAGGACTGTCTCCAGAGAGGACCAGTCCTCCACGTCAAGGAAGCTGAAGGAGTCGTCGGGTAAGGACGGTATTCTGGCGGCTGTCATTGATCGTATGGATCCCGATGGAAGGATCAGTGTCGAGAAATGGCAGGTGCTAGAGAACAAACTACTCGACGAAATCTTCAGCGTGAAAGGAAGGCCGGACGAAGTATCGTTCAAAGGGGCTGACTGGGCAAGAGGTGTCAAAACTGTCAGTTGCGGCAATCAAAAAACCTTTGAGTTTTTAAAGGCTGCAATTGGCAGGTGTGGCAGCGCTTTCCCTGAAGCCAGATTGGACGTCATACTAGCGTCTGAGTTGCCATTGAGGCCAGTAGTCACGGTGTGGATACCTCCACCTATAAAACCGGTGGAGGTCATACTGGGGTTACTGGACAACCAGAACGATGGTCTCACTACAGGCCAGTGGAAATTGATAGCTTCACTGGGCTGTAAGGAGAACCAAGGGAGAGACTTCAGGTTCGCAGTAGACCAGGAGTCTCTCAAAAGGCTGAAGTCAATGGGAGGGGTTGCTGTGTTCGGGTTGGGGTCTATCAAATTTAGGTTTCCTAAAGATGATAGACCCTAAGAGGCTGAAAGTGGTGCAGATAAACCTGCACCACTGCGAAGCAGCCTCAACCGAATTAGCAACCCACCTCATTGACAACAACGTGGACGTGGCCTTAATCCAAGAGCCCTGGATTAATAAAAACCGGGTAGTTGGATTAAAGGTCACGGGGTATACCTTGTTCGTACCCCACACAGATGATAAGGTACGAACTTGTATACTGGCAAGAACTGAGTTTAAATTTATGATTTCTTATTCTTTCAGTAATGGAGACCTCACGGTCGTGACAGGAGAGGCCAGGGACAGAACGGTTCTGGCACTGGCATCGGTATACTTGCCGTACGAGGCTACCGATCCACCTGGTGATAAAGTACGGGAGTTGGTGGAGCACTCGGGCAGAAGCGGCTCGAGACTGGTACTGGGTTGTGACGCCAATGCACACCACACCCAATGGGGAAGTGCCGACATCAACAAAAGAGGTGAGTCTATGTTTGATTTTATTATTGCCAGCAATCTCTTTATCTGTAATAGGGGGAATACGCCAACGTTCAGAACTAGGGATAGAGAGGCAGTGATAGATATAACATTGACGAACTGTAGGGAATTAGTAGAGGACTGGAGGGTGGCTTTGGATTTTTCCTTCTCTGACCATAGTCGTCTGTCCTTTAGTCTAATGTTTGAGAGGTCGAAAGGGTATCCGTATAGGAATCCGAGAAGGACGGATTGGGATTCGTTTTCGGGACTGGTGCAAAGGAACCTTAGGGTTACACGGAACTGGGGGTCGAATCCGGCCGGTGTGGAGCAACTGGTAGACACCTTCACGGGTGTATTGACCAGTAGCTATGAGCGATCCTGTCCGTTAAATTTTCCGGGCAGACGCACACAGCCAAGATGGTGGACAGACGAGTTGAGGACTCAAAGGTCCACTGTCAGAAAGCTGTTCAATAGGGCGAAGTATACGCGTAGGGAGGAAGATTGGAGTAACTTCAGGGTAAGTTACGGGAAGTATAAGGGAGATATTAGAAGGGCGAAAAGGGACTCGTGGATTAAGTTTAGCGAGTCAGTCGAATCCGTGAATGAGATGTCTAGGTTCAGGAGAATTTTATCCAAGGACCCGGTAGTCCCTGGATTTATTCAGAGACCGGACGGCTCATGGACGGAATCTGGCTCTGAATCTCTCTGTTTGCTAATGGAGACTCACTTTCCGGGGTGCGTGGATCCGGGGTCGGGAGAACAGGCTGTATGTGGTGACCCCTTCTCTGGGTCAGGCTCGGGCGTTGAGGAAAGGGAGACGGTGGGGGAGATGATTACCTTGGATAAGGTAACATGGGCGGTAAATACCTTTGGGTCCTACAAATCGGCGGGACCAGATGGTATCTTTCCGGCGATGTTACAGAATATCGGGAAATCATCACTCCTGTTGTTGGTGGAACTGTTTAGGGTATGCGTGCTGAACGGGTACATTCCTAGAAGGTGGAGGGAGGTTAGGGTTGTCTTTATACCAAAGGCGGGTAGAACCGGTCACTCTAAACCCAAGGATTTTAGACCAATCAGCTTGTCGTCTTTTCTATTGAAGACTTTGGAAAGACTGATTGATCTACATTTGAGGACGAAGATTGACGCCGGCATCGTCAGCGGTGCTCAACACGCCTATCTTAAGGGTAGGTCTGTTGAGAGTGCGCTGCATGATGTGGTTGGTTATGTGGAGCGGGGTTTGCGAAACAAGGAATACACCTTGGCGGCATTCCTGGATATAGAGGGCGCCTTTAGCAATTTGAGGATAGAGGCTATCAGGCAGGCACTGGTTGACCTAGGGGTTCCGCTGTTCTTGGTCGAGTGGATAACTATGATGCTTAGCAGCAGAGTTATTCACTCTGACTGGGGAAGTGAACGCTTAAGAAAATCGGTGACTAGGGGGACCCCACAGGGGGGAGTTCTCTCTCCCTTATTGTGGCTCTTGGCCGTCAATGTCGTTCTGAGACGTTTTGACAGAATGGGTCAGAAGGTCGTGGCCTACGCGGATGATGTAGTTATATTGGTGTCGGGCAAGTTTCTGCCGACAATAAGCGACATCATGCAAGGGGCGCTGGGCGAACTATCGGCATGGGCCAATGATAAGGGATTGGGAGTTAATCCGGAGAAGACGGAGTTGGTTCTTTTCACTAGGAGGTACAAGGTGGAGAATTTCAGGCTACCGGTACTGGGAGGATTGGAGCTTAGATTGTCTGATTGTGCTAAATATCTGGGGGTATTTCTGGACAGCAAGCTGTCATGGGGAAGAAATACTCAGGAGAGACTTAAGAGAGGTCTCAATGCCTACTATGCTTGCAGATCATCGATAGGTAGGAGCTGGGGACTCCGGCCGTCAGTAGTGGGATGGCTGTACACTTCGGTGGTTAGACCCATTCTTACGTATGGATGCTGTGTTTGGTGGGAGTCATTGGGATTTGCTAGTCGTAGGAACCTTCTTTCTAAGGCTCAGAGGTGCGCTTCAATTGGCATGACAGGTGCCATGAGAAGTACTCCTCAGGCTGCCCTGGACGTCATTCTACATCTTCTGCCTATTGAGCAGTATGTGATGGGAATGGCGGCCAGGAGCATTCTTAGACTGAGGGAGTTAGGATTGATAGGGAATGTCACGCAGGGTCACTCACGGATCCTGAGTGTGATTGAGGATTGTGGCTATTGCCTGGGACTACCCGGCTCCACTGATTATGTGGGCACCAGGGTGGACTTTGGGCGGTCGCCGGAGGTAATAGTGCCTTCTAGGGAGAGCTGGTCAGGTAGGAGCAGATTATTTAGTGGATTTGCTATTTTCACTGATGGCTCGAAGATGAGGGGCACGGGTGCGGGAGTCTACATTGAGGATCTGGACATCAGAAGGTCATATAGGCTTCCTAACGACTGTAGTGTCTTTCAGGCGGAGGTTCTGGGGGTATTGAGGGCCGTGGAACTTATGAGGGACAACATTGATAGGGGCTCTGAGGTCACTATATATGTGGACAGTCAGGCGGCTTTTATGGCCGTAAGGGGCTGTTATGTGAACTCAAAGCTAGTTGATGATTGTAGGAGGGCTTTGGAAGAAGTCTTAGGGGAGTATACGCTAAGGTTGTGCTGGGTGCCGGGTCACTGCGACATAGGTGGCAATGAAGTTGCTGACGGGTTAGCAAGGCAGGGCTCAGAGATGGAGGACCCTAACTGTATGGAGGCGGTTAGACCTCCAATAGGCTTCTATTTTGGAAGGATCAGGGAGTGGATTCTGGGCGTGACCAATCGGGCCTGGGGGAACCGGACGGACTGCCGGGTATCACGGACGCTGTGGCCGGTGCTTAGCAAGTCCGATTCGGGGTTGCTGCTGGGCATGAGTAGGGTCAGCGTGAGGACCATGATAGGAATGATCACGGGCCACTGTATGATAGGCAGGATGGCGGTGAGGATGGGATCCGAATTATCGGATATGTGCAGGTTGTGTGAGGACCCTGAGGAGTTAGAGACAGTTGAGCACTTTCTGTGCCACTGTCCCAGGTTGCAGGGCAGCAGGCTGAGGTGGCTGGGCAGTAGATTCCTGAACGAATTAGGGGATGTCCCGGGTTGTGGACTTGGGAGTCTGATAGGATTCGTAATGGGGATGGCCTGGCTGCGCGAGAGGAGGCTGGGTGCTGGCCACACGTAGGTCGAATTTGGTTGGTCAGGATTTCTTTCGGGGCTGGTCTGAAACATTCTTTTCTATCCATCTTTCTTTTCTGACTTGTGCTTTCGCTGTTTTATTTCACCTACTTTCCTTCTTTACATATCTTTCTCTAATTAAGGCGTCACAATGGACCATACTGGTCTCTGGGTGAGGGTGTGAAGGAGACTTCACACCAGCCTTTCAACCTAACCTAACCTAACTTATTTTTTCACGCTTCTTATGTTATTTTCCGACAATTTGTTTTAGAGATTGTTTCAAATTTTCCAATTTTTAGCCATGTTCGCTATAAAAGCGATTTGTTCCTGTAAGTTTTCTGATTCTTTACAGCTTAAACGATTAATAATAAAAAGTAGACTTTATTATCATGCCGCTGTTAGCAAATTTTTTAGAATTTCAGATATTTTAGCAATTTTTATCATTCCTTATTGTTTTAGGGACTTTTAATCAATTTAGCGATTTCAAATAAATTTAGTTCAGTTTGCAATTGCGAAAGAATCGATTTTTCCCTTTTATTCTTTGCAGCTTTCACGATTTTTAATAAATATTAGACTTTGCTATCATGCTGCGGTTTGCAAATTAGCGATCTTTAGCTCAACTAAAGTTTTTTGAACAGAAAATTTGAATACACAAATACATGTGGATTTGAGAACACCAATTTATGAATTATGCAGATTTAAAAAATTTTTCGTTATCAATTCGAGTCGAAACCTCGAATATACTTAATTTTCATTTACAATATTTTCTTTACAATATTCATTAAATATGAAATTAAAATGCTATGTTAAAAGATAAAAAAGCATTTCAAAAAAATTTTTTTTTTCAAAATGTATCTTTTTGGGAAAAAGTGTATCTTTTTGCAAACTAAAATGTATCCAAGGCCCATTGAAAAGGTCTGTGCAAGAAGCCTGATGATCATTGTTTATGTTCTTTTTAGTTGTCAAAAGTTGTTTACATGTGCATGAATACGTTTATGGTATGCCACACATACACGTTTTTTTCCTTTTGCTTTGTATATGAGGTAGTAAATTTTTGACAACTAAAAAGAATCGTATTTTGTTTTTGTACAAGTAAGCAGACCTGATAGATGGGCCTTGAATGTATCTTTCTCGAAATTTCACTGGCAACACTGATCATGAATGCCAAAAATTGTTTATATTTTGAGAAAAAATAAGTTACAATTGAAAATTTAAAAAAATTCAGAGTATTAGAAAATTGTAAATAAAAATTTATTAAATTTTATAAAACAAAAAAGTGAACAAAAAATACAAAAGCAAGAAATCAAAAATGCGTAAGTGCTTTGCAAAAAGTAAAAACGAGTGGGAAGTGCTACTTTTTTAATGTTCCAAAAGGTGAACATAGAAGGAATAAATGGAGTGTGATTTGCCAGATGCAGCTTTCACCAAATGAATGTATTTGTATTCATCACTTTATGGAAATACAAATTTTAAGAGCAGGGCGAAAAACATTATTATTGCCTAATGCAGAAAGATAAAACAAGGGGCATTCATATGAATGTGTCATGAAAATAAGCATGAATTTTTGTTTTGTTTTATAATAAAAAAGCGGTAAAAATGGTAAACAATTAATTGTAATTTCGTAAAATAGAATGCAATATGATTCAAGCATTTATTGGTCCTACCCTGAATCATCTGAAAAATTAAATAAAAAATTAAAAAATAGGAAGATTAAAAGCCGAAAACAGAACTAAAGTTGGAGCTTATGAAGTCAAATAAAGCTGTAAACTCAGTGAAATCAATTTTCACAGAAGGTCAAATAAACAAATTAAAGTCGCCAGGAAAGATTTCGGGGAGGTCGGATGATATTCCTAGTGCAATATGCTTGCACGCATCGGGGCCACGTGCGTACCAACACCTCTACAATAAAGGTTTTCCGCTTCCTCATATCACTACGTTACAGCGCTGGTGCCAAAAATGTACATAAGTGAAGACTTGCTCTCAATATCAATCGCTAGATATGCCTCTGGATTAGGGATGGGCAAGTTGAAAAAAAAAATCGATATATGTATATCGAATCGATATTTTTTTAGAGTATCGATATTTATTATTTCAAAAATATCGATATATCGAACGTATTTTGCTGAAACTATTACCAAATTAAAAAATTCAGTATACCTTTGTACAAACATATGTATGAACAATGTTAATTATATGTATGTAATTACATTGTTACTTTTTATTGTTTAATTTTTTAAAAAAAAATTAATAAAAGCAAACAAATTTAATCAAAACAAAAAATTCAATTATAACAAAAACAAAAGGGAAGAATACAAAAAAACCATAAGAAAAAAAATAAATTACGAAAAATTTAAATGGAAGTAAATTTGTCATGGAAGTAACAACTTTCCTTAAAATTCGAATTACACCCCAAAAGTACCAACTGGTTTTAGTCAAACCAGTAATCATCAGATATGGACATCAGGAGCACTCTCTGTTTTATGTGCACTCCAGACAATCTGCTTCTTGTATCCGGCACTGCTTCTTATAAATGCCAATTGATCTTTATATTTGTTTGAAAAAAACATATGATGCATGCAATGATTCCAATTCTTAAAAAACATATTGTTTAAAAAACGGCTAAAATTTTGAGTTCTTAATGAAGACTGACTTTAAAAAATATCGAATTCGATAGTCGTATTTCAATATCGATACATCGATATATCGGTATTTAAAATATCGGCGATATATATCGATTATATTTTTTTTAAATATCGATATTTTTTGCCCATTCCTACTCTGGATGAAAAAATATGTGTACTAGCCTTTGATGAAATTAAGGTAGCGGAAGCCTTTGAGTATGACCCAATTCGCGATTTTGTTAGAAAACCGTCAACATTTGTGAAAGTTGTAATGGCTCGCGGACTAAAAAAATCTTGGAAACAACCCGTTTTTTACAACTACGACTGCAAAATGACCAAGGAAATATAATATATAATTCGATAAACGAGTTTCGCTGTCTATCGACTATCGAATGTTAATTTGGTAATATGAGTTGGCAGCACTGTCGAAAATTTCGTTGTACATCAAATTTTTCAACGAAAACAAATTTGCTTTCGACAGTGCAAATAAATGTAAAAAACTTGTTGAAAATGTAACTTTTTGTAAATTGGTTTGTGTTTGCATACTAAATACCATATTCTTTATCAATTTTGTTCATTTTATGCAAGTCCAACGTCGTAAACAGCATTTGGAAATGCTCTTATTCCTTATGGAACAAAATTCTATTTTGACCAAATGATTTGCAGCAATGTTCAGCATGTAAAAAAGTGGGATGAAACCTCACCGAAGCTAAATTATTTAAAAACAAACATAATTCCGCCGTGGTCACGTTTAAAGGCCTCGATAGTACCGGTTCACACAGAATGCCATTTCTTTTCCCCTCTCTCCTAAAAACTCAAGAATTGACGAGTCAAACTTGAAGTGTGTGAGCCGGCACTTACTCTTACGTAAATGTTGCGGTCGACTTGAAATGTTTGTAGTTAATCTGAATTTACACGTTTCATCTTTTGATGCTCAACTTCTTTTCAATTCCCTTTTAAAGATGCAAATTTGGTACAAAACAAAAACAATTTTTTAATAGCGAATCAAAGAGAAAAAGAAAATAAAAAAAATTACATGCATCCATCGTTGTGCATATACCAACAAATAAAAATACAAAGCGTACTGACCGAGTACAGGCATCTCCGTACTAACCCCCTTTCTTCTTTCTTCTCTCACATAAAAACATAAGAGTTGAGCATCAAAAGATGAAACGTGTGAAAGCAGACTTACTAAAAATACGTAAACGCATGGTGGAATAAGCAGCTGGCATCGTTACGGCAGTAAATACAACATTACAACAAAATTGCAAATTACAAATACATAACGATATCGGCGCTATTGTACAAACAAATAAAATACTTTAAACATATCTGTGGCATTTTGATAGCAAAAAAGCTTTAAAAAAAACTAATTTTTGCCAAATAATAAAAAAAAATTTCGTTTACAATACAAATGTTTTTTGAATAAAAATTCGTATGATTAATAACATTTTTTTCAACTTTTGGAATTTGACTTAAGATGTTATGTCAAAATGCCACAGATATGTATGTTTAAAGTTTTTTAATTTTTTTGTACAAAAGCTTTAAAAAATAAAATTTTTTATCCAGTTTTTATTGCGCCTGAGGATCTAGTTTTGGAGTTATGGACCTTAAAATATTTTTAGTCATTATTAATATCTCTTAAATGAAACTTTATAATTTTTTTTGTAAACTTATTTTAATTTCCTAAAGATGCAAGCCAAAGGTTAGCTAAATAATGAGAAAAAAAAATAAATATAATATATTTTAAAAAAAAAAAGACCTCAAGCTTAAACAATTCAAAATATGTAATTATAAATAAAGAAAGGTCAACTAAAACTAAATAATATATATATTTAATATAATAAGGTCAAGGCGAATATTCGGAACTATGCTCTGATTTTTTTCTATTTGCATTGTCAAAAATGTATGCAAATAATTATTTTACAATAAAATCAATATTCGAATCAGCTGTTTTATGTTTTGGCTCATGTGTTTACAGATTTTAATTAAATTTTTATTTAATAATTTTCTAAATTATGATTTTTGCGTTAAAATATTGTTAAAACTTGTGTTGTAAATGTAAATGAAAATTATAGAAAAGAAAATAAGAAGTAGAAATACAGTAAACATACAAATGTACATATGAAATAAATGCCATCGTTGTATAACTTGCATTTGTTGTTTATATTTGTGTAATTTTATTGTTTTGTAAATATATAGCGAATTTAGTTAAACTACAAAAACATTTGTTGTTTCAAACTTATAAATAAATAAAATGACCATAGAAAAAGTGAGAAAAAGGCTTTTGCAAATTTGCAGCAGCCCGCTGCCGGAAACATGCAAAAATTCCATTTTAACATTTATCAATTTTATTTACTTCTATCTACGGAAATAATCTAATGCCATGTTTCCACGACGATTTGAATCACCTGCTTCGCTCTCTGAATCATGTTAATGAATCACGGTGTTTATACGACTTATCTACTTGCTTCGTTTTGACAGTTGTCTTTAAAAAACAAATCAGCGTTGTCAACTTTGCATTTTCAAAACGCACCAAAATGGTGAAAAAACGCAGTTAATTTATTAAAAAAAAGTAATTTAAATAAATTAAGTGTGTTATTTTGGAAAAATCTTTGCTTATTTTTGCATTTTTTACAATTACATACCCCTTAGAAAATTTAATAGTTCAAAAAAGTTAACAACTCATGGAATATTTCGGTCTATTTTTTTCGCGATTCTACTGTAACACAATAATACAGTCCTTAAAGTTCAGAGTTTTTAAAAGAATAAATAAAACTTAACAAACATAAAAAAGCTACACAAATTAGTTTGTTTTCATACAAGGCGAATTCAACAAGGTAAACTCTTTAGAGCAACTGCTCGTCAGCTGTTACATCCCATTCGTCAAAATTTTCTTTTTTAATTGTTTTGTTTTAATTACATACATTAAATTGTCGAAGTTAAAATTTTTTGAGAAAAAACTTATTTGTTGTGAAACTTTTATTAAAATTGATTACAAAGTACGTATACTTACTTGTTTTTCAATAGCTTATATATTAGTTATTCCCTTTAAATTGTTCTAACAACTTCAAAATCTTGAGAAACACAAATTAAAATATGAAAACAATCAATAACATTTATTTCATTTTTTAATTACGTCTTCATCACATTTTGTAAACAACTATTTTGACAAATTGGAATTGTTAAACTAACAAAATTCCTGTTATTTTTGTTAGAGTTGTAATTGTTGAAGCGACGAGTTTACCTTGTTGAATTCGACTCGGTATTCATATGTACTAATTAATTTTTTTTATTTTCATAAAATATATACCAGCGATCAACTGTAAATATCTAGTAGGGATTCAAAGTTAACAATAGTTCAGTATTTATCGTTTTATTAAGAAAAATTTAATTTTTTCAGAAGTTTAGTATTTTCATATTTAAAATTATAACAATTAAACAGCCTTTTACATTTACATAGTTAAACAAGAAAACCCCAAAACTTTATAAAAAATAAAGAAATTTGTATATAAAAACATAATATATATGTTTGCATTCATTTGTACAAGATGATACATTTTCGAAAATTAATTTAATAAATCTTGTTTAAAACTTTTTAAAAAGAGATCAAAAATTTATAATAATTACTCCAAATTAATAAAGTTAATAGTTTCATCATTATTGTTATCGCAGAACAAATTTAAAAAAGCACCAAAACTGGTGCGAAACGAACCGAGTTGACAACTCTGAAATAATCGATTTTGACAGCTAGATCAGATAAACTTGCGATAAAAATTGGAGAAGAGAGAAATTTTTCGTGCTTCACAAGTAGATTCATATTGAATCTACTTGCTTCGCTCTCAAAATTTTGTATGGCGAAGCAGTTGCTTCGTTCATGATTGGAATGTGAAGCATGAATAGAGAGCGAAGCACGTACCGTGGAAACATGGCATAACTGTTGGATAAAATAAAATAAAAAATTAAACTTTTAACAACAATATTTATTTCCAACAAATAAACAAGAGCTGTAAGCTGCTTCTTTTATTTTTAATAAAAACCCGATAACTTTGGTTTCTGTGACACATAAAGCCAACATTAATTTCAGTTTGAAAAACAAACCCATAAAATTGAATTTCATTACATCAAATTTTAATTAATGTTTTGATGAGATCTCATTAATAAAATTTAAAAGTAAACCGTTGGTTAATAAGTTTTGTTGACAACACTGCTTCATAACAAAAATACAATTCTTAACAGCTGATACGTAAAAACGGAGAGAAATTTTAATTTTATCAGGTTCATCCGCAACGCAACGTTACGTTTACGTAAGAGTACCTATTTGCACAGTAGCTTGGTAAAGAAAACGTAACAGCTGATCCGCAACGTATACGTTTACGTAAGAGTAACGAGGCCTTAAGAATACAAGAAAACATAAAGAAAACAATGAATGTCAAAGAAGACACTGACAATATTAGCGCAAATTATAGGGTTGCAATTACTAAATAGTTACAGTGATACTTGTTTTGATATGTGTTTAACTTTAAATTTATGTTTTATGTTTATATGTTTAATGTTACATGTAAAAGGAGAAATTTAATTTAATGTGAAAAGCTCATATTGTAAGTTTAACTTTTTTAATGTAATTTGTTGTATTTATGTTAATTTATATAGTTTTGAAAAATTTTAAATAGACGCTCCCTTGAAAAAGTCGACAAAAAATCGACGAAACGTCGGGAAAACTGTAATAAAAAATTGCTTTTTATTTACATTAATTAACCTTAGGCCCTATTAGCTTAAATAAAAAACAAACCATATATACTATATTTAATATAATAAGGTCAAGGCGAATATTCGGAACTATGCGCTAATTATTTTCTATTTGCATTGTCCAAAATGTATGCAAATAATTATTTTACAATAAAATCAATAATCGAATCAGCTGTTTTATGTTTTGGCTCATGTGTTTACAGCTTTTAATTAAATTTTAATATAATAATTTTATAAATTATGATTTTTGCGTTAAAATATGGTTAAAACTTGTGTTGTAAATGTAAATGAAAATTATAGAAAAGAAAATAAGAAGAGGAAATACAGTAAACATACAAATGAAATTATGAAATAAATGCCATCGTTGTATAACTTGCATTTGTTGTTTATATTTGTGTAATTTTATTGTTTTGTAAATATATAAAGCGAATTTAGTTAAAATACAAAAATATTTGTTGTTTCAAACTTATAAATAAATAAAATGACCATAGAAAAAGTAAGAAAAAGGCTTCTGCAAATTTGCAGCAGCCCAAAACATGCAAAAATACCATTTTAACATTTATCAATTTTATTTACTGTTGGATAAAATAAAATAAAAAATTTAAAGATTTTGTTATTCGTGCTAAATTCCCAGTTTTTATTATTGATAAAAACACTTGAAATTTATTGTTGATGGGATAAGCTATTCCTATGCGCATTTCACTGGTTGCTTAGGCCAGATCATCAGGAAACTTCATCCATAAAGATAAAAAAACACTTAAATGACAACATCTTTTGTAAGTTGTTGTTGTTTTTATTTTGTTTTTCTTAACCTACTTACAACTACAATTAATGTTGAGAGAATTTCAACTCATTGTAGCGGGGAATCACAGAATATACAGAACTGACATGAGACGGAAGATTTTGCCTTTTTTTTTGTCTCTTTCTAAGAAAGCTGCCCTTTTGCATTTTTTGTTTTGATTACGCAATTCGTGTTGATAGTAGCGGCCTGTTTTTACACATTGCCACTTTACTACCAAAAAACATTTTCTTTCTCTTTCTTCGAAAGCTGCCCTCGCAACTGATTTGGGCCTTTTTCACACGTCACTTTTTACAGTTCTGTGTATTCTGTGCGGGGAATGTAAGATGAGATGAACGCACTGTTTATTGTTGATGTTGTTTTGTTTAAACTTTGATATTATTACAAGTAGAACTGTTGCTATAATTCTTATACGTTTAACAGTTTTATTTGGTTTATTATCTTTAGTTGTTCTAAAATCTTTATGGATCAAGTTTCCTGATGATCTGGCCTAAGCAACCAGTGAAATGCGCATAGGAATAGCTTATCCCATCAACGATAAATTTCAAGTGTTTTTATCAATAATAAAAACTGGGAATTTAGCACGAATAACAAAATCTTTTGAAATTTAAATTTTGTATTCCCAAAAATTTAAATTACTTTTTGATAAAAAATTAAACTTTTAACAACATTATTTATTTCCAACAAATAAACAAGAGCTGTAAGCTGCTTCTTTTATTTTCAATAAAAACCCGATAACTTTGGTTTCTGTGACACATAAAGCCAACATTAATTTCAGTTCGAACAAAAAACCCATAACATTGGATTTCATTAAATCAAATTTAAATAATGTTTTGATGAGAATCTCATTAATAAAATTTAAAAGTAAACCGCTGGTTAATAAGTTTTGTTGACAACACTTCTTCAAAACAAAAATAAAATTCTTAACAGCTGATACGTAAAAACGGAGAGAAATTTTAATTTTATCAGGTTCATCCGCAACGCAACGTTACGTTTACGTAAGAGTACCTATTTGCACAGTAGCTTGGTAAGGAAAACGGAACAGCTGATTATCAACGTATACGTTTACGTAAGAGTAACGAGGCCCTTAGACTTTCAATTGTAAATCTCTTCTTATCCCCCCTTACTTTATCTAGTATTCGCACCCCCTCAAAATCAATTTTATGTTGTGTATTTAAAATGTGTGTTGATAATGCTGTCGTTTCTTTTTTCCTTTGTATATCCATCATATGTTCTCCCATTCTAGTTTCAAGGGATCGTTTTGTTGTTCCAATGTATATGAGTTCGCAACTTTGTTCGTTATTCCCTTTACATTGTAATTCGTACACAATGTTGTTTTGTTGTTGTTTGTTTATTGGAGCTTTTATTGCAGAGAATATAGTGCTGAGTGTTTTATTTGGTTTGTAAGCAAAGCTTATATTATTTGTTTCTATTGACGTTCGTATGTTTTTATTATCAGTGAGTCCAGGGATGTATTTTACACTGTAAAAACATTTTTGTTCTTTTTCTATACTAGTGGGGTTGTTATCATTTTTGTTTTTTATTTGCGTAATTGTGTCTTCTATTAGTGTTGATATAAGTTTGTTTGGGAAACTATTGCTTTTAAGGATATTAAAAATTATATGTTTGTTTTTAGTGTGAAAAATTTCATCGCTTATGTGTAAAATCCTTGAGATGAAATTTTTAGCAGTGTTAATTATTTGATTTTTCGGTTGGGTTGCGTGGAAATTCATTATCCTTCCTGATGAGGTCTCCTTATGGAATTTTTCCTTCGAATTAGTTTGGTGTCCAGGTACGCTATTTCCTGATTTTTCTCCCTTTCAATTGTAAATTGTATCTTAGAATGATACTTGTTAAATGTGGACAAAATTTCTTCTTGGTCGTCTGATTTGATGATCGCTAAGATATCATCTACATATTTAACTATGTATTTGATAAAAATGTTCTTATTTTTCAATTCTTCTATCGCACTGTCAAGCAGGTTGTCAAGTATTATGTCTGCGATTGTGGGGGATAGTGGGTTGCCCATGGGCAGGCCAAAAATTTGGTTATATATTTTATCTTTGTATATAAAATAATTATTATCATTGAGACAAAATTGGAGAATTTTAAGAAATTGAGAGCTTGACATTTTTGTGTGATTTTTTATTACGTTCCATTTTCCCATTATTGTTCTTATTGCCGTTCTAACTGGAATGTTAGTAAATAATGAGATGACATCAAATGATACAATTGTTTCCGATCTATCAACTTTTATGTTGGTGAGTTGTTTTTTAACTTCTATTGAGTTTTTTATGTTATACGTTTCAGAGATTAAATGTTTTAAAATTGTTCCAATGTATTTTGACATGTGGTAGCACGGTACCTGGACTGATGACACAATAGGTCGAAGGGGGGTATCAGGTTTGTGAATTTTTGGTAACCCGTAAATTCTGGGTGCCGTAGCGGCGGAACAAAAAAGTTGGCGTTTTTGCCAAGAGTCTATATGGTTGTTTTTAAATAAATCTGAAACAATGTTGTTGTTTTCTTTCTGTAGTTTCAATGTAGGGTCTACTCTTATAGTTTTATATGTGTTTTTGTCTTCTAGTAGTATTTCCATCTTCTTTTCGTATTCTTTTTTATACATCAGCACGGTTTTGTTTCCTTTATCGGCTTGTACAACAATAACGTCGATGTGGTCACGTAAAAATTTTCTCGTTTTTTCAAAAATTGTAAGAATGAATTTGTCCTTTTCTGTGTTTTTAATGTTTCTTTTAAAAGTTGTTACCTTGTTTGCTACTTTAGTTCTAGCGATGTCTTTCTCTTTATCTATGTTACTGTCCAATGCCTGGATACATTGTTCTATATCCGCAATGACATGTAGTGGTGAAAAACTCAACTTGTCTACCGGAAGTGAAAATTTTTTCCCCAGTGACAAAATCCACTTGCACTCTATTGGAATATTATATTCAGTTTTATTTTCAAACCAGTTATCATTAAAAACAAGTCCATGTAACCTAAACTGATTTTCTTTCAGTGTATTTATTTTGTTGATTTGTTTCTCTTTAATATTTTTCGTAATTTGTTTTGTCCTGTCTTTTTGTTTGTTAAAAAAAGTTGTGTGGTCAGCTGTTGATATCATATTTTTAATACCAGCATTGAGATGAAAGAGTTTACGTTTGGTTAAAGTGATATTTGTGTTTGTTTGTGAAATTTCTAGATTTAAAATTTTCTTATGGAAGTTATTTTCTATTTTTTCTAATTTATTTTTAATTGTGGTGCATTTAAAGAGATGTGTCACCTGTTTTGTAGAATTTCTTGTGTGTTTTGGTATTATGCCATAACTTCTACACGATAAAATAAATTTCAGCCTTTCTTGTTGTTGTGCTAGTTTTTTAACTTCGTTACAATATTCCTTTAACGTTCCGCATGTCTCACTGTTATACTTCAATGCTATGTGTTTAAAATAACCCTTCATTTTTATGTTATTGTTATTGTACCTGTTGTTTATAATTTGTTAATAATTTAAATAAAGTTGTTTCGGCAAGCTTTCCGACGTTGTTGTTATTTTTGATATTTGGCCAATTTGTTGTTTAATTGATTTGTTTTTTATTTAAGCTAATAGGGCCTAAGGTTAATTAATGTAAATAAAAAGCAATTTTTTTTTATTTATTGTTATTTGACCTTTCTTTTTTTATAATTATTTTGAATTATTTAAGCTCGAGGTCTTTTTTAAAAAACATATATTATATTTATTTATTTTTCTCATTATTGCGCTAATCTTTGGTTAGCATCTTTAGAAAATTAAATTAAGTTTACAATAAAATATTTTCATTTGAAGAGATATTAATAAGGGCTTAAAATATGTTAAGGTCCATAGCTCCAAAACTAGATTCTCAGGCGTAATATAAACTAGATAAAAAATCAAATTTTTTAAAGCAATTTTAGAACTGGATATGTAAATATATGTATATCTGTGGAATTTTGACAAAACATCTTAAGTCAAATTCAAAAAGTTGAAAAAAATGTTGTTAATCATACGAATTTTCATTCAAAAAACATTTTTGTTTACATTTTTAAAATTTTGTATTACAAACGAAATTTTTCTTTAAGTTTGGTTTTTTTATTATTTGATAAAGCTTTTTGCTATCTTATCACGACTTAAGATGTTTTGTCAAAATGCCACAGATATGTATGTATAAAGTATTTTATTTTTTTGTACAAAAGCGCCGATATCGGTATGTATTGGCGATCTTAAACAAGAATGTTAGCAACATGTCTTGGAATAAGGCTGTGAGAAAAATCAAAACAAATAATAATTTACATACATACATACATATGTACGAGTACACACATACACCTCAACACCATATGACACGTTTACGTTTTTGTAGTAACTACCAACATTTCAAGTCGACCGCAACGTTTACGTATCCGCAACATTTACGTAAGAGTAACGAGGCCTTAAAGGCATATCAGCGTAAAAGCTTAGCGGAAGAAAATGTTCCGCCTTCCGCTCTTGTTTAGGTACGGCTGTAACTTTGAACTTTTTAACGGGTTGTGTATTTTTGACAAGTAATCAGCTGACAATAAAAAGAAATATTTAACAAATTTGCAAATCATGAAAGAAAAACTTATTTAAGAGCTTAAAAAACATACAACATTTATATAAAAAGAATAAATTCAATAAAATAAATAAAATTTATATACTTTCGAATCCATTTTCAATGCACAACAAATACAAAAACAGCTGACAGGAAGGGCTTTTGTAACGCGTGTTGTGTAACTTGCAATTTTACATACGCTAAAGTTTTTAAATGCTCGATAAACGTCGACGAATGAACGCGTGTTATGTACTTCTACCTTAAGAGTATACGTGTGAACAGCGTTACCGTCAAAATTTTCAAAAGAAAAGTGACACAAAAAGGGGAATTCTGAGAAAAAAGGGGCAAATTTAAAAATAAGAAAATGTTTATATTTATTAAGTTATTTTCACTGAAAATATAACCGATACAAAAAATAAACCTCTTCTTATGTATAAATAATACATTACACAAGTACAGAAATAGTCGAACTTCCCTATAATAAATCTGTTTGTATCCCTTGATGTACTGAACTTACATTTTCTTGTACATTTTACTAATTTTTGAACTTTGTTCATTATATGGAGAGCTTTAAAGTATGTATATAGGTTTTCTTTAGAGAAGCTCGAATGTATATATGCACAGTGAAAACAAACGTCTTGTTTGCAAGTTAACCCGTACGAACTTTTCCATTTTGTGTTCGTTTGTACGAAAAATACAACCGTGGGAAAAATTTTCAAGTTCTTTTGTGAATATCAGGCAATTCACATGGAGGCTTTTACGACGTCGCTTTGTCGACGTCTCTTTTGGTTTGATGGCGAGCGGTGTAGAGAAGAAAGAGGTGTAAACAAAACGACTCGTTTTGTGTTTTTTATGTCGTTTTTTATATTTCTCTTTTAACTTTTCCTTTTTACGTTTTATTCTTTTTCTTACTTGGAAGTGTGTGGTTGAAAATACAGTGAGTCCTCGATTACACTAGGCAACAGCCATTTTGTTATTTGGTTCTAGCATACTTTTTCTCATGGATTTGGACCTACTGAACACGAAAATGAATTTTAAAAATTTTTCTGTCGATTGGTTTGCGAGATACAAATTTTTTAATTTTTTTTTTTTAATTTTTGGAGGTACACTTACTATTTTGAGCATATCTTTAGTCTTCTTTGACCTATTTTATCCTACTACTACTCAAATTAAAGACAATTGAGCCGTCTACAACTTATTTTCAGAAAATTTTCAAATCGGGTTAGTAGTTTTGATGTTGGCGGCTTAAAAAGGTTAAAAAACTGGGTTTTTTTAGTAAAAATGTGGCTGAAAAATTCATATAAAAATTCATATAAAATATAAAACGCGATGTTAACAGCGATTTTAATTTTTTTACGTATAGCTGACACTTTTCCAAAGAAAATAAGCCCTTACTTAACAAAATCTGATGACAAATGGCCGACTTATTATTTTTTTGGTAAACGACCGAAATTCCGCTATTTCACGATTTTTTGATTTTCATTATTTGCACAGCTTACCTACCCAACGCAAACGAATAAATACATTTGAACTTAATTTAAAATAAACAAATTAGTCTTCGTATATTATTTTTTAATTTATTTACAGCACTACATGCTCATACATATTTAAACATAAGGAGACACGGTTATCAATTGCATTTCAAAACTGTCTGTGAAAGTGTAAAGAAGTTAATATTTAGAAAACGCAAGGAAGACAATGAGTAAAAGACTACGTGTGTTCGAGTGTTTGAACGATCCAGACAATTTCTGCAATGTTTGTGGCCAGTTTATAAAAAAAAATCACGCACACAAGTTTACTCCAGCAGCGCTGATGATCAGCATTATATAAAAAAAAAATGGTCGGTACGAACGAAACCTGTAGTTGGAGAAGCGAATGTTCAGCGCAAACCACTAATAGAGAACCGTGAAAATATAATACTTCCGCCGCTGCACATAAAATTGGGTTTGATTAAAAATTTTGCCAAAAAATTAGACAAAGAAGGTGAAGCTTTTGCCTATTTACGGTCAATTTTCCCTTACCTTTCGCTGGCAAAAATTAAAGAAGGAGTCTTCGAAGGACCCGAGATAAAAAAAATTTTGAAAGATGAAAAATTCCCAAAGCTGTTATCACCCATCGAAGCCGCAGCATGGAATTCCTTCAGGCTTGTTGTGGAAAACTTTTTAGGAAACAACAAAAGCCCGAATTATAAGGACATAGTTGAGGATCTGGTAAAGAACTATGAAGCCATGGGAGTGCACATGTCACTTAAAATACACTTTCTGCATTCTCATTTGGATTTTTTCCCTGAGAATTTAGGAGACGTGAGCGACGAACACGGCGAGCGCTTTCATCAGGAATTGAAGGCTATGGAACGACGCTATCAGGGCATGTATGACACGGCTATGATGGGTGACTATATTTGGACCCTAATACGTGAGACCGATTGCAGCGAATACAAAAAACAAAGAAGAAGTCAGCAGTTTTTCCACATGGCATAAAATGTACACTTATATCTTTGTTTTTACTAATTTTTTTTGTGCGTTGATTTGCTTAATTTAATTAGTTAGTTTAATTTCGTTAGTTTAGCTAATTGTGCGATACATTGAGCATGTAGTGCTGTAAATAAATTAAAAAATAATATACGAAGACTAATTTGTTTATTTTAAATTAAGTTCAAATGTATTTATTCGTTTGCGTTGGGTAGGTAAGCTGTGCAAATAATGAAAATCAAAAAATCGTGAAATAGCGGAATTTCGGTCGTTTACCAAAAAAATAATAAGTCGGCCATTTGTCATCAGATTTTGTTAAGTAAGGGCTTATTTTCTTTGGAAAAGTGTCAGCTATACGTAAAAAAATTAAAATCGCTGTTAACATCGCGTTTTATATTTTATATGAATTTTTATATGAATTTTTCAGCCACATTTTTACTAAAAAAACCCAGTTTTTTAACCTTTTTAAGCCGCCAACATCAAAACTACTAACCCGATTTGAAAATTTTCTGAGAATAAGTTGTAGACGGCTCAATTGTCTTTAATTTGAGTAGTAGTAGGATAAAATAGGTCAAAGAAGACTAAAGATATGCTCAAAATAGTAAGTGTACCTCCAAAAATTAAAAAAAAAAAAATAAAAAATTTGTATCTCGCAAACCAATCGACAGAAAAATTTTTAAAATTCATTTTCGTGTTCAGTAGGTCCAAATCCATGAGAAAAAGTATGCTAGAAACAAATAACAGACAAAAGTTTGTTATTTGTGACCTAGTGTTATCGATAACAGACGGGACCGGCAGCATTCTTGATTATTCATTTTTTTTTTGCGTGTTTCATATTTAATATAAATATGTAATGTATTATTATGTAAACATGGGGAAAAAACTAATTGGGAGAATATGCTTCCAGTACGTTGGGAAATTCTCTTTCTTAGTTTATTTAAATTTGTTTTGATTGTTCAAAAGTAAACAAAATAAAATAATTTGTGTTATATTTCGGATAACAGAGGTGATTTAAATCAATGCAAAAAAAAATTTATTTTCCAGTTAATTGATGCTGCCGGTTAATCGAATGAGAGATAATCGAGGCCATACTGTAAATAAATAAAAGACATGCAACCAAAAATCATCGTATGAACGCCAAGAGATTTTGGAAGTTGCTTTAAAAGGGAATCAAGATAAAACGACGTTGTAAAAGCCCTCATGTGAATCGAGTGTATGTTGATGTAAAACATGGAAAACATATTGTATATTTTACCCTTACTTTAACTGAAGGTGTTAATACTGCCCTGTTTTGCAACTTTGGTTGTTACTACTTTGTTTCTACAACAAATGATTTATTTTGTTTATCATAATTCAAACCGCTTATAATTTAATGAAAGAAATCGCCAATAGTAATAGACTTTTAAAACCCTTATTCTTCCCAAAAACGGGCTTTGGCACAATATCTTCTATATAATGAGAGATAGGTGGGTCCTGTTTTTCTAAACATGACCTTATATACATGTCGTATGATTTTCAATTACACGTGCAAGAACAAGCAGTAAGTTTTCGTGATTTCAAAAACATTAATTATGTAATTCTAGAGGAGGAATTTTTTAAGATTGATTGGAACCTTTTATATCACTTGATGTCTGTAGATGATCAGCTGCTTTATTTAGAAGAAAACATAAAATCACGTGAAATTGAAATCAAAAAAATTTTGAAAACTTTTCCGTGTTCAAGGTTCATAAAAATTTTTCCTTTTAAATGCGTCATACTTTTAGGACCACTTTTCTCTACCTAAACTACTTTTGAAATCAGGAAAAGCTGCGTTAATTTTTACAAAAATTCAAATAAAAATCTTGATTGATTGCACTTTGACGTGGTTTCGATTTCCAGAACATGGCCGATAGTTAATCTTTTTGATATTGCTGTTCCACTCAAAACGAGAATTATTAGTAAAAAAAAGCTTTGGTTTTCCACCTCCATAAGAGATTCAATTGCTCGTCGAGATTTTGCATACGGTCGATGGAAGCGATTTAAAACATCGCAACTACTCAAAGAGTTCAAAATTGCACGAAGGCTGACTAACAGGTTAATTAAAAAAGCAAAATCTGATTTCTATGCCTCGAAATTTTCCTCAGCAATAGGTTCAAAACAAACATGGAATTCTATTCGCGAAATTGGTATCGGTAAGGTTAAGAGTCAAGAACCCTGTAAAATAGACGTAGATACACTAAATGAAAAATTTGTTGAAGTGCCAATGGTAGATTCAGATCGAACTTACTATCACATTCTCGATGATTCTGAAAATGGTAAATTTTCCTTCAGTGGCATAACTCAAAACGATGTTTTGTCTAGCTGCTTATCAATAAAGTCAAATGCCGTTGGCTCAGATGGAATACACCCTAAATTCTTCCGTATTTTATTACCACAACTACTATCACAAATTATATTTATTTTTAACAGGATTCTAACATCTAGTTTTTATCCTGCTAAATGGAAAAAGACTAAAATAATACCTTTACTTAAGTCAACATCTGATGACAGACCGATAGCAATTTTGCCGTTTCTCTCGAAGGCATTTGAACGTATTATCCATAATCAGGTTACACTATTTTTGGATAACAATAGACTACTAAATGATAGGCAATCTGGCTTTCGTAGAAAGCACAGTTGCATTACGGCCCTTGTAGATGTTGCGGAGGATATTAGAAAACAGGTGGATACTAAAAAGATTTATTTTTTAGTTCTTTTGGATCATTCCAAAGCATTTGATACTGTGGATCCTGATATTTTATGTTATAAATTGAAGAATTTGTTTAAATTTTCATCAAATGCCACACGTCTTATAGCGTCCTATCTTACGAATAGATGCCAGTATGTTGAATCAAATAATAAGAAATCTAACTGCTTACCAGTGATTAGAGGCGTTCCTCAGGGTTCAATTATAGGCCCTCTTTTGTTTTCATTGTACTCTAACGATCTACCGCTTACTGTTTAACAATGTAAGGTTAGAATGTATGCTTTATATAAGTTGCGATGTTGATAATATTGATCAATGTGTCATTACCCTAAATCAGGAATTGCATCGTGTTTACTTGTGGGCTACAGCTAACGGGCTAAGTATAAATCCAAAAAAATCCAAATGTATTATCATTCAAAAGCGAATATCGAAAATGCAACTTACACAAATTATAGCAATCAATAATCAACCAATAGAAATTGTTAATTCTGCAAAAAACCTTGGAGTATATCTTAACAGTTCCCTCACATGGTCTGTTCATATAAATTATGCCTGTGGGCGTACTTTTTCCATGTTGAGAACGCTTTGGCAATCTCAATACTGTATACCCATTAATATAAGAGCACTTCTAGCTAAAACGTATCTCATACCCATATTATTGTATGGATGCGAACTTTTTGGAAATTGTGATGATCACAGTAAGAAAAAACTTAATATTGTTTTTAAAAACATTATACGGTATGTGTTTGGTCTTAAACGATATGGCAGCACCGCAGCTTTTGTGAAACGGTTATATGGCATTTGTTTTAATGACTTAATAAAAACTAGAGTTCTTATCTTTTTGCATAAGGTTATATA
The DNA here is from genome assembly GCA_949318255.1 of Pollenia labialis. Taxonomy (NCBI): domain Eukaryota; kingdom Metazoa; phylum Arthropoda; class Insecta; order Diptera; family Polleniidae; genus Pollenia; species Pollenia labialis. The sequence goes on along the minus strand of OX439142.1, from coordinate 26,314,050 downwards.
TACTCATCAACCCGAACATCTTTATGAACGTTTGGTTTTCTCAGGATCAACCAGAGGCCGAAGATTAATATTATTTCGTCACCACAGCCTCGTGTCTGAATGGCAATTCTTTATCTATGCAACCCGTCTTTGGAACTTACTTCCTCATAGCTCTCAAGTGATAAGTAACGCACAATTGTTTAAAAAAGACATAATTTTGCATTTTTCTAATCAAAGTTCATAACTAATTTTGTTTTCTTTTTGCATATTGTATCACATGTGGATAAATATAATATATGGTATTTTGACAAAAGATCTTGGGTTGTGATGAGATGGCTGAGAGGGTTTTAAATGAACTCGGTGAAAAAATCATTTTTATTAAAAAATAAAATAAACCAAAATTAAAGAAAAATTTCGTTTTTAATACAAAGTTTTAAAAACCCAAACAAATATGTTGTTTGAATGAAAATTCGTATGATTAACAACATTTTTTTCAACTTTTTTTAATTTGACTTAAGATGTTTTGTCAAAATGCCACAGATATGAATGTTTTTTAATACATATATATTTTCTTTATTCTTTTTCATTATTTTCTTTATTTTTTTTTATTATTTTCCTTATTCTTTTTTATTTATATATTTTCTTTTTATTACTATTGTGATTTATGTTTAAGAAAATTTTTTAAATTATTTCTCATTATATTGTATAACATATACTCAGTCCTGTACTGTAATATAAGACTTCAAGTCTTGTGTATGGGACAACAAATAAATAAATAAATAAACTTAGATCAGATATTTCTTATTAGGAGAAGTAAGAAGTGGTTCGATTTTTATTCATACTACCGTGAAGAGTTTATGAGATTCGATACTGCCGAATAGAGCGCTATTTCTTGTTTTGATTTTTATCTATAATACAAATTAATAAGGTTTGACGTTTTATTTCTTTAGTTGTTATATGTATATATTTTCTTGAAAATATACATCTTCATATATTTATTAAAAAGTTCAACTTTCAACCTATTTTATTGTTTTATAAAGCTAATTTAGAAAAAAAAATCCGTTCGGCGAATGCTCTTCTATGCGATAAAGTAAAACATACGAACATATAAAAGCTGGAAGGTTCATATGTGTTCATTGATTGCCAATATAAAACATTTCGTTCAATAAGGGGCGAAAAGGGCAAAAAATTATATAAAATGATACAAAAGGGGATTTAAAAAAAGTGGCAAGGTAGTCAAAAAAGGGGCAAAAATGCGACTTTAGTCGCATAACGGTAACGCTGCGTGCGAATGCTTTAGCACAATTGTGCTATGAAATGTTTAGCTCTGATCAAGGCGAATTAACTACAGGTGGTGTCGAAACGCCTTCTGATTTTGACAGTTTTAGCCTATTTGTTAGTGTTTTGCTAAGAATGGTTGATATTTTGAGCCGTAAACACTAACAATGCAATGCAAAACCCCCTATGTTGTTTCTGTTGTTTTTGGATTGTTGTAGTTGCGACACCACCTGTAGTTGAATTCGCCTTGGCTCTGATCTAGATAGTTTTGAAGCTACACTTAAAAAAAATAGAAGTAAGCACAGAAGTTCGCTCATGTTCCTAAACTTTCACATCAAATACATAGCGAACCATTTTGCTAATTGCCGATTTAATATTCCTCAAACCATAGACCAAGTAGCAGAATATACTTCAATGCAATAGTTAAATTCATCTCCAATTTAGATATGCCCTTAGTATCAGCAGAGAACAACAAGAACATATCATTAGCAAAGACAAAAAACTCACAAATAACATTCCCGAATAATGAAAGAAAAAATATTGCACCCAGTACTAAGCCCTGCGGTACACCAGAGGTGACATGACTAGTACTGGAGTCATAACCATTCAAAGATACATACTAATAGCGATCAGATAAATAAGAGTATACTAGTTTAAATGACATTTTCGAGAAATTAAAAATCTCCTGAGTTTAAAAATAAGAATGGAATCTTTAATCAAAAGCCTTACTAAGGTCCAAAGAAACCAAAGTGCAATTCTTGTTTCTATCTAATTTTCTTCTAATTGACTCCGTAAGGGATAAGAGAAGTGAGGTAGTGCTAAGATTGCGTTAAAAAGCAAATTGACTCGGGCGAATTAAATAGGATTCTTCAAAATGTGTAAGTATCTGCGTCTTCATTATATTCTCAATTATCTTAGACATTACCGGCAAGATGCATGTTGGCCGTAAGTTATCTCTATCAAAATATCCATTCTTAGGAATAGGTACGATTTTGCAAAGTTTCCAAGAAACGGGAAACTTTGAACAAGTGAAAATAGTATTACCAAGCTGAAGAAGAATGGAAGATATAAGAGGAAATATAGTCTTAATAAATTTTATAGGAGTTTTATCATGACCCGTTGAATTTGATCGAATAGACTTCAAAGCAATTAAAAGATCATATCAGTAACCGGGATAAAAGAAAATGAGTCAGCAATAACATCAAAACCATTCAAATCAACCTTGTCACAACCATTTAACCTAAGATTACCCGAAAACATACGGGACATCCAATTCATTTCCCCAAAGATCACCCAAACCAACCAATCCCAACCTACGTACTTTATTCCACAATTGACTATTATCAGTCACATTGAACATAGTCTCGCCATATATTCGACGAGCCTTCCTTATCACAGATTTAGTCCTGTTACGTTATTTGCAGTAAATCCTCCAATTCTCACCAGTACGATCCCGAAGATATGCTCTATAGGCAAGATATCCCTAGAATTCATCCAAATAAAATTATTTGTTCTAGGTACAGTTCTTGATGTCGGAACTAAATTGTGAAGCCAATTCTCTAAACTGCCCAAAACAGACAAAAAAAATCAACATCATTCGTACTTAAAATAAGAAATATATCAAATTGTTCAAAATACTCAGTAAAGGGCTCATAATTAGTCTATAATTCTTAAATTCAACCCAGGAACTGCGTAATTGAGAGGGGAAAAATAAAACTGTGATGTGTTGAAAAAAATGGGAATTGCAACTGGTTCTTATAAACAACATCAGAATGCTGGCTCAAGAGAACATAATCTAATAAAGATGTAGTACCATTAGGTAAGAAAAAGTGAGTGGACAGAGAATTATGCACACAATGAAGACCACATCTCGATATCAAGGACCGTAAATTTCAAGGTTTGAACAAATCAAAAATATAATAATGGAAGTCACCCATAATAACAATATTAGTATGTATACCGATCGAACAAATCACAGTGAATACTCTCAAAAGCATTTATGTCACCACTGGGTAGATAAACAACACCAATAATTACAGAAGTTTCATTACCAAAAATATCAATAAATAAAGATTCACAGACTCCAAAGCGTTTGCCACGGTAAACAATACGGTAATGGAGCTTATTAGAAATATAAATGCAAACACCACCGTCCCTTGTCGGATCACTACCCCCCTCAAAAACCGTATCCCTTATCCGATCATTTCTCAGGACGACGAAGAAAGACATTCATTTAAAATTGAGATATCCCCAGTTATAGGACCAAGATTATTATTAACGGTCATCATATTAAGACAGTACATCACCTTCTGTGGGATGCAAAAAGTAGCAATAATTTGGATAAAAAAAACCGTGATATTAAACATTTTCAATATAAAAACAAACTCATTATTCAAATAGCCATCTTGATATAAAAATAAACTTAGCGGCATACAACATAAACAATATAAAGTTGTAATGGATCAATTATAAAAATAAAATTATATACAGTAAATAAGAAAATTTTAGAAGTCGTATACATAGGATTTCCCAGAAATTCAGTTGATGAACTTTAATTTCCTATCAATTAACAACATAAAGCGGCTCATACACTTATAATGGAATTGTTCAATTTAACGTATTGTACAATCGCCAATGTGTAGTTGATATTCGAAGGTGGCACAATATATTGGCAACAATCAAAAGACTTGATTTTTATTGCATAACAAAAAGAAAGTGAAATGTGTTGGCAACATTGTACAATGCTGTTTATGTTATTCCTATAGGGTATGTTCACCTTTTTATTGAATAAATGAAATCATTGAGCGACTTATTCCATAATATAGGACGAAATTCAAATAATACGGCGAATATCATATACAGTAGTTTTGACTTAACTGCCTTTTGTTTACGTGCATTTTTGACTTAACTGCACAAAATTGATAATTTTTGGAATTATTCTTTTTAATTCCATACAAATTCCTTTTTTAAGTGCGCTTTCTATACCTGCACATTTAAGATAAATGCACAAAATTTTTGGCATTTTAAAATTATTTTCATACAAAAAATCAAAGTTAGCTGCACTTTGACTTAACTGCCCAAAATAAATATTTTCTGGAATTATTCTTCAAAATCCTTGTTTACGTGCATTTTGTATACCTGCACATATTTCATATTTTTGGGCAGCTTAAAAATATTTTCATACAAAACATCAAAGTTAGCTGCACACATAAAACTATATGGTGGCCACTTTTTCATATAAATATCCAATTTAAGCTGTTTATAAAAATATAAATCGCAATTATTTTGTTTTTTTTATGTTTTATGTTCTTTGTGAATTCTCATTGTTTTTGTTTATGTTTCTTTTATATTAAATAAACATACATACATACATGTATAAAATGATCTGTTATTTCCCAGCTAGCATAGGCTGTTTGTTAGACGATTATGTTTAATATACAACTCCTTAAAGAATCTTCTGGTGATTATCTGACGAGTAACACAAACATCTAAATCTTTTTTTAATTTATTTATTTTTTGACCTCGTCTTTAAATCTTGAAATTAACCTTTTGGGACTCTCTGTAAGAGTCAGTTTTTGAAGTATGAAAATGCTATTGCCAATACAATTTTAATAAAACAAACCGGCCTAAGGATCTGCAAAAAAGGATTTTCCGACAGGATGGTGTTTATTTCGCGACCTTAAGGTTTGTTTTATAGAAATTGTATGAAAATTAGAAGTTTTGGCATGAAAAATACGCCTGATGCCCTTATTTATGTAGGTAGCTTAGTCATACGACTGAGTATTTCACGAGTTGTAAAATAATACCTACATGAGTCTCATACGACTCTTAGCATGCTTTTTGAAAGACTCGTTAGATAATCTCAACATACATCATAAGCGTTTTCGCTGTGTTATGGAAGAATCTCTCATACGAATCAGCACGTGTAACAGTTTCTCCCGTGCTAGGAATCGTCTACAATTAAAAAATGAGCTCGTCGATGATCAAAAAGACTCTTTGTGAGATTCCCAGGAAGCTCCTGGGTTGAAATAAAATTTTAATAAAATATAAATTTATGTATTAAAAAAACAATTTGTTTATTCTACTTTTAAATCAAACACATAACTTTAGCTGCACTTTTGTGCAGGTAACCACAATTGTGTACCTGAACATTAAGGCAGGTAAATGCATTTAAGATAACTGCATTTTTGATTTACCGGCACAAAAAATTGTGCAAAGGAGATTGTGCAGCTAAGTCAAAACTACTGTATAATAATATTGCAAGTGTATGGGCCGCTTGAATTTGAAAGATCAAAATTGTTATACAAATCAATAGTAAGTCTGAGTTCATACGGCTCATGTCTTATTGACAAGATTCTTCCTTTTTCTTCTTTGAACATGAATTTGCGTTCAAATGATTCGTGTCATGTTGACGACATGTGCTTTTTTGATATTGAAAACAATAACAAAAATTTAACAACGAATGAAAAAGCAAAACGTAAAGACAGTACATGCATCTGTGTACTCGTTTCATTTCCCCTCGTCCCTCTCGCCTATAAAGTAGCAATCATGTCAATAAGACAAGAGCCGTATGAACACAGACTAAGAAATTTGAAAATCTAAAATATGTATGTAGTTTGATCCATGACCCAATTAGTAGTTCTGCTTAAAACGCCTGCTGATTTCTTGCAGAGTTGTGTTTTTAATCATCAATACACAGGCATAAATGGGAAAAATGTCAAGAGTTTTTTACATTTTTGTAAATTGTTTACTTTTTTAATATGATTTTTGGTTTAGATATATTGTTTTTTTTTTGTGAAATTAAAATTTAAATTCAATAATTCTCAACAAAAATTGTGAAGAAAAACTTTAAATAAGTGCACTTAGTATTAAAAAAGATTAAAATGCGTTATAGTGGGTAAAAAACATTTTGCAAAAGGAATTGGAACATTATTTTCAGTGCCAAGAGGCCCTGTGGAAAGGGCAAAATGGGGTGAAATTTGTGGCAGGAGTTTCGCCCCATCACATGAAATTTGCGCAGACCATCGGAAGCAAGCATTGTACGTGCAGGTAAGAAAGTGCGCCTTTTGACAAACGCTGAGCCTTTAGCACAAATAATTTAGCGTTAGAAGAAAAACTTACGGTTTTATCATGATGAAATAAAGGTTGCCTAAACGTTTGAATACGATCGAGAAGCAGATTTGGTAAAAACACCAGCAAAGTATGTGCAGGTGGTTATGGCACGCGGTCTTCGCAAATCTTGGAAACAGCCGGGTTTTTATGCGTTTGATTGCGATATTACAAAAGACGTATTATTTAATATTATTTTGTCCTTAATGAGGCAGGCTTCCCAGTGGTGGCTACCGTCTGTGATTTAGGGCCAAAGAATTGTAAGTTGTGGAAAGAGCTGAGTATTACCACAGGTAAGTTTAACATAATAATAAAACACTTTTGAACTTCTAACAACAAAAACACACAATTTGTATTGACACAAAAGTTCTTACAACACACATCCTTACACAACAACAGCGTGGGCAATGAATAGACATCGATTGAAATAACGTTATTTGAAGTTAACTCCTTCGGAGGAAATCACAATGAAAAAAGGTAATCAACATTTTTTAAGGGTTAAGATAAGGGAAATTAAGGATAACGTCTTTAATTTATACTCTACATTTAATTAATTTTTAATATTAAAATTTTTAGATTAACGGGTTTTTAGTTTGGTAATTTGTAAGCAGGTTTATTTTTTTCAACATTTTATAATACAAGTTTTCATCAACAAATCTCCTTTAGATAAACCATGGTTCCCCAATCCTGTAAATCCGGCCCAAAAAGTTTTCACATTTGCAAATGCACCTAACATGCTAAAACTAATACGCAACCATTTCTTGGACACAGGCCTTATGTTTGAAGGGATCTTTCTATCAACTCGCACTATAGCAGATCTCCTCAAGCACACATCGCAATCCGATTTGTCAATAGCATTTAAAATATCACAGGACTATCTTTCAGTAAAAGGAGCAGGTAAACTTTATCTAATAAAAAAAAATATTTACATTACTTGAAAAAAATTTTAGGGCGACAAAAAGTAAAACTGGCAGCACAATTATTTTCCCATGAAAATGAACAACCTTATGTCTGTTCCTATTGTTCCCGGAAAAAAGGTTTGGATCCTTTTCAATAGGGCATAATAGTCTCCAGCAATGCCTTGGTAATGCTCCACCAGTATGTCAAGACTTTTAACATGTCGTACATAGTGACATACCGGCTAAATCAAGATGTGTTGGAGAACTTTTTAGTGCTATACGTAGCATAGGTGGATTAAATGACCACCCTTGCCCTAAAGATTTCAAATATAGGCTTCGAAAGTATATCCTCGGTAAGTTTTTATAAACATGCAATATATTTTAAACTTTATTAATAATAAACTTGTGGTCATATAGCACATATTACGCCAGAAATACGAAACATTTAAACGGCACAGGAAATGTGGAGCATGACCAACATCCTGGCTAAACAGCATGGAAATGTCCTTTAACACAACCGAAGGAGAGCCACAGAACTTCCTTGAGGAACTACCGGAAGAGCTTGTTCAGGATTGTGATGATCTCGATGAGACGAATGCTGACGATATTGGTATTCTTCATCTTCTTGAATACGTTGCTGGTTACATTTTAAGAAAGCATAATCTTGAAGCATTCGAATATTGCGGAAGTTCGTTCTCATGGGATGATCAAGTTTCAAAGGGATCATTGAAAAAGCCAAGCGAGAGTTTCATGGAAGAACTAAAGACACTGGAAGCCATTTTTTATAAAATAAATGGCACAGAAATAATGCACTGCCACAGTTTAAAACAAACCCTTTTAAATAAAAGTAAAAATGTTACTCTGCCGGAGATGGTAAAAAACTCTTTTTACAAATGTCGAATCTACTTCCGCGTCCGCCATTTGAATAAAAGACTTAAAGTTCAAAAGGCCAAACAAAGAATTATTGGATACAAAAAAATTTTAAAAATAAATCTTTGAATGTTCCTTACACCACAAAATGTAAGTAAAAATGATTTATGAAATTTTTCAAAAGAAAATAAAAATATTTTTCAAACTGTATCCTTTAGGTCAGCAATTTTTACAATACGCACTGTGTCTTTGCACAAACTTCGACTTTATCATTGCCTTTGAAACCTTCACTTAACGTTATAGAACAGAAATGATCTCAGAGTTACCCCATTAATAAACAAACAACAAACCACTAACCGTAATTGCAGTACATACATACTTATTAAAGTATTAAAAGCCCTTGACTTACAAATTGTGATACATTTGAAACCGTTATTACCAATATAACAGACCAACCTAAACAAAAGCGGAAAGCGTAGTGTTTTATACCGTCATACGTCGGCGCTGAAGTGCCATACCTAAATAAAAGCGGCAACAATTGAAACAGGGTTGTTAAAAATTTAACAACTCTGCACAACATTTTGACAACTATAAAAATCAATTGTATTTTGTGAAACATTAATTTAAAAGCTTTCAGTTAAATAATATAAAATAAATAAAAAAATAACAAATGGATATTTTAGAGGATTTGGAAAATCTTTTGCTGTTGAGGATGATGTCTAGCAGAGAACGCCAAGGAAATCGTGAGCTCTTCAGAAGCCGTTCCATGTATGGTTTTTACTCCACGGGAGTAAATATATTAATTGAAAAAAATCCAGAGCTATTTTTAAAGTCTACCCGGCTTAATCATGAATAATTTAACACAGTGTTGAATTTGATTGAACCGTGGCTTAAAAAGTTCTCGCACAGAAAACCCATTGAGCCGGCGCAAAGACTATACATTACTTTGCAGTAAGTACAGAAAATTCAATTTGTTAATTAAATTGCTAACTTATTTAGTGTCACACAGTTTCTTAGCTCATGGATGCCGTCTTCATGTCATATCAATGAAGTTTCGTATTGGTCTGGAGACAGCAAGATGTGTAGTTCTAGCGACGTGCGAGGTTTTGTGGCGAAGATTAGGAGGTATTTATGTGAGCCCACCTGATACTTACGAGTGGATTAAAATATCAGAAGATTTTCTTCGGACCACTAGCTTACCACATTGCTTGGGGGCAGTGGACGAAAGGACGTAAGAATAACATGCCCACCTAATTTCGGATCTCAGTTCTTTAATTACAAGAAATTTAATAGTATCGTAAGTATATCATTAGTAAAATGAAATTGAAGGACATTAAGGCCCCGATTACCGTTTACAACAGTTGTTGATTTAGTGTCGTATTTATTAAAATGCGATCATGATTTACAACTGTTGTCAGCACTGTTGTATTTAGAGTTGTCTATGTTATGTAACATCGATTATCGTTTCTTTAAAAAAACATTTACAACTGTAAAAAATAAAAAAATATAGATACATATAAAAATTAAAATATTTCTTAGAAAAATTACAAGTAAAAAGCAAATGGAAAAGCTAGTGGACTTAATGAAAATAAATCCAGATATTGGCCGTGGCAAGTTACCATTTGGATATAACAAAATGCAGCTTAAGGAAAAATGGGATCGGCTTACGGAGCAAATGAATGGATTGGGACCGCCGATTCGAATCACAAAAGAATGGCAAAGAGTAAGTAGCATATTTACTTTATAAATAATATTATTTAAATGGTTTTGATTTCACCATAGGTATGGACTAGGGATGCCAATCGGGACTGGTTTTCGCAAATCCCGGGATTCGGGATTACAAAAAATCAAATCCCGGGATATCGGGATTTTTGAAAATTAAGAGATAAATGCTTTTTATAGATATTTATGAAATAAAAACGTCTTTAAAAGAAGTTTACAAACGAAGGTTTTATAATTCATTTATTATTTTATAGTTATATAACTTAAATTTGTAAAAATTTAACTTTTCTTATTTAATGACTAATTAAATAAAAAATATGATAAAAAAAACGTACGATTTTAAACAATGTGTTACTTGATTCAATAAAAAAAATAATTACCATAAAAGCTATATTTGATTCAATTACCTCAGTTCATTCAAGATAAATAAAAAAAATAATTAATATTCTAATTGAACAACGCAACATAGAAGTTGATTTATTTGAAAGATTATATTAAAATTTTATTAAATGAATTTAAATAAATAATTGAAATTTGAATTCGAAATTAACTAAAAAAATCAATTTATTTAGTTAACCATTTAAATCTTATTTTAACAAAAACCACCACTACTTGCGGTAGGAATTATGTAGTGTATAAAATGCATTACTTAATATTGTAAAATCGCTCCATTAATTACCGTAGGTTCGATGTCAACTCTCGGAAAACACTTTAATAATCTTAACCCTGTAAAGAGTAAAGTTTAAATTTTGTATTTGGTGCACCAGTGAATTGTTTTGTGCATTTCAAAAACATTTTTTCTTTAATAAATTTTCTTGTTTCTTTATTTTCAGCACTTTTCACGTTAACATTTCTTTATAATTATTGGACACGCTTGAAAATAATAACAAAGTGTAACTATTTTCTTACGTTTTCAATGACAGTATTAACAGAATTAATCTAATAAATATTAAAGATCAATATTGTGTTCCCTATCCTCTCATGGGGAATGTCATAATGAATTTCTTTTTATAAAAAAAGGTAAAACAAAAAAATTAAGTTATCAATTTCGGGATTGACAAAATCCCGGTATTAAAATATTTAAATCCCGGGATTCGGGATTCGCTAAATCGGGATTGGCATCCATAGTATGGACTCACTATAAAGCCAACTTAAAAAGAAAATTGGCTGCAAACAAAAAATACTTTCAAGCAACTGGTGGGGGTCCGTCCACGGAAACAAAAAACCATCCTTGTTAATGCGGAAAAATTTTATAAAACTTGAAAATATAAAATATGTATATATCGTAATTAATATATGTACAATGTACATATTGTTATTTTAAATTTCAGAAAAAATATACACATGTACCTACATACGCAGTATAAGGTAGTTCCAATGGATTTGAACTGTCTCGAATTCTTTTCCGAATACGTGACATGTGTGTTTTTTTGTTGTCCTCATTATAAGCATCATCAAAATATAGATCGACGTTAATAGCCATTACTTTTTTTTGTTTTATTTATTTTCAATATACATATATTCTGTATTTATATTTTTCAATTGTTCGTTTAAACTTGTAAATGTTTTGGCACGCAGGCATGCATTTTATGGGTAAAATTTAGTACAAATAAAATACAACTCTGGGACATACACAACACCTAGATGTTGTTAATCATAATTAAAAAAATTTTATATGTTGTGTTGTACCCAATACAACACAACATTTGTGTGTTGTAAACCATAATCGGGGCCTAAAATTTTGTTGCTTTAAGGTTTTGCTTGCATCGTGTGATAGCAATTACACATTTACTCTAATAGACGTAGGTGCGTACGGCAGCCAAAGCAATGGCGGAGTGTTTAAAAATTCATCATTTGGAAAAATGATTTTAAACAAAACAATGAACATTCCCCTTGCAACCAACTTAGCAGGGTCCGACGTTTTATTTCCATATTTTTTTGTAACTGATGCCGCATTTCCTTTGAAGGAAAACATAATGAAACCATACTCAAAGGTAACTGATGGCGCTAAAGACGTGTACAACAAGAGAATATGCAGAGCTAGGATACGCATAGAAATTGCTTTTGGTACGATAATCAAATAAAATTCTTGTTGAACCCATATCGCACTTGATCATAAAGAGGGTATTTACTCAAAATACGAATAATCTAACCGCTGTAAAACTATTGTGTTATTTCGTCTATTTTTTGTTAAGGAAACGGTTTGTTTAAAAATTCTTTTTTATATGCCTTATAAATGTTAAATTAAAAATGGTTTTGATTCTATTGAAAATTTTAAATTTTAATCAATTGCGATATGGCTTTCAGTTATTATAATTAATTTTCCTATTAAGCAATTGAAGTATTTCCAACTGCACATCATCAAGTTCATTTTGGTTAAGGCGATCGAATTTTTCTTTCAGCATTGCAAAAAAAATTTTCATATTTTCCCGTTGAAGGTTGCGGGTCGGTATATTTACTTTTCATTGTCATCAGCACATCCATGAAAAGGTCGTCTGATTTCCTTTTTTTTTTTTGCTTCGATTTTGACACAGAGGACTGGCTATTGCTGTCATCTTGTAGACAGTCCAGACTAGAGCTGCAAAACTATCGATAGTCGCACCATCGATAGTTTCGATAGTTTTAAAATGAACTATCGATACTATCGAATTTTTTTAATATACATACATATGTATGTATTTTGTAGTACATTAAAAAAATTAGGGTAGCATTACCAATTTCTTTTGTATGTATTTACACTGGATTCTCTTATTGTAATTTACTTGCTCTTATTTTACATTAAGTAAATGCAAACATAATATTTTTAAAGACAAATTAGAAAATACATACAAAAATTTACCGGCAGCGAAAAGCCTGTGTTGAGTAAGTATGCTTTTAAAATTTTCCGATAGTATCGCTGTCGATAGTCGCACCATCGATAGTCAGCCAAAAATAAAACTATCGATACTATCGATAGTACTATCGATTGTTTTGCAGCTCTAGTCCAGACTAGAATCGAGCTCTTCACAAATATTACCAGTTGTGCTGAAATATATGTTTTATTAATAATTTATTTAGTTACAATGAAAATATTTTTTACCTTGCTGGCTCAATTGTTTCCTGTAAAAACTCTAAACTCTTCATGTATTTCCATGCTGCTCCAATTTTTTGGGAAGAACCTGAAAGGAGGTCTTCTGCCATCTTTTGCTTTCTATACCTGTCACGCAAGCTTTTCCACTTTACTTTGCACTCTTTTGCTAAATATATTTTTTAGGGCAACAAATATAAATAATTAATTTTGTCAAAAACACCTTAAACTACCCGATCAATTTAACTCCTTTCCTATATTTTCCCATATTTTTTCTTTATATTTCACATCTTTATATTTTTGATCCTTTTTAAGATATAAACAAGGATTTTCTTGAATTAATTCTATTATTTGTTCATTTAAATTCTAAAGTGAAAGTTTTAAAATCAAAACATAGAAACAAAATCAACAAATTGAAATTAATACTTACGTCCATTTGCACAGAATAAAAATATTTTATAATAAAATTTTATTTTTTTAGTTTTTTCTTTCTTTCCCGCTTTAAAAATTGTAGCAATGACAGTTTGACATTTATTTATGTATTTTTTTTTCTGTTTTCTGCGGCTAACTTCACTTCTTTACGCTGTGTCAAAATTATATACATATTTTGGTATTAAAAGCCGTGATAAAAAATTGTGATAATTTAAAAAAATCGTTTTCTTAGTTATATACATATACATATATAAATATATACTAGTTAAGTGTGATAGTCAAAATATCTAAATGTTTTTCCAACAAAAATTTAACTTTAACGTTTCTTTGAATTTGAATTATAAGAGTACTTTAACATACTTTACCCAATAAGCCAAGCGATATTGTAACGATATCGAAACGATATCATATAGGTGATAGAAAGAATCACATGTGATAATCGTTAAAAACATTGTTAAATGGCTTAAATGTATATCTTGTTGTACTTATTTAGTTTAATTTTATTCAATTCTAATTCGTTATTTTCAACTATAAATAAAAGCGATTTAACTTTAAGATATTTTATTATAACTTTAATTGAACCAAATTTATAGAAAATAAAACTATTAAAAATAAAAAAACATAAATACAAGAAGGGTATTCATTTAAGTTTTTTTGTTTGTTGGAAAAATGGAAAAGTGGAAAAATGTAATTTTTGTTACAATAAACACAAGGAAAAACTTTTCCACCGAAAGTTGCAATTTAAACAACCTTTTACCAAGTGTAAAAAAATCAGATTGGAAAATTACAACTTTAAAATTTTTAAAGAGTTGGCAATTCATAAACTTCGAATCGAGTGTGGCTGCCACTCTATTAAAAATGTTGTTATTTTTCACAAAAAGCACTTAAATTTACATCTCTTTTTAAGATAATCAACTATGATTCTTTGAACTCCATTTTAATTAAATCAAATTTAACTTTTTTAAAACGTCGTTTTTCAAAACAAAATTAAAAATGAATTCTATACAAAAAAATATTAAAAAAGAACGTAAAAACAAAAAAGAAATAGGTTCAAAAAAATGGACGGATACAGAAGTTGATAAAGTACTTAGATTTTTGTCAGATAATCGAAATTTGAGGTAAATTTGAAAAAATAAATTTCAGGAAAAATTTACAAATCTTTTTTATTTTAGAAACCCACAGCACAGATTTATTATAAACGTTTCTTGGAAGAATATAAGATAAGTGCTACTTGGGATTCAGTTAAATGGAAAGTTCGATATTTGAAAACTAGTTTTGCAACAGCTGAAAGTTGGAGAAACAACACCGGTGCTGGCATTCTTACAGAAGATATTGAAAATGGAATTAATACTGTAAATGGTAAACGTTAAATATGACTAATAAAGATTTTTGAATAATATACATATTTCGCATTTTAGAAAAATTGCGTAAGATGTGCCGCTATTACGATCGCTTGCAGGATATTTTCGGAGATAAAAGGCCATGTGAGTTGGATACGTTTGACTCAGATGTTAACTAAAGCGAATTTTTTGGTTTCGTGGACTCGGAGGATTTTTTATAAATATATATAAATGTCTTCCTCACGATTTCCGCTCTATCGGGCCAAAAAATAAATTTTTTTTGCAGTTTCAGAAAAGTCCGAAATACTCTCGTTGTTATATTTTGGATAGTGCCCCCGTCTCCAAGTTGAAAATCAACACTAAATTGCTTACATGAATTTTTATCATGAAATTCACTACTAGAACATATAAGTGAGACAAGATGGTGAAACTGATTTTTGGTGCATCGCATCATCTGACGAAATCGGTTGTCATCAAACTTATCTACCATTTTTTCAGTCGCTAAATCATCATCTGAAGTAAAATTTTCTAGAATATAATATCAGCCCAATTATGAATCAAAATTCCCGGGAGTTTTCTCCCTTCTCCCATTTTTCCAATGTAAATTCAATTGCAATAATGAGAAAAGGGAAAAAACTCCCGCGGAATTTTTATTTATAATTGGGCTGTATAAATATTTCAAAGCTTATATTGCATTGTTTTCATGAAAATGTTTCTTAACATACCGTTATTTTCGTAAATATTATCAATTTCCATTAATGATGTGACAAATGAGGATGGAAATCTAATAAAACTCCAATATTTCAAAACTTACAGCTAAATTAAAAAAGAAAAACAAACATTAAAAGTTAGAAGCCTTTGTATTTGCACAATTAAAATTGTTTAAGATATTCTATAGAATAACCTTAAAGGTATACATAGGTAGCTACTAGACTAACACAATGTTCTTTGCCATTGCATTAAAAGATAAATTCTGCGGTAAAGCCACATTCACATATAGAACGTCATGCATTTCGTCCCGAAGTGGCAATGTTCGGTTAAAGGCTAAATTGCACTATCTCACAAACCTTACGTATTCCATAATACTTTGTGAGAAATCTAAAGAGTTTTGTTGCGACTGTCAAAAAATCTAATTTAACATGACAGTTTGTAATCACACCATCACACAAAGTATAAACACTCACACATGAAATAAAATGCAACCCTGATCCAATGAAAAGTATTATTGTTTTGAAATTTTTCAAAAAACGATGAAGTAGTAGGGATGTCAAAATGTTTTCTTTAATACTTGTCATTTTCATCACACATGCATTCATACTATCAGACTTTTACATAATACTTGAGTTTTTGACATGTATTAATACAAAGTATAATAGTGTAAACTAGCCTTAAGTAGACAAGTTCTTATTGATATTTTGCTTTCCAATTTCCAAGTCTATTAATAAAGAGGTCTTTTCTTTCTGTACTTCTAAGGTTTCTTATATTATTTCTATATAAAGACAAATTGAAATTTTAGTTTTGTAAAAAGCTTATTAAAATTTATTTATAATTAAAAACTTACCCATATATTCCATAATATAAGTATGTACATAATAACAATGGGATCGTTGTCTGGATTTTATTATTAGAATATCGTTTTCGAAACGACGAATTTTATTATGATTCTTTATCAATAAACTATCTATTAAGACAAGAGTTTTTTCAATATATTTCATTCCTGAATCTTCTTTTGTTATACATACATACATACCTGTAGAACCGAACGCAGACACTGATGTCAGCATTTTCCTTCTAATAACAGGTGTTGTAACTTCCACAGAAGAACATGCTTACACAGGGGGCATTTCTTATCTCCAGATTAAATTTTGTTAACTTTTTGTGAACTTTCGGCTTCAAATGATAAATACATTGAAGTTGCTGTATGATCACTGGGGTGGAGACAAGAAATGTTCTCTTTTGTATGTACATAAAATATATGTACATACTGATGTATGTAGCTAAAATCTTGCCATTGGCCTTTCCTTTTAATTTTCTTAATCGCCCAATGAGTTTTAAACACTTTTAATATTTAAAAACCAATTTCAGCAAAACTCTGACCGAAAATTTTTCATTAAACAAAATAAATTCATGAAAAATACAATTCTTTGTTAACAACTGACAATTTTTTTTGACATTTTTACCATTTGCATACACAAACAAAACGCGTGGTGTTTTTTCTATTGTTGCACTGTTGTAGTTGTGTGCAGACCTACTTATTGGGCCATGGTTTGATCATTCAAAAAGAAAAGAAGACAGAAGAAGTTGTTAATAGTTAAGAGTTTTAACACTTCCACTTAGCATAGTAATTTTAGCCAAAAGGATTTCACGATTTATAATACCATAGTCGTTTATCTTCTTCTCTTTCTTCAATTTCCAGCACATCTTCATAAATTTATTAGCAAGGGACGAATAGTTGTCATTTAAGTTAACTCAGGTCTCGGTAGCTCCTTCCACAACATCAGACGGTTTTAGGGATTTAAATGTGTAGCATTCCGAAATAATTTAATCACGTTTAGCAATATGATTAAACTTCACCAATACCACTCTTCGTTTCTTTATATACATTGTATTAACTACATATGTATGTATGTATATCACCACCAACTACATCAACTTTAAGAAACCCACACAAATTGCTTACAGTTGCATTTAGATTTTTTAGATCAGTAGGAAGACCAGTTATAATGACGTCTGCTCTATTCAAGCGATGTCGAAAAATGTGATTCTGTGATTCCAGCTCAGCAAATTTACTCTTATAAGCCATACCATTAGTATTTACAAGCGTCTTACAGCCTGCCATTTCGTCTCAAATTTCTATCAAGCTATCTGATAGCTCTGCTCGAACTTCATTAATAACGGAGTCTACTTTACTTTTAATTTCTATGTAATTGATCATTTTTATCGAAACTCATAGAACTTTTTAGACTGGCAAATTCTTTCCTTATTTCCACATTAAACGCAGCATCCGAATTATATGGTGGATTAACCATACACAATTTGCACGTACATACATATACGCCAAATTACGATTTTAATCAAATGTGGATAATAAAGTTTTTGTTACATCTTCACAATCAGCATGATACCAAATGTCACAAGATCTGCAAAGCAGGCAACGGGATCCAGATGTATTCAAATTGCAGGTGCCACAAATATATGCCATATTGATAAGACTTTTTTTAATGTTGTATTCAATAACCTACATAGATAATTTACTATAAAAGTAACACCAGCAATATTTTGTGTATATTATACAAGTTTTTTACATTATTTAATTAAAAAAAAAAATTATCAAAATAATTTTCGTGGGAATACAAAATTTAATTTAAATGATTTTGTTATTCGTGCTTAATTCCCAATTTTTATTATTTGATAAAAACACTGAAATTTATTGTTGATGGGATAAGCTATTCCTATGCGCATTTTACTGGTTGCTTAGGCCAGATGATCAGGAAACTTCATCCATAGAGAGTTTAGAAAAACGAAAGATATGTATTAAACCAAATAAAACTGTTAAGCGTATAAGAATTATAGAAACAGTTCTATTTGTAACAATATCAAAGTTTAAACAAAATCATCGACAATAAACAGTGAGTTTATCTCTCCTTACATTCCCCACTACAATTGATTGGAATTCTTCCAACACTAAGTAGGTTAAGAAAAAACAAAATAAAAACAAAAACAACTCGCTTTATTTAAAAAGCGGGTTGCCAGTCAGTTTTTTAAGCCGTGCACCTGCCAGTTTATTATCAAAATAATTTTCGTGGGAATACAAAATTTAATTTAAATGATTTTGTTATTCGTGAAATGCGCAAAGAATAGCTTATCCCATCAACAATAAATTTCAGTGTTTTTATCAAATAATAAAAATTGGCAATTAAGCACGAATAACAAAATCATTTAAAAAAAAATGTTACGCAAACTGAACAAAATTGACGTTTGGTGATTTCTGAAAATTAAAAATTATACATAAATCAAGGCGAATTCATAAAGGTGACATTTTCAAGTCATATGTTAAATGTTTATTTGTGGTAAGTTTAGAGAAATTATTTTTAGAATTTGGGATTATTTTCGGCTGAAGTGCACTTTACATGGCGTACGAAAAAAAAAATATAAAAAATATGCCACCCGATTCAGAATAAAAATAGAAAAAACCATAATTAAAATTTAAGGGGGCAGGGGGCCCGATGGACCCAAAAAACTACCCCGCCCACTTAGTGATATGTGTGGGTACTCAAATTAAAGGTAATTTGCTCGCGATTGCAAAAATGCATTTTGTTTTTGTATCCGCACATTATTCTCCTCTCTAGGTCAATTTTTTTTTAGGTGCAGAAAAGCTTTAGTTAGCAAAGCCGGTAATTGGTTTACCATAGAGGAGAAAACCCTTGCGCCAGGCCGAAGGCCGGCTATTCAGAGAAGCTTTAGTTAGCTAAGCCGTTCTTTGTTATACCATAGAGCAGAAAATCCTTGCGCCCGGCCGAAGGCAGGCTACGCAGAAAAGAATTCTTTAGCACATCGGAAATAATAATAACAAAGAAGAATATTAAAAAAAAAAATTAAAAATTTTTTTTTTTCATCGAGCATAAAACATTAAAATATACCAAATGAAACAAAATATTTGCAATCGTGAGCAAACTACATTTAATTTTAGTACCTACACATAATTGTGAGTGGATGGGGGCACTTTTTTTTGACCCAGAGGGCCCCAAAAGTCCCGTCCGCCCTTAATTTTATTATTTTCGTTTTTGAAGTCACATGTAATTGTGCATGTCTGTCAAAATTGCTGTTTTACATACGGTTTATAATATTCGGTCACAAACGTACCTACATGTAATTTGCTTCTGACATTGTCTATGTTTTTTTCGCATAGTCATTGCAGAAACCAAAGTAGTTCTCGTTTTCAAAAAAGCTTGAGGCCGCCATACATATTTTTGTTTGCGCCGAAAAAGAGTTCAGCCATCTAAACATTTTTTTCTTTAAATTGGAAGATACCAATTTAGGATATTATAATGAAACGTTTTTTCTTAATAAATGTACATCATTTCTATTCAATGGTGAAATTATCATACATACATACATATGTATATCGGTATTGTAAAATATTAACTTGAGCCGGCTAATAATTCCGTCAATTGTGGACGCCGCTGCCGGTTTCTTCCCGGCATAGATTTCTGATGTCAGATGGTTTGTCAGAAGAAAATAGAGCACGCTCTAATTGAAATTTTGTCAGATGACTTTGCGTCTGACTTTTACAGAAGCAAAGTTAAAAAGGTAACACGACATGTACGTATTTTGAAGTGGGAAATTTGACATGTCAGATGACAAATACATGTCGTGTACGGTCGCCTTAATATACATTTGACCCATCTAGGATCATCCTACGCGCTGCAGGGGCCAAATTAAATAACTTTATTAAACCTCCATATTTGTATGGAACAGCGCGTAGGATGCTCCTAGATAGGTTAAATGTATGACCAACACCACATTATTATTTATTGCGGAATTTCGGGTTTTTAAGTAATTTCAATAAACTAAACCGTTTTTGAGTTATGCGAATATATGCAGTACAACCTCCTACGTTTTGAAAATAACGGTATATCTTGAAAACAAGAGCTAACCTAAAAGAAACCACTGGATTCAGCGTGCACCAATTAGGTTCAAATGCCAGGTGCATGGCTTGTCTGTTTTTTGCAACTAGCACAGTGTACTTATTGCTCAAAATTACAATATTAAAATTCGATTTTAAGACTATTTTTTAAAGGCTGCGAAAGAAAAAATCATATCTTTAAAAGGAAAAATACACCTTCAAAGTTTGAGGATTTTTAAAGAACAGTTTGAGGTATTATGTAAAAAAATCAGCCAAATAAAAAAATTGGCTTTTGACTTAGTTCGTTTTTAATATTTTGCAGACATAAACGGGCTGTAGCCACAAGTATTCTCTTTAAAGTAGTTTTCGAGATATTGTAGAAATAATCTTAACACCTTCGGCTAATTCGGCGAAATATGACATAACTTTTGAAAAAAAAATTTATAAAATTTGTTTTCGTTCATATATGTGACAGCGCATAGAGAAAGGGGCCTAAGGGTAAAAAAATCCATTTTCACTTTTTTTTTTTTTGATGTGGACAACATCTGAGCATCGAATGAGACCGATCCCATGCCCCAAAAGTGTTCCCTCCCAGAGATATGCGCGTTTTATGAAGTGATGGTACACTAAAGATACACGTATTTAAATCTTTAAAATGGCTCTCCTGAACAAAACCGGGTTTTTCCCGTAGGTCCCTTTATATTTTGCGCGTCTCATATGTATGTTCCTTATTGGATAAAACGAGCCTTCTCACCAAATTTCATTCAAATCGATAGGGGTCGGGTCCCACTCTTGGTCGATTTGACATGGAGGTACCCATATATAATTTAAATTGTTAGTAATACCATGTTCACACGGACAGCAATATTCGTGTTTCGCTCTCTTATTCCTGTTTCGCGCCACAAACATGATTGAAACGACTTGTTTTCCCATACAAAATTTTGAGAGCGAAACAGGTCGTTTCATTTTGAAACAGGCTGCGAAACAGGAAAAATGTACTATCATCTCCAATTTTGATAACAGTTATCGTTAGTTTATCTGAACTAGCCCTCAAAAAATATCAAAACAAAGAAAAAAATAAAATAAATATTGATCTTTAATAAAATAAAGTGATAATTATAATATAATAATATTAATAACAGTATTAAATAATATTTTCCTTAGTTTTATTTACTTTTTTATCTATTTAAAAAAAAAATCACACTAACAACACAAAAAAAATGTCAAAGTGAAACAGGAATAAATCGTATGAACAGTTTCAGAGAGCGAAACCAGTGGTTTCTATCGTCGTATAAACATAGCATAAGATAATTGAAAATATTCACATCACATCAGGCCTGCTGTCATCGTTGGATAAAATTTGGTGATATTTATACAGTGGTGGCCAAAACTAATGCAACTGGGGTTCTATGAGGTTAAACTAATCTGTAATTTACGAATTTGTTCCCATAAATATATCAATAATTACAACTTATCAAAGAATAATATTCCAAGAAATGAAATCGATAAAAAAAATTAGGTTTTTTGGCTTTGTTGCCATACTTTTGTAATTTAAACATCTGGACAAAACAAATGCAACTTGATTATTTCTTTCTCAGATAACGGTATTTTTACCGTTTCTCTTTATGTGTAGCTGTTTTTTTTTTTTAAAATTGAAATTATTAAATACTTATTATGTGTTGTTTTTATGTTTTAACCTGCACAAATCGGCATTAAAGTTTAATTTTGTCGAAAAAAAATTTAAATAAATTCTGTTGTACAATGGCACGCGATAAGTTCGGTTTTGAGCTGAGAAAGCGAATTGTAAGTGACCATTCTGAAGGAATGTCACAAAGTATAACATCCATAAAAGCTCAGTTTCACGCATTATTGCATAATTTAAGAAAATAACTAAAATTTCAGTAACCCACCGCGTAGGACTACCAATGTTGATAAGCCATAGAACGGACAATTGGATAATCCAGGGGGGTTACCGCGTATTTCAATTCGAAAGAAATCATTTACGGATTCGAACAATTTGTACTGTGTATTACGATTTTCGTTATATTTGTTTCGAATAAACGGACGTTGTTTTGCATTATTGAAAACAAAAAATCCCTTTCTTAACAGCCACTCTATATTACGAACAAAAAGTTTTCATCAAATTTTCTATTTTTTAAAAAATACAAGCTCTGTCATCGTTTCGAACGATTGCGAAAATCGTAATACACAGTACAAATTGTTCGAACTCGTAAATTATTTCCTTCGAATCGAAATACGCAGTAACCCCACAGCGGTCAAAGAAAGATCCGTTTACAACTTCGTCAAAGATTGCAGCAAATATCAACTTACCAATTTCTACTCCAACTATCCGTAGGCGGCTCGTCGAAGCATCTCTACGTGCACGCCGTCCAGCAAAAAACCGCTCATATCTTAACAAATGGAGGACTGTTCTATTTAGCGACGAATTCAAATTTAATATCATCGGCAGTGATGGTATGTGTTATGTAAGACGACCAGTTAACAAGCGGCTTCAACCGCGATACTGCAAAAAGACGGTGTAATATGGAGGAGGCAACGTAATGGTGTGGGGTTATTTTTCTGCTGCTGGAGTTAGCCCATTACACACAATCAATGGAATAATGAATAGATTTATCAATAGAGACATCTTCGAAAGAATAATGCTTCCACATGCAATATGCCGCTGCGATGGGGTTTTTTTCGATAACGACCCCAAGCACTCTTCAAAAGTTGTTAAATCGTGGTTTGCACAAAACAAAGTTTCGGTAATAAAATGGCCACCACAATCACCAGATCCTTACCCCATTGAGAAATCGTAAACCAAAGAATCGATCGCGAAAATTGCACTTATTCCGATATTATGTTTTAAAGATTGGCAGATGCTTGGAACGCTATTCTTGCAAATTTTATTGATATTTAATATCTCTTAAGCCTCGCCGATGTCAGACCGTCATTGAAAATAAGGATTTGCCACGAAATATTAAGTTTTATAGGCATACATGATGTTGAAGCAATTGGTTGCAGATGTTTTGGCCAATGAAACATGCGCCTATACTTAGATTTTTAATTTTTTTTATTTCCAATGTAAATAATTATGGAAATAACTCAATTTTTTAAGCAATATACCTTAATTTAATTCAATCAATTGGGAATATTCAAAATTTTACACTACACTTCATAGCATAAATCATAACACACTTTTTTTCATTTGGGTTATTCACAAGGTGTGCTATCATGTCAAATTGTCAAAATGTTCTAACCTCTTTGCAATGGTTTAAAAATATTGTTGTTGCTTTGTAAACAAAAAGTGTCTTAAATACATAGAACTTTGCTTGCTATGTTAATTGTGCGGTCGTAATTAATGAGAAGAGACCTGCGCTGAGCAGAGCAGAGATGTTTTTCTAGCCGGTGTCGTTGATGGTATAATGTTATCCGGCTAACATCCGAATTTAACATGTAGTCTACAACAGACATGAAATGCTTAACATTAACACTAACATGATGTTAGTGTTAAGTATAGACTCATCATGTTAGAGTTTTTCTCGTGTTTTAACACGGCTGTTAAGCCATGTGTTTTAACAACTCTTTTATAACATAAAATGACGTTTGAGCTTGACAGAAGTCATTTTGTTGCTTTTTTTCATTTCACACACACTATTGTTTGGAATATGCTTCGACGACAATCAAAAAATAATGAAATTTCTTAACATTAACATGAGTACTGTACTCCACCATTAACATATTAAAAATTCAACATGGAGTCTTAACATCATGTTTTAACAGCATTTCATGTCAGTTGTAGACTCGGTGTAACCTGCGGCTAGCAATTTTTGCAACAAAACATTTGCGGCGTCAAATTAGATCGGCTTAGGACTCTGATGTTTTGTAAACAAACAAAAAAAAATGTATTAATTCAACGATTAGAATTAAAAATATTTTGATTTTAGGAAAATATTTATTTATTTATATTTGTTTTAAATCAGTTGATTTAAATTCAAAATAGCACACTAATTTAGTCTCTGACATACAGTCAGAGACTAAAGTTTAAATACACCTCAAAAATTGTATGTTTAAAGAACAGTAAACGTTTCAGAAAAACTTAAAGTATGCAGTTTTATTAAGTTTCATAAATAACAAAAAACAAAAAATATAGAATATGTATATAGACTATACAAACATAACGGTAATTTCCACAATACCTACAAAATGCAGCGGACAAAAGTTTAAATACATCTTGCAAAACAAAGAACTCTCATTTATTTCTCAAAAATAAAGTACAGTTATATTTTATGTTTCGACGAAATTCTTTTCTTACAAGCCAGCACTTGTTATTAGTAACCTTCTTATTGTCTGCATTCCAAGTTTTATCGAAAATTATGCGCAACTACATATTCAGATGCAACTTTTGATGATTCAAACATTTATCCATACACACTGACCGCTAATCAAACAATAAATATTCCATTGCTTGATGTTTCTAATGGATTAAGAAAGCTTAAATTTTCCTACAAAAGTGGACCTGATAAAATTCCTAGTTTTGTTTTAATTAAATGTGCAGATGTTTTACCTATTCCATTGACACTTATGTTTAATGCATCAATTAAATATGGGTATTTTCCATATAAACGGAAAGATTCTTTTATTATTCCGCTATTTAAATCTGGAAACAAGCCCGACATTACAAATTATCGGGTAATTGCCAAATTAAGTATT
This sequence comes from Pollenia labialis, assembly GCA_949318255.1. Classification (NCBI taxonomy): domain Eukaryota; kingdom Metazoa; phylum Arthropoda; class Insecta; order Diptera; family Polleniidae; genus Pollenia; species Pollenia labialis. Next base: position 26,289,015 of record OX439142.1, on the reverse strand, counting down.
ATACCAAAATTTTTTGAAAAACTTATAACAGATCACCCATGTCATCAATTCAGTACTTTAATTTCTCCCTTCCAACACGGTTTTCAAAAAAGATGTTCAACTTCAACAAATCTTTTACAACTTACCACAATAGTCAATCGGGGTTTTCTTCAAAGAAAACAAACAGATGTAGTTTATACAGACTTCAGCAAAGCCTTTGATAAAGTCAATCACAAACTTCTTATAAAGAAATTACACTTGATGGGATTTGCTAATCCTAGCTTAATGTGGATTTACTCATATTTAACAATCAGAAAACAAAGCGTACTTTTTAAAAATGAATCCTCGAAAACCCGCTTTTATTATCCTTGTTTATAAACGATTTACCACAAGTTATTCAGTTTTCAAATATTTTAATGTATGAGTATTAGTGAATACTCCAACCATGTTTTACTCCAAAATGACTTGGATTCGTTTTACAAATGGTGTAATTCAAATATAATGGAGCTGAATCTAAAAAAGTGCAAATATATGCGTTTGGTCCGAAAGCGACTGATATCTGTTAATTATACGCTGAACAATTATCATCTAGATAAAGTGGATAGCTGTTTAGATCTTGGTGTTTTATTGGTTCCTAAGCTAAGTTCTATTAATCATATAACAATTATGGTAAATAAAGCCTGAGGAGTACTTGGTTTTATAAAACGGTGGGCTAAAGAGTTCAATGACCCTTATGTAACTCAAACTTTATATACATCTCTTGTGAGACCTATTTTGGAGTGTGCTTCCATAATTTGGGACCCTATGTACCAAACTTATATCGACAGGATCGAATCTGTGCAAAAACAATTCCTGTTGTTCGGTCTACGAAGTTTAAGCTTTAAGCCATTAAATCTTCCATCATATACCAGCGTACTCGCCCTTGTTAAGCTGCCAACCTTAAAAAGCCGAAGATCTATGTTAAATGTCTCGTTTCTACTGAATTTTATTAACGGTGATGTTTGTTCTGGTTTTCTGATCATCAATATTTCGTTCAACATTCCTCAACGTCCAACACGTTACTTCTCACAATTATCCATTCAGTTTTTTAGAGCTAATTATGCAAACGCAGACCCTCTCAGGAGAATGTATTCAATTTAATGAGCTGTATAAATTTGTAGATTTTTCTTTAAATACTAATGTAACTAAAAGTAAAATAATAATTTTTTTTTAAATTCGTAATTAATTATTTGAGTTATAAACATTTATGTTGAATAAATAGTCTGTAAGGATTAATGCCATAGACGATTAAATTAATAAATAAATAAGGTAAAGAAGTTGAGTCCAGTAGCCCGTTTTTGTAATATAAATAAAAAATAAAAAACATTTTAATTATGAATGCGTAATTTAAATGATGAAAATAAATAAAACACCATTGTTATATTTTGTTAATTAAATTTTTTTAAGCCTTTCCTTGTTTTGGTTTTATTCAGGTCTGCCAGATAAATTTGCGTGAAAATCGTCAATTTTTTGAGAAAAATAAAAAGATCGTCTTTTTGTTTTAAAAAAATCGGACAATTTAAAATTAATTATAAACAAATTTTGTTCGATTTTTTATTACAACAAAATCAAACAAAGACGTAGTAAAAGTTAATGGGTATTTTATACATACATATGTACACATAAATTGTCTTTTATATATATATACATATGTATATATATTAGGGTGACAATGAAAAATCAACTTTGAATTTTTGATGATAAATATGAAGATTCTTTTGCCACTTGGTCTAAAACTTACTTGCTGAAAATTTGAGCCAATTCGGATAACTCTATCCCGTGCACCTTTGAGGTCAAAGTTCAAATGATAAAAAAAATATTTCCATACAAGCAAAAAATTTTTTTTTCGATTTTTTTTTTTTTATTATTTAATATTAGTTAGCTTTATTAGCTTATTAAAAACAAAAAATTTCATTTCGATCGGACAAGATTTTCAGTTTCAAAAGTGGCTCTGAAAAAAAATTTTCAGGCTTGTTAGGGGCTTACTCTAAAAAATTTTCAAATTTTTTTTTTTTTTAGTTTTGACAAGCATACATTAAAGATATTTTGTCGCTCCTAATAATAGGTTTTTTTAAACATTTTTTGTGACGTCGTAATTTTGTTTTTTAATAGGGCCAAAAACTAAATTTTTGCAGCTTTTGGCCCCAATTTAGAACAAAGCGATGTCGAAAAAAAATTTAAAAAACCTGGTATTAAGAGCAACAAAAAATCTTTAATGAAAAAAATTTTTTTTTTAAATTTTTTAGAGTAAGCCCCTAACAAGCCTCAAATTTTTTTTTCAGAGTCACTTTTGAAACTGAAAATCTTTTCCGATCGAAATGAAATTTTTTGTTGTTAATAAGCTAATAAAGCTAACTAATATTAAAAAATAAAAAAAAAAAAAAATCGAAAAAAAAAATTTTTTGCTTATATGGAAATCTTTTTTTATCATTTGAACTTTGACCTCAAAGGTGCACGGGATAGAGTTATCCGATTTGGCTCAAATTTTCAGCAAGTAAGTTTTAGACCAAGTGGCAAAAGAATCTTCACATTTTTGTTTAAAATTCTGGAAAAAAATTTTTCCCATATGTTTCATTGTAACCCTAATATATATATATATATATATATATATATATGTTCCTTTTACTCCTCTGGGGAGCATAGGGCCGCTAAATTGTCTTTTGTTCGAACTTAATTTTTTTTAATTTATATATATTTTATTAAGCTTGAGGTCTATTTTTTATAAAATTATTTATTTTCTTTGATCCGATAACAATTTAAAATTGTTTTTTCCCCTGAAGAAGTCTCACAAAGGCGTGACAAAATATCATATTAAAAATAAATTTTAACAAAAAATAAAATAAATATTTTTATAAAAACAAAAAGAAGTCAAGCTTAATAAAATAAACATACAAACTTATTTAAAATAGATACATATATGCAAATACCAAGAAATTAAAAATTTTTAAATTATTTCCGCTTAGATAACAGTAAAATAAATATTTAGGGTTTTTGTTTTTGCGAAAAACCAAGGATTCATAGTGACGACGTTGTTTTAAATTTGTATCGTATGTGTCCAAATAAGATATAATTGAAATTTAAAAATATCGGTTCACAAATGGCTGAGATATGAGTGAAAAACACGCCTCCAATTTTTACCCATAAATCTATAATTTACCTATTCTTATATCTATTAACTTTACTTTTTCTTTTTCACCTGAAATATACGTAGTAGAATACCTGGTAGTTGAAATCGAATTTGCCGAAATATGGGTTTGGCATAAAAGTGTCCATATAAGCTAAGAATATCAAATATGTTTATAAATTTGTTGTTGCTTTCTACAGAAATTCATATTGTCTTTTTAAATTTTCAATGCCACAAAATATGAAGTGTTTGAAATTTAAAAATTCGATATGAATTTTTATAGAAAGCTACAATAAAGTTATAAAATATTGTTGATTTTGTTTTTGCTTTCGTCAATTTTTAGAAAAAATCAGCAAATCGGCACGTTTTCGCAGCAAAAATCGTTGAAATGAAGATAAATCGTCAAATCTGGCAGCCCTGTTTTAATTATATTTATTTCTTTTGTTGACGTTTCGCTTTCATTTGACATTTAATTCTGGAAATATTCCAGTTCAAACTGAATCTGTTTTGTCTGTTTTCGCATTTAAATACAGAAACACTTTTTTCACGCAAATCGAGAAACGATGGAATTTTTTGTTTCACACTTCATGTGAAAAATTTTACGATGCGAGAAATACAGAAACGAGCTACAGCATTAAACATTTATTAAAAAATATTTTAAAGAAGAAAAATCCTATCGGGAAATAGGAAAATTATTAAATATGCCATTTTCCAGTATCCAAAACATAATTAGAAAATATAAGGAAAATGGCTCTGTAGCAAATATGCCAAGAAGCGGTCGACAAAAAAAAACTAACCAGTCGTGATGTTAACCATATCGTAAGAGAAGTGAAAAAGAATTTAAGAATAAGTGCCCCAAAACTAACAGCTGATATCGCTAAGAACTATGTATACCAAACATGTTCATCCAAGAACTGTTCTAAAAGAGCATTGCGAAAAAATGGATATAAAAGCCGAGTTCCCCGAAAAGAACAGTTCTTTTTACAGACGAGAGCAAATTTAATTTATTTGGAAGCGATGGACGTGCACAGGTCTGTCGTAAGCCAAACACTGCCCTTCAAACACAAAATTTGGTTCCAACGGTTAAACATGGAGGTGGTAATGTAATGGTTTGGGGAGCGATTGGTGCAGCGGGGGTTGGGAATTTGGAGTTTATTGATGGCATAATAAATCAACATACATACAAGAGTATATTAGAAAGAAATTTGCAAGCGTCCGTCGACATCTTGGGCCTTGGCCCCGTTGGATTTTTCAACAGGATAACGATCCCAAGCACACTGCACTCCTTGTGAAAGAGTGGTTGCTTTTTAATGCTCCCAGACAGCTCCATAGCCCACCTCAATCACCAGACTTAAACCCAATTAAGCGCAAATTAGCATCAACTTCAATAACGAGCAAAGAGTCGCTTAAAGAAGCTCTTAAACAAATTTGGTCAGAAATATCGCCTTCTGAAACAGAAAGCTTGGTACTTTCTATGCCACGCCGCTTGCAGGCAGTAATTGATAGTCATGGCGGTCCAACAAAGTATTAAAATGTTTTTCTTTTTTAATTTATTTAAAAAATGTTGTAACATTCCAAGATGTATTTAAACTTTTGTCCAGTGAATTTGATCGTATTTTTAAGAATAACCGTTATGTTTGTAATAAAGTCTATATTTTTTGTTATTTATGAAACTTAATAAAACTGCATACTTTAAGTTTTTCTGAAACGTTTACTTTTCTTTAAACATACAATTTTTGAGGTGTATTTAAACTTAAGTCTCTGTATGACTTTATGCCACCTTATAAATATACATATGTTTAAAAATTGTTTAAATATATATTTTTATTTTGCGCGTTGATTAAAATGGCGTTAAACTAAATTCTTATATTTTTTCTAATTCATGAAAGGTAAATCGACAATTAGTTAGAGTAGTATTAGGGCTATCTCAAGATTGAGCGGTACAATAGCATGGCTGGGAAGGTTAAGACCATAAGGAAGTTTTGCCATCTTCTTCCCTCTACTAAATTCAGACCAGCTTTATAAAATACATAACTGAAATTGAGCTCATAGAATAAATTCGAAGAAATAAAAAATGTTGAATATAATAAAGTAACATATGAAAGGAAATAATTCCCAGTTTCTATTTGTTAATAATAGAAAATAATAAAAATTCCAATGATGTACTGTAATTTGCAGGTAACGGCAGAATATGACTTAAATTAGTAGGGGGCTGCGAAAATCCTATTAGCATGAGCATTAATTCATAATTGTTTATTTGCTTAAAATAAAACTTGTAATCATTTTTTTTATATCAAATTGTGGGGAAAACATATCAAAGATGTGTTTAATAATCATTCTTGGTTTGAGTAACTTCACATTTGTTTGTATTTCTTTTTTTTACAATTTGTAATCGAATTTTTAAGTTTTTAGTAACTTTGAATTTCAACATATAATTGCTGTTTTTATTATTTCAGTAATCAAAGTTTCTTGTGTCTGATCAAAAAGTAAATTTTGTTTTGTTTAACGTTTATTGTGTGTAAAAATGTCTTCAGTTAGTGATTTTTCAAGGGATGATGATTCAAGGGATCCTACATATTTCATTCCACAAATAAAGCGAAAACGATTGTTTACCTATGATGATACAAATGAAGACGGACCGTGTTGTTACAATATCTCCCGTGGTGCTCTGGCAGATCTGACAGATAGATTATTGGAATCAGCATTGTCAAAATCGGTTTAATGAACAACAAATTAATTTTTCGAGTTCATTTGAATAATTCAAATGAATTTGAAATGAATCGCAATTCACTTTTTCTAACTCATTTGAATAAATTCAAATTCAATTCAAATGAATTGGAAATGAATTGCAATTCATTTGAAATAAAAATGAATTGCAATTGATTTGAAATAAAAATTAATTGCAATTCATTTTGCCCATTTAATTTTTTGTGTGAAAAGAATTAATTCAAAATTTAGCTAATTCTTAATGAATTAAAATCAAAAATGAATGATTCATTTACATCTCTGACACTTAGTCACTTTTTGCGTCCGATACATTCTGGCTCATATTCGCTAATAACCTTTTCACATTTGTCCACATTTAACATCAATTTGCGAAGATGTTGTAATTTTCCTTTTTACACTTGCTCACATCTTACATCTTTCATCTTATCGCAAAGATGATAACATCTTCCCATAAGAATTATACAGGGCTAAAAATCAACATCTTTTTTTATCTTTAAAAGATGTTTTAACTCATGTTGTTTAATTCAACATCTTTCGATTATTTTAGTGTCATCACTAGAAAAAACAAATAATTTTTTACCATCACTAGAAAAAAATTCAAAAGAGCAGGACAGTAATATCTTTAATTTAGTTTTTATTCGCTCTTACACGTGAAAATAAATATTTTTATGATGAAAGATGTTACAAATGTAAACAAGTTTTTTTCATTTTCAACATCATCCACGCATTCCTCTAAGATGTGCTCAAGTGTAAATAGGCTATATCTCATTGTATGTATTTCATTTCACATCTTCCGATTATTTTAGTGTAATCACTAGAAAAGTGGCAATAAATTCTATTATTTTTGTGGCATCACTGACAAAATGGCATTTGTTTTGAAAGCAGCGTTACCATTTCGTAAGTTTTTTCTTTTTTGCAAGCCTTGTGTTACTTGATTGTTTTTATATTATTACACAAAATGAGTTCTATATACATTTTAGTGTTATCTTTTGAAATTTTGGCTCTTTTGTAGAAAAAAAGTATTTAAAAAAAGTTTTTTTTTCAGAAATGGTGACATTTCTTATTGACAGTAGATGGTAGTAGGGATGGGCAAGTTGAAAAAAATATCGATATATATCGAATCGATATTTTTTTAGAGTATCAATATTTATTATTTCAAAAATATCGATATATCGAACGTATTTTGCTGAACCAATTCCCAAATTAAAAAATTCAGTATACCTTTGTACAAACATATTTATAAACAAACAAATTATATGTAATTACATTGTTACTTTTTATTGTTTCATTTTATTTAAAAAAATTAATAAAAACAAAAAAGTTTTATCAAAACAAAAAATTCAATTATAACAAAAACAAAAGGGAAGAATACAAAAAAACCATATGAAATAAAAAAAAAAAATAAATTACGAAATATTTCAATGGAAGTAAATAAGTCATGGAAGTACCAACTTTCCTTCAAATTTGAATTGCACCCCAAAAGTACCAACTGGTTTTAGTCAAACCAGTAATCATCAGATATGGACTTTAGGAGCACTCTCTTTTGTATGTGCTCTCTAGTCAATCTGCTTCTTGTATCCGGCTCTGCTTCTTATAAATGCCAATCATTTTTGATCTTCATATTAGTTTAAAAAAACATATGATGCAATGATTCCAATTCTTAAAAAACATATTGTTTGAAAAACGGCTAAAATTTTGAGTTCTTAACACCCAGGCTACAACCGACATCAAATGGTTAACATTAACACTAACATCATGTTAGTGTTAGGTATAGCCTCCTCATGTTAGTGTCTTGTTTGTGTTTTAACAGCGTTGTTAAGGAATCTGTCTTGAAAGCTATTTTATAACATAACTTGACGTTTAAGTTTGACAGACAGCTTTTTTTTTTTTGCTTTTTATTAACTTTTTTATACAACTTGTCAAAAATACGCGCTTGGCTGATAAATAATTAAAATTAAAGCGCAAAAAAAATATAACAAGCACGTTTATATTTAATATTGTTATTTTTAGCGATGTATACTATGTTTAAGCGCTAAACTTTTCCTTCGTAATGAATATAACACACAACCAGTCTTTAGCTTGTTTTTAAACTTATGTTGTAAGATATTTACGTGTTCTCCACCTAAAACACATTGGCAATTTGACGAAGTTATTCTGCCGGCGTTATTGCTTGTGTTAAGACATCACAAATTGCACGTGTGGCCGTAGGGTAATGAAGACTGACTTTAAAAAATATCGAATTCGATAGTCGTATATCAATATCGATACATCGGTATTTAAAATATCGGCGATATATATCGATTAAATTTTTTTTTAAATATCGATATTTTGATATATCGATATTTTGATATATCGATATTTTTTGCCCATTCCTAGATGGTAGATGTTTCAAGTGTGAACGCGTATTTCACACTTTCAACATCTTCCATTCGTTTTTCCGAAAGTGTACAAAGGGTATAAGCCTATTGAAAAATTCTCATAGTTGCAAAAAAGGTAATTTTTGGCAAGCTGGGCCTTTTCACCAAAATTATTGAATAAATGGCAGAAATGGCAAAAAATTACATATGCTAAAAAAAATTTGCCCTGATTATATGTATTGAAATAATAAACATATTTATAATTCGGACTTGTTTTTAAAAATAGAAAAAATATTGTTAAAATCAAAATTTACGTACATCTTACATACATACTTACGTACATAAAACGAAAAAAAAAATGAGAGATGTCAGATGTCTTTATTATTAATCTTTATTATAATTGTAAATAAAATAAAATCACGTGTAACAACTTTTCTCATTCATTATTGCTGTGTGTTTCTGTAGTACTCATGCGCTTCTCAAAAGAGCCATAGTCAGTCGGTTTAGCATTTTCACACACATTTCATACATGTGTCTCCTTTATTATAACATTTTTCAAACTAACGAATTCAAGAGGCACGCTTACTGAAGCAGTGCTGGTAACTTTAGAAAGAGCAAAAGGGCAAAAATTAGTAATAGCTATAGCACCAAATATTTTTATTACTGCTAATTAATATATTAAAACACAGGTATAAGTGATATATTTGGCTGTTACGAATCCTTAAAACCTTTCACCTAACGTAATACAGCACTCACCCACTAACACACACTATCAAACAGAATTTAATTTATTTTAATTTTAAATGTATATCGAGTACAGTTTTATGTTCAAAACACATTTCTCTATTTATTGTTATGTGCAAAAAAACCAAAAATAAATATTTAAATAAAAAAAAAACAGATTTGCCGAATCTTGCATACCAACCAACATGGTGCGATGAGAACAGAAAGTAATACAGAAGTATTTATTTAATTGCCTCATGTAATTGATGTATTTCCTACAAATTAAACGATTACGGTTGGATCCAGCTGTGCTAGACTTATGCTATTGATACTAAACGAACAGGTGTATAAAAATGTGTTTTTTTTTAATTAAGACCTTTTTGACGAATTTCAAAAATATATACTAAAAACCCAGTGCAAAGCATGTCTAAATATATAACAACCTTGTCCCCATTATGTCTGTGGTCTTCGGAAAATCCATTTCCACATACACACGGACAGATGGACATCGTTAAATCAACTTTGCTACTCATACGGACCTAGAATTTATATACTTATACATATATACCCTATCTACCTGTGGGGAGTGTATAAAAACAACAACAAGGGATTTTATGACAAAAATTGGAGCCAATCGAAGTTTTTTAATCATATCGCAGTCATTTATGAACTGAACAGGTGAAATTTCAATAGCAAAATTTAACGGAGCTTATGTCGTCGTGCCGGAGTTATCTTGTCATATTTCACAAAAAAAACGAGATTATACCGTTTCCTGTGGTTAATTTAACAGAGTAGCTTGTGCTTTGTTGTGATACGGACGTGTATTTTTAACCCCGCATACGATTTGAACTATTAATTAATCACATTTGATTTTGTAATATAAGCAGCAAATGGACGCTTAAAAATAAATGATATATATTGTTATTTAAATTATTTAACATAATAGTGAACAAATAAAAAGATAAAATTAAATAAAGAAAAATAGTAAAAATATACATATGCATATTCTGAACAAAAACATTTAAGTTTAAGTTTCTTATTTTTTTGTGTTGTTGTAAAATACAATAAATAATAAAAATATTTAAAGCACAGCAAAACGGTGAAAAGCAAAAACAACTCTTTGCATGAGTAAGAACAGTGAAACAACACTAAGACAAAATGAAAGAAATGTTTATGTCAGGGATTTCCAAAATTTTTTTGGTTGTGGATTGAGAGAATGCGTTTATTTACAGCCGAAATAAAATGTTAGTAATATAAGTTAATAAATTAAGTTAAGTTGTATAACACAAAGGTACAAAATTAAAATTTTTTGTTTTGATAAAAAATTTGTAGCAATTCTTTACCAATTCAAGGTCGCTGATTTTAAAACTACACTTTTTTTTATTCGGAAGCTTTTTGACTCTAAATCAGTTTCAAATATCTTATCAAACAATTGTAAAAAATTAAAGATTTTTATGTTTTAAAAATTCATAAAAAATAAATATTGCTCGCAAATCACAGCTGATAGAAAAAAGTGCAGTTTTAAAATCAGCGACATTGAATTGGTAAAGAACTGCTACAAATTTTCTAGCAACACAAAAAATTTTTAATTTTTTCCCTTGTGTTCTACAAGTTATAAAATAAAATCTTCTAAATTTATACTTTTATGGCAGTTTTGTAATAGAAGAATGCTTTTCAAATGGGATGAACTTAATTTATTACGTTGCTTGGAACAAATAAATTTTAAATGCGAAAAAATTTGTTCGCATAGGTAAGTAGTGCCGAATAAAAAGAGGCACGTCAATGAATTTTTTTTAGTTCAGGATAGAAATGGTATTCACGGTGTTGGGTATAACAGGTCAAAGTTACGTTTAATAATTACCATAAATTAGTAAGGTTAAAGGCAGAATTAGTCTTTACTTTCTGTTTCTGTTCTGTTCCGTGCCGTTCTGTTTCAAAATTGTAAAAGTTACTTTTTCTGTAGCAACTTATTAGCTATTTATGACAAATTTATTAGTTTTGCACCATCCATTGTTTTATTTCAATAACTTTTATGAACATAAATTTGAAGAAATAAAATTTAATTGACGTATTTCTTATTATTTATTTTGCGGTAACTTACAATTACTTTACAAGTTCTTGATTTTATCAAACTGAACCGCAACAGAACAGAACAACTAATCAATTTCACAGGTTTTTTAATAACAAAAACAAATCAGCTGGTTCGTAACAGAACAGAAAGTAAAGACTTACTGAGCCTTAACTCTTTGGGCTCGGTCAAATAATTGTAGCATAAAAAAGTAAGCAATAAAAATAGTGCGAAACAATAAAGTTTCATTAATACATCAATAAAACACATCTTCTTACCCAAACATTTTACCTACTGTCACATTTGCTTTTATGTGTACAGGTTATTTACACATAAATTGTAGTAAAACAAGACTTTTTTACTTCTTTTTAAATATTTCTACTTACTTAAGAAAAGTGTTTTCAAAGAAAGAAAAAACCCACCGACGCGATTGGTACAGAAACCAAAATATTTTTACAAGCAAAATACCAACAAATTCTTTTGGCTATTTTTTTTCTTAATAATTTCTGCATCTTTTTAAAGAAAGCAAAAGGGACCCTTTTACAGGTAGCAAAGAATTTTTTTTCACAAACAAAACACATATCGTTAGCTTAAACGTTGCAGTAAATGTTATTGTTAAAAAAATTTACTAAATAAAATTTATGCTAGCTTTGCTGTTAAATATTTTCAACAATTTAAATTATGTTAAAATTAAATAGAAATGTTATATTACTCTGCATTTAAGTCTTAAAATTTTGACTCTAAATATTGCACGCAAGGCATTGGATGTTACCAAAAGCATTTTTGACCGCACAATATTTTTGAGTGTAAGCTGAAACAAAATAATATAGCATCCGCTAAACATGTACACTTGTCGAAGTCACACCGACGACTGAATTGAAGAGCATAAAAATATGTGTTTGTAGTGGTTTGCACAATTGTGCAAAGAAATGGAAACCCCTGGTTTATGTGACAGTTCATGCAAACGAAAATAATGCTGAAATAAACAACACAAAACAATATTAACTACCTAACGGCTAAGCCAATTATTCGAACACGTTTACTTTCGCCCTGGGTGTTCACAAAAACGGTTGATGGTGATACGTTAAAAAAATAAACCTCTCACTTGCAAGTGTTGCCTCAGCGGCAAAAATAGCCTTAGTAACAAATGGTAGGATGAACTCAAACACAGATGCAATGGAAACATCTCAAGTAAAAAGTTGCCAAAAGCCTCAAGTACAAGTTGGTATGGACAGGTACATAACAGTGCTTAAACGGGGTCGCAGCCCTACCTGTAAAATACATCCCGTCTGATAGCACCTTAAACGCCGCGATTCACTATCCTACACAATCGCACGATTCATTCAAACGAAAATCTGATGGAATTTTATCCGACACAAAAAAATGTTTTCCAAATCCTACTCTATGAGCACACACGATTTTTTGACAAATCGTACGACTAAATAGGATAGTGTATCGCCGGCTTAGCATGTATTTTTAGAATATTATTTTAATCAGCTGTTTATTGAAATCGCCAAGGCCAAAGGACGTAAAAGATAAAACCGCAGAACATATTTTAAATTTCCTTTTCCAATAAAAATATTAACAACATTCTACTAATATCAATTCAAATTAAAAGAAAACGTATTAAATTATATTTATTGACATAAAACAATTTCTTAAAAATTTGTTGAAATCACTTCAGTATATACATTGTTGCGATTTGAATTCGCTAAGATTCTCACAATTTCGTTTTACGGAACACAAGGCACAATTGTAATGCAAGATGCGAGTGTCATAACATGCCCGTATATCTCTTTTTTTGCATGTTTTAAATTACTTTATAAATAATTTCGTACCGAATTTAGACGGACTTTTTAGCTTGGTGTTCTAAAGTATGGGGTATAAGAGCGTTTAGTAGAATACCAAATCCAAACGAATTTACATTTTAAGACAATATCTTTTAAAATTGTTACTCAGTTAAACGTTTTGTTCACTGTTCCACAAACAACTCTAAAAAACAAACTAAAAAGTCTTCGTCTAAATTCCAATTTATTAACATAATCTTTTTTGATAATTGACAAAAGTACTTTTTAAATATAAATGTAAAGTACAATTGAAATTTAATGTATGTAGGTACGTACATATATTTTTTGTTATTCAATAATAAAACTAGTAAAAAATATTTTTTTGGATTTTAGTACAATTAGTTCCAAAAAAGTAAAATTTATTAACGGAATTTAGTACAACTTCGAAAATGTAATTTATCATCCCTGATGTGGATATGTGCGAGTATGAAAAACAATAAGTATGATAACATACATCCCTGCAAACAATTTCCATCGCCGAATCATCGCCCGCGAATCGCCAGCAAGTTGCCTAACATCGCTGCCATGCATCTCGTGGAAGCTAAATGCGATCCTCTGGCGAATCGCGAAAACGTTCGCATGTGTCAACCACGCGATTCCCTTGAACCAAATATTTTTTTCCCGTTACCTTAACAAAATAACAAGACAAAAAAAATTCTATCGAAAGTTATAAAAAAACACTGATGGTTGCCGCTACTTGTGTGCGCTCTCATATTCATCGCCTAATTGTAAGACGAAAGCGATGGTTAGCGATTCGTATTCCCTGGGAAGGATCGCGTAATCATCGCTCAAAAATTTCAAAAAGGTTTGTAGGGATGAATATAATTAAATACTCAGGGATATACACAAGTATGAGATAAACAGACATGAGTACGCACATGTATTGAAAATGTTCGATATGTGCTATTCCCATTGACTTTCTCTGCTCAGCACGATAATTTAACATTGTTTTAACGAAAAAATGGAGTTACCCAAAAATTGTGCTTATAAATAAAAATAAGAAGGCCCCTTGGTCAAACCTACATTACATATTTTATCCCAGATTTAAAAAATATATTCTAAGAAAAAAAAACTGGTTAAAGATAGTGTTAAAAATAACGCTTTCAATTTTTTTTTTTTATAGGAGCAGCACTCAGGGGATACCCCTACTAATGCATTGCATTGTTGGAACTTGGAAAATAGGTTATGGGAAGGAGGATAGAGGGAGTAGTGTTTGTGAACATTCGATTTGAACTTGGTCATGTTGCAAGTGAGAGGGAAGACTTCGGCAGGAAGGTTATTCCACATACGAACAGTCCGGGGAAAAAACGAATTCTCTCTGTAATGCCACATAAGGATGGGCTCTTGAGGAAAAACGTGTATTGCGAACAAACGTGCGGGTTTCGGGAACCAGATCCCTAATTTCGTCAGAACACATCCCATTGTAGTAACGATAAAACAGGCGAATACAACCCACATTGCGACGGTGCTCAAGGGAGTCAATAGAATTGGATACCCTACTGTCACCAATGAGAACCTTCGCCCTCTCCTGCACGCGGTCGAGAAGCTCCAAAATAGACTGAAGCACCGGCCCACACATGAGTGTTGTATTCCATACGCGGTCGGATATAGGTGGTATAAATAGTAAGGAGATCAGATGGAGTGAAGTATATCCTACACCGTCTTAGAAAACCGAGGCACTTGAATGCTTCTTTCGACACCTTGAATATATGTTCTGTCCATCGGACATCACATTGTATCCTCATGCCCAAAACATCAAGAGATTCTGATTCCTCAAAAATTATACCACCCATATATACAGATGAGGCACCCTGATTCGTCGCGCGTTTATGCGTCAGCACGCTTCATTGGGTTTTGCGGGCATTAAAATCGACCCTATTTGCACGACCCCATTCCCAGACTATATCCAGGTCTCGGCCAAGCGTATCATTCATATGCTGCCTCATAGCAACCACTTCGGATACGCTTGGTCTGTGATCAAATGAGTACGAATGGCAAAGGCTGCTGTCATCTGCAAAAGAGAAGATAGGGTTGGAAGTTTGACAAAGGAGGTCATTTAGAAAGATAAGAAATAGAGTAGAAGAAAGAACGGAGCCTTGCGGCACCCCTGAATGAATCTTGTACTCGTTTGACGAAACCCCATCTATAACAACTCGTATAGTGCGATCTCTGAGAAAACTCGATAGAAATCGAGAAAAATTATCACCGACTCCAAATGCAGCAAGTTTTGATAAGAGTGCACCATGCCAGACTCTGTCAAACGCCTTGGAAATATCCAAAGCAATTACCTTACTTTCGCCAAAATGGTGAATGGAACGGCATCATTTTTCCGTTAACAGAGCTAGTAAGTCTCCAGTAGAGCGACCTCTACGAAAGCCATACTGGCGGTCGCTTAGTAGGTAGTTTGACTCTAAATATTTGACAAGATAGTAATTTACCATACTCTCCATAACTTTGGAAAGTGCTGAACAGATTGCAATTGGGCGGTTATTTTCGGGGTTATTAGTGATTCCTTTTTTAGGAATTGGCGTTACATTAGCAACTTTCCAGCAGACTGGAAATTCCGTGGCACGGTATAAAGTGCTAAAAAGATTTGCTAAGGGACGAGATAGCGTCGAAGAGCACTGCTTCAAGACCAGTGCAGGTATACCATCCGGCCCAGGAGACTTATTTATGTCGAGATCCGCAAGAACCCTTTTAACAGCTCGAGCCCGAAAAAATATTCTAGGCATAGTTACGGATACTTTTCCGAGCTCGGGTAGTGGTTGACTGCTAGCTGGTATGCGAGAATTATTAGCAAATAATTCGGCAAAACAATTAGCCTTATCAACCGGGTCCGTGAATGATCGGCCATCCTTTATTTTTAATTAAACAAAAAAAGATTAAATATAGAATCAAATATTAATTTAATTAATTTGGCAACATTGTGTCAAATAATCTGAATTTTTTTGTAGACTTTATGTTTATCATTTTTGACATTTTTTCAACTTCCTTTTTTTGTGCCCTCTCGTTTTTGGATTTTCATCTGTGTAACACGCTGTAAAATAAGAAATTGAAATAACACTTGAAATAATTAAAAGTATAAAATCAACTGGCCTAATTTATTTAATTCACAACAGGTTCTGGGCCCAGATAATGAAATGAAATTTAAGCTTATTTTGCTGGAAAACAAACGTACATAGTTAGGTTAGGTTCCATGGGCAGCCATCGAGAGGCAGCTCACTTGGGTCCTTTATTGGTCCCTTAGTGATACCCAGCGCAAATGCCCATCCTATAGAGCAGTTACTCAGATGGCGGCACTGCAAAGTCCAACCACTTCGTCTTACTAATGAAGAGAAGAAGCAGGCAAACACCGGTTCCCCCAGGTATTTTTCCCTGATGCCCCGCAAATGGGGTATTGACAGAGAAAGTGAAGCGCAGTCTCCTCTTCCTCCTCGTTCTGACAACTTCTGCAGTAGTCGTTAAATTCCAGACCCATTCTTCCAGTATGAGTCCCCACCGGCCAGTGCCTAGTCATAACCGATATCACTGTCCTAATCTGGTCCCTATTGAACCTTAGTAGAGACCCAGTTCTCCGTTCGTCATATTGAGGCCATAGTATCCTGGATATCGATCAGGTGGACTCACAGGTCCACCGCGTCTGCACAACTCTATAAGACTCGCGGTTGATAAGTAACTTACAGTGAGCCATTGGAAGGCCAACGAATTGATCAATGAATGCGTCATCCATACGACCACCTTGTTTGGCCAGCCTATCTGCTACCTGATTGCCCGGGCACTATGAGTGCCCCGGTATCCATATTAGCGTTACCCTTGAATATTTCACAATATCATTCAAAGATATCCGACAGTCTACAGTTAACCTAGACACCCGCTAGGGAAGCAAGGGCAGCCTTGCTGTCAGTAAATATACGCATATCTCCCGATATGCGATGATACCTCAGCAAGTTTGCCGCCCGCATTATAGCCGAGATCTCCGCCTCACATCCAGTTCCCTTATGAAGAAACCTTCGCCAACCCTTTCACGTTTCCTCGAACCATCAGTATAGACCCCCAGAACAGAACCACAGAATATCAAAAACGAAACGGGAGCTGAAATTATTGTCACAAGAGGGGCCATTGGGCAAGAGAGTGTTATAAAAAGGCCAGTGATCAACGTAGCAAACAAAACACAAACCAACGTATGTACTCACTAATGGTTGAACGAAAGGCGAATGAACTAAAAAACACAAAATAGATAATAATTTACAATTGTTTGTTTTGCAAACAATGAAACATCAACAAAAATCTAAAAATGTTTTCCATGCTCATTCTGGAGCAACAGATCACATGTCTTTTCAGAGGAATCTATTCAAGAATGTAACAATTTTAAAATAGGCGATTATTACGTCAGAGTTGGAGATGGTCGTAAGTTAGTTGTTGAAGGCATATGTGTTATTGAAGTCAGAAGTCAAGTATGCGGCCCAACACACACAATTAAGGATGTATTATTAGTTCCAGATCTAGATAAAAATTTCTTGTCTGCATCAAGAGCAACCGAACAAGTTATGGATGTTATTTTTAAACAAGGTGGTACACGCGTTTGCTTCATGAAAGGGAATTGTATAATTGTTACTGGCACACGGGAAGCGGGTTTATACAAAATGGACTTAACACCTTTATCAGCTGTTTTGAATGTGGCAGTTGCAGAATCGTTGGAGTGTTGGCATGAAAGATTTGGCCATGTTTACTATAAAACTCTTACAGGAATGATTACAAACAAAACGGTGAGTGGATTAAATATAGCAAGTTTAAGTAATTTGAAAAATTTACCTTTTTGTTAGGGCTGTGCATATGGGAAACAACATAGAAAATGGTTCCCAAAATACCAAGCTAAGCGGTCATCTAAGCCTGGAGAGGTATTTCATGTTGATTTATGTGGAAAAATAAGCTGTTAAAAGATGACTATTCTAGATTCTGTTTTGTATACTTTCTTAAAAATAAGACAGATGTTTTGTTAAATTTGATGTCATTTTATACTGATGTGAGAGCTGATGGTCATGTGATTAGGAGGCTCCGTTGAGTTCAGTATGGTATTAAGCACGGGCTTTCAACTCCAAGAACTCAAGAACAGAACGGTTTTATAGAACGTCAAAATCGAACAGTAGTAGAAAGTGCCAAATCAATGTTGCGCGTAGGAAACTTGCCAACAAACCTGTGGGCTGAAGCAACAAATACAGCTGTTTTTTTAAGAAACAGAACTGCTTCTGATGTTATTGGAGGATGTACACCATATGAGTTATTTTATGGCAAAAGGCCAGAGGTGAGTCATTTGCGAATTTTTGGCTATGAAGCGTTTGTACACATTCCAAAAGAGCAGCGAACAAAGTTTCAGGAAAACTCTAAAAAATATTAAATGGTTGGTTATAACGACCCCAGTAAAGCTTACCGTGTCTACGACCCACAAAGTAGAAAAGTGTTTATTAGAAGAGACATACTATTTAATGCAAAACGGGTTGAAGACTTTAATCAAATAATTGAAATGAATGCTAAACAACAAGAAGAGAGTGTGAAAATGAATAATGAAATTAAAAGTAATGATCAACAAAAACTACATAACGTGAAGAATTACAGACAAGCCCGTTTCTGATTTTCTCCACCAGTGAATCGGGACAGAAACAGTGCAAAATGAAACAAAAAATGGGTTTCTCACACAAGTGTTTCTGTATCCTTCCGTTGCGAGAATTATCTGTCATTTAAATAATTTTTCATTAATTATTGGAAGAATGTGAGAAAAAGTGTTTCTGTAATAATATTTTGCGAAAAGTTTCTTACAAGAACTGTAAAGTTAAGTCACATTTGAAATTGGAGCGAGAAAAACAAAATATAGATATTTTAAATTTAAAATATGTTTATCTACTATTTTTCAATATAAATAAAAAATAAAAAGAATTTTAATTATGAATGCATAATTTGAATGATAAAAATATGTAAGTGCCGGTTCACACACGTCAAGTTTGACTAGTCAAGTCTTGAGCTTTTAGGAGAGAAGGGAAAAGAGAAGGCCATTTCTTTTCCCATTGTTATAAGTATTTTGTTAATTAATTTTTTTTTAGCCATTCCTTGTTTTGGTTTTATTCAGGGCTGCCAGATAAATTTGTGTAAAAATCGTCAATTTCTTGAGAAAAATAAAAAGATCGTCTTTTTGTTTTAAGAGTCGGACAATTTAAAATTTCTTTTAAACAAATTTTGTTCGATTTTTTATTAAAACATAATCAAACAAAAACATAGTTAAAGTTCATGGGTACATATATACATACATACATACATATCGTCACCTAATATGCAAAAGGGCGTAACAACACTTTTTATTTTTTTATAGGAGAAGCAAAAAACGTTGTAGAATTAAAGATATTTTAGATTTAAAAGACATATATTATTGTCTTGCTTAAAACACGACTACAGACTTATTTCTTAAGATTTTTTGTTAATATTTTTAAAGTTATGGTTGTTACGCCTTTTTGGCATTCGATATTCTGAAACAAAAAGACGTAACAACATTAAACAAGAGAAATGGTGATTTTGTTTTTAGAATATAAGTATTCTACCCACTTTATTAAGTAATAAACATGTTTTGTAGGAAGTTTATTAATAACAAAATTTAAATTGACTTTTATTCGACCTTTAAAAAATTTATTATTATTATTATTTTATTAAGCTTGAGGTCTCTTTTTTTAAAAAATATTAAATTTATTGAACCAATATTTCGGCACTCCGTTGTGTGCCTTCTTCAGGGTTTTTTTCTTTAATTTTTGACAAAAAATAAAAATTTTTAACAAATGAAATAAATTTAACAAAAAGTCATAAAACAATTTTCAATTAAAAACAAAAAAGGTTTTCCAATTTAAAAACTAATCTATTACATTATAAATAAATTATTAACGTCCGTTTATATTTTTACAAATTAAATGCCCATAATTTTGTGCTAAACTTTCAGTATCTGACTTAAAATTAATTCTCGATATTGTCGGTACATTTATAATTTGCAACATTTCTAACATAAACCTACGTTTATAATTATTTTCCGTATTTAAAACTGTTGTATTTTCAAAATTAAAATTTATTAAAATTCATTGTATTAAAACAGTACATAAATATTTTAAAATATCTATTAATTCTGAAAACAGGTTGCAATTTTTTTTTTTACTTTTATCACAATAAGTTGATGAACATCCCACTTTTAAATCTCTTGGATTTCTTTCACATACTTTCCCCATGAAAAATCCTTCGTATGCTTTGCCATTCATCCGTTTTCTCTTATTTTCCACTCTTTAATTTGTTTTTTGGCACTATGTTCAGTTTCCTTATTAGTATTTACATTTAACTTTTTTTTACAAATATTTTAATATTTGTTTAATTTTTTCACAATACCACTCACTCAAAATATTACCGTTAACATTGAACGAAAAAATTACAAACACAAATTGACAAAAAAATCGTAGGCAAATTAGTTATTTCAAAATAAAGAGTCAGTTTTTTTCATTCAAGTGTGTTGTTACGCCTTTTTGTTTTTGAAATTTATACACTTGTTGTTACGGCCTTTTGAATTTCGTTTGTAAAATCGTTTTTTCTTGACGTATAAGTTCAAAATTCTAGAGAGACATGTAATTTAGTTTAGTGCATTATAATCAATCAAAAACTCGATTTTGAATTTTTTTGTTGCTACGCCCTTTTGCATATTAGGTGACGATATGTACATATAAATTGTCTATTGTTCGAAATTTATTTTTTTAAATTTATGTTTATTTTATTAAACTTGAGGTCTATTTTTCATAAAATTGTTTATTTTCTTTAATCCAATAACAATTCAAAATTGTTATTTTTCCCAGACGAAAAATAAATATTAACAAAAAATAGAATAAATATTTTTATAAAAACAAAACGAAGTCAAGCTTAATAAAATAAACATACAAACTAATTTAAAATAGATATACATATGTATACAAATACCAAGAAATTAATTTTTTTTAATTAAATCAGCTTTGATAACAGTATTAGAAATATTTAGGGTTTTTATTTTTGCGGAAAACCTGGACTTGATAGTCACGACGTTGTTTTATATTTGTACCGCATGAAGTCCAAATAGAATATTAATGACATTTAAAAATATCGGTTCACAAATGGCTGAGATATGAGTAAAAAACACGTTTGCCTCTAATTTTTACCTATAAGTCTATAATTTACCTATTCCTATAACATTCTTTTTCACCTGAAATAAACTTAGGTAGTTAAAATTTAAAAAATCGGTTTTAAAGCTCGTCACGTACGATATTGTAAGTACCAAAATGCAACTAAATGCATCATCTTATTATGTTAGTATTCAGTTTAAATGTGGTCAAATCTGACTTTTGCGATAGGTACTATATCATGATAAAATGTTTTGCGGGTAGGTCCAAAAATTAACCATAGGTCCCATATAAACCCCCTTTCTTAAATCGGCTAGGGGCACACAAATTTCATATAGATGGAGATAACTAAATAATATTCGGCACAAATTAATTTTATATAATTCTTAACCTCATAGCATAATTCTATTCTGGCGATCTTGATTTGCCATGGGTCCCAAATAGGATACACTCTCAAAAAAAATTTTTTTTTATATTATAGTGTAGGGTGTCATATGGTCGGGCTTGACCGACTATACTTTCTAACTTGTTTGTTTTAAGTTTTTATATACATACATATATTTCCAAAAAATATTTTTCATGCCTTGTAAATACTATTAAAGAAAAATCTGTCACGTACGGTATGCCACGAACGATATAACAGTTTGTTCATTACACTAGGTCACAAATAACAAACTTTTGTCTGTTATTTGTTTCTAGCATACTTTTTCTCATGGATTTGGACCTACTGAACACGAAAATGAATTTTAAAAATTTTTCTGTCGATTGGTTTGCGAGATACAAATTTTTTATTTTTTTTTTTTTAATTTTTGGAGGTACACTTACTATTTTGAGCATATCTTTAGTCTTCTTTGACCTATTTTATCCTACTACTACTCAAATTAAAGACAATTGAGCCGTCTACAACTTATTCTCAGAAAATTTTCAAATCGGGTTAGTAGTTTTGATGTTGGCGGCTTAAAAAGGTTAAAAAACTGGGTTTTTTTAGTAAAAATGTGGCTGAAAAATTCATATAAAAATTCATATAAAATATAAAACGCGATGTTAACAGCGATTTTAATTTTTTTACGTATAGCTGACACTTTTCCAAAGAAAATAAGCCCTTACTTAACAAAATCTGATGACAAATGGCCGACTTATTATTTTTTTGGTAAACGACCGAAATTCCGCTATTTCACGATTTTTTGATTTTCATTATTTGCACAGCTTACCTACCCAACGCAAACGAATAAATACATTTGAACTTAATTTAAAATAAACAAATTAGTCTTCGTATATTATTTTTTAATTTATTTACAGCACTACATGCTCAATGTATCGCACAATTAGCTAAACTAACGAAATTAAACTAACTAATTAAATTAAGCAAATCAACGCACAAAAAAAATTAGTAAAAACAAAGATATAAGTGTACATTTTATGCCATGTGGAAAAACTGCTGACTTCTTCTTTGTTTTTTGTATTCGCTGCAATCGGTCTCACGTATTAGGGTCCAAATATAGTCACCCATCATAGCCGTGTCATACATGCCCTGATAGCGTCGTTCCATAGCCTTCAATTCCTGATGAAAGCGCTCGCCGTGTTCGTCGCTCACGTCTCCTAAATTCTCAGGGAAAAAATCCAAATGAGAATGCAGAAAGTGTATTTTAAGTGACATGTGCACTCCCATGGCTTCATAGTTCTTTACCAGATCCTCAACTATGTCCTTATAATTCGGGCTTTTGTTGTTTCCTAAAAAGTTTTCCACAACAAGCCTGAAGGAATTCCATGCTGCGGCTTCGATGGGTGATAACAGCTTTGGGAATTTTTCATCTTTCAAAATTTTTTTTATCTCGGGTCCTTCGAAGACTCCTTCTTTAATTTTTGCCAGCGAAAGGTAAGGGAAAATTGACCGTAAATAGGCAAAAGCTTCACCTTCTTTGTCTAATTTTTTGGCAAAATTTTTAATCAAACCCAATTTTATGTGCAGCGGCGGAAGTATTATATTTTCACGGTTCTCTATTAGTGGTTTGCGCTGAACATTCGCTTCTCCAACTACAGGTTTCGTTCGTACCGACCATTTTTTTTTTATATAATGCTGATCATCAGCGCTGCTGGAGTAAACTTGTGTGCGTGATTTTTTTTTATAAACTGGCCACAAACATTGCAGAAATTGTCTGGATCGTTCAAACACTCGAACACACGTAGTCTTTTACTCATTGTCTTCCTTGCGTTTTCTAAATATTAACTTCTTTACACTTTCACAGACAGTTTTGAAATGCAATTGATAACCGTGTCTCCTTATGTTTAAATATGTATGAGCATGTAGTGCTGTAAATAAATTAAAAAATAATATACGAAGACTAATTTGTTTATTTTAAATTAAGTTCAAATGTATTTATTCGTTTGCGTTGGGTAGGTAAGCTGTGCAAATAATGAAAATCAAAAAATCGTGAAATAGCGGAATTTCGGTCGTTTACCAAAAAAATAATAAGTCGGCCATTTGTCATCAGATTTTGTTAAGTAAGGGCTTATTTTCTTTGGAAAAGTGTCAGCTATACGTAAAAAAATTAAAATCGCTGTTAACATCGCGTTTTATATTTTATATGAATTTTTATATGAATTTTTCAGCCACATTTTTACTAAAAAAACCCAGTTTTTTAACCTTTTTAAGCCGCCAACATCAAAACTACTAACCCGATTTGAAAATTTTCTGAAAATAAGTTGTAGACGGCTCAATTGTCTTTAATTTGAGTAGTAGTAGGATAAAATAGGTCAAAGAAGACTAAAGATATGCTCAAAATAGTAAGTGTACCTCCAAAAATTAAAAAAAAAAAATTAAAAAATTTGTATCTCGCAAACCAATCGACAGAAAAATTTTTAAAATTCATTTTCGTGTTCAGTAGGTCCAAATCCATGAGAAAAAGTATGCTAGAACCAAATAACAAAATGGCTGTTGCCTAGTGTTATTAAACCATCAAACAAAAAAAATTTCTATCTCTCTGAAGGTGTACAAATGTCACGTACGTTGACATGTAAATGCCCATATGCTAAAAATTGAAAATCCCTCGTGTAGAGTTAGAAATAATTTTTTTTATACATAAGCCACTCCCACCCCAAAAAGGGACCAAAACTATCATAAAGGGAAAGACATAAGACATTCCCGCTAAAAAAAAAGTTTTAAATTTAAAAACAAAATTTTTTTAAAAAAACAAAAAAATTTTTTTTCAAAAGATGGATCAAATAGCTATCGAAGCTACTTGGGACAAATTTTGCCAACACCAATAGGTAATAAGTTACATGGATAAGAAAGAACACCTGTATGTTCAGATGTCAAACTTTGACCCCCACTAACTCAGAAACTTTTAGAAAATTTGTGTCTAAACTACTATCCAATAGGACTAACCTTGGAGCAAATTTCATCCAAATCGAAAGACATCGATTTCAAAATTGGGTCACTTGACATGAAATCCCCCATATGCCAAATTGTACCAAACAAATGTACAACGTTTATCATCACAAAAGTTTTGTATACACATACTGCCGTATTCAACTCACACACACACACACACACACAAGTTTCTTATGCTGTGTTTATTGTAAATTTGTATGTATGTGACAGAGTAATTTTAAAAGGATAAGTTAAATGAGCAAATGAGAGACGCGTTAAGCAATCTTATTGTATATCCTGATTTTGAGATGTCAGTGCTCGAGTTAAGTTTGATAGGCTAACAATCAGTGCCAAACTATAAACAGACAAGTGTGGATTTCAAAGAAAATAAAATTTCCACATACATTGTAATTATACAAAAAAAAAAAATTAAATAAAAAATATATAATTTTTTTTTATTTATAAAATACATACACAACAATTTTAAAAATACATATGTACATATGTATCTACATATACATATGTATATAGTATATGTATCAGTATTTGTGCTTTTAATGTAAGAAAATAACTAATTAATTGACATCTACTATAAGAAGAAAACAAAAGCGATATTTTTAAAGTAAAACGAAAATAATTCTAGTAGTTTAGATGGTTGGTTCATACAATAAATGAAGTTTTTAAAACACAATTAATGAAATATTATATATTTTTTTTATATGAATAGCAAAAAACCATGCATATTTTATGTGAAATAATTTTCACATACATACATATACAGTTAAGTATATTGTATTAACATGCATGGATATGTGGAAGCGTGTGTGTGTGCGTGCATGTGTATATAAAGTGGGTCATTCAATTAAACAGTGTGTTAATACAGGCAAAAAATGAAAAATAAAAACTTTTTGTATTTATAATATACGTATATTTAAGTGTATCTATCTATTCACACAGATAAATTTACATGAAAGGTCATTTATTAATAATCGCTTAAAGAGTGTTTAATTTTAACAAAAGAAAGCAAAAAAAGGAAAGGAAACGGAAAAATTCGCCAAGAAAAATACTAAATTAAAATTAAGTTTTTAATAAAAAATTTATATAAAACAAATAAGTCCAGCCATGGAATTGTGCATGTGTTTGTGTTTGTGCTAATCAATGTCAGCAGCTAATTTAATAATAAGGTGAAAATAAATGAAAGCTAAAATTCGAATTAAGCTAGAAATCAATATTAAACTCAAATCAAAGGAAAAATTGATTTGTACCCACCCAAAGTCAACTTTTGTCGAATAATAAACAAAGACAGGCAAAAGAGGACACTTAAACGAAGATGATAAAGAAGTATGAAAAATGAGAGACAGCGATAAAGAAAACGTAGTGAATATATATGGCTGTATGTGTGTATACGAATATACAAAAAAAAAGTAACAAATGAAAAAAGATACATTTCATTCAATAGTGTCTTGTGTACATAAGTTTGTTTGTTTGACAGTTAATGTGTTTGTGTGTGTGGGCTTGTGTCGTAACAGTAAATTTGAGACTGGGTAAGTGATAACTGTGCCTAAAGTTTACTACTGCTTACAAACAAACTACAGACATTGTTATCCATATGAAAATATTAATGTGTGTACTTCATTTCAATTTCGTATTGTAAGTGAAAAATTACTCGTACAACACGAAAAAAATCGCTTTCAGCGAATTATTTGATTTGATTTAATTAACAATTTAATAGAGTATCCTTTTTAATTTCTGTAATAATAGTCTCTAAAAAAATTATAGTAATACCAAATACAAAAATAAAGCAGTAAAAATATGTATTATATAACTAATAATTTGATACTGTAAAATAAACCTTAATACCGATATATGTACATACATATGTACTTATAAACATACATGCACAAATTTTCCCAGTTGGCCACGTCTGTAAGACATCCTTGTTAATTCCTGCACCGCAACAACCTTCATCAACATATATTCTGTTTTACTAGTTTGTGCTAATTTGTAAGTTTTATGTAGGTATTTAAATCAACATCTAGGAAAAAGAATGTGAGAATTTTAAGAAAACCAAGCAAGGCATTTAACCACGGAATTTCGACTATCGACTATAATGTCATCAATAGGTTTTTATACAAGACAACTTAGAAGTTTGATAGAATACTACTCCTAAGACAATGTCATTTAAAGCGTCCCGCATTGATTTTGATGGAAGACAGCTTAAAAGACAATGTCGTACAAACATACTAGGGTATTTAAATAATTGATGTTTTAAATTAATCGATTAATCGCGCGAATAATTATATATATATTATATATAATAATCAAACAATTCAATATTATTCGGTTAATCCAATAATTTTGATTTTGTCTAGTTTAGAAGTTTAAAAATAAGGCCGAAAATTATATCAGAGGCAAAACATCATAAGTCAAATTTAAAGAGTTAAAAAAATGTTATTTAGCATACGAATATTCATTAAAAAACATTTTTGTTAACGTTTTTAAAATTTTGTATTAAGCCTGGTACTCTGTTCAACATTCCAAGTGAAACGCATACGAAAAAAACTTGTGCGGAATATTTACGAAATAAAGTTGATAGAGTTGTACTCTGTTCATTTTGTGAAAAAGTTCCGAAATGTGATTTACGCGTGCTCAACGTCATGTTACTTGTTAATGGGGTTGTGCGCGCAAAAATCACAATTACTTGAAGGTTTTCAATTCCTTTTGATTTGTTCGATGTTTAAGTGGGCTTGTGCCCCAAAATTTTAAAATTTTTTGCATTTTAGTGTACAACGAAACATCGAGATTTATCTTTTGCGGAGTTGTTTAGCATACAAAAATTTTTTGTATTCTTCTTCATTTTCTTCTTTTTTGTTTGTACACAAAAAAATTATCAAAAATGCAATTGTCTTATTCGCTCACACTTCATGTTGTCTCTTTGACGTTTAAAGTTATTCTGATTTGTTTGTCGTATGTGGAGAAATGGTACGCTAACTAACCGTCTCCACTATCCATCAACTTAGTAAGACAGCATGTCGCACATGAATTCTTCTCGTGTAGACTGATCATGTTCATGTGCTGCCGTCGTTGCCTAAACATTCGTCTTAGCATCCATGTGTGCCATAATGTTGGCCATACAATGTATTTTCTGTATACGACCAAACGCCACAACAACAAAAATTGTGGTCAGTCAGAACATGAACATCAACACGTATTCGCCACATACGAGAACGTGAACAAATTAATACCGTTGCTCTACCGGCGTTATGGACATGTCATGTTCAAATCGAAAACGCATGAAGACAAATCCCATGCTCAAGATAGAGTTGCCAGACGGCCTGGAATAGCCTGGATTGTCCAGTTTTGTTGGGTCTTGTCCTGTTACCAGCTCATATCAGTGTTACCTTTAGGATACGAAAGATACATTTTTCGTATCTTTGGATGACTTCAGGTACCATGTATAATCCTGACTTTTTTCGTATCTTTTGAATCTGTACGCAAAATGTACAGAAATAAAATATAAGAGAATTTTTAGCCAACTAAGACTTATTAAGACTGATCATCGTTGCCGACTCAAATCTAATACAATAGCATTTTTAATAATGAAGAAAGAAATCATAAAGGATCTTTCAACATACGTTCCACCTAAATCAATGATAACTAGTAGTGCGAAGTTGTTCTGAAGAAATATGAACATCTCTTTTATTTTCAACCTTAGTATAAGCGCCTTAACAAAAATGAATTTGTTTTAATAACATCCAAAGATAGTTATGCAGATACATGTAATTAATTTTAAAGTTAGCTAACTGTATTTTAAAAAATTACACACCTAATTTTAATGACTTAAATAACTATAAATATTAATTTATATGATATCCGCGTATGTTCTAGAATCCGAATCCACTCGAAAGCTCATTACTTCAGCATGTTTGGTGTTCTGCATTTCACATTCATATGTTTTTTTTTGTAGTGGTTGGTGAAAGTAAAACGAATCGACTTTTATTATTCTAATATGTAATAATATTTTTAACAAGAAACAATTTTGTTTGTAGTTTAAAATGTTCTATTTCTAGTTTAATCAAAATATATCAAAAGTAAAACGCAAAAGGCCCTAACTAGCCCAAAATTTAAAATCGACTTTTTTTTTATTGGTTTTGATGTAATAATTACTCATTTTTAACGCTTTTTTTTTGTTATTTTCCTACAATTTGTCTTTTTTTTAATCGATTTGATTTACAATCTCAATTTAGTTTCTAAGTTTGTTTCAAATTTTGCAACTTTTCGTGCATTTTAGCCATGTTCGGACGATTTATAATAAAAAGAAGATTTTTGCGAATTTCCGCTAATTTAATAATTTTTACCGAATTTTCGCCATTGCTTACTGTTTAAGGACTTCAAATCAATTTTATGGCTTGTTTGAAATTTTAAAAATTTTTGCGAAATTTCGCTATTTTTGGATATTTTTTTATTTTTCGACATTTTTTAACCCATTTTGTTTAAAAGCTTGCAATTTTCCGCGAATTTTAGCCACGTTTGCAATAGAAGCGATTTTTTCTTGTGATTCCTTACAGCTTTCACGATTTTTAATAAATATTAGACTTTGATATCGTGGTGCGGTTAGCAAATTAATGATCTTCAGTTCAAATGAAGTTTTTTCGAACAAAAACTTCGAATACACAAAAACATGTGGATTTGAAAACGCCAATTTATGAATTATGGTGATTGAAAAAATTTTTCGTTGTCAATTCGAGTCGAAACCTAGAACATACCTGATCATTTTCTTTACAATATCCAATAAATATGAAATAAAAATGTTATAAATGTAAAACGTACAAAATGCATTTCAAAATTTATTTTAAAAATGTATCTTTTTTGGAAAAAGTGTATCTTTTTGGAAAAAAAATGTATCTTTCTCGAAATTTCACTGGCAACACTGGCTCATATACAATTTGCCCAGTTAAACAATTTTTTTTTTAATACAAATAATAATTTTTTTTATTAATTACACTGTGCGACAAATGGTAGGGGTCAGTGATCGGGTTCAAACTACCGGGGAAAGTTATATCGGTAAAAAAGAAGTTATACGTGTCCCGGCGTTTCGCTGGGTCACGTCTAGGAATCGAGATATATCGATTTGAAAAATGGGCTAAAAAAATATCAACATTTTTATAACAACCTAAATTTTAGGGCTGCCATATGTCTTATATGACTTATGTATGATATGACTTATATACCAAAATGTCGGAGTTATAACCGAAATACTGAATCCCCAAAAATTACTCTTTTTTTTTTTATAATTTACTTTGTTAAATTGCTTAGAGAATTGAACAAAAAACTGCGTTTAAAAAAAATCGTGACTGAAAGACTATAATTTTTATTAAGTTGTTTCCTTCTCCTGTAAGGTAAGGAAAACATTAGTTAGGGCTTTTCTATATTAAAGTAACGATATACGAAATTGTACGAAATTTTGAAAGTTTTCAGGCAAAATCCGATAGATGGCGTTATACGTTGACTTAGACTTTGCGCAATCTCACAGGTGTCATTTTGGCATTTAAAATTGGTTTAAAAAAGGTCAAATCCAACAATAAATTTTCTTACTTTATGAATGGTTTATTAAAGGTTTAATATACTATTTTTCGTTTATGAATACAACTTTAGCAATTTTTGCTTAAAAATGGTTTATTAATCATAAATAAGTTTTTATGAATACGGCTGTAAATATATATGTCCCAATTAGCAAGGCTTTTTGTGAAAGTACCTTAAATATTTTAAATTATCTACTCACAAATAAGAAATATAATATCTTTCCGAAATTTTGATAAGACGTAATTTTTATGAAAGTTTCAAGCAGTCAAATATGCTTCAAAAAGGTAAAATATGCGCTATAAACTCAAAAAAATGCTGCAAACATGCATTTTTAACTACATTAAGCAAAAGGCAAAATATGCTCTCAAAAAAAACGATGCCAAAATTCATAAAAAGCTCTAAACGGATAAATATATTGATTCTGCCTTCTTTGGCTACATAAGGAAAAACATGCAATTGCATATTGACGGTTTTCCTAATGATGTAATTGACCAAAAACCATAATAACCAATAAAAAGTAGATTTTGAATATTTTTGTTTTTTGTGGCACTTTGGATTTAAGCTGACGATATCTAATATTACTCAAGACTGAATTTCAATTATTACGTGTAAAAAAACAAATGTGTATTTTTATATTGTCCAGTTATTTTTTAAAAATCCAGGTGAATTTCTTACATTATCCAGTTACTTGAACTTTGGTTTCTGGCAACCCTAGCTTTATATATTAACCCATTTACGCTTGCTGTGCCAATTTGGGAGCACTTCATTATTTGCGGCTTATGACAAAGTTTTTGACATTATTCAATATATGGTTGCATAATCGATAAATTAAAATAAAAACATTTTTTTTTTGATTTGTTGTTTATATGCAATGAATTTAATAATAAAATAATAAATATTTTATTTTCTGTCCGGTAGTTTTTGTTTGAGCTTAAATGGGTTAATCCGGCATTTGAATTTTCCTTTTTAACATTCAATATCTCATTGGTTATATCGGCATTCTTTTGGTAGTCAGTTGGTTAATTATCATCTGTCCATTTTTATTTGTTATAAGATTTGTAACTTTTTGGGCCAGCATTTCAAAGTCGCGTTTGTCAGGTGTTCCGGCAATCCATTTTTATGCACTGACGATAGAATCTATTGATCTCTTTACCTAACCCGGACTCAGACATCCGATGATCCCTTTTTTATCGTAACATTCTTGTTAAGTATTGACTCCAGGTCATCTATGAAGTCTTTGTATTGTTCAATGTTGATTTAGTGTATAACTTGTCATGTTTCATGTTTTCTTGCCATTCCCGTATGGATGATTTATAGTCGGGCATTGGAGTATTATAGAATATTCAGATCCGCCGTGTCGGTTGTTAAAAGTGATCTAAAAGGAAAATTAAGAGTTAAAGGTGCCAGTTTTTTTATTTTCGTATGTGGCTGTTATGAATTACGTGGCTACGATCTGTTACAACAGTGGTACCACGATTTTTCCTAACGATTTCCTGCCTAAAGCGTTTGCTTATTTTAGTTCTTTATCGTTTGTCAAAATTAGCATAAATTAACTGCCCAGGCAAATAGCGTTCTACCTGGCCGTTCGCTTTACTATTATAAGATGGTGTTGTAGTGGCGTTTATTTTCCAATCATCTTTTAGCATAAATAGAATAGATGCCGCATTAAGTGAGGACTTTTTATCCATGATGGTATTTTTAGGTATGACATAAGAGAAAATTATTTCCCTCAGGGGTTTCCGTACGTCCTCTATGGCCTTTCTACATAATAATTTCACCTTGGCATACTTTGAGAATTTGTCGATAGAAGTTAAAACCGATCGTAAGATCGGTTGAAAATATATTTATATGGACTGTGAGTCCTGGATGAGTTGGGATTGGTGTTTTTTTTTATCTCTGTGGTATTTGGATGCCGGTCGTACTTGTTTCCCTTGCACGTTGAGCATAATTTAATAATTCTTTTTATTGTCCCGAACATTCCTGGAAAATAGAATTTTTCCATAATTTGCTTTCGATTTTCCTTCTCATTGCGATGTGCTCTGTTATGTTCTTGATCAATATCTGAAATTATGTCGTTCACAACTATTTGTGTGAACCTGACTGTACAGATGGAAAAATGGTACGGGTATCAGTTCTGTTTTTTACCCATTTTATTTTCAGCCGTTTTAATTCCATTGCTGTCAGAAGGGTTGAGGTATCTTTAACACGCAGATACAACTAACATAAAATGCTTAACATTAACACTAATATGATGTTAGTGTTAAGTATAGAATCATTATGTTAGAGTTTTCCTCATGGTATAACACGGTTGTTAATGCAAATATTTTAACAACGCTTTTATAACATCATGTTATAACAGCAATCATGTAGACGCGGAGTAAAGAATGCTCACAAGCTTTTCTTCGTTGTATTCCGTTTCGAAAATGAGATGTTGATGAATTCCCGGAAACACAATTTTCATTTGGTATTAAGGTTCCTCAAAGGTATTGACAAATATTTGATTTTTAAATGCGTTGATTGGAGTTTCAATGGGAGGTAAGATTTTCTAACGAACTTTAAGAACTATGCTTAGTTGCCGTAGACGATTCTTAAAGACTATTAAGTATATAAAGTCCTGCCGCATTTCTTGACAGTGCGTCATCCACTACATTTGCTAGTCCTGGCTTATATCTCAGCTCGTAAATATATTCTTCCAGAATACACGTCCATCTTTTCATTTTGTGATTGCAATTATTACTGCTGAACGCGTATGTTAACGGTTAGTGGTCCGTTCAAATAACGACTTTTATTGAACCATAAAAGAGATTTCTTAGGGACACATGGGCCCAAACAATGGCCTTTATTTCGAGTTTATTAGTCGCATAACTTTCTTCAGTTTTAGCAAGTGTCCTAGAAATAAATGTAATCGGTTTTTGACAAAGTACGGCACCGATAGCGAAACTGTATGTTAGACCGTCTCAGTTTTTATACTTTTTTCGAAATCAATTCATGAACATCGATTTTCTTAATCTACTCTAAAAACCAAAAATTTTGGCGTATAACACTTAAATATTGATGAACGAGAAGTTGTCTCTCGAACCGTTTTTTAGGCAAAATGCCTTTTTTCAAAAAATGAAAAAATCTTGCTTTAGTAATTGGCCTCTAACTCAAGCAGTTCTTAACGGTTTTGAACCTTATTACAATTATTAGAAAGCTTATTTAATTTACTAAATGTTTCTTAAAGCAACATTGCCATTTTGTGCGATGCTTTTTTATTCATTGCATTACAAATTCAGATTTTCCAATACGAACTTATATTTTTTTTCATTTTTGCTTACCTTTTCTTATATAAAAATTAATAATAAGATTCTCTCACTTTAACTTAAGTCAATTCCAATGACTTAATGACAAACTGACATTAAATAGATGCTAATTTGTATTTCCTCCGATGTTACTGTGTCATCGCACTGAGGACATGTTCGTCATTTTTACCCTGATGTGACTTTGGCCAATTGATGTTAAGGTTGACATCACAATGATGAAAAGTGTCATGGGGTCAAAAACGAAGACACTTGTCAAAGTACTGATGCCAAAATACATCAGCGTTATGACGCCTTTTCTATCAGTGTATGTATTTGTAGTTAATAGGCTTTTTACACTGATCAACATCTACCATCAAAGATGTAGAAAATGTGAAACACTCGTTTAAATTGCTTACATTTTACATCTACCATCAAACAAAAATGTCACCATTTTGAAAAAAAAATTTAAAAAAAAAATTTGTTTCCTACAAAAGTGCCAAAGAAAACTCAGAAATGTATTAAAGGTTCTAGTTCTATCTGTTGGAATCCGCTTTTGAGATTGAAGCAGCCTTAGCACAACTTTAACTTACTGTTTTAAACAGAAAGAAAATCACACGCAACTTCGTTGATTTCAAAATATAGAGCAAAGCATTATTGCATTCTTCTTACTATTAACAACATCCACTTGAAATGATTACATGTTATTACAAAGTGTTGCCAGTTAAGCATTTCTTATTAAATAGATTACAAACTTCAATATATTACAGAGATCTAAAACAGTAAAGTATTATTTCAACCAAGGTTGACAAGGACATCATTAAAATCCAGAAAAGGGCATGTATAGGTCAGCTATTGTGATTGCGTTTAGTCTTCTAAAAACCACAAACAACCTAAATTTATTTTTCCCTGATAAGTCGATCTTCTTAAGCTCTACCCAAATAGGGGAATTATAGGGTGATTGTGAACTTCCACGACATCTCTTGGAGCCATAGGATATATGCTTTTTGCATATATTGGTGAATTATGTTCTGTTCTAATTCCTCCTACAACTACCGTGAAATATGTACATTTTCCATCTGGTCAGCGAATAAATGGCCATGTTGTTCCACTATGGCTTTAAGGAATATTTCTGTCCTTCGCTTAAATGCTGAGCCCGTATTTCAATGTTACTCCCGTTTTGCGAAGCTCACTGCTTGTTATTAATTCTCTTTCTATTTCTGATTGTAAAATAATTTTCAGCGGTATGAATAACAGCAGATAGATCCTTCATACTGTCATTACCTAATATAGCGTCGAATTAGTCAAAATCATCAATTCCAAAAAGGTTTAAGTAGTGGTGCGTGAGTGTAAAATAAAGTAAAATTTTAAATATTTAAATTAAATAGAAATATTGTACTCAAATTTAGGACCCCGCTGGATTCAACAGTTACCGAGCGTTATAGTACAAAAGTATTAAATGAGTGCATAAAACAGCCCAAACTCATTTTTCGGGTAAATTTTTAATAATTATTTTTTTTAAGCCAATAAAAGTGAACTAAAACAAACTTAAATATACTCACCTTCGGTGAAGGGTATAAAAATGATAATTGTAATTTTTAATGGATTTTGGTGATTTTTTTGAACTTTGTTTATTCAATGAATTTATTAATTTTTGTTGAAATTAATAAAACTATTGATCATTGGCAATCAAGATTTCTGTAACGAGGTTAAGATTAAAGAAACAATTATTTGTGCATCTAATGGAGACTTTTTCGTCTTAAAGTGATTTTAGGGAGGGGGTTTATATGAGACCCATGGTTAAAATTGACGTACGAATACGAAGTTCAAATAGTAGCTGCTATAAACGTTATCGTTGCCAAATTTTATATTAATACCAACA
This sequence comes from Pollenia labialis, assembly GCA_949318255.1. Lineage (NCBI taxonomy): Eukaryota > Metazoa > Arthropoda > Insecta > Diptera > Polleniidae > Pollenia > Pollenia labialis. The sequence goes on along the minus strand of OX439142.1, from coordinate 26,253,873 downwards.
TTTCTAAGGAAGTTATAGCATTTGTGGTATTTGTATGGGAGCTGTGGTCAAATATGGATCGATTCCAATAAGATTTGGTAAAATTATTAAGGTTGCAATAAAATATGTTTGGGTCAAATTTAATGTAAATACCAATATAATTTGAAGGTTAATAGGCACAAACTTTTATTCCGGAAAGATTTTTGTATGAGGGTATGTGTAATTTTGGACCAATTCTTATAATTTATAATAAGCACCATTTTTGTTTAGCACAAACGCATAATATACTTTCTACCTTAGGTGGCGTTGGAAGAAAAACCAATTTTCCAATAAGAAAATTAAAAATTATTACAATATTTCTGTTTTAATACCCACACTACCATAGATAGAGAGGATATTATGCAATTGTACTGAAGTATGTAACATATAAAAATATTGGCTCTGAACACCCCCTTTAGTGTACCAATCGATTTGGTCCGTTTGGCTGGCTGGCATGCACCAAACAAAGTCTTTATTTCTAGATTGCAGTCGATTGTGTCGGCTGCTGGCCCATACTAGTTGGACTTTAAATGGCGAAGCTACATATAAAACAAAAAGCGCTGTCATTTATGGCTTGGAAAAAAAATTTTTTTTAAAGTTCTTAAAACTTAATAAATGTAAGTTTTTTGGTTTGTATTGGTTTCTACCTGGTATAATGTAGTAGTATAATGTAGTATGTATGTGAAAGAGAAAAAAGGGGCTTAATTTGGAGGCGTGTCATAAAAGTGAGAATATTAAAACCTATACATACGTAGTTTTAAAGGACTTTCTTGGCACGAAAAAAAAGTTGGACTTTTAGGGAAAGGATCCAACATGGCGTGAGTGGCGCTCAGAATTTGAGGTCGGATTAAAAAGTCATCCAAGGCAAAAATTAAACCCCTGTCAAGCCATGAACAACGATATGTGATATGATGAGATCGGACTCTAAATGGCAGCGCTACATATAAACATAAAATCGCTATAAATATTTAGTTATTAAAAAGCCGTTAACGTACGTTTATGAATTCAAATTTGTAAAAGTGTTTTATAAGACAAAAAGCGTTTGATAGCTAGAGTGCCCCGGTAGGCTAGCTGGTAGTGAGCTAGTCTATCAGCGCCGGGGTGGCGGGTTCGATTCCCGCCAGCGACTCTGGTTTTTTTCCTCCGGACAAGCGTAGAGCTTTGCGGGATTAGCTTAGGGAATTAATAAAAAATTAAATACATACTTTGAGGCTTAAATAAGAACTTTTTATAGATATGGCCAAGTCTAATTTACACCAATTTAAACAGTAACTATTATGCAAAGGATATGATATTTTTTAGACCGATAGTTAATTTTTTTTTGCTGAGAATTTGTTTTATTGCTTTTTATTTGTCTAAGTCTGAGACTACGCATATAAAAGGTGTTTTTTAGACTTATAAAACTGCCAAAAGAGATAACTGTCAAGCTAGCTGTCATACTAATAAAGTGTCTTTGACATTTTCCCCGCACTGATAGACTACCAGCTATCCTAACGGGGCACCCAAATGACAAATCACCATGCAAAGCCTTGCACCAGGATAACGTTTACAAATCGTGAGTGTGACAGAATTTTACAATTCGACACCGTTCTCAGCAACTCGGCCCCTGCCCGTCCACTGCTCGGATCATTTTAAGGAAGGATCTTGGCCTATGTCCATATAAGATACAAATGGTGCAAGAATTAAAGAAATAGAGAATTAAAGCGGTCAAGCAAATGCGTCGTATGTTTGGTGAATCAACTGGAAGTTAAACCAGATTTTTGTCGGCAAATCAACTTCAGCGGTGAGGCTCATTTCTGACTTAAGAAGTATGTAAACAAGCAGAATTGTCCTTTTAGAGAGAGCACAATCCTCATTACACTCCATAACATCACGAAAACCCACTGTGTGGTGCGAGCTACATGACAAAGCCGTCATCGGTACATTAGTCTTTAAGTCCGAAACAGGTGCTACAATACTGCGAATGTCACAGGCAAATGGCTTGTGATTTTTTTTTAATTGCGTTGCAAATCATTTGGAGGTGAAGTGATTTCAACCAGACGGAGCAACATGCCTTAGAGCACATGAAACAATCACTTTGTTGAGCTAAACATTAGGTGACCGAATTATCTTAAGAAATTTAAATGTGAAATGGTCACCACGTTCGTGTGATTGGACACATTTGGACTATTTTTTGTTGGGGAACGCCAAATTTCTGGTCTATGCTGATAAGACAGTAATGATTGATTATTAAGAATTGAACATTCGACGCGCTATTGACGAAATAAGACCGGGTATGCTCAAAAAAGTGATGCAAAATTGGACCGATAGGACGGCGTTCATACAGCGAATTCGCGGAGGCCATATTCCAGAAATATAAACATTAAATGCCATGAAATTTGGTAGCTTATAAAGCTGAAATTTTGGTCGTTCCCTTGAATTTGTATAAATTCTACTTACAATAATGAAAGGTCTGGCAATGTGTTGACAGTATACTGCCAAAGACAAATTTTTCTGTTACATAAAATGGACTGTCAATGCTTTTTCTGACAACGTTGTTAAACAAAAATTACACGTTTAGACTGTTGTAAAAAGATTTAAGCAAATTTTACTGGAAATATTGTTAGATCTGACCTTCGTCTGTACGAAGCTTTAGCTTTATTTAATGTTTGACATTTATACCACAATCATATTATTGTTTCCCACAGTGTTGGCAATTCTTCACGACAAGAAATCATTAACAAAAGTAAGCAAAAAAAAAACAACAAATTGTAAGACGGTTACGCGTATAAGTTTAGATAAATTTTGCTTTTTGATAGTCTTAACTTAACGGTGTAAATTACAATAGATCGGACGTGTGGTTTGGTCTTGCTTCAGTTCTCGACTGCAGGTAAAAACGGCTACATGAGATTTTCTGTTTTGGATATGATGTATTTTAAATTGCACTACATTACAGCATTTAAATTCTATTTTTCTTAAAAAGTGCATATTAAGCTAACGAATTATCTTTAATGTTTTGTTTTACATTTGGCTTTTTCATTTTGGATCAACTGAAATGTTTGGTATTTCTTATTTAAACCCTTTAGTCCACTTTAAGTTAAAACTTAATGCAATACTTATTATTTCCAAGAGACTTTCTTATATTCGGAAAACTGAATTAAACACACTGTTGAATAGACTCTAATATACTTTATAGTATTTTATTTTTACAAACAATACACGAACGTCCAAAAGAATGCGTTAAATATAATAAAAGCCAAAGGAAATACGAAGCGAGCCTTTCTATCTATCCACAACGATACCTCGTGCGGCGCCATTGTCGACCAGGAAGTATTTGGAGGATATTTCTTATTCTTTTCATTTGCGCATTCATCTACACTTGTCGACTGGGTAATGATCGACTCAGTAGATTTGAATTTATTTGAAGTCTCCTCATCCACTGTTATGATAACAGGTGACTCCACAACAGACAAGTACCGTTCGCATCCGCTTTTAGCGGAAGGATGGTTATCACAGTTAACATTATCCATCAATTTATGTCTTTTCATGCGTGGCGTTAGGGTTGATTTTAAAATGTATTTGCTTTTTACCTTTTTTACTTCAACGCTGTGCTTTCGACGCCAAATTGTATTGACAAAGGCAAACTCCATTAGGCTGCCGAAAATAAAACAAGTGCAACCGAGGAACCAAACTTCCGAAATTTTTATATAACTTACTTTTGGCAAGTTATTTTCTTGAGATGAGGCCAGCGTTATGAATGATAGCAGGGTTGTGCACCCAAGAGTTGTACGAGCTGGCGTTTGATCAGCCTGAAGCCAAAACGTTACCCACGATATGGCAACAATCATTATGGAGGGCAGGAAATAATCCATAACATAATATCCAACTTCTCGGGTCAAGTGAACAGTAAACGACAGTGAGCTGTAGTTGCCCGCAAATGCTCCGTGACGTAAATCATCTAAGTCGGCATTAATGATGGTTTCGTTGTTCCAAACATTTTGAAGGGCGTATTCAGTCAAATGCATTTTTGGATTAAAAGCCACAGGTTCATTTTCTTCCCAATGCAAAAGCAGCTCTGATGAGTTATACATCCAGCTTTCAAGAACTGTCGGACAATATTGTTCGTCGAAAGGAAACTTTTGCAACTTCATCCAACAATATAAGGTTGCTTGAATGCGCGACGATATAATTACAGTGCCATCAGGACTTATAGCAGTTAGTATGTCTTTTTCGTTAGTGCCTAAAACATTAGAATCGTGTTCGTTTGCCAGAAAAATATGTGGTACCCAAATAAGACTACGCAGTGACGACTCTCCCAGTATTGACTGGCTTCGGCTCGGTGCATATTTTGAGAAATCTAGTCGTGGATCCTGAAAGCGCATCTGAAGGAGACCGTGCATTTTAAACTGCAGATCGCTGGAGTCCAAATTCTGCAGAACGTATATATAAATACGGACATATATCTTAACGGGAGAATTAGTGATGCTTCCATTTTCCACAACATATGGGCGCTCAAATCGGTCATAACGACAAGGTGCCGTCAAACGATTTATTAACTGAGTTTGAGTCAATCCATCGGCATCTTGTATTGGAGGACACGTGTCATCCGAAAATTTAGTAACGTTTAAATCAGACAAAACATTAATAGTGTTGCTGTCATTAACTAATACCGAATTTAGCCTTCCTGACAGCGAGACTTGGCTACTATATGTGTTTCGCTTATTAACATCCTCATCATCTGTTGTCAATAAAGCTGCTGTTGCAGCTGACACCACTGTGGCTCCAGCTCCTGCATTACTCAAACTATTTTTAGTAAACCCGTCAGGCGGATGTAACGCCGATGCTAATACAAGCGACTTTTCAAAGTAACTCACAATTAAACACGCAATTAAACAATTAATATTCATTCTTTTTGCACTTTTTGTGTGTGTTTTTTTCTAATTTGTATTAATATCACCCCTTCCTCTGACAGATTTTTTTGTAAAATACTTGTGTAAACGCCGCTATACGTTCGACAATTGTTTTAAATCGTTGCATGTGGATCGAAAAGATTTTTTAAACTGTTTTTTTAATTTGCCACTCTCTTATTTCTAACGTTAGACTATTTGGTTGAATGAATGTTTGATTTTAATTTACAATACAAAACAAAATTGTATTTCGTCTATGCACGTAAATATTATTTAATTAAGTTGAATACGTAGCAAAGATACACAAATATTTGTACTGGAGGTGTGTGTATGTGAACCTGACTGCACAGGCAATTAATCTTCCTAAATATCTACGTACTTATTGTTGTACTTTTTATATACACTATAATATTGATATTAGCAAAACAATCCTGACCAAGCGTTTGAAACACAAATTAACTTAGTATGCAAAACAATCAAATTGCAAAACATACCGCGCAATGATTCCAACGCCAAATTGGGCAATAAAAATCCCTTTGGGATTTTCTTCTTCTTAATTTATTAACCGATATTCGGTTGTTAGTAATCTGTACGTATATGTAAACATATTCGCAAAAATGTTATTATTTGATATTATGATAAAATTGTCAGCTCTCTGTGGATTTTCATCACCAGGGAAACCATAAATATGCAATTGCATGTTTTTCCTTGTGCGACCAATGAAGGCAGAAACAACCGTTTAAAGGTTATTATGCATTTTGGGATCGATTTGTTAGTGCATATTTTTGCATATTTTACCGTTTTTAGCATTTTTTGTTTTGCATAATTTAGTTAAAAGAGCCTCTTTGCGGCATTTTTCAAGTTTTTAGCGCCTATTTTGCCTTTTTGAGGAATTATTTTTTTACAAGTTAAATTTTTTTAGATGCCTAAAAGAGCTTTTGCAGCAAATAAAAAATTTTGTTTTATCTGTACCCAACGTGTTTCTTCAATTTCGCCATCTACATTTATTTTTTATTCGAAAATTATAAGACAAAGCAGCTTGTCACTTAATATAAATGTTAGTTTAAACTTTAAAATTATATACATATATGAACTTGCTGTCCCGGCAAACGTTGTTTTGTAACTTATTTCTACTTAAAGAAAGAGGAATAAAGCGATTTATACGATGATCGGCGATGGGGAAAAAACAACAGCTATTTTTTCCTTTATTTCTGTTCGTTACATATTCAAAAGTTAAACCTAAAAAAGTGATGTTATTTTTATACTGACGTGTGAAAATAAAACAGAGATAATCAAATATATAATGGAGTGCTTTAACCCTTATTGCTTTATTTTAAGCAGTAAATGATTAAAATGTATAGCCTTTAGTTCCTTGAAGACTTCAAACTTTCATTGGATAATTTTTACCCCTTTTGCCCTATTTTACTCCTGAATTGTTGGAATTTCCAAAAAATGCTTACCTTAAAGTTCCTTTAGATATTACAGTGTCTGCATACCAAGTTTTAAGAAACCCGGTTGATTAGTTAAGAAGCTATAGGTATGGGGAGCGTTTAACCCTCTTGGCCTATTTCACGCCCTAAATAATTAAATTTATAGGCTATAGTTCCTTCCAGATGTAACAAACACCATTTGCCTGCCAAATTTCGATAAAATCGGTTGATTAAATTTCTTCTGATGAGTCCCTCTGCGCATTTTTCAAGACTTTCAGATATTTAAAACATCTCGATCGTTAAACGTTGCATTGAGTAAGGGATCTATTCTACTTATGGCTAATAAATCACTGACGGTTTAAACGCTGATTTAGTTGAACTTAACTTGAATTTTTATGTAGTTTAAGCTCAACAACTATAAATCAGTGTCCCATGTATTATATGTTTTAAAAAAAATAACATGTGGCAGCACTACGATAAATCTTATCAAATTCATATGCTCTGTATTGGTAGTTTAAACGCCCAATTTTATGCGTTTAAATATGGTTTATATGTTTGGTGATTTATAGAATTTAAACCAAAAAGAGAGTTTAACTTGCTCTGATTTTTTAGCCGTTATAATCATATATTTCGTCTTTTTATTTTGATTTGTAGTCCATACATTTCGCTTGTATGTGCAAGTGTTTCCTTGAGTTTCTGTACGTCGGATATACTACCAGGGGGCAAATTGCGGCATTCGATATCGATCGAAATTTGTATTATATGTTTAAAAAAAAAATAACATGTGGCAGCACTACGATAAATCTTATCAAATTCATATGGTCTGTATTGGTAGTTTAAGCGCCCAATTTTATGCGTTTAAATATGGTTTATATGTTTGGTGATTTATAGAATTTAAACCAAAAAGAGAGTTTAACTTGCTCTGATTTTTTAGCTCTTATAATCATATATTTCGTCTTTTTATTTTGATTTGTAGTCCATACATTTCGCTTGTATGTGCAAGTGTTTCCTTAAGTTTCTGTACGTCGGATATACTACCAGGGGGCAAATTGCGGCATTCGATATCGATCGAAATTTGTATTATATGTTTAAAAAAAAAATAACATGTGGCAGCACTACGATAAATCTTATCAAATTCATATGGTCTGTATTGGTAGTTTAAGCGCCCAATTTTATGCGTTTAAATATGGTTTATATGTTTGGTGATTTATAGAATTTAAACCAAAAAGAGAGTTTAACTTGCTCTGATTTTTAAGCCCTTATAATCATATATTTCGTCTTTTTATTTTGATTTGTAGTCCATACATTTCGCTTGTATGTGCAAGTGTTTCCTTTAGCTTCTGTACACCGGATATACTACCAGGGGGCAAATTGCGGCATTCGATATCGATCGAAATTTTCATTTACATTGTATTGCCGTAATTTGCACCCAGCACTGTCGTATCGTCTGCATATCTTATATTCCACTGTTTCACAAATTTTCCACTTTTTTTTCATAACTTCAACAATTAGATGTTTTCTAAATTAGTAAATTAGAGCTGCTGAAAACAAATATATTTTTCTTCATAAGCGTTTTCGAAATATTAACGAAATTTTTTAATATTTTCTTTTACTTTCAAAATGGTGTAATTTTTGATTGATAGTAGCTGTTAGAACGAGTGTTTCACATTTTCTACATCTTTGATGGAAGATGTTACATGGTGATCACTGATTCTAATTTCATTGAGAGCATTTAAATTTCTAAGTTTGAACCTGTACAAATAGCCTGCACAACTAAATATGTAGTATGTTCTGTTTTGTAGGGCACAAGAGGCACTTGTGACTAATGATAATTTAATAATATTTTTATATATAAATAAACATAAATTTTATTTTTTAGTTATTTGTGGTGTTTAATTTAATTTAACTTAATATATATTGTTATCTGGTAGATAAATCAAGTAAAATGTTTAAATTTAAGCGTACCAGCAACAGTTAACTGATTTTAAAGTTGTTATCAAGCTGTTGTCTTATTTATAAAATATCAATATTTACTTTTGTCTACAATTATGATAAAGCACCAGTTTTGATTGTAAGTTAATATTGGACACACACATTCGTATATACGTAGAGTACGTACAGTGAATAAATAAATCTTTAAGCAGCTATAATGAGCTATTTTGCACGACTTTAATTTTGAAAATATTTAAGGGCATGGTATTTTGGCTTTTGTGCAAAGTATTAAAGATCAGACTGAACCAAAACCAACAAAACACAAGAAACTTTTATCTTTAAAGTCAAAGACACTTGTTTGATGCTAACCCACACCAAACGTCTTATCACGTTTTTGTCTTAAAAGACAACCGGTAATCAGACAGCAATTCGACAAGGTTCTTTTGGTTACATGTGCCGGTGCACATACGTCAAGTTTGCCTCGTCAAGTCTTGAGTTTTTAGGGGAGATTTTGAAAAGAAATGGCATTAAAAAAAGAAATGGCATTCTCTTGAACTGTGAACCGGCACCATCATAATAAAGCACGCAATTATGTGCGAAAAAGTGAGTAGATCCTAATCATGACTCATAATTTCTTGTACTTGTACTGACTCATACTTATTGCAATATTATTCAAGCTCATATTCACTCAGAAGTTTAATTTGATTCATCGTACTCATAGTGCCGGTTCACACACGACAAGTTTGACTCGTCTAGTCTTGAGTTTTTAGGAGAGAAGGGATAAGAAATGGCATTCTCTTTACCCTTCTTTCCTAAAAGCTTAAGACTTGACGAGACAAACTTGACGTGTGTGAACCGGCTAATACTTACTAGTATTGGCCAGCAGTCGACACAATCGACTGCAATCTAGAAATACAGACTATGTGTATGTGTATACCAGCCAGCCAAACGGACTTAATTGATTGGTACACTTAAGGGGGGCCCAGAACCAATATTTTATCTGTTACATAATTCAGTGCAATCGCATATTATCCTCTCTATCTATGGGAGTGTGGATATTAAAATAGAATGATTGCAATAATATTTAATTTTCTTTTTGGAAAATTTGTTTTTCTACCCACACAGAAAAAAATATTTTTCCAATTCAAACAAAAAATTTGTAGAATCAAAACATTTTTTGTCTGAAATCGGTCCTACAAACAAATTCGCATATTCAAACAATTTATTTGCATTTCGTTTATAGAAAAAAAAAACACTGATTTTTTCAAATAAATAATTTAACTGAATCAAACTAATAGTTTACTACTTGACATTTATAGTTTAAATAAATCCTTTTGTAAACGTATGAAACATGCAATTCTTATTTAAAAGGGCAACCTAAATTTAAGAAAAATAACAAATGGCTTTTCAAATTTCCTTTTATTCGTTACGTTTTTTACTATAAAACCATAAAACATTTTAATGCAGTAAAAAATTTTTAAAGTTACAATGTGTATTATTTTAAAGGCAACATGCTGAATATTTTTAAAATAATTGTTTGATTTGCGTTTAATGTCTCCGTTGTTTGAGAAAAGTCCATCATAAAGTGATTTAAAGAACTAATTTTAAATAAGCGGATGCAATACTACTTTACCCTTATGGCAACACGAGGTAAATATATTATGATCGCGCCTTGTCACTTCAGATGAAAAATGTTTTGCATTGTTCTTAATGCACTCTTTATCCATTGAACCGCAACTGTGACTATCAAAATTTATGGGTAAAATATTTAAAGCGGATTAAAATCCATCGACTAAAACATTACCATCTTGATTTTCGTCATGTTGGTTACGGACAATTCTTCCGCGCCTAAGTTGTCCTTCCCAGTTGCGTTGTCTTTCTGTTCTTCCTATTAAAGTTCTTTTGTAAGGCATAGAAATAACTTTTGCAGAAAATATACATACATATGTATATTAGGGTGGTTATTAGCTATATCGAACAATTTGTTTCCTGATTTTTTCATACTCTCGTATCCCAAATCGATTGGTATTAAGGAAAAACTATCCTAAAAAAAATTTCAGACGAATCAGTTTAGATTAAGACATGTCGTCACGCCCTCCAATGTTTAAATTTTTTTTTTTTTTATTTATGTCTCATAATTTAAAAAATATTAATTTTATTAAAAATAATTACTTCAAAAAGTTATTGTCCGTGATGTTGGTAACAACATAGCTCTAAACGACTTTTATGTAAATCGTATATTTAAAAAATAAACTACAAATTATCGAAAAAAATCCCTTTACTTTATATTAACATGTTCATAAAATGCCTAAAATAAATCATTTGAATTTGTGTCCATGGAAACAAAACTTTTTTTTCGAAAGATTCCTTATATATCAAGAGTTCTTAAAATCAAACTCTGAAGATTGGGACGGGATGGCTTCTTTTGTTAAAGACAAAGAAATTGTTGGGCAATTAAGGGTAGTCAACGACACTGCGGAAAGAGGAGTCAAACTAATGGAAGAATATAATTCATTACTGACAAAAATTGAAGAGCAAAAACAATATGTACTAAAAGTTGTCCAAGATTATAGACGCAAATATCCCGGATGTATTAAAAAAACTATAACAAACTAGCATAAAGGCAAAAATAATATTTAGTAAAATAAAAATAAACAAGTTGAATTTAAATTTATTAATATCTGATAATAACGAGTTTTCTTGATGAGTAAGTTAAAATATCAATATTGATATTTTTGTTAGTTAGGGCGTTTTGCTTTTTGGGTGTCGATATGTTTATGCAGGTTATGTCAAAAAGCTATTAGCAACCCAAAAATATTTGTTATGAATAAAGAAGTAAATATTTATTAAAGTATAATTTAATTTTTGAAACTTTAGCCAAAAATTAAGGATTTTCTCAAACTTCGGTGGGCTGGCGACGTGCCTTAATCTTCTCTGATGGACCAAAAATTTTTGATTTTGTAGTTTTTTACTAATAGCCACCGATTTGGAATTTGAGACTTGATAAAATCCAACTTTTAATTTTAAGAACCACACTAATGTATATAATATATGTTTCATTAAAATCGGTGAACGATAAGAAACCTAAAAATCAGCCACAAAAAAATTGTTGCCGTATTTATATATAAGATAAACATTTGTAGTGGTTGATTTAAAGTCAACTTAACTCCCCAGTTGGCTATGTCGTGCACGAATCATCAATGATTCTTGCACGCCAATGTACATTCCTGCACGACACGTAAGGTAAAACTAATGCAAATCGTCTATGATATTTTCAAACGACATTGTCGTCCATATAGTCGTTGATGACCATATGAACGATAGTGTCGTTCATATTGTCTTTGATGACTATATCGAGCCCTAACCGCGAAAATAGTGTAAGCGACATACATTTCAGTTTTCGTTTTTTTTAATAAATGATTTTATTGGCAACACTTGCATCATCTCCTAAAATGTCATGGTCACATAAGGCACCGTTACGTTTTATAGCAAGAACAATTTTATTGTAAGCGACAAATTTCATACAAAATTTATATGAAATAAAATAAAAAAGCTCTCTCCTGGCGCTTACACTATTTTCGTGATTAGGGCTCGATATAAACCACAATGGATTCTACTTGATCGTCAACGACTGCGTATAAGACAATGCCGATGAAGTTACAAGAGTTACAGCTTACAGGACAATGTCGCCTATAAACCTAAACGAATAAATAAAAATATACAATAGCACATATGTACATATTTTTAAAATCATACCTTAGTCTTTGGGTTCTCAGACTTGACTGACTGATTCTCTTCGCTTTGCTTTGGTTGTTTTTTATTATTATCGTTATTTTATTTTTTTAATGGGAACAAATTATTTTTGTTTGTTTAGAAGACAGATTACAAGACAATGTCGCTCATATTTTCGTGCTTAGAAGTTGATAAAGGACACCTTACACCCGTCAGTCATGTTGTCGTGCATACACTTTAATACAGGACAGCTTACAAGACACTGTCGCTTATACTGTCGTGTATAGTTGTTGATAGAGGATACCTTACAAGAAAATGTCTGTCATGTTGTCGTGCATAAGTATTTTGTCGTCTACGACATTTTTCTTGAAATTGTCTTCCAGTAATCCTAAGTGATAGAGGACATGTCGGGCATAAATCGTCGACGACAATGTCGTCGACAGCAGTTTGGCCAACAGGGCCGACCTTACCGCTGACGTCTACAAACCAAGAGTTGCGCAAGAGACTTGCGCAAGTAACTTGCCGAGTGTAAAAGGGGTCTTAACACCAAAATGAAAAATGTGACTACTCGCTCATTCATTTCTTGTTGGGTTAGTATACCGTCTTCACAACTAATTGTGGTGGAGGGTATAAAAATACTTGCTTGTATAAAAAAGTACTTAACGCAGATGCCAAAAAGGGTATTATCTCGCGCAAATGGAACATTATTGTCAGAAAAGAAATCGCCATTACTCTATTTGGGTATGTTGTACCAAATCACATGTATTTTCTGCAACCAATATTTTGTGGTTTCTTATTAGTGTGGCTTCGGCCTAACAGCTGAAAGCGGTTAGATTTTTGAAGCTGCATCTTTCAAATTTGAAATCATTTATTCGAGCGTTCTCAACTTTTTATAACGAAAAAGACGTTAAATCATAGAGTTAACACATATTTGCAATCGAAACGCGCTAAATTCAATATTATAAAAATCCAATATTTATTAAAACAATTAATTAACTTTCTACACACGTGTTTTTAAATTTAATTCAGGTGCAAAGAGTAGATACTTACAACTATTAACAACAAATGTAATGCTAAACTTTTACCCCCGTATTCATAAAAAATTATTAAATTTTACAAACGTTTATTAAGGAAAATTTTCATAGAAAATTTTTTTTGTTAGCCTTTATTAAATACATATAAAAAATGTTTGTGAATACGGGCATTAATATTCTAGATGATTTAAAATAAAGGCCCCTTAAAATTTCATCAAAATAAGTTTAAAAATTAAATTATAAAACATTGATCATCGTCAATTGAAATGATACATACTTTCATTTAAACCGTCTTGTTTACATTCTTATCACAAAACTGATTGAATAAAATACTTCGAATTGTTATATCGCACACCTCGTTCAATAAAGACTCAGCCCAAAATTTATATTTTTCAGGTTTATATGCTTTTATGGCTTATATTATTTGGTAATAAAGCTTATAACTGGAGGAACAGTTAACAAAAACAAAGTACACTGATATTTTTTTTTATAGATAAACAAGTGTATTTGGTATAGTTTAGGCATATAAACCTGAAAGGTGAAAATTTCGAGTTGAGTCACTTTTAAACTAGGTGTGCGATATGTATCATTTAAATTTTTTTTATCGCATACACATCAAATGGAATATCGTAATTTTTTCAACCAGAATTTTATGATCTTAGGCGATATTTAATGTGAATGAAAAGAATTGACTGTGAGATTTGATTTCCTTTAAATTCATCTCACTGAAATTTCTCTTAACTTCAGCAATTGAATGAGGAAAGCTTAATGAGCTTAAGGCAAATAAGGTCAGCTTAATAAAGGGATTGACGAACACGATTTTTAAGCCTGTGAAACTCAAGCAAAACGATTAAGTTTTATCTATATTTTTCGCACTCATAAAACCAAGGGCCATTATTACAATAGTTAGTTTTATCGACCGTATTATTACAATAAAAATAAAGTAAGCGAAAAGAAAGCTTTAACTTATCTGGTACATATAAAAACATACATTTTTTATTTTCATGTTTAAAATTATTTATAAAAAGCAAAAAAATTCCCGTATTCTTTTTGTTAAAAATATTTAGTTAAAAAGTACAACAAATTTTATTTATTTATTTTTTATTTTAACATGTTTTAGGTCTATGGATAAATCCTTAAAGCCTAATACAAATGAGTATTCAACTTAAGTATAATATAACGTTTAACAACCCGGTGGCGTTTTTTGAGAGACTTTGTCAAGTTGATATTTTCATCTATTATTCCTCCTGACAAACTGGGTCTCAAGGCGCAATTTCTATGAAAATATCGAAAAGTCGATTAAAGTACCGTATAAAAGAAAGTTGAAAGTAATTGACGTTGTCTGTTATCACTCGATATAAAACGGAACTCTGCTGAAATTTGTCTGCTATTCTTCAATGGTTGAATAACGGATTATTAAATAAATTTATGTTTGTTATTTTCTTGTTTATCACCGCATTAAAGTATATTGAAACTTGACAACATTGTCTGTACATCGATGATATTGTCTGTTAGGACTCACTAATACGCGGAAGCCTAACGGACAAAATCAGTTCTGGTCATCTATGATATTTTGGACAATTGCTTAATAAATTCATGTATGACGCCAAAGAAAATTCAGCATGCCATTCAGTGATGTTAACTTTTATTTTTTTATTACCTTATGGCCCTCTAAAAATTACCGTTTCTGAGACAAAATTACCGTACGCAACGATTTTTTTTCTACATAGAATTAATGGGCTGTTTTCACCCCTGCAAATATTATTGGACCACTTGATCCAATTTCATGAAATGGACTACTCCAAGGCGAATTCAAACAGGTAAACTCATCTCGTCAGCCGTTCATCAGCTGTTTCCACGGCGAATTAAAAAATATGGTCAAACGTCAAAATATGATTTTGTTTTGAGAAGAAGTTGAATGAAAAGTGTTAAAAATATTATTTTTATAATAAAAAAATTTCAAAACTGCGAATGATTGAAGTGAATTTATTAATTTCTTTTATAAAAAGTGATAATTTTAATTTGCAATAAAAAAATTTTGACAACCAACCAGAAAATTGTATAAACAAAATACATGGGGCTTTTTGTAGTTGTAGAGATGAGTTTACCTGTTTGAATTCGCCTTGGACTACTCCATGGACTGGTCCGATGTAATGCAAGAATGGACCATGTCATTGTTAAAGAGTGTTTGTAGTGAGACGACATGTCTTCGTTTTTTAACGACATGTTTTCGTTTTTAAACGAAGTTAAAACTAATCCTCTTGTGTACACAATGGAGTAGTTTTTAAACTACTCCTTTGTAGTCCAAAGATGGGTTGTATGGTCCTGCCCTAGGACATCGTAATGTTCAATAGACCATGTTGTTTCCATACGTTTGGGTTACTTTTGGACTAGTCCTAGTCCCTTGTGGGCTACTCTTTACACGCGTGTTTGGACTGGTCCTATTATTTGCAGGGACATAACAGGCAATTGATTGTGTAGTAAAATTTATATGAGAAGCACTCAGTCCATCATCAATTTTTGAATTATTGCAGCCACAAGAAAAATAAATCCATCCGTTCTTAAACCAAGGCAAAGTGGATAAGTACGGATTTTTTTAAATCAAGTACAGAATGCTTGATTCAAATATGGATTATTCAAGTGCCAAATACTTATCTATAGCCAAATTTTATTCCTGATCCGTACTTAAAATAAGCCGAAGTTTAAAATGAAATTTTTCATATTTTGCACTTACCGGTGTTACGAAAGCATTTGAAGAAACATAATTTTCTTAGTTTTTAATTTAAACATTATCTATTTTTAAATTGAAAATCACCTCTCAAAAGTTAAAATTATAAAACCTACATACATATTATGAATGTATGTATATGTATTAAAAAAATCCAAATTTCTTTAAATTACCGTATTTTTAATAAAATTACGTTAGTACCTTTTGCGGTCCAAAAATACCTTAAAAAAGGGTAATTACCGTACAGTTTACATCACTGATGTTATTGATGATTTAACATTGTCAGTATGTTTCATGATGAATTATCATGACGTTCGCCACCGGGAATATTTACATCTAGAGAAAAATTCACAAATTCAAACATTTCATTAAAGCAACAACACAGTTTTCTAAATGGATCTGCCATGGCATAGTTAGTTCGGAAAGTTTGTATAAATAAGGGATAATAGTACCGTACATTACCGTACGTCGTGGAATGTTAAATGATAATCTATGTACTTAATAAAAAATTTTTTAGCATACTTTTCTATTTATTAAGTTAAGTACAACTCTGCGAATAACTCTGCGAATTTTTAGTGTTGGCAAACGTATTAAGGATAATCTTGTAGAATATGAGGGGAGATTAACATATCCTCGATATGCAGATATCTCTCAGGCAAAAAAGCAAGAATTGTTTTTGAATGGAATCAATATGATTATTATGAATCATATAATGTGGATGGATTCCATACAATCGAACCGTATTCCATGATTGGGCGAACGAGAAGTTGTTTAGTGATGAAAGGATCATTGAATTCTTTCACCCAACGTTTAATAAAAGCCTGAGTACAACGAGTCCTGTTGGCAGTCATTGTTATGTGTTGAATAAAATCCAATTTTATATCCAGTAAGATGCCGAGATCCATAATTGTGTCCACTATCTCGATTTTATAGTCACCGAGTTTAAAATTATTTATAATACTACGTTTTCTAGAAAAGCGCATATGCTTACATATCATTAGGTTTAATTCCATTACGTTATGTTTACACCAAGTATAAAAGGTACCTAAGTCTTCAAAGTAGAATGATGACGAAAACCATATCGGGCCATTCTGCTGGTGTCTTTTCATTCTAAGTTCTTCTGGGAACAAAGGGGAAAACAAAAAAGTGAAACATATGTATGCTACAGGAAAATAAATAATTATATTCTCTCTCTCTCTCTGGTTCTACGTGTAAGTGTTTAGAATGTTTCTTAAATTAACGCATATGTTGTCTCTTATGCTTTTTCTCACTGTTATTTCAAACTCTAACCAATTTGATTCTTCATGAAATTCATTCAACATGATTCTGCGTGTTATTTCAGTATGAATGCCATTTTGCTCTGACTTTTCAGGAATGTTAAATTAACATGAATTATTGTTATTTTAAAAGAAAACAATGTTGTTAGCAAATTGTTCCAAAATCATGTTAAATTAACATGAAGCAATTATGAAGCAAATCCACTACCGAATGTAAAGTCAACCTTTTTTTTCCAGGATTTAACATTGATTTTTTTCTATGTGTAAGAGTTCTATATTCGGCTATGCCGAATCTTATATACCCTCCACCATGGTGCTAAAATAACAGAAAGTAATATAAATAACGTTCTTTAAATAAAAATATGTAGTTCAAAATATTTAATTTTAATATTTTATGGGAGAAGCTGTAAAATAAATTTTTAAAAAGATATAATTGACCGATCTACACGAAATTTAACAGTGTCCCATAAAACTGTGGTGTACCTGTGGTTTTATGGCAGTAGCGTTATTTTTTACGGTTTTAGGCTTACTAGACTTTTTTCCGAGAGCTGGGCTTATATGGGGGCCTATGTTAAATAAAAGACCGATCGTCACGAAATTTAACAGTGTGATAAGAATCATTAGTTGCGTTTTAAGGGTACTAAGCTGCTTTCCGAGATTATGCTTCGGGTTATTCATTCGGTTAACTACCCGATTAACTGATCGGTTAATTTAAAATTCCCTATTTTCGATTAACGATTTCAGTCGATTAACCGATGTAACAAAATTTTTAAGTTTTTTTAGTATTATTAAATATTTTTTTGCGTTTTTAATTACTTTTTTCGTCTCATATACAAAAGGTATAAGTATGTTTAGGCCCGTTTTCACAACTTACCGATAGCTAAAAGTAGACTTTAAACGCCCTTATAAAAAGTGTTCCATTAGAAAAACTTTACTTCAAACTAAAGTGAGCGATAAAGTAAGTTAAGGTTCATCCTACCTGCAGGTAGTTTAAAGTAAAGTTGTAATAATGGAACACTTTTTATACGGCCGATAAAATCCTACCTTTAGCTATCGGCAAGTTGTGAAAACGGGCCTTAGAAGAATATTCTTTCATACAATATATTTCCTTCTAGCAATACATTTTTTAAACACAGTACAAAATCAGAAACTAGGGATTCGGAAATGAACCTTTTTGCAGAATTTTCGGTGCGTAGCTTTGCCAGTGACCTGACAACAGCAGAAACTATCGACAGTAGCACAAACAATCTTTTAACAGAAATAACCGAAACAATTAGAAGTGTTAAAAATTAAAACAGGACTCTAATCGCATAATGGAAGATTTTATATGTTTAGAGGAATTCAGGAAAAGGACTAAGGAATTAGATATTCTGTATTATGGGTTGCTTTGAGTTCTCCAACATCTGTGATAAGTGAATGAATACGTTCCAAGTCAAGGGTTGTCAAAACTAAAGAAAAGAACCACTCAAATTCTAAACAATTAAACCAATTTATTCTTGTTCGATTAATCGAACAATTTTAGACGGTTAATTGTTTGAATAATTTAAAATTGCTTATTTCGATTAACGAATTAATCGAAGAATTTATACCGATTAATCGAATAATAATAATCATAAAAGTTTTAAGTCGAATAAACAAAATGTGTGTGTCCGTTGGAATTTAAAAAAACAGTCATGTTTAGTGAGTAATTTAAGCCCTAATTATATAAAATGCAACGCAACGCCAGTGAATTACATTGAAAGCAAAAACATAGTCATAAATGTTTTGTAATTTTGTTGTTGCTTTCTACAGAAATTCATGTAACGAAAATACCCGCATTTTATTTAACATAAAAGCAGCCCATCACTGTTTTACAAATGTCACTTAACGACGGTATGAAATTCTATTTTGTACAGAATGAAACATTACAACTGCGGTACATTAAACTTCGGTAAGCATTTGTATTGTTTTTCATATAGCAAATAGCGAACAGCTGATTGATACAGTACAGCAACGTTCGCCTAACTGAGCCTCTTGCTTATATTTTTGTTAAATTTTTTCAACATAATTGAATAATTCATTTCACAAAAGAAAAAACGGCAAAGGTACATATGTTAACTCAAAGATTTTTATTAATTTAAATTAAATTACGTGGTTTTGAGTGTTGTTTTTGCAAAAAAAAAGATACTTAAAGAATGAATTAGATAAAATGGAATATTTTTACGAACTTTCCTTACAGGGTCGTTTTTAAAATTTACTCGATTTTCAATTCACGTCATTTCGTTTTCTAGAACACGCCCATATTTTTTTTTAGCAAAATAGTTCATGCGTTTCTCTCTTTAGAACAAGTTTGGTTTAAAAATATTGTACGAAGGCTAAATCTAATAAAGCTAAATGTGACAGGTGTCCTAAAATGTGTTAACGTAAATGTTTTTCAACAACTTCACTAATTTGCCACTTTTTTTATTTATTTAATCACGGTCTATGGACTAAAATCCTTACAGACCAATAAAATAATGTACATTTTATAAGGATACTTAACTAATGGTTTACATTCAAGAACAAAATGATGTTACGTTTTAAAATATAAACATTAACAGGGTAATCAATAAAATGATAGAAATCTTAAACGTTTTGCAGAATCTCCTTAAAGGGTCAGTCAGTTTGAAAACACTGTAGATGAAGTGGTGCGAAGTTCCGAGTAGATCTAAGAGGTATATTGAAGTTTATTGTCTTCAGTAAGAACTCTGAGAAAATTGAACCATTTCATAAATTTACTAAAAATACAACGTTAATCATGATGCGTTTACTTTCTAAAGTCGGCAAATTAATAATAGAGAGTCTTGCAGAATATGGAAGACGATTTACATTTGCATTCCATGTTGTATTTCCCAGGCAAAATAAGAGAAATTGTTTTTGAACAGATTCAATGCTCTTCTTGTGATAATCAGTGTAGGGAACCCAAATAATAGAACCGTATTCCAAGATAGGCCTTACTAACGATGTATACAAACGTGTGGTTATTATAGGATCAGTAAATTCTTTAGCGCATCGTTTGATTAATGCAAGCACGCCACGAGCTTTATTTACCATCATGATAATATGTTTGTTAAATTTTAACTTACAATCAAGGAGAACTTCTTAGTCAAGTAACTCCGTCACTAATTCTAGCTGATTTCCACCTAAGGAAAAACGACCATTATCATTCCAAATTCGTGAAAATCGCATATGTTTGCAGTTTTTTAAATTAAGAGCCATCAGGTTGATATTGCACCAATCATAAAATTTGTTTAAATCACGTTGTATACGTTTGCCCTCTGAGATATTATTATTACTTAGAAAAATCTGCACATCATCAGCATACATTAAAAGATTGCAAAAAATAGAAAATAAAATCGGTCCCAGGTGGCTCCCTTGAGGAACTCCAGACTTCACGATAATAATTTTAGAGGTGGCATTATTGAAGATAACAAACTGTTTTCGACCTGTTAGGTATGATCTGAACCAGTTTATGGTATTTGTAGTGCATCCCATAAGATCAAGTTTCAATAACAATAAAAATGGTTAACTTTATCAAATGCCTTACTACAATCGGTGTATATGGCATCAGTTTGTTGTTTGTTATTAAAGCTTCGATTAACCAGGGTTGTCAGTTGTAAAAGGTTAGTTGTTGTAGAGCAGCAATTTCTGAAGCCGTGTTGATGAGTGGATAAAAAAGACGATATTTGGTGACTTATATTATCTGTGATGCATTCTTCTAATAATTTTGGGACTGCACTAAGCTTTGCAATTCCTCTATAGTTTGTTATATTTGATTTATTACCGGCCTTGAAAAGTGGAATTATATACGAATCTTTCCAATATTGAGGAAAATTGCCATGCTCTATAGATTTGTTAAATATTATTTCCAGAGGAGGAGCAAGTGCATTTGCACAATTTTTCAAAAAACAGCTGGGTATACCGTCCGGTCCACTACTGTGCTAATCGGACACTTGTATTGGATGGCTTTCAGCAATAGGAAAGGAATATGAGGTATTATAATATTGGGCGTCCGAGTAAGTCGTCGAGAAGAAGTCTGCAAATAAATTACTTATTTCCAAATTGTTGTTCATAACATTGGGATAACCAGTTGAATTACGTTTAGAATTAACGAATTTATAATATGATTTTGTGTCAGATTTTAAATTGTGTTAAACAGTGTTTAGATAGTTATTGTAGAGCAGCGTGTTCATTAAATTGTAATCTGATCAGGATACAGCGTATTTATCGTAGTCGGAGAGTAAACCACACTTTTTATACCTTTTAAAACATTTATTTTTTATGTTCTTTAGATTCGATAATCGCTTAAAATTCCGTGGTGGTCCAGTTTTGGTGCATAATCTTACTTTCCGAACACATTCATTAAGATAGTAGCGTCGAAGACTTGAATTGTTGAATCAATAGAAGAAGGAGTACCACTAATGTTAGTTAACAAATGCAGCCAGTTAGTATTAAAAAAACGAAAGTTTAATTCCTCATAATTAGCTTTTTTGAAACAGAAAACTTTTTCGCTTGGCGTAGCTTTTGTTGATAGCAAACTTGGAATGTTAATGCTCAGTTCAAGTGTGGGTGATAACGGTCTTCAGGTATGACAATTGGTTCAGTGCGGGTTAGCGTACTTTCGGTCGGTTCATTTATGAACACTAAGTCAAGCTAATTTTCAAGATATGTTGCAAACTCCATTAACTTGGAAAAGACACAAGTCATAAACTTTATTTAACATCCATCCATTCATTAGCCGTGTAAGAAAAATGCGTAGAAAAATGAATGAGGTAAAAATTTCCAGGAAACATCAGGCATATTAAAATCGCCAAAATCAAGAAATAAATCGCCTGGCTCAGTTAATAATGTAGTTGATTCGATTAATTTTACGTGTTCATCGTAAATAATTTGATTTCTATTTTGACTGGGCGGTGTATAGGAACAAGTCATGAAGATGTTTTTATGTTTTAGTTTTATACGTGTAACTACAAATTCGATTCCCTTGGGAACATTCAAATTAATTTCTTACACAGTGACTACAACATAGTACTTGAAGAAGTGGTCCAAAGAATAAATATTTTAAACAAGATACTTCGATCGATTCTCTAGAGGAAATTGTTTGCAGAAGCATAGCAAAGGATGGAATGTCCTTGAATAGTTACAAAAAATCCAATGTTATATTGAGTCATTTTTAAATCTAAGTGCCCGAAAGTGAAGTAACAATTTGGAGCTACATTGACAAGTTTTATTTAAAAAAGAATATTTATTTACTCAAGTACTAATTTTTTCAAAAAATAACCGAAAATAAATCTCTTAATTTATAAAATTTCTGGACTTAGAATTATTCGATTAGTCGATTAATTTTAAAATTTTATTCGGTTAATCGAATAAGTTAAAAATGCCAAATATCGATTAATCGTTTAATCGAACAAAAATAAAACCAGATTAATTGAACTGCCTAATATCTTTATTACATAATATGTGCGTTCTCTTACTTTTCCAGTAAAATCCCAGTAAAATAATAATAATATGAAAATTTTACAAATTTATGTGTACGCGAACGCATTTCAGTAAAATCCAGTACAAATGTTGGGGTTAACGAACACAGCTAATATGTATTAATTAAAAAAAAATAGTTAAGGATATTTCACACTATCACACAAGTCTAACGTATTTCGAGGAAAATACAACCATGTCAGAATAAGATGTTACTGTTTTTTTTTAATTTTTAAACAATTATTCGAAAAGAGATGCATTTTCGTCATAATACCTACGACTTGTGTGGTAGTGTTAAATACAATTTATCAGTTATTTTGAATTCAAATCTATGTATATCACACAATTGAACTGCATTCAACAAAATTTTGATTAGATAAGCATTTTAAGGAAATAAAACTCTTTTTAAGTCTTCTCTAATAGTTAAAATTAAAAACAATACCCTTAAGACACTACTCAATAAAATATAAAAATTGTCAATTGTCAAGTATGTTATTATTACAATGGACAATATAAGTTTAAGCTTCCACTAACTGATTTTAATAATTAAATGTTAATGTGACATAAAAGCAGTAAATATTTTCCGAAATTAAAAATGTACATTTGTACATTTTAAAATTTTAAAACAATCTTAAAAATTATCTGTTTCAAAATCGTAGCCCAGTTTTGTGTGCGGTTAGGGTAAAATAACATTTGGTCAAAATATGAGCTCGATCGGTTAAAAAATGTTCGTGCCGAACGCGCATTGAAGTCTGTGAGAAGCAAACTCGGGCTAAATTGAGAGAAAAACGCCCGTTACTACTGAGGAGCCACCCATAGAGATGTAAACTTTGTGAGCGACCCCCATTATTTTTGCATCCCCAATATGTTCCTAGAACAAACGTGTCCCCATAAAAAAAAGAAACCAATCCAATGCAATGAAAGCAAAAAGTTTTCAAATCGGTTTACAAAGGGCGGACTTATAAGAGAACCACTTTAAAAAAAATATATATAAATATATAATATATATGGGTCAATTTCAAAAAAAAACGTACACATCGAGTTTTTTTTTTGCTTATTTTTAAAGTTTTTTCAATTCGCCTGTAAGAATGGCAAATTTATATAGAAATTGATGAAGAATCCGGTGGTACTTTTAGGCTCTCAAAATAATCAATATTTTTTGATTTTTTTTAGGTTTTCTATGATTTCGATCTTGAGCGTCACACACCAAATATGTATAAGAATTCGCTAAAAATGCAAAAATATTTGAAATTCAAGCTTACTACGATGTTCTTTTGTTTCTCAAGATTGACTTTTGTGAAAATCACCTTTTTGATTATAAACACAAAATCACGATTCACTTTGATTTTTAATTTTTTTTAAAAGTGACTAGTTATTTTAAAATTTTAGGATGAAAATATGTAAATTTTTGTTAAAAAAAGACTTGAACTTAGAGGTTACTTGCAAAGTAATAGGCTTGTAATAATGTATTTAAAAAAAACTGCAATTATAAGCGTTTTAAGGGAAAAAATCTAAGTGTGACGCTCAAGATATTTTGTGACGATCAAGAGATGTTGTTGCACGTAAACAAGAAATAATGCCTAATTTAAAGTTTAACGAAAAAAAGTTTATTCTTTTACAAAAATTTAATAAAAAAAAAACAAAAATTCTTCAAAAAACAAAAATGTTGATACAAAACTAAACAGGTACATATTCTTTGATGTCTTTAACAAAAATAGAAAAAAGGAAGTAATTTTTGAAGAAACTAAATAAATATTTGACGCAAAACAATAACATTCGAATTCTTTATGAAATGACAAACGGTTTTGTTTTTCTCATTCTCATTCAGTTTTAGCACTTTCGAATTAAGTTTGTGGCAGTTGCATAAGTTTCCGGTCCCCCAGAGGTTAAAATTGCAAAAGCACGAGCGAGATCTGTAAATCAATTCACCTCTAGATAAAAACCCATAGACGATATTTTTTTTTTTAATATTCCATCAAAGTTAAGAAATTTTTAGAGCTTAAGTAAATAATAAGCATTTTTCAAAGCATTAAAAAATATGTATAGGAGCATAATTCACCTACAGAAAAAAATTTTAATCTCGTAATCCAGAAAATGAATTTTATACAATTATTTTCTTGAAACGATAAAAAACCAAGGGCATTTGCGATTTCAGCGCCCTCTTATGCCGTAAAATGCAGACAAACACATAAATTTTTTATACATATTTTGATTTTTGTTGTTTTTTAAAGCACGAGATTGAAATTTTTTTCTGTAGTACAGTTTCCTGAAGCATGTAAAACTCAAGTAGTTGTTTAGCCATTTTTACTATAAATTCTCAAACTTTGGCGCCCTCTAGCGCCGCCAAAAAGATTTAAATCTTAAAAATTCTTTTGAATTACATATTTTGTTATCTATCGATCTGTACATTTTTAAGTACAATATAAGACTTGTTTTTTTTTTATTTATGTCTATGGGCCACAGCACTGTGCGACATCTTCAAACACCGGTTTATTCGGGGGAGCTGTAATTTTACTTGAACAGCTATTAGAGAGAGACTTGATGTATCTGCCGTGCATACATCACATCTACGAATTGGTTCTAAGAGGAGTGATCGAAGATAAAATAGGAAAAACTTTTGCGCTAGATGTGTCTTTATTTCGCCGATTTCAGCAAAACTGGGGAAAAATAAATCAAGATGCATTCGAAACTGAAGTAAGCGATGAGATCGTTGCTTCGAAATTAATAACTGCATTATATGGCACCATTACTTTTTGCATGGCCCAACTGCAGAAACAACTGAAAAACAACGCCGCAACGACTATAAGGAACTGTTGGAACTGGTTGTTATATTCCTTGGCGGTATTTGGGTGAAAGTTTAAAGAACTCATACCCATTCACCACGCTCGATGGATGTCCAAGGCAATTTATTCTTTAAAAATATTTATGTTCAGATATCAATTTAAGCTGGAAAAATCACAATTGGGTGGATTTCGAGATGGCTGCGTGTTTATTGTTCGTCTATACGTAAAAGTCTGGTATGGCTGTACTGAAGCTGTCAAAGATCCGAATAAGGAATTTAACTTTTTGAAAGCACTTCAGTCATACGCAGACTTTGATAAGAATTTGTCGAAAACATTGGTAAAAAAGTTCATCAGACATTTAATTTATCTGGCGGATGAGGCTATAGCCCTCGCCTTCTTTGACTCAAATGTTTCGTGTGGCATAAAAAAATGTTGGCTGTTTGCGCAGATGATGGGGAAGAAGTCCTTGCAGAAAACGAAAAGAAAATCGAACTAAAAGAAAAAACTGTAGAAGGAACTGGAGAAGAAGATAATGACGACTATAGCTCCGATGGCTCTGACGATGTTGAAGATGCTATCAGTAGCAAGAAAAAATTTACGTTAGTAAAAGAGCAATTTTTCTCGAATGGCTTGAGTGCTTTCGTAACTTCGAAAGCAAAAAAACTTGCCGCATGAATTTATACGATACCCATCGGAAACGTGGGTATCAGCGAGAAGATTATCAGCGAGCATTGAAAGTTTCAAGGTGTTAACGACACCGCCGAAAGAGCCATGAAAATGATGGAGGAGTACAATAAAATTTTATTCCCACAGACTTCAATGCGCCGGCGACACCGCAATTTCCAACCGATCGAGCTCATATTTTGACCAAATTTTATTTTACCCTAATCTAACACAAAACTACGATTTTGGAAAATCGAAAATAAAAAAACTAAGGACCACCTTAATATTCTACATGTGTCTAACAGTGCAAAAACAAAATATTTAAATCAATAAATTAAAAATTTTTGATTGGTGTGATTAAATTTTAAATTTATTATTTTCAAAATTAATCCCTTTTATAAAATATTGTGAAACAAATACATAGTTAAAAGAAATGTCAATACTACAAATTGAGCATTTAAGTATGTAGCCATTTTTTCGACTATTTTTAAGTTGTTTGGAAAAGATTATTTTTTATCTTTGTAGATACTTTGATATTACTATTATACATATGTATAAGTATACCTACTCGTACATATTATTGATAAATTAGGCCTAATTAACAACGCATGGGGAAAAAAACAATGAAACTTTTAGGCAAATAAAATTACTCAATGCTGTAAAACAAAATTTTTACTCTATGGACACGAATGCAGTTTCAAATGAGAATTAATAAACAAATAAAATGAAAGGAACATTAGCAACAACAACTACAACTACAACTGGAGCAAAACATGAAGGGCTATTTTATGCTAGGAACACAACTGGGACGAACGACGCATTTTTGGCCGCGAATATTTGTCGCCAAAAATAAAACATTTGTGTAAATAAAAATACACACAATCACAGCGTCAGTCAAAATTCGGCATACGCGGCGACTTTGCAATAGATTTATTTATATTTCATACGCCGGTGAACGGCAAACTAATCAGTACCAGGTGACCATGTTTGATTTTATTTTTCAAGTATTTAAGTATATAAAGTTACTTTTTTACTTAAATAATTGTTTTTGTTATTATTTTATCGCATTTAAAATAAATATACAAACTAGATAACTATAAGAATAGTTTTTAAATAATAAATTTTTTTGATATGGTCACACTATTTCTCTCTCTTCGCACAAACAACAAACAACTTTCTCAATTAGTAAAGCTGTAAGTTATTCGTCGTTATTGTGTTTCACACGACGATTTTACTCAGCGAATTGTTACTAAAAAATTCGTCTTGTAGGGCGAAATTCGTCGTTCGTCCCAGTTGTTTCATTAAAATTTTTAAATTAATACAATTAAAAATTTCATAGCGGCAATTAAATCAACACTACTTAATTGAGTTTCGTAATTTCGTTTAAATTTTTCATTAAATTAATGACAACTTAATATCTCTTTCAAAAGAAAAATTCAACTTATTGTTATACATAATTACAACAGTTTTTTTTGAAGTTTAAAATTAACTATTAATTAAAATATTTTTATTAAGTTAATGAAAAGAAGCAATCTTTTGCAACTTAATATTTTCCATGGTAAATGCCACTAAGTTAATGAAAACAAGATAAGATTCTTTGACTTCAAGATACTTAAAACTAAAAAATATATGAAAAAATTGTAAATTTTAATGTTTCATAACATTAATGGAAAAAATTCATTTCGATAACGAAATACTGATTTAAGCTAAACATAATGAATTTTTAGGTTCAGAAACAAACAATTCGTAAGAAAAAACAAGAGCAAAAAATTCTCACATTCTTTTTTCTTTAATTGTTAATTTAAATACACAAAGTTTAAGCAGTAGTACAAACCAGAAAAATGAAAAGAAGGCAATCGAAGATCGTCGCGGGCTTAAAAATGAATTAAGTACAATTTAAGTAGAACACAACATGATGTAAAAGAAATGTAAAAACGAAATAAAATTAATACAACTTGATGATTTGAAACAGAAATAAAAATAAAATTCACAACAACTCAAAACGCACATTGAAAAAATTGATAAAATTAACACAAATGTATAACCATAACAAACATTAAACTAATAAAAGACACAAAAAATGCCATTGACAACATACATATTTAAATTTTCATTGAATTTAAATAATTTTGGTATTCGTGCTTAATTCCAATTGAAATAAAATAATATTTGACATGAAAATAATGCAAAATTTTAATCGATTTTATAAAACATTTCACTAACGGGGGGCTAATGTAACATTCTTCATTAATCCAATGAAGGGTTACATAGATTGACTTTTATTGTAATTTATCATTGGATTTATGTTAAAATCCATTGGATCTGTGAAGAAAATGCTTTCAGTGTAGTCACCACCCCAAAATTAAATTTACAGTAGAACTTGAGAAAAATGGTTAAATGGGAATGGGAGAGCATCAAAATTACATATTAAAGAAGAGAGAAACAAGTGCATTATCGCAGCACATGATTTCAAAATCTCACTCCTTTGAAACAGAACAAGTGTTGGATTTTGAACGAGGGGAGAGAAAGAGATATACAATAGAAAGCTTGAGAATACAACAAAACATAATGAAAACAATGAACCACAATTAAGATGTTGACAACATTAGCGTTTGCTGTAGAACCGCGATATAACTAAATCTGTGATAATAATTTTAAGTTGTGCTTTATGTATTTTGTTAAATGTGTAAATTTAATGTGCAATTTAATTTTATTAAAAATCTGTCGATGTTTTTAATGTAAACTAATATATTTTTTTTGTAAGTTGTGTGTGCTTGTTGTGAAAAATATTTTCTATTAATGTTGACCTTTTATTTTATTTTTTTTATTTAAAAAGACGACTCTTGAAAAAGTCACCAAAAAAAAAAGAGTCGAAACGTCGGGTGAAATGTAACAAATTTGAAGAAAAATAAACTGAAAATTATTTATCAATTGGCCAAAGAAATAAATACGAGAATTGATGAAAGTTTTTGCAGCAAATGTTTCATAATATGGATGAGGACTAAGCAATTTTTTTACATTTTATAAAATAATCTATAAAGCATTAAAAAACTTTAAACATTTTAATAAAATCTTTACGTTTTGTTTTTATTTTTTTATTAGGATTTTAACGTAGAGGCCTTAAAAATTGATTAATTTCAATGAACCAGATCAGTTTTTACATAATTACAAAGAATATACTAATGGATAAAAAAATTCGTACCAAAAAATTAAAAAGTGCTTAAAAGAACCAAATGAAAACATCTTATTCATCATTCAATCGAACGAATGAAAACCACATTCAGCATTCTAATTATTGTCACCGCGTCACAAAATGTCGATCAGATGGTAATCGTTCTGGACAATTGTGCTAAACTGCATAATTGGCAGCAAAAGTACAAATTTTTGGATTTCATGTTTATACCACAATGAAACTCAGTGTAAGCGCGTATCGCGCACATGCATCAGCACACAAAAAGATACTCTCAAGCGGATATCACTCACAACTTAATTACGGGAGTACTGGAGCTGCCGCCACAGCCTCGTCAAGTACATCAGCAGGATTATATGCGGTTAGTATAATGAATATTAATTTGCCCATAGCCATAGTCTTAAAAAAGCCTAACTTAAGAGTTCTAAAGTAAGATAACGCCATGCGCATGATTTTCCGTTAAATTACGTAGTTTGTCCTTAACAAGGGTTCCGAAGTCTAAAAGCCCCCAAGTTTCGTGAAGTTTTTTATAACTTATGTTTGCACTTTGTAAATGTTGGAAACGCAATTAGTGCTAAAACAGAAAAAATGTGCTAAATCTAGCACTAAAAGTGCTAAACTGGCAAGCCTGAAAAGAATAGTTAATTTAAAAGTTCATTATTACTACCGTGCTGGGTTCTTGTATTACAAACTTTAGAAGTTTTTTAGAGTTAATGGACAAAAACATAAACAACAAATTTATTAACTAATCAATTAATAATTTAAATAATTTTATTTCTGTTCGTTTTTAGATTGAAACCAACGAAAGCTCCATTACGTTTCCGCAAGAAATGAATAAAACAGAATGCAACAACAGCGACACCGATGTGATCAGTCCTACTGGAACGAGTAGTTCCGGCCAAGATCAAATCCACCCAGTTTCTAAACGAAGGGCACAACGAAAAGCTGACGATGAAATCAGTAACGCTCACTCATCTCACTCTGATAATAAGAGCCCAAGTCAAAGGTATCATTTTGTATTATTTTTAAAACACATTTAACATAAATTCTTATAATAACAATAACTTCTATTCGATCGGTGTTAAATTGTAAACTGGACGACTTTTTTCTAAATAAAAAAGTTTACAAAAATCCAATATTCGATTTTATACATATTTGTGTATGTATGTATTTACTCGATTTTCGAATGTTTTTATTTATGCACCCATACTTGCCATGGGTACTTTTACTATGTTTATATATTCAGGCCTGTCACAGACATCAATTCCGATCGAAAGTGAAAGTGATTTCGTATCAGTTTCACATAAAACGAAATCACTTTCGATAGGAGAGATTGATTGATTTCTGTGACAGACCTGATTATATCAGAGCTGTAAAAACTGCAATCAAGTGACATTGAAATGGCAATGATTTCAGATTTCAAAATTAAATCTTGTAAAATATTTTCAATCAATTCCTCTGAAATCAAATCCATCGAAATGATATACTTATACACTTGGAATCTAGCGGTTGTTAAGAGTAAATGACATTGTTGGCCATTCAAACTTATCAGAGCCAGCTTTATTTCTAGAAGAATGAATTTTATTTGAAGAAAACGATTCTGATTCATTTAAAATTCAAATCATAAAATTAAATTAAATCGATTGCAATATTTTTAAGCTCTGATGTCTATGTTTAATATGTGCTGTTATTGGTACTTTTTTTTACATGTTATTAATGTTTTAACTCGACAAGTAACGGGAATGGATCAATATATAAATGGTTTTCTAACTCTATTTTATGTTATTCCTACATAAGTATGTATGTGTGTGTGTATATATGTACATACTTAAATATATTAATTATGTTCGTACAGAGAATAAAAATGGTTATAGTAAAGTTAAAAAAACATATAATGGTCCCCGCAACGACCACAAACAAACTATTGTAGTTTTTAATGTTTACAAATGTCACGATTAATAATTAATAACATTTTTTTCTATTTTACACAAAACTTAAAATATGGTTTAATTAACCCATAAAATGTTAAAATAAAATTTTGCAACAACCATAATTATTATAACAACGACCACAAACAAACTATTGTAGTTTTTAATGTTTACAAATGTCAAATATGGTTTAATTTAACCATAAAATGTTAAAATAAAATTTTGCAACAACCATAAGTATTATAAGATACAACAAAATCGTAATAGTTTTAAACATTTTATGTTTAATATTTAAAATAATTATGGTTATTTCTACGTTAGTTGAATGCTTTTCAAACAATTGCTTAGTTTGCATAAAAATTCCCACATTCTTTTTCTTTTTAATTATTGCTCTAAATACATAAAATTTATAAACCAGTAAAACAGAAAGAATACTTATGAAGGTTGTCGCGAGCAGAAATATGAATTACATGCAATTGGCTTTACTGACAATTAAAGGAAAAGCCTATTAAAATGGGAACAATAACATGTAAAAACGAAAAATAAATTACAACTTGATTAAGTAACCAAATGGAAAAAGGCTATAAATATAATATAATTTGGTTAATAAAGACCATATTATTGTATAATCTGGCCATAATATGGCTACTTTTGAGCAAATTATACTTAATTTCGAACAACAATAAAGTGTTGAAAACAATGCACCAGATAAAAGTCCAAACATTCAGTCGACAGTAGAATCGATAGTGAAATCTGAACAATCGATAAATATCGATATTTTCCAATCCCAGCACAACCTCCAACCATATTTTCTTTTGCGTGTACTAGTATGTATATTCGCCATTATTGTTTTAGCCTATAGGCCATCAAGTGGGTTTTGAGAAAAACGAGAAAATAGGTTTACACTCAATGTTCTCAAAAACTACTCGATAGATTTTTTCAAACACACCTAATTGATTGCTGCGTATGTGTTTAACAAAACTATACATTTTCATGAATTTACATGCAATAAATCCAAAGTTCTAATGGCTTTTTCTAAAATAATATTTGTCGTTTTGTGTTTCATATCAAATTTTATTTCGTTTAATGATGTTTTCTTTGACGTGGATAGAGATTTATAAGGGCAGGTTGGTGTGTTTTAGAATGGTGATAATTGCTAAACTCTCTCCTATAAGCCCCGAACTGCAGATGCAACATAATAAGGAAAGAAAATATATGTTACCCAGCGCAAATCAATATTCAACAATTAGTTTTGTTGTGGGCTCCATATTCATCTCAAGTTTCACATTGTATCCAATGAATTTGACCTACGTTGTTCATAATTCGAATGGCGCAAAGAAATAGTTTTGTTATGTTTGCATTCAAAATTTGCTCCATATGGCAAAAATTGTCATACGTAGCAATATAATTTTCAAAAAAACCTAAAAAATGTGGATGTAGACCAAAGTCGATGCTGAATATCTCAGATTCTATACGAGATATCAAATGGATTTTGGAATATGGAAGAGAATATTGATGCCATACATATGTAATCCATTCCTAGCTCATTTTTTTCGAAAATGGCGTGTAGGCTAAAACAATTGGAATGACCCAGCTAAAACTTCACTGATTATTTAAAAACACAGATAAAAAAGATACAAAATCCATGTAAAACTGTAAAAAAACATGGTCGATTTTACATTTTGCTTTTGTGGGCTTGCTTTATAGTTACTTCATGATAATTTAACAATAACTAACGAACAACGTTTTATCTTTTGAATTAACTTTAATTCATGGTAATTTAACATTCCATTAAAGTAAGACGCAAATGACATTGAACTTTTAAAACCAATACGAATCACATTGAATGAAAGTTTTTTAAAGTTGAAACATCCTGAATTTTATATAAAATCAATTTGATTTGAGTGAGAAATACCAGTCAGAATAAGCTTCAATGGCAAATTGTGTGTTTATTTAAGAATATTTCTAAACACTAAACACCCCCGAAACAAGATAGAGAGAATATTAAATGTATTTTCCTGTTACAACATGTTTAATTTTTGTTATATTCTCCGATAAAACCGATACGGGAATTTTTCTTCTCTTTATAAATTATTTATAACGTGAATCAAGTTTGACTCGAAGGGAAAATAGAAAGCCATTTCTTTTCCCCTCTCTCCTAAAAACTCAAGACTTGACGGGTCAAACTTGACGTGTGTGAACCGGCACTTTGTTTACCAAACAGAAGAGTCCTAAGCCGATCGTATTTGACGCCGCAAGTGATTTGTTAAAAAATTGCTAGCCGCAGGTTTAGTTCGGATGCAAGCCGAATAAAATTTACCATCAATGGCGAAGGCTTACGGAACCACACTAAATAAAAATAAAAGAATAATTGCTTGCTTTCTTTCTTTCTTTCTATCAATGACAACAAAATTAATTTAAAACAATATTTCTTTTTAATTAATTTTTAATGCTGATATAAAATAAAATCTATCATTTGTACTTTTGAATATGTGAATAAAGCATTTATAAATATCGTCAGCTCATTATTGGTTTGACTTACCGACTTACCGATTGAGTAAGGTTTGAGGTAAACATATATATTTTGAAAAAATTTCAAAACCTGCTTCGCGAAACTTTTTATAGTTTCTGAGATATTAAGTATTTATTTTGCTCCATATCAACTATTTTAAAGTTTTTCAAGTATAGTTTTGCTCTACAAACTCGTATAGAATTTCGGTATTTCTTCATTGCCGTAAGAAAACGCTTGCTGATTTTTTGCAGAATTGGGATTTTCACGTGCCTTTGTTTTTGTAGCAATTGTTCTTGACATTATACACAAACAAAATGGGTGTTGTTGTTTTTTATTGATGTATTTCTGCTCATACCTAATAATTGGACCATGAGCAAATGCAAAATAAAATGGCAAGAAATAAATTTGTAGCAAATAGTTTTATCAAATAATAAACACCTGTTAATAAATAGCAAAAATTTAAAAAAAAAAAATATCAAAATAGAAATAAGAAAAAAAAAATTAAGGCAAAAACAAAGTCAAAAATATTTTGTAATTTTGTTGGTGCTACAGAAATTCACATTGCGTTTTAAAATTTCAAACGCTGCATAGTTTGTGGCGTTGAAAATTTTAAAACGCTACATGCGTTTTACATGATTAGGGTATATATTTTGATTTTCTTTAATTGTAAATATAGAAACAGCAAAAAATACGCATGTACGACAAAAAGCTACTTTTTAATTTTTTTTTAATAAGTGGCGTATGCGGCACAAAAAATATTTTTCACTTTCAATAAAATACTACTAACTTTTGGTGAAACTAACTAAGAGCTGAAAATATAAAAAATTCAATCGGGTATATATTGACAAAACTTCATTTCATGGAAGCCTTTTTTGTAATTTGTCTCCACTCTGACTTTTCGGCATAGTTATGCGCCAAGCCAATAATTAGCTGACGAAATGCCTCTAAAATGAACAGACTAATGTAAATGTGTATGTGCGAGTGTAAATGTTATTTGATAGATTGTAAATAATTAATGTTTCACATCCTTTTGTAAAATACGAATTTAAAATGTTTACAATTTCTTAAGATCGCCATCCTCTTCATCCACTACATGTTCCCAAAGTTATACTTATAAAATTTATGCAACTAATGGCAACAAATTTAAGGAATCCGGACACGAATCACGCACATCTAGAATAAGAAATTATACTGAGAGAGATAGACTGACATTGTCAAATCATTCATCGTTCGATTACAACCGACACCATGTCAAATTATTAGCAAACAGCCCCTCTTCGGAAATACTGGGCAGCATCGTCCAATCTGGCACTAGCAATTCCCTCAAATGTTATCATCAGACCAAAATTGCCACACCTGCCATTATTCGCCAGCAAACTCGGCACGATGAAGACAACGAAAAGAGTTCAGCAACAACTGCGAACAATGGTACAAGCCAAAAGTGGAAGAACGTTAAGGCAGTTATGGCATATTATTGTACATTAAGACGCATCAAGAGGAACGGTCAATTTTTAATTATTTAGTACTTGCATATGTATATCTATTTTGTATACCTAAATATAATTATATAACAGTAAAGACATGTTGTTTAAATATTTAGCTCTCCAGTCAAATAAAATATTTTCTTACTTTTTTCCACTACCAGTAGTAGAAGTAGGTTAAATATTTTTTGTCTCTATCTTTATAAATATTTATACATATTCATACTCTTATACATAACTTACATATTTAATACATTTACTTGGTGTAACGAATGCAGTCCTACTAATATTGTAATAGTTTTTCTAACTTATAGTAAAAATTTTACTCATTTCCTTGCAGCCAATTTACAATGATGCAACAATCCGATAAAACACTAAATCAAAAATTGTCTAGAGCTAATAAAATAAATTTTTGAATATGCCCACAAATCAAACAAATATAAATTTGTATTTCTTTTTTTATTTGCCTTGATTGGGAGTGTTTAGTTCAATTATTGCATTAATGTCGTTGGCGCAGCTTCCTTCTTCTCCGAAAAAAATCATAAAAGTATGTTCAACTCAGAACTGGCAACTTTGTCTTTTTTTTATTTTAACTCAACCCAACAAACACGGATGTTTGATTTCAAATTAATATTAATTTTAATCCAAAATAATCTTGAATTGAGAGGAATTCGTCTCTTCTACAATGTAGAACTTTTGCAGAAGTGGTTTTCTATTCATATCTTTTTAAAACTTGTCAATATCATCAGAAAATGCACGCTTATAGGCTGCCGCTGATACTAAATTTAGAATGTGGCATAAGCAATCGTTCTATGAACAAGTGCAAAAATCTATTCACAATAGTAGAGTACAGTGTTTCGTGCAAATGGTCTTGCAAAAGAGCCAATGCAAAATATAATAGCTGTTTTGTTAAATCCAGCAACAAAAGGTAGAGTTTCCCTTAGATTTCATAAAAAAACTAATACATTTTGCATTTTCGCAAGATTATTTGCACAAAACACTAAACTCCGCTTATATTCATTGAACAGTAAATACAAGTTGCCATTTTATATCAATTGTAAATATGTAGGGTTGAAAAAGTGGAAAATAGTACCAAATGAGACACGGTGGTACAATTGTAGTACAATTGTACCAACTTTATCAACCCTGATTTGAATCAATTGTGAGATAAATATTCGGCACCGTAGCCTAAAGATGAAATAGTGTTCTTTCAGTCCTCTTATTCTTCGAGAGACAAAATACTTGTCTCCTTTTTGTTTTGAGGATTGTCATGACGTAGCACCGAAATAACGGTTTATTTAAAGGCGAATTAACTTCACGTAATATGTAATTTTTTTACTTTAATAGCCATTTTTAAGTGCAAAAGAGTACCTTTTTCAACATTAATTAATTAAATATAGAAATAAATTAAAAAAAAGAATAAAAAAATTAAATACATAATATATGCCAAAAAGCATTAATACTTTTGATAAGAATAAATTTTGTCTAGGCAATGTTGTCAAGAAGGCTGTGGAGTCGGTGTTGTAGAGCCGGAGTTGAGGTTGTTGTACCGGAGTCGAAGTATGTTTTACTGAGATTGTTCTGCAGAACGATTCACCCATTTCGGGAATTTTGTTCGGAAAAACAAAGCTACCATATAGTTTACCGATTGTAAACAATTATAAAAAATGGCTGCACAATTAGTAAACCACTTATTTTGAATTGTTTATTATTTTTTTAATTTTTTTTTATTTAATTATTCAGCAAAAAACAATCAATTCAACATGTATGTGAAAATTTAAAAAAGTGGCAGCTCAGTTGTTTTGCTCTGAACACAAATTAAAAAAACTTGCCGGGCAAAATAATTTCTCTTTATTTCTTATGACTGAGTTAGCCGGGAGTAACAGTGACCTTACCGTAAAAAGTTAGACCCATTTATTTCTTATAGATTGAGACGTAACATATTACTGCTAATTGCTTTACATACAACCAATTAATCAGCTGATTTGCCTTTAATTTCTTTCTCTCTCAGAAGTAAGACTTCAAACGAAATATAAAAAAATTTTGTGCGGACTAAAATATTATTCTTAACGCTTGGGTGAATCGAGCTTAAGTGTGTATGCAGATAGCAAAGGCGAATTCATACAAAGTTTTCTTATTTTGAAAATGGATACTGTACAATACTTAAACGTTTTGTCAAAATAATACAACTCTGTAGTTAACAATTCAAACAATCATTTAATTTTGCTTTTAATTTTAAGATGTTTGTTTTTAAATGTAATAATTTAAAAACATTTTAAATTTTATAATTCTGAGTGAAAATAATGCCCTTTATGAAAGATTCCCCATAACCACCAAAACGGTACATAATTCGACACATGGTTAGTTATCAGCTGCTGCTTACGTAGGAAGCTGAGGTCAGCTGGTGTGAATTCGCCTTGCAGACAGCTTTAGGGTTTTCTTGTTTCTTTTTGTTACTTCAGCAGCAGTGATGTAAAATTAAAAAAAAATAGATGTTCCTGAACACCAAGCAAAGAGTACCTTATTCAACATTCTGGTACTTTTTATTCAAATTTAACTTAACAAATAAACAAAAATTTATAAAACTAAAAATCTAGTCCATGTTAAAATAAAAATATTAGTAGACTACAGTTGCCATTAAAGATTTGAACAATACTTAATTCTTACTATACTCTACTTGCCGATTTTTATCAATTTAACTTAAATTTTTTTAAACATGATAATAATAAAAACGTATTTATCAAACCTGTCACATATTCCGTTGTGACACTTGCATTACATACCCGAACACAACTTTCACTTACAGTACACAAACTATATTAAGCTGTGCATAGAATTGCTGTGAATATTGTGGTGTTTAAAAATGAAGGTCCTAATTGTGTAAAAGGCAACGCAACGCCAAAAATTACATTGAAAGCAAAACAATTTCAAAAATATTTAACAATTTTGTTGTTGCTTTCTACAGAAATTCATTTAAAATTTTTAAGCAACAACAAAATTATAATAGAGTAATTCGCGTGACCATTTTTAGTCTTGCAAAAATGCGGAGTGCAAAAAAGTCTTGAGCTTTTAGGAGAGAAGGGAAAAGAGAATGCCATTTCTTTTCCCCTCTTTCCTAAAAACTCAAGACTTGACGAGACAAACTTGACCTGTGTGAACCGGCACTTACTAAAGTGTATGCTCACGTCAACTAGTGCAAAACTTTGCATTTTCGAAGTTTTGCAAGACTAAAAGTTGTGACGTGAATTACTCTAATATACTTTTGGCCTGGTTTTTTTCAACAGGAAAAACTGATTACCCAGAATGGTCCCATCCATTACAGATATTCGAGGTCTCACTGTAATTGTATTTAAAGATACATTTATAGGATTATAAGATTATAGAAACTAGAATTTTTGACATGCTTATATTGCACAGTGATTTTTGTCCGTTTGCGTACTCGCGTTTTAAAGCGCTTCAAAACAAATTGTACCCTGTTTTCTTTTGTACTTGAATTTTTCTTTTATAGCTTCGCAAAAATTTTTCGTTTGCATAGAATTGAAGATTTACCGAATGTTTTGAAGAATGAAAAAAAAGAAAAGTATTTCCACTATTTGAGTACATCGTATTCTGAAAGTTTTTTTTTTTTTTTTTTAAACATTTGCATTTATTTAGTTAAGCTTATTGACTATGACGTAAAAATAAACTATTTTGCAAAAGGTAAATATCGTTACCTAAAATTCAAATGGCCGTAAGCAACAAAAGTCCAAAAGCAACTTTTTGATTGATTATGATGTATTTTTGTTAAAAACATCAGACGATCAATTAACAAGTCGATTTTGAATTTTTTTTGTTGGTTACGGCCTTTTGGATTTTTGGCGACGATATGTGCTTTTGATGTCAGTCATGGTGACCAGATATTTATTTTGATTATAAAAAAAGACGAAAAAAATTAATTTTTAATAAACTGTTATTTGAGCAATTTTATGAAAGAAAATTTAAATTCATTTAGGAAATCACGTATCGGAGATGGAACTTCGGATCCAGATTCCGATTGGTAAGTTCAAATTAAACTTCATAACAAAAAGTAAATAATTGAAATAAATAAAATAAAGAGCTTAAATAATGGGTTGGCTAATCGGCATGTACGCTTTTGTTAAAGAAATAATTATTCGAAAAGCCATATCGTTATTAGAAGATTGAAGCAAATTTTCAAATAAGTAAATATATTATTAATTAATTCATGCTTTTAATTGAGAATTACATATACCTATACAAGCTAAATAGTTAAGCTAATTATCATATATATTGTTTTGTAAATAAATTGCTAATAAACTAGTAACAAATATGAGTAGATATGACGCAATATGCTCAATAAATACATAGTTGCTGCTTAAAATCCTCATGCAAGATAACCAAAACTATTTAGCTGCAATATTTTTTTTTTTAATTTGACACGTTTATCTTAATCATTAATAGCCCATAATGGCAACTTGTAAATACGTTATTTTGATTGATTACTTAATTATTGAATAGTAGTGCAGGTCTAATTTAATAGATTTATGATTAGAACTACAAACGAAATTAGAACGAAGTATGAAATTCTTTTGATGCTAGTTGTATGATTTTGCAACACTTGTGGCAAAACACTGTATTGTGTTTTTGTTGCTCTTATTTTTGTATTTTGTCTCTTTTTTTAGTCTTAAATAACACCTGCTAACAAATTTAAAACATCTACACTACAAAACAACATACACAGTGGTTTCAAAGCGCTTTTCTTTAGAAATAATGGCACTACAAATCTTGGGCGTTTTATTTTAATTAATTGTAGCTAAATTGGTTATTTATTTGCCGGCATATTTCTTAAGCCCGTGTTGCCAGAAGTTAGCAAAAGCTCCAGCATACAGGTTCTTATCTTCGTTAGAATAGCACGGTTAAAGAGACCAAATAAGTTTTTTTTAATTCTGGAACATGTTTAATGGCCATTTTCTCATTGTATCGATAAACTGTCTGTTACTTAATGTCACCAAAAATTTATTAGAGCGATAAACTGTCCGTTAACGATTTTGGATTTCTCAATAAACCGACAAAAAACATAGTTTTCAGCTGGCAACACCTCTCAAAATACATGCTAAGATGGGAGTAAGCTGACTGAATTTATCTGTACGGCAAATAAAAGGAAAATAAATAATTGGCAGATGAGTGCTGGTTAGCTTTGCGACAGAATATAAGCAAATTAGACATTCAGAAAACCAAATTACTTTAATGTGCAGTTTTTCGTTGGGAAAAAACATAATCGTGTAATGAGAAAACTGCCATAAGACTGTAAAATAGACGTTATATTCCTTTTTAAAGAAATAATCTCTTAAGCTTGTTTATGCGCCTGATATAAAGAATTTTTTAAACAATTTTAGTCGTCATCTCTTCTTATTTTGGAGTAAAACATTTAACATATTTCATACAAAGACCAGTAAAAAAGAAGAAGAATAGGAAGGAAAAATGAAAAAAAAGAGTAAAAGCATAAGCAACAATGGAAGCAAGTATTGGAGGATAAAGGAAAACAACCCTATTTTACACAATAGTACTACACAAGCACAATCCTCAGACGCCTGTAATACAGGCAATTACAAATCTAGTCAGATTTCCAAGCCCACAGCCCGAGACATCTCCTAATTCGCCTATAAAACTACTACCCAGCCATCTCAGCCTGCTGTAGCTTTGAACAGTGGCACAGAATGTGCTCAGCTGTCTCTTTCTTCTTCGTTTCCTCGCTCAGCCTACATAAATTCGACGAGTCAGATGCCAGTAACACTGCAGTACCCGAATAATACCTTTCGTGGTTCTAACGCAGACCTTGCTCCTGCCTAGTAGTGAATGAGAATCAGGCACCGGCCATTACGTCCGTGATACTTTACAACCCGTTCTGTTTCCCCAGGCAATATAAATCCTGGTCAGAGCCCATTCCCTTATTTTCCCTAAATAAAAGCCTAGTTAAGGTCTGTCTATCTGCATACAGTGAGGACCCTCCATTTGCGAGACCAGTCTCTATCATAATCGGTGATGTGGCAGTGACCCTGTAAGCCCTTCCACAATCATCGAATAGCTTGGAAATCACAAAACAGTCCATTAAGGCCCTTGGAGCCACCTGACTGTTCACATATATAGTGACCTCCGAACCCCCAGAAATGTTACCCCTTATCAACTCTTATTGAATTAAATTTGTATCTTCAATTTAGTTCAACACGTTTAAGCGAGTTGGGATTGAATTCAGCAAGAATATTAAAATGGCAACACTGACTGAAGTAAATAAGAAGCCTTAAAAACTCTTTTTCCACACGCAAGGTTTACTTTGTCAAAGGCTTTTACATTGTTTTTAACTCTGGCGTTCTTGTGCTGTTGTTTGTCAAATTAAACATTGAACTAAATACAACCATGCTAAAACAACGCACGAAGAGTAGCGATTTTGCGAGTACATCAAAGCCTGTACTCAGCTCCATCCTACTTTTCCTTCTCTCCTACAAACTCAAGACTTTGCAATGTAAAATTTGCGCGTGAAAAAGGAGTCAGAAAGATCAAAGCGAGCCCTAACCGCAAAAATAACGTAAGCGCCAAAAATCAATATTTACAGGAGAGGGTTTCTTTAATTTTATTTGTTCTTGCTATAAAATCGTAACAATACCCTACAAGAAATGAATGAGCGAGTAGTCACATTTTTAATTTTGGTGTTAAGAAAATGAAAAATGTGACAACGCACTCATTCATTTCTTGTAGGGTACCTTCTGTGGCCATGACATTTTAGGATATGATGCAAGTATTGCCAATAATGTATTTAAAAAAAAAAACGAAAATTTAATATGATGTCGCTTACGTTATATTCGGGGTTAGGAATAAAACTTGAAGGTTTTAATTATACTTAGCACGGACTATGTACAAATTTGTTTTAATATGATTGCAATTGAATTTTTTCGAAGTTTTGTTTTTTATTTTCATACCCGATGTAATAACCAACATTAGAAGCTCCACCACAAAGTCCAAACTTTATATGATCTAAATATAAGAAATTTGCAAAGTGTCCATAACACACAGAATCACATCCAACCAAATTGTTTTAGAACCACTGTGCTGCATTATTCTACATTGATTAATTTCTAAGTGTATGTTTATGTTAATGGAATTGTAGTTTTATGTATGAACTTGAAAAATTAATGTCATGTAATGTTTTACATACAATGTGTAACAATTTTTGATTTTACTCTCCTTAAGTAATTTACCTTTAATATTTGTAACTGTGTGAAATTATTATTTATTTGTTTCGTTCATTAATTTATTTGTATTTTTTTTTGTTTGTTTATTTTTTTTCTTATTTTTTATAGTTCTATTTTAGAGAATTCAGGTTCAAAGTCTAAACTCTAGAGAAATGAAATGAAAGACTGAAATGCATGTGACTAGTATGATACTTAGATGTTCAAAGTGTGTTCGTTGAATTGTGATAAATTTTGTTAATTAATGAAATGATCTAGCTGAGATAAACGTGCATACTCATACGTGTTGTAAATGTTATTAACCGTTTCTGTTTCCGTTTCATACACCACATATATACAAATATACATACTTGCAATCGATGTAGTACACATATGTACATATGTATGCTTAGCTATTAATGTCAACATAAAAGAGCATAATAAATATACATACATACGTACGTACATATACATACGTCTGTGTTAGAGTTTCTTTTTTTCCACACTTTTTGAATTCCCGCAAAAGCGGGTAAATGAAAATCATATTCCCGAAATACCCTACCCACCAAAATTTTTTTATTTCTCCAATGTAAAATGGAGAAATAAAATTTGCCATAAATATAGCGTACAATTTTATACCTTAGGCCTAGAACAGACGGTGAAACGCAACTGCAATGAAACTTCAACTTCTAGTTATTTTCGAGTTTCATTTGAGTTTATGCCATAGACTCTTTTGAGGGACCACACATGACGCGACCATTTTGAGACCGGTTTGAAATGCATTGAAAATCAGCTGAATTGAAACCGGCGTGCAGGAAACTCGTGTTTGCGTTTCATCTATATTCAAAGAAAACTGAAATGATTGTGATAATTTCATTTTATTCTGGTACAATTTAGGTTGCATTGTGGAAAACGATTGAAACCGGTTTCAAAACAATCATTTCTAAAGGGTTTCGTTGCAGTTGCATTTTACCTTTTGTTCTTAGATCTTAGATTCATCTTAGATCCCATAAAGCATATATATATATTCTGGGGTTTCAGGAATTATTTGGGTGTTAAATTGTTTCTATCTTGTTCTTCTTTTCTTTTAGGCTGTTTGAGTCTGAACTCCAAAAAGCTTAGATCCCACTATCGGCGCAATGTACCAATTTTTGTCGTATATCATGTGCCGATAGTGTGAACGGTCAACATTTTTTAATGAGCGAAAATCTATGCCGA
Organism: Pollenia labialis; assembly: GCA_949318255.1. Taxonomy (NCBI): domain Eukaryota; kingdom Metazoa; phylum Arthropoda; class Insecta; order Diptera; family Polleniidae; genus Pollenia; species Pollenia labialis. The sequence goes on along the minus strand of OX439142.1, from coordinate 26,210,345 downwards.
AATTGTGCTGACTGTGGTCTATCAAAATTAACCTTAATGCGTCGATAATGTGAACACTCTTTTGCACAATGTGGCGCAATCAAATTGTTTAGTATGTACCGATTTTAATCGGCCACTTGTGCGCCGTTCACAGTCGCCAATCAGCTCCGATACAAGGGATGGCAAAACGAAATTTTTAAATTGCACCAACAGGCTACTAAAATTTTACTTTTTTGAGCTTTATTGTACTAAAATTACATTTGTTTTATCTATTATTTATGTATTCAAACGTCAAATAGTACATTTGTACTGTTAAATGAGAGAAAACAATTCGCTTTAACCAAAACATTGCAGTTGTATCGATGTTGCCATCCCTGGTTTGTAAACAGATTACAAAAAAAGAACAAGTGCAGTTAGTTTGAATAAAATTGAATATAGTTTTATTATACATACATATGTATGTATGCATGTATATTAATGTATTATTTAAAATTGTTAGGAAACATAATGGAATATTCAGACGAAGAATTTTGCGAATTTTTAAAGTAAAATTATGTCTGCCACCAAGCAAATAAACCAAAACATATTATTTAATTTGACGAAATAGAACAATAGCACCATTTGTGACGATTTTTATCGTGCAATATCGGCGCAAATTTAAAAACATTGCACAATTTATTCTTAGGTGGTCCCATTATCGTAGCACAAAATGATGAAATTTTTTTCGGTTCATATCGGCCAAAACCCAATTGCGACAATAATCGGTACAATGCGGTCACACTATCGTGCTATTTGGGCAAATTAAATCATATGTTTTTGTTTATTTGCTTGTTGGCAGACATAACACATGATCTTGGCGGCAAATTTACATCGCCAACACGTGAGATAACACGGCCAGTGAATTTGTCGCGCAAAAGAGCAATTGTTTCGTTAGCTGTGTGACAAGTGGCACCGTCCTGTTGGAACCACTATCGTCCACATCCATATCATCGAATTCGGGCCATAAAAAGTTCGTTATCATCTCACGACAGCGAACACCATTCACAGTAGCTGCCTAACCGGCCTCATTTTGGAAAAAATACGGCCCAATGTTGCCGCCATCCCATAAACCGCACCAAACAGTCACTCTTTATGGGTGCATTGGTTTTTCGACAATCACTCTTGGATTATCACTCGCCCAAATGCGGCAATTCGTCTTATTGACGAATCCACTGAGGGGAAAATTTTCCTCATCACTTTTCATAATAAGCCTGAATAACTTTAACGCGTTGCTCGATTGTCTATCTATCTATGGTTCAAATTGAGTTAGTTTGAAATTGAGAAATGTCAAATGAAATGCAGAAATAACTTGACGTTTAGGTGTGATTCATATACAACATCGGCCCTTGTTATATACATATTATATAATTATATAATTTACCTACTGCCTCATGTTAAGACCACTCTCGATGAGTGCCCCGGTAGACTAGCTGGTAGCGAGCTAGTCTATCAGCGCCGGGGTTGCGGGTTCGATTCCCGCCAGAGACTCTGGTTTCTTTCCTTCAGACAAGCATAAAGCTTCGCGGGATATACTTAGGAAATTAAAAAAAAAAAAAAAAATTGTTGGTATTGCTAAAAGCAAAATGAATAATGCTTTTGTGGTGCAATTTTCCATAATCTACTTCCAAAAGACTCGAAATCTCCCAAAATGCCTCTAAAACAATATCTCGGAGAACACTCTTCTACACTCTTAACCACAAAACTTAATAATATTGCTGTAAAATTAGCCCAGTACGGGTTGCTAAGGCAAGAATTTCGTAAAGATAGATTTATAGTTTACCATAGGCCCTATAAAAAGCCCATTCTCAAAAATAAGCTACGCAACCTTTTCAATTGTCATAAAATTATGTAGGTTGGATAAAACAACTAAAGACACGAGTCACTAAAGTTTTTCTTCAAAATTTCCTAGGAATCCCGCAAATAATTCCCGGGAACGCGGGAATTGAAAACAATTGAAAATCCCAGGAATTCTCGGGAAGGGAAATTCCCGAAACAAACTCTAGTCTGCATGTACATATGTATGCATTTATCTTCATCTACATACTATGTACATATGTATGTACATATACATACATATGTACAATGTACATTGTACGTATGTACATATTTGGATTTTCTTATGCTTAAAATGCCTGACAAATAAATAAGCACATGCAAATTATATGTGGCTATGTGTATGTGTGTGCGTTTGACATTTCGGATTTCGTATGTATGTATGTGTGTATATGATGCCATCATTGATTTTGTAAGTAGACCTTTTTGTGTCTGTTTTCGTAAGTATGTTTTAACGTATGTAGCAGTTGTATTCATCTTATCATTGTTGTTATTTCTTTACGCTTATTATCGTATAATGCTATTTATTATTCATTTTTATTTGGTATTCAAATTATATCTTTACATTTGTACATAATTTAGTTTTATTTCTTTATTTTATTTTCATTTTATATGGTATGTGTCTGGCTTTATTATGGTTTAAATATTATAATAATACAAACATTAACTGCAATATTATCTAATTGTTAAAATTACCTTTTTATTGAAAAAAAAAACTACAGGACGCGATCTAATCAACGCTGGATGAAACTGCGAACTACTGTACAAATATCATCAGCTATACAAAAGAAACCACCGCTAAAGAGGGAAGACTCATTTCTTAAAAGATTTTCAACACGACAAATACCAGAAGCTCAAGTAAGTTTGCTCAATTTGACATTCTGTCATTTATAATTGGGGAAAGGGTCCTTTATTTCTTGTCTAAAGCGAATTAGGGACCTAATGATGGCCTTGCAATATCGAATGCTATTACTTTATTTGAATTTTTTTTAGTGCTAATCATGATTTAAATCATTTTACTATTTTGGTACTATTTGATCAAGGGCTATGGAGTCGTCAAGAAATAGTTTTAATTTCGAGTCCAACCGCTAAAATTAAGTACGACTCCGATTCTAACTCCGACTCCTATTAAATATAACCTTGATACTAAATGTAAATGAGACTGTTCCTAATTTGGATTTAAACTTTTGTTTTAAATGCAGTATCTTTTAAAATGTTTAATTATAGCAAGCAAATGATTCTGTTAAAATTTAAAATATTTCGATATTTTAATTCTAAAACTTGCCGCATTGAGCTTTAGTATCGTTATTTACATATGAGTAGGTGAGATGCAAAACTCGTTCGTTGCACTTTATTCGAACTTTGTGAATAATAAACGAATAGCGGGCGCTATTGCTTGATTAAATGGACCAAATTACAGTTGAAAAATTGAAACCAACTAAAATATAGAATAATAATAGATTTAGTTTTGGAATGAACGAGTTTTGCTACGAATTTTCAAAAAAAATTTCTGTAGGGGAGAGATTAACTACACCAATTCACATTTTTTCAAAATATGTTTTTTATACTGTTGGAATCAGAATCTTTTCCTCTTTCGATGGGTGGATTCCAATAAGTCCTACCTAATTTAGTTTTCGAGATAAAAAAAAAGTTGAAAATAACACCAAGTCCAACTTGCTTGGATGTAAAGGGCATCAAGTGTACTTTGTGTTGTGCTAAGAGGCAAAGAACATCAAAAGACCTTTTTTGTAAATTGTGAAGTGAGCTCTTTTGTTTTTAATATAGATACATTGAAATACTGCCATATTCACTTTATTTTATTTATTAAGTTAACTATTTTGACCAACTTTGTAAATCATTCCCAGGAAAATTATATATATTTTTATTTAAACATGTAGAATCGCCTTCAGTTCAAACTTGTAGAATTTGTATAACACATTTTTAAGAGAAAAGTAATTTAGAAAAAAAATTTGCAAGCCTTCCATTATTTTTGGAAAATATCAGACCCTTTGTTGTTGGGCTTGGTGCTGTTTGTCTCAAGAGATTGAATAAGTAGGGTTAAGTTATCTTATATGACGTAATTTTAAAGGATATCATCGACATACAAAACATATTAAAGTCATATAAATTTCCAAAGTAATTGTTGGGAATGGAAAATTTTAAATAAGATTTTGTTTGTCGTGCTTAATTCCCAATCTTTATTATTTGATAAAAACACTGAAATTAATTGTTGATGGGATAAGCTATTCCTATGCGCATTTTACTGGTTGCTTAGGCCAGATCATCAGGAAACATCATCCAAAGATTTTAGAAAAACTAGCGATATTATACAAATAAAACTGTTAAGCGAATAAGAATTATAAGCAACAATTTTGCTTGTTACAATATCAAAGCTTAAACAAAAACAACAACAATAAACAGTGAGTTCATCTCTGCTTACATTCCCCACTACAATTGATTGCAATTCTCCCAAAATTAATTGTAGTTGTAAGTAGGTTAAGAAAAAAACAAAATAAAAACAAAAACAACTTGCTTTATTGTTTTCGCACAAAATAAAGCATGCTGCCAGTTTAGTTTTTTTAGGCCGAGCACTTGCCAGTTTATTATCCCAGTATTTTTTGGGAATACAAAATTTTACTTAAGATTTTTGTTGATCGTGCTTAATTTCCTATTTTTTTTTTTGCTAAAAACTTTTGAAATTTATTGTTGATGGGGATATTTCAGTGTTTTTATCAAAAATTAAAAATTTGGAATTAAGAACGACAAAGAAAATCTTAGCCATATAAAATATTTAAAAAAAGGCAAATGTTTAATTCTTAATAGAAGCATTTGTACAAGGCCCATCTATCAGGTCTGCTTACTTGTACAAAAACAAAAAATGATTCTTTTTAGTTGTCAAAAATTTACTACCACATATACAAAGCAAAGGGGAAAAACGTGTATGTGTGACATACCATAAACGTAAACAAACGTATACATGCACATGTAAGCAAAATGTAAACAACTTTTGACAACTAAAAAGAACATAAACAATGATCATCAGGCTTCTTGCACAGACCTTTTCAATGGGCCTTGCATTTGTAATTTTCATCATGTTTACGCAGTCTACTGTAAAATTTTCAAAATGTGGCTTGGTGGAGTTTACAAAAAAAACAAATAAATTGAAGTGTTTTTCTTCGGTGTACTGATCATTATTTTTTCCGATCCATAATCAATATTATTATTGTCAAAGACCGAAATATAAAACTGCAAGTCTGTATTTTATCTTAAATTTGCCCCAAGAAAGTAGATAAAAAAATTCTCAAATCCTTCTTCGGGTTTTTTTTTCATTATTCGCTTTGAAGGTTGAAATTAAACATGTAATTCGCTAAGTGCTTTTACCACAGGAGCAACTGCAAATTTCCATCCATTGATATGAGCATCGCTACCAAAATACTTTTCAATATACGATTAATAAAAAACAAATATGTCAAAGCGAAATTGTTTTAAATTCCCTAATTTGACTCTATTTCATCAAGGATATGTTGGCGTACTTCAAACAGAAAGATTAAAACAGTGAACCAGCGACGTTTTGTTACAGAAACTCCAAGGAGATGGTTTTAAAAATGTCTGGTGAGCGGAACGAAACCAACTGCAATTTTAGGTCATATAAAAACATAGAAAAGGACATGCTTCGATACAATCTTTATATTTATTCTTATTAAGTGCTAAAAGATCTGTCTGAGTGCCCTGGTTGGGCAGCTGGTAGTGAGCTAGTCTATCGGCGCCGGGATTGCGGGTTTGATTCCCACAATAGACTCTGGTTTCTTTCTTTCCTGCAGACAAGCGAAGAGCTTCGCGGGATAAGCTTAGGGAATTAAAAAATGGAATTTTTCCTTAAGGCCAGTAATTCAACACCCTATTCAGTCGTAGCTGACAACAGATTTTGCATAAATTTGTTATGTCAAAGAGAATTCTGTCAGATTTTCGTGTCAAAGAATCGTACGAATGTTAAGGAATCCCGGCCTTATCACAAACAGAATAAAAGTCACTATGTGACGGAACATCGCCTTAAGGCAGAGTTAGTCTTTACTTTCTGTTCTGTTACGAATTAGCTGATTTGTTTTGTTATTAAAAAACCTGTGAAATTGATTAGTTTTTCTGTTCTGTTACGGTCCAATCTGTAATATTAAAAACTTGTGTAGTAATTGTAAGTGACAGCAACAGAAAGTAAAGACTAACTGAGCCTTAAGGCCATGTCAGATAAAACTTCTTCGCTTTGCGTGACGTTTCTTACTTTGACAGAAAAGCGTAACGCAAAATGTGTATGTCACAAAAAACACTTTGACAACACACACGAATTGTTTGTTAAAAAAAAATTATACTAGCAGACTGTCAAAGCGCGCAAAAAGATGAGAGTTGCCTAACTTTTCGTTTCACTCTGCGTTAAAAGTTCTTTATGTGACATGTTTCGTATAAGTATGAATATTTCATCTTGGATGTCAAAGCGAATCTCTAACGCAACGCGAAGCAAAAGTTTTATCTGACATGACCTTTAAAGCTGAAGAACCACACCCCGCATTCTATCTTTTTATGTATCTAACAAAAAAATGTAGAATAAGTGTAATTTTATGTGACAAGTTTGACATAAAATCGTATATAATGCAGATATGTATGCACATAATAAATACGTATTTTGGTCTTTAAATACATTCCAAAAATGTATTTTGTATTTGGAATACCTGTCGCTGAAGTATTATTTATTTCAAATACATTTGCTCGCAAAATACATTTTCACAAAAGGCATTTACTATTAATAAATATCAAATAAGTTGGCTCATACATTAAGTTTTTTTAACACTAAATGTAGAAGTACATAACACGCGTTCATTCGTCGACGTTTGTCGTGCTTTTAAAAACTTTAGCGCATAAAAATTGCAAGTTACACAACACGCGTTTCAAAAGCCGTTCTTGTCAGCTGTTTTTTATTTGTTTACTTATGTGTGCATTGAAAACGAATTCGAAAGTATGCCAAGATTTATTTATTTTATTGAATTTATTCTTTTTATATAAATATTGTTTTTAAAGCTCTTCAATTAATTTTTCTTTCACGATTCGCAAATTTGTAAAATTTTTTTATATTGTCAGCTGATTACTTGTCAAAAATTTACAACGCGTTAAAAAGCTCAAAGTTAACCAATTTTCTGACGCTAACGCGTCAATATATTTTGCATGTAGCTTGTTCTATTAAATTACACTAGTTTAACTTTTTTTGACAGAAGTCTACAGAGGGCGCGCGCACTAACGCGTGTTATGTACTTCTATCTTAACGGACATAAATAATTTCAGAGAAAGTTCTCGTATTAGAAAAATTCCCCATTTGCTATTTGCTAATGTACTTTTTTGTTTAAGACCCAAATCCGCCGTGGTTTTAATAGACTGTATTGGGTACAAGTGTTTTTGCCATGTCCCACAAGATTAAACTCTCCAAAGTGCCCCGGTAGGCTAGCTGGTAGTGAGCTAGTCTAGCAGCGCCGGGGTTGCGGGTTCGATTCCCGCCAGAGAATCTGGTTCCTGCAGATAAGCGTAGAGCTTCGCGGGATTAGCTTAGCGAATTAAAAAAAAAAAAAAAAAATAATCCAGCTTAGGATTACAAAGGAGTAGTTTTAAAACTACTCCATGGTATACTTAAGAGGATTAGTTTTGAAGTCGTTTAAACGCAAAAACATGTCGTTAAAAAACGACGACATGTTGTCTTACTAATAACACTTTTTAACAATGACATGGCCCATGTTTGCATAACATTGGACCAGTCCATATGTATTTGCAGGGTACTAATAATCAGCTCAATAACAACTTTTTAGTTGTATTATTTTCAGTACTGAATATTTACTTTCCGGTAACGTTCCCAATAAATACTTATAAGGTCTATTAACTAGTGACTTTTTGACTTCTAGTAGGTGTATTGAATTCTGCGAACACCTCGAATAAAAATAAGCAGTAATTCAGCCGAAAAACAAAGTAGTGCTTATTTTTCTCCATTAATACTTGCTAACTTACCAGGTAAGTAAAGTTTTTGCTGGGTGGTTATCAGAAATATTTAGGACAGGTGGGAGGAAAAGTGTTCAAAATCTTGCATATTTTGCCTCAGAGGAATATTAAATAAAAAAACGTATTGTCCTATGAGAAGAGGCTGCTTTTCTAGTGCTAAATGTTGTTTTTTAAGCCCAAAAAAATTTAAAACTGTTAAAAACAACACAACAAATTAAATATTTATTTGTAAATTCAAAATTTTGTATTCCCAAAAATTACTTTGATAATAAACTGGCAAGTGCACGGCTTTAAAACGAAACTGGCAAACAAAAATCGAAAGGTTAATACATTTTGGACGCCTAATGTTGTTGTTTTTTTTCAAAGAAGCTAAACATGAGCCGTACGCCTTTGAAATCACGAAGTCAAATTGTTGACTGATTATAAGAGGAAATTTGGATAACGTGGCAGCGTTGTTCAAGCGTTAATCGAAGGGCTCAGTTGGGCGAACGTTGCTGTACCGTATATGTACTGTATCCATCAGCTGTTCGCTTTTTGTTGAAAACCAATACAAAAGCTTAACCGAAATGCAATGTACCGTAGTTGCAACGTACTATTCTGTATAAATAAAATTTCATACCGTTGTTACGTGACATTCGTAAAACAGTGATGGGCGGCTTGTATGTTACATGGCATGCGGGTATTTTTGCTCTTTTCTTTGGTACTTTTTTCAGTTAAGCTTTGGAATTGTGACAAAACCACTTACAATACAACATATTTTCATATAAACAAATATACATTTGTATGTTAAGATGTATAAAATAAACAAATGCACATACACACAATGGAAATGTGAAACATATAAAAAGCTTTAATTGGTTTCAAAACCTTGTTTGGTGTATGCACATTTACAATAAATGTATGCTAAAAACATACATATATCGCTGGCTTAACATGTAAAGGATCTAAGTCCATATTTTAAAATTTTACAGGAGAGACAAAAAACAATCAAAATACATGTGATAGAACAATTTGAGAGAAATGGTTAAACAGTACTTTTAATTGGGACTTAGAGCTTTTTCTTGTGATAAATTGGACTTAGCGCTTTTGCTCATCACTACAAAACAACAACAAAAAATGAGATAACTGTAATTTTTTCTTTGCAAACAATGTATTTTTACTTATTGCACATTACTGCATTAAAATCTCAATTTCTTAAAAAAGTGGACTTAGAGCCTTTACATGTTAAGCCAGCGATATGATTAAATACAAATTTGTTTATGGTAAATCTATAGTAAGGGTCCTCATGATATCGTTTATAAGTCTCGTAATCTGTGCAAACTGTGCATTTTTACGCCCTCGTAAATGAACTGTCAAAAATTGTATGAGAATTTATTTACACAAACTTGGTAAATTTGCCCAACAATTTTGTCTCGTAAACTTGCGCTGTTCAATTGTGCATTTATACAAACAGATCTTTTAATGATTTTAACGTCGTTTTCAATGAAAAATCAAAGTGTCTATAAATCACAAACAATAAATTCTAGCAATAATTTCAGTAAATTGGTCTTTTGGCTTTCTTTGAGCATTTTTAAAAGCAAATTTCTCATACATATTAATCACAAATTTAAACACAAATTTTTATATTTTTGAATTTTAATTTTTAATTTATTTTTGTTTTGACGTTTCTTACAAACTGACATTAATTGTTTAAAATTACACAAAAGTAAAAAAAGTGGCTTCATGAAACAAGACTCGTAAGTTTGCGCATTTGCACAAATGGCAATTTTAAGCGACATCATGAGGACCCTTAGTATAAAAAATATTATTAAAAATATTAAAATACTGTTTTAATACCGTTTAAATCACTTGGTACTTTTTCTGCACACCGGCCACCATTTAAACATTTTTTAATTCTCTTCACTGTGTGTATTGTTTTATGCATACTATTGCTTTTTGTTTATGCATAGAAAAAACATATGAAACGTTTTTAAAAGTTCTATAAGTGCACTAACGTACTTACAGTTAAATTAACTTCGCTGCATGTATTTGTTATGTGTAACAAAACGCAAAAGTCATAAAAATAAAAAATTGAACTCGAGAAGATTTATGGTTTTGGTCATAACTTTTTTGTATCTGAACCGATGTTTCCGAGTTTTTCAGAAAATGTTTTTTACTAAAAATCTCCGATCCGATCTTTTAATTAAGGCGTAACCATAGGTCATATGACATTCCAAAAATTCAGGTTTTTATAAAATTTTCAATGTTTTTTTCGCCCATTTTTGGAGTATTTTGCTCATAAATTGCCCATTGTTTAACCGATTTGAAAGTTTTATATACCGACGTGTTAAGGAAGAATTTAATTAATTAATTTTTGGGATTTCAGTACTTTGGACATAACTCAGCCATTTATTAACCGATTCGACAGATTTACATACCGACGTCTTTAAGAATTTGCTATTTACTTTTGTGATAAAACTTGATTCGGGAAGATCTATGGTTCCCGAAAATGGGTATTTTTCAAAAAAAAATATGTTGTTCTAAAGATTTCCGTTCTTTTGATATATTAGGCGTATCTTTCGGACATATGGTAGCCCTAAAATTTCCACGCCCACTTTTCCAATCCCGACCATTTTTTTTTTGAAGAGGTTGTGTATTGATAACCAAGATGATTGGATCTTATTTGGAAACTTTGACCCTTTCCGTTCTGCAGAAATACAGAAAAAGAAAATAAAAAAAACATCAACAACAAGGGATTTTTGGGTAAAATTAGAGGCAGTCGTGGTTTTTTGCTCATATCTCCGTCATTTTTGGACCGATCTGGCTGAATTTCGATAACAAACTTAAACGGAGTATATGTGACATAAAAAATATGCCAACCTAGTCCCCATCATTTCAGGGGTATTCAAAACCCAGTTTCAACATGAACACGGACAGACGAACAACCGGATTTAAACTTCGCTTTCCATAAGGACCCAGAATATATATATACTTAATAGGGTGTAGGGTCAATATTTTGGAACTTACAAACGGCGTGACAAAGTTATATATGCCCTTTTACCTCCGGTGAAGATTATAAAAACCGGTACTTTGTATTTCGTATTTTAAATACACGACTTGAATGTATTTTGCCCAACTTTGTATGTATTGAACTCATAAAGAAGGTTTACTTTCTACTTTTATATGCATTACGTGTGTCTTGAAAAAAGATCCGCGGTTTTTGATGGCTAATTTTAGTTTTATTTTTAATGTTATCGATAAATAGTACGTTAAATACGATAAATACGTATTAACACAACAGTTTACCAAAACCAAAAAGCTTAGTGCTTTAATTTTGAAAAGTATAAAATGCAGAGAAAGTATCAAACGCATAGAGCGCGTGGTGTGGACCTCCAGCTTTATTTCTAATTATAAACAATAATTAAGAATAAAATTTAAATAAGTTTGTATTATACGAAAATAAAAAATAAATAATTTCTCTAACGACCAATTTCACCATGTTCAGTTAAAACTAACTATTACTTTAACTTCCAGTTAACAATATGTTTTTGACAGCTATAACTTATAGTTAATAATAACTAAGCTTGGTGAAATTGGCCGCTGATTAAAGTCAAACAAGTTATCGGACCTAAATCTCAATAAACTTATTCTGCTTAGACATTTGTATTTAAATTAGTAATATGTTGATTTAAAAAAATTATTTCTTTAAAAGGAAACTGTCGAAGATACTGGATCCGAAAGTGCCTCAGGGGACGTCGATAAAACTTTTAAAAGACGCAGACGCTACCTTCAAAAGCGTCGTTCCGTAGTAAATCCAGATGAAAATTTTTACTTTTATTGGTTGATGGTACTTACAATTTGTGTTCTTTATAATTTGTGGACCTTAATTGTTCGCCAAAGTTTTCCCGAACTACAGGTGGGTACTTTTAAATATAATTTACTACCAAGGCGAATTCAATACAGGCAACGAAAACCTTCTGGTGGTTTTAACAGTTCGAACCACTTTATTTTGATTTATAATTTGCTTAGAAATGGTTGACACATACACTAAAAATGCAATGCCAAATAAAGGCTAATGTTTCTGTTGTTTTTATTTTAGCGGTGTTCAGTCTTTGAGGCAAATGGTTTGCGAACGTGCAAATGCAAAATATTGTAGCTTTTGTTTGCAATCCATCAAAAAATACACAGAATTGCAACTATCACATCATTGCTTTTGCGTAATAATAAAACTGTACAGCATTTTTCTTCATACGCGTTTGGGTTTGCATTCCTGATATTCGAACAGCTGATATTTGTAAACAATCATTTAATATCGTCAAACAAATCTACTATTTATTCGATAATATTTGCTTGTGCACTGCTTCATGGCATTTAAAACAATTTTACAAAATAATCTAACACCTTTTAGTAAAATTTCACCACCAATAATATTTTATATCAGGTGTTGCGTAATTTGCTCTGCAAAGCTGCTAGCATTGCTAAGCTGCTCGAAGGCCCAAATACGCTGATATACTCAAATATTTATCAAGCATTATGGTAGTATTAGTGAAAATGTGTTTCAATGTTTCACACCGACGATGTTGGATGGAAAATCTAAAAATTTTGATATGACGGCGAATATAACGTCCAGCACACGTACAAGATTGAATTCGCCTGCTGGACAAGCATTTGACAAGTGTTTTTGTGGCCTTAAAACACCTTTCACTGTCAAGTGCAAAATTATTGCAATTACAAACAGTTGCAATCTAAAACGCACCAAACACTGAATACCGCTATTGTTGTAGAACTGCTGCCAGCGTGTTCACGAATTCGTCTTGATTACTACGTACAAAGTATGTATAACCACTTAATATGACTCCTTAATATATTTTAAATTTTAGAAAGCAGTGCCAACATTTTGGTTTATTTGTGATACACTAACGGATATTGTATTTATTTTCGATATTTTCGTACAATTGCGAACCGGTTATTTGGAACAGGGTCTAATGGTGAGTCGAACAACTGATTGCAATAAAGCGTGTAATATTTACTTCAATTCTCTTAATTTGTTTTGTAGGTGTACGACGATAAAAAACTTATGTCACATTATGTACATTCAAGAGATTGTTGTCTGGATATTATTGCGCTTGTACCATTCGATCTTTTACAATTGAAAATGGGTTCTCAGCCGTTATTACGTTTTACTCGTTTTTTTAAGGTAATTTTAGTTGAATCAATGCAATGAATTTTTTTCATTGTGTTCATTATCGAACTAAGCAAAAAAAAAATATAAGTCTGTATTGATTTTTAAATTTAGTAAATCGAAATAAAATCTGATGTCATTAGTGCCGGTTCACTTATGTCAAGTTTGACTCGTCAGAGAGAGAGAAAAAGAAATGGCATTCTCTTTTCCCTTCTCTTCCTTAAAGCTCAAAACTTGACGAGTCACACCTGACGTGTGTAAACCGGCACTTACATAAGTATGTATACACATTTTCTAATTAATTTTTATTTTATATTCAAAAATACACAAAATTTTATTTCTTAGGTTTATAGATCGGTTCGTTTTTATTATATTGTTGAAAGCAGAACTGTTTGGCCAAATTTATGGCGCGTGGTGAATCTTATTCATATTTTATTAATACTTGCCCATTGGTTTGGATGTTTTTATTACCTTCTGTCCGAAGCCGAAGGTTTTCAGGTATGTATTTATTTTATTAAAGTAGACTAGAAATAAATTAATAAACTTTTTTATTTAGGGTGATTGGGTATATCCATACCGTCCAGGAGATTATGCCACTTTAACCAGAAAGTATTTAGGCAGTTTGTATTGGTCCACCCTGACATTGACAACAATCGGCGACCTGCCAACACCAGAAACAAATGCAGAGTAAGTTTGATTTTTTTTTATATACCTGATGATTAACTTCTATAATATTTTTTAATAACCACATAAAGTTATTGCAATTGTTTACTGGTTTATAAAACACTTTGCAAAATATCATTTTAAGTACATACAGAAAGGGTCGGGAATAGGAAAAACTTACACCTTTTTCATATTTTTATTGTTGATTCTTGTATGTTTACTCCAGCATATGAATATCGCTTATTTGCACTTCCAAATTACAAAACTGTTGGTGCTTTTAAAAATTCGTTTATTTGGACAGAGAGGCCTGGGGACTGATTCTGGCAATCGTGATCGAATCCTTTTATGATTCGAAAGCAATTTTATTTCTAATTTTTCAATTGATATTGAACGAATCGAGAAAAAATTTTGTGTTGTTAAAACTCAAATAAATGCTTTACAACACAAAAAAATAATTTTGGTTCGTTCAGTATCTGCTAAAAGAATTAGTAATCAAATTGCATTCGAATCGAAGTAGTATTCGATCACGTCTGCCAAAATTAGCCCCATGAACAATTTTCCATTTAAACCAGTGATGTCAATTATGATTGTGTTGGTGAGATTACTCTTATCTCTTACATGCCCAGCGGGCGAAATATGCGGTTGCGAGGCCTATTGCAAGGCCTTATTAAATTATTAAATTTAATTTAATTATTATGGAAATGATCATAATGCCTTTTCAAAGTATACAATCTCTTAAGTTCAAATGTTTTAAAACATAAGAGACATTGAAAATAATTAAATGCATTTTTTATCATAAAATATTTTTTATATGGCATCATTTATCTTTTTTTTTTAATAAATTCATCCGCTTGCACGTCCGTTATCGCTGTCTACAAGACTATTAAATGAAATTCTAATTTGAAGTTTACAGGTATACAAAAATAAGAAAAATATTCAAAAATAAAATGAATTACATGAGAATTATAACGTGAAAAAGTATTTTAGTAAAAAGTTAGGGTATTCATAGTGGTAAGTAAAATAGAAATGGTATTCACGGTGTTGGGTTACTCATACTTCAAACATCTGTGCATACATTTTAATTCTAGCTAATGGTATATCATAACTTTTTACAAAATACCAAATGCGCACCTGAGTTTGCCTGCAAAAATGTATAAAATCATTATAACAGGTCAAAGTTACATTAAATAAATACCATAAAGTAGTAAGGTTTACTCTTTAGACTCGGTCATATAATTGTAGCATAAAAAAGTAAGCAATAAAAATAGTGCGAAACAATAAAGTTTCATTAATACATCAATAAAACACATCTTCTTAACCAAAAATTTTACCTGCTGTCACATTTGCTTTTATGTGTAGAGGTTATTTACATATAAATTGTAGCAAAACAAGACTTTTTTAACTTGTTTTTTAAATATTTTTACCTACTTAAGAAAAGAGTTTTCAAAAAAAAAACCCACCGACGCGATTGGTACAGAAACAAAAATATTTTCACAATCACAAAATACCAACAAATTCTTGTGGCTTTTTCTTTTCTTAATAATTTCTGCATTTAGGTACGTCTTTTTAACGAAAGAAAAAGGGACCCTGTTACAGGCATCAACGAATTTTTTTCACGAACAAAACACATATCGTTAGGTTAAATGCAAAACAATTATTTTGAAAATTTGAAATTTTTGTTGATTAGGATTCACTTTACATATATATTTTTTTATAAAATTTTAAAATTCTATCTTAAAAAATAACCACAATTGCACAATTGTGCAAAGAAATGGAAATCCCTGTTTTAAAATCATTGTACAATGTCAAAAACAGAAATAAAACAAACCAAAAACATAGACAATAAATAAAATAAAAAAGATAATAAAACAAAAAAAAGATGTACCTACATACAGTTATTGTATATTTATTTATATACATAAATATATTTAGAGGCCTCAAAACAGGCCTTGCAATATTTGCGATATTTCCCGCTGAATGAGAGTGTTTCTCAGTAAACAATTATATTTTACGCTCTCAAAATAAAAGAGCGTAAGCGTACATGTGAATTAATTTGCACAATTGTGCAAGGCGCTGACATCCCTGGTTTGGAATATGTACAATGTACATTAGGGTTACCAGACGGCCTGCAATGGCCTGAATCGTCCAGTTTTTTGGGTGTTGTCCAGGTTCCAGTTAAAATGCAATTTATCCAGTTAAAAAACTTTATTTGAGTTTGAAAAATTACTTTTTTATTAATAAATTATTTTGTATAGAACTAAATCTGATACTAAGCAAAAATTGTAAGGAAAACATTTCTAATTTGCCAATTAATGAGATAGAGGTTGAGTTGTAAACCATAATGGGGGCAGAAATTCTAGTTCAAATATATACACGTATATATTTTAAAGAAAAGTTAGACTTGTAAACCAAAATACTTAGGCCCTAATTGTGTGAAACGCAAACGCAACGCCAAAAATTACATTGAAAGCAAAACAAACTCAAAAATACTTCATACAGAATTGCAATCAATTGTAGTGGGGAATGTAAGGAGAGATAAACTCACTGTTTATTGTTGATGATTTTGTTTAAACTTTGATATTGTTACAAATAGAACTGTTTCTGTAATTCTTATACGCTTAACAGTTTTATTTGGTTTAATATCTTTAGTTTTAGCTTATCCCATCAACAATAAATTTCAGTGTTTTTATCAAATAATAAAAATTGGGAATTAAGCACGAATAACAAAATCATTTAAATTAAATTTTGTATTCCCACGAAAATTATTTTGATAATTTTTTATATTTTTTTTATTATACGAAAGCTCTTGAAAATGTCTGGCTTTATGAATTTTAAAACTGTTTCTTATTTTTTGGCCGTAGTCCTTTTCAGTAAACCCTTCGCACTTGATGGCTTCTGTTACCGAATATTTCCTTATTTAAAAACTTAAAATCTTTAAATGACTTCTTATTTTGCGAGCCACCAAATTCAGATCAATAATTTAAGCAAAATTGTCTGTTAGCCTCCTGCCGAAATTATAATTTTTAAAAATATTAACCTGAAAAAGCATAACTATTAGAAAGGTAAACATATAATATGTTAAGTAATCT
The DNA here is from genome assembly GCA_949318255.1 of Pollenia labialis. NCBI lineage: Eukaryota > Metazoa > Arthropoda > Insecta > Diptera > Polleniidae > Pollenia > Pollenia labialis. Next base: position 26,193,551 of record OX439142.1, on the reverse strand, counting down.
TACATATTTTTCAATATCTTGTTGTTCAATAACCGTAATTTCAACAAATTTTTATACATTTGTTCTAACAACAATTACACTATTCGTTCACTTGCACTTTTAAACGGACTTTACATTTTGAAGTTTTACTTTAAAATTTTTAAACAACAAACTGAAAATATAACGGAACAAAAAGTAGAAGAAAACAAGCAAAATACACAATTGAAAATGTATAAAAAATATGATACATTACTAAGCCTTCCAAATCAGATGCTAGTGCGATGGCAATTTTTTAAATGCGTTTGTTTTGTTTTTAATTCCTATTTACATACTTTTATTTAAAAACGGGCTATCAATAAGACTTAAGGCCTCTAACCATAATATGCATAGCCTTGCTTAACGTACTGTCAAAATAAACAAAAAGTCTCTCAAATGTATTTAAAAAAAACAAAAATAAAATAAAAAAACATTTGATTCCGTACGGAATGTGCGATTTGATTCGCACCTTGCTTAAGCAAATGCCAGTTTCATTAAACATAGCAAAAGGTTTCCTTAAGTTCAATATGGTTTGCCTCATATAATTAACATGTATTCACACATTTGCTTAAGCCAACTCAAGCACATTACGGTTTGGCCTTTATCTGATTTGGATGCTAGTTGTATGCATGGTGAAATAAACAGGCAGCAAGACGCCAGATGACGATTTTTTGCTCTTGCATTGTTTGTCTAGGTGTATGTCAAAGTTTTTTTTTATGTTTACAAAAAGTCCACGTTTTGTGATTATTGTATTTTAATAAAGTTTTTGATAATTTTAAATTAAAAAAATAAGATATTGACCATAATTCAATAAAAATTGGATTAAATGTAATAATAAAATGGCATAATTTTAAATAATCTTAAAGACTGCTGGTTCCATTACACTAATTTGTGGACATTAAAACAGAAAATCAATGTCAGTTTTCTTGTTTTTTCGAAAAATGGAGTTTTTCCGAAAAAATTTTTTTTTTTATTATAAAATTTTCGGAATTAAAGGAACTTAAGTAATGATTTGTGGAAAAGCATTAACTATTTGACTCGGCATGTTAATTTACCCGGTTTTTTTTTCAACGAAAAAATGGAGTACCAAGTTTTTCCAAAAATTATTTTTGCCTTTAATGCTTATATGTCTAAAACTAGCATTTATTTCTCTTTTTCTTTCGTGGACACATGTTTTTATATGCCAAAGTTTATGTTTCTAGATTAAAAAACGACTAGTTGTAAAGCAAAAAAGTACCAAACAGTTATTCTGATCTGCTCAGGACAGTGCATGTTTAATTTTATGTTTCTAGGTCCAAAACTAACGAAAATTAAAAAAATACAAGTTAATGAACATAAAAGTACCAAAAAATCATTCACAGGTACTTATACACTCAGGACGTTACATGATTAATTTTATGTTTAAAGGTAAAATGTTAACCATAGTTGAAGGAAATACCAATTGTAAAACAAAAAGCTAAAGAAAGGAATTTAGTTTCCCGTAATTCCCCCTGTTTGGTCCTATTTTCTCCCCCATTTCAATATCAGAAATTGCAATATTGCAGTAGAAGCCCAAAAATAACCGTTCGAATTTCGAAAAAGTAACGAATTCGTATTTGGACTTTTTAGATAAGTTTCGAATGTAATATAAACTGTATTTCTAAGTTTGAAAGATAGATGGGGCGACAAAAATGTTCCAAAGTAGAGGTTTACTCCGTTTACTACTTAAAAGGCGGAATTTCAAAAAAGTACCAGGCACTTGACCGCTTACCTTTCTAAAGAACAACGATAAGTATTAAAATTTTGTTTTTAATCTCTTTAAGTTCTTGTTATATGAGGTTACCGAATTAACTTTTCTTTCCTCTCATTAGAAAGCGACACATCTCATGACGTCAGGAACGTGTTGGTCAACCTTGAAAACGCGCGTAGGTCGTCCCTACCTCTTGTTTTGTGAAGTTGGTTTTTACTGTTCCCTTTACCTTACTGGACCCTTTCTCAATGCGCTGTCACATACATAGATTACCCGAGTTTTTTGTCTATTTTTTTGCATAAACTTAATTAAAAGGTTTACCCTTTTTGATTTTATGAAATTCATAGGCCAGTTTTTGGAACGTGTATTAAATATCAAAATTTTAAACAAAAGGTGTTTCTTTAAATTTGTATACTAATCTTGGCAATAAAATCGTATTGTGGTTGTTTAGTTTAGCTGGCCAAAAACACTGTCTTATCCTTGCAACAGAAAAAAAAAAATTATATTGGTTTAGTCGAAAGGTTTTTCGAAGTAACTGTACCACATAGGGTACGGTAGATCTATGTGGGTTAAAAACTAAAACTCGATAAGATTTCGGATGTTTGGCGGTCGTATTCTATAAATAAAGAACTTCAGAAATGATATAATATGCATATAAAGAATAGAGAGAAAAGAGCTTGTGACCCGAATTTGTTCTATTTCGATCTTTCTCTATTAGTTGTCGTTTTAAACTTCTAAATTCTCCGTTTTTTTAAACATTATTACCTTGTTTTTCAAAAAATGCCTGGAGTTATCTAGTTTTTACAAAAAAATTGGTATGTATTTTTCTGATTTTTGTTTTTCAAATAACTTCTAAATGAAAAACTATATCAAAATTTCGATCTGACTGAGTGATAGTTAATGAAACACGCCTTCAATTTTTGCCAAATATTGGAGTTAACAAGTTTTTCCATACGGCCCGGGCTTTGGTACCAAATATTTCAGAAGAAAAAAAATCTAAAATATGCATTAGGGACAAAAATGGCTCAATACTTTTTTAAACGGTTAAAACGCAGATTCATATCAAGAAATATACCACATCAAAGCCTGTTGGGAATTTAAATATCCATGCCCTATCCCAGGTGTGGAAAGGGGTACTCTAAGCAACTTCTACGGGCCTTCTGGTACATATTTAAAAAACTTCATTAAAATAGTACGAGAGGAAAGATTGTCAGGTACGAACCTCATAACATAATTTTGTGTTGCAAGGTGCATACTTGCTTTCTCATTATATGGTCGCCTAAAAAACACCAACAACTGAATAAATTTAAAAAAAAACATCCGCTAAATAAAATTACATTTAAATTTAAGAAAATTTTTTTATATATTTTTTTTTGTGTTGTACAATTTAATGACTTAATTTTCATTATTCTCGCAATTAAAATTTAAGAATAAATTTTTCGGTGGACGGCCCAAGATCAATTCCTAGACGTGGAATCAAATCCAGATTACTTCAGTTTGGTTCAAGTTACGGGTATGCAAATGATTTATTTAACATTCAAATATATTCTTGGAATAAATATCAATATGCGTTAGGGCTGTCCGCCAATTGACGGGATTCTTAATGTATTTTTTCTTTTTAAATGAACGTGGAGTTTTTAAGTCTTTAAACACTGCAAAACATAAATAGAAATCAAAGTTTTCGAAAAGTATTGAGACAGCCTTTAACAATTAATGATATTAATTTCAATGAATTAATTTTTTTTTAATTTGTGCGAATTATTTTTATGTTTTTGTTGCAAATTCTTAAAATGTTAAAATGTAAAGCAGTTAAATTTTTCGAAAACTTTGATTAAACTAAAAAAAAAAAATTCGAATTCCTGTATTGAGTATTTGCATAACAATTTTCTGTTTTCAGATACATTTTTACAATTGTGAGTTATTTGATCGGCGTTTTTATATTTGCTACGATCGTTGGGCAGGTTGGTAATGTTATAACCAATCGTAATGCAAATCGTTTGGAGTTTGAACGTCTTTTAGACGGTGCCAAAACCTACATGCGGCATCATAAGGTTAGATCATTTTCCAATAAATAATATTTTTATATTCAATTTATTTATTTTTCAATTAAGGTGCCTGGAGGAATGAAGCGTCGTGTTTTACGTTGGTATGATTACAGCTGGTCAAGAGGACGGATACAAGGTGGCGGCGATATTAACACTGCTTTAGGGCTTTTGCCCGATAAACTAAAAACGGAACTAGCTTTACATGTAAATCTAAGTGTTTTGAAAAAAGTAACAATTTTCCAAGAATGCCAGCCCGAATTCCTTCACGATTTGGTTTTGAAAATGAAGGCGTACATATTTACACCAGGGGACTCGATATGCCGTAAAGGAGAGGTGGCCCGCGAAATGTTTATAATTGCCGATGGCATTTTAGAAGTTTTAAGCGAGACCGGAAAAGTCCTTACTACAATGAAAGCGGGAGATTTTTTCGGTGAAATTGGTATTCTCAACTTGGATGGCTTAAACAAGTATTTTATTTAAAAAAAAAACTCCTAATGAAATAATATTAATTCAATTCTTGTAAATTCTAGACGAACTGCTGACGTTCGATCAGTTGGATATTCGGAATTGTTTTCTCTCTCTCGGGAAGATGTACTTGCTGCAATGAAAGACTACCCTGAAGCACAGGAAATCCTACAGACTCTTGGTAGAAAGCGTCTTATGGAAGTAAGGTGTGTCAACAAAAAGTATGCTAAGGCACAGGCCGATAAAGAAGCTGAAAGCCACCAAGCAGCTCACCACCATCACAGTCATGTGAATCAAAGCGATAGCAGTGAAAACAGTACCTCAAAGAAAATTGTCGATAAATTGAGACACGACGTTAAGGGCTTCCGAAGTGTTCTTAAAAAATCACGGTATTTAGAGTATCAGTTTTAAAATATGCTGTCGATTTTAGCTGCTTGATTCATATGATGTCACTTTCGGAGCTCGTCTTAAGAAAATTTCTTAAAATATTGTCATAAAAAATAACGTATAGTTTTTCAGAGCTCCATTAACTCATTTTGAGTCATTGTACAAAGGGACTACTATCCAGTTTTAATTCCTTGTATTTAACTTCAATTTTCTTTTATGATTTTTCCATCTCATTGGACAGGCATTTAAGGTAGACAGCGTATTTTAAGCCAAAATAAATATGTCAAAATACAATGATTTTATTAACAAATATCAGATCTAGAAGTTAATCTTAAGGCATACTCGTATGAACTTATAGATTCAACTTAAGCATTATACTTTCAAGCATTGATCGCTTTGTATATCAAGCAACGCTTTTTTGTGCACGTTAGGGTGGTTCTATCCTACCTAATTCCCCTAAAATGTGCAAATAGGCTAGAAAATGTGATTGGAAAAGTTTCAGTTCAATCTGATAATATTAACACGTGCTGCATTGAGTTTAAGTTACGAAAACAGCGTTTTTTTTGGAAAAATATTCCTAATTTGTCGTGCTTAAAATCAAAACCATTTTTTTAGGAATATAACTAAAAGAATGGTTTGATAGGAAATTTATACTTTACTAGCATTTAACCCGCTACTTCGTTAGCGTCTCCTTTTCCTTCGTGGACATATTTTTATGCCAAAGTTTATTTTTCTAGATTTTAACTTGTTTAAATTCTAGCATTTAACCCGCTCCTTTATAGTCGGGCCTTTTCTTTCATGAACATATTTATAGGCCAAAGTTTATGTTCATAGGTTTTAACAAAAAAGTTCCAAAATTTTTCATCTCATAGGTTGATATTTACACAGGACTTTGCACTTATAATTTTGTGTTTCTAAGTTCAATATTATAAAAAATTCAAAAAGTACCACTCGTAGAACACAAAAGCAAATGAAAGAAAGTTAACTCCCACTGGAGCATAGGGCGCCTATTTGCTTTTTTTATTTAATGCAAAAAAATAAATATTAAATTAAAAAAGAACCAGTTTATTTTAAAAAAGTACCAGTTAGAGAACGAAAAAGTACCGAAAAATTCTTCTTACAGATTCTCATTCACTTAGGAACTTGCATGTTTAATTTTATGTTTCTAAATACAATAAATAAGGAAATTGAAAAGGTACCAGTTAAACACTCAGGACCTTGCATGTTTAATTTTATCTTTCTAGGTCCAACGGATATTCAAAAAGTACCAGTTAATGAACAAAAAGTACCACAAACTTCCCCTTATAGATTCTTATCCATCCATTTTATCCATTTTATGTTTCTAAGTCCAATAATAACGCATATTCAAAATGTACCAGTTAATGAACAAAAAAGTACCAAAAACTTCCCCTTATAGATTCTTATCCAATCAGGAAATTCAAAAAGTACCAGTTAATGACCAAAAAGTACCACAAACTTCCCTCTTATAGAATCTTATCCACTCAGGACATTGCATCTTGAATTTTATGTTTCTAAGTCCAATAATAACGCATATTCAAAAAGTACCAGTTAATGAACAAAAAAGTACCAAAAACTTCCCCTTATAGATTCTTATCCACTCAGGACACTGCATCTTGAATTTTATGTTTCTAGGTCCAATACCAACGGAAATTCAAAAAGTACCAGTTAATGAACAAAAAGTACCACAAACTTCCCTCTGATAGATTCTTATCCACTCAGGACATTGCATCCTAAATTTTATGTTTCTAAGTCCAATAATAACGCATATTCAAAAAGTACCAGTTAATGAACAAAAAAGTACCAAAAACTTCCCCTTATAGATTCTTATCCACTCAGGACACTGCATCTTGAATTTTATGTTTCTTATATATATAGATTAATTTTTCTTTCTAAAACTGATAGCTTTAGTTGCATTTATCGTTTACATATTCGGGTCGTAGTGAATATTAAATATTAATTTTCACGCAAAGGTTACACAGGGTCTCCACCTGAGATAAGATAAAAGATTTTTAAAACAACAAACGCCAAATTTTATCGCAGAGAGTATTATCTTACGTGCGGGCTCTCAAATAGTGTTAGTATTAATCAGTGTTGCCAGTGGAATTTGGAGAAAGATACATTTTACTTTCCAAAAAGATGCGCTTTTTCCAAAAAAGATACATTTTGAAAAAAATTTGAAAATCCATTTTAATGTTTAATATTTATTAACATATACATATGTATTTGGATGTAATTAATGTACGAGTTAAGCCGTTTAAATAAAAAAGATGTTCATATTTCCTCAAAACAACTTCGCACTACTAGTAATCATCGATTTAGGTTGATCGTATGTTGAGACGTCCTTAATATTTTCTTCACCATTATAATAACTGCAATTTTATTAATATTGAGTCGGTTACGATGGTCAGTCTTAATAAGTTTTAGTTGGATACAAATTCTCTCCACACATGCATTCGAAGAAGGAAGTACAAATGTTAAACAAACAACTGTTTTCAAATTTTTAAATGTTGGCTCATTAACAGCATTTTTTAAATTAAACACTTTTTCCCAATACTCATCAGCGGCCATGTCACTGTTAAACCTTAGAGACGGAAAGTTTAATATTTTATTTCTGTACATTTTGCGTACAAATTCAAAAGGTACGAAAAATAAATGCATCAAAAGATACGAGAAATGTATCTTTCGAATTCCTAATGGCATCACTGGTATTAATATTATAATAAATGTTATGAGAAATCTTATAACAACTATCTTATAAGACCGAGCTGTCAAATTACACATACATATGTACATATAAAACAATAATAAGACGCTATCATTAAAGTGTTTAATTTTTTAGTGCAAAATATTGTTTAAAAAAACAGTATTTTAAGCTAAAAAAAACCTAAAAAAATTCAAAAAACGACACAAGTTTACTATACGAGAGTCAGTCAATTATGAAATCTTAAAAGCACTGCTGCCAGCTTTTTTTTAACACTTCCCACCAAATCGAACTTCGAAACCGCTAAATATTTAATTTAGTGGGAATTTTCTTCAAAATACCGCTAAAACCTAAACAGTTTTTAAAGCTGTATATAAATCTAGATATAAGCTGTTTTTAAATTTTATATGACTCTCAAATACGTTACAGTCTAATACCGTGTTCAGATATACCTTTTTTATTGAGTCAATATTCGGTTTATTGGCATACATATCTTTTTGTTCACATATACACAATTTAGCTTACCCGGCGTTTCCACATGCAAGTACAAGTTCGAAAAACTCAATACACTCACACTTTTTCACTAACATTCACACAATTTTTGTATTTGCAGCCAATCGGCTGTTTCCTCGATTTTTCGTTGATAATACGTATACACTACTTGCAAGTAATTACTTGCATGTGGAAACGCCGGGTAACTCAATTAGCGTTTGACAGTTAAAAACATTGTTTGTATTACTTCAAAATTCAACTTGAACAAAAATGCACATGTATAAGTAAAATGTAAACAACTTTGACATATTAAGGGATTAACATCTGTCTTTTGCGCCGACCTAAGGGATGGGCCTTTGTTTTGTTGTAATTTCAGTTGCCAAATCTCAAAACACTTTTCTTAGTAATAAGTTGTGTGTTGCTCACTAAACACACTTGTGACAGTGTCGCATTTTAATTTTACTCAATACTTATAACAATTTCGTATTAATTGAGTAATAACTAAATTGTAATTTTGTATGGATAATTGAGCTCAATAATGGCATTTATTGCGCTAAAACTCAATTAAGATGCATATCTGAACACGATATAAGGTTTTCAACTTCCCTATCTATTTTATTTATGTTAGGCGTACCAAAGTGTTATGGTCAGATCTTCGCGACAGTATGATTTTTAGTCATATACAATGAATTTGTGCATTTCGCCAATAGTTATGCTATTTTTTTTGTAAAAAAAAGATACATTTTCAGGGTTCACTTGAAATTTGTGCTTTGTTGTGATACAGACGTGTATTATTAAACCCGCATACTATTTGAATTAATTAAATTTGATTTTTTTTTTAATTTAAAATAAACATTCCGCGAATGAACGCAAAATACATAAATAATTTTTAAATAAATTATTTAGCATAAAAGTGATCAATTAATAAAAACGAAAAATTAATAAAGATAAATAAAAAATATAAGTGAATATATGTACATACATACTTATGTATGTACATATGTAGGTATACATAATGTTGGAAAAACATTTTAATTTTGTAAAGAACAAAATAAAAAAAAAATAACAAAAATATTAAAAGCACAAAGTTACGGTGAAAAACAAAAACAATATTTTGTATGAACAAAAACAATGAGACAACAATAAAACTCAACGAGAGAAATTGCTATGTAACAGTTCATGCAAATGAAAATAATGAAATAAATAAAACAAAACAAAACAATATTAATTACCTAACGGCTAAGCCAATTATTCGTACACGTTCCCTCTCACCCTCGGTATTTACACAAACGGTGGATAGTGACTCATTAAAAAAATAAAACTAGACCTGGTGACAAGTGTTGCCAGGCCAGAAAGTATTGCCGCGACGTCAAAAACAAATTTAGTGGGAAATGATACCATGAACTTAAACACAAATGCAATGGAAAACCCCCCTGTAAAAAGTTGTCAAAAGCCTCAAGTCCAAGTTGGTATGGACAGGTATATAACAGTCCTTAAACGGGGTCGCAGCCCTACATCTTCAGCTGTTGCTTCGGCCTCAAAAGTGCCATTTTTTGATAAAATAAATTCCCAAAATCGCTTTGCAATTCTGGAGGATGAATCTTCTGAAGTACCAAACGTAATAAAATCGTCCAAGCCTCCCCCGATATATCTTAGGGAGCATAACTCAAATGATCTAATAAAGAGTTTAATTTCGTTGATTGGTGAAAATTCTTTTTATGTAGCCGCAATAAAGCGAGATAGTATTAATGAAATGAAAATTCAAGTAAATCATGAAAATGATTTTCGCAAAATAGTTAACAAATTTGAGGCACTTAAAAAAAGTTTTTATACATACCAACTCAAGAGTAGACCCAGAGGAAATTTAAACATTCTTGGAAGAAAATGGTTTCAAGATAAAACATGTGGTAAATATTAGAAATAGGGAAAAAAATCCTCAACCACTTTTTCGTGTAGAATTAGAGCCCGGCGACATTAAGTTAAAAAAAAACGAAACGCATCCCATTTATAGTTTAAAATATATTCTATACAGAAAAATCACAATTGAGGAGCCGCACAAAAAAAATGGACCTGTTCAGTGCTTAAACTGCCAAGAATTTGGCCATACCAAGGCATACTGCTACTTACCCCCTGTAGCGTAGTATGTGGAGAACTACACGGTACAGTTTCTTGCGATAAGTCTAAAACCAACCCCAACGTAAAACAATTAAGCAACTGTGGCGGTAATCACACTGCCAATTATAGAGGATGCCCTGTATATAATATCGTTAAGCAAACGGTTGCACCGAAAACAAATACCCCTCAAATGCAGGTTGCAAACCAAGTAAACACAAATGCAATTCAAGCCCCCCAGCCTGGTAATAACAGGACCTCTTACGCTAACGTCCTAAAATCTAACCATGTGCCAATGCAAGGGGCCTCGCCAAGTAATGACGAAACTCCAGTTTCTAATTTAAGTCGCTTAGAAAAAACCATGGAAACATTAGTGCAAACAGTAAATAATTTTACGAACACAATGGATAATTTGATGCAGGAAATTCTTAGAATGCAATCAATGTTATTGCAATCCGTAACTAACAAGCCAAGAACTGTTTAAAAATTTGTTTTTGGAACGCAAACGGCATCCGCCAACATAAAAATGAATTAGAATATTTTCTTAAAAGTAAACAAATTGATGTCATGATGGTTTCTGAAACTCATTTGACCTCAAGAAATACGTTTAAAATTAATGGTTATATAATATATGATACCAAGGACCCTCGAGATAGAGCTTGTGGAGGTTCTGCCATTTTAATAAAAACCAGAGTCAAACACGACCTAATGGGTGATCATCAGATCAGATGGCCATTTTTATAAATATTTTAAATCATTACGCCAAACATACCTTCTGGGGGTCCCGACTTATAATACCGAAGGGTCGTGTTCTATTTAATACTATTTCTTAAATGGATTTGAATGTGATAGCGAGCGGACAACCAACATATTGCCCTACTGATCAGCAAAAAATACCAGATGTCATCGATTTTGGCGTGGTTAAAAACATTCCCTTAGAAACGATTTATGTTGAAGCTTCCTTAGAATTATCTTCCGACCACACACCAACAATTGTTGCTTTAATGAACCCCAATAGAATTGTATCTCCAACTGGTTACTTAGCGACGCCAGCTACACAAATCAATTGGCTAAAATATAAAAAATATCTCAGCACCCATTGCACAGAAAATATTCTGCTTAGTACACCGGAATACGTAGATCGCGCTATTCTTAATTTTGACAGTTTTCTGAAGCTAGCTGTGCAACATTCCAGTAATACCCCAAAAAAAACTAAAAATATTAAAATTTATTCCACAGATGTTGAGCGTCCCTGACTGAAAAAAGAAGAGCTCGAAAAGAGTGGCAATTACACAGATCCCCTCAACTAAAGAGTTTATTAAAAGAGTGTACAAAAAGGCTAAGAAAGATACTACAGACTCAGAAAACGGCTTCTCTGCAAAAATATCTTAAGGAACTTGATGCAACTCCGCAATCAGACTACTCATTATGGCGTGCAGCTAAAAATCTAAAAAGGCCAGTCGCCTCTAAGCCACCATTAAGAAACTTGAACGGAAGTTGGGCAAGAAATGATAGCGAAAAGGGAAATCTGTTTGTTAATCACTTAAAAAACGTATTTACCCCAAATATATCTCACGATACTGCGGTCGAGTTACCACCTGTTCCTGCTAGAGCGGCTGTTCCTCTAAGATTTGAGATAAGAGAAATCGAAAAGGCTGTTTGTGAATTAAACCCCAAAAAAGCCCCTGGTTTTGATAAGATCAGCAACAAAATGCTTTTGGAGTTACCCAGCACAGCAAAGAAAATTATTCTTTTAATTTTCAATGCTATCTTACGTCTTCAATACTATCCTCAAAAATGGAAGGTTTCCTTAGTCACCATGATACCTAAACCAGGAAAGGATCACACAAAAGTTGAGTCATATAGGCCTATAAGCTTACTTTCTAATATATCAAAGCTGTTTGAGAGGCTGTTAGTGTCAAAATTAACTCCAATTTTAAGTGAAAATAGATGAATACCTAACCACCAATTCGGCTTTAGAAGAGAACACAGCACAATTGAACAAACCCATCGTATAGTAAACGCCATAAGAAAAGCCTTTGAAGAAAGAAAATATTGTTCCGCTCTCTTCATCGATGTTTCTCAAGCTTTTGATAAAGTCTGGCATGAAGGCTTATTACATAAATTGAAGCAAAATTTTCCAGCAAACACACACAAGCTGCTAGAAAGCTACTTAGTCGGTCGTCAATTTATTATTAAAGAAGGAAAATTCTTTAGTTCACCTAAGCCAATTGGCGCTGGAGTCCCACAGGGCAGCATTCTGGGCCCCCTATTATACTTAATTTATACTTCGGACATGCCAACAAACAACTACACACAAACTTCGAAATTTGCGGACGACAAAGCTTTTCTAAGCGTGCACAAAAACCGTCATGAAGCATCACGTTACTTACAGGATCATATATTTCAACCAAAAATATGGTTAAAACAATTGAGGATAAAAGTCAATGAGCAAAAATGCGTACATATAACATTCACCTTGCGGCGGGAATCATGTCCCCCTATTAAAATCAATAATCAAATAATACCTCAAAATTCGCATGTAAAATATCTCGGTATACATTTAGATCGCCGTTTGACGTGGAAAAGCCATATAGAGGCAAAATTAACTCAAATGAAACTAAAAGCCATACAAATTCATTGGCTTATTGGAAGAAACTCTGTTCTTAGTCTCGACTCCAAACTCCTACTTTACAACTCTATCTTAAAGCCTATCTGGTGCTACGGTATTCAGTTACGGGGCACTGCCTCGGCTTCTAATATCGATAAAATTCAAAGGCGCCAAAATAAACTTCTTCGAATAATCACAGCTGCCCCTTGGTATGTAAAAAACTCAAATATTCACATGGATCTCAAAGTTCCATTAGTTAAAACTGTGATTACGAAATATGCAGTAAAATACTTAAAAAGGCTCGAATTGCATCCGAACCCACTAGCTCGAAATATTTTAAATGATAGTAGCCACACTCGCTTAAGAAGAAGAGACACTGCAGCACTTGTCCAATTAGATGAGCGATAAACACCTACATATATAAGTGAACAGAACCCGTGATGAAAAAAATTGTTTGTCTGGCACTGGCAGGACATAAAATAAAGTATTAGGTTAAGATTTGATTAATTATTGTGAGTTCATATTTACTATATGAAGATTCAATAAATAAATAATGAAAAAAAAAAAAAATTTTTCAGGGTTGTTGTTTCACGTTTTGATACAAAACTCTTTTCACTCCCAAACTGCTTAGAACAACTAGAAACAATTTGATGCCAATATTTATCTTTTTTTAACAAGCGGACATGGCTAAATGGATTTAGAATTACTTAAGGACCCAGACTATACATATATGCCATATGGTGTCTTAGATGAATATTAAAACAGTTTCACCCGGAATGACAAACTTAGTATACCCTTATTACAACTAGTTGTGGGGGAAGGTTTACCAATTCGTTTATAAAAACGCAAAAAAGTTTATAACATACATATCGTGAATAATTGTTCCCTCGCAATTATTCCCCTTTTCACATATTTGCGATCATGAAAAACTCAACTGAAAAAAGGTTATTAAAATGGGAATAATACCGTGGAAAAATGTTTACGGGAAAAAATTCCCCTTATCGTGAAAAGTTTTTTCCCTCGTAATTGGTTCACATTTCCCTTAGATTTTCTCACTTTATTTTTGTTAGGGAACAGAACATGTATGTAAGTAGTTCCTCCTATAAATCGAATATTAAGGGCTGGATCCGTTGATTTGGCACAAGCCGATATATTGGTCAACACAATGCATAACAACAGGTCGATTGCCAGCGGATTTGTGAAGCTTTCAAAAGACGTGGTGGCAGAATTTTGGGAAATATTTGACAACATAAAATTTAAAAAGTGCAAAAAACTAACGTTGTAATCAAACTATCCCTCCAATACTAAATATTTTGCTTAATTATTTTAACTTTTCTTTTAAATATATTCATACGTGTTTATTTTTGAACAAAAATTAAATTGATTTTTAATTTTTTAATCTTTCTTCTTTCTTACATTCACTGGAACTGATAGCGTGAAACATTTTTCACATGAGAATCACGATTGCTTTTTCCCTTCGAGAGGAATGAAAATTCCACTTGTTATTTACAATAGGGGTGAATATTAATATGTATTATAATATTATCCCCTACAATTTGAAATTTTTGATACTAAAATGGGGAGAAAAAATATCAAAAAGGGAAAATACGGAAAATTAAATTTCTTTCTTTGACATTTCCGTGCCGCATGTGGTAATTTTTGAATTTTCTATATATTGAACTTAGAAACATTAAATTAAAGGTGCAGGGTCCGGAGCGAATGAGAATCTTTGAGATGAAAAATTTTGGTACTTTTGTGTTCTTCAACTAGTACTTTTGGAGTTTTCGTTAATATTGGACCAAGAATCATAAATTTAAAAATGAATGAATCAGCATCTGTTATGGGGAGCTTTTTGTTACTTCTTTGTTATACAACTGGTACCTTTAAATTTAATTAATATTGGACCTTGAAACATAAAACTAAACATGCAATGTCTTGAGTTGATGAAAATCTATAAGAGTGGACTTTTTGGTACTTTTCTCTTCTGCAACTGGTATTTTTTGAATTGTTATTAGTACTAAAGCTATCAACATAAAATTCAACATGCAGAGTCCAGAGTGATTGAGAAACTTTTGAATTTATTTGTTTTTCGTTGTTATGTTTTTTAGAAAACTCTAAACGGGCTGATTAAGGTCTTGTGTTTTATGAATATAAAAAGATTTTAACATAATTTTTTCTTCCGACGTTTCGTTGGAGATTCCCAACATCTTCAGGGAGATATTTTTATTGATCTATAATCTTTTCGTCAATTGTTTTAATTTTACGATATTTTACAAATTTAGTTTTTCAATTGGTACTTTTTGCTTTCCTTTATATAATTGAACTTGCAAAATTTTATTGAGCATTCACGGACTTGAGCGAAAGAAATATTTTCATCTGTTAAAAAAGTTTTAAGCGTCCTTTAATTAAAAATATTTTAATTTACTTCAACCAAATAGGGTTATTAATTTTATTTATTTTATGATCTTTTATGATTATACGATGAAGTTTAGTCTTATAACAGGGATCTAAAAGCAAAACTTAATTTCTAAGGAGTTGATCATTTGCTTGACAAAGAAATTGATTAGTTTGTTCCTTCTCGGTCTCTAAATTTTTTTAAGAGATTTGAATTTGATACATATTTTTTAATACTGATCGTGATAAGTGGTGTGAAAATCAACATTATTTAAAAGCTAAAAAATAGGGGACGGCTTAAGAGTAGTTCATGACACAGCAGGGAGAGGAGTAAAATTAATCCAAGACTTCAACTAATCCATGACAATTGTAATGTAATGAAAAACAATCCAAAATTATCATTAACAACATTTTTTAAACTCTATCTAAAAATAGAATCTATAAAATATTTTTGAAACATGTATGGGGGATTTCATGTCAAGTGACGCAATTTTTAAATCGATGTTTTCCGAAAATTTCACCAAGGTAAGTTAGTCCTATTGGATAGTAGTTTAGATACAACTTTTTAACAAGATCGGTCAAAAAGTTTGTGAGTTAGAGGGGACCAAAGTTTGACTTGTTGGCCACACAGGTGTTCTTTCTCATCCATGTAGCTTATAACCTATTGGTGTTAGCAAAATTTGTCACAAGTAGCTTCGATAACTATTTGATCAATCTTTTGAAAAAAAAATTTTAAAATTTTGTTTTTTAAAAACCCTCGTCTGAGCCACTCGTATCCCAAAAACAAAATTAAATTAAAGGAAAAGACATCCAAATCGAAAGACATCGATTTGAAAATTGGGTCACTTGACATGAAATCCCCCATATGTATAATTGAATATTACAAGGTTCTCTAACCTTTGCATAGAAATTCATATTTAAAGATATTCACTACGTCCTGAACTGGTTAATGCTAAATGCACCAAAAATATCAGTTTTAGCCAAAAAAAAAATTAAAATAATCAAAATTAATAAAAAAAAAAGTAACGCTGTTTTTTATAACTTTTACCTCAATGCGGCACGTGTTAATGTTATCAGATCGAGCGGAAACTTTGTCAATCACATTGGCAGCACAGTTTAGGGGGTGAACCGGTGGAAAATTTAAAATTGATTTCTCCGAAGCACCTTAATGTACGCATATGTATGCGTGGGAATAAATTTCATGATTTAATACATTTTTTTCTTTCAAATCCATTTTAATCCAGTTTTCAGCTTTTTAACATATTCAAATTAAGAAAAGTTACGTTTAAATTTTAGGCGCTTTACTGCACTTCAAAAGCCAATAAAAGAACACTCAGTATCATATTAACTGTTGAAAAAGTATTTGCTCTAATCCCTAAAGATTTCTTTTCACTTTGCAGTAGCTTTTTTTTTTTTTTTTAATATGCAGTTTCTAAATGATTAATGCACTTTTAATGAAAAATCACGAAAACTAAAGATCCAAGAAGTAGTTTAATTTAGTTTATTTATGAATAAACTTTCACTGGTGGACAAAAAACAAGTCGTGAGCAAGAACTTTGTTATTTGATTTTAATTTGCTGCAGCGTGCTGAATCCAAATCAATTCACGATTGATTTCTTAACAGAAATCAGCTAACAATTCTGAGGAACACCTGCCGTTCTAAATTTTTTTAATGTGCGCAATATCTTATGAGAACCTCTCACCATGTTCACCAGACACAACAGCAAGATTTTGTAGGAAAAAATCTGAATGCGACTGAAAGGAGTGTATTTTTTAATAAAATGATGCATCCAAATTGTTGATAGTCCGTTGTAATTTGCAGCTCTTATTTTTCCAAGAAGATTGTGACATATATTTTCAAAAGCAACCATGCTCTTTTTTAAAGATTAATCTTATGGGGGTTTCAGTAAATAGGCCTTCCTTTTATTTAGCCTCACTTACGCGCGGAAATATACTTTACAGGTGTTTAAATGGCATCCATATGTATTATAACTGTTAGCAACTGTTTTGTAAAGCCTAATTTTTTTATATACAGTGGCGGCAAAAATATTTGTTGCCTGTCAACTAAGCCTCATGTGCGATGCTTTTGCTTCCCATGCATGAGCTTATGAACGGACAAATATGCATTTCCATTATGTAGCACCACTGCTTTCAGACTCAGGCTGATGAGATGAGTCAAATGATGCGTTCGAGTACTTTAATAGTAAAATGCAGTAGATGATTAATTGCTGAGTAAACTGAAAAATTACTCTCAAAAAGATGTAGCCAAAAAAGGAACGCGAAGGGAAAATTTTTAAAACTTCGTTAATAATAGGGAACAGGAAAACGAAAATTTAAGGAAAATACAAAGAAATTTTTGTACGTCATCTTTTTTATTTGTTTTTATACCCTTAAACAAAGATAAAAGGGCATATATAACTTTGTCATTCCGTTTGTAATTTCTACAATATTGATCCTACACAATATAAAGTATATATATTCTGGGTCCTTATCAAAAGCGAAGTTCAAATCTGGCTGTCCGTCCGTCCGTCTGTCAGGTCCCTTGTTGTTGTTGTTGTATCGTACAAAATATATCAAAAATTGTATAAAAACCTGAATTTTTGGACTGTCATATGACCTGCGGTTATCCCTTATATATCAAAAGATCGAAAATCTTTAGCAGAAAAAATCGTTTAAATACCCACTTTCGAGAACCATATATCTTCCCGAGGCCAAGTTTTATAGCCCAACTAACTGTATTATAGCCAAACTAATTTGTTCCTTAACACGTCGGTATATAAATCTGTCACATCGCTTATAAAATGGGCAAGCTATGAGTAAAATACTCATGAAATGGGTATAAAAAAAACATCAACATTTTTATAAAAACCCAATTTTTAGGGCTTTTTTTTGCTATTGATTAGATACTTAAAAAACCAGGGGTCTAATCACCACATACGATATCGAGCAAAATTGATCGAAATTATTTATTTTGGTATCATGAATCTCGATATAGAATGATATTTATTGAATTTGAAATATGTAATAGCATTCGATATCGAGTAACTCGACATTACATTTCTCGAGTTTTCATTCGATACGTCAGTGCCTATCGTATGCAAAAACATTCAATAGTTTATTCGATACGATATTATCAAATGCGGTGATTAGACCCCAGTACAGTTTTTAAGTACCCAAATACTTCACACTTTTACAAAATTTAAAAAAAAAATTAACAAGCAAAAAAAAAGTTTCAAAAGCTGGTATTTAACCATATTAATGCTTCACAATTAAACTTGTAATTATTTAAAATTTATTCACTCTTTGTTTTGGTTAAATTTCTATTTAAACTTTTCTTTTATTAATGGTTAACATCAATTTCTTCCACAATTTGTATGCTTTGTATTTGTTTACTTTTGTTTGTTTACCTTTTGAATTATGTATTTTTGTTTTACTAAATTTTACTGAAAAAATGTCTGCATGTCAGGTGACCCCATCGATGTCGAAAGACAAGGGCTTTTTAATAAAATTTATTATTTTATTTAATATTTTAATATTTGCAAAATAATCGCTTAAATTTGATGAGTATTTCTCTGCAACTAATGCGACTAGTCCATACCCTGCAAATTTTGGGACTAGTCCAAACACGCGTGTAAAATGTAGGCCACAAGGGACAACGACTAGGGCAGGAGCATATAACCCAGCTTTGGATTACAAAGGAGTATTTTTAAAGCTTCTCCATGGTATACTTAAAGGATTAGTTTTGAGGTCGTTTGAAAACGAAAACAGGTCGTTAAAAAAACAATGACATGGTCCATGCTTGCATTACATTGGACCAATCCAGGGAGTAATCCATTTGATCAAAATGGATTAAGTAATCCATTATTATTTGCAGGGTACATACGAATCCTTCTTTTTTTCATTTTGATATTCGTTTTGTGTTGTTAGTAGGGTTGCCAGGCGAGAATTATTGTCAAGATTTTTCAATATGTGTTAAGAATCCGGAAGAAAAGTAATTTACCAAGCTAAATCGGAATTTTTTGGGGATATGAATTTGAATCCCGAAGAATAGTAGAAGAATGTATAGCAGAAAGAATGTCAGAGTCTTATTTGTTTTCAATTTCTTACATAACCCGTTAATTTTGGATTAAGATGTATTATACGAAAAGTCTGAGCAAAATTAAGTTCTCATATTTCATATGGAATGGGCGTTACTGTTCCAAAACCATCCTTTCTGGTAGAATTAAGTTGTTATTTGTCTTTAACTAGTTCATTTATAGAACGAGTTTGTTATTTGCACTACCAGTATTCTACCAAGTTTATTTTATGTGAAAGTTGAAAAATAAAATTCTTTAAGATTTATGTGTAGAAATAATGGGCATTCAAATTTATGGCTAAAATCTAACCTATTTGTGTACCCGTCTGGCCGATTTCAATTTCGGACTATGCGCGATATAAATAACTTCTTAAGAAAACCCATTTCAACATAGACAAGGACAGGCAAACCAACGGGCAGATGGACGGATTTTATTAAATCAACTCCGCTACGTATAAGATCAGGAGCCTGATTCTGGTAGTCGTGATCGAGTAATTTCTCGATTCGAAAGCAATTTATTATCTAATTATTTCAGTCGATACTGAACGAATCGGAATTTCTTCTTCAGTGTTAAGCTGGGATCACACGATTGCCGCAAATGCACCAATATGACACAATTTTTATTGTGCCTTATTGACGAACAATAATGAAATTGCACCAATCAAATATTCTGAAATCACACGATTGCCCTGTTTTAAACAAATTTAATTGCCGCTAGTTGGTACAAAGCGAAATGGTTACAAAAATTGCCGCAGCACAGTCACACGATTGTTCTTACTTGTGTTAACAGCGAAAACAGCTGTTGTGGTAGCTTTTTTTATTTGTTTGAAAGTTCTTGTTAGTTTGTTCATTGAAAAAAATTAAATTTGTATCACTTACTTAAACAAATTATTGTTGAATAGTTTTATTTAATTTTTTTAAGACATTCGAAAAACTAACAGTCTGTTCAACAATTTCGCAAATTTAGTTTCGAATAGAAAAATCTTTAATAAAAATATTCGCACAAAACAGCTAAATATGCTTGTGAACATACATACATACTTAAAATAATTAATTAAAAAAATTTAAATGCAAAATAAATAAATACATACATATTTATTTTTATTACCTACTAAAAGAAACACAAAAAAGCAAATCTCATAAAAAAGGCAAATATTGCCGCGTATTGTGTTGTTTGATTGCCGCACAAGAACACAATAAATATTGGTGCATTTTTGTCATTTTTATTGACGCGCGGTTGCATAGCAAACAGTCACACGATTGCCGCACCAGGGTTGCATTTGATTGGTAAAAGTAAGCACAATATTGTCCTCGATTGGTATATGAGCCATTTGGTTGTGCGGTCACACGATTGGGGTATTAAAAAGTGTGAAAATTTGTGCATTGCGGCAATCGTGTGATCCCAGCTTTAGAAAGCATTGAGTTTTACAATACTGAACAAATAATTTCGATTCGTTTAGTATTGACTGAAATAAAATTGCTTTCGAATCGAGAAAGTACTCGATCACGACTGCCAGAATTAGGCCCCAGTATTGTAAAAATAACAAACTGAACAGCAATATAAATTTGTGTGTTCATTTAACCGACTTTTTAATTGTCAAGAAAAAACAAGCTTTTTCTTTTGAAATTCAAGCTTTTTGCCGATTTCGATCTGGCAAGCCTAGTTGTTGTGTGATTTTGATTTAAAATAGATAAATAGATAGTAAAAATTCAAAATGTATTATTCAATACTTTTATTAATATTATTATTTTATAATTATCACTTTTTTTTATTTAACATGAATTTTTTCAATCATGTTTGGGGCGCGAAACAGGAATGGGAGAGCGAAACACCAATGTTGCTGTCGGTGTGAACATGGTAGAATATTGCTGTCCGTGTGAACATGATATCGGGTTGCCAAAAATATTGCTAGTAAAAATAGGTTTGTTTACATAAAAAACTTGTTTGTATACAAACTTCGACAAGATGACCACCGAAAAAAAACACAATATATTGACTTGACCCCACCTTCTAGTGAATTCGCCTTGGTATTAGCTGTAAACAAACGGAGATGGTATTGCCACATTTTTTATCTTAACTTTCTGTTAAGCAACCGAAAGATAGTGAAACAGAAACCCCTAACCGTTGGTTAAAATGTGTTTGTTTGTTAATTTTCTTGTTGAATTAATTTAATTATATATTATTAAAAGGGCCGTTAATCGTTTAGAAACTGTACTTTTATTTTTCACTGTGCACATCCGTTTAAACCATTTTTTAAAACCAACTTTTATTTAATTAAAATGTCTAATTATAAAATATTATTTAAATGTTAAATTGCTTATGTACCCTTCACACATCAAACTATTTTTAATTTTTATTTAGTACATCCCGAAGAAGTGATGAATCGTTAGAAATGCAGCCGTTACATAATTCATCTCCTAGAAACGGCAAATCAATGTTAAAGCGAATGTCTCGTGTTCGATCAGATGAAAAAGAAGAAGCGGCAATAGAAAAAGAAGAATTGCACGACAAGTCGCCAAGTCCAATTGGAGCTGGTTTGCCACTTTTGCAAAGGTTGCGTTTGTTGAAAGAGAAACAGGTTAGAATTTTAATATTTTTAAATTTTTTTAACTTTTCTGGTAATTTTTTCCTTTTGTAGTGTATGTATTATCAGTATGTTGTTGTTTTTTATTGTGTGTTTTTGTTATCCTTATTAATTTTTAAGCGCAAAATATCTGTTACACCATAATATTAACTTAATACAATAACACGATACAAACAAAAAACACTTGAACATTTTTGGAACAGTTGAAAAATGTGAGAAACTAAACAAATCATTATCCGGAAAATAATTCCTTTTAAATATGTGTGTGACAAAATCCAAAAATTACAAACTTGAATTTTTTTAATTCGTGATAAAGAATTTTAGATTATTGCGAAAAAATTAAAAATTTACACATCTTTAAAACTGCCGATACTCCACTGATTTTTATTAAATTGCTAAAAGCCATACCCATACAAGAGCGGAATATTTACTACCGCTTTAGGCTAGTTTACACTATTACAATTATGCGGTATTCAGTGTTTGGTACGTTTTAGGTTGTTACTGTTTGTTATTGCAATAGTTTTGGTATTGCAGTGAGCGGTATTTTAAGCAACTTTGCAATGCTAGATGCATTTAAGGTAACAGCTGATATACAGAATTATTTGTCGGGAAAATTTACAAAAAGGTGTTTTATTATTTTGTGCAATTGTTTTAAAATGCCACGAAGCAGAGCAAAAGAAAATATAATCGAAGCATTGGTAAATTTGCTTGACGATTCTTAACTATTTTTTAGTCCTCATCCATATTATGAAACATTTACTGCCAAAACTTTCTTTGATTCATCAATGTTCTCTTTCATGTTCCAAAATTCATTATTTGATGTCACGTCTAGAATCTGAGATATTCAGCATCGACTTTGGTCTACATCCACATTTTTTAGGTTCATTGAACATTATATTGCTACCTACGTATGACAATTTTTTGCATATGGAGAAAATTTTGCATACATTTTAAATTGTTATCACATTAAGTCGACATTAATTTGGTTTTTTATATGAATGTTGTGTCGAAAATTTGACAAAAAAAACAAACCGATCGCCAATCTTCTTCATCATTTAAGCTCACTTTTTAACGCTTTTTATGCTATTTTCCGACATGTTTTTTATACGATTGAGCTCTTTCAAATAAAGTGTAGAGTTGTTTCGCGAATTTGCCATGTTTTCGGTTATAACAAATATTTTTATTGTAAGTTTTCTAATTCTTTATAGCTTTAACGTTTATTAATAAATATAAGACTTTTTCTATCATGCCGCTGTTAGCAAGTGTTTGCGAATTTCTGTTAGTTGAGCAATTTTCACCGAATTTTTGCATTTCCTTGTAGTTTAAGGGACTCTTAATCAATTTTATGGCTTGTTTGAAAAATTAAAAATTTTCGCTATTTTTGCATAATTTTTTATTTTTTTCTTTGTTATTTTCCGTCATTTAGTTTTTTTTTAGCCGACTTAGCGATTTTAAATAAATTTTAGGGTTTGTTTCTAAGTTTGTAATTTTCGCGATAGAAGCGATTTTCCCTATAAGTTTTCTAAATCTTTACAGCTTTGACGACTTTAAATAAATATTAGATTTTGCTTTAATGTTGCTGTTTAGCAATTTTTTGCGAATTTCCGCTAATTTTTTAATTTTTACCAAATTTTTACATTCCTTATAGTTTTAAGGAATTTTAATCAATTTTCGCTATTTTTGCAAACTTTTCCAAATTTTTGCAATTTTGCCTCTTAAATGCGATCGTCTTAAATTAAAAATTTTAGCGAATTTTCGCTATTTTAGGAAACTTCCCCGAATTTTCGCTTTAAATTTACTAAATTAATTGGTGCCCATAACTTCTTTTAAATATGGGCATTTCCATTTTGACGTGTCGTGATATTTGTACCGCAAAATGTAAGAAAATTAAGTAAAGAAATCAAATTTGTAAAAATGGTTTTTATATATGTAAAGTAATGAAGTAGCACTATATTCAAAAAAAAAAATTACAGCAATCGTCTCTAAGGATTTGCAGATATAAGCAGAAATATGCGCTGGCGTGACGTTAAAAAAACGGAAGTGGATTTTGACTTGCATTACAAAACTGAATAAGACTGCGAATTGAGCAAGATGTTTTGTATAAAACCTTTTTTAGTAAACTTTGGACTAATACAGATTTATTTTTCAAGCCACAAAATTTATAAATCTTTGCTCGTTTTAAGGTAAATATGGGCATTTTCAGCGAAAAGTCTACTTATTTTAATGTAACGCCAGATTGCAAATAAGGTTGTATTTTCGGACCATGCTGTTCAATCGTTATCCCTTTTGCTACTAAATGTAGAGCTAGTTACGCTGTACACCAAAAAATAAAAAAGTAAACTATACATATAAAATTTTTTGAGAAACAATTTAAAATACGTTACAAAAAGTAGACTTTTCGCTGGAAATGCCCATATGATTTTTTTTTTAACGTATTTAATAAATATGTTTACATTCCATTTAAAATTTCTTTAACTTTCATTTCAACTATCGCAACATTTCCTGTCGACTAAAACAGGTACAATTCTACTCGAAATCGACTTAAAAGCGCCTTAGAAAATATCATTTGACTGTCAATAGTAATCGATTTTTGTCAATAACTACTCAGAAAATACATTGGCTCTGTTCCACGAGCATAACAAAACAGTCTGAACTGGCAAAAAGTCACCCAAAAGCGTTTCACATAACAATTTTTGTGCAATTAAGAGAGCAATTTTTTTCATTTCCTGTACAAAATTGCACGAACTTTTTCTTTGGGTAAGTTCGGACAAGAAAAAACAATCAGCTGTTTCTGTTTACATATGAAACTGATAAATAATTCAGGAAATTTATAAGCAAAAGAAACAGTTTAGTTTAAATTTAAGAACATATTAAGAAGCAAAATGTAAGGTTTTGGTGAAAAAAGTGGTAAAAACGTTATTGCATAAATATTATCCTTAATCTTTTATATAAAAAAACAAAATGTAAAAAATTATAATGATGATAATGTTTTGGTTTTATAATGTTATGACTTTTAAGCGTCTAAAATCACTTAAATAGATCTTAATTTGAAAAGTAAGCAGCATTAGTATATGAAGATGTGCAAAATTGGTTTTTTGCGTTCCAGCAATTTTGGGTAGGTTCGGCAAATTTAGAGAGTAATTGTCACTTTACTCTCATTAGTCCGAACTTGCCCGCGAACTTTTGAAACAACCCTTATTACTGTTCAGGTGCCGTCGATTTTTTTTAAATAGGAGTGAATGTTTTTTAAATTAAAATGGACGATCTTGTTTTCTTTGTTTCATGTCTTGTACTAATACTGACTTTCTCTAGCCCAAACGTCTAGATGGCTGAAGATTATTCGATTATTATTATAATAATAATATAAACTTAACGGCTAATAACAATATGCATAAACGCTATCCCCCGTATTTATAAACGATTATTAAATCTAACCAACGTTTATAAATACGGGCGTATGGCTGAATTTTAATTGAGCTATTATGCTTCAAAAAACAAAAGTATACCTTGAGGCTTAACAATAAATTACAGTGGGGTTCATGTACAATTATGCATAATAATTTTGACATTACATTTGTACTAGAAAATTATGTACAGTGATTTTTACACTGGAAATATGCAAAGCTTAAAATTAAGAATAATTTCCTAAAAAAGCTAGCAAGAAATTCAGAATGGTATTGAAGGTGATCGATTTGACTAACAATTAGTATTAACGTACAAATAATCATGTAAGAACTCTAGGGATAAAAACATACATAGGCTAGATTCCACTGGCAGCCGCTTTTAAGCACTGCTCACGTGAGTCCAGCAATTAGTTCCCGTTGTGCTACCATGTTACACCGTCTTCGAATGTTCTTACGTTACCTGGGCGTTGACATTCTCACCCAGCCATTTGGTTGATTCAATCATGGAATGGATCCTGTTCAAATCAAAGTCAGAGAGACAGATTTTGTCTCGGATGATTCTTTGACCAAACATCTTAAGTCTTAGATGTCCGGGCAGTGACAGAGAAGATGTCGCGTTGACTCCTCCTCGTCGCCGAACTCCTACATAGGTAATTTTTAGGGAGCCCCAACATATTGCCGTTTTCCCAAAATACCTGTGGCCATTTATAGCTGCAATTACGTTTCTGAGGTGATATCTGGACAGCCTTAATGCGCGCCATGTCTTCTTTTCAGCTATGGTGGGGCAAAATGTTCTGGTTCCCCACTTTTAGTTTTATCAAGCCACCATTAGAAATAAGTAAAATAATGACAGTTAGTTATTTCTTTAAACAATGTATGTCTGGGTTCACACTATGAAAGTTTTCTTTCAGAAAGTCTGAGTTTATGGGTGAGAGAGGAGAAAAGAAAAGCATGTTCCCTTCCCCTCTCACCAATAAACTCAGGCTTTCTGAAAGAAAACTTTCATAGTGTGATCCCAGACTATTTGATGACCGGAAATTGAGGGTTTATATTCACCTCTTAATAAAGATTAAGATTCCTTTCCAACGTAGATCAATGCGAATAAGACTAGTGTAAGTATGTATGCATAGGGTATGATGTTTACTTTGCAAGTATTTTAGTTGTAGGATACAACAAGTTTATTTAAGGTATGCATTTATTTCATTTCCTTGTCGGTTGAGCTGAAATAGGTTTCAGTTAAGATTTAAGTAAATGGTTTAAAATGCAGCCTGTTTGCTTTGTTGCTAAGGGCTAAGCGAACGATTCAATAAATTACATTTTCCTTTAAACCCGTCTTCGGTTTACAAATAGCCGAACCTTTTTGGATAGATTTTGTAAGTACTAAAGTTTTTTACAATAAACATACATTTCTTGACTTCAATGGTTCTTTTTAAACTATAAATGTAATTTATTTTATTTAGGGTCTACAATTCATCTTCATTGCTTTTTTAGGTTCAATTCAATTTTACAGGTTTTTTCATTAATTTAATATTTCTTTAATTTCAAATAATTCATAATTCTTTTCTTTTTTTAAATTTAGTTATTTAGTTTGTTTTATTTTTTATTTTTTATAAATTTATTGTGCAAATGCTAGTTTGAACGCCACCCATTCCACACGATGGTGAGTTATCGGGATTTTAGAAATATCCCCCTCTGCATATCATCAGTGCAGCCTGGGAATGTATAGTCATCAGAACTCCGAGGATGTTCTGACTGTTCATGGCCCAGGTTCCATCTGTCTTCAGTACAAACGATGGAATAGCTGGTCTGGAGGTAAAAATCTTCCGTAGCCGACTCGTCTCTGAGGAGTTTTCCATATGGCTGCAGAATTTCCTCCATGACTGTCTTTTGGCCTTCCTAATATTATTTTTAAATCCGTTCACTGAGGACTTGAAATTGTTTTAAACACCATTACGTTTCTCCCCATTAAAGTGTTTCTTGCTTTTTCAGCAATTTCCGCATTCCAGCATATAATCTTAGCATTGCCCTTCCTGTTATTTTTCACACATGACTTGTTTGTTGCCCCAGTTAATACACTCGTTAAAGACTCCACTGCGGCGTCAAGCTGGACCCACTTTATCATAAGGTTTATCATAAAGTGCACTAGCATAGACAGACCAGTCTTTCTTCTGTTCGTATAGGATCTAACTGAATGCACACTTATGGAGAAATTAAAATCTAAATAAATATATATACATGTGATCAGAGAAGGAGTAGTCCTTTGACACATTCCACCCTCTAATCATACGCTTAGTTTATTTTCTAACATTAAGTTCAAAAGAGACTCACCACGAATATTAACATCCGAGCTTAGTTAAGTCCGCATATCCTGTCTTTATACATACTTATGAGCTCCTCCGCGCCTGTATCTAATCGGAGGAGAAGGGAGGCTACCACCGCAGTGGAGTGATGAAGGTTAATCTGTGTAACCTTCATTACAGCTCATCACTATGAATGACAGTGACGTTGGCATCCTCTGGGTCTGCCACCTCCATCTTACCAAAGAAGTCACCGGCAAGTCCAGTGACCGATTGAGTGTCTTTGTTGGCAGACGACGCGGCAAAATCATCTTCCATACTCTAAGTGATTGCAGTAGTAGTCACCGGACATTGAGGCTTCTCTTTGTAATGCCAAAGAGAAATAGTTCCAACATCATGTAATATCCTTCCCTGTTTACTTGCGTTCAGGATTACCTTCCTCTCTAGCGGGAGAGACCCGTTGTAAACGCTCAATATGGATTTTAGCGCACTGGAGAGAGGTTTTCTCCCGCTCCGTGAGCTCACCAGCCGGGGTTTCACCAAGTCGGTTTTTATAGGCGGAACGCCTAGTAGTGAAGGCTCGATTAGAAGGATAAACGTGACCATGGAGGAGTGTTGCCAGTTCACGTGTAATTACACATATCATGTGTAATATTTTTTTTTTATTTGAAGCCCATGTGTAATTGACTGCATGTGTAATTCAATATATTAGCGTTTTTTAGAACTGATTTTTGTTATTATTTTGTCACAAGAAGTAAAAATATTTATTATTCTTAGCAAAAATAAAAATTAAAAGAATGAAGGCGTAAAAAGAGCTAAACTAAAATTGATTGGATCATTACCCACTAACCATTTGGCATTTAGATAGCTTTTGCCAAAATTTATTAACTGTAAC
The DNA here is from genome assembly GCA_949318255.1 of Pollenia labialis. Taxonomy (NCBI): domain Eukaryota; kingdom Metazoa; phylum Arthropoda; class Insecta; order Diptera; family Polleniidae; genus Pollenia; species Pollenia labialis. The sequence goes on along the minus strand of OX439142.1, from coordinate 26,165,323 downwards.
GAGCTTCTCAAAAGCACAATTATAGAAAAAGGGATTCCTTTTGAAAATCTAGTTGGATTGGCATCAGATACACATTTTGTTATGTTTGGACAGTATAATTCAGATGTTTAGTTGCTAAAAGACGATTAGCCAGTTATAATTTTGATACAATCCATTTGGTAGCGTCGAAGGCCTGTCTGAACCTTCCAAGATATTTGGAAGATTTACTTTGTAATATAAGATCTTGTTTTATTAGAAGTAATGCTCGGCAAATAAAACTTAAGGCGTTTCAAGAATATTTTCGCGACAACATGCACTCTTAAGCTAAGATCCCTCTATCGGCGCAATGTACCAATTTTTGCCGCATTTCATGAGCCGATAGTGTAAACGGTCAAAATTTTTTAATATGCGACAATCTGTGCCGAAATTGTGCTGACTGTGGACAATTAAAATTAAACTTGATGCGCCGATAATGTGAACACACTTTTGCACAATGTGTAGCAATCATATTGTTTAATATGTACCGATTTTTATCGGCCACTTTTGCGCCGATCACAGTCGCCAATCAGCGCCGTACAGGAGATGGCAAAACGAAATTTTTAAATTGCACCGCTGGCTACTAAAATTTTACTTTTTTGAGCTTTATTGTACCAAAATTACATTTGTTTTATCTATTATTTATGCTTTAAGACGGTAAATATTACATTTGTACTGTTAAATGAAAGAAATCAATTCGCTTTAACCACAACATTGCAGTTGTATTGATGTTGCCATCCCTGGTTTGTAAACAAACATCTACATACATATTTACAAAATAACAATTACAAAAAAAGAACAAGTGTAGTAAGTTTAAATAAAATTGAATACATTTTTTATTATAGATTAATGTATTATTTAAAATTATTAGGAAACATAATGGAATATTCAGACGGAGAATTTTGCGAATTTCTAAAGCAAAATTATGTCTGCCAACAAACCAACATATGATTTCATTTGCCAAAATAGCACGATAGTGTGACCGCATTGTACCGATTATTGTCGCAATTGAGTTCTGGCCGATATGAACCGAAAAAAATTGTCACAATGTGCGATGATAATGGGATTACCTAAGAATAAATTGTGCAATGTTTTTAAATGTGCGCCGATATACAAAGCACGATAAAAATCGTCACATATTGTGCTATTTGAGCCGATAGTGGGATCTTAGCTTTACATTTCGAAAAATTTTAGCTTCATAGTAATTTGAAGGCAGAATATTATTGGAAAAGGGTTTTTGAAATAAAAAATTCCTTTGGAGACACATTATTTCCTACTTTGCAAATATTTATTTTTGTTTTAATCTTTTTTTAACGATGCGATTTTTGTTAACAAAAAGCAAATAAAGAGACATTTTAAACATAATTTTGTGTTGGATAAGTAAAAAATATAAAAATGTCCGGCCTTTGGAATTAACATTCCGTTGAAAAAATGCGTCACCGACCTTTGAGGGAGGCATCAGAGCCTTTATCATACCCAAATGAAATGTAAGTTACATAGCGTCACATAAAATGCAAAAGGGCTTAACAACAAAAAAAATTCAAAATAAGAGTTTTGATTGTGTTTTGTTCGTTTTATTAAACGTTATGTTTACAAAAAATTTTAGATCAAAAATTGCGATTTTATTAAAGAAATTCAAATGCCAATTACATCTTGTTGTTATTGATTTTGTAAAGTTTTTTACCTCTCCTGTAAAAAGAAGACTGAGTCTGAGGTTGCTTCGAAGAACCCTGTACCAAGCTTGGTTTACGACCGCCTGAAGGCTAGTAGCAAACCGTCTAGAAGAGCCCGACGCTTCAACTTTTCTAGACTGAGTCTCAGTAAATGTTATTAATAAAGCCTTACAGTTAATTAATTTATTTCAGTTCTACCACTGTGGTTAATTATGTGCCGACCAGCAAAATGTTTTAAGGATTCGTTTGATACGCACACCACCATAGTGTAACACCTAAACATATTGGTCCTAAAACCATCGTTTAGTATACCGATCGACTTAATCACTATCTGAGTCAATATAAGGATGTCCATCCGTCCGGCTTGCTGTCTGTCAACGTTTTTAGTGCACAAAGTACAGGTCGCAATTATTTGATGAATTATTGTAATTAAACAGTGAGGAACGGTCCATAATTTCTCGAAGATCTAAATATTCAGCGTAAAAAACTCTTATATGATGTATAACCTTATTTTGCTTCAACTGGATCAGGATTGCCCCTGAGTCCCAAATAAGGTACAGTCTCAAACATTTGTTTGTATGTATATAGGGTATTAGATGGCCGGACTTAACCGACTTGTTTAACACATATAACTTAATTTGACCAAATTTGAATTAAGAGATATTTGGAATTTTTGGTCGGCTGAGTAATTTTAAGTATTAAAAACATAAATTAGATCAAATTTCAATAGAATTATGCAAGTTTTTTAACCGTTTTTAAGTCCCGCTTTCTACAGGACATATAGTGAGTCGATTATCACAAAGTGCATCGTTTTATTTTTAGCCATTTAAAGCTAAATTGGACTATATTTAACCACAATATCGTTTTTTACGGTTTTAGGCGTATTTAAATGTTTTCCCAGAGTGGGCTTTATATGGAGCCTAAGGTAAATTGTGGGCGGATCTTCTACAAATTAAGTTGTGTGATTTCTAGTTTTATGAAACTATAACAGACCAAATTTTACTAGTTATTATAGCGTTATTCGGTATGTCTTAGGCATATTTGAGTATTAACAATAATCGGTTTTTCGTGGGGCCTATGGAAATTTTGGAACTTGGTGTAATATTTAGTCATAGAAAACGAGTTCTTGCAAAATTAAATAACAATCGGTTCATTATGTCACCAATTTTTTTTAGTTTGTTTTTTTATATGTAAAAATTACCTTAATATTGAAAAAATTTCGAGATAAGAGCCATTTTGATTAAAATTAGTAAATAAACTTTTTTTTTGAAATTGGTTCTTAATGGGTTAATAATTCGGAATGTTTAATATACCATGTAGAAGGTATTTGAAAATACTCTTCAGCGCTACCCATATTGCTGAGATCAAATTTATACTTCAAGAGATATTGGTTAAGAATTTATCAACTTTTATGGTCTATAACTCTAAAACAAAGTTCATTGGCCAATATTTTTATTTGCAAAGCACTTTTAAATGCATTTTTCTTGTTTGCCGATGAGCCAGAAATCTTGATAAGTTCCGGCGTTATGTACAAAATTAAACAAGTAATTGAATGAATATAAATTTTTGTATATTTTATATGCTACCAAATTTGCCGTATGCTGAAAAGCTTGCATACGACTTTGGCAGCATACGTAGAAAATTTGTTGAAATGTAAAAATATTATGTCCAGACGATATGCTATAATTGTGAACAAACGTTTGCTGACTTCGTTAAAAAATGCCTGTAATATGTTGGTAAGCATACGTTTGTTGAAAAAATTTGGTGTCTACTAGGGATGCCAATCCCGAAATCCCGAATACCGAAATCCCGGGATTATTCTAAAAATTTAAGTCTTGAATCCCGGGATTTTTTATGTTAAAATCCCGAGATTTTGGATTTAGTAAATATATGGTATTATGATTATCAGATGCCATTAGTTTGTTTTAGAAACTCTTAAAAATATAAGTTTCAATACATAATTCTTCCATATTGCTTTAAAAGAATACATTAAACTGTTTTATTTTGTAATGAGTTTAATATTCTTCATGAATTAATTTGTTTTAATACTTATACATAAAAATTTAATTATAATTATGTATATGAAGTTTAAAAATTGGCCTTTATATATGAAATCCCGAAAAATCCCGATCCGTCCCGGGATCCCGTTTTTTTGAATAAAAAATCCCGAATCCCGGGTTTCAAAAAACCTGGCTCCATTTGGCATCCCTAGTGTCTACACGATATGTTGGCGCCGAAAGCAAATTTTTCAACATAAATTTACTGTTGAATCAGCATCGCGTAGACTTAGCTTAATATAGATTTAAATATTATCCTGAAAATTGGGCATTAAACATTATTTTCATAAAATTTTCTTTCCAATAAAGCCCGTTTCATTGATATTAAAAATATATCTCCTTGTTTTAATATGATTTAAACGTGTGTCACTCTATAAAAAACACCCTTTTTTAACAAAAAATATAAACTGGATAACAACTTTTGCTGTTGCTGTTGCTTTTACTTTTTAAACATGAAAATTATGTATGTTTTTCTCGTTCTGTTGTTTTTGTTGTTTCTACACAAAGCAAGCGAATCGTTTTATACCTACATGTGTGGTGTTTTTGTCGTGTCTACAACAAATTTTGTTAAACTCTCATAGTGGCACAACCATTGACAATTCCAACTATTTTTTACTCGGTTTAAGAATTTTGTACTTATTTTAAGAAATACCGGGATTGATTTTCGTAAGTAATACCATTAAGGATTACATACTTAAAGTACCTAAATACATTTTAGAGTAAATTTTTACGTCAAAGTCTTTATAAAATCCTCTAATATTTTTTTAAGCGTTTTTTATATGAAGTTTGACGTTTATTATCAGGTATGGGCACCACTACATTGAAAGCTTTGCATGTGTGGCATTGTATTGGTTTGTTTACGTTTGCATTAGTTGGTTTTATTCTCTTTTGCTCTTTGTTTTTTGTATATGTATCAGGGATGATAAATGACATTTTCTAAATTGTACTTAATTAAGTAAAGAATTGTATTTTTTCGACCCTAATTGTACTAAAAATAATTTTTACTAGTTTTATTATTAAAATAACAGAAAATGTACGAACATATGTACATTTAAATTCATTTGTACTATACTTTTATACATACGTAGTTGAAATACATCTTTGGCAATTAACAAAAACCATTAAGTTAATACGTAATAAGGAATTAAGATGGTGCTTTTTTATCTGGCTTTTTTAAAGTTGATAGTGGTACAGGGTATTTTTTTATATTCCTCTAACTCCCACTGGAGCATAGGGCGCCAAAGTGGAAAAGGGTATTAATACGTATCACCCAGTAATAACCCCAAAAGATATTGTCTAAGGGCCCTTATGCGACCTCTACACGTTGTAACTGGTCGTACAATTGAGTTGAATAGACCAGTTAATCGTTCGCAGAATATGTACAATTTTTTAACCATTTTAACCAACTTTTCAGTAAGCTTTTTTAAGAAATTATTTTTATAAAGTCAACATGAGCACCGATTTTTTAGCACTAGTCGTGATAAATTAAGTGAAGAAAGAAAAGGGGCAAGAAATGAAATTAAATAATAGTTCCGGTAGTTTTTGTATTCATTACTAAAATTGTGCATTGGAATTTCGTATTAGTTTTTTAAAATACTGTTTGCTTTGCACGCTGCTGCTTTCAAAACGTTAAAATGAAAATTAAGAACGAAGGAAAAATAATCGCCATCAAACGTACGAATTTGAAAGCTCAAATCAAACTGATTTTTTATTTAACCAATGACCAACCTCAACTCTAACGTAACAAATGGTTGTACAACTTGTTCGAATTGTACAACAAGTCGCAACATGTAGCGCCGCACTATACCCCGTTTCCAATACTTTAATAAATCAAGCTAAAAAGTTTTCGATTATTTATAGCAACAAGATTGATCAGACTGAAGTATATATTTTGTCTGAATTAAATTCGATGTAATATTCACAAAAAGGCGGTTTCTTCGATTTGTTTTTATCATATTTTGCTACGAAAAATTCCTTTCCATATTCGCCGACGAATGATGTGTAGACAATATGTCTTTGGCAATTCTTCTGATATTTGGAAAATTTTAAATTGTACTAAATATGTCATTGGAGTACTTCAGTACTTTTGCAATGCAAATTGTACTGAAAAAAGTACAATTGTACTGACTTTATCATCCCTGATATGTATACCCATCGTTCGCTCTTTTTGCATTTTCATTTTGCATTTGCCCATACGTGTTTATTATGAAAAACAAATTGTCAGGTGAAGACCCCATGTAAAGGCATCTTGATATCATTAAACTTTTGTCAAGAATGAGCTCAAAGTATTAAATATTTGTTCGTCAACTGCCGTTTTCTTTATTGTGATTTGTAAATGTCTCTTGAAAGATTGACGATATTCATTGCAAGTCCAATTATTTGTATAAAGAGTTCAAATTGGGCTGTGCCAGTGGGTTACAACATATACATATCGAGCCTTTGGTGCAATACCGTAGTAATTCAAAAAATCGTCAACTGAGAAAAATGCATTTGAAGTTTTCAGCCATATTTTTGATAGCATTTTTGTTTACTAAAGTTATGTTTTTACAAGTTTTTAAATAAAGAGGAATGTTTTGTAATTAAAAAAAGGTGAACAATTATTAATAATTTGAAATATTTTTTTTTATATTAATATCAATATGGTTGGAAATAGCTAGAGGCAATAATGACATTTTTAGCTTTAAAATCTGAACAGTTAGAGATGGAATCATAATCTTTTTTTCTTTAGATAGATATTTCATTTCTGCATACCCAGCTTAAAAAATTCAAATTTTGAGTTACTACGATATTGCACCAAAGGCTCGATATGTATTTAGATTAAAATGCTTGAAAATCTTAAAAAATTTAGATTTGGTGGGAAACGCGCAAAAATTTGGTGCAATAAACTTTTTAGATATAAAAACATGTATTCTTTACTTTTAATCTATCGATTTTATTTCTTCTTTAAAATCATAGCCTAAATCTATTGAATCTAATGCTAAGTAGGTTGAACCTGATTCGATCGCCTCAATTGTTTCTGTTACTTTTTTACTTAATTTACACAACATGAAAAATGTTATTTGTATTGTATTTACGTGGAAGGCCATAAGCACCACGACCCAGAGGGCCTTTTGTGCAGCCCATGTGGCTCACCATGTCAGGTCCAGGCTGCGAATAAAGCCCATTCCCCTCCCCGGTGAAAGAGCATAAGCATCAGTTGGGCCCACTATTTGCCCCCCGAAAAATTTCCGCCTAGAAGTCCCCAAGGCGGGACAGCAGCAGAGCGGATGTTTCGACGTTTCGTCATCCACCTCACAAAATCTGCATATTTTGGTAGATGTGTTACCCACTGGTGGTATCAATAACCACAGTGCCTCGTGAATAGGACAACACGCAGTCAAAGTTTGGGCTTCTCAAGCCGAAACTTGCCTGCCCTACGTCGGGACAGTGTCACAAATCTTTTGGACTTTCTTAATCCAGAAATGGACGTCCACGCATGAAGGAAGTCACGCTCGGACCATTTTTGTAACGCCCCTCTGATGTGACCCACAGAGAAAAAATATTATAACTTATTGAAAGACTTCCCAGTCATAAAGTTCTATTTTGTTCTTAATAAAAACTAAAAATAAAAATTAAAAAAAAATTTCCCAAAAATCCCCACATAATCAGGGCTGGATATATGTAATATCCAACCTTAGCCCCCGAACAATTTGCGTGCTTACAAAAATATTCTAGTTGTTTATATGAGATGCGCATTCTATATCATATACATACATACTTTGGTAATAACTACATCTAAATATCAATTCATTATTATTTAAAGTCCATTCTCTTAGCTTATTTCTCAGTGGAATACAGTGAAATTTAAATTACTTTCCAAAATATACATACATACGTGTGCCCAAACAGTTTGTATGTAGCATACCAAAAGAGATAGTCGGCAACGCTTTGCAATTGGAAAATCCGGTTTTGACAGCGTGTTAAAGAGTGAAGTGGGACGCTTTTGTTAATAAATAATGACAATTTAGCTGTTATAAGGGGAATCTAGCGGATTTATCTTATTTCAATTATGTGGGTTTTATTAAACAAGAAAGTTAACTCTAACAACGTTGACACTATTATTAAGGTATGGCATTTCAGCGTGTAAGAGCTAAAACGGATGATAACGTTCCGCCTTCCGCTCCTATAGAGATATGGCTGTTATTTGTTACTGTATGATATTGATGCAAATGATTGGATTGTTATAGGATTTTATTCTTCTTATTTTAATCTTAAATACTGGAATTCATATTTTTTAGATAATTGAAAGGGCTAAAATTATTTTTTAATGTTATGAAAACTTAAAAAAGTATACGCATTACAACACTGACGAAGTAATTAGCCCCGTGGTTTTAATAGTTTTTAAAACAGCATCTAAATTAATAAACAAATCCTACTCTACTGACTTTTTTAATTAGCCTGTATTGATAAGCAATTGGTAATAGATATAAGAGTTTGATATTCTATGTAAAATATTGCTTGCTACTTACTTTCTTTTTATTTTGCTAATTTTTGTTTTTTGAAATCACGCCATTGTAATTTTTGTATCAATCCCCGCTCCTAAAAGTAGTTTTGTATGTGTCTTTATGTGTCTTGCACTAGGATCGCGAAGAGCGAGCTGTTAAGTCCACACCACCACAGAAATCTCCACCTCACTCACATGTAACCTGTACGTTATCGCCACAGGAATCAATACAAGAAGAGCCCGAAAGGGAGATAAACGAGGGACTACCCTTAATAGAGCGACTGCAGCAATTGAAGATAAAAAACGATCCTCCCCATCCTGTAAATGAATCCACTTTACCGGTATTTACAATTTTATTTAAATTCATCTTATAATCCGAAGACACTTTACAGGAAATAATAATCGTAAAATTATTTTCTTAAAAATTATTTTTTATAGATTTCGTCCATAACATGCGAAATAAATAATAAATTAGAAAACATATCGAATATCAGCAGTATTAATAACAACAACAGCAATGCTACTCCAATATCACTTACAACCGCTCAAGCCAAACCGATTATAAAGGTTTCTTTTCGTCAAAGAATTCAGCAATTACAGCATCAGGGAGCCGAAACTGAATCATCCAGTTCAGTAAAAGCGATTTCAAAAGTAAAGGAGACAACGAGTGAAAAGACTCCAACAACGATTCCAAAAGTCAAAAAGGAACCACCAAGAACTCTATCGGTTGTTAAATGCGGTCAAATCGATAAAGACACTGGTCTAGATAGCAAAACAGAGCGGTCCAACAATAAATCGCACAAACCACCAACTACCATTCTTAACCAAATTGTTAAACCGTCCACAACAACTACACCTTCATTTGTATCTGATTCAGATACACCTATTAGGCCATGGTCCAAACTGAAGTTGGCAACATTAATATCGTCGAGTTACACAAGTTTAGCTACATCCAACACTTCTTCAGAAGATGTCACATCTCCTTTTAAAATTTACTCTGTAGGAAGTATACCGCAGCAGCTAAAAAAGGAAGAGAAGCGCCGAACAAAAACACATAAACCTTGCATTCAAACTGAAAGCATATCTCCTAATCAGGCAACGACAAGCGGCTGCAGTAAACAACGAGCTGCTGATAAACAAAAAAGATTCTCGAAAAACGGAAAGGCACTTCAGCATTCATTTTCAAATCAGACGAAATTTTATCAGTCTGTATTTGACCTCTCACCGGAGTACAACGGATTGCCATTTGTAAAACGTTTAAAAATATTAAACGAACGACAGAAATTAGCAGAGCTGGAAAAGGCTCTACAGACTAGAAGCTTTAGTTTGGATAGTTCTAAAACTAACAGCGCCCAGTTATCAGAGGCGCTTTATCGCTGCCACAGTGATGCAACTGGAATAAACTCACAAGTATTCTCAACCTATGAATCCAGTTCAACCACATCGACCAATACATCCACATCGGAAAAGCCAAAATGTTCTCATTACCACCGTCATCATCGTTTAGATACAGCCCGTCACGATTATATACCTCTCAGTCCGGAATCGAACGAAACACTTGAACGGAGAAAATTGAAGAGCATTTTAAAGAAAATTAGCCATGAACGTGAGCACAGGAATACGACTGGTGAAATGCAAACGCAAATACATTGCAGAGGCCTACCGTTGGAACCCACTGTTGAAGGGTACGTGGCGAGGCACGGTAAACTGTTCAAGAGTGTAACATTCAATTCAACTCTTTCTAGCCCACCTAGTAGCGTCGCCATCTCTAATACCGGAAGCTCTAAAGACGATCTTCAAGGTGTTTACAGTCCTAAATCACCCCCCACAATCAATGCTCCGTTTTTTTATACGGAGTCGGTTATGTCACCACCAGATCTATTAAGAGCCGAATCTATTGCCACCTGCTGTACAACTGCTAATTGTTCCCAAAGTTTTCAAGTGAATAGTAGTAGTAATACCTTAACAATGTTTCCCACAGATTTATACCCGCACTCCAGTACTAGTCATGGCGCATGCCAAGTTCCAATAACAAAAGGTAAATATAATACAATGTTTTAATTTCACTGCATTTTCCGTACGATAAACCTATCCTTGGATGTTCTATTACCGATCTTCCCTTTTCGGTATCTAAAATGTACTAAATTAAAACAACACAAAAAAAAAAGTTTTTACTTATTACACCCTTTTTCTGTAGTTCTTAAGAAATGCATACTTCTAACAGCAAGTGCTTACCTACACAATAGCGAATATCTCCATAATTTTGCATGAACATTTTAATAAAAAAAAAACTCATATTTTTTTTGTATTTACAACATTGTCCTCCGTGGAGCAACGAATATGCAGCAGATTTAACTTTTGCTTGATGTGGTTCATCACAGCACAACATTTAAAATATGCTCAATTCATGGCAAGATCGTTTTGCAAGACTAAAAAAATAGCATAAACGAATATGTAAAAGGCGAATTCATACAAGGTGGTCTTTTTTTGAAAACATATACAACACTGTAAAATACTTTAACGTTGTATCAAAAAAAATACAACACCGCAGTAAACAAATTAGCTGTGCACTAAAACACAAAGATTTAAATTTAAATGTCAACAAAAGTAACAGCATATGATTTTGACACATGGTTAGTTATCAGCTGTTGCTTATGCTGTGTTCACATTTGGCTTCATAAACGCGTTTAAGCAGCTCGAACGTGATTAAGCGTTAAACACTTTAAAATCGAGATGATTACCCATACATTGAAGTGATTTGTTAATCACTTCAAATTGACTTGATTTCAACTAAATCACTTCATAAGCCACATAGAATCCTGTGAACATACCTTAAACCAAGGCGAAGTTAAATTCGTCTTGCCTCAAACTGAAAAACGGCCACAATGAACGTACCTCTTTGACAGAAATTTTTTTTTTTATTAAATAAAAAAAAAGTTAAAATATAATAAAAACTTAATGGATTTGGAAAAGAAAAAAAGAAAGAAGCCTTGGAGTCAGAAGGACGAAGAGATGCTAGTGGATAACTTTATTAATGTATTTCTTTCCATTTTTAATGTTTTCAAGAAATAAAAATTTGCTTGTTCTTTTTTGTTTATCGATCAGCTGTTTTTGCTGTCAACTTAATCATCTCAAATGTAATGTGAACGGCTTTGATTAGCTAAATCAACACTTTGCTTAAACGCGTTTAAAAACCTAAGTGTGAACTTAGCATTACGTAGCAAGCCAACACCACCTTGTACGAATTCGCCTTAAATGTGTACGAGTAATAACAAGATTTCGTTTAAATGTGCTAAATTACCATTTCATACTATTGATAAGCTGAAATTTATTGTTGATGGGATAAGCATTCCAATGCGCATTTCTCGCTTTTTGGATTCTTGGGAAAGCGGGAAATAAAAATCATATTCCCGGGAACCTGCGATTCCCACCCAAAATATGTTTGTTTATTTATGTATTTACTTAATTCTCCAATGAAACTAAAGGCCTCGTTACTCTTACGTAAACGTATACGTTGCTAATCAGCTGTTCCGTTTTCCTTACCAAGCTACTGTGCAAATAGGTACTCTTACGTAAACGTAACGTTGCGTTGCGGACGAACCTGATAAAATTAAAATTTCTCTCCGTTTTTACGTATCAGCTGTTAAGAATTGTATTTTTGTTTTGAAGCAGTGTTGTCAACAAAGCTTATTAATCAGCGGTTTACTTTTAAATTTTATTAATGAGATTCTCATCAAAACGTTAATTTAAATTTGATGTTATGAAATCCAATGTTATTGGTTTTTTGTTCGAACTGAAATTAATGTTGGCTTTATGTGTCACAGAAACCAAAGTTATCGGGTTTTTATTGAAAATAAAAGAAGCAGCTTACAGCTCTTGTTTATTTGTTGGAAATAAATATTGTTGTTAAAAGCTTAATGTTTTATTTTAATGCAAGTTATACAACGATGGTATTTATTTCATATTGCACATTAGTATGTTTACTGTATTTCCACTTCTTATTTTCTTTTCTATAGTTTTCATTTATATTTACAACAAAAGTTTTAACAATATTTTAACGCAAAATCATAATTTATAAAATTATTAAATAAAAATTTAATTTAAAGCTGTAAACACATAAGCCAAAACATAAAACAGCTGATTCGATTATTGATTTTATTATAAAATAATTATTTGCCTACATTTTGGACAATGCAAATAGAAAAAAATCAGCGCATAGTTCCGAATATTCGCCTTAACCTTATTATATTAAATATATATATTATTTATTTTTATTTGACCTTTCTTTTTTCATAATTATTTTGAATTATTTAAGCTTGAGGTCTTTTTTAAAAAAATATAGTATATTTATTTATTTTTCTCATTATTGCGCTAACCTTTGGTTAGCATCTTTAGGAAATTAAGTTAACAATAAAATAATTTTTTTTTTTAATTTTTGGGTTAAGCCCTGTTTACAATCAGAGAAACAATTTCGTTTTTTCTTCTATCTTTTTTCTTCAAAAAGTATTTCATATATTTTCCTTTCGTTTTAGAACACAAATTTAACTAAAAATTTTTTAAAAATGTAACTAAAGTTTAGCAAGGTATATTTACACAAGGTAGACTCATTTGGGAGTATAGACATGCTGCTCTATAAAAATAACCGAGTGGAACGGAATTGTCAAAATTGTCTTCATACAAATGTACAAATTTTGGCTCATATACACGGAATTTGACATCGGTGTTCCAACTTAGGTAAACAGCTGACAAACATATGGGCCAACGAGTTTACCTTGTGTAAATATACCTTGAAAGTTTAGCAACAATTTGTATGAAATTGTTTCTGACGTTCGAAATAATTTTATTTAGTTTTGAATGAAAATTTTAACAAAATGTTTACAAAAATAAAAATATATGCTTAATATTGTTGTGGCTAAAATTTGCAAACGGTTTCTTGATGCAAAATGTGTGTAGTTCCAAAAGAAATTGTTGCTCTATTATGAACACCAAGTGAAAATGTTTTTTTGATTGTGAACGCAGCTTAACACATTGGTTATATCAAGTTTCATTTAAAGAGATATTAATAACGGCTAAATATATTCTAAGGTTCATAACTCCAAAACTAGATTCTCAGGCGCAATAAAAACTAGATAAAAAATTAAATTTTTCAAAGCAATTTTAGTGCTGGATACGTAAATATACAGTGCCAGCTCGCTTATCCGAAGGTGTGTAATCCGAATTATCCAGTAATACAAATTGAATTTATGACGTATTACATACTCATACGAATTTTCATTCAAAAAACATTTTTGTTTACATATTTAAAATTTTGTATTATAAACGAAATTTTTCTTTGTTTGATTTTTTAAATGTTTTTTTATTTGATAAAAATGATTTTTTCAGCGAGTTTTTTTAAAGCATTTTGCTATCTTATCACGACTTAAGATGTTTTGTCAAAATGCCACAGATATGTATGTATAAAGTATTTTATTTTTTGTACAAAAGCGCCGGTATCGGTATGTATTGGCGATTTTAAACAAGAATGTTAACAACATGTTTTGGAACAAGACTGTGAGCAAAATCAAAACAAATAATGATTTACACACATACATACATATGTACGAGTACACACAGACACCTCAACAACATATGACACGTTTACGTTTTTGTAGTAACTACCAACATTTCAAGTCGACCGCAACGTTTACGTATCCGCAACATTTACGTAAGAGTAACGAGGCCTTAATGCTTCGTACTAGTGCTGGTATACTATCGATATATTCTACTATCAATATTTATCGATAGTTCAGATTTCACTATCGATATTACTATCGACTGAACTGTTGTACTTGAGCAGGAAAACTTTAACTAGTTCATTGAAAAATTGTGCTGCTGATAAGCATCTTTGTAAAGTAACCGAAGTATCAGGGACTATAAGATATTTTATTGCATCTTTAGATAAAATGTTCTAAATTGGTTTTGATTTTCAACCAAAAAGGCAATCAATCTAGCGGACTTTTCCTCGACTGGTAGTTTATTGCTTTGTCCTATGCTTGCAATTGCTTTTGTATTTGCATTTTTTTTACAACATTACAAAAATAGTTGAGATTACAGTCCCTATGTAAAGATATACAAATATCAGCATAAAAGCTTTTAATTAGAAGTAAAAAAGCACAGCTTAGCAATCCCTAGCACCTGCCATTCTTGTTGTTTGTATTGATTGCTATAATTCAGCGTAGGGTTTGCTAAAACCCGTGAAAATGTGAAACCGCGGTTTCGGTGTTAAAATTATTAAAACCGGTAGTTTTCGATTCGGTTTCCAAGTTAAACTACATAGATATGTACATTCATATATGTATATTTTTTAAATTCAGGTACTTTTATTAAAAAAGAAACATTTATTCTTCGTAGTACTTATTTTAAATTTTAAGAATTTTGAAATACCTTGTCATTGTTTCAGGCTGTTATGTATAAATTTTTTTTAAATGAAGTTCGAGTCTTATGTATGCAATTTCTTTTAGCATAAATAAATTTTAAGGGCCGATGTTGAATGTGAACCAGACCTAAACATCAAGTTTTTTCTGCATTTCATTCGACATTTCTCAATTTCAGACTAACTCATTTTGAACCATGGAAAGATACACAATCGAGCAAAGCGTTAAAGTTATTCCGGCTTATTATGATCGTGATTCAATGATGAGGCACACTCTCACCTCAGTGGATTCGCCAATTAGCAGAATTGCCGCATTTGGGCGAATGATAATCCAAGAGTGATTGTCGAAAAACCAATGCACCCACAACAATTGGCTGGCGGCATCATCGGGCCGTATTTGTTTTCAAAAATGAGGCCGGTCAGGCAGTTACTGTGAATGGTGTTCGCTGTCGTGAGATGATAACGACCTTTTTATGGCCCGAATTTGAAGATATAGATGTGAACGATATGTGGTTTCAACACGACGGTGGCACTTGTCACACAGCACATTAACGGCATCATCGACAATTTGGACTATCGGATCTAGGTGCGCCGCCGAGGTCGCGGTGGCCATTTGGCGGATATTTTGTTCCATACATAATTGAACCATACCAATATCATAACCAAAAGAAATTACACTAATTTCCTAAATAATTTGTGTGTTATTCAAAATCAACATAGGCCCTTAAAATGTAACCACCCTTTATATGTATATAAAAGGTCTACCGCATAATTTAGCACTTTGAAACCATAACACACAGCAAGACTAAAAAAGTTTTACTTGTAAGAGTTCGTTACAAAACGGTTCGAAGCTCTAGCTCAAATAACGTTTTAAATTTACGAAAATAAGTGTTCACTTTGTACAGGAGGTGCTACTTCCACTAAAAATTTCTAAAAAGTATAAAGCCTATTCCTTCCAAACCAAAACTGTCAAAACTTTAAAAAAAAAATTGGTCCAGCGGTTTATGAGCCTACAAGATACAAAAAAAAAAACATTTCTTCTTTAGACACACAATTTTGATACAAAATAATTTTTTTTCTTTTTATCGCTTTTGGTTACTTTATTTTTACATTTTGGTTAAAAATTGTTTTTTGGTCGTGGCAACGCTGGTTGTGAATCGCTAACCTCAAATATTTTGTCTTTATAAAAAATGTAATTTCTATGTTCGGTTATATTTCGGGAATGATCGTAAACACTTTTTAAAATAATTGCAATACAACCTGCTTCCATGTAAAGGAAAAACAGAAGCATTGATTTTTTTTGAAATAAATTTACTTAAATTCAAAATGTACTTCAATGGTATTCACTTTTCTGCTGCTTCTTGGTAGAATGTAATAGCCAGCGCATATATCAGCGCTCATATAGTTTTCTTGCTTCCAGAAACCTTAACATTTTTTAACTGGGTACCTTCTCAATGATTAAGTGCGATATGGAAATCGTTCGGCAAAAAAAGTTAACTCGATTAAGGTTACTTTAAAATAAAGATTTACTATACATATCGGGTTTCCTTGTTCTTAAAACATACTCTATCCGGCCATGGTATTATAAGCAATCATTTTCTGCACCACATTTTGAATGCTTTAAAGCGGCAATTGTTCAATTTTACGTAATGTACAATTATATCGCCAATGTGTATGTGATATTCGAAGGTGGCGCAATATATTGGCAACAATCAAAAGACTTGATTTTTATTGCACAACGAAAATAAAGTGAAATGTGCTGGCAACATTGCACAATGCTGCTAATGTTATTCCTATAGGTTATGTTCACCTTTTTATTGAATGGAAGTTGAGCAATATTTATATTGAAAATATTGTGCAACTTATTGCATAATATAGGAAAAAATGGAAATAATATGGCGAATATCATATACAATATTATTGCAAGTGTATGGGCCGCTTAAGTCTATTCATTGTGGTAACTTTAAGCATAGAGTAGCATTGTATTTGAAGGACTGATTATAATAAATTTAGTTTCAGGTTAACGAGTATTTTCACAAACATTTTCTGAATATTTTTATTGCTTTTTTATTATTATCTTTAGTATCAATTTTTATATTTTGTTTTAAATTAATAAAAAACTACGTATTATATTTTTAAACTGCACAAAGTTTTTCATTTTATTTTTTATTTTTTAATTTAATATAAACCACAAGGTACGTATGTATTAATATGTAATATTAAATTATTTGATATTTTTAACACTTTTACTAATAAATAAACACTTAAATAGCTTTTGATTTTCGTATTTAGCTTTGTGAATGCGGAACAACGATGAGATATTTTTTATTTTCGATTAAGTGATATCAGATGCACACTTTCGTAAATTAACAAGCAAATTTTAATAGTGCACAAAGACAGACTATTTTTAAAAAAATGAAACATTTCTTTTTCTTCTTCTTTCTTAGGATTGGCCGAAGGACAAGACTGTTATAATCAAATTTTAAATGGCATTAATAATGTGATACGGACGCATATTAACGAAATACATTCAAAGTTTGAAGCAAAATTTTCCAGCATGACAGTGGAGGTTGAAAAAAGAGATGCTCTTATAGCTCATTTGCAAACGAAACTAAAAACATTGGAACTAAATGCATCTTTTTCTAGCAGAAGAAAAATAAATCGTGAAAAAATTTCTGGCCAGTGTTTCGAAGGTGCTGCTGCTGAGAATCCAAATATTGAGGATAACAGCAGTTCAGGTTCATCTGCAGAATTACTTTTTATGGTAAAGATCTTTTTTTTCAAATATTTTCCAGTTACTTACTAATTAAATTTTAAATTTTAGCGTGGGGGGGACTCACTTGATACAGTGTTTTCATCTTCGCCGCCAACACAAGCAAGAGAATATCCTACATGCTCGCCGAAAGCAAGTAAAGATGATTTCGCAGCATCGAGCTATAGCCATTATTGCAAGACTGGTAATGGAACAAAAAGTAAAAACGGTAGCAACTGGTCTATAAATCAACCAGTCGTTTTGGCAGATATCCAAGGAAACCTGTCTCGTATTGGCGATAGCGTTATCTTAGATATAGGCGAAAGCACGAGTTCAAGTTCCTCCTCCGAGAAACTTCATGCCGTAAACATAATAGATGATGAAGATGTGGGCAATGAGGGCTCAGAAAATCACGTTCATCACAACGACTGGGAGGTTAGAATGCTGGCGGCCGAAATGGAGAAACAAGAGCGAAAGCGTGGCCTTTCACTATCCGATAACTTGCAGTTTGGTAATGCAAAGTTATGTGGGAGCTTTCTAAGGAGACGCCGGAAATTCAGTGACACGGAAACGGATTGCAGTGAAACTGATGCCGATCAGGCCCCACCAACAGCACGCCCGAGGGCATCTAGTCTCGATCAATTCAATTTACGTTACGGCATTGGCAGGGGTGGAATATTCAAAGCAATGAGTATCGATCGTGATAAAGATAAACTTTGAAAGCTAGTCATACACACACAAAACCGGTCTTATGTTAATAGTATTTTAGAAAGTAAATTAAAGCAATTTTACAGTATTGAAAGGTACAATTATATTATAGTATAATTTATTTTAAGATAAAAAAAATACCAACATTGTAAAGCAAAAACAAACACAATGATCGCAGAAATGCGTTAGATTTTTTATAAGATATAGAACAGAGCACTACCGCTAAAAAGAAGATTTGAATGCACAAAATGTTTTTATTGCATTTCAAAATTTAGTAGTTTAAACTGAAAGAACCAATTCTTTTATTATTGAAAGATGTAGAATGTTTACAAAATATTTGTAATGCTCTTTTTATTCTGCCTTATATAAATCTAAACTTAAGATTATGATTATAACTGCAAGAATCGATTTCTTATGCCGGCCATACACTACACAAATTTAGTGCTTGAGTCTGGCACTGTGTAAACGAAACAGGCACTATGCAACATTTTAATTGAAACCGAAGAAGACAACATGTACATACAAATAAAATTAAAAAGAGCAAACAGTTTTACATTTTTTATTAGTTTTTCGTAGGATACTGTCCACAGTATTTTTTACATGCTAATTTTTTGCTGTTAACTTTAAAAAAACGGCAACAAAACTGTATATTTTTAAGTGCTGGTTTACACTCTGCAAGTTTTAGCCGTCAGGTCTTCATTTTTACGAAATAAAGGAAAAGAAATGGCATTCTCTTTTCCCATCTCTCAAAGCACAAGCCTTGAAGGCTAAAACATGAAGAGTGTGAACAAATATCAACATCGTTTTGATCTTTACGCCTTCGTTTACCTAAATTCAAAGTTAAATCGGATGCAGAGTGTTCTATATCGAAATAAGGGTCTATAAAGTGTTTGTATATTGTAAATACCTCTTTAAAATAAGATAAAAAGCCTATATTTTTAAGATAAAACTACTTTAGTATAATGAAATCTGAAAGCTTTAATAACTTATATAGATTTATTAAATCTGTACATAAGTATATGTATGTAAAATATATATTTACGATCGTTTTATTATCTTCTTATGTAGACTATAAATGCGTTTAACAGTGGCCGGCCACCTCTCATATACCGTAAGGCCCATTTTAGATTTTAAACCTTTAATTCGCTACGACCCTTAAAGTCCCTTTAAAATTCTTAAAACCAAAACGTATTTTGTGACAGGGCTATAACAAATTGGGCTTAGAACAGCGTCGAATGCATATGCTAAGTGAGTTGGTTAAATAAATTTGTATGCAAGTACACTGAAAGAATTATAGGAAAACTAACATCATTTAAACAAAATGAACACTACTATTTGTATGATCAACTATTGCTTTAAGTTAGTTCTAATATCTGAAAACGATCGGGGCTGACCAAAATCCTATCTGATATTACGAATGTAGTCTTGCCTTGTTGTGATAATCCGATTACTGGTCTTCTATGAAATACATGCGTGTTGGCATATTTAAAATCATACAGTTTCTAGTCAGCACGAACATCGGAAACCTTCTGAAGATTTTACAGAAGATCAAGTAAAATCTAGAGAAAGTAAACAAATTAAACAGTTTTCAATCAGTATTAGACCTCTGTTTAAATTTCCACAGAAGATCAAATATATTTTTGGTCATTTGTACAAGTGAATACAACAATTCGGTATGAACAGCTGTTTTCGAATAAAATTCTCTTTCGAGGATAGCGATGCGCTTGGTTTATTGCTTTCTTAACAAAAAAAGGTTAGGCAACATGTGCTCAAGACCCTTTTAGACAAAAATACTGAGTACTGCGACAAATAAAAAGCTTAAATAAACTCAAAATGCACAATAGTGTGAAAACAATTTGTAATGAAATGTCTAAAACTATGTAAAGAATATTGACATTCGTATTGTTCTCACAATTTCTTGAAGTTTTCTAAACAATCATCCTTAACGTGGTTGGTGAATTTAAAATACGCCTGCGACTGTTTCGTAATGAATTAAAGAGAACGTGAACTTACTTCCGTTAATCTGTTACCAAACAGTCGCAGACATCTTTTAAATTCGGCAACCACGATTATAGCCCTTTTACGCTGATCAACATCTAACATCTACCATCAATTTGCGAAGATGTTAACATCTGACCAAGAGAAATACAAAGGGCTAATAGGCTTTTTACACTTGCTCACATCTTACATCTTATCGCAAGGATGATAACATCGTCCCATACGAATTGCACAGGGCTAAAAATTAACATATTTCTTCATCATTATTCCATTCTACAACTTTTGATTACTTTAGTGTCATCACTGGAAAAGTGGCAATAAGTTCTATTAATATTGTGGCATCACTGACAAAAAATGTTTGTTTTGAAAGCAGGGTTACCATTCTTGCAATGTTTTTTTGTTAAGTATTTTTTATATTTTTTAACAAATTGAACTTTTTTTTAACTTTTGGCACTTTTGTAGAAAAAAACATTTTTTTCAAACATTTTTGTTTGATGGTAGATGTTAGATGATGATAAGTGCAAAAATTCTATAAGGGTGAATAAGATTCTTCATGTTATTAGAGTTGTATGTTTTTAAAGCACAATAAACTTTTAAGCCTTTTAATAAACAACAAATATTTTTTGTAAAAACTAATTAAATAATACATATGGACATACAGATAAGGCCAACAGCACTAGAAACAAATTCTTTAGCAGACGCTAAATGTAATAGAACAAAATTTCTAATTGTTTTTATGCTAATCAAACCATAATCATTGGATTGGTGTAAGTCTGGGATCACACTTTAAAAGTTTTCTTTCAGAAAGTCTAGAGTTTATGGGTGAGAGAGGAGAGAAAAAAGAATATTCTCTTCCCCTCTCACCAATAAACTCAGACTTTCTGAAAGAAAATTTTCATAATGTGAACCCAGACTAAGCAAAAATTTCAATATTTGTAGAATAGTGTGAAAGAGGCTTATGGGGCTAAATATGTATGGTTTCTTTAAATTTATTTTCACCAAAGATATAAGTTCAATTGGTTTCTGTAATCAAGTCGTAATCAGATACAGTGTTGCCCATAAGTTTTGTATTCGTCTTTTTCTTCAATTCGTAAAAAACATGACGATAAGTGGCTTCGAAAATTACAGAACTGTTGCCCACTATGTTTGCCCATTTTTTGCTTATTTTAAAGCTGGGTTTAAGAGGAATATTTTACCTTAAATCGAACAAGCTTCAAAATTATTTTATAACTTACATGTAAATTAGGTGGAATTAAAAAAATTTTGTTTTGTCTTTTGGAGTGCTATTATTTCAAAAGTTTCTAGCAGGTATAAAGTGTCGCTCACAGACTTTCAGTTTTACGAAGTAAACAATTATTCACATGTAATTTGTATGGAAAAAATTAAAATCGTTGAGCGTTGCGTAGCATCAATATATGGACCTTATCTTGTGAGAGATCTTTTGGGGAGCCCAAATTTATAACCTTTAATGTCAATTTCTTAATATTTGTTCTTAATTTTATTTTTGGTTTTAAGAATCTTAAAGAGACAAAAACAAAAAATAAAAACTATAAGTTTTTGTAATCCTTTTTAAATATAAAGTTCTTGTTATTATTTGTTGTTAAGAAATTCTTCAAAAATCTTGTTAAAAACTTAAAAAATAGAAATAGAAAACAAATACCTATACATAGTATATCTCGAAAAATCCGTTCATAAAAAGAAAATCAATATATTTTATTAGATTTACAAATATACATTTAATTTTTGTTTTTTATTTAAATAACATCAGGGACCACAAAATATTTATTAACATTTATATAAAACCCCAGATTTTTTTTTTTAAATTTTTTTACTTAAGGAATTAGAAAATAGCTCGTTCATACATACGTAAACTTTTAAATTCACATCAGCTTATAGATGTTTACATTGACCGCGAGCCTAGTACAAATGAAGAGAAAGTAGGAAGTAAAATATCTAGAAAATAAAAAAGCACAGATACATTATTACACTATTGTATTGTACTACAGTGATGCAAAATATGTCACAATTGGGCCATTTGTAGCACTTTTGAATGTTTGCCGGCCCTGTGGTACTTTCTTATCTATTTTGGCCCTTTCCGGTCAAAATCAAACTAACTAATATAAGCCAGCCGTTCAGTTAATTTGTCAATGTTATTTTTTTACATTGTTTTGTTTTTTAATGAGAAGTAATAAAATGAAACAAAAATACTTTTAAACAATGCATTTTTTTTTGTTTTTAGCGGTGACCATATTTTTTAGCAAAAATACAGAACAGCGTTTAAATATTTGTTTAAAAAAAAACACAAAAAGTGGCCTAGCAGTAAAAACCACACGTTAAAAATGTCTGTGCAATTCACAAGTTCGCATTATCGTCGTTAGTATAATTATCCAATGTTGTATGTAATGTAATGTTGTTGGTAATTTTTTTGCAATAGTGTGGTTTAATTAAGCGATTTATTTTTATATGTTTTGAAAACAGCGTTTAAAAAACTGCAGTCAAAGTAGTAAGCAGTAAAAAGTTTCTTCCACTTCTTTATTTGGTATTGACCAAAAAAAAACTGTTGCTTTTACTTCTGATTTATTAAATGTAAACTGCAGCTGTCAAACCAACTCAAAAAAAGAAAATTTGTGTACAACTTCGACAGTTTTTGGTTTCGACTGCAGTTTTTTAAACCATGTTTGAAAATGTTGTATTTATATAGGCCTGGAAATGTTCGATTTAATTGGTGACACCACAAATTAAATTCTTCTTCATGATTAATCCATATCCATATGTTTAATTCATTTCAATTTTATTTATTAACTATATGAATTACAATTTCCTGACAATTAATATTTCTTACAATTTTAACTTAAGCTTTAACTCCCATACCTGCTTTAATTTCATGGTATCAAATAATGTGAATGGCAAAAATTAAAGAAGAAAAAATAAATAAAAACCGAGAGTGAAGTAAAAAATTATTGCATACTAAAATTTATTAATTTCTAGAGATGGGAAACGGGTAAATACGTTATTGGGAAATACCCGGTAAAATGGATAAATTGGGTAAAAATTGGTAAATGCCCAGGTATTTACCTTAAAGATGATTAAACTAATTTGTAGAAAACTTGACGAAAAAATACATTGTGCAGCAAAATGTAGAGCATTTCATAATAAATTCAATAAATAAAAATGCTAATAGAGCAGTTGAAAAATAAAAACTTATGACATTAACTATTATATGGAAATATTTATTTTTGCAAAACTACATTACATCAATCGAAATCACTGTAATCGTCAGTTTCACTTCGAACATAAATTATTCTTAAATTATTATTTAACAATTTTGATACTTGGACAGAATTCAATGAGCTTAAAACATCACTGGACTGAGTCGAAATTTCAAATGAAATAATTGTCAGTTCACCTTGATTCATTTTACAAATTTCTCGTTTGACCATAACTGGACATTTGACACAATTCATTAAATGTTTTGTCATTTTATTGACATTGCATGTTTATAAGTCGTGTCACAATATCTGCAAAGAATTGTTTTTTTATGCTTGTACTTGCTGCAAAATGCTTCCATATTTGTTCATTTCTAGGTCTTCCCATGACTATATACATACATACATACATAGCTAAAAACGATTTAAGTTCGTTGTTGCATTTCATCAATATTAGCTTCAGTAATAAATATATGCATATTTACCTTCTCCACAATGTTAATTCAGTTAAAAACAGTTTTAATTAGATTTAATCCGCTTTTTGATGTTTAGTAATTTCATGTGAAGTTTCAGCTGATTGAAACCCAGAGATTGTCAGGTGCTGTATTTCAAATGCTTTTTTTAAATACCCAAATAAATTCCCAAAAAAGGTATTTACCCCGTATTTACGGGATATTTACCATACATTGGCTAAATACTGGATAGAATCCCATCTCTATTAATTTCCTCGTTTAGTTTCAATTTTAATATTTTTTATTATTTGGTAAAAAGAAATTTGTTGATCTTCTTAAAATAGTTTACTCAAAGGGAATTAAGTACATTTTTGTTACTTAGCAATAAGATAAAGTTACGATATGTACAACAAACTTGTCTGTTTACAATTTCATAAATAAAATTCGTATTTTTTTAAACGATAAGCAATATAACGAGGCTTGTGAATTGGACAATTACTTTTATACTATTAAAATTTATCCATTGTATTTAATTCAATACGATTATTTTAACGACTTTATAACCTTCAAAATATTTTCTGTCGATTTTGAATTTAACTTCAGCCATTTCAAATAAAATTAAATTTTTGTAATAAAATTTTTGACACTTTTGTAGAATAAAAGTGTTTAAAAAAGTTTGATTTTCCGATATTGTGAAATTTTTGTTTGATAGATGTTTTAAGTAATTATGAAAGCATGTTTCACATTTTAAACGTCTTGCATGCGTTTATTTAATGTTTTGTTTGCCTAGAAATAATGATGCAGTTTTGTGTATTCTAGGCACTGCACACAACAAGCAACACAAAACAACTTATGGCATTTTCTTTTCTGAGTAAAATTCTGCATTTATTCTGCCTTTTACATTTTTTTATGTTCTTTTCCAAAAAACATGTGTTATTTTCTGATGATGTTCCTTTTAAAATTAAAAAAATGCTACATGTTCAACACTAATTTTAATTAAAGGGGCATGAGTGCAGCACTAGATCAAGGCGAATTCAGCACAAGGTGGTGGCAAGTTTCGAGCCGTAAACACTAACAATGCAATACAAAAAAATCTCTTGTTTCTGTTGGCTTTGGATTGTTGTAGTTTTGCCACATTGTTTAATGCCGAAATTTTCGTTCTTTTTTAAACGTTAAATTTCACTTCTTAAAAATTAGGGGAGAATTTAAAAATGTTGCCAAGTCACATGCAACACTTATGCAACACTTTTTTTTGGAAAAGAAAACGCCATTAGCAGTTCAAATAAATAAAATTTTATTATGAATGTATATCCAAAACAATTTATGATTTTTGCTAAAAAAAATAATTCAAACAGAACAAAGCTCTTAAATGCAGTATTGTTCCGTATAATGCAGAACAGATGGTCGCCGTAACTATGTATATCTTTATTACTGTTGGTTTCATTTATCTAAATACAAATCTAATAATCAAGTCTTAAGAAATTGTTGGCCCTATGAAAAGTATTTTGGCCCTTTTGAAAAAAAACACAAAATGCATCACTGTTCTACTACATGGTCATTATAACACAAAGTAGTACTAGAAACTTACGCACACCGGCAAATGAAATCGTTACAAAATTAAAAAAAAAACAGAGAAAGTTTATTTGTTCTTTAAAGAAACTCACTTGAAAATGTATATATTTAAGAAAATTATATTATTTTACACCATCCCAACAAACAAGGAGGTGTGTTTTCAAATAAAAAATGATTTGAATTCAAACTTTTCACAAATGTCAAACCTTTGAAAATAATTTAAAAATCATTTACAAATCAAAGGGGAAGTTATTTTCATATTGAGAAATGCATTTGCTTTTAACTTATTTTTAAACCTTGCGGGTAATCACGATGGTCTTTGTGCAAATTTGCATTGCATATTATGATTGATCGTGAGCATACCACTTTTATTTTTCGTGCAAATGTGTTAATTTTCTAAAGATTTATTCTGGCAGCACTGCATCTGCATTTCTTTACAATTATGCAAAAGCATATTAAAATAATTTTTTTCTTTTAAAATTATTTAAATTTAATTATCTGTTTAAATCCCCAAAAATGTTGAATTTATAAGTTTTTTAAAACCAATATGGCGCTTAATATGTCAAATGTTAGGTGTGTTCCACAAGATTTCGGACAAGTTCGGACTAATGAGAGTAAAATGAAAATTACTCTCTAAATTTGCCGAAACTACCCAAAATTGCTGGAACGCTAAAAACCATTTTTTCACTTCTTTAA
The DNA here is from genome assembly GCA_949318255.1 of Pollenia labialis. Lineage (NCBI taxonomy): Eukaryota > Metazoa > Arthropoda > Insecta > Diptera > Polleniidae > Pollenia > Pollenia labialis. The sequence continues at coordinate 26,139,299 of OX439142.1, read as the reverse complement.
ATACTTATGCTGCTTACTTTTCAAATTAAGATCTATTTAAGTGATTAAAGACGCTTAAAATTCATAACATTATTAAATCAATACATTTGCATCGTTGTAATTTTTTACATTTTGTTTTTTTATATAAAAGATTAAGGGAATATTTATGCAATAACGTTTTTACCACTTTCATTTTTCACAAAAACCTTACATTTTGCTTTTATATGTTTTTTAATTGAAACTAAACTTTTTCATTTGCTTGTAAAATTCCTCAATTATTTATCAGTTTCATATGTAAGCAAAAACAGCTGATTGTTTTTTCTTGTCCGAATTTACCCAAAGAAAAAGTTCGTGCAAATTTGTACAGGAAATGAAACAAATTGCTCTCTCAATTACTCTCTTTATTGTACACAAATAGTTATGTGGAACGCTTTTGGGTAACTTTGTTTAAGTTCGGACTGTTTCGTTTTGCATGTGGAACAGTGCTGTTATTGGTTACATTTGTTTGCAATTGAGCAAATATGCACTAATAATTTTGCTCTTCGTTTTTGTTTTAGTACAAACAAAGTAAAAAAGGAGCAATTTGCAAATACAGTCGGGCCTCGATTATCATTGATGGTCGGGACCAGAAGCATTACGGATAAACGATTATCACGGTTAATCGAATAACAATTTTGATTATACAGTTTTTTTTAATATTTTTATTATTAAACAAGTGAACATTGGTGTACATACATATTTACATACATTAAAAAAAATTAATTCAAGAAGCTTATGTACATTTTTAAATTAAATAGGTACATATGTATACATACATTTAATTTTCTAGTAAAAACATGAGACAAAAAAGACATTAAGCAAAAAAAAAAAAGAATTAAATTTTTAAAAAAAATCGTGTGATGTTGTTTGTATAATATTTTTCAATTGCCATCACGGATAATAGAGGTAATCACGGTTAATCGAAGCAAACATTCTGAAAACAATGCAAACAAAAAACAATAGACTGATCTTCGGGCATCACGGTTCATCGGGGTTACCGGATCACGGATAATCGAGGCCCGCCTGTACGTACATTTTGTTGTTGTGTTGTGTAAAAGTGTGTATTTTTGCACGCATTTGCACTACCCATCATGATTTTCCTTATTTTTAGCTCAAATTCTTTTCAAATGTGGATTGTAATGTGTAACATAAATGGATTATGTTTTTTATTCATTTAAATAAACTATCAGCCCAAGGTACATTAACACAAGGTAGACCAAGGTATATTTACACAAGGTAGACTCATTTGGGAGTGTAGACATGCTGCTCTATAAAAATAACCGAGTGGAACGGAATTGTCAAAATTGTCTTCATATAAATTTAACGCACACATGTACAAATTTTGGCTCATATACACGGAATTTGACATTAGTGTTCCAACTTAGGTAAACAGCTGACACACATATGGGCCAACGAGTTTACCTTGTGTAAATATACCTTGAGGTAGACTCATTTGGGAGTGTAGACATGCTGCTCTATTAAAATAACCGATTTGTCAAAATGTCTTCATATAAACCAAAAACAATTTAACGCACACATGTAAAATTTTTTGATCATTGGGTTTAAACTGGGGTAAACAGCTGACAAACATATGGGCCAACGAGTCTACCTTGTGTAGTTGTACAATGTATCAGCTTAACCAAAGCGAATTAATTCGCATTGAGCTAAACATTCGGCATCATAGCTGCTACTGAAAGTCGAAATAGCGTACTTTCCGTCTTGGAAAGACGACAAACTTGTCACCTTTTTATTTTAAAGATTGTCATGCGTCTGCATAGAACCGCGAACGTACAACTAACTTATAATTTCTTTACTTTCGCGATTTAATTTTATTATCATTCTTTCTATTTGCAATTAACATTTTACTCACAAATAATTTATATTTTCTCTAAAGGCGAATTCACTTTACTTGATATGTAATTTTTTTTAATTGTAAAACACATTTAACTTTAATCACCAATTTTTAATGTTTCAAATGGATCAAACATTGTATGTCAAATATTTATATTTTAAGCGTTATCGATATGAATTCCAATGGCTAAGCCAAACAATTGAAAATGATTTGAGAGTTGCGCTTGATATTAAATGATAAAGTAATTTAATATCAAAGGTTTGACTTCGTGTTTATTGGGATATATACCTACATATGAATGTGTTAAATTATTTTATAAAAAACAAACAGTATAAATATTTATGTAAGTATGTACCTAATATGTATAAACGTACGTTGTGTATACATACATACATACATTTTTAAGGCTAGTTAACACGTTTATACTTTGTATTAATACATTTAAAAAACTCAAGTAATATGTTAAAGTCTGATAGTGTGAATGCATGTGTGAAGAAAATTAAAAGTATGTTTCAAGGTATATTTACACAAGGTAGACTCATTTGGGAGTGTAGACATGCTGCTCTATAAAAATAACCGAGTGGAACGGAATTGTCAAAATTGTCTTCATATAAATTTAACGCACACATGTACAAATTTTGGCTCATATACACGGAATTTGACATTGGTGTTCCAACTTAGGTAAACAGCTGACAAACATATGGGCCAACGAGTTTACCTTGTGTAAATATACCTTGGTATGTTTAATGAAAAAAGTTTGACATCCCATACGACTTCATCGTTTTTTGAAAAATTTCTAAATAATATTACTTTTCATTGGATCAGGGTTGCATTTTATTTCATGTGTGTGAGATGGTGTGAACTCAAACTGTTATGTTAAATTAGATTTTAAGACAGTTTGTAGCGTAAGACTTGTGAGAAAGTGTTAACTAGCCTTTAGCAATATGTACACAAACATACATGATAAGTGACATGATAAGAATCTCCTTTTTTGTTTATTTACAAATTTACTTATTAAAACATAAAAAATATATAACAAAAGCCATTTTCATTCGATAATTATGTCAATTAATAATGTTATATTTAAGTATTTAGTAGTATACACACAATATGTATGTACTTATGTATGTAACTTTTATGTTATTATATATTTCGTGAAATAATCATAAAATGCTTTTAGTTTTCCCATAATTTTCATTCTTTTTTTATTTCAAAGAGTCAAAGTTAACACCAGAGAACATAATGAATACAAACACTTTTGCTGGAGTATTCAAACCGGCCCCAAAATTTTATATGAGACACAACAACTCCAAATTTTGCGGCAATTTTTTTTTATTTATTTAACCATTTTATGGTTGTCAGTGACAATTATATGGTTAAAATTTTCTTTAAAAATAGGTTTGTTGGAGCTGACCATATTCGTTATACCATAGAGAAGAGAATTCTTGCACACCCGGCCAAGGGCCGCCTAAAAAGTGAAGCTTTAGTAATTCAAGTTAGTGTTCGTTATACCATATAGGAAAAAATCCTTGGGCATGGCCGGAAGCCCAACCATGTTATCAATCGTACAATTTTTAAAACCAAAACTGTATAATTATTCGGATTTTGAAATCGGGATTTTAAGTTTCGGGCATACATATGAACCTAACCCAAAATGTTTAATATATTTTTCTTTGTGTTTTTTTGTTTTTGTGTTAAATTTCATTATAAATTGTTGGTGATTTTTCAGAATTACCCCAAATTAAGGGTAAAATTTCATATATTTTTTGGGGCCATATTTCGCAGCGCCGTGTATGCAATTCCCAGTGTCACCTAATACCCTTTGTACACTTGCATACATTTCGGAGGAACGCATGGAAGATGTTGAAAATGTGAAATACGCGTTCACACTTAAACATCTACCATCAATAAAAATGTCACCATTTCTGAAAAAAAAAACTTTAAAAAAAATTTTTTTTTTCTACAAAAGTGCCAACATTTTAAAAGATAAAACCAAAATGTATTTAGAGCTCCTTTTTCTTTAATTATATAATAAAATCAAGTAACATAAGACTTGCAAAAAAGGAATACCTTGAGAAATGGTAACGGTGCTTTCAAACCAAATGTTATTTTGTCAGTGATGCCACAATAATAATAGAATTTATTGCCACTTTTCTAGTGATTACACTAAAATAATCGGAAGATGTAAAATGGAATACAATGAAATAGGAACATTTTGTAAAGATGTTGAACAATTTTGATTTTTATCTCTTTGTATTTCTTATGGGAAAATTTCAACATCTTCGCAAATTGATGTTAAATGTTGACAAGAGTGAAAAGGCTATAAAGCTGACGACGATTAGCGATTTTTTTTAGCAGGTCTTTGAAACTTTTTTAAACATACATTTACAACTTGAACAAAGTTAACAACCTGTAGTGTTTTTGTCAGTTTATTTTGCTGTCTTGTGTTGTGATAAATGAATTGTCATAAACGGAATAATCAGGGGTGTGCTGGAAAACGCAAAACGTAAGAATTTGGAAGGTGTTTTTAGTAAACTTTAAACCTAATTCTTATAATTTTTTGTTTAAAATCCTTTTTAAGAGGGAAATACATATTTCCTTAATATTTGCCAAAAAATTCTTTTATTACAGAAATCTTATTAAAAATTGACTTTTCAAATTCTTGCTTCTCTGCTATAGACGGACAGATTTTGTATTCGTATTCGATCTAATGCTATGTTCCAAGGCGAATTTAATTTATCGTAAATATAACAATAATAATAATCCACATAGAAAAAAACAACAATAAAAATACATGTAAACATAAATACGTAAATTTACAAATAAATAATAATTTATATTTAACACGGGCTTTAAAAAAATTTTTACTGTTGGTTTTTCTGCATCGTCTGTTATTCAACTCAAATTAAAAACTAAATATTGCATACACTCTTCCCCTTGTCAATTAAATGCTTGTAGCTTTGGGAACAGTTCTCCATATCCATTTTAAACATGAATCAAATGAACAAGATTGCGCATTTCCGTTATTTTTGTTTGTGACGAAACAATAGACATTGTGAGTGTGCGTTTGTGTGTGTCTTACATTTTTTACAACAAAATATTTAATCTATGATGACGTATGTAGATGCGCAGTAGAATTTTTTTTGTACGACTGAGTGCGCAATCTTGTTTTTTTGATTCATGAATTTTAAAAATCATTTTTGTCGTTGGTATATTAATGATGTGTAGCATCTCTAGCATGTACAGTCGTTTATAATTTGGTTCGCTCTCTAGCACTCGTACTTTATCAAAATCTGGAAAATGTTTATGCGAAACACAGTGGGTTGTTAATGCTGTTTTTTGAATAAAATTGTTTAAACGAGGTTTTTGATCGGATTTATGTCCTTCAATTCTAGTCTTTAATTTATTTTTAGTTGTTCCAACATACACTTTCTTACACGTTTCACTTTCATTACCTCTACAGGGGATCTGGTATACCACATTTTCTTTTTCCATATTTGAAATTTTGTCTTTTGTTTTACTGAAAATTTTCCCAAGATTTTGTTCAGTTTTGTGCGCCATTTTAATGTTTTCTCCATTAAACAATTTAGATTTTTCAAACCTTTCGGACATTTCAGGAATTTATGTTAATGATTTATAAATTTTAGGTGCTCCACTTGATTAAGTTCTCTTTTTCTTGTTCTTGTCTTTAATAAGTTTGTTTGTAAGTTATTTTTGGAAAATTGTTGTCAGATAGTATGTTTTGGATTTTCTTCTTATTATTTTTGGGAAATTCCACATCACTAAGTTGTAACACCCTTCGTATCATATTGTTGGCAGTATTTATTGTAATTCGCTTTGGATGATTAGAGAAGAAATTAATAATAATCCTGCCTGACGCTGTTGGTTTTTGATACCAATCTGTTTTTAATATATTACCTTCTCTTGTAATCAAAATGTCCAAATATGGTAACTTTGAATCGCTTTCTATTTCGCTCGTGAATGAAATCCTATTGTTAAAACTATTTACTTTTGTCAACATCTCCTCGATTGCACTTTCCCTTACTATACAAAAAATGTCATCCACATATGTATTTCGACAATATTTTTGGTTTCTGAGAAAGGTTTTCAATTACGGAGTCTAAAAGTGTTTCCATTACTATGTCAGCAATTATCGGAGAAACTGGCGATCCCATAGGTAATCCCTTTTTTTGGGTGTATATTTTGTTTTCAAATGAAAAATACCGGTTGTCCTTGATGCAAAATTTTATAATTCTGATTTTGATATGTTTGTATATTTTTCAATTTCTTCCCATCTATTCTCAATTATTACTAGCGCTTAGTCCACAGGCACACTCGGAAACAAAGCTACAACATCGAATGAAATCAATCTTTCAAAGTCTTCAACAGTCAGTTCTTTTATCTTATTTTTTGCAGCAAAAGTTGATCATGAAACTGTAGCTTCAGCTAAAATATATTTTTCATTTTAAGTACCTACATAAAAATCTTGATCTTTTGTAATAAGATTGTTCAGTATAATAGGCGGTAAGCCTTTTTTAGAACTTTTAAATAATGGCAAGCCATCAATGCCAATGTCCAAATAAAGTACTTGGTATCCTATAATTTTAGTTTTAATTGTATCTAGATATTTCCTTACACCAAAATGGAAGTATTCATCTGGATTTACGCTTCGCAAGATGATGTTATTCTGCCTTTATATATGTATGTATTTCAGTTCAATTCATTTTTGTTTTTTGCATGTAATTTTTAAGAAAATTATTGTTAAAAAAAATAATCCTTTATCTTAAATAATTTTTTTTTTATATTGGAGTGTAAAAACATTATTGCATTAATGGAGTCATCATTAAACGCAATCATACACCTTTTTTCTGCAATAAGATTTCGTGCTGAGGAGAATACACGTTCAGATGACGCACTACTTAGCTTATAAAGGAGAGGATATTCTGTTTTATGTATGTTCCACCGTTGGAAAACGTTAAAATCTGTCGAAAAGTTGGATACATTCAAATTTTCATACTTCGACATTTCATTTTCTATTGGGTAAAAAAAAAATATCGCTTTGCGGCGCTTGAACGTAATCAAAATAAAATTCACCCATTGAGCGTTCTTCAGGAACTTCATTTTGGTTTTCTGATAAAGGTAATTCCTCAAGGTAGGTTGTCATAATCCGTCTACATTCATCTTGTTTTTCAGTCTTCTCATCTTCACTAAATTTAAATAACCTATTTGCTGGAGGAAAAAGGCAAACTGCAATTTTGTGATGTACTTGTATAGTTAAATTTTGCAAAACGATGGAACGTAAATATGAGCTTAATTTTTCTTTTAAAAGTTTAGTTATTTCCAAATCGGAGATATTAGAAATGCATTTTTTTTGTAAATGGTGAACTATCAAATAAACCAGGTGAATAGTTACATAATTTTCACCTTCTAATTTTGTAAATGCTTCCTCAAACGGTTCTAAAACTTTGATAATTGCTGTAATGTGACTTAAATTGATGTTATGTATTCTATTCAGTTGATTTTGTTCCAGCAATATTTGAATTATGTTAGGCCAATTTGCTTCAACTGAAACAAACAATCTATAGATGGAATTCCACCGAGTGGGTGAATAGCTCTTTAGTGTGGTATTAAGGTTTGAATTAAGGCCCGATACTTTGAAATATTTAACTAATTTAGTACACATTCGGCTTAATTCCGCAACATTATGCTATAAACACATTCGAGACAGCAAGCTACCGACTTCAATATGTCAAACATAGAATACATGTGTGTAAATGGAAATGATTATTTTCAAGACGACACGGCTACATGGCTGCGAGTTGTTGTCTGTGCTTATTTTGTCGTTGTAGTCAAATTAAACTCATTTCTATTTTTGTCCACTACAAAACAGAAAAAGTGTTGCTAATATTAAAAAATATTTAAGGAATAAGTGTTTGAAAATATTTTTTTTGTTTAACAGAAAAAAATACGCTTGAAATTAAAAAATTACATAACTTTTTAGTATCCTTGAAAGTAGTTCTATAGGAAGATTTTTTTCGTGCTTACGCTTTCTTCGTTTAGGAGTTTTAGGACTTAAAAGTTGTAAAATACTTATCTATATCTCTTTATCTTTAAAAAGAATCTATAAAATATGGAAATCATTGGAAAATTATTCAAAGTATTTTTCACATGGCGTTTAAAGCATACCGATTAACCAATTAAGAGCCAATTTAATATCTATATTCGTACTCCGTGGCTGATTTTTTATTTACAAAATAAGCTTTTAAAATTAAAATTATATCGATATGGCAATTATTATCTAACCCTTAGATATTTGCTTAATAAAGTTTTTCTGTATTGCGGGTTTTCAGCGTTGCGGAACACTTATTAATTATGTACATATTACAATAATTAAATTTGTAACTAGTAGTTACATTAATTACTACCACATATATATTTCCAAGATTTAATTTTTTAAACCTTAATAAATTTAAAATTTTAGATGATGGAGTTACTAATATGTAATATGTTTGATTAAATATTTTGACAAAATTTCATCAAGTGTTGTTGAAAAATCTATCAAGAATTATTAATATTTGAAATTGGTTCTTAACGGGCTAATAAATCGGAATGGATTAAAACATCAGTGAAAGATATTTTGAAGTAGTTTCTCATAAAACCAATACTTTTTAGATCCAGTTTTTAAAGTAATTGATAAGGGGAACGTTCGTAAGTCTAGGTTCACACTATGAAAGTTTTCTTTCAGAAAGTGTGAGTTTATTGGTGAGAGGGGAGAGAATAACAGCATGTTCTCTTCCTCTCTCACCAATAAACTTAGCCTTTCTGAAAGAAAACTTTTATAGTGTGAACCCAGACTAAATGCAGTTGTTGGGTGTCCCTTGCGCAGAAGTAAAGTTTAATGTTCATAAAAGCATCACTTGTAAGAAACTTGGCAACACTCTCATTTGTTTTTTATGCTGTCATGCCGCAGCTCTGCAGCAAATTTTTTTCTGATGCAATAAATTTTGACATAAAAAAAATCGATTTTTTTTTCTTTTGCGAGGCTTTTTCTTGTAATTTATAAGAACACTGTCACTTTTTTTTCAATAGAATTTGTCATCGTTATTGTTGATAACATTTTTTTATTATTTTATGTTTTCCCATTAAACTTTCGAAATTTAGCTCGTGTTCAAGAATTCAAACTTTGCACAGCTGTTGTGCAGTAAAAAGTATTAAGGCCCAACCATAATGTGCTTAAATTGGCTTAAGCAAATGTGCAAATACATGTAAATTAAATAAGGCAAACCATATTGAACTTAAGGAAACTTTTTGCTAAATTTAATGAAACTGTCTTTTACGTAAGCAGGTGCGAATCTCATCGTAAATTAAAACATTCTTGGAAGAAAAAGGCTTCAAGATAAAACATGTGGAAAATATCAGAAATAGGGGAAAAATCCACAACCACTTTTTCGAGTAGAATTAGAGCCCGGCGACATTAAGTTAAAAAAAATGAAACGCATCTCATTTATAGTTTGAAATATATTCTATACAGAAAAATCACAATTGAGGAGCAGCACAAAAAAAAAATGGACCTGTTCAGTGCTTAAACTGGTGCACTACACGGTACAGTTTCTTGTAATAAGTCTAAAACCAACCCCAACGTAAAACAATGAAGCAACTGTGGCGGTAATCACACTGCCTATTATAGAGGATGCCCTGTATATATTATCGTCAAGCAGTCGGTTGGACCGAAAACAAATACCCCTCAAATGCAGGTTGCAAATCAAGTAACTACTAATGACACTCAGGCTCCGCAGCCTAGTAATAACAGAACCTCTTACGCTAACGTCCTAAAATCAAACCATGTGCCAATGCAAGGTGCTGATGAAACTCCAATTTCTAATTTAAGTCGTCTAGAAAAAACTATGGAAACATTAGTGCAAACAGCAAATAATTTTACTAACACAATGGTAATATGATGCAGGAAATTCTTAGAATACAATCGATGTTATTGCAAGCTGTACTTAACAAGGCATGAACTGTATAAAAATTTGTTTTTGGAACGCAAACGGCATCCGCCAACATAAAAATTAATTAGAATACTTTCTTAAAAATAAACAAATTGATGTCATGATGGTTTCTGAAACCCATTTGACCTCAAAAAATACGTATTGTTACGTGTCCATTAGGTGGCACTAGAGTGATCTCTCGCCTAGCTCAAAATCGGATCCTCTCAGGCGTTTCCATCCCTCACTCTAGCCCAAGGATCGTAAACAATTTGAAGAGAACAAAAAAAAAACAAACAACTTACACAACAACATGTCCGGAATGAGAGGTAGGTGTTGACCTCCAACCGCCCAGCCCAACCTTGTTCACCGGCACCTCCGTGCTAGATTTCCAGGTGACCCCTATGAACCGCACTTCATGCAGACTTAGGAAGCGACTTCTCTGGAAAAATATCCTAAGGAACTTGGTTCAACTCCACAATCAGACTTCTCATTATGGCGTGCAGCTAGAAATGTCAAAAGGCCAGTTATCTCTAAACCAACTTTAAGAAACTTGAACGGAAGTTGGGCAAGAAATGATAACGAAAAGGGAAATCTGTTTGTAAATCGTTTAAAAACGTATTTACCCCAAATATATCCCACGATACTGCGGTCGAGTTACCACCTGTTCCTGCTAGAGCAGCTGTGTTTGAGATAAGAGAAATCGAAAAGGCTGTTTGTGAATTAAACCCCAAAAAAGCCCCTGGTTTTGATAAGATCAGCAACAAAATGCTTTTGGAGCTACCCAACATTGCAAAGAAAATTATTCTTTATAGTTTTTAATGCTATTTTACGTCTTCAATACTGTCCTCAAAAGTGGAAGGTTTCCTTATTCCCGTAATTTCTGCAAGAAGAAAGCAGGTCGTGTTCGTACCTAACAGTTATCTTTACCTATTTCAACGTTTATTTGGCCTACTTATTTTTACCTTCAGTTTTCCTTTAAAATATGACAGCTTTTACACCATAGATTTCTATGCACAGCTAGAAATTACGGGCATTAGTCATTATGATACCTAAACCAGGAAAGGATCACACAAAAGTTGAGTCATATAGGCCTTTAAGCTTACTTTCTAATACAGTAGTTTTGACTTAACTGCCTTTTGTTTACGTGCACTTTTGACTTAACTGCACAAAATTGATAATTTTTGGAATTATTCTTTCTAATTCCATACAAATTCCCTTTTTAAGTGCACTTTCTATACCTGCACATTTAAGATAAATGCACAAAATTGTTGGCATTTTAAAATTAGTTTCATACAAAATATCAAAGTTAGCTGCACTTTGACTTAACTGCCCAAAATAAATATTCTTCAAAATCCTTGTTTACGTGCATTTTGTATACCTGCACATTTTTCATATTTTTGGGCAGCTTTAAAATATTTTCATACAAAACATCAAAGTTAGCTGCACACACAAAAATATATGGTGGCCACTTTTCACATAAATATCCAATTTAAGCTGTTTAAAAAAATATAAATCGCAATTATTTTGTTTTTTGTTTTTTATGTTTTATGTTCTTTGTGAATTCTCATTGTTTTTGTTAATGTTTCTTTTATATTAAATAAACATACATTCATGTATAAAATGATCTGTTATTTCCCAGCTAGCATAGGCTGTTTGTTAACCGATTATGTTTAATATACAACTCCTTAAAGAATCTTCTGGTGATTATCTGACGAGTAACAAAAACATCTAAATCTTTTTTTAATTTATTTATTTTTTGACACTCTCGTCTTTAAATCTTGAAATGAACCTTTTGGGACTCTCTGTAAGAGTCGTATAAAAATTAGCTCTGTTCCACGTGCATAACGAAACAGTCCGAACTTGCACAAAGTTACCCAAAAGCGTTCCAATTAACAATTTTTGTGCAATAAAGAGAGTAATTGAAAGAGTAATTTTTTTCATTTCCTGTACAAATTTGCACGAACTTTTTCTTTGGGTAGTTTCGGACAAGAAAAAACAATCAGCTGTTTTTGTTTACATATGAAACTGATAAATAATTCAGGAAATTTACAAGTAAAAGGAAAAGTTTTACTTAAAAAACATATTAAAAAGCAAAATGTAGGAGTTTTGTGAAAAATGAATGTGGTTAAAACCAGAGTACCGAAACGTTCGCTCATTTTTCAGTCATGAGCGAGCGTGAAAAATTTTAATTTGTACTGCTTTTTCTCATTCATGAGGGTGAGGAAAAAAAATATTTTGAATTTCCTCATTCATGAAAAATGAGCAAACAAATAAATTCATATGTGAATTTGTCAGATATGAAAAATTTAAAAAAATTCACATTCAAATTCCTCATAAAGAAAAAAAACGCGATTTGTCCGACCATTAACAGCGGGAAAATGAAGAAGTAAAGAGGCCTTATAGAATGCCTTATTGGCGATATAAAGTTTTCCAGTCGCATTCCAACTGTATTTCTAATTTACACAGTATGTCATTGGATACCAAAGCCTTGTCTTCTTGCATCTACTTTCAAGTTCTTCTAAACATAATTAAGAATAAAGCTTTATCCCAGTGTTATTGTTGTTGGTAATAATGTGAAGTGAGTAGATTAATAATTAAACTTGCTACATATTCCAAAATAGCTACTAATAAAACGATTTCGACAGGCCTTATCGTAGAATAGAAAATCTCAATTTCTAAAATATTTAATAAAATAAGTAAAAGTTTATTAAAAATACAGTTGTAAGCCTTCTTTTAGGCCTGCAAAGTGAAAGCGCTGGCAATTTTTCCCGCTGGGCAACGCTAAAGCATGTGTGTGTGTTTTGTAAAATTATTTGTTGGCTGCAGCACCATGGTGAACCAAAATGTATGTGCTGCTTTTTCGCAGGCATACATTATTGGAAAAAAATTAAAAGAACTGCACATATCGTCATCTTAAATGCAGAATAGCATAACATTTCATAAGTTTACATGCAAAGCAAAAAACTTTGTAAAATGTTAATTATTTGAGATTTAAAATCAATTTTAAATATTTCAGATACAAAATCCGATAACCCATATATTTTTGAAGAAAAATATCATTTTTATTATATTTTAAAATGTGTTATTATATATTTATTTGTATTTTTTAGAAACAAAAAGACATATCGTAAAAGAAAGTATATTAGTATTAAGTATATATATAAATATATGATAATCACACGATTAATATGTTGCATCATAAGGATTGCGTTGACATGGTAACATAAGTTTGCTTTTCTGATGCAGCGCAGGCAGTAATGCATTTAACAATGTGGAGAACTTATATTGTTATAGATATTATGACATACCTATTATGTATATTTTTTTTTATTGATTTTAATTACTTATAAGTAGTGGTTTAAACTAAAATATGTACTTCATTAAATTTAGCTATGAATTGATTTTAAAAATACATCTTTTTCATTCTAATCTAAACGTATTTTGATCTCCATGAATTATCTTAATTAATTTTTTTTACAATGAACAAATTTTGCAAATAAATATTTGACTCATATTCATTCATACCTATTTGTCTCCAGTTCACGAATTATTTTAAAATAACTCTGCATCATATACTTTCAAAGCTAATGCAACAAGTTAATTTTAATTAGGTAATTTCTGAAAAATATAAAGAAGAAGGAAAGAGTTGTCCAACTAAGAGTAGTTGTTGATAGCAGCTCCGCTATTAAGTAAACGTAAATATTGGACAAAGTAGTACTTCTCCAAAGAAAGATATTATTAGAATTTAATAAAGCTGAAGAATTATAAAAATATAGCTAAACAGTCTATATTCCACTACTTAATAAAAAATTAAAAAATGTGTTTATTCTAAAAATTTATAAAAATTGTCTTTTTAAGGATATTGATGAAGGGCCACTTGGAAGAATGCAATTCTAACACAAGAAACCCCGAAAATTTTAAATAAACTAATAAAAAATATTTTTTTTGTATTATAAACTTTATATTTTATGGTCCCATACAGATTTATTATAGGGAAGTTCGACTATCTTTAAATTTATTAAAAAGAAAATACATACATACATATATAAACTCAAAAATCTAAGGACTTGCGGATGTTGTCATTTATTCTTGGAAATTCTTAGCGTTTGGGAGTAGGGTAGGCTACAAAATTTCAAAATTACTAACGGTTCGGTTCTTTTAATTTTAAAGCACTTTTTTATTTTTTCTTATGCTATACTGAAAATTATTATTATTTGATCATAAATTTCACTAACACCGAAGTAACAGTTATAAAACAGATCACCCAATTTTGATGTTGTAAAAAAATGTGTTCTTATAAAAAGAATTAAAAACTCTGCTAATTTTTTTCTTGAGTGTGATTATACATTATGTTGTTAAGAAAAATGATATACATATGTATTTGGTAACACTTAATTTTTTATTTTGTAAATAACTTGGTTATTTTTTAAGATAGAAGTTTAAAATTTATAAAAAAATGTTGTAACGTGAATCGTAATCAACAAAACAAGTCAATTTCAAATTTTCCAATAATATCTTCATTGTTTTGCATTTAAGCTAACGATATGTGTCTTGTTTGTGAAAAATAAAAATTCTTTGATGCCTTTAAAAGGGTTACTTTTTCGTTTCGTTAAAAAGACGTACCTGAAGGCAGAAATATTAAGAGAAAAAATAGCCATAAGAAGTTGTTGGTATTTTGTGCTTGTAAAAATATTTTGGTTTCTGTACCAATATCGACCTTTTTAATTTTTTTTTTTTAAATATTTTTACTTGCTTAAGAAAAGTGTTTTCAAAGAAAAAAAAACCCACCGACGCGATTGGTACAGAAACCAAAATATTTTTACAAGCACAAAATACCAACAAATTCTTGTGGCTATTTTTTCTCTTAATATTTCTGCCTTTAGGTACGTCTTTTTAATGAGACGAAAAAGTGACCTTTTTTAAAGGTATCAAAGAATTTTTATTTTTCACAAACAAGACACATATCGTTAGCTTAAATGCAAAATAATGAAGATATTATTGGAAAATTTGAAATTGACTTGTTTTGTTGATTACGATTCACGTTACAACATATTTTTATAAAATTTTAAACTTCTATATTAAAAAATAGCCAAGTTACTTACAAAATTAAAAATAAAGTTATCAAATACATATGTATATCATTCTTCTTAACAACATAATGTATAATCAGACTCAAGAAAAAAATTAGCAGAGTTTTTAATTCTTTTTATAAGAACACATTTTTTTACAACATCAAAATTGGGTGATCTGTTTTATAACTAACTGTTACTACGGTGTTAGTGAAATTTGTGATCAAATAATAATTAATAATTTTAATTTTCAGTATATCATAAGAAAAAATAAAAAAGTGCTGTAAAATTAAAAGAAGAATTTTGAAATTGTTTAGCCTACCCCATTGCACTCCCAAACGCTAAGAATTTCCAAGAATAAATGACAACATCTGCAGGTCTTTAGATTTTTGAGTTTATACCTATATGTATGTATGTATTTCGTTTTTAATAAATTTAAATATAGTCGAACTTCCCTATAATAAATCTGTATGGGACCATAAAATATGAAGTTTATAATACAAAAGAAATATTTTTTATTAGTTTATTTAAAATTTTCGGGGGTTTTTGTGTTAGAATTGCATTCTTCCAAGTGGCCCTTCATCAATATCCTTAAAAAAGACAATTTTTATAAATTTTTAGAATAAACGCATTTTTTAATTTTTTATTAAGTAGTGGAATATAGACTGTTTAGCTATATTTTTATAATTCTTCAGCTTTATTAAATTCTAATAATATCTTTCTTTGGAGAAGTACTACTTTGTCCAATATTTACGTTTACTTAATAGCGGAGCTGCTATCAACAACTACTCTTAGTTGGACAACTCTTTCCTTCTTCTTTATATTTTTCAGAAATTACCTAATTAAAATTAACTTGTTGCATTAGCTTTGAAAGTATATGATGCAGAGTTATTTTAAAATAATTCGTGAACTGGAGACAAATAGGTATGAATGAATATGAGTCAAATATTTATTTGCAAAATTTGTTCATTGTAAAAAAAATTAATTAAGATAATTCATGGAGATCAAAATACGTTTAGATTAGAATGAAAAAGATGTATTTTTAAAATCAATTCATAGCTAAATTTAATGAAGTACATATTTTAGTTTAAACCACTACTTATAAGTAATTAAAATCAATAAAAAAAAATATACATAATAGGTATGTCATAATATCTATAACAATATAAGTTCTCCACATTGTTAAATGCATTACTGCCTGCGCTGCATCAGAAAAGCAAACTTATGTTACCATGTCAACGCAATCCTTATGATGCAACATATTAATCGTGTGATTATCATATATTTATATATATACTTAATACTAATATACTTTCTTTTACGATATGTCTTTTTGTTTCTAAAAAATACAAATAAATATATAATAACACATTTTAAAATATAATAAAAATGATATTTTTCTTCAAAAATATATGGGTTATCGGATTTTGTATCTGAAATATTTAAAATTGATTTTAAATCTCAAATAATTAACATTTTACAAAGTTTTTTGCTTTGCATGTAAACTTATGAAATGTTATGTTATTCTGCATTTAAGATGACGATATGTGCAGTTCTTTTAATTTTTTTCCAATAATTTTTTCCTACAAAAAATGCAACAGACACTTTGGCTGGTTGCCTTTGCCAAAAATATTTTCCACAAACAAATACACACACAGGCATTTCGAGCTGTAGTCATGCAAACTGTCGAGCAACAACAACATTACTAGTGAGGATCGTTTTTAAAACTTTTTTTTTCCTCATTTTACATGACTGAAGAAAGGCAAAATTGGATTTTTCCTCAAAAACATGAATGAATTTGCCGAAATATTAACAATTCATTCATGACTGTGAAAAAAGTTACATATTTTACATTTTTCATTTATGTAAAAAATTCAAGAATGGTTGAATATGAGCGATCACATATTACTTTCTCTGAACTCTGGTTAAAACGTTATTGCATACATATTTCCCTTAATCTTTAATATAAAAAAAAAACAAAATATAAAAAATTACAATGATGCAAATGTTTTTGTTTTATAATGTTATGACTTTTAATCGTCTTAAATTACTTAAATAGATCTTAATTTTAAAAGTAAGCAGCATTAGTATTTGAAGATGTTCAAAAATGGTTTTTTGCGTTCCAGCAATTTTGAGTAGTTTCGGCAAATTTAGAGAGTAATTTTCATTTTACTCTCATTAGTCCGAACTTGCCCGAGATCTTCTGGAACACACCTATTACTGAGCTACCTAAATAAGACAGTTTTTGAAGTATGAAAATGCTATTGCCAATACAATTTTAATAAAACAAACCGGTCTAATTATCTGCAAAAAAGGATTTTCCGACAGGATGGTATTGATTTCGCGAAATTGTATGAAAATTAGAAGTTTTGGCATGAAAAATACGCCTGATGCCCTTATTTAGGTAGCTTAGTCATACGGCTGAGTATTTCACGGGTTGTAAAATAAAACCTACATGAGTCTCATACGACTCTTAGCATGCTTTTGAAAGACTCGGTAGATAAACTCAACATACATCATAAACGATTCCCTTTACGATTAATATAAGTGTTTTTCGCTGTGTTATGGAAGAATCTCTCATACGAATCAGCACGTGTAACAGTTTCTCCCGTGCTAGGAATCGTCTACAATTAAAAAATGAGCTCGTCGATGATCAAAAAGACTCTTTGTGAGATTCCCAGGAAGCTCCTGGGTTGAAATAAAATTTTAATAAAATATAAATTTATGTATTAAAAAAATAATTTTTTTATTCTTCTTTTAAATCAAACACTTTACTTTAGCTGCACTTTTGTGCAGGTAACCACAATTGTGTACCTGTACATTAAGGCAGGTAAATGCATTTAAGATAACTGCATTTTTGATTTACCTGCACAAAAAATCGTGCAAAGGAGATTGTGCAGCTAAGTCAAAACTACTGTATATCAAAGCTGTTTGAGAGGCTGTAAGTGTCAAAATTATCTCCAATTTTAAGTGAAAATAGATGTATTCCTAACCAATTCGGCTTTAGAAGAGAACACAGCACAATTGAACAAACCCATCGTAAAGTAAACGCCATAAGAAAAGCCTTTGAGGATAGAAAATATTTTTCCGCTCTCTTCATCGATGTTTCTCAAGCTTTTGATAAAGTGTGGCATGAAGGCTTGTTACATAAATTGAAGCAAAATTTACCAACAAACACACACAATCTGCTAGAAAGCAACTTAGGCGGTCGTCAATTTATTATTAAAGAAGGAAATTTCTTTAGTTCACCTCAGCCAATTGGCGCTGGAGTCCCACAGGGCAGCATTCTGGGCCCCCTATTATACTTAATTTATACTTCGGACATGCTAACAAACAACTACACACAAACTTCGACATTTGCGACGACACAGCTTTTCTAAGCGTGCACAAAAGCCGTCTTCCAGCATCACGTTACTTACAGGATCATATATTTCAACTAGAAATATGGTTAAAACAATGGAGGATAAAAGTCAATGCGTACATGTAACATTCACCTTGCGTCGGGAATCATACCCCCTATTAATGCTATGTTCACATTTGGCTTTTTAAACGCGTTTAAGCAGCTCGAATGTGATTAAGCGTTAAACACTTCAAAATCGAGATGATTACCCATACATTGAAGTGATTTGTTAATCACTTCAAATTGACTTGATTACAACTAAATCACTTCATAAACCACATAGAATTCTGTGAACATACCTCAAACCAAGGCGAATTTAATTTCGTCTTGCCTCAAATTGAAAAACGGCCACAATGAACGTACCTCTTTGACAGAAATTTTTTTTTTTTATTAAATAAAAAAAAGTTAAAATATAATAAAAACTTAATGGATATGGAAAAGAAAAAAAGAAAGAAGCCTTGGAGTCAGAAGGACGAAGAGATGCTAGTGGAAGTGTGGGGTGAAAGTAAATAATCTGCTGATAACTTTATTAATGTATTTCTTTCCATTTTTAATGTTTTCAAGAAATACAAATTTGCTTGTTCTTTTTTGTTTATCGATCAGCTGTTTTTGCTGTCAACTTAATCATCTCAAATGTAATGTGAACGGCTTTGATTAGCTAAATCTACATTTTGCTTAAACGCGTTTAAAAACCTAAGTGTGAACTTAGCATAAAATCAATAATCAAATAATACCTCAAAATTCGCATGTAAAATATCTCGATATACATTTAGATCGCCGTTTGACGTGGAAAAGCCATAAGAGGCAAAATTAACTCAAATGAAACTAAAAGCCAACGCTGCGTACCATTTTTTATTAACACACTTTTGGTTGAAAAATCCCCACAATTCCATAATATAAAAATATTTGCATGAAATATATTTAAAAAAAGTACAAAAACACGAAAACTTTAAACAAAACATACTTTGGTGGTAAAATACGTATATAAAAATGATGCCGAAGCAAAATTAAATATAATAGAAAATTTACCAAAATAATTGTACGAAAACCTCTACTTTGGCAACGCCGACATCAACAACCCAGCCAGCAAAATACTTCGACATTGTCTGAATCAGACATTTCGTGCAAATGTCTAACTTCATTCTTAGAGACTTCGTTCAGATTTCTGTCAGACATTGAATATACTTACGGTCTGGCCGATTTCGCATGGATATATCGGGGGTAATTTATGTACAGATATGTCCAATAGAATTCCGACGGAATTCATTCAGATTTGTCTAACTCGACTTATTATTTTTTTAAAATAATGGCAATTGTCATTCTGTTGGAAATAATCTTAATTTTATTTTATTTGTTCAAGATAAAAAGCATAAAAAAAGGCACGTACGTGTAAAATTTATAATTATGTACATATTTTGCAATAAAATTATTTCTTTCAGCTATCAGTTCGAAAGCAAAAGAAATTTCAGCTAACACATCAGAACTTCCCATGCCTTTTTCATTAGATTTCTGTTAGATATTCGTGCCAACCACTTCATACGTTTTTGGGTCAGAAATCTGACAGAATTCGTATACGACTCCGACTTTTTTGCCGACGTTTCTCTCAGATATCTGAACGACGTCGGATTATTTTGCTGGCTGGGAATTTAATGATGAACCAGAATTGAGTCTTCAACTTCAAGCAAATATTCTTAAGCCAATAATTAAAACGCACAAACTTCATTGTGTTCGCCCTTATTTCTAGTAAAAAAAACCAAATATTTTTTATGAAAACAAAATACACATACGAAAAAAAACACAAAGCTAGAAAAATAATTTTACACAAATAAAATACAGTAGAATCCCGATAATTCGTAATCGCAAGGGACTGGCCATTTCTTACGAATGAAAGGGGTTTTCGATTTAGCGGGGTTTTGATTTATCTACTAAAACGATAAAAAAAACATAAAAAAACAATTGTTAAAAATAAAATATGTATGTATATAAAAATGATTCATGTAACAAACTGATCTTAAGAAAATAAACACGCTCGCAAGCAAAAACCCACGCAAAAAATAGCGGTGAACAAAAAATCATTCTTTTCATGTTTCTATTGTTTTTATTACGAATTATAAGTGGTAGTTAGCAAACAATTACGATATATTTTTTCAAGGGACCGACAGTTTGTTACGAATTATCGGGAATTATGATTTATGGGAATACAAATTATCGGGATATGCACAATACACACACACAAGCTGTTCGTGCTGCGGTCGTTGCTAAATTTTTTATTTGTTCATTTCTTTATCAATGTAAAAAACAGAAACATTATAGAACATCAAAATATAATGTTTGTCTGCAGTACCACTACAATTGTTCCGTTTTTTTAACGAAGAGCAGAACACTACATATATAATGTTCGGCTTTTCCCATCCATTTTTGCTTTGTTCGAGTTAAATTTTGCTTGAAATATTTTATTAAGCTTTTAGCTTTTTCTTAAATTTCATATACATAATTAGTTTATATTTCAAAATAAATAAAACAGTTTAAAATAAATTTATGTGTTGTGACCATATAACATAGTTAAAAACTATTTAGCTATGTTCTGGGAATCGAATTCGAGTGAAATTGAAAACGAACAAATTTTTAAAACAATTCCCGTTAAATAGGCTCATACAAATATTTCGTTTTATATATGTTACACTTTGAATACCACTTAAATTTATCAGAATGACTCTTAAAATCAAGTAAAATTACCGTCATGTCATGTTTAAATAAATTTAACTGAAAATTTCCTTCGATTTAAATTTTACTCGAGTTTGGATTCCAGATAGTTTGTCAGCACAGAATCAATTGGTTTGGCCGATTTTATTTTAAATACATACCAGTGCTGCCAGGGGAATAATAAAAAATTTGACATCTTTCAAAAAAGTTTTTGTTGTTTCACACATTTTTAAGTCTTGAGTTTTTGGAGAGAGAGAGAGAGGAAAATAAATGGCATTCTCCAAGGCGAATTGACTAGAAGGTGGAGTCAAGTCAACATATGGTGTTTTTTACGGTGGTCGACTTGTCAAAGTTTGTATACAAGATAGTTTATTCTG
The DNA here is from genome assembly GCA_949318255.1 of Pollenia labialis. Classification (NCBI taxonomy): domain Eukaryota; kingdom Metazoa; phylum Arthropoda; class Insecta; order Diptera; family Polleniidae; genus Pollenia; species Pollenia labialis. Next base: position 26,117,892 of record OX439142.1, on the reverse strand, counting down.
TAAACAAAACTATTTTTCTTACTAGCAATATTTTTGACTACCCGGCCACAGAAGCAGTGTTGTTGTAGGCAGGGTTGTTAGATGTGACGATTTTTCGTCATTTTGACGATTTGTTTGAGAAAATACAGTAAAATGACGATTGACGATTATTTGACAAAAAGTAATAGTGTCATGACGATTTTCTGGCATCAATAAAACACTTACAAGAAATATTTACAATTATATTGGGAACAGTCCAAAACGTAAAAATTTTTCGAGATACAAAAATATTTGGAAATTAAACAAAAAAAAATTCATCCCCCATCACAAACCAGGTGGATTTCATTAGAAGCATTAGCAATTCAAATTCGACAATTATATAAATGCCATCGATACTGCAAAAAATATACACTAGAGCCTTGATTTGCGTCGGTTCTATTTGGTCCGGTTTTTACAAATTGGTTAAATCCGCTTTCGTTTTTATGATTTCGATTTCTACATACGATTGCATTTTTCGATGAAGACATAATCACATGTAAAGAATTTTTCTATTGTCGTTTAAAAAGGCGAATTCCCATTTAATTCTGTTAGGTTAGTTATTCTAAGTATAATTGCGTATTAGGAAGTAAGAAGATGTGCATAAAAATGGGTGTAAACTTTTCCAGTATGACCTCCACTCTTTGGCGAAAGGAAATTTTTAAAGAATGGGTAAAAACTCCCAAAATACATCGGAAAGACGTATTATTGACGTTAATAATGGTTAGATATACTAGAAGTAGAGTTTTTTTGCCGGCAAAGCGGGTATTTTTTTTAAATTTCCCGGGATCCCGCTCCATATTCATTTATATATTTGATCTCATTTTTTATTTAATTCAGGAGTGAGAAGTGAACATAACGCGATTAATAAATTTTGTCCAGCTAGATTTGCGATCTACCACACTGTGCGCTTGTCAGATTTTGTGTTCGTATTCTCTCTTAACTGCCCGTCTATACCAGAGATAATTATTGCGACATATATAGCAGTAATTGTCAAAATTATGTTATCTTTAATGTAGACAGCAATTTTTTGTACATATTTATTACTAACAATTTATATTGCAATAATTGTTATGCCCGTAATTTCTACAAACAGATATCTAGCTGTGCATAGATATCTATGGTGTAACGAATTTTTGATAATTTTAACATGTTTGTCTTACCTACTGGTTGAACTGTAGTGTATTTTACACCATCGATTTTTGACAGTTAATTAAATATATTAATAAAAATACAAATGTTGCCATATTTTAAAAGAAAACTTAAAGGAAAAAACACGTAGGCAAAATTAACGTTGAAATTACCAAACTATTTTTACCGGATAGGTAAAGATAACTCTTAGGTACGAACACGACCAGATATCTGTTTGTTGAAATAACGGGCATTAGTCCATTTTCGTTGACAATTATTGCTTACAAAAAACGTCAATTTGGCTGTCAGTTGAAAAAAAGAAGCAAAAAAGAAAAAAAAATAGAAGCAAATTGTGTGAGAAAGAAATTAAGTTTTTGAAATTGCAGCAAATTATAATTGTAGTAAAATAATTAAATAAAAAAATTAAATAAACACTAAAATAAAATTGCAAAAATTATAATTTTTTCCTTATTCGATCTTTATTGTTAAAATTAATATTAATTTGTTTAAGTTCGAGTTCTTTTTTATATAAAAATAATAATTTTACATTAACAAAAATAAAATAATTAATAAAATTAATATTTTTGTATTAAAAATGAGGTCAGCTTAAACAAATTAATATAAATTTAAATAATAAAGTCGAATAAGAAAGAATTTATATTAATAATAATAATTCTTGTAAGATACCGCCATTTTTTACACTGCACCTTCTTTCTTAATTTTTTTCAAACTATGAGTTAACATAAATACGTTTTCCCATGCCATTAACATAAGCTGAGCAATAAGAAATATTGCTTTGTTATTCTGCCGACGTTATTGCCAACTTGCTGAGATAATTATCTTTAGTGTAGACCTAGGGTAAGCCCCAAATACATTGATCAAAATACTCATAAATCATTGTGGTAGTATAAGTGAAAATGTGAGATTAGAGTTTTTCTTTTCCCGGAATTTTTCATTTCCCGGGAAAGCGGGATTTATTTTTCAATTTCCAGGAATCCCGGGAATTCCCGCTCAATACAAATCGAAGCAAAATATTATTTAATTTTGATATTTTTAGTTAGGCTTGAGTTCATCAAATTTAATTTTCAATTAATTATTTTTTACTGAAGGAAGGAATTTTTACAACATGGAATTTTATTGATAATTTTCTTGGCTGAGCTGGGGCTCGAACCTGGGTTGAATTTACATGTTTCAAGAATCACCACATTCTTTCATCAGAATTCTTTGAGTTCTAACCTCTGCACCACTGCGGTGCCTGCCAGCCAACAGTCAAACATCAATCTTTAACCAGTGATACTGGTGGCTCGAAATTTGATGTAACTATCATTAATAATTCATTCACATGTTGCTTCGAAATTAAAATTAACAGTTCAACTAAAAATTACAATTATTATTTAATTTTATTTTTTTGAACCAATAATATTTGCTGAGATCAATTAAATAAGTTTTTAAATACATTAAACTTTTTTATTTCTGTGGCAAAAAGTGCTTAATATCACCTTAAAATCTTCATGTTCAAAAGTACATAATTTCATTAATTTTGTAGGATTTTTAAGGAAGTTATAGCAAAATTACTTTTTGTTTATCTTTTTTCAATGTGCAATAACATTTGAAGTAATAAAAACTTCCGATCTGTGACATAAGGAGTGTTTAGGAATTAAAACATAAAAAACTATAACCGCAGAGAATTGCCTACTTTAAAGTTTTTTATTCTTCTCAAGGCCAACAGCATTTATATAAAACCAAAAATGTAAAATTTTTCAAACAAATTATTACAAAATATTTCTGTTAAAATAGTTCAGAATAAGCATTTACAGAATCGTTTGAAAGCCTATTTCTAATTTTTATCAAGAAGATTTCAATGATTAAACACGTTTCTTTTCTACAGATCTGGGCCATTAAGCAAATTAAATATTCTGTACATTTTAACTCTTCTTCTTTCAAAATTTCAAAGCATTTAACATTATCAGATATGAATAGATATTTCTTTGGCGTTTGGCAAAAATGTCTTGAGTCAGAAACTGTAGTTTTTCATTATGTTAAATTGAAAAATATTTATTTAGTGTATTTCCTTAAGATTAGAAGCACAACTTATGTACATATCAGCAGTAAAGTTGCCAACATTAAATAAAAAAAATCCCGGGAATTCCCGCACAAATTTCTGCGGATTTTTTTCCGGAAAATGGATCGGGATCCCGGGATTTTTGTCCCGGGAAATCCCGTATGAAAAGCACTAGGCTAGATCAAGGCTTCTTTCATTATCAACAGCCCTTTCCCCTGATTTCGAACGCGTCAAAATGCCCAGTTTTTGTTCTAAGCTTTTGTGCTTTTTTGACTCGTTGCTGCAAAATATTTTAATTTAACTTTACTTAAGCAAATGAAATCAGCAGCAAATGCAATCAGCAGACAGCCTTCACATACATATTTGCATTAGACTTCAACGGCAAAGCCTCTTTTTCTGTTTAAGCTTTGTACAAACATTTTTATATTAACGACGCAAATCGAAGCACTAGCGACGCAACTTCGAAGCCATGCAACGCAAAGTTAAACAACAACGACGCAACTTTGAAATCACATAAGGACGCAACTTCGCAAACGACACAAACCGGATTGTTGGTGTAATATCTTTGTATGGAAAGAGTCACGCCCACTAGTACAATACCGCCCATATTTTGTCGGTTATTTTGTTTTTATAACCAATATGATTAAACCTAATAACCAAGATGATTAACCCTAATTGGGAAACTTTGGCTCTTGGTCTACATAAAAATAAATAAAAAATAACAACAACAATGGATTTTTTTTTGTCGTGGTCAGGGTGAATTTAACTAGCAAACAATTCCGGACTACATGTGATATAAAAATATAACTACCAAGACCCCAACCTATCTGGGGCCTTCGGAAACCCAATTTCAACGGACAGACGGACATCGTTGAATCAATTTTGCTCCCCATAAGGACCCAGAATATATACACTTTATAGGTCTAAGATCAATTATGTAGAAATTATAAACGGAGTTACAAACTTTCACCTTGGGTGAAGCGTATAATTCAATTTCAAAAAAAAATAATGTAAATTTTAATTTAAAATAATGTTTCAAATGAAAAAGGTTTTTTTATACCCTCCACCAAAATTAGTTGTGAAGAAGGTATACTTAGTTTGTCATTCCATGTGAAACTTTTTTATAATTCATCTCAGACCCCATAAAGTATATATAATATGGCTCCTTGAGCAATTCTAAGTCGATTTAGCTATGTCCGTCTGTTGAAAACACGCTCACTTTCGAAAAACTCAAAAGAAATAATCAAACTTGGTGTCAAATTGCTTGTAGTTATCCTAAGCAGTTTGGGATTGAAATCCAGCAAAATCGGTTCAGTAGGATCCGATCTATGAATCAAAATGTGGATCCACCACCTAAAAAATTAATTATTTTGTTACAAAAACTAACATAAATGGTGGAACAATGCACGGAATGAAATAAGATTTTGCAAAAATTCATTTTATTCGTAAAATTTGGTACAGATCCGTCCATAATTTACCCTAGGCCCCATATAAATCCTACTGCCGGAAAACGGTTTAGTACGCCTAAAACCGCAATTAATAATGCTATCATTACAAAATTTGGCACGTCACAGAATTGACACTGTGCAATTTCGGCAAGATCGGTCTATGATTTACCTCAGGCCCCATATAAACCTTCCTCCCTAAAAACAATTTATCACACCTAAAACCGTAATTAGTACTGCTATCAGAATTAAATTTAATACTTCACAGTTTTATAGGACTAGAAATCACACTAATAAATTTCGTGATGATTGGTCCATAATTAAGTATAGGCGCCATATAAAGCCTACTCTGGTAAATGAATTAAATACGCCTAAAACCTTAGCAGATATATTTATTGTGGTAACATTTCTTCCAACTTAGTTTCATATGACCAGAAAAAATGTCATGCAATTTTGTGATACACGGTCCATAATAGAGATGAGCGATCCCGTGATTTTTAAGGAACATCGTGATTAGTGAACGTGATTTTAAAATCACTGTTATTTAAAACTGTGATTGTGATCACAACTTTTATTTTTGTTCTTGGATATTTGAAAATTTTTTGTTATGGAGTTTGACAAAGAAATAAGGCAACAAAAACGATCACCTGTTTAGTTGGACATACTTGAACAAATAAACATTGGCTGTAAAAAAATTCTAAAAAGGAAGAGAGAACAAAAGAAAAAATAGCAACAATTACATTCATGAGTGCAAAAAACGCTATTACCCACACAAACAGTGAAATATCATAAATGTGTGTATGAAACAAAATAAGAAAATAACAACTTAGCAAGTACCTGTTACTTAACAGATTTGGTCACAACTGTGATTCGTGATTTTTCAGTAACAGTGATTAAATCACAGGTACGGAAATATCGCTCATCTCTAGTCCATAATTTACCTTTGATTCCATATTTAGCAGCCTTCTGAAATTCACTGTAAACGCTAAAACTTATTTCACTGCTGTATTGAAATTTAGGGTTTTTAATCCCAGATACCACTCTGCAGAATTTGCGTTCATAACTTACCATGGCTGCAATATAAATTCCCCTCCTGAAAATCATTTGAGTTCGGCTCAAATTTGATACCCATATTGCTCTATTTAAAACGAAGGGTTGCCACCCCATTGCATTTTTGTCAAAACGCGAACTAGCTCGAATTTTCAAAAAAGCGGAAACACGTATTTAATTAAATCGACTAAAGATTAAAATATGTTAATTTGGCATTTTTATTACAAACAACCCCGAACAAAAAATTCAAAAACCGTTTTTTTTTTACAGAAAATCCTTAAAAAAAGGACATGGATGATCGTCCTTGGACAAATTGTATATATAGTTGGACGCGCCTTAAAAAAACATTTCGTATGATACCCAATTTGTATATGTTGGTAAGGAAAGAGATTCTCAAATAAACAAAACATGCAAAAATAGACCCTTTTTCAAAATGGTCCAGCTCACGAGAGGTCAAAGCTGGAGCCGAAAAATTTAAAATGGTATCTTAAAAAAGTCCAAGGTTCATTTTTAGGGGGGTACATCGAGCATTTTTTTTGGTGAGTCGCTCTAATGTACGTATATTATTTGTGATTCAATAATAAAACTAGTAAAAAATACTTTTTTGGGTTTAAGTACAATTAGTTCCAAAAAAGTACAATTTTTTACTGAATTTAGTACAATTTCGAAAATGTAATTTATCATCCCTGGTTCCACGTACGACCAAGTTCAGTTAAAATAACGTTCAGTTATAAGTGGCAAAAACATATTGTTAACTGGAAGTTAAAGTAATATTTAGTTTTAACTGAGCTTGGTGAAATTGGCGGTTATTGAAATTTAATATTCATGTTATTTAATGATTATGACTAAAATATTTAAAAAGAAACCTGAAAAGGAAATTTATAATAACAAAAATAATGAAAAAAAAAAACTAGGAAAAAAGAAACAATAAAAGCATTTTTAAATAAACATACAAACAAACTTATTACAGAATGATTGTAATGAAAAACTAATAAATTATTGAATTTAAAAATATATTGTATTTGTGAAACTAGTAGTTGAAGATTTATTAGCAAATATAAATACAAACAAACATATTTTGAGTAACTTTAAAATAGTGTGCCAAAAAAATAAGAATAACAATATTAATAAATTAATAAAAAAAAACCACATACACACGCATCATATCAACTTTTACTAACGTTGATGTATGATGCATAAAAAAAGCTCAATTAAAAATAAATAAAATTGATCCAAAAAATTTTGCATTTTTACTACTCCATGTCTGATGTCAGGAGCGGTCCCAGTGAAATGGGAATTTATCACATTTAACCTTTATGTCAACAGCTACATACCTGGGTATGTATATGAAAAAAATTAAAATAAAATAATATTGCATGTTTATTTTAAAGATGTAAGATGTAAAAGCAGAGTACCGAAACGTTCGCTCATTTTTCAGTCATGAGCGAGCGTGAAAAATTTTAAATTGTACTGCTTTTTCTCATTCATGAGGGTGAGGAAAAAAAATATTTTGAATTTCCTCATTCATGAAAAATGAGCAAACAAAAAAATTCATATGTGAATTTGTCAGATATGAAAAATTTAAAAAAATTCACATTCAAATTCCTCATAAAGAAAAAAACGCGATTTGGCCGTCCATTAACAGCGGGAAAATGAAGAAGTAAAGAGGCCTTATAGAATGCCTTATTGGCGATATTAAGTTTTTCAGTCGCATTCCAACTGTATTTCTAATTTACACAGCCTTGGCTTCTTGCATCTACTTTAAAGGCCTTCTAAAAATAATTAAGAATAAAGCTTTATCCCAGTGTAATTGTTGTTGCTAATAATGTGAAGTGAGTAATTTAATAATTAAACTTGCTACAAATTCCAACATAGCTACTAATAAAACGATTTCGACAGGCCTTATCTTAGAATAGAAAATCTCAATTTCTAAAATATTTAATAAAAACTATTCTAAAAGAACTTTTAAAATAATGCAGAGTGGAATAAGTAAAAGTTTATTAAAAATACAGTTGTAAACCTTCTTTAAGGCCTGCAAAGTGAAAGCGCTGGCAATTTTTCCCGCTGGGCAACTTAAAAGCATGTGTGTGTGTTTTGTTTTGTAAAATTATTTGTTGGCTGCAGCACCATGGTGAACCAAAATGTATGTGCTGCTTTTTCGCATGCATAAATTATTGGAAAAAAATTAAAAGAACTGCACATATCGTCATCTTAAATGCAGAATAGCATAACATTTCATAAGTTTACATGCAAAGCAAAAAACTTTGTAAAATGTTAATTATTTGAGATTTAAAATCAATTTTAAATATTTCAGATACAAAATCCGATAACCCATATATTTTTGAAGAAAAATATCATTTTTATTATATTTTAAAATGTGTTATTATATATTTATTTGTATTTTTTAGAAACAAAAAGACATATCGTAAAAGAAAGTATATTAGTATTAAGTATATATATAAATATATGATAATCACACGATTAATATGTTGCATCATAAGGATTGCGTTGACATGGTAACATAAGTTTGCTTTTCTGATGCAGCGCAGGCAGTAATGCATTTAACAATGTGGAGAACTTATATTGTTATAGATATTATGACATACCTATTATGTATATTTTTTTTTATTGATTTTAATTACTTATAAGTAGTGGTTTAAACTAAAATATGTACTTCATTAAATTTAGCTATGAATTGATTTTAAAAATACATCTTTTTCATTCTAATCTAAACGTATTTTGATCTCCATGAATTATCTTAATTAATTTTTTTTACAATGAACAAATTTTGCAAATAAATATTTGACTCATATTCATTCATACCTATTTGTCTCCAGTTCACGAATTATTTTAAAATAACTCTGCATCATATACTTTCAAAGCTAATGCAACAAGTTAATTTTAATTAGGTAATTTCTGAAAAATATAAAGAAGAAGGAAAGAGTTGTCCAACTAAGAGTAGTTGTTGATAGCAGCTCCGCTATTAAGTAAACGTAAATATTGGACAAAGTAGTACTTCTCCAAAGAAAGATATTATTAGAATTTAATAAAGCTGAAGAATTATAAAAATATAGCTAAACAGTCTATATTCCACTACTTAATAAAAAATTAAAAAATGCGTTTATTCTAAAAATTTATAAAAATTGTCTTTTTTAAGGATATTGATGAAGGGCCACTTGGAAGAATGCAATTCTAACACAAAAACCCCCGAAAATTTTAAATAAACTAATAAAAAATATTTCTTTTGTATTATAAACTTCATATTTTATGGTCCCATACAGATTTATTATAGGGAAGTTCGACTATATTTAAATTTATTAAAAACGAAATACATACATACATATAGGTATAAACTCAAAAATCTAAAGACCTGCAGATGTTGTCATTTATTCTTGGAAATTCTTAGCGTTTGGGAGTGCAATGGGGTAGGCTAAACAATTTCAAAATTCTTCTTTTAATTTTACAGCACTTTTTTATTTTTTCTTATGATATACTGAAAATTAAAATTATTAATTATTATTTGATCACAAATTTCACTAACACCGTAGTAACAGTTAGTTATAAAACAGATCACCCAATTTTGATGTTGTAAAAAAATGTGTTCTTATAAAAAGAATTAAAAACTCTGCTAATTTTTTTCTTGAGTCTGATTATACATTATGTTGTTAAGAAGAATGATATACATATGTATTTGATAACTTTATTTTTAATTTTGTAAGTAACTTGGCTATTTTTTAATATAGAAGTTTAAAATTTTATAAAAATATGTTGTAACGTGAATCGTAATCAACAAAACAAGTCAATTTCAAATTTTCCAATAATATCTTCATTATTTTGCATTTAAGCTAACGATATGTGTCTTGTTTGTGAAAAATAAAAATTCTTTGATACCTTTAAAAAAGGTCACTTTTTCGTCTCATTAAAAAGACGTACCTAAAGGCAGAAATATTAAGAGAAAAAATAGCCACAAGAATTTGTTGGTATTTTGTGCTTGTAAAAATATTTTGGTTTCTGTACCAATCGCGTCGGTGGGTTTTTTTTTCTTTGAAAACACTTTTCTTAAGCAAGTAAAAATATTTAAAAAAAAAAAATTAAAAAGGTCGATATTGGTACAGAAACCAAAATATTTTTACAAGCACAAAATACCAACAACTTCTTATGGCTATTTTTTCTCTTAATATTTCTGCCTTCAGGTACGTCTTTTTAACGAAACGAAAAAGTAACCCTTTTAAAGGCATCAAAGAATTTTTATTTTTCACAAACAAGACACATATCGTTAGCTTAAATGCAAAACAATGAAGATATTATTGGAAAATTTGAAATTGACTTGTTTTGTTGATTACGATTCACGTTACAACATTTTTTTATAAATTTTAAACTTCTATCTTAAAAAATAACCAAGTTATTTACAAAATAAAAAATTAAGTGTTACCAAATACATATGTATATCATTTTTCTTAACAACATAATGTATAATCACACTCAAGAAAAAAATTAGCAGAGTTTTTAATTCTTTTTATAACAACACATTTTTTTTACAACATCAAAATTGGGTGATCTGTTTTATAACTGTTACTTCGGTGTTAGTGAAATTTATGATCAAATAATAATTAATAATAATAATTTTCAGTATAGCATAAAAAAAAATAAAAAAGTGCTGTAAAATTAAAAGAACCGAACCGTTAGTAATCTTGAAATTGTGTAGCCTACCCCATTGCACTCCCAAACGCTAAGAATTTCCAAGAATAAATGACAACATCTGCAGGTCCTTAGATTTTTGAGTTTATATATGTATGTACATATGTATTTCCTTTTTAATAAATTTAAATATAGTCGAACTTCCCTATAATAAATCTGTATGGGACCATACAATATGAAGTTTATAATACAAAAGAAATATTTTTTATTAGTTTATTTAAAATTTTCGGGGGTTTTTGTGTTAGAATTGCATTCTTCCAAGTGGCCCTTCATCAATATCCTTAAAAAAGACAATTTTTATAAATTTTTAGAATAAACGCATTTTTTAATTTTTTATTAAGTAGTGGAATATAGACTGTTTAGCTATAATTGTTTATTCTTCAGCTTTATTAAATTCTAATAATATCTTTCTTTGGAGAAGTACTACTTTGTCCAATATTTACGTTTACTTAATAGCGGAGCTGCTATCAACAACTACTCTTAGTTGGACAACTCTTTCCTTCTTCTTTATATTTTTCAGAAATTACCTAATTAAAATTAACTTGTTGCATTAGCTTTGAAAGTATATGATGCAGAGTTATTTTAAAATAATTCGTGAACTGGAGACAAATAGGTATGAATGAATATGAGTCAAATATTTATTTGCAAAATTTGTTCATTGTAAAAAAAATTAATTAAGATAATTCATGGAGATCAAAATACGTTTAGATTAGAATGAAAAAGATGTATTTTTAAAATCAATTCATAGCTAAATTTAATGAAGTACATATTTTAGTTTAAACCACTACTTATAAGTAATTAAAATCAATAAAAAAAAATATACATAATAGGTATGTCATAATATCTATAACAATATAAGTTCTCCACATTGTTAAATGCATTACTGCCTGCGCTGCATCAGAAAAGCAAACTTATTTTACCAAGTCAACGCAATCCTTATAATGTTACATATTAATCGTGTGATTATCACATATTTATATATATACATATATATATATATATATATATTCTATTTTTCCGGTAATTAAACACAAATATTAATAATTTAATATATTATATGTTTGTTTCACTTAATACTAATATACTTTCTTTTACGATATGTGTTTTTGTTTCTAAAAAATACAAATTAATATATAATAACACATTTTAAAAAATAATAAAAATGATATTTTTCTTCAAAAATATATGGGTTATCGGATTTTGTATCTGAAATATTTAAAATTGATTTTAAATCTCAAATAATTAACATTTTACAAAGTTTTTTGCTTTGCATGTAAACTTATGAAATGTTATGTTATTCTGCATTTAAGATGACGATATGTGCAGTTCTTTTAATTTTTTTCCAATAATTTTTTCCTACAAAAAATGCAACAGACACTTTGGCTGGTTGCCTTTGCCAAAAATATTTTACACAAACAAATACACACACAGGCATTTCGAGCTGTAGTCATGCAAACTGTCGAGCAACAACAACATTACTAGTGAGGATCGTTTTTAAAACTTTTTTTTTCCTCATTTTACATGACTGAAGAAAGGCAAAATTGGATTTTTCCTCAAAAACATGAATGAATTTGCCGAAATATTAACAATTCATTCATGACTGTGAAAAAAGTTACATATTTTACATTTTTCATTTATGTAAAAAATTCAAGAATGGTTAAATATGAGCGATCACATATGACTTTCTCTGAACTCTGTGTAAAAGTTTTACAAGTCTGCTAAAACCCCCGTTATTTTAAGTAATTTTGCATAAAAACAAACCAAAGTAGAAAAAAACACAAAGAAAATATAAATAAATTAATAAAATAATAAAAAAAAAAATAAATTAGTGAATTCGTATATAAAATGCGCTTGCATACCCGGGTATGCTTGCTGTTGACGTAAGTATAACTTTTCTGCTGTTGACATAAAGGTTAAACGAAACCTTGTTAATTAAATTTTTGAATCGCTTATATGCATGTGGCAGTGCAAATAAAACTTTTTTTTTTTGTTTTGTTTTCTTAACCCACTTTTAATTACACTTAGAGCCGGTTCACACACGTCAAGTTTGACTCGTCAAGTCTTGAGTTTTTAGGAGAGAAGGGATAAGAAGTGTCATTTTCTTTTCCTTGCTCTCCTAAAAGCTCAAGACTTGATGAGTCAAACTAAGAGTTGACAAAATATCAACCAATTGTAGTCGGGACTGTAAGAAAAGCTAAACTCACTGTTTATTGTTGTTGTTTTTGTTTAAGCTTTGATATTGTTACAAGTAAAACTGATGCTTATAATTCTTATTCGCTTAACAGTTTTATTTGTTTAATATCTTTAGTTTTTCTAAAATCTTTGGATGAAGTTTCCTGACGATCTGGCGTAAGCAGCCAGTGAAATGCGCATAGGAATAGCTTATCCCATCAACAATAAATTTCAGTTTATCAATAGTACGACATGGGAATTTAGCACATTGAAAAGGAACCTTGTGTTCGTACTGTTTTTAGACTTGAAATTTTTTTATGGAAGAAAAAAGAAAAAGCACAATAACTTTTAACACGAAAAATAAATAGAAGTTTTAATTTAGATGCTGTTATATTTTATTTCTTAAAACTAATAAGAGGTCTAACTCTGGCAGTTGTGGTCGAAATTATTTTTTCAGTGTCGCGAAAACTCAAATAAACAATTTACAGATATGTACATATTTTCTTAGCTTTTGCTTGGATGTAATAAAAATCAAAGGAACTCGAAAAATAAAAAAGAAAGCAAAACAGTAAAAAAAACATCTCCGCGCTTCTATAACGGAAAACAATTAATGCGAATTTTGAGATACATGCTTTGAACTGATACAACGACCGTAATTGCTAAAGTATTTTCAAACAAACTCTTGTTTAAAAATTTTTATAATTTCTAAAAAATTGTTTACTGTTTCTATTAGTGATGTTACAAATATTAATTTTTAATATTCGCGAATACGAATATGAACACAATTTATAACTTATGACTTTCATTTAAAACATAAAGTCGAAACTTTTTCTTATCGTGATTTTAAAATATTGTTACGTTACTGCCTTTCAATAACGTTTTGGTTTATTTCCTTTACAATAAACCGTTTCGAGTTCGTTGATTGCAATTCAAATAAAACACAACACTTTAATCAGCGTAACCACCAGCAAATTTCAAAATTACACTTGAGATGAAGCAAAATTACCCGATTTAAATGATATTATACCTGATATAAAATTGAACGTTTATTTAATAAAAATACATTTACAAAGAAGCAAAAAAAACAAAAAACTCATTGAAATAAAATCAATATTAGTCAAACTGTTAAGATTCTTATAGTAATTTTAAATAAATGAACAAAAATAACATTAAAGTCTTAAAAACTTATGAAAAATAATAAGTTTAACTTTCATATTTGGTTGCAAAAATATTCATTGCCATTCCTTTATAATGGGTGTTTTTTTATAGCACCATAGAGCTTACGAAAGGTTAGCTGTCAACCGAACTTATCAACCGAACTATCATACTGCTTTTACTTTTCGCTCAGCCATCGATTTCCGCAATTTATAGGCGACTTAATGAAGGCGATGTTAATTTAGAGAAAATAAACTGTCAATTAGACTTCAAGGCCGTGCGATGTGACACCTCATGTTTATTTTTCGTTGGGCTGTGAAGTCACCGGTTAATGCTGATAAGCCAGCAACAATTGGCGTATTAGAGGTCAACGTTGCTCATTTTATTCGTGACATGCAGCCAGCAATACTCGAAAAAAAGAAACAAAATTGGACGTCTGCAATCCTTTTGGTCAAGGACAGGCGCGGTGCCTATTTGTTTTAAATTAGTTTCAAATGGTAAAACCGTATTTCAATCTGTGATTAAAATTATTTTTTTTTTGTGTTGTATACTATTTCAAGTTTCAAGGTCTTAGAAAATACCCTTTATAACTTATTTAGTAAACAAAATGACTGCAGAGTTTTCTACAACTGAACCTTTCCTAATTCAGTTTTACAACTGTAAAGGGCGTAAAATATTCTTCAAAATAAACATTAAAAAGTTGCAAGATAAAAATAAAATGAATTGTATGTTGCAATATTGGAAACATCTTCCCCCAGGCTAGTTTTTAGTTTGCATAACTTTTTTCAATAAAGTTCGGGTTTTAAATCACTATGATAGTCATCTTTATCCTAATCTAAGGGTCCACCTTCCGACATTCACTGCCAAACTTTATAAAATATATATTTTGTGATTGAAGTCTTTTCTTAAAAAAAACCGAGACTTTGATTCAGAAGACTGTGCATTTTTCAGCACCAGTATTTAAAAAGAAATAAATGTAATCACTGAAATCAAATCATGATTTTATTTGGGAATCTTAAGTAAGAATTTCAAATTACACCTGAATTACACCTAAGAGAAATTACCAGTCACTTTAACAAGCGTAATTTACAGCTTTTATTCACAACTCACTTCTATGTTTATAATTTTCTCCGCGTGATACGTTACACAGTACAACACATGATTTGCCAACTCAATTCTGTGAACTGTATGTGAAATTAGACCCAAAAAGAAGAATTTCTGCATCATTCGTTTTGTCTTCTTACCTGCGATTTGAAGTTAGTATCGATTTGAAGTTAGTACTATCGTATAGGGGAATTTATCACGTTTTAGGCCCTGTTGTTTGACATAGCTCGACAACCACTAGCCCAATTTAGTTGAAATAAATTTAAAAAAAATTAAGAATTACAATTCCCTTAATCTGTTCATATATTGTTTTCCTATACAAGTAACACTTTCGAAGTTAAAAATGAATGTATGAAGGGAAAAAATTATTTTTTGCCTAAAAATTTAAATGTATGTCTCTCGGCGGGAGCTAGGTTTTGATTTTAGACCCATACTTTCTTAGTCAAGTGTTCTTAGAATTTATTGTAGATTACGTTTTTGCTTTACTTACAAATAAAATTGACCCACCCTAATGTATATACATAAATATTATTTGTAATTACAATGTCGAAAATTTGTAAAGTTTTGTTGAGACAAATATTTTAATAGTACAATAAATCCGCCTTGAATAGAAATCTAAAATATGTATAACAAAATATTTATTGAAATGAATATACAAATTAATTAACATACATACATATGTATTTTGTATAACAATTATTCATACATATGTAATAAATAATTAAACGTATGTATATAAATTTAGTTTCTATAAACCTTTGAAAATATTATAAGTAAAACTTTATATGAATTTTTACTTTGGTCTTATTAAATTGATTCAGTATTTTCAAAAAAGCATCAACTTCTTGGCGTCTGTATTTTTTTTTTTTTTTTGATGAGAATGAAACTGTCAAACAGAAAATGACATTTTAAGGCGAACATGGTTAGTCAGACATATGTTTAGACAACGATGGCAGCACATAGACGAAACATGAACATGAACAGTCTACACGAGTAGAATTCATGTGCGACATGCTGTTCTTACCAAGTTGATGGATGGTGGAGACGGGTAGTAATTTTCTCCGCGTGATATGTTATTAACAAAGTCTGAACTTAGAATGAAACTATGCCATTCGCCCAGGCGTGTAGATGATACCAGTCACGTCTAGATGGCTCTAGAAAATTTTTATCTAATTTTAGATAAATTAATTAATTTATTATGCATCATAAACTAAGGCATACTTTTAGGTGTTACAATAAATGTAACTTAATAACGAACATTCTAGTATTTACAGTGGGGTTGAAGTAACATCTGAACATTGATTTTTACACTAGAACTCTGCACAACTAATACAATAACTATTTAAACTAATAAAATAACTAACAAATACTAAATAACTAATCAATACAAAACAATGTTAGATGCATTTATTTCACGTGGACATTTAAGCAAAAGCAAAAGTGTATGAACTGATTGTTAAAAAAATAAATAAAAAATTAAAATAACACAACCGATAGCAGCTTTTTTTATGCATATTTGCTTTCTTTTTTTATTTAATTTTGAATTCAAAAAATATTTTTAGTAAAATACATGTAGGATTTATTTACATACGCAAAACAATGTCGTATACTTTAGTGGAATAAAAACGTAAAATTGTACAAACTCGCAAGATAGGTAACATTGATACATGTCAAAGTTTTCGTGTGAAATAATCAATGTTGCTCAACATTTTTCACAATTTTAAACAGCCTAGTACGCTTTAATTTAATAATCAGTTCATCCTTATTTGCTTTTGCTTAAAATTCCACGTGAAATAAGTGCAGCTTACATTATTTCGCAGTTGTAAAACAATGTTGCCAGACAAATTTCGGAACTTTTTCACAAAATGAACAGAGTACAACTGTATCAACAATTTTTCATAGCATTATTTCCGCACAAGCCTTTTTCATATGAGTTTTGAAAGCATTTTACTCGAGGGTTACACGATCAAGTTTTGCCTATCAAGTTTTAATACACTCACACTTTTTTACCAATACACTCATACTTATAAAAATTGATACGAACTTGCCTTTAAAATTCTCTTTACAGTGAGTGTTTCAATTTACGTTCAAGAAAACAGCTGATTTCAAGGTAAGTGAGCATAATTTTCGTTTGCCTTTATAATTTGTTTTCTTGATCACTTCTTGAAAGTAAATTGCTAAAAAATTTAATGCAGCCTACGTCACAACTTGAAATTTTTGGAAATTTTGACAAACAGTATATGTAAAAGGCTATCAAGAAAATCTTGATCGTGTGGCTGCACTGTTACGTGAAATGTTGAACAGAGTACCAGGCTATACCGTTTGGCAGCATTTCGCGTGAAATGTTGAACAGAGTACCAGGCTTAAGAAAAAATAGTTCTAAAGAAGAAATTTGCATCAATGCTGCAATGCTTGTTTAATTTTGGTAAATAAGAGATTAAGAGAAACTGACAAAAGTTGTTGGAAACTTCACTTATAACAACTTCTTTGTAAACGATTTTTAAGTAAAACTAGCGAACCGTCTGCACACTTCGTAGTGCAAAAAAGAAAATAAGGAATCAATTCGAATACATTTAAATCAGTGATAAATTGTTTTAATTGTAATGCTCTGTGGTACACAACATTTCTTGTTTTTCCATTTTCGGTGTAAATATACAAAACCGATGGTATGCCAACGCGTGAACAGGCAACATACAACTGTCCATGTGAGAAAACTGGATACTCTAAATTCACTCCACAAATTCCTTATGATTGGCCTTAGGAATGGGCAAAAAATATCGATATATCAAAAAATCGAAATTTAAAAAAAATACAATCGATATATATCGCCGATATTTTAAATACCGATATATCGATGTATCGATATTGAAATACGACTATCGAATTCGATATTTTTTAAAGTCAGTCTTCATTAAGAACTCAAAATTTTAGCCGTTTTTCAAACAATATGTTTTTTAAGAATTGAAATCATTGCATGCAGCATATGTTTTTTTTAAACAAATATGAAGATCTAAAATAATTGGCATTTATAGGAAGCAGTGCCAGATACAAGAAGCAGATGGTCTGGAGTGCACATAAAACAGAGAGTGCTCCCGATGTCCATATCTGATGATTACTTGTTTGACTAAAACCAGTTGGTACTTTTGGGGTGCAATTCAAATTTTAAGGAAAGTTGGTACTTCCATGACTTATTTACTTCCATTTAAATTTTTCGTAATTTATTTTTTTTTTCTTATGTTTTTTTTGTATTCTTCCCTTTTGTTATAATTGAATTTTTTGTTTTGATTAAATTTTTTTGTTTTTATTAATTTTTTTAAATAAAATGAAACAATAAAAAGTAACAATGTAATTACATATAATTAATTTGTACAAAGGTATAGCGAATTTTTTAATTTGGTAATAGTTTCAGCAAAATACGTTCGATATATCGATATTTTTGAAATAACAAATATCGATACTCTAAAAAAATATCGATTCGATATATATCGATATATTTTTTCAACTTGCCCATCCCTAATTGGCCTTGCGCCTTATAAATAGTAACCGCAAACGCAAGCCGAACAGGAAACCGAAGTCGTTTGAATTCAAATAGCAGATCAGACGGAATCATTGGGATGCGTGGAATGAATACATGTTCGCCTTTGAATTTTCCAGTTACAATAGTAGCTTCAATTACATAAGCCATCAACCTTTTAATAGCAAGTCTTGTGCCATTACACAAACGTTCCAGATGTTTTTGAAACGTTACATGTGGGAGTTTCATTAACTTGGTAATTCAATGGCAATTTCAAAGCAGAATGTGCTGTGCGACCACCATCTAACAAAGTCGCTGCAATGCCAATGCAAATTTATTCTGGGAACGTATCGTTGCCAACAACAATGAAATTAAAATCGTTTTTCGAGAACCTTCCGGTGCATCCATGGTGGAATATGGCAACATATACAACATTACAACAAAAATAAAAATTATATCCCAGCTTTACGTCAAAAAATACTTTAAATAAAAATCTAAGCGTGCCGCTGAACGGGATGAAATAAATAAATTTTTAGCCAATTTTTTATTATTTATTTTAATTTAAAATTATCAAGAACTTTAATAAAATACAATAATCACAGCAAAAAAACGTGGACTTTTTGTAAACATAAACAAAATTTTGACATAAGATTAGACAAGCAATGCAAGAGCTTAAAGTTTTCCTACTCAAGTACAAAGATTCAGTCGATAGTAATATCGATAGTGAAATCGTATATAAGTTCTCAAACGGGGACGCAGCGCTACCTCTTCAGCTGCTTCGGCCTCAAGCCTCCCCCGATATATCTTAGGGAGCAAAACTCCCAATTTTTATTATTTGATAAATAGCGTATCCTATCAACAATTAATTTCAGTGTTTTTATCAAATAATAAAAATTGGGAATTAAGCACGAATAACAAAATCATTTAAAATAATTATGGCCATTTTCTCAATGTACCGTCAAACTGCCTGTTACTTAATGTCAACACAAATTTATTAGACCGATAAACTGTCTGTTAACAATTTTGGGTTTCTCTATATACCGCCAAAAAACATGGTTTTAAGCTGGCAACACCTCTCAAAATACATGTAAAAGTTGGGAGTCAGCTGATTGAATTTATATGTACGGTAAATAAAAGGAAAATAAATAATCGACAGATGAGTGCATGGTCCAATTAGTAGGTCTGCTTGAAACGCCAGCTGATTTTATGCAGAGTTGTATTTTTTACGTGCAATTGTTTTTGACATTTCTACCATTTTTTACACAAACAATTGCTTTTGCTCTTGACATCTTTATCATTTTTTACACAAACAAAATGCGTGTTGTTTTTTCTATTGTTGGATTGTTGTAGTTGCGCGCAGACCTACTAATTGGGCCATGGATGAGTGCTGGTTAGCTTTGCGACAGAATAGAAGCAAATCAGACATTGAGAAAATCAAATTTCTTTAATGTGCAGTTTTTCGTTGGGGAAAAAGTTAATCGTGTAATGAGAAAACGGCCATTAGTATTTTATCATAGTTTTTATGTTTTTAACTATTTGTTTCGTCTCACAAACAAAATTTATGTGTTTAGAAAATATTTTTGTATACAATATATTTCCTTTTAGCAATAAATTCTGAAAATATGTACAGTACAGAAACTAAGGAATTCGGAAATAAATTTTTGGGCAGAATGTTCTGTGCCGAGCTTTGCCAGGACGGGTCAAATGATGACCCAACACAGCAGAAACTCTCGCTAGGAACACAGGCAATCTTTTAACAAAATTTTTCGAAACAATTATAAGTGTTAACAATTTTAAAAAATTTAAACCGAACTATAATGGCAAAATGGAAGATTTTATATGTTTAGAGAAATCATGGAAAATGACTGGGATATAAGATATTCTGTATTATGGGATGCTTTCGATTTCTCCAACATCTTCGATAAGTAAAAAAACTTTTTTTTCTCGTTTAAGTCCAAGAATTGTTTCGTTGGTTATCTTTTTGTTTGTTGTTTGCTAATAAACTCGAAATAATAAATAATTTTTGCATTTTTATTAATTGAAATTACTTAATTTTTAACAAAACTTTATTAATCGGCTAACCGATCAATAACAAAATTAACCGATTATTAACCGATTAAACCAAAACCTCGGTTAATTAATCGAGCGGTTAACCGGTTAAATGAATACCCTAGAATTGAATCATGTGTGGACCCTGAAGAAATTAAAACTTTCTTGAAAGAAAAAGTCTTCAAAATAAAACATGTGGTAAATATTAAAAAAAGGGGGAAAATCCCCAACCACTTTTTCGAGTGGAGTAAGAGCCCGGCGACGTTAAGCTATTTACAGATTGAATTATATCCTTTACAGAAAAATCACGGTAGAGGAGCCGCACAAACGAATTGGACCCGTTCAGTGTTTAATCTGCCAAGAATTTGGTCATACCAAGGCATAATGCTACTTACCCCCTGTTTGCGTAGTATGTGGTGAACTACACGGTACAGTTCTTTGCGAAAAGTCTAAAACCGACCCCAACCTAAAAAAAATTTTACAACTGTGATGGTGAAAACTAATCCCTCTCAAATGCTGGTAACAAATCAAGTAACCACTAATTACATTTAGGTACTGCAGACTAGTTATAACAGATCTTCTTACGCTGACGTCCTAAAATCAAATCATGTGCCAATGCAAGGTCAAGTAATGATGAAACTCCAGTTTCTAATTTGCCAATGCAAGGTCAAGTAATGATGAAACTCCAGTTTCTAATTTGACAAGCGATGACTGCTTAAAAATTAATAAGAATATTTTCTTATTATCTTAATATTTCTCTTATCTTATATTGATGTCATGATGGTTTCTGAAATACGTTTAAAATCAATGCTTACATACTTTATGATACCAAGGACCATCGAGATAGAGCTTGTGGAGGTTTGGCCATTTTAATAAAAACCCGAGTCAAACACTATTGAATGTGTGATCATTGTGAGGATTATATGCCAGCAACAAACATTTGTGTTGAAGAGCTTAATCGAAACATAGGAATTTCATCGTTGTACTCCCCACCGAGATTTTCAATATCAGAAAACCAATATTTTAAATCATTTGGACCCTGTTTCCTAGCCGCTGGCGTTTATAACGCTAAACATACCTTCTGGGGGTCACGAGGATCGTGTTTTATTAAACACAATTTCTAAAATGGATTTACAACCAACATATTGGTCTACTGATTAGAAAAAAATGGCAGATGTTATTTATTTTGGCGTTGTTAAAAACATCCCCACAGAAACGATTCATGTTAAAGCTTCTTTAGAATTATATTCCGACCATACACCTACAATTGTTACTATAATGAACTCCAGTAAGGACTTAGCGACGGCAGCTACACAAATTAATTTGTTAAAATAAAAAAAAATATCTCAGTCCCATTGCACAGAAAATATTCCGGTTAGTACACCGGAGAATGTAGATCGCTCTATTGTTAATTTTGACAGTTTTCTGAAACTAGCTGTTCAACATTCCAGTACTGCCACCAAAAAAACAAAAAAATATTGAAATATATTCCACAGATGTCGAGCGTCTCCTCTCTGAAAAAAGAAGAGTTCGAAGAGAGTGGCAATTGCATAGATCCCCGCAACTTAAGAATTTATTAAAAGAGTGCACATAAAGGCTAAGAAAGTAACTGCAGACTCAGAAAACGGCTAGTCTGGAAAAAAATCTTAAGGAACTTGATGCAACTCCACAATCAGACTTCTCATTATGGCGTGCAGCTAGAAATCTAAAAAGAACATATCAAAGCCACCATTAAGAAACTTGAATGGTAGTTGGGCAAGAAACGATATTGAAAAAGGAAATCTGTTTGTGAGTCACTTGAAAAACGTATTTACACCAAATTTATCTAACGATATTGCGGTCGAGTTACCACCTGTTGCTGCTAGAGCAGCTTTTCCCATAAGATTTGAGATAAGAGTTATCGAAAAGGCTGTTTGTGATTTAACCCCCAAGAAAGCCCCTGGTTTTGATAAGATCAGCAACAAAATGCTTTTGGAACTAGCCAGCATAGTGTAATGTATGTAATTTGTTTCCTATAGCCCTTGGTTATTTTAAATAGCTGTCAGGGTTTCAGCTGGTTGTTAAGGCGTTCAAAAGAACTGCCGAACTATTTGATCGAGATTTAGAAAGTAAAACTAAGGCAAGTTGTTGCCGCTGTAGCTTAATAATTCCAAATCTAATTTATTTTGGGCAGTCAGATCCTTTTTATACAAAATTATCTTAAACTAAATTCTTATTCTATTTCCCTTTGAGTGTTTTTAACCAATCACAATTCAGTTTGGTAAATTGAGTTAAAGATTAGTCACTCAATTTTCCAAACTGCATATGTTGCATTCTAAACAAATCAATGTTCATCGATTTGTTTAGTTTGTAATTTTTATTGTATGCATGTGTGGTGTCAAGTTGTTTTGGGTTATTTATTAGGGTGGCCCATCTTCTTTTAGTAAAATGTATTAGGGTACACTACAATAGCAAAGAAAGTTATTCTTTTAATTTTTAATGTTTTTTTACGCCTGGAATACTATCCTCAAAAATGGAAGGTTTCCTTAGTAACCATGATACCTAAACCAGGAAAGGATCGCACAAAAGTTGAGTCATCTAGGCCTATAAGCTTACTTTCTAATATATCAAAGCAATTAGTGTCAAAATAAAAAAACAGATTAGAGTTTTTTTTCCCGGAGTTTTTCGATTCCCGGGAAAACGGGAATTTTTTTTTAAATTTCCCGGGATCCCGCTCCATATAAATAATACAAAGTAAATTTGTTTTAAATTAAAACTTTTTTTAAAAAAAGCGTAAGCGAACTTGTTTACAAAGTAAGTAAAAGAAATGCCTAAATACAACAAAAATTAATTAAAGGTTGAAAGGGGAACTTGAATTATTATTACCTTACGATTTTATATGTAAATTTCGTATCAT
The DNA here is from genome assembly GCA_949318255.1 of Pollenia labialis. NCBI lineage: Eukaryota > Metazoa > Arthropoda > Insecta > Diptera > Polleniidae > Pollenia > Pollenia labialis. The sequence continues at coordinate 26,094,601 of OX439142.1, read as the reverse complement.
TACGCTCTAGATACAAGATAAAAAGATAACATAAACATAACAATTTAATTTATAAAACAATAATAAAATCAAACAAAAATTGTGGTACTCAAGTTATGAGATAAAAAAGTAAAATATGTAGATAATATATTTTAAATAAATATGTTAACATTTTTAAAAAGCTTAAGAAATAACATTAATGTGCTGTTTTCACAACACATAAGACACACTCAATGCGTTAAGAAAGTCGGCAAAGAGTATATTTCTTATTTTATTTACTTATTACCATGTTTCCGAAACATTTCGTTCACTTTTTTACCGATATTGGACAAATAGTTTAAAGTGCAAATGTATAAAGTTGTTGCATATTTCTAATTCACAATCCGAAGTAATTTTTTCTTTTTTATAAACAACGTCAATATCAGTCAAATATATGTCAAGGTTGATGCAAATAGCATCAAACGGACTTCTTCTTACAAGATCCACCTGTAATCTTTAGGACAATGTGTTTTTAAAATTGTATGTTGTATTTAGTATCGTATACGAGTTTCCATAGTTTTTGTTTATTTCGGTTTCCCAGCACTTCCCGGTTATATAAGCTGTCACAAAATGAAACAAATTCATGTTTATCACCTTATAAACATATCGTCATATCTCAAATTTTTTAAATTAAGCAAAGTGTTCCTTCGTACTTTCTCGTAACAAAAAATCGGTATTTTATCTCAAACTGAACCGAAGTTATAGCAAAATATATCTTTAAATCGGTACATTTTGAAAACTTTAATCGCATTTTGCCAAGCTCGATTTTCTTTTTTGTAGATTTGACTTTGCTGTTATAAAGGAGCGATATTTTTGGATATCTGCTATTTTTAAGACTTGTGCATGGACAATTAAAATTTTTCTTTATTAACTCTTCACTAAATTTATTAATTATCAACTGTTGCACGGCACATTCTGCTTTTGGTGGATTTATTGCGTCAGTAGACATTGATTTACGAACGTACTCACTTCTTGTTATTGATCTAATCGACAACCAGGCTAATTTTTAGAGAATAGAAAACTAAATTTCAAAGTATAAATAGCTTTTTTCTGAAACTATGAGAAACTTTTATTTCCCGGGATCCCGCAACAAAAATCCCGGGAAAACGGGAAATAAAATAATTGAAATTCGCTGGAATTCCCGGGACGGGAAATCCCGGGAAAAAACCCTAAAACAGATGTATTCGTAACCATCAATTCGGTTTCAGAAGAGAACATAGCTCAATCGAACAAACCCATCGGATAGTAAACGCCATAAGGAAAGCTTGTGAAGAAAGAAAATATTATTCCGCCCTCTTCATCGATGTTTCTTAGGCTTTTGATAAAGTCTGTCATGAAGGCTTACTACATAAATTGAAGCAAAATTCACCAGTTAACACACACAAGCTGTTTTAAAGCTACTTGGACGGTAGAAAATGTATTATTAAAGAAGGTGATTATTTTAGCTCTCCACAGCCAAATGACGCTGGAGTCCCTCAGGGAAGCATCCTGGGCCCACTTATTTACCTTATACATATATGCCAACAAACAATTACACCCTAACCTCAACTTTTGCTGATAATACAGCTTTTCTGAGCGTGCACGAAAACAGTCAAGAAGCATCTTGATACTAAAAGGATCATATATTTACACTCGAACTGTGGTTAAAGCAATGGATGATAAAGGTCAATGAACATTCACCTTGTCCTTAATCTCGACTGCAAACTTTTACTTTACAACTCCATATTAAATCCAATCTGCTGCTATAGTATTCAGTTTTGGGGCACTGCCTCGGCCTCTAATATTGAACAAATTCAAAGGCGCCAAAATAAACTTCTTCGAATAATCACAGCTGCCCCTTGGTATGTTAAAAATTCAAATATTCACAAGGATCTCAATGTTCCATTAGTTAAAACTGTGATAACGAAATATGCAGTAAAATACTTAAAAAGGCTCGAATTGCATCCGAACCCACTAGCTCGAAATATTTTAAATGATAGCGGCCACACTCGCTTAAGGAGAAGAGACACTGCAGCACTTACCCATTAAGGTGAGCGATAAGCACCTTTATATGTGAACTGAACCCGCGATAAAGAAAATTTTTGTCTTGCACTGGCAGGACATAAAATTAAGTATTAGGATCAGATTTGATAAAATTTCCATAAAAAAATAATTAATGAAAAAAAAATAAATTTTCATTACCAATACAAAAACGTTTTTTGATTATGTAGTCAATTCAGAAATTTGCAATAAAATCACACTTAGTGCACCTGTACCTGGGTATACGATCTTGGGGGTTTCGACTTTGGAGGCTCATAGCTCCTCAATGCCTTGACCAAGTACAGTAGTTGAGGAGTCAAAGGTCGCAGATTTGCACTATCTTCCTAAATCCGGATTTTCAGCAAAAATTCTTAAGCGGTTTAGGTGGAACATTACTAGGAGGTACATACTGGCAACACCTGTATGAATAAGTACTAGGGTTAAGCACTGAGAAGTAAGGTTACCTTAGTTACTATTACACCAAAGCTAATAAAAGATCACACAAACCTTGAGTCATATTATTATATTAGTTAGCTTATTATGAAATGTAATAAAGCTTTTTGAGAAACAATTAGTGTCAAAATTAACATCGATTCGTAATGAAAATAACGGGTCCAACAAATACTTTTTTTTTTTGAAAATGCTTAAAAAAAAACTAATGAATATTTTCTCAAATTTCTTTTTTTATTTGAAAGTACAATCCTTCCGGTTAATAATGGAACATAATTTCATTCAAATGGCTGCCTCGGCTGGCCATGCAGTAGCCTACACGATCGGTCGAATTTTTAAGCACATTATCGATTGTGTGCAGCTGTATTTCACCAATGGCTTCACGAATATTGTCCTTTAAAAGCGTCAATTGCTTCTGGCTTGTCGGCGCAACACTTATCTTTGACGGCAGCCCGCAAATAATAGGCCAAACTACATAAACTCTGCGGCTGATAATGCGATCTTCAAAAACAGGGCGCAAAAAAATCGAGTGTAGCATGTAGCGCCGTCCTGTTGAAACCAAATGTTGCCAATATCCTCCTCTTCAATTTTTGTGAACAAAAATTAGTTCAACATCGCATTTTCGAAGAAAAATGGCCCAATTATGCCTCTGGACCAAAATCCGCACCAAACAGTGACTCGTTTTGGGTGCATCGGCTTTTCAATGTATGCGTACGGGTTTTCTGTGCCCCAAATGCGACAATTCTGCTTGTTTACATATCCGCCAAGATCGAAATGAGCTTCATCTGAAAAGATGATTTTTTTGGCAAAATCGGCATCTTCTGTAAGTCGATTGCAGGCCCACTTAGCGAAGCGCAAACGCACATTTCCCAGCGTTGTTCAAGCGTATACACAACCATATTCGTTCAGCGGAAGGATACAACTAATTATCTGTCAACATGAGCTAAGTGTTACCATTCACGAAATAAGCACTAGTTAAAAAAAACGTTAGATGGCGACCCGTTAGTTATTTTCCAAACCACCAAATTAGTTTTAGCAGAAAAAACAGAACCTACAAAGAACAACAAACTCATAGAATATTAAATGTCATAATTGAGAAAATATGGATCAGCACTCTTCATCGATGTTTTGCAAGCTTTTTATCAAGTCTAGCATGAAGGCTTATTACATAAATTGAAGCTCAACTTACCAGTAATCACACACAAGCTATTAGAAAACTACTAAGTCGGTCGTAATGTTTTTATTAAAGAAACCGATTTTTTAATTTCTCCCCAGACAGTTTGCGCTGGAGTCCCACAAGGCGGCAGCCTGGGCGTGCTTTTTTTACTTAATTTATACTTCGGACAAGCCAACAAGCAACTTCACCTAAACTTCAACATTTTCGGACGATCCAGCTTTTGAAACATCTCGTTACTTACAGGATCATATATTTCAACTAGAAATATGGTTAAAGTAATGTAGAATAACGGCCAATGAGCAAAATTGCGTACATATAACATTCACTTTGTTCGGGGATTAAGTCTCCCTCGAAATATTTTCAAGCATGGCGAACACACTCGCTTAAGGAGAAGATACACTGCAGCACTCACCCAATCAGAAGAGCGATAAACACCTACACTCAAAAGAAAAATCAATCCGCCCGTACTCAAATCAATCCTAAGCGGTATTAATAGTACGGTGAGTACGGATTTTCTTGAATTAAGTACAGAAAGATTGATTCAAGTACGGAATTTCAATCCCAAAATACTTAAATTATTCATTCATATTCGATCCCGAATTCGTATTTAAAATAATCCGAAAAAAAGATTGATTTAAGTTAAACTAAGACTGGATCAATCTCTAAATGCGTTTGATTCAAGTATTATAAAGTTGATTTTATCCCGAATTCGTACTTTAAAAAAAACAAAATAATGAATTTAGAATGAAAAAATTATTATGATTGATTTACTTACCCGTATTTCGCCTTTCAGAATGATAAAACACCAACATCACGTCCGATATGGTTTTTATTTTAGAAGTCTTCTGTACATATTTAACCAAAAAAATAAACTAAATGAGAAGCAAGAGTTCAAATTTACTTTTTAACCCTTCGTTGTACACATGAGTCTAGCCAGACCTTTTTTCAATGTGTATAGAAAATCAAAACAAGCGTAGGCCGGAGGGTTAAAGATGTTCTGTTTTTTCTACCACAAAAAGCAAATCGTTTTTTTCAAACTTGTGTTGTGTTGTTGTAAATCAACAAAAAACTTTGAAAAATACACACATAAAAGAGATGAGACTAATAAGTTTTATGAGATTAAATCCCTCATTTTGTAATTTTACTCTCAGAGTGGCACTACCAACGGAAAGTGTAATCGTTTTTTTTTACTTGATTTCAGAATTTTATACTTATATCAAGAAATTCCGGGATTGATTTTGAAAGGTAATCCCATTTAGTATTGTTTTGAGTTCGTTTTAGCCTTATTCGTACTTTAATTTTTGAGTACGACTCGTACTTAAAGTAATCATAAAAAACTTGATTTATCCCGAGTGTTTTTCTTTCTGTGTACAAATTTGAACAGAAACCGTGATGACAACATTTTTTGTCTGGCACTGGAAGGACCATAAAATAAAGTATGAAGATAAGATTTGATTAGTTATTGTAAGGTTATATTTAATACATTAATGTTCAGTGAAATTTCCATTAATCTAAACTTTGAACTTGATGCGCGCTCCAACAACATTGTAAGATTTGTCTTAAATTCTTAGTACGGAACCTTTAGTCAAAGTGTCCGAAACATTTTGAAATCAAATAAAAAAATCAATCGGCTGTCACCCAACTGTTGGTAAACGCATTGTTTGTCAACCAGTGGTTAATACCACAATGGGATAGGCCTCCATCTAAAACGTGTTGGTTACAGTGGATAAGACCCCAATGGAATTAAGCCATCACATCCCACAAGGCCGAATTTTCAAAACAATATATAACAATTTTCTTCAGTTTCCATTGGCATTCGTTCCCCGAAATGGAAAAATCATTGAGTCGAATTTCAGTTCAGTGCAAGGCCTATCCAATAGGCCTGCTTACCTCTACAACAATTGGATAGACCTTGGTTCAGTGTTTTGGATGTTAAAAAAAAATAATAAAACAACATATGTAGATAATTATTTTTCATAAAAATGTATTTATTTTTCATACAAAGTTTTAAATTTGATAAACTTATTTTCTGTATAAAATTGCATTTGATGTGTTTTTAACGAATTAACATACACATTTATTTCTTACACATCGTGAGCCTCAAAATCGGAGGTTTTTTAATAAAATAGAGTATCTTCCGCCGGATCTAGTGGTAGGTTGGCTCAAAGCCAAAAGCAAGATAAGTCCATAAATTTTAAAAATTTTCATTTTCTTTTGTTTTTTTCTAACTTATTTTTTCAGTCAGCTTCAAATGTTACTTGATAAACTCTTAAATTGGACTATAAATCTTTGCTATTGGATTCAGTATTTATAGAAAAATGTTGTTATGATTATTTTCGAACTCAACTAAACACTTGTTAGAGTTACATACGTAGTACGTACTATAAATAAATTATTTGTTTAACAAGTTGTGCACGTAGAGAAAAAAATTGTTTAGTTGTGGTCACCTCTAACAAAACTGTTTTTAAGGGAAAATTTAAACATATTTTGTTTAATTAAACCATATTTTTTGTCACCGACAACCATATTATGATTAAATTAGTCCTCCATGTTATAGTTAAATATGACAATAATATGTTTTTAAATTAACAATTTAACCAACCATGCTATTATAAGTGTTGAACATATTTTAGTTATTAGAAACTATAACATGTTTGGAGGCAACCATAATATGTTGTGGCTTCCTGATAAATGACTAATTTAACAATAATATGGTTGTCGGTGACAATAATATGTTTTAATAAAACAAAATATGTTCAAGTTTTTCTTTAAAAATAGTTTCGTTGGAGGTGACCACATTTAAACATGTTTTCTCTGGGTGTGGTTAAGCAAATATTTTCGGATTTGTTCAATTGTCTTCGTTATTATCAGGGAAACTAGAAATATGCTCTTAAAGACGCGTTTTATGCGCATTAAATATGCAGTTGTAAAATAGGAATGGGCAAAAAATATCGATATTTAAAAAAGAAATAACAGATATATATCGCCGATATTTAAAATACCGATACATCAATATATCGCTATTGTAATACGACTTCTTCATTAAAATCAAAAATTTTAGCCGTTTTTCAATCAATAGGTTTTTTTCAATTGGCATCATTGCATGCATCAAATGTTTGTTTAAACTAATATGAAGATCTTAAATAATAGGCATTTATTAGAAGCAGTACCGGATACAAGACGCAGATTGGCAGGAGAGCACATAAAACAGAGAGTGCTCCTGTACCCATGTTCTGTAACTTTATTGTAAACTTCTCGCATCGAAAAGATGTGAAACAAAATATTCCATCGTTTCTCGAAAAGTGAGAAAAAACTGTGTCTGTAACTCATGTCGAAAACTATCAAAAGAGATTACGTCGTTAAGTTATAACTGTCATAACAATACACCCGAAGCCGCTGTGACATTGCAGACGTTGACATCGTCAGTAACACATATCGTTGACGGCGACAAAAATTTACTAAAATTGAACATTTTTCAACGACTGCGGCGAAAATACAACCGTCGGCTATACCAAATAATGTAAAGTACGGCTTTAATGTTTGTTGTTGGCAAACGAGCTTTGAACAAATTCGTTTGTTTTGTAAAAATGTTAAAAGCAAAATAATTAAACAATGGGAAAATGTGCCAAGAACAAAATGTTATTTATTACATTATTGTTTGCATTTTAATTGTTTTTTAGTGTTAAAATTTTTTCTCGCCCCATTTTTATTCGTGAGTCTTTTGACAGTTCAAAGCGGGAACTTTTCTCACAAAAATGTTACAGACACACTTTTTCTGTAAATTGGCGAGTAATTTCCTTACGTGACAGCTAGTATTCGCCAAAAAAGTTACGGAAACAGTTTAGTGAGAAAAACAGCTGTTTGTTTCAATATTTGGCATTTTTTTTACATTTCACACGTTTCAACCGAAAATACTCTCGACGCGAGAGTTACACAACATGGGCACTGATGTCCATATCTGATGATTACTGGTTTGACTAAAACAATCAAAAACATTTCTAGTAAAAGTTGGTACTTTTGGGGTGCAATTCAAATTTAAAGGTTAGTTTTGTACTTCCATGACTTATTTACTTCTTTTATTCTGTGGAGCAGGAGAATGCAAAAGAAAAAAAAACTGGAAGACAATGAGTAACGGGAACATGCTAAAATTTGCGAAAATTGAAAACGATAAATCGTTTAAAAAACAAAATGTCGGAAAAAACAAAATAAGAATGTGCAAACAAGCCATAAAATAAATGAAAAGTGCCTAAAACTATTTGGAATGGCAAAAATTCGATAAAAAAAATTGCTAAATTAGCGTATATGTATTCGCAAAAATTTGCTAATAGCGGTGATAGCATAAATAGTCAGTTATGAAAAATCGTTAAAACTGTTAATAACTAAAATTGTTTATCTGTTTGTATTTCCTTATTAAGCTAATACGGCCTATAATCTTTTATGTAATTAAAACCCCAATTTTAATACATTTTTTCCCGACGTTTCGTCGATTTTTTGTCGACTTCTTTTGGGGATCGTCTATTTAATAAAAACATGACATTAATTAACAATTTTTTACCAAATAACATTTAGAACTTACATTTTTTATATATTATTACATTTAAAAACAAACTTTAAAACCAAAAATTTTACATTTAACATACATATATAATACAAAAAACATAAAACATGGAATTATTTTTAAACACACAATCAGCCCAATTATGAATAAAAATTCCCCGGGAGTTTTCTCCCTTCTCCCATTTTTCCTATGTAAATTCAATTGTAAAAATGGGAAAAGGGAAAAAACTCCCAGGGAATTTGTATTCATAATTAGGCTGAATATTTAAAAATTGTATCACAATTTATTTGATGGCTACTCTATAACTTGCACATATGTTGTTGGTGTCTTCTTTCAAATTCATTGTCTTGTTTATGTTTTGCTGAATTCTCAAGCTTTCCTTCGTAAATCTCTTTCTCATATTTTCCTCCTTGTCTAAAATTCTAATACGTTGAAAATCTGGTGCATGGTGTGAGCTGATCATATGCATGGCTAGTGCAGTTGTTTCTTTCTGCCGCGTAATATCCATCTTGTGTTCTCCCATCCTTGTTGATAAAGCTCTCTTTGTTGTTCCTATATACACCTGATCACAGAGTTCTTCGTTATTTCCTTTACATCTTATTTCATAAACAACGTTATTTTGTTGTTGTTTTTCTACTGGCGCTTTTATTTTAGTGAATATTGCATTTGTTGTTTTGTTAAGCCTATAGTACACGGAATGTAAAAAGCCACATGCGCATGTGGTTCTGACGTAATTATGACGTCACTACAAAGCCACAATAGCAAGTTTATGTTGTGTGATGACGACAAAATTACGTCAGAGCCACATGCACATGTGACTTTTAACATTCCGTGTACTATAGGCTTTAGGCTTATACGCAAAACATATGTTATTTTGTTTCAGTGTTATTATCATGTTTCTGTTGTCAGTAAGTCTAAATTTACACGTTTCATCTTTTGATGCTCAACTTCTTTTCAATTCCCTTTTAAAGATGCCAATATATTCACACGCAGCAATCGGTTTCAACTTTTTTCAGTACAAAACAACAACAATTTTATTAATAGCGAATCAAAGAGAAAAAGAAAAGAAAAAAATTACATGCAGCCATCGTTGTGCACATACCAACGAATAAAAACACAAAGCGTACTGACCGAGTACAGGCATCTCCGTACTAACCCCCTTTCTTCTTTCTTCTCTCACCTAAAAACATAAGAGTTGAGCATCAAAAGATGAAACGTGTAAAAGCAGACTAAGGCCAGGAATGTATGATACACTGTAGAATTTTTTGTTTTCTATTTCATCAGTGTTGTCAATTTTCTTATTTTTATATAATCGCCTAAATACGTCGTCTATTAAAGAATTTATTAATTTTTTAGGGAAACTATTTTGTATCAATATTTCTTGTATTATGTTTATATTTTTGTTGTGGAATATTTCGTCACTAATTTTCAGTACCCTCTCTATTAAATTTCTCGCTGCATTTATAATCTGACTTCTGGGTTGTGTGGCGTTAAAATTCATAAGTCTGCCTGAAGCCGTTTCCTTAGAGTACCAATTAAAAATAATGTTATCCTTATTTTTCCGAAGTTTTGCGTCGAGGTATGCTATTTCATTATTTTTTTCTATTTCGATGGTGAATTTAATTTTCTGATGATGAGAATTTAAAGTTTTAAGAATTTCGTCCTTATCGTCCTTATTAATGATAGCGAAAATGTCGTCTACATATTTTGCTATGTATTTAATCGTCTAGCAAACTATCAAGAACAATATCCGCTATTGTAAAAGAGAGCGGGTTGCCCATTGGCATACCAAATATCTGATTAATTACTTTTTTACCATAAACAAAGTAATTATTGTCCATTAGACAGAACTTCAAAATTTCTAAAAATGTCGGTCTAGGAATGTTTGTAAATTTCTTTATTGTTAGCCATTTTTCCATAATATTTTTAATGGCTGTGTGTACCGGAATATTTGTGAAAAGTGAGATGACGTCAAAAGATACTAATATATCATGAGGCTCAAGTTTTATATTACACAGATGATTTTTTAATTCAAACGAATTTTTGATGTTATATTCCCTAGATATAATATGTTTAAGGATATTTCCTAAATATTTGGATAAATTGTAACATGGCACTTGTATTGATGACACAATTGGCCTAAGAGGGGTTTCCGGCTTATGGATTTTTGGTAATCCGTATATTCTTGGGGCAACAGCCGCATGACAAGTAAGATTACGTTTTTGCCACATATCAATGAATCCATTCTTTCCTAAGTTTGATATGATGTTGTTATTTTGTTTTTGAGTCGGGTCAGTTCTTAATGTTCTGTAAGTATCTCTGTCTTCTAGAAGATTTTCCATTTTCTGTTCATAATCTTTTTTGAACATGGCTACCGTTTTGTTGCCTTTATCTGCCTTTATTATGATCATATCATGGTGCTTTTTTAAAAATTTTTCAGTTTTTTCAAAAACAGTTGATATAAATTTTTCCCTGGGAGTATTTTTAATTTTTCTTTTAAAACCAGTTATACTATTTGCCAGCTTAGTTCTTGCTATATCCTTTTCTTTGTCTGCATTTTCGGCCATGTCTTGGATGCATTGTTCTATATCCGCGATTATATTTATTGGAGAAAAATTCTTATTAGTTACTGGTAATGCAAACTTCTTTCCTAACGAGAGTATCCATTTACATTCCATAGGTATATTTATTGTTGTTTTATTTTCAAACCAATGATTATTAAAAATTAGTCCGTGTGATTTAAACTTTTTTTCTTTAAGTGTATTTAATTTAATCAGCTGTTTTGTTCTCATTGTTTATTTGTGAGAATGGCTTAAATTCACGAAAAATTGCAAACTTGGAAACAAACCCTTAAATTTATTTAAAATCGCTAAATCGGTTAATAACTTTAATTTAGGGAAAAAACAATGTTGCAAAAATAGGGAAAATTCGCTACCAATTTTAACATTTCAAGCACGCCATAAAATTGATTAAAAGTCGCTAAAAGTATAAGGAATGACACAAATTCGGTAAAAACTGCTAAATTAACGGAAATTTGCTAATAGCGGCATGATAGCAAAGTTTAATAATTATTAAAAATCTTTAAAACCGTAAAGAATCCGAAAACTTACAGGAAAAATTACTTCTATCGGGAACATGGCTAAAATTATTTGACGTTGTTTGCTCTTACAATTTGTTTGTAATATCAAATAAATATTTGCTCAAAAAATAATAAAATATTTGATTTTTCACACTATGTTCACATTGGACAAATATTTGTTTGCCGGCAAATACTTTTGTTAACTCAAAATCAGCCATTATTTTATTTGAAACTCAAAAATATTTTGTGTTCAGACTTCGTTAATGAAATATTTGATGTTTGCTACCAAATATTTCATCAGTCTGAACGTAACTTAACAATATTGCCTACAAAACATTTATACCAAAATCTGTAAGAGGCTTTTCAAAAATATAAATAAAAAAACATTAAAAATTATTTTACTTCTACTGAAAATTTTTAAATTTTTAATTAATACCCAATTGACTTTTCATTGAAGTATTTTTTTTTGTTAATTATGTAGGATTTATGATGTAAGTATAGCAATTTGCGATGAGCAGTTTCTACCATTGTATGTAAACTTTGTACTTTCTGCCTACCAGAAAGCTATGGATGATTTTTATGATTGCCGTTGGAAGATTTAATTGAATCATTTTACAAATCAGGCCATTTTGCCATACCGAGTCGAATGTTGATGTTATATCCAAAAGTACCATTCCCGTCGGCTCCCTTCGTTAAACTTCGTTTTTACTTTGGTTTTTATTCTAACCAGAGATGGGACATATTGTGCTCAGTTCTAAACTTAAATTGTTGTAGTGGGAATATATTGTTTTCTATTTCTATTAAATAATTTTTTTCCTTAAAAAGAGATTAAAAAATATAAAAGGAAAAAGATAAAAGTTTTTATAACAAGTTGCTCTCTATAAAACTTATGACATACGAAAGAAGGCATTTTAATCAAAAAACAAAGAAATAGTTTTACCCACAACATATTTCCTACGCAGTGATTTCCGTACGAAAGGATCCTCGGGCATTAACAAGTATCATTATAAAACAAATTCAAATATTTTTGGTCATGACAATTTTTTTATATAGCAAAAATATTTTTTAGCTACCCTGATAAAAGTCGTAGATAACTATTGAGCCAGATAAATAAAAAATATTTAGTTTTTTATCAAAGTAATTTTTGGAAATACAAACTTTACAAGATTTTGTTAGTCGTTCTTAATTCCCAATTTTTATTATTGATAAAACACTGAAAGTTTTTGTTGAAGGGATAATTTTTTAATAATTTAGCCACATGAATAAATATTATTGTTGGTATATAACAGCCTTTTTCCGATGTGTAAAAGAATAAGAAATATAATCATTCTTAAAAAAGTGAGGAAATTGGGTACTACATGAACTAAGAGATATCGAATAACGATTTTACTCATTAAGAATTTTACTTCAGTGCTATTATATTTATAATATTAACTGTTAAAACGGGACAATTAGGGCTTAAAAATTAGAGCAAGTTAAACTCTCTTTTTGGTTTCGCTAATTTGTTTATTAATATTAACATTTAAAAGGAATTTTAAGCTTTTAATGTATGGGAGTTTTCGACAAATGGGAACCGATTCTAAAAGAATTTAATTTGCAGTAAAATATTTCTCACCATTTACAAAGAGTTCGTCCTAAGTACAATTTAAAAGTGCATTTACCGAATTTGATAAAATTATCTACAAGATTGCAACATGTAGTTTGCGCACAATGTTAACATTCACAGACAACTAGCCACACGGACCGATGGACATCGTTATATCACTTTTAAAAGTCTATATACTGGTCCAGATTTCTATGTATTACACACATCGCCAAAAACTTAAATTATTGCTTTTTCTTCAAATTGTTCTTATTTATTAAATTTTTAAGTTTAAAATAACATTAATCTTCGTCGACTACCGAAAAAAAAACTCCATATGTTGACTTGACCCCACCTTCTAGTCAATTCGCCCTGAATTTAGGGTTGATTTTTCCCGTTATCTGTAATTCGTCTTGACTTGCTTATTTGTAAAAAAAACAAAGAATTTAAATGCGCTCCATGTTTCGTATTGTAAAGGGATATGCCACATTGAAATAAAAAATAAAAGGGAGCAACATAGCAATAATACGAATGTGTGCAAAGGAAAATATAAAAAAGGACACAGAAAATTTGATTTTTTTTCTCTACCCCGCTTGCTTCTCTATTCCGATCGCCTAAAAACAGCTAAAATCATGTCTTAAAAATCATTGTCTTAATCTGGTGTTACAATTTTCGAGTAAAAATTAAATGTTGATGGTGAAATTGAAGCAAGACGTTGGGTATACAGGTAGTTAGTTAGCATTACATGTCAGGCGTCTGCAGGGCTGTTAGATGTGACGATTGTTCGTAATTTTGAAGATTTTTTGGAGTAAAATGACGATTTTTTGACTAAAAGTAATAGTGTTATGGAAACTAAACAAAAACACTAGAGCCCTTATTTGCGTCGGTTCTATTTGGTCCGCTTTTTAAAAATTGGTTAAAACCACTTTGCGTTTTTATGATTTCGATTTCTACATACGATTGCATTTTTGAAGTCATAATCAAATGTGAAGAATTTTTCTATTTTCGTGAAAAAGGGCGAATTCCCATTTAATTCTGTTAGGTAAGTTATTCTAAGTATTCTAAGTTGCGTGTTAGGAAGTAAGAAGTTAGTTATTAATAAGAAGTTGTGTAGAAAAATGGTTGTATAGAGAAGACAATGCATTAGTGCTGGTTCTAACTCTTCAAGTTTTAGCCGTCAAGTCTTAAACTTTTGGGAGAGAAAGGAAAAGCGAATGCCATTTCTATTCCTCTCTCTCCTTAAAAACTCAAGACTTGACGGCTAAAACTTCAAGAGTGTGAACCACCACTTACTTAGTTTGGAACTTAAAATGGACGTAATAAAACGTTTCAAGTCGGGTAAAAAGACTGTTGGTTTAGCACCTTCAACAGTAAAAACAATTTGCAAAAGCGATAGCGCTTAAAATTAATCATATAAAGATAGCTCGAGTTAATAGCAAATGATATTTTATATTTAAATTTAAGCAACTAAACCCTAATCTTTTTGTGAATATGGATAAATTAAATAAATAAATTTTTGTTATGGAATTTCTTGCTAAAAATTTATATTTTTGAACCAATCAATGCAATAAATTGTCTAATTGTTGCCGATTTTGTTAAATGTTCGTGACGACTTTGACGAATTTTGTTAAAACTTTTGACGATTTTTGAAGAAAAAAGTCTAACAGTCCTGGTCGTCTGTATAAATCAGACAGTCATGTTGGTCTGTACCAAGGCGAATTCATACAGGTGGCATTTTCGAGTCATCTGTTTATTGTTTATTTTTTGCATTTTTGACATTAGCCTTTGTCCAGCGGAAAAATTTTACAACGTTAAAAGGCGGTATGGGTACAATTGTACCCTTATATACTTAACACGGCTTTCCTATTAATATAATTAAATTATTCTGTTCTTATTTAATAAACAAATGATAGAACAGGCCCGTGGCTAAAAAAAACTTATTTTACGTACACATGTATACATTTTTTGCTATATTTTCTTGTTTTTTTCTTACGACTTATATGAAGGTACAATTGTTCCCCTTCAGCCTTTTAGGGATATCAAGTCAAAAAAGACTTATTTCGGTATGATATAATCAAAATTTTTTTTTGTAAATTTCTAATATGTAATCCGTAATAAAAGTTTAGAGATGTCAGAAAATTTTAGATATCTAGTATTAACAAAAAAAAAGTTATTGCTATTTAAAAACGAAAAAGGTACAATTGTACCTCTTCCGCCGGACAAAGGTTAAGGCCAAGTTGACGGAGGATTTAGGCATTATGCGCAAGTGAGAACGAATGAATATTTGTAGCATTCAGCCCTTATATACGTTAATTAAAAAAGGGGAAAAACTTTGTACCGAAACTTTTAATGTCGACAATCAGAGGTGGGATTGTGGCATTAACATACAAAAACAATTTAAAAACATATTTAATAAAAAAGAGATAGCTAGCATAACTCTATCTCATGATGCGGTCACCTTTTTGAATTCGCCTTGGTCTGCACTAGGCGTTTCGACAGCACCTGTAGTTAATTCGCCCTGATGTACACTTCCCTGCAAATATTATTGGAACACCTGATCCAATTTCATGAAATGGACTACTCCATGGACTGGTCCGATGTAATGCAAGCATGGACCATGCCATTTTTAAAATGTGTTTGTAGTGAGACGACATGTCTTCTTTTTTTAACGACGTGCTTTCCTTTTTAAACGACTTCAAAACTAATCCTCTTGTGTATACAATGGAGTAGTTTGGAAACTACTCCTTTGTAGTCCAAAGCTGGGTTATATGGTCCTACCCTAGGACATCGTAATGTTAAATAGACCATGTTTTTCCATACGTTTGGGTTACTTTTGGACTAGTCCTAGTCTCTTGTGGGCTACTCTTTACACGCGTGTTTGATCTGGTCCCATTATTTGCAGGATTACTAAAACAAAAAAGTAAACATAGTATTTTCAGTGCTGCCACCTCATGTGTAATTACATATCGAGCCTTTGGTGCAATACCGTAGTAATTCAAAAAATCGTGAACTGAGAAAAATGCATTTGAAGTTTTCAGCCATATATTTGATAGCATTTTTGTATACTAAAGTTATGTTTTTACAACTTTTTAAATAAAGAGGAATGTTTTGTAATTAAAAAAAGGTGAACAATTATTAATAATGTTAAATATTTTTTTTACATTAATATCAATATGGTTGGAAATAGCTAGAGGCAATAAAGACATTTTTAGCTGTAAAATCTGAACAGTTAGAGATGGAACCATAACCTTTTTTTCTTTAGATGGATATTTCCCCAAAGATCATTTCTGCATACCCAGCTCAAAAAATTCAAATTTTGAGTTACTACGATATTGCACCAAAGGCTCGATATATCATGTGTAATTTTTTCATGTTTTGCCCATGTGTAATTGACTCCATGTGTAATTATAAATTTTAACATTTTGTAGCACTGATTTTTGTTATTTTTTTGTCACAAGATGTAAAAAGGTTTAATATTCTTGGCAAAAAAAGTTGTATCATTATTTACTTACCATTTGGCATTTAGATAGCTTTTGTCACAATTCATTACCTATAACGACGAAACATCCCGGCTACATTGTTTGGACAGTGTAATTCAGATGTTAAGTTGTTAAATGGCTAAAAGCCGGATATTATTTTGATAAAATGCTCGTGCATTTGGTGGCGTCGAAGGCCTATCTGAACCTTCCAACATATTTGAAAAATTTAATTTGTAATATTAGATCATGTTTTATTAGAAGTAATGCACGGCACATTTAAGGAGTTTCAAGAATATATTCGCCACAACATGCCCTCTTACATTTTGAAACATTTTTGCTAATAGTAATTTAGAGCCAGATTATTATTGGAAAATGGTTTTGAAATAAAAAATTCCTTGGGAGACAAATTATAGCAAATAGTTATTTTTGTTTTAGTCTTTTAAAATGCTGCTGGGGAAAGAATATTGAGTAATTTAAAGAATTGTACGACAGAAATAAAAATGAATACATAGAAATGGTGGACCAAACTTTGAACCTATTCCAATCAATATAAACAAAAAGTAGAAGCTTTAAATATCTTAAAAATCCAAAAGAAAATTATCTCAATAAAAATGTGATGTATGTATTGTACTTTGTTTATTTTTAAGTTATAAATAAATTGTTTTGAACCGTTATTTTTTTGAAATAAGAAACGATGACTAGTTAATTTAAAAAAAAAAACCCAATCGTTTTCTTTTTTCTCAACTAAATGAAAGTTTTATACCTTTTATGAAATTCAAAACAAAACTCGTTAGTTTGCAATTTGTTTTTCATGTGTAACTTTGGCTTGATCCATGTGTAATTTACCATTGTGTTGGTGGCAACACTGCATATTTGTCATTATTTATGTTCATATTTGCGTCTTCATTATCAAATCGTTTTCTTTTGTTTTCTTGCTTCTTTTCAAATAATAATGCGAAGGTACAATTGTACCCATAAAGCCCTTTAAGGGTTTTAAATTAACCCTTTTTTAAGGGAAAGCCTCACGATATTTTTTAAAAATTTCAAGACATGTACTGCGTATTATAAGTGTAAAAAGACACAGCATTTTAGGCATCTGATGATGATGAAAAAAAGTAATAGCATTTCAAAAATGAAAAAAGTACAATTGTACCCTTTCCGCTCGAAGAGCGTTGAAATATTCTGATAAAAATCGTAGACAACTTTTCAACAAGAATAATTCAAAACACACAGTTTCTTATTTAATTTTTAATATGAAACAATTTAAATATTTACTTTTCTAATACTTAAATATTATAGTTTGACCATGAACCTTAGTTTTTTGATAGAGCAATTCCATATGAAAGCGATCACCTTTTGGACGACCCCTCTCCGATTTTAAAATAAATAGTCTCAATCGATTGCCCAGCAAAAAATAATGCACCTACATTTTTTTTTTTTTTTATAGTGACTGGTTTAGTGGTGGTGTACACCACTGTCATGTGACAAAATTGAAGAATTCTTCATAAGGGACCTCATTGAAAGTTGTTTAAAAAAAAACTACTAAAGTTATCTAACAACATAATTTGGTGCTAAAAGAATTTTATTAAGGTCTCTGCTAAACCGTATTAGTTAATTTGTTTATTAAAAAAACTTCAATAAGTACTTTGCACACCTACACCACAATAGTTTAGAGGGTATTATGCGTTTGTGCTTATTTTTGTAACACCTTAAAATTTTGGCGCTTTACCCACCTCTTAATGTACCGATCGACTAAGAACCACTTTTTGAATCGATCTCACGATGTCCGTCCGGCTGGCATGGTGGCTGCTCACATAAACCTTGGGCGCAGGTCGCACTTTTGAATGAGAATTTTATGATATTTGGTAGGTTATTATTGTCACAAGGACCTAGGCCTATTGAAAATTCTCACGATATGTCTATAATGTCACATATCTCCCATACAAGCTTTTTCCAGAAAATAATTTTTGGGCGTATGAACCATCTTATTATGTCGGCACTCTGATTAAATTGAGGCCCCAAACTTTATTTGTTGCCGTTAAAACTATTTCCAAATTTTATAGAAATCGGTCCATATATAACCATATTTTTCTAACAAATACTACTCCCGAAAATAGCTTGATATCAAATTGTGATTGAACAATGTCATAGAACAATGGTGCCTATTATGAACTTAATTCGATTTTCGACAGCAGTCGAATTAGCTGATCGAACGAATTTTCATTTGGTATTATGGCGCGCATTCGATAAAAATTTACTATTGTGATTTTGTCAATTCACAATAGTACACTTTCGATCAGCTGTCACTTACAATAAAAAATTTTTGTTTACAAATTTAAAAAATTAAATAAAACGCTTAACGTGACCACGGCGGAATTATGGTTGTTTTCAAATAATTAAGCTTCAGTGGGGTTTCATCCCACTATTTTAAATGCTGAACTATGTTGCAAATCATTTGGTCAAAAAATAATTTTGTTCCATAAGGAATATGGGCGTTTCCAATTGCTGTTTACGACGTTGGACTTGCATAAAATGAACAAAACTGATAAAGAATATGGTATTTGGTATACGAACACAAAAAATGTACAAATAGTTACATTTTCAACAAGTTTTTTACATTTATTTGCACCGTCGAAAGCAAATTTGTTTTCGTTGAAAAATTCGATGCACAACGAAATTTTCGACGGTGCTGCCAACTCATAATACCAAATTAACATTCGATAGTCGATGTTCGATAGCCAGCGAAAATCGATTATCGAATGTAACTCATAATTGGGGGCCAATATTGTGATGGTGGTTCCACAATAAACAATAGGTCCCATATCTAAATCTTAATCCTAAATTTACTTTAAGGGTAACTAAATGAATAAAGATAAAGATATTCGCAGGATATTCAGCACAAAGAAGTTTTACATGAATCATCACCTACTAACATAATTTTTTTCATGTGAGTCTATAATTGCCCATGGTTCCCAAACAGTGTTCACGCTCGAAAATGTGTTTTTAAATATTGTGGTCTTGAGTATCATATGATCGGGCTTGACCGACTATACTTTCTTACTTGTTATGCTATAAATTTACACAAATAAGAAACTTAAAAATTTCATTCAACACTTGTTCAAATTATTTGTAATTTTCAATGTCGATAAACAGAAATTTTTTATGTTTGTGTGTATAATTTGCTACTTTTTTCTTATAAAAAGAAGACAGGCAGTGAAAAAACTTTTATTAAGCCCTTTAATTTCGGCAACTATTTAATCAAAATTTAACTTAGAAGAAGTGTTAAAGTTAAACCAAAATCGTGCAAGAAAAAACCCGTTTAAAAAAATTCAAATATTTTTTATATATAATCGTACCTTAATTATTTTACAAAATGTCGCCAATATCTATTGATGGCGTGTTTGCAGCATTGTTATTTTTAATTTTATTATTTTTTAATAAAGAAGTCGATTCAGGCAAAGTTAATTATCGTTTACCTTCGGTCATTAAGCCTAACAATTACAAGATTGAAATCAAGCCTTATTTATGCGAATCTGATCCCAGACAATTTACTTTTGATGGTGAATGTTTCATTGAAATCAAAGCGGTACAAAAAACCAAGGAAATTCAATTGCATATGAAGAATTTAAATGTTTCTGAAGGTGAGTACTACAGAAAAGGTGGCAAAGTGAAAACTTCCCTTCCCCAGGCCACTCCCAATAATTTGACTGATATTGTGATCTACAACTTAAGCGAGGAATTACAAGCTAATGTGTCGTACATCTTACATTATGTTTATGTTGGCATAATGAATGAAGATATGAAAGGTTTATACCGCAGTCAATACAAAACCTCCAATAATGAAATCAAGTAAGTTTAAAAAGTTTTACTACATCGAAATTAAAATTTTTTGTACAAGAGCAACATAATGTTATGATTTTATTATTTAATTATGGTTAAATACGACCATGTTGTGGTGTAACTAAACCTTAAGATTGTCAAAATTAACCACGTTATGACCGTAAAATCGTCACAATTGTTCAATTAATGGTCAAAGCTGCCCATACTATGGCCAACATTACCAAAAAAAAAAGATCAATATCAACCATATTATCGATATATTTTATTTCAGCCATTTATGAGTCAAGTTTAATGAGTAATTTCTTTTCAATTTTTTTATTTCTGTTACAAATAAAGTTAAAACTTAATTTTGTTCCTGCTTCATTTTATTTCATACTTTTATAAGCTACTCCTTTCAATGAAAGCAAAGCAAACTACATGTTATTCACTTTCCAGCCCGTGACGGTCTTCATATGCGAATTTTATATAACTATTTATATTAACAGGGCAGAAAAAAAAGAAAGTGAGAATTCTACGCAAACCAAGCGAGTGATTGCAAAGCAATCAACTACTGCAGAGAACAATAAAACCAAAATTTTGTTCAACATACACATATAAAATACAGTCATAAAAGATTTTTTAATTTAAAAAAGGTTTACAAAACAAATTTGTATGAAAATTTTCCTAAATATACGTTTGTTAAATTTAATAATCCTTTAATTACATTATTGTTGTATTTTATATTATCTATGGTTGTAGCTAAATTGTATTTTGTTCAAAAGCGTAGTTAAGCTGTTATTTCCCACAAAAAGTAAAACTTTCTATCATTCAAACTAAATAATTTTTTTTTTGCAACAAAACTGTGAAATATATCACAAAAATTCAGTTTGCAATGAACGTAACGAAAACAAAGTATTTAAAAAATTAAAGGAAACAAGTGTTTTCTAGTTAAAAATATATCTGTGACAATAAGGAAAAAGTTCTTAGGGGTGTTTTGTTTTCTGGCAATATTGTGCAATGTATGCTACCTTTCGCGCGTGTTTTTGTTTTATTCTAAAAATATATGAAAAAATGTAAGAAGTTGTCGTTTTCCTTTCTAAATATGTTGCAAAAATAATTGGAGATTTGTTCCATATCTTACTCCCAGTTATAATTGAGATTAGTGCTCGAAAACTATAAATATAACTATCGATTCTATCGATAGTCTTAAAATGTCGAAAATATCAATATCGATATTATTAATATTCAAAATACTGCTATGAAGACATTTAACAGCAGCTATACCTACACAGTTTTTTTTGCCACAGGTTTTTACTTGATATTATTAATTCGCACTGAATTAAAGCAATGAATACCAATAACAAAAATGGCAGGTGGTATGGATTGCTTAGCTGTGCTTTTTAACTTCTAATTAAAGGCGTTTATGCCGAAATTTGTATATGTTCACATAGAGACTGAAATGTGAAACATGTTTGTAGGAAAATTTCGCTAGATGGAATACATTTTGTGTTGAGAATCAAGACCAATTTAGAGCATTATCTAAAGTTGCAATGAAATATCTTTTGGTCCCTGCCACTTCGGTTCCCCCAGAAATGTGCTTATCAGCAGCACAATTTGTCAAAAACTGTCATCTAAAATAACGTGCATACAAACATACGTCTCATACGCTCAAAAAGTGCTAGAAACAACGAACTGTAATTTGATGAAAAACTAGTTCAAGTGTTCAAGTACAAACATTGTGCCGGTTCACACACGTCAAGTTTGACTAGTCAAATCTTGAGTTTTTACGAGTAAGAGGAAAGGAAATGACATTCTCTTTTTTCTTCTATTCTAAAAGCTTAAGACTTGACGAGTCAAACTTGACGTGCCGGTTCACGCACATTTTGTCGATAGTGAAATCTGAACTATCAATAATTGAGGCGTATATATCCAAAGTCTGCAGTCCCCGCTTTTATAGTTTTCGTAATAAATAGTAAAAAGCTCAAGCTCAAAGTATATTCATATTTATTAATTGTATGTTATGCTATTTAGTAAATAAGAGTATGATGAAGATATGACGCATGTTTCATCCAAATCGATTTAGCGGTTTGCTGGCAATTATTAAAATAAAATTGGCGATTGCTGTGTTTGCTTGAATCAAATGGACTTAGCTGCTTTTGTATTAATCGAATGTGTGTTTTGTGTTGTTTGATTTGATTTGATCTGAGATAAATAATACATTTTTATTTGGGTTTCAACGTAAATATCGTAAAGATGAAATTAAATTAACTTCAATTAAGCTTAAGTCAGCTTAAGTTATTTTCCCTTTTTGCCACAGGTATAAATAATTATAATAGTGAGAAGTGAGAAGCCACAATATATTCAGAGACCGCTGTGGTCCAGCGCGGATTACTGAAAATATGACGCCTTTGCAGTGTTTCAAATCATACCTCACAGTGGAAATGGTGGATATAAAGCGCATGCCACATATAATGCGTACAATGAAGCGAATACCAATAGACGTCAGTTGAAGTGGAAAGACACGACAATCAACGAAATTTATGCGTTCATTGGAATGATTTTGATGGCTGGCACAAATCATTCTAATGACGAAAACGCAAGAGATTTGTGGACGTCACAGGCTCACCCAATATTCCGCGCCACCATGGGAATAAACAGGTTTTTCGATTTGCTGCGTTTTATGCGGTTTGACGACCCCAGAACACGGGTAGAGCGGTATTTGGATAATGCTCAATGCAAATCTTGCCAGATATTATGTGCCATCAGAATATTTGACCATTGATGAACAATTATATCCATACCGTGGTAGAACCAAATTCACCCAATATATACCATCGAAGCCAGCAAAATATGGCATAAAAGTATGGTGGATTTGCGATGCCAAAAACTCATATCCACTTCATGGCCAAATATATACTGGCAAACAAGAAACTGGTCGTGAAGGTGGTGTTGGCGAAAGAGTGGTGAGAGATTTAGTTGGGCCATACTACGGTAGCGGACGAAATATAACAATGGATAATTTTTTTACGACGCTGCCGTTGGCTAGGCAACTAAAAGTAGAAAAGCTCAGCATTGTGGGTACACTCCGCCGCAACAAAGCTTACATCCCTGCGGAGATGAAAGAAGACAAAATAAAGACGTTGGCTCAAGTTTATTTGGCTTCTA
Source organism: Pollenia labialis (assembly GCA_949318255.1). NCBI lineage: Eukaryota > Metazoa > Arthropoda > Insecta > Diptera > Polleniidae > Pollenia > Pollenia labialis. The sequence goes on along the minus strand of OX439142.1, from coordinate 26,071,255 downwards.
CGACAACGTAACACTGCTCTCATATAAGCAACGGAAGTCTAACTCGGTCATCCTTCTTTCTAGAATGCATGATGATGCACAAATTGACGAGAATGTGAAACCAGAAATTATAAATTTTTATAATCAAACAAAAGGTGGGGTGGACGTAATGGACCAAACGCCCTAAGAATACACGACCCAGCGACAAACAAGAAGATGGCCGATGGCATTTTTCTATAACATCATTGATGTGAGCGCATTTGCATCACACATCATATATTATGGAAATAATCCAACTGCACGATACACCACGACGCGCAGGAAGAATTTCCTGCGTCAACTGGCAGAAAACCTGTGCATTCCTGTTATAGAAAATAGAATTTCAAATGTGCAAAGCGTGCGCCAATTTTCAACAAAAAATGCAATTGAAAGCATCATCGGAAGGCCGTTGGAGAGTGTGCTTTGTGCTGCAGGTCCGGCAACATCTCCGTCAGCACGACAAAGGGGCAGAAAAGTACATACGGGCGTGTGCTACATGTGCAAACTTCTTCCAAATAAGCGCAGAAGAAAAACTAGAAAAAATTGCAGCATATGTAGCACGCCGATATGCGATGAGCACGCCATAACAATTACTAAATGCTACAATTGCCACAATAACAACGATAGTGATTCGGATGAATTATAATATAATATACATATATAAAATATGATAAAATAAATAAAAAAGACATTTATTTCCAATAAAAACAACACAAAAAAAATGTTTTTTTCATTTACATGTCAGGCATTTACATAGGAATTGCATTAGGGTACCCGGGGACCCGGTTGTGTGTTTATAGGGGTAAAACATTTAAAATCATTTTTTAAAGAAAATATTGAAAATATTTTGAATTTTTTCGTATTTAAATCTTAGTTTAGCCAAAATCTCTCATGATTCGGAGTTTTATGTCCATATCTCAAAAATTATAGGCACAGCAGCACTTTAAAGTCAAAAAAGGTACACGGGTACCCGGTTATGAATCGTAGGGTTAACGTCAATTTATTATTGAAAGAGTTATTCTAACGTTATTTTTTTATATTTTTTGCAAAATATCTCTTCCGAAATTATTTTGTATTTGACTATTTTATTTTCAATATAAAAAACTGCTTAATTTGAAAATCATTCCCAAAATATTGCTTAGCCGCGAAACTTCTTCCGCAACTATTAAAGCTAATATTGCTACTTGTAAAAGTTTAAAAATTTGTGGATATCCATGCTAATTTTTGACTTTATCTTAAAAGAAGTTTATTAGGCCAGTTAACAATGACAACAAATATTTTCACTTTGTGCTCACAATAAAGCAAGATTCCTTTTCAGAAGCACACAGATTTTTGATCTTTAAAACGTTTGCAAATTTTGCCCAGAAGAGATATTATAAACATTTTAAAACATATCGTTAAAATTTTTATTTAAAACTTCATAAAAATTTTTACTGAAGTAGAAAAAAGCTCAATTTTATAAAAAACTTTAGTAACATTTTTTTTCGTAAAATTAAAGGAATTAAAGGAAGGTTAAACCAGAAATGAAAATAAAAACGGAATGGCTGCTATTATTGCGGCGGAGCTTTTATTAACATTAAATCGGCTACTGAAAAATGTCAAACAGAAACATCAATAGTGATTAGATGAAGGGGGTCTGCGTGGTATGTGCCCACTCCAGTCCCCCCTTATGTACTCCAACGATTATATTGCAAATCCAACTATATTTGAAGTTTTAAGGGACATAAGCATTTTATTAAGGCGAATTGACACCAGGTGATCTTAACTGATATACCGTTCATGAGGTTCTGGGGAATAATTACTAAATTCTATAAATTTCGCTTAAAATTATGAAATTTTAATTTTTTTTTAAATTAATACATTTCAAAACAAACAATTTAAAATTGAAAAGAAAATCTGATATTTGCTTAAATTGATTACTATTGTTGTATTTTTTTTTTTGACACAATGTTAAAATATTTTACAGTGTTGTAAACATTTTCAAAATAAGACCACCTTGTAAGAATTCGCCTTACATTTTATAGTTGAGTTGAGTGCCCCGGTAGGTTAGCTGGTAGCGAGCTAGTCTATCAGCGCCGGGGTTGCGGGTTCGATTCCCGCCAAAGACTCTGGTTTCTTTCCTGCAGACAAGCATAAAGCTTCGCGGGATTAGCTTAGCTTAGGATATAAAAAAAAAAAAAAAAGTTAAATATTAACAAAAAATGTATTATTTGCTAGAATAGTACAATTAAAAACTAAATTTGTGGGCTTTTAGCGACCCTTAATGGGGGTGTTTTTAAACATCCATTGACCGTATTTTTTTGCATGTAGATGGATTGCTGCTACCCAGTTCGAACCGCATAAGGCACGCCTTGCCTTCCCCTGCTTCGATGAACCGGAATACAAGGCAACGTTTGATCTTAATGTGACTCGTCACTATAACTTTAACTCTAAAGGCCCTACTCGTCGTGTTGGCGTAAAGATTTTTAGGTAAGTTTATAATTATCTAATACTCGCATTACCAGCAAATCTGACTGGAATTTCGAACTTCCTTACAGAGACTATACAACAGATGTTTATAAGACTACTCCTAAAATGTCTACATATCTTTTGGCGTTTCTTGTTTCCGAATTCACTGGTCCTTTTAATGATAGATTTGGTGTTTTAGCCAGACCTGAATACGAATCTCAAACTAACTATAGTTATTATGTGGGTAGACAACTTCTTAACGAATTTGATATTTACTTTGGTATTCCTTATTTTGAAATGGGAAATGATAAAATGCACTTGGCCGCTATTCCTGATTTCTCTGCCGGCGCTATGGAAAACTGGGGTCTCGTAACCTTTAGAGAACGTAGGTTGCTTTTTGATAAAGATCACAGTACATTATACGCGAAACAATCTATTGCCGCTGTGATTGCTCATGAACTAGCTCACATGTATTTCGGTAATTTAGTTACATCTGTTTGGTGGAGCTATATATGGATGCATGAAGGATTTGCAACTTACTTCGAATATCATGGTACTCATTTGGTAAGTTTCAATTAGATCATATACATAGATTTTAGTTTTTAAGATAATTTGGCTTAACAAAAAACATTTTTTCACTTAACTATAATAAATTCCATCGCGAAATGAGATTATTTTGACTAGCGTTAAGAACGTCATTCAATATTTTCTTTTAACGTAACCTACATCGGCCTTAGACCGAATCCTTGAGTATAAACACTTACAATACTTGGTGATAAGCATTTAAAAACTTAACACTTTCCCTTATTAAAAGCAAATTGTATTTAAGGTTGAAAGCTCGTTCGATATGCCTAGCCAATTTGTTATAAACATAATGCAAAATGTGATGGAAATGGATTCTACAAATGCTACCAATCCAATGAGTGACGAAGACACTAACACTTCATCTGATTTTGGACGCATGTTTAACGGCATTTCATACAGAAAAGGTGCCAGTTTTATTCGTATGACTAAATATATTTTAGGAGAAGACGATTTCGGGGCATCTTTAAAATTGTATCTTAAAACGCAGTAAGTTTTGCTTCTTATCAACTTAAAATTCACAAAATAATTTTTATTTTAAGCCAATACGCCAACACTGTTCCTTCAGATCTATTTAAAATTTGGGAAATCTACTGGCCTACTGTATTTGCCCAATTTGCGAAGAGTTACTTCCGCTCCTTCACCACTCAAGTTGGGTATCCTGTTGTCACCTTCAACCGTATCAACGAAACTACTTTTCAAGTAACCCAAAAACGTTTTCTTATGAAGGATTTTAATACTTCCGATCCCTCGTTAACATTTACCGTTCCTATTACATACACAACAAGTTCTAAACCCGATTTCGATAACACCTTTCCTGAATTCTTCCTTCAACAAAACCCTTTTTTCATTACAGTAAGCGAAAACGTTTCTTGGATTATTGGCAATGTTCAGGAAACTGGTTTTTATCGTGTTGATTATGATTTAAAATCATGGCATCAAATCCAAAAAATATTGTTGTCTAAGAATCGGAATGAAATTCATGTATTGAATCGTGCCCAAATTGTTGATGATGTTTTAAACTTCGCTCGTTCTGGTGGAATGGATTATGTTGTTGCTTTGTCTATCCTAGAATTTCTGCAATACGAAACTAACTACTTGCCATGGTATGCAGCCTTGCATGGATTTGGCTTTCTAAAGACTCGTTTGGGTAAAGAAACTAATGACTTTGCTAGCTATATCCTTAGTATCAGCAATAATTCCTATAATCAGTTGGGTTTTAAAGAAATGGGAAATGACACCCCTTTTAATATTTACCACCGTGCTCAAATCTTGGATTGGTCTTGCAAATTTGGCAACACTGAATGCATTGCCAATGCCAAGCTATATTTCAATAAAAATTTGACACTCAATAAAGTTCCAGTCAATATACGTTCAGTTGTTTATTGTACTGCCATGCGTGAAGGCAACGAAGCTGATTTCAACAAACTTCTTAATAAATACATGACCGAAACTGTTCCTACCGAAAAAGATCTACTCTTAGATAGTTTGGGTTGCGTCAAGGATAGCAAGTTAGTGTCCAGATTTTTTGACATAGTTATTTCTAATGACGTACGTCGCCAAGATAGGTGGCGGGCATTAAATACTTTGTTCACTAAAAACCATGAAAATGTTGGCCGTTTTTTTGAATTGGTTGACCAACACATAGAAGAACTTGCAAAATCGTAAGTTTATCATATTCTTTTCTTGCAAACAAAACTGAAAAGTATGTACATACATATGTATATCTAACGTTGATTTTATTTATAGGCTTGGTGATTACTCAGATGTTGCTTATATTATCTCTTCAATGGCAAATGAATTTACCACTGAGACTGAATTACAGAAGCTAAAGACCTTTAAAAACAAACACACGGAAAAGTTCGGCAGCTCAATCTCTAAATTACAAGCGGCCGTTAGGAACGTAGAATATAATTTGGAGTGGTCTAACAAGTACTTGAAAGATGTCAAGAGCTTCCTCAAAAATCGCATGCTTTTGCATGTATAATATTAAAAAAATATTTATAAAGTGGAGGGTTACCTCTTAGAAAACAAAACAATTTAATATTGCCATTACCAGCTTTTAAACGTACGTAATTACTTTAAAATAAATCTGCAATCAAACTCTGCTTAAATTAAATGTAGAGTTTATTTGAGTAAATACAACATAGAAGATAATAATCAAATCCCAGTAAAAACTTCGCTTACTTTTTCAAATTTAATAGCTTCTTTCACTCATTATTTAGTTGCTTCCCTGTAGAAAAAAAATAGTCAGTTGCAAAAACACTAACTATAAATTAACTATTTTTCAAATGACTAAAAGTTGGTTTAAATCTCATGCAGATATCAACCAAACATATTGCGTAGAGGCACACGCATGATACAAATACAGAAGGTAGTTTCACTCTCTCTTTTTATCGCCATATTAACGTTCTGACGTTTATGGGAATTATCAAAATTTATGCTACCATATTTTATTAAATAATCCAATTTTTCTGTTTTTGTTTTATTTATTTTTTGCAGTTTTAAAAAAATTTAATAGTAATATTCAATTAATTCACAAAAGATAAATGAAAATTTATATTAATTAATTATTGTATAATTTGTTATTCACTAATGTGTTGTCTACTACACGATCTACTTTTTTATAACAAACTTAATTCGCATTCTATAATTATAAGATTTAAATCTTGTTGTATGCGATATACAAATAAATAAATAAATAAAATTACAAAACTTTTGATATTTCTGTGAATAAATAAGACAAAAAACTAAAAAATATATATTTTAATAAGATTAAAAAACTGCAGTTTCAAGAATTAGGGATTTATAAATGTCAGCCGCCGATTAATATATTTTAAAAAATTGTGAAGCTCGAAACATCTCAAGTGCAGGCTGCATATTTGTTACATACATATGTATGTATGCACGTACATAAGAATGTCCGTTTTGATGCTAAAAAGTTTGTGCTAATGTGTGTAACACATAAAAATATTGGCTCTAGTGTCCAGACCAGTTAAATATGCGAGCTATTGCAAGAGAGCTTTTGTGCTTTCACACTGACGAGAGCACTACAGCCAATCGGATCGGGGTGCTTTAAAAGCTATTTACCGCAAATATCAAAGTATGTGTGTTTGAACGTAACTGCTCTAGACCCGCAATCACTTTCAGAATCGATCTAACGACATCCGGCTGGCTATCTGTCCATGTAAACATTGTGCGAAAAATTGTGACATACAAAGTACACAATTTTGGAGATAATGTTTTTTTTGTTATATACTTAAATTTTAACTGACACAAGCCTTACAAATTATAAAAAACGGGTTTTAATTTCAATATAAATCATCCTTCCAAATTGTATGCAAATCGGTGCTTTTTTTATTAAAGGTTTCACAAAAACCACTATCGAAATTACATAGCTTTTAAGTCGATGTATTGGGATGTATAATGGTAGTGATAAACAATTTGGACATGAGAACTTTTGTAAAAGCTAAAATATCATGAAAAAGTGTTAAGGCCTCGTTACTCTTACGTAAATGTTGCGGATACGTAAACGTTGCGGTCGACTTGAAATGTTGGTAGTTACTACAAACACGTAAACGTGTCATATGGTGTTGAGGTGTATGTGTGTACTCGTACATATGTATGTATGTAAATTATTATTTGTTTTGATTTTGCTCACAGCCTTGTTGCAAGACATGTTGCTTACATTCTTGTTTAAAATCGCCAATACATACCGATACCGGCGCTTTTGTACAAAAAAATAAATTACCTTATACATCTGTGGCATTTTGACAAAACATCTTAAGTCGTGATAAGATAGCAAAAAGCTTTAAAAAAACTCGCTGAAAAAATCATTTTTATCAAATAATAAAAAATCCAAACTTATAGAAAAATTTCGTTTTAATACAAAATTTTAAAAATGTAAACAAAAATTTTTTTGAATGAAAATTCGTATGATTAGCAAAATTTTTTTCGACTTTTTGAATTTGACTTAAGGAGCATATAGACGACATGTTTTTGTCATCTGACATGTCAATTTTTCAAGTCACATTGTGCATGTCTGTCAAAATCGCTGTTTTACATAAGGTTTATAATATTCGGTCACAAACGTACATGTAATTTGCTTCTGACATTGTCTCTGTTTTTTCGCATTGTTATTGCAGAAACCAAAGTAGTGGTCGGTTTTCAAACAGTTTGCTGCCGCCATGAAATTTATTAGTTGCGCCGTAAAATAGTTTAGCCATCTTAACATTTTTGTCTTTTAATTTAAAGATACCAATTTAGGATTTTATAATAAAACGATTTTTATATATATATTCACATAAATTCTATTCAATGGTAAGTTGATCAAACATATCTCGGTATTGTAAAAAATAAACTTCAGCCGGCTAATGATTCCGTCAATAGTGAACGCCGCTGCCGTTTTCTTCCCGGCATAGATTACTGATGTCATATGGTTTGTCAGAAGAAAATAGAACACGCTCTAATTGAAATTTTGTCAGATGACTTTGCGTCTGACTTTTACAGAAGCAAAGTTAAAAAGGTAACACACGACATGTATGTACATATTTTGCAGTGGGAAATTTGACATGTCAGATGACAAATACATGTCGTGTACGGTCGCGGTTAAGATGTTTTGTCAAAGTGCCATAGATATATATTTACATATCCAGCACAAAATTTGCTTTAAAAAATTTAATTTTTTATCTAGTTTTTATTGCGCCTGAGAATCTAGTTTTGGAGTTATGGACCTTAACATATTTTTAGCCCTTATTAATATCTCTTCAAATGAAAGCAAAAATTGAAAAAAAAAAATTTTTATAATATTTTATTGTAAACTTAATTTAATTTTCTAAAGATGTTAACCAAAGGTTAGCGCAATAATGAGAAAAATAAATAAATATAATATACATATGTATGTTTTTAAAAAAGACCTCAAGCTTAAATAGTTCAAAATAATTATAAAAAAAGAAAGGTCAAATAACAATAACTAATATATATATTTAATATAATAAGGTCAAGGCGAATATTCGGAACTATGCGCTGATTTTTTTCTATTTGCATTGTCAAAAATGTATGCAAATAATTATTTTACAATAAAATCAATATTCGAATCAGCTGTTTTATGTTTTGGCTCATGTGTTTACAGCTTTTAATTAAATTTTTATTTAATAATTTTATAAATTATGATTTTTGCGTTAAAATATTGTTAAAACTTGTGTTGTAAATGTAAATGAAAATTATAGAAAAGAAAATAAGAAGTAGAAATACAGTAAACATACAAATGTACATATGCAATAAATGCCATCGTTGTATAACTTGCATTTGTTGTTTATATTTGTGTAATTTTATTGTTTTGTAAATATATAGCGAATTTAGTTAAAATACAAAAACATTTGTTCTTTCAAACTTATAAATAAATAAAATGACCATAGAAAAAGTGAGAAAAAGGCTTTTGCAAATTTGCAGCAGCCCGCTGCCGGAAACATGCAAAAATACAATTTTAACATTTATCAATTTAATTTACTTCCATCTATGGAAATAATCTAACTGTTGGATAAAATAAAATAAAACATTAAACTTTTAACAACAATATTTATTTCCAACAAATAAACAAGAGCTGTAAGCTGCTTCTTTTATTTTTAATAAAAACCCGATAACTTTGGTTTCTGGTGCACATAAAGCCAACATTAATTTCAGTTCGAACAACAAACCCATAACATTGAATTTCATTACATCAAATTTAAATTAATGTTTTGATGAGAATGTCATTTATAAAATTTAAAAGTAAACCGCTGGTTAATAAGTTTTGTTGACAACACTGCTTCATAACAAAAATACAAACTCTTAACAGCTGATACGTAAAAACGGAGAGAAATTTTAATTTTATCAGGTTCATCCGCAACGCAACGTTACGTTTACGTAAGAGTACCTATTTGCACAGTAGCTTGGTAAGGAAAACGGAACAGCTGATTAGCAACGTATACGTTTACGTAAGAGTAACGAGGCCTTTATGCTGGTAGGTTTTGAATTAACCATAGGTTTCTACAAAATCCCGCTTCATAAACCAATTTTTTGACGAAAAAATCTCATATAGATGGCACAAAGACCTCTTCACCCATATTGTGGTTAGCGAATTATAAATACGCCTGCGATTTTTTGGGAAGGGATTAAAGAGAACCTGAACTTATTTATATTACCAAACAGTCGCAGGCGTATTTTGTATTAGCAAACCATAGGGTTGCCATACTTACTGTTTTAAACAGTACATGTACTGATTTTTTGCAATTTTACTGTTTTATGCATAATATCCGAAACAGTACGCAAATGTACTGTTTTTTACACTTTGTACTGCTTTTTGTACTGTTTTTTTTGTGTCCTGTCTACAAAAAACCAAGATATTAAGAAAATCCCTGTTAAACTCATATTTTGAAAATATCCTAATATTTAACAGTACATAGCTTAAAAAAAATGTTGTGTTCCAAACAAAAAAGCTCTAAAATAATAAGACTTTTTACGCTGTGGTCATTGTTTTCTCATAAATACGCAGTAGAAATCTTAATTATAATAGGTGACTCGCAGCAGTTGTATATTTTCATGTTATTATTTGTAAGACATATGATTTTATGGCTACCTCTTCCAATAGTTTTTTCCTTTAAACACCTGAAAAAGACAAAAACAAAATCGAAATTTTGTTAAAAATTTTATGTTTTTTAAATACCTATTCCAACACAATTATCTTTAATTCCTTTAATTTAATATTCGGGCAAGTTCTGGAAATCGTAATCACGTGAAATTGAAAACGTACAAATTTAAAAATTCTCCGGGCTCAAAATTTATAAAAATACCTAATTGCTTTCAGGACCACTTTTCTCCACCTAAACTACTTTTGAAATAAGGAAAAGCTACGTTAATTTTTACAAAAATTTTATTGAAAATCTTCAGCGTATAAATTTTATTGAAACTTGTTTTTTACTATTTAATATTTTGTTAAATAAAAATACACCACCCTATGATTTTTGGATTTTATAGATTATAGCTGAACTTGGTCAAATTGGCCGTAAATAATTTAAGAATTGTTTAAAATTGGAAAATTAACTTAGGACACATAAATTTTCTCAAATTCTATATGATATGTGCAACTATGTGTGTGGTGAAAATTGCTTTAAATACCAATATGCTTAAAGAAAGTCCTACTTACACAATCAACGAGTTAATAGTTTTAAGCTAAGTTAGGCTTTTCTCCTTTCTTATATGGCTTACAGGAATGTTATGGTTTTCCTGTCTTCAAATAAAAAAAAACCTTTAGTCCAAATGCTTCGTTTTAGTGTTTTTTTTTTAACGCAAATGGAGTAATTTCGTATACGTATAAAATGCCATAAAACGGAAATCATTCATTTGGTGTTACACATTTTAAGTGTTTTTCGTTATATAATTGTTGCATATTCAATCAATAGTTTTAAATATATAATAATTTAAATAAATAGTTGTGTTTTCGCAAAAAAAAAATGTACTGTTTTTTTCTTGATTGTACTGTTTTTTTGTGTTCAATGTACTGTTTTTCCGAATTTAAAATCTGGCTACCCTAGCAAACCACGATAAGGGTGCTTATTTGAATCATAATTAATTTTGTTTCGTTAGGTCCATGATTGCCCAATAGGATACACTCTCGAACCTTTATGTGTCACTTGTTAACTTGTTTAACATTTTTAAAAAAATAAACGAACAGGTGTATGGTATTCTTTTGAGGTACGGCTTTTTTGGGGTGTAAATGGACAAATAAAAATTATATCACATTCGTAGCTTATCTAAAAAATACAAAACTAATTTGGACCTTTTTTGAAATTCAAACGTTAAAGGTGTAAAAATTGTTCTTAATTTTGTTACTTTTTCACAACATTTTTCTCTATCTATCTATATAATATAAAATTGTTAAGTTACTGTGATACATAAATTGGGTGAAAAAATTATCAAAAAGGATAATACGGGAAGTTAACTTTCTTTCGTTTGCTTTTGTGTTCTACGAGTGGTCCTTTTTGAATTTTCTATAATATTGAACTTAGAAACACAAAATTATAAGTGCAAAGTCCTGTGTAAATATGAACCTATGAGATGAAAAATTTTGGAACTTTTTTGTTAAAACCTATGAACATAAACTTTGGCCTATAAATATGTTCATGAAAGAAAAGGCCCGACTATAACCCTTTCACGTCCATAAGGGCACCAGGGTTATTTTTTAATATCCAATGGATTATTTTAATTGATTTTTATACAAAATAAACTAAAATTGCAAAGAAATATAAATCTCGTGGTTAGATTTTTTGGAATTTTTTGGGAAACATTTTTCCCAATGGACGATAAAGGGGAAAAAATACTTCAGTTTTTTGAGTTCTTATGAATGATTTTACAACTAAAAAATTCAATGTGAAAATAGGTTTAAAAATACAAAACTAATTATGGTATTCTGCAAAGCAATTCCTTTTGCTTGTAAAGCAGAGATGGACGTTGCACATAGCACAAATGTTATGCGTTCTATTTTCTACACGGTTCCTTGCGCAGTTTACACATCTCATCATTTTGTCCGCCTTTTGCATATTGTGCGCTGGTAAGTCACGTTTTGTGTTAACCTTAGCCTTCGCGCCTTCCCTTTGAGCAGGTCTTACTCTCTGCCTTGATGTAAAATCACTTATCAAATTTCGTGCCACTACCTGCCGATACTCCAAACTGGTCAAAAGAGATCCCTCAACTCGTTTTTGTTTATGCAATTTTATATATACTACATAAGCGTTATTCATTGCAATGTCCATAACGTCAAAAAACAAACGTAAATAGTATTTTATTTTTGCTTTGCGATCCACCTCATAACAAACCTTACGCTGGTCCATGAGATCGACACCACCCATATATTTATTATAGTTTGCGATCATTTCGGGACAAATTATGTTTACTTTCTGAGCTGATCCTGATTGTCTTCTCTTTACGAAAGTTGTTTGTTCTGGTGATATAAAATTGGATGGCATGTGAACTGACCTTGTGTCCATCCATTTCACGAAAGAGATTCCTTGAAAATTTACGGAATAAATGTCACCACGTCGCATTGTTTTATCCAATGGCAAATTTTTGGGTATATTTTTTCTGTTTGTGCGAACAGTACCGCAAGCTTTTAAATTTTGCGCCATTAGTTTATATTGTAAGATGGGGGAATTGAAGAAATTATCAAAATAAATTTCGCAACCAAGGCCATTCAACTTTTGAGTCAAGCTTATTACAACGGATTCGCCCAAACCTACTTCTACACTTGTTTTTTTGCCTGTATATAGATCAAATTCAAAAAGGTAGCCTGTTGAAGACTCAGCTCTGCACCACATTTTGAATCCCCATTTTATAGGCTTGTTTTTGATGTATTGCTTCATTACGTTGTGTCCTTTAAATTTTACCAAGTGCTCGTCAATAGATTGCCTCATCGAGTTGTTCATAGCATTTTGAAAACAACGGTTGAAATGATCAAACACAGGTCTTATTTTATATGCTCTATCTGCAGTTGATGACTCACAATCATTATTAGAGAAATGCAAATTTTGACGTATTTGCTCAAATCTTGTTCTAGTCATAATGTTAGCGATGTAAGGGACACCCATATCTTCATCAGTAGACCAGTAACTTCGAAGATTTGGCAAAACTTTGTAACTCATTACAAAATTCATTCCTAAAAATGCTTTCATTTCGTCTACTTCAACAGTAAAGGATCTGCCGTTTTGCCCCGCATATCTTGTACTTTCCGGAATGATAACATCACACAACACATCATTCAGCTTTGTAACTTCCAAAAAAATTTCAATTGGAGTCACCATATCTTGCCTATCAGAAAAGATGTTTACGCGATCAAACTCATAATTACTTTCATAATATGTGTGAGGTGTATAACCACCACTTGTACATCTGAAAACAGGTTCTTCTTCCTTATGAATTGCTGTGCTGGCATTCACAGTTATGTTTTGACCAGTTTCTTGTACTGCATTTTCGATTTCAACCACATCTGCAGACTCTTCAATGTCTTCTTCTAAGAAGTCTTGATCTTCTTTATCTAGGTGAAGTTCATCTTCCCCATCACTATTATCCGCCATTAACAGCTGTAATATCTCATTTTCGTGTAAATGGAATTCCCTACACTTTCTGCTTGTCATTGCTAAAATTTAAAATTAATATTGTGAACATGTAAAAAACGCAATATCAAAAAACAAGTAAGAGTAAATTTTCACTTCTGGTCCATAGGGAAAAATGTTTCCCATAGACTAAATATACTAAATTGAAGCACTATTGGCCACTAATTAATTTTTTATTATTTTTTATCATCTCTCTTTACTCACCACGTTATATTTATCACTTATAAAACTTCGAAACTTAACTTTATCCGCGACAAAACGAGCCAAATCAAAACGACCTTATGGTAGTAAAAAAATGGGATTTCCCTTCCTTGAATAAACTATACACGTTAAAGTATTGCCAACTTTTTACTTTTATTAACAATAAATCATCGCTATTGTACGACATCTGGATGTCAAAATATATATTAATAAAAAATTCGTTAGTGAAATAACCAATTTAAATTTTGGGAAAAATGTTTCCCATTGACGTGAAAGGGATAAAGGAGCGGGTTAAATGCTAGAATTTAAACAAGTTAAAATCTAGAAAAATAAACTTTGGCATAAAAAATGTCCACGAAGGAAAAGGAGACGCTAACGAAGTTGCGGGTTAAATGCTAGTAAAGTATAAATTTCCTATCAAACCATTCTTTTAGTTATATTCCTAAAAAAATGGTTTTGATTTTAAGCACGACAAATTAGGAATATTTTTCCAAAAAAAACGCTGTTTTCGTAACTTTAACCTCAATGCAGCACGTGTTAATATTATCAGATTGAACTAAAACTTTTCCAATCACATTTTCTAGCCTATTGGCCCATTTTAGGGGAATTAGGTAGGATAGAACCACCCTAACGTGCACAAAAAAGCGTTGCTTGATGTACAAAGCGATCAATGCTTGAAAGTATAATGCTTAAGTTGAATCTATAAGTTCATACGAGTATGCCTTAAGATTAACTTCTAGATCTGATATTTGTTAATAAAATCATTGTATTTTGACATATTTATTTTGGCTTAAAATACGCTGTCTACCTTAAATGCCTGTCCAATGAGATGGAAAAAACATTAAAAGGAAATTTAAGTTAAATACAAGGAATTAAAACTGGATAGTAGTCCCTTTGTACAATGACTCAAAATGAGTTAATAGAGCTCTGAAAAACTATACGTTATTTTTTATGACAATATTTTAAGAAATTTTCTTAAGACGAGCTCCGAAAGTGACATCATATGAATCAAGCAGCTAAAATCGACAGCATATTTTAAAACTGATACTCTAAATACCGTGATTTTTTAAGAACACTTCGGAAGCCCTTAACGTCGTGTCTCAATTTATCGACAATTTTCTTTGAGGTACTGTTTTCACTGCTATCGCTTTGATTCACATGACTGTGATGGTGGTGAGCTGCTTGGTGGCTTTCAGCTTCTTTATCGGCCTGTGCCTTAGCATACTTTTTGTTGACACACCTTACTTCCATAAGACGCTTTCTACCAAGAGTCTGTAGGATTTCCTGTGCTTCAGGGTAGTCTTTCATTGCAGCAAGTACATCTTCCCGAGATAGAGAAAACAATTCCGAATATCCAACTGATCGAACGTCAGCAGTTCGTTTAGAATTTACAAGAATTGAATTAATATTATTTCATTAGTTTTTTTTTTAAATAAAATACTTGTTTAAGCCATCCAAGTTGAGAATACCAATTTCACCGAAAAAATCTCCCGCTTTCATTGTAGTAAGGACTTTTCCGGTCTCGCTTAAAACTTCTAAAATGCCATCGGCAATTATAAACATTTCGCGGGCCACCTCTCCTTTACGGCATATCGAGTCCCCTGGTGTAAATATGTACGCCTTCATTTTCAAAACCAAATCGTGAAGGAATTCGGGCTGGCATTCTTGGAAAATTGTTACTTTTTTCAAAACACTTAGATTTACATGTAAAGCTAGTTCCGTTTTTAGTTTATCGGGCAAAAGCCCTAAAGCAGTGTTAATATCGCCGCCACCTTGTATCCGTCCTCTTGACCAGCTGTAATCATACCAACGTAAAACACGACGCTTCATTCCTCCAGGCACCTTAATTGAGAAATAAATAAATTGAATATAAAAATATTATTTATTGGAAAATGATCTAACCTTATGATGCCGCATGTAGGTTTTGGCACCGTCTAAAAGACGTTCAAACTCCAAACGATTTGCATTACGATCGGTTATAACATTACCAACCTGCCCAACGATCGTAGCAAATATAAAAACGCCGATCAAATAACTCACAATTGTAAAAATGTATCTGAAAACAGAAAATTGTTATGCAAATACTCAATACAGGAATTCGAATTTTTTTTTTTTAATTTAATCAAAGTTTTCGAAAAATTTAACTGCTTTTATAAACATTTTAAGAATTTGCAACAAAAACATAAAAATAATTCGCACAAATTAAAAAAAAATTAATTCATTGAAATTAATATCATTAATTGTTAAAGGCTGTCTCAATACTTTTCGAAAACTTTGATTTCTATTTATGTTTTGCAGTGTTTAAAGACTTAAAAACTCCACGTTCATTTAAAAAGAAAAAATACATTACGAATCCCGTCAATTGGCGGACAGCCCTAACGCATATTGATATTTATTCCAAGAATATATTTGAATGTTAAATAAATCATTTGCATACCCGTAACTTGAACCAAACTGAAGTAATCTGGATTTGATTCCACGTCTAGGAATTGATCTTGGGCCGTCCACCGAAAAATTTATTCTTAAATTTTAATTGCGAGAATAATGAAAATTAAGTCATTAAATTGTACAACACAAAAAAAATATATGTAGAAAATGTTCCTTAAATTTAAATGTAATTTTATTAAGCTGATGTTTTTTTTTAAATTTATTCAGTTGTTGGTGTTTTTTAGGCGACCATATAATGAGAAAGCAAGTATGCACCTTGCAACACAAAATTATGTTATGAAGTTAACCCATTCGTACCTGACAATCTTTCCTCTCTTAATATTTTAATGAAGTTTTTAAAATATGTACCAGAAGGCCCGTAGAAGTTGCTTAGAGTACCCCTTTCCACACCTGGGATAGGGCATGGATATTTAAATTCCCAACAGGCTTTGATGTGGTATATTTCTTGATATAAATCTGCGTTTTAACCGTTTAAAAAAGTATTGTGCCAGTTTTGTCCTTAATGCATAAAAGTCATATTTTAGATTTTTTTCTTCTGAAATATTTAGTACCAAAGCCCGTATTTTTATGCAAATGTATATATTTTGTCGTCAGTCTGAGATAACCATATACTAAATATCTTTGCGATTCAAGAAATTTGCAGTAAAATGGCATGAATTGAATTTCTTAGTGCATATTTTTGCATATTTAGCTTTGAATGCATATTTTTGGCATATATTGTTGCTGCATATTTTGAAAAACAAAAATTGTTTTAATTGCATTAAATGCAGAAAAGATAAGAGACAACTTTGATGCTATTAATTTATTAACTTTATATGGGAAAACATTTTGTAAAGCACCTTCGCGAGTTGCCACATATTAACCCAAGTATCCCGATTTATGTTTTCCTCCACAACCTTAGTATAACAACCAGGTGAGGAACGTTCCAACCAATTATTATGCTAAAAATTTTTTGCAATTTAAATATGAGGTGGGAGGATTCAACAAGGCACACAGTGGAAAATTCCGGCCAAAAATATTTTTTTTTAATTTTTATAAAATTTTGATGGCAAATTTTTACTGCCATTTCAAAATATACACTATCTTTGTTAACTTGGTTATAAAGTAACTATACGGTTATTTATAGTAGCTGGTTTCACCCTTCATAGTCAAGTCCCTTGCAGAATACCTTGTGAATCTTATTAATTTAGTTCAAGTACTAAGATTTACAACACTGCAACAACAAAATGTATTAGATTAAAATTTACTACGTTGTAGTTGAAAAACCCAACAAAAAGCTGTAGTAAACACGTTTGTTAACTAACCCAGAATAAAACAGTTGAAGAAACTATATTTGTCTCTTTCCCTCACTCAGCAACTTCATTAATTTACAATTCTTACGAAAAAGACATTCATGCTTTGTATTAAGAAAAGCAGAGTTGTGCACTTAATACAACGGGTGAAAACCGATAGTGTTTGTAAACAAGGCGAATTTACACCAGGGGAACTTATCTGATAACTAACCTTGTGTGAAAATGGTATACCTGGGGAATATTTACTAAATTCTCGCTTAAAATTATTAAATTTAAAATTTTTTAAATTAGTACATTTTAAAACAAACAATTTAAAATTAAAAACAAAATGAAATATTTGTTTGAATTGTTTACTACACAACGTTGAAATATTTTGCAGTGTTGTAAACGTTTTCAAAATAAGACCACCGTGTATGAATTCGGCTTGGTTGTAAAGTCAATAATTTTTTCTTGTAATTCATGTGCCCGTGCAAAAAATTGAACTTGTTTTTTTTTTGTTTTATTACAAAGACAATAATGTGAAGTTATTAGTTTTTTCTTTTTACCCATTTACAACTACAATTCGAGTCGGAAAAAGCCAAAAAATTGTAGGGGAATGGAAGAAAAGATAAACTCACTGTTTATTGTTAGAGTTTTGTTTGGGCCTTAAAGTAAGACTTTGAGAATTCTCATTCGCTTTAAGGTTTTATTTGTATAATATTTTTAGCTTTTCTAAAATCTTTGTATGAAGTTTCTTGATGATCTGGCCTAAGCAACCAGTGAAATGCGCATAGAAAATAGCTTTCCATCAACAAGTAATTTCGGTGTATTTATCAAATACTAGTATGGGCCAGCAGTTGACACGGTTATGCGGTTTTTTTTATGCGGATTTGAATTTATGCGGTTTTCAATTCGATTTTTTTTACATATTTTTTTTTTTATTAATTTTTTATACATTGTTTGTCGTATTAAACATTTTTAAACGTTGGCATCACTTATGAATAGTAGTTTTCAAAATTTAATGACGAATTATTTTGAAAAAACTGCCGAAACCCTTCCAAATAAAAATTGTATGAATGTTCCGACTTTACCAACTGCTAATGTGTAGGTTGTCTTATCTAGCGACATTTTGCACCAATTAAAAAGCGGATTAGAACGCTGCCAAGTAGTGATTCCGATAACATGTTTTACTTTTAAATATTAATTTACGTTTTATAAATATTTTTTTTTGTTTCTTATTCATTACTTATTTACGTGTTAATTTAAATGTATGCCTTTAACTATTTGTTAACTTTCATAAAACTGGTTTATATTGTAGTTTTGTATTTTTTATAATAAATAAATGAATTGTTTTTGGTTAATTTTTTTATATAATGACTTTTTTTATGCGGTTTTGGTCTAATTTTTACTCCCAGATTTGAAGTTATGTGTTTTTTTAACTTTTCGGAACGAATCATCCGTTTTGGGTGAAAATGGAGTCTTTTTTAATGCGGATTTCATTTATGCGGTTTTTTTGGGAACGCATCTACCGCATAAAAAAAGACCTGAGTGTAATAGAAATAAAATGAAGAGAAAACCCCGCTAGATTCACAAGAAATAGCGAAACTGTCTTTATTTATTATTAATAGCGGCTAACTTCACTATTAAACGCGCTGTCAAAATCGGATTTTCCAATTGTAAAACGTTGACGCCGCGAGGATGCTTCATTCAAATTGTATGGGCATGAGAATTTTTGACAGCTAGAAAACGCTTTCCGCTCTTGTTTAGGTATGGCTGTAAGCCGCTCCTCAGATTCCTAGACAGACAGCTACGAAAGGACCAAGCAGGTTTCCGTCCCAATCGCTCATGTATCGACCAAAAGAAAAGCCTTCGACTAATAATTGAACAATGTAATGAATTCAACTTAATGCTATAAACACAACTGGGACGAACGACGAACTTCGCATAGTCCGACGAATTCGTCGGCAAGAATTCGTTGCGTAAATTCGTCAAATGAGACACAATAAGTGCATAAATTCCAGGTATTATTTCCGCTAATTTAGCAATTTTTTACGAATTTTTGTCATTCCTAATAGTCTAAGGGACTTTTAATCAAATTTATGAGTTCTTTGAAAAATGAAAAATTTTCGCTATTTTTGCAAACTTTTTTTTGGTATTATCGGATATTTTGATATTTTAAACTGATTTAGCGATTTCAAATAAATTTTTGCGTTTGTTTAAATATTGCAATTTTTGCGAATTTTAGCCATGTTCGCGATAAAGGCGATTTTTATCTATAAGGGTTATGATTCTTTACAGGTTTAACGATTTTTAAAAAATATTAGACATTGCTTTTATGCCGCTGTTAGAAAATTTTTGCGAATTTCCGCTAATTTAGCAATTTTTGTCGAATTTTTGCTATTCGTTATTGTTTTAGAGACTTTTAATCAATTTTATGGATTGTTTGAAATATTAAAAATTTTCGCGAATTTTCGCGATTTCTGCAAATTTTAGCCAAGTTCGCATTAGAAGCGAGTTTTCCCTGTGATTCTTTACTGCTTTCACGATTTAGTTGCGGTTAGCTGTCCCTGTCCCAATTTATTCGTCGTTCGTCTGCGTAAAAAATAGAAATAATCCTATCGCAGTGTTCGTTACGCATGACGAATTTCGGTCTACGCAACGATTGTGTGTATTCTCATACATACCAATGTGTTCTATTTCTGACGACGAATATTCGTTGCGAATTATTCGTCGTTCGTCCCAGTTGTGTTTCTAGCATAACCCTACATCTTACTTTTGTCGACTTTGAAAAAGCCTTTGGCGCTATCGATCGCAATAAAATATGGTATGCTCTCGTTAGCAAAGTATAACAGACAGAATAATAAAATTAATAAAGGTACAATATGAAGATTATAAAATGCGCGTATCACATGGCGGAAAAATAACACTGGTCTACAAATTTGGAAATAAAATTGACTGCCGAAACGAAGCATGTTTTTTTAACTACATAATTTGGATGTGCTGAATTTGAATCTTGCATAAACATTTGTTTATCACGTCTTGTTAATTTTTTTATCGCATGCTGGCAATACCGACAGAAGCCCACATTAATTCGAAATCTTCAGAATTGTTGCGTTTAAGCATGTCAGGGAGATCCTGTGTTACTGATTAAAGCTATTTTTGCTTTGTGTGTGGTGGATATTTGGTTGGAAAAAAGCATATACAATATCAGAATCATTAAAATTTGCATATTTACATTATTTTGGTTTTGCAGTCCGACACTTGGACAAACTGTGGACATCGACAACGTTTAAAACATTTTTTTTGTGTCTCGAAAACCTGACTTGATGGAAAAAAACCAATTACAGATTCGAGTTCAGCCCACCAAATTACCCTCGGAAAGATATTTGGTTGCTCCAGTCCAAAACCTTGTTGACTGGTGCAAGTGAACCATTTATTGCAATTAGCGGTGTTAAGAAAGGATTATGCAGATGACCAGTGATGTTAACTTTAATTTTTTATTACCTTACGGCTTTCTAAAAATCGCCGTTTTTGAGACAAAAGGTTTTTTATCACAGCATTAAGGCGATTGATTGTGTTTAAAATTTATATGAATTCATACGGATTTTCTTAGATACAGAATGCTTGATTCAAATATGAATTATTTAAGTGCCAAATACTTATTTTTAGCCACAGTTAATCCTGATCCGTACTTAAAATAATCCGAAAACGTTAGTTAACTTAAACACATAACGCCTATTTTTTATGCTTAAAAATAAAATTTTTGATTTTTAAACAAACAAAAAGTTTAAAATAAAATTAATAATCATTAGAATTGTGGTTATTTTGTTGAACTATTTATGGTTTTTAATCCAAATTTTTTTAATATTTTAATCAGGCTTTAGTTCATCAAATTTAATTTTCATTAAATTATTTTATGAAGGAAGGAATTTTACAACATGAAAATTAATTAAAATTGTTATTGATAATCATTCACTCTTGACTGACCTGAGATTCGAACCCAGGCGGCTGGTTACCATGACATGTTTCGATCGCAACCACTCGATATCCTCAGATGAATAATATACAAGAATAATTGCAATTAATTTTCGAAGCTTGTCAACAGAATACATTGCTTGCATTGTATTATTTTTAAAGCTTAAGAATTTAGATTAAGACAAGTGGCTCTAAATGGCTTATAAAAAAGTACGAAAACTTGGTGCTACATGAACTGACAGATATCGAAAACTAATTTTACTTATCAGAAATTCGTTTTCCGTGCTTAAAAAATGGTTGAAAATGGATATATTACCAGATCCTAAGACAAAACTATTATATTTTTATTTGTATTATGAACTGCTTACACGGTACAATTACTGTCAACCAAATAAACGAAAGTAGAAGTTATTTAGGGTATAAATCGTCAATGGTCCATTTAAAGACCTCAAAATCGTCAAAATCTGGCAGCCGTGATTGGTAGGACGCAACCTTAAGAATTATATTAAGATTTGATTAATTTTTGTTAATTCATACAATTTATGAAGATTCAATGAATAAATATGATAAATATATGAACATATTCCAAACTCAAACTAAACAAATAAAGAATGTATGTATTTATTTTTGGTTCCCATCTTCATCGCTGCGTGTATTATTCATTCTCTTCTTGCTTTTTGAGAGTATTTTTTATACCCGCACTTTCATTTTAGTTGAGCACTTGTTTTTTCTACACTTCTCTTCAGTATTTGTTTGTGACAGAGACGTTACAGAGTTTAAAAGATATTCAATGATTTGAATGCAATCCTAGAAACGAAAAATGTATAAAATTAACAGATTTATCATACCATTCATTCAAAGAACTGACGGGTGGTAGTGCGGTAGTTGTTAAAAAAGTATACTTCATTACAAAGATGATAAAATTCCAAGCGAAGAATTTCAGCCTACGAGCATAACTTAATACACCAAAAACTAACAGTTACGTCTGTTTAGAGTCCATCAAGTCACAATATATCTAAGGAACAATATAAAAACTTATAAATAAACACCAAAATAAATTCATTATGGAAGGCGACTTTAACTCAAAGCACGGGCAATGGGGTTCGGTGCTTACGACGTCTAAAGGTCGTGAATTTTACCAAGCTATACTAGAAATAGGTTGCGAATATTTATCTACTTCTAAGCTGATATATTGGCCAACGGATAGATCTAAAATCCCTGGCCTTATAGATTTTTTGTAGCCCGAAAAATCTCTAAACATTTTATGGTGATTGAGCAGTGTTTTGACCCTTGCTCAGAGCACTCACCAATTTACTTCATGAAACAATTTGAAAAACACACCAAAATCCTTACCTATACAACAAGTTTACAGACTGGAATTACTTTCGGTTTTTGCTAGAAAATAAAATCGACCTCAGCGTTTCTGTTCATACTGTAGATGAACTTGACCAAGACGTCTTCACCTTTACCAAGCAAGTTCAACAAGCAGCATGGCAAAGCACATCCATATTAAAACCTTCGGTTTAACAGCAGGGATACTCTCCAAAAATACGAGATATGGTTTTAAAAAAGAGAAAACAACGAAAAAACCGGTAGCAAACTATCATTGAAATCTAAACTTAATAAACTTTGTAAAAGAATAAGTAACTCCATCAGGAATACCAAAAACGATAAAACTAAAAAACTACTTGAAAATCTGTCTTACGACAAAAGCACAAACTACTCCTTATGGAAATACACAAAGACCTTGCAACAGCTAATCATTCAAAATCCACCACTTAAACTTTGTGATGGTGAATGGGCAAAAAGTAATGAAGAAAAAGCAACAGCATTCTCAAATCATCTTGTTAATATCTTTCAACCTAACAGCAGCGATCACAACACAACATTTGAAATCATCGACCAAGTAAATGAAGATATAACACCAACAACACCAATTGAACTAAAAACTGTAATTCAAACGCTAAAAACAAAAAAAAAAATCCCCAGGATTTGATTTGATCACAGGCGAGGTGTTAAAAGAACTTCTTCCTAAGGCCATTGAGAAACTTATGGCTAATAAATCACTGATGGTTTAAACGCTGATTTAGTTACTAAACTTGAATTTCTATGTCGTTTAAGCTCAACAACTATAAATCAGTGTCCCATGTTTTACTTGTTGTTAACCCTTTCGGTTATTCTATGCCATATGGCATGGTGCTTTTTGCAAGCCCCTGTTTGGGGCAAAATAGTTAGAAATTAATTTTTTTGATAATTTTGTATTTTTATTTAATGCTTTTTATAGAAATTGAAAAATAAAATATTTTGATTGGTACACCCAATGCATTCTGATGGGCGAGAAAGCAAACATGCCTTTCGAGATTTGTAATTTACGAAAAAAGGTCACTTTGTAATTTTGTAAATATTGTTATGAAAATAATGTTATTTTATAACTTTCCATAAGGTTTTTAGCAGATTACCATTGCCTTGATAAGTGGAGAAAAAGTTAGATCCCAAGTGTTGTTCAAAGAAGGTGTCCGTTTTTTTTTTAAATCATACTATGCCATTTGGCATAGATTTTATTTAAAGGAAAAAAATAATAACATAGAAATATACATATGTACAAATATTTAATAAAAATTATCGTGTTTTTTAATTCATTTGTCTTTCTGATTCTAGAAGAAAAAAATCTCTTATAGAGCAATTCCATATGAAAGCGATCACCTTTTGGACGACCCCTCTCCGATTTTAAAATAAATAGTCTCAATCGATTGCCCAGCAAAAAATAATGTACCTACATTTTTTTTTTATAGTGACTGGTTTAGTGGTGGTGTCACTGTCATGTGACAAAATTGAAGAATTCTAATAAGGGACCTCATTGAAAGTTGTTTTAAAAAAAATTGAATCAGGCTCTAATTGAAAAATAAAATTTTCCTAATTTTTCTTAGAAGTTTACCTTTAAATTTTTCCATGAAAATTAAATTTTCCGATTTTCCACAGAAGCTCCTAAATTTTCGGGCTAATTTTTTTTTTTTTTGGATTCCTCATAATTTTTGCTTTAAGAATCAGCAATAAAAAAATGGGCCCCGACTCCTTGTTTGGACAGGAGAAGAGCATTTAAGAGACCACCTTGTTAAAAATACATTTTAAAAATTATTTTAGAGTTAAAAATACATTTATGAAGAAAAAATCTTTCTTATTTTGCTGCTTATACTTAATTACAATATTTATTAAAAATTTCAATTGTCTTGGCATCATTATAAAATTAAAGTAACTTTAAATTTAGCACGTCGGCAGACAAAGAGTACCGCTTTACATTAATTGACATATCAGAAATATTTGGTGTGAAGCAATGAAACTTTTGCGTTCCAGTTATAGTTTTGACATTATTATATCTGTTTTGAATTCGTCGCTCCATGGCATCGTGTTCTTTTTGAGTGCATAAAACTGTGTTAATGGCAATTTCCTTGCTTTGAATCCACGAAAACAAATGTTGTATATTTAAGATCTGGCCAGTTATGGCCTTTGCAAACTTGCCTTAGTCGCCATGCGTTTTAGGGTTCCCCCTAACGCATCGCATGGGCCCTTACCGTGGGACGTCGCGAAAAAGTGCCACTCGACCTTGCAGTTTTGTTCTTCTTCAATTATGCAAAGGTTGTAAAAATTTTTTTTATTCTTGTACTGAGAAGCCGCGCCGTCTGGTAAAAACGTTACTTTGTCGATTGCATCGAATTTTGATCTTAAGAATTCAAACAGTTTCATTTGAAATATATAAACGGACACATAATTATGAGCTAAACTCTCCGCGACAACAACAAGGCTTACGGTATATAGTTCGTTATCTTCGTTTTTGAAATAAATGCAAAAAGGATGCACCGTGCACTGGTCGTTTGCCCAGTGATAAGCCTGAATTTCATCCTGAACGAGAAAAGTGTAATTCTCGGCAAAGTCGCTTATCACAATGAATTCATTTTGGGCTAATTTCTCCTTACTTTCCTTTAGAAATTTCGATTGCATCTCGGATATGAAATGGTGCGCCTTCAGTTCATTCAACTTGAATCCGAATTCCTCGATGAATTCCGGAATCTGCTTTACCACGGTCTCAAGGGAACATCTGCCGCTGCTAATTATCCACTGTTTGAAATGCACCTCCTGAATTAACAGCTGTTCAAACTTTTCCGCCAAATATTGCCCTAGCTCGTCAATCTTCGGACAATTGTCGCATTTGGACAGATGACAATTTTCCGTGGGGTATGCGCACAAAGACTTCGACAGGAGGTCCCTATATGTTTCAATTTCACCGTGAAATACTTTCAATTTCTTGCATGGAAAGAAAATTAATTTGATGTTTTGATGAAACATGCAAACGCAGACTGAATGCGTTCCGTGCCTGTCTAATGCCAGCACGCATTCTTTTGGTCGTAGGATGGCAAACTTAGAAAATCCCACTTTTTCTGCTGGGTATTTCTCATTGAACTGATGGTATACTTCGGATAGATTACATAATAATAATCTGCGCTGCTTGTGTACTTTTTCTCCATCTTCACGTGTGATAACATAGTCACGTGTACCTGGGCAGGCGCGGCTGTTGTCATCATTGCAGTAAAAATCTTGAATCAATTTCACCGTTGCTTCGCTGAGGGTCCTTGAGCCAAATTTCTTGGTGGGAGTCGCCAATATGCCCTTCTGTCGAACTAATTCTTTGCTTCTTCTCGCGATGTAAAACGATATTTGAAACTGTTCAGAAATCTTGCGTATAGACCATGATTGAGGCAGCACAGATAAAATGAGATATTTCTCCGGAAAAGTGGTCGCTAAATTGAATTTTCTTTTCAACTGCTCATTGCACTCATAACCTTGCTTTTTTCTCTTTCCTGTATGTTTCACTCCGCAACTTTCTTTTTCTAATAGGCGTTTCACCTAAAGTGGTAATAGCCTCATTCAAAGGACTCAATATTTGCTTTTCTTTAATAGGAAAATTTGCGTGAACTACTGGTCATAAAATGTTTTTCAAAGATGGACTTAATTGGTTACTGCCAATAAGCCGACCACAGGTCATAAAATGTTTTGCAAATTTTTTAAATTACCAGGTAATAAATATTTCGCCATATTTATGGAAAATCCGTGTTTTATGACTTGTTTCTGCACGTGTCATTTTAGGCGAAATATTTATTACCTGGTAATTTAAAAAATTTACAAAACATTTTATGACCTGTAGCCTCAGTCGGGTTTGGTGTGCCATTACATTTTTAATAAATATTGTAATTAAGTATAAGCAGCAAAATAAGAAAGATTTTTTCTTCATAAATGTATTTTTAACTGTAAAATAATTTTTAAAATGTATTTTTAACAAGGTGGTGTCTTAAATGCTCTTCTCCTGTCCAAACAAGGAGTCGGGGCCTTTTTTTTTATTGCTGATTCTTAAAGCAAAAATTATGAGGAATCCAAAAAAAAAAAATTAGCCGGAAAATTTAGGAGCTTCTGTGGAAAATCGGAAAATTTAATTTTCATGGGAAAATTTAAAGGTAAATAAAAGCCTGATTCAATACCTTTCCAACGAGCTATCACTCGTTGCGATCGCTTTAGTAGTTTTTTTTTTAAAACAACTTTCAATGAGGTCCCTTATGAAGAATTCTTCAATTTTGTCACATGACAGTGGTGTACACCACCACTAAACCAGTCACTATAAAAAAAAAAAAAAAAATGTAGGTACATTATTTTTTGCTGGGCAATCGATTGAGACTATTTATTTTAAAATCGGAGAGGGGTCGTCCAAAAATTTGCCAATTTTGATCGTTTTCATATGGAATTGCTCTATATTAATATCAATATGGTTGGAAATAGCTACAGGCAATAAAGCCATTTTTAGCTGTTAAATCTGAACAGTTAAAGATGGAATCATAATCTTTTTTTCTTTAGATAGATATTTCCCCAAAGATCATTTCTGCATACCCAGCTCAAAAAATTCAAATTCTGAGTTACTACGATATTGCACCAAAGGCTCGATATAAAGTGTTATTTTATTATATTCCTCCAAAAGTACAAATTGTTATACACATTTATAGCATTTTCAGTTTAAATTCAACCTTTTTCAAAATAAATGAATCCTTTTTCAAAATGAACGAAACCTTTTTCAAAATGAACAAAACTCTTTTCAGAATAAATTAAACTTTATTCAAATTCAATTAAATATTTTTCAAATCAAATTAAACCAGTTTAAAAATTTAATAGAAAACAATAGAAAGTGTACAGTAACTTTTATCCACCATATTTCGAATTTCCTGGGTTTTATGGATTCTGGCATTTAGACACCAACAACGATAGGTAATTTACAGCAATCGGTTAAAAAAATATTTGCAAATCAAAAAAAATACAACAAAATATGATAAACCTACAAATTCTAAAACTGGGTTAATTTAATTTGAAAAATGTTTTATTGAATTTGAATAAAGTTTAATTTATTCTGAAAAGAGTTTCGTTCATTTTGAAAAAGGTTTCATTTATTTTGAAAACGGGGTAATTTAAACCGAAAATGCTATATAAATGTATTTTTATACAAACTTATAAATGTATTTAGGTTTAGTAATTTTTCATATAAATTATATGAATGGTTTGCTTTTAATGTTTTGTTACTTAGGCTGAGTTCCAAAACATCATAATACTTTGCAGTCGAAGTCAAAAATGTACCATCAAGTTTAACGATGCACAGTTTGGTCATTGTGAACGCATCGGTAACTGTTCTGATGCACTTTGGGACAGATAACATTCTAAAATTTTACACGGTTGCATTGTAGAATGCGTTTAAAAAAGCGAGTTGCTTTGCAACTGACGTTTTGGAACTCACCCTATCTTGTACTTTTGTGCCTATAACGTTTTGTTAATTAAACGAATTATTTTACTTTGCTATGAAATAGAAAAAAGTATTTAACTTTATTTTTTCGAATTTATTCTATGAGTTAAATTTCAGTTATGTATTTTATAAAGCTTTTTTTGTAATAGTCCTATTAATTTAATTTTTAGGAATGACTTTATACACTACCAGAAAAAAGGAAGTGCCTTATATTTTTTAAACTTTATTTTGTGTTTCAATTAAATAAATGAATTGTTATCCAAATGGTAAATAACTGTTTTTTTATACAAAACTACCAAAATAACCATTTTAATATTTTCAATATTTCAGATACTTTTTGCTTGAGCAAATGAAATATTTCAAGGAAGTTTGTTAATTGAAATTTGATTCATTGAACATATTCAAAATATAATAAAAATAACTTCTAAAAAGAAATAATTTTTACATCCTAATCCCATAATTATATTTTAAAATAAAAAGTTTAAATAGTTAGTCAAAAAAATTTATAAAAACGTTCAAAGTTCTTTGGCTTGTCTGCGGGATGATTTTACTTTTGGCATGTACTTCTTCATACATGCTCTTAATTGTAAATTTTGTTTTCTTGCCAGTGTAACTCTCCTTCATTGCAGAAATACTCTCCAAACTCGTTGCGAATTTCTTCTACAGGACCTTTTCTTCGATTGTAAGGGAGGATATCTTGGCTGTCTGAGCTTGGAAACGACGTATTTGATTTATTTGAGTACGCTGTGTCATTCTCAATAAGAAAATTGTGAAGAGGGCAACATGCTAATACAATTTTTTCGAAGCTTTCTACTTTTTGGTTAAGTTTTGTTAAAAATATTCTTAATTTATTAGAAAGCATCCCAAACGAGTGCTCAACAACATGCCTTGCCCGTGATATTCTGACATTGAATATTTTCTTTTTGCTACAATTTGTGTGGTAAGGATAAGGCTTCATTATGTGCTTATGTAGGGGGAAAGCATCGTCCGCGACTTTCACGTAGGGTAAATTGCGGCCCTCCCACAATTGAATCGTTTGGTAATCGTTTGTCATCATCTAAAACCGTCTTAAGATGACGACTGCAAAACCGCTGCGTCGTTATTTCGGCCGTTACTTCCAACATCAAAAAATATAAATTTACAGCGGGCGTTAACCAATGCAAGCAATATGATGCTGTTTGTATGCTTATAATTATAGTAATAGGCCCCGTCATTTCGTGGAGCTTGGAAGTTGATGTGTTTACCATCCAATGCTCCAAGACAGTTGGGAAACTGCCAGTGAAGAGCGAATTCTTTGGCGATGTTTTCCCATTCTTCCGGCCCGGAAGGAAACTGAAAAATAAACAAGTTATTATTTTTTTTGAGTTTTTTGTCAATAAATAAATTATTTTATAATACGTAGCGCGATAGGTAATATTACAGCTCTAACATTTTACTTTTTATAACAATTTTGATGTTCTTTAGCCGATTTTTGGAGTACTTAATTTCTCTCTTACCGCTATTTAGATATAAATAAAGCTATTTTGCGCCATGCCCACTTCACCCCGCCTACATTTTGTCAGATGTTGTGTTTTGATAATAATGTGTATTGCTTGCGGCTTATTTGGAAACTGTATATATACAGACGGACATCTTGAGTCAAATCTGAGTGGCAGATATTGCCCTATCTCCCCTCGCGGTCCTATTTTTTTAAAAACTGCATACCCTTTGTGTTTATATAGATATGGTTCTATCTACGAATGTTTTAAATTTTATTAAAATCGGTTTGATAGTTTCGTAGAGGAGGAAATTTCCCCCTATCTTCCCTCGTGGTCCTACGATTCGGCCCATTTGCAATAGGCTTGATCTTTGTGCCAACAAGAACCTATGTCCTAAATTTTATCAAATTATCTCCAAAATTGCGACCAGTACATTGCGGTCATCGTTAGTTCGACTCAGTAAGTGATTCTGAATCGATCGGTATACTTTAAGGTGGGTCTAGGACCAATATTTTACACACATCAGCACAAATGGATAATACCCTCTCCACTTTTGTGGTGATAATAAAATTTTAGTTTTGTAAATATTATTTGCACTTTTAAGTTTTTTAAATTTCTATACATTAATGTTTTCCAAACATAAGCACAAACTTATATTTATAACCTTCTGCACCATTGTGGTGTGAGTATAAAAAATTAAATACCATCAAACAAAAAATTGATTATACACCTACCTTTAAGTATTCCTCACGCAAATTGCGGTACAGGGCATCGCAAACAACGGGAACGGTCTTACAAAAAAACGCTGGTGATATCATTGAAGAGTAATTCATACTTTTATATGATTCACCCGTTGCTAGGAATCGTAGGGTTATCGCCAATCTTTCTTCCACAGAAATTGTTTCCTTAAAAGAGCTTTTGTATAACTCCGGACGTGTGTGAAGATAAATATGAAAAGTAAAATTCGTTTTTAAAAAATATCGCATGCGATAAAAAATATTTTAAAAAAATATCGCATGCGTATTACAAAGAAAATACGACTATTTACGCGAAATTTTGCAATTTTTATTAAAAATAAATCATTATTATTTAATATTTAACAATAATAAGATATTTTTTTAGTCTTTTAATATTAAAATGTATGATTTTTTAAAAAATACGACAGAGTGAAATTCTCATGAAAGTGCTGTGTGAGGGATATGGCCATGTGTCCAAACCCTTCGACCTCAGGGAATCAAACATAATGGAAAATGAAGCTTATGGACAGCGCTACAATAACCTATAAGCACTTTTTTTTTTTGCTATAAAAAACGACAAATTGAATGAATATTTCAGCCAAAAATCCCCAAAAACTTTGAAAATAAACAAAAAATTCGCCGAAAGTAAATATTGTTTAGTTTCTGTTAGGAATGGAGATACACAATACTGGAATGGAATACACAAGTCTTTAAGATCGTACACTTCAGAATACTCGATTTCATTACTGTAGTTTTGACCTGCATACATACTTTTAGAATTAAATAGTAACTGAATATAAAATTCACTTAAAATCATAACAAAACAAAAATCATGTGAAAAAAAATTGCTAGATTTTTTTTTTAAATTAGTAATGATTACAAAAAATGACACTGTTAAAAAAAATCGCCGAAATAATATAATTGGTAAACCCCTTATTCATAAACCATATTCCATGCTTATAACAGGTTAATAAGACGAATTTTATATTAGAATTTGTTTAATTAACCTTTAATAAAACTGAAATATTTTTTATGAATAAGGGCTGCAAATAGCCAGGTAAACCGCCAGTGATATGAAAAATCGACAAAAAAAAAGGTCGACAATCGCCAAATGGAGAATCCCACCACCAAACACGTTTTTAAATCGCCACGTTTGGTGAGAAATCGCCATATCTGACAGCCATGGGTTCCTCTGAAGTGTCGCATAACTGTACTATAACAGTTTTTCGATTTGTATCTATCAAGCGAATGCACTCGTGTTGGTTAAAATAACCTCAATATTGAAAATAATTGACAAAAATAAAATTGATCGAAAATATATGACAAATAAAAAATATGTATATGATATAAAAATAATAAAGCTGCAAGAATCACTATATGGTCCTCGTGTTCCCTGTCACTCTTTGCCCTAAACGTGTAAATCTAGGCTGATATACATTTTAAGAATAAGAAAAAGCTAGTTATGAATTGTGAATAAGATCTTTAATTATCTATGAACTATTTTTTAGTTTCTATTTTATTATTTTCGACTTTGGTTATGATATCCGAACACGCGCTATTAATATTAAAAAGCTGTTTAAATAATTAAAAATTGTGGCCTATTTCACAAGTTCTTTGTTTAAAATTCGTTTTTTTTGTCTAATAAAAATAAAATTATTAATATAAAAAACTATGTACATATGTATATTGGAATATGAATTGATATTTATATAGAATTGGTGAAATAGGTCATAAGAGTAAGTAATCCGAAATTCGCTTAGAAAAATATTTTTAATTATTTAAACAGCTTTTTTTGTGTTAATGGCTTTAATTTATGTTTATCTTTCATAGTACTTATTTCTAACAAATATAATATAACTTTATTGTCTTTTCTGCCAGCACGTGTGTTAAATATTTTTTAAAACAAAGTGACGTCAGGCAAATTTAAAAATTAGAAAAAGATGTTCATATTTTTTAAAGTAAAATTCATCAAACATTCGTAAATGATTTTATATGATTCAACAAAAAAAAAAAAAAAAAAAAAACCATTTCAGATTTAACTAAAATGTAGTAAAAAGTAAAAATGTTGGCTTTAAACAAAAAGCACTTTAAATGAGAATGAAGAGTAATGCATGACATGCATATTTAATACATAATTAAAAAATATTAAGGCACAGGTTTGTAGCAGGTTGTACACAGTGTATGTGTGCAAAATGGCAAATATGATGGGTTCTAAAAATGATTTTTACACTGGAAAATTTTGCAAAATTTCTGGTAATTTTTCTATAAAAAGGCACCACTGATTGCAAGCAACTTCAGGGCAGACAACTTTTCTATAGAAGAGGCGACTTGATTGCAATTAACTTTTTGAGGGAAACTTTAATAAAAACCATAGTACCAGGTATGTTCATTAAGGAGAGTTGTCATTATTTTCCCATGTAATGTCAAAATAATTTATTTGATTTTTGACGCTTGTTTTAATTTGTTCCTGATTTTCTTCTGTTTGACGTTATATGGGTTTTTAAATTGAGAACAAAATTTCTAAAACAACTTTTTTGAAAAAATACCAAATTGACTGCGAGTATCTTTTGTATAAAAAAATTCCTGGTCTTCAAGCAACTTTTCTATAGAAAAAACTCTTTAACTGCATGCAACATTTCTATAAAAAAAATCCTTAACTGAACGCAGAGAAAAACATGTTTAAACAAAACTATTTTTAAAGAAAACTTTAAGTTGAGTTTTTAATGAAAATTGACTTTAAAAAATATCGAATTCGATAGTCGTATTTCCAAATCGAGATATCGGTATTTTAAATATCGGCAGTATATATCGGTTATTTTCTTTAATATCGATATTTTGATATATCGATATTTTTGCCCATTCCTACTGTCACCGACAACCATATTATAGCTAAATTAGTCCTCTAATTAAAATAACAATTAAAACGGATACATATATGCAATTAAAAAAACTGCAGTCAAAGTAGCCGTTTCTTCCACTTCTTAATTTGTCATTGGCCAAAAAAAAACTGTTGCTTTTACTTCTGATTCATTAAGGACACACAAAAGTGTGAGACAATTCTATTTAGACCACCGGTAAATAAATGCAATTATAACATTAGGAAAAATTGGAAATCGTTTGGGATAAAATCAATTATTAATAACATAAATATACCAAATAAGGAAATTGTCAAATATTTAGGAGTGCATTTAGACAAATTCTTGTATTTTAACAAACACATTGATGAAGCATTAAATAAAGCAAGAAAAGCTTTATTTATGTATAAATCTCTATTTTATTCAAGATATGTAAAACCAAGAGTTAAAATTACTATGTATCAGGCATTAATAAGACCGATAATAACCTATGCATGCCCAGTTTGGTTTAACATTTCGCCATCCTACATGGAAAAAATACGAGTGTTCGAAAGAAAATGCTTAAGAGCTTGTACCTTGTACATCCATATTTAGATCACCACAAAGTAATTTTATGAAATATGTTTCAAATAAAAAATCGTATAATGTCGCAAATGTAATTAGGATTGATAACTTTATTATACGTTTGATTAGAAACAATATTTTAAGATGCCCATCGTGTATAGAAAATAACTTTATATTAGCGCCGTACTTTGTTAATGAAGAATACATAATTAATACCTTGCAAACAGGATATGTTCCACCGGAGGCCTTTTTATTTCTTGAAGATTACACCCCAGTCTTTTACCGTAACTTTAGACGGGCCAATATCAAAGCAATTAACTGCTCCCCAACATCAAATAATAATTTGAGGTATAATACTAGTATTTAGAACAGGGAACTTTGCATTTCGCGAAGACCAAAAACCAATAAATTATGGTGGCTAAATTAATACTGATATATAAATATGGGTATATGTATGTGTATGTATGTATATGTATGTATATATGTATATACACATATCCTTTTTCCTTATCGTACTCCTTTGACAATTTGTAATAAACTCTTAAAAATACCTAAGTAATTTTTTTAAACTTTTCATTACAAAAAAAAAATTAAGTATTCTTCATTTGAAGCATGCATGTATGTACATCAGTTATGAATTTTATAAATCATTTGTTACTCCAATAATACTCGAGATCTCTATTAAGGGACTTTGTATATAATTGTTAATATTGTTAACTAGTATTTATTATAGTTTAAGTTTTCAAAATTGTGAATAAATAAACAACAAAAAAAAAAAAATCCACACTTCACGAAACGTATCGGCGTTTTGTCCGGACCACTATAAGAAGTAATCGACGTTTTAAGTTTATCTTACAGTTTTTTTAACCCTGCAGTACTAATGTTAGTCATTTTGACTAACACTGTTTTTATTTTTGCGTGTAACTTTTTTTTGCTGCTATGAAAAGATCTAATTTTTTTGTAATCTCAGTTGATGGTACGCTCTTGCTTATAACGGTCACTTTGCTGCAGTAATTAATGCTATTTTTGAGTTTTTGAAGTCATGTTAGTCAAAATGAATGAATGGAGCATTTCACAAATGTAAATAAAACTCTAAAAAATATTATTTTTTGCCTTTTCAGTATTATTTGACATGTTTTCTTAAATTACCAATGAATTTTTAATTTTTATTTTTTTACTTTTATTTTTCATTAAAAAATTTGTGTTTGCGAAAGTGTTCCTAGAAGAGCACCTTTAATGAAATAAATGCAAAAATTAAATTATTTTGGAAAACTTTCATATTATTGTTTTTTTAGACACTGGACAAAATAAGTTATCAAATTAAAAAAATATTAAAATTATTTCATGTGAAGCTAACAAAAAAAATCGGAGTTATATTCATGTTAGCCGATTTGACTAACAATTAGTATTAATGTAGAAAAAAATCATGTTAGTACTCTAGGGTTAAATAATAAATGAATATAAAGAAAAAAATTAACTATTTTTGTATATTTTCCAAATGGAGTTAAAATCTACATTTGAAATACATTTGAGATTTACGTTTGAAAGAAAGTTGAAAATAAAGGAATTTTTCAATTTGAAATTAATTTTCCTTTTTAATTGAGAATGCTATGATTTTCGTTAGATTCCAAATAATTTTCAATCTAAAATCAAACCTCCGTGTTTGTTGGACTGCTGTGGTGAATGTGTTTAATGCATGTGTGTATTGTATACAGGCCCTGTAGGAAATGTCACTAGTGAGTCTGTACTGATTCACTATTGACACAGTCACCAGTACTAGTGACTTATTATACCCCAGACAATGTTATTTACTATAGACATTTAACATGTGCGTGTCATTGGAAATCTACTACTGACGTTGGTACTACTGACTAGGTAGTTCCTTTGGCAACATATGTAGACATTGGAACCAGAGAATCACTAGTACATTTTAGTAAATGTAGTCTACACTTTTGGTACGAATACGAAATCATAACAATATTTTTTTATTATTTCTTCAACTTTTATTGGAATTGTACTTCTCAGTTGTTATTGATAAAAATGTTTGCGTTTTAAATCCAAATATAGCGGCTAATGTAGTGAAGTGTAGACACTTCGTAGACAATGTCACCAAAATAGTCGAGAAAACTGGTGACTTGGAGACACTTGCACCCAGGTTTCCTTCAGGGGGTTTTATTTTGTAAACATTTCTTGTTGTTTTTTTTTTGTTGTGGTTTCCAACCAAAAGGGCTTATTCAAGTTTAGATACAGAAGATGAATCACCAGAGTACTATGATTCTGCTGAAATTAAATCAAACAAGCTATATAAGCCGCCAGCTTCCCAAAACAAAAGATTATTTAACACAGACCTGCAAACTGAAACAACTACAAAGAAATGATCCCTATTGCAGCAGCATTGGGACATGAACCTAATTCGTTGCCTTTGTCACGAAGTACCATTCAACGCTAAAGAAAAGAAGGAAGACAATGTGTGTTTGCAGAAATAAAGCAGGGTGTTTCTTTTGATGATCCAATTATTATTCATTGGGATGGAAAACTTCTACATGATATTTCGGGAACTGAAAAAGTCAATCGATTGCCAATTCTGGTATCAGCAAATGGTAAGGAAAAATTACTTAGAGTGCCAAAACTTGTAAGTAGTACCGGCGCAAACACTTCTACAGCAGTTTTTAATGCACTTACTGAATGGGGTTTGGAGAACAAAATAGTTGGAATGAGTTTTGACACTTCATCCGTTAATACTGGATTTAAAAATGGAGCTTGTGTAATGTTGGAAAATAATTTTTATGGCTAGCATGTAGGCACCTCATTTTAGAAATTGTTTTGATTAAAGTTTTTGTTCTTTGCTTTGGACCATCCAAATCTCCTGATATTTCCTTATTTAAAAGATTCAACGCATCATGGGCATCTATACGAAGAGACAACTATAAACCATTAGAAGAAATTTTAAAACTTGCTGCAGTAAAAGTTTTACTAATTGCCTTAGAAAGCAAAAAGCAGCCCAGGGGTGATTACATGGAGCTAATAGAACTGTAATTACTTGCCTTGCGTCATTTACTTGCCTTCGTTGGAGAGCTCCAGGTGCGGTACATCACACTCGTTGGGTGGCGAAGCTGATATATGCCATACAAATTTACATATTTCTGACGAAAGCGGTTTAAAAACTACTCTAAAAGAAAAATTTCAGCTAGAACGCTTTGTGAACTTTGGAGTCCTTGTGTACGTTAAGCATTGGTTTGAAGCTCATTTGGCTATAAATGCTGCTTGGGCAGACCTAACTCTTTGGAAAGATATGACAAATTATGAAGGAATTGATCATTAAGTTAGTGAAATGGTCAAAAATATAATAAAGTCTCATATGTGGTACCTCTCGGATGAACAAGTTGCACTAAGTTTCTTCTCTGAAAATATCAAATGAGGAAAATAAGGAAATTGTCAAAAAGGCTAAGTGTGAGCCCTCTGGTCGGAAAATAAGAGGAGATTCGTTACTTTTAACTGACCAAGCCGTTTTATCTGACTTTGTAAATAAAAGATCAGTGCAGCTGTTTGACAAATTATTAATAAATTCAGATTTCTTGACAATTAACTTAAACGAAAGGCACAATAATGAGCATTACATTAATGGCACAATAATCGCAAAAACTTGAAAGTTGTTAATGATGTAGTAGAGAGTGGTGTCAAACTCTTTGAAGAGTTCAATAAGCTTCTGACAAACGACGAAGAAGAGAAACAGGTGATTTTGCAAGTGATTGAAGCTAACAGAAAGTGTATTCCAACCAAAACGACAAAACAAGCCATAATTGAGGGTTTGAAGGTTTTGAATCTTCGAAAAGCTAAACCTGTTTTTTTACTTTACTTACCTTTTTTAACAGTTTTTTTTATATTATTTATCCATTTTTTACTGTAAAATAAATTAGTTTTCTACTATTCAGTAAATTGTTCCTTATTTAAAATAACAAACATTTTAATTTGTTAATATTACATTGGCTTGAGCACTGTCTTTCAGTTGGAATTTTATCTTTAAACTTTGCATACATACTAATTTTATTGCTAGTAAGAATAAGGGGGTGCCCAGATGTCCAACGTAATTTTGAAATTTTTTCTTGAAAATATTGGCCACCCTAACATACACATTGCACAATCTGTTCATGCTGCGGTCGTTGCTAAAATTTTTTTAGTTCATTTCTTTATCAATGTAAAAACTAAACATTATTAAACATTAAAATATAATAAGGGTTCTCATGATGTCGCTTAAAATTGCCATTTGTGCAAATGCGC
The DNA here is from genome assembly GCA_949318255.1 of Pollenia labialis. NCBI lineage: Eukaryota > Metazoa > Arthropoda > Insecta > Diptera > Polleniidae > Pollenia > Pollenia labialis. Next base: position 26,033,426 of record OX439142.1, on the reverse strand, counting down.
AAACTTACGAGTCTTGTTTCATGAAGCTCCTTTTTTTACTTTTGTGTAATTTTAAACAATTAATGTCAGTTTGTAAGAAACGTCAATACAAAAATAAATTAAAAATTAAAATTCAAAAATAAAAAAATTGGTGTTTAAATTTGTGATTAATATGTATGAGAAATTTGCTTTTCAAAATGCTCAAAGAAAGCCAAAAGACCAATTAACTGAAATTATTGCTAGAATTTATTGTTTGTGATTTATAGACACTTGGATTTTTCATTAAAAACGACGTTAAAATCATTAAAAGATCTGTTTGTATAATTGCACAATTGAACAGCGCAAGTTTACGAGACAAAATTGTTGGGCAAATTTACCAAGTTTGTGTAAATGAATTCTCATACAATTTTTGACAGTTCATTTACGAGGGCGTAAAAATGCACAGTTTGCACAGATTACGAGACTTATAAACGATATCATGAGGACCCTTAATGTTTGTCTACAGAATAACTACAATTGTTCTGTCTTTCAACGAAGAACAGAACTTAATAGAATATTTGGCTCTCTCTTAAAAATAGCTACGAACGATATTAAGGGTTGTGTTCATCTACACAAACACAAAGAAAATAGATACCGTTCGCGGGTGAGTGAGCCGAACGATATATAATGTTCGGTTTATTTTCGAATACTGATTTAATACGTTTTCTTTTCTTTTGTATAAACTATAAGAAAAAGTATAAAAACTTTATCTATTTGTACATAACTTTCAAATATAATTGTAATTGTTATTTAATTCATTTAAAAATAAAACTCAGAAAATCAGGTATATGATGGAAATCGATATGTAAAACAAAACGATCTAAAACCAAAATTTCGCATTCAGTTTTTTTTAAAAATTGATCGCTTTTAAACTATTCTTTTAATCCCTCTCTTTATTCTTATACATTTTATGCTTCGTAAAATAAGGAGTTCCATAGCAAAACAATTCCGCTGTAACAATGTTTTGTATTTTTTTGAAGTCAGTAGGATGCATATATTTTTTTAAACACTTGTTCCGCTATAGTAGTGTTTTACTTCCAATAAAAATCATAAAATAATTTGATTTAACTGCCAGTTTTTAATTAATTAGAAGATACATTTTTGTGTTTTGATCTGATTTATATTCAATAAGTTCACTTTGATATGAACCCAATGGAACAGCAATATAATTACTGTCATTTGGTCAGTTGTATATCAATTGCTTTAAAGGTTTTAAAACTTAAAAGGTGGACATGTTGTGTTTTGTTTTACGAATTTGAATCCCAGTAAAAGCTTCGCCTACAAAAGAATGTGTTGAGTAATCAGAAAAACATAAATGCACTACTTACAGCTCTACTGAAAGAACCAATGAATTTTGCAAGGGAAGTCCCAAAATGAACGTTATCAAAAGTAAGTCAAATTTTTGTTAACTGCATACATCCAGAAAAATGTAGTTATAGAAGTTGTTGTAGAAGTAGTTAAAGAAAAAACCCTGTAGAAAGTCAAACACATTTTTAAGTAACTTCAAACTGATTTTTTTATAACCACATCTAGTTGATTAAGTGACTTTTTTCCTTGCCGACGACTCATTATTTTAACATCAATTGGCCATCTTTGCATGACTTTTTGACTGACTACAAAAATGAATAGTATAGTCGTTTTACATATGTATGTATGTATAATAAATTATTTAAGTTTTAAAATATACATATGTTTGTACATTTAAACATACATACATACATTTGTATATTTTTATATATGTAGAAATAATTATTTAAGAAAATTTTGCATCAAATTGCTTTAAATGACGATGTATCATAGTGCTGAAATAAATACGCTTCATAATAGCTAGTACATAAACAGATTTTTATTGCTTTAATTTTAAATTATTTTAATATGTTTGTGTATATTATTTTCATTTGACTTCATGGCATGCTTGTTTAACTTTTTTTGCTTTTATTTAAATTTACGAAAGGCCCTTTGAAAAGGTCTGCGCAAGAAGCCTGATGATCATTATTTCTTTTGTTCTTTTTAGTTGTCAAAAGTTGTTTACATTTTGCTTACATTTGCATGTATACGTCTGTTTACGTTTATGGTATGCCACATATACACGTTTTTTCCTTTTGCTTTGTATATGGCGTAGTAAATTTTTGACAACTTAAAAGAATCGTTTTTTGTTTTTATACAAGTAAGCAGACCCTATAGATGGGCCTTGGTTTTACGTGTGCACATGATACAAATACACAAGGTAGTTCCACTTCTCTCTCACAATATTTTTTTTGAAGTTTATCGGAATTATTTGAAGTTAGTTTTTTTGTAAACATTAAAAAAGCGTTGCCACAAATAAAAAAATATAACAAATTTCTTTTGGAAATTATTAGTTAAAATGTGTAATTTCTATTACAAATTTTTTATATCTTATATAGATTTTAGTCTGTGTCAAATTATTACTTAATAAATGTTAAACAAGTTAACAAGTGACACATAAAGGTTCGAGAGTGTACCCTATTGGGCAATCATGGACCTAACGAAACAAAATTAATTATGATTCAAATAAGCACCCTTATCGTGGTTTGCTAATACAAAATACGCCTGCGACTGTTTGGTAATACAAATAAGTTCAGGTTCTCTTTAATCCCTTTCCAAAAAATCGCAGGCGTATTTATAATTCGCTAACCACAATATGGGTGAAGAGGTCTTTGTGCCATCTATATGAGATTTTTTCGTCAAAAAATTGGTTTATGAAGCGGGATTTTGTAGAAACCTATGGTTAATTCAAAACCTACCAGCATAACACTTTTTCATGATATTTTAGCTTTTACAAAAGTTCTCATGTCCAAATTGTTTATCACTACCATTATACATCCCAATACATCGACTTAAAAGCTATGTAATTTCGATAGTGGTTTTTGTGAAACCTTTAATAAAAAAAGCACCGATTTGCATACAATTTGGAAGGATGATTTATATTGAAATTAAAACCCGTTTTTTATAATTTGTAAGGCTTGTGTCAGTTAAAATTTAAGTATATAACAAAAAAAACATTATCTCCAAAATTGTGTACTTTGTATGTCACAATTTTTCGCACAATGTTTACATGGACAGATAGCCAGCCGGTCGTCGTTAGATCGATTCTGAAAGTGATTGCGGGTCTAGAGCAATTACGTTCAAACACACATTCTTTGATATTTGCGGTAAATAGCTTTTAAAGCACCCCGATCCGATTGGCTGTAGTGCTCTCGTCAGTGTGAAAGCACAAAAGCTCTCTTGCAATAGCTCGCATATTTAACTGGTCTGGACACTAGAGCCAATATTTTTATGTGTTACACACATTAGCACAAACTTTTTAGCATCAAAACGGACATTCTTATGTACGTGCATACATACATATGTATGTAACAAATATGCAGCCTGCACTTGAGATGTTTCGAGCTTCACAATTTTTTAAAATATATTAATCGGCGGCTGACATTTATAAATCCCTAATTCTTGAAACTGCAGTTTTTTAATCTTATTAAAATATATATTTTTTAGTTTTTTGTCTTATTTATTCACAGAAATATCAAAAGTTTTGTAATTTTATTTATTTATTTATTTGTATATCGCATACAACAAGATTTAAATCTTATAATTATAGAATGCGAATTAAGTTTGTTATAAAAAAGTAGATCGTGTAGTAGACAACACATTAGTGAATAACAAATTATACAATAATTAATTAATATAAATTTTCATTTATCTTTTGTGAATTAATTGAATATTACTATTAAATTTTTTTAAAACTGCAAAAAATAAATAAAACAAAAACAGAAAAATTGGATTATTTAATAAAATATGGTAGCATAAATTTTGATAATTCCCATAAACGTCAGAACGTTAATATGGCGATAAAAAGAGAGAGTGAAACTACCTTCTGTATTTGTATCATGCGTGTGCCTCTACGCAATATGTTTGGTTGATATCTGCATGAGATTTAAACCAACTTTTAGTCATTTGAAAAATAGTTAATTTATAGTTAGTGTTTTTGCAACTGACTATTTTTTTTCTACAGGGAAGCAACTAAATAATGAGTGAAAGAAGCTATTAAATTTGAAAAAGTAAGCGAAGTTTTTACTGGGATTTGATTATTATCTTCTATGTTGTATTTACTCAAATAAACTCTACATTTAATTTAAGCAGAGTTTGATTGCAGATTTATTTTAAAGTAATTACGTACGTTTAAAAGCTGGTAATGGCAATATTAAATTGTTTTGTTTTCTAAGAGGTAACCCTCCACTTTATAAATATTTTTTTAATATTATACATGCAAAAGCATGCGATTTTTGAGGAAGCTCTTGACATCTTTCAAGTACTTGTTAGACCACTCCAAATTATATTCTACGTTCCTAACGGCCGCTTGTAATTTAGAGATTGAGCTGCCGAACTTTTCCGTGTGTTTGTTTTTAAAGGTCTTTAGCTTCTGTAATTCAGTCTCAGTGGTAAATTCATTTGCCATTGAAGAGATAATATAAGCAACATCTGAGTAATCACCAAGCCTATAAATAAAATCAACGTTAGATATACATATGTATGTACATACTTTTCAGTTTTGTTTGCAAGAAAAGAATATGATAAACTTACGATTTTGCAAGTTCTTCTATGTGTTGGTCAACCAATTCAAAAAAACGGCCAACATTTTCATGGTTTTTAGTGAACAAAGTATTTAATGCCCGCCACCTATCTTGGCGACGTACGTCATTAGAAATAACTATGTCAAAAAATCTGGACACTAACTTGCTATCCTTGACGCAACCCAAACTATCTAAGAGTAGATCTTTTTCGGTAGGAACAGTTTCGGTCATGTATTTATTAAGAAGTTTGTTGAAATCAGCTTCGTTGCCTTCACGCATGGCAGTACAATAAACAACTGAACGTATATTGACTGGAACTTTATTGAGTGTCAAATTTTTATTGAAATATAGCTTGGCATTGGCAATGCATTCAGTGTTGCCAAATTTGCAAGACCAATCCAAGATTTGAGCACGGTGGTAAATATTAAAAGGGGTGTCATTTCCCATTTCTTTAAAACCCAACTGATTATAGGAATTATTGCTGATACTAAGGATATAGCTAGCAAAGTCATTAGTTTCTTTACCCAAACGAGTCTTTAGAAAGCCAAATCCATGCAAGGCTGCATACCATGGCAAGTAGTTAGTTTCGTATTGCAGAAATTCTAGGATAGACAAAGCAACAACATAATCCATTCCACCAGAACGAGCGAAGTTTAAAACATCATCAACAATTTGGGCACGATTCAATACATGAATTTCATTCCGATTCTTAGACAACAATATTTTTTGGATTTGATGCCATGATTTTAAATCATAATCAACACGATAAAAACCAGTTTCCTGAACATTGCCAATAATCCAAGAAACGTTTTCGCTTACTGTAATGAAAAAAGGGTTTTGTTGAAGGAAGAATTCAGGAAAGGTGTTATCGAAATCGGGTTTAGAACTTGTTGTGTATGTAATAGGAACGGTAAATGTTAACGAGGGATCGGAAGTATTAAAATCCTTCATAAGAAAACGTTTTTGGGTTACTTGAAAAGTAGTTTCGTTGATACGGTTGAAGGTGACAACAGGATACCCAACTTGAGTGGTGAAGGAGCGGAAGTAACTCTTCGCAAATTGGGCAAATACAGTAGGCCAGTAGATTTCCCAAATTTTAAATAGATCTGAAGGAACAGTGTTGGCGTATTGGCTTAAAATAAAAATTATTTTGTGAATTTTAAGTTGATAAGAAGCAAAACTTACTGCGTTTTAAGATACAATTTTAAAGATGCCCCGAAATCGTCTTCTCCTAAAATATATTTAGTCATACGAATAAAACTGGCACCTTTTCTGTATGAAATGCCGTTAAACATGCGTCCAAAATCAGATGAAGTGTTAGTGTCTTCGTCACTCATTGGATTGGTAGCATTTGTAGAATCCATTTCCATCACATTTTGCATTATGTTTATAACAAATTGGCTAGGCATATCGAACGAGCTTTCAACCTTAAATACAATTTGCTTTTAATAAGGGAAAGTGTTAAGTTTTTAAATGCTTATCACCAAGTATTGTAAGTGTTTATACTCAAGGATTCGGTCTAAGGCCGATGTAGGTTACGTTAAAAGAAAATATTGAATGACGTTCTTAACGCTAGTCAAAATAATCTCATTTCGCGATGGAATTTATTATAGTTAAGTGAAAAAATGTTTTTTGTTAAGCCAAATTATCTTAAAAACTAAAATCTATGTATATGATCTAATTGAAACTTACCAAATGAGTACCATGATATTCGAAGTAAGTTGCAAATCCTTCATGCATCCATATATAGCTCCACCAAACAGATGTAACTAAATTACCGAAATACATGTGAGCTAGTTCATGAGCAATCACAGCGGCAATAGATTGTTTCGCGTATAATGTACTGTGATCTTTATCAAAAAGCAACCTACGTTCTCTAAAGGTTACGAGACCCCAGTTTTCCATAGCGCCGGCAGAGAAATCAGGAATAGCGGCCAAGTGCATTTTATCATTTCCCATTTCAAAATAAGGAATACCAAAGTAAATATCAAATTCGTTAAGAAGTTGTCTACCCACATAATAACTATAGTTAGTTTGAGATTCGTATTCAGGTCTGGCTAAAACACCAAATCTATCATTAAAAGGACCAGTGAATTCGGAAACAAGAAACGCCAAAAGATATGTAGACATTTTAGGAGTAGTCTTATAAACATCTGTTGTATAGTCTCTGTAAGGAAGTTCGAAATTCCAGTCAGATTTGCTGGTAATGCGAGTATTAGATAATTATAAACTTACCTAAAAATCTTTACGCCAACACGACGAGTAGGGCCTTTAGAGTTAAAGTTATAGTGACGAGTCACATTAAGATCAAACGTTGCCTTGTATTCCGGTTCATCGAAGCAGGGGAAGGCAAGGCGTGCCTTATGCGGTTCGAACTGGGTAGCAGCAATCCATCTACATGCAAAAAAATACGGTCAATGGATGTTTAAAAACACCCCATTAAGGGTCGCTAAAAGCCCACAAATTTAGTTTTTAATTGTACTATTCTAGCAAATAATACATTTTTTGTTAATATTTAACTTTTTTTTTTTTATATCCTAAGCTAAGCTAATCCCGCGAAGCTTTATGCTTGTCTGCAGGAAAGAAACCAGAGTCTTTGGCGGGAATCGAACCCGCAACCCCGGCGCTGATAGACTAGCTCGCTACCAGCTAACCTACCGGGGCACTCAACTCAACTATAAAATGTAAGGCGAATTCTTACAAGGTGGTCTTATTTTGAAAATGTTTACAACACTGTAAAATATTTTAACATTGTGTCAAAAAAAAAAATACAACAATAGTAATCAATTTAAGCAAATATCAGATTTTCTTTTCAATTTTAAATTGTTTGTTTTGAAATGTATTAATTTAAAAAAAAATTAAAATTTCATAATTTTAAGCGAAATTTATAGAATTTAGTAATTATTCCCCAGAACCTCATGAACGGTATATCAGTTAAGATCACCTGGTGTCAATTCGCCTTAATAAAATGCTTATGTCCCTTAAAACTTCAAATATAGTTGGATTTGCAATATAATCGTTGGAGTACATAAGGGGGGACTGGAGTGGGCACATACCACGCAGACCCCCTTCATCTAATCACTATTGATGTTTCTGTTTGACATTTTTCAGTAGCCGATTTAATGTTAATAAAAGCTCCGCCACAATAATAGCAGCCATTCCGTTTTTATTTTCATTTCTGATTTAACCTTCCTTTAATTCCTTTAATTTTACGAAAAAAAATGTTACTAAAGTTTTTTATAAAATTGAGCTTTTTTCTACTTCAGTAAAAATTTTTATGAAGTTTTAAATAAAAATTTTAACGATATGTTTTAAAATGTTTATAATATCTCTTCTGGGCAAAATTTGCAAACGTTTTAAAGATCAAAAATCTGTGTGCTTCTGAAAAGGAATCTTGCTTTATTGTGAGCACAAAGTGAAAATATTTGTTGTCATTGTTAACTGGCCTAATAAACTTCTTTTAAGATAAAGTCAAAAATTAGCATGGATATCCACAAATTTTTAAACTTTTACAAGTAGCAATATTAGCTTTAATAGTTGCGGAAGAAGTTTCGCGGCTAAGCAATATTTTGGGAATGATTTTCAAATTAAGCAGTTTTTTATATTGAAAATAAAATAGTCAAATACAAAATAATTTCGGAAGAGATATTTTGCAAAAAATATAAAAAAATAACGTTAGAATAACTCTTTCAATAATAAATTGACGTTAACCCTACGATTCATAACCGGGTACCCGTGTACCTTTTTTGACTTTAAAGTGCTGCTGTGCCTATAATTTTTGAGATATGGACATAAAACTCCGAATCATGAGAGATTTTGGCTAAACTAAGATTTAAATACGAAAAAATTCAAAATATTTTCAATATTTTCTTTAAAAAATGATTTTAAATGTTTTACCCCTATAAACACACAACCGGGTCCCCGGGTACCCTAATGCAATTCCTATGTAAATGCCTGACATGTAAATGAAAAAAACATTTTTTTTGTGTTGTTTTTATTGGAAATAAATGTCTTTTTTATTTATTTTATCATATTTTATATATGTATATTATATTATAATTCATCCGAATCACTATCGTTGTTATTGTGACAATTGTAGCATTTAGTAATTGTTATGGCGTGCTCATCGCATATCGGCGTGCTACATATGCTGCAATTTTTTCTAGTTTTTCTTCTGCGCTTATTTGGAAGAAGTTTGCACATGTAGCACACGCCCGTATGTACTTTTCTGTCCCTTTGTCGTGCTGACGGAGATGTTGCCGGACCTGCAGCACAAAGCACACTCTCCAACGGCCTTCCGATGATGCTTTCAATTGCATTTTTTGTTGAAAATTGGTGCACGCTTTGCACATTTGAAATTCTATTTTCTATAACAGGAATGCACAGTTTTTCTGCCAGTTGACGCAGGAAATTCTTCCTGCGCGTCGTGGTGTATCGTGCAGTTGGATTATTTCCATAATATATGATGTGTGATGCAAATGCGCTCACATCAATGATGTTATAGAAAAATGCCATCGGCCATCTTCTGGTTTGTCGCTGGGTCGTGTATTCTTAGGGCGTTTGGTCCATTACGTCCACCCCACCTTTTGTTTGATTATAAAAATTTATAATTTCTGGTTTCACATTCTCGTCAATTTGTGCATCATCATGCATTCTAGAAAGAAGGATGACCGAGTTGGACTTCCGTTGCTTATATGAGAGCAGTGTTACGTTGTCGTAGAAGCCAAATAAACTTGAGCCAACGTCTTTATTTTGTCTTCTTTCATCTCCGCAGGGATGTAAGCTTTGTTGCGGCGGAGTGTACCCACAATGCTGAGCTTTTCTACTTTTAGTTGCCTAGCCAACGGCAGCGTCGTAAAAAAATTATCCATTGTTTTATTTCGTCCGCTACCGTAGTATGGCCCAACTAAATCTCTCACCACTCTTTCGCCAACACCACCTTCACGACCAGTTTCTTGTTTGCCAGTATATATTTGGCCATGAAGTGGATATGAGTTTTTGGCATCGCAAATCCACCATACTTTTATGCCATATTTTGCTGGCTTCGAGGGTATATATTGGGTGAATTTGGTTCTACCACGGTATGGATATAATTGTTCATCAATGGTCAAATATTCTGATGGCACATAATATCTGGCAAGATTTGCATTGAGCATTATCCAAATATCGCGAATTGGCGCCGCTTTGTCTTGACGCTGCCGCTCTACCCGTGTTCTGGGGTCGTCAAACCGCATAAAACGCAGCAAATCGAAAAACCTGTTTATTCCCATGGTGGCGCGGAATATTGGGTGAGCCTGTGACGTCCACAAATCTCTTGCGTTTTCGTCATTAGAATGATTTGTGCCAGCCATCAAAATCATTCCAATGAACGCATAAATTTCGTTGATTGTCGTGTCTTTCCACTTCAACTGACGTCTATTGGGATTCGCTTCATTGTACGCATTATATGTGGCATGCGCTTTATATCCACCATTTCCACTGTGAGGTATGATTTGAAACACTGCAAAGGCGTCATATTTTCAGTAATCCGCGCTGGACCACAGCGGTCTCTGAATATATTGTGGCTTCTCACTTCTCACTATTATAATTATTTATACCTGTGGCAAAAAGGGAAAATAACTTAAGCTGACTTAAGCTTAATTGAAGTTAATTTAATTTCATCTTTACGATATTTACGTTGAAACCCAAATAAAAATGTATTATTTATCTCAGATCAAATCAAATCAAACAACACAAAACACACATTCGATTAATACAAAAGCAGCTAAGTCCATTTGATTCAAGCAAACACAGCAATCGCCAATTTTATTTTAATAATTGCCAGCAAACCGCTAAATCGATTTGGATGAAACATGCGTCATATCTTCATCATACTCTTATTTACTAAATAGCATAACATACAATTAATAAATATGAATATACATACTTTGAGCTTGAGCTTTTTACTATTTATTACGAAAACTATAAAAGCGGGGACTGCAGACTTTGGATATATACGCCTCAATTATTGATAGTTCAGATTTCACTATCGACAAAATGTGCGTGAACCGGCACGTCAAGTTTGACTCGTCAAGTCTTAAGCTTTTAGAATAGAAGAAAAAAGAGAATGTCATTTCCTTTCCTCTTACTCGTAAAAACTCAAGATTTGACTAGTCAAACTTGACGTGTGTGAACCGGCACAATGTTTGTACTTGAGCAGGAACACTTGAACTAGTTTTTCATCAAATTACAGTTCGTTGTTTCTAGCACTTTTTGAGCGTATGCGACGTATGTTTGTATGCACGTTATTTTAGATGACAGTTTTTGACAAATTGTGCTGCTGATAAGCACATTTCTGGGGGAACCGAAGTGGCAGGGACCAAAAGATATTTCATTGCAACTTTAGATAATGCTCTAAATTGGTCTTGATTCTCAACACAAAATGTATTCCATCTAGCGAAATTTTCCTACAAACATGTTTCACATTTCAGTCTCTATGTGAACATATACAAATTTCGGCATAAACGCCTTTAATTAGAAGTTAAAAAGCACAGCTAAGCAATCCATACCACCTGCCATTTTTGTTATTGGTATTCATTGCTTTAATTCAGTGCGAATTAATAATATCAAGTAAAAACCTGTGGCAAAAAAAACTGTGTAGGTATAGCTGCTGTTAAATGTCTTCATAGCAGTATTTTGAATATTAATAATATCGATATTGATATTTTCGACATTTTAAGACTATCGATAGAATCGATAGTTATATTTATAGTTTTCGAGCACTAATCTCAATTATAACTGGGAGTAAGATATGGAACAAATCTCCAATTATTTTTGCAACATATTTAGAAAGGAAAACGACAACTTCTTACATTTTTTCATATATTTTTAGAATAAAACAAAAACACGCGCGAAAGGTAGCATACATTGCACAATATTGCCAGAAAAGAAAACACCCCTAAGAACTTTTTCCTTATTGTCACAGATATATTTTTAACTAGAAAACACTTGTTTCCTTTAATTTTTTAAATACTTTGTTTTCGTTACGTTCATTGCAAACTGAATTTTTGTGATATATTTCACAGTTTTGTTGCAAAAAAAAAAAATTATTTAGTTTGAATGATAGAAAGTTTTACTTTTTGTGGGAAATAACAGCTTAACTACGCTTTTGAACAAAATACAATTTAGCTACAACCATAGATAATATAAAATGCAACAATAATGTAATTAAAGGATTATTAAATCTAACAAACGTATATTTAGGAAAATTTTCATACAAATTTGTTTTGTAAACCTTTTTTAAATTTAAAAATCTTTTATGACTGTATTTTATATGTGTATGTTGAACAAAATTTTGGTTTTATTGTTCTCTGCAGTAGTTGATTGCTTTGCAATCACTCGCTTGGTTTGCGTAGAATTCTCACTTTCTTTTTTTTCTGCCCTGTTAATATAAATAGTTATATAAAATTCGCATATGAAGACCGTCACGGGCTGGAAAGTGAATAACATGTAGTTTGCTTTGCTTTCATTGAAAGGAGTAGCTTATAAAAGTATGAAATAAAATGAAGCAGGAACAAAATTAAGTTTTAACTTTATTTGTAACAGAAATAAAAAAATTGAAAAGAAATTACTCATTAAACTTGACTCATAAATGGCTGAAATAAAATATATCGATAATATGGTTGATATTGATCTTTTTTTTTTGGTAATGTTGGCCATAGTATGGGCAGCTTTGACCATTAATTGAACAATTGTGACGATTTTACGGTCATAACGTGGTTAATTTTGACAATCTTAAGGTTTAGTTACACCACAACATGGTCGTATTTAACCATAATTAAATAATAAAATCATAACATTATGTTGCTCTTGTACAAAAAATTTTAATTTCGATGTAGTAAAACTTTTTAAACTTACTTGATTTCATTATTGGAGGTTTTGTATTGACTGCGGTATAAACCTTTCATATCTTCATTCATTATGCCAACATAAACATAATGTAAGATGTACGACACATTAGCTTGTAATTCCTCGCTTAAGTTGTAGATCACAATATCAGTCAAATTATTGGGAGTGGCCTGGGGAAGGGAAGTTTTCACTTTGCCACCTTTTCTGTAGTACTCACCTTCAGAAACATTTAAATTCTTCATATGCAATTGAATTTCCTTGGTTTTTTGTACCGCTTTGATTTCAATGAAACATTCACCATCAAAAGTAAATTGTCTGGGATCAGATTCGCATAAATAAGGCTTGATTTCAATCTTGTAATTGTTAGGCTTAATGACCGAAGGTAAACGATAATTAACTTTGCCTGAATCGACTTCTTTATTAAAAAATAATAAAATTAAAAATAACAATGCTGCAAACACGCCATCAATAGATATTGGCGACATTTTGTAAAATAATTAAGGTACGATTATATATAAAAAATATTTGAATTTTTTTAAACGGGTTTTTTCTTGCACGATTTTGGTTTAACTTTAACACTTCTTCTAAGTTAAATTTTGATTAAATAGTTGCCGAAATTAAAGGGCTTAATAAAAGTTTTTTCACTGCCTGTCTTCTTTTTATAAGAAAAAAGTAGCAAATTATACACACAAACATAAAAAATTTCTGTTTATCGACATTGAAAATTACAAATAATTTGAACAAGTGTTGAATGAAATTTTTAAGTTTCTTATTTGTGTAAATTTATAGCATAACAAGTAAGAAAGTATAGTCGGTCAAGCCCGATCATATGATACTCAAGACCACAATATTTAAAAACACATTTTCGAGCGTGAACACTGTTTGGGAACCATGGGCAATTATAGACTCACATGAAAAAAATTATGTTAGTAGGTGATGATTCATGTAAAACTTCTTTGTGCTGAATATCCTGCGAATATCTTTATCTTTATTCATTTAGTTACCCTTAAAGTAAATTTAGGATTAAGATTTAGATATGGGACCTATGGTTTATTGTGGAACCACCATCACAATATTGGCCCCCAATTATGAGTTACATTCGATAATCGATTTTCGCTGGCTATCGAAGTTCGACTATCGAATGTTAATTTGGTATTATGAGTTGGCAGCACCGTCGAAAATTTCGTTGTGCATCGAATTTTTCAACGAAAACAAATTTTTCAACGAAAACAAATTTGCTTTCGACGGTGCAAATAAATGTAAAAAACTTGTTGAAAATGTAACTATTTGTACATTTTTTGTGTTCGTATACCAAATACCATATTCTTTATCAGTTTTGTTCATTTTATGCAAGTCCAACGTCGTAAACAGCAATTGGAAACGCCCATATTCCTTATGGAACAAAATTATTTTTTGACCAAATGATTTGCAACATAGTTCAGCATTTAAAATAGTGGGATGAAACCCCACTGAAGCTTAATTATTTGAAAACAACCATAATTCCGCCGTGGTCACGTTAAGCGTTTTATTTAATTTTTTAAATTTGTAAACAAAAATGTTTTATTGTAGGTGACAGCTGATCGAAAGTGTACTATTGTGAATTGACAAAATCACAATAGTAAATTTTTATCGAATGCGCGCCATAATACCAAATGAAAATTCGTTCGATCAGCTAATTCGACTGCTGTCGAAAATCGAATTAAGTTCATAATAGGCACCATTGTTCTATGACATTGTTCAATCACAATTTGATATCAAGCTATTTTCGGGAGTAGTATTTGTTAGAAAAATATGGTTATATATGGACCGATTTCTATAAAATTTGGAAATAGTTTTAACGGCAACAAAATAAGTTTGGGGCCTCAATTTAATCAGAGTGCCGACATAATAAGATGGTTCATACGCTCAAAAATTATTTTCTGGAAAAAGCTTGTATGGGAGCTATGTGACATTATAGACATATCGTGAGAATTTTCAATAGGCCTAGGTCCTTGTGACAATAATAACCTACCAAATATCATAAAATTCTCATTCAAAAGTGCGACCTGCGCCCAAGGTTTATGTGAGCAGCCACCATGCCAGCCGGACGGACATCGTGAGATCGATTCAAAAAGTGGTTCTTAGTCGATCGGTACATTAAGAGGTGGGTAAAGCGCCAAAATTTTAAGGTGTTACAAAAATAAGCACAAACGCATAATACCCTCTAAACTATTGTGGTGTAGGTGTGCAAAGTACTTATTGAAGTTTTTTTAATAAACAAATTAACTAATACGGTTTAGCAGAGACCTTAATAAAATTCTTTTAGTACCAAATTATATTGTTAGATAACTTTAGTAGTTTTTTTTTAAACAACTTTCAATGAGGTCCCTTATGAAGAATTCTTCAATTTTGTCACATGACAGTGGTGTACACCACCACTAAACCAGTCACTATAAAAAAAAAAAAATGTAGGTACATTATTTTTGCTGGGCAATCGATTGAGACTATTTATTTTAAAATCGGAGAGGGGTCGTCCAAAAGGTGATCGCTTTCATATGGAATTGCTCTATCAAAAAACTAAGGTTCATTGTCAAACTATAATATTTAAGTATTAGAAAAGTAAATATTTAAATTGTTTCATATTAAAAATTAAATAAGAAACTGTGTGTTTTGAATTATTCTTGTTGAAAAGTTGTCTACGATTTTTATCAGAATATTTCAACGCTCTTCGGAAAGGGAAAGCGGAAAGGGTACAATTGTACTTTTTTCATTTTTGAAATGCTATTACTTTTTTTCATCATCATCAGATGCCTAAAATGCTGTGTCTTTTTACACTTATAATACGCAGTACATGTCTTGAAATTTTTAAAAAATATCGTGAGGCTTTCCCTTAAAAAAGGGTTAATTTAAAACCCTTAAAGGGCTTTATGGGTACAATTGTACCTTCGCATTATTATTTGAAAAGAAGCAAGAAAACAAAAGAAAACGATTTGATAATGAAGACGCAAATATGAACATAAAAAATGATAAATATGCAGTGTTGCCACCAACGCAATGGTAAATTACACATGGATCAAGCCAAAGTTACACATGAAAAACAAATTGCAAACTAACGAGTTTTGTTTTGAATTTCATAAAAGGTATAAAATTTTCATTTAGTTGAGAAAAAAGAAAACGATTGGGTTTTTTTTTTAAAAAATTAACTAGTCATCGTTTCTTATTTCAAAAAAATAACGGTTCAAAACAATTTATTTATAACTTAAAAATAAACAAAGTACAATACATACATCACATTTTTATTGAGATAATTTTCTTTTGGATTTTTAAGATATTTAAAGCTTCTACTTTTTGTTTATATTGATTGGAATAGGTTCAAAGTTTGGTCCACCATTTCTATGTATTCATTTTTATTTCTGTCGTACAATTCTTTAAATTACTCAATATTCTTTCCCCAGCAGCATTTTAAAAGACTAAAACAAAAATAACTATTTGCTATAATTTGTCTCCCAAGGAATTTTTTATTTCAAAACCATTTTCCAATAATAATCTGGCTCTAAATTACTATTAGCAAAAATGTTTCAAAATGTAACTGAGCTACCTAAATAAGAGCGGCAAGCGTTTTTTTAAACATGAAAATACTATTGCCAATACATTTGAAATAAAATAAAACGACCAAGCGATGTATCAAATAAGATTTTCCAGCCGGGTGGTGTTAAATTCGCGATCTACAGGTTTGTTTCGTATATACTGTATGAAAATTAAAAGTTTTGACATAAGACAGACGCTTGCCGCTCTTATTTAGGTAGCTCAGTAAGAGTGCATGTTGTGGCGAATATATTCTTGAAACTCCTTAAATGTGCCGTGCATTACTTCTAATAAAACATGATCTAATATTACAAATTAAATTTTTCAAATATGTTGGAAGGTTCAGATAGGCCTTCGACGCCACCAAATGCACGAGCATTTTATCAAAATAATATCCGGCTTTTAGCCATTTAACAACTTAACATCTGAATTACACTGTCCAAACAATGTAGCCGGGATGTTTCGTCGTTATAGGTAATGAATTGTGACAAAAGCTATCTAAATGCCAAATGGTAAGTAAATAATGATACAACTTTTTTTGCCAAGAATATTAAACCTTTTTACATCTTGTGACAAAAAAATAACAAAAATCAGTGCTACAAAATGTTAAAATTTATAATTACACATGGAGTCAATTACACATGGGCAAAACATGAAAAAATTACACATGATATATCGAGCCTTTGGTGCAATATCGTAGTAACTCAAAATTTGAATTTTTTGAGCTGGGTATGCAGAAATGATCTTTGGGGAAATATCCATCTAAAGAAAAAAAGGTTATGGTTCCATCTCTAACTGTTCAGATTTTACAGCTAAAAATGTCTTTATTGCCTCTAGCTATTTCCAACCATATTGATATTAATGTAAAAAAAATATTTAACATTATTAATAATTGTTCACCTTTTTTTAATTACAAAACATTCCTCTTTATTTAAAAAGTTGTAAAAACATAACTTTAGTATACAAAAATGCTATCAAATATATGGCTGAAAACTTCAAATGCATTTTTCTCAGTTCACGATTTTTTGAATTACTACGGTATTGCACCAAAGGCTCGATATGTAATTACACATGAGGTGGCAGCACTGAAAATACTATGTTTACTTTTTTGTTTTAGTAATCCTGCAAATAATGGGACCAGATCAAACACGCGTGTAAAGAGTAGCCCACAAGAGACTAGGACTAGTCCAAAAGTAACCCAAACGTATGGAAAAACATGGTCTATTTAACATTACGATGTCCTAGGGTAGGACCATATAACCCAGCTTTGGACTACAAAGGAGTAGTTTCCAAACTACTCCATTGTATACACAAGAGGATTAGTTTTGAAGTCGTTTAAAAAAGAAAGCACGTCGTTAAAAAAAGAAGATATGTCGTCTCACTACAAACACATTTTAAAAATGGCATGGTCCATGCTTGCATTACATCGGACCAGTCCATGGAGTAGTCCATTTCATGAAATTGGATCAGGTGTTCCAATAATATTTGCAGGGAAGTGTACATCAGGGCGAATTAACTACAGGTGCTGTCGAAACGCCTAGTGCAGACCAAGGCGAATTCAAAAAGGTGACCGCATCATGAGATAGAGTTATGCTAGCTATCTCTTTTTTATTAAATATGTTTTTAAATTGTTTTTGTATGTTAATGCCACAATCCCACCTCTGATTGTCGACATTAAAAGTTTCGGTACAAAGTTGTTCCCCTTTTTTAATTAACGTATATAAGGGCTGAATGCTACAAATATTCATTCGTTCTCACTTGCGCATAATGCCTAAATCCTCCGTCAACTTGGCCTTAACCTTTGTCCGGCGGAAGAGGTACAATTGTACCTTTTTCGTTTTTAAATTGCAATAACTTTTTTTTTGTTTATACTAGATATCTAAAATTTTCTGACATCTCTAAACTTTTATTACGGATTACATATTAGAAATTTACAAAAAAAAATTTTGATTATATCATACCGAAATAAGTCTTTTTTGACTTGAAGGGGAACAATTGTACCTTCATATAAGTCGTAAGAAAAAAACAAGAAAATATAGCAAAAAATGTATACATGTGTACGTAAAATAAGTTTTTTTAGCCACGGGCCTGTTCTATCATTTGTTTATTAAATAAGAACAGAATAATTTAATTATATTAATAGGAAAGCCGTGTTAAGTATATAAGGGTACAATTGTACCCATACCGCCTTTTAACGTTGTAAAATTTTTCCGCTGGACAAAGGCTAATGTCAAAAATGCAAAAAATAAACAATAAACAGATGACTCGAAAATGCCACCTG
Organism: Pollenia labialis; assembly: GCA_949318255.1. Taxonomy (NCBI): domain Eukaryota; kingdom Metazoa; phylum Arthropoda; class Insecta; order Diptera; family Polleniidae; genus Pollenia; species Pollenia labialis. The sequence continues at coordinate 26,015,087 of OX439142.1, read as the reverse complement.
TATGAATTCGCCTTGGTACAGACCAACATGACTGTCTGATTTATACAGACAACCAGGGTTGTTAGACTTTTTTCTTCAAAAATCGTCAAAAGTTTTAACAAAATTCGTCAAAGTCCTCACGAACATTTAACAAAATCGGCAACAATTAGACAATTTATTGCATTGATTGGTTCAAAAATATAAATTTTTAGCAAGAAATTCCATAACAAAAATTTATTTATTTCATTTATCCATATTCACAAAAAGATTAGGGTTTAGTTGCTTAAATTTAAATATAAAATATCATTTGCTATTAACTCGAGCTATCTTTAAATGATTAATTTTAAGCGCTATCGCTTTTGCAAATTGTTTTTACTGTTGAAGGTGCTAAACCAACAGTCTTTTTACCCGACTTGAAACGTTTTATTACGTCCATTTTAAGTTCCAAACTAAGTAAGTGGTGGTTCACACTCTTGAAGTTTTAGCCGTCAAGTCTTGAGTTTTTAAGGAGAGAGAGGAATAGAAATGGCATTCGCTTTTCCTTTCTCTCCCAAAAGTTTAAGACTTGACGGCTAAAACTTGAAGAGTTAGAACCAGCACTAATGCATTGTCTTCTCTTTACAACCATTTTTCTACACAACTTCTTATTAATAACTAACTTCTTACTTCCTAACACGCAACTTAGAATACTTAGAATAACTTACCTAACAGAATTAAATGGGAATTCGCCCTTTTTCACGAAAATAGAAAAATTCTTCACATTTGATTATGACTTCAAAAATGCAATCGTATGTAGAAATCGAAATCATAAAAACGCAAAGTGGTTTTAACCAATTTTTAAAAAGCGGACCAAATAGAACCGACGCAAATAAGGGCTCTAGTGTATATTTTTTGCAGCAACGATGGCACCTGGTTTGTGATGGGGGAAGAATTTTTTGTTTAGTTTCCAAAAATTTTTGTGTTTCGAAAAATTCATTTTTACGTTTTGGACTGTCCCCAATATAATTGTAAACATTTCTTGTAAGTGTTTTATTGATGCCAAAAAATCGTCATAACACTATTACTTTTAGTCAAAAAATCGTCATTTTACTCCAAAAAATCTTCAAAATTACGAACAATCGTCACATCTAACAGCCCTGCAGACGCCTGACATGTAATGCTAACTAACTACCTGTATACCCAACGTCTTGCTTCAATTTCACCATCAACATTTAATTTTTACTCGAAAATTGTAACACCAGATTAAGACAATGATTTTTAAGACATGATTTTAGCTGTTTTTAGGCGATCGGAATAGAGAAGCAAGCGGGGTAGAGAAAAAAAATCAAATTTTCTGTGTCCTTTTTTATATTTTCCTTTGCACACATTCGTATTATTGCTATGTTGCTCCCTTTTATTTTTTATTTCAATGTGGCATATCCCTTTACAATACGAAACATGGAGCGCATTTAAATTCTTTGTTTTTTTTACAAATAAGCAAGTCAAGACGAATTACAGATAACGGGAAAAATCAACCCTAAATTCAGGGCGAATTGACTAGAAGGTGGGGTCAAGTCAACATATGGAGTTTTTTTTTCGGTAGTCGACGAAGATTAATGTTATTTTAAACTTAAAAATTTAATAAATAAGAACAATTTGAAGAAAAAGCAATAATTTAAGTTTTTGGCGATGTGTGTAATACATAGAAATCTGGACCAGTATATAGACTTTTAAAAGTGATATAACGATGTCCATCGGTCCGTGTGGCTAGTTGTCTGTGAATGTTAACATTGTGCGCAAACTACATGTTGCAATCTTGTAGATAATTTTATCAAATTCGGTAAATGCACTTTTAAATTGTACTTAGGACGAACTCTTTGTAAATGGTGAGAAATATTTTACTGCAAATTAAATTCTTTTAGAATCGGTTCCCATTTGTCGAAAACTCCCATACATTAAAAGCTTAAAATTCCTTTTAAATGTTAATATTAATAAACAAATTAGCGAAACCAAAAAGAGAGTTTAACTTGCTCTAATTTTTAAGCCCTAATTGTCCCGTTTTAACAGTTAATATTATAAATATAATAGCACTGAAGTAAAATTCTTAATGAGTAAAATCGTTATTCGATATCTCTTAGTTCATGTAGTACCCAATTTCCTCACTTTTTTAAGAATGATTATATTTCTTATTCTTTTACACATCGGAAAAAGGCTGTTATATACCAACAATAATATTTATTCATGTGGCTAAATTATTAAAAAATTGTCCCTTCAACAAAAACTTTCAGTGTTTTATCAATAATAAAAATTGGGAATTAAGAACGACTAACAAAATCTTGTAAAGTTTGTATTTCCAAAAATTACTTTGATAAAAAACTAAATATTTTTTATTTATCTGGCTCAATAGTTATCTACGACTTTTATCAGGGTAGCTAAAAAATATTTTTGCTATATAAAAAAATTGTCATGACCAAAAATATTTGAATTTGTTTTATAATGATACTTGTTAATGCCCGAGGATCCTTTCGTACGGAAATCACTGCGTAGGAAATATGTTGTGGGTAAAACTATTTCTTTGTTTTTTGATTAAAATGCCTTCTTTCGTATGTCATAAGTTTTATAGAGAGCAACTTGTTATAAAAACTTTTATCTTTTTCCTTTTATATTTTTTAATCTCTTTTTAAGGAAAAAAATTATTTAATAGAAATAGAAAACAATATATTCCCACTACAACAATTTAAGTTTAGAACTGAGCACAATATGTCCCATCTCTGGTTAGAATAAAAACCAAAGTAAAAACGAAGTTTAACGAAGGAAGCCGACGGGAATGGTACTTTTGGATATAACATCAACATTCGACTCGGTATGGCAAAATGGCCTGATTTGTAAAATGATTCAATTAAATCTTCCAACGGCAATCATAAAAATCATCCATAGCTTTCTGGTAGGCAGAAAGTACAAAGTTTACATACAAAGGTAGAAACTGCTCATCGCAAATTGCTATACTTACATCATAAATCCTACATAATTAACAAAAAAAAATACTTCAATGAAAAGTCAATTGGGTATTAATTAAAAATTTAAAAATTTTCAGTAGAAGTAAAACAATTTTTAATGTTTTTATATTTATATTTTTGAAAAGCCTCTTACAGATTTTGGTATAAATGTTTTGTAGGCAATATTGTTAAGGTACGTTCAGACTGATGAAATATTTGGTAGCAAACATCAAATATTTCATTAACGAAGTCTGAACACAAAATATTTTTGTGTTTCAAATAAAATAATGGCTGATTTTGAGTTAACAAAAGTATTTGCCGGCAAACAAATATTTGTCCAATGTGAACATAGTGTGAAAAATCAAATATTTTATTATTTTTTGAGCAAATATTTATTTGATATTACAAACAAATTGTAAGAGCAAACAACGTCAAATAATTTTAGCCATGTTCCCGATAGAAGTAATTTTTCCTGTAAGTTTTCGGATTCTTTACAGTTTTAAAGATTTTTAATAATTATTAAACTTTGCTATCATGCCGCTATTAGCAAATTTCCGTTAATTTAGCAGTTTTTACCGAATTTGTGTCATTCCTTATACTTTTAGCGACTTTTAATCAATTTTATGGCGTGCTTGAAATGTTAAAATTGGTAGCGAATTTTCCCTATTTTTGCAACATTGTTTTTTCCCTAAATTAAAGTTATTAACCGATTTAGCGATTTTAAATAAATTTAAGGGTTTGTTTCCAAGTTTGCAATTTTTCGTGAATTTAAGCCATTCTCACAAATAAACAATGAGAACAAAACAGCTGATTAAATTAAATACACTTAAAGAAAAAAAGTTTAAATCACACGGACTAATTTTTAATAATCATTGGTTTGAAAATAAAACAACAATAAATATACCTATGGAATGTAAATGGATACTCTCGTTAGGAAAGAAGTTTGCATTACCAGTAACTAATAAGAATTTTTCTCCAATAAATATAATCGCGGATATAGAACAATGCATCCAAGACATGGACGAAAATGCAGACAAAGAAAAGGATATAGCAAGAACTAAGCTGGCAAATAGTATAACTGGTTTTAAAAGAAAAATTAAAAATACTCCCAGGGAAAAATGTATATCAACTGTTTTTGAAAAAACTGAAAAATTTTTAAAAAATTAGTAAATTTTTGTCGCCGTCAACGATATGTGTTACTGACGATGTCAACGTCTGCAATGTCACAGCGGCTTCGGGTGTATTGTTATGACAGTTATAACTTAACGACGTAATCTCTTGATAGTTTTCGACATGAGTTACAGACACAGTTTTTTCTCACTTTTCGAGAAACGATGGAATATTTTGTTTCACATCTTTTCGATGCGAGAAGTTTACAATAAAGTTACAGAACATGGGTACAGGAGCACTCTCTGTTTTATGTGCTCTCCTGCCAATCTGCGTCTTGTATCCGGTACTGCTTCTAATAAATGCCTATTATTTAAGATCTTCATATTAGTTTAAACAAACATTTGATGCATGCAATGATGCCAATTGAAAAAAACCTATTGATTGAAAAACGGCTAAAATTTTGTGATTTTAATGAAGAAGTCGTATTACAATAGCGATATATTGATGTATCGGTATTTTAAATATCGGCGATATATATCTATTATTTCTTTTTTAAATATCGATATTTTTTGCCCATTCCTATTTTACAACTGCATATTTAATGCGCATAAAACGCGTCTTTAAGAGCATATTTCTAGTTTCCCTGATAATAACGAAGACAATTGAACAAATCCGAAAATATTTGCTTAACCACACCCAGAGAAAACATGTTTAAATGTGGTCACCTCCAACGAAACTATTTTTAAAGAAAAACTTGAACATATTTTGTTTTATTAAAACATATTATTGTCACCGACAACCATATTATTGTTAAATTAGTCATTTATCAGGAAGCCACAACATATTATGGTTGCCTCCAAACATGTTATAGTTTCTAATAACTAAAATATGTTCAACACTTATAATAGCATGGTTGGTTAAATTGTTAATTTAAAAACATATTATTGTCATATTTAACTATAACATGGAGGACTAATTTAATCATAATATGGTTGTCGGTGACAAAAAATATGGTTTAATTAAACAAAATATGTTTAAATTTTCCCTTAAAAACAGTTTTGTTAGAGGTGACCACAACTAAACAATTTTTTTCTCTACGTGCACAACTTGTTAAACAAATAATTTATTTATAGTACGTACTACGTATGTATGTAACTCTAACAAGTGTTTAGTTGAGTTCGAAAATAATCATAACAACATTTTTCTATAAATACTGAATCCAATAGCAAAGATTTATAGTCCAATTTAAGAGTTTATCAAGTAACATTTGAAGCTGACTGAAAAAATAAGTTAGAAAAAAACAAAAGAAAATGAAAATTTTTAAAATTTATGGACTTATCTTGCTTTTGGCTTTGAGCCAACCTACCACTAGAGCCGGCGGAAGATACTCTATTTTATTAAAAAACCTCCGATTTTGAGGCTCACGATGTGTAAGAAATAAATGTGTATGTTAATTCGTTAAAAACACATCAAATGCAATTTTATACAGAAAATAAGTTTATCAAATTTAAAACTTTGTATGAAAAATAAATACATTTTTATGAAAAATAATTATCTACATATGTTGTTTTATTATTTTTTTTTAACATCCAAAACACTGAACCAAGGTCTATCCAATTGTTGTAGAGGTAAGCAGGCCTATTGGATAGGCCTTGCAGTGAACTGAAATTCGACTCAATGATTTTTCCATTTCGGGGAACGAATGCCAATGGAAACTGAAGAAAATTTGTATATATTTTTTTGAAAATTCGGCCTTGTGGGATGTGATGGCTTAATTCCATTGGGGTCTTATCCACTGTAACCAACACGTTTTAGATGGAGGCCTACTCCATTGTGGTATTAACCACTGGTTGACAAACAATGCGTTTACCAACAGTTGGGTGACAGCTTTGACTAAAGGTTCCGTACTAAGAATTTAAGACAAATCGTACAATGTTCTCGGAGCGCGCATAGAGTTCAAAGTTTAGATTTATGGAAATTTCACTGAACATTAATGTATTAAATATAACCTTACAATAACTAATCAAATCTTATCTTCATACTTTATTTAATGGTCCTTCCAGTGCCAGACAAAAAATGTTGTCATCACGGTTTCTGTTCAAATATTTACACAGAAAGAAAAACACTCGGGATAAATCAAGTTTTTTATGATTACTTTAAGTACGAGTCGTACTCAAAAATTAAAGTACGAATAAGGCTAAAACGAACTCAAAACAATACTAAATGGGATTACCTTTCAAAATCAATCCCGGAATTTCTTGATATAAGTATAAAATTCTGAAATCAAGTAAAAAAAAACGATTACACTTTCCGTTGGTAGTGCCACTCTGAGAGTAAAATTACAAAATGAGGGATTTAATCTCATAAAGCATATTAGTCTCATCTCTTTTATGTGTGTATTTTTCAAAGTTTTTTGTTGATTTACAACAACACAACACAAGTTTGAAAAAAACGATTTGCTTTTTGTGGTAGAAAAAACAGAACATCTTTAACCCTCCGGCCTACGCTTGTTTTGATTTTCTATACACATTGAAAAAAGGTCTGGCTAGACTCATGTGTACAACGAAGGGTTAAAAAGTAAATTTGAACTCTTGCTTCTCATTTAGTTTATTTTTTTGGTTAAATATGTACAGAAGACTTCTAAAATAAAAACCATATCGGACGTGATGTTGGTGTTTTATCATTCTGAAAGGCGAAATACGGGTAAGTAAATCAATCATAATAATTTTTTCATTCTAAATTCATTATTTTGTTTTTTTTTAAAGTACGAATTCGGGATAAAATCAACTTTATAATACTTGAATCAAACGCATTTTGAGATTGATCCAGTCTTAGTTTAACTTAAATCAATCTTTTTTTCCGATTATTTTAAATACGAATTCGGGATCGAATATGAATGAATAATTTAAGTATTTTGGGATTGAAATTCCGTACTTGAATCAATCTTTCTGTACTTAATTCAAGAAAATCCGTACTCACCGTACTATTAATACCGCTTAGGATTGATTTGAGTACGGGCGGATTGATTTTTCTTTTGAGTGTAGGTGTTTATCGCTCTTCTGATTGGGTGAGTGCTGCAGTGTATCTTCTCCTTAAGCGAGTGTGTTCGCCATGCTTGAAAATATTTCGAGGGAGACTTAATCCCCGAACAAAGTGAATGTTATATGTACGCAATTTTGCTCATTGGCCGTTATTCTACATTACTTTAACCATATTTCTAGTTGAAATATATGATCCTGTAAGTAACGAGATGTTTCAAAAGCTGGATCGTCCGAAAATGTTGAAGTTTAGGTGAAGTTGCTTGTTGGCTTGTCCGAAGTATAAATTAAGTAAAAAAAGCACGCCCAGGCTGCCGCCTTGTGGGACTCCAGCGCAAACTGTCTGGGGAGAAATTAAAAAATCGGTTTCTTTAATAAAAACATTACGACCGACTTAGTAGTTTTCTAATAGCTTGTGTGTGATTACTGGTAAGTTGAGCTTCAATTTATGTAATAAGCCTTCATGCTAGACTTGATAAAAAGCTTGCAAAACATCGATGAAGAGTGCTGATCCATATTTTCTCAATTATGACATTTAATATTCTATGAGTTTGTTGTTCTTTGTAGGTTCTGTTTTTTCTGCTAAAACTAATTTGGTGGTTTGGAATATAACTAACGGGTCCGCCATCTAACGTTTTTTTTCAACTAGTGCTTATTTCGTGAATGGTAACACTTACCTCATGTTGACAGATAATTAGTTGTATCCTTCCGCTGAACGAATATGGTTGTGTATACGCTTGAACAACGCTGGGAAATGTGCGTTTGCGCTTCGCTAAGTGGGCCTGCAATCGACTTACAGAAGATGCCGATTTTGCCAAAAAAATCATCTTTTCAGATGAAGCTCATTTCGATCTTGGCGGATATGTAAACAAGCAGAATTGTCGCATTTGGGGCACAGAAAACCCGTACGCATACATTGAAAAGCCGATGCACCCAAAACGAGTCACTGTTTGGTGCGGATTTTGGTCCAGAGGCATAATTGGGCCATTTTTCTTCGAAAATGCGATGTTGAACTAATTTTTGTTCACAAAAATTGAAGAGGAGGATATTGGCAACATTTGGTTTCAACAGGACGGCGCTACATGCTACACTCGATGTTTTTGCGCCCTGTTTTTGAAGATCGCATTATCAGCCGCAGAGCTTATGTAGTTTGGCCTATTATTTGCGGGGTGCCGTCAAAGATAAGTGTTACGCCGACAAGCCAGAAGCAATTGACGCTTTTAAAGGACAATATTCGTGAAGCCATTGGTGAAATACAGCTGCACACAATCGATAATGTGCTTAAAAATTGGACCGATCGTGTAGGCTACTGCATGGCCAGCCGAGGCAGCCATTTGAATGAAATTATGTTCCATTATTAACCGGAAGGATTGTACTTTCAAATAAAAAAAGAAATTTTCAAAAAAAAAAGTATTTGTTGGACCCGTTATTTTCATTACTAATCGATGTTAATTTTGACACTAATTGTTTCTCAAAAAGCTTTATTACATTTCATAATAAGCTAACTAATATAATAATATGACTCAAGGTTTGTGTGATCTTTTATTAGCTTTGGTGTAATAGTAACTAAGGTAACCTTACTTCTCAGTGCTTAACCCTAGTACTTATTCATACAGGTGTTGCCAGTATGTACCTCCTAGTAATGTTCCACCTAAACCGCTTAAGAATTTTTGCTGAAAATCCGGATTTAGGAAGATAGTGCAAATCTGCGACCTTTGACTCCTCAACTACTGTACTTGGTCAAGGCATTGAGGAGCTATGAGCCTCCAAAGTCGAAACCCCCAAGATCGTATACCCAGGTACAGGTGTACTAAGTGTGATTTTATTGCAAATTTCTGAATTGCCTACATAATCAAAAAACGTTTTTGTATTGGTAATGAAAATTTATTTTTTTTTCATTAATTATTTTTTTATGGAAATTTTATCAAATCTTATCCAAATACTTAATTTTATGTCCTGCCAGTGCAAGACAAAAATTTTCTTTATCGCGGGTTCAATTCACATATAAAAGTGCTTATAGCTCACCTTAATGGGTAAGTGCTGCAGTGTCTCTTCTCCTTAAGCGAGTGTGGCCGCTATCATTTAAAATATTTCGAGCTAGTGGGTTCGGATGCAATTCGAGCCTTTTTAAGTATTTTACTGCATATTTCGTTATCACAGTTTTAACTAATGGAACATTGAGATCCTTGTAAATATTTGAATTTTTAACATACCAAGGGGCAGCTGTGATTATTCGAAGAAGTTTATTTTGGCGCCTTTGAATTTGTTCAATATTAGAGGCCGAGGCAGTGCCCCAAAACTGAATACTATAGCAGCAGATTGGATTTAATATGGAGTTGTAAAGTAAAAGTTTGCAGTCGAGATTAAGGACAAGGTGAATGTTCATTGACCTTTATCATCCATTGCTTTAACCACAGTTCGAGTGTAAATATATGATCCTTTTAGTATCAAGATGCTTCTTGACTGTTTTCGTGCACGCTCAGAAAAGCTGTATTATCAGCAAAAGTTGAGGTTAGGGTGTAATTGTTTGTTGGCATATATGTATAAGGTAAATAAGTGGGCCCAGGATGCTTCCCTGAGGGACTCCAGCGTCATTTGGCTGTGGAGAGCTAAAATAATCACCTTCTTTAATAATACATTTTCTACCGTCCAAGTAGCTTTAAAACAGCTTGTGTGTGTTAACTGGTGAATTTTGCTTCAATTTATGTAGTAAGCCTTCATGACAGACTTTATCAAAAGCCTAAGAAACATCGATGAAGAGGGCGGAATAATATTTTCTTTCTTCACAAGCTTTCCTTATGGCGTTTACTATCCGATGGGTTTGTTCGATTGAGCTATGTTCTCTTCTGAAACCGAATTGATGGTTACGAATACATCTGTTTTAGGGTTTTTTCCCGGGATTTCCCGTCCCGGGAATTCCAGCGAATTTCAATTATTTTATTTCCCGTTTTCCCGGGATTTTTGTTGCGGGATCCCGGGAAATAAAAGTTTCTCATAGTTTCAGAAAAAAGCTATTTATACTTTGAAATTTAGTTTTCTATTCTCTAAAAATTAGCATGGTTGTCGATTAGATCAATAACAAGAAGTGAGTACGTTCGTAAATCAATGTCTACTGACGCAATAAATCCACCAAAAGCAGAATGTGCCGTGCAACAGTTGATAATTAATAAATTTAGTGAAGAGTTAATAAAGAAAAATTTTAATTGTCCATGCACAAGTCTTAAAAATAGCAGATATCCAAAAATATCGCTCCTTTATAACAGCAAAGTCAAATCTACAAAAAAGAAAATCGAGCTTGGCAAAATGCGATTAAAGTTTTCAAAATGTACCGATTTAAAGATATATTTTGCTATAACTTCGGTTCAGTTTGAGATAAAATACCGATTTTTTGTTACGAGAAAGTACGAAGGAACACTTTGCTTAATTAACTCAAAATTAAAAAAAAAAATTTGAGATATGACGATATGTTTATAAGGTGATAAACATGAATTTGTTTCATTTTGTGACAGCTTATATAACCGGGAAGTGCTGGGAAACCGAAATAAACAAAAACTATGGAAACTCGTATACGATACTAAATACAACATACAATTTTAAAAACACATTGTCCTAAAGATTACAGGTGGATCTTGTAAGAAGAAGTCCGTTTGATGCTATTTGCATCAACCTTGACATATATTTGACTGATATTGACGTTGTTTATAAAAAAGAAAAAATTACTTCGGATTGTGAATTAGAAATATGCAACAACTTTATACATTTGCACTTTAAACTATTTGTCCAATATCGGTAAAAAAGTGAACGAAATGTTTCGGAAACATGGTAATAAGTAAATAAAATAAGAAATATACTCTTTGCCGACTTTCTTAACGCATTGAGTGTGTCTTATGTGTTGTGAAAACAGCACATTAATGTTATTTCTTAAGCTTTTTAAAAATGTTAACATATTTATTTAAAATATATTATCTACATATTTTACTTTTTTATCTCATAACTTGAGTACCACAATTTTTGTTTGATTTTATTATTGTTTTATAAATTAAATTGTTATGTTTATGTTATCTTTTTATCTTGTATCTAGAGCGTAATGATACGAAATTTACATATAAAATCGTAAGGTAATAATAATTCAAGTTCCCCTTTCAACCTTTAATTAATTTTTGTTGTATTTAGGCATTTCTTTTACTTACTTTGTAAACAAGTTCGCTTACGCTTTTTTTAAAAAAAGTTTTAATTTAAAACAAATTTACTTTGTATTATTTATATGGAGCGGGATCCCGGGAAATTTAAAAAAAATTCCCGTTTTCCCGGGAATCGAAAAACTCCGGGAAAAAAAACTCTAATCTGTTTTTTTATTTTGACACTAATTGCTTTGATATATTAGAAAGTAAGCTTATAGGCCTAGATGACTCAACTTTTGTGCGATCCTTTCCTGGTTTAGGTATCATGGTTACTAAGGAAACCTTCCATTTTTGAGGATAGTATTCCAGGCGTAAAAAAACATTAAAAATTAAAAGAATAACTTTCTTTGCTATTGTAGTGTACCCTAATACATTTTACTAAAAGAAGATGGGTCACCCTAATAAATAACCCAAAACAACTTGACACCACACATGCATACAATAAAAATTACAAACTTTGGGCTGACTGCCCAAAATAAATTAGATTTGGAATTATTAAGCTACAGCGGCAACAACTTGCCTTAGTTTTACTTTCTAAATCTCGATCAAATAGTTCGGCAGTTCTTTTGAACGCCTTAACAACCAGCTGAAACCCTGACAGCTATTTAAAATAACCAAGGGCTATAGGAAACAAATTACATACATTACATACATTACACTATGCTGGCTAGTTCCAAAAGCATTTTGTTGCTGATCTTATCAAAACCAGGGGCTTTCTTGGGGGTTAAATCACAAACAGCCTTTTCGATATCTCTTATCTCAAATCTTATGGGAAAAGCTGCTCTAGCAGCAACAGGTGGTAACTCGACCGCAATATCGTTAGATATATTTGGTGTAAATACGTTTTTCAAGTGACTCACAAACAGATTTCCTTTATCAATATCGTTTCTTGCCCAACTACCATTCAAGTTTCTTAATGGTGGCTTTGATATGGTCTTTTTAGATTTCTAGCTGCACGCCATAATGAGAAGTCTGATTGTGGAGTTGCATCAAGTTCCTTAAGATTTTTTTCCAGACTAGCCGTTTTCTGAGTCTGCAGTTACTTTCTTAGCCTTTATGTGCACTCTTTTAATAAATTCTTAAGTTGCGGGGATCTATGCAATTGCCACTCTCTTCGAACTCTTCTTTTTTCAGACAGGAGACGCTCGACATCTGTGGAATATATTTCCATATTTTTTTGTTTTTTTGGTGGCAGTACTGGAATGTTGAACAGCTAGTTTCAGAAAACTGTCAAAATTAACAATAGAGCGATCTACATTCTCCGGTGTACTAACCGGAATATTTTCTGTCCAATGGGACTGAGATATTTTTTTTATTTTAACAAATTAATTTGTGTAGCTGCCGTCGCTAAGTCCTTACTGGAGTTCATTATAGTAACAATTGTAGGTGTATGGTCGGAATATAATTCTAAAGAAGCTTTAACATGAATCGTTTCTGTGGGGATGTTTTTAACAACGCCAAAATAAATAACATCTGCCATTTTTTGCTAATCAGTAGACCAATATGTTGGTTGTAAATCCATTTTAGAAATTGTGTTTAATAAAACACGATCCTCGTGACCCCCAGAAGGTATGTTTAGCGTTATAAACGCCAGCGGCTAGGAAACAGGGTCCAAATGATTTAAAATATTGGTTTTCTGATATTGAAAATCTCGGTGGGGAGTACAACGATGAAATTCCTATGTTTCGATTAAGCTCTTCAACACAAATGTTTGTTGCTGGCATATAATCCTCACAATGATCACACATTCAATAGTGTTTGACTCGGGTTTTTATTAAAATGGCCAAACCTCCACAAGCTCTATCTCGATGGTCCTTGGTATCATAAAGTATGTAAGCATTGATTTTAAACGTATTTCAGAAACCATCATGACATCAATTTGTTTACTTTTAAGAAAATATTCTTATTAATTTTTAAGCAGTCATCGCTTGTCAAATTAGAAACTGGAGTTTCATCATTACTTGACCTTGCATTGGCACATGATTTGATTTTAGGACGTCAGCGTAAGAAGATCTGTTATAACTAGTCTGCAGTACCTAAATGTAATTAGTGGTTACTTGATTTGTTACCTGCATTTGAGAGGGATTAGTTTTCACCATCACAGTTGTAAAATTTTTTTTAGGTTGGGGTCGGTTTAAGACTTTTCGCAAAGAACTGTACCGTGTAGTTCACCACATACTACGCAAACAGGGGGTAAGTAGCATTATGCCTTGGTATGACCAAATTCTTGGCAGATTAAACACTGAACGGGTCCAATTCGTTTGTGCGGCTCCTCTACCGTGATTTTTCTGTAAAGGATATAATTCAATCTGTAAATAGCTTAACGTCGCCGGGCTCTTACTCCACTCGAAAAAGTGGTTGGGGATTTTCCCCCTTTTTTTAATATTTACCACATGTTTTATTTTGAAGACTTTTTCTTTCAAGAAAGTTTTAATTTCTTCAGGGTCCACACATGATTCAATTCTAGGGTATTCATTTAACCGGTTAACCGCTCGATTAATTAACCGAGGTTTTGGTTTAATCGGTTAATAATCGGTTAATTTTGTTATTGATCGGTTAGCCGATTAATAAAGTTTTGTTAAAAATTAAGTAATTTCAATTAATAAAAATGCAAAAATTATTTATTATTTCGAGTTTATTAGCAAACAACAAACAAAAAGATAACCAACGAAACAATTCTTGGACTTAAACGAGAAAAAAAAGTTTTTTTACTTATCGAAGATGTTGGAGAAATCGAAAGCATCCCATAATACAGAATATCTTATATCCCAGTCATTTTCCATGATTTCTCTAAACATATAAAATCTTCCATTTTGCCATTATAGTTCGGTTTAAATTTTTTAAAATTGTTAACACTTATAATTGTTTCGAAAAATTTTGTTAAAAGATTGCCTGTGTTCCTAGCGAGAGTTTCTGCTGTGTTGGGTCATCATTTGACCCGTCCTGGCAAAGCTCGGCACAGAACATTCTGCCCAAAAATTTATTTCCGAATTCCTTAGTTTCTGTACTGTACATATTTTCAGAATTTATTGCTAAAAGGAAATATATTGTATACAAAAATATTTTCTAAACACATAAATTTTGTTTGTGAGACGAAACAAATAGTTAAAAACATAAAAACTATGATAAAATACTAATGGCCGTTTTCTCATTACACGATTAACTTTTTCCCCAACGAAAAACTGCACATTAAAGAAATTTGATTTTCTCAATGTCTGATTTGCTTCTATTCTGTCGCAAAGCTAACCAGCACTCATCCATGGCCCAATTAGTAGGTCTGCGCGCAACTACAACAATCCAACAATAGAAAAAACAACACGCATTTTGTTTGTGTAAAAAATGATAAAGATGTCAAGAGCAAAAGCAATTGTTTGTGTAAAAAATGGTAGAAATGTCAAAAACAATTGCACGTAAAAAATACAACTCTGCATAAAATCAGCTGGCGTTTCAAGCAGACCTACTAATTGGACCATGCACTCATCTGTCGATTATTTATTTTCCTTTTATTTGCCGTACATATAAATTCAATCAGCTGACTCCCAACTTTTACATGTATTTTGAGAGGTGTTGCCAACTTAAAACCATGTTTTTGGCGGTATATAGAGAAACCCAAAATTGTTAACAGACAGTTTATCGGTCTAATAAATTTATGTTGACATTAAGTAACAGGCAGTTTGACGGTACATTGAGAAAATGGCCATAATTATTTTAAATGATTTTGTTATTCGTGCTTAATTCCCAATTTTTATTATTTGATAAAAACACTGAAATTAATTGTTGATAGGATACGCTATTTATCAAATAATAAAAATTGGGAGTTTTGCTCCCTAAGATATATCGGGGGAGGCTTGAGGCCGAAGCAGCTGAAGAGGTAGCGCTGCGTCCCCGTTTGAGAACTTATATAAGATTTCACTATCGATATTACTATCGACTGAATCTTTGTACTTGAGTAGGAAAACTTTAAGCTCTTGCATTGCTTGTCTAATCTTATGTCAAAATTTTGTTTATGTTTACAAAAAGTCCACGTTTTTTTGCTGTGATTATTGTATTTTATTAAAGTTCTTGATAATTTTAAATTAAAATAAATAATAAAAAATTGGCTAAAAATTTATTTATTTCATCCCGTTCAGCGGCACGCTTAGATTTTTATTTAAAGTATTTTTTGACGTAAAGCTGGGATATAATTTCTATTTTTGTTGTAATGTTGTATATGTTGCCATATTCCACCATGGATGCACCGGAAGGTTCTCGAAAAACGATTTTAATTTCATTGTTGTTGGCAACGATACGTTCCCAGAATAAATTTGCATTGGCATTGCAGCGACTTTGTTAGATGGTGGTCGCACAGCACATTCTGCTTTGAAATTCGATGGTTTTCTTCCGCAACCACGTAACTCGATTTTTTCCGATTTTTTGTTTTAACCGGAAAAGTAATCATTAAATACCGCCTTACAATTTTACAAAGTAATAAGGAAAACTGTTTGGCGGTTTATTTTTTATTCGACATTATGTAAACTCGTATCTCAACGGTTGAAAATATGTCATGCACAACCTCGTATCTTAAATTAAAATTTGTCGCACAGTGATGCCTGCTCAAAATCTGTCTTGGACCCTTGTTCATGATATCAGAAGTTGGTGATTTTATAGTAGCATATTTCCAAAATCGTTTGTATCACTGATATAACAAAAAAAATTGCACGTTACAACACGGCTTTTTGCTTTATTCCAAGGCGAATTCATGTAAAATTAATTCGCCTTGCTTTATTCATTGCACATAGAGACTGTGCAGTCAGTTATTTTTTCATACTCATTAATTGATGTTATATTTTATTTTCAACAAATAAAAGTATTTTGGTAGGTAGCTCGTGGTAATTCTAACCTAAAATTCTGATGTCCACTACAATTTTCTACACGTATTTTTCAGAAAAGCCTATAGTAAAAAACAACACAATATAAAAGATAAAAAATGAATTTTGAAAATATCGATCGTAATAATTTGAACGACAATAAATATGACCAAGCAAATATAGTACTTGATGACAGATCTGGTATTTTAATTCCTTTTCAATGTACTCCAGTTGATGACTTAGAAGAAGAATTTGAGTCCAGTTTTTTTACAAAAATGCATTTAGATGAAACTACGGGAATATTTTTTGAAGACTTAAATAAATCAGATTCATCTCTTGCACCTTCAGGTTCTTCAGTGCTGAATGAAATTGAAAATGAAGCAAATTCTGTTAATCCATCCTGTTCATTCAAAACAACACTGGATGAACATTCAGGGATCGTGTCGATAAAAAGAAGCCGTAAGAATTGTGGCGACAGTAATGATTGGGAGCGCAATCAAATAAAAAAAGCTCGTGAAAAAGGCAAGTCTTATTACAGCTTAAGTCGAAAAAAAGGAGATAACTGTTCACTTGTTTTGAGAAATGAACGAAAAATTAAGTCAAGATGTACGTCAAAAAAATGTACAGCAAGTAAAATCAAAAAGTGCAATGAAATTCTTGAAAAGGAGAGGAAAAAAATATTTAATTCATTTTGGAATGATTTAAATTGGGTCCAAAAACAGTCTTATGTGATTTCTCTTATTAGCAAAGAAGTTATTCCTCGAAGAGATAAAAGCATTACATCGCGACGAAATTTTACTTTTAAATATTACCTAATCGTTAATTGCAAGCGATTTTTAGTATGCAAAAAAATGTTCCTAAATACTTTAGGTTTAGGTGAATCTCAAGTCTTGCACTGGGTTAAAGAAAGTAACGACAATTGTTTACCTAATAAAACTCAATCAAAAAATACAAAAAACTCAAAAATAAAAAACGTAAAACAAACAAATGTAGAAGACTTTTTTAACAGATTACCCAAAATAGAGTCACACTACTGTCGCAAATTCACTAAAAAACTTTATATAGATAACTTTTATAAATCTGCAAAAGATGTTTATCGTGATTATTTAAAATATATGGACGAACGTAAAATTACAGCTAATGAAAGAGCTAGTTATGGGTTGTTTGTAAAAAAAATGCAAAATATGAATATAGCAATTTTCCAACCTCGCAAAGATTTTTGTGATGTTTGTTTCGCATTTAAAAATAAAAATATATCTGCAGACGAGTATAACAATCATGTAAAGGAAAAAAATCGTGCTAGAGACGAAAAAGATACTGATAAAATAAAGGCTATTGCTGGAGAAATAAAAGCTTTCACGGTAGATGTTCAAGCTGTGCAGATGATACCATATTTACCCGCAAGTGCTCTTTATTTTAAGCAAAAATTAAAGTGTCATCAGTTTACAGTATACAACTTAGCTAATGGGGATGTAGTATGCTATGTCTGGCACGAGGGTCAAGGCGGAATGGATGGAAACGTTTTTGCATCCTGTCTGATTGATTTCTTAGAAACTGAAGTTGACCTAACCACACCAATTGTATTTTACAGTGATGGCTGCAGTGCTCAGAACCGAAATGTAACTATAGCTAACTCTTTGTTTCAATTCGCAGCTAAAAACAAGGTTACGCTCTTTCAAAAATATTTAGTTAAAGGTCACACCCAAATGGAGTGTGATTCAGTTCATTCTGTTATCGAAAGGCGTAAGAAAAACCGAGAATTATACGTACCTTGTAACTTCGTTAAATTGATTGAAGAATCGAGACAAAAAAACCCATACAAGGTTAAATATCTTGATTATAAATTTTTTAAAAACTATTCTGAGTTGAAACTTTAAATCAATTCGGCCTGGAAATAAAGCTGGATCCCCTACTGTATTACAAATAAGAGGATTAAAATATTGCAACGATACGATAATGTTTAAACTATCTTTCGATAACGAATGGCTAGTTCTTCCTCAACGTTTAAACAGAAAATATTCTATCGACTCCGAAATTAAGGACTTATATTCAGAAGAAATTCCTTTATCTAGTCAAAAGTATAACGATTTGCAATCTCTTAAAACATTAATACCGAAGGATTACCACACTTTTTATCATAGTTTAAAATACAAGAATGAGAAATAAGCAACCAATATTTTATAAAAATAAAAATAATAATAGTAATACTGATGTAAAAAAATCATTAAAATTTAGTTCCCAAAAGAAATTTGAAAAGTTTTGTTTTGTTATAATTAAAAAAATTTTGTTATAATTAAAAAAATTAATTAAAAATAATTAATGGACTTAATAATATATTCTAGGAATAAAATTATTTAAAAAAAATCATTTGTGTGACTTTAATTGATAATAACGCAATCTCGTATGTCATGTTTTCTAGCAATTTTGCAGTGCAGAAAACTCGTATCTCAAAAAAGGGATAATATTTTATCCTGAATTAACTCTAACATAATTGTTACCTTAAATATTTATCGGAATTTTTCCTAATTCTTGGATTGTAAAAGAATATATAGCAAAAAGTTTCAAATTTTTGGTAAAAAAAAGTATTTTGTCTCTCCTGAAAATTAGTTGTTTTTGAGTTACGAGGTTGCGGAAGAAAACCATCGAATTGCCATTGAATTACCAAGTTAATGAAACTCCCACATGTAACGTTTCAAAAACATCTGGAACGTTTGTGTAATGGCACAAGACTTGCTATTAAAAGGTTGATGGCTTATGTAATTGAAGCTACTATTGTAACTGGAAAATTCAAAGGCGAACATGTATTCATTCCACGCATCCCAATGATTCCGTCTGATCTGCTATTTAAATTCAAACGACTTTGGCTTCCTTCGGCTTGCGTTTGCGGTTACTATTTATAAGGCGCAAGGCCAATTAGGGATGGGCAAGTTGAAAAAATATATCGATATATATCGAATCGATATTTTTTTAGAGTATCGATATTTGTTATTTCAAAAATATCGATATATCGAACGTATTTTGCTGAAACTATTACCAAATTAAAAAATTCGCTATACCTTTGTACAAATTAATTATATGTAATTACATTGTTACTTTTTATTGTTTCATTTTATTTAAAAAAATTAATAAAAACAAAAAAATTTAATCAAAACAAAAAATTCAATTATAACAAAAGGGAAGAATACAAAAAAAACATAAGAAAAAAAAAATAAATTACGAAAAATTTAAATGGAAGTAAATAAGTCATGGAAGTACCAACTTTCCTTAAAATTTGAATTGCACCCCAAAAGTACCAACTGGTTTTAGTCAAACAAGTAATCATCAGATATGGACATCGGGAGCACTCTCTGTTTTATGTGCACTCCAGACCATCTGCTTCTTGTATCTGGCACTGCTTCCTATAAATGCCAATTATTTTAGATCTTCATATTTGTTTAAAAAAAAACATATGCTGCATGCAATGATTTCAATTCTTAAAAAACATATTGTTTGAAAAACGGCTAAAATTTTGAGTTCTTAATGAAGACTGACTTTAAAAAATATCGAATTCGATAGTCGTATTTCAATATCGATACATCGATATATCGGAATTTAAAATATCGGCGATATATATCGATTGCATTTTTTTTAAATTTCGATTTTTTGATATATCGATATTTTTTGCCCATTCCTAAGGCCAATCATAAGGAATTTGTGGAGTGAGTTTAGAGTATCCAGTTTTCTCACATGGACAGTTGTATGTTGCCTGTTCACGCGTTGGCATACCATCGGTTTTGTATATTTACACCGAAAATGGAAAAACAAGAAATGTTGTGTACCACAGAGCATTACAATTAAAACAATTTATCACTGATTTAAATGAATTCGAATTGATTCCTTATTTTCTTTTTTGCACTACGAAGTGTGCAGACGGTTCGCTAGTTTTACTTAAAAATCGTTTACAAAGAAGTTGTTATAAGTGAAGTTTCCAACAACTTTTGTCAGTTTCTCTTAATCTCTTATTTACCAAAATTAAACAAGCATTGCAGCATTGATGCAAATTTCTTCTTTAGAACTATTTTTTCTTAAGCCTGGTACTCTGTTCAACATTTCACGTAACAGTGCAGCCACACGATCAAGATTTTCTTGATAGCCTTTTACATATACTGTTTGTCAAAATTTCCAAAAATTTCAAGTTGTGACGTAGGCTGCATTAAATTTTTTAGCAATTTACTTTCAATAAGTGATCAAGAAAACAAATTATAAAGGCAAACGAAAATTATGCTCACTTACCTTGAAATCAGCTGTTTTCTTGAACGTAAATTGAAACACTCACTGTAAAGAGAATTTTAAAGGCAAGTTCGTATCAATTTTTATAAGTATGAGTGTATTGGTAAAAAAGTGTGAGTGTATTAAAACTTGATAGGCAAAACTTGATCGTGTAACCCTCAAGTAAAATGCTTTCAAAACTCATATGAAAAAGGCTTGTGCGGAAATAATGCTATCAAAAATTGTTGATACAGTTGTACTCTGTTCATTTTGTGAAAAAGTTCCGAAATTTGTCTGGCAACATTGTTTTACAACTGCGAAATAATGTAAGCTGCACTTATTTCACGTGGAATTTTAAGCAAAAGCAAATAAGGATGAACTGATTATTAAATTAAAGCGTACTAGGCTGTTTAAAATTGTGAAAAATGTTGAGCAACATTGATTATTTCACACGAAAACTTTGACATGTATCAATGTTACCTATCTTGCGAGTTTGTACAATTTTACGTTTTTATTCCACTAAAGTATACGACATTGTTTTGCGTATGTAAATAAATCCTACATGTATTTTACTAAAAATATTTTTTGAATTCAAAATTAATTAAAAAAAAGAAAGCAAATATGGATAAAAAAAAAACTGTTACCGGTTGTGTTATTTTAAATTTTTATTTATTTTTTTAACAATCAGTTCATACACTTTTGCTTTTGCTTAAATGTCCACGTGAAATAAATGCATCTAACATTGTTTTGTATTGATTAGTTATTTAGTATTTGTTAGTTATTTTATTAGTTTAAATAGTTATTGTATTAGTTGTGCAGAGTTCTAGTGTAAAAATCAATGTTCAGATGTTACTTCAACCCCACTGTAAATACTAGAATGTTCGTTATTAAGTTACATTTATTGTAACACCTAAAAGTATGCCTTAGTTTATGATGCATAAAAAATTAATTAATTTAGCGATATAGATAAAAATTTTCTAGAGCCATCTAGACGTGACTGGTATCATCTACACGCCTGGGCGAATGGCATAGTTTCATTCTAAGTTCAGACTTTGTTAATAACATATCACGCGGAGAAAATTACTACCCGTCTCCACCATCCATCAACTTGGTAAGAACAGCATGTCGCACATGAATTCTACTCGTGTAGACTGTTCATGTTCATGTTTCGTCCATGTGCTGCCATCGTTGTCTAAACATATGTCTGACTAACCATGTTCGCCATGATATTCGCCTTAAAATGTCATTTTCTGTTTGACAGTTTCATTCTCATCAAAAAAAAAAAAAAAAAAATACAGACGCCAAGAAGTTGATGCTTTTTTGAAAATACTGAATCAATTTAATAAAACCAAAGTAAAAATTCATATAAAGTTTTACTTATAATATTTTCAAAGGTTTATAGAAACTAAATTTATATACATACGTTTAATTACTTATTACATATGTATGAATAATTGTTATACAAAATACATATGTATGTATGTTAATTAATTTGTATATTCATTTCAATAAATATTTTGTTATACATATTTTAGATTTCTATTCAAGGCTTTATTGTACTATTAAAATATTTGTCTCAACAAAACTTTACAAATTTTCGACATTGTAATTACAAATAATATTTATGTATATACATTAGGGTGGGTCAATTTTATTTGTAAGTAGGCGTAAAGCAAAAACGTAATCTACAATAAATTCTAAGAACACTAGACTAAGAAAGTATGGGTCTAAAATCAAAACCTAGCTCCCGCCGAGAGACATACATTTAAATTTTTAGGCAAAAAATAATTTTTTCCCTTCAACATTCATTTTTAACTTCGAAAGTGTTACTTGTATAGGAAAACAATATATGAACAGATTAAGGGAATTGTAATTCTTAATTTTTTTAAATTTATTTCAACTAAATTGGGCTAGTGGTTGTCGAGCTATGTCAAACAACAGGGCCTAAAACGTGATAAATTCCCCTATACGATAGTACTAACTTCAAATCGATACTAACTTCAAATCGCAGGTAAGAAGACAAAACGAATGATGCAGAAATTCTTCTTTTTGGGTCTAATTTCACATACAGTTCACAGAATTGAGTTGGCAAATCATGTGTTGTACTGTGTAACGTATCACGCGGAGAAAATTATAAACATAGAAGTGAGTTGTGAATAAAAGCTGTAAATTACGCTTGTTAAAGTGACTGGTAATTTCTCTTAGGTGTAATTCAGGTGTAATTTGAAATTCTTACTTAAGATTCCCAAATAAAATCATGATTTGATTTCAGTGATTACATTTATTTCTTTTTAAATACTGGTGCTGAAAAATGCACAGTCTTCTGAATCAAAGTCTCGGTTTTTTTTAAGAAAAGACTTCAATCACAAAATATATATTTTATAAAGTTTGGCAGTGAATGTCGGAAGGTGGACCCTTAGATTAGGATAAAGATGACTATCATAGTGATTTAAAACCCGAACTTTATTGAAAAAAGTTATGCAAACTAAAAACTAGCCTGGGGGAAGATGTTTCCAATATTGCAACATACAATTCATTTTATTTTTATCTTGCAACTTTTTAATGTTTATTTTGAAGAATATTTTACGCCCTTTACAGTTGTAAAACTGAATTAGGAAAGGTTCAGTTGTAGAAATCTCTGCAGTCATTTTGTTTACTAAATAAGTTATAAAGGGTATTTTCTAAGACCTTGAAACTTGAAATAGTATACAACACAAAAAAAAATTAATTTTAATCACAGATTGAAATACGGTTTTACCATTTGAAACTAATTTAAAACAAATAGGCACCGCGCCTGTCCTTGACCAAAAGGATTGCAGACGTCCAATTTTGTTTCTTTTTTTCGAGTATTGCTGGCTGCATGTCACGAATAAAATGAGCAACGTTGACCTCTAATACGCCAATTGTTGCTGGCTTATCGAGGGGAAAAGAAGTGGAATTTTTTTTTCCTCCACTCCTAAAAGTGTACAACTAGTGGGTTGAGAAAACAAAACAAAAAAAAAAAAATTTTTATTTACACTGCCACATGCATAATAGGGATTCAAAAATTTCATTAACAAGGTTTCCTTTAACTGTGATAAATTCCCATTTCACTGGGACCGCTTCTGACATCAGACATGGAGTAGTAAAAATGCAAAATTTTTTGGATCAATTTTATTTATTTTTAATTGAGCTTTTTTTATGCATCATACATCAACGTTAGTAAAAGTTGATATGATGCGTGTGTATGTGGTTTTTTTTATTAATTTATTAATATTGTTATTCTTATTTTTTTGGCACACTATTTTAAAGTAAAACGTTTAAAAGTTACTCAAAATATGTTTGTTTGTATTTATATTTGCTAATAAATCTTCAACTACTAGTTTCACAAATACAATATATTTTTAAATTCAATAATTTATTAGTTTTTCATTACAATCACTCTGTAATAAGTTTGTTTGTATGTTTATTTAAAAATGCTTTTGTTTCTTTTTTCCTAGTTTTTTTTTTCATTATTTTTGTTATTATAAATTTCCTTTTCAGGTTTCTTTTTAAATATTTTAGTCATAATCATTAAATAACATGAATATTAAATTTCAATAACCGCCAATTTCACCAAGCTCAGTTAAAACTAAATATTACTTTAACTTCCAGTTAACAATATGTTTTTGCCACTTATAACTGAACGTTATTTTAACTGAACTTGGTGAAATTGGTCGTACGTGGAACCAGGGATGATAAATTACATTTTCGAAATTGTACTAAATTCAGTAAAAAATTGTACTTTTTTGGAACTAATTGTACTTAAACCCAAAAAAGTATTTTTTACTAGTTTTATTATTGAATCACAAATAATATACGTACATTAGAGCGACTCACCAAAAAAAATGCTCGATGTACCCCCCTAAAAATGAACCCTGGACTTTTTTAAGATACCATTTTAAATTTTTAGGCTCCAGCTTTGACCTCTCGTGAGCTGGACCATTTTGAAAAAGGGTCTATTTTTGCATGTTTTGTTTATTTGAGAATCTGTTTCCTTACCAACATATACAAATTGGGTATCATACGAAATGTTTTTTTAAGGCGCGTCCAACTATATATACAATTTGTCCAAGGACGATCATCCATGTCCTTTTTTTAAGGATTTTCTGTAAAAAAAAACGGTTTTTGAATTTTTTGTTCGGGGTTGTTTGTAATAAAAATGCCAAATTAACATATTTTAATCTTTAGTCGATTTAATTAAATACGTGTTTCCGCTTTTTTGAAAATTCGAGCTAGTTCGCGTTTTGACAAAAATGCAATGGGGTGGCAACCCTTCGTTTTAAATAGAGCAATATGGGTATCAAATTTGAGCCGAACTCAAATGATTTTCAGGAGGGGAATTTATATTGCAGCCATGGTAAGTTATGAACGCAAATTCTGCAGAGTGGTATCTGGGATTAAAAACCCTAAATTTCAATACAGCAGTGAAATAAGTTTTAGCGTTTACAGTGAATTTCAGAAGGCTGCTAAATATGGAATCAAAGGTAAATTATGGACCGTGTATCACAAAATTGCATGGCATTTTTTCTGGTCATATGAAACTAAGTTGGAAGAAATGTTACCACAATAAATATATCTGCTAAGGTTTTAGGCGTATTTAATTCATTTACCAGAGTAGGCTTTATATGGCGCCTATACTTAATTATGGACCAATCATCACGAAATTTATTAGTGTGATTTCTAGTCCTATAAAACTGTGAAGTATTAAATTTAATTCTGATAGCAGTACTAATTACGGTTTTAGGTGTGATAAATTGTTTTTAGGGAGGAAGGTTTATATGGGGCCTGAGGTAAATCATAGACCGATCTTGCCGAAATTGCACAGTGTCAATTCTGTGACGTGCCAAATTTTGTAATGATAGCATTATTAATTGCGGTTTTAGGCGTACTAAACCGTTTTCCGGCAGTAGGATTTATATGGGGCCTAGGGTAAATTATGGACGGATCTGTACCAAATTTTACGAATAAAATGAATTTTTGCAAAATCTTATTTCATTCCGTGCATTGTTCCACCATTAATGTTAGTTTTTGTAACAAAATAATTAATTTTTTAGGTGCTGGTTCCACATTTTGATTCATAGATCGGATCCTACTGAACCGATTTTGCTGGATTTCAATCCCAAACTGCTTAGGATAACTACAAGCAATTTGACACCAAGTTTGTTTATTTCTTTTGAGTTTTTCGAAAGTGAGCGTGTTTTCAACAGACGGACTTGGCTAAATCGACTTAGAATTGCTCAAGGAGCCATATTATATATACTTTATGGGGTCTGAGATGAATTATAAAAAAGTTTCACATGGAATGACAAACTAAGTATACCTTCTTCACAACTAATTTTGGTGGAGGGTATAAAAAAAACCTTTTTCATTTGAAACATTATTTTAAATTAAAATTTACATTATTTTATTTGAAATTGAATTATACGCTTCACCCAAGGTGAAAGTTTGTAACTCCGTTTGTAATTTCTACATAATTGATCTTAGACCTATAAAGTGTATATATTCTGGGTCCTTACGAGGAGCAAAATTGATTCAACGATGTCCGTCTGTCCGTTGAAATTGGATTTCCGAAGACCCCAGATAGGTTGGGGCCTTGGTAGTTATATTTTTATGTCACATGTAGTCCGGAATTGTTTGCTAGTTAAATTCAGCCTGATCCGTCCCTAAATGGCTGAGATATAAACAAAAACCACGACAAAAAAACACCATTGTTGTTGTTATTTTTTTATTTATTTTTATGTAGACCAAGAGCCAAAGTTTCCCAATTAGGTACAATCATCTTGGTTAAAAAAACAAAATAACCGACAAAATATGGGCGGTATTGTACTAGTGGGCGTGACTCTTTCCATACAAAGCGAAGTTGCGTCTTTTTAAAATTTATGTGATTTCAAACTTGCGTCGTTTTTGTTAAACTTTGCGTTGCATGGCTTCGAAGTTGCGTCGCTAGTGCTTCGATTTGCGTCGTTAATATAAAAATGTTTGTACAAAGCTTAAACAGAAAAAGAGGCTTTGCCGTTGAAGTCTAATGCAAATATGTATGTGAAGGCTGTCTGCTGATTGCATTTGCTGCTGATTTCATTTGCTTAAGTAAAGTTAAATTAAAATATTTTGCAGCAACGAGTCAAAAAAGCACAAAAGCTTAGAACAAAAACTGGGCATTTTGACGCGTTCGAAATCAGGGGAAAGGGCTGTTGATAATGAAAGAAGCCTTGATCTAGCCTAGTGTTTTTCATACGGGATTTCCCGGGACAAAAATCCCGGGATCCCGATCCATTTTCCGGAAAAAAATCCGTAGAAATTTGTGCGGGAATTCCCGGGATTTTTTTTTATTTAATGTTGGCAACTTTACTGCTGATATGTACATAAGTTGTGCTTCTAATCTTAAGGAAATACACTAAATAAATATTTTTCAATTTAACATAATGAAACACTACAGTTTCTGACTCAAGACATTTTTGCCAAACGCCAAAGAAATATCTATTCATATCTGATAATGTTAAATGCTTTGAAATTTTGAAAGAAGAAGAGTTAAAATGTACAGAATATTTAATTTGCTTAATGGCCCAGATCTGTAGAAAAGAAACGTGTTTAATCATTGAAATCTTCTTGATAAAAATTAGAAATAGGCTTTCAAACGATTCTGCTTATTCTGGACTATTTTACCAGAAATATTTTGTAATTATTTGTTTGAAAAATTTTACATTTTTGGTTCTATATAAATGCTGTTGGCCTTGAGAAGAATAAAAAACTTTAAAGGTGGGAATTCTCTGCGGTTATAGTTTTTTATGTTTTAATTCCTAAACACTCCTTATGTCACAGATCGGAAGTTTTTATTACTTCAAATGTTATTGCACATTGAAAAAAGATAAACAAAAAGTAATTTTGCTATAACTTCCTTAAAAATCCTACAAAATTAATGAAATTATGTACTTTTGAACATGAAGATTTTAAGGTGATATTAAGCACTTTTTGCCACAGAAATAAAAAAGTTTAATGTATTTAAAAACTTATTTAATTGATCTCAGCAAATATTATTGGTTCAAAAAAATAAAATTAAATAATAATTGTAATTTTTAGTTGAACTGTCAATTTTAATTTCGAAGCAACATGTGAATGAATTATAAATGATAGTTACATCAAATTTCGAGCCACCAGTATCACTGGTTAAAGATTGATGTTTGACTGTTGGCTGGCAGGCACCGCAGTGGTGCAGAGGTTAGAACTCAAAGAATTCTGATGAAAGAATGTGGTGATTCTTGAAACATGTAAATTCAACCCAGGTTCGAGCCCCAGCTCAGCCAAGAAAATTATCAATAAAATTCCATGTTGTAAAAATTCCTTCCTTCAGTAAAAAATAATTAATTGAAAATTAAATTTGATGAACTCAAGCCTAACTAAAAATATCAAAATTAAAATTAAATAATATTTTGCTTCGATTTGTATTGAGCGGGAATTCCCGGGATTCCTGGAAATTGAAAAATAAATCCCGCTTTCCCGGGAAATGAAAAAGTCCGGGAAAAGTAAAACTCTAATCTCACATTTTCACTAATACTACCACAATGCTTTATGAGTATTTTGATCAATGTATTTGGGCCTTACCCTAGGTCTACACTAAAGATAATTATCTCAGCAAGTTGGCAATAACGTCGGCAGAATAACAAAGCAATATTTCTTATTGCTCAGCTTATGTTAATGGCATGGGAAAACGTATTTATGTTAACTCATAGTTTGAAAAAAATTAAGAAAGAAGGTGCAGTGTAAAAAATGGCGGTTATTATTATTAATATAAATTCTTTCTTATTCGACTTTATTATTTAAATTTATATTAATTTGTTTAAGCTGACCTCATTTTTAATACAAAAATATTAATTTTATTAATTATTTTATTTTTGTTAATGTAAAATTATTATTTTTATATAAAAAAGAACTCGAACTTAAACAAATTAATATTAATTTTAACAATAAAGATCGAATAAGGAAAAAATTATAATTTTTGCAATTTTATTTTAGTGTTTATTTAATTTTTTTATTTAATTATTTTACTACAATTATAATTTGCTGCAATTTTAAAAACTTAATTTCTTTCTCACACAATTTGCTTCTATTTTTTTTTTCTTTTTTGCTTGTTTTTTCAACTGACAACCAAATTGACGTTTTTTGTAAGCAATAATTGTCAACGAAAATGGACCAATGCCCGTTATTTCAACAAACAGATATCTGGTCGTGTTCGTACCTAAGAGTTATCTTTACCTATCCGGTAAAAATAGTTTGGTAATTTCAACGTTAATTTTGCCTACGTGTTTTTTCCTTTAAGTTTTCTTTTAAAATATGGCAACATTTGTATTTTTATTAATATATTTAATTAACTGTCGAAAATCGATGGTGTAAAATACACTACAGTTCAACCAGTAGGTAAGACAAACATGTTAAAATTATCAAAAATTCGTTACACCATAGATATCTATGCACAGCTAGATATCTGTTTGTAGAAATTACGGGCATAACAATTATTGCAATATAAATTGTTAGTAATAAATATGTACAAAAAATTGCTGTCTACATTAAAGATAACATAATTTTGACAATTACTGCTATATATGTCGCAATAATTATCTCTGGTATAGACGGGCAGTTAAGAGAGAATACGAACACAAAATCTGACAAGCGCACAGTGTGGTAGATCGCAAATCTAGCTGGACAAAATTTATTAATCGCGTTATGTTCACTTCTCACTCCTGAATTAAATAAAAAATGAGATCAAATATATAAATGAATATGGAGCGGGATCCCGGGAAATTTAAAAAAAATACCCGCTTTGCCGGCAAAAAAACTCTACTTCTAGTATATCTAACCATTATTAACGTCAATAATACGTCTTTCCGATGTATTTTGGGAGTTTTTACCCATTCTTTAAAAATTTCCTTTCGCCAAAGAGTGGAGGTCATACTGGAAAAGTTTACACCCATTTTTATGCACATCTTCTTACTTCCTAATACGCAATTATACTTAGAATAACTAACCTAACAGAATTAAATGGGAATTCGCCTTTTTAAACGACAATAGAAAAATTCTTTACATGTGATTATGTCTTCATCGAAAAATGCAATCGTATGTAGAAATCGAAATCATAAAAACGAAAGCGGATTTAACCAATTTGTAAAAACCGGACCAAATAGAACCGACGCAAATCAAGGCTCTAGTGAATATTTTTTGCAGTATCGATGGCATTTATATAATTGTCGAATTTGAATTGCTAATGCTTCTAATGAAAGCCACCTGGTTTGTGATGGGGGATGAATTTTTTTTGTTTAATTTCCAAATATTTTTGTATCTCGAAAAATTTTTACGTTTTGGACTGTTCCCAATATAATTGTAAATATTTCTTGTAAGTGTTTTATTGATGCCAGAAAATCGTCATGACACTATTACTTTTTGTCAAATAATCGTCAATCGTCATTTTACTGTATTTTCTCAAACAAATCGTCAAAATGACGAAAAATCGTCACATCTAACAACCCTGCCTACAACAACACTGCTTCTGTGGCCGGGTAGTCAAAAATATTGCTAGTAAGAAAAATAGTTTTGTTTACAGAATAAACTTTCTTGTATACAAACTTTGACAAGTCGACCACCGTAAAAAACACCATATGTTGACTTGACTCCACCTTCTAGTCAATTCGCCTTGGAGAATGCCATTTATTTTCCTCTCTCTCTCTCTCTCCAAAAACTCAAGACTTAAAAATGTGTGAAACAGCAAAAACTTTTTTGAAAGATGACAAATTTTTTATTATTCCCCTGGCAGCACTGGTATGTATTTAAAATAAAATCGGCCAAACCAATTGGTTCTGTGCGAACTCACTATCTGGAATCCAAAATCGAGTAAAATTTAAATCGAAGGCAATTTTCAGTTAAATTTATTTAAACATTACGGTAATTTTACTTGATTTTAAGAGTAATTCTGATAAATTTAAGTGGTATTCAAAGTGTAACATATATAAAACGAAATATTTGTATGAGCCTATTTAACGGGAATTGTTTTAAAAATTTGTTCGATTTCAATTTCACTCGAATTCGATTCCCAGAACATAGCTAAATAGTTTTTAACTATGTTATATGGTCACAACACATAAATTTATTTTAAACTGTTTTATTTATTTTGAAATATAAACTAATTATGTATATGAAATTTAAGAAAAAGCTAAAAGCTTAATAAAATATTTCAAGCAAAATTTAACTCGAACAAAGGAAAAATGGATGGGAAAAAGCCGAACCTTATATAGTGTTCTGCTCTTCGTTAAAAAAACGGAACAATTGTAGTGGTACTGCAGACAAACATTATATTTTGATGTTCTATAATGTTTCTGTTTTTTACATTGATAAAGAAATGAACAAATAAAAAATTTAGCAACGACCGCAGCACGAACAGCTTGTGTGTGTGTATTGTGCATATCCCGATAATTTGTATCCCCATAAATCATAATTCCCGATAATTCGTAACAAACTGTCGGTCCCTTGAAAAAATATATCGTAATTGTTTGCTAACTACCACTTATAATTCGTAATAAAAACAATAGAAACATGAAAAGAATGATTTTTTGTTCACCGCTATTTTTTGCGTGGGTTTTTGCTTGCGAGCGTGTTTATTTTCTTAAGATCAGTTTGTTACATGAATAATTTTTATATACATACATATTTTATTTTTAACAATTGTTTTTTTATGTTTTTTTTATCGTTTTAGTAGATAAATCAGAACCCCGCTAAATCGAAAACCCCTTTCATTCGTAAGAAATGGCCAGTCCCTTGCGATTACGAATTATCGGGATTCTACTGTATTTTATTTGTGTAAAATTATTTTTCTAGCTTTGTATTTTTTTTCGTATGTGTATTTTGTTTTCATAAAAATATTTGGTTTTTTTACTAGAAATAAGGGCGAACACAATGAAGTTTGTGGTTAAAAAGAAGCCGAACGGAATTAAATGTTCTTACATTTTTGTTTAGTTTAATAAGAAAAGTTTTATTTTTGTGTTCGTAAGATGACAAATAGGGAAACTTTATTTTTTGAATGATTTTCTACACAAACACTATTAGCGTTTGAGTTTTCCACAAATCTACCGAACCGAACACTAAGGAGCGATATTAAGTGTTTATTTTCGAACACTATTTCAAGCTTAACATAAAAAATATATTTAAAAGATTTTGTTTATCGTGCTTAATTCTCAACTTTTATTCTCGATCAAAACACTGAAATTTATTATTAAAGGGATAAGCTATTCCTGACGTTCTGTCCTAAGCAACTACCCTACATGAAATTGCTGATGTAAACTAACACGTACAAAACTTATAAACTAACACACTTGCAGCAATTTTATATTAAATGATGAAACAGAACTAAGGCTGAACGATGTTTTTCATACAGTTTGACATAAAATTATGCCAGAGAATGCGGTCGAGAAATAAAATCAATTTTATTTTGAGGACGTTTTTTCTAATGCTCTCACATATAGACTCTTATTCTCTTAACAATGCTACCATACTTTCATTCAATTTCATACATTTTATAAACAAAGAAAAATAAGAACAAAAGAAAAGAGAGAGAATTTGAAGTTACGGCCGACGTTTTAATTATGGGCTTAAGAATATTTGCTTGAAGTTGAAGACTCAATTCTGTTTCATCATTAAATTCCCAGCCAGCAAAATAATCCGACGTCGTTCAGATATCTGAGAGAAACGTCGGCAAAAAAGTCGGAGTCGTATACGAATTCTGTCAGATTTCTGACCCAAAAACGTATGAAGTGGTTGGCACGAATATCTAAAAGAAATCTAATGAAAAAGGCATGGGAAGTTCTGATGTGTTAGCTGAAATTTCTTTTGCTTTCGAACTGATAGCTGAAAGAAATAATTTTATTGCAAAATATGTACATAATTATAAATTTTACACGTACGTGCCTTTTTTTATGCTTTTTATCTTGAACAAATAAAATAAAATTAAGATTATTTCCAACAGAATGACAATTGCCATTATTTTAAAAAAATAATAAGTCGAGTTAGACAAATCTGAATGAATTCCGTCGGAATTCTATTGGACATATCTGTACATAAATTACCCCCGATATATCCATGCGAAATCGGCCAGACCGTAAGTATATTCAATGTCTGACAGAAATCTGAACGAAGTCTCTAAGAATGAAGTTAGACATTTGCACGAAATGTCCGATTCAGACAATGTCGAAGTATTTTGCTGGCTGGGTTGTTGATGTCGGCGTTGCCAAAGTAGAGGTTTTCGTACAATTATTTTGGTAAATTTTCTATTATATTTAATTTTGCTTCGGCATCATTTTTATATACGTATTTTACCACCAAAGTATGTTTTGTTTAAAGTTTTCGTGTTTTTGTACTTTTTTTAATATATTTCATGCAAATATTTTTATATTATGGAATTGTGGGGATTTTTCAACCAAAAGTGTGTTAATAAAAAATGTTACGCAGCGTTGGCTTTTAGTTTCATTTGAGTTAATTTTGCCTCTATATGGCTTTTCCACGTCAAACGGCGATCTAAATGTATATCGAGATATTTTACATGCGAATTTTGAGGTATTATTTGATTATTGATTTTATGCTAAGTTCACACTTAGGTTTTTAAACGCGTTTAAGCAAAATGTAGATTTAGCTAATCAAAGCCGTTCACATTACATTTGAGATGATTAAGTTGACAGCAAAAACAGCTGATCGATAAACAAAAAAGAACAAGCAAATTTGTATTTCTTGAAAACATTAAAAATGGAAAGAAATACATTAATAAAGTTATCAGCAGATAATTTACTTTCACCCCACACTTCCACTAGCATCTCTTCGTCCTTCTGACTCCAAGGCTTCTTTCTTTTTTTCTTTTCCATATCCATTAAGTTTTTATTATATTTTAACTTTTTTTTTATTTAATAAAAAAAAAATTTCTGTCAAAGAGGTACGTTCATTGTGGCCGTTTTTCAGTTTGAGGCAAGACGAATTTAAATTCGCCTTGGTTTGAGGTATGTTCACAGAATTCTATGTGGTTTATGAAGTGATTTAGTTGTAATCAAGTCAATTTGAAGTGATTAACAAATCACTTCAATGTATGGGTAATCATCTCGATTTTGAAGTGTTTAACGCTTAATCACGTTCGAGCTGCTTAAACGCGTTTAAGAAGCCAAATGTGAACATAGCATTAGCTAATCAAAGCCGTTAACATTACATTTGAGATGATTAAGCTGACAGCAAAGACAGCTGATCGATAAACAAAAAAGAACAAGCAAATTTTTATTTTTTTTGAAAGCATTAAAAATGGAAAAAAAAATACATTAATAAAGTTATCAGCAGATTATTTACTATCACCCCACACTTCTACGAGCATCTCTTCCTGCTTCTGACTACAAGGCTTCTTTCTTTTCAAAATCCATTTAATTTTTATTACATTTTAACTTTTTTTTTATTTAATGAAAAAATAAATGACTGTCAAAGAGGTACGTTCATTGTGGCCATTTTTCAGTTTGAGGCAAGACGAATTTAAATTCGCCTTGGCTTGAGGTATGTTCAGAGGATTCTATGTGGTTTATGAAGTGATTTAGTTGTAATCATGTCAATTTGAAGTGATTAACAAATCACTTCAGTGTATGGGTAATCATCTCGATTTTAAAGTGTTTAGAGCTTAATCACGTTCGAGCTGCTTAAACGCGTTTAAGAAGCCAAATGTGAACATAGCATTAATAGGGGGCATGATTCCCGACGCAAGGTGAATGTTATATGTACGCATTGACTTTTATCCTCCATTGTTTTAACCATATTTCTAGTTGAAATATATGATCCTGTAAGTAACGTGATGCTGGATGACGGCTTTTGTGCACGCTTAGAAAAGCTGTGTCGTCGCAAATATCGAAGTTTGTGTGTAGTTGTTTGTTAGCATGTCCGAAGTATAAATTAAGTATAATAGGGGGCCCAGAATGCTGCCCTGTGGGACTCCAGCGCCAATTGGCTGAGGTGAACTAAAGAAATTTCCTTCTTTAATAATAAATTGACGACCGCCTAAGTTGCTTTCTAGCAGATTGTGTGTGTTTGTTGGTAAATTTTGCTTCAATTTATGTAACAAGCCTTCATGCCACACTTTATCAAAAGCTTGAGAAACATCGATGAAGAGAGCGGAAAAATATTTTCTATCCTCAAAGGCTTTTCTTATGACGTTTACTTTACGATGGGTTTGTTCAATTGTGCTGTGTTCTCTTCTAAAGCCGAATTGGTTAGGAATACATCTATTTTCACTTAAAATTGGAGCTAATTTTGACACTTACAGCCTCTCAAACAGCTTTGATATATTAGAAAGTAAGCTTATAGGCCTATATGACTCAACTTTTGTGTGATCCTTTCCTGGTTTAGGTATCATGGTGACTAATGCCCGTAATTTCTAGCTGTGCATAGAAATCTATGGTGTAAAAGCTGTCATATTTTAAAGGAAAACTGAAGGTAAAAATAAGTAGGCCAAATAAACGTTGACAAAGGTAAAGATAACTGTTAGGTACGAACACGACCTGCTTTCTTCTTGCAGAAATTACGGGAATAAGGAAACCTTCCACTATTGAGGACAGTATTGAAGACGTAAAATAGCATTAAAAACTATAAAGAATAATTTTCTTTGCAATGTTGGGTAGCTCCAAAAGCATTTTGTTGCTGATCTTATCAAAACCAGGGGCTTTTTTGGGGTTTAATTCACAAACAGCCTTTTCGATCTCAAACACAGCTGCTCTAGCAGGAACATGTGGTAACTCGACCGCAGTATCGTGGGATATATTTGGGGTAAATACGTTTTTAAACGATTTACAAACAGATTTCCCTTTTCGTTATCATTTCTTGCCCAACTTCCGTTCAAGTTTCTTAAAGTTGGTTTAGAGATAACTGGCCTTTTGACATTTCTAGCTGCACGCCATAATGAGAAGTCTGATTGTGGAGTTGAACCAAGTTCCTTAGGATATTTTTCCAGAGAAGTCGCTTCCTAAGTCTGCATGAAGTGCGGTTCATAGGGGTCACCTGGAAATCTAGCACGGAGGTGCCGGTGAACAAGGTTGGGTTGGGCGGTTGGAGGTCAACACCTACCTCTCATTCCGGACATGTTGTTGTGTAAGTTGTTTGTTTTTTTTGTTCTCTTCAAATTGTTTACGATCCTTGGGCTAGAGTGAGGGATGGACACGCCTGAGAGGATCCGATTTTGAGCTAGGCGAGAGATCACTCTAGTGCCACCTAATGGACACGTAACAATACGTATTTTTTGAGGTCAAATGGGTTCCAGAAACCATCATGACATCAATTTGTTTATTTTTAAGAAAGTATTCTAATTAATTTTTATGTTGGCGGATGCCGTTTGCGTTCCAAAAACAAATTTTTATACAGTTCATGCCTTGTTAAGTACAGCTTGCAATAACATCGATTGTATTCTAAGAATTTCCTGCATCATATTATCCATTGTGTTAGTAAAATTATTTGCTGTTTGCACTAATGTTTCCATAGTTTTTTCTAGACGACTTAAATTAGAAATTGGAGTTTCATCAGCACCTTGCATTGGCACATGGTTTGATTTTAGGACGTTAGCGTAAGAGGTTCTGTTATTACTAGGCTGCGGAGCCTGAGTGTCATTAGTAGTTACTTGATTTGCAACCTGCATTTGAGGGGTATTTGTTTTCGGTCCAACCGACTGCTTGACGATAATATATACAGGGCATCCTCTATAATTGGCAGTGTGATTACCGCCACAGTTGCTTCATTGTTTTACGTTGGGGTTGGTTTTAGACTTATCGCAAGAAACTGTACCGTGTAGTGTACCAGTTTAAGCACTGAACAGGTCCATTTTTTTTGTGCTGCTCCTCAATTGTGATTTTTCTGTATAGAATATATTTCAAACTATAAATGAGATGCGTTTCATTTTTTTTAACTTAATGTCGCCGGGCTCTAATTCTACTCGAAAAAGTGGTTGTGGATTCTTTCCCCTATTTCTGATATTTACCACATGTTTTATCTTGAAACCTTTTTCTTCCAAGAATGTTTTAATTTCCTTTGGGTCTACGCATGAATCAATTCCCACCTGGAGACCTTTACTGCTCTTGAGTTGGTATGTATACAAACTTTTTTTAAGTGCCTCAAATTTATTAACTATTTTGCGAAAATCATTTTCATGATTTACTTGAATTTTCGTTTCATTAATACTACCTCGCTTTATTGCGGCTACATAAAAAGAGTTTTCACCAATCAACGAAACTAAACTCTTTATTAGATCATTTGAGTTATGATCCCTAAGATATATTGGGGGAGGCATGGACGATTTTATGACGTTTGGCTTTGACTTTTGATAATAATTTTGTGGAAGCAAATCGCTTAACTCATCTTACATACATATATAACTACTTTTTAATTTACAGGCGATATAATCAAAACAAAAGTTTGTAAAATTTTAAAAGAATTTGACCTAAACTTAGACAGCAAAGCCACAATTGTTACCGATCGAGGGTCGAATATGGTTGCGGGATTTCGGGCAAATAACCATGTATATTGTTTTGATCATTTGCTACATAATACAGTACAAAAGTCAATGCAAGACATATCTGATGTTGCGGAATTAAGCCGAATGTGTACTAAATTAGTTAAATATTTCAAAGTATCGGGCCTTAATTCAAACCTTAATACCACACTAAAGAGCTATTCACCCACTCGGTGGAATTCCATCTATAGATTGTTTGTTTCAGTTGAAGCAAATTGGCCTAACATAATTCAAATATTGCTGGAACAAAATCAACTGAATAGAATACATAACATCAATTTAAGTCACATTACAGCAATTATCAAATTTTTAGAAACCGTTTGAGGAAGCATTTACAAAATTAGAAGGTGTAAATTATGTAACTATTCACCTGGTTTATTTGATAGTTCACCATTTACAAAAAAAATGCATTTCTAATATCTCCGATTTGGAAATAACTAAACTTTTAAAAGAAAAATTAAGCTCATATTTACGTTCCATCGTTTTGCAAAATTTAACTATACATCACAAAATTGCAGTTTTCCTTTTTCCTCCAGCAAATAGGTTATTTAAATTTAGTGAAGATGAGAAGACTGAAAAACAAGATGAATGTAGACGGATTATGACAACCTACCTTGAGGAATTACCTTTATCAGAAAACCAAAATGAAGTTCCTGAAGAACGCTCAATGGGTGAATTTTATTTTGATTACGTTCAAGCGCCGCAAAGCGATATTTTTTTTTACCCAATAGAAAATGAAATGTCGAAGTATGAACATTTGAATGTATCCAACTTTTCGACAGATTTTAACGTTCTACAATGGTGAAACAAACATAAAACAGAATATTCTCTCCTTTATAAGCTAAGTTGCCAAATATTAGCCACGCCCGCAAGTAGTGCGTCATCTGAACTTGTATTCTCCTCAGCACGAAATCTTATTGCATAAAAAAGGTGTATGATTGCGTTTAATGATGACTCCATTAATGCAATAATGTTTTTACACTCCAATATAAAAAAAAATTATTTAAGATAAAGGATTATTTTTTTTAACAATAATTTTCTTAAAAATTACATGCAAAAAACAAAAATGAATTGAACTGAAATACATACATACTAAAGGCAGAATAACATCATCTTGCGATGCCTAAATCCAGATGGTGTAAGGAAATATCTAGATACAATTAAAACTAAAATTATAGGATACCAAGTACTTTATTTGGACATTGGCATTGATGGCTTGCCATTATTTAAAAGTTCTAAAAAAGGCTTACCGCCTATTATACTGAACAATCTTATTACAAAAGATCAAGATTTTTATGTAGGTACTTAAAATGAAAAATATATTTTAGCTGAAGCTACAGTTTCACGATCAACTTTTGCTGCAAAAAATAAGATAAAAGAACTGACTGTTGAAGACTTTGAAAGATTGATTTCATTCGATGTTGTAGCTTTGTTTCCGAGTGTGCCTGTGGACTAAGCGCTAGTAATAATTGAGAATAGATGGGAAGAAATTGAAAAATATACAAACATATCAAAATCAGAATTATAAAATTTTGCATCAAGGACAACCGGTATTTTTCATTTGAAAACAAAATATACACCCAAAAAAAGGGATTACCTATGGGATCGCCAGTTTCTCCGATAATTGCTGACATAGTAATGGAAACACTTTTAGACTCCGTAATTGAAAACCTTTCTCAGAAACCAAAAATATTGTCGAAATACATATGTGGATGACATTTTTTGCATAGTAAGGGAAAGTGCAATCAAGGAGATGTTGACAAAATTAAATAGTTTTAACAATAGGATTTAATTCACGAGCGAAATAGAAAGCGATTCAAAGTTACCATATTTGGACATTTTGATTACAAGAGAAGGTAATATATTAAAAACAGATTGGTATCAAAAACCAACAGCGTCAGGCAGGATTATTAATTTCTTCTCTAATCATCCAAAGCGAATTACAATAAATACTGCCAACAATATGATACGAAGGGTGTTACAACTTAGTGATGTGGAATTTCCCAAAAATAATAAGAAGAAAATCCAAAACATACTATGTGACAACAATTTTCCAAAAAAAACTTACAAACAAACTTATTAAAGGCAAGAACAAGAAAAAGAGAACTTAATCAAGTGGAGCACCTAAAATTTATAAATCATTAACATAAATTCCTGAAATGTCCGAAAGGTTTGAAAAATCTAAATTGTTTAATGGAGAAAACATTAAAATGGCGCACAAAACTGAACAAAATCTTGGGAAAATTTTCAGTAAAACAAAAGACAAAATTTCAAATATGGAAAAAGAAAATGTGGTATACCAGATCCCCTGTAGAGGTAATGAAAGTGAAACGTCATACATAATAAAATAACTTCCAAATGAAAACAATAACGTAAATCTGTTTAGTTGATGTTAAAAAGAGAAAGAGTAAAATTTTTTGTTCTGTTTTTTCGCCAAGGCGAAAGAATTCAGATCCCGTTATAAAAATAAAGTTACATACATATTAAAATACCAAGTGAAAACAATAATGTAAATCTTTTTAGTTGTGTTTTGTTCATTGAAGAAGAAGGTTCTGTGTAGGGATGGACACTGTAAAAAAACATCGATGTTTTTTTCGATGCGATGCGAATGAAAATGGTCAGCCAATTTCCATTAGAACCGATGCACTTTTTACAAGGATGGTCCGAAAGGCCTTTTAAGAGCCATCAATTAAAAGGCCTTTTAACATACCTTTCTTAAAACCCCTTTAAGATAACCTTTATTCTAAAGCCTTTTAACAGTCCTTCTCTGGAAAGCCTTCTAAGAGCCATATATTTGAATGCCTTTAAGAAGCTCTGGCGAAAGAAAGGAAAGCGGAAGGCCTTCTCCGCAATGACAACGCGTGTAAAAAAGATATGAGTATGGAATGGAGCAAGAAGGCCTTGTACATCCAAAAGAAGATGCCTTCTAGAAGGCCTTCGTACTCCTTCTTTTTCCCTCTGGGCGCTTGATGAAAAATTAAGATATGACGCCGAATATTACGTCCAGCACACGTACACGTTGAATTCGCCGGCTGGACAAGCATTTGACAAGTGTATTTGGCCCTTAATATTTAGTCTATGATGACGTAGATGCGCAGTAGAATTTTTTTTGTACGACTGAGTGCGCAATCTTGTTTTTTTGATTCATGAATTTTAAAAATCATTTTTGTCGTTGGTATATTAATGATGTGTAGCATCTCTAGCATGTACAGTCGTTTATAATTTGGTTCGCTCTCTAACACTCGTACTTTATCAAAATCTGGAAAATGTTTATGCGAAACACAGTGGGTTGTTAATGCTGTTTTTTGAATAAAATTGTTTAAACGAGGTTTTTGATCGGATTTATGTCCTTCAATTCTAGTCTTTAATTTATTTTTAGTTGTTCCAACATACACTTTCTTACACGTTTCACTTTCATTACCTCTACAGGGGATCTGGTATACCACATTTTCTTTTTCCATATTTGAAATTTTGTCTTTTGTTTTACTGAAAATTTTCCCAAGATTTTGTTCAGTTTTGTGCGCCATTTTAATGTTTTCTCCATTAAACAATTTAGATTTATCAAACCTTTCGGACATTTCAGGAATTTATGTTAATGATTTATAAATTTTAGGTGCTCCACTTGATTAAGTTCTCTTTTTCTTGTTCTTGTCTTTAATAAGTTTGTTTGTAAGTTTTTTTAGAAAATTGTTGTCAGATAGTATGTTTTGGATTTTCTTCTTATTATTTTTGGGAAATTCCACATCACTAAGTTGTAACACCCTTCGTATCATATTGTTGGCAGTATTTATTGTAATTCGCTTTGGATGATTAGAGAAGAAATTAATAATCCTGCCTGACGCTGTTGGTTTTTGATACCAATCTGTTTTTAATATATTACCTTCTCTTGTAATCAAAATGTCCAAATATGGTAACTTTGAATCGCTTTCTATTTCGCTCGTGAATTAAATCCTATTGTTAAAACTATTTAATTTTGTCAACATCTCCTTGATTGCACTTTCCCTTACTATGCAAAAAATGTCATCCACATATGTATTTCGACAATATTTTTGGTTTCTGAGAAAGGTTTTCAATTACGGAGTCTAAAAGTGTTTCCATTACTATGTCAGCAATTATCGGAGAAACTGGCGATCCCATAGGTAATCCCTTTTTTTGGGTGTATATTTTGTTTTCAAATGAAAAATACCGGTTGTCCTTGATGCAAAATTTTATAATTCTGATTTTGATATGTTTGTATATTTTTCAATTTCTTCCCATCTATTCTCAATTATTACTAGCGCTTAGTCCACAGGCACACTCGGAAACAAAGCTACAACATCGAATGAAATCAATCTTTCAAAGTCTTCAACAGTCAGTTCTTTTATCTTATTTTTTGCAGCAAAAGTTGATCGTGAAACTGTAGCTTCAGCTAAAATATATTTTTCATTTTAAGTACCTACATAAAAATCTTGATCTTTTGTAATAAGATTGTTCAGTATAATAGGCGGTAAGCCTTTTTTAGAACTTTTAAATAATGGCAAGCCATCAATGCCAATGTCCAAATAAAGTACTTGGTATCCTATAATTTTAGTTTTAATTGTATCTAGATATTTCCTTACACCATCTGGATTTAGGCATCGCAAGATGATGTTATTCTGCCTTTAGTATGTATGTATTTCAGTTCAATTCATTTTTGTTTTTTGCATGTAATTTTTAAGAAAATTATTGTTAAAAAAAATAATCCTTTATCTTAAATAATTTTTTTTTATATTGGAGTGTAAAAACATTATTGCATTAATGGAGTCATCATTAAACGCAATCATACACCTTTTTTATGCAATAAGATTTCGTGCTGAGGAGAATACAAGTTCAGATGACGCACTACTTGCGGGCGTGGCTAATATTTGGCAACTTAGCTTATAAAGGAGAGAATATTCTGTTTTATGTTTGTTTCACCATTGTAGAACGTTAAAATCTGTCGAAAAGTTGGATACATTCAAATGTTCATACTTCGACATTTCATTTTCTATTGGGTAAAAAAAAATATCGCTTTGCGG
Source organism: Pollenia labialis (assembly GCA_949318255.1). Taxonomy (NCBI): domain Eukaryota; kingdom Metazoa; phylum Arthropoda; class Insecta; order Diptera; family Polleniidae; genus Pollenia; species Pollenia labialis. Next base: position 25,973,100 of record OX439142.1, on the reverse strand, counting down.
CGCTTGAACGTAATCAAAATAAAATTCACCCATTGAGCGTTCTTCAGGAACTTCATTTTGGTTTTCTGATAAAGGTAATTCCTCAAGGTAGGTTGTCATAATCCGTCTACATTCATCTTGTTTTTCAGTCTTCTCATCTTCACTAAATTTAAATAACCTATTTGCTGGAGGAAAAAGGAAAACTGCAATTTTGTGATGTATAGTTAAATTTTGCAAAACGATGGAACGTAAATATGAGCTTAATTTTTCTTTTAAAAGTTTAGTTATTTCCAAATCGGAGATATTAGAAATGCATTTTTTTTGTAAATGGTGAACTATCAAATAAACCAGGTGAATAGTTACATAATTTACACCTTCTAATTTTGTAAATGCTTCCTCAAACGGTTTCTAAAAATTTGATAATTGCTGTAATGTGACTTAAATTGATGTTATGTATTCTATTCAGTTGATTTTGTTCCAGCAATATTTGAATTATGTTAGGCCAATTTGCTTCAACTGAAACAAACAATCTATAGATGGAATTCCACCGAGTGGGTGAATAGCTCTTTAGTGTGGTATTAAGGTTTGAATTAAGGCCCGATACTTTGAAATATTTAACTAATTTAGTACACATTCGGCTTAATTCCGCAACATCAGATATGTCTTGCATTGACTTTTGTACTGTATTATGTAGCAAATGATCAAAACAATATACATGGTTATTTGCCCGAAATCCCGCAACCATATTCGACCCTCGATCGGTAACAATTGTGGCTTTGCTGTCTAAGTTTAGGTCAAATTCTTTTAAAATTTTACAAACTTTTGTTTTGATTATATCGCCTGTAAATTAAAAAGTAGTTATATATGTATGTAAGATGAGTTAAGCGATTTGCTTCCACAAAATTATTATCAAAAGTCAAAGCCAAACGTCATAAAATCGTCCATGCCTCCCCCAATATATCTTAGGGATCATAACTCAAATGATCTAATAAAGAGTTTAGTTTCGTTGATTGGTGAAAACTCTTTTTATGTAGCCGCAATAAAGCGAGGTAGTATTAATGAAACGAAAATTCAAGTAAATCATGAAAATGATTTTCGCAAAATAGTTAATAAATTTGAGGCACTTAAAAAAAGTTTGTATACATACCAACTCAAGAGCAGTAAAGGTCTCCAGGTGGGAATTGATTCATGCGTAGACCCAAAGGAAATTAAAACATTCTTGGAAGAAAAAGGTTTCAAGATAAAACATGTGGTAAATATCAGAAATAGGGGAAAGAATCCACAACCACTTTTTCGAGTAGAATTAGAGCCCGGCGACATTAAGTTAAAAAAAATGAAACGCATCTCATTTATAGTTTGAAATATATTCTATACAGAAAAATCACAATTGAGGAGCAGCACAAAAAAAATGGACCTGTTCAGTGCTTAAACTGGTACACTACACGGTACAGTTTCTTGCGATAAGTCTAAAACCAACCCCAACGTAAAACAATGAAGCAACTGTGGCGGTAATCACACTGCCAATTATAGAGGATGCCCTGTATATATTATCGTCAAGCAGTCGGTTGGACCGAAAACAAATACCCCTCAAATGCAGGTTGCAAATCAAGTAACTACTAATGACACTCAGGCTCCGCAGCCTAGTAATAACAGAACCTCTTACGCTAACGTCCTAAAATCAAACCATGTGCCAATGCAAGGTGCTGATGAAACTCCAATTTCTAATTTAAGTCGTCTAGAAAAAACTATGGAAACATTAGTGCAAACAGCAAATAATTTTACTAACACAATGGATAATATGATGCAGGAAATTCTTAGAATACAATCGATGTTATTGCAAGCTGTACTTAAAAAGGCATGAACTGTATAAAAATTTGTTTTTGGAACGCAAACGGCATCCGCCAACATAAAAATTAATTAGAATACTTTCTTAAAAATAAACAAATTGATGTCATGATGGTTTCTGGAACCCATTTGACCTCAAAAAATACGTATTGTTACGTGTCCATTAGGTGGCACTAGAGTGATCTCTCGCCTAGCTCAAAATCGGATCCTCTCAGGCGTGTCCATCCCTCACTCTAGCCCAAGGATCGTAAACAATTTGAAGAGAACAAAAAAAACAAACAACTTACACAACAACATGTCCGGAATGAGAGGTAGGTGTTGACCTCCAACCGCCCAACCCAACCTTGTTCACCGGCACCTCCGTGCTAGATTTCCAGGTGACCCCTATGAACCGCACTTCATGCAGACTTAGGAAGCGACTTCTCTGGAAAAATATCCTAAGGAACTTGGTTCAACTCCACAATCAGACTTCTCATTATGGCGTGCAGCTAGAAATGTCAAAAGGCCAGTTATCTCTAAACCAACTTTAAGAAACTTGAACGGAAGTTGGGCAAGAAATGATAACGAAAAGGGAAATCTGTTTGTAAATCGTTTAAAAACGTATTTACCCCAAATATATCCCACGATACTGCGGTCGAGTTACCACATGTTCCTGCTAGAGCAGCTGTGTTTGAGATCGAAAAGGCTGTTTGTGAATTAAACCCCAAAAAAGCCCCTGGTTTTGATAAGATCAGCAACAAAATGCTTTTGGAGCTACCCAACATTGCAAAGAAAATTATTCTTTATAGTTTTTAATGCTATTTTACGTCTTCAATACTGTCCTCAATAGTGGAAGGTTTCCTTATTCCCGTAATTTCTGCAAGAAGAAAGCAGGTCGTGTTCGTACCTAACAGTTATCTTTACCTTTGTCAACGTTTATTTGGCCTACTTATTTTTACCTTCAGTTTTCCTTTAAAATATGACAGCTTTTACACCATAGATTTCTATGCACAGCTAGAAATTACGGGCATTAGTCACCATGATACCTAAACCAGGAAAGGATCACACAAAAGTTGAGTCATATAGGCCTATAAGCTTACTTTCTAATATATCAAAGCTGTTTGAGAGGCTGTAAGTGTCAAAATTAGCTCCAATTTTAAGTGAAAATAGATGTATTCCTAACCAATTCGGCTTTAGAAGAGAACACAGCACAATTGAACAAACCCATCGTAAAGTAAACGTCATAAGAAAAGCCTTTGAGGATAGAAAATATTTTTCCGCTCTCTTCATCGATGTTTCTCAAGCTTTTGATAAAGTGTGGCATGAAGGCTTGTTACATAAATTGAAGCAAAATTTACCAACAAACACACACAATCTGCTAGAAAGCAACTTAGGCGGTCGTCAATTTATTATTAAAGAAGGAAATTTCTTTAGTTCACCTCAGCCAATTGGCGCTGGAGTCCCACAGGGCAGCATTCTGGGCCCCCTATTATACTTAATTTATACTTCGGACATGCTAACAAACAACTACACACAAACTTCGACATTTGCGACGACACAGCTTTTCTAAGCGTGCACAAAAGCCGTCATCCAGCATCACGTTACTTACAGGATCATATATTTCAACTAGAAATATGGTTAAAACAATGGAGATAAAAGTCAATGCGTACATAACATTCACCTTGCGTCGGGAATCATGCCCCCTATTAATGCTATGTTCACATTTGGCTTCTTAAACGCTCGAACGTGATTAAGCTCTAAACACTTTAAAATCGAGATGATTACCCATACATTGAAGTGATTTGTTATTCACTTCAAATTGACATGATTACAACTAAATCACTTCATAAACCACATAGAATCCTGTGAACATACCTCAAACCAAGGCGAATTTAAATTCGTCTTGCCTCAAACTGAAAAACGGCCACAATGAACGTACCTCTTTGACAGACAATTTTTTTTTTTAATAAATAAAAAAAAAGTTAAAATATAATAAAAACTTAATGGATATGGAAAAGAAAAAAAAGAAAGAAGCCTTGGAGTCAGAAGGACGAAGAGATGCTAGTGGAAGTGTGGGCTGAAAGTAAATAATCTGCTGATAACTTTATTAATGTATTTCTTTCCATTTTTAATGATTTCAAGAAATACAAATTTGCTTGTTTTTTTTTGTTTATCGATCAGCTGTTTTTGCTGTCAACTTAATCATCTCAAATGTAATGTGAACGGCTTTGATTAGCTAAATCTACATTTTGCTTAAACGCGTTTAAAAACCTAAGTGTGAACTTAGCATAAAATCAATAATCAAATAATACCTCAAAATTCGCATGTAAAATATCTCGATATACATTTAGATCGCCGTTTGACGTGGAAAAGCCATATAGAGGCAAAATTAACTCAAATGAAACTAAAAGCCAACGCTGCGTAACATTTTTTATTAACACACTTTTGGTTGAAAAATCCCCACAATTCCATAATATAAAAATATTTGCATGAAATATATTTAAAAAAAGTACAAAAACACGAAAACTTTAAACAAAACATACTTTGGTGGTAAAATACGTATATAAAAATGATGCCGAAGCAAAATTAAATATAATAGAAAATTTACCAAAATAATTGTACGAAAACCTCTACTTTGGCAACGCCGACATCAACAACCCAGCCAGCAAAATACTTCGACATTGTCTGAATCAGACATTTCGTGCAAATGTCTAACTTCATTCTTAGAGACTTCGTTCAGATTTCTGTCACACATTGAATATACTTACGGTCTGGCCGATTTCCCATGGATATATCGGGGGTAATTTATGTACAGATATGTCCAATAGAATTCCGACGGAATTCATTCAGATTTGTCTAACTCGACTTATTATTTTTTTAAAATAATGGCAATTGTCATTCTGTTGGAAATAATCTTAATTTTATTTAATTTGTTCAAGATAAAAAGCATAAAAAAAGGCACGTACGTGTAAAATTTATAATTATGTACATATTTTGCAATAAAATTATTTCTTTCAGCTATCAGTTCGAAAGCAAAAGAAATTTCAGCTAACACATCAGAACTTCCCATGCCTTTTTCATTAGATTTCTTTTAGATATTCGTGCCAACCACTTCATACGTTTTTGGGTCAGAAATCTGACAGAATTCGTATACGACTCCGACTTTTTTGCCGACGTTTTTCTCAGATATCTGAACGACGTCGGATTATTTTGCTGGCTGGGAATTTAATGATGAAACAGAATTGAGTCTTCAACTTCAAGCAAATATGCTTAAGCCCATAATTAAAACGTCGGCCGTAACTTCAAATTCTCTCTCTTTTCTTTTGTTTTCTTTTGTTCTTATTTTTCTTTGTTTATAAAATGTATGAAATTGAATGAAAGTATGGTAGCATTGTTAAGAGAATAAGAGTCTATATGTGAGAGCATTAGAAAAAACGTCCTCAAAATAAAATTGATTTTATTTCTCGACCGCATTCTCTGGCATAATTTTATGTCAAACTGTATGAAAAACATCGTTCAGCCCCAGTTCTGTTTCATCATTTAATATAAAATTGCTGCAAGTGTGTTAGTTTATAAGTTTTGTACGTGTTAGTTTACATCAGCAATTTCATGTAGGGTAGTTGCTTAGGACAGAACGTCAGGAATAGCTTATCCCTTTAATAATAAATTTCAGTGTTTTTATCGAGAATAAAAGTTGAGAATTAAGCACGATAAACAAAATCTTTTAAATTTATTTTTTATGTTAAGCTTGAAATAGTGTTCGAAAATAAACACTTAATATCGCTCCTTAGTGTTCGGTTCGGTAGATTTGTGGAAAACTCAAACGCTAATAGTGTTTGTGTAGAAAATCATTCAAAAAATAAAGTTTCCCTATTTGTCATCTTACGAACACAAAAATAAAACTTTTCTTATTAAACTAAACAAAAATGTAAGAACATTTAATTCCGTTCGGTTTCTTTTTAACCACAAACTTCATTGTGTTCGCCCTTATTTCTAGTAAAAAACCCAAATATTTTTATGAAAACAAAATACACATACGAAAAAAAACACAAAGCTAGAAAAATAATTTTACACAAATAAAATACAGTAGAATCCCGATAATTCGTAATCGCAATGGACTGGCCATTTCTTACGAATGAAAGGGGTTTTCGATTTAGCGGGGTTTTGATTTATCTACTAAAACGATAAAAAAAACATAAAAAAACAATTGTTAAAAATAAAATATGTATGTATATAAAAATTATTCATGTAAAAAACTGATCTTAAGAAAATAAACGCAAAAAATAGCGGTGAACAAAAAATCATTCTTTTCATGTTTCTATTGTTTTTATTACGAATTATAAGTGGTAGTTAGCAAACAATTACGATATATTTTTTCAAGGGACCGACAGTTTGTTACGAATTATCGGGAATTATGATTTATGGGGATACAAATTATCGGGATATGCACAATACACACACACAAGCTGTTCGTGCTGCGGTCGTTGCTAAATTTTTTATTTGTTCATTTCTTTATCAATGTAAAAAACAGAAACATTATAGAACATCAAAATATAATGTTTGTCTGCAGTACCACTACAATTGTTCCGTTTTTTTAACGAAGAGCAGAACACTATATAAGGTTCGGCTTTTTCCCATCCATTTTTCCTTTGTTCGAGTTAAATTTTGCTTGAAATATTTTATTAAGCTTTTAGCTTTTTCTTAAATTTCATATACATAATTAGTTTATATTTCAAAATAAATAAAACAGTTTAAAATAAATTTATGTGTTGTGACCATATAACATAGTTAAAAACTATTTAGCTATGTTCTGGGAATCGAATTCGAGTGAAATTGAAATCGAACAAATTTTTAAAACAATTCCCGTTAAATAGGCTCATACAAATATTTCGTTTTATATATGTTACACTTTGAATACCACTTAAATTTATCAGAATTACTCTTAAAATCAAGTAAAATTACCGTCATGTCATGTTTAAATAAATTTAACTGAAAATTGCCTTCGATTTAAATTTTACTCGATTTTGGATTCCAGATAGTGAGTCCGCACAGAATCAATTGGTTTGGCCGATTTTATTTTAAATACATACCAGTGCTGCCAGGGGAATAATAAAAAATTTGTCATCTTTCAAAAAAGTTTTTGCTGTTTCACACATTTTTAAGTCTTGAGTTTTTGGAGAGAGAGAGAGAGGAAAATAAATGGCATTCTCCAAGGCGAATTGACTAGAAGGTGGCGTCAAGTCAACATATGGTGTTTTTTACGGCGGTCGACTTGTCAAAGTTTGTATACAAGATAGTTTATTCTGTAAACAAAACTATTTTTTTTACTAGCAATTTTTTTGACAACCCGGCGACAGAAGCAGTGTTGTTGTAGGGTTGACCTCACCTTCTAGTCAATTCGCCTTGGCATTCCCTTTTCCATTCTTTAATAACAGCTGAAGACTTTACAAGGGTTCATCACCTGACAATTTTTTGTTATAATAAACGTCAAACTTCATATAAAAAAACGCTGGCAAAAATTTTAGAGTCATGTCATGACAAAAACTTGAAGAGTGTCAACCAACGCTTATGCTATAAACACATTCGACACGGCTACATGGCTGCAGGTTGTTGTCTGTGCTTATTTTGTCGTTGTAGTTAAATTAAACTAATTTCTATTTTTTTCCACTACAAAACAGAAAAAGTGATGCTAATATAAAAAAATATTTAAAGAATAAGTGCTTACATTTTTTTTGTTTAACAGAAAAGCATACGTTTGAAATTGAAAAAATTATATAACTTTTAAGTATCCTTGAAAGAAGTTCTATAGCCAGATGTTTTTCGCGCTTAAGCTTTCCCAGTTTAGGAGTTATATTATATTAAATTTATATCGATGTAACAATAATTATATAACCATAAAGTTAATAAAGTTTTTCTGTATTGCTGGTTTTCAGCCTTGCGGAACACTTATTAATTATGTACCAGAGAACTGCAACGAGCACCCGTTTTTATGATTGATGATACTCGCCTTAAAACGAGATGCGGTGTAGTTAATACAGCCTATTGTTTTTGTATGTACTCGCCAGGCTCGTAAGAAATTGTGTTTTCAACATACGAGCCTTTAGCAAACGCAATGAAATTTATATGAGTTCTGTTTTGTATTGTTTCTTAAATATATTATTTCAACATTCGGCAATAGCACTCGTACTTCTGATAAATCAACTAATTTACTCTCTTTTATTCAATGTTCTCTATCTGCCCTTCGCTGACCTAGAGTTATAATTGTCTGAGTGCACAAGTGTTTACTCGCAGCATTCGTCATTCGTAGTAACCCAGCAAATAAAATTGGACCACCTGACCCATTTTGATAAAATGGACTACTCCATGGACTGGTCCGATGTAATGCAAGCATGGACCACGTCATTGTTAAAAAGTGTTTGTACCCTGCAAATAATAGGACCAGTCCAAACACGCGTGTAAAGAGTAGTCCACAAAGGACCAGGACTAGTCCAAAAGTAACCCAAACGTATGGAAAAAACCTGGTCTATTTAACATTACGATGTCCTAGGAGAGGATCATATAACCCACCTTTGGACCACTAAGGAGTAGTTTTAAAACTACTCCATGGTATATAACCCACCTTTGGACCACTAAGGAGTAGTTTTAAAACTACTCCATGGTATACTCAAGAGGATTAGTTTTGAAGTCGTTTAAAAACGAAAGCACGTCGTTAAAAAACGAAGACATGTCATCTCACTACAAACACTTTTTAACAATGACATGGTCCATGCTTGCATTACATCGGACCAGTCCATGGAGTAGTCCATTTTATCAAAATGGGTCAGGTGGTCCAATTTTATTTGCTGGGTAGTGAGACGACGTCTTCTTTTTTAACGACGTGCTTTCGTTTTTAAACGACTTCAAAACTTATCCTCTTGAGTATACCATGGAGTAGTTTTAAAACTACTCCTTAGTGGTCCAAAGGTGGGTTATATACCATGGAGTAGTTTTAAAACTACTCCTTAGTGGTCCAAAGGTGGGTTATATGATCCTCTCCTAGGACATCGTAATGTTAAATAGACCAGGTTTTTTCCATACGTTTGGGTTACTTTTGGACTAGTCCTGGTCCTTTGTGGACTACTCTTTACACGCGTGTTTGGACTGGTCCTATTTTTTGCAGGGAATACTTAAAGCAGCGTTGCCAGATAATTTAGGAAAAAAACAATGATCGTATATTTAAGTAAACAAGTAGGGCTAAATTCATTATGAAATAAAATGAATTTAAAAGTTATTATAAGAAAAATTTTCGTGGAAAATTTTAATTAAAATATATAACGAATGCGACAGGCTTATGAATCACAATTTTTTTTATACGTCAATTTCATTTATATGTAAATATTTTTACAAAAATATTGACCAATGGCGAAATTGTGCGACGTAAACACAGAATTTACTTTTTATATATTTATAAATTTTTGACAACAAATTTTAATATCGGCTGCTAATTGAGTTTTTTCTTTAACTAGTTTTCATCCATAAAATAAATAACAAAACGTGCACTAAATTATTTAAACGCCTAAGATCGTCTAACCTAGGACAAATCATAAAATCTGGCAGCCACGTTTTCATTTAATGTTGAATTTTAAATACACGAACATATACTAAATGAATATGCCGTGAATGTTGTTGTTACGAGGTGGCAGTGTTACCGTTCAAAATTTTCAAAAAGGGGCACAAAAAGGGGATTTTCAAAAAAAAAGTGTCACAAAAAAATTTAAAAAAAAACGTATGTATTTATTAAAATTTTTTCATCGAAAACTAAACATAACAAAAAATAAACTTCATATTTATAAAAAAATACATTATAGGTATATAGTATATGTACATAAATATTTGGCACTTGGATTATTTTACTTTTTTACAAAAAAAAATAAGTTACGAAAAAACCTCGAGCAAAAGCATATAAAAGTATTGATAGGAAGATAGTTAATATCAGGTACAGATCCATTTTTTTATAAATTGCAGTGTTATGTTGTTTCTTCAACTATTAAATATCTATTTTTTTGAAAACGTAAATCTATATTTATTAATCAATTCATCACTTGGAATCCAATTTTCCAAGTCATTTTGATACAAATTTAAAGCGGATAACATAGACTGACAGGTATCTACTTTCAGTCTATTTTTCACTTAATTTTTTAAATATGCTAACTTAGAAAACATCCGCTCAGCGGATGCACTACTATGTGGTAAAGTAAAAACATTCGAAGCAAATTTATACAAGCTTGGATATAAATTGTCACCCAAACAGTTTTTTAAATTGCCAAAATGTTTCAGGCTTAGATATTTTAAAAATTGCTTCATAGCTTTTATCGTTTGATCTGGTTTCAAAAAGTTTGAACTGTTTTACAAAATCACCTGGGTTAGTAATTATATCAATAAAAACGGTAACAATTTCAAAGTAATTTATGTCTTCAGCTGACTTAATAAATACTGGATCTAAAACCTTTAATGAACTCAGCCTCTTATCGCTAATATTAATTCTTGATAAAAATTCTTTGCACAGCTTTTGGTAAAAAAGTAAAATGTTGTTTTTAATTTCTACAATATTACTACTTAAGATGTTGTTAGTACATATTTCTAGCTCGGCTTCGTGGCCGATATATATATATTAAGAGCTTCTTTTATATATATATATATGCAGTACATTAACAAAATCAATTTGTTCTATATTTGTTTGCATAACACACTCTTTTTTTAAAAATGTCTAATACAATATCTTTCGTGGATGAAACTAAATATATAATTTGTGATGATTCGTTTTGAAAATTAAGGTTTAATTTATTCATAATATTTAATACATAAACTAAAAATTTGAGGTAAATTTTATTGTTAATAGATAGCCCTTCCTGAATTATATTAATTTTTTCCAAATTAGATGCTATTTTCTCTTCAAATTGAGCTCGGATTCATTGATTGACAGTAAAAAAAAAATTTGGTTCAAAAAGGGGCAAAAGGGGCACAAACAACTACAAAATGATACAAAAGGGGATTTAAAACAAAGGGGTCAAAAAAGTGGCACGGCAGTCAAAAAGGGGCAAAAATGCGACTTTAGTCGCATAACGGTAACACTGCGAGGTGGTCGTAACACCCAAGTCGTGTAAGTTAAATACAAAAAAGTTACAGAATATGAAAATAGAAAAAACACGAAACTTAGCTTTGCGTGGTTGTGATATTGTTCATACATTTTTCTGGGCTCTTACTACTTTATGTAGTTCACACATGTACAAGTAAAAAGTTATTGTGAATATTTTTATGCATGAAGCTCGCTTTGTATGAAGAACGAGCCAACGAGCCAACCATATCAGTAAAAGCGAGTGTTTAAAAGTATTTGCGACTAAAAATGATTTAGTAAACAGCGAGTGCGCTCGCAAGTATTATGTATTGTTGCAGTTCTCTGTTATGTACATCCCAACAAACACGAAGGTTTGATTTCAAATTGAAGGTGATTTGAAATCAAACGTTTTCTCAAACGACAAACGTTTGATAATGATTTGAAAATCATTTGTAAATCATAGCGTTCTCAACAAAAAGGGGAAATTATTTTCAAATTGAAAAATGCCTTTATTTTCAACTTGCTTTCAAACGTAATTCTCAAATGTTTTTCAAATGTGGATTATAATAGAATGTGGAATATAAATAAAACTATTTAATTTTTTTAATTTAAATTTATTATTTATTTAAATAAACTTTGAGATAAACATTCGGTTCCATAGCAAAAAGATGAAATAGTGTTCTTTCCGTCTTCTAATTCTTGGAGAGACAAAATACTTGGCTCCCTTTTATTTTGAGGATTGTAGCACCGCGATCGTTCAACAATCTTTCTTCACTTTCCTGTTTTATTATTTTCTTTTTTTTTTCGTATTTTTAAACATTGTAATTTCTCACAAATAATTTTTATTTTTCACTAGAAATAAACTGTTCACTTTATATTAAAATTTATTTTTAATAGTAAAACACATGTAACCACAAGGAAAAATAATTTAACTTTAATCGCCATTTTTAATGCTTACATTTATTTTTCGCTTTAGTACTGCCAAGTTTATTTTTGATTTGATTTTAACTTTGACAAGCATTTGACATCAAATTGAAAAAACATTTGATATCAAATGTTTATTTTCAAATCATTATCAATTTGAATTTAAATGTTAAATCAAACAATTGAAAAACGTTTGAAAATTGCGTTTGATGTCAAATGATAAAGTCATTTCATATCAAAGGTTTGACTTCGTGTTTGTTGGGATATTACAATAATAAAATATATATGTATGTAAATAGTACGTAAATTATTTCCACATATATAATTTTTCTCAAACTAATAAATAAATTGAGTAATTTTCCAAAATACCATCTTGTAAACCTTTATAAATTTAAAATTTTATATGATGGAGTTACTAAAAATATGGTATATTAAAGCCTAAAGTGTTCTTCCCTAAACATATTATGTTTGATTAAATATAGGTACAAATTTTAAGTTTTGTTGAAAACCCTATTAAGAAATAATCACCCCTATCGTGAATAACAAGTGGAATTTTTGTTCCCATGAAATTTTCATTACCCTCGAAGGGAAAAAAGCAATCATGAATCTCATGTGAAAAATTTTTCACGCTATCAGTTCCAGTGAATGTAACAAAAAAGAAGGAAGATTAGAAAATATTAAAAATCTATGAAATTTATGTTCAAAAATATACACGTATATATTCAAAAGAAAAGTTAAAATAATAAAGCTAAATGATTAGTATTGGAGGGATAGGTTGATTGCAACGTTAGTTTTTTGCACTTTTTAAATTTTATGTAGTTAAATATTTCCCAAAATTCTGCCACCAAGTCTTTCGAAAGCTTTACAAATCCGACGGCAATCAACCTCTTGTTTTGCATTTTGTTGACTAATATATCGGTTGGTGCCTTATTAACGGAAATATCCCTTAATTTTCGATTTATAGGAGGAACTACTTACATACATGTTCTGTTCCCTAGCAAAAATAAAGTGAGAAAATCTAAGGGAAATGTGAACAAAATACGAGTGAAAAAACTTTTCACGATAAGGGGAATTTATTCCTGTGAACATTTTTTCACGTTATTATTCTCCTTTGAATTACCTTTTTTTCATGGGAGTTTGTCATGATCGCAAATATGTGAAAAGGGGAAAAATTATTCACAATAGGGGTGATTTAATTTTTGAAATTGGCTTTTAATGGGCTAATAATCGGAAATTTTAATCCATCATGTGAAAGACATTTCGAAGTAGTTTCTAATAATACCAATACTTTTTAGCACAGACATAACCAGATATGGCAACTTTGACGTACAAAAATCGTGTTATCATATGTGATTACCACGATTTTCTAAGCGAGAGGAAAAAAAAAGTAATACCGTGATGGCAACACGAAAGAAGAAGAAGAAATGCTATTGCCGCCCGCAGCCGCATGACGCGTACATTGGCCTTCCACTATAAGCTATACATTACCTTCGATGTAAACAAACAAATAAATACAAAAAATTTTTCAAGCAGAAATTTGTAAAAAAAATGTTTATTTGTTCAAAATTTTTTGTTTTCTTAAGTTTAAATAAATAAAAACAACAAAAATATTAATACATTGAATGCAGCATATGTAAGTATAAGCTGAAATAAAAAGAAAAGTGTTAAAATTAGTTTTTTATTACCTTTTGGTTTTTTTTTCTTCCAGGCAGAAGTAGCATTGCATCTAGACACACAATTAAGTAAAAATGAACCCAACAATGGATTTTGCGGACAAATATCAAGGTAAGTACCTGCAAATATAAAAACAAAATCAATAATAAGAAATTTTTGTATTCCTTAGTCTGCCGTTTTGGTCAAATGAGTGGAATGAATTTCGTGTGCTAAACTTACCTGCGGAAATAAAATGTAGTGGCCGAATTGTTTCCAGTATCATTGGTAAGTATCCTCAAGTACCTGAAAGTAGAAATAAATAAAAATGTTAAGGTTTTTTTGTCTGTCTTGTAGAATCCATGCTAAACATCTTATAAATATGAAAAAATGGCTAGACGTATTTGTGACGGACAGGCTTAAATTTGTTGATACAAAAATATCAACCACCACCACCTATCATCAAACAAACTGTCCTTTTCAGGATTACAAAATCTTTAAAAAAAAGAGAAAAAACCTTTGTTAACAAGTGAGAGTGTTATATAGACTGTGCCGAATCTTTCAAGCCTTCCACATAAATATACCAAGTGATTTGATATGAAGCACATTAACGCCAGCAATACCTTCATCTACATTTATGTGTATAAAAACGATAGTGCCGTGTATGTGTTCCTAAATATATTTATTAAACTGAATTAAGTTTCGTGATAGTGTTGAAAAATGAAAATTGTAAACCAATTTTCTGATTACTCAGCGCTTAACATAGGCAATTATTATATGTATGTTCTACTAACCTGGTGGTATTCCATTTTGGTGGTCGATTTCTTCTCAGAATCGTTGGTTAATCCCCTTAAGTGCCCTTAAATATAGAAAAAGTGAGTTATTAAAAGTTTGAAATGGTTTTTTTTAATTGTCGTTTTGGTCAAGTATGTTAGATGGATGTGGTATTGTATACTAACCTTTGGAAATATGATTCCGAGGCCGAAATCTTTCTAGGTTCCTTGTTGTGTATACATTTGAAGTTTTACTGCTTATTTTAAGAAAATGAAAACAAAATTTCGTGTGAGAATTAATATTAAAGCAACAATACTGCTGCTACAGCCTTATTTATTTAAAATAAAACAGATTTATAAAAAAATCATTTTCTATTAAATTTTGTTTAGTTAACCTTTAATAAACTAGTTTTATTTTTTATGAATAAGGTTGTAAATGCAGTAATTAACTGCTGTAACGAAATTTGGTTTTCGTTTTCTCAAAATAAGAAATTAATATTTTTATACCCACAACACAATAGTGAAGAGGGTATTATGCATTTCTGCTGATGTGAGTAACACCTTAAAATATGGGTACTGGACCCACCTTAATTTATCGACTCAGAATTAATTTCTGAGTCGATTTAACGATGTTCTTCCGGCTGGCTGTCCATGTAACATTGTGAGCAAAGTACAGGTCGCAATTTTTGAGATAATTTAATAAAATTTGGCTTACATGTTGTAAGCACTTTTAAAACACTATGTAGGTATTTCTTAACCAATATCTAATTGGTTTTGCCACGGGAAACGTTTTAATGATTTTGTACATTGCACAAAACAAAATTCATTCAATATACAAAACCCTTATGCCTGTGACAAAACCTTAACGCACTTTTAAAACACTATGTACATAGGTATTTCTTAACCAATATCTAATTGGTTTTGCCACGGGAAACGTTTTAATGATTTTGTACATTGAACAAAACAAAATTCATTCAATATACAAAACCCTTATGCCTGTGACAAAACCTTAACGCACTTTTAAAACACTATGTAGGTATTTCTTAACCAATATCTAATTGGTTTTGCCACGGGAAACGTTTTAATGATTTTGTACATTGAACAAAACAAAATTCATTCAATATACAAAACCCTTATGCCTGTGACAAAACCTTAACGCACTTTTAAAACACTATGTAGGTATTTCTTAACCAATATCTAATTGGTTTTGCCACGGGAAACGTTTTAATGATTTTGTACATTGAACAAAACAAAATTCATTCAATATACAAAACCCTTATGCCTGTGACAAAACCTTAACGCACTTTTAAAACACTATGTAGGTATTTCTTAACCAATATCTAATTGGTTTTGCCACGGGAAACGTTTTAATGATTTTGTACATTGAACAAAACAAAATTCATTCAATATACAAAACCCTTATGCCTGTGACAAAACCTTAACGCACTTTTAAAACACTATGTAGGTATTTCTTAACCAATATCTAATTGGTTTTGCCACGGGAAACGTTTTAATGATTTTGTACATTGAACAAAACAAAATTCATTCAATATACAAAACCCTTATGCCTGTGACAAAACCTTAACGCACTTTTAAAACACTATGTAGGTATTTCTTAACCAATATCTAATTGGTTTTGCCACGGGAAACGTTTTAATGATTTTGTACATTGAACAAAACAAAATTCATTCAATATACAAAACCCTTATGCCTGTGACAAAACCTTAACGCACTTTTAAAACACTATGTAGGTATTTCTTAACCAATATCTAATTGGTTTTGCCACGGGAAACGTTTTAATGATTTTGTACATTGAACAAAACAAAATTCATTCAATATACAAAACCCTTATGCCTGTGACAAAACCTTAACGCACTTTTAAAACACTATGTACATAGGTATTTCTTAACCAATATCTAATTGGTTTTGCCACGGGAAACGTTTTAATGATTTTGTACATTGAACAAAACAAAATTCATTCAATATACAAAACCCTTATGCCTGTGACAAAACCTTAACGCACTTTTAAAACACTATGTAGGTATTTCTTAACCAATATCTAATTGGTTTTGCCACGGGAAACGTTTTAATGATTTTGTACATTGAACAAAACAAAATTCATTCAATATACAAAACCCTTATGCCTGTGACAAAACCTTAACGCACTTTTAAAACACTATGTACATAGGTATTTCTTAACCAATATCTAATTGGTTTTGCCACGGGAAACGTTTTAATGATTTTGTACATTGAACAAAACAAAATTCATTCAATATACAAAACCCTTATGCCTGTGACAAAACCTTAACGCACTTTTAAAACACTATGTAGGTATTTCTTAACCAATATCTAATTGGTTTTGCCACGGGAAACGTTTTAATGATTTTGTACATTGAACAAAACAAAATTCATTCAATATACAAAACCCTTATGCCTGTGACAAAACCTTAACGCACTTTTAAAACACTATGTAGGTATTTCTTAACCAATATCTAATTGGTTTTGCCACGGGAAACGTTTTAATGATTTTGTACATTGAACAAAACAAAATTCATTCAATATACAAAACCCTTATGCCTGTGACAAAACCTTAACGCACTTTTAAAACACTATGTAGGTATTTCTTAACCAATATCTAATTGGTTTTGCCACGGGAAACGTTTTAATGATTTTGTACATTGAACAAAACAAAATTCATTCAATATACAAAACCCTTATGCCTGTGACAAAACCTTAACGCACTTTTGGAACATTTTCTTTCTAAAAAATATCCAATTGGTTTGGCACGGGAAACATTTCAATAATTTTGTACATTGAACAAACTAAAATTTGTTCGTTACACAAAACACAGACACAACACACAAAATCTTCACACTTACATATTTATAAAAAAAAGAAAAAAAGACTTACCTGGTCGGATCCTTTGGAAAGTTGTGGAGCTTCTCTCCTGGTAGACAACCCATAATGCATTTGCGACTCCTAAAAAAAACAATTTATTTAATTAAAAGAACAATTTTTAAAAACAATATTTTTAAAACTTACATTTTCTTCGTTTGTCTGTTTTTTTGCCACTAAAAAAACATCCACCTTATGCGACATCCACTTACAAATGGCCATCCACAAAATTGCGCCAAAACTATCATAATTTTCCTCAAAATGGAAGAAAATTATGATTTTGCGCCAAATTTTCACAAAAATTCACAATTAAAAAATTTTACAAATGTAAACAAAAAAAATTTATTACCAAGATAATATGAAAGAGACAGTTATATATGAAAAACAAAATTTGCTGTCCCATTCATATTAACGTGGTAATTTGGCAACACTTTTTTTCCCGTGTCGAGTCTATTCGTAGTCTATGCTTTTTAGATCCAGTTTTTCCTATAAAGTTATTGATAAGGGCAATGTTCATAAATGCAGTTGTTTTACCAATACTTTTTAGATCCAGTTTTTCCTATAAAGTTATTGATAAGGGCAGTGTTCATAAATGCAGTTGTTTGGTATCACTTGCGCAGAAGTAAAGCTAAATGTTCGTAAAAGCATCACTTGTAAAAAACTTGGTATCACTCTCATGTCAAACGTTTTTTTAAGCAGTCATGCTCTGCAACAAATTTTGGTAATTATTGCTTAAGTCAATTTTCTGATGCAAGAACTTTTGACATAAAAGAAATCGTTTTATTTTTCTTTTGTGATGCTTTTTCTCGTAATTTATATGAAAACTGTCACTTATTGGATCTTACTGTCATCGTAACTGTTGCTAACATTTTTATTATTATTTTATGTTTGCTTATTAAACTTTGGAAATTTAGCTCGTGTTCAAAAATTTAAACTTTGCACAGCTGTTCGTCAGTAAAAAAGTATCAGCATCACAACTGCAACTGTTAATCACGCATCATCAACAACATTTTGCATCACTGCATAGCTTTTATGCATTTACGTACGTACCCAACGAATTCTGAAACTCTTACGATGTGCGTTGACGAAAAAAACTTTTTATTTGTTTATTTTAAAAGCAGCATGGCCCAACTAGTAGGTCTGCGCGCAACTACAACAATCCAACAATAGAAAAAACAACACGAATTTTGTTTGTGTAAAAAATGATAAAGATGTCAAGAACAAAAGAAATTGTTTGTGTAAAAAATGGTATAAATGTCAAAAGCAATTGCTACAAAAACAATTGCACGTAAAAAACACAACTCTGCGCAAAATCAGCAGGCGTTTCAAGCAGACCTACTAATTGGACCATGAAAAGCAGATTAAATTTTTTTATTTAATCTGTCGTTAAAATTATATTGCTTATTAGTTCCAAAAAATAAAAAATTAAAATATTTAAATAATTTTTAAAAATTCATTTTTCTAAGCTATATAATGTATTATAAATAAGTATTTACATATTAAAAGGCTTAAATTAATTATACATTTTTTCGAATTTAAAAAAGTAATAAAAAAAAGATGATAGTGACACCACTGAAATATAAATACATAATAAAAAATACAGCTGTTTATAATTTTTCAATTGTAGCTGTCGTTTTCAAAATAATTCAGTAGCTGACTACACGACTATAATTGCACCCAGCAGCATTTGTAGTCGTGTGTTCGTGTAGCCTGCTGTCTCGAATGTGTTTAATGCATTACGTTTTCTTTTTAACAAAACAAACTTTTTGTAATATTCCTTAAATGAATAGAAATTTAATTTATTCAAATAAAACCAATATTTTTATTCCAAAGTTCAAAGATAATAAAAAGACAACAAATTAATTTATTGAACAAGAACATAACTAGAAATAAGATAGAAAAAAGTTATAAACGTAAATGAATTACATACTTCTTAAATACATACAGGTTTTACCCGTTTACTCCCCAAAAGGGCCGAATTAAAAAAAAACACCAGAACTGAAGTTCTACAACTTTTAAACGACAAAAAATTGTTGTTAAAGTACAGTTTACACGGTAATACAATGTATTACGACTTTGTAGAATCAAAATATTATGAAATTCTCTCCGTGTTTAAGAGAAAAATAGAAAAATCTGTTGTATGTATTTTTCATGTTTACACGGATGGTACAAGTAAAATAAAAAATAATAATAAAAAATCAGATGGTTGCAGTTTTACAATTTTTACAAAAACAATATGAAAATTTCCTGAGTTGATTTTAGTTGTTTTTGTAATTGTATAAAAATGTTACCACCTTCAATATACTCTGTTAAAATACACCTCTGGTGTGATGAAAATACATAAGTTTCTAAAATGGTTTAGAAAAAAAACATTTACCGACCGCTTAAGCTGTTATGATACTTGCTATTTTTTATATTTTTTCTATATTGGAGAACAGTGCAAATATATTTGCATAGGAAAACTGACTAAGTGTAAAGAGTATGATTATATCATAAAAAATCTTGAAATGTCAAACAAATATACATGTGTTATCGATAAATAATCCAAGACTGTCAAAAAAAATATAAAATTTTTTAACTTAAAATTGACATTTCCAGATTAATTGTTAGCACTGTTGCCAATTTTTTTAGTTTTTGATCGAAAGAAACGGTTATTAACTTTTTTTTTGCGATTTTTAACTTTAAAGACGGTTTTTTGTGGGGAAAAAACGTGGGCAGTATTGCTTGTTTTGTTTACATTTTATCAAATTGTATTTCTTGTTCTTTCTCGCATTTGTTGTTTCATTCAGTCAATCCTAAAAAAATCCAATACAAAAAATAGCAAGTATCATAACACCTTTATCAGATTTTGTGTTCGTATGCTCTCTTAAGGCCCAAATATATTGATCAAAATACTCATCAAGCATTGTGGTAGTATTAGTGAAAATGTGTTTGTATGTGTGACACCGACAACGCTTGATGAAAAATTTAGATATGACGGCGAATATTACGTCCAGCACACGTACACGTTGAATTCGCCGGCTGGACAAGCATTTGACAAGTGTATTTGGCCCTTTACTCAATACATTTTGCTTTTACATGGTATGATTTTTCTCATTCTACATAATGTCGTAATACAATGTATTACCGTGTAAACTAGCCTTAAGTAGTCAAAATTTGTTAGCTAACGAAAATTGTCGTTAAGAGCTATTCTGTAATGAAATTTTAACAATTTTTATCGACAAACAACGTCGATAGCTAACGACACAAAAAGTTCTTGTTAAATAATAACGATATTAATTGCGCTGTTAACAGATTAAAAATATAGAGTAAAGAAGCCAACTTTTAACACAAACAAATCAAGAAAGTATAGTATGCAAGAAGGTAAGGCTTTTGTCTCCAATGACACACCGTGTAAATCAGAAATACAGTTGGAATGCGTCTGGAAAACTTTATATTGCCAAAAAGGCCTTCTATAAGGCCTCTTTACAAACTCAATTTGATTTTTTTTTTTGCTAACTGCTCATGAGTGAGGAAATTTAAAATATTTTTTCCTCACCCTCATGTTTATGAAAAAGCAGGGTACAAATTTTCGCTTTTTGAGTTGGAATGGCAGCGACTGTTCACATTTAATGAATCAAAATGTTATATAAATACCGTTCTTTAGGTATAAATAAATCAACTTTGTGCCACGCCCACTTGACCAATCCCGCCAACATTTTGTCGGATGTTGTGTATTGATAACCAAGATGAGTGTTCCTAATTTGGAAACCTTGTCTGTTGCCGTTCTCCAGATATACAGAAATATAACACCAATACCCCGGTTTGCTTCGCTAATTGGGACCGGTAAAACTCGACGAAACCCGAAGCATGATTTTCAATACATTTGAAGTGATAAAAACTTCCGATCTGTGACATAAGGAGTGTTTAGGAATTAAAACATAAAAAACTATAACCGCAGAGAATTGCCACCTTTAAAGTTTTTTATTCTTCTCAAGGCCAACAGCATTTATATCAAACCAAAAATTTAAAATTTTTCAAACAAATAATTACAAAATATTTCTGTTAAAATAGTTCAGAATAAGCATTTACAGAATCGTTTGAAAGCCTATTTCTAATTTTTATCAAGAAGATTTCAATGATTAAACACCTTTATTTTCTACGGATCTGGGTCATTAAGCAAAATTTCAAAGCATTTAACATTATCAGATATGAATAGATATTTCTTTGGCGTTTGGCAAAAATGTCTTGAGTCAGAAACTGTAAATTTTCGTTATGTTAAATTGAAAAATATTTATTTAGTGTATTTCCTTAGCAGTAAAGTTGCCAAAATTAATAAAAAAAAATCCTGGGAATTCTCGCACAAATTTCTGGGGATTTTTTTCCGGAAAATTGAGCGGGATCCCGGGAAATCCCGTATGAAAACCACTAGGCTAGATCAAGGCTTCTTTCATTATCAACAGACCTTTCCCCTGATTTCGAACGCGTCAAAATGCCCAGTTTTTGTTCTAAGATTTTGTGCTTTTTTGACTCGTTGCTGCAAAATATTTAAATTTAACTTTACTTAAGCAAATGTAATTTGAGACCAGTTGCAATCTGCAGACAGCCTTCACATACATATTTGCATTAGACTTCAACGGCAAAGCCCCTTTTTCTGTTTAAGCTTTGTACAAACATTTTTATATTAACGACGCAAATCGAAGCACAAGCGACGCAACTTCGAAGCCATGCAACGCAAAGTTGAACAAAAACGACGCAAGTTTGAAATCACATAAATTTTAAAAAGACGCAACTTCGCTTTGTATGGAAAGAGTCACGCCCACTAGTACAATACCACCCATATTTTGTCGGTTATTTTGTTTTTATAACCAAGATGATTGTACCTAATTGGGAAACTTTGGCTCTTGGTCTACATAGAAATAAATAAAAAAATAACAACAACAATGGTGTTTTTTTGTCGCGGTTTTTGTTTATATCTCAGCCATTTAGAGACGGATCAGGCTGAATTTAACTAGCAAAAATTCCGGACTACATGTGACATAAAAATATAACTACCAAGACCCCAACATAAATGGGGTCTTCGGAAAACCAATTTCAACGGACAGACGGACATCGTTGAATCAATTTTGCTCCTCATAAGGACCCAGAATATATACACTTTATAGGTCTAAGATCAATTATGTAGAAATTACAAACGGAGTTACAAACTTTTACCTTGGGTGAAGCGTATAATTCAATTTCAAATGAAATAATGTAAATTTTAATTTAAAATAATGTTTCAAATGAAAAAGGTTTTTTTTATACCCTCCACCAAAATTAGTTGTGAAGAAGGTATACTTAGTTTGTCATTCCATGTGAAACTTTTTTATAATTCATCTCAGACCCCATAAAGTATATATAATATGGCTCCTTGAGCAATTCTAAGTCGATTTAGCCAAGTCCGTCTGTTGAAAACACGCTCACTTTCGAAAAACTCAAAAGAAATAAACAAACTTGGTGTCAAATTGCTTGTAGTTATCCTAAGCAGTTTGGGATTGAAATCCAGCAAAATCGGTTCAGTAGGATCCGATCTATGAATCAAAATGTGGAACCAGCACCTAAAAAATTAATTATTTTGTTACAAAAACTAACATTAATGGTGGAACAATGCACGGAATGAAATAAGATTTTGCAAAAATTCATTTTATTCGTAAAATTTGGTACAGATCCGTCCATAATTTACCCTAGGCCCCATATAAATCCTACTGCCGGAAAACGGTTTAGTACGCCTAAAACCGCAATTAATAATGCTATCATTACAAAATTTGGCACGTCACAGAATTGACACTGTGCAATTTCGGCAAGATCGGTCTATGATTTACCTCAGGCCCCATATAAACCTTCCTCCCTAAAAACAATTTATCACACCTAAAACCGTAATTAGTACTGCTATCAGAATTAAATTTAATACTTCACAGTTTTATAGGACTAGAAATCACACTAATAAATTTCGTGATGTTCGGTCCATAATTTAGTATAGGCCTCATATAAAGCCTACTCTGGTAGATAAATTAAATACGCCTAAAACCTTAGCAGATATATTTATTGTGGTAACATTTCTTCCAACTTAGTTTTATATGACCAGAAAAAATGTCATGCAATTTTGTGATACACGGTCCATAATTTGCCTTTGATTCCATATTTAGCAGCCTTCTGAAATTCACTGTAAACGCTAAAACTTATTTCACTGCTGTATTGAAATTTAGGGTTTTTAATACCAGATACAACTCTGCAGAATTTGCGTTCATAACTTGCCATGGCTGCAATATAAATTCCCCTCCTGAAAATCATTTAAGTTCGGCTCAAGCTACTAAAAATTGCTATAAACAGCATACATCTTTCTGATGGTCGGTCAATAATTTAATACAGGTCTAAACCGTTGGCCAGACGTTGGTTAAAATAGGTAAATTTAACTGTTGGGTACGACTCGACCAGCTTTATTTTTGTAGAAATTACGGGCATTAAAACGGCATAAGAAACATTTAATTTGGTTGAAATTAAAAAAAAAGTTTTCTTAATTTTACTATTTTCAACTCGTTTGCACCACAATTTTCATATTTGACATTAAAAGCTATAATTTTCAAAAATATTATATTTACTTCACAATCTGAATTGATTAATTCTTAACGTAATCAGAGCAATTAAATAGTTTAACATTTTTTTTAGAAATACATATTTTCGAATTACATAAAAGATGACAATTTTATTTAATTTTATTAATTTCATCAAGTGGTAGATAGTTCCACGTACGACCAATTTCACTAAGTTCAGTTAAAATAACTTTCAGTTATAAGTGGCAAAAACATATTTTTAACTGGAAGTTAAAGTAATATTTAGTTTTAACTGAGCTTTGGTGAAATTGGCGGTTATTGAAATTTAATATTCATGTTATTTAGTGATTACGACTAAAATATTTAAAAAGAACCCTTAAAAAGAAATTTATAATAACATAAATAATGAAAAAAAACTAGGAAAAAAAGAAACAATAAAAGCATTTTTAAATAAACATACAAACAAACTTATTACAGAATGATTGTAATGAAAAACTAATAAATTATTGAATTTAAAAATATATTGTATTTGTGAAACTAGTAGTTGAAGATTTATTAGCAAATATAAATACAAACAAACATATTTTGAGTAACTTTTAAACGTTTTACTTTAAAATAGTGTGCCAAAAAAATAAGAATAACAATATTAATAAATTAATAAAAAAAACCACATACACACGCATCATATCAACTTTTACTAACGTTGATGTATGATGCATAAAAAAAGCTCAATTGAAAATAAATAAAATTGATCCAAAAAATTTTGCATTTTTACTACTCCATGTCTGATGTCAGGAGCGGTCCCAGTGAAATGGGAATTTATCACATTTAACCTTTATGTCAACAGCTACATACCTGGGTATGTATATGAAAAAAATTAAAACAAAATAATATTGCATGTTTATTTCAAAGATGTAAGAGTTTTACAAGTCGGCTAAAACCCCTGTTATTTTCAGTAATTTTGCATAAAAACAAACCAAAGTAGAAAAAAACACAAACAAAATATAAATAAAACAAAAAAAAAATTAGTGAATTCGTATATAAAATGCGCTTGCATACCCGGGTATGCTTGCTGTTGACGTAAGTATAACTTTTCTGCTGTTGACGTAAAGGTTAAACGAAACCTTGTTAATTCAATTTTTGAATCCCTTATATGCATGTGGCAGTGTAAATAAAACTTTTTTGTTTGTTTTGTTTTCTTAACCCACTTACAACTACACTTAGAGCCGGTTCACACACGTCAAGTTTGACTCGTCAAGTCTTCAGTTTTTAGGAGACAAGGGGAAAGAGGTGGCATTTTCTTTTCCCTTTAGATGCTGTTATATTTTATTTCTTAAAACTAATTAATTCAGAGGTCTAACTCTGGCAGTTGTGGTCGAATAATTTTTTGTTTCTAATTTTTCAGTCGATCGAAATTATTTTTTCAGTGTCGCGAAAACTCAAATAAACAATTTATAGATATGTGTGTACATATTTTCTTAGCTTTTGCTTGGATGTAATAAAAATCAAAGGAACTCGAAAAAATAAAAAGAAAGCAAAACAGTAAAAAAAACATCTCAGCGCTTCTATAACGGATAACAATTAATGCGAATTTTGAGATACATGCTTTGAACTGATACAACGACCGTAGTTGCTAAAATATTTTCAAACAAACTCTTGTTTAAAAATTTTTATAATTTTTAATATTCGCGAATACGAATACAATTTATAACTTATGACTTTCATTTAAAAAATAAAGTCGAAACTTTTTCTTATCGTGATTTTAAGAAGACGTGGATTAGTGCTGGTTCTAACTCTTCAAGTTTTAGCCTTCAAGTGTTGAGCTTTTAGGAGAGAAGGGAAAATCGAATGCCATTTCTTTTCCTCTCTCTCTCCTAAAAACTCAAGACTTGACGGCTAGAACTTGAAGAGTGTGAACCAGCACTTACTTAGTTTGGAACTAAAATTGGACGTAATAAAACTTTTCAAGTCGGGTAAAAAGACATTTTTCAGTTTGTTGAAGTGTTCGCTTTGATTTTTTTCGGTTGTGCGTTTGTGTATTTTTCACAGTTTTTTAGTTTGTTAAAGTTTCATAGCCTATGGTTAAAGTGTTCGGTTTGATTTTTTTTCGGTTGTGCGTTTGTGTGGTTCACAGTGATTTATACGGTTTTCGTCGATTTTTTCAAGAGGTGAAATAAACATACCATTTTCAATAAAAAACTGATGGCTTTAAAGCAATCATTCAAGCTCTTAGTGGCTTTAAAAGACCTGAAAGAACTGATGGATATTTGCAACGAGGAAGAAATTGTCGAAAGACGCTTTTGGGTAAATCCATTTCTGGAAAAGAGAGAGCAACAAAGCATGGAGGCTCATCTATTAAATGATTTGCTCTGGGAAAATTGTGAGTTCCAAAATTTTACTAGAATGACTCTAAATGATTTTGACAGCGTCTTGAGTTTGGTAAGTATTTTTTTTAACAGAAACTTTGTCCTCATTGGACACAAGTTTCATAAAAGTCTAGGCGATTTAGAATACTTAAGCGTGACTCTAATAAACAAACATATTTGTCATTTAAAGGTTGAACATAAAATACAAAAACAAGACACAGTGATGAGATGTGCCATCCGCTCAAGAGTGCGTCTAGCTGTCACATTGCGTTTTATTGGGACGGGCGATTCTTATAGGTTAATATTAATAAAATATTTTTTTAGCAATAGCTATTATATATGTAGGTATAGTTTTTTGTACTTACTATCAATATTAACAAACTTAGGTACTGTAATACGGATATTGTTATTATTCAAAACTTATATCTGCTTCATAAAAAGCAGAATGTAATATATCCTTTTTTGAACACTTTTCTATTTTAATGGCTAATAATTTTTGCATATCTGCCATTGCATTCGTTGCGTCAATTAGTGGCAGCTGCGCTAGTTGCATTGCAATGGATTTTCTGGATGCAGAAAACATGGTTTCTTGTTCCTCGGTAGTGTTTTTAACTTTTTCTCTAATAGCATCGAAAGCATCGTTAAATCTGTTGTTCCTTTCCGCTCTTATCCTTTTTAAAGTTTTGCAATGTTTTTCTTCATTTGGAGTAGAAGCTAATACCTTATCATTGGATGTTGCGAAGCAGCTGTCCTGGCTACATTCGGGGCTATTTTCCATCTTGTCATCTGGTGCAAAAGATTCTGGACACACATCTATGGTTTGACTAAATATCTGCTTAAAAGTACATACTTTTTTATGAGATGCAGAAGTTGTTTTGCATACTTACATTTGGGAAATTGCTAGACGTTTGACGCAACGCAACAACACAATCGAGAAAATTGAACTCGTTATAATAATATAAGTGAGGCTTATAAATATCATCTGCTCCTGAGCCCGAATGCTTTGACCCTTCAGCTTTCTTCTTTTCTGAGAAGTAGGCAGATCTCAAATACTTAACTTTCTTTTTTACCTCCTCCACAATTTTATTCATCTGCTTTGCTATTCTGTAGTCCCAAAGGCAAGGATGTTGGCGGTATAGCGCTATTATTTTAAACACATCGTTTTCCATTGTGCTCTATTAAAAATGTTATAAAAATTATGCACAACATAAGTATGTATATACATAAATATTATTTGTACTTACAATCAGTGATGTTAACCGTACGGTAATTACCCTTTTTTAGGGTAATTTTGGGCCGCAAAAGGTAGCAAGGTAATTTTATTTAAAATACGGTAATTTAAAGAAATTAGAATTTTTGGTACAAATATACTTACTTACATACATACATATGTAGGGTTTAAAGTTTTAACTTTTGAGAAGTAATTTTCAATTTAAAAATACATAGATAAATATTATAACAAAAAAATTAACAACATTATGTTTCTATAAATGTTTTCGTAAAACCGATAAGTGCAAAATAAGAAAAATTAAATTACTCTTGTATATTATTAATTTCATATTTTACTTTTTGTTGTTTAAAAATCAACAATTCTTAAACATATGCAATGGCTTATTTGATTATTTTAAGTACGGATCAAATTAAAAATTATTTTAATACTTTATTCATAAAAAATACAATAATTTTGGTTAAAAATGTATTTTAAGACAAAAAATTTACAGATTTTTATTAAAACACATTTAAATTAATGGTTTATAAATAATGCTGTCATTTGGAAACAGCATTAATTAAAAATTTTTGCGTACGGTAATTTCTTCTATAAAAGGGTAATTTTTAGAGGGCCGTAGGGTAATGAAAAAATAAAAGTTAACATCACTGCTTACAATGTCGAAAATTTGTAAAGTTTTGTTGAGACAAATATTTTAATTGTACAATAAAGCCTTGAATAGAAATCTAAAATATGTATAACAAAATATTTATTGAAATGAATATACAAATTAATTAACATACATACATATGTATTTTGTATAACAATTATTCATACATATGTAATAAATAATTAAACGTATGTATATAAATTTAGTTTCTATAAACCTTTGAAAATATTATAAGTAAAACTTTATATGAATTTTTACTTTGGTTTTATTAAATTGATCCAGTATTTTCAAAAAAGCATCAACTTCTTGGCGTCTTTTTTTTTGATGAGAATGAAACTGTCAATCAGAAAATGACATTTTAAGGCGAGCATCATGGCGAACATGGTTAGTCAGACATATGTTTAGACAACGATGGCAACACATGGACGAAACATGAACATGAACAGTCTACACGAGTAGAATTCATGTGCGACATGCTGTTCTTAAGGCCAGTTTACACGGTAATACAATGTATTACGACTTTGTAGAATCAAAATATTATGAAATTCTCTCCGTGTTTAAAAGAAAAAAATAAAAATCTGTTGTATGTATTTTTCATGTTTACACGGATGGTACAAGTAAAATCAAAAATAATAATAAAAAATCAGATGGTTGCAGTTTTACAATTTTTACAAAAACAACATGAAAATTCCCTGAGTTGATTTTAGTTGTTTTTGTAATTGTATAAAAATGTTACCACCTTCAATATACTCTGTTAAAATACACCTCTGGTGTGATGAAAATCCGCATGTGCACTCGTCGCTTGATAATAGACGACTGAATTGTGTAATCTCGTGGGCTAAATGAAAGAGGCTAAGAATACGTGTTAAATATCTCAGCACAATTGTGCTATGGAGCGCCCACCATTGGTTTAGAAAAAAATAATTTACCGACCGCTTATCAGATTTTGTGTTCGTATTCTCTCTTAAGGCCCAAATACATTGATCAAAATACTCATCAAGCATTGTGGTAGGATTAGTGACAATGTGTTTGTATGTGTGACACCGACAACGCTTGATGAAAAATTTAGATATGACGGCGAATATTACGTCCAGCACACGTACACGTTGAATTCGCCGGCTGGACAGGCATTTGACAAGTGTATTTGGCCCTTTACTCAATACATTTTGCTTTTATATGGTATGATTTTTCTCATTCTACAAAATGTCGTAATACAATGTATTACCGTGTAAACTAGCCTTTACCAAGTTGATGGATGGTGGAGACGGGTAGTAATTTTCTCCGCGTGATATGATATTAACAAAGTCTGAACTTAGAATGAAACTATGCCATTCGCCCAGGCGTGTAGATGACACCAGTCACGTCTAGATGGCTCTAGAAAGTTTTTATCTAATTTTAGATAAATTAATTAATTTATTATGCATCATAAACTAAGGCATACTTTTAGGTGTTACAATAAATGTAACTTAATAACGAACATTCTAGTATTTACAGTGGGGTTGAAGTACAATTATGCACAACAATTTTAAAATAACATCTGAACATTGATTTTTACACTGGAAGTCTGCACAACTAATACAATAACTATTTAAACTAATAAAATAACTAACAAATACTAACTAACTAATCAATACAAGAATAATGTTAGCCGCATTTATTTCACGTGGAAATTTAAGCAAAAGTGTATGAACTGAGTGTTAAAAAAATAAATAAAAAATTAAAATAACACAACCGGTAACAGTTTTTTTTTTATCCATATTTGCTTTCTTTTTTTATTTAATTTTGTATTCAAAAAATATTTTTAGTAAAATACATGTAGGATTTGTTTACATACGCAAAACAATGTCGTATACTTTAAAGGAATAAAAACGTAAAATTGTACAAACTCGCAAGGTAGGTAACATTGATACATGTCAAAGTTTTCGTGTGAAATAATCAATGTTGCTCAACATTTTGCTCAAATTTAAACAGAGTACTAGGCTTTATTTAATAATCAGTTCATCCTTATTTGCTTTTGCTTAAAATTCCACGTCAAATAAGTGCAGCTTACATTATTTCGCAGTTGTAAAAAAATGTTGCCAGAAAAATTTCGGAACTTTTTCACAAAATGAAAAGAGTACAACTGTATCAACATTATTTCATAGCATTATTTCCGCACAAGTCTTTTTCATATGAGTTTTGATAGCATTTTACGTGAAATGTTGAACAGAGTACCAGGCTTAAGAAAAAAATTCTAAAGAAGAAATTTGCATCAATGCTGCTGTTTGCTCTTTTTTTGTTTACTTTTGTTAAATAAGAGATTAAGAGAAAACTGACAAAAGTTGTTGGAAACTTCACTTATAACAGCTTCTTTGTAAACGATTTTTAAGTAAAACTAGCGAACCGTCTGCACACTTCGTAGTGCAAAAAAGAAAACAAGGAATTAATTCGAATTCATTTAAATCACTGATAAATTGTTTTAATTGTTTTAATTGTGGTACACAACATTTCTTGTATTTCCATTTTCGGTGTAAATATACAAAACCGATGGTTGCCAATGCGTGAACAGGCAACATACAACTGTCCATGTGAGAAAACTGGATACTCTAAATTCGATCCACAAATTCCTTATGATTGGCCTTGCGCCTTATAAATAGTAACCGCAAACGCAAGCCGAACAGGAAACCGAAGTCGTTTGAATTCAAATAGCAGATCAGACGGAATCATTGGGATGCGTGGAATGAATACATGTTCGCCTTTGAATTTTCCAATTACAATAGTAGCTTCAATTACATAAGCCATCAACCTTTTAATAGCAAGTCTTGTGCCATTACACAAACGTTTCAGATGTTTTTGAAACGTTACATGTGGGAGTTTCATTAACTTGGTAATTCAATGGCAATTTCAAAGCAGAATGTGCTGTGGGACCACCATCTAACAAAGTCGCTGCAATGCCAATGCAAATTTATTCTGGGAACGTATCGTTGTCAACATCAATGAAATTAAAATCGTTTTTCGAGTGCCTTCTGGTGCATCCATGGTGGAATATGGCAACATATACAACATTACAACAAAAATAGAAATTATATCCCAGCTTTACGTCAAAAAATACTTTAAATAAAAATCAAAGCGTGCCGCTGAACGGGATGAAATAAATAAATTTTTAGCCAATTTTTATTTAAATATGGTCAATATCTTATTTATTTTAATTTAAAATTATCAAAAACGTGTACTTTTTGTAAACATAAACAAAACTTTGGCATAAGATTAGACAAGCAACGCAAGAGCAAAATTACGTAATTTTGCGTAGTGCATCCAGAAAATAAAATCCACCGACTTTACTACTGACAGCTTGCGTAATAGTATCATAGGCGTTTTTTTGCTTCGCATTTAATGTCGAAAGACTTGCGTGAACAAAAGCATTTAAATCGTTGCGATCGTATTGTCGTTCACGTTGCAGTTCTAACTCAAAAATGTAATGCATTGCACGACTAGGTGTTGGCATTTCCAATCGTGCTAATGCCTTATTAGCAATCGACAAACAGAAATCTTCAATACAAATCAATGCTTCATTCTAAATTTCCGTCGTGAAGAATAAGCATCACGTAAGGAAACTACTCGCCAATTTACAGAAAAAGTGTGTCTGTAACATTTTTGTGAAAAAAGTTCCCATTTTGAACTGTCAAATAAACTCACGAATAAAAATGGGGTGAGGAAAATGTTAACACTAAAAAACCATTAAAAATACAAAGAATAATTATAATAATACATACTTTATTATTGGGACATTTTTTTATTAAATAATTAATTAATTATTTTGCTTTTCACATTTTTATAAAATATGCGAATGTTTTCAAAGCTCGTTTGCAAACAACAAACATTTAAGTCGCACTTTACATTATTTAGTATATCCGACAGTTGTATTTTCTTCGCCGTGGTTAAAAAATTTTCAATTTTAGTAAATTTTGGTCGCCGTCAACGATATGTGTTACTGGCGTTTTCAACGTCTGCAGTGTCACATCGACGTAATCTCTTTTGATAGTTTTCGACATGAGTTACATACAGGCATACTTTTTTCTCACTTTTTGAGAAACGATGGAATATTTTGTTTCAAATATTTTTGATGCGAGAAGTTCTCACTAAAGTTACAGAACATGGGGGCAGATACCTCAAAAAAATATATGTTTCGGAATGAATGCAGTGTTCACTAAAATGGCTATAACTCGACAGCGTAAAAATGCAAATTAATTATGTTTTGACTTTGAGCATTCGTTCGAAAATAAAAAGAAAAAATATCCATCTAAATATTGGCTTACTATAAATAGTAAATTTTAATATTTATAATTGCCGTATTCACAAAACTCCTTGTATTGTGTATCTATTGTATGTTGTATAAAAAACCAAAAGTAAACTATGTATTTTAATACAACATACAATTGATCCAACGATACAAGGGGTTTTGTGAATACGGTAAATATTTAAAAAAATACTATTTAACTTTACTTACTTAATATGCGCAGGTGAAATAATTAAAATATTTTTACGAAGTCTTTTTCAAATGCTTTTTACTTATGCCTTAATTTCTACAAGCAGATGGTCGTGTTCGTACCTTTCAGTCATCTTTACCTATCCGGTAAAACTATTTTGGTAATTTCAACGTAAATTTTGCATACGTGTTTTTCCTTTAAGTTTGCTTTTAAAAATGGCAACATTTGTACTTGTATTAATTTTTAAAATTAACTGTCAAAAATCGATATGAAAAATACACTATAGTTTAAAAACGAAAGTTTCAAAGAACTTTCAACAGAATACGTAGTTGTAGTAATCGTTGCAGTTGAAGTTGAAGTACAAAATTCAAACTTTTGAACTTTGTCACGCTACAAAGCATTCGTCAGTTTCAGATACTACTACAACTTCTTTATTCTGTTCTAGGCCTTACGCTTCTGATTACTGCTCTCTAGCAGCAATGAACTAAGTACAACAACAATTTAAAGTACACAAAAAATTGGCAGGTAGCGAAAGCTCGAAGAGAGGCAAGAAATAGAAACAAAGAGTGATTAAAAGCAAAGTTAACAAGTGATTAATGCAATATAAATGCATGCGTGGACTTATTCCCTTTTTCCACTGAAAATAAAAATTTTGTGTTTCGTACAAAAAAATATTTTGTCTTTAAAAGGGGTTTTCCGTTGAAATTCGAAAACAAAATTTTTACCATGCATCGTTAGTCATAAAAGGAAGTGTATCCACGCTAAATCTCAAAAAAGCCAAAAATGGACTCATTCCCTTTATCCACTGAACGATTCATATACTGAGCAAAAACATTTTAGTTTAAATTTCTAATTTTTGGTGTTATTGTAAAATACAATAAATAATAAAAATATTAAAAGCACCGCAAAACGGTGAAAAAAAAAATTTTGTTGTCAAAAGCCTCAAGTACAAGTTGGTATGGACAGGTATATAAGTTCTCAAACGGGGACGCAGCCCTACCTCTTCAGCTGCTTCGGCCTCAAATTACCATCTTCAGATTGAATAAATTCGCGAAATCGTTTTGCAATTCTGGAGGAAGATTCCTCTGAAGCACCAAACGTGATAGAATCGTCCAAGCCTCCTCCGATTTATCTTAGGGAGCAAAACTCAAATGAACTAACAAAGAGTTTGATCTCGGTGATAGGTAAAAATTCGTTTTACGTTGCTGCAATCAAGCGTGGTAGTATAAACGAGACACAAATACAAGTAGATCATCAGAATGATTTTAACAAATTTGAACTGAAGAGCAGTTTTTAGTCGATTAATCGATTAACCGATCAAACAAAATTTTTAAAATAATTAGTATTATCAAAATAACTTTCGTGGGAATACAAAATTAAATTTAAATGATTTTGTTATTCGTGCTTAATTTCCAATTTTAATTATTTGATAAAAACACTGAAATTTATTGTTGAAGGGATAAGCTATTCCTATGCGCATTTCACTGGTTGCTTAGGCCAGATCATCAGGAAACTTCATCCATAAAAATTTTAGAAAAACTTAAGATATTAAACCAAATAAAACTGTTAAGCGTATAAGAATTATAGAAACAGTTCTATTTGTAACAATATCAAAGTTTAAACAAAATCATCAACAGTAAACAGTGAGTTTATCTCTCCTTAATTGATTGGAATTCTTCCAACATTAATTGTAGTTCTAAGTACCTGGGTTAACGTTCTTGGGGGTTTCGACTTTGAAGGCTAATAGCTCCTCAATGCCTTGTCCAAGTACAGTAGTTGAGAAGTCAAAGGTCGCAGATTTGCACCTAAATCCGGATTTCAGCAAAAATTCTTAAGCGGTTTAGGTGGTACATTACTGGCCACACCTGTATGTATAAGGACTAGGGTTAAGCACTGAGATGGAAGGTGACCTTAGTTACTATTACACCAAAGCTAGTAAAAGATCACACAAACCTTGAGTCATATTATTATATTAGTTAGCTTATCTATATATATAAAATAGGATGTGTGTATGTATGCATGTAACGTATGGACTCCAAAACCGCTAGGCCGAATCTTCAGAATATTCAGGCGGGGGACACTGTGAAGTCAGATTTTTGATTTCCGCTCTGCGGGCGGAGGGGCGTGGCAAAATCCAATTTTCATATTGCACCACCAATGACATATATATAATTTGGACGATTTTTTCTTTAAAATTATCGCCATGGTCCAACTTAGATTTATACGAAAATAAAATTTTGCCCCGCCCACTTTTTTCGAATTACAAAAAACCAGAAAACGGCTCCATCGATTTGACAAATTTTTCTTTCAAATGTTCGTATTAATCCATTTTAAGTTTTCATTGAAAGAAAAATTAACCACGCCTACTTTTACGCCCACTTTTTCTATTAAGCGCATAAATTGAGAACGGGTTTACCGATTTGGACGATTTTTTCTTTAAAATGATCGCCATGGTCCAACTTAGGTTTTTACGGAAAGAAAATTTTGCCCCGCCTTCTTTTTTCGATTTAACTAAAATCAGAAAACGGCTCTATCGATTTGACTAATTTTTCAAATGTTCGTATTAATCAATTTTAAGTTTTCATCGAAAGAAAAATTTACCACGCCTACTTTTTCTATTTATCTAAAATCGGAAAACAGTTGCACCGATTTTGCGAAGCCCTAAGGGAATCAGTTCGAAAAAAATTTCCACTGTTGAATCGACAACAAAAATAGGCATACGACCCCCTCATGAAAGATGAAGCTGGAGGCGCTGGCCTTAAGATAAAGTAATAAATTAATATAATTTTCAATTTGCCTTAAATATTATTATTCTGTAAAAAAAACTTTATGATAGGTATTCCATGGATTTTTAATTAAAGGCCGTAAATCTCGTTAAATGCTCAATTTAAATCGTGTGGTAATACAACACTTATGTTTGCTTAGGGCCAGCAACGTGGACCGGGTCAGCTAGTAATGAAATATAATAAAGCTTTTTGAGAAACAATTAGTGTCAAAATTAACATCGATTCGAAATGAAAATAACGGGTCCAACAAATACTTTTTTTTTTTGAAAATGCTTAAAAAAAAACTAATGAATATTTTCTCAAATTTCTTTTTTTATTTGAAAGTACAATCCTTCCGGTTAATAATGGAACATAATTTCATTCAAATGGCTGCCTCGGCTGGCCATGCAGTAGCCTACACGATCGGTCGAATTTTTAAGCACATATCGATTGTGTGCAGCTGTATTTCACCAATGGCTTCACGAATATTGTCCTTTAAAAGCGTCAATTGCTTCTGGCTTGTCGGCGTAACACTTATCTTTGACGGCACCCCGCAAATAATAGGCCAAACTACATAAGCTCTGCGGCTGATAATGCGATCTTCAAAAACAGGCCGCAAAAAAATCGAGTGTAGCTTCGACTGTGTAGCATGTAGCGCCGTCCTGTTGAAACCAAATGTTGCCAATATCCTCCTCTTCAATTTTTGTGAACAAAAATTAGTTCAACATCGCATTTTCGAAGAAAAATGGCCCAGTTATGCCTCTGGACCAAAATCCGCACCAAACAGTGACTCGTTTTGGGTGCATCGGCTTTTCAATGTATGCGTACGGGTTTTCTGTGCCCCAAATGCGACAATTCTGCTTGTTTACATATCCGCCAAGATCGAAATGAGCTTCATCTGAAAAGATGATTTTTTGGCAAAATCGGTATCTTCTGTAAGTCGATTGCAGGCCCACTTAGCGAATCGAAAACGCATATTTCCCAGCGTTGTTCAAGCGTATACACAACCATATTCATTCGGCGGAAGGATAAAACTAATTATCTGTCAACATGAGCTAAGTGTTACCATTCACGAAATAAGCACTAGTTGAAAAAAACGTTAGATGGCGGACCCGTTAGTTATATTCCAAACCACCAAATTAGTTTTAGCAGAAAATACAGCACCTACAAAAAACAACAAACTCATAGAATATTAAATGTCATAATTGAGAAAATATGTATCAGCCCTCTTCATCGATGTTTCGCAAGCTTTTTATCAAGTCTAGCATGAAGGCTTATTACATTAATTGAAGCTCAACTTACCAGTAATCACACACAAGCTATTAGAAAACTACTAAGTCGGTCGTAATGTTTTTATTAAAGAAACCGATTTTTTAATTTCTCCTCAGACAGTTTGTGCTGGAGTCCCACAAGGCGGCAGCCTGGGCGTGCTTTTTTTACTTAATTTATACTTCGGACAAGCCAACAAGCAACTTCACCTAAACTTCAACATTTTCGGACGATCCAGCTTTTGAAACATCTCGTTACTTACAGGATCATATATTTCAACTAGAAATATGGTTAAAGTAATGTAGAATAACGGCCAATGAGCAAAATTGCGTACATATAACATTCACTTTGTTCGGGGATTAAGTCTCCCTCGAAATATTTTAAAGCATGGCGACCACACTCGCTTAAGAAGAAGATACACTGCAGCACTCACCCAATCAGAAGAGCGATAAACACCTACACTCAAAAGAAAAATCAATCCATCCGTACTCAAATCAATCCTAAGCGGTATTAATAGTACGGTGAGTACGGATTTTCTTGAATTAAGTACAGAAAGATTGATTCAAGTACGGAATTTCAATCCCAAAATACTTAAATTATTCATTCATATTCAATCCCGAATTCGTATTTAAAATAATCCGAAAATAAGATTGATTTAAGTTAAACTAAGATTGGATCAATCTCAAAATGCGTTTGATTCAAGTATTATAAAGTTGATTTTATCCCGAATTCGTACTTTAAAAAAAAACCAAATAAAGAAATTAGAATGAAAAAATTATTATGATTGATTTACTTACCCGTATTTCGCCTTTCAGAATGATAAAACACCAACATCACGTCCGATATGGTTTTTATTTTAGAAGTCTTCTGTACATTTTTAACCAAAAAAAAAATAAACTAGATGAGAAGCAAGAGTTCAAATTTACTTTTTAACCCTTCGTTGTACACATGAGTCTAGCCAGACCTTTTTTCAATGTGTATAGAAAATTAAAACACGCGTAGGCCGGAGGGTTAAAGATGTTCTGTTTTTTCTACCACAAAAAGCAAATCGTTTTTTCCAAACTAGTGTTGTGTTGTTGTAAATCAACAAAAAACTTTGAAAAATACGCACATAAAAGAGATGAGACTAATATGCTTTATGAGATTTAATTCCTAATTTTGTAATTTTACTCTCAGAGTGGCACTACCAACGGAAAGTGTAATCGTTTTTTTTTTTACTTGATTTCAGAATTTTATACTTATATCAAGAAATTCCGGGATTGATTTTTAAAGGTAATCCCCAGCGTTATTCGTACTTGAATTTTTGAGTACGACTCGTACTTAAAGTAATCATAAAAAACTTGATTTATCCCGAGTGTTTTTCTTTCTGTGTACAAATTTGAACAGAAACCGTGATGACAACATTTTTTGTCTGGCACTGGAAGGACCATTAAATAAAGTATGAAGATAAGATTTGATTAGTTATTGTAAGGTTATATTTAATACATTAATGTTCAGTGAAATTTCCATTAATCTAAACTTTGAACTTGATGCGCGCTCCGAGAACATTGTACGATTTGTCTTAAATTCTTAGTACGGAACCTTTAGTCAAAGTGTCCGAAACATTTTGAAATCAAATAAAAAATTCAATCGGCTGTCACCCAACTGTTGGTAAACGCATTGTTTGTCAACCAGTGGTTAAGACCACAATGGAGTAGGCCTCCATCTAAAACGTGTTGGTTACAGTGGATAAGACTCCAATGGAATTAAGCCATCACATCCCACAAGGCCGAATTTTCAAAGAAATATAAAAATTTTCTTCAGTTTCCATTGGCATTCGTTCCCCGAAATGGAAAAATCATTGAGTCGTATTTCAGTTCAGTGCAAGGCCTATCCAATAGGTCTGCTTACCTCTACAACAATAAAATAACACAAAACACAACAGGCATTTTGTTTGTGTTAAATTCCTCGCCGTTGTCAAAATCTTACTACCGCATAGAGGAAACAAAAGGAAAAATCCCAACAAACACGGAGGTTTGATTTCAAATTGAAAATGATTTGAAATCAAACGTTTTCTCAAACGACAAACGTTTGATAATGATTTGAAAATCATTTGGAAATCATAGCGGTCCCAACAAAAAGGGGAAATTATTTTCAAATTGAAAAATGCCTTTATTTTCAACATGCTTTCAAACGTAATTCTCAAATGGTTTTCAAATGTGGATTATAATACAATGTGGAATATAAATAAAACTATTAAATTTTTTTAATTTAAATTTATTATTTATTTTGAGATAAACATTCGGTACCATAGCTAAAAGATGAAATAGTGTTCTTTCCGTCCTCTAAATCTTGGAAAGAAAAATACTTGGCTCCCTTTTATTTTGAGGATCGTTCAACAAACTTTCTTCACTTTCCCGTTTTATTATTTTTCTTTTTTTTCGTATTTTTAATCATTGTAATTTCTCACAAATAATTTTTATTTTTCACAAGAAATTAACTGTTCACTTTATATAAAAATTTATTTTTGATAGTAAAACACATGTAACCACAAAGTAAAAAAATTTAACTTTAATCGCCATTTTTAATGCTTACCTTTAATTTGCGCTTTAGTATTGCCAAGTTTATTTTTGATTTGATTTTAACATTTGACATCAAGTTGATAAAACATTTCAATTTGAATTTAAATGTTAAACCAAACAATTGAAAAACGTTTGAGAATTGCGTTTGATGTCAAATGATAAAGTCATTTCATATCAAAGGTTTGACTTCGTGTTTGTTGGGATGTGTTTTGTGTGCATGTATGTGTGGCAAAAAACCAAAAACGTAAACAAAAATATACATGTATGTATAAGGAATATGTAAACAACTTTTGACATCGTTGAGGAATAAAGAAAACAAACATCTGGCTTCTTGCGCAGACCTATTGGATAGACCTTGGTTCAGTGTTTTGGATTAAAAAAAAAATAAAATAATATAACATACAAAGACAATTATTTTTCATAAAAATGTTTTTATTTTTCATACAAAGTTTTAAATTTGATAAACTTATTTTCTGTATAAAATATGCTTAATCGCATTTAATGTATTTTTAACGAATTAACATACATATTTATTTCTTACACATCGTGAGCGGTATGTACGATGCTTTCAGCCCCAAACTCTGAGGTTCCTTAATAAAATAGCGTATCTTCCGTCGGCTCTAGTGGTAGGTTTGCTCAAAGCCAAAAGCAAGATAAGTCCATAAATTTTAAAAATTTTCATTTTCTTATTTTTTTTTCTAACTTTTTTTTCAGTCAGCTTCAAATGTTACTTGATAAACTCTTAAATTGGACTATAAATCTTTGCTATTGGATTCAGTATTTATGGAAAAATGTTGTTATGATTATTTTCGAATTCAACTATACACTTGTTAGAGTTACATATGTACGTAATACGTACTATAAATAAATTATTTGTTTAACAAGTTGTGCACGTAAAGAAAAAAATTGTTTAATTGTGGTCACCTCTAACAAAACTGTTTTTAAGGGAAACATTAAACATATTTTGTTAAATTAAACCATATTTTTTGTCACCGACAACCATATTATGATTAAATTAGTCCTCCATCAAGAAGCCACAGCCATATTATGGTTGCCTCTTAACATGTTATGGTTAAATATGACAATAATCTGTTTTTAAATTAACAATAGAATTTTCCTCTTTTATAAGAGCAACCTGCTATGGTTGAAAAACCAACCATGCTATTATAAGCGTTAAACATAATTTAGTTATTAGAAACCATAACATGTTTGGAGGCAACCATAATATGTTTTAATAAAACAGAATATGTTTAAGTTTTTCTTTAAAAATAGTTTTGTTGGAGGTGACCATATTTAAACATGTTTTTCTCTGGGTGTGGTTAAGCAAATATTTTTGGATTTGTTCAATTGTCTTCGTTATTATCAGGGAAACTAGAAATATGCTCTTAAAGACAGTAAAATAGGAATGGGCAAAAAATATCGATATTTAAAAAAGAAATAATAGATATATATCGCCGATATTTAAAATACCGATACATCAATATATCGCTATTGTAATACGACTATCTAATTCGATATTTTTTAAAGTCAGTCTTCATTAAAAACATAGCATAGATAGCAGACGTTGACAACGTCAGTAACACATATCGTTGACGGCGACAAAAATTTACTAAAATTGAAAATTTTTCAACGACGGCGGCGAAAATACAACCGTCGGCTATACCAAATAATGTATAGTGCGGCTTTAATGTTTGTTGTTTGCAAACGAGATTTGAACAAATTCGTTTATTTTGTAAAAATGTTAAAAGCAAAATAATTAAACAATGGAAAAATGTGCCAAGAACAAAATGTTATTATTATTATTGTTTGCATTTTAATTGTTTTTTAGTGTTAAAATTTTTTCTCGCCCCATTTTTATTCGTGAGTCTTTTGACAGTTCAAAGCGGGAACTTTTGTCACAAAAATGCTACAGACACACTTTTTCTGTAAATTGGCGAGCAATTTCCTAGTACTCGCCAAAAAAATTACAGAAACAGTAAAGTGAGAAAAACAGCTGTTTGTTTCAATGTATGGCATTTTTGTTTCATTTCACGCATTTCAACCGAAAAGTTTCTCGACGCGAGAGTTACAGAACATGGGCTTTGATGTCCATATCTGATGATTATTGGTTTGACTAAAACAAACAAAAAGATTTCTAGTTAAAGTTGGTACTTTTGGGGTGCAATTCAAATTTTAAGGTTAGTTTTGTACTTCCATGACTTATTTACTTCCATTTAAATTTTTCGTAATTTACTTTTTTTTTGGATTTTCTATGGTTTTTTGTATTACTCCCTTTGTTTTTTGTTATAATTGAATTTTTTATAAATTGTGCATAAATATGCATGTATGTATGTACAAAGGTATATTACATTTTTTTTAATTGGTAAGTCTGGGTTCACACTATGACAGTTTTCTTTCAGAAAGTCTGAGTTTATGAGTGAGAGAGGAGAAAAGAAAAGCATGTTCTCTTCCCCTCTCACCAATAAACTCAGACTTTATGAAAGAAAACTTTCATAGTGTGATCCCAGACTAATAGTTTCAGCAAAAAACGTTCGATATATCGATATTTTTGAAATAATAAATATCGATACTCTTAAAAACTAATGATTCGATATATATCGATATATTTTTTCCATTTGACCATCCCTACAGTAAAAACTGGAAAATATTCCCTGAAAATTGTTAAAAATATGCCCTAAAAAAATAAAAAATTGTTGATTTGGAGACAAAATATTCAACAATTCAATAACAAAATTTAAAAAAAAACCTAAAAATATCGCTTAAGCTCATATTAGTTTAAAATTCATATAAGAGATGTTTGCTCCGAATAGAATTTAGTTATTAACATCCATATGGGGTTTCTCTTAAAGGGATTTAAGGTACTGCCGCTAAATTGGTAATTAATGTTAGCATTTAAAAGGAAGTTAAAGCTATTTAAGGATGGGAGCTTTGGGCAAATGTAAATACTTTATGTGGCAGTTAAATATTTTCGGGGCGAATTTAATTTAAAAACATATGTACATACACAGTAAAAACTTCGCCTTCAAAATAATCTGTTAAGCATTTAGGAAAAAGTAAAAATACTACTTCCAATTCTACTGAAAGAACCAATGAATTTTACAAGTCATGTCCCAAAATGAACGCATTTTAATGTAAGTCATTATTTTTTACTTACATACATCTGAAAAAAAGGAGTTGTAATAAGAAAGCTGCAGAATAATAAGTGAAAGAATTCATTTAAAAAAAAGTAGGCCAAGTTTTTACTGAGTACATAATTAGATGGTTTACGGACACAATAAGTCTAATTTGGAAAGAAGTTGTTATGGGGAATATGCATGTATGTGAAATTATTGACTTCGTCCATTTTTGATCTAATTATCTACAAAATTGAAGCTGGTACTTTGCGCACAAGGTTTATATCGACTTACAACTAGCCAGGCGGACGGATGGACATTGTTAGATCACTTTTAAATGTGATACTGAGTCGATCGGTATACTAAAAGATTGGTCTAGATTTCTATGTATTATACATATTGCACAACATTTATCTTAAATGGCAACCTGCTTTGTCTTGAAAATTAAGAGTAAAAATAAAATGTAGATGGCGAAATTAAAGCAACACGTTAGGTGCACATATTTAAAACAGAAAAGCCATCTGTTAAATAGAATTTGGAAAAAAAACAAAAAATAGAATTATTTGCTGCGAAAGCTTTTGTAGGCATCTAAAAAAATGAGAATGTATCGAAATATGCCTTTAAAAGGCAAAATATGCGCTATAAACTTAAAAATACTGCAAAAATGCACGTTTATATAAAGTATGCACAAAAATGCTGCAAATGGTAAAATATGTCAAAATATGCACTAACAAATCGATGTCAAAATTCATAAAAAGGTCTAAAACGGATAAAAGATAAGGCTTGTGCCTTCATTGGTCGCACAAGGAAAAACCTGCAATTGCATATTTTTGGTTTCCCTGGTTATTATATTGGTAAATCCTTCATCGAAGGTAAAAGGGCATAAATGAGCTCGTCATTCCGTTTGTAATTTCTACAATATTGATCAAGGCGAATTGACTAGAAGGTGGGGTCAAGTCAACATATGGTGTTTTTTTTCGGTGGTCGACTTGTCAAAGTTTGTGTGCAAACTAGTTTTTTTTGTGTGCAAACTAGTTTTTTATGTAAACAAACCTATTTTTTTACTAGCAATATTTTTGACACCCGACCACAAAAGCAGTGTTGTTGTAGAGTTGACCTCACCTTCTAGTCAATTCGCCTTGAATATTGATCTTAGACCCTATAAAGTATAAATATATATTTATATATAT
Source organism: Pollenia labialis (assembly GCA_949318255.1). NCBI lineage: Eukaryota > Metazoa > Arthropoda > Insecta > Diptera > Polleniidae > Pollenia > Pollenia labialis. Next base: position 25,929,785 of record OX439142.1, on the reverse strand, counting down.
ATATATATATATATATGCTGGAGCCTTACGAATTTATTTAACGATGTCCCCATGTCCGTTGAAATAGTTTTTCGGAAGACCCCAGATATGATAGGGACTAAGTATTGATATATTTATGTCACATGTAGTCCGGAATTGTTTGCTAGTTAAATTCAGCCTGATCTCCCCACAAATGACTGAGATATGAGAAAAAAAAGCACAACTGCCTCTAATTTTATCCAAAAATCATTTGTTGTTGTTTTTTATTTTACTTTTATGTATATCTGGAGAGATGCAGGAGCCAAATTCTACAAATTAGGTACAGGCATCTTGGTTATCAAAACACATAATTCGACAAAATGTGGGCGAGATTGGAGAAGGGTGCGTCGCACAAAGTTGATTTATTAATATCTAAAGATCGGTATTCATAAAACTTTCTGTTATTGTATATGTATTCGGTTATTGTATATAAGATTCGGGCATAACCGAATATAGCATTCTTACTTTCCAAAAAACTCAAATGTTTACATACATATGTACATACATATGTATGTATGACAGGCATTTTACAAAACAAATTTTACTTTTTTTTAATTTATTTTTGTCTCACAAACTAACATTAGTTGTTTCAAATTGCACACGAATTTAAAAGGGACTTCATGAAACAAGTTTTGCAAGTTTGCGATTAAACGATTTCTTAAGAACCCTCAGTATAAATAAAAAGCAATCTATTTGAATATTTTCCCTACAAGAAGACTACCGGTCATTTTACTAGTTATATGACCGGTAGTGTTGACCAATATAGTGTTATAGTAATAGTAATTTTTTTAGTTTTGGTTATGCATTTCTTGTAGGGTTGTAGTTTGTTATTTGTAAACATTTGAAAAAGCGTTGCCACATTAAAGCTGGATATCCAAACCACGCGTTTTCGCTTTCACGACTACTTTATTATTTATTTACAGCAACCGTTTCGAGTTTGCCTCCAAATTGTTCGAATTAAAAAAATTTACTCCTACATAACAAAAACAATCTAACAATATTTTAACCCTACAAGAAATGAATAAGCGAGTAGTCACATTTTTCATTTTCTTAACACCAAAATGAAAATTGTGACTACTCGCTCATTTATTTCTTGTAGGGCACTTAATTCCACTCTACAGTGTAGAGTATACACCGATTTATTTTGTTTGCTTGAAGCCTAAACATATCGCACTTGTTCAACAATAGTGTATTAACTCAAAATTTAAAAATTCAGTAGAAGCAAACCAATTTTTAATTTTACATATGGGCATTTCCATGAGAATGTCAACCACGACTCAAAAAATTAAAACGCTTGAAACTTTTTTTCAAATATGGTTAAGAGAAATAAAACACCCAAATTTTACTATGCAGACGTACTTATAGCTTATTACAATTTTTAAAAAGCAAAAAATAAAAGTTTAAACTGACTTTCTCTTGGATTCATTTTTAGTAACTGCAATTAATAATTTTCAATTTTCTTCCGATTAAATACAGAAACTGGCAACCCTGGAATTATGCTTTAAAGTTAGTGTTACAACAACAATGAACAAGATCCATGAGGAAAGACCAAGTATATATGTAGTTCGATTAGCGGTATATTTTTTGGTTTGTTTTGGATGCTATTCTAACGTCACGTACGTGGTGCAAAAACAACATTTGTCTTTGTCATTTCTATTTGGCCAGTCTTAGGTGTTTCAAAATAAAAGTTCAAAGCAAGATATTTGCTGCAAAAAAATATTGATCGGATTTTTTTTAAATTGGTATAATCAAAATTTTATAAGCTTTTAAAGCTCGTCACGTACGATATTGTAAGTACTAAAATGCAACTAAATGCATCATCTTTTTATGTTAGTATTAAGTTTAAATGTGGTCAAACCTTATTTTATTACAATCAAAAGCGTCTTACAAAATTTTTTTGGAATCGGTCCATATTTGACCATAGCTCCCATACAAGTGCTACTCCCGAAAATAGCTTTAATGTCATAACTTCCTTAGAAATGTTGGCATTTACATAAAAATTGGCGACAATGACTTTTGCGATAGGTACTATATCATGATAAAATGTTGTGCGGGTAGGTCCAAAAATTAACCATAGGTCCCATATATCCCTCCTTTCTTAAATCGGCTAGAGGCACACAAATCTCATATAGATGGAGATACATAAATAATATAATAAAATTATTATTATATAATTCTAAACCTCATAGCATAATTCTATTCTGGCGATCTTGATTTGCCATGGGTCCCAAATAGGGTACACTCTCAAAAAAAAATTGTTTTAAATATTATAGTGTAGGGTGTCATATGGTCGGGCTTGACCGACTTTTCTAACTTCTTTGTTTTAAGTTTTTATATGCATACATATATTTACAAAAAATATTTTTCATGCCTTGTAAATACTATAAAAGAAAAATCAGTCACGTACGGTATGTCACGAACGATATAACAGTTTGTTCATTATTAAACCATCAAAAAAAAAAATTCCAATTACGGATTATAAAGGTAAAATATCTGGTTTAATGTTAAAAATTAAAAAAAGAAGAAAACCCTCTCACAATTCGCAGATTTTCGTATTTTTTTACATTCACCCCAAAATCACTTCCGTTTTATGTCACGTACTATATGCACTTACTTTGCTCGATATTTTGGACAACAAGGTTCCGAATTTAATAATTTTTTTCATATATAGTACCCTCTAAATGAAACATAATGATAAAAAAATTTCCAGTTAATACTATTTTGGCAAATTGTCTATCTCTCTGAAGGTGTACAAATGTCACGTACGATGACATGGAAATGCCCATATAACACATATGCGCGAAAGAATACTTAAACCAACAGTTTCATTACCAAAATGTAAACCAAATAGCATGATATTTTTACAGCGGTTAGATATGATTACATATAAAACGTTTCGTTTTTTTTTCCAAAAAAAGAAAAATTTTGAGTTAATACACCATTGTTGAACTAGTGCGATATGCTAAATCGTGAATGTGATTTACATTTTCTCTCTCTCTTTCAATTTTTACATTTTTATTTATTACTTTGCCATTTGCAAACTGATTAAATCAAGCGTGTAATGAAATAATACCGTGTTGTTTAAGGCATTCGCAAAAATTTATATCGAAAATGTGTGCAGAATACCGTGCTGTAGGAGGGTCGAATGTAATTGTCTTTTTACTTTTGTAAATCCGTTGTAGATAAAAACAAATATTTTCAGATTTGTACAGGTGTTTTTTGATGTTAGAATTGTTTTCTGAATAAAAAACTCAGAAGTTTTTCTAAAACATTAGATAAATAAAAACATGATATTTTCGTTTAAAACTGTTTAAATAGAAATAGATTTTTGAATTTTTTTGTTATTTGTTAATACATACAACATACATACATATGTACATATATTTACATAAGCAGGTACATTAGACGGACTCAAAAAAAAGTTGTTGATGCACCCCCCTAAAAACTAACTTTGTCAGGTTTTGTGAAGATTCCCAAAATATTTTGGCTCTAGCGATAATCTCCCGTGAGCTAAACCGAGTCAAAAAACATTCATTAAAACATCACAGTATATACTTATTTGTCCAGACAAAACTCGGTAAAAAAAATAATTTTTATCAAATTATAAAATAAACCGAAATTGTAGAAAAATTTTGTTTATAATACAAAATTTTAAAATCGTAAACAAATATTATTTTTAAAGGAAACTTCGTATAATTAACAGCATTTTTTCAACTTTTTTAATTTGACTCATACCGTTTGTACATTTCGGAGGAACGCATGGAAGATGTTGAAAATGTGAAATACGCGAAACATGTCTCATAAAGTACTTTTAACGCAGAGCGAAGCGAAAAGTTAGGCAACTCTCATCTTTTTGCGCGCTATGCGGTCTGCAAGTATAATTTTTTGTTATTTATTTATTTATTTTAAACAAACATTTAGTATGTGTTGTCAAAGTGTTTATTGTGACATACACCTTTTGCGTTACGCTTTTCTGTCAAAGTTAGAAACGTCACGCAAATCGATGAAGTTTTATCTGACATTGCCTTAACACCCAGTCTCCACATAACATGAAATGCAGTTGAAACATACAGTTAAGTCTTGCTGTTAAAATGATTACATTTATGTTTTTGGTGGCGTACACGTAGTGAAGTTAGAGTTAAAACTTTTCATTATTTTCAGCTCGTTGACGCGTCAAGTATGTAGCTACATTGTGTTTGTGGAAATAATTAAAGTTTGTATTATATTTTTCACAAAAATCAAAGTTTATTATATCTAGTTTACAACCCTTATAACAAATTAAATAAAGATGTCGCAAAACAACTAAAAAATATACTGTCAAACTTAAACGTCAAATTATGTTATAAAAGAAATTTCAAAAGAAATGTTATAACAATCAAGTTAAAACTTTAACATGAGCAGTCTCCACTTAACACTACTTTGCAGTTAGTGTTAAAGTTAGTCATTTTATGTTAGGTGGGGACCCCGGGTAACATTTACTATCAATTAAAAATGTCAACATTTTTGAAAAAAAAACTTTATTTTTAAATCCTTTTTTTCTACAAAAGTGCCAAAAATTTGAAAGATAATACCAAAATGAATCTAAAATTCATTTTGTTTAACAATATAAAAAAATTAAGCAAAGTAAGACTTGCAAAAAAGAAAAACTTGAGAAATGGTAACGCGTTCATTCTGTCACTGATGCCACAATAATAATAGAATTATTGCCACTTTTCTAGTGATTACACTAAAATAATCGGAAGATGTAGAATGGAATACAATAAAATAGGAACATCTTGTAAAGATGTAAAAAAAACTTGGATTTTTAGCCCAATGTATTTCTTATGGGAAAATTTCAACATCTTGGCAATTTAATGTTAGATGCTAAATGTTGACAAGTGTGAAAAGGCTATTAAGATGTTTAGTCAAAAGGCTACAGATATACAGTGAGCGCCAAAAAAAAAGTAAACTGCTTTATTTCCAATGTAAAAAGTGTTATGTTAGTTGTAAATAACGGGTCCGTCATCTAACGTTTTTTTCAACTAGTGCTTATTTCGTGAATGGAAACATTTAGATCATGTCTGATTTGACAGGTAATTAGTTTTATTCTTCCGCTTACCGAATATGGTTGTGTATACGCTTGAACAACGCTGGGAAATGTGCGTTTTCGCTTCGCTAAGTGGGCCTGCGATCGACTTACAGAAGATGCCGATTTTGCCAAAAAAAAAAATCATATTTTCAGATGAAGCTCATTTTGATCTTGGCGGATATGTAAACAAGCAAAACTGTCGCATTTGGGGCATAGAAAACGCGCACGCATAAATTGAAATGCCGTTGCACCCAAAACGAGTCACTGTTTGGTGCGGATTTTGGTCCAGAGGCATAATTGGGCAATTTTTCTCCGAAAATGGACAAGGAGTGGCCGTTACAGTCAATTGCGATCGTTATCGGGCCATGTTGAACGAATTTTTGTTCACAGACGGCGCTACGTGCCACACAGCCGAAGCTACACTCGATGTTTTGCGCCCTGTTTTTGAAGATCGCATTATCAGCCGCAGAGCTGATGTCGTTCGGCCACCTCGGAGCTGCGATTTGACACCATTTGACTATTATTTGTGGCGTGCCGTCAAAGATAAGTGTTACGCCGACAAGCCAGAAACAATTGACGCTTTAAAGGACAGTATTCGTGAAGCCATTGGTGAAATACAGCTGCACACAATCGATAATGTGCTTAAAAATTGGAACGATCGTGTAGGCTACTGCATGGCCAGCCGAGGCAGCCATTTGAATGAAATTATTTTCCATTATTAACCGGAAGGATTGTACTTTCAAATAAAAAAAGAAATTTGAGAAAATATTCAGTAGTTTTTTTTTATAGCATTTTCACAAAAAAAAAGTTATTTGGCGTACCCTGTTGTTAAATTTTTACTTTGCCAAATTTGATTAGACTTCAAGCTTGCTGTCATCTGTGAAAAATACGTTGCTTCAAAATTTGACGAAAGCAAGTTGGACAAAAAAAACGAGATAAAAGGTAAAAATAAGAAATTCAACGGAAAACATACAGCATCTATAGTGAAGCGTGATAGGGTTAGCTTTTGTAAAACGTCCTAAAACAGCTGGACCACACCAATAGTCGCTCGATACCAACTCAAATAAGCATCTGGGAGCATTTGGACAGACAAATTAAAAAAAACAGAAGCGGCAACCACTCTCTAAAGAAAATTCTGCAGGAAGAGTGGCCAAAAATGTCTACTGAGCTAACTTTAAAATGGGTGGAATCTATGCCAACGAGAGTAGAAGCCGTCCTAAAAGCAAAAAGAAATCACCCACTTCACTTTTCTTAGTATTTTAAAACTGTACACTTTTTTTTGTTTTTGCACTGTTTTTTTTGTTGTTTTTGAAGTATTTAAATTTTTTAAATTTATATTGTAATTACCAGGGCCCGGACTTTTATGCAGTTAAAATCGCATAAAAAATGCAATAAAAATAGAAATATATGCGTTTAAAATTTAAAAAATATGCAGTTAAAATTATCTTAAATTTTTTTATTAGTGATAAAAACAAACATAAAAATAACAAGAAAAAACAAAAATAGCATGAAGAACGTTAAAATCATGTAAATAAGTCACTTGTAAAGGCCCAACTATAATATTTAAAAGCTGGCTTGAGCCACTGTGCGAATACATGTTAATCATAAGTAGGGCCCGGACTTTTATGCAGTTAAAATCGCGTTTTATGCGCACAAAAAATGCACTCAAAATTTAAATATATGCGATAAAATTTTAAAAAATATGCACTTAACATTTTTTTATAAGTGATAAAAAAAAACAAAAAAATAACAAGAAAAAACAAAAGTTACACTAAAAACTTTAAAATTCAGTCCCATAAACGTAAGTAAAGCACAATGCCCACAAAAGTAGAAGTTAAAATTAAGTAAAATACAAAAACAAGAAGAAAAAATAAATGTAAAAGAATCATGTAAATTATATCACTTGTTAGATAGATATTTAAACATACATTTAAAATGAATTAAGAAATAAATTTATTTGAAATATTTTCAAAATTAAAGTTTACTGCCTGTTTTTTAAATCCTTCATTTTTGTTTAAGTTTTATCGAATTTGTTTACTTAAATTATGGTCCACAGCATACATCTTATTTATGGCAATATCAATTTACTTAAATTTATAATTTTTTTTTGTTGATTCAGCATCACTACTGTTGAATCCATTCACTACATCTTTGAATTGGTAAATATTTGTTAGCATGATACACAATTGCGTTCAACCATGTTCCCCACCTGCTTGTTATAGGCTATGGAGGAATACATGAATCGGGATACATCTCTTTATATGCGGCAACACGCGAAGGTGCTTACAAAATTTTTTCCCATAAGAAATCAATAAAAAATATCGAAGTTGTCTCTTTTCTCCTTTGCAACAGTGTGCAAGGCAAAATAAAGCAATTGAAACAAGTTTTATTTAAAATATGCAAGAATAATATGCAATATATGCAAAAATATGCATTTAAAGTAAAATATGCACTAACAAATCGATGCCATTTTACTCCAAATTTCTTGATTCGCAAAGATATTTAGTATACGATAACAAATATGCATTTGCCTAAAAATCCGGTCCTTGATAATTACATATTTGTTATTTATTTTGTTTGAAAGTTTTCACTAATATTTACTTTTTGCGAAAAATTTAACGTTTTTTTGATAACCGCTTGTTTTTCAAAAATGTGCTGTCAATATTGACAGGTACTTTAATTTGGCAGCACTTTGTTTTTTCCATTTTTTAACAAATACAAATCTGTGGGTCTTTCGAACGGATTAGAAAATACCATTTCATTTTCGATACGGAAATTTCTTTCGAAAGTATTTTCGTTTCGAATCGAATTACATAATAACCCCCATGATTTTTGATTTGTGGGCGGAGGGGCGTGGCAAAATCCAATTTTCATATTGCACCACCAATGACATAAATACATACATATATTTATTTTTTTTTAATTTTATTTTTTTGAAAGCCGTTGTCATGTTTTTCAAAACGAGATATCAAACTCTTAAATCGGTTATGTAAAATTTAAAATATCATTTATTGAAAAAAAATCACAATTTTAAAATTTTTAGTAATCTTTATACGTACTTTTCGTTTATAGTCACTACATTAGCGTTAAAGTCCATATTATCTGTTTATTTTGCCGCAATAAGTTAATTTAATATGAAGTATTAACGTTATAGTCCATTAAGCGATATAAGCACATTTGCCATATATGCCATCTATCAAGAGTCATCAAAGGGAAAAGTTATGAAATATCTTGTTATTATTTTAACTATTTTTTATACAGTATGCAACTCTGTTGCAAAACTATAAGCCTGATGTCGGTGTAATTTATATAATTTTTTTAATTTCTATATTCACATAACTTGATTATATTTGAATTCAATTATATGCCTAATAGTGGCATATAAGTGAATTTGCTTTATGGTCACATTAAGCATATAGACGACATGTTTTTTACATCTGACTTGTCAACTTTTCAAGTCGCATGTAATTGTGCATCTTTGTCAAAATTGCTGTTTTACATAAGGTTTATAATATTCGGCCACAAACGTACATGAGCAATTCCATATGAAAACGATCAAAATTGGCAAATTTTTGGAGGACCCCTCTCCGATTTTAAAATAAATAGTCTCAATCGATTGCCCAGCAAAAAATAATGTACCTACATTTTTTTTTTTTTTTATAGTGACTGGTTTAGTGGTGGTGTACACCACTGTCATGTGACAAAATTGAAGAATTCTTCATAAGGGACCTCATTGAAAGTTGTTTTAAAAAAAAAACTACTAAAGCGATCGCAACGAGTGATAGCTCGTTGGAAAGGTATTGAATCAGGCTTTAATTGAAAAATAAAATTTTCCTAATTTTTCTTAGAAATTTACCTTTAAATTTTCCCATGAAAATTAAATTTTCCGATTTTCTACAGAAGCTCCTAAATTTTCCGGCTAATTTTTTTTTTTTGGATTCCTCATAATTTTTGAAAGCAATTTTGAATCAGCAATAAAAAAATGGGCCCCGACTCCTTGTTTGAACAGGAGAAGAGCATTTAAGAGACCACCTTGTTAAAAATACATTTTGCAGTTAAAAATACATTTATGAAGAAAAAATCTTTCTTATTTTGCTGCTTATACTTAATTACAATATTTATTAAAAATTTCAATTGTCTTGGCATCATTATAAAATTAAAGTAACTTTAAATTTAGCACGTCGGCAGACGAAGAGTACCGCTTTACATTAATTGACATATCAGAAATATTTGGTATGAAGCAATGAAACTTTTGCGTTCCAGTTATAGTTTTGACATTATTATATGTGTTTTGAATTCGTCGCTCCATGGCATCGTGTTCTTTTTGAGTGCATAAAACTGTGTTAATGGCAATTTCCTTGCTTTGAATCCACGAAAACAAATGTTGTACATTTAAGATCTGGTCAGTATATGGCCTTTGCAAACTTGCCTTAGTCGCCATGCGTTTTAGGGTTCCCCCTAACGCATCGCATGGGCCCTTACCAACTCGTTGCGATCGCTTTAGTAGTTTTTTTTTAAAACAACTTTCAATGAGGTCCCTTATGAAGAATTCTTCAATTTTGTCACATGACAGTGGTGTACACCACCACTAAACCAGTCACTATAAAAAAAAAAAAAATGTAGGTACATTATTTTTTGCTGGGCAATCGATTGAGACTATTTATTTTAAAATCGGAGAGGGGTCGTCCAAAAGGTGATCGCTTTCATATGGAATTGCTCACATGTAATTTGCTTCTGACCAAGGCGATTTTTGGTGCTGTGAAATAATCAATGTTGCACAACATTGATTATTCCACACGAAAATTTTGGCAATTATCAATGTTACCAATCTTGCGAGTTTGTACAATTTGAAGTTTTTATTCCTTCAAAGTATGCTACATTGTTTCGTGTATGTAAACAAACGCCACATGTATTTTACTAAAATTATTTTTTTTTAATAAAAAATTTAATAAAATAAAGTAAATATGGATGAAAAACTGTTACCGATTGTGTTATTTAAATTTTTTATTTCTTTTTTAATATTAAGTTCATATTTTTTGCTTTTGCTTAAAATTCCACGTGAAATAAAGGCAGCTTACATTATTTCGCAGTTGTAAAAAAAATGTTGCCAGAAACATTTCGGAACTTTTTCACAAAATAAACAGAGTACAACTCCATCAACATTATTTCGTAGATATTCCGCACAAGTTTTTTTCAGTTAAGCCTAGTACTCTGTTCTAACTTACGGAAAATGTTGAGCAACATGGATTATTTCACACGAAAATTTTGTTATGTATCAATATTATCTATCTTGCAGTTTTTAAAAATTTAACGTTTTTTTTATTTACAAGTATACAACATTATTTTTGAAGGTAAACAAAAACCATAGTTGGGGGTAGTGCATTAAATGTTGATTTCAATCAACATTGCACTCTTACTTAAAAAACTGCAAAAAAATTAGTTTTTAAAATTTTTTACGAGCTTTAGTGATGATTTGTATTTTTTCACTAGCACTAAAAAAATTAATTGGTATTGAAAATTTTTTCAATATCGCTAACTGTGATTGTATGCATAAAATCTGCATTCAATCCAAATTTGTAGTTCGAAATTTGAACTTGCAATTAAAAAGCTGTACGAAAACATAATATCGCTAAAATTTAAATAAATTTAATTTTGTACGTGCATGGTTTTTGATTTTTCCGATGATATGCATAAGCAAAGGAAATTAAACTAAATGAAATTCTGTCAATAACGGAATAATTCTTGGATTTAATCATTAAAACACAAGTTTTGTATTTTAAATTGTGTGAAAAATTTTTAGTCAAATAAGTGAAGACAAAAAACTGCAAATTAACTGATGATTGCTTTTTTTAAATCAAACTATTTTTTTAGCACAAAATGTTTTAACATTACAATCACTAATGTGTAGTAAGATTGCTAATTTTCAATTCATCACTCAAAATCAACAAAATTATTGCAATCTTTTTAAAATAGCGCACTACCCCCATCTATGACAAGAACCATTTGTTTTGATAATTGTCATTAAAAAAATAAAACAATTTTATTTTAATAATTTTCTATAGAAAAAACAAAAAAATTTAATTTTATTATTCAATTTTGCACTTTTCTACATTTTTCTTTTTGAAACGCTTGTTATAAACCCCACCTCACAAATACAAAATAAAACATTACAAAAAATGATACGCTGTTGCTTAAAATTTCGTGCGAAATAATATGAGCTGCACTGGTTTCGCACGGAAAATAAAAATGTTGCTAGAAACATTTCGCATGTTTTTTGTAATATAAACAGAGTACAACTCTATCAACATTTTTTCGTTTGTATTTCACAGAAATTTTTTTATATTGAGCTTGAAAACATTTCGCACGAAATACTGAACAGAGTACCAGGCTTTACTCAAGGAGCCAGAATATATATGTATACTTTATGTGGTCTTAGATGTATTATAAAAAAGTTTCACACGGAATGACAAACTTTGTATACATACCCTCATTCACCACTATCTTTTTCATAAAATAGCGATTGATTTTTTTTTATGAGGCACTTATAAATAATATTTTGTATTAAAAATAAACATTGTTGACCAAAAATCGAATGCTGTTACCCACAATATGCACTTAAGCAAAATGCACGCACAAGTTTTTTTTCTAACAAAATTTAGCCATCATGCACAGTGCTTTGTATTTTGTGCAGATAGGCAAAAAATGCAGTTAAGTGAAATGCAGTCAAACGAAAAATTCTGTATTTCATATAAGTGAAACGTGAATTGAGGTGAATTTGCTTCTACACTGAAAGAAAAATGCTTCAAATATTTAATGAATCATTTTCATTAAAAAAATATTTTCATTGGTTAAATGGAAATTTTTATTATCTAAATTTCATAGTTATAATGAAGTATTTTTGTTAAAATCGCTTCATTGGATTTCGTAATTGCGTTAAAAATTTTCATTGAATATATGAAAACTTAAGTTTGTCCAAGCAAAACAAAAAAATTTTGATTATGAACATAAAAAAACAATATGTATGCATATGTACTAACATATGTACTAACTATATTCATAAATTAATACAGGGTAGGAAAAAATTCGACTCGCGAGCACAAATTTTTTTCGACTCGTAAGCATAAAACGACTCGTTTTAAAATTTGTGCTTACGAGTTGAAAAATAAAACTCGTTAGCACAAATTTTATTCGAGCAGAAAACGAGCACAAACGAGTTGAAATCGAGCAACTCGTATAAAAAAAATATTATTGTTTGCTTGTGCGAAGTAAAAATATACATACGTATGTATGAGAAGGGAAGGCAAGACGTGTGGGAAAAGGTTGTCAAAGTAAATATAAATAAGTATGAATGTATGTTTGAAAATATGTATAGAAGCAAAATGTTTAATGATGTGTAATAAAATGTATGCGTTCATCAGCGACTTACATACATAAAAGTGTTTGAGATTGGTAACATATTTCTTTTCATAAAAGTTGTCTTTAAATGTTAATTTTATTCAAACCGATTCTCATGTTTTATGGCTGATTTTATTCGTAATATACCTGTAGCGCGATTCACTAACTTTTATAACGATAATCGTATCGATAAAATAAATATAACGAAATTTTATCGAATATGGTATTCAGTAACATTTTTAACGATATTCGCTGTCGTTAAAAGTCAGCTGTTACTTTTAGCAATTTTTTGTCGATATTTAAGCGACAATAATTTAAGTTGTGTTTATTTAATCGATAAAATGTATTTTATGTTTAAAATAACTTACAAACATACAAAGATATATTCATATGTACATATATGTATGAACAAACACAAAATCCTAAATTTAAAACAAGCAAATTAGGAACAAAAACAAAATTCTAAATGTAAAATTCACAAAAAAAATATAAAACCACAAATTAACCCTTCGCCTTACTCATGAGTCTCGCCAGATCTTTTTCAATGTATTTTGAATGAAAAAACATGTGTAACACGGGGGGTTAAGAACAATTTCATTTGTTTTTATTTTATTCTCTTTTGTGCTTTTCGTTTTTTTTTTAACATTTTGTAGACAGAGATGTTACAAAAAAACAGCTGTTACCAATCGTTAAAAATAAGTTACAGAATCACACTATCGTTACTGCAAGCGAATATTTATGTCGACAAATTTAACGATTGTCGGATCGTTTAAAGTTAGTGAATCGCACCACTGGCTTTCTCATTTACCATAAAAAAATCGTTATGATTTTTTAGATTTAAAAAAAAGTGTTATTTACTTACTTTGCATGAAAAAAGCTTGTCGCCGCTAATTTCTAAATAACTCCGAAACAGTGAAAAACATAAAAAATGTTATTCGTATAACTTAAAGGAAACACTATTCGTAATCATTTGTAGGTGTTTTGATAAAAATCGGAGAAATCTTTCTCATGTTGTGATGAAATGTATTAGCATAAGCGCCTTATTTCTACTTCATGATTAATTATGCTTGTCACAACATTATTTTTGTTGTATCAATAAAAACATTTTCCTTCTTTTTTATCCATATGCCATTGTTGTTGTGTGTCTTCGATGATATATTCAGGGGTGTCACTATGGGCTCCCCGACTAGTTTTTGAGGCAAAAAGTCCTTTTTTGTACATAACAATTTAAAAAAAGTAACGATGGGATTTTATAGCTAATACATTGGGAAACTTAATTGCAAAAAATTTGAACCATGTGGCAACCCTTCATTTAACGGGAATCTGCCAAAGTCAGATTTTTTTTATTTAGTTTGCTTTCATATATTTTTCACTTAAGAAGTAAACAAAGAAAAGTAATAAATAAGCAATATTTATCAAACTTGATAAACTATTATAAAATGGAAAATATTAGTAAAGGTATGATGAGAATTTAGACTTAAAAAAAATTTGTCCACAAATATTGTTGTGTTACTTAATTTGTGCTGTTAATTTGTGACGTCTTTTTTGTAAAATTTTGGTAAAAGTTTTTACGTGTTTTGAAGTAGAAGTTTGTTTATTGGAACATTTTGTGCAAACCATTGGTATCGAAAGAAAGGTATTCATGTCTAGTGTATGTGTTTAAAAATTGACTGCGGCTGTCTGCAACCTTCTAAGATATTAATATTTTTAGATTGCCTACAAATAAAAAATGCTTATGTATATTCACCCTTATCGTGGTTGGCGTATTTAAAATACGCCTACGACTGTTTTGTAATAGATTAAAGAAAATAAGTTCACCTTCTCTTTAATCTATTACGAAACAGTCGCAGGCGTATTTTAAATACGCCAACCACAATAAGGGTGATTGTTAAATTTTGGTTAGAAAATAATCGAAGTGTGACCGCTGTTGTCAACTGGATCTGCAGTAAATTTCAGAGAGATGCTAATGGGAACTCTATGATATCAATTAAGAAGAAAATTAATAATTTATGTGCATATGTCAACCAGAAATGGGCCGCAAACTTCAGAAACTGGTCTAAATTGGAAAAAAAGAAAGCCAATGGTTATCATGTGAAACTGAGCTTAAATTAATAAATAATAATATCCCAACTACAAAAGGACGTCCTAATGTTGGTTATAATGAAGGAAGTGAGCGTCAAAAACGAAAACTTGCATCCGTTGTTTCGGCGGAACAGGGAAATTACACCAAGTTGTTGCTTCATGCTGCTTCAATTCTTATCTAGTGTCTATTTGAAGAACCGTTGCTCATCAAAAAAAAAGTTTCCTTTACCAAGAGAAGTTATTTCTCTTTTAAAGGTCCCAGAGACTCCTGAATGTGTGTTTCCATCTACATCAAATGCCATCGAAAATGATCATGATTCTGATTCTGAAGAAGAGGAAATCTCATTTGAAATTAATTTGGAATTAGAAGTTGATGAAACATCGGAAGACTATGATAAATTTTAATTTTGCTGTACTGTACATAATTTTTTTGCTATTTGTTGAATAAATAGAAAGTAATTTAATTAAATACCTACACAGAAAAAAAATTTCTTAGTTTTAATTCATTTTTTTTAAAAAATATGAGCATTTCATAGTAAAAAAAATATATATGTATTTTGTCCCAACGAAGCGGACCGGGCTCAGCTAATGATTTATAAAAATATGTAGCATAATTTTAATAAATGAATTCAAAATATCACAAATTAATTTTTTTACTTGATGTACAAATTATTTTAAAAATTCATCATACTCTTACAGCTCTGGTCGCAAGCATTATATTGAAATGTTATATATTCATAGAAACAGCACTAACTATTATTTTTTACAAAATTTAACACAATTTTTAGATGATTTCGAAGATATTCAGAGCGAAATGGAAGCAGCTAATAACCATAGTCATAATCATGGAGACAAGCGGTGAGTACCGTAGGGAATCTGAATGCGTAATATAGCTGGTCAGTTTGTGACTGCGGTAGCCAACTTCAGGTTCCAATGATCGTCCATGCGTGATCAAATATCACATCCTGCCCGAGGTGTCTCTGCTTTAAGCTGAACATGGCGGATCTAGAGTGGACGCTCGATAAAAACCCGCAATCCCCGATGTTATCCGAACCGTGTCCCTGGGATGAATGGCACTGCGTGAGTGTGTCTTTTAACGGTGGCCTCCGGACACTGGCAATGTCTCGGTTGTAAGTTGTGCCCACCTATGGCATGGGGCTCTGTCATATGGTGTACTACCAAAACCCCCATTCTAAAGAGAACAACTAATGGATGATTTAGAAACTAAAAATAATATCGTAAGTGTCCCTATGGACACAAATGAACCTGTGTTAGGGTCTTTGGATCCAAACGCTCGCGAAGCGGAGAAATCCGTGAGCGAATCTTTGGATGATATCCTAGTGCAGGGGGATGCTGGTCCCAACGCCACTGAGATATCTATCCCAACGGATGAAGAGGATGCGCTCCTGGAATCAGTGCCAAACACGCAACAATCCTCCTCAGCCGAAACTAACCAGGGTGCGGAAGGTAGGATAAAATTGCCTGGTTCTGCACGTAGGCGTCTAAAGCTCTACCTGAAAGAGGGTATGAGCCTTGAAATGGCACGAGAGCTATGCCAAAAACCAATGAGGGAAGTCCGCAATGAGCTGTGTGACCTAAAAATTCCCAGGAAGAGGGTACGTTCGGACGGTTCCTCGCCGGACAAACCAAATCCTCCCAAGCGGGCTACAGGCAGCATGGCGACTGGCGCGACTACCGCCAATAGTGCCAGTACAAAAGCCTCAGGGACAGGAAACCAAAATGTCCAGCCCACATACGGTGAAATGGTCGATGTCATCAGGTTGGGAGTAATCCCACCAGACTTTCCGACGAGTGTATGGACAGAGGATAAGCTGAAGCTTATCCAAACTGCGGTCCTGGACAAGATTGTGGAGCTCAAGAAGGGTAGCGTAAAACCACAGTTTGCAGGCTGCAGTTTTAAACCAGGTTGGCTCACTTTCAACTGCAAGGGAGAAAAGTCAGCCGATTGGGTAAGGGAACATGTTCCCTTAATAAAACCCTGGAAGGATGCAGTTTTTAAGGTCGTATCTGAGGAAGAGGTACCAAGGGCTGAAATATTCTTTGGATATTTCCCTGAGAAGCCCGACACACCCACCAGCAGGATTCTGTCTCTTGTGGAAGGACAGAATGACGATCTCTCCGTCGAATTATGGAGAGTGCTGAATCGGGTCAGTAAAGGTAGCATTGCTGAGATAACCTTTGCAATTGACCCAAACTCGGCATCCATAATTAGGCGGAAAAATCACCACATTGGCTATGGGTACGGAACAGTTCACATTAGGCCCACCAACCGTCAACACGGGGCAGTGCACGACGTACCCAGGAGGACTGAGCCAGGTGACAAAGCCGGCCGGATAAAGGCCGCCACGGCTAAAGCTAGCAGTTCAGGGGAGAGTTCGGTCAAACCGTCCACCTCTGCCTCGGCTGGGAATCCTGCCAATACTGGAAGGGTCAAATCGGGCCCAACGGGTAAGGATCGCCCGGCACGCACGTCAGGAAATGACAATAACAGGGCTGGCGAGGTCCCATCGGGCTCGAGGGGGCATGCTCCGACCATCAGGAGAAAAACCTCCACGAGCACTTCCACGACCTCGTATAGCAGACCGCGAAAGGGCCACGGTACAACCGCTAAGGAAGCGGCATTATTAGGCACCAACCGCGGCAGGAAGATGGCGGGTAGAAACAGGAGGAAGTAATGTACCCAATCGCCAGTAAGCTAAATAAGGGTACCAGGCATCTGAAGTGCCTTCAGGTGAACCTACACCACGCCAAGGCAGCGTCGTATTTGCTATGTCGTAGGTTCACCAAAAACCTCCTGGTTATCTGCTTCATCCAGGAACCATGGGTTAACTCTGGGGCTATTCAGGGGCTCCACAACGATCAAGGTAAGGTTATTTATAACTCTGCAGCTTCGAGGCCGAGAGCGGCTCTCCTAGTCAGGAAGGATCTAATCTATTTACCTATTTCAGAATTTCTGCACGGGGATCTGGTGGCGATCAGGGCGAAGATCCCATCCATTGCGGGCGAACATGAGGTCGTTATCGCCTCTGCCTACTTGCCAGGGGATGCTGATAGTGCTCCTACTCCCGAGGTCACTGAGCTGGTATCATATTGCCAAATGCGCGGCCTTGGGTGGATTATAGGCTGTGATGCAAACGCCCACCACGCTGTATGGGGCAGCACTGATATCAACAAACGGGGTGAGTGTTTACTTGAGTATATTTGTGTAAACAATATATTTGTAGCTAATAGGGGCGATGAGCCCACTTTTAGGAACGTTATTAGACAGGAGGTCTTGGATCTCACACTTACTAGTAGCAATCTTTCATATGCCATTAAAAACTGGCACGTTTCGAGTGACATTACGTTGTCGGATCATCAGTATCTGTTGTTCGACATCGAATGCTCTTCGACGTTTGTTCAAACGTATCGCAACCCTAGGAACGCGAACTGGGACATTTTTTGCCATCACTTGGCTCTTACTGAGAACATGCCGGGGGATTTGATTACAAGCCCAGTGGACATTGATTTTGAATCCGATACACTTTGTACGAACATCCGGGAGGCCTTCGAAGGGAGCTGCCGGCTCCGGATCCGCAGGCCTAAAAGGGATGTTCCATGGTGGAATGAACATCTGGAGGGTCTGAGGGCTGAAGCCAGACGTTTATTCAACAAAGCTAAGGAAACTGGTGCGTGGAGCATATATAGGGCTGCGCTCACTAGATATAATAGGGAAATCAGGAAGTCCAAGAGGTCAACCTGGCGTGAATATTGCGGCAGGATTGACAGTCTTCCTGAATCACTCAGATAACCCGATACATCGCTTTCAGTTTGCCTATCAATCGGGCAGATCTACGGTGACCGCAATCCATCACGTCGTGGGTACGATTGAGAGGGCACTGGGGGCAAGGCAAATAGCTCTGTGTGCGTTCGTCGACATTCAGGGAGCCTTTGACAACACTTCCTATGATGCAATTGACTTTGCTCTAACAAGGAAGGGTATTCCAGTTCTCATAAGGAATTGGATAAGGGAGATGCTAGCATCTGGGGTGATTAAGTTGGATCTGGGTGGTTCGTCGATGACCATTGAAGCAACCAAAGGCTGCCCACAGGGTGGCGTTTTATCGCCTCTATTGTGGACCTTGGTTATCGACGAGCTATTGGAAAAACTTAATAACCTAGGTTTGCGAACCTATGGATATGCTGACGATCTGGTTATATCTGTGACCGGTTTTGATGATGCGACGATTTCAGGGGCCATGCAGCGGGCCCTGGACTTGACACTTAGCTGGTGCAGGGAGAGGGGACTTAACATTAATCCCGCAAAAACTACCTTGATACCATTCACCAGACGGAGAATTCTGAGGCTGAAAGAACCGACCCTTAACGGAGCGGTTATCGGATTCTCTAATGAGGTGAAATACCTGGGGATCATTCTGGACAAATCCCTCAACTGGAACGCTCAGTTGGTACATGTCACTAGAAGAGCGTCTAGGGCAATATATGCCTGTCAAAGACTCTTCGGATAGACATGGGGGCTGAAACCCCGGATGATCCACTGGTCTTTTGTTGTTATTATTAGACCAATATTGTGCTACGCCGCCCTGGTGTGGTGGACTAAGACCGAACAGGTCAAGGCTAGAGTGATACTTGATAAGGTCTACCGCCTGATCTGCATATCGATCACGGGTGCCATGAGGACCTGCCCCACTCTGGCTTTGTGGGCTATCCTGCACATTCCTCCGCTGCACATTTCTATTAGGGAGGAAGCCTGCAGGGGTGCTAGCAGGATGCCGCGCATTGCTGAATATAGAGCAGGGGACCTGGTGGGTCACATGCGGATCCTGGAAATCATTAGGGATGATCCATCCATTATGGTGGGTGATCATATGCTGCCTACTTTGGCATTAGATAGGAATTTTAATGTCCTTATACCTGACAGGGACCAATGGGCGAACCAGTCCTGGTGGAGTGCATGCGCGGACCAGGTCTGGTTCACGGATGGTTCGAAACAGGTAAACGGTGATACTGGTGCGGGCATCATGGGCCCGGGTTTCCAAAGGGGCTTGCCAATGGGCAAACAGCCGTCTATATTTCAGGCGGAACTCTACGCCATCATTGAATGTGCTGGGGAATGTCTAAGGAGGAGGGCAAGGGGCTTGAGACTTTATATAATGTCAGATAGCCAGGCCGCTCTTAGGGCACTTTCTTCTTTGGAGATAAAGTCAAGGTTGGTCTTGGACTGTTTTGTGTCTCTGAATGAGCTTGGGAAACACAATGAATTGAATTTGTGTTGGGTTCCCGGCCATGAGGGCCATGCGGGCAATGAAAGGGCTGATTGCTTGGCAAACAGGGGCGCTCGTCGTCCATTTATAGGTCCTGAGCCTTTCTTCGGCGTCCCTGTGGGTCACATCAGGGGGACGCTACAAAAATGGTCCGAGCGTGAATTCCTTCACGCATGGACGTCCACTTCTGGATTGAGACAGTCCAAAAGATTTGTAACGCTGTCCCGGCACAGGGCAGGAAGGTTTCTGCTGCTTGAAAAAGCGGAACTTCGACTCCTCGTTGGCCTATTCACGGGGCACTGTGGTCTCAGGTACCACCAGTTTAAGTTGGGTAATTCACCTACCAAAATGTGCAGATTCTGCGGGTTGGATGATGAAACGTCGGAACATCTGCTCTGCTGCTGTCCCGCCTTAGGGACTTTTAGGCGGAAACTTTTCGGGGGGCATACAATGGGCCCGACCGACATCTATGATCTTCCACCGGGCAGGGTAATGGGCTTTATACGCGGCCTAAACTTGACCTGGTGAGACATATAGGCTGCACAAAAGATCCTTTGGGTCGGGGTGCGCATGGCCTTAACGTGTATATATACTATACTATACTATATATACCATAGTCATTCCACAACATCTGATGGAAGAGCTAAATCTATTTTAAAAGCCTTTATCCAAAATAATTTTAATAGAAAAACTAAATTAAAAAATGCCATTACTTTATGTTTCGTTTATGTTATTAATTCAATATTTTTTTTTACTATTTAATTTATAAATGAACGAAAACAACATTTAAAAAACAATTTTAACATTTAAAATAATAATTAAAATTAAAAAACATTAACAAAAATAAAAAAACAGAAAAAATAATAAGGAAAACAATAAAAATTAAAAATAATTTTAACATTTGAATAGAAATAAACAATTAACAACAAACTGAAAAAATTACCTATAAAAGTAAAGAAAAAGAATTCAATATAAAAAGCGTATAAAAAGGTTAAAAAGATAAACAAATATTTTTAAGCTGTAATATTATCTGCAAAAAAGAATTTGAATGTTAAATACAAATAAATATAATAGAATAAATTTGTTTTTATTTTTTGTAAAGGGTGTCAAAAACTCTGCATTGTTACATCTCTGAAGTCCTTTACTAGGAATAAAAATAAATTTAAAATTTAATCACGATTTCAGTAAGTAATTATGTATGTAAATACATACCAGGGCCCTATTCCACAAAACAACTTATCAATTTTCACTTTGCACTTATCAAATTTCATTTTTTGGCAAAGTGATAAGTGTTTCTGTTCCACAACATTCTTTGCAAATCTCACTTTGTACTTAGCTAAAACTTTGCTCTCTTTGCACACTTTGCAAATACTTTGCTCTCCTTGCAAAGTTTTAGCATTCTCTTGCAAAGTGAGTCTGCAAAGTGTTCCACAAAGGATTTAATCGTCTTTGCAATTCTGTCATCACTTTTCACTTTGCATTGCTAAATATAATGTGTTAAAATGAGCCGCAAAGTAAATATGGGAAAAAAACTTGCAGTATTAAATGTTATTAAAGAAAAAAAGATATTTTATTTGCTAGTTTTATGCATAATAAAGTAAGTATTTTTTCTAAAATTGTTGTTAATATTTAACCCTTTCCCTGTCATATGTGATGCACAGCAAGTTGCTTTCATACGCTTGTGCATCACATGTGATTCACAAATGGTATTATTTTTAAGGGGTTTTACTTTAATGGACGTGAGAGAAATAATGGCGCGTATTCAGAAATCATAACTTAAGTCGCAACTAATAAAACAGAAACTAAAAAATAGTTCATAGATAGTTATAGGTCTTATTCATAATTCATAACTAGCTTGGCAACAGCTTTCAGCTGATTGAAGAAATGCAACCATGCATATTGGCAGGTAGTGAAAACAAAATGTCGATAATATTTTGAACGATAAATACTGTAGTTTATTTAAAAGCTTATAAAGCTATTAAAAAACAATTATTGTTCTTGAAAAATGCATACAAATTCTGAAAAAGTAATTTTTTGGTTATAGTTTTGATATAAATCAATTAAATATATAATTTTTCAATAAAATTTGGTGACTAAAAATACATCTCTAGTTTAGTTTATTTTTTTATGGATGTTTTTGGACGAAATATAAATGGATGCAAGTGGCAAATGTAATAAAGCAAGTTTATTATTTACAAAATTGTAAGAGTATTTAGAGTTTTCTATATTTTAGAGTGACAAAAATTGGCCGCCAAAATTGTTTTGCTATCCAATTAAATTATAAGATAATATCAATCAGCTGTTCTTTGTGTGTATTAGTTAGTTAACATTTAGTTACAGCTCTACCCATAATTAAGTGTAAACTTTTTCTGCTGAAAGTAACCAACTGTGAATAACTTAAATAGGTACTTAAAATAATTAACACTTAGTGATAATTTATGAATATGAGCCAATGAATTTAAGGAACTAAACGTTTGAAGATGGCATTATTTTATATTGTGTCAAGTCCCCACATGCCTGACTTTTCTTCTTTAGAAGTTATATGGAAATAAAGAGGACGCTATTTAATAACAAAAAAAATATTAAATTCACTTTTATTTATTAAAAACTACCAAAAAAATTAACAAAAATCCGATTCTTTAATTCTTACATATATAAATATAAATGTTATCACCAAAAATGTTATTTCAACCTTAATGATTATCATTAAAATCATGTTTTTTTTTAATTTTGTGAATCATATGTGATGCACAGACCGTCTGGTTAAAAACTATGATAAAAAAATGTCTGTGCATCACATACGATTCACACTTTTTTTTAAAGAAAAACGGTTTCTACATTACTTTAATTACATATTATAATAAAAGTAGCAACAAGCAGTGCTTAAAAACCGTTTTAAACGAAATTAAAATTTTGGACGTACGGCACAAATTTTTTTTTTGTATGGGGACAGGGAAAGGGTTAAAACATATTTAAGTTAACTTGGATTTGATTTAATCGAAAGCACTCTTTAAAATTAAAGTTTTGTAGTCCCGAAAAATTAATTCGGTCTCTATAATTTCTTGATATAGCAACCTCTTCACTATCGTCGAACAAAAACTCACGTCTTAACATTTTGAAAGCTTCACTAGTTTTAATAATATGAATTTGCAAAGAGATCGTTTACCTTGCAAATTTTTGGCAAACTTATCAAAATTTGCTTTGCAAAAATAGAATTTACAGTTTTTGTGAAACGCAACAGCATAATTATTTGCAAAGTCTTTGCAAATTACACTTTGCAATAATAACTTTGCACTTTGCATAAGAGAACGTACGTGGAACAGAAATTAAAAAGAGAATAAAAAAAATTGCAAAGACTTTGCAAATTTCACTTATCAATTTCAACTTATCACTTATCAAATTTAATAGTTCTGTGGAACATAAAGTTTTGCAAATTGACGAAAAATTTGATAAGTGCAAAGTGATAAGTTGTTTTGTGGAATAGGGCCCAGATCACTTTTTTTGTAGAAATCTAATTTGGCTTGAAGAACGTCAAATTTCAAATCATAATTTCTTATTCTTTTTTTTTCTGCTTCACCCTGGAGAAAGTGAAGTTCATTACGACATTCCACATCCGCTTGTGCCATTTTTAAAATGCTTTCATCAGCAACATTTATTGAGGAAAGATCTTCACATTTAAATAAAAAAGTGAGATATTATTACTGCCTATTTCACTGGATTTCCCAAGCCTTTGGTCCTTTGGCCAAGTATTCCCTGGTAATGACGTTCAGACAACCATCTGATGTCAGCTAGAGTGAGAAGGCGTACAGCTATGAGTAACCTGAATGGCATGCTAACACCGGTGCGTCTCAGGTAATTATGTGGGAATCCGGACTACATTTTACCTCTGAAACTCAGCTGTATTTTTTTTTGCCTGCCTAGAGGTAGTTGGCAGCCCCAAAACCAGGATCGGAGTGCAGTGGTCCAATCAGCCCTCACTCTTAAACTACTACGATCACACTGAACTTTATTTAAGAATTTATGGTGTTCAGAAATGTAATTCTATTTATATTTAGATAAATAAAGGACATATATATATATGTATTTCTCTAAATGCAAAAGAACTTTTTCTTTTGCACAACAACATGTTCAACCAAAACAAATTCTCCAAAAATTCAAATGGATTTGTGCGAAAGCAAATGTTCTTTAAACATCGTAAAATTGGCAGTTCATAATTTAAAATACTTTTTTTTTCGACGTTGCAAAGCTTTATTTTTTATTTTAGTACTTGGCTCTGATTCCTTTTGTGTTGATTTGCTAAAATTATGGAGCTCACCTTCCGACATATCCTTGTCAATCAAAATACAATTTGCGAAACTTTCGTCTTATATTATTTAATAAACAAATGTTCAAAATTCAATATTTTGATACACGTAGACAATTTACATACTTACTTTTTTTTATTTGATTTGTATTTGTGTCAGTGTTTTTATTTTCAATTTGTTTCACCCTTTTTTTTAATTAATTCTTTTAACAATTCCTACAAAAAAAGTAAATTAAACAGACATTTATTATAGTTATATTTACTTATATAAAACTCTTTATACCTTATCCACATCATTCCAATTTTCCGATCGCTGTCTCTTAGCTGCAATTTGATTTGCTTTTGTATCCTGCAATAAAGTAGATATGTATGTATAAGTATAACAATTTACATTTCTTATCCTGTTACGAACTTATATGCAGTGCTGTACAAATTTGGAATTATTCACACATGCTAGTCTTTTTTCGAAAACTTATAAAAATCTTCGGCTTGACAAATAAGTGACAAGAATTTAAAATGCCGCCTAACAATATCTTTTTTCACAACTTTGTTCTGAACTTAAAAGGCACCAGTATTTTACATATCTTAAATACATATATACCTTATCTTCAGACATGCTTTCTTCTTCAAAATGTTTTTCAATTTCCAAGGAGGAATTTTGTTTTTAAGTTAAAATTATGTACTTTGCACAAAAACACTTACAAATATATTACTTAACATACGAAACATAATAGAGATGTTAATAAAATGCAAACAAACTTTTTATTCGAATACTTTCTTTAAGTTAATTTAAAATAAAGGTTTAAATAAACAGTTTTATAATAATTTATTGGGAAAAAGCTTGGAGACACTAAAATAATACTTAATTTTATTTGTTGAACATAATTTTTTTATTAAATATTCAGCACAATTATGAATAAAAATTCCCATTTATACAATTGAATTAACATAGGAAAAGGGGAGAAAACTCCCAGGGAATTTTTTTCATAATTGGGCTGATTATAAATAATTTCTGTTTAATAGACTATCGAGTTAATCGTAAAGTGGGTTTTTGCTTCACTAGCAACAGAATGACAACTAAATAAAAGGAGAGTTGCCATACATTAATGTAAAATCGCTAAAAACATTTGATAGTTATAAAACTGTTATTTTTTGTTTATGAATACAATACTTAAAAGCGGTGTATAAGACAAGAAGTCTTTGATAACTTATTTGTATTATAAGCTTGAAATAAGAATGTTTTATGAATATGGCTGTTATAATTTAATTAACCAAGTTGATATTTGAACTTAATTTATAAGCAAAAAAAAAATTAAATTTAGGTTGGTTTTCTTTTACTGCTTTTGGCTTTTGGAGCATTACCAAGGCGTTGTTTGAAGAGATTATGCCCTTTTCAAATTGTTCCAACGACTTTCTGTTTGGAGCGATTGTAGACGACATTAGCTGGTTAATTTTTTTTAAAGTTACTTGTTTTTCCAAAGCAATGCCAAATGGTACCAAAGTAGAAACTTTATTAATATATTATGTATATAAGAAAAATAAATTTGAGTTTACCTTTCCAGGATAATTAAACGTTTTTAAAGCTGAGTTCTGAACATCGAACCAATCGATGACCAATTTTACAAAATTTGCGGTGTCAACAGAATTGTACATTTCCTAACCTAGAGCAAGGCATCTTCTGATGGCGTTCGCTGTTGTATTTGAAAACAATTGAGCAGCTGTTTTCACGTTTTGGTTACCTACGAATTATGAAGCTTTTTAGTACGTCTACTTTTTATGAAAGAGTGTATACTTAGCTTGTCATTCCGTGTGAATTTCCAAATTTTTTATGGCGCTTTAAGAAAACAAAAATGTTTAAATTCCTTCAATATTTTGCAGGAATATTTTGTATGCACTATCAGAATTTTTGTTTTGTATATTTCTGTTACGAGGCTTACTTAAGCTATCTTTTGGCTAGCACTATCCAGTTATAAGATGCAAAGAATGCTGACAAAGGCCGTAGCGGGCCAGAAAATGCATTATATTCTGCTGGTATCTAAGAGTTTTATACATATTCTTTGCAATTTACTTCACTGCTAGCCCAAGGATAGCTTAAGTAAGCCTCGTAACAGAAATATACAAAAACAAAATTCTGATAGTGCACAGAAAATATTTCTGGAAAATATTGAAGGAATAAGACTATTAAAGCATAAAAGCTTTTGAGGATTGTAAAAATTGGAAAAAGTCTTTAATAAAAGTTTAAAGGCCATAAATATTAATGAAGAGTGGAACGCCGTTTCCGAAGAGTTGAATTGTCTTGGTCCCCCATCCCGTTCCGGAGATGGTTGGATGAAGGTGTGGGCCGATTTTTAATTTAAATTAAAAAAAAACCAAAAAAAAAGCTACAGGTGGCGGACCATTCAAAAAGTTTGATTTTTCTACTTTTGAAGAAGCAGCAATTAGTTTGTTAGACATGCGTATTGTTGTCCAACATAAAGATGCATTTGGATTTAAAAGACCACAAAATCTTTCTCTAGAGCCCGAGCAAACCTCAGCGGCAATACCAATAGTACTATTGATGAAATTGAAGAAACACGTATTCCAACTCCGCAAAAAAAATTAAGAAAACCAATAAGCAAGGAAAAGCAACGCTATTAGAAGAACCGGCAAAACTGCAGAGAGAACTATGCTTAGAGCTAAGAAATAAACTGTCCGGAATAGAACGATACGCCAGAATATCTTGTAAAGCTAAAGAAGAGAAATTAACATGATTCTTTTTGGTAAAAACAAGCATTTAAAATTATGAGTAATATAAATAACATCAAAATTGTGGAGTTGGGAAATATCCTAAATCATTATGTGAAGGCGTCTGAAATGATCTTTAAGATCACAAACAGGGATTTGTATACTCATCAAAAAGCTGATAAGATAATTGAACAAATCTACGACAGAGTCAGGATATGCGCCACTGTTTTTGATCCAAATGATGCAAAGGTTAAATCCTTTGGAGTAGCATGTGGTGATTATGTATATTTTTTAAATTCAAGTACTTTTATTAAAAAAGAAACATTTATTCTTCGTACTTAGTACTTATTTTAAATTTTAAGAATTTTGAAATACCTTGTCATTGTTTCAGGCTGTTATGTATAATTTTTTTTTACATGAAGTTCGAGTCGTATGTATAATTTGCAATTTCTTTTAGCATAAATAAATTTTAAGGGCCGATGTTGAATGTGAACCAGACCTAAACGTCAAGTTTTTTTCTGCATTTCATTCGACATTTCTCAATTTCAGACTAACTCATTTTGAACCATGGAAAGATACACAATCGAGCAAAGCGTTAAAGTTATTCCGGCTTATTATGATCGTGATTCAATGATGAGGCACACTCTCACCTCAGTGGATTCGCCAATTAGCAGAATTGCCGCATTTGGGCGAATGATAATTCAAGAGTGATTGTCGAAAAACCAATGCACCCACAAAGAGTGACTATTTGGTGCGGTTAATGGGCTGGCGGCATCATCGGGCCGTATTTTTTTCCAAAATGAGGCCGGTCAGGCAGTTACTGTGAATGGTGTTCGCTGTCGTGAGATGATAACGACCTTTTTATGGCCCGAATTTGAAGATATAGATGTGAACGATATGTGGTTTCAACACGACGGTGGCACTTGTCACACAGCACATTAACGGCATCATCGACATTTTGGACTATCGGATCTATGTGCGCCGCCGAGGTCGCGGTGGCCATTTGGCGGATATTTTGTTCCATACATAATTGAACCATACCAATATCATAACCAAAAGAAATGACACTAATTTCCTAAATAATTTGTGTGTTATTCAAAATCAACATAGGCCCTTAAAATGTAACCACCCTTTATATGTATATAAAAGGTCTACCGCATAATTTAGCACTTTGAAACCATAACACACAGCAAGACTAAAAAAGTTTTACTTGTAAGAGTTCGTTACAAAACGGTTGGAAGCTCTAGCTCAAAAATCTTTTTTAATTTACGAAAATAAGTGTTCACTTTGTATAGGAGGTGCTACTTCCATTAACAATTTCTAAAAAGTATAAAGCCTATTCTTTCCAAACCAAAACTGTCAAAACTTTAAAAAAAAATTCTTCACATCACCTACTAACTTTCCTATATTCTATACTCTATCTACCTCATACTTCTTTTCTTAACCTTTCTCTTTTTCTATCTTCTTTATCTATTCTTCATCATGTTGAAGGGATTCACAATGGACCGTACTGGTCTCCGAGTGGAAGTGTGCCCTTGGGCACATAACCCTTCTGAACCTAACCTAACCTAACCTAACCTTAAAAAAAAATTGGTCCAGCGGTTTATGAGCCTACAAGATACAAAAAAAAAATTTCTTCTTTAGACACACAATTTTGATACAAACTAATTTTTTTTTCTTTTCATCGCTTTTGGTTACTTTATTTTTACATTTTGGTTAAAAATTGTTTTTTGGTCGTGGCAACGCTGGTTGTGAATCGCTAACCTCAAATATTTTGTCTTTATAAAAAATGTAATTTCTATGTTCGGTTATATTTCGGGAATGATCGTACACACATTTTAAAATAATTGCAATACAACCTGCTTCCATGTAAAGGAAAAACAGAAGCATTGATTTTTTTTTAAATAAATTTACTTAAATTCAAAATTCACTTCAATGGTATTCGCTTTTCTGCTGCTTCTTGGTAGAATGTAATAGCCAGCGCATACATCAGCGCTCATATAGTTTTCTTGCTTCCCGAAACCTTAACATTTTTTAACTGGGTACCCTCTCAATGATTAAGTGCGATGTGGAAATCGTTCGGCAAAAAAAGTTAACTCGATTAAGGTTACTTTAAAATAAAGATTTACTATACATATCGGTTTTCCTTGTTCTTAAAACATACTCTATCCGGCCATGGTATTATAAGCAATCATTTTCGGCACCACATTTTGAATGCTTTAAAGCGGCTCATACACTTGCAATAAAATTGTTCAATTTTACGCATTGTACAATTATATTGCCAATGTGTATGTGATATTCGAGGGTGGCGCAATATATTGGCAACAATCAAAAGACTTTTGATTTTTATTACACAAAGAAAATAAAGTGAAATGTGCTGGCAACATTGCACAATGCTGCTAATGTTATTCCTATAGGTTATGTTCACCTTTTTATTGAATGGAAGTTGAGCAATATTTATATTGAAAATATTGTGCAACTTCTTGCATAATATAGGAAAAAATTGAAATAATATGGCGAATATCATATACAATATTATTGCAAGTGTATGGGCCGCTTAAGTCTATTCATTGTGGTAACTTTAAGCAAAGAGTAGCATTGTATTTGAAGGACTGATTATAATAAATTTAGTTTCAGGTTAACGAGTATTTTCACAAACATTTTCTGAATATTTTTATTGCTTTTTTATTATTATCTTTAGTATCAATTTTTATATTTTGTTTTAAATTAATAAAAAACTACGTATTATATTTTTAAACTGCACAAAGTTTTTCATTTTATTTTTTAATTTAATATAAACCACAAGGTACGTATGTATTAATATGTAATATTAAATTATTTGATATTTTTAACACTTTTACTAATAAATAAACACTTAAATAGCTTTTGATTTTCGTATTTAGCTTTGTGAATGCGGAACAACGATGAGATATTTTTTATTTTCGATTAAGTGATATCAGATGCACACTTTCGTAAATTAACAAGCAAATTTTAATAGTGCACAAAGACAGACTATTTTTAAAACAATGAAACATTTCTTTTTCTTCTTCTATCATTAGGATTGGCCGAAGGACAAGACTGTTATAATCAAATTTTAAATGGCATTAATAATGTGATCCGGACGCATATTAACGAAATACATTCAAAGTTTGAAGCAAAATTTTCCAGCATGACAGTGGAGGTTGAAAAAAGAGATGCTCTTATAGCTCATTTGCAAACGAAACTAAAAACATTGGAACTAAATGCATCTTTTTCTAGCAGAAGAAAAATAAATCGTGAAAAAATTTCTGGCCAGTGTTTCGAAGGTGCTGCTGCTGAGAATCCAAATATTGAGGATAACAGCAGTTCAGGTTCATCTGCAGAATTACTTTTTATGGTAAAGATCTTTTTTTTTCAAATATTTTCCAGTTACTTACTAATTTAATTTTAAATTTTAGCGTGGGGGGGACTCACTTGATACAGTGTTTTCATCTTCGCCGCCAACACAAGCAAGAGAATATCCTACATGCTCGCCGAAAGCAAGTAAAGATGATTTCGCAGCATCGAGCTATAGCCATTATTGCAAGACTGGAAATGGAACAAAAAGTAAAAACGGTAGCAACTGGTCTATAAATCAACCAGTCGTTTTGGCAGATATCCAAGGAAACCTGTCTCGTATTGGCGATAGCGTTATCTTAGATATCGGCGAAAGCACGAGTTCAAGTTCCTCCTCCGAGAAACTTAATGTCGTAAACATCATAGATGATGAAGATGTGGGCAATGAGGGCTCAGAAAATCACGTTCATCACAACGACTGGGAGGTTAGAATGCTGGCGGCCGAAATGGAGAAACAAGAGCGAAAGCGTGGCCTTTCACTATCCGATAACTTGCAGTTTGGTAATGCAAAGTTATGTGGGAGCTTTCTAAGGAGACGCCGGAAATTCAGTGACACGGAAACGGATTGCAGTGAAACTGATGCCGATCAGGCTTCACCAACAGCACGCCCGAGGGCATCTAGTCTCGATCAATTCAATTTACGTTACGGCATTGGCAGGGGTGGAATATTAAAAGCAATGAGTATCGATCGTGATAAAGATAAACTTTGAAAGCTAGTCATACACACACAAAACCGGTCTTATGTTAATAGTATTTTAGAAAGTAAATTAAAGCAATTTTACAGTATTGAAAGGTACAATTATATTATAGTATAATTTATTTTAAGATAAAAAAATACCAACATTGTAAAGCAAAAACAAACACAATGATCGCAGAAATGCGTTAGATTTTTTATAAGATATAGAACAGAGCACTACCGCTAAAAAGAAGATTTGAATGCACAAAATGTTTTTATTGCATTTCAAAGTTTAGTAGTTTAAACTGAAAGAACCAATTCTTTTATTATTGAAAGATGTAGAATGTTTACAAAATATTTGTAATGCTCTTTTTATTCTGCCTTATATAAATCTAAACTTAAGATTATGATTATAACTGCAAGAATCGATTTCTTATGCCGGCCATACACTACACAAATTTAGTGCTTGAGTCTGGCACTGTGTAAACGAAACAGGCACTATGCAACATTTTAATTGAAACCGAAGAAGACAACATGTGCATACAAATAAAATTAAAAAGAGCAAACAGTTTTACATTTTTTATTAGTTTTTCGTAGGATACTGTCCACAGTATTTTTTACATGCTAATTTTTTGCTGTTAACTTTAAAAAAACGGCAACAAAACTGTATATTTTTAAGTGCTGGTTTACACTCTGCAAGTTTTAGCCGTCAGGTCTTCATTTTTACGAAATAGAGGAAAAGAAATGGCATTCTCTTTTCCCATCTCTCAAAGCACAAGCCTTGAAGGCTAAAACATGAAGAGTGTGAACAAATATCAACATCGTTTTGATCTTTACGCCTTCGTTTACCTAAATTCAAAGTTAAATCGGATGCAGAGTGTTCTATATCGAAATAAGGGTCTATAAAGTGTTTGTATATTGTAAATACCTCTTTAAAATAAGATAAAAAGCCTATATTTTTAAGATAAAACTACTTTAGTATAATGAAATCTGAAAGCTTTAATAACTTATATAGATTTATTAAATCTGTACATAAGTATATGTATGTAAAATATATATTTACGATCGTTTTATTATCTTCTTATGTAGACTATAAATGCGTTTAACAGTGGCCGGCCACCTCTCATATACCCTAAGGCCCATTTTAGATTTTAAACCTTTGATTCGCTACGACCCTTAAAGTCCCTTTAAAATTCTTAAAACCAAAACGTATTTTGTGACAGGGCTATAACAAATTGGGCTTAGAACAGCGTCGAATGCATATGCTAAGTGAGTTGGTTAAATAAATTTGTATGCAAGTACACTGAAAGAATTATAGGAAAACTAACATCATTTAAACAAAATGAACACTACTATTTGTATGATCAACTATTGCTTTAAGTTAGTTCTAATATCTGAAAACGATCGGGGCTGACCAAAATCCTATCTGATATTACGAATGTAGTCTTGCCTTGTTGTGATAATCCGATTACTGGTCTTCTATGAAATACATGCGTGTTGGCATATTTAAAATCATACAGTTTCTAGTCAGCACGAACATCAGAAACCTGTTGAAGTTTTTACAGAAGATCAAGTAAAATCTACAGAAAGTAAAAAAATTAAACAGTTTTCAATCAGTATTAGACCTCTGTTTAAATTTCCACAGAAGATCAAATATATTTTTGGTCATTTGTACAAGTGAATACAACAATTCGGTATGAACAGCTGTTTTCGAATAAAATTCTCTTTCGAGGATAGCGATGCGCTTGGTTTATTGCTTTCTTAACAAAAAAAGGTTAGGCAACATGTGCTCAAGACCCTTTTAGACAAAAATACTGAGTACTGCGACAAATAAAAAGCTTAAATAAACTCAAAATGCACAATAGTGTGAAAACAATTTGTAATGAAATGTCTAAAACTATGTAAAGAATATTGACATTCGTATTGTTCTCACAATTTCTTGAAGTTTTCTAAACAATCATCCTTAACGTGGTTGGTGAATTTAAAATACGCCTGCGACTGTTTCGTAATGAATTAAAGAGAACGTGAACTTACTTCCGTTAATCTGTTACCAAACAGTCGCAGACATCTTTTAAATTCGGCAACCACGATTATAGCCCTTTTACGCTGATCAACATCTAACATCTACCATCAATTTGCGAAGATGTTAACATCTGACCAAGAGAAATACAAAGGGCTAATAGGCTTTTTACACTTGCTCACATCTTACATCTTATCGCAAGGATGATAACATCGTCCCATACGAATTGCACAGGGCTAAAAATTAACATATTTCTTCATCATTATTCCATTCTACAACTTTTGATTACTTTAGTGTCATCACTGGAAAAGTGGCAATAAGTTCTATTAATATTGTGGCATCACTGACAAAAAATGTTTGTTTTGAAAGCAGGGTTACCATTCTTGCAATGTTTTTTTGTTAAGTATTTTTTATATTTTTTAACAAATTGAACTTTTTTTTAACTTTTGGCACTTTTGTAGAAAAAAACATTTTTTTCAAACATTTTTGTTTGATGGTAGATGTTAGATGATGATAAGTGCAAAAATTCTATAAGGGTGAATAAGATTCTTCATGTTATTAGAGTTGTATGTTTTTAAAGCACAATAAACTTTTAAGCCTTTTAATAAACAACAAATATTTTTTGTAAAAACTAATTAAATAATACATATGGACATACAGATAAGGCCAACAGCACTAGAAACAAATTCTTTAGCAGACGCTAAATGTAATAGAACAAAATTTCTAATTGTTTTTATGCTAATCAAACCATAATCATTGGATTGGTGTAAGTCTGGGATCACACTTTAAAAGTTTTCTTTCAGAAAGTCTAGAGTTTATGGGTGAGAGAGGAGAGAAAAAAGAATATTCTCTTCCCCTCTCACCAATAAACTCAGACTTTCTGAAAGAAAATTTTCATAATGTGAACCCAGACTAAGCAAAAATTTCAATATTTGTAGAATAGTGTGAAAGAGGCTTATGGGGCTAAATATGTATGGTTTCTTTAAATTTATTTTCACCAAAGATATAAGTTCAATTGGTTTCTGTAATCAAGTCGTAATCAGATACAGTGTTGCCCATAAGTTTTGTATTCGTCTTTTTCTTCAATTCGTAAAAAACATGACGATAAGTGGCTTCGAAAATTACAGAACTGTTGCCCACTATGTTTGCCCATTTTTTGCTTATTTTAAAGCTGGGTTTAAGAGGAATATTTTACCTTAAATCGAACAAGCTTCAAAATTATTTTATAACTTACATGTAAATTAGGTGGAATTAAAAAAATTTTGTTTTGTCTTTTGGAGTGCTATTATTTCAAAAGTTTCTAGCAGGTATAAAGTGTCGCTCACAGACTTTCAGTTTTACGAAGTAAACAATTATTCACATGTAATTTGTATGGAAAAAATTAAAATCGTTGAGCGTTGCGTAGCATCAATATATGGACCTTATCTTGTGAGAGATCTTTTGGGGAGCCCAAATTTATAACCTTTAATGTCAATTTCTTAATATTTGTTCTTAATTTTATTTTTGGTTTTAAGAATCTTAAAGAGACAAAAACAAAAAATAAAAACTATAAGTTTTTGTAATCCTTTTTAAATATAAAGTTCTTGTTATTATTTGTTGTTAAGAAATTCTTCAAAAATCTTGTTAAAAACTTAAAAAATAGAAATAGAAAACAAATACCTATACATAGTATATCTCGAAAAATCCGTTCATAAAAAGAAAATCAATATATTTTATTAGATTTACAAATATACATTTAATTTTTGTTTTTTATTTAAATAACATCAGGGACCACAAAATATTTATTAACATTTATATAAAACCCCAGATTTTTTTTTTTAAATTTTTTTACTTAAGGAATTAGAAAATAGCTCGTTCATACATACGTAAACTTTTAAATTCACATCAGCTTATAGATGTTTACATTGACCGCGAGCCTAGTACAAATGAAGAGAAAGTAGGAAGTAAAATATCTAGAAAATAAAAAAGCACAGATACATTATTACACTATTGTATTGTACTACAGTGATGCAAAATATGTCACAATTGGGCCATTTGTAGCACTTTTGAATGTTTGCCGGCCCTGTGGTACTTTCTTATCTATTTTGGCCCTTTCCGGTCAAAATCAAACTAACTAATATAAGCCAGCCGTTCAGTTAATTTGTCAATGTTATTTTTTTACATTGTTTTGTTTTTTAATGAGAAGTAATAAAATGAAACAAAAATACTTTTAAACAATGCATTTTTTTTTGTTTTTAGCGGTGACCATATTTTTTAGCAAAAATACAGAACAGCGTTTAAATATTTGTTTAAAAAAAAACACAAAAAGTGGCCTAGCAGTAAAAACCACACGTTAAAAATGTCTGTGCAATTCACAAGTTCGCATTATCGTCGTTAGTATAATTATCCAATGTTGTATGTAATGTAATGTTGTTGGTAATTTTTTTGCAATAGTGTGGTTTAATTAAGCGATTTATTTTTATATGTTTTGAAAACAGCGTTTAAAAAACTGCAGTCAAAGTAGTAAGCAGTAAAAAGTTTCTTCCACTTCTTTATTTGGTATTGACCAAAAAAAAACTGTTGCTTTTACTTCTGATTTATTAAATGTAAACTGCAGCTGTCAAACCAACTCAAAAAAAGAAAATTTGTGTACAACTTCGACAGTTTTTGGTTTCGACTGCAGTTTTTTAAACCATGTTTGAAAATGTTGTATTTATATAGGCCTGGAAATGTTCGATTTAATTGGTGACACCACAAATTAAATTCTTCTTCATGATTAATCCATATCCATATGTTTAATTCATTTCAATTTTATTTATTAACTATATGAATTACAATTTCCTGACAATTAATATTTCTTACAATTTTAACTTAAGCTTTAACTCCCATACCTGCTTTAATTTCATGGTATCAAATAATGTGAATGGCAAAAATTAAAGAAGAAAAAATAAATAAAAACCGAGAGTGAAGTAAAAAATTATTGCATACTAAAATTTATTAATTTCTAGAGATGGGAAACGGGTAAATACGTTATTGGGAAATACCCGGTAAAATGGATAAATTGGGTAAAAATTGGTAAATGCCCAGGTATTTACCTTAAAGATGATTAAACTAATTTGTAGAAAACTTGACGAAAAAATACATTGTGCAGCAAAATGTAGAGCATTTCATAATAAATTCAATAAATAAAAATGCTAATAGAGCAGTTGAAAAATAAAAACTTATGACATTAACTATTATATGGAAATATTTATTTTTGCAAAACTACATTACATCAATCGAAATCACTGTAATCGTCAGTTTCACTTCGAACATAAATTATTTTTAAAT
This sequence comes from Pollenia labialis, assembly GCA_949318255.1. Lineage (NCBI taxonomy): Eukaryota > Metazoa > Arthropoda > Insecta > Diptera > Polleniidae > Pollenia > Pollenia labialis. The sequence continues at coordinate 25,893,530 of OX439142.1, read as the reverse complement.
TATTATTTAACAATTTTGATACTTGGACAGAATTCAATGAGCTTAAAACATCACTGGACTGAGTCGAAATTTCAAATGAAATAATTGTCAGTTCACCTTGATTCATTTTACAAATTTCTCGTTTGACCATAACTGGACATTTGACACAATTCATTAAATGTTTTGTCATTTTATTGACATTGCATGTTTATAAGTCGTGTCACAATATCTGCAAAGAATTGTTTTTTTATGCTTGTACTTGCTGCAAAATGCTTCCATATTTGTTCATTTCTAGGTCTTCCCATGACTATATACATATGTACATACATAGCTAAAAACGATTTAAGTTCGTTGTTGCATTTCATCAATATTAGCTTCAGTAATAAATATATACATATTTACCTTCTCCACAATGTTAATTCAGTTAAAAACAGTTTTAATTAGATTTTATCCGCTTTTTGATGTTTAGTAATTTCATGTGAAGTTTCAGCTGATTGAAACCCAGAGATTGTCAGGTGCTGTATTTCAAATGCTTTTTTTAAATACCCAAATAAATTCCCAAAAAAGGTATTTACCCCGTATTTACGGGATATTTACCATACATTGGCTAAATACTGGATAGAATCCCATCTCTATTAGTTTCCTCGTTTAGTTTCAATTTTAATATTTTTTATTATTTGGTAAAAAGAAATTTGTTGATCTTCTTAAAATAGTTTACTCAAAGAGAATTAAGTACATTTTTGTTACTTAGCAATAAGATAAAGTTACGATATGTACAACAAACTTGTCTGTTTACAATTGCATAAATAAAAATCGTATTTTTTTAAACGATAAGCAATATAACGAGGCTTGTGAATTGGACATTTACTTGTATACTATTAAAATTTATCCATTGTATTTAATTCAATACGATTATTTTAACGACTTTATAACCTTCAAAATATTTTCTGTCGATTTTGAATTTAACTTCAGCCATTTCAAATAAAATTAAATTTTTGTAATAAAAGTTTTGACACTTTTGTAGAATAAAAGTGTTTAAAAAAGTTTGTTTTTCCGATATTGTGAAATTTTTGTTTGATAGATGTTTTAAGTAATTATGAAAGCATGTTTCACATTTTAAACGTCTTGCATGCGTTTATTTAATGTTTTGTTTGCCTAGAAATAATGATGCAGTTTTGTGTATTCTAGACACTGCACACAACAAGCAACACAAAACAACTTATGGCATTTTCTTTTCTGAGTAAAATTCTGCATTTATTCTGCCTTTTCATTTTTTTTATGTTCTTTACAAAAAACATGTGTTATTTTCTGATGATGTTCCTTTTAAAATTAAAAAAATGCTACATGTTCAACACTCATTTTAATTAAAGGGGCATGAGTGCAGCACTAGATCAAGGCGAATTCAGTACAAGGTGGTGGCAAGTTTCGAGCCGTAAACACTAACAATGCAATACAAAAAAATCTCTTGTTTCTGTTGGCTTTGGATTGTTGTAGTTTTGCCACCACCTGTAATTAAATTTACCTTGCGCTAATTGTACTTTATTGTTTAATGCCGAAATTTTCGTTCTTTTTTAAACGTTAAATTTCACTTCTTAAAAATTAGGGGAGAATTTAAAAATGTTGCCAAGTCACATGTAACACTTATGCAACACTTTTTTTTGGAAAAGAAAACGCCATTCAAATAAATAAAATTTTATTATGAATGCATATCCAAAACAATTTATGATTTTTACTAAAAAAAATAATTCAAACAGAACAAAGCTCTTAAATACAGTATTGTTCCGTATAATGCAGAACAGATGGTCGCCGTAACTATGTATATCTTTATTACTGTTGGTTTCATTTATCTAAATACAAATCTAATAATCAAGTCTTAAGAAATTGTTGGCCCTATCAAAAGTATTTTGGCCCTTTTGAAAAAAAACACAAAATGCATCACTGTTCTACTACATGGTCATTATAACACAAAGTAGTACTAGAAACTTACGCACACCGGCAAATGAAATCGTTACAAAATTAAAAAAAAAAAACAGAGAAAGTTTTGAAAATGTATATATTTAAGAAAATTATATTATTTTACACCATCCCAACAAACAAGGAGGTGTGTTTTCAAATAAAAAATGATTTGAATTCAAACTTTTCACAAACGTCAAACCTTTGAAAATAATTTAAAAATCATTTACAAATCAAAGCATTCTCAACAAAAAGGGGAAGTTATTTTCATATTGAGAAATGCATTTGCTTTTAACTTATTTTTAAACCTTGCGGGTAATCACGATGGTCTTTGTGCAAATTTGCATTGCATATTATGATTGATCGTGAGCATACCACTTTTATTTTTCGTGCAAATGTGTTATTTTTCTAAAAATTTATTCTGGCAGCACAAAAACCTGCATTTGTTTACAATTATGCACAAGCATATTAAAATAATTTTTTTCTTTTAAAATTATTTAAATTTAATTCTCTGTTTAAATCCCCAAAAATGTTGAATTTATAAGTTTTTTAAAACCAATATGGCGCTTAATATGTCAAATGTTAGGTGTGTTCCACAAGATTTCGGACAAGTTCGGACTAATGAGAGTAAAATAAAAATTACTCTCTAAATTTGCCGAAACTACCCAAAATTGCTGGAATGCTAAAAACCATTTTTTCACTTCTTTAAATACTTATGCTGCTTACTTTTCAAATTAAGATCTATTTAAGTGATTAAAGACGCTTAAAATTCATAACATTATTAAATCAATACATTTGCATCGTTGTAATTTTTTACATTTTGTTTTTTTATATAAAAGATTAAGGGAATATTTATGCAATAACGTTTTTACCACTTTCATTTTTCACAAAAACCTTACATTTTGCTTTTATATGTTTTTTAATTGAAACTAAACTTTTTCATTTGCTTGTAAAATTCCTCAATTATTTATCAGTTTCATATGTAAGCAAAAACAGCTGATTGTTTTTTCTTGTCCGAATTTACCCAAAGAAAAAGTTCGTGCAAATTTGTACAGGAAATGAAACAAATTGCTCTCTCAATTACTCTCTTTATTGTACACAAATAGTTATGTGGAACGCAGGGTTGTTAGACTTTTTTCCTCAAAAATCGTCAAAAGTTTTAACAAAATTCGTCAAAATCGTCACGAAAATTTAACAAAATCGTCAACAAAACGTCAAATATATAAATTTTACAAATTAAAGACAATTTATTGCATTGATTGGTTCGAAAATATAAATTTTTAGCAAGAAATTCTATTTACGAAGAAGAAAGTGATATGGTTAAGTTTTATTCTATTTATTTCAGCAAGTGAGCTGAATATATTTATCATTTAAAAAGAAAACACAAGAAAAAATATATTTGCATAAATGCATAACAAAAATATTTATTATTTGATTTATCCATATTCAGAAAAATATTAAATAATAAATAAAATCTCATTTGCTTTTAACTCGAGCTATTTTTAAATGATTAACTTTTAGCGCTATCTCTATTGCAAATTGTTTTTATTGTTAAAGGTGCTAAAAACCAAGGATTCTGTCTATATCAACCGACTTGAAACGTTTTATTACGTCTAATATTAGTTCCAAACTAATACATTTTTTTCTCATTGCACTCAGTTTTCTACACAACTTCTTATTAAAAATTGAATGGGATTTGCCTTTTTACACACAAATAGAAAAATTCTTCACATGTGATTATGACTTCATCGAAAATGCATTCGTATGTAGCGAAGCAAATCGAAATCATAAAAACGCAAAGCGGGTTAAACCAATTTTTAAAAAGCTGACCAAAAAGAACAGACGCAAATTAGGGCTCTAGTGCATATTTTTTGCAGTATCGATGGCATTTAGGTATAATTGTAGAATTTGAATTACTAATGCTTCTAATGAAATCCACCTGGTTTGTGATGGGGAAGGAATTTTTTTGTTTAGTTTCCAAAAATTTTTGTATGTAAATATTTCGAAAAATTTTTAAGTTTTGGACTGTTTTCAATATAATTGTAAATATTTTTTGTGTGTTTTATCGATGCCAGAAAATCGTCATTACACTATTACTTTTAGTCAAAAAATCGTCATATTATTGTATTTTCTCAAAAAAATCGTTAAAATGCCGAAAAATCGTCACATCTACCAAACCTGCTTGCCAGATTAAAGTGTTATACAATTGATGCCAGATTAAAGTTTAAAGTAAATTTATTGACGGGATTAAATCGTCAAAACATTAGTGACTCTACATCAAAAATCGTCAAACGTCATTTTGGTAAATTCATCGAAAAAAATCGTCAAAATGACGTAAAATCGTCACATCTAACATCCCTGGTGGAACGCTTTTGGGTAACTTTGTTTAAGTTCGGACTGTTTCGTTTTGCATGTGGAACAGTGCTGTTATTGGTTACATTTGTTTGCAATTGAGCAAATATGCACTAATAATTTTGCTCTTCGTTTTTGTTTTAGTACAAACAAAGTAAAAAAGGAGCAATTTGCAAATACAGTCGGGCCTCGATTATCATTGATGGTCGGGACCAGAAGCATTACGGATAAACGATTATCACGGTTAATCGAATAACAATTTTGATTATACAGTTTTTTTAATATTTTTATTATTAAACAAGTGAACATTGGTGTACATACATACATACATATTTACATTAAATAAATTAATTCAAGAAGTTTATGTACATTTTTAAATTAAATAGGTATGTATAAATACATTTAATTTTCTAGTAAAAACATGAGACAAAAAAGGACATTAAGCAAAAAAAAAAGAATTTAATTTTTAAAAAAAATCGTGTGATGTTGTTTGTATAATATTTTTCAATTGCTATCACGGATAATAGAGGTAATCACGGTTAATCGAAGCAAACAATCTGAAAACAATGCAAACAAAAAACAATAGAGTGATCTTTGGGCATCACGGTTAATCGGGGTTACCGGATCACGGATAATCGAGGCCCGCCTGTACGTACATTTTGTTGTTGTGTTGTGTAAAAGTGTGTATTTTTGCACGCATTTGCACTACCCATCATGATTTTCCATATTTTTAGCTCAAATTCTTTTCAAATGTGGATTGCAATGTGTAACATAAATGGATTATGTTTTTTTATTCATTTAAATAAACTATCAGCCCAAGGTACATTAACACAAGGTAGACTCATTTGGGAGTGTAGACATGCTGCTCTATTAAAATAACCGATTTGTCAAAATGTGTTCATATAAACCAAAAACAATTTAACGCACACATGTAAAAGTTTTTGATCATTGGGTTTTAACTGGGGTAAACAGCTGACAAACATATGGGGCAACGAGGCTACCAAGGCGAATTCAAACAGGTAAACTCATCTCTACAACTACAAAAAGCCTCATGTATTTTGTTTATACAATTTTCTGGTTGGTTGTCAAAATTTTTTTATTGCAAATTAAAATTATCACTTTTTTATAAAAGAAATTAATAAATTCACTTCAATCATTCGCAGTTTTGAAATTTTTTATTATAAAAATAATATTTTTAACACTTTTCATTCAACTTCTTCTCAAAACAAAATCATATTTTGACGTGTGACCATATTTTTTAATTCTCCATGGAAACAGCTGATGAACGGCTGACGAGATGAGTTTACCTGTTTGAATTCGCCTTGGAGTCTACCTTGTGTAGTTGTACAATGTATCAGCTAAACCAAGGCGAATTAATTCGCCTTGAGCTAAACATTCGGGATCATAGCTGCTACTGAAAGACGAAATAGCGTACTTTCCGTCTTGGAAAGACGACAAACTTGTCACCTTTTTATTTCAAAGATTGTCATGCGTCTGCATAGATCGTACAACAAACTTATAATTTCTTTGCTTTCGCGATTTATTTTTATTATCATTCTTGCTCAATTAACATTTTACTCAAAACTAATTTATATTTTCTCTAAAGGCGAATTCACTTTACATTTTATATGTAATTTTTTTTAATTGTAAAACACATTTAACTTTAATCACCAATTTTAAATGTTTCAAATGGATCAAACATTGTATGTCAAATATTTATATTTTAAGCGTTATCGATTTGAATTCCAATGGCTAAGCCAAACAATTGAACATGATTTGAGAGTTGCGCTTGATATTAAATGATAAAGTAATTTAATATCAATGGTTTGACTTCCTGTTTATTGGGATATATACCTACATATGAATGTGTTAAATTATTTTATAAAAAACAAACAGTATAAATATTTATGTAAGTATGTACCTAATATGTATAAACGTACGTTGTATATACATACATACATACATACATTTTTAAGGCTAGTTAACACTATTATACTTTGTATTAATACGTTTAAAAAACTCAAGTAATATGTTAAAGTCTGATAGTGTGAATGTATGTGTGACGAAAATTAAAAGTATGTACATATAATGAAAAAAGTTTGACATCCCATACGACTTCATCGTTTTTTGAAAAATTTCTAAATAATATTACATTTCATTGGATCAGAGTCGCATTATATTTCATGTGTGTGCGATGGTGTGAACTCAAACTGTTATGTTAAATTAGATTTTAAGACAGTTTGTAGCGTAAGACTTGTGAGAAAGTGTTAACTAGCCTTTAGCAATATGTACACAAACATACATGATACGTGACATGATAAGAATCTTTTTTTTGTTTATTTACAAATTTACTTATTAAAACATAAAAAATATATAACAAAAGCCATTTTCATTCGATAATTATGTCAATTAATAATGTTATATTTAAGTATTTAGTAGTATACACACAATATGTATGTACTTATGTATGTAACTTTTATGTTATTATATATTTCGTGAAATAATCATAAAATGCTTTTAGTTTTCCCATAATTTTCATTCTTTTTTTATTTGAAAAAGTCAAAGTTAACACCAGAGAACATAATGAATACAAACACTTTTGCTGGAGTATTCAAACCGGCCCCAAAATTGTACATGAGACACAACAACTCCAAAAATTTGTCAGTGACAATTATATGGTTAAAATTTTCTTTAAAAATAGGTTTGTTGGAGCTGACCATATTCGTTATACCATAGAAAAGAAAATTCTAGCAAACCCGGCCGAAGGCCGGCTAAAAGTGAAGCTTTAGTAATTCAAGTTAGTGTTCGTTATACCATATAGGAAAAAATCCTTGGGCATGGCCGGAAGCCCAACCATGTTATCAATCGTACAATTTTTAAAACCAAAACTGTATAATTATTCGGATTTTGAAATCGGGATTTTAAGTTTCGGGCATATGAACCTAACCCAAAATTTTTAATATATTTTTCTTTGTGTTTTTTTATTTTTGTGTTAAATTTCATTATAAATTGTTGGTGATTTTTCAGAATTACCAAAAATAAAGGGTAAAATTTCATATATTTTTTGGGGCCATATTTCGCAGCGCCGTGTATGCAATTCCCAGTGTCACCTAAAACCCTTTGTACACTTGCATGCATTTCGGAGGAACGCATGGAAGATGTTGAAAATGTGAAATACGCGTTCACACTTAAACATCTACCATCAATAAAAATGTCACCATTTCTGAAAAAAAAACTTTTAAAAAAATTGTTTTTTCTACAAAAGTGCCAACATTTTAAAAGATAAAACCAAAATGTATTTAGAGCTCCTTTTTCTTTAATTATATAATAAAATCAAGTAACATAAGACTTGCAAAAAAGGAATACCTTGAGAAATGGTAACGGTGCTTTCAGTGATGCCACAATAATAATAGAATTTATTGCCACTTTTCTAGTGATTACACTAAAATAATCGGAAGATGTAAAATGGAATACAATGAAATAGGAACATTTTGTAAAGATGTTGAACAATTTTGATTTTTATCTCTTTGTATTTCTTATGGGAAAATTTCAACATCTTCGCAAATTGATGTTAAATGTTGACAAGTGTGAAAAGGCTATGACGACGATTAGCGATTTTTTTTAGCAGGTCTATGAAACTTTTTAAACATACATTTACAACTTGAACAAAGTTAACAACCTCTAGTGTTTTTGTCAGTTTATTTTGCTGTCTTGTGTTGTGATATATGAATTGTTGCAAAAATGTCATAAACGGAATAATCAGGGGTGTGCTGGAAATCGCAAACGCAAAACGTAAGAATTTGGAAGGTGTTTTTAGTAAACTTTAAACAAATAGACTATTACAAAAAAGCTTTATAAAATACATAACTGAAATTTAGCTCATAGAATAAATTCGAAAAATAAAAATGTTGAATGTAAACTTTAAACCTAATTCTTATAATTTTTGGTTTAAAATCCTTTTTAAGAGGGAAATACATATTTCCTTAATATTTGTCAAAAAATTCTTTTATTACAGAAATTTTATTAAAAATTTACTTATCCAATTCTTGCTTCTCTGGTATAGACGGACGGTAAAACGGTTTAGAAAAAAACATTTACCGACTGCTTGTCAGATTTTGTATTCGTATTCGATCTAATGCTATGTTCCAAGGCGAATTTAATTTATCGTAAATATAACAATAATAATAATCCACATAGAAAAAAACAACAATAAAAATACATGTAAACATAAATACGTAAATTTACAAATAAATAATAATTTATATATAACACGGGCTTTAAAAAAATTTTTACTGTTGCTTTTTTTGCATCGTCTGTTATTCAACTCAAATTAAAAACTAAATATTGCATACACTCTTCCCCTTGTCAATTAAATGCTTGTAGCTTTGGGAACAGTTCTCCATATCCATTTTAAACATGAATCAAATGAACAAGATTGCGCATTGCGCATTTCCGTTATTTTTGTTTGTGACGAAACAATAGACATTGTGAGTGTGCGTTTGTGTGTGTCTTACATTTTTTACAACAAAATATTTAATCTATGATGACGTATGTAGATGCGCAGTAGAATTTTTTTGTACGACTGAGTGCGCAATCTTGTTTTTTTGATTCATGAATTTTAAAAATCATTTTTGTCGTTGGTATATTAATGATGTGTAGCATCTCTAGCATGTACAGTCGTTTATAATTTGGTTCGCTCTCTAGCACTCGTACTTTATCAAAATCTGGAAAATGTTTATGCGAAACACAGTGGGTTGTTAATGCTGTTTTTTGAATAAAATTGTTTAAACGAGGTTTTTGATCGGATTTATGTCCTTCAATTCTAGTCTTTAATTTATTTTTAGTTGTTCCAACATACACTTTCTTACACGTTTCACTTTCATTACCTCTACAGGGGATCTGGTATACCACATTTTCTTTTTCCATATTTGAAATTTTGTCTTTTGTTTTACTGAAAATTTTCCCAAGATTTTGTTCAGTTTTGTGCGCCATTTTAATGTTTTCTCCATTAAACAATTTAGATTTATCAAACCTTTCGGACATTTCAGGAATTTATGTTAATGATTTATAAATTTTAGGTGCTCCACTTGATTAAGTTCTCTTTTTCTTGTTCTTGTCTTTAATAAGTTTGTTTGTAAGTTTTTTTAGAAAATTGTTGTCAGATAGTATGTTTTGGATTTTCTTCTTATTATTTTTGGGAAATTCCACATCACTAAGTTGGAACACCCTTCGTATCATATTGTTGGCAGTATTTATTGTAATTCGCTTTGGATGATTAGAGAAGAAATTAATAATCCTGCCTGACGCTGTTGGTTTTTGATACCAATCTGTTTTTAATATATTACCTTCTCTTGTAATCAAAATGTCCAAATATGGTAACTTTGAATCGCTTTCTATTTCGCTCGTGAATTAAATCCTATTGTTAAAACTATTTAATTTTGTCAACATCTCCTTGATTGCACTTTCCCTTACTATGCAAAAAATGTCATCCACATATGTATTTCGACAATATTTTTGGTTTCTGAGAAAGGTTTTCAATTACGGAGTCTAAAAGTGTTTCCATTACTATGTCAGCAATTATCGGAGAAACTGGCGATCCCATAGGTAATCCCTTTTTTTGGGTGTATATTTTGTTTTCAAATGAAAAATACCGGTTGTCCTTGATGCAAAATTTTATAATTCTGATTTTGATATGTTTGTATATTTTTCAATTTCTTCCCATCTATTCTCAATTATTACTAGCGCTTAGTCCACAGGCACACTCGGAAACAAAGCTACAACATCGAATGAAATCAATCTTTCAAAGTCTTCAACAGTCAGTTCTTTTATCTTATTTTTTGCAGCAAAAGTTGATCGTGAAACTGTAGCTTCAGCTAAAATATATTTTTCATTTTAAGTACCTACATAAAAATCTTGATCTTTTGAAATAAGATTGTTCAGTATAATAGGCGGTAAGCCTTTTTTAGAACTTTTAAATAATGGCAAGCCATCAATGCCAATGTCCAAATAAAGTACTTGGTATCCTATAATTTTAGTTTTAATTGTATCTAGATATTTCCTTACACCATCTGGATTTAGGCATCGCAAGATGATGTTATTCTGCCTTTAGTATGTATGTATTTCAGTTCAATTCATTTTTGTTTTTTGCATGTAATTTTTAAGAAAATTATTGTTAAAAAAAATAATCCTTTATCTTAAATAATTTTTTTTTATATTGGAGTGTAAAAACATTATTGCATTAATGGAGTCATCATTAAACGCAATCATACACCTTTTTTATGCAATAAGATTTCGTGCTGAGGAGAATACAAGTTCAGATGACGCACTACTTGCAGGCGTGGCTAATATTTGGCAACTTAGCTTATAAAGGAGAGGATATTCTGTTTTATGTATGTTCCACCGTTGGAAAACGTTAAAATCTGTCGAAAAGTTGGATACATTCAAATGTTCATACTTCGACATTTCATTTTCTATTGGGTAAAAAAAAATATCGCTTTGCGGCGCTTGAACGTAATCAAAATAAAATTCACCCATTGAGCGTTCTTCAGGAACTTCATTTTGGTTTTCTGATAAAGGTAATTCCTCAAGGTAGGTTGTCATAATCCGTCTACATTCATCTTTTATTTCAGTCTTCTCATCTTCACTAAATTTAAATAACCTATTTGCTGGAGGAAAAAGGCAAACTGCAATTTTGTGATGTATAGTTAAATTTTGCAAAACGATGGAACGTAAATATGAGCTTAATTTTTCTTTTAAAAGTTTAGTTATTTCCAAATCGGAGATATTAGAAATGCATTTTTTTGTAAATGGTGAACTATCAAATAAACCAGGTGAATAGTTACATAATTTTCACCTTCTAATTTTGTAAATGCTTCCTCAAACGGTTTCTAAAAATTTGATAATTGCTGTAATGTGACTTAAATTGATGTTATGTATTCTATTCAGTTGATTTTGTTCCAGCAATATTTGAATTATGTTAGGCCAATTTGCTTCAACTGAAACAAACAATCTATAGATGGAATTCCACCGAGTGGGTGAATAGCTCTTTAGTGTGGTATTAAGGTTTGAATTAAGGCCCGATACTTTGAAATATTTAACTAATTTAGTACACATTCGGCTTAATTCCGCAACATTATGCTATAAACACATTCGAGACAGCAAGCTACCGACTTCAATATGTCAAACATAGAATACATGTGTGTATATGGAAATGATTATTTTCAAGACGACACGGCTACATGGCTGCGGGTTGTTGTCTGTGCTTATTTTGTCGTTGTAGTCAAATTAAACTAATTTCTATTTTTGTCCACTTCAAAACAGAAAAAGTGTTGCTAATATTAAAAAATATTTAAGGAATAAGTGTTTGAAAATATTTTTTTTGTTTAACAGAAAAAAATACGCTTGAAATTGAAAAAATTACATAACTTTTTAGTATCCTTGAAAGTAGTTCTATAGGAAGATTTTTTTCGCGCTTACGCTTTCTTCGTTTAGGAGTTTTAGGACTTAAAAGTTGTAAAATACTTATCTATATCTCTTTATCTTTAAAAAGAATCTATAAAATATGGAAATCATTGGAAAATTATTCAAAGTATTTTTCACATGGCGTTTAAAGCAGCGGTCACCACAAAGAGAGCCAGTTAAAAATGTGTGTTTAGTAGTGTGTGTATTTTGCGTGCACTGGAAGAAATTTTGTGCTACAATGTTGAACAGCATTTGTGTAGAGAAAAATTTCAAATATATAAACGCAATTACGAAAGTAAATTTGTTCATGAATGTTTTATATAATATATTATATAATATTAATATTAAAATAAAACTTTTTTAATGAGTTTTATTGTTTTCCGCTTAAAACTAATTTTGCCGTCATAAAATTAAACTATTTTGTATAGTTTGTTTTGATGAAAACATAGCATAATTCACAATAAGAAACAAAAATTCGCAAATTCTATTTGTTATAATTGTTCAGTTAAATCAAATTTTTTTTAATTTATAATTTTTTTTTTTAATTCCAAGTCCTTTTTTAATTTTATTATAAGCCTATCCCAGTCCTCCCCTAACAAACTCGACAGGTCAAAATGACAACTATCATAATGACGCTTAAAACTGTATGCACTTATTCTTTTTAATTTCTGATTGCAAACAAGGCATTCAGCTTCATTAAATATATTTAACGAAAATAAAAATTGTTTTTCCCACTCTACTTTCCACATTATGATACACACAATAATGGAAAAATATTCAAAGTGTACTGACAAAAGTTGAAATGCTGAAAAAAAACAGACAAATATAATTACTCAGTTGAGATATTTACTAGTGTTTTGTTTTTGTTTTTAACAACAAAAGCGACGACTTGCTTGTTTGAAAGCTAGCATACAACTGAATGAAATGTTTGCTTTTTACAATTGTTTAAGTGAGTTTCGTTAACCTTCGTGTTGTGTGTGTGAAATTCACGAAAAGTGCTCGGCCCCTGGGGACATAGCGTGAGCAGCGTTACCGTTGGTGCCACCAGTGTTACCGTCGGATATTTTCAATAAGTACCAAAAAAAGGGGATATCTAAAAAAAAGTGGCACCGAAAAGGGGATTTTTATAAAAAAAGTGGCACAACTTTTCAAATTAAAATAAGTACACCACATTATGTATTTTTTACGTTTTTTTTTTCTATTTATTATAATTTTAAATAACATTTTATAAATGGTATAAAAACATAACAAAAAAAAACATATATGTAGTAATTATATGCACTAAAAAACAATTGATCGTATTACAATAGACATACATACTTATGGCTCATTTGTTGCAAAAATTAAATTAAATATTTCTCTCGAGAAGTTATTTTTATAAAATATTTTCTTTAATAAATAGAAACTGGGAATTATTTCCTTCCGAAGGTTACTTTATATTATATTCAATATTTTTTATTTTTCGAATTATTAGACACCAGCAGAATGTAATGCATTTTCTGGCCCGCTACGGCCTTTGTCAGCATTCTTTGTGAATATAATATAAAGTAACCTTCGGAAGGAAATAATTCCCAGTTTCTATTTGTTAAAATTGTTGAGTTAAATACATTCAATTTATAAAGTATCACTATCCAGTGTGACACAAAGAATGCTGGCGAAGGCCGTAGCGGGCCAAAAAATGCATTACATTCTGCTGGTGTCTAATAATTGTAAATTTTTCTTTACATACAATATACCTCATTGCTTTCCAAAGGAAAGCTAAGGTAAAATGTAACAAGAAAATACAATATAATAGTCTGGTAGTGTATAAAGTCATTTCTGAAAAATTGAAGGAATATGACTATTACAAAAAAGCTTTATAAAAATACATAACTGAAATTTAACTCATAGAATAAATTCGAAAAATAAAAAATATTGAATATTTTCTTTAATGTTTTGGTAATTCAAAAACGTTAAACTCGTTTTCTGCCAAACATGTTTTTTGAATTCTGACATTGTTTCAGCAATTAGAAGATATTTATGTAATTTGTTTTATATATACATTAAGTAATATATTTCTTGTACTTTTCTTTTTGAATAAATTTTCTTTGATTTATTTAAGACATTGTATTGCACAGGTTTTAAAATTTTTTTTAGAAGTTTATTTGCCTATTCCACCAGATTCTTATGTTTTTTAGAATGCTATGGCCAAATATGAGTACAGTTTTCTCCCATCACGTCACATTTATCAGAAATCCTAAACAAACAAACGAAAATATCACTTTTTAAAATTCGTTATATTTAATCAGTTTCGCACTTCAATACAAATAAATACACGGCATTCATACATGCTACTAAATTTAAGTGCAAGTGTTTTAATTTCTTTAGTATAGGATATTTAGTTTTTATCCAAATTCGTCTATTATTGCTTCAAATTATTGCAATCAGCTTTACAAATAGAACAAAACTATACCACTCGATTTTGTTATTAATTGTGGTACAAAACATCTTCCGAAATTACAATAATTGGTGTATCTGATAAATGTGACGTGATGGGAGAAAACTGTGCTCATTTTGTCTTAAGCATTCCAAAAAATATAAGAATCAGTTAGAATGGTTAAACAAACTTTTTCAATTGGTCAGTTACATACATATTTTTTTACAATTAGTTGTTCTTAAAACGACTTCTATACTTTCGTAGAATGTCTTCACTTGGAACCCAATTTTCAAGGCTAGTATGGGAGTTATAACAAAGCAGAATGAAAAAAAGTATATTTTCCTAACGTAAAAAGTATCAAAAAAGTGGCAAGAATTACAAAAAGTATCACATTTGGGTGCATTTTGTAAAAGTGGCCAAATAGTATCCATGCAGCCGAAAAAGTGGCAAATTGCTACTTTAGTGGCACCAACGGTAACGCTGGGTGCCACTAAAGTAGCAATTTGCAAGGGAAACGAAAATAACAAATGCGACAAGATTTACATAGGAACAACAAAACGAAACTTGGAAACGAGAATAAAGGAACACAAAAATGACATCGAAAAACATAAACATTCAACAGCCTTGGCACAACATATATTTGAAAACAACCACACAGCTGACTTCGACAATATACGAATTTTAGACAAGGAAAAAACAGAAAGGAAAAGATATGCATTGGAGAGTTTACGCATCCAACAGAAAAGAGAAAAAACAATGAACATGAAAGAAGATACAGACAAAATAAGCGCAAGTTACAGGGTGGCAATAGGATAATTTATTAACGACCAAGTTTAAATTACACAAATTAAAATTAATGTCAATAATAAATTTAATAATTAGAAATTATTTAGTTTTCTCATTTTTTATCTAATGTAATATATACACACTTTAATAAGTAAGTAATATTACAATTGTATAAAAAAATGTTTGTAACAATAATAAAAATATTTTAATAGATGTTCCCCTGAAGAAGTCAACAAAAAATTGACGAAACGTTGGGAAAAATGTAATTAAATGTGTTTTTAATTTACAATGAAAAAATTTAGGCCTTATTAGCTTACGTAAATATTTAAAACTTCAAAATTAACACCTTGGCCAAAAAATAAATAAAATACTTTTTTTCATTCTGCTTTGTTATAACTCCCATACTAGCCTTGAAAATTGGGTTCCAAGTGAAGACATTCTACGAAAGTATAGAAGTCGTTTTAAGAACAACTAATTGTAAAAAAATATGTATGTAACTGACCAATTGAAAAAGTTTGTTTAACCATTCTAACTGATTCTTATATTTTTTGGAATGCTTAAGACAAAATGAGCACAGTTTTCTCCCATCACGTCACATTTATCAGATACACCAATTATTGTAATTTCGGAAGATGTTTTGTACCACAATTAATAACAAAATCGAGTGGTATAGTTTTGTTCTATTTGTAAAGCTGATTGCAATAATTTGAAGCAATAATAGACGAATTTGGATAAAAACTAAATATCCTATACTAAAGAAATTAAAACACTTGCACTTAAATTTAGTAGCATGTATGAATGCCGTGTATTTATTTGTATTGAAGTGCGAAACTGATTAAATATAACGAATTTTAAAAAGTGATATTTTCGTTTTTTTGTTTAGGATTTCTGATAAATGTGACGTGATGGGAGAAAACTGTACTCATATTTGGCCATAGCATTCTAAAAAACATAAGAATCTGGTGGAATAGGCAAATAAACTTCTAAAAAAAATTTTAAAACCTGTGCAATACAATGTCTTAAATAAATCAAAGAAAATTTATTCAAAAAGAAAAGTACAAGAAATATATTACTTAATGTATATATAAAACAAATTACATAAATATCTTCTAATTGCTGAAACAATGTCAGAATTCAAAACACATGTTTGGCAGAAAACGAGTTTAACGTTTTTGAATTACCAAAACATTAAAGAAAATATTCAATATTTTTTATTTTTCGAATTTATTCTATGAGTTAAATTTCAGTTATGTATTTTTATAAAGCTTTTTTGTAATAGTCATATTCCTTCAATTTTTCAGAAATGACTTTATACACTACCAGACTATTATATTGTATTTTCTTGTTACATTTTACCTTAGCTTTCCTTTGGAAAGCAATGAGGTATATTGTATGTAAAGAAAAATTTACAATTATTAGACACCAGCAGAATGTAATGCATTTTTTGGCCCGCTACGGCCTTCGTCAGCATTCTTTGTGTCACACTGGATAGTGATACTTTATAAATTGAATGTATTTAACTCAACAATTTTAACAAATAGAAACTGGGAATTATTTCCTTCCGAAGGTTACTTTATATTATATTCACAAAGAATGCTGACAAAGGCCGTAGCGGGCCAGAAAATGCATTACATTCTGCTGGTGTCTAATAATTCGAAAAATAAAAAATATTGAATATAATATAAAGTAACCTTCGGAAGGAAATAATTCCCAGTTTCTATTTATTAAAGAAAATATTTTATAAAAATAACTTCTCGAGAGAAATATTTAATTTAATTTTTGCAACAAATGAGCCATAAGTATGTATGTATGTCTATTGTAATACGATCAATTGTTTTTTAGTGCATATAATTACTACATATATGTTTTTTTTGTTATGTTTTTATACCATTTATAAAATGTTATTTAAAATTATAATAAATAGAAAAAAAAAACGTAAAAAATACATAATGTGGTGTACTTATTTTAATTTGAAAAGTTGTGCCACTTTTTTTTATAAAAATCCCCTTTTCGGTGCCACTTTTTTTTAGATATCCCCTTTTTTTGGTACTTATTGAAAATCATAGACTACGAATAGACTCGACACGGGAAAAAAAGTGTTGCCAAATTACCACGTTAATATGAATAGGACAGCAAATTTTGTTTTTCATATATAACTGTCTCTTTCATATTATCTTGGTAATAAATTTTTTTTGTTTACATTTGTAAAATTTTTCAATTGTGAATTTTTCTGAAAATTTGGCGCAAAATCATAATTTTCTTCCATTTTGAGGAAAATTATGATAGTTTTGGCGCAATTTCGTGGATGGCCATTTGTAAGTGGATGTCGCATAAGGTGGATGTTTTTTTAGTGGCAAAAAACCGGACAAACGAAGAAAATGTAAGTTTTAAAAATATTGTTTTTAAAAATTGTTCGTTTAATTAAATAAATTGTTTTTTTAGGAGTCGCAAATGCATTATGGGTTGTCTACCAGGAGAGAAGCTCCACAACTTTCCAAAGGATCCGACCAGGTAAGTCTTTTTTTCTTTTTTTTATAAATATGTAAGTGTGAAGATTTTGTGTGTTGTGTCTGTGTTTTGTGTAACGAACAAATTTAAGTTTGTACAATGTACAAAATTATTGAAATGTTTCCCGTGACAAAACCAATTGGATATTTTTTAGAAAGAAAATGTTCCAAAAGTGCGTTAAGGTTTTGTCACAGGCATAAGGGTTTTGTATATTGAATGAATTTTGTTTTGTTCAATGTACAAAATCATTAAAACGTTTCCTGTGGCAAAACCAATTAGATATTGGTTAAAAAATACCTACATAGTGTTTTAAAAGTGCGTTAAGGTTTTGTCACAGGCATAAGGGTTTTGTATATTGAATGAATTTTGTTTTGTTCAATGTACAAAATCATTAAAACGTTTCCTGTGGCAAAACCAATTAGATATTGGTTAAGAAATACCTACATAGTGTAAATAAATAGTGTTTTAAAAGTGTGTTCTTGGAAATTCTTAGTGTATGGGAGTGCAAAGGCTTTGCATTGAAGGTTTAAGCCTTTAAAGGGGTAGGTTTTATTCGTTTAAAATACATTTTTGGACAATTTAAAAAAAAATAACTACATATATGAATTGGCCACACGTATTTTGTTTTTCTTATTTGGTTCCTTTAAAAAAACTGGGTTTTTTCGTTGAACACACTTTTAAGTAGGTAGAAATATTTGAAATATGTATGTCTTGTTTTGTAAAAAATGATTTAAAGGGACGGGTTAGAGAAATTGAATTAAGTTTTTAACAATGGGTAGATATGAATACCGTTTCAAATTTTTGTGGAAAGAGTGAAAATGTGTAAAATTTCTTATTTCACCTTAAGGGCCATTATTACAACTTGCCAATAGTAAAAAGGCAGATTTTGTCGGACCGATAAATAGCTTTGCATTATAAAACCTTCATTTATTATGTTTTCATCTATTAAATATTATTATTATTGAAAATAACAGCAATAAAAAATGGAAGTTGTAATAATGCAAAGCTATTTATGGGTCCAACAAAATCTGACTTTTAACAATTGGCAAGTTGTAATAATGGCCCTAAGAGTAACTAGTATGTATGTATGTAAAATTTACATATCTGTGGCCTTTTGACAAAACATCTTAAGTCAAATTACAAAAGTTCAAAAATATGCTGTTAATTATACGAATTTGTCTTCAAAAAACAGTTTTGTTTGCGATTTTAAAATTTTGTATTGTAAACGAAATTTTTCTTTAATTTCGGTTTATTTTATTATTTCATTAAAATGATGTTTTCACCCAGTTTTTTTTTTAACTTTTTTTGCTATCTTATCTCGACTTAAGATGTTTTGTCAAAATGCCACAGATATTATATTGTGTTCTTGATTAAAATTAAAAAAAAATCCTGAATTGTAGCAACATTTGTTTTAATAAATTAAATAAATTTCGAAATTTTGGAAATTAGTCAATGTATGGATAGTATTAAAGTTGAAAGTGTATCAAAGGTACTATTAGGCAGGCCTGGGCAGTATTTGAAATACATACATGTTGTAATGACTGGATGTCATTTAAATAAAAAAATAAGTCCCTACTTTGGTGGGTGAAAGATTTTTGTTTGGCCGGCGTTTGAAACGCCACTGGCACTACTATTTTATGCCGGCACTAACAAGCGCCAAGGCAAAGCACTACTTGGAGCGCTGGTGTTTTAAATAAAAAAAAGGAAAACAAAGAGCCAATTTACTCGGCTAAGTTTCGTATTCGAATCTTGCTTTATTACAAAATTTGTCTCCTTATAAACTAAAATAACGGTACTTAAATCTAATCCTTATTCTATATATTTACATGCAATTATATGCTTACACATACATACATAAAATATTGTTTATTTACTAATAAAAATATAAACAACACAGCTGATTCTAAAAACATATGATACAGCTGATTTAACGATAAATTATTATTAGAGATGTGTAATAAATGATTAGAGATGTAATTAATACATTACACCCTCACCCTTTATTGAAAAAAAAGAAAAAAAAAAATTTTAGATATAATTTTTTTTTTTTTTTTTTTTTTTTTTTTTTTATAATACAATTCATTTAATTATATTTTTTCAACATATTATTATGATATTTTCTCATTTTACCTCCTATATCTAAAATAGAATTAACTCCTTGTTTTTCTATTATCCTGTATGGCCCATGATATGGTGCCTGGTTTTTCTTCCTATTCACTGTTCTTAGTAGCACTAACTCTCCTACTTCTAAATTAAGTGTTTCTGTGTTTCGAAATTTATCCACTCTACTGACTTTAGCTATTTCTAAATATTCTTTCGTTTTCTCTAAAGAAAATTGTAATCTTTGCTTTAATTCTCTCGCATAGTTTTCTATATTGTAAATTTTTTCATTACTTCTAATTTCATCGTTTGGCAGGTAAGGTAACTTCCCAAAGACCAATTCATATGGCGTGTAATTTGTATCTATATGTGGCGTTGTATTGTACGCAAATGTAAAATACTGAACCCAAGTATCCCATTCACTATCTTTACAGAAGTTCAACAAAAATTCATTAAGTACTCTATGATTTCGTTCTATTGAGCCCAAAGTCTCATGATGGTAAGGTGCGCTAAAAATTTGTTTTATATCTAACAATTTGCATATTTCTGACATTAATTCATTTGTGAATTCAGTACCCTTATCTGATTTTAAGATTTTAAAATTACCGTATTTCAAAATAAATTGTTCTACCAGTGTTTTTGCCACTGTTTTCGCCTCTTTAGTCTCCATGGGAAATGCTACCACGTATTTTGTAAGTTCGCATTGAATTGTAAGTATATATCGATTGTAGTTTGACAAACGCAAAGGTCCAACCGTATCGATTGACACCACCTCAAAGCTAGTTCCTGGCGTGTCTGTTAACATCATTTTTTCTTTTGTATGTCTAGTTTGTTTATTAATTTTGCATTGTTTGCAATTCAAAATATATTGTTTTATCATTTTGCTCATATTCTTCCATATGTAGCGCTGCTTCAGCTTTAAAACCGTCTTTCTGATGCCTAAATGTCCTCCATGAGTTGAATTGTGGTATTCGTTGATAAGTTTCATCTGTGTTTCTTTACAAAGTATTCGTTTTGGTTCTTCATATATTAATATTTTTAAATTTGTTTTCGTTTTCAATTGTAATTTGTTGTATAAATTTTTAAATTTGTCCATGGCCATGGTTTTAAATATTTCATCGTTTTTACTCAACGCTAGCTCGGTTACTCTTAAATCACGCATTTTTGATAACAGTTTCTTCAACGTCAACGTTGTGCTCGATGAATTATCGCTGCATCTTGCTATGATTTCATTATCCGATACTTCTATTAAATTATCTTTAAAATCTCTATGTATTTGAAACTTGAGTTTTCTTGTTTTACGTAAATCTGATATTGATGTGCAGTCCCAGACAAAAAGTTGATCAGGCCTTTGCTCGGACGTACATTTTGCACTGTTTGTAATGTCAGGGTTATTTTCATTCTCCAATTGTTTTTTCTTGTTTCTGGTTATTGCTAACACTTTCTTAGCTGATTCATCCGCTTCTGGGATCATTGCTCTCAATGTGTCGCTATTCAAAACTATTCTCGACAATGCATCCGCATTCGTATTCATTTT
Organism: Pollenia labialis; assembly: GCA_949318255.1. Taxonomy (NCBI): domain Eukaryota; kingdom Metazoa; phylum Arthropoda; class Insecta; order Diptera; family Polleniidae; genus Pollenia; species Pollenia labialis. The sequence goes on along the minus strand of OX439142.1, from coordinate 25,872,438 downwards.
TCCTTTCTTGTATTGTATTTCGAAATTGTAATCAGATAAATCCATTCTAATTCGTGTCATTTTTGACGACGGGTTTTTGTGTGAAAATAGAGAAATTAGCGGTCTGTGGTCAGTAACTACGATAAAATCTCTACCATATAGGTAAGGTCTAAAAAAATTAACTCCCCAATGAATAGCTAACAACTCTTTTTCTATTGTAGGTTTGTTTAGGTCATGTTTTGATAATGATTTGCTCGCGTATGAAATTGGTAAATCTGTTCCAACCTCACCTTGCGATAAAACTGCACCAAGAGCATAATTTGACGCATCTGTGGTTAAAATGAATGGTTTGGTAAAATCCGGGTATTGAAGTATTGGTGGTTTCATTAGCTTTTCTTTTAGCGTTTCGAACGAGTCTTGACATTCCTTGTTCCATAGAAAAGGTTTGTTTTTCTTTAACAATGCATTCAAATTTTTAGCTATGTCTGCAAATTTTGGTATAAATCGGCGATAGTAATTGCAGAAAGCCACAAATCTTCTCACTTCATCTGCACTTGTCGGAACTGGATAATTTTTAATTACGTCATCCTTAGCTGGATCTGTTGTAATTCCTTTATTTGTTATTAGATGCCCAAGATACACTACCTCAGGTTTCAAAAAACTGCACTTACTTGCATTTAATTTGAGGTTATATTTCATTAACCTTTGAAAAACCTTTATTAAATTGTCGTTGTGGTGCTTTAAACTGCATCCAAATACGATAATGTCATCGACATATAAAAAAGCCTCAGCATCTAAGCCACTAAGCGCAATTGTTAACATTCTCTGAAAACTGTTTGAAGATATTTTCAAACCGTAAGGTAATCGCTTAAATTGGTAATGACCATTTCCTGTGGAAAATGCTGTCAAAGGGCGTGAATTTTTATGTAACTTTATTTGATGGAATGAACTGGTCATGTCCAGCGTCGAAAAATATTTGGCTCTACCAAGTTTGTCGAGCACATCTTCTATTCTTGTCAGCGGAAATTTGTCGTTGACTATTTTCTCGTTTAATTTTCGGAAATCTACCACTAGACGCCATTTTTTTGTATCATCTGTTGACTTTTTTGGTACCACGAGTAGTGGTGAATTGTATGGGCTAACCGAATTCTCAATTATGTTGTCGCCTAATAACTGGTCAACCTGATTATTTATTTCCTCTACTTGTGTCTGTGGAAGCCTGTAGTTTTTTATATATACCGGTGTTGAATCTGTTGTTTGTATTTGTTGTGTATAAAAATTATTAACACTAAGCTCATCCCCTGGAAGATGGAAAACATCTTGAAATTCTTTAAAAATTTCTCTTAGAGATTTTTCTGCATGTGGGTCACTTCCCCCAATATCTAAAATTTTCAAAAGTTTACTTAATCTGTCACCGTCATGCTGACTTGATTTTCCTGTCGTATATACATTATAATTTTTTAGTGGTTTTATTTTGCAACTAGCACCTTTAAAAATCACGTTGTTGTCAGTAGTATTCAGTACTTTAACATGTGCTATGCCTTTCGCGGGTATTAAGGAATTTCCCAAAAATACACCTTCGGCTAACTCCTCACTCAGCACAATGCTCTCTTCATTTACCTCTACATCGAGAGGAATGATCGCCTCTGTTCTTGCTGGTACCACCATGTTTATTGGTTGAATTTTTTTCGAATTCATTGGTATGACAACCTCCTTCTCATTTATATTAAAAGTGATTGTGTATGTTTCAAAATCTATCTTACACAAATGTTTTTCCAAAATGTCCCGTCCGATTATTCCATCGGTTTGGATTGGAAAATCATTCTCCACAATGTGAAAACTGTGTTGAAAAGCTTCTCCTATTATTTTTAGATTTAAACTTTTTGTGCCTATACAATCTACGGCTTCTTTTGTTATACCGGTTAATCTGACAATTTCTGTTGTATTTATATCACAGAAATTTTTATTTTTACATATTGAAATATCCGCCCCTGTATCAACTAAAAATTCTAGACTCCTATTAATATTACAACATTCTAAAGTTATGTATACATTTATGTTGCTCGATATTTTATAAATCGTTAACTTTGGCCTCATTGGGCAACGCTTTCCGTTACCCGGCCCACTTAGTTTCCCTCATCAGCATTGTAGTGTAACGACCTGTGTGCGTTATTTTTGCTATTTTGTGCTTTCTTGCTGTTATCGCTATTTTCATTGAAATCGTTGTTTCTAGTGGGGTTTTTATTTTGATTATAATTACTATTTTTGAAGCTATAGTTGCCATTATTTTTATTGTTGTAATTGTTGTTTCCAAAATCACCATTATTTCTCCTAAAATTGTTGTTCGCACCATTGGTGTTTCTGTAATTGTTGTTTGAACCATCGCTGTTCCTGTAACTGTTGTTATAACCATTGTTTTTCCTATAATTGTTGTTTGAACTATTGTTGTTTCTACAATTGTTGTTAAAACCATTATTGTTTCTATGATTGTTGTTAAAACCATTGTTTTTCCTAAAATTGTTACTTGAACGGCTATCTATACGAAATAGGTTCACATTATCTACTCCTAAATTTCTCTCTGCCGTCATGCATCTCTCAACTGCCTCATTTAACGTTTTTGGCATATTGGCCAATAAAAGTGGTTGATATTCAACATTCACTCCTTTCATAAATACATTCAGCGCAACACTATCACTCACTTTGTAGATAGCATCTTTAGCTTCTTGTGTAGGGCTTGTTAAATTTTTAATTTCAAAATTACTCATATGGTCTGAAAGTTCGGCAATTTTCTTCCTAAAATCAGATATGCTACTCTTACCTTGCTTTGTTGTACCTAATTCTGTCAGAACTTGTTGAAGCGTTTTTGGATTAGGAAAAGCGCTTTCCAATGCTTTTTTTAAATCATCAAAAGTTACTGGTCGGTTTGAACGACCTAAAATACTTCGCACATGTACCGACAATTTAAAATTGTAGATGTACTTAACGAATATTTCTCTATCTTCTTGTTTTATCAAATCATGTAACAATTCCGATTGAGTTATAAAATCCTCTAAGTATTCGTAAGAACCTTTAAAAACTTGTAGGTTTTTACTAACCATACTAATATCAAAATCAGCCATTTTTGGTAAATTACCTTCTTGCCTATCCTGTTCAATATCTTTCTTCTTTATATTTAAGTTTTCAATTATTTCAATCAATTCCTTGTGCAAAATTTCAAATTCTGTTTTAAGTGTTTCACTATTTTTATCTTCACTATCTTTAGTGGACTCTTCAACGCTCTGTTTTAAAAACGCTAATCTTTCTAATTTACCTTCCCTATATTTTTCCTCATAAATTCTATTTTTGCTCTTTTTTATATTCAACTTGAGCTTTACTAACTCCTCAATACATTCATTTATAAAACTCATTTATCAAAATGATAATAGAAAAACAAATAGTTAAAATAAAAAAAAATTTTGTTAATTTAATACTTTAATTTCTCCATGTGTATTAATTTACAAAAAAAAATTTGTTATTTCATTCAAATATTTGTTTTACACAAAATTAAATTAGTTTTTTTTTTAAAAAAATATATTATTCTACTTCAATAATTTTTCTAAGTGTAGTGGTGGGTGTTCAGTGATTAGCTGATCTATAAAATACTCTGCGATGATTGACGTTTAATCGTCAGCTGATCGGTAGATGACTTTTTGTATTTTCTTTTAATGTGCTTTTTCTTTTACTTAATAACAAGTGAAAATTTAATAAATTTTTAAAGTTTTTAATTTAAAGTTTTTTAAATTCAATTTAATATTAACTTTAAACTTTAAAATCAAGTGTTGTGTTTTTCTTTTCATATAATATAATACATGATTTGTATTTTTAGCAAAAATAAATAAAAATAAAAATTATTTTTAATGCCGCATAATGGCGTGTTGTTGTATGTGTTTTATTTCTTTTTATACATTATTATTATTTAAAAAAAACCAAAAAAAATTATTTGTTTTTGTGAGCTTTTAACTCCTGCGTTATAGCATCGATTTGCTCCCAAATTTCTGATGCCCGTTCCCAAGATGGTGGAGTTTCGGACGACACAATATTTTTTAAAGCAGCCAATTTTCTTCGCAGCTTCACAATTCTGCCTGCTCTCCTTCTTTTTGGCTTTTGAGTTGGCGGTATTGCAGTTAACCTTTCCTCTGTTCTGCGCTGCTGCCGCTTCAAATATTCCTCGATGGTAATCGGTTGTGGTTGTTGTTTTATTGGAGTCGTTGCTGTACTGGTAGGTGTATTTGTATAATTATTTCCTGTGACCGGCACGGAAGTTTTTTCCAAATTTGGCAGGATCGCCATGTAATGACTGGATGTCATTTAAATAAAAAAATAAGTCCCTACTTTGGTGGGTGAAAGATTTTTGTTTGGCCGGCGTTTGAAACGCCACTGGCACTACTATTTTATGCCGGCACTAACAAGCGCCAAGGCAAAGCACTACTTGGAGCGCTGGTGTTTTAAATAAAAAAAAGGAAAACAAAGAGCCAATTTACTCGGCTAAGTTTCGTATTCGAATCTTGCTTTATTACAAAATTTGTCTCCTTATAAACTAAAATAACGGTACTTAAATCTAATCCTTATTCTATATATTTACATGCAATTATATGCTTACACATACATACATAAAATATTGTTTATTTACTAATAAAAATATAAACAACACAGCTGATTCTAAAAACATATGATACAGCTGATTTAACGATAAATTATTATTAGAGATGTGTAATAAATGATTAGAGATGTAATTAATACATTACAATGTATTTGAAATACGTATTTAAATTAGAAATAGGTATTTTGTATTTGTATTTTAAACCCTGACGTGCAAGTATTTTGTGTTTTAAATACGTGTCCAGCAAGTATTTTGTATTTTGTATTTTAAATAAATCTGTTTTATTTTAAATAAATAAGGCTGTAGCAGCAGTATTGTTGCTTTAATATTAATTCTCACACGAAATTTTGTTTTCATTTTCTTAAAATAAGCAGTAAAACTTCAAATGTATACACAACAAGGAACCTAGAAAGATTTCGGCCTCGGAATCATATTTCCAAAGGTTAGTATACAATACCACATCCATCTAACATACTTGACCAAAACGACAATTAAAAAAAACCATTTCAAACTTTTAATAACTCACTTTTTCTATATTTAAGGGCACTTAAGGGGATTAACCAACGATTCTGAGAAGAAATCGACCACCAAAATGGAATACCACCAGGTTAGTAGAACATACATATAATAATTGCCTATGTTAAGCGCTGAGTAATCAGAAAATTGGTTTACAATTTTCATTTTTCAACACTATCACGAAACTTAATTCAGTTTAATAAATATATTTAGGAACACATACACGGCACTATCGTTTTTATACACATAAATGTAGATGAAGGTATTGCTGGCGTTAATGTGCTTCATATCAAATCACTTGGTATATTTATGTGGAAGGCTTGAAAGATTCGGCACAGTCTATATAACACTCTCACTTGTTAACAAAGGTTTTTTCTCTTTTTTTTAAAGATTTTGTAATCCTGAAAAGGACAGTTTGTTTGATGATAGGTGGTGGTGGTTGATATTTTTGTATCAACAAATTTAAGCCTGTCCGTCACAAATACGTCTAGCCATTTTTTCATATTTATAAGATGTTTAGCATGGATTCTACAAGACAGACAAAAAAACCTTAACATTTTTATTTATTTCTACTTTCAGGTACTTGAGGATACTTACCAATGATACTGGAAACAATTCGGCCACTACATTTTATTTCCGCAGGTAAGTTTAGCACACGAAATTCATTCCACTCATTTGACCAAAACGGCAGACTAAGGAATACAAAAATTTCTTATTATTGATTTTGTTTTTATATTTGCAGGTACTTACCTTGATATTTGTCCGCAAAATCCATTGTTGGGTTCATTTTTACTTAATTGTGTGTCTAGATGCAATGCTACTTCTGCCTGGAAGAAAAAAAAACCAAAAGGTAATAAAAAACTAATTTTAACACTTTTCTTTTTATTTCAGCTTATACTTACATATGCTGCATTCAATGTATTAATATTTTTGTTGTTTTTATTTATTTAAACTTAAGAAAACAAAAAATTTTGAACAAATAAACATTTTTTTTACAAATTTCTGCTTGAAAAATTTTTTGTATTTATTTGTTTGTTTACATCGAAGGTAATGTATAGCTTATTCTTCTTTCGTGTTGCCATCACGGTATTACTTTTTTTTTCCTCTCGCTTAGAAAATCGTGGTAATCACATATGATAACACGATTTTTGTACGTCAAAGTTGCCATATCTGGTTATGTCTGTGGTGTGACTTCGACAAGTGTACATGTTTAGCGGATGCTATATTATTTTGTTTCAGCTTACACTCAAAAATATTGTGCGGTCAAAAATGCTTTTGGTAACATCCAATGCCTTGCGTGCAATATTTAGAGTCTAAATTTTAAGACTTAAATGCAGAGTAATATAACATTTCTATTTAATTTTAACATAATTTAAATTGTTGAAAATATTTAACAGCAAAGCTAACGTAAATTTTATTAAGTAACTTTTTTAACAATAACATTTACTGCAACGTTTAAGCTAACGATATGTGTTTTGTTTGTGGAAAAAAATTCTTTAATACCTGGGACGTACCTAAATGCAGAAATTATTAAGAAAAAAAAAATAGCCAAAAAAATTTGTTGGTATTTTGCTTGTAAAAATATTTTGGTTTCTGTACCAATCGCGTCAGTGGGTTTTTTCTTTCTTTGAAAACACTTCTTAAGTAAGTAGAAATATTTAAAAAGAAGTAAAAAAGTCTTGTTTTGCTACAATTTATGTGTAAATAACCTGTACACATAAAAGCAAATGTGACAGTAGGTAAAATGTTTGGGTAAGAAGATGTGTTTTATAGATGTATTAATGAAACTTTATTGTTTCGCACTATTTTTATTGCTTACTTTTTTATGCTACAATTATTTGACCGAGCCCAAAGGCTCAGTAAGTCTTTACTTTCTGTTCTGTTACGAACCAGCTGATTTGTTTTTGTTATTAAAAAACCTGTGAAATTGATTAGTTGTTCTGTTCTGTTGCGGTTCAGTTTGATAAAATCAAAAACTTGTAAAGTAATTGTAAGTGACCGCAAAATAAAAAATACATTAATAAAATTTTATTTCTTCAAATTTATGTGCATAAAAGTTATTGAAATAAAACAATGGATGGTGCAAAACTAATAAATTTGTCATAAATGGCTAATAAGTTGCTACAGAAAAAGTAACTTTTACAATTTAGAAACAGTACGGCACGGAACAGAACAGAAACAGGAAGTAAAGACTAATTCTGCCTTTAACCTTACTAATTTATGGTAACTATTTAACGTTACTTTGACCTGTTATAATGACTTTATACATTTTTGCAGGCAAACTCATGTGTGCATTTGGTATTTTCTAAAAAGTTATGATATACCATTAGCTAGAATAAAAATGTATGCACAGATGTTTGAAGTATGAGCAACCCAACACCGTGAATACCATTTCTATATTACTTACCACTTTGAATACCCTAACTGTTTACTAAAATAACTTTTTCATGTTATAATTCTCATATTGAATTGAAAAAATGGTTACTAGAAGAGGAAATTAATGAACCAAAATCAGTTCCCAAACTGAAAATGGAGATTTCAAGTTTAGTAATATTGGAAATTGTTAAGAAAGGAAGACCATTGTGGGATGGTGTTTTTATCAAGCAATTGCTGAAGAAAATTTGGGAAAGGCTTAATTATAATACTAAATGTATAGAGTCTCTTCCCCTGTCCAGTCAAACGGTAGGCCGTCGTACTGTTCAATTAGGAACTTGTGTAGAATTAGGGAAAAAGTAGTAAATTGCTTTTTTTCAATTTGTTTAGGCGGAAGCAATGGCATAAATGATCTGTGTGAACTTGTAATTTGTATTCGATGCGTAGACAGCGAATACACTATTTTTGAGTCAATGTTTACTTTAGAATCATTTTATGGAAATGTAACTGGCACGTTGTTGTACGATGTTGTCAGAGAAAAGCTTCTTTCCATTGTAAACATAAACAAATTTGCTGGAGTCTGCACAGATGGAGCCAATGTAATGTTGGGCAAATATAATGGACTTATAGGCTAATTAAAAAAACACGAATTTGCAGTTCATAATTTTCACTGCATAATTCATCAGACCGCTCTTGCATCGAAATTCATAAATGATACCCCAGCTATGAAGACAGTAGAGGATATAATAAATAAAATTCGAGGCGGACATCAAGCGCAGTTTTAAAATCAGCGACATTGAATTGGTAAAGAATTACTACAAATTTTTTATCAACACAAAAAATTTTTAATTTTGTACCTTTGTGTTATACTTATAAAATATTTACTAACATTTTATTTCGGCTGTAAATCAATGCATTTTCTCAATTTGCTTACTCTCTGGTACTCACTAATACACCAGCAAAAAAATTTTGGAAATCCCTGGTTTAAACTTTAAAGCATACCGATTAACCAATTAAGAGCCAATTTAATATCTATATTCGTACTCCGTGGCTGATTTTTTATTTACAAAATAAGCTTTTAAAATTAAAATTATATCGATATGGCAATTATTATCTAACCCTTAGATATTTGCTTAATAAAGTTTTTCTGTATTGCAAATTTTTTTCTGATGCAATAAATTTTGACATAAAAAAAATCGATTTTTTTTCTTTTGCGAGGCTTTTTCTTGTAATTTATAAGAACACTGTCACTTTTTTTTCAATAGAATTTGTCATCGTTATTGTTGTTTTCCCATTAAACTTTCGAAATTTAGCTCGTGTTCAAGAATTCAAACTTTGCACAGCTGTTGTGCAGTAAAAAGTATTAAGGCCCAACCATAATGTGCTTAAATTAGCTTAAGCAAATGTGCAAATACATGTAAATTAAATAAGGCAAACCATATTGAACTTAAGGAAACTTTTTGCTAAATTTAATGAAACTGTCTTTTACGTAAGCAGGTGCGAATCTCATCGTACATTCTTTACGGAATCAAAAGTTTTTTTATTTTATTTTTGTTTTTCAAAGTACATTTGAGAGACTTTTTGTTAATTGTTGACAGTAAGTTAAGCAAGGCTATGCATATTATGGTTGGGCCTTTAGCATTGCAACTGCAACTGGTAACCACACATCAGCAACAACATTTTGCATCACTGCAGCAGTTTTTATATATGTACACACGTACCCAACGTGTTCTGAAACTTTTGACGTGCGATGGCGGAACAAAATTTTTATTTTAAAAGCAATATATATTTTTTTATTTAATCTGCTGTTAAAATTATATTGTTTATTAGTTCCAAAAAACAAAATTAAAATATTTTAAATGATTAAATCTTAATATTTTTTCGACTTTTTTTTAATTAAAATAAAAAGTTTTTTCGGGCCTCGAGCTCGAAGTATATAAGTATTTATATATTTATTGGCTAAAATTAAGTTTGTTACGAGTCTTGAACTATGCATGTTTTTCCATTTCATAAAAGTTTAAAAAAATGATAGTGGCACCACTGAAATATAAATACACAATAAAAAAAACAGCTGTTTTTAATTTTTCAATTGTAGCTGTCGTCTTCAAAATAATTCAGTAGCTGTCTACACGACTGTAATTGCACCCAGCAGCATTTGTAGTCGTGTGTTCGTGTATCCTGCTGTGGTGAATGTGTTTAATGCATCAGATATGTCTTGCATTGACTTTTGTACTGTATTATGTAGCAAATGATCAAAACAATATACATGGTTATTTGCCCGAAATCCCGCAACCATATTCGACCCTCGATCGGTAACAATTGTGGCTTTGCTGTCTAAGTTTAGGTCAAATTCTTTTAAAATTGTACAAACTTTTGTTTTGATTATATCGCCTGTAAATTAAAAAGTAGTTATATATGTATGTAAGATGAGTTAAGCGATTTGCTTCCACAAAATTATTATCAAAAGTCAAAACCAAACGTGATAAAATCGTCCATGCCTCCCCCGATATATCTTAGGGATCATAACTCAAATGATTTAATAAAGAGTTTAATTTCGTTGATTGGTGAAAATTCTTTTTATGTAGCCGCAATAAAGCGAGGTAGTATAAATGAAACAAAAATTCAAGTAAATCGTGAAAATGATTTTCGCAAAATAGTTAACATATTTGAGGCACTTAAAAAAAGTTTGTATACGTACCCACTCAAGAGCAGTAAAGGTCTCCAGGTGGGAATTGATTCATGCGTAGACTCAAAGGAAATTAAAACATTCTTGGAAGAAAAAGGCTTCAAGATAAAACATGTGGTAAATATCAGAAATAGGGGAAAAAATCCACAACCACTTTTTCGAGTAGAATTAGAGCCCGGCGACATTAAGTTAAAAAAAATGAAACGCATCTCATTTATAGTTTGAAATATATTCTATACAGAAAAATCACAATTGAGGAGCAGCACAAAAAAAATGGACCTGTTCAGTGCTTAAACTGGTGCACTACACGGTACAGTTTCTTGCGATAAGTCTAAAACCAACCCCAACATAAAACAATGAAGCAACTGTGGCGGTAATCACACTGCCAATTATAGAGGATGCCCTGTTTATATTATTGTCAAGCAGTCGGTTGGACCGAAAACAAATACCCCTCAAATGCAGGTTGCAAATCAAGTAACTACTAATGACACTCAGGCTCCGCAGCCTAGTAATAACAGAACCTCTTACGCTAACGTCCTAAAATCAAACCATGTGCCAATGCAAGGTGCTGATGAATCTCCAGTTTCTAATTTAAGTCGTCTAGAAAAAACTATGGAAACATTAATGCAAACAGCAAATAATTTTACTAACACAATGGATAATATGATGCAGGAAATTCTTAGAATGCAATCAATGTTATTGCAAGCTGTACTTAACAAGCCATGAACTGTATAAAAATTTGTTTTTGGAACGCAAACGGCATCCGCCAACATAAAAATTAATTAGAATACTTTCTTAAAAATAAACAAATTGATGTCATGATGGTTTCTGAAACCTATTTGACCTCAAAAACTACGTATTGTTACGTGTCCATTAGGTGGCACTAGAGTGATCTCTCGCCTAGCTCAAAATCGGATCCTCTCAGGCGTGTGCATCCCTCACTCTAGCCCAAGGATCGTAAACAATTTGAAGAGAACAAAAAAAAAACAAACAACTTATACAACAACATGTCCGGAATGAGAGGTAGGTGTTGACCTCCAACCGCCCAACCCAACCTTGTTCACCGGCACCTCCGTGCTAGATTTCCAGGTGACCCCTATGAACCGCACTTCATGCAGACTTAGGAAGCGACTTCTCTGGAAAAATATCCTAAGGAACTTGGTTCAACTCCACAATCAGACTTCTCATTATGGCGTGCAGCTAGAAATGTCAAAAGGCCAGTTATCTCTAAACCAACTTTAAGAAACTTGAACGGAAGTTGGGCAAGAAATGATAACGAAAAGGGAAATCTGTTTGTAAATCGTTTAAAAACGTATTTACCCCAAATATATCCCACGATACTGCGGTCGAGCTACCACCTGTTCCTGCTAGAGCAGCTGTGTTTGAGATAAGAGAAATCGAAAAGGCTGTTTGTGAATTAAACCCCAAAAAAGCCCCTGGTTTTGATAAGATCAGCAACAAAATGCTTTTGGAGCTACCCAACATTGCAAAGAAAATTATTCTTTATAGTTTTTAATGCTATTTTACGTCTTCAATACTGTCCTCAAAAGTGGAAGGTTTCCTTATTCCCGTAATTTCTGCAAGAAGAAAGCAGGTCGTGTTCGTACCTAACAGTTATCTTTACCTATTTCAACGTTTATTTGGCCTACTTATTTTTACCTTCAGTTTTCCTTTAAAATATGACAGCTTTTACACCATAGATTTCTATGCACAGCTAGAAATTACGGGCATTAGTCATTATGATACCTAAACCAGGAAAGGATCACACAAAAGTTGAGTCATATAGGCCTATAAGCTTACTTTCTAATATATCAAAGCTGTTTGAGAGGCTGTAAGTGTCAAAATTAGCTCCAATTTTAAGTGAAAATATATGTATTCCTAACCAATTCGGCTTTAGAAGAGAACACAGCACAATTGAACAAACCCATCGTATAGTAAACGCCATAAGAAAAGCCTTTGAGGATAGAAAATATTTTTCCGCTCTCTTCATCGATGTTTCTCAAGCTTTTGATAAAGTGTGGCATGAAGGCTTGTTACATAAATTGAAGCAAAATTTACCAACAAACACACACAATCTGCTAGAAAGCAACTTAGGCGGTCGTCAATTTATTATTAAAGAAGGAAATTTCTTTAGTTCACCTCAGCCAATTGGCGCTGGAGTACCACAGGGCAGCATTCTGGGCCCCCTATTATACTTAATTTATACTTCGGACATGCTAACAAACAACTACACACAAACTTCGACATTTGCGACGACACAGCTTTTCTAAGCGTGCACAAAAGCCGTCATCCAGCATCACGTTACTTACAGGATCATATATTTCAACAAGAAATATGGTTAAAACAATGGAGGATAAAAGTCAATGCGTACATATAACATTCACCTTGCGTCGGGAATCATGCCCCCTATTAATGCTATGTTCACATTTGGCTTCTTAAACGCGTTTAAGCAGCTCGAACGTGATTAAGCGTTAAACACTTCAAAATCGAGATGATTACCCATACATTGAAGTGATTTGTTAATCACTTCAAATTGACTTGATTACAACTAAATCACTTTATAAACCACATAGAATCCTGTGAACATACCTCAAACCAAGGCGAATTTAAATTCGTCTTGCCTCAAACTGAAAAACGGCCACAATGAACGTACCTCTTTGACAGACAATTTTTTTTTTATTAAATAAAAAAAAAGTTAAAATATAATAAAAACTTAATGGATATGGAAAAGAAAAAAAGAAAGAAGCCTTGGAGTCAGAAGGACGAAGAGATGCTAGTGGAAGTGTGGGCTGAAAGTAAATAATCTGCTGATAACTTTATTAATGTATTTCTTTCCATTTTTAATGATTTCAAGAAATACAAATTTGCTTGTTTTTTTTTGTTTATCGATCAGCTGTTTTTGCTGTCAACTTAATCATCTCAAATGTAATGTGAACGGCTTTGATTAGCTAAATCTACATTTTGCTTAAACGCGTTTAAAAACCTAAGTGTGAACTTAGCATAAAATCAATAATCAAATAATACCTCAAAATTCGCATGTAAAATATCTCGATATACATTTAGATCGCCGTTTGACGTGGAAAAGCCATATAGAGGCAAAATTAACTCAAATGAAACTAAAAGCCAACGCTGCGTAACATTTTTTATTAACACACTTTTGGTTGAAAAATCCCCACAATTCCATAATATAAAAATATTTGCATGAAATATATTTAAAAAAAGTACAAAAACACGAAAACTTTAAACAAAACATACTTTGGTGGTAAAATACGTATATAAAAATGATGCCGAAGCAAAATTAAATATAATAGAAAATTTACCAAAATAATTGTACGAAAACCTCTACTTTGGCAACGCCGACATCAACAACCCAGCCAGCAAAATACTTCGACATTGTCTGAATCAGACATTTCGTGCAAATGTCTAACTTTATTCTTAGAGACTTCGTTCAGATTTCTGTCAGACATTGAATATACTTACGGTCTGGCCGATTTCGCATGGATATATCGGGGGTAATTTATGTACATATATGTCCAATAGAATTCCGACGGAATTCATTCAGATTTGTCTAACTCGACTTATTATTTTTTTAAAATAATGGCAATTGTCATTCTGTTGGAAATAATTTTAATTTTATTTGTTCAAGATAAAAAGCATAAAAAAAGGCACGTACGTGTAAAATTTATAATTATGTACATATTTTGCAATAAAATTATTTCTTTCAGCTATCAGTTCGTATTTCTAGTAAAAAAACCAAATATTTTTTATGAAAACAAAATACACATACGAAAAAAAACACAAAGCTAGAAAAATAATTTTACACAAATAAAATACAGTAGAATCCCGATAATTCGTAATCGCAAGGGACTGGCCATTTCTTACGAATGAAAGGGGTTTTCGATTTAGCGGGGTTTTGATTTATCTACTAAAACGATAAAAAAAAACATAAAAAAACAATTGTTAAAAATAAAATATGTATGTATAGGGTGTTTTTTTTACAGGTTTGTTTTTCGAATAGAGATAAAACTGGCATTTTGTGGTCAAATCTGGCAACTCTAATGTCATTTATGTTCAGTTTGGTTTGCCATTTCATCATGAACAGGTTGACAAAAGAACAACGCTTGCAAATCGTGCAAATTTATTTCGAAAATAACGGTTCAGTTCGCGAAGTTTACCGCAAGCTCCGTCCATTTTATGGTCGACATAATCGTCCATCAGAGCAATTAATTCGGTTAACCATGGATCGTTTTCGCACTACGTTTACTCTATGTGATAATACGCATCCGCAGAGACGTCGAACAGTGCGCACCGAAGAAACAATTGCCGCTGTAGAGCAAAGTGTTGAAGAGGACCCGAATGAATCGATTCGCCACCGTGCACAGCAATTGGAGCTTTGTCCATCAACTTTATGGAAGATTTTGCGCAAAGATCCGCGAGCACAGCATTTGGAGTGAAGAGAATCCACATGAGACCCTTGAGACGCCATTACATCCACAAAAACTGACTGTTTGGTGTGCTCTATGGGCTGGTGGAGTCATTGGGCCATACTTCTTCCGAAATAATGCTGGAGATTCAGTTACCGTTAATGGAGACCGGTATAGAGCCATGATAACCGACTATTTTGTTCCCGAATTGGATGGCATGAATGTGGATGAGTTGTGGTTCCAACAAGACGGCGCTACATGCCACACAGCGCACGCCACAATCGATTTATTGAAGGAAACATTCGATTAGCGCATAATTTCGCGGAATGGACCTGTCAATTGGCCACCAAGATCGTGTGATTTGACACCATTGGATTATTTTCTTTGGGGATATGTGAAGTCGCTCGTCTACGCCAACAAACCAGAAACGTTAGGGGAATTGGAAGCCAACATTCGTGGCGTTATTGCCGACATACGGCCCCATATGCTCGAAAAAGTGGTTGAAAATTGGACCTGTAGAATTGGCTTTATTCGAGCCAGCCGCGGCGGCCACATGCCTGAAATCATATTTAAACATTAATGGCATAAAATTATCCTTCCAATAAAGCCAAATTGATGGTCATTAAAACGATTTTCTTGTGTTTTATTTCAATTCGAAGTTCTATACCACTGAAAAAAACACCCGATATATAAAAATTATTCATGTAACACTGATCTTAAGAAAATAAACACGCACGCAAGCAAAAACCCACGCAAAAAATAGCGGTGAGCAAAAAATCATTCTTTTCATGTTTCTATTGTTTTTATTACGAATTATAAGTGGTAGTTAGCAAACAATTACGATATATTTTTTCAAGGGACCGACAGTTTGTTACGAATTATCGGGAATTATGATTTATGGGGATACAAATTATCGGGATATGCACAATACACACACACAAGCTGTTCGTGCTGCGGTCGTTGCTAAATTTTTTATTTGTTCATTTCTTTATCAATGTAAAAAACAGAAACATTATAGAACATCAATATATAATGTTTGTCTGCAGTACCACTACAATTGTTCCGTTTTTTTAACGAAGAGCAGAACACTATATAATGTTCGGCTTTTTCCCATCCATTTTTCCTTTGTTCGAGTTAAATTTTGCTTGAAATATTTTATTAAGCTTTTAGCTTTTTCTTGAATTTCATATACATAATTAGTTTATATTTCAAAATAAATAAAACAGTTTAAAATAAATTTATGTGTTGTGACCATATAACATAGTTAAAAACTATTTAGCTATGTTCTGGGAATCGAATTCGAGTGAAATTGAAATCGAACAAATTTTTAAAACAATTCCCGTTAAATAGGCTCATACAAATATTTCGTTTTATATATGTTACACTTTGAATACCACTTAAATTTATCAGAATTACTCTTAAAATCAAGTAAAATTACCGTAATGTTTAAATAAATTTAACTGAAAATTGCCTTCGATTTAAATTTTACTCGATTTTGGATTCCAGATAGTGAGTCCGCACAGAATCAATTGGTTTGGCCGATTTTATTTTAAATACATACCAGTGCTGCCAGGGGAATAATAAAAAATTTGTCATCTTTCAAAAAAGTTTTTGCTGTTTCACACATTTTTAAGTCTTGAGTTTTTGGAGAGAGAGAGAGGAAAATAAATGGCATTCTCCAAGGCGAATTGACTAGAAGGTGGCGTCAAGTCAACATATGGTGTTTTTTACGGCGGTCGACTTGTCAAAGTTTGTATACAAGATAGTTTATTCTGTAAACAAAACTATTTTTTTACTAGCAATTTTTTTGACAACCCGGCGACAGAAGCAGTGTTGTTGTAGGGTTGACCTCACCTTCTAGTCAATTCGCCTTATCATTCCCTTTTCCATTCTTTAATAACAGCTGAAGACTTTACAAGGGTTCATCACCTGACAATTTTTTGTTATAATAAACGTTAAACTTCATATAAAAAAACGCTGGCAAAAATTTTAGAGTCATGTCATGACAAAAACTTGAAGAGTGTCAACCAACGCTTATGCTATAAACACATTCGAGACAGCAGGCTACCGACTTCAATATGTCAAAAATAGAATACATGTGTGTTTATGAAAATGATTATTTTCACGACGACACGGCTACATGGCTGCAGGTTGTTGTCTGTGCTTATTTTGTCGTTGTAGTTAAATTAAACTAATTTCTATTTTTTTCCACTACAAAACAGAAAAAGTGATGCTAATATAAAAAAATATTTAAAAAATAAGTGCTTACATTTTTTTTGTTTAACAGAAAAGCATACGTTTGAAATTGAAAAAATTATATAACTTTTAAGTATCCTTGAAAGAAGTTCTATAGCCAGATGTTTTTCGCGCTTAAGCTTTCCCAGTTTAGGAGTTATATTATATTAAATTTATATCGATGTAACAATAATTATATAACCATTAGATATTTGCTTAATAAAGTTTTTCTGTATTGCTGGTTTTCAGCCTTGCGGAACACTTATTAATTATGTACCAGAGAACTGCAACGAGCACCCGTTTTTATGATTGATGATACTCGCCTTAAAACGAGATGCGGTGTAGTTAATACAGCCTATTGTTTTTGTATGTACTCGCCAGGCTCGTAAGAAATTGTGTTTTCAACATACGAGCCTTTAGCAAACGCAATGAAATTAATATGAGTTCTGTTTTGTATTGTTTCTTAAATATATTATTTCAACATTCGGCAATAGCACTCGTACTTCTGATAAATCAACTAATTTACTCTCTTTTATTCAATGTTCTCTATCTGCCCTTCGCTGACCTAGAGTTATAATTGTCTGAATGCACAAGTGTTTACTCGCAGCATTCGTCATTCGTAGTAATACTTAAAGCAGCGTTGCCAGATGGTTTAGGAAAAAAACAATGATCGTATATTTAAGTAAACAAGTAGGGCTAAATTCATTATGAAATAAAATGAATTTAAAAGTTATTATAAGAAAAATTTTCGTGGAAAATTTTAATTAAAATATATAACGAATGCGACAGGCTTATGAATCACAATTTTTTTTATACGTCAATTTCACTTATATGTAAATATTTTTACAAAAATATTGACCAATGGCGAAATTGTGCGACGTAAACACAGAATTTACTTTTTATATATTTATAAATTTTTGACAACAAATTTTACAACAAACACACAATTTTATTCTATGATGCTAAAGATGCACATAATAACATTTTTTTAAATGGCTGAGTGCGCTCTTTATTAACGGTTAATATCGGCTGCTAATTGAGTTTTTTCTTTTACTAGTTTTCATCCATAAAATAAATAACAAAACGTGCACTAAATTATTTAAATGCCTAAAATCGTCTAACCTAGGACAAATCATAAAATCTGGCAGCCACGTTTTCATTTAATGTTGAATTTTAAATACAGAACATATACTAAATGAATATGCCGTGAATGTTGTTGTTACGAGCTGGTCGTAACACCCAAGTCGTGTAAGTTAAATACAAAAAAGTTACCGAATATGAAAATAGAAAAAACACGAAACTTAGCTTTGCGTGGTTGTGATATTGTTCATACATTTTTCTGGGCTCTTACTACTTTATGTAGTTCACACATGTACAAGTAAAAAGTTATTGTGAATATTTTTATGCATGAAGCTCGCTTTGTATGAAGAACGAGCCAACGAGCCAACCATATCAGTAAAAGCGAGTGTTTAAAAGTATTCGAGACTAAAAATGATTTAGTAAACAGCGAGTGCGCTGTGTAAAGTGTTCTTCCCTAAACATATTATGTTTGATTAAATATAGGTTCAAATTTTAAGTTTTGTTGAAAACCCTATTAAGAAATAATCACCCCTATCGTGAATAACAAGTGGAATTTTTGTTCCCATGAAATTTTCATTACCCTCGAAGGGAAAAAAGCAATCATGAATCTCATGTGAAAAATTTTTCACGCTATCAGTTCCAGTGAATGTAACAAAAAAGAAGGAAGATTAGAAAATATTAAAAATGTATGAAATTTATGTTCAAAAATATACACGTACATATTCAAAAGAAAAGTTAAAATAATAAAGCTAAATGATTAGTATTGGAGGGATAGGTTGATTGCAACGTTAGTTTTTTGCACTTTTTAAATTTTATGTAGTAAAATTTTTCCCAAAATTCTGCCACCAAGTCTTTCGAAAGCTTTACAAATCCGCCGGCAATCCACCTCTTGTTTTGCATTTTGTTGACTAATATATCGGTTGGTGCCTTATTAACGGAAATATCCCTTAATTTTCGATTTATAGGAGGAACTACTTACATACATGTTCTGTTCCCTAGCAAAAATAAAGTGAGAAAATCTAAGGGAAATGTGAACAAAATACGAGTGAAAAAACTTTTCACGATAAGGGGAATTTATTCCTGTGAACATTTTTTCACGTTATTATTCTCCTTTGAATTACCTTTTTTTCATGGGAGTTTGTCATGATCGCAAATATGTGAAAAGGGGAAAAATTTTTCACAATAGGGGTGATTTAATTTTTGAAATTGGCTTTTAATGGGCTAATAATCGGAAATTTTAATCCATCATGTGAAAGACATTTCGAAGTAGTTTCTAATAATACCAATACTTTTTAGATCCAGTTTTTCCTATAAAGTTATTGATAAGGGCAGTGTTCATAAATGCAGTTGTTTGGTATCACTTGCGCAGAAGTAAAGCTAAATGTTCGTAAAAGCATCACTTGTAAAAAACTTGGTATCACTCTCATGTCAAACGTTTTTTTAAGCAGTCATGCTCTGCAACAAATTTAGGTAATTATTGCTTAAGTCAATTTTCTGATGCAAGAACTTTTGACATAAAAGAAATCGTTTTATTTTTCTTTTGTGATGCTTTTTCTCGTAATTTATATGAAAACTGTCACTTATTGGATCTTACTGTCATCGTAACTGTTGCTAACATTTTTATTATTATTTTATGTTTGCTTTTTGAAATTTAGCTCGTGTTCAAAAATTTAAACTTTGCACAGCTGTTCGTCAGTAAAAAAGTATCAGCATCACAACTGCAACTGTTAATCACGCATCATCAACAACATTTTGCATCACTGCATAGCTTTTATGCATTTACGTACGTACCCAACGAATTCTGAAACTCTTACGATGTGCGTTGACGAAAAAAACTTTTTATTTGTTTATTTTAAAAGCAGTTTAAATTTTTTTATTTAATCTGCCGTTAAAATTATATTGTTTATTAGTTCCAAAAAATAAAAAATTAAAATATTTTAAATAATTTTTAAAAAATTCATTTTTCTAAGCTATATAATGTATTATAAATAAGTATTTACATATTAAAAGGCTTAAATTATTTATACATTTTTTCGAATTTAAAAAAGTAATAAAAAAAAGATGATAGTGACACCACTGAAATATAAATACGTGCGCCAAGATAGCGTCGATAGTTATCCACGAAAACGCAAAATGGAATTGGTGCTTTTGGGAATTGAATTAAAAATGGGAATTTAATGCTTTTAGGAGTTTAGCTTTTGGGAATTCAAAATTTAGGAATATAAGAATTAGGGTGTTCGAATAAAAATGAGAAATTGAAATTTTAAGCAAATAATTACGCAAAAATGGAGTAAAAAATTAATAAACAATAATAAAAATATAATATATATATATAAAAGCATTCAAATAATTAAATGAAGTGTATTTATAATTAAAAACAAGCATTGTTACTAAACAAAGACTTCTTTATCATAAAAAGAAAATAATAAATATTTAATAAAAATATAAAGTATGTATTAATAAAACCGAATTTGTGTTTCGTTTTTTTTTTTGGGGGTAAGAGGTAACGTCAAGGAAAAAACTGCATAGATTATGAAAGTAGACGTGCTAAAGAATATAAATCGCTTTCCGTGCAAAAAATCTAAGGAACAGTTTTCCAGAAATCTGGGTTCCTCCAAAATGGTCAGTAAAAACTGGGATTTAATTTTTAAGGGTGTTAGAGGTAACGTCAAGGAAAAAACTGCATAGATTCTGAAAGAAGACGTACTAAAGAATATAAATCGCTTTCCGTGCAAAAAATCTAAGGAACAGTTTTCCAGAAATCTGGGTTCCTCCAAAATGGTCAGTAAAAACTGGGATTTAATTTTTAAGGGTGTTAGAGGTAACGTCAAGGAAAAAACTGCATAGATTCTGAAAGAAGACGTACTAAAGAATATAAATCGCTTTCCGTGCAAAAAATCTAAGGAACAGTTTTCCAGAAATCTGGGTTCATCCGAAATGGTCAGTAAAAACTGGGATTTAATTTTTAAGGGTGTTAGAGGTAACGTCAAGGAAAAAACTGCATAGATTCTGAAAGAAGACGTACTTAAGAATATAAATCGCTTTCCGTGCAAAAAATCTAAGGAACAGTTTTCCAGAAATCTGGGTTCATCCAAAATGGTCAGTAAAAACTGGGATTTAATTTTTAAGGGTGTTAGAGGTAACGTCAAGGAAAAAACTGCATAGATTCTGAAAGAAGACGTACTAAGGAATATAAATCGCTTTCCGTGCAAAAAATCTAAGGAACAGTTTTCCAGAAATCTAGGTTCATCCAAAATGGTCAGTAAAAACTGGGATTTAATTTTTAAGGGTGTTAGAGGTAACGTCAAGGAAAAAACTGCCTAGATTCTGAAAGAAGACGTACTAAAGAATATAAATCGCTTTCCGTGCAAAAAATCTAAGGAACAGTTTTCCAGAAATCTGGGTTCATCCAAAATGGTCAGTAAACACTGGGATTTAATTTTTAAGGGTGTTAGAGGTAACGTCAAGGAAAAAACTGCATAGATTCTGAAAGAAGACGTACTAAAGAATATAAATCGCTTTCCGTGCAAAAAATCTAAGGAACAGTTTTCCAGAAATCTGGGTTCATCCAAAATGGTCAGTAAACACTGGGATTTAATTTTTAAGGGTGTTAGAGGTAACGTCAAGGAAAAAACTGCATAGATTCTGAAAGAAGACGTACTAAAGAATATAAATCGCTTTCCGTGCAAAAAATCTAAGGAACAGTTTTCCAGAAATCTGGGTTCATCCAAAATGGTCAGTAAACACTGGGATTTAATTTTTAAGGGTGTTAGAGGTAACGTCAAGGAAAAAACTGCATAGATTCTGAAAGAAGACGTACTAAAGAATATAAATCGCTTTCCGTGCAAAAAATCTAAGGAACAGTTTTCCAGAAATCTGGGTTCATCCAAAATGGTCAGTAAACACTGGGATTTAATTTTTAAGGGTGTTAGAGGTAACGTCAAGGAAAAAACTGCATAGATTCTGAAAGAAGACGTACTAAAGAATATAAATCGCTTTCCGTGCAAAAAATCTAAGGAACAGTTTTCCAGAAATCTGGGTTCCTCCAAAATGTTCAGTAAAAACTGGGATTTAATTTTTAAGGGTGTTAGAGGTAACGTCAAGGAAAAAACTGCATAGATTCTGAAAGAAGACGTACTAAAGAATATAAATCGCTTTCCGTGCAAAAAATCTAAGGAACAGTTTTCCAGAAATCTGGGTTCATCCAAAATGGTCAGTAAACACTGGGATTTAATTTTTAAGGGTGTTAGAGGTAACGTCAAGGAAAAAACTGCATAGATTCTGAAAGAAGACGTACTAAAGAATATAAATCGCTTTCCGTGCAAAAAATCTAAGGAACAGTTTTCCAGAAATCTGGGTTCCTCCAAAATGTTCAGTAAAAACTGGGATTTAATTTTTAAGGGTGTTAGAGGTAACGTCAAGGAAAAAACTGCATAGATTCTGAAAGAAGACGTACTAAAGAATATAAATCGCTTCCCGTGCAAAAAATCTAAGGAACAGTTTTCCAGAAATCTGGGTTCCTCCAAAATGGTCAGTAAAAACTGGTATTTAATTTTTAAGGGTGTTAGTTTTTTCCTTGACGTTACCTCTAACACCCTTAAAAATTAAATCCCAGTTTTTACTGACCATTTTGGAGGAACCCAGATTTCTGGAAAACTGTTCCTTAGATTTTTTGCACGGAAAGCGATTTATATTCTTTAGCACGTCTACTTTCATAATCTATGCAGTTTTTTCCTTGACGTTACCTCTTACCCCAAAAAAAAAACGAAACACAAATTCGGTTTTATTAATACATACTTTATATTTTTATTAAATATTTATTATTTTCTTTTTATGATAAAGAAGTCTTTGTTTATTTATTATTTAATTATAAATACACTTCATTTAATTATTTGAATGCTTTTATATATATATATTATATTTTTATTATTGTTTATTAATTTTTTACTCCATTTTTGCGTAATTATTTGCTTAAAATTTCAATTTCTCATTTTTATTCGAACACCCTAATTCTTATATTCCTAAATTTTGAATTCCCAAAAGCTAAACTCCTAAAAGCATTAAATTCCCATTTTTAATTCAATCCCCAAAAGCACCAATTCCATTTTACGTTTTGTGAATAACTATCGACGCTATCTTGGCGCACGTAATATAAATACATAATAAAAAATACAGCTGTTTATAATTTTTCAATTGTAGCTGTCGTTTTCAAAATAATTCAGTAGCTGACTACACGACTTTAATTGCACCCAGCAGCATTTGTAGTCGTGTGTTCGTGTAGCCTGCTGTCTCGAATGTGTTTAATGCATTACGTTTTCTTTTTAACAAAACAAACTTTTTGTAATATTCCTTAAATGAATAGAAATTTAATTTATTCAAATAAAACCAATATTTTTATTCCAAAGTTCAAAGATAATAAAAAGACAACAAATTAATTTATTGAACAAGAACATAACTAGAAATGAGATAGAAAAAAGTTATAAACGTAAATGAATTACATACTTCTTAAATACATACAGGTTTTACCCGTTTACTCCCCAAAAGGGCCGAATTAAAAAAACCACCAGTACTGAAGTTCTACAACTTTTAAACGACAAAAAATTGTTGTTAAAGGCCAGTTTACACGGTAATACAATGTATTACGACTTTGTAGAATCAAAATATTATGAAATTCTCTCCGTGTATAAGAGAAAAATATAAAAATCTGTTGTATGTATTTTTCATGTTTACACGGATGGTACAAGTAAAATCAAAAACAACATGAAAATTTCCTGAGTTGATTTTAGTTGTTTTTGTAATTGTATAAAAATGTTACCACCTTCAATATACTCTGTTAAAATACACCTCTGGTGTGATGAAAATACATAAGTTTCTAAAATGGTTTAGAAAAAAATCATTTACCGACCGCTTATCAGATTTTGTGTTCGTATGCTCTCTTAAGGCCCAAATATATTGATCAAAATACTCATCAAGCATTGTGGTAGTATTAGTGAAAATGTGTTTGTATGTGTGACACCGACAACGCTTGATGAAAAATTTAGATATGACGGCGAATATTACGTCCAGCACACGTACACGTTAAATTCGCCGGCTGGACAAGCATTTGACAAGTGTATTTGGCCCTTTACTCAATACATTTTGCTTTTACATGGTATGATTTTTCTCATTCTACATAATGTCGTAATACAATGTATTTCCGTGTAAACTAGCCTTAAGTAGTCAAAATTTGTTAGCTAACGAAAATTGTCGTTAAGAGCTATTCTGTAATGAAATTTTAACAATTTTTATCGACAAACAACGTCGATAGCTAACGATACAAAAAGTTCTTGTTAAATAATAACGATATTAATTGCGCTGTTAACAGATTAAAAATATAGAGTAAAGAAGCCAACTTTTAACACAAACAAATCAAGAAAGTATAGTATGCAAGAAGGTAAGGCTTTTGTCTCCAATGACACACCGTGTAAATCAGAAATACAGTTGGAATGCGTCTGGAAAACTTTATATTGCCAATAAGGCCTTCTATAAGGCCTCTTTACAAACTCAATTTGATTTTTTTTTTGCTAACTGCTCATGAGTGAGGAAATTTAAAATATTTTTTCCTCACCCTCATGTTTATGAAAAAGCAGGCTACAAATTTTCGCTTTTTGAGTTGGAATGGCAGCGACTGTTCACATTTAATGAATCAAAATGTTATATAAATACCGTTCTTTAGGTATAAATAACTCAACTTTGTGCCACGCCCACTTGACCAATCCCGCCAACATTTTGTCGGATGTTGTGTATTGATAACCAAGATGAGTGTACCTAATTTGGAAACCTTGTCTGTTGCCGTTCTCCAGATATACAGAAATATAACACCAATACCCCGGTTTGCTTCGCTAATTGGGACCGGTAAAACTCGACGAAACCCGAAGCACGATGTTCTATACATTTGTATTGATTTTCATTTAATTGGTTCAGAGATTCATAATTTTTGCTGAAAAAATAAATTTTGATTTGATAGACTTTTTTTGATAAACCTTTTGATTGATCGCTGATTTTTATCATCAACCCAAATAGTAAGAAATGGCTCCATTTTTTCTCATTTTTGTAACCTGTTTATGTTGTAACGATGTTCTTGTTTCAACAAGTTTCTTAATTTTATCAGCGTCACTGGAACAGCAAATGGATTTTACTGTAGAAGGGGCTAGATTAGAGTTTTTCTTTTCCCGGACTTTTTCATTTCCCGGGAAAGCGGGATTTATTTTTCAATTTCCAGGAATCCCGGGAATTCCCGCTCAATACAAATCGAAGCAAAATATTGTTTAATTTTGATATTTTTAGTTAGACTTGAGTTTATCAAATTTAATTTTCATTAAATTATTTTTTACTGAAGGAAGGCATTTTTACAACTTGTAATTTTATTAAAATTTTATTGATAATTTTCTTGGCTGAGCTGGGACTCGAACCTGGGTTAAATTTACATGTTTCAAGAATCACCACATTCTTTTATCAGAATTCTTTGAGTTCTAACCTCTGCACCACTGCGGTGCCTGCCAGCCAACAGTCAAACATCAATCTTTAACCAGTGATACTGGTGGTTCGAAATTTGATATAATTATCATTTTTGATTCATTCACATGTTGCTTCGAAATTAAAATTAACAGTTCAACTAAAAATTACAATTATTATTTAATTTTATTTTTTTGAACCAATAATATTTGCTGAGATCAATTAAATAAGTTTTTAAATACATTAAACTTTTTTATTTCTGTGGCAAAAAGTGCTTAATATCACCTTAAAATCTTCATGTTCAAAAGTACATAATTTCATTAATTTTGTAGGATTTTTAAGGAAGTTATAGCAAAATTACTTTTTGTTTATCTTTTTTCAATGTGCAATAACATTTGAAGTAATAAAAACTTCCGATCTGTGACATAAGGAGTGTTTAGGAATTAAAACATAAAAAAACTATAACCGCAGAGAATTGCTACCTTTAAAGTTTTTTATTCTTCTCAAGGCCAACAGCATTTATATAAAACCAAAAATGTAAAATTTTTCAAACAAATAATTACAAAATATTTCTGTTAAAATAGTTCAGAATAAGCATTTACAGAATCGTTTGAAAGCCTATTTCTAATTTTTATCAAGAAGATTTCAATGATTAAACACGTTTATTTTCTACGGATCTGGGTCATTAAGCAAATTAAATATTCTGTACATTTTAACTCTTCTTCTTTCAAAATTTCAAAGCATTTAACATTATCAGATATGAATAGATATTTCTTTGGCGTTTGGCAAAAATGTCTTGAGTCAGAAACTGTAGTTTTTCGTTATGTTAAATTGAAAAATATTTATTTAGTGTATTTCCTTAGCAGTAAAGTTGCCAAAATTAAATAAAAAAAAATCCTGGGAATTCTCGCACAAATTTCTGGGGATTTTTTTCCGGAAAATTGAGCGGGATCCCGGGAAATCCCGTATGAAAAACACTAGGCTAGATCAAGGCTTCAAGGCTTCATTATCAACAGACCTTTCCCCTGATTTCGAACGCGTCAAAATGCCCAGTTTTTGTTCTAAGATTTTGTGCTTTTTTGACTCGTTGCTGCAAAATATTTAAATTTAACTTTACTTAAGCAAATGTAATTTGAGACCAGTTGCAATCTGCAGACAGCCTTCACATACATATTTGCATTAGACTTCAACGGCAAAGCCCCTTTTTCTGTTTAAGCTTTGTACAAACATTTTTATATTAACGACGCAAATCGAAGCACAAGCGACGCAACTTCGAAGCCATGCAACGCAAAGTTGAACAAAAACGACGCAAGTTTGAAATCACATAAATTTTAAAAAGACGCAACTTCGCTTTGTATGGAAAGAGTCACGCCCACTAGTACAATACCGCCCATTTTTTGTCGGTTATTTTGTTTTTATAACCAAGATGATTGTACCTAATTGGGAAACTTTGACTCTTGGTCTACATAGAAATAAATAAAAAAATAACAACAACAATGGTGTTTTTTTGTCGCGGTTTTTGTTTATATCTCAGCCATTTAGAGACGGATCAGGCTGAATTTAACTAGCAAAAATTCCGGACTACATGTGACATAAAAATATAACTACCAAGACCCCAACATAAATGGGGTCTTCGGAAAACCAATTTCAACGGACAGACGGACATCGTTGAATTAATTTTGCTCCTCATAAGGACCCTGATACACTTTATAGGTCTAAGATCAATTATGTAGAAATTACAAACGGAGTTACAAACTTTTACCTTGGGTGAAGCGTATAATTCAATTTCAAATGAAATAATGTAAATTTTAATTTAAAATAATGTTTCAAATGAAAAAGGTTTTTTTTATATCCTCCACCAAAATTAGTTGTGAAGAAGGTATACTTAGTTTGTCATTCCATGTGAAACTTTTTTATAATTCATCTCAGACCCCATAAAGTATATATATTCTGGCTCCTTGAGTAATTCTAAGTCTATTTAGCCATGTTCGTCTGTCTGTCCGTCTGTTGAAAAACTCAAAAGAAATGAACAGACTTGGTGACAAATTGGTTGTAGTTTCGTGAAGATCCGTCCACAATTTACGTTAGATCCCATATAAACCCTACTGCCAAAAAAGAGTTTAGTACGCCCAAAATCGTAATAAATAATGCTATCAGAATGAAATTTAATACTTCACAGTTTTATAGGACTAGAAATCACACTAATAAATTTCGTGATGTTCGGTCCATAATTTAGTATGGGCCCCATATAAAGCCTACTCTGGTAAACAAATTAAATACGCCTAAAACCTTAGCAGATATATTTATTGTGGTAACATTTCTTCCAACTTAGTTTTATATGCCCAGAAAAAATGTCATGCAATTTTGTGATACACGGTCCATAATTTGCCTTTGATTCCATATTTAGCAGCCTTCTGAAATTCACTGTAAACGCTAAAACTTATTTCACTGCTGTATTGAAATTTAGGGTTTTTAATACCAGATACCACTCTGCAGAATTTGCGTTCATAACTTGCCATGGCTGCAATATAAATTCCCCTCCTGAAAATCATTTAAGTTCGGCTCAAGCTACTAAAAATTGCTATAAACAGCATACATCTTTCTGATGGTCGGTCAATAATTTAATACAGGTCTAAACCGTTGGCCAGACGTTGGTTAAAATAGGTAAATTTAACTGTTGGGTACGACTCGACCAGCTTTATTTTTGTAGAAATTACGGGCATTAAAACGGCATAAGAAACATTTAATTTGGTTGAAATTAAAAAAAAAGTTTTCTTAATTTTACTATTTTCAACTCGTTTGCACCACAATTTTCATATTTGACATTAAAAGCTATAATTTTCAAAAATATTATATTTACTTCACAATCTGAATTGATTAATTCTTAACGTAATCAGAGCAATTAAATAGTTTAACATTTTTTTTAGAAATACATATTTTCGAATTACATAAAAGATGACAATTTTATTTAATTTTATTAATTTCATCAAGTGGTAGATAGTTCCACGTACGACCAATTTCACCAAGTTCAGTTAAAATAACTTTCAGTTATAAGTGGCAAAAACATATTTTTAACTGGAAGTTAAAGTAATATTTAGTTTTAACTGAGCTTTGGTGAAATTGGCGGTTATTGAAATTTAATATTCATGTTATTTAATGATTATGACTAAAATATTTAAAAAGAACCCTTAAAAGGAAATTTATAATAACATAAATAATGAAAAAAAAACTAGGAAAAAAGAAACAATAAAAGCATTTTTAAATAAACATACAAACAAACTTATTACAGAATGATTGTAATGAAAAACTAATAAATTATTGAATTTAAAAATATATTGTATTTGTGAAACTAGTAGTTGAAGATTTATTAGCAAATATAAATACAAACAAACATATTTTGAGTAACTTTTAAACGTTTTACTTTAAAATAGTGTGCCAAAAAAATAAGAATAACAATATTAATAAATTAATAAAAAAACCACATACACACGCATCATATCAACTTTTACTAACGTTGATGTATGATGCATAAAAAAAGCTCAATTGAAAATAAATAAAATTGATCCAAAAAATTTTGCATTTTTACTACTTCCATGTCTGATATCAGGAGCGGTCCCAGTGAAATGGGAATTTATCACATTTAACCTTTATGTCAACAGCTACATACCTGGGTATGTATATGAAAAAAATTAAAACAAAATAATATTGCATGTTTATTTCAAAGATGTAAGAGTTTTACAAGTCGGCTAAAACCCCTGTTATTTTAAGTAATTTTGCATAAAAACAAACCAAAGTAGAAAAAAACACAAACAAAATATAAATAAAACAAAAAAAAAATTAGTGAATTCGTATATAAAATGCGCTTGCATACCCGGGTACGCTTGCTGTTGACGTAAGTATAACTTTTCTGCTGTTGACGTAAAGGTTAAACGAAATCTTGTTAATTAAATTTTTGAATCCCTTATATGCATGTGGCAGTGTAAATAAAACTTTTTTGTTTGTTTTGTTTTCTTAACCCACTTACAACTACACTTAGAGCCGGTTCACACACGTCAAGTTTGACTCGTCAAGTCTTCAGTTTTTAGGAGACAAGGGGAAAGAAGTGGCATTTTCTTTTCCCTTTAGATGCTGTTATATTTTATTTCTTAAAACTAATTAATTCAGAGGTCTAACTCTGGCAGTTGTGGTCGAATAATTTTTTGTTTCTAATTTTTCAGTCGATCGAAATTATTTTTTCAGTGTCGCGAAAACTCAAATAAACAATTTATAGATATGTGTGTACATATTTTCTTAGCTTTTGCTTAGATGTAATAAAAATCAAAGGAACTCGAAAAAATAAAAAGAAAGCAAAACAGTAAAAAAAACATCTCAGCGCTTCTATAACGGATAACAATTAATGCGAATTTTGAGATACATGCTTTGAACTGATACAACGACCGTAGTTGCTAAAATATTTTCAAACAAACTCTTGTTTAAAAATTTTTATAATTTTTAATATTCGCGAATACGAATACAATTTATAACTTATGACTTTCATTTAAAAAATAAAGTCGAAACTTTTTCTTATCGTGATTTTAAGAAGACGTGGATTAGTGCTGGTTCTAACTCTTCAAGTTTTAGCCTTCAAGTGTTGAGCTTTTAGGAGAGAAGGGAAAATCGAATGCCATTTCTTTTCCTCTCTCTCTCCTAAAAACTCAAGACTTGACGGCTAGAACTTGAAGAGTGTGAACCAGCACTTACTTAGTTTGGAACTAAAATTGGACGTAATAAAACTTTTCAAGTCGGGTAAAAAGACATTTTTCAGTTTGTTGAAGTGTTCGCTTTGATTTTTTTCGGTTGTGCGTTTGTGTATTTTTCACAGTTTTTTAGTTTGTTAAAGTTTCATAGCCTATGGTTAAAGTGTTCGGTTTGATTTTTTTTCGGTTGTGCGTTTGTGTGGTTCACAGTGATTTATACGGTTTTCGTCGATTTTTTCAAGAGGTGAAATAAACATACCATTTTCAATTAAAAACTGATGGCTTTAAAGCAATCATTCAAGCTCTTAGTGGCTTTAAAAGACCTGAAAGAACTGATGGATATTTGCAACGAGGAAGAAATTGTCGAAAGACGCTTTTGGGTAAATCCATTTCTGGAAAAGAGAGAGCAACAAAGCATGGAGGCTCATCTATTAAATGATTTGCTCTGGGAAAATTGTGAGTTCCAAAATTTTACTAGAATGACTCTAAATGATTTTGAGAGCGTCTTGAGTTTGGTAAGTATTTTTTTTAACAGAAACTTTGTCCTCATTGGACACAAGTTTCATAAAAGTCTAGGCGATTTAGAATACTTAAGCGTGACTCTAATAAACAAACATATTTGTCATTTAAAGGTTGAACATAAAATACAAAAACAAGACACAGTGATGAGATGTGCCATCCGCTCAAGAGTGCGTCTAGCTGTCACATTGCGTTTTATTGGGACGGGCGATTCTTATAGGTTAATATTAATAAAATATTTTTTTAGCAATAGCTATTATATATGTAGGTATAGTTTTTTGTACTTACTATCAATATTAACAAACTTAGGTACTGTAATACGGATATTGTTATTATTCAAAACTTATATCTGCTTCATAAAAAGCAGAATGTAATATATCCTTTTTTGAACACTTTTCTATTTTAATGGCTAATAATTTTTGCATATCTGCCATTGCATTCGTTGCGTCAATTAGTGGCAGCTGCGCTAGTTGCATTGCAATGGATTTGCTGGATGCAGAAAACATGGTTTCTTGTTCCTCGGTAGTGTTTTTAACTTTTTCTCTAATAGCATCGAAAGCATCGTTAAATCTGTTGTTCCTTTCCGCTCTTATCCTTTTTAAAGTTTTGCAATGTTTTTCTTCATTTGGAGTAGAAGCTAATACCTTATCATTGGATGTTGCGAAGCAGCTGTCCTGGCTACATTCGGGGCTATTTTCCATCTTGTCATCTGGTGCAAAAGATTCTGGACACACATCTATGGTTTGACTGAATATCTGCTTAAAAGTACATAGTTTTTTATGAGATGCAGAAGTTGTTTTGCATACTTACATTTGGGAAATTGCTAGACGTTTGACGCAACGCAACAACACAATCGAGAAAATTGAACTCGTTATAATAATATAAGTGAGGCTTATAAATATCATCTGCTCCTGAGCCCGAATGCTTTGACCCTTCAGCTTTCTTCTTTTCTGAGACGTAGGCAGATCTCAAATACTTAACTTTCTTTTTTACCTCCTCCACACTTTTATTCATCTGCTTTGCTATTTCTTCCCAGGCATTTCTTTTTTGGTCCGTTCTTTTGTACAGCGGACTTTTGTAGTCCCAAAGGCAAGGATGTTGGCGGTATAGCGCTATTATTTTAAACACATCGTTCCATTGTGCTCTATTAAAAATGTTATAAAAATTATGCACAACATAAGTATGTATATACATAAATATTATTTGTACTTACAATGTCGAAAATTTGTAAAGTTTTGTTGAGACAAATATTTTAATTGTACAATAAAGCCTTGAATAGAAATCTAAAATATGTATAACAAAATATTTATTGAAATGAATATACAAATTAATTAACATACATACATATGTATTTTGTATAACAATTATTCATACATATGTAATAAATAATTAAACGTATGTATATAAATTTAGTTTCTATAAACCTTTGAAAATATTATAAGTAAAACTTTATATGAATTTTTACTTTGGTTTTATTAAATTGATCCAGTATTTTCAAAAAAGCATCAACTTCTTGGCGTCTTTTTTTTTGATGAGAATGAAACTGTCAAACAGAAAATGACATTTTAAGGCGAGCATCATGGCGAACATGGTTAGTCAGACATATGTTTAGACAACGATGGCAACACATGGACGAAACATGAACATGAACAGTCTACACGAGTAGAATTCATGTGCGACATGCTGTTCTTAAGGCCAGTTTACACGGTAATACAATGTATTACGACTTTGTAGAATCAAAATATTATGAAATTCTCTCCGTGTTTAAAAGAAAAAAATAAAAATCTGTTGTATGTATTTTTCATGTTTACACGGATGGTACAAGTAAAATCAAAAATAATAATAAAAAATCAGATGGTTGCAGTTTTACAATTTTTACAAAAACAACATGAAAATTCGCTGAGTTGATTTTAGTTGTTTTTGTAATTGTATAAAAATGTTACCACCTTCAATATACTCTGTTAAAATACACCTCTGGTGTGATGAAAATCCGCATGTGCACTCGTCGCTTGATAATAGACGACTGAATTGTGTAATCTCGTGGGCTAAATGAAAGAGGCTAAGAATACGTGTTAAATATCTCAGCACAATTGTGCTATGGAGCGCCCACCATTGGTTTAGAAAAAAATAATTTACCGACCGCTTATCAGATTTTGTGTTCGTATTCTCTCTTAAGGCCCAAATACATTGATCAAAATACTCATCAAGCATTGTGGTAGGATTAGTGAAAATGTGTTTGTATGTGTGACACCGACAACGCTTGATGAAAAATTTAGATATGACGGCGAATATTACGTCCAGCACACGTACACGTTGAATTCGCCGGCTGGACAGGCATTTGACAAGTGTATTTGGCCCTTTACTCAATACATTTTGCTTTTATATGGTATGATTTTTCTCATTCTACAAAATGTCGTAATACAATGTATTACCGTGTAAACTTGCCTTTACCAAGTTGATGGATGGTGGAGACGGGTAGTAATTTTCACCGCGTGATATGATATTAACAAAGTCTGAACTTAGAATGAAACTATGCCATTCGCCCAGGCGTGTAGATGACACCAGTCACGTCTAGATGGCTCTAGAAAGTTTTTATCTAATTTTAGATAAATTAATTAATTTATTATGCATCATAAACTAAGGCATACTTTTAGGTGTTACAATAAATGTAACTTAATAACTAACATTCTAGTATTTACAGTGGGGTTGAAGTACAATTATGCACAACAATTTTAAAATAACATCTGAACATTGATTTTTACACTAGAAGTCTGCACAACTAATACAATAACTATTTAAACTAATAAAATAACTAACAAATAGTAACTAACTAATCAATACAAGAATAATGTTAGCCGCATTTATTTCACGTGGAAATTTAAGCAAAAGTGTATGAACTGAGTGTTAAAAAAATAAATAAAAAATTAAAATAACACAACCGGTAACAGTTTTTTTTTATCCATATTTGCTTTCTTTTTTTATTTAATTTTGTATTCAAAAAATATTTTTAGTAAAATACATGTAGGATTTGTTTACATACGCAAAACAATGTCGTATACTTTAAAGGAATAAAAACGTAAAATTGTACAAACTCGCAAGGTAGGTAACATTGATACATGTCAAAGTTTTCGTGTGAAATAATCAATGTTGCTCAACATTTTTCTCAAATTTAAACAGAGTACTAGGCTTTATTTAATAATCAGTTCATCCTTATTTGCTTTTGCTTAAAATTCCACGTCAAATAAGTGCAGCTTACATTATTTCGCAGTTGTAAAAAAATGTTGCCAGAAAAATTTCGGAACTTTTTCACAAAATGAAAAGAGTACAACTGTATCAACATTATTTCATAGCATTATTTCCGCACAAGTCTTTTTCATATGAGTTTTGATAGCATTTTACGTGAAATGTTGAACAGAGTACCAGGCTTAAGAAAAAAATTCTAAAGAAGAAATTTGCATCAATGCTGCTGTTTGCTCTTTTTTTGTTTACTTTTGTTAAATAAGAGATTAAGAGAAAACTGACAAAAGTTGTTGGAAACTTCACTTATAACAGCTTCTTTGTAAACGATTTTTAAGTAAAACTAGCGAACCGTCTGCACACTTCGTAGTGCAAAAAAGAAAACAAGGAATTAATTCGAATTAATTTAAATCACTGATAAATTGTTTTAACTGTTTTAATTGTGGTACACAACATTTCTTGTATTTCCATTTTCGGTGTAAATATACAAAACCGATGGTTGCCAATGCGTGAACAGGCAACATACAACTGTCCATGTGAGAAAACTGGATACTCTAAATTCGATCCACAAATTCCTTATGATTGGCCTTGCGCCTTATAAATAGTAACCGCAAACGCAAGCCGAACAGGAAACCGAAGTCGTTTGAATTCAAATAGCAGATCAGACGGAATCATTGGGATGCGTGGAATGAATACATGTTCGCCTTTGAATTTTCCAATTACAATAGTAGCTTCAATTACAAAAGCCATCAACCTTTTAATAGCAAGTCTTGTGCCATTACACAAACGTTCCAGATGTTTTTGAAACGTTACATGTGGGAGTTTCATTAACTTGGTAATTCAATTGCAATTTCAAAGCAGAATGTACTGTGGGACCACCATCTAACAAAGTCGCTGCAATGCCAATGCAAATTTATTCTGGGAACGTATCGTTGTCAACATCAATGAAATTAAAATCGTTTTTCGAGTGCCTTCTGGTGCATCCATGGTGGAATATGGCAACATATACAACATTACAACAAAAATAGAAATTATATCCCAGCTTTACGTCAAAAAATACTTTAAATAAAAATCAAAGCGTGCCGCTGAACGGGATGAAATAAATAAATTTTTAGCCAATTTTTATTTAAATATGGTCAATATCTTATTTATTTTAATTTAAAATTATCAAAAACGTGTACTTTTTGTAAACATAAACAAAACTTTGGCATAAGATTAGACAAGCAACGCAAGAGCAAAATTACGTAATTTTGCGTAGTGCATCCAGAAAATAAAATCCACCGACTTTACTACTGACAGCTTGCGTAATAGTATCATAGGCGTTTTTTTGCTTCGCATTTAATGTCGAAAGACTTGCGTGAACAAAAGCATTTAAATCGTTGCGATCGTATTGTCGTTCACGTTGCAGTTCTAACTCAAAAATGTAATGCATTGCACGACTAGGTGTTGGCATTTCCAATCGTGCTAATGCCTTATTAGCAATCGACAAACAGAAATCTTCAATACAAATCAATGCTTCATTCTAAATTTCCGTCGTGAAGAATAAGCATCACGTAAGGAAACTACTCGCCAATTTACAGAAAAAGTGTGTCTGTAACATTTTTGTGAAAAAAGTTCCCATTTTGAACTGTCAAATAAACTCACGAATAAAAATGGGGTGAGGAAAATGTTAACACTAAAAAACCATTAAAAATACAAAGAATAATTATAATAATACATACTTTATTATTGGGACATTTTTTTATTAAATAATTAATTAATTATTTTGCTTTTCACATTTTTATAAAATATGCGAATGTTTTCAAATCTCGTTTGCAAACAACAAACATTTAAGTCGCACTTTACATTATTTAGTATATCCGACAGTTGTATTTTCTTCGCCGTGGTTAAAAAATTTTCAATTTTAGTAAATTTTGGTCGCCGTCAACGATATGTGTTACTGGCGTTTTCAACGTCTGCAGTGTCACATCGACGTAATCTCTTTTGATAGTTTTCGACATGAGTTACATACAGGCATACTTTTTTCTCACTTTTTGAGAAACGATGGAATATTTTGTTTCAAATATTTTTGATGCGAGAAGTTCTCACTAAAGTTACAGAACATGGGGGCAGATACCTCAAAAAAATATATGTTTCGGAATGAATGCAGTGTTCACTAAAATGGCTATAACTCGACAGCGTAAAAATGCAAATTAATTATGTTTTGACTTTGAGCATTCGTTCGAAAATAAAAAGAAAAAATATCCATCTAAATATTGGCTTACTATAAATAGTAAATTTTAATATTTATAATTGCCGTATTCACAAAACTCCTTGTATTGTGTATCTATTGTATGTTGTATAAAAAACCAAAAGTAAACTATGTATTTTAATACAACATACAATTGATCCAACGATACAAGGGGTTTTGTGAATACGGTAAATATTTAAAAAAATACTATTTAACTTTACTTACTTAATATGCGCAGGTGAAATAATTAAAATATTTTTACGAAGTCTTTTTCAAATGCTTTTTACTTATGCCTTAATTTCTACAAGCAGATGGTCGTGTTCGTACCTTTCAGTCATCTTTACCTATCCGGTAAAACTATTTTGGTAATTTCAACGTAAATTTTGCATACGTGTTTTTCCTTTAAGTTTGCTTTTAAAAATGGCAACATTTGTACTTGTATTAATTTTTAAAATTAACTGTCAAAAATCGATATGAAAAATACACTATAGTTTAAAAACGAAAGTTTCAAAGAACTTTCAACAGAATACGTAGTTGTAGTAATCGTTGCAGTTGAAGTTGAAGTACAAAATTCAAACTTTTGAACTTTGTCACGCTACAAAGCATTCGTCAGTTTCAGATACTACTACAACTTCTTTATTCTGTTCTAGGCCTTACGCTTCTGATTACTGCTCTCTAGCAGCAATGAACTAAGTACAACAACAATTTAAAGTACACAAAAAATTGGCAGGTAGCGAAAGCTCGAAGAGAGGCAAGAAATAGAAACAAATAAGAGTGATTAAAAGCAAAGTTAACAAGTGATTAATGCAATATAAATGCAAGCGTGGACTTATTCCCTTTTTCCACTGAAAATAAAAATTTTGTGTTTCGTACAAAAAAATATTTTGTCTTTAAAAGGGGTTTTCCGTTGAAATTCGAAAACAAAATTTTTACCATGCATCGTTAGTCATAAAAGGAAGTGTATCCACGCTAAATCTCAAAAAAGCCAAAAATGGACTCATTCCCTTTATCCACTGAACGATTCATATACTGAGCAAAAACATTTTAGTTTAAATTTCTAATTTTTGGTGTTATTGTAAAATACAATAAATAATAAAAATATTAAAAGCACCGCAAAACGGTGAAAAAAAAAATTTTGTTGTCAAAAGCCTCAAGTACAAGTTGGTATGGACAGGTATATAAGTTCTCAAACGGGGACGCAGCCCTACCTCTTCAGCTGCTTCGGCCTCAAATTACCATCTTCAGATTGAATAAATTCGCGAAATCGTTTTGCAATTCTGGAGGAAGATTCCTCTGAAGCACCAAACGTGATAGAATCGTCCAAGCCTCCTCCGATTTATCTTAGGGAGCAAAACTCAAATGAACTAACAAAGAGTTTGATCTCGGTGATAGGTAAAAATTCGTTTTACGTTGCTGCAATCAAGCGTGGTAGTATAAACGAGACACAAATACAAGTAGATCATCAGAATGATTTTAACAAATTTGAACTGAAGAGCAGTTTTTAGTCGATTAATCGATTAACCGATCAAACAAAATTTTTAAAATAATTAGTATTATCAAAATAACTTTCGTGGGAATACAAAATTAAATTTAAATGATTTTGTTATTCGTGCTTAATTTCCAATTTTAATTATTTGATAAAAACACTGAAATTTATTGTTGTTGGGATAAGCTATTCCTATGCGTATTTCACTGGTTGCTTAGGCCAGATCATCAGGAAACTTCATCCATAAAATTTTTAGAAAAACTAAAGATATTAAACCAAATAAAACTGTTAAGCGTATAAGAATTATAGAAACAGTTCTATTTGTAACAATATCAAAGTTTAAACAAAATCATCAACAGTAAACAGTGAGTTTATCTCTCCTTACATTCCCCACTACAATTGATTGGAATTCTTCCAACATTAATTGTAGTTCTAAGTACCTGGGTTAACGTTCTTGGGGGTTTCGACTTTGAAGGCTAATAGCTCCTCAATGCCTTGACCAAGTACAGTAGTTGAGAAGTCAAAGGTCGCAGATTTGCACTATCTTCCTAAATCCGGATTTTCAGCAAAAATTCTTAAGCGGTTTAGGTGGTACATTACTGGCCACACCTGTATGTATAAGGACTAGGGTTAAGCACTGAGAAGGAAGGTGACCTTAGTTACTATTACACCAAAGCTAGTAAAAGATCACACAAACCTTGAGTCATATTATTGTATTAGTTAGCTTATCTATATATATAAAATAGGATGTGTGTATGTATGCATGTAACGTATGGACTCCAAAACCGCTAGGCCGATTTTGATGAAATGTTCAGGGAATCTTCAGAATATTCAGGCGGGGGACACTGTGAAGTCAGATTTTTGATTTCCGCTCTGCGGGCGGAGGGGCGTGGCAAAATCCAATTTTCATATTGCACCACCAATGACATCTATATAATTTGGACGATTTTTTCTTTAAAATTATCGCCATGGTCCAACTTAGATTTATACGAAAATAAAATTTTGCCCCGCCCACTTTTTTCGAATTACAAAAAACCAGAAAACGGCTCCATCGATTTGACAAATTTTTCTTTCAAATGTTCGTATTAATCCATTTTAAGTTTTCATTGAAAGAAAAATTAACCACGCCTACTTTTACGCCCACTTTTTCTATTAAGCGCATAAATTGAGAACGGGTTTACCGATTTGGACGATTTTTTCTTTAAAATGAACGCCATGGTCCAACTTAGGTTTTTACGGAAAGAAAATTTTGCCCCGCCTTCTTTTTTCGATTTACCTAAAATCAGAAAACGGCTCTATCGATTTGACTAATTTTTCTTTCAAATGTTCGTATTAATCAATTTTAAGTTTTCATCGAAAGAAAAATTTACCACGCCTACTTTTTCTATTTATCTAAAATCGGAAAACAGTTGCACCGATTTTGCGAAGCCCTAAGGGAATCAGCTCGAAAAAAATTTCCACTGTTGAATCGACAACAAAAATAGGCATACGACCCCCTCATGAAAGATGAAGCTGGAGGCGCTGGCCTTAAGATAAAGTAATAAATTAATATAATTTTCAATTTGCCTTAAATATTATTATTCTGTAAAAATAACTTTATGATAGGTATTCCATGGATTTTTAATTAAAGGCCGTAAATCTCGTTAAATGCTCAATTTAAATCGTGTGGTAATACAACACTTATGTTTGCTTAGGGCCAGCAACGTGGACCGGGTCAGCTAGTAATGAAATATAATAAAGCTTTTTGAGAAACAATTAGTGTCAAAATTAACATCGATTCGAAATGAAAATAACGGGTCCAACAAATACTTTTTTTTTTTGAAAATGCTTAAAAAAAACTAATGAATATTTTCTCAAATTTCTTTTTTTATTTGAAAGTACAATCCTTCCGGTTAATAATGGAACATAATTTCATTCAAATGGCTGCTTCGGCTGGCAATGCAGTAGCCTACACGATCGGTCGAATTTTTAAGCACATATCGATTGTGTGCAGCTGTATTTCACCAATGGCTTCACGAATATTGTCCTTTAAAAGCGTCAATTGCTTCTGGCTTGTCGGCGTAACACTTATCTTTGACGGCACCCCGCAAATAATAGGCCAAACTACATAAGCTCTGCGGCTGATAATGCGATCTTCAAAAACAGGGCGCAAAAAAATCGAGTGTAGCTTCGACTGTGTAGCATGTAGCGCCGTCCTGTTGAAACCAAATGTTGCCAATATCCTCCTCTTCAATTTTTGTGAACAAAAATTAGTTCAACATCGCATTTTCGAAGAAAAATGGCCCAATTATGCCTCTGGACCAAAATCCGCACCAAACAGTGACTCGTTTTGGGTGCATCGGCTTTTCAATGTATGCGTACGGGTTTTCTGTGCCCCAAATGCGACAATTCTGCTTGTTTACATATCCGCCAAGATCGAAATGAGCTTCATCTGAAAAGATGATTTTTTTTGGCAAAATCGGCATCTTCTGTAAGTCGATTGCAGGCCCACTTAGCGAAGCGCAAACGCACATTTCCCAGCGTTGTTCAAGCGTATACACAACCATATTCGTTCAGCGGAAGGATAAACCTAATTATCTGTCAACATGAGCTAAGTGTTACCATTCACGAAATAAGCACTAGTTGAAAAAAAACGTTAGATGGCGGACCCGTTAGTTATATTCCAAACCACCAAATTAGTTTTAGCAGAAAATACAGCACCTACAAAAAACAACAAACTCATAGAATATTAAATGTCATAATTGAGAAAATATGTATCAGCCCTCTTCATCGATGTTTCGCAAGCTTTTTATCAAGTCTAGCATGAAGGCTTATTACATTAATTGAAGCTCAACTTACCAGTAATCACACACAAGCTATTAGAAAACTACTAAGTCGGTCGTAATGTTTTTATTAAAGAAACCGATTTTTTAATTTCTCCCCAGACAGTTTGCGCTGGAGTCCCACAAGGCGGCAGCCTGGGCGTGCTTTTTTTACTTAATTTATACTTCGGACAAGCCAACAAGCAACTTCACCTAAACTTCAACATTTTCGGACGATCCAGCTTTTGAAACATCTCGTTACTTACAGGATCATATATTTCAACTAGAAATATGGTTAAAGTAATGTAGAATAACGGCCAATGAGCAAAATTGCGTACATATAACATTCACTTTGTTCGGGGATTAAGTCTCCCTCGAAATATTTTCAAGCATGGCGACCACACTCGCTTAAGAAGAAGATACACTGCAGCACTCACCCAATCAGAAGAGCGATAAACTCCTACACTCAAAAGAAAAATCAATCCATCCGTACTTAAATCAATCCTAAGCGGTATTAATAGTACGGTGAGTACGGATTTTCTTGAATTAAGTACAGAAAGATTGATTCAAGTACGGATTTTCAATCCCAAAATACTTAAATTATTTATATTCAATCCCGAATTCGTATTTAAAATAATCCGAAAATAAGATTAATTTAAGTTAAACTAAGATTGGATCAATCTCAAAATGCGTTTGATTCAAGTATTATAAAGTTGATTTTATCCCGAATTCGTACTTTAAAAAAAAACAAAATAATGAATTTAGAATGAAAAAATTATTAAGATTGATTTACTTACCCGTATTTCGCCTTTCAGAATGATAAAACACCAACATCACGTCCGATATGGTTTTTATTTTAGAAGTCTTCTGTACATTTTTAACCAAAAAAAATAAACTAAATGAGAAGCAAGAGTTCAAATTTACTTTTTAACCCTTCGTTGTACACATGAGTCTAGCCAGACCTTTTTTCAATGTGTATAGAAAATTAAAACACGCGTAGGCCGGAGGGTTAAAGATGTTCTGTTTTTCTACCACAAAAAGCAAATCGTTTTTTCCAAACTAGTGTTGTGTTGTTGTAAATCAACAAAAAACTTTGAAAAATACGCACATAAAAGAGATGAGACTAATATGCTTTATGAGATTTAATTCCTAATTTTGTAATTTTACTCTCAGAGTGGCACTACCAACGGAAAGTGTAATCGTTTTTTTTTTTACTTGATTTCAGAATTTTATACTTATATCAAGAAATTCCGGGATTGATTTTTAAAGGTAATCCCCAGCGTTATTCGTACTTGAATTTTTGAGTACGACTCGTACTTAAAGTAATCATAAAAAACTTGATTTATCCCGAGTGTTTTTCTTTCTGTGTACAAATTTGAACAGAAACCGTGATGACAACATTTTTTGTCTGGCACTGGAAGGACCATTAAATAAAGTATGAAGATAAGATTTGATTAGTTATTGTAAGGTTATATTTAATACATTAATGTTCAGTGAAATTTCCATTAATCTAAACTTTGAACTTGATGCGCGCTCCGAGAACATTGTACGATTTGTCTTAAATTCTTAGTACGGAACCTTTAGTCAAAGTGTCCGAAACATTTTGAAATCAAATAAAAAAATCAATCGGCTGTCACCCAACTGTTGGTAAACGCATTGTTTGTCAACCAGTGGTTAAGACCACAATGGAGTAGGCCTCCATCTAAAACGTGTTGGTTACAGTGGATAAGACTCCAATGGAATTAAGCCATCACATCCCACAAGGCCGAATTTTCAAAGAAATATAAAAATTTTCTTCAGTTTCCATTGGCATTCGTTCCCCGAAATGGAAAAATCATTGAGTCGTATTTCAGTTCAGTGCAAGGCCTATCCAATAGGTCTGCTTACCTCTACAACAATAAAACAACACAAAACACAACAGGCATTTTGTTTGTGTTAAATTCCTCGCCGTTGTCAAAATCTTACTACCGCATAGAGGAAACAAAATTAAAAATCCCAACAAACACGGAGGTTTGATTTCAAATTGAAAATGATTTGAAATCAAACGTTTTCTCAAACGACAAACGTTTGATAATGATTTGAAAATCATTTGGAAATCATAGCGGTTCCAACAAAAAGGGGAAATTATTTTCAAATTGAAAAATGCCTTTATTTTCAACATGCTTTCAAACGTAATTCTCAAATGGTTTTCAAATGTGGATTATAATACAATGTGGAATATAAATAAAACTATTAAATTTTTTTAATTTAAATTTATTATTTATTTTGAGATAAACATTCGGTACCATAGCTAAAAGATGAAATAGTGTTCTTTCCGTCCTCTAAATCTTGGAAAGAAAAATACTTGGCTCCCTTTTATTTTGAGGATCGTTCAACAAACTTTCTTCACT
This sequence comes from Pollenia labialis, assembly GCA_949318255.1. Lineage (NCBI taxonomy): Eukaryota > Metazoa > Arthropoda > Insecta > Diptera > Polleniidae > Pollenia > Pollenia labialis. The sequence goes on along the minus strand of OX439142.1, from coordinate 25,829,613 downwards.
TTCCCGTTTTATTATTTTTCTTTTTTTTCGTATTTTTAATCATTGTAATTTCTCACAAATAATTTTTATTTTTCACAAGAAATTAACTGTTCACTTTATATAAAAATTTATTTTTGATAGTAAAACACATGTAACCACAAAGTAAAAAAATTTAACTTTAATCGCCATTTTTAATGCTTACCTTTAATTTGCGCTTTAGTATTGCCAAGTTTATTTTTGATTTGATTTTAACATTTGACATCAAGTTGATAAAACATTTCAATTTGAATTTAAATGTTAAACCAAACAATTGAAAAACGTTTGAGAATTGCGTTTGATGTCAAATGATAAAGTCATTTCATATCAAAGGTTTGACTTCGTGGTTGTTGGGATGTGTTTTGTGTGCATGTATGTGTGGCAAAAAACAAAAAACGTAAACAAAAATATACATGTATGTATAAGGAATATGTAAACAACTTTTGACATCGTTGAGGAATAAAGAAAACAAACATCTGGCTTCTTGCGCAGACCTATTGGATAGACCTTGGTTCAGTGTTTTGGATTAAAAAAAAAATAAAATAATATAACATACATAGACAATTATTTTTCATAAAAATGTTTTTATTTTTCATACAAAGTTTTAAATTTGATAAACTTATTTTCTGTATAAAATATGCTTAATCGCATTTAATGTATTTTTAACGAATTAACATACATATTTATTTCTTACACATCGTGAGCGGTATGTACGATGCTTTCAGCCCCAAACTCTGAGGTTCCTTAATAAAATAGCGTATCTTCCGTCGGCTCTAGTGGTAGGTTTGCTCAAAGCCAAAAGCAAGATAAGTCCATAAATTTTAAAAATTTTCATTTTCTTATGTTTTTTTCTAACTTTTTTTTCAGTCAGCTTCAAATGTTACTTGATAAACTCTTAAATTGGACTATAAATCTTTGCTATTGGATTCAGTATTTATGGAAAAATGTTGTTATGATTATTTTCGAATTCAACTATACACTTGTTAGAGTTACATATGTACGTAATACGTACTATAAATAAATTATTTGTTTAACAAGTTGTGCACGTAAAGAAAAAAATTGTTTAATTGTGGTCACCTCTAACAAAACTGTTTTTAAGAGAAACATTAAACATATTTTGTTAAATTAAACCATATTTTTTGTCACCGACAACCATATTATGATTAAATTAGTCCTCCATCAAGAAGCCACAGCCATATTATGGTTGCCTCTTAACATGTTATGGTTAAATATGACAATAATCTGTTTTTAAATTAACAATAGAATTTTCCTCTTTTATAAGAGCAACCTGCTATGGTTGAAAACCAACCATGCTATTGTAAGTGTTAAACATATTTTAGTTATTAGAAACCATAACATGTTTGGAGGCAACCATAATATGTTTTAATAAAACAGAATATGTTTAAGTTTTTCTTTAAAAATAGTTTTGTTGGAGGTGACCATATTTAAACATGTTTTTCTCTGGGTGTGGTTAAGCAAATATTTTTGGATTTGTTCAATTGTCTTCGTTATTATCAGGGAAACTAGAAATATGCTCTTAAAGACAGTAAAATAGGAATGGGCAAAAAAAATCGATATTTAAAAAAGAAATAATAGATATATATCGCCGATATTTAAAATACCGATACATCAATATATCGCTATTGTAATACGACTATCTAATTCGATATTTTTTAAAGTCAGTCTTCATTAAAAACATAGCATAGATAGCAGACGTTGACAACGTCAGTAACACATATCGTTGACGGCGACAAAAATTTACTAAAATTGAAAATTTTTCAACGACGGCGGCGAAAATACAACCGTCGGCTATACCAAATAATGTATAGTGCGGCTTTAATGTTTGTTGTTTGCAAACGAGATTTGAACAAATTCGTTTATTTTGTAAAAATGTTAAAAGCAAAATAATTAAACAATGGAAAAATGTGCCAAGTACAAATTGTTATTATTATTGTTTGCATTTTAATTGTTTTTTAGTGTTAAAATTTTTTCTCGCCCCATTTTTATTCGTGAGTCTTTTGACAGTTCAAAGCGGGAACTTTTGTCACAAAAATGCTACAGACACACTTTTTCTGTAAATTGGCGAGCAATTTCCTAGTACTCGCCAAAAAAATTACAGAAACAGTAAAGTGAGAAAAACAGCTGTTTGTTTCAATGTATGGCATTTTTGTTTCATTTCACACATTTCAACCGAAAAGTTTCTCGACGCGAGAGTTACAGAACATGGGCTTTGATGTCCATATCTGATGATTATTGGTTTGACTAAAACAATCAAAAAGATTTCTAGTTAAGTTGGTACTTTTGGGGTGCAATTCAAATTTTAAGGTTAGTTTTGTACTTCCATGACTTATTTACTTCCATTTAAATTTTTCGTAATTTACTTTTTTTTTGGATTTTCTATGGTTTTTTGTATTACTCCCTTTGGTTTTTGTTATAATTGAATTTTTTATAAATCGTGCATAAATATGCATGTATGTATGTACAAAGGTATATTACATTTTTTTTAATTGGTAAGTCTGGGTTCACACTATGACAGTTTTCTTTCAGAAAGTCTGAGTTTATGGGTGAGAGAGGAGAAAAGAAAAGCATGTTCTCTTCCCCTCTCACCAATAAACTCAGACTTTCTGAAAGAAAACTTTCATAGTGTGATCCCAGACTAATAGTTTCAGCAAAAAACGTTCGATATATCGATATTTTTGAAATAATAAATATCGATACTCTTAAAAACTAATGATTCGATATATATCGATATATTTTTTCCATTTGACCATCCCTACAGTAAAAACTGGAAAATATTCCCTGAAAATTGTTAAAAATATGCCCTAAAAAAATAAAAAATTGTTGATTTGGAGACAAAATATTCAACAATTCAATAACAAAATTTAAAAAAAAAACCTAAAAATATCGCTTAAGCTCATATTAGTTTAAAATTCATATAAGAGATGTTTGCTCCGAATAGAATTTAGTTATTAACATCCATATGGGTTTTCTCTTAAAGGGATTTAAGGTACTGCCGCTAAATTGGTAATTAATGTTAGCATTTAAAAGGAAGTTAAAGCTATTTAAGGATGGGAGCTTTGGGCAAATGTAAATACTTTATGTGGCAGTTAAATATTTTCGGGGCGAATTTAATTTAAAAACATACATACACAGTAAAAACTTCGCCTTCAAAATAATCTGTTAAGCATTCAGGAAAAAGTAAAAATACTACTTCCAATTCTACTGAAAGAACCAGTGAATTTTACAAGTCATATCCCAAAATGAACGCATTTTAATGTAAGTCATTATTTTTTACTTACATACATCTGAAAAAAAGGAGTTGTAATAAGAAAGCTGCAAAATAATAAGTGAAAGAATTCATTTAAAAAAAAGTAGGCCAAGTTTTTACTGAGTACATAATTAGATGGTTTACGGACACAATAAGTCTAATTTGGAAAGAAGTTGTTATGGGGAATATGTATGTATGTGAAATTATTGACTTCGTCCATATTTGATCTAATTATCTACAAAATTGAAGCTGGTACTTTGCGCACAAGGTTTATATCGACTTACAACTAGCCAGGCGGACGGATGGACATTGTTAGATCACTTTTAAATGTGATACTGAGTCGATCGGTATACTAAAAGATTGGTCTAGATTTCTATGTACATATTATACACATTGCACAATATTTATCTTCAATGGCAACCTGCTTTGTCTTGAAAATTAAGAGTAAAAATAAAATGTAGATGGTGAAATTAAAGCAACACGTTAGGTGCACATATTTAAAACAGAAAAGCCATCTGTTAAATTCAGCCTGATCTCCCCACAAATGACAGATATGAGAAAAAAATCCACAACTGCCTCTAATTTTAGCCAAAAATCATTTGTTGTTGTTTTTTATTTTATTTTTATGTAGGTATATCTGGAGAGATGCAGGAGCCACAGTCTCCAAATTAGGTACAGGCATCTTGGTTATCAAAACACATAATTCGACAAAATGTGGGCGAGATTGGAGAAGGGTGCGTCGCACAAAGTTATTTATTAATATCTAAAGATCGGTATTCATAAAGCTTTCTGTTATTAACGCACCATAGAGAAGGTTATTGTATATAAGATTCGGGCATAACCGAATTTAGCATTCTTACTTTTCAAATTTTGTCTCGAAATCTGTGCAAACTGTGCATTTTTAGGTTCCCTTTTATGCCTACGCCATTTTTCCAAAAAAAACTCAAGTGTTTACATATGTATGACAGGCATTTTACAGAACAAATTTTACTTTTTTTTAATTTATTTTTGTCTCACAAACTGGCATTGTTTCAAATTGCACACGAATTTAAAAGGGACTTCATAAAACAAGTTTTGCAAGTTTGCGATTAAACGATTTCTTAAGAACCCTCAGTATAAATAAAAAGCAATCTATTTGAAGTTTTATACGAAACAATATTTTGTAGTTTGTTATTTGTAAACATTTGAAAAAGCGTTGGCACATTAAAGCTGGACGTCCACACCACGTGTTTTCGCTTTCACGCCTACCTTATTATTTATTTACAGCAACCGTTTCGAGTTTGCCTCCAAATTGTTCGAATTAAAAAAATATACTCCTACATATAGGCTTGCCAGACGTACTTTTTTCAGCAGTACACGTACTTTTTTTTCATCAATGTACTGCTTTCTGCATAACACCTAAAAAAGTACGCTAAAGTACTTTTTTTTAGCCTTTTTTAAGGTTACTAAAATTAATAAACAATAAAATCCTTTCTTTCAAAAAATTTGTGGCCAATTTTATAGTATTTAAAAAATTAAAATTTTTTCTCGTAGTAGATTTAATATTTAATCAATCTGAGCGCCATTAAGCTTTAATTAAGGCTTGATAAATTATATAAACAGCACTTTTTACAAAAGAACTTGTTTGATAGTAATTTGGTCTTTTATTGCTGACGAATTATGTACATCTTCAATGCCACTGTATTAAAAAATATTTAAACTAATTTGATTTAAAAAAAAAGAACTGAATTTGAAAAGACCTGACTAATTTTAAGTTATTACTTATTCTTATTTACGATCTCATTTTTATGTTCTTTATTGAATAAATTGTTATTTTATGTTATTTAATAAATTTTTTAAACGTTTTTAAAAAAAAATAAATGTAAATTTTTTTCTTAAATGTACTGAATTTTTCATCAATGTACTTTTTTTTGTCAATTCCATATCTGGCTACCCTACCTACATAACAAAAACAATCTAACAATATTTTGACTTATTTCCACTCTACAGTGTAGAGTATACACCGATTTATTTTGTTTGCTTGAAGCCTAAACTTATGCTAAATCGTGAATGTGATTTACATTTTCTCTCTCTCTTTCAATTTTTACATTTTTATTTATTACTTTGCCATTTGTAAACTGATTTAATCAAGCGTGTAATGAAATAATACCGTGTTGTTTAAGGCATTCGCAATTTTGGTAGCGTGTTACATATTTATATCGAAAATGTGTGCAGAATACCGTGCTGTAGGAGGGTCGAATGTAATTGTCTTGTTACTTTTGTAAATGCGTTGTAGATAAAAACAAATATTTTCAGATTTGTACAGGTGTTTTTTGATGTTAGAATTGTTTTCTGAATAAAAAACTCAGAAGTTTTTCTAAAACATTAGATAAATAAAAACATGATATTTTCGTTTAAAACTGTTTAAATAGAAATAGATTTTTGATTTTTTTTTGTTATTTGTTAATATAACATACATACATACATATATTTATGTACATAAGTAGGTACATTAGACGGACTCAAAAAAATAAGTTGTTGATGCACCCCCTCAAAACTAACTATGTCAGGTTTTGTGAAGATTCCCAAAATATTTTGGCTCTAGCGATAATCTCCCGTGAACTAAACCGAGTCAAAAAACATTCATTAAAACATCACAGTATATAGGTACTTATTTGTCCAGACAAAACTCGGTAAAAAAATCATTTTTATCAAATTATAAAATAAACCGAAATTGTAGAAAAATTTTGTTTATAATACAAAATTATAAAATCGTAAACAAAAATTATATTTAAAGGAAACTTCGTATAATTAACAGCATTTTTTCAACTTTTTTAATTTGACTCATACCGTTTGTACATTTCGGAGGAACGCATGGAAGATGTTGAAAATGTGAAATACGCGAAACATGTCTCATAAAGTACTTTTAACGCAGAGCGAAGCGAAAAGTTAGGCAACTCTCATCTTTTTGCGCGCTTTGCGGTCTGCAAGTATAATTTTTTCTTATTTATTTATTTTAAACAAACATTTAGTATGTGTTGTCAAAGTGTTTATTATGACATACACCTTTTGCGTTACGCTTTTCTGTCAAAGTTAGAAACGTCAAGTAAAGACTTGTTGTTAAAATGAGTATATGTTTATGGTGGCGTACACGTAGTGAAGTTAGAGTTAAAACTTTTCATTATTTTCAGCTCGTTGACGCGTCAAGTATGTAGCTACAGTGTGTTTGTGGAAATAATTAAAGTTATTTAATACTTAAATGTTTGTTTGTATTATATTTTTCACAAAAATCAAAGTTTATAATGTCTAGTTTACAACCCTTATAACAAATTAAATAAAGATGTCGCAAAACAATTAAAAACTATACTGTCAAACTTAAACGTCAATTTATGTTATAAAAGAAATTTCAAAAGAAATGTTATAACAATCAAGTTAAAACTTTAACGTGAGCAGTCTCCACTTAACACTACTTTGCAGTTAGTGTTAAAGTTAGGCATTCTATGTTAGGTGGGGACCCCGGGTAACATTTACTATCAATTAAAAATGTCACCATTTTTGAAAAAAAAACTTTATTTTTAAATCCTTTTTTTCTACAAAAGTGCCAAAAATTTGAAAGATAATACCAAAATGAATCTAAAATTCAGTGGGCCTGCAATCGACTTACAGAAGATACCGATTTTGCCAAAAAAATCATCTTTTCAGATGAAAATCATCTTTTCTGATGAAGCTCATTTTGATCTTGGCGGATATGTAAACAAGCAAAATTGTCGCATTTGGGGCACAGAAAACGCGCACGCATAAATTGAAATGCCGTTGCACCCAAAACGAGTCACTGTTTGGTGCGGATTTTGGTCCAGAGGCATAATTGGGCCATTTTTCTTCGGAACTGGAAAAGGAATGGCCGTTACAGTCAATGGCGATCGTTATCGGGCCATGTTGAACGAATTTTTGTTCACAAAAATTTAAGAAGAGGATATTGGCAACATTTCGTTTCAACAGGACGGCGCTACGTGCCACACAGCCGAAGCTACACTCGATGTTTTGCGCCCGGTTTTTGAAGATCGCATTATCAGCCGCAGAGATGATGTCGTTCGGCCACCTCGGAGCTGCGATTTGACACCATTTGACTATTATTTGTGTCGTGCCGTCAAAGAAAAGTGCTACGCCGACAAGCCAGAGACAATTGACGCTTTAAAGGACAATATTCATTAAGCCATTGGTGAAATACAGCTGCACACAATCGATAATGTGCTTAAAAATTGGAACGATCGTGTAGGCTACTGCATGGCCAGCCGAGGCAGCCATTTGAATGAAATTATTTTCCATTATTAACCGGAAGGATTGTACTTTTTGGCGGACCCTGTTGTTAAATTTCTACTTTGCCAAATTTGATTAGACTTCAAGCTTGCTGTCATCTGTGAAAAATACGTTGCTTCAAAATTTGACGAAAGCAAGTTGGACAAAAAAAAACGAGATAAAAGGTAGAAATAAGAAATTCAACGGAAAACATACAGCATCTATAGTGAAGCGTGATAGGGTAAGCTTTTGTAAAACGTCTTAAAACAGCTGGACCACACCAATAGTCGCTCGATATCAACTCAAATAAGCATCTGGGAGCATTTGGACAGGCAAATTAAAAAAAACATAAGCAGCAACCACTCTCTAAAGAAAATTCTGCAGGAAGAGTGGCCAAAAATGTCTACTGAGCTAACTTTAAAATGGGTGGAATCTATGCCAACGAGAGTAGAAGCCGTCCTAAAAGCAAAAAGAAATCAAAGAAAGAATAACTCACTTCACTGTTTTTTGTTGCTTTTGAAGTATTTAAATTTTTTAAATTTATATTGTAATTACATGGGCCCGGACTTTTATGCAGTAAAAATCGCATAAAAAATAGAAAAATATGCGTTAAAAATTTAAAAATTATGCAGTTAAAATTATCTTAAATTTTTTTATTAGTTATAAAAACAAACATTAAAATAACAAGAAAAAACAAAAATAGCATGAAGAACGTTAAAATGCAGTCTCACAAACGTAAGTAATGCACAATAACCACAAAATTAGAAGTTAAAATAAAGTTAAACAAAAATATATAAAGAAACATTCAGACAATCATGTAAATAAGTCACTTGTAAAGGCCCAACTATAATATTTAAAAGCTGGCTTGAGCCACTGTGCGAAAACATGTTAAGGCCTCGTTACTCTTACGTAAACGTATACGTTGCTAATCAGCTGTTCCGTTTTCCTTACCAAGCTACTGTGCAAATAGGTACTCTTACGTAAACGTAACGTTGCGTTGCGGATGAACCTGATAAAATTAAAATTTCTCTCCGTTTTTACGTATCAGCTGTTAAGAATTGTATTTTTGTTTTGAAGCAGTGTTGTCAACAAAACTTTTTAACCAGCGGTTTACTTTTAAATTTTATTAATGAAATTCTCATCAAAACATTAATTTAAATTTGATGTAATGAAATCCAATGTTATGGGTTTGTTGTTCGAACTGAAATTAATGTTGGCTTTATGTGTCACAGAAACCAAAGTTATCGGGTTTTTATTGAAAATAAAAGAAGCAGCTTACAGCTCTTGTTTATTTGTTGGAAATAAATATTGTTGTTAAAAGTTTAATTTTTTATTTTATTTTATCCAACAGTTAGATTATTTCCGTAAATGGAAGTAAATAAAATTGATAAATGTTAAAATGGTATTTTTGCATGTTTTCGGCAGCGAGCTGCTGCAAATTTGCAAAAGCCTTTTTCTCACTTTTTCTATGGTCATTTTATTTATGTATAAGTTTGAAACAACAAATGTTTTTGTATTTTAACTAAATTCGCTTTATATACATATGTATTTACAAAACAATAAAATTACACAAATATAAACAACAAATGCAAGTTATACAACGATGGCATTTATTTCATATGTACATTTGTATGTTTACTGTATTTCTACTTCTTATTTTCTTTTCTATAATTTTCATTTACATTTACAATACAAGTTTTAACAATATTTTAACGCAAAAATCATAATTTAGAAAATTATTAAATAAAAATTATATTAAAAGCTGTAAACACATGAGCCAAAACATAAAACAGCTGATTCGATTATTGATTTTATTATAAAATAATTATTTGCATACATTTTTAATAATGCAAATAGAAAAAAATCAGCGCATAGTTCCGAATATTCGCCTTGACCTTATTATATTAAATATATATATTATTTATTGTTATTTGACCTTTCTTTTTTTATAATTATTTTGAATTATTTAAGCTTTTTTAAAAAGCATATATTATATTTTTTTATTTTCTTCATTATTGCGCTAACCTTTGGTTAGCATCTTTAGAAAATTAAATTAAGTTTACAGTAAAATATAAAATTTTTTTTTTCAATTTTTGCTTAGACACATATTGGTTGTATCAAGTTTCATTTGAAGAGATATTAATAAGGTCTAAAAATATGTTAAGGTCCATAACTCCAAAACTAGATTCTCAGGCGCAATAAAAACTAGATAAAAAATCAAATTTTTTAAAGCAATTTTAGTGCTGGATATGCAAATATCATACATGTTAAATTCCAATTAGAATTAGCAATTGATGCAATTGGTTTATATTCTCTAATTCATCAAACAATTAGAATTAGTTCAACTAATTCCCATTAGATTATTGAAATTTTAATTCCAATTGTAAAACTAATTGCAATTAGTTGCCATTAGCAAAAAAAATGGGTTTACCTTTACAATTAGAAATCTAATTGACTTCTGATAATGCAATGAGATATTCAATTAGCTCGAATTAGAATCAATTATTTTGATATTTTCAAAAACAAAAAAAAAACTAAAATATTAATAATATGAATTTCACACATACATATATATATAAATATATATTACATACTTATGTACATGCACACATATTTAACTGTTTAATAACTACAATGACCGGTATAGTCGCTCCACAGGGCCTGAAGACGTAAGCGGTGTCAAGGCCCATTGAAAAGGTCTGCGCAAGAAGCCTGATGATCATTTTTTATGTTCTTTTTAGTTGTCAAAAGTTGTTTACATTTTGCTTACATGTGCATGTATGCGTTTGTTTACGTTTATGGTATGCCACACATACACGTTTTTTCCTTTTGCTTTGTATATGTGGTAGTTAATTTTTGACAACTAAAAAGAATCGTTTTTTGTTTTTGTACAAGTAAGCAGACCTGATAGATGGGCCTTGAGCGGTGTGTTGCAAAACAGTGCTATTTCACTTCAATAATTAAAAATAATTGATTCTAATTCGAGCTAATTGAATACCTAATTGCATTAGCAGAAGTCAATTAGATTTCTAATTTTAAAGGTAAACCAATTTTTGTTTTGCTAATGGCAACTAATTGCAATTAATTTTACCATTGGAATACAAATTTCAATTATCTAATTATTCTTAATTATCTTATATTATTTGAACTAATTCTAATTGTTTGATGGATTAGAGAATTTCACAAAAGAAGGTTAATTAGCAATCATTAGCATTATCTAATCATTACTTAACATCTTTAGTAAATATATATCTATGGCATTTTGACAAAACATCTTAAGTCAAATTCAAAAAGTCGAAAAAAATGTTGCTAATCATACGAATTTTCATTCAAAAAACATTTTTGTTTACATTTTTAAAATTTTGTATTATAAACGAAATTGTTCTTTAAGTTTGGTTTTTTTTATTATTTGGAAAAATGATTTTTTCAGCGAGTTTTTTTTAAATTTTTTGCTATCTTATCACGACTTAAGATGTTTTGTCAAAATGCCACAGATATGTATAAGTATTTTATTTTTTTGTACAAAAGCGCCGGTATCGGAATGTATTGGCGATTATAAACAAGAATGTTAGCAGCATGGCTTGCAACAAGGCTGTGAGCAAAATCAAAGCAAATAATAATTTACATACATACATATGTACGAGTACACACATACACCTCAACACCATATGACACCTTTACGTTTTTGTAGTAACTACCAACATTTCAAGTCGACCGCAACGTTTACGTATCCGCAACATTTACGTAAGAGTAACGAGGCCTTTACTCATAAGTAGGGCCCGGACTTTTATGCAGTTAAAATCGCGTTTTATGCGCACAAAAAATGCACTCAAAATTTAAATATATGCGATAACATTTTAAAAAATATGCACTTAACATTTTTGTATAAGTGAAAAAAACAAAAATAACAAGAAAAAACAAAAGTTACACTAAAAACTTTAAAATTCAGTTCCATAAACGTAAGTAAAGCACAATCAGTGTTGGGCAAAATACATGGTTTGCGGTATTTAAAATACAAAATACTTCCTGGTCATGTATTTAAAATACAAAATACTTTCAGGTTATGTATTTAAAATACAAAATACAAAATATTTACACATCTGTATGTATTTAAAATACAAAATACTTCCATTTATTGTACGTATTTCAAATACAAAATACTTTCACGTCATGTGCCTGTATGTATTTAAAATACGAAATAAACTATTTTTATTCAAACCAAAAAATAAATTAGATAAAACTAATTAACAAAACAATTGTTTACTTTCATAAATATCAGATTTTTGAATGTAGCATAAAACAGTTTCTTGTTGAAGAAAAATAAAACCTGCTGAAGAAAAAAATCTTTCTACAGGTCCTGATGAGCACAAACTTGTATTTAATTCTATTATACTCTTTTTATATTTGGATAGCTGTCAAGAGTAATAATGTCTTTGCTCTTGTCACTGAGGAAACTGACAAATTCCAACTCCAAATTTGATGTCCTAGATTCACCATCATCCCTATCTATGAAAACAACAAAATCATCGTCTTCTTTACTGGTGCTTCTACTTCTGATACGTTCTTTAGCGATTCTAGTTTTTGGTAGATCATAAAGCAAACAATCTTCAATAAACTAAAAAATATATTTTGTAAACTATGTTTTTAAAATACAAAATACTCCCATTTTTTATGTATTTAAAATACAAAATACTTGCGAAACACGTATTTAAAATACAAAATACTTGCACGTCATGTATTTAAAATACAAATACAAAATACGTATTTGTATTTTAAATACGTATTTCAAATACTGCCCAGCCCTGAGCACAATGCCCACAAAAGTAGAAGTTAAAATTAAGTAAATACAAAAACAAAAAGAAAAAATAAATGTAAAAGAATCATGTAAATTATATCACTTGTTAGATAGATATTTAAACATACATATAAAATGAATTAAGAAATAAATTTATTTGAAATATTTTCAAAATTAAAGTTTACTGCCTGTTTTCAAAAGAAAAGAAAATCGAAGGTTTATGCAGTTTTTTTATTGTTTTAAATCCTTCATTTTTGTTTAAGTTTTATCGAATTTGTTTACTTAAATTACCGTCCACAGCATACATCATATTTATGGCAATATCAATTTACTTAAATTTATAATTTTTTTTTGTTGATTCAGCATCACTACTGTTGAATCCATTCACTACATCTTTGAATTGGTAAATATTTGTTAGCATGATACACAATTGCGTTCAACCATGTTCCCCACCTGCTTGTTATAGGCTATGGAGGAATACATGAATCGGGATACATCTCTTTATATGCGGCAACACGCGAAGGTGCTTACAAAATTTTTTTTCCCATAAGAAATCAATAAAAAATATCGAAGTTGTCTCTTTTCTCCTATGCAACAGTGTGCAAGGCAAAATAAAGCAATTGAAACAAGTTTTATTTAAAATTTGCAAGAATAATATGCAATATATGCATAAATATGCATTTAAAGTAAAATATGCACTAACAAATCGATGCCATTTTACTCCAAATTTCTTGATTCGCAAAGATATTTAGTATACGGTAACCTCAGACTGGCGTTAACAAATATGCATTTGCCTAAAAATCCAGGCCTTGATAATTACACATGTATGTGTTATTTTTTTTTTATTTTGTTTGAAAGTTTTCACTAATATTTACTTTTTGCGAAAAACGTAACGTTTTTTTGATAACCGCTTGTTTTCAAAAATGTGCTGTCAATATTGACAGGTACTGTCAAATTTATAGTCTTTAAATTTGGCAGCACTTTGTTTTTTCCTTTTTTTAACAAATACAAATCTGTGGGCCTTTCGAACGGATTAGAAAATACCATTTCATTTTCGATACGGAAATTTCTTTCAAAAGTATTTTCGTTTCGAATCCAATTACATAATAACCCCTCTGATTTTTGATTTGCGGCCGGAGGGGCATGGCAAAATCCAATTTTCATATTGCACCACCAATGACATACATATGTACATATATTTTTTTTTTGCTTTTATGTCATGTTTTTCAAAACGAGATATCAAACTCTTAAATCGGTTATGTAAAATTTAAAATATCATTTATTGAAAAAAATCACAATTTTAAAATTTTTAGTAATCTTTATACGTACTTTTCGTTTATAGTCACTACATTTAATAGTCACATTAGCGATAAAGTCCATTTTATCTGTTTATTTTGCCGCTACAGTATAACCCGGTTGATTACCCCACGCTTAGTTGCCTTACACGCTTATTTACCTTGAGTTTTAAATCCCCGTTTTTTCATAAATTTTTCAAACAAAAATCCACGTTTAATTGCCATACGCTTAATTACCCAATTCGGGTAATTGCCTTAAAAATTAAACTCCCAAAACAAAATTACACCTTTATTTCATTCGCCTAATTGCCTCAGTGCTATTTGACAACAACACAGAAAGTAATGCAACTTAGGTTACATGTTAATAATTTGAAAATATGCACTAAATTTTTTTTAAAAATAATCCCAAAAAAGCAAAATATGGCTTATTTGCAAGCAAAATATTCCAAAATTAATTATTTTCATTAAAATAAAATGTAATAAAGTTACGTTATGAGGTTAGGATTCATATAAGAGTTATTTGTGCTGACTATTATCTAGATACACCAAATATATGAGATATTTTGTCTTAAAGGGATTAAAAGAAAGGTCGCTGAACCGATTTAAGATATTTTGGGCCAAATTTAATCTTAATACGAACATTATTAAATGGTTTATGGACATAAAGAAAGAAGTTTTAATGGGGAACATGTGATATTATAGACCAATTCTTACTAATTACATAGGTTTTAGGACAATTAAAACGCATTTACCAAATTTGATCAAATTATCCAAAAACTGCTACTTTTACTTTACGCACAAAGTTTACATGGAATGACAGCCAGTCAGATGGGCGGACGAACACGAAAATATCACTTTAGAAAGTGTTTCTGATTCGATCGGTTTACTAAACGATGCGTCTAGATTACTATGTATTCACACAAATTTATATAATTGCTTTTTTCGTAATTTTTCATTTGTATATGTATATAAAACTTTACAGTTTGGAATAACATTTATCTTCAACGATAACTTGCTTTGGCTAACAATTGTTTTTTTTTGTTTTTGCTTAAAACTAAAGTTTTTGGCGAACTATTTAAGTTATAATGCCAGGGTATCACACAATTTGTTGGAGCTTTAACCGCAAAACCTCGTTCGACCTAAACCTTCGGATAGGCGAGAGCTTCCGGAATCCGCTCCAGAGTGTTTTGGTCTCCACCAGTAATCTTCTGAGTTATTTCCTTGGTACTCCACCAGTAAAACGTCTGAGTTTTATATGGTTCTCCACCAGTCACAACGAGTTTTTTCTTTGGTTCTCCACCAGACAACACATTAAAATATTGAGGGTAAAAACGATTGCATATAGTTAATGTAGAAACCGCAAAAACTGTAACTCGGTACAGTTATACGACGCCAAACCACTAACCAATGCGGGGTGACAACGCAAAACGCAACAAAAGCAGACAAACAAAAACGACCTGATTGTCCTTAAGAAATAATTTTTTTTTTGTTTTATTGAATCTTTCTTGTCGAAAATTACAATATGTATTCAAAGCTTAATCCTAATTCTTATTTGTATTTGCTAGCCGTTACCAATGTAACCGCTAATTAATAGCATTCAAGTGCCAAAAAAGCCTGCAAGGCTCAAAGTGTCGGATCTTTTCAGCCTCCGGTGACCTTCGAACTTTATTAGATCCCGAGCGAGGTAGTTGGGATGGACCATTAGTTTATCAATGTATTTGTCTGAATACTTTTTAATTTCTTCCTGGATGGTAGCGATGTTAAGATCTCTGTGGATCATGTCATTACGTATATACCATGGGGCGCAGACAATTTGCCGTAATATCCTAGACTGTCTTCTTTGTAGCTTCTGGATGTTTGATGCGCATGCAGTACCCCATAATTGGATGCCATATGTCCATATTGGCTTTATGATAGACTTGTATAAGAGAACTTTGTTGTGTAAGGACAAGTTTGAGTTTCGACCGATTAGCCAATGTAGTTGAGCTGCTTTAAGTTTCATAGCCGTTATTTTCGCTTCAATATGACGAGACCAGGTCAGGCGTCTATCTATATGAATTCCCAAGTATTTAACATGGCTTTCTACCGGAACAGTGATGTTATTTATTTTTACAGCAGGGCACGTTTGTCTTCTGAGCGTGAAAGTTAAGTGGGCACATTTAGCCGGGTTAACCTTTATTTTCCATTTTTCTAGCCAGGCTTCTAGTTCATTGATGTGGGACTGTAAATGCTGCGATGCAACTTTTGGGTCCTGATTAACACTAATAAATGCTGTGTCGTCTGCAAACGTAGAAGTGTGTGTGCTCGGGCTAGTTGGCATATCAGCTGTATATATTATATACAGTAACGGCCCTAATATGCTGCCTTGAGGGACACCAGCAGATATTTTCTTGGTGGGGGAGTATTGGTTTTTTGATCTAACCATGAAAGTTCTGCCAGTTAAATAGCTCTCAAGGAGTTTGTGAGTGTTTTGTGGAAGCATTCGTGTTATTTTAATGATCAGCCCATCATGCCAAACTTTGTCGAATGCTTGGGAAATGTCTATGAACAGTGCTGAGCAATATTCTTTTCTCTCAAACGCTGACCTAATTTGGGTAACAATTCTATGCACTTGTTCGATTGTACCATGCCTTGCTCGGAATCCGAACTGATGATCCGGAATGATTGCGTGTTCATTAAGATAGGGAGTTATACTTAAAAGGAATATTTTTTCGAATAGCTTTGATAATATTGATAGTAGGCTGATTGGTCTGTACGACGTCATTTGACTGGCGTCTTTTCCTGACTTAGGAATCATAACAATTGTAGAGGTCTTCCAAGAGGAGGGGAAGTAGCCAACTCGTAATATCGCATTAAAGATGAGCAGCAAGATTCTTGAAGCAGACGTAGGTAAGTTTCTTATCATTGAGCCTGTGATGCGGTCAGGACCGGGAGATTTTTTAATGTTGACATTTTCTATCGCTGATTTTACTTGGGGTAATTTAAATTTTATTGGATCGTTAACTGTATCAGGAATAATTGGACGACAGGAACAAGTATCAGCATCATGGGGCTTGAAAACTTTCTCCAAGTGGCTTGCAAAGGCATTTATTTTTTCATTTGTGTTTTTGGCCCAGGTACAGTTTTCCAGTCTCAGTGGAGATTCGTGGCTTATAGGACATTGCATATGTCTTACAGCCTTCCATAAGCTGTAATTGGAGTTTTTTGTGGCATCTAGGCTGTTAAGATAGCCTTCTACTGCAGAGTCGTGTTTCTGTCTCAGTTTGTTGCGTAGAGTTGCCTGGCATAACCGCAGTTGGGCCTTGATGGTTGGGGAACGATTATTTTGCCATTGTCTTCTCAACTTCCTTTTTTCCCTGACAAGGGTCTCTATATCCACAGATGTGAATTGCGGACCACGCTTTATTGTACGCTTGATTGGGGTTGCATTTCTTGCAGCAGAATCCAAGACATCCGTAAGTCGGTCGACAGCTGTTTGGATGTCAGATGAATTTTTTAGGGAAATGCTCTGAGATAGATGAGAGCTCACATACATTTTATACTTCAACCAATTTGTGTTTTTGTTTGGATAGGAAATAAAATTTTCAACTGCGTTATCAAAGTTGCCTTTTAGAATAAGGATTGAAGGTGAATGATCAGACGATAAATCGTATGAGGGACTAATTAGTAATTGATCGCGCTTGATGTTTTTAATTACGGCAAAGTCGATAAGGTCTGGTAGCTTGTTGAAGTCAGTGGGCCAATAGGTAGGTTCTCCACTCGATACGACATCAAGATTTTTTGCAGTGACGGTGTTATATAGCTGGTTACCTCTAGGACTTATAAGTCTGGAGCCCCAATACGTATGCTTAGCGTTGTAGTCGCCTGCTGCAAGAAATAATGACAAAAAGAGCGAGCTGCTTCTCCACTCAGAGCTGTTTTACGAGTGGCTAACAATTGTAGAGTGAAAATTTAATGTAGATGGCGAAATTAAACGAACAGAAAATTCATCTACTATGTTTTAAAATATCCTTATGAAATGTGAAATATGTGTGCAAAAAAAGCAGCTATAGCTTAAATATGCAAATTATTCACAAACAAATCGATACCAAAATTTAATTTTTAAAAAGTTTTAAATCGAATAAATATGTATATTAAGGGTCCTCATGATATCGTTTATAAGTCTCGTAATCTGTGCAAACTGTGCATTTTTACGCCCTCGTAAATGAACTGTCAAAAATTGTATGAGAATTCATTTACACAAACTTGGTAAATTTGACCAACAATTTTGTCTCGTAAACTTGCGCTGTTCAATTGTGCAATTATACAAACAGATCTTTTAATGATTTTAACGTCGTTTTCAATGAAAAATCCAAGTGTCTATAAATCACAAACAATAAATTCTAGCAATAATTTCAGTTAATTGGTCTTTTGGCTTTCTTTGAGCATTTTTAAAAGCAAATTTCTCATACATATTAATCACAAATTTAAACACAAATTTTTATATTTTTGAATTTTAATTTTTAATTTATTTTTGTATTGACGTTTATTACAAACTGACATTAATTGTTTAAAATTACACAAAAGTAAAAAAAGGGGCTTCATGAAACAAGACTCGTAAGTTTGCGCATTTGCACAAATGGCAATTTTAAGCGACATCATGAGGACCCTTATTGTTTTTGCATTCATTGATTGCAAAAACCATGCAATTGCATATTTACGGTTTCCCTGATCACAAGCTTGTATGTATAAGTACGCTTTTATTAGTAGGATATGACAGGACATTTAAAAAAGCATTACAGAAAAAATTTAAGACAGCAAATCCCATTGTTTTTATTGCTATCCCTTTAGATTAGCTGATACCAAAATTCTTATGTGTTAATTTTTTTCATACATCAAAGTTAAGGTATCTTGTATATAAATACGTTTAATTACCTCAATGAGGTAGTTAAACGTATTCGTTTAAGTGCTTTCCACGCATAATTACCCAAAAATACTGGCATTTTTGGCCAGGTAATTATCCGTGGAATACGTATAAGTTAATTAAATATGAAGTATTAACGTTATAGTCCATTAAGCGATATAAGCACATTTGCCATATATGCCATCTATCAACAGTCATCAAAGGGAAAAGTTATGAAATATCTTGTTATTATTTTAACTATTTTTTATACAGTATGCAACTCTGTTGCAAAACTATAAGCCTGATGTCGGTGTAATTTATATAATTTTTTTAATTTCTATATTCACATAACTTGATTATACATATGTATTTGAATTCAATTTTATGCCTCATAGTGGCATATGAGTGAATTTGCTTTATGGTCACATTAAGCATATAGACGACATGTTGTTTACATCTGACTTGTCAACTTTTCAAGTCACATGTAATTGTGCATCTTTGTCAAAATTGCTGTTTTACATAAGGTTTAAAATATTCGGCCACAAACGTACATGTAATTTGCTTCTGACATTGTCCCTGTTTTTTTGCATAGTTATTGCAGAAACCAAAGTAGTTCTCGGTTTTAAAATAGAGTGCGGCCACCACAATAATTTTTATTGCGCCGTAAAAGAGTTCAGCCATCTTAAAAATTTGTTCTTTAAATTCGCAGATGCCAATTTTGGCACGTTTTTTATATATGTATGTACATTATTTTTATTAAAAGGTTAAAAGAACATACATACATTTATCGGTATTGTGAAATAACAACCTCGGCCGGCTACTGATTCCGTCAATAGTGCACCGCCGCTGCCGGCTCCCTTGCGACATAGATTTCTAACAGCGTTATTTTTTCAAAACAACAGTGATGTCAGATGGTTTGTCAGAAGAAAATAGAGCACGCTCTAATTGAAATTTTGTCAGATGACTTTGCGTCTGATTTTTGCAGAAGGAAAGTTAAAAAGGTAACACACGACATGTACATATGTGTTTTGCAGTGGGAAATTTGACATGTCAGATGACAAAAACATGTCGTGTACGGCCGCCTTAGCGATATAGTCCACGATTTAGGGCTAACTATAATGTGCTTAAGCTTACATAGGCAAATGTGCAAATACATATGTACATATAATCAAATGTACACAACTATAATGAACTTAAGCAACTTTTCGTTAAGTTTCGTCAAGTGCCATTTGCTTAAGCCAAGAGCGAAACTTATCGCACTTGGTTACATATTGAAAAATATTAAAAAAAAACACACACACAATTGCCTATTTAAGTACTCTTTTATTTTTGTGTTTAATTGTTTTAATAAAAATAAACATGCTCATGGAAGTATATTTTTTAATTGTAGACACTAAAAAAATTGTGTCAAAGAATTGATATTTTAAGGAAATATACATATGTATGTATGTATGTAAGAGAAAATAATTTTTGCAAAAGTACAAAAGTTTGCAACTAAACGTTAAAGTTATTTAAGTTGAAAAAGTACAATATAGTCACCCAAAAGCCCACAATAATTTGCTTAAGGCCGTGTCAGATAAAACTTCTTCGCTTTGCGTGACGTTTCTAACTTTGACAGAAAAGCGTAACGCAAAAGGTGTATGTCACAATGAACACTTTGACAACATACACGAATTGTTTGTTAAAACTAAATAAATAAAAAAAATTATACTAGCAGACTGTCAAAGCGCGCAAAAAGATGAGAGTTGCCTAACTTTTCGCTTCGCCCTGCGCTAAAAGTTCTTTATGTGACATGTTTCGTATAAATATGAATATTTCATCTTGGATGTCAAAGCGAATCTCTAACGCAACGCGAAGCAAAAGTTGTATCTGACATGGCCTTTAAGCATTTGGCAGGCTTTTCGTTAATTTTTGACAGTATCTTAAGCCAGCCTAATCATATTATAATTATAGTTAGGCCTTTTGTCTGCAACTCAAGGTGTGACTAAAAGCCAATAGTACTGTAATCATATTGGTAATAGGTGCAAAGTCAACAAATTGTTTGTTTGATTTTTCTGTAAAGCCTAGTACTCTGCAAGGCCCATTGAAAAGGTCTGTGCAAGAAGCCTGATGATCATTGTTTATGTTCTTTTTAGTTGTCAAAAGTTGTTTACATTTTGCTTACATGTGCATGTATACGTTTATGGTATGCCACACATACACGTTTTTTCCTTTTGCTTTGTATATGCGGTAGTAAATTTTTGACAACTAAAAAGAATCGTATTTTGTTTTTGTACAAGTAAGCAGACCTGATAGATGGGCCTTGGTACTCTGTTCAAATTTGTGAAAAATGTTGAGCAACATTGATTATTCCACACGAAAATTTTGGCATTTATCAATGTTACCAATCTTGCGAGTTTGTACAATTTGAAGTTTTTATTCCTTCAAAGTATGCTACATTGTTTCATGTATGTAAACAAACGCCACATGTACATATTTTACTAAAATTATTTTTTTTTAATAAAAAATTTAATAAAAAAAAGTAAATATGGATGAAAAACTGTTACCGATTGTGTTATTTAAATTTTTTATTTCTTTTTTAATATTAAGTTCATATTTTTTGCTTTTGCTTTAAATTCCACGTGAAATAAAGGCAGCTTACATTATTTCGCAGTTGTTGTTGCCAGAAACATTTCGGAACTTTTTCACAAAATAAACAGAGTACAACTCCATTAACATTATTTCGTAGATATTCCGCACAAGTTTTTTCAGTTAAGCCTAGTACTCTGTTCTAACTTACGGAAAATGTTGAGCAACATGGATTATTTCACACGAAAATTTTGTCATGTATCAGTATTATCTATCTTGCAGTTTTTAAAAATTTAACGTTTTTATTAGTTACAAGTATACAACATTATTTTTGAAGGTAAACAAAAAAGATAGTTGGGGGTAGTGCATTAAATGTTGATTTAAATCAACATTGCACTCTTACTTAAAAAACTGCAAAAAAATTAGTTTTTAAAATTTTTTACGAGCTTTAGTGATGATTTGTATTTTTTCACTAGCACTAAAAAAATTAATTGGTATTGAAAATTTTTTCACTATCGCTAACTGTGATTGTATGCATAAAATCTGCACTCAATCCAAATTTGTAGTTCGAAATTTGAACTTGCAATTAAAAAGCTGTACGAAAACATAATATCGCTAAAATTTAAATAAATTTTATTTTGTACGTGCATGGTTTTTGATTTTTCCGATGATATGCATAAGCAAAGGAAATTAAACTAAATGAAATTCTGTCAATAACGGAATAATTCTTGGATTTAATCATTAAAACACAAGTTTTGTATTTTAAATTGTGTGCAAAATTTTTAGTCAAATAAGTGAAGACAAAAAACTGCAAATTAACTGATGATTGCTTTTTTTTAAATCAAACTATTTTTTTTAGCGCAAAATGTTTTAACATTACAATCACTAATGTGTAGTAAGATTGCTAATTTTCAATTCATCACTCAAAATCAACAAAATTATTGCAATCTTTTTAAAATAGCGCACTACCCCCATCTATGACAAGAACCATTTGTTTTGATAATTGTCATTAAAAAAATAAAACAATTTTATTTTAATAATTTTCTATATAAAAAACAAAAAAATTTAATTTTATTATTAAATTTTGCACTTTTCTACATTTTTCTTTTTGAAACGCTTGTTATAAACCCCACCTCACAAATACAAAATAAAATATTACAAAAAATTATACGCTGTTGCTTAAAATTTCGTGCGAAATAATATGAGCTGCACTTGTTTCGCACGGAAAATAAAAATGTTGCTAGAAACATTTCGCATGTTTTTTGTAATATAAACAGAGTACAACTCTATCAACATTGTTTCGTTTGTATTTCACAGAAATTTTTTTTATATTGAGCTTGAAAACATTTCGCACGAAATACTGAACAGAGTACCAGGCTTTACTCAAGGAGCCAGAATATATATGTATACTTTATGTGGTCTTAGATGTATTATAAAAAAGTTTCACACGGAATGACAAACTTTGTATACATACCCTCATTCACCACTATCTTTTTCATAAAATAGCGATTGATTTTTTTTTATGAGGCACTTATAAATAATATTTTGTATTAAAAATAAACATTGTTGACCAAAAATCGAATGCTGTTACCCACAATATGCACTTAAGCAAAATGCACGTACAAGTTTTTTTTCTAACAAAATTTAGCCATCATGCACAGTGCTTTGTATTTTGTGCAGATAGGCAAAAAATGCAGTTAAGTGAAATGCAGTCAAACGAAATATTCTGTATTTCATATAAGTGAAACGTGAATTGAGGTGAATTTGCTTCTACACTGAAAGAAAAATGCTTCAAATATTTAATGAATCATTTTCATTAAAAAAATATTTTCATTGGTTAAATGGAAATTTTTATTATCTAAATTTTATAGTTATAATGAAGTATTTTTGTTAAAATCGCTTCATTGGATTTCGTAATTGCGTTAAAAATTTTCATTGAATATATGAAAACTTAAGTTTGTCCAAGCAAAACAAAAAAATTTTGATTGAACATAACTATATTCATAAATTAATACAGGGTAGGAAAAAATTCGACTCGCGGGCACAATTCGAGTCAAATTTTTTTCGACTCGTAAGATTTTTGTGCTCGACTCGTAAGCATAAAACGACTCGTTTTAAAATTTGTGCTTACGAGTTGAAAAATAAAACTCGTTAGCACAAATTTTATTCGAGCAGAAAACGAGCACAAACGAATTGAAATCGAGCAACTCGTATAAAAAAATTATTGTTTGCTTGTGCGAAGTAAAAATATACATACGTATGTATTTGTTAAGAAGAGAAGGGAAGGCAAGACGTGTGGGAAAAGGTTGTTAAAGTAAATATAAATAAGTATGAATGTATGTTTGAAAATATGTATAGAAGCAAAATGTTTAATGATGTGTAATAAAATGTATGCGTTCTTCAGCGCCTTACATACATAAAAGTGTTTGAGATTGGTAACATATTTCTTTTCATAAAAGTTGCCTTTAAATGTTAATTTTATTCACACCGATTCTCATGTTTTATGGCTGATTTTATTCGTAATATACCTGGCTTTCTCATTTACCATAAAAAAATCGTTATGATTTTTTAGATTTAAAAAAAAAGTGTTATTTACTTACTTTGCATGAAAAAAGCTTGTCGCCGCTAATTTCTAAATAACTCCGAAACAGTGAAAAACATAAAAAATGTTATTCGTATAACTTAAAGGAAACACTATTCGTAATCATTTGTAGGTGTTTTGATAAAAATCGGAGAAATATTTCTCATGTTGTGATGAAATGTATTAGCATAAGCGCCTTATTTCTACTTCATGATTAATTATGCTTGTCACAACATTATTTTTGTTGTATCAATAAAAACATTTTCCTTCTTTTTTTATCCATTTGCCATTGTTGTTGTGTGTCTTCGATGATATATTCAGGGGTGTCACTATGGGCTCCCCGACTAGTTTTTGAGGCAAAAAGTCCTTTTTTGTACATAACAATTTAAAAAAAGTAACGATGGGATTTTATAGCTAATACATTGGGAAACTTAATTGCAAAAAATTTGAACCATGTGGCAACCCTTCATTTAACGGGAATCTGCCAAAGTCAGATTTTTTTTTGTTTAGCTTGTTTTCATATATTTTTCACTTAAGAAGTAAACAAAGAAACGTAATAATAAGCAATATTTATCAAACTTGATAAACTATCATAAAATGGCAAATATTAGTAAAGGTATGAGAATTTAGATTTAAAAAAAATTTGTACACAAATATTGTTGTGTTACTTAATTTGTGCTGTTAATTTGTGACGTATTTTTGTAAAATTTTGGTAAAAGTTTTTACGTTTTTTGAAGTAGAAGTTTGTTTATTGGAACGTATTGTGAAAACCATTGTTTTCGAAAGAAAGGTATTCATGTCTAGTTTATGTGTTTAAAAAATTGACTGCGGCTGTCTGCAACCTTCTAAGATATTAATATTTTAAGATTGCCTAAAAATAAAAAATGCTTATGTATATTCACCCTTATCGTGGTTGGCGTATTTAAAATACGCCTACGACTGTTTGGTAATAGATTAAAGAAAATAAGTTCACCTTCTCTTTAATCTATTACGAAACAGTCGCATTTTAAATACGCCAACCACGATAAGGGTGATTGTTAAATTTTGGATAGAAAATAATCGAAGTGTGACCGCTGTTGTCAACTGTACGATGGAGCGGGGAGGTTTCCCCACAGTGACAGGTATCGCGACCAGGTTAGGTCTATTGTACCCACTCCCCTTAGTTGGCCAAAAGACCCTCTGCTTCCCATAGGAACCCAACCAGGGCCTTTGCCGGTATATCACCGATTTGGGACGCACACATTGTACCATGCCCCAAGTGCCTCCTCCTGGCCCATGCCAGCGCCGGGCAGTCACACAGTTCATGCTCAGTCGTCTCGTCCCCGTCTAGATATAGTCTGCATTCCTGATCCTCAGCCAGGCCCATCCGATAAAGGTGGTATTTGACCGTGTGGTGACCAGTCAAGTAGGCCACCAGCAGTCGCAGATCCCGTCTGCCGAGACCATTCGTCCTCATTACTTTTCCGGGAGAGATAAATCTCCTTGCCTGACGCATTCCCGGTAGCGATACCCAGTATCCTCTATGTTCGCCCAGAGCCCAGTCCTCCATGACGGACTGAACCCCTGCCCAACTTAGTCCACAGAAGGGCTCGGGACCCACCATCTGCGCGCTTAAACCAGCCCTGGCCAGTTCATCAGCCATTTTATTACCCGGGATCCATGAGTGCCCCGGCACCCAGCAGAGCGTCAATCTGCTCCTTGTCCCCAGCTCCTGTAGCTTTCCACGGCACTCCGCCACCAGCTTCGAGGACATTCTCCAAGAAGAGATTGCTTTGATGGCCGCTTGGCTATCCCCTATCAAGAATGTTGCTGCAACACACATCAATGGCGAAAATCTCGGCCTGAAAAACACTCGGTGATTCGCCCATTGCCATCGAGAGTCGTGTATTAGGTCCAAAGACCCCTGCACCCACTCCGTGCTTCGATTTTGACCCGTCAGTATACCAGTGCAATTCATGGTTTCCCCGACATGGATTCCCAACACTCCAGGACCTTTCGTCCGGAAAGATTGCCCTGATCCTTCTGTTGAAGACCAGTTCCGTGGTCATTATGTCTGCCCTTGTACAGACAGATAGACCCGGAGCCATGTCCATCAAGCAAGCATGCCCCTGGACCTCAGCAAGTCCCGATGTTAGCTTGATCCTAAGGAGACCGGACATAGCAGTCCTCCTTATATGGATGTGTAGAGCAAAATACGCCCACTATAGCCTCAAGTGCTGCCGTGGGACATGTGCGCATTACCCCCGTTAGGGCCAGACACACCATCCGCTGCAGCCTGTTGCACTACCTCACCGTAGTCTCCTGTAGAATCTTAGGCCACCATACCAATGATCCGTAAGTGATTATCGGTCTGACCATCATAAAGTATAGCCATTTTACCATACCTGGACTAAGACCCCAAGTTCTACAAAAGAAGCTCTTGCATGCCCAGAAGGCCCTAACTGCCTTCCCGAGGGTTTGATCCAAGTGCGAGTTCCAATTGAGCCGTCTGTCCAGAACAATTCCCAGATATTTGACCTCATTGGAATACTCAACCTCAATTCCGTCCACTACTAGCTTCTCAAGCCTGTAGTTGTACCTCCTCGTGAACGGTATCACGACCGCCTTATTAGGGTTGATGCTCAATCCCCTTTCATGGCACCATCCAAGAACCCTATTGAGAGCACCCTGCATCACCTCCGTGATGGTGCTCTCGAATTTTCCAGTCACCACTATTGCCAGGTCGTCTGCATAGCCAATGGCCCGAAGGCCATATCCCTCGAGCTTGACCAGCAGATCATCAATCACCACGCACCATAATAAAGGTGACAGCACCCCCCCTGTGGACAACCCTTAACAGCACTGATGCTGACACTAGTGTCATTCCAGGAGGCAGTAATTTTCCTTCCCCTCAACATAGCCCCGATCCAGTTGACCGTGAGCTCGCCTATCCGCTTCCGCGCCAGAGCATCCGTGATAGAACCGTAGCTCGTGTTGTCAATGGCACCCTCCACGTCAAGAAATGCACACAATGCGATCTCCCCATTACGTTGTGCCTCTTCTATCTGCGCAACCAAATGGTGCAATGCGACCTCAGTCGACTTACCCTTTTGGTAAGCAAACTGCCTTCGGTGCAGTGGTGTGGAAGCCTGCAGTTTTTCCCTAATGTGCAGGTCCAGTAGCCGCTCAACAGTCTTGAGCAGAAATGAAGTTAGGCTGATAGGTCTATAGGATTTCGGCTTCTCCAGCGGCCTGTTGCCAGCTTTGGGAATAAATACAACCCAACGCCAAGTGGTTGGAATGTATCCCCAGGTGAAGCTTGCCCTAAAAAGTCCAATCAAAGGCCCTACTATCATATCAAGACTCTCCTGTAACAATACAGGGAAGATTCCGTCACCTCCTGGTGACTTGAATGGGCCATTTGCCCGGCGAGTCCCCGGGATCGCCGCCTCGACGTTTGTGTGCCCAGTATCATCCACAACAGTCGAGCCCGGAAAGTGTACCATCAGCAAGGTTTCCAAAGTTTCCCTGCGGTTTGTCGTGAAGGAACCATCTGTCCCCTCCACCAGACCCACTCCATTTGAGTGTCCCTTGGTCATTACCTTGTGAAGTCTTGCCGCGCTAGGGAGGCCCGCGACAGTACTGCAAAAGTTCCTCCATGAATCC
Source organism: Pollenia labialis (assembly GCA_949318255.1). NCBI lineage: Eukaryota > Metazoa > Arthropoda > Insecta > Diptera > Polleniidae > Pollenia > Pollenia labialis. The sequence continues at coordinate 25,802,289 of OX439142.1, read as the reverse complement.
CGTTTGGATTTACGTAAGGATTTGTTATATTCCGTTAGGGCACCTCTGTACTCCTGCCAGTTTTTGGTCCGTTTTGCCTTCTTGAATAACCTCCTGACATGCCTCCGCTTCTGCTCGAGCGTCTCATTCCACCATGGAGTCCTGCGGCTGGAGCTTAAGGGTCGCAATGTCGTGCTTCCTCGAAAGGAGGAGAGCAATGTTTCTTCAACAAGGTTGGCTGCTAGCTCAATCTCATCAACAGACCCGATATCTGTCATTAGGAGCTCAGCCTTCCGGTTCACAAGGGACCTGAACTCATTCCAGTCCGTTCGTCTGGGATTGTAAGCGCCTCTACGCAAATCCTCCCCCCCCGGTATGTCAAACCTAATATGTTGATGGTCCGACAGCGAGGCCTCATCCGTAACCCTCCAGTTACGAATTAAATCGCGCAAAGCGCCGCTAACCAGTGTAACGTCTAATACCTCCTCCCTGATCGCATTAATAAAGGTCGGCTTACAGCCGACATTGGCTATGACCGATCATAAATCAGCTTACTTGATTGGGATTGTAGTCCCTGGATCTGGCCACTATTGATCCATGGCTCCTGCAAAAGCGCAAGACCGATGTTTTCTTCGGCAAAGATCCTGCACAGTGTGGCCGACGCCCCTTTGGCGTGATGCAGGTTTGCCTGTAGCACCCTAATGGTGCCCATCGCCATCCCTAATGGACCGCTGCACTAGCTCCCCCAACCGATTACGTCGGGGTCCCTTCCCTCGCGACCCTTTGGTCGGTTTGTCTGATCCTACCCCAGGTAGGGTTGCCATACGTACTGTTTTTAACAATACATGTACTGATTTTTTGCAATTGTACTGTTTTATGCATTATGTCCAAAACAGTACGCAAATGTACTATTTTTTACACTTTGTACTGTTTTTTGTACTGTTTTTTTTTTGTTCAGTCTACAAAAAAACCAAGATATTAAGAAAAACCCTGTTAAAGTCATACTTTGAAAATATCCTAATATTTAACAGTACATAGCTTAAAAAAAATGTTGTGTTCCAAACAAAAAAGCTCTAAAATAATAAGACTTTTTACGCTGTGGTCATTGTTTTCTCATAAATACGCAGTAGAAATCTTAATTATAATGGGTGACTCGCAGCAGTTGCATATTCTCATGTTATTATTTTAAAGACATTGATTTTATGGCTACCTCTTCCAATAGTATTTTCCTTTAAACACCTGAGAAAGACAAAAACAAAATCGGAATTTTGTGAAAAATATTATATTTTTTAAATACTAAATAAATACTTACTCCAACGCAATTATCTTTAATCCCTAGAATTTTTTTTTCATATTTGGGCAAGTTCTGGAAATTGAAATCACGTGAAATTGAAAACGTACAAATTTAAAAAATTCTCCAGGCTCAAAATTTTAAAAAATACCTAATTCTTTTCAGGACCATTTTTCTCTACTTTTGAAATAAAGAAAAGCTACGTTAATTTTTACAAAAATTTTATTGAAAATCTTCAGCGTATAAATTTTATTTATTTTTTTTTTTACTATTTTAACATTTTCAGATTTTGTTAAAAAAAAATACACCAAACTATATGTTTTTTGCATTTTATAGATTATAGCTGAACTTGGTAAAATTTGCCGTAAATAATTTAAAAATTGTTTGAAATTGGAAAATTAACTTAGGACACATACATTTTCTCAAATTCTATATGATTTGTGAAACTATGTGTGTGGTGAAAATTGCTTTAAATACCAATATGTTTAAAGAAAGTCCTACTTACACAATCAACGAGTAAATTGTTTTAAGCTAAGTTAGGCTTTTCTCCTTTCTTATATGGCTTACAGGAATGTTATCAAATTAAAAAAAAAAAATTTATGCCAAATGCTTCGTTTTAGTGTTTTTTTTAAATCATTTCTTTGACGTTGCACATTTTAAGTGTTTTTCGTTATATAATTGTTGCATATTCAATCAAAAGTTTTAAATATATAATCATTTTAATAAATTGTTGTTTTCGTAAAAAAATGTACTGTTTTTTTTTATTGTACTGTTTTTTTGCAGATTCTCTCCCTTTGATTGGTGACGATTTGCCAGCTTTTTTTCCGCATTCTCCGCCGGCTTCTCGTCTTTTTTCTTGCCACCATCCTTTGAACCATTGTTCTTGAGGTGCAGTCTCACCTGCCCAAAGCAGTAACTGACCTTTCCTCCCATCTTCACAAGCTTCTATTAGGAGCAAGTATCCACTGCCAGACGAAGATGGAGAAATTCGCCATGTATTTGCCTTTGAGCCACTGCCCAATGCGTTGCAGCCAAGTCATTCTGAGCCGCTATGAAGGCCAGGACCCTCTCATTTGACAGCTCAAGACTATGTGGGAAGTATCCTCTCACAAAGTGCGCGCGGGGGAATTCTTCCTCAAGGACGATCCTACATTCTTCCCCTGATTTCTCCTTGATGTAATCAAGGTTGGACTTAGTCCATTCCGCCGTCAACTGTGGTTTGAAAGTTCCTGCTTTCTCAATAACCGCCTGAAGAATCGTATTTTTGATCCTTTCGATCTGGTCGGCGGTTAGAGACGGAGCTTCAAGTGCTGAGACAAAACCCAGTCTAACGCCCTTTGGCGTCTGGACCTTTTGGGCATATGTTTGTCTCGCACATGCACGCTTTGCCGGAGCTCCAGTAGAGGGAGAATTTTCCGATCGTTCCCTGGACTGACAGTCCTTTTTTTAAAGCCGCCGCTCCCTAGAGTTGAGCTTAACGAATCTCATTCCGGATTCCAGGCTCAACGCCTGTAAATTTACGCCTCGCACTGTGCTGCCAGACTTCACCGAGTTCAAGCTTTAAGCATCATCCTGCTCAGCGACTTCGGTGTCAGAGCCAGAGGACATTATCTCCTCTTGCGGTATTCTAGGCACTTCGGTCGCGGCACAAGTTGCCGCCTCCGTGGACCTTTTGTCCTCCGCCTTCAGGTTGGTACCTCCAACTGCTTGCCCAGTGGCGCTGCCATTGTTGTTGGTTGCCAGGTTTTTTGTTGGGTTCTCCGTGCTAGAAGACAGTACCCCTTGCTGCGGATTTCCAACTGCTGAGGTCGTTTCCTCACCTGCTTCATTCACGAACCACCTGTCCGCTTCCAGAAGCTTGGTACCAGCGTTAACGTGCCCAATGGCTCCGCTAATGTTGGTGGTTGATGGTTTTAGAGTCTCATCCAACTCATTTTTTTCATTAAATTCTTTATCCATTAATATTTTCATAATGTAGGGATGGGTATGGTCACCCATGGCAGAGCCCGTGTACCATGAGAAGTCTAAATTAAAACTGGAGGTCGACCTGTATCCAGAGTCCGCTTACTAACGACCAAACTCCCCTCTGGCCATGCATCCATCGGCGTAAGCTGTTCCACCTTGGATTGGGGTAATTTTTTGTAGAGTTGTCTTCTCTCCGCCCGACTACCATTAGCCAGCATCCAGAGCAGAGACATGACCATGCTGAGGATCTGTTACCAGCCGTCCCCACGTGGAGGGTATAGTCGCACTTCTAGAAGTGAGACACAGTTACGGCACGATCACAAAGATGCGTGTTAGTCCCCCTGTGTCTCCATCTGGCTGACGGCTATTTCAGAGAGATGCTAATGGGAACTCTATGATATCAATTAAGAAGAAAATTAATAATTTATGTGCATATGTCAACCAGAAATGGGCCGCAAACTTCAGAAACTGGTCTAAATTGGAAAAAAAGAAAGCCAATGGTTATCAGTGAAACTGAGCTTAAATTAATAAATAATAATGTCCTAACTACAAAATGACGTCCTAATGTTGGTTACAATGAAGGAAGTGAGCGTCAAAAACGAAAACTTGCATCCGTTGTTTCGGCGGAACAGGGAAATGACACCAAGTTGTTGCTTCATGCTGCTTCAATTCTTATCTAGTGTCTATTTGAAGAACCGTTGCTCATCAAAAAAAAAGTTTCCTTTTCCAAGAGAAGTTATTTCTCTTTTAAAGGTCCCAGAGACTCCTGAATGTGTGTTTCCATCTACATCAAATGCCATCGAAAATGATCATGATTCTGAAGAAGAGGAAATCTCATTTGAAATTAATTTGGAATTAGAAATAGGGCTCAGCTAATGATTTTTAAAAATATGTGGCATAGTTTTAATAAATGGATTCAAAATATCACAAATTAATTTTTTTACTTGATGTACAAATTATTTTAAAAATTCATCATACTTTTACAGCTCTGGTCGCAAGCATTATATTGAAATGTTATATATTCATAGAAACAGCACTAACTATTATTTTTTACAAAATTTAACACAATTTTTAGATGATTTCGAAGATATTCAGAGCGAAATGGAAGCAGCTAATAACCATAGTCATTCCACAACATCTGATGGAAGAGCTAAATCTATTTTAAAAGCCTTTATCCAAAATAATTTTAATAGAAAAACTAAATTAAAAAATGCCATTACTTTATGTTTCGTCTATGTTATTAATTCAATATTTTTTTATTATTTAATTTATAAATGAACGAAAACAACATTTAAAAAACAATTTTAACATTTAATATAATAATTAAAATTAAAAAACATTAACAAAAATAAAAAACAGAAAAAATAATAAGGAAAACAATAAAAATTAAAAATAATTTTAACATTTGAATAGAAATAAACAATTAACAACAAACTGAAAAAATTACATATAAAAGTAAAGAAAAAGAATTCAATATAAAAAGCGTATAAAAAGGTTAAAAAGATAAACAAATATTTTTAAGCTGTAATATTATCTGCAAAAAAGAATTTTAATGTTAAATACAAATAAATATAATAGAATAAATTTGTTTTTATTTTTTGTAAAGGGTGTCAAAAACTCTGCATTGTTACATCTCTGAAGTCCTTTACTAGGAATAAAAATAAATTTAAAATTTAATCACGATTTCAGTAGGTAATTATGTATGTAAATACATACCAGGGCCCTATTCCACAAAACAACTTATCAATTTTCACTTTGCACTTATCAAATTTCATTTTTTGGCAAAGTGATAAGTGTTTCTGTTCCACAACATTCTTTGCAAATCTCACTTTGTACTTAGCTAAAACTTTGCTCTCTTTGCACACTTTGCAAATACTTTGCTCTCCTTGCAAAGTTTTAGCATTCTCTTGCAAAGTGAGTCTGCAAAGTGTTCCACAAAGGATTTAATCGTCTTTGCAATTCTGTCATCACTTTTCACTTTGCATTGCTAAATATAATGTGTTAAAATGAGCCGCAAAGTAAATATGGGAAAAAAACTTGCAGTATTAAATGTTATTAAAGAAAAAAAGATATTTTATTTGCTAGTTTTATGCATAATAAAGTAAGTATTTTTTCTAAAATTGTTGTTAATATTTAACCCTTTCCCTGTCATATGTGATGCACAGCAAGTTGCTTTCATACGCTTGTGCATCACATGTGATTCACAAATGGTATTATTTTTAAGGGGTTTTACTTTAATGGACGTGAGAGAAATAATGGCGCGTATTCAGAAATCATAACTTAAGTCGCAACTAATAAAACAGAAACTAAAAAATAGTTCATAGATAGTTATAGGTCTTATTCATAATTCATAACTAGCTTGGCAACAGCTTTCAGCTGATTGAAGAAATGCAACCATGCATATTGGCAGGTAGTGAAAACAAAATGTCGATAATATTTTGAACGATAAATACTGTAGTTTATTTAAAAGCTTATAAAGCTATTAAAAAACAATTATTGTTCTTGAAAAATGCATACAAATTCTGAAAAAGTAATTTTTTGGTTATAGTTTTGATATAAATCAATTAAATATATAATTTTTCAATAAAATTTGGTGACTAAAAATACATCTCTAGTTTAGTTTATTTTTTTATGGATGTTTTTGGACGAAATATAAATGGATGCAAGTGGCAAATGTAATAAAGCAAGTTTATTATTTACAAAATTGTAAGAGTATTTAGAGTTTTCTATATTTTAGAGTGACAAAAATTGGCGGCCAAAATTGTTTTGCTATCCAATTAAATTATAAGATAATATCAATCAGCTGTTCTTTGTGTGTATTAGTTAACATTTAGTTACAGCTCTACCCATAATTAAGTGTAAACTTTTTCTGCTGAAAGTAACCAACTGTGAATAACTTAAATAGGTACTTAAAATAATTAACACTTACTGATAATTTATGAATATGAGCCAATGAATTTAAGGAACTAAACGTTTGAAGATGGCATTATTTTATATTGTGTCAAGTCCCCACATGCCTGACTTTTCTTCTTTAGAAGTTATATGGAAATAAAGAGGACGCTTTTTAATAACAAAAAAAATATTAAATTCACTTTTATTTATTAAAAACTACCAAAAAAATTAACAAAAATCCGATTCTTTAATTCTTACATATATAAATATAAATGTTATCACCAAAAATGTTATTTCAACCTTTATGATTATCATTAAAATCATGTCTTTTTAATTTTGTGAATCATATGTGATGCACAGACCGTCTGGTTAAAAACTATGATAAAAAAATGTCTGTGCATCACATACGATTCACACTTTTTTTTAAAGAAAAACGGTTTCTACATTACTTTAATTACATATTATAATAAAAGTAGCAACAAGCAGTGCTTAAAAACCGTTTTAAACGAAATTAAAATTTTGGACGTACGGCACAAATTTTTTTTTTGTATGGGGACAGGGAAAGGGTTAAAACATATTTAAGTTAACTTGGATTTGATTTAATCGAAAGCACTCTTTAAAATTAAAGTTTTGTAGTCCCGAAAAATTAATTCGGTCTCTATAATTTCTTGATATAGCAACCTCTTCACTATCGTCGAACAAAAACTCACGTCTTAACATTTTGAAAGCTTCACTAGTTTTAATAATATAAATTTGCAAAGAGATCGTTTACCTTACAAATTTTTGGCAAACTTATCAAAATTTGCTTTGCAAAAATAGAATTTACAGTTTTTGTGAAACGCAACAGCATAATTATTTGCAAAGTCTTTGCAAATTAAACTTTGCAATAATAACTTTGCACTTTGCATAAGAGAACGTACGTGGAACAGAAATTAAAAAGAGAATAAAAAAATTGCAAAGAATTTGCAAATTTCACTTATCAATGTGGAACATAAAGTTTTGCAAATTGACGAAAAATTTGATAAGTGCAAAGTGAAAAGTTGATAAGTTGTTTTGTGGAATAGGGCCCAGATCACTTTTTTTGTAGAAATCTAATTTGGCTTGAAGAACGTCAAATTTCAAATCATAATTTCTTATTCTTTTTTTCTCTGCTTCACCCTGGAGAAAGTGAAGTTCATTACGACATTCCACATCCGCTTGTGCCATTTTTAAAATGCTTTCATCAGCAACATTTATTGAGGAAAGATCTTCACATTTAAATAAAAAAGTGAGATATTATTACTGCCTATTTCACTGGATTTCCCAAGCAGCTCACTACTTCCGGTCCTTTGGCCAAGTATTCCCTGGTAATGACGTTCAGTAGAGTTGTGTCGTTCATGAACGAACTCGTTCAATTGAACGGATCAGTCAGATGAACGATGAACGGCCGTTCAGTTTCATCGGTCAATTTCGTTCAATGGTTCACTTGGGTCTTTTTAGTCAGTCGGTCACTTGTTTACCGAACAACTGGTTGAAAAGAAACAACAATACTATTGTGGTATATTTGTGATGTCAGTAAAATATACTTATTTCATTTACTCATTGCTTTACACATTTTCATAATAAGGTCAGGGTTGTCAAGTTTCTTTGCGACCTAATATTCAATTTGGCGACATGGCGATTTTTTGGCGGCTTATAAAATAAATATCGATTTTGTTGGTTATTTGATAATGCTATGTTCACACTTGGTTTTTTAGACGCGTTTAAGAAAAATGTTATTACATATGAGATGAATAAGATAACAGTTGATTAGGAAAAAACCCAACAAACAAATTTATATTTCCTTAAAGTATTAAAAATGGATAAAAATACTTTTATAAAGTTATCTGAAGATTGTTTTAAACATATTAATAATGAAATTGTGAAAATTTATGAATTATTTAAGGAAAAACATTAAGCTGAAATCGTGGTCGGTTATACACGTTCATGTTGGCTGATTCTACATTGTACTCAGTTTGAAGTGATTAACAAATCACAAATGTTGTTAAAAATAAGAATACCAAACAAGTATTAAAATAGCCGCGTTTAGCGAGAAATCACTACATATGGCAGCCCAGATTATACTATAAAAATTTTAAAACAATGTGGCAAATTGCCACTGGTAATGTGTTAAAAGAAACAAGTATAGTATATTCGTATAACATAAACACTATAATAGTTTTGTTTCTTTTCAACCAGTTGTTTGGTAAACGAAAAACACAACTGCGAACTTGGGTACACTCAAAAAGTTTTACAGTAACTGAGTGTAATTTACTAAAATTATTTTCTGTAAAGTTCAAAATTAATGAAAATTTTGTTATTTTATAATTAAACAAATTCTTCAACTGTTTCAACATGTTGTTCCAGAAACAAATATGTTCAGTTATTTTTTATGCATAAAATAAAACTGAAATACTTAACTGCAAAGTTATCTTAAATTATTTTATTATATACATACCTGCATGCATGTGCACATAAATAAAAAACAAAAATATTTCGCTGATTTGGTGCACTCACAATATTGTGTAAGTAAAATTAACTGAAATGATTATAAAAAATAAATAAAAATTCAGTTAAAAATCGTCTTCATTTTTTTCAATTATTTTTAGCAAAAAGTTTATTTAATTTTTACTTTCAAAAATTCAACCCCATGTTCCGTAAAAACAAATGAATTTTCAGTTATTTTATATAAATTAACTATCAAAAAATTAACTACATATTCCGTAAAAAACAAAGGAATATTCAATTATTTTATATAAATTACCATAACAAATTAACTATACATTCCGTAAAAACATTTTATATTTTATATAATTTAGGTGTAGGTAATAATGACAGCAAAAATACTGTTTTAGCTGGCTTAGTATGTAATTTAAATTGAGTTAAAATTAACTAAAAAGCCCTTTGAATGGATTTTTTGTAGTTTGTATATTTAAAATTAAAAATAACAGACAAATTAAGTCATTTTTATAGAATGTCTTCGTTTTAAATTAACATTAAAAAATAGCCGTACAATTCCTTTGTTTTAAATAAAATTATCCGTTTCATAATTAAATTTCCAGTTATTCACACGTAGTATTCTTTTGAATTTATCTACATAATATTTTGAGTGTAACATCACAAAAGTATGCTATACTTGTTTCTTTAAACACATTGCCGTATTCAATCAATTGTGAATGAATGAACGAAACCCACAAAAGACCGACTGACACAAAAGATCAAGTGACCTGAAATGAACGATTGAACGAAATGAACCAACTCGTTCATTGTTTTGAATTGAACGATAATGACGGGTCACCTAAATGAACGATTAAGCCCAAGACTAACGTTCAGACACCCGTCTGATGTCAGCTAGAGTGAGAAGGCGTACAGCTATGAGTAACCTGAATGGCATGCTAACACCGGTGCGTCTCAGGTAATTATGTGGGAATCCGGACTACATTTTACCTCTGAAACTCAGCTGTATTTTTTTTTTTGCCTGCCTAGAGGAAGTTGGCAGCCCCAAAACCAGGATCGGAGTGCAGTGGTCCAATCAGCCCTCACTCTTAAACTACTACGATCACACTGAACTTTATTTAAGTATTTATGGTGTTCAGAAATGTAATTCTATTTATATTTAGATAAATAAAGGACATATGTATATATATATGTATTTCTCTAAATGCAAAAGAACTTTTTCTTTTGCACAACAACATGTTCAACCAAAACAAATTCTCCAAAAATTCAAATGGATTTGTGCGAAAGCAAATGTTCTTTAAACATCGTAAAATTGGCAGTTCATAATTTAAAATACTTTTTTTTCGACGTTGCAAAGCTTTATTTTTTATTTTAGTACTTGGCTCTGATTCCTTTTGTGTTGATTTGCTAAAATTATGGAGCTCACCTTCCGACATATCCTTGTCAATCAAAATACAATTTGCGAAACTTTCGTCTTATATTATTTAATAAACAAATGTTCAAAATTCAATATTTTGATACACGTAGACAATTTACATACTTACTTTTTTTTATTTGATTTGTATTTGTGTCAGTGTTTTTATTTTCAATTTGTTTCACCCTTTTTTTTAATTAATTCTTTTAACAATTCCTACAAAAAAAGTAAATTAAACAGACATTTATTATAGTTATATTTACTTATATAAAACTCTTTATACCTTATCCACATCATTCCAATTTTCCGATCGCTGTCTCTTAGCTGCAATTTGATTTGCTTTTGTATCCTGCAATAAAGTAGATATGTATGTATAAGTATAACAATTTACATTTCTTATCCTGTTACGAACTTATATGCAGTGCTGTACAAATTTGGAATTATTCACACATGCTAGTCTTTTTTCGAAAACTTATAAAAATCTTCGGCTTGACAAATAAGTGACAAGAATTTAAAATGCCGCCTAACAATATCTTTTTTCACAACTTTGTTCTGAACTTAAAAGGCACCAGTATTTTACATATCTTAAATACATATATACCTTATCTTCAGACATGCTTTCTTCTTCAAAATGTTTTTCAATTTCCAAGGAGGAATTTTGTTTTTAAGTTAAAATTATGTACTTTGCACAAAAACACTTACAAATATATTACTTAACATACGAAACATAATAGAGATGTTAATAAAATGCAAACAAACTTTTTATTCGAATACTTTCTTTAAGTTAATTTAAAATAAAGGTTTAAATAAACAGTTTTATAATAATTTATTGGGAAAAAGCTTGGAGACACTAAAATAATACTTAATTTTATTTGTTGAACATAATTTTTTTATTAAATATTCAGCACAATTATGAATAAAAATTCCCATTTATACAATTGAATTAACATAGGAAAAGGGGAGAAAACTCCCAGGGAATTTTTTTCATAATTGGGCTGATTATAAATAATTTCTGTTTAATAGACTATCGAGTTAATCGTAAAGTGGGTTTTTGCTTCACTAGCAACAGAATGACAACTAAATAAAAGGAGAGTTGCCATACATTAATGTAAAATCGCTAAAAACATTTGATAGTTATAAAACTGTTATTTTTTGTTTATGAATACAATACTTAAAAGCGGTGTATAAGACAAGAAGTCTTTGATAACTTATTTGTATTATAAGCTTGAAATAAGAATGTTTTATGAATATGGCTGTTATAATTTAATTAACCAAGTTGATATTTGAACTTAATTTATAAGCAAAAAAAAAATTAAATTTAGGTTGGTTTTCTTTTACTGCTTTTGGCTTTTGGAGCATTACCAAGGCGTTGTTTGAAGAGATTATGCCCTTTTCAAATTGTTCCAACGACTTTCTGTTTGGAGCGATTGTAGACGACATTAGCTGGTTAATTTTTTTTAAAGTTACTTGTTTTTCCAAAGCAATGCCAAATGGTACCAAAGTAGAAACTTTATTAATATATTATGTATATAAGAAAAATAAATTTGAGTTTACCTTTCCAGGATAATTAAACGTTTTTAAAGCTGAGTTCTGAACATCGAACCAATCGATGACCAATTTTACAAAATTTGCGGTGTCAACAGAATTGTACATTTCCTAACCTAGAGCAAGGCATCTTCTGATGGCGTTCGCTGTTGTATTTGAAAACAATTGAGCAGCTGTTTTCACGTTTTGGTTACCTACGAATTATGAAGCTTTTTAGTACGTCTACTTTTTATGAAAGAGTGTATACTTAGCTTGTCATTCCGTGTGAATTTCCAAATTTTTTATGGCGCTTTCAGAAAACAAAAATGTTTAAATTCCTTCAATATTTTGCAGGAATATTTTGTATGCACTATCAGAATTTTTGTTTTGTATATTTCTGTTACGAGGCTTACTTAAGCTATCTTTTGGCTAGCACTATCCAGTTATAAGATGCAAAGAATGCTGACAAAGGCCGTAGCGGGCCAGAAAATGCATTATATTCTGCTGGTATCTAAGAGTTTTATACATATTCTTTGCAATTTACTTCACTGCTAGCCCAAGGATAGCTTAAGTAAGCCTCGTAACAGAAATATACAAAAACAAAATTCTGATAGTGCACAGAAAATATTTCTGGAAAATATTGAAGGAATAAGACTATTAAAGCATAAAAGCTTTTGAGGATTGTAAAAATTGGAAAAAGTCTTTAATAAAAGTTTAAAGGCCATAAATATTAATGAAGAGTGGAACGCCGTTTCCGAAGAGTTGAATTGTCTTGGTCCCCCATCCCGTTCCGGAGATGGTTGGATGAAGGTGTGGGCCGATTTTTAATTTAAATTAAAAAAAAACCAAAAAAAAAGCTACAGGTGGCGGACCATTCAAAAAGTTTGATTTTTCTACTTTTGAAGAAGCAGCAATTAGTTTGTTAGACATGCGTATTGTTGTCCAACATAAAGATGCATTTGGATTTAAAAGACCACAAAATCTTTCTCTAGAGCCCGAGCAAACCTCAGCGGCAATACCAATAGTACTATTGATGAAATTGAAGAAACATGTATTCCAACTCCGCAAAAAAAATTAAGAAAACCAATAAGCAAGGAAAAGCAACGCTATTAGAAGAACCGGCAAAACTGCAGAGAGAACTATGCTTAGAGCTAAGAAATAAACTGTCCGGAATAGAACGATACGCCAGAGTATCTTGTAAAGCTAAAGAAGAGAAATTAACATGATTCTTTTTGGTAAAAACAAGCATTTAAAATTATGAGTAATATAAATAACATCAAAATTGTGGAGTTGGGAAATATCCTAAATCATTATGTGAAGGCGTCTGAAATGATCTTTAAGATCACAAACAGGGATTTGTATACTCATCAAAAAGCTGATAAGATAATTGAACAAATCTACGACAGAGTCAGGATATGCGCCACTGTTTTTGATCCAAATGATGCAAAGGTTAAATCCTTTGGAGTAGCATGTGGTGATTATGTATATTTTTTAAATTCAAGTACTTTTATTAAAAAAGAAACATTTATTCTTCGTACTTAGTACTTATTTTAAATTTTAAGAATTTTGAAATACCTTGTCATTGTTTCAGGCTGTTATGTATAATTTTTTTTTACATGAAGTTCGAGTCGTATGTATAATTTGCAATTTCTTTTAGCATAAATAAATTTTAAGGGCCGATGTTGAATGTGAACCAGACCTAAACGTCAAGTTTTTTTCTGCATTTCATTCGACATTTCTCAATTTCAGACTAACTCATTTTGAACCATGGAAAGATACACAATCGAGCAAAGCGTTAAAGTTATTCCGGCTTATTATGATCGTGATTCAATGATGAGGCACACTCTCACCTCAGTGGATTCGCCAATTAGCAGAATTGCCGCATTTGGGCGAATGATAATTCAAGAGTGATTGTCGAAAAACCAATGCACCCACAAAGAGTGACTATTTGGTGCGGTTAATGGGCTGGCGGCATCATCGGGCCGTATTTTTTTCCAAAATGAGGCCGGTCAGGCAGTTACTGTGAATGGTGTTCGCTGTCGTGAGATGATAACGACCTTTTTATGGCCCGAATTTGAAGATATAGATGTGAACGATATGTGGTTTCAACACGACGGTGGCACTTGTCACACAGCACATTAACGGCATCATCGACATTTTGGACTATCGGATCTATGTGCGCCGCCGAGGTCGCGGTGGCCATTTGGCGGATATTTTGTTCCATACATAATTGAACCATACCAATATCATAACCAAAAGAAATGACACTAATTTCCTAAATAATTTGTGTGTTATTCAAAATCAACATAGGCCCTTAAAATGTAACCACCCTTTATATGTATATAAAAGGTCTACCGCATAATTTAGCACTTTGAAACCATAACACACAGCAAGACTAAAAAAGTTTTACTTGTAAGAGTTCGTTACAAAACGGTTGGAAGCTCTAGCTCAAAAATCTTTTTAAATTTACGAAAATAAGTGTTCACTTTGTATAGGAGGTGCTACTTCCATTAACAATTTCTAAAAAGTATAAAGCCTATTCTTTCCAAACCAAAACTGTCAAAACTTTAAAAAAAAATTCTTCACATCACCTACTAACTTTCCTATATTCTATACTCTATCTACCTCATACTTCTTTTCTTAACCTTTCTCTTTTTCTATCTTCTTTATCTATTCTTCATCATGTTGAAGGGATTCACAATGGACCGTACTGGTCTCCGAGTGGAAGTGTGCCCTTGGGCACATAACCCTTCTGAACCTAACCTAACCTAACCTAACCTTAAAAAAAATTGGTCCAGCGGTTTATGAGCCTACAAGATACAAAAAAAAAATTTCTTCTTTAGACACACAATTTTGATACAAACTAATTTTTTTTTCTTTTCATCGCTTTTGGTTACTTTATTTTTACATTTTGGTTAAAAATTGTTTTTTGGTCGTGGCAACGCTGGTTGTGAATCGCTAACCTCAAATATTTTGTCTTTATAAAAAATGTAATTTCTATGTTCGGTTATATTTCGGGAATGATCGTACACACATTTTAAAATAATTGCAATACAACCTGCTTCCATGTAAAGGAAAAACAGAAGCATTGATTTTTTTTTAAATAAATTTACTTAAATTCAAAATTCACTTCAATGGTATTCGCTTTTCTGCTGCTTCTTGGTAGAATGTAATAGCCAGCGCATACATCAGCGCTCATATAGTTTTCTTGCTTCCCGAAACCTTAACATTTTTTAACTGGGTACCCTCTCAATGATTAAGTGCGATGTGGAAATCGTTCGGCAAAAAAAGTTAACTCGATTAAGGTTACTTTAAAATAAAGATTTACTATACATATCGGTTTTCCTTGTTCTTAAAACATACTCTATCCGGCCATGGTATTATAAGCAATCATTTTCGGCACCACATTTTGAATGCTTTAAAGCGGCTCATACACTTGCAATAAAATTGTTCAATTTTACGCATTGTACAATTATATTGCCAATGTGTATGTGATATTCGAGGGTGGCGCAATATATTGGCAACAATCAAAAGACTTTTGATTTTTATTACACAAAGAAAATAAAGTGAAATGTGTTGGCAACATTGCACAATGCTGCTAATGTTATTCCTATAGGTTATGTTCACCTTTTTATTGAATGGAAGTTGAGCAATATTTATATTGAAAATATTGTGCAACTTCTTGCATAATATAGGAAAAAATTGAAATAATATGGCGAATATCATATACAATATTATTGCAAGTGTATGGGCCGCTTAAGTCTATTCATTGTGGTAACTTTAAGCAAAGAGTAGCATTGTATTTGAAGGACTGATTATAATAAATTTAGTTTCAGGTTAACGAGTATTTTCACAAACATTTTCTGAATATTTTTATTGCTTTTTTATTATTATCTTTAGTATCAATTTTTATATTTTGTTTTAAATTAATAAAAAACTACGTATTATATTTTTAAACTGCACAAAGTTTTTCATTTTATTTTTTAATTTAATATAAACCACAAGGTACGTATGTATTAATATGTAATATTAAATTATTTGATATTTTTAGCACTTTTACTAATAAATAAACACTTAAATAGCTTTTGATTTTCGTATTTAGCTTTGTGAATGCGGAACAACGATGAGATATTTTTTATTTTCGATTAAGTGATATCAGATGCACACTTTCGTAAATTAACAAGCAAATTTTAATAGTGCACAAAGACAGACTATTTTTAAAACAATGAAACATTTCTTTTTCTTCTTCTATCATTAGGGTTGGCCGAAGGACAAGACTGTTATAATCAAATTTTAAATGGCATTAATAATGTGATCCGGACGCATATTAACGAAATACATTCAAAGTTTGAAGCAAAATTTTCCAGCATGACAGTGGAGGTTGAAAAAAGAGATGCTCTTATAGCTCATTTGCAAACGAAACTAAAAACATTGGAACTAAATGCATCTTTTTCTAGCAGAAGAAAAATAAATCGTGAAAAAATTTCTGGCCAGTGTTTCGAAGGTGCTGCTGCTGAGAATCCAAATATTGAGGATAACAGCAGTTCAGGTTCATCTGCAGAATTACTTTTTATGGTAAAGATCTTTTTTTTTCAAATATTTTCCAGTTACTTACTAATTTAATTTTAAATTTTAGCGTGGGGGGGACTCACTTGATACAGTGTTTTCATCTTCGCCGCCAACACAAGCAAGAGAATATCCTACATGCTCGCCGAAAGCAAGTAAAGATGATTTCGCAGCATCGAGCTATAGCCATTATTGCAAGACTGGAAATGGAACAAAAAGTAAAAACGGTAGCAACTGGTCTATAAATCAACCAGTCGTTTTGGCAGATATCCAAGGAAACCTGTCTCGTATTGGCGATAGCGTTATCTTAGATATCGGCGAAAGCACGAGTTCAAGTTCCTCCTCCGAGAAACTTAATGTCGTAAACATCATAGATGATGAAGATGTGGGCAATGAGGGCTCAGAAAATCACGTTCATCACAACGACTGGGAGGTTAGAATGCTGGCGGCCGAAATGGAGAAACAAGAGCGAAAGCGTGGCCTTTCACTATCCGATAACTTGCAGTTTGGTAATGCAAAGTTATGTGGGAGCTTTCTAAGGAGACGCCGGAAATTCAGTGACACGGAAACGGATTGCAGTGAAACTGATGCCGATCAGGCTTCACCAACAGCACGCCCGAGGGCATCTAGTCTCGATCAATTCAATTTACGTTACGGCATTGGCAGGGGTGGAATATTCAAAGCAATGAGTATCGATCGTGATAAAGATAAACTTTGAAAGCTAGTCATACACACACAAAACCGGTCTTATGTTAATAGTATTTTAGAAAGTAAATTAAAGCAATTTTACAGTATTGAAAGGTACAATTATATTATAGTATAATTTATTTTAAGATAAAAAAATACCAACATTGTAAAGCAAAAACAAACACAATGATCGCAGAAATGCGTTAGATTTTTTATAAGATATAGAACAGAGCACTACCGCTAAAAAGAAGATTTGAATGCACAAAATGTTTTTATTGCATTTCAAAGTTTAGTAGTTTAAACTGAAAGAACCAATTCTTTTATTATTGAAAGATGTAGAATGTTTACAAAATATTTGTAATGCTCTTTTTATTCTGCCTTATATAAATCTAAACTTAAGATTATGATTATAACTGCAAGAATCGATTTCTTATGCCGGCCATACACTACACAAATTTAGTGCTTGAGTCTGGCACTGTGTAAACGAAACAGGCACTATGCAACATTTTAATTGAAACCGAAGAAGACAACATGTACATACAAGTAAAATTAAAAAGAGCAAACAGTTTTACATTTTTTATTAGTTTTTCGTAGGATACTGTCCACAGTATTTTTTACATGCTAATTTTTTGCTGTTAACTTTAAAAAAACGGCAACAAAACTGTATATTTTTAAGTGCTGGTTTACACTCTGCAAGTTTTAGCCGTCAGGTCTTCATTTTTACGAAATAGAGGAAAAGAAATGGCATTCTCTTTTCCCATCTCTCAAAGCACAAGCCTTGAAGGCTAAAACATGAAGAGTGTGAACAAATATCAACATCGTTTTGATCTTTACGCCTTCGTTTACCTAAATTCAAAGTTAAATCGGATGCAGAGTGTTCTATATCGAAATAAGGGTCTATAAAGTGTTTGTATATTGTAAATACCTCTTCAAAATAAGATAAAAAGCCTATATTTTTAAGATAAAACTACTTTAGTATAATGAAATCTGAAAGCTTTAATAACTTATATAGATTTATTAAATCTGTACATAAGTATATGTATGTAAAATATATATTTACGATCGTTTTATTATCTTCTTATGTAGACTATAAATGCGTTTAACAGTGGCCGGCCACCTCTCATATACCCTAAGGCCCATTTTAGATTTTAAACCTTTGATTCGCTACGACCCTTAAAGTCCCTTTAAAATTCTTAAAACCAAAACGTATTTTGTGACAGGGCTATAACAAATTGGGCTTAGAACAGCGTCGAATGCATATGCTAAGTGAGTTGGTTAAATAAATTTGTATGCAAGTACACTGAAAGAATTATAGGAAAACTAACATCATTTAAACAAAATGAACACTACTATTTGTATGATCAACTATTGCTTTAAGTTAGTTCTAATATCTGAAAACGATCGGGGCTGACCAAAATCCTATCTGATATTACGAATGTAGTCTTGCCTTGTTGTGATAATCCGATTACTGGTCTTCTATGAAATACATGCGTGTTGGCATATTTAAAATCATACAGTTTCTAGTCAGCACGAACATCAGAAACCTGTTGAAGTTTTTACAGAAGATCAAGTAAAATCTACAGAAAGTAAAAAAATTAAACAGTTTTCAATCAGTATTAGACCTCTGTTTAAATTTCCACAGAAGATCAAATATATTTTTGGTCATTTGTACAAGTGAATAAAACAATTCGGTATGAACAGCTGTTTTCGAATAAAATTCTCTTTCGAGGATAGCGATGCGCTTGGTTTATTGCTTTCTTAACAAAAAAAGGTTAGGCAACATGTGCTCAAGACCCTTTTAGACAAAAATACTGAGTACTGCGACAAATAAAAAGCTTAAATAAACTCAAAATGCACAATAGTGTGAAAACAATTTGTAATGAAATGTCTAAAACTATGTAAAGAATATTGACATTCGTATTGTTTTCACAATTTCTTGAAGTTTTCTAAACAATCATCCTTAACGTGGTTGGTGAATTTAAAATACGCCTGCGACTGTTTCGTAATGAATTAAAGAGAACGTGAACTTACTTCCGTTAATCTGTTACCAAACAGTCGCAGACATCTTTTAAATTCGGCAACCACGATTATAGCCCTTTTACGCTGATCAACATCTAACATCTACCATCAATTTGCGAAGATGTTAACATCTGACCAAGAGAAATACAAAGGGCTAATAGGCTTTTTACACTTGCTCACATCTTACATCTTATCGCAAGGATGATAACATCGTCCCATACGAATTGCACAGGGCTAAAAATTAACATATTTCTTCATCATTATTCCATTCTACAACTTTTGATTACTTTAGTGTCATCACTGGAAAAGTGGCAATAAGTTCTATTAATATTGTGGCATCACTGACAAAAAATGTTTGTTTTGAAAGCAGGGTTACCATTCTTGCAATGTTTTTTTGTTAAGTATTTTTTATATTTTTTAACAAATTGAACTTTTTTTTAACTTTTGGCACTTTTGTAGAAAAAAACATTTTTTTCAAACATTTTTGTTTGATGGTAGATGTTAGATGATGATAAGTGCAAAAATTCTATAAGGGTGAATAAGATTCTTCATGTTATTAGAGTTGTATGTTTTTAAAGCACAATAAACTTTTAAGCCTTTTAATAAACAACAAATATTTTTTGTAAAAACTAATTAAATAATACATATGGACATACAGATAAGGCCAACAGCACTAGAAACAAATTCTTTAGCAGACGCTAAATGTAATAGAACAAAATTTCTAATTGTTTTTATGCTAATCAAACCATAATCATTGGATTGGTGTAAGTCTGGGATCACACTTTAAAAGTTTTCTTTCAGAAAGTCTAGAGTTTATGGGTGAGAGAGGAGAGAAAAAAGAATATTCTCTTCCCCTCTCACCAATAAACTCAGACTTTCTGAAAGAAAATTTTCATAATGTGAACCCAGACTAAGCAAAAATTTCAATATTTGTAGAATAGTGTGAAAGAGGCTTATGGGGCTAAATATGTATGGTTTCTTTAAATTTATTTTCACCAAACATATAAGTTCAATTGGTTTCTGTAATCAAGTCGTAATCAGATACAGTGTTGCCTATAAGTTTTGTATTCGTCTTTTTCTTCAATTCGTAAAAAACATGACGATAAGTGGCTTCGAAAATTACAGAACTGTTGCCCACTATGTTTGCCCATTTTTTGCTTATTTTAAAGCTGGGTTTAAGAGGAATATTTTACCTTAAATCGAACAAGCTTCAAAATTATTTTATAACTTACATGTAAATTAGGTGGAATTAAAAAAATTTTGTTTTGTCTTTTGGAGTGCTATTATTTCAAAAGTTTCTAGCAGGTATAAAGTGTCGCTCACAGACTTTCAGTTTTACGAAGTAAACAATTATTCACATGTAATTTGTATGGAAAAAATTAAAATCGTTGAGCGTTGCGTAGCATCAATATATGGACCTTATCTTGTGAGAGATCTTTTGGGGAGCCCAAATTTATAACCTTTAATGTCAATTTCTTAATATTTGTTCTTAATTTTATTTTTGGTTTTAAGAATCTTAAAGAGACAAAAACAAAAAATAAAAACTATAAGTTTTTGTAATCCTTTTTAAATATAAAGTTCTTGTTATTATTTGTTGTTAAGAAATTCTTCAAAAATCTTGTTAAAAACTTAAAAAATAGAAATAGAAAACAAATACCTATACATAGTATATCTCGAAAAATCCGTTCATAAAAAGAAAATCAATATATTTTATTAGATTTACAAATATACATTTAATTTTTGTTTTTTATTTAAATAACATCAGGGACCACAAAATATTTATTAACATTTATATAAAACCCCAGATTTTTTTTTTAAATTTTTTTACTTAAGGAATTAGAAAATAGCTCGTTCATACATACGTAAACTTTTAAATTCACATCAGCTTATAGATGTTTACATTGACCGCGAGCCTAGTACAAATGAAGAGAAAGTAGGAAGTAAAATATCTAGAAAATAAAAAAGCACAGATACATTATTACACTATTGTATTGTACTACAGTGATGCAAAATATGTCACAATTGGGCCATTTGTAGCACTTTTGAATGTTTGCCGGCCCTGTGGTACTTTCTTATCTATTTTGGCCCTTTCCGGTCAAAATCAAACTAACTAATATAAGCCAGCCGTTCAGTTAATTTGTCAATGTTATTTTTTTACATTGTTTTGTTTTTTAATGAGAAGTAATAAAATGAAACAAAAATACTTTTAAACAATGCATTTTTTTTTTGTTTTTAGCGGTGACCATATTTTTTAGCAAAAATACAGAACAGCGTTTAAATATTTGTTTAAAAAAAAACACAAAAAGTGGCCTAGCAGTAAAAACCACACGTTAAAAATGTCTGTGCAATTCACAAGTTCGCATTATCGTCGTTAGTATAATTATCCAATGTTGTATGTAATGTAATGTTGTTGGTAATTTTTTTGCAATAGTGTGGTTTAATTAAGCGATTTATTTTTATATGTTTTGAAAACAGCGTTTAAAAAACTGCAGTCAAAGTAGTAAGCAGTAAAAAGTTTCTTCCACTTCTTTATTTGGTATTGACCAAAAAAAAACTGTTGCTTTTACTTCTGATTTATTAAATGTAAACTGCAGCTGTCAAACCAACTCAAAAAAAGAAAATTTGTGTACAACTTCGACAGTTTTTGGTTTCGACTGCAGTTTTTTAAACCATGTTTGAAAATGTTGTATTTATATAGGCCTGGAAATGTTCGATTTAATTGGTGACACCACAAATTAAATTCTTCTTCATGATTAATCCATATCCATATGTTTAATTCATTTCAATTTTATTTATTAACTATATGAATTACAATTTCCTGACAATTAATATTTCTTACAATTTAACTTAAGCTTTAACTCCCATACCTGCTTTAATTTCATGGTATCGAACAATGTGAATGGCAAAAATTAAAGAAGAAAAAATAAATAAAAACCGAGAGTGAAGTAAAAATTATTGCATACTAAAATTTATTAATTTCTAGAGATGGGAAACGGGTAAATACGTTATTGGGAAATACCCGGTAAAATGGATAAATTGGGTAAAAATTGGTAAATGCCCAGGTATTTACCTAAAAGATGATTAAACTAATTTGTAGAAAACTTGACGAAAAAATACATTGTGCAGCAAAATGTAGAGCATTTCATAATAAATTCAATAAATAAAAATGCTAATAGAGGAGTTGAAAAATAAAAACTTATGACATTAACTATTATATGGAAATATTTATTTTTGCAAAACTACATTACATCAATCGAAATCACTGTAATCGTCAGTTTCACTTCGAACATAAATTATTTTTAAATTATTATTTAACAATTTTGATACTTGGACAGAATTCAATGAGCTTAAAACATCACTGGACTGAGTCGAAATTTCAAATGAAATAATTGTCAGTTCACCTTGATTCTTTTTACAAATTTCTCGTTTGACCATAACTGGACATTTGACACAATTCATTAAATGTTTTGTCATTTTATTGACATTGCATGTTTATAAGTCGTGTCACAATATCTGCAAAGAATTGTTTTTTTCAAGGCCCATTGAAAAGGTCTGTGCAAGAAGCCCGATGATCATTGTTTATGTTCTTTTTAGTTGTCAAAAGTTGTTTACATGTGCACGTATACGTTTATGGTATGCCACACATACACGTTTTTTCCTTTTGCTTTGTATATGTGGAAGTAAATTTTTGACAATTAAAAAGAATGGTATTTTGTTTTTGTACAAGTAAGCAGACCTGATAGATGGGCCTTGGTTTTTTTATGCTTGTACTTGCTGCAAAATGCTTCCATATTTGTTCATTTCTAGGTCTTCCCATGACTATTTACATACATACATACATACAAAGCTAAAAACGATTTAAGTTCGTTGTTGCATTTCATCAATATTAGCTTCAGTAATAAATATATACATATTTACCTTCTCCACAATGTTAATTCAGTTAAAAACAGTTTTAATTAGATTTAATCCGCTTTTTGATGTTTAGTAATTTCATGTGAAGTTTCAGCTGATTGAAACCCAGAGATTGTCAGGGGCTGTATTTCAAATGCTTTTTTTAAATACCCAAATAAATTCCCAAAAAAGGTATTTACCCCGTATTTACGGGATATTTACCATACATTGGCTAAATACTGGATAGAATCCCATCTCTATTAATTTCCTCGTTTAGTTTCAATTTTAATAATTTTTATTATTTGGTAAAAAGAAATTTGTTGATCTTCTTAAAATAGTTTACTCAAAGGGAATTAAGAACATTTTTGTTACTTAGCAATAAGATAAAGTTACGATATGTACAACAAACTTGTCTGTTTACAATTGCATTAATAAAAATCGTATTTTTTTAAACGATAAGCAATATAACGAGGCTTGTGAATTGGACAATTACTTTTATACTATTAAAATTTATCCATTGTATTTAATTCAATACGATTATTTTAACGACTTTATAACCTTCAAAATATTTTCTGTCGATTTTGAATTTAACTTCAGCCATTTCAAATAAAATTAAATTTTTGTAATAAAATTTTTGACACTTTTGTAGAATAAAAGTGTTTAAAAAAGTTTGTTTTCCCGATATTGTGAAATTTTTGTTTGATAGATGTTTTAAGTAATTATGAAAGCATGTTTCACATTTTAAACGTCTTGCATGCGTTTATTTAATGTTTTGTTTGCCTAGAAATAATGATGCAGTTTTGTGTATTCTAGACACTGCACACAACAAGCAACACAAAACAACTTATGGCATTTTCTTTTCTGAGTAAAATTCTGCATATATTCTGCCTTTTCATTTTTTTTATGTTCTTTTCCAAAAAACATGTGTTATTTTCTGATGATGTTCCTTTTAAAATTAAAAAAATGCTACATGTTCAACACTAATTTTAATTAAAGGGGCATGAGTGCAGCACTAGATCAAGGCGAATTCAGTACAAGGTGGTGGCAAGTTTCGAGCCGTAAACACTAACAATGCAATACAAAAAAATCTCTTGTTTCTGTTGGCTTTGGATTGTTGTAGTTTTGCCACCACCTGTAATTAAATTTACCTTGCGCTAATTGTACTTTATTGCTTAATGCCGAAATTTTCGTTCTTTTTTAAACGTTAAATTTCACTTCTTAAAAATTAGGGGAGAATTTAAAAATGTTGCCAAGTCACATGTAACACTTATGCAACACTTTTTTTGGAAAAGAAAACGCCATTCAAATAAATAAAATTTTATTATGAATGCATATCCAAAACGATTTATGATTTTTACTAAAAAAAATAATTCAAACAGAACAAAGCTCTTAAATGCAGTATTGTTCCGTATAATGCAGAACAGATGGTCGCCGTAACTATGTATATCTTTATTACTGTTGGTATCATTTATCTAAATACAAATCTAATAATCAAGTCTTAAGAAATTGTTGGCCCTATCAAAAGTATTTTGGCCCTTTTGAAAAAAAAAACACAAAATGCATCACTGTTCTACTACATGGTCATTATAACACAAAGTAGTACTAGAAACTTACGCACACCGGCAAATGAAATCGTTACAAAATTAAAAAAAAAACAGAGAAAGTTTATTTGTTCTTTAAAGAAACTCACTTGAAAATGTATATATTTAAGAAAATTATATTATTTTACACCATCCCAACAAACAAGGAGGTGTGTTTTCAAATAAAAAATGATTTGAATTCAAACTTTTCACAAACGTCAAACCTTTGAAAATAATTTAAAAATCATTTACAAATCAAAGCATTCTCAACAAAAAGGGAAAGTTATTTTCATATTGAGAAATGCATTTGCTTTCAACTTATTTTTAAACCTTAAGGGTAATCACGAAGGTCTTTGTGCAAATTTGCATTGCATATTATGATTGATCGTGAGCATAACACTTTTATTTTTCGTGCAAATGTGTTATTTTTCTAAAAATTTATTCTGGCAGCACAAAAACCTTCTGGCAGCACTGTTAAAAATCTGCATTTGTTTACAATTATGCACAAGCATATTAAAATAATTTTTTTCTTTTAAAATTATTTAAATTTAATTCTCTGTTTAAATCCCCAAAAATGTTGAATTTATAAGTTTTTTGAAACAAATATGGCGCTTAATATGTCAAATGTTAGGTGTGTTCCACAAGATTTCGGACAAGTTCGGACTAATGAGAGTAAAATGAAAATTACTCTCTAAATTTGCCGAAACTACCCAAAATTGCTGGAACGCTAAAAACCATTTTTTCACTTCTTTAAATACTTATGCTGCTTACTTTTCAAATTAAGATCTATTTAAGTGATTAAAGACGCTTAAAATTCATAACATTATTAAATCAATACATTTGCATCGTTGTAATTTTTTACATTTTGTTTTTTTATATAAAAGATTAAGGGAATATTTATGCAATAACGTTTTTACCACTTTCATTTTTCACAAAAACCTTACATTTTGCTTTTATATGTTTTTTAATTGAAACTAAACTTTTTCATTTGCTTGTAAAATTCCTCAATTATTTATCAGTTTCATATGTAAGCAAAAACAGCTGATTGTTTTTTCTTGTCCGAATTTACCCAAAGAAAAAGTTCGTGCAAATTTGTACAGGAAATGAAACAAATTGCTCTCTCAATTACTCTCTTTATTGTACACAAATAGTTATGTGGAACGCTTTTGGGTAACTTTGTTTAAGTTCGGACTGTTTCGTTTTGCATGTGGAACAGTGCTGTTATTGGTTACATTTGTTTTCAATTGAGCAAATATGCACTAATAATTTTGCTCTTCGTTTTTGTTTTAGTACAAACAAAGTAAAAAAGGAGCAATTTGCAAATACAGTCGGGCCTCGATTATCATTGATGGTCGGGACCAGAAGCATTACGGATAAACGATTATCACGGTTAATCGAATAACAATTTTGATTATACAGTTTTTTTAATATTTTTATTATTAAACAAGTGAACATTGGTGTACATACATATTTACATACATTAAAAAAAATTAATTCAAGAAGCTTATGTACATTTTTAAATTAAATAGGTACATATGTATACATACATTTAATTTTCTGGTAAAAACATGAGACAAAAAAGACATTAAGCAAAAAAAAAAAAAGAATTTAATTTTTAAAAAAAGTCGTGTGATGTTGTTTGTATAATATTTTTCAATTGCCATCACGGATAATAGAGGTAATCACGGTTAATCGAAGCAAACATTCTGAAAACAATGCAAACAAAAAACAATAGACTGATCTTCGGGCATCACGGTTCATCGGGGTTACCGGATCACGGATAATCGAGGCCCGCCTGTACGTACATTTTGTTGTTGTGTTGTGTAAAAGTGTGTATTTTTGCACGCATTTGCACTACCCATCATGATTTTCCTTATTTTTAGCTCAAATTCTTTTCAAATGTGGATTGTAATGTGTAACATAAATGGATTATGTTTTTTTATTCATTTAAATAAACTATCAGCCCAAGGTACATTAACACAAGGTAGACTCATTTGGGAGTGTAGACATGCTGCTCTATTAAAATAACCGATTTGTCAAAATGTCTTCATATAAACCAAAAACAATTTAACGCACACATGTAAAATTTTTTGATCATTGGGTTTAAACTGGGGTAAACAGCTGACAAACATATGGGCCAACGAGTCTACCTTGTGTAGTTGTACAATGTATCAGCTAAACCAAAGCGAATTAATTCGCATTGAGCTAAACATTCGGCATCATAGCTGCTACTGAAAGTCGAAATAGCGTACTTTCCGTCTTGGAAAGACGACAAACTTGTCACCTTTTTATTTTAAAGATTGTCATGCGTCTGCATAGAACCGCGATCGTACAACTAACTTATAATTTCTTTACTTTCGCGATTTATTTTTATTATCATTCTTTCTATTTGCAATTAACATTTTTCTCACAAATAATTTATATTTTCTCTAAAGGCGAATTCACTTTACTTGATATGTAATTTTTTTTAATTGTAAAACACATTTAACTTTAATCACCAATTTTTAATGTTTCAAATGGATCAAACATTGTATGTCAAATATTTATATTTTAAGCGTTATCGATATGAATTCCAATGGCTAAGCCAAACAATTGAAAATGATTTGAGAGTTGCGCTTGATATTAAATGATAAAGTAATTTAATATCAAAGGTTTGACTTCGTGTTTATTGGGATATATACCTACATATGAATGTGTTAAATTATTTTATAAAAAACAAACAGTAAAAATATTTATGTAAGTATGTACCTAATATGTATAAACGTACGTTGTGTATACATACATACATACATTTTTAAGGCTAGTTAACACTATTATACTTTGTATTAATACATTTAAAAAACTCAAGTAATATGTTAAAGTCTGATAGTGTGAATGCATGTGTGAAGAAAATTAAAAGTATGTTTCAAGGTATATTTACACAAGGTAGACTCATTTGGGAGTGTAGACATGCTGCTCTATAAAAATAACCGAGTGGAACGGAATTGTCAAAATTGTCTTCATATAAATTTAACGCACACATGTACAAATTTTGGCTCATATACACGGAATTTGACATTGGTGTTCCAACTTAGGTAAACAGCTGACAAACATATGGGCCAACGAGTTTACCTTGTGTAAATATACCTTGGTATGTTTAATGAAAAAAGTTTGGCATCCCATACGACTTCATCGTTTTTTGAAAAATTTCTAAATAATATTACTTTTCATTGGATCAGAGTTGCATTATATTTCATGTGTGTGCGATGGTGTGAACTCAAACTGTTATGTTAAATTAGATTTTAAGACAGTTTGTAGCGTAAGACTTGTGAGAAAGTGTTAACTAGCCTTGAGCAATATGTACACAAACATACATGATAAGTGACATGATAAGAATCTCCTTTTTTGTTTATTTACAAATTTACTTATTAAAACATAAAAAATATATAACAAAAGCCATTTTCATTCGATAATTATGTCAATTAATAATGTTATATTTAAGTATTTAGTAGTATACATACAATATGTATGTACTTATGTATGTAACTTTTATGTTATTATATATTTCGTGAAATAATCATAAAATGCTTTTAGTTTTCCCATAATTTTCATTCTTTTTTTTATTTCAAAAAGTCAAAGTTAACACCAGAGAACATAATGAATACAAACACTTTTGCTGGAGTATTCAAACCGGCCCCAAAATTTTACATGAGACACAACAACACCAAATTTTGCGGCAATTTTTTTTTTACTTATTTAACCATTATATGGTTGTCAGTGACAATTATATGGTTAAAATTTTCTTTAAAAATAGGTTTGTTGGAGCTGACCATATTCGTTATACCATAGAAAAGAAAATTCTTGCAAACCCGGCCGAAGGCCGGCTAAAAGTGAAGCTTTAGTAATTCAAGTTAGTGTTCGTTATACCATAAAGGAAAAAATCCTTGGGCATGGCCGGAAGCCCAACCATGTTATCAATCGTACAACTTTTAAAACCAAAACTGTATAATTATTCGGATTTTGAAATCGGGATTTTAAGTTTCGGGCATATGAACCTAACCCAAAATTTTTAATATATTTTTCTTTGTGTTTTTTTATTTTTGTGTTAAATTTCATTATAAATTGTTGGTGATTTTTCAGAATTACCCCAAATTAAGGGTAAAATTTCATATATTTTTTGGGGCCATATTTCGCAGCGCCGTGTATGCAATTCCCAGTGTCACCTAATACCCTTTGTACACTTGCATGCATTTCGGAGGAACGCATGGAAGATGTTGAAAATGTGAAATACGCGTTCACACTTAAACATTTACTATCAATAAAAATGTCACCATTTCTGAAAAAAAAAACTTTTTAAAAAAATGTTTTTTCTACAAAAGTGTTGGCACACATTTTAAGAGATAAAACCAAAATGTATTAAGAGCTCCTTTTTCTTTAATTATATAATAAAATCAAGTAACATAAGACTTGCAAAAAAGGAATACCTTGAGAAATGGTAACGGTGCTTTCAAACCAAATGTTATTTTGTCAGTGATGCCACAATAATAATAGAATTTATTGCCACTTTTCTAGTGATTACACTAAAATAATCGGAAGATGTAAAATGGAATACAATGAAATAGGAACATTTTGTAAAGATGTTGAACAATTTTGATTTTTATCTCTTTGTATTTCTTATGGGAAAATTTCAACATCTTCGCAAATTGATGTTAAATGTTGACAAGAGTGAAAAGGCTATAAAGCTGACGACGATTAGCGATTTTTTTTAGCAGGTCTTTGAAACTTTTTTAAACATACATTTACAACTTGAACAAAGTTAACAACCTCTAGTGTTTTTGTCAGTTTATTTTGCTGTCTTGTGTTGTGATAAATGAATTGTCATAAACGGAATAATCAGGGGTGTGCTGGAAAACGCAAACGCAAAACGTAAGAATTTGGAAGGTGTTTTTAGTAAACTTTAAACCTAATTCTTATAATTTTTTGTTTAAAATCCTTTTTAAGAGGGAAATACATATTTCCTTAATATTTGTCAAAAAATTCTTTTATTACAGAAATCTTATTAAAAATTGACTTTTCAAATTCTTGCTTCTCTGGTATAGACGGACAGTAAAACGGTTTGGAAAAAACATTTACCGACTGCTTGTCAGATTTTGTATTCGTATTCGATCTAATGCTATGTTCCCAGGCGAATTTAATTTATCGTAAATATAACAATAATAATAATCCACATAGAAAAAAACAACAATAAAAATACATGTAAACATAAATACGTAAATTTACAAATAAATAATAATTTATATTTAACACGGGCTTTAAAAAAATTTTTACTGTTGGTTTTTTTGCATCGTCTGTTATTCAACTCAAATTAAAAACTAAATATTGCATACACTCTTCCCCTTGTCAATTAAATGTTTGTAGCTTTGGGAACAGTTCTCCATATCCATTTTAAACATGAATCAAATGAACAAGATTGCGCATTGCGCATTTCCGTTATTTTTGCTTGTGACGCAACAATAGACATTGTGAGTGTGCGTTTGTGTGTGTCTTACATTTTTTACAACAAAATATTTAATCTATGATGACGTAGATGCGCAGTAGAATTTTTTTTGTACGACTGAGTGCGCAATCTTGTTTTTTTGATTCATGAATTTTAAAAATCATTTTTGTCGTTGGTATATTAATGATGTGTAGCATCTCTAGCATGTACAGTCGTTTATAATTTGGTTCGCTCTCTAGCACTCGTACTTTATCAAAATCTGGAAAATGTTTATGCGCAACACAGTGGGTTGTTAATGCTGTTTTTTGAATAAAATTGTTTAAACGAGGTTTTTGATCGGATTTATGTCCTTCAATTCTAGTCTTTAATTTATTTTTAGTGGTTCCAACATACACTTTCTTATTCGTTTCAGTTTTATTACCTCTACAGGGGATCTGGTATACCACATTTTCTTTTTCCATATTTGGAATTTTGTCTTTTGTTTTACTGAAAATTTTCCCAAGATTTTGTTCAGTTTTGTGCGCCATTTTAATGTTTTCTCCATTAAACAATTTAGATTTTTCAAACCTTTCGGACATTTCAGGAATTTATGTTAATGATTTATAAATTTTAGGTGCTCCACTTGATTAAGTTCTCTTTTTCTTGTTCTTGTCTTTAATAAGTTTGTTTGTAAGTTTTTTTTGGAAAATTGTTGTCAGATAGTATGTTTTGGATTTTCTTCTTATTATTTTTGGGAAATTCCACATCACTAAGTTGTAACACCCTTCGTATCATATTGTTGGCAGTATTTATTGTAATTCGCTTTGGATGATTAGAGAAGAAATTAATAATCCTGCCTGACGCTGTTGGTTTTTGATACCAATCTGTTTTTAATATATTACCTTCTCTTGTAATCAAAATGTCCAAATATGGTAACTTTGAATCGCTTTCTATTTCGCTCGTGAATTAAATCCTATTGTTAAAACTATTTAATTTTGTCAACATCTCCTCGATTGCACTTTCCCTTACTATACAAAAAATGTCATCCACATATGTATTTCGACAATATTTTTGGTTTCTGAGATAAGTTTTCAATTACGGAGTCTAAAAGTGTTTCCATTACTATGTCAGCAATTATCGGAGAAACTGGCGATCCCATAGGTAATCCCTTTTTTTGGGTGTATATTTTGTTTTCAAATGAAAAATACCGGTTGACCTTGATGCAAAATTTTATAATTCTGATTTTGATATGTTTGTATATTTTTCAATTTCTTCCCATCTATTCTCAATTATTACTAGCGCTTTGTCCACAGGCACACTCGGAAACAAAGCTACAACATCGAATGAAATCAATCTTTCAAAGTCTTCAACAGTCAGTTCTTTTATCTTATTTTTTGCAGCAAAAGTTGATCGTGAAACTGTAGCTTCAGCTAAAATATATTTTTCATTTTAAGTACATACCTACATAAAAATCTTGATCTTTTCAAATAAGATTGTTCAGTATAATAGGCGGTAAGCCTTTTTTAGAACTTTTAAATAATGGCAAGCCAT
Source organism: Pollenia labialis (assembly GCA_949318255.1). Classification (NCBI taxonomy): domain Eukaryota; kingdom Metazoa; phylum Arthropoda; class Insecta; order Diptera; family Polleniidae; genus Pollenia; species Pollenia labialis. Next base: position 25,771,000 of record OX439142.1, on the reverse strand, counting down.
CAATGCCAATGTCCAAATAAAGTACTTGGTATCCTATAATTTTAGTTTTAATTGTATCTAGATATTTCCTTACACCATCTGGATTTAGGCATCGCAAGATGATGTTATTCTGGCTTTAGTATGTATGTATTTCAGTTCAATTCATTTTTGTTTTTTGCATGTAATTTTTAAGAAAATTATTGTTAAAAAAAATAATCCTTTATCTTAAATAATTTTTTTTTTTATATTGGAGTGTAAAAACATTATTGCATTAATGGAGTCATCATTAAACGCAATCATACACCTTTTTTATGCAATAAGATTTCGTGCTGAGGAGAATACGCGTTCAGTACATGCAGGCGTGGCTAATATTTGGCAACTTAGCTTATAAAGGAGAGGATATTCTGTTTTATGTATGTTCCACAATTGGAAAACGTTAAAATCTGTCGAAAAGTTGGATACATTCAAATTTTCATACTTCGACATTTCATTTTCTATTGGGTAAAAAAAAAATATCGCTTTGCGGCGCTTGAACGTAATCAAAATAAAATTCACCCATTGAGCGTTCTTCAGGAACTTAATTTTGGTTTTCTGATAAAGGTAATTCCTCAAGGTAGGTTGTCATAATCCGTCTACATTCATCTTTTTTTCAGTCTTCTCATCTTCACTAAATTTAAATAACCTATTTGCTGGAGGAAAAAGGAAAACTGCAATTTTGTGATGTATAGTTAAATTTTGCAAAACGATGGAACGTAAATATGAGCTTAATTTTTCTTTTAAAAGTTTAGTTATTTCCAAATCGGAGATATTAGAAATGCATTTTTTTTGTAAATGGTGAACTATCAAATAAACCAGGTGAATAGTTACATAATTTTCATCTTCTTATTTTGTAAATGCTTCCTCAAACGGTTTCTAAAAATTTGATAATTGCTGTAATGTGACTTAAATTGATGTTATGTATTCTATTAAGTTGATTTTGTTCCAGCAATATTTGAATTATGTTAGGCCAATTTGCTTCAACTGAAACAAACAATCTATAGATGGAATTCCACCGAGTGGGTGAATAGCTCTTTAGTGTGGTATTAAGGTTTGAATTAAGGCCCGATACTTTGAAATATTTAACCAATTTAGTATACATTCGGCTTAATTCCGCAACATCAGATATGTCTTGCATTGACTTTTGTACTGTATTATGTAGCAAATGATCAAAACAATATACATGGTTATTTGCCCGAAATCCCGCAACCATATTCGACCCTCGATCGGTAACAATTGTGGCTTTGCTGTCTAAGTTTAGGTCAAATTCTTTTAAAATTGTACAAACTTTTGTTTTGATTATATCGCCTGTAAATTAAAAAGTAGTTATACATATATGTATGTAAGAAGAGTTAAGCGATTTGCTTCCACAAAATTATTAACCAAAAGTCAAAGCCAAACGTCATAAAATCGTCCATGCCTCCCCCAATATATCTTAGGGATCATAACTCAAATGATCTAATAAAGAGTTTAATTTCGTTGATTGGTGAAAATTCTTTTTATGTAGCCGTAATAAAGCGAGGTAGTATTAATGAAACGAAAATTCAAGTAAATCATGAAAATGATTTTCGCAAAATAGTTAACAAATTTGAGGCACTTAAAAAAAGTTTGTATACGTACCCACTCAAGAGCAGTAAAGGTCTCCAGGTGGGAATTGATTCATGCGTAGACCCAAAGGAAATTAAAACATTCTTGGAAGAAAAAGGTTTCAAGATAAAACATGTGGTAAATATCAGAAATAGGGGAAAGAATCCACAACCACTTTTTCGAGTAGAATTAGAGCCCGGCGACATTAAGTTAAAAAAAATGAAACGCATCTCATTTATAGTTTAAAATATATTCTATACAGAAAAATGACAATTGACCTGTTCAGTGCTTAAACTGCCAAGAATTTGGCCATACCAAGGCATTCTGCTATTTACCCTCTGTTTGCGTAGTATGTGGTGCACTACACGGTACAGTTTCTTGCGATAAGTCTAAAACCAACCCCAACGTAAAACAATGAAGCAACTGTGGCGGTAATCACACTGCCAATTATAGAGGATGCCCTGTATATATTATCGTCAAGCAGTCGGTTGGACCGAAAACAAATACCCCTCAAATGCAGGTTGCAAATCAAGTAACTACTAATGACACTCAGGCTCCGCAGCCTAGTAATAACAGAACCTCTTACGCTAACGTCCTTAATCAAACCATGTGCCAATGCAAGGTGCTGATGAATTCTAATTTAAGTCGTCTAGAAAAAACTATGGAAACATTAGTGCAAACAGTAAGTAATTTTACAAGCACAATGGATAATAGTATACAAATTTGTTTTTGGAACGCAAACGGCATCCGCCAACATAAAAATAAATTAGAATACTTTCTTAAAAATAAACAAATTGATGTCATGCTGGTTTCTGAAACTCATTTGACCTCAAAAAATACGTATAAAATTAAGAGCTATATTCTGTATGATACCAAGGACCCTCGAGATAGAGCTTGTGGAGGTTCTGCCATTTTAATAAAATCCAAAGTCAAACACGACCTAATGGGTGATCATCGTGAAGATTATCTTCAAGCAACAAATATTTGCGTTGAAGAATTAAATAGAAACGTAGTAATCTCATCGTTATATTCCCCACCTAGATATTCAATATCAGAAAGCCAATATTGTGAATATTATAAATCACTAGGACCCTGTTTTCTGGCCGCTGGCGATTATAATGCTAAACATACCTTCTGGGGGTCACGACTTATAACACCAAAGGGTCGTGTTTTGTTTAATGCAATCTCTAAAATGGATTTAAATGTGGTGGCGAGCAAACAACCAACATATTGGCCTACTGATCAGCAAAAAATTCCGGATGTTATAGATTTTGGCGTGGTTAAAAACATCCCCACAGAAACTATTCATGTTGAAGCTTCCTTAAAATTATCCTCCGACCACACACCTACAGTTCTTACTATAATGAACCCCAATAGAATTGTATCTCCGACTGGTTATTTTGCGACGTCAGCCACACAAATTAATTGGTTAAAATTTAAAAAATATCTCAGCACCCATTGCACAGAAAATATTCCGCTTAGTTCACCGGAATACGTAGATCGCGCTATTCTTAATTTTGACAGTTTTCTGAAGCTAGCTGTGCAACATTCCAGTATTACCCCAAAAAAACTAAAAATATTAAAATTTATTCCACAGATGTTGTGCGTCTCTTGTCTGAAAAAGAAGAGCTCGAAGAGAATGGCAATTGCACAGATCCCCTCAACTAAAGAGTTTATTAAAAGATTGTACAAAAAGGCTAAGAAAGTTACTACAGACTCAAAAAACAGCTTCTCTGGAAAAGTATCTTGGGGAACATGATGCAACTCCGCAATCAGACTACTCATTATGGCGTGCATCTAAAAATCTAAAAAGGCCAGTCGCCTCTAAGCCACCATTAAGAAACTTGAACGGAAGTTGGGCAAGAAATGATAACGAAAAGGGAAATCTGTTTGTTAATCATTTAAAAAACGTATTTACCCCAAATATATCTCACGATACTGTGGTCGAGTTACCACCTGTTGCTGCTAGAGCAGCTTTTCCCCTAAGATTTGAAATAAGAGACATCGAAAAGGCTGTTTGTGAATTAAACCCCAAAAAAGCCCCTGGTTTTGATAAGATCAGCAACAAAATGCTTTTGGAGCTACCCAGCATAGCAAAGAAAATTATTCTTTATAGTTTTTAATGCTATTTTACGTCTTCAATACTGTCCTCAAAAGTGGAAGGTTTCCTTATTCCCGTAATTTCTGCAAAAAGAAAGCAGGTCGTGTTCGTACCTAACAGTTATCTTTACCTTTGTCAACGTTTATTTGGCCTTCTTATTTTTACCTTCAGTTTTCCTTTAAAATATGACAGCTTTTACACCATAGATTTCTATGCACAGCTAGAAATTACGGGCATTAGTCACCATGATACCTAAACCAGGAAAGGATCACACAAAAGTTGAGTCATATAGGCCTATAAGCTTACTTTCTAATATATCAAAGCTGTTTGAGAGGCTGTAAGTGTCAAAATTAACTCCAATTTTAAGTGAAAATAGATGTATTCCTAACCACCAATTCGGCTTTTGAAGAGAACACAGCACAATTGAACAAACCCATCGTAAAGTAAACGCCATAAGAAAAGCCTTTGAGGAAAGAAAATATTGTTCCGCTCTCTTCATCGATGTTTCTCAAGCTTTTCTAAGCGTGCACAAAAACCGCCATGAAGCAATATAGGCCACTTTTGTGTTATGGTTTACAACTTTGCTGAGTTGAGTTTCACACAACTGAGTTGAGTTGACACAACTGAGTTGAGTTGACACAACTGAGCTGAGTTGAGTTGTGAAAATCGGGCCATATTTCATTTAAATGATATTCAAACAACGTTCGTTTATGGTTCAGTCGCCTAGGGGGTTGAGTTTAGAAACCTGAGTCCTCTGGTTCAAATCTTGGTTTTTCAAAGAGATTTTTTTTTTAATTTTTATGTTCTAAAAACGATTGTAAAAAATATTTACCAGTTTTAGATTTTTAAATTTAATTTATAATGAAGTTTTTATAATTGTGAATATGTATGTATGTATATGTAAAAATTATTTAGTTTTTGTCTAGTTGCTCTGTATTCTGCTCGCACAATGGTGAAGGGTATATAAGATTCGGCACAGCCGAATATAGCACTCTTACTTGTTTATGTTAAGTTTGAAATAGTGTTCGAAAATAAACACTTAATATGGCTCCTTAGTGTTCGGTTCGGTAGATTTGTGGAAAACACAAACGCTAATAGTGTTTGTGTAGAAAATCATTAAAAAAATAAAGTTTCCCTATTTGTCATCTTACGAACACAAAAATAAAACTTTTCTTATCCAACTAAACAAAAATGTAAGAACATTTAATTCCGTTCGATTTTTTTTAACCACAAACTTCATTGTGTTCGCCCTTATTTCTAGTAAAAAAACCAAATATTTTTTATGCAAACAAAATACACATACGAAAAAAAAACACAAAGCTAGAAAAATAATTTTACACAAATAAAATACAGTAGAGTCCCGATAATTCGTAATCGCAAGGGACTGGCCATTTCTTACGAATGAAAGGGGTTTTCGATTTAGCGGGGTTTTGATTTATCTACTAAAACGATAAAAAAAACATAAAAAAACAATTGTTAAAAATAAAATATGTATGTATATAAAAATTATTCATGTAACAAACTGATCTTAAGAAAATAAACACGCAAAAAATAGCGGTGAACAAAAAATCATTCTTTTCATGTTTCTATTGTTTTTATTACGAATTATAAGTGGTAGTTAGCAAACAATTACGATATATTTTTTCAAGGGACCGACAGTTTGTTACGAATTATCGGGAATTATGATTTATGGGGATACAAATTATCGGGATATGCACAATACACACACACAAGCTGTTCGTGCTGCGGTCGTTGCTAAATTTTTTATTTGTTCATTTCTTTATCAATGTAAAAAACAGAAACATTATAGAACATTAAAATATAATGTTTGTCTGCAGTAGCACAACAATTGTTCCGATTTTTTAACGAAGAGCAGAACACTACATATATAATGTTCGGCTTTTCCCATCCATTTTTGCTTTGTTCGAGTTAAATTTTGCTTGAAATATTGTATTAAGCTTTTAGCTTTTTCTTAGAATTTCATATAATTAGTTTATATTTCAAAATAAATAAAACAGTTTAAAATAAATTTATGTGTTGTGATCATATAACACAGTTAAAAACTATTTAGCTATGTTCTGGGAATCGAATTCGAGTGAATTTGAAATCGAACAAATTTTTAAAACAATTCCCATTTAATAGGTTCAACAAATATTTCGTTTTACGTCACACTTTGAATACCACTTAAATTTATCAGAATGACTCTTAAAATCAAGTAAAATTACCGTCATGTCATGTTTAAATAAATTTAACTGAAAATTTCCTTCGATTTAAATTTTACTCGAGTTTGGATTCCAGATAGTTTGTCAGCACAGAATCAATTGGTTTGGCCGATTTTATTTTAAATACATACCAGTGCTGCCAGGAGAATAATAAAAAATTTGACATCTTTCAAAAAAGTTTTTGTTGTTTCACACATTTTTAAGTCTTGAGTTTTTGGAGAGAGAGAGAGGAAAATAAATGGCATTCTCCAAGGCAAATTGACTAGAAGGTGGAGTCAAATCAACATATGGTGTTTTTTACGGTGGTCGACTTGTCAAAGTTTGTATACAATTTAGTTTATTCTGTGAACAAAACTATTTTTCTTACTAGCAATATTTTTGACTACCCGGCCACAGAAGCAGTGTTGTTGTAGGCAGGGTTGTTAGATGTGACGATTTTTCGTCATTTTGACGATTTGTTTGAGAAAATACAGTAAAATGACGATTGACGATTATTTGACAAAAAGTAATAGTGCCATGACGATTTTCTGGCATCAATAAAACACTTACAAGAAATATTTACAATTATATTGGGAACAGTCCAAAACGTAAAAATTTTTCGAGATACAAAAATATTTGGAAATTAAACAAAAAAAATTCATCCCCCATCACAAACCAGGTGGCTTTCATTAGAAGCATTAGCAATTCAAATTCGACAATTATATAAATGCCATCGATACTGCAAAAAATATACAATAGAGCCTTGATTTGCGTCGGTTCTATTTGGTCCGGTTTTTACAAATTGGTTAAATCCGCTTTCGTTTTTATGATTTCGATTTCTACATACGATTGCATATTTCGATGAAGACATAATCACATGTAAAGAATTTTTCTATTGTCGTTTAAAAAGGCGAATTCCCATTTAATTCTGTTAGGTTAGTTATTCTAAGTATAATTGCGTATTAGGAAGTAAGAAGATGTGCATAAAAATGGGTGTAAACTTTTCCAGTATGACCTCCACTCTTTGGCGAAAGGACATTTTTAAAGAATGGGTAAAAACTCCCAAAATACATCGGAAAGACGTATTATTGACGTTAATAATGGTTAGATATACTAGAAGTAGAGTTTTTTTGCCGGCAAAGCGGGTATTTTTTTTAAATTTCCCGGGATCCCGCTCCATATTCATTTATATATTTGATCTCATTTTTTATTTAATTCAGGAGTGAGAAGTGAACATAACGCGATTAATAAATTTTGTCCAGCTAGATTTGCGATCTACCACACTGTGCGCTTGTCAGATTTTGTGTTCGTATTCTCTCTTAACTGCCCGTCTATACCAGAGATAATTATTGCGACATATATAGCAGTAATTGTCAAAATTGTCAAAAAACAATTTATATTGCAATAATTGTTATGCCCGTAATTTCTACAAACAGATATCTAGCTGTGCATAGATATCTATGGTGTAACGAATTTTTGATAATTTTAACATGTTTGTCTTACCTACTGGTTGAACTGTAGTGTATTTTACACCATCGATTTTTGACAGTTAATTAAATATATTAATAAAAATACAAATGTTGCCATATTTTAAAAGAAAACTTAAAGGAAAAAACACGTAGGCAAAATTAACGTTGAAATTACCAAACTATTTTTACCGGATAGGTAAAGATAACTCTTAGGTACGAACACGACCAGATATCTGTTTGTTGAAATAACGGGCATTGGTCCATTTTCGTTGACAATTATTGCTTACAAAAAACGTCAATTTGGTTGTCAGTTGAAAAAAAGAAGCAAAAAAGAAAAAAAATAGAAGCAAATTGTGTGAGAAAGAAATTAAGTTTTTGAAATTGTAGTAAAATAATTAAATAAAAAAATTAAATAAACACTAAAATAAAATTGCAAAAATTATAATTTTTTCCTTATTCGATCTTTATTGTTGAAATTAATATTAATTTGTTTAAGTTCGAGTTCTTTTTTATATAAAAATAATAATTTTACATTAACAAAAATAAAATAATTAATAAAATTAATATTTTTGTATTAAAAATGAGGTCAACTTAAACAAATTAATATAAATTTAAATAATAAAGTCGAATAAGAAAGAATTTATATTAATAATAATAACCGCCATTTTTTACACTGCACCTTCTTTCTTAATTTTTTTCAAACTATGAGTTAACATAAATACGTTTTCCCATGCCTTTAACATAAGCTGAGCAATAAGAAATATTGCTTTGTTATTCTGCCGACGTTATTGCCAACTTGCTGAGATAATTATCTTTAGTGTAGACCTAGGGTAAGCCCCAAATACATTGATCAAAATACTCATAAATCATTGTGGTAGTATTAGTGAAAATGTGAGATTAGAGTTTTTCTTTTCCCGGAATTTTTCATTTCCCGGGAAAGCGGGATTTATTTTTCAATTTCCAGGAATCCCGGGAATTCCCGCTCAATACAAATCGAAGCAAAATATTATTTAATTTTGATATTTTTAGTTAGGCTTGAGTTCATCAAATTTAATTTTCAATTAATTATTTTTTACTGAAGGAAGGAATTTTTACAACATGGAATTTTATTGATAATTTTCTTGGCTGAGCTGGGGCTCGAACCTGGGTTGAATTTACATGTTTCAAGAATCACCACATTCTTTCATCAGAATTCTTTGAGTTCTAACCTCTGCACCACTGCGGTGCCTGCCAGCCAACAGTCAAACATCAATCTTTAACCAGTGATACTGGTGGCTCGAAATTTGATGTAACTATCATTAATAATTCATTCACATGTTGCTTCGAAATTAAAATTAACAGTTCAACTAAAAATTACAATTATTATTTAATTTTATTTTTTTGAACCAATAATATTTGCTGAGATCAATTAAATAAGTTTTTAAATACATTAAACTTTTTTATTTCTGTGGCAAAAAGTGCTTATTCACCTTAAAATCTTCATGTTCAAAAGTACATAATTTGATTAATTTTGTAGGATTTTTAAGGAAGTTATAGCAAAATTACTTTTTGGTTATCTTTTTTCAATGTGCAATAACATTTGAAGTAATAAAAACTTCCGATCTGTGACATAAGGAGTGTTTAGGAATTAAAACATAAAAAACTATAACCGCAGAGAATTGCCTCCTTTAAAGTTTTTTATTCTTCTCAAGGCCAACAGCATTTATATAAAACCAAAAATGTAAAATTTTTCAAACAAATAATTACAAAATATTTCTGGTAAAATAGTCCAGAATAAGCAGAATCGTTTGAAAGCCTATTTCTAATTTTTATCAAGAAGATTTCAATGATTAAACACGTTTCTTTTCTACAGATCTGGGCCATTTAGCAAATTAAATATTCTGTACATTTTAACTCTTCTTCTTTCAAAATTTCAAAGCACAACATTATCAGATATGAATAGATATTTCTTTGGCGTTTGGCAAAAATGTCTTGAGTCAGAAACTGTAGTGTTTCATTATGTTAAATTGAAAAATATTTATTTAGTGTATTTCCTTAAGATTAGAAGCACAACTTATGTACATATCAGCAGTAAAGTTGCCAACATTAAATAAAAAAAAAATCCCGGGAATTCCCGCACAAATTTCTGCGGATTTTTTTCCGGAAAATGGATCGGGATCCCGGGATTTTTGTCCCGGGAAATCCCGTATGAAAAGCACTAGGCTAGATCAAGGCTTCTTTCATTATCAACAGCCCTTTTCCCTGATTTCGAACGCGTCAAAATGCCCAGTTTTTGTTCTAAGCTTTTGTGCTTTTTTGACTCGTTGCTGCAAAATATTTTAATTTAACTTTACTTAAGCAAATGAAATCAGCAGCAAATGCAATCAGCAGACAGCCTTCACATACATATTTGCATTAGACTTCAACGGCAAAGCCTCTTTTTCTGTTTAAGCTTTGTACAAACATTTTTATATTAACGACGCAAATCGAAGCACTAGCGACGCAACTTCGAAGCCATGCAACGCAAAGTTAAACAACAACGACGCAACTTTGAAATCACATAAAGACGCAACTTCGCAAACGACACAAACCGGATTGTTGGTGTAATATCTTTGTATGGAAAGAGTCACGCCCACTAGTACAATACCGCCCATATTTTGTCGGTTATTTTGTTTTTATAACCAATATGATTAAACCTAATAACCAAGATGATTAGCCCTAATTGGGAAACTTTGGCTCTTGGTCTACATAAAAATAAATAAAAAATAACAACAACAATGGATTTTTTTGTCGTGGTCAGGCTGAATTTAACTAGCAAACAATTCCGGACTACATGTGATATAAAAATATAACTACCAAGACCCCAACCTATCTGGGGCCTTCGGAAATCCAATTTCAACGGACAGACGGACATCGTTGAATCAATTTTGCTCCCAATAAGGACCCAGAATATATACACTTTATAGGTCTAAGATCAATTATGTAGAAATTATAAACGGAGTTACAAACTTTCACCTTGGGTGAAGCGTATAATTCAATTTCAAATAAAATAATGTAAATTTTAATTTAAAATAATGTTTCAAATGAAAAAGGTTTTTTTTATACCCTCCACCAAAATTAGTTGTGAAGAAGGTATACTTAGTTTGTCATTCCATGTGAAACTTTTTTATAATTCATCTCAGACCCCATAATGTATATATAATATGGCTCCTTGAGCAATTCTACGTCGATTTAGCTATGTCCGTCTGTTGAAAACACGCTCACTTTCGAAAAACTCAAAAGAAATAAACAAACTTGGTGTCAAATTGCTTGTAGTTATCCTAAGCAGTTTGGGATTGAAATCCAGCAAAATCGGTTCAGTAGGATCCGATCTATGAATCAAAATGTGGAACCACCACCTAAAAAATTAATTATTTTGTTACAAAAACTAACATAAATGGTGGAACAATGCACGGAATGAAATAAGATTTTGCAAAAATTCATTTTATTCGTAAAATTTGGTACAGATCCGTCCATAATTTACCCTAGGCCCCATATAAATCCTACTGCCGGAAAACGGTTTAGTACGCCTAAAACCGCAATTAATAATGCTATCATTACAAAATTTGGCACGTCACAGAATTGACACTGTGCAATTTCGGCAAGATCGGTCTATGATTTACCTCAGGCCCCATATAAACCTTCCTCCCTAAAAACAATTTATCACACCTAAAACCGTAATTAGTACTGCTATCAGAATTAAATTTAATACTTCACAGTTTTATAGGACTAGAAATCACACTAATAAATTTCGTGATGATTGGTCCATAATTAAGTATAGGCGCCATATAAAGCCTACTCTGGTAAATGAATTAAATACGCCTAAAACCTTAGCAGATATATTTATTGTGGTAACATTTCTTCCAACTTAGTTTCATATGACCAGAAAAAATGTCATGCAATTTTGTGATACACGGTCCATAATTTACCTTTGATTCCATATTTAGCAGCCTTCTGAAATTCACTGTAAACGCTAAAACTTATTTCACTGCTGTATTGAAATTTAGGGTTTTTAATCCCAGATACCACTCTGCAGAATTTGCGTTCATAACTTACCATGGCTGCAATATAAATTCCCCTCCTGAAAATCATTTGAGTTCGGCTCAAATTTGATACCCATATTGCTCTATTTAAAACGAAGGGTTGCCACCCCATTGCATTTTTGTCAAAACGCGAACTAGCTCGAATTTTCAAAAAAGCGGAAACACGTATTTAATTAAATCGACTAAAGATTGAAATATGTTAATTTGGCATTTTTATTACAAACAACCCCGAACAAAAAATTCAAAAACCGTTTTTTTTTACAGAAAATCCTTAAAAAAGGACATGGATGATCGTCCTTGGACAAATTGTATATATACAGTGCACTCTGGAAAACGTCAACTAATTAAAACCGCGGGTGTTGACGTTTAACAAATTGTTGACGTTTACGAATGTAAAATTTTTATATAAAAAACATATCGATAATGTGCTTTTAAACGTTTTTATTAATTATAAACTAAATCCAAACATAAACAAATTCAAAAAGGAAATAAAAAAGGCATTCAACCTGACTAAAACCATAGAAGACAACTGGAACTAAAAGAATACATTTTAAATGAGATCATATTTTTAATTTTACATGCACACATATGCATTTAAAAAAAATCTGTTATTTTTTTCTGCTGTTTTTTCTATCCAACACTTGGAAGAGAGCCTTCTCTCTTAAACGTCTTAATACATTTAAGTCATTTTGCTCAACATTCTCGCATTGAGCCCAATCCAAAGCCCTGTTAAATATTTCGACGGCTTCGCTTGGTTTTATTGTCTGCACAAAAAAGCAACTGAACATAAATAAAAAGACAATACAGACATACAGTTGTAATTTTTTTTACTCTACTTACAAGGTGGATCCCCAATTTCTGAATTGATTTCATAAAATAAATGTGTGTGTGTACAAATGTGTGTATTTTAACTGTTGCTAAATTCGAAATTTTATTTTATTCAGAGTTGACGTTTTAGAGCTTTATGGTTGGGTTGACGTTTTAGAGTAGGCAATGTAAAAAAAAATGGGTTGACGTTTTGGGATGTTGACGTAAACGAGTGTTGACGTTTTCCCGAGTGCACTGTAGTTGGACGCGCCTTAAAAAAACATTTCGTATGATACCCAATTTGTATATGTTGGTAAGGAAACAGATTCTCAAATAAACAAAACATGCAAAAATAGACCCTTTTTCAAAATGGTCCAGCTCACGAGAGGTCAAAGCTGGAGCCGAAAAATTTAAAATGGTATCTTAAAAAAGTCCAAGGTTCATTTTTAGGGGGGTACATCGAGCATTTTTTTTGGTGAGTCGCTCTAATGTACGTATATTATTTGTGATTCAATAATAAAACTAGTAAAAAATACTTTTTTGGGTTTAAGTACAATTAGTTCCAAAAAAGTACAATTTTTTACTGAATTTAGTACAATTTCGAAAATGTAATTTATCATCCCTGGTTCCACGTACGACCAATTTCACCAAGTTCAGTTAAAATAACGTTCAGTTATAAGTGGCAAAAACATATTGTTAACTGGAAGTTAAAGTAATATTTAGTTTTAACTGAGCTTGGTGAAATTGGCGGTTATTGAAATTTAATATTCATGTTATTTAATGATTATGACTAAAATATTTAAAAAGAAACCTGAAAAGGAAATTTATAATAACAAAAATAATGAAAAAAAACTAGGAAAAAAGAAACAATAAAAGCATTTTTAAATAAACATACAAACAAACTTATTACAGAATGATTGTAATGAAAAACTAATAAATTATTGAACATAAAAATATATTGTATTTGTGAAACTAGTAGTTGAAGATTTATTAGCAAATATAAATACAAACAAACATATTTTGAGTAACTTTTAAACGTTTTACTTTAAAATAGTGTCCCAAAAGAATAATAATATTAATAAATTAATAAAAAAAAACCACATACACACGCATCATATCAACTTTTACTAACGTTGATGTATGATGCATAAAAAAAGCTCAATTAAAAATAAATAAAATTGATCCAAAAAATTTTGCATTTTCACTACTTCCATGTCTGATATCAGGAGCGGTCCCAGTGAAATGGGAATTTATCACATTTAACCTTTATGTCAACAGCTACATACCTGGGTATGTATATGAAAAAAATTAAAATAAAATAATATTGCATGTTTATTTCAAAGATGTAAGATGTAAAAGCAGAGTACCGAAACGTTCGCTCATTTTTCAGTCATGAGCGAGCGTGAAAAATTTTAAATTGTACTGCTTTTTCTCATTCATGAGGGTGAGGAAAAAAAATATTTTGAATTTCCTCATTCATGAAAAATGAGCAAACAAAAAAATTCATATGTGAATTTGTCAGATATGAAAAATTTAAAAAAATTCACATTCAAATTCCTCATAAAGAAAAAAACGCGATTTGGCCGTCCATTAACAGCGGGAAAATGAAGAAGTAAAGAGGCCTTATAGAATGCCTTATTGGCGATATAAAGTTTTTCAGTCGCATTCCAACTGTATTTCTAATTTACACAGCCTTGGCTTCTTGCATCTACTTTAAAGGCCTTCTAAAAATAATTAAGAATAAAGCTTTATCCCAGTGTAATTGTTGTTGCTAATAATGTGAAGTGAGTAATTTAATAATTAAACTTGCTACAAATTCCAACATAGCTACTAATAAAACGATTTCGACAGGCCTTATCTTAATTTCTAAAATATTTAATAAAAACTATTCTAAAAGAACTTTTAAAATAATGCAGAGTGGAATAAGTCAAAGTTTATTAAAAATACAGTTGTAAACCTTCTTTAAGGCCTGCAAAGTGAAAGCGCTGGCAATTTTTCCCGCTGGGCAACTTAAAAGCATGTGTGTGTGTTTTGTTTTGTAAAATTATTTGTTGGCTGCAGCACCATGGTGAACCAAAATGTATGTGCTGCTTTTTCGCAGGCATAAATTATTGGAAAAAAATTAAAAGAACTGCACATATCGTCATCTTAAATGCAGAATAGCATAACATTTCATAAGTTTACATGCAAAGCAAAAAACTTTGTAAAATGTTAATTATTTGAGATTTAAAATCAATTTTAAATATTTCAGATAAAAAATCCGATAACCCATATATTTTTGAAGAAAAATATCATTTTTATTATTTTTTAAAATGTGTTATTATATATTAATTTGTATTTTTTGGAAACAAAAAGACATATCGTAAAAGAAAGTATATTAGTATTAAGTATATATATAAATATATGATAATCACACGATTAATATGTTGCATCATAAGGATTGCGTTGACATGGTAACATAAGTTTGCTTTTCTGATGCAGCGCAGGCAGTAATGCATTTAACAATGTGGAGAACTTATATTGTTATAGATATTATGACATACCTATTATGTATATTTTTTTTTATTGATTTTAATTACTTATAAGTAGTGGTTTAAACTAAAATATGTACTTCATTAAATTTAGCTATGAATTGATTTTAAAAATACATCTTTTTCATTCTGATCTAAACGTATTTTGATCTCCATGAATTATCTTAATTAATTTTTTTTACAATGAACAAATTTTGCAAATAAATATTTGACTCATATTCATTCATACCTATTTGTCTCCAGTTCACGAATTATTTTAAAATAACTCTGCATCATATACTTTCAAAGCTAATGCAACAAGTTAATTTTAATTAGGTAATTTCTGAAAAATATAAAGAAGAAGGAAAGAGTTGTCCAACTAAGAGTAGTTGTTGATAGCAGCTCCGCTATTAAGTAAACGTAAATATTGGACAAAGTAGTACTTCTCCAAAGAAAGATATTATTAGAATTTAATAAAGCTGAAGAATAAATAATTATAGCTAAACAGTCTATATTCCACTACTTAATAAAAAATTAAAAAATGCGTTTATTCTAAAAATTTATAAAAATTGTCTTTTTTAAGGATATTGATGAAGGGCCACTTGGAAGAATGCAATTCTAACACAAAAACCCCCGAAAATTTTAAATAAACTAATAAAAAATATTTCTTTTGTATTATAAACTTCATATTTTATGGTCCCATACAGATTTATTATAGGGAAGTTCGACTATATTTAAATTTATTAAAAACGAAATACATACATACATATAGGTATAAACTCAAAAATCTAAAGACCTGCAGATGTTGTCATTTATTCTTGGAAATTCTTAGCGTTTGGGAGTGCAATGGGGTAGGCTAAAAAATTTCAAAATTCTTCTTTTAATTTTACAGCACTTTTTTATTTTTTCTTATGCTATACTGAAAATTAATATTATTAATTATTATTTGATCACAAATTTCACTAACACCGTAGTAACAGTTATAAAACAGATCACCCAATTTTGATGTTGTAAAAAAAATGTGTTAGGTATAAAAAGAATTAAAAACTCTGCAAATTTTTTTCTTGAGTGTGATTATACATTATTGCATTCTTCCAAGTGGCCCTTCATCAATATCCTTAAAAAAGACAATTTTTATAAATTTTTAGAATAAACGCATTTTTAATTTTTTATTAAGTAGTGGAATATAGACTGTTTAGCTATAATTGTTTATTCTTCAGCTTTATTAAATTCTAATAATATCTTTCTTTGGAGAAGTACTACTTTGTCCAATATTTACGTTTACTTAATAGCGGAGCTGCTATCAACAACTACTCTTAGTTGGACAACTCTTTCCTTCTTCTTTATATTTTTCAGAAATTACCTAATTAAAATTAACTTGTTGCATTAGCTTTGAAAGTATATGATGCAGAGTTATTTTAAAATAATTCGTGAACTGGAGACAAATAGGTATGAATGAATATGAGTCAAATATTTATTTGCAAAATTTGTTCATTGTAAAAAAAATTAATTAAGATAATTCATGGAGATCAAAATACGTTTAGATCAGAATGAAAAAGATGTATTTTTAAAATCAATTCATAGCTAAATTTAATGAAGTACATATTTTAGTTTAAACCACTACTTATAAGTAATTAAAATCAATAAAAAAAATTATAAATAATAGGTATGTCATAATATCTATAACAATATAAGTTCTCCACATTGTTAAATGCATTACTGCCTGCGCTGCATCAGAAAAGCAAACTTATTTTACCAAGTCAACGCAATCCTTATAATGTTACATATTAATCGTGTGATTATCACATATTTATATATATACATATATATATATATATATATATTCTATTTTTCCGGTAATTAAACACAAATATTAATAATTTAATATATTATATGTTTGTTTCACTTAATACTAATATACTTTCTTTTACGATATGTGTTTTTGTTTCTAAAAAATACAAATTAATATATAATAACACATTTTAAAAAATAATAAAAATGATATTTTTCTTCAAAAATATATGGGTTATCGGATTTTGTATCTGAAATATTTAAAATTGATTTTAAATCTCAAATAATTAACATTTTACAAAGTTTTTTGCTTTGCATGTAAACTTATGAAATGTTATGTTATTCTGCATTTAAGATGACGATATGTGCAGTTCTTTTAATTTTTTTCCAATAATTTTTTCCTACAAAAAATGCAACAGACACTTTGGCTGGTTGCCTTTGCCAAAAATATTTTCCACAAACAAATACACACACAGGCATTTCGAGCTGTAGTCATGCAAACTGTCGAGCAACAACAACATTACTAGTGAGGATCGTTTTTAAAACTTTTTTTTTCCTCATTTTACATGACTGAAGAAAGGCAAAATTGGATTTTTCCTCAAAAACATGAATGAATTTGCCGAAATATTAACAATTCATTCATGACTGTGAAAAAAGTTACATATTTTACATTTTTCATTTATGTAAAAAATTCAAGAATGGTTGAATATGAGCGATCACATATTACTTTCTCTGAACTCTGTGTAAAAGTTTTACAAGTCTGCTAAAACCCCCGTTATTTTAAGTAATTTTGCATAAAAACAAACCAAAGTAGAAAAAAACACAAAGAAAATATAAATAAATTAATAAGTCAAGTGTTCTTAGAATTTATTGTAGATTACGTTTTTGCTTTACGCCTACTTACAAATAAAATTGACCCACCCTAATGTATATACATAAATATTATTTGTAATTACAATGTCGAAAATTTGTAAAGTTTTGTTGAGACAAATATTTTAATAGTACAATAAATCCGCCTTGAATAGAAATCTAAAATATGTATAACAAAATATTTATTGAAATGAATATACAAATTAATTAACATACATACATATGTATTTTGTATAACAATTATTCATACATATGTAATAAATAATTAAACGTATGTATATAAATTTAGTTTCTATAAACCTTTGAAAATATTATAAGTAAAACTTTATATGAATTTTTACTTTGGTTTTATTAAATTGATTCAGTATTTTCAAAAAAGCATCAACTTCTTGGCGTCTGTATTTTTTTTTTTTTTTTTTTGATGAGAATGAAACTGTCAAACAGAAAATGACATTTTAAGGCGAATATCATGGCGAACATGGTTAGTCAGACATATGTTTAGACAACGATGGCAGCACATGGACGAAACATGAACATGAACAGTCTACACGAGTAGAATTCATGTGCGACATGCTGTTCTTACCAAGTTGATGGATGGTGGAGACGGGTAGTAATTTTCTCCGCGTGATATGTTATTAACAAAGTCTGAACTTAGAATGAAACTATGCCATTCGCCCAGGCGTGTAGATGATACCAGTCACGTCTAGATGGCTCTAGAAAATTTTTATCTATATCGCTAAATTAATTAATTTTTTATGCATCATAAACTAAGGCATACTTTTAGGTGTTACAATAAATGTAACTTAATAACGAACATTCTAGTATTTACAGTGGGGTTGAAGTAACATCTGAACATTGATTTTTACACTAGAACTCTGCACAACTAATACAATAACTATTTAAACTAATAAAATAACTAACAAATACTAAATAACTAATCAATACAAAACAATGTTAGATGCATTTATTTCACGTGGACATTTAAGCAAAAGCAAAAGTGTATGAACTGATTGTTAAAAAAATAAATAAAAATTTAAAATAACACAACCGGTAACAGTTTTTTTTTTATCCATATTTGCTTTCTTTTTTTTAATTAATTTTGAATTCAAAAAATATTTTTAGTAAAATACATGTAGGATTTATTTACATACGCAAAACAATGTCGTATACTTTAGTGGAATAAAAACGTAAAATTGTACAAACTCGCAAGATAGGTAACATTGATACATGTCAAAGTTTTCGTGTGAAATAATCAATGTTGCTCAACATTTTTCACAATTTTAAACAGCCTAGTACGCTTTAATTTAATAATCAGTTCATCCTTATTTGCTTTTGCTTAAAATTCCACGTGAAATAAGTGCAGCTTACATTATTTCGCAGTTGTAAAACAATGTTGCCAGACAAATTTTGGAACTTTTTCACAAAATGAACAGAGTACAACTGTATCAACAATTTTTCATAGCATTATTTCCGCACAAGCCTTTTTCATATGAGTTTTGAAAGCATTTTACTTGAGGGTTACACGATCAAGTTTTGCCTATCAAGTTTTAATACACTCACACTTTTTTACCAATACACTCATACTTATAAAAATTGATACGAACTTGCCTTTAAAATTCTCTTTACAGTGAGTGTTTCAATTTACGTTCAAGAAAACAGCTGATTTCAAGGTAAGTGAGCATAATTTTCGTTTGCCTTTATAATTTGTTTTCTTGATCACTTCTTGAAAGTAAATTGCTAAAAAATTTAATGCAGCCTACGTCACAACTTGAAATTTTTGGAAATTTTGACAAACAGCATATGTAAAAGGCTATCAAGAAAATCTTGATCGTGTGGCTGCACTGTTACGTGAAATGTTGAACAGAGTACCAGGCTATACCGTTTGGCAGCATTTCACGTGAAATGTTGAACAGAGTACCAGGCTTAAGAAAAAATAGTTCTAAAGAAGAAATTTGCATCAATGCTGCAATGCTTGTTTAATTTTGGTAAATAAGAGATTAAGAGAAACTGACAAAAGTTGTTGGAAACTTCACTTATAACAACTTCTTTGTAAACGATTTTTAAGTAAAACTAGCGAACCGTCTGCACACTTCGTAGTGCAAAAAAGAAAATAAGGAATCAATTCGAATTCATTTAAATCAGTGATAAATTGTTTTAATTGTAATGCTCTGTGGTACACAACATTTCTTGTTTTTCCATTTTCGGTGTAAATATACAAAACCGATGGTATGCCAACGCGTGAACAGGCAACATACAACTGTCCATGTGAGAAAACTGGATACTCTAAATTCACTCCACAAATTCCTTATGATTGGCCTTAGGAATGGGCAAAAAATATCGATATATCAAAAAATCGAAATTTAAAAAAAATGCAATCGATATATATCGCCGATATTTTAAATTCCGATATATCGATGTATCGATATTGAAATACGACTATCGAATTCGATATTTTTTAAAGTCAGTCTTCATTAAGAACTCAAAATTTTAGCCGTTTTTCAAACAATATGTTTTTTAAGAATTGAAATCATTGCATGCAGCATATGTTTTTTTTTAAACAAATATGAAGATCTAAAATAATTGGCATTTATAGGAAGCAGTGCCAGATACAAGAAGCAGATGGTCTGGAGTGCACATAAAACAGAGAGTGCTCCCGATGTCCATATCTGATGATTACTTGTTTGACTAAAACCAGTTGGTACTTTTGGGGTGCAATTCAAATTTTAAGGAAAGTTGGTACTTCCATGACTTATTTACTTCCATTTAAATTTTTCGTAATTTATTTTTTTTTCTTATGTTTTTTTTGTATTCTTCCCTTTTGTTATAATTGAATTTTTTGTTTTGATTAAATTTTTTTGTTTTTATTAATTTTTTTAAATAAAATGAAACAATAAAAAGTAACAATGTAATTACATATAATTAATTTGTACAAAGGTATAGCGAATTTTTTAATTTGGTAATAGTTTCAGCAAAATACGTTCGATATATCGATATTTTTGAAATAACAAATATCGATACTCTAAAAAAATATCGATTCGATATATATCGATATATTTTTTCAACTTGCCCATCCCTAATTGGCCTTGCGCCTTATAAATAGTAACCGCAAACGCAAGCCGAAGGAAGCCGAAGTCGTTTGAATTTAAATAGCAGATCAGACGGAATCATTGGGATGCGTGGAATGAATACATGTTCGCCTTTGAATTTTCCAGTTACAATAGTAGCTTCAATTACATAAGCCATCAACCTTTTAATAGCAAGTCTTGTGCCATTACACAAACGTTCCAGATGTTTTTGAAACGTTACATGTGGGAGTTTCATTAACTTGGTAATTCAATGGCAATTCGATGGTTTTCTTCCGCAACCTCGTAACTCAAAAACAACTAATTTTCAGGAGAGACAAAATACTTTTTTTTACCAAAAATTTGAAACTTTTTGCTATATATTCTTTTACAATCCAAGAATTAGGAAAAATTCCGATAAATATTTAAGGTAACAATTATGTTAGAGTTAATTCAGGATAAAATATTATCCCTTTTTTGAGATACGAGTTTTCTGCACTGCAAAATTGCTAGAAAACATGACATACGAGATTGCGTTATTATCAATTAAAGTCACACAAATGATTTTTTTTAAATAATTTTATTCCTAGAATATATTATTAAGTCCATTAATTATTTTTAATTAATTTTTTTAATTATAACAAAATTTTTTTAATTATAACAAAACAAAACTTTTCAAATTTCTTTTGGGAAATAAATTTTAATGATTTTTTTACATCAGTATTACTATTATTATTTTTATTTTTATAAAATATTGGTTGCTTATTTCTCATTCTTGTATTTTAAACTATGATAAAAAGTGTGGTAATCCTTCGGTATTAATGTTTTAAGAGATTGCAAATCGTTATACTTTTGACTAGATAAAGGAATTTCTTCTGAATATAAGTCCTTAATTTCGGAGTCGATAGAATATTTTCTGTTTAAACGTTGAGGAAGAACTAGCCATTCGTTATCGAAAGATAGTTTAAACATTATCGTATCGTTGCAATATTTTAATCCTCTTATTTGTAATACAGTAGGGGATCCAGCTTTATTTCCAGGCCGAATTGATTTAAAAAGTTTCAACTCAGAATAGTTTTTAAAAAATTTATAATCAAGATATTTAACCTTGTATGGGTTTTTTTGTCTCGATTCTTCAATCAATTTAACGAAGTTACAAGGTACGTATAATTCTCGGTTTTTCTTACGCCTTTCGATAACAGAATGAACTGAATCACACTCCATTTGGGTGTGACCTTTAACTAAATATTTTTGATAGAGCGTAACCTTGTTTTTAGCTGCGAATTGAAACAAAGAGTTAGCTATAGTTACATTTCGGTTCTGAGCACTGCAGCCATCACTGTAAAATACAATTGGTGTGGTTAGGTCAACTTCAGTTTCTAAGAAATCAATCAGACAGGATGCAAAAACGTTTCCATCCATTCCGCCTTGACCCTCGTGCCAGACATAGCATACTACATCCCCATTAGCTAAGTTGTATACTGTAAACTGATGACACTTTAATTTTTGCTTAAAATAAAGAGCACTTGCGGGTAAATATGGTATCATCTGCACAGCTTGAACATCTACCGTGAAAGCTTTTATTTCTCCAGCAATAGCCTTTATTTTATCAGTATCTTTTTCGTCTCTAGCACGATTTTTTTCCTTTACATGATTGTTATACTCGTCTGCAGATATATTTTTATTTTTAAATGCGAAACAAACATCACAAAAATCTTTGCGAGGTTGGAAAATTGCTATATTCATATTTTGCATTTTTTTTACAAACAACCCATAACTAGCTCTTTCATTAGCTGTAATTTTACGTTCGTCCATATATTTTAAATAATCACGATAAACATCTTTTGCAGATTTATAAAAGTTATCTATATAAAGTTTTTTAGTGAATTTGCGACAGTAGTGTGACTCTATTTTGGGTAATCTGTTTAAAAAGTCTTCTACATTTGTTTGTTTTACGTTTTTTATTTTTGAGTTTTTTGTATTTTTTGATTGAGTTTTATTAGGTAAACAATTGTCGTTACTTTCTTTAACCCAGTGCAAGACTTGAGATTCACCTAAACCTAAAGTATTTAGGAACATTTTTTTGCATACTAAAAATCGCTTGCAATTAACGATTAGGTAATATTTAAAAGTAAAATTTCGTCGCGATGTAATGCTTTTATCTCTTCGAGGAATAACTTCTTTGCTAATAAGAGAAATCACATAAGACTGTTTTTGGACCCAATTTAAATCATTCCAAAATGAATTAAATATTTTTTTCCTCTCCTTTTCAAGAATTTCATTGCACTTTTTGATTTTACTTGCTGTACATTTTTTTGACGTACATCTTGACTTAATTTTTCGTTCATTTCTCAAAACAAGTGAACAGTTATCTCCTTTTTTTCGACTTAAGCTGTAATAAGACTTGCCTTTTTCACGAGCTTTTTTTATTTGATTACGCTCCCAATCATTACTGTCGTCACAATTCTTACGGCTTCTTTTTATCGACACGATCCCTGAATGTTCATCCAGTGTTGTTTTGAATGAACAGGATGGATTAACAGAATTTGCTTCATTTTCAATTTCATTCAGCACTGAAGAACCTGAAGGTGCAAGAGATGAATCTGATTTATTTAAGTCTTCAAAAAATATTCCCGTAGTTTCATCTAAATGCATTTTTGTAAAAAAACTGGACTCAAATTCTTCTTCTAAGTCATCAACTGGAGTACATTGAAAAGGAATTAAAATACCAGATCTGTCATCAAGTACTATATTTGCTTGGTCATATTTATTGTCGTTCAAATTATTACGATCGATATTTTCAAAATTCATTTTTTATCTTTTATATTGTGTTGTTTTTTACTATAGGCTTTTCTGAAAAATACGTGTAGAAAATTGTAGTGGACATCAGAATTTTAGGTTAGAATTACCACGAGCTACCTACCAAAATACTTTTATTTGTTGAAAATAAAATATAACATCAATTAATGAGTATGAAAAAATAACTGACTGCACAGTCTCTATGTGCAATGAATAAAGCAAGGCGAATTAATTTTACATGAATTCGCCTTGGAATAAAGCAAAAAGCCGTGTTGTAACGTGCAATTTTTTTTGTTATATCAGTGATACAAACGATTTTGGAAATATGCTACTATAAAATCACCAACTTCTGATATCATGAACAAGGGTCCAAGACAGATTTTGAGCAGGCATCACTGTGCGACAAATTTTAATTTAAGATACGAGGTTGTGCATGACATATTTTCAACCGTTGAGATACGAGTTTACATAATGTCGAATAAAAAATAAACCGCCAAACAGTTTTCCTTATTACTTTGTAAAATTGTAAGGCGGTATTTAATGATTACTTTTCCGGTTAAAACAAAAAATCGGAAAAAATCGAGTTACGTGGTTGCGGAAGAAAACCATCGAATTTCAAAGCAGAATGTGCTGTGCGACCACCATCTAACAAAGTCGCTGCAATGCCAATGCAAATTTATTCTGGGAACGTATCGTTGCCAACAACAATGAAATTAAAATCGTTTTTCGAGAACCTTCCGGTGCATCCATGGTGGAATATGGCAACATATACAACATTACAACAAAAATAGAAATTATATCCCAGCTTTACGTCAAAAAATACTTTAAATAAAAATCTAAGCGTGCCGCTGAACGGGGTGAAATAAATAAATTTTTAGCCAATTTTTTATTATTTATTTTAATTTAAAATTATCAAGAACTTTAATAAAATACAATAATCACAGCAAAAAAACGTGGACTTTTTGTAAACATAAACAAAATTTTGACATAAGATTAGACAAGCAATGCAAGAGCTTAAAGTTTTCCTACTCAAGTACAAAGATTCAGTCGATAGTAATATCGATAGTGAAATCGTATATAAGTTCTCAAACGGGGACGCAGCGCTACCTCTTCAGCTGCTTCGGCCTCAAGCCTCCCCCGATATATCTTAGGGAGCAAAACTCCCAATTTTTATTATTTGATAAATAGCGTATCCTATCAACAATTAATTTCAGTGTTTTTATCAAATAATAAAAATTGGGAATTAAGCTCGAATAACAAAATCATTTAAAATAATTATGGCCATTTTCTCAATGTACCGTCAAACTGCCTGTTACTTAATGTCAACATAAATTTATTAGACCGATAAACTGTCTGTTAACAATTTTGGGTTTCTCTATATACCGCCAAAAAACATGGTTTTAAGCTGGCAACACCTCTCAAAATACATGTAAAAGTTGGGAGTCAGCTGATTGAATTTATATGTACGGCAAATAAAAGGAAAATAAATAATCGACAGATGAGTGCATGGTCCAATTAGTAGGTCTGCTTGAAACGCCAGCTGATTTTATGCAGAGTTGTATTTTTTACGTGCAATTGTTTTTGACATTTCTACCATTTTTTACACAAACAATTGCTTTTGCTCTTGACATCTTTATCATTTTTTACACAAACAAAATGCGTGTTGTTTTTTCTATTGTTGGATTGTTGTAGT
The DNA here is from genome assembly GCA_949318255.1 of Pollenia labialis. Classification (NCBI taxonomy): domain Eukaryota; kingdom Metazoa; phylum Arthropoda; class Insecta; order Diptera; family Polleniidae; genus Pollenia; species Pollenia labialis. Next base: position 25,746,034 of record OX439142.1, on the reverse strand, counting down.
TGCGCGCAGACCTACTAATGATGACCCAACACAGCAGAAACTCTCGCTAGGAACACAGGCAATCTTTTAACAAAATTTTTCGAAACAATTATAAGTGTTAACAATTTTAAAAAATTTAAACCGAACTATAATGGCAAAATGGAAGATTTTATATGTTTAGAGAAATCATGGAAAATGACTGGGATATAAGATATTCTGTATCATGGGATGCTTTCGATTTCTCCAACATCTTCGATAAGTAAAAAAACTTTTTTTTCTCGTTTAAGTCCAAGAATTGTTTCGTTGGTTATCTTTTTGTTTGCTAATAAACTCGAAATAATAAATAATTTTTGCATTTTTATTAATTGAAATTACTTAATTTTTAACAAAACTTTATTAATCGGCTAACCGATCAATAACAAAATTAACCGATTATTAACCGATTAAACCAAAACCTCGGTTAATTAATCGAGCGGTTAACCGGTTAAATGAATACCCTAGAATTGAATCATGTGTGGACCCTGAAGAAATTAAAACTTTCTTGAAAGAAAAAGTCTTCAAAATAAAACATGTGGTAAATATTAAAAAAAGGGGGAAAATCCCCAACCACTTTTTCGAGTGGAGTAAGAGCCCGGCGACGTTAAGCTATTTACAGATTGAATTATATCCTTTACAGAAAAATCAAGGTAGAGGAGCCGCACAAACGAATTGGACCCGTTCAGTGTTTAATCTGCCAAGAATTTGGTCATACCAAGGCATAATGCTACTTACCCCCTGTTTGCGTAGTATGTGGTGAACTACACGGTACAGTTCTTTGCGAAAAGTCTAAAACCGACCCCAACCTAAAAAAAATTTTACAACTGTGATGGTGAAAACTAATCCCTCTCAAATGCAGGTAACAAATCAAGTAACCACTAATTACATTTAGGTACTGCAGACTAGTTATAACAGATCTTCTTACGCTGACGTCCTAAAATCAAATCATGTGCCAATGCAAGGTCAAGTAATGATGAAACTCCAGTTTCTAATTTGACAAGCGATGACTGCTTAAAAATTAATAAGAATATTTTCTTAAAAGTAAACAAATTGATGTCATGATGGTTTCTGAAATACGTTTAAAATCAATGCTTACATACTTTATGATACCAAGGACCTTCGAGATAGAGCTTGTGGAGGTTTGGCCATTTTAATAAAAACCCGAGTCAAACACTATTGAATGTGTGATCATTGTGAGGATTATATGCCAGCAACAAACATTTGTGTTGAAGAGCTTAATCGAAACATAGGAATTTCATCGTTGTACTCCCCACCGAGATTTTCAATATCAGAAAACCAATATTTTAAATCATTTGGACCCTGTTTCCTAGCCGCTGGCGTTTATAACGCTAAACATACCTTCTGGGGGTCACGAGGATCGTGTTTTATTAAACACAATTTCTAAAATGGATTTACAACCAACATATTGGTCTACTGATTAGCAAAAAATGGCAAATGTTATTTATTTTGGCGTTGTTAAAAACATCCCCACAGAAACGATTCATGTTAAAGCTTCTTTAGAATTATATTCCGACCATACACCTACAATTGTTACTATAATGAACTCCAGTAAGGACTTAGCGACGGCAGCTACACAAATTAATTTGTTAAAATAAAAAAAAATATCTCAGTCCCATTGCACAGAAAATATTCCGGTTAGTACACCGGATAATGTAGATCGCTCTATTGTTAATTTTGACAGTTTTCTGAAACTAGCTGTTCAACATTCCAGTACTGCCACCAAAAAAACAAAAAAATATGGAAATATATTCCACAGATGTCGAGCGTCTCCTGTCTGAAAAAAGAAGAGTTCGAAGAGAGTGGCAATTGCATAGATCCCCGCAACTTAAGAATTTATTAAAAGAGTGCACAAAAAGGCTAAGAAAGTAACTGCAGACTCAGAAAACGGCTAGTCTGGAAAAAAATCTTAAGGAACTTGATGCAACTCCACAATCAGACTTCTCATTATGGCGTGCAGCTAGAAATCTAAAAAGACCATATCAAAGCCACCATTAAGAAACTTGAATGGTAGTTGGGCAAGAAACGATATTGAAAAAGGAAATCTGTTTGTGAGTCACTTGAAAAACGTATTTACACCAAATTTATCTAACGATATTGCGGTCGAGTTACCACCTGTTGCTGCTAGAGCAGCTTTTCCCATAAGATTTGAGATAAGAGATATCGAAAAGGCTGTTTGTGATTTAACCCCCAAGAAAGCCCCTGGTTTTGATAAGATCAGCAACAAAATGCTTTTGGAACTAGCCAGCATAGTGTAATGTATGTAATTTGTTTCCTATAGCCCTTGGTTATTTTAAATAGCTGTCAGGGTTTCAGCTGGTTGTTAAGGCGTTCAAAAGAACTGCCGAACTATTTGATCGAGATTTAGAAAGTAAAACTAAGGCAAGTTGTTGCCGCTGTAGCTTAATAATTCCAAATCTAATTTATTTTGGGCAGTCAGATCCTTTTTATACAAAATTATCTTAAACTAAATTCTTATTCTATTTCCCTTTGAGTGTTTTTAACCAATCACAATTCAGTTTGGTAAATTGAGTTAAAGATTAGTCACTCAATTTTCCAAACTGCATATGTTGCATTCTAAACAAATCAATGTTCATCGATTTGTTTAGTTTGTAATTTTTATTGTATGCATGTGTGGTGTCAAGTTGTTTTGGGTTATTTATTAGGGTGGCCCATCTTCTTTTAGTAAAATGTATTAGGGTACACTACAATAGCAAACAAAGTTATTCTTTTAATTTTTAATGTTTTTTTACGCCTGGAATACTATCCTCAAAAATGGAAGGTTTCCTTAGTAACCATGATACCTAAACCAGGAAAGGATCGCACAAAAGTTGAGTCATCTAGGCCTATAAGCTTACTTTCTAATATATCAAAGCAATTAGTGTCAAAATAAAAAAACAGATTAGAGTTTTTTTTCCCGGAGTTTTTCGATTCCCGGGAAAACGGGAATTTTTTTTAAATTTCCCGGGATCCCGCTCCATATAAATAATACAAAGTAAATTTGTTTTAAATTAAAACTTTTTTTAAAAAAAGCGTAAGCGAACTTGTTTACAAAGTAAGTAAAAGAAATGCCTAAATACAACAAAAATTAATTAAAGGTTGAAAGGGGAACTTGAATTATTATTACCTTACGATTTTATATGTAAATTTCGTATCATTACGCTCTAGATACAAGATAAAAAGATAACATAAACATAACAATTTAATTTATAAAACAATAATAAAATCAAACAAAAATTGTGGTACTCAAGTTATGAGATAAAAAAGTAAAATATGTAGATAATATATTTTAAATAAATATGTTAACATTTTTAAAAAGCTTAAGAAATAACATTAATGTGCTGTTTTCACAACACATAAGACACACTCAATGCGTTAAGAAAGTCGGCAAAGAGTATATTTCTTATTTTATTTACTTATTACCATGTTTCCGAAACATTTCGTTCACTTTTTTACCGATATTGGACAAATAGTTTAAAGTGCAAATGTATAAAGTTGTTGCATATTTCTAATTCACAATCCGAAGTAATTTTTTCTTTTTTATAAACAACGTCAATATCAGTCAAATATATGTCAAGGTTGATGCAAATAGCATCAAACGGACTTCTTCTTACAAGATCCACCTGTAATCTTTAGGACAATGTGTTTTTAAAATTGTATGTTGTATTTAGTATCGTATACGAGTTTCCATAGTTTTTGTTTATTTCGGTTTCCCAGCACTTCCCGGTTATATAAGCTGTCACAAAATGAAACAAATTCATGTTTATCACCTTATAAACATATCGTCATATCTCAAATTTTTTTTTTTAATTTTAAGTTAATTAAGCAAAGTGTTCCTTCGTACTTTCTCGTAACAAAAAATCGGTATTTTATCTCAAACTGAACCGAAGTTATAGCAAAATATATCTTTAAATCGGTACATTTTGAAAACTTTAATCGCATTTTGCCAAGCTCGATTTTCTTTTTTGTAGATTTGACTTTGCTGTTATAAAGGAGCGATATTTTTGGATATCTGCTATTTTTAAGACTTGTGCATGGACAATTAAAATTTTTCTTTATTAACTCTTCACTAAATTTATTAATTATCAACTGTTGCACGGCACATTCTGCTTTTGGTGGATTTATTGCGTCAGTAGACATTGATTTACGAACGTACTCACTTCTTGTTATTGATCTAATCGACAACCATGCTAATTTTTAGAGAATAGAAAACTAAATTTCAAAGTATAAATAGCTTTTTTCTGAAACTATGAGAAACTTTTATTTCCCGGGATCCCGCAACAAAAATCCCGGGAAAACGGGAAATAAAATAATTGAAATTCGCTGGAATTCCCGGGAAAAAACCCTAAAACAGATGTATTCGTAACCATCAATTCGGTTTCAGAAGAGAACATAGCTCAATCGAACAAACCCATCGGATAGTAAACGCCATAAGGAAAGCTTGTGAAGAAAGAAAATATTATTCCGCCCTCTTCATCGATGTTTCTTAGGCTTTTGATAAAGTCTGTCATGAAGGCTTACTACATAAATTGAAGCAAAATTCACCAGTTAACACACACAAGCTGTTTTAAAGCTACTTGGACGGTAGAAAATGTATTATTAAAGAAGGTGATTATTTTAGCTCTCCACAGCCAAATGACGCTGGAGTCCCTCAGGGAAGCATCCTGGGCCCACTTATTTACCTTATACATATATGCCAACAAACAATTACACCCTAACCTCAACTTTTGCTGATAATACAGCTTTTCTGAGCGTGCACGAAAACAGTCAAGAAGCATCTTGATACTAAAAGGATCATATATTTACACTCGAACTGTGGTTAAAGCAATGGATGATAAAGGTCAATGAACATTCACCTTGTCCTTAATCTCGACTGCAAACTTTTACTTTACAACTCCATATTAAATCCAATCTGCTGCTATAGTATTCAGTTTTGGGGCACTGCCTCGGCCTCTAATATTGAACAAATTCAAAGGCGCCAAAATAAACTTCTTCGAATAATCACAGCTGCCCCTTGGTATGTTAAAAATTCAAATATTTACAAGGATCTCAATGTTCCATTAGTTAAAACTGTGATAACGAAATATGCAGTAAAATACTTAAAAAGGCTCGAATTGCATCCGAACCCACTAGCTCGAAATATTTTAAATGATAGCGGCCACACTCGCTTAAGGAGAAGAGACACTGCAGCACTTACCCATTAAGGTGAGCTATAAGCACTTTTATATGTGAATTGAACCCGCGATAAGGAAAATTTTTGTCTTGCACTGGCAGGACATAAAATTAAGTATTAGGATAAGATTTGATAAAATTTCCATAAAAAAATAATTAATGAAAAAAAAATAAATTTTCATTACCAATACAAAAACGTTTTTTGATTATGTAGTCAATTCAGAAATTTGCAATAAAATCACACTTAGTACACCTGTACCTGGGTATACGATCTTGGGGTTTTCGACTTTGGAGGCTCATAGCTCCTCAATGCCTTGACCAAGTACAGTAGTTGAGGAGTCAAAGGTCGCAGATTTGCACTATCTTCCTAAATCCGGATTTTCAGCAAAAATTCTTAAGCGGTTTAGGTGGTACATTACTGGCCACACCTGTATGTATAAGGACTAGGGTTAAGCACTGAGAAGGAAGGTTACCTTAGTTACTATTACACCAAAGCTAATAAAAGATCACACAAACCTTGAGTCATATTATTATATTAGTTAGCTTATTATGAAATGTAATAAAGCTTTTTGAGAAACAATTAGTGTCAAAATTAACATCGATTCGTAATGAAAATAACGGGTCCAACAAATACTTTTTTTTTTGAAAATGCTTAAAAAAAACTAATGAATATTTTCTCAAATTTCTTTTTTTATTTGAAAGTACAATCCTTCCGGTTAATAATGGAACATAATTTCATTCAAATGGCTGCCTCGGCTGGCCATGCAGTAGCCTACACGATCGGTCGAATTTTTAAGCACATATCGATTGTGTGCAGCTGTATTTCACCAATGGCTTCACGAATATTGTCCTTTAAAAGCGTCAATTGCTTCTGGCTTGTCGGCGTAACACTTATCTTTGACGGCACCCCGCAAATAATAGGCCAAACTACATAAGCTCTGCGGCTGATAATGCGATCTTCAAAAACAGGGCGCAAAAAAATCGAGTGTAGCTTCGACTGTGTAGCATGTAGCGCCGTCCTGTTGAAACCAAATGTTGCCAATATCCTCCTCTTCAATTTTTGTGAACAAAAATTAGTTCAACATGGCATTTTCGCAGAAAAATGGCCCAATTATGCCTCTGGACCAAAATCCGCACCAAACAGTGACTCGTTTTGGGTGCATCGGCTTTTCAATGCATGCGTGCGGGTTCTCTGTGCCCCAAATGCGACAATTTTGCTTGTTTACATATCCGCCAAGATCAAAATGAGCTTCATCAGAAAAGATGATTTTTTTGGCAAAATCGGCATCTTCTGTAAGTCGATTGCAGGCCCACTTAGCGAAGTGAAAACGCATATTTCCCAGCGTTGTTCAAGCGTATACACAACCATATTCGTTCGGCGGAAGGATAAGCCTAATTATCTGTCAACATGAGGTAAGTGTTACCATTCACGAAATAAGCACTAGTTGAAAAAAAACGTTAGATGGCGGACCCGTTAGTTATATTCCAAACCACCAAATTAGTTTTAGCAGAAAAAACAGAACCTACAAAGAACAACAAACTCATAGAATATTAAATGTCATAATTGAGAAAATATGGATCAGCACTCTTCATCGATGTTTTGCAAGCTTTTTATCAAGTCTAGCATGAAGGCTTATTACATAAATTGAAGCTCAACTTACCAGTAATCACACACAAGCTATTAGAAAACTACTAAGTCGGTCGTAATGTTTTTATTAAAGAAACCGATTTTTTAATTTCTCCCCAGACAATTTGCGCTGGAGTCCCACAAGGCGGCAGCCTGGGCGTGCTTTTTTTACATAATTTATACTTCGGACAAGCCAACAAGCAACTTCACCTAAACTTCAACATTTTCGGACGATCCAGCTTTTGAAACATCTCGTTACTTACAGGATCATATATTTCAACTAGAAATATGGTTAAAGTAATGTAGAATAACGGCCAATGAGCAAAATTGCGTACATATAACATTCACTTTGCTCGGGGATTAAGTCTCCCTCGAAATATTTTAAAGCATGGCGAACACACTCGCTTAAGGAGAAGATACACTGCAGCACTCACCCAATCAGAAGAGCGATAAACACCTACACTCAAAAGAAAAATCAATCCGCCCGTACTCAAATCAATCCTAAGCGGTATTAATAGTACGGTGAGTACGGATTTTCTTGAATTAAGTACAGAAAGATTGATTCAAGTACGGAATTTCAATCCCAAAATACTTAAATTATTCATTCATATTCGATCCCGAATTCGTATTTAAAATAATCCGAAAAAAATATTGATTTAAGTTAAACTAAGATTGGATCAATCTCAAAATGCGTTTGATTCAAGTATTATAAAGTTGATTTTATCCCGAATTCGTACTTTAAAAAAAACAAAATAATGAATTTAGAATGAAAAAATTATTATGATTGATTTACTTACCCGTATTTCGCCTTTCAGAATGATAAAACACCAACATCACGTCCGATATGGTTTTTATTTTAGAAGTCTTCTGTACATTTTTAACCAAAAAAAATAAACTAAATGAGAAGCAAGAGTTCAAATTTACTTTTTAACCCTTCGTTGTACACATGAGTCTAGCCAGACCTTTTTTCAATGTTTATAGAAAATCAAAACATGCGTAGGCCGGAGGGTTAAACATGTTCTGTTTTTTCTACCACAAAAAGCAAATCGTTTTTTCCAAACTAGTGTTGTGTTGTTGTAAATCAACAAAAAACTTTGAAAAATACACACATAAAAGAGATGAGACTAATAAGTTTTATGAGATTAAATCCCTCATTTTGTAATTTTACTCTCAGAGTGGCACTACCAACGGAAAGTGTAATCGTTTTTTTTTTTACTTGATTTCAGAATTTTATACTTATATCAAGAAATTCCGGGATTGATTTTGAAAGGTAATCCCATTTAGTATTGTTTTGAGTTCGTTTTAGCCTTATTCGTACTTTAATTTTTGAGTACGACTCGTACTTAAAGTAATCATAAAAAACTTGATTTATCCCGAGTGTTTTTCTTTCTGTGTAAATATTTGAACAGAAACCGTGATGACAACGTTTTTTGTCTGGCACTGGAAGGACCATAAAATAAAGTATGAAGATAAGATTTGATTAGTTATTGTAAGGTTATATTTAATACATTAATGTTCAGTGAAATTTCCATTAATCTAAACTTTGAACTTGATGCGCGCTCCGAGAACATTGTACGATTTGTCTTAAATTCTTAGTACGGAACCATTAGTCAAAGTGTCCGAAACATTTTGAAATCAAATAAAAAAATCAATCGGCTGTCACCCAACTGTTGGTAAACGCATTGTTTGTCAACCAGTGGTTAATACCACAATGGAGTAGGCCTCCATCTAAAACGTGTTGGTTACAGTGGATAAGACCCCAATGGAATTAAGCCATCACATCCCACAAGGCCGAATTTTCAAAACAATATATAACAATTTTCTTCAGTTTCCATTGGCATTCGTTCCCCGAAATGGAAAAATCATTGAGTCGAATTTCAGTTCAGTGCAAGGCCTATCCAATAGGCCTGCTTACCTCTACAACAATTGGATAGACCTTGGTTCAGTGTTTTGGATGTTAAAAAAAAATAATAAAACAACATATGTAGATAATTATTTTTCATAAAAATGTATTTATTTTTCATACAAAGTTTTAAATTTGATAAACTTATTTTCTGTATAAAATTGCATTTGATGTGTTTTAAACGAATTAACATACACATTTATTTCTTACACATCGTGAGCCTCAAAATCGGAGGTTTTTTAATAAAATAGCGTATCTTCCGCCGGCTCTAGTGGTAGGTTGGCTCAAAGCCAAAAGCAAGATAAGTCCATAAATTTTAAAAATTTTCATTTTCTTTTGTTTTTTTCTAACTTTTTTTTTCAGTCAGCTTCAAATGTTACTTGATAAACTCTTAAATTGGACTATAAATCTTTGCTATTGGATTCAGTATTTATAGAAAAATGTTGTTATGATTATTTTCGAACTCAACTAAACACTTGTTAGAGTTACATACATACGTAGTACGTACTATAAATAAATTATTTGTTTAACAAGTTGTGCACGTAGAGAAAAAAATTGTTTAGTTGTGGTCACCTCTAACAAAACTGTTTTTAAGGGAAAATTTAAACATATTTTGTTTAATTAAACCATATTTTTTGTCACCGACAACCATATTATGATTAAATTAGTCCTCCATGTTATAGTTAAATATGACAATAATATGTTTTTAAATTAACAATTTAACCAGTTATTAGAAACTATAACATGTTTGGAGGCAACCATAATATGTTGTGGCTTCCTGATAAATGACTAATTTAACAATAATATGGTTGTCGGTGACAATAATATGTTTTAATAAAACAGAATATGTTCAAGTTTTTCTTTAAAAATAGTTTCGTTGGAGGTGACCACATTTAAACATGTTTTTCTCTGGGTGTGGTTAAGCAAATATTTTCGGATTTGTTCAATTGTCTTCGTTATTATCAGGGAAACTAGAAATATGCTCTTAAAGACGCGTTTTATGCGCATTAAATATGCAGTAAAATAGGAATGGGCAAAAAATATCGATATTTAAAAAAGAAATAATAGATATATATCGCCGATATTTAAAATACCGATACATCAATATATCGCTATTGTAATACGACTTCTTCATTAAAATCACAAAATTTTAGCCGTTTTTCAATCAATAGGTTTTTTTCAATTGGCATCATTGCATGCATCAAATGTTTGTTTAAACTAATATGAAGATCTTAAATAATAGGCATTTATTAGAAGCAGTACCGGATACAAGACGCAGATTGGCAGGAGAGCACATAAAACAGAGAGTGCTCCTGTACCCATGTTCTGTAACTTTATTGTAAACTTCTCGCATCGAAAAGATGTGAAACAAAATATTCCATCGTTTCTCGAAAAGTGAGAAAAAACTGTGTCTGTAACTCATGTCGAAAACTATCAAAAGAGATTACGTCGTTAAGTTATAACTGTCATAACAATACACCCGAAGCCGCTGTGACATTGCAGACGTTGACATCGTCAGTAACACATATCGTTGACGGCGACAAAAATTTACTAAAATTGAACATTTTTCAACGACTGCGGCGAAAATACAACCGTCGGCTATACCAAATAATGTAAAGTACGGCTTTAATGTTTGTTGTTGGCAAACGAGCTTTGAACAAATTCGTTTGTTTTGTAAAAATGTTAAAAGCAAAATAATTAAACAATGGGAAAATGTGCCAAGAACAAAATGTTATTTATTACATTATTGTTTGCATTTTAATTGTTTTTTAGTGTTAACATTTTTTCTCGCCCCATTTTTATTCGTGAGTCTTTTGACAGTTCAAAGCGGGAACTTTTCTCACAAAAATGTTACAGACACACTTTTTCTGTAAATTGGCGAGTAATTTCCTTACGTGACAGCTAGTATTCGCCAAAAAAGTTACGGAAACAGTTTAGTGAGAAAAATAGCTGTTTGTTTCAATATTTGGCATTTTTTTTACATTTCACACGTTTCAACCGAAAATACTCTCGACGCGAGAGTTACACAACATGGGCACTGATGTCCATATCTGATGATTACTGGTTTGACTAAAACAATCAAAAACATTTCTAGTAAAAGTTGGTACTTTTGGGGTGCAATTCAAATTTAAAGGTTAGTTTTGTACTTCCATGACTTATTTACTTCTTTTATTCTGTGGAGCAGGAGAATGCAAAAGAAAAAAAAACTGGAAGACAATGAGTAACGGGAACATGCTAAAATTTGCGAAAATTGAAAACGATAAATCGTTTAAAAAACAAAATGTCGGAAAAAACAAAATAAGAATGTGCAAACAAGCCATAAAATAAATGAAAAGTGCCTAAAACTATTTGGAATGGCAAAAATTCGATAAAAAAAAATTGCTAAATTAGCGTATATGTATTCGCAAAAATTTGCTAATAGCGGTGATAGCATAAATAGTCAGTTATGAAAAATCGTTAAAACTGTTAATAACTAAAATTGTTTATCTGTTTGTATTTCCTTATTAAGCTAATACGGCCTATAATCTTTTATGTAATTAAAACCCCAATTTTAATACATTTTTTCCCGACGTTTCGTCGATTTTTTGTCGACTTCTTTTGGGGATCGTCTATTTAATAAAAACATGACATTAATTAACAATTTTTTACCAAATAACATTTAGAACTTACATTTTTTATATATTATTACATTTAAAAATAAACTTTAAAACCAAAAATTTTACATTTAACATACATATATAATACAAAAAACATAAAACATGGAATTATTTTTAAACACATAATATTTAAAAATTGTATCACAATTTATTTGATGGCTACTCTATAACTTGCACATATGTTGTTGGTGTCTTCTTTCAAATTCATTGTCTTGTTTATGTTTTGCTGAATTCTCAAGCTTTCCTTCGTAAATCTCTTTCTCATATTTTCCTCCTTGTCTAAAATTCTAATACGTTGAAAATCTGGTGCATGGTGTGAGCTGATCATATGCATGGCTAGTGCAGTTGTTTCTTTCTGCCGCGTAATATCCATCTTGTGTTCTCCTATCCTTGTTGATAAAGCTCTCTTTGTTGTTCCTATATACACCTGATCACAGAGTTCTTCGTTATTTCCTTTACATCTTATTTCATAAACAACGTTATTTTGTTGTTGTTTTTCTACTGGCGCTTTTATTTTAGTGAATATTGCATTTGTTGTTTTGTTAAGCCTATAGTACACGGAATGTAAAAAGCCACATGCGCATGTGGTTCTGACGTAATTATGACGTCACTACAAAGCCACAATAGCAAGTTTATGTTGTGTGATGACGACAAAATTACGTCAGAGCCACATGCACATGTGACTTTTAACATTCCGTGTACTATAGGCTTTAGGCTTATACGCAAAACATATGTTATTTTGTTTCAGTGTTATTATCATGTTTCTGTTGTCAGTAAGTCTAAATTTACACGTTTCATCTTTTGATGCTCAACTTCTTTTCAATTCCCTTTTAAAGATGCCAATATATTCACACGCAGCAATCGGTTTCAACTTTTTTCAGTACAAAACAACAACAATTTTATTAATAGCGAATCAAAGAGAAAAAGAAAAGAAAAAAATTACATGCAGCCATCGTTGTGCACATACCAACGAATAAAAACACAAAGCGTACTGACCGAGTACAGGCATCTCCGTACTAACCCCCTTTCTTCTTTCTTCTCTCACCTAAAAACATAAGAGTTGAGCATCAAAAGATGAAACGTGTAAAAGCAGACTAAGGCCAGGAATGTATGATACACTGTAGAATTTTTTGTTTTCTATTTCATCAGTGTTGCCAATTTTCTTATTTTTATATAATCGCCTAAATACGTCGTCTATTAAAGAATTTATTAATTTTTTAGGGAAACTATTTTGTATCAATATTTCTTGTATTATGTTTATATTTTTGTTGTGGAATATTTCGTCACTAATTTTCAGTACCCTCTCTATTAAATTTCTCGCTGTATTTATAATCTGACTTCTGGGTTGTGTGGCGTTAAAATTCATAAGTCTGCCTGAAGCCGTTTCCTTAGAGTACCAATTAAAAATAATGTTATCCTTATTTTTCCGTAGTTTTGCGTCGAGGTATGCTATTTCATTATTTTTTTCTATTTCGATGGTGAATTTAATTTTCTGATGATGAGAATTTAAAGTTTTAAGAATTTCGTCCTTATGGTCCTTATTAATGATAGCGAAAATGTCGTCTACATATTTTGCTATGTATTTAATCGTCTAGCAAATTATCAAGAACAATATCCGCTATTGTAGGAGAGAGCGGGTTGCCCATTGGCATACCAAATATCTGATTAATTACTTTTTTACCATAAACAAAGTAATTATTGTCCATTAGACAGAACTTCAAAATTTCTAAAAATGTCGGTCTAGGAATGTTTGTAAATTTCTTTATTGTTAGCCATTTTTCCATAATATTTTTAATGGCTGTGTGTACCGGAATATTTGTGAAAAGTGAGATGACGTCAAAAGATACTAATATATCATGAGGCTCAAGTTTTATATTACACAGATGATTTTTTAATTCAAACGAATTTTTGATGTTATATTCCCTAGATATAATATGTTTAAGGATATTTCCTAAATATTTGGATAAATTGTAACATGGCACTTGTATTGATGACACAATTGGCCTAAGAGGGGTTTCCGGCTTATGGATTTTTGGTAATCCGTATATTCTTGGGGCAACAGCCGCATGACAAGTAAGATTACGTTTTTGCCACATATCAATGAATCCATTCTTTTCTAAGTTTGATATGATGTTGTTATTTTGTTTTTGAGTCGGGTCAGTTCTTAATGTTCTGTAAGTATCTCTGTCTTCTAGAAGATTTTCCATTTTCTGTTCATAATCTTTTTTGAACATGGCTACCGTTTTGTTGCCTTTATTATGATCATATCATGGTGCTTTTTTAAAAATTTTTCAGTTTTTTCAAAAACAGTTGATATAAATTTTTCCCTGGGAGAATTTTTAATTTTTCTTTTAAAACCAGTTATACTATTTGCCAGCTTAGTTCTTGCTATATCCTTTTCTTTGTCTGCATTTTCGTCCATGTCTTGGATGCATTGTTCTATATCCGCGATTATATTTATTGGAGAAAAATTCTTATTAGTTACTGGTAATGAAAACTTCTTTCCTAACGAGAGTATCCATTTACATTCCATAGGTATATTTATTGATGTTTTATTTTCAAACCAATGATTATTAAAAATTAGTCCGTGTGATTTAAACTTTTTTTCTTTAAGTGTATTTAATTTAATCAGCTGTTTTGTTCTCATTGTTTATTTGTGAGAATGGCTTAAATTCACGAAAAATTGCAAACTTGGAAACAAACCCTTAAATTTATTTAAAATCGCTAAATCGGTTAATAACTTTAATTTAGGGAAAAAACAATGTTGCAAAAATAGGGAAAATTCGCTACCAATTTTAACATTTCAAGCACGCCATAAAATTGATTAAAAGTCGCTAAAAGTATAAGGAATGACACAAATTCGGTAAAAACTGCTAAATTAGCGGAAATTTGCTAATAGCGGCATGATAGCAAAGTTTAATAATTATTAAAAATCTTTAAAACTGTAAAGAATCCGAAAACTTACAGGAAAAATTACTTCTATCGGGAACATGGCTAAAATTATTTGACGTTGTTTGCTCTTACAATTTGTTTGTAATATCAAATAAATATTTGCTCAAAAAATAATAAAATATTTGATTTTTCACACTATGTTCACATTGGACAAATATTTGTTTGCCGGCAAATACTTTTGTTAACTCAAAATCAGCCATTATTTTATTTGAAACTCAAAAATATTTTGTGTTCAGACTTCGTTAATGAAATATTTGATGTTTGCTACCAAATATTTCATCAGTCTGAACGTACCTTAACAATATTGCCTACAAAACATTTATACCAAAATCTGTAAGAGGCTTTTCAAAAATATAAATATAAAAACATTAAAAATTGTTTTACTTCTACTGAAAATTTTTAAATTTTTAATTAATACCCAATTGACTTTTCATTGAAGTATTTTTTTTTTGTTAATTATGTAGGATTTATGATGTAAGTATAGCAATTTGCGATGAGCAGTTTCTACCTTTGTATGTAAACTTTGTACTTTCTGCCTACCAGAAAGCTATGGATGATTTTTATGATTGCCGTTGGAAGATTTAATTGAATCATTTTACAAATCAGGCCATTTTGCCATACCGAGTCGAATGTTGATGTTATATTCAAAAGTACCATTCCCGTCGGCTCCCTTCGTTAAACTTCGTTTTTACTTTGGTTTTTATTCTAACCAGAGATGGGACATATTGTGCTCAGTTCTAAAATTAAATTGTTGTAGTGGGAATGTATTGTTTTCTATTTCTATTAAATAATTTTTTTCCTTAAAAAGAGATTAAAAAATATAAAAGGAAAAAGATAAAAGTTTTTATAACAAGTTGCTCTCTATAAAACTTATGACATACGAAAGAAGGCATTTTAATCAAAAAACAAAGAAATAGTTTTACCCACAACATATTTCCTACGCAGTGATTTCCGTACGAAAGGATCCTCGGGCATTAACAAGTATCATTATAAAACAAATTCAAATATTTTTGGTCATGACAATTTTTTTATATAGCAAAAATATTTTTTAGCTACCCTGATAAAAGTCGTAGATAACTATTGAGCCAGATAAATAAAAAATATTTAGTTTTTTATCAAAGTAATTTTTGGGAATACAAACTTTACAAGATTTTGTTAGTCGTTCTTAATTCCCAATTTTTATTATTGATAAAACACTGAAAGTTTTTGTTGAAGGGATAATTTTTTAATAATTTAGCCACATGAATAAATATTATTGTTGGTATATAACAGCCTTTTTCCGATGTGTAAAAGAATAAGAAATATAATCATTCTTAAAAAAGTGAGGAAATTGGGTACTACATGAACTAAGAGATATCGAATAACGATTTTACTCATTAAGAATTTTACTTCAGTGCTATTATATTTATAATATTAACTGTTAAAACGGGACAATTAGGGCTTATAAATTAGAGCAAGTTAAACTCTCTTTTTGGTTTCGCTAATTTGTTTATTAATATTAACATTTAAAAGGAATTTTAAGCTTTTAATGTATGGGAGTTTTCGACAAATGTGAACCGATTCTAAAAGAATTTAATTTGCAGTAAAATATTTCTCACCATTTACAAAGAGTTCGTCCTAAGTACAATTTAAAAGTGCATTTACCGAATTTGATAAAATTATCTACAAGATTGCAACATGTAGTTTGCGCACAATGTTAACATTCACAGACAACTAGCCACACGGACCGATGGACATCGTTATATCACTTTTAAAAGTCTATATACTGGTCCAGATTTCTATGTATTACACACATCGCCAAAAACTTAAATTATTGCTTTTTCTTCAAATTGTTCTTATTTATTAAATTTTTAAGTTTAAAATAACATTAATCTTCGTCGACTACCGAAAAAAAACTCCATATGTTGACTTGACCCCACCTTCTAGTCAATTCGCCCTGAATTTAGGGTTGATTTTTCCCGTTATCTGTAATTCGTCTTGACTTGCTTATTTGTAAAAAAAACAAAGAATTTAAATGCGCTCCATGTTTCGTATTGTAAAGGGATATGCCACATTGAAATAAAAAATAAAAGGGAGCAACATAGCAATAATACGAATGTGTGCAAAGGAAAATATAAAAAAGGACACAGAAAATTTGATTTTTTTTCTCTACCCCGCTTGCTTCTCTATTCCGATCGCCTAAAAACAGCTAAAATCATGTCTTAAAAATCATTGTCTTAATCTGGTGTTACAATTTTCGAGTAAAAATTAAATGTTGATGGTGAAATTGAAGCAAGACGTTGGGTATACAGGTAGTTAGTTAGCATTACATGTCAGGCGTCTGCAGGGCTGTTAGATGTGACGATTGTTCGTAATTTTGAAGATTTTTTGGAGTAAAATGACGATTTTTTGACTAAAAGTAAAAGTGTTATGACGATTTTTTGGCATCAATAAAACACTTACAAGAAATGTTTACAATTATATTGGGGACAGTCCAAAACGTAAAAATGAATTTTTCGAAACACAAAAATTTTTGGAAACTAAACAAAAAATTCTTCCCCCATCACAAACCAGGTGCCATCGATGCTGCAAAAAATATACACTAGAGCCCTTATTTGCGTCGGTTCTATTTGGTCCGCTTTTTAAAAATTGGTTAAAACCACTTTGCGTTTTTATGATTTCGATTTCTACATACGATTGCATTTTTGAAGTCATAATCAAATGTGAAGAATTTTTCTATTTTCGTGAAAAAGGGCGAATTCTCATTTAATTCTGTTAGGTAAGTTATTCTAAGTATTCTAAGTTGCGTGTTAGGAAGTAAGAAGTTAGTTATTAATAAGAAGTTGTGTAGAAAAATGGTTGTAAAGAGAAGACAATGCATTAGTGCTGGTTCTAACTCTTCAAGTTTTAGCCGTCAAGTCTTAAACTTTTGGGAGAGAAAGGAAAAGCGAATGCCATTTCTATTCCTCTCTCTCCTTAAAAACTCAAGACTTGACGGCTAAAACTTCAAGAGTGTGAACCACCACTTACTTAGTTTGGAACTTAAAATGGACGTAATAAAACGTTTCAAGTCGGGTAAAAAGACTGTTGGTTTAGCACCTTCAACAGTAAAAACAATTTGCAAAAGCGATAGCGCTTAAAATTAATCATTTAAAGATAGCTCGAGTTAATAGCAAATGATATTTTATATTTAAATTTAAGCAACTAAACCCTAATCTTTTTGTGAATATGGATAAATGAAATAAATAAATTTTTGTTATGGAATTTCTTGCTAAAAATTTATATTTTTGAACCAATCAATGCAATAAATTGTCTAATTGTTGCCGATTTTGTTAAATGTTCGTGAGGACTTTGACGAATTTTGTTAAAACTTTTGACGATTTTTGAAGAAAAAAGTCTAACAACCCTGGTCGTCTGTATAAATCAGACAGTCATGTTGGTCTGTACCAAGGCGAATTCATACAGGTGGCATTTTCGAGTCATCTGTTTATTGTTTATTTTTTGCATTTTTGACATTAGCCTTTGTCCAGCGGAAAAATTTTACAACGTTAAAAGGCGGTATGGGTACAATTGTACCCTTATATACTTAACACGGCTTTCCTATTAATATAATTAAATTATTCTGTTCTTATTTAATAAACAAATGATAGAACAGGCCCGTGGCTAAAAAAAACTTATTTTACGTACACATGTATACATTTTTTGCTATATTTTCTTGTTTTTTTCTTACGACTTATATGAAGGTACAATTGTTCCCCTTCAGCCTTTTAGGGATATCAAGTCAAAAAAGACTTATTTCGGTATGATATAATCAAAATTTTTTTTTGTAAATTTCTAATATGTAATCCGTAATAAAAGTTTAGAGATGTCAGAAAATTTTAGATATCTAGTATTAACAAAAAAAAAGTTATTGCTATTTAAAAACGAAAAAGGTACAATTGTACCTCTTCCGCCGGACAAAGGTTAAGGCCAAGTTGACGGAGGATTTAGGCATTATGCGCAAGTGAGAACGAATGAATATTTGTAGCATTCAGCCCTTATATACGTTAGTTAAAAAAGGGGAAAAACTTTGTACCAAAACTTTTAATGTCGACAATCAGAGGTGGGATTGTGGCATTAACATACAAAAACAATTTAAAAACATATTTAATAAAAAAGAGATAGCTAGCATAACTCTATCTCATGATGCGGTCACCTTTTTGAATTCGCCTTGGTCTGCACTAGGCGTTTCGACAGCACCTGTAGTTAATTCGCCCTGATGTACACTTCCCTGCAAATATTATTGGAACACCTGATCCAATTTCATGAAATGGACTACTCCATGGACTGGTCCGATGTAATGCAAGCATGGACCATGCCATTTTTAAAATGTGTTTGTAGTGAGACGACATATCTTCTTTTTTTTAACGACGTGCTTTCCTTTTTAAACGACTTCAAAACTAATCCTCTTGTGTATACAATGGAGTAGTTTGGAAACTACTCCTTTGTAGTCCAAAGCTGGGTTATATGGTCCTGCCCTAGGACATCGTAATGTTAAATAGACCATGTTTTTCCATACGTTTGGGTTACTTTTGGACTAGTCCTAGTCTCTTGTGGGCTACTCTTTACACGCGTGTTTGGTCTGGTCCCATTATTTGCAGGATTACTAAAACAAAAAAGTAAACATAGTATTTTCAGTGCTGCCACCTCATGTGTAATTACATATCGAGCCTTTGGTGCAATACCGTAGTAATTCAAAAAATCGTGAACTGAAGTTTTCAGCCATATTTTTGATAGCATTTTTGTTTACTAAAGTTATGTTTTTACAACTTTTTAAATAAAGAGGAATGTTTTGTAATTAAAAAAAGGTGAACAATTATTAATAATGTTAAATATTTTTTTTACATTAATATCAATATGGTTGGAAATAGCTAGAGGCAATAAAGACATTTTTAGCTGTAAAATCTGAACAGTTAGAGATGGAACCATAACCTTTTTTTCTTTAGATGGATATTTCCCCAAAGATCATTTCTGCATACCCAGCTCAAAAAATTCAAATTTTGAGTTACTACGATATTGCACCAAAGGCTCGATATATCATGTGTAATTTTTTCATGTTTTGCCCATGTGTAATTGACTCCATGTGTAATTATAAATTTTAACATTTTGTAGCACTGATTTTTGTTATTTTTTTGTCACAAGATGTAAAAAGGTTTAATATTCTTGACAAAAAAAGTTGTATCATTATTTACTTACCATTTGGCATTTAGATAGCTTTTGTCACAATTCATTACCTATAACGACGAAACATCCCGGCTACATTGTTTGGACAGTGTAATTCAGATGTTAAGTTGTTAAATGGCTAAAAGCCGGATATTATTTTGATAAAATGCTCGTGCATTTGGTGGCGTCGAAGGCCTATCTGAACCTTCCAACATATTTGAAAAATTTAATTTGTAATATTAGATCATGTTTTATTAGAAGTAATGCACGGCACATTTAAGGAGTTTCAAGAATATATTCGCCACAACATGCCCTCTTACATTTTGAAACATTTTTGCTAATAGTAATTTAGAGCCAGATTATTATTGGAAAATGGTTTTGAAATAAAAAATTCCTTGGGAGACAAATTATAGCAAATAGTTATTTTTGTTTTAGTCTTTTAAAATGCTGCTGGGGAAAGAATATTGAGTAATTTAAAGAATTGTACGACAGAAATAAAAATGAATACATAGAAATGGTGGACCAAACTTTGAACCTATTCCAATCAATATAAACAAAAAGTAGAAGCTTTAAATATCTTAAAAATCCAAAAGAAAATTATCTCAATAAAAATGTGATGTATGTATTGTACTTTGTTTATTTTTAAGTTATAAATAAATTGTTTTGAACCGTTATTTTTTTGAAATAAGAAACGATGACTAGTTAATTTTTAAAAAAAAAAACCCAATCGTTTTCTTTTTTCTCAACTAAATGAAAATTTTATACCTTTTATGAAATTCAAAACAAAACTCGTTAGTTTGCAATTTGTTTTTCATGTGTAACTTTGGCTTGATCCATGTGTAATTTACCATTGCGTTGGTGGCAACACTGCATATTTATCATTTTTTATGTTCATATTTGCGTCTTCATTATCAAATCGTTTTCTTTTGTTTTCTTGCTTCTTTTCAAATAATAATGCGAAGGTACAATTGTACCCATAAAGCCCTTTAAGGGTTTTAAATTAACCCTTTTTTAAGGGAAAGCCTCACGATATTTTTTAAAAATTTCAAGACATGTACTGCGTATTATAAGTGTAAAAAGACACAGCATTTTAGGCATCTGATGATGATGAAAAAAAGTAATAGCATTTCAAAAATGAAAAAAGTACAATTGTACCCTTTCCGCTTTCCCTTTCCGAAGAGCGTTGAAATATTCTGATAAAAATCGTAGACAACTTTTCAACAAGAATAATTCAAAACACACAGTTTCTTATTTAATTTTTAATATGAAACAATTTAAATATTTACTTTTCTAATACTTAAATATTATAGTTTGACAATGAACCTTAGTTTTTTGATAGAGCAATTCCATATGAAAGCGATCACCTTTTGGACGACCCCTCTCCGATTTTAAAATAAATAGTCTCAATCGATTGCCCAGCAAAAATAATGTACCTACATTTTTTTTTTATAGTGACTGGTTTAGTGGTGGTGTACACCACTGTCATGTGACAAAATTGAAGAATTCTTCATAAGGGACCTCATTGAAAGTTGTTTAAAAAAAAACTACTAAAGTTATCTAACAATATAATTTGGTACTAAAAGAATTTTATTAAGGTCTCTGCTAAACCGTATTAGTTAATTTGTTTATTAAAAAAACTTCAATAAGTACTTTGCACACCTACACCACAATAGTTTAGAGGGTATTATGCGTTTGTGCTTATTTTTGTAACACCTTAAAATTTTGGCGCTTTACCCACCTCTTAATGTACCGATCGACTAAGAACCACTTTTTGAATCGATCTCACGATGTCCGTCCGGCTGGCATGGTGGCTGCTCACATAAACCTTGGGCGCAGGTCGCACTTTTGAATGAGAATTTTATGATATTTAGTAGGTTATTATTGTCACAAGGACCTAGGCCTATTGAAAATTCTCACGATATGTCTATAATGTCACATAGCTCCCATACAAGCTTTTTCCAGAAAATAATTTTTGAGCGTATGAACCATCTTATTATGTCGGCACTCTGATTAAATTGAGGCCCCAAACTTATTTTGTTGCCGTTAAAACTATTTCCAAATTTTATAGAAATCGGTCCATATATAACCATATTTTTCTAACAAATACTACTCCCGAAAATAGCTTGATATCAAATTGTGATTGAACAATGTCATAGAACAATGGTGCCTATTATGAACTTAATTCAATTTTCGACAGCAGTCGAATTAGCTGATCGAACGAATTTTCATTTGGTATTATGGCGCGCATTCGATAAAAATTTACTATTGTGATTTTGTCAATTCACAATAGTACACTTTCGATCAGCTGTCACTTACAATAAAAAATTTTTGTTTACAAATTTAAAAAATTAAATAAAACGCTTAACGTGACCACGGCGGAATTATGGTTGTTTTCAAATAATTAAGCTTCAGTGGGGTTTCATCCCACTTTTTTAAATGTGGAACTTTGCTGCAAATCATTTGGTCAAAAAATAATTTTGTTCCATAAGGAATATGGGCGTTTCCAATTGCTGTTTACGACGTTGGACTTGCATAAAATGAACAAAACTGATAAAGAATATGGTATTTGGTATACGAACACAAAAAATGTACAAATAGTTACATTTTCAACAAGTTTTTTACATTTATTTGCACCGTCGAAAGCAAATTTGTTTTCGTTGAAAAATTTGTTTTCGTTGAAAAATTCGATGCACAACGAAATTTTCGACGGTGCTGCCAACTCATAATACCAAATTAACATTCGATAGTCGAACTTCGATAGCCAGCGAAAATCGATTATCGAATGTAACTCATAATTGGGGGCCAATATTTTGATGGTGGTTCCACAATAAACCATAGGTCCCATATCTAAATCTTAATCCTAAATTTACTTTAAGGGTAACTAAATGAATAAAGATAAAGATATTCGCAGGATATTCAGCACAAAGAAGTTTTACATGAATCATCACCTACTAACATAATTTTTTTCATGTGAGTCTATAATTGCCCATGGTTCCCAAACAGTGTTCACGCTCGAAAATGTGTTTTTAAATATTGTGGTCTTGAGTATCATATGATCGGGCTTGACCGACTATACTTTCTTACTTGTTATGCTATAAATTTACACAAATAAGAAACTTAAAAATTTCATTCAACACTTGTTCAAATTATTTGTAATTTTCAATGTCGATAAACAGAAATTTTTTATGTTTGTGTGTATAATTTGCTACTTTTTTCTTATAAAAAGAAGACAGGCAGTGAAAAAACTTTTATTAAGCCCTTTAATTTCGGCAACTATTTAATCAAAATTTAACTTAAAAGAAGTGTTAAAGTTAAACCAAAATCGTGCAAGAAAAAACCCGTTTAAAAAAATTCAAATATTTTTTATATATAATCGTACCTTAATTATTTTACAAAATGTCGCCAATATCTATTGATGGCGTGTTTGCAGCATTGTTATTTTTAATTTTATTATTTTTTAATAAAGAAGTCGATTCAGGCAAAGTTAATTATCGTTTACCTTCGGTCATTAAGCCTAACAATTACAAGATTGAAATCAAGCCTTATTTATACGAATCTGATCCCAGACAATTTACTTTTGATGGTGAATGTTTCATTGAAATCAAAGCGGTACAAAAAACCAAGGAAATTCAATTGCATATGAAGAATTTAAATGTTTCTGAAGGTGAGTACTACAGAAAAGGTGGCAAAGTGAAAACTTCCCTTCCCCAGGCCACTCCCAATAATTTGACTGATATTGTGATCTACAACTTAAGCGAGGAATTACAAGCTAATGTGTCGTACATCTTACATTATGTTTATGTTGGCAAAATGAATGAAGATATGAGAGGTTTATACCGCAGTCAATACAAAACCTCCAATAATGAAATCAAGTAAGTTTAAAAAGTTTTACTACATCGAAATTAAAATTTTTTGTTCAAGAGCAACATAATGTTATGATTTTATTATTTAATTATGGTTAAATACGACCATGTTGTGGTGTAACTAAACCTTAAGATTGTCAAAATTAACCACGTTATGACCGTAAAATCGTCACAATTGTTCAATTAATGGTCAAAGCTGCCCATACTATGGTCAACATTACAAAAAAAAAAAGATCAATATCAACCATATTATCGATATATTTTATTTCAGCCATTTATGAGTCAAGTTTAATGAGTAATTTCTGTTACAAATAAAGTTAAAACTTAATTTTGTTCCTGCTTCATTTTATTTCATACTTTTATAAGCTACTCCTTTCAATGAAAGCAAAGCAAACTACATGTTATTCACTTTCCAGCCCGTGACGGTCTTCATATGCGAATTTTATATAACTGTTTATATTAACAGGGCAGAAAAAAAAGAAAGTGAGAATTCTACGCAAACCAAGCGAGTGATTGCAAAGCAATCAACTACTGCAGAGAACAATAAAACCAAAATTTTGTTCAACATACACATACATACATATAAAATACAGTCATTAAAGATTTTTAAATTTAAAAAAGGTTTACAAAACAAATTTGTATGAAAATTTTCCTAAATATACGTTTGTTAAATTTAATAATCCTTTAATTACATTATTGTTGTATTTTATATTATCTATGGTTGTAGCTAAATTGTATTTTGTTCAAAAGCGTAGTTAAGCTGTTATTTCCCACAAAAAGTAAAACTTTCTATCATTCAAACTAAATAATTTTTTTTTTTTGCAACAAAACTGTGAAATATATCACAAAAATTCAGTTTGCAATGAACGTAACGAAAACAAAGTATTTAAAAAATTAAAGGAAACAAGTGTTTTCTAGTTAAAAATATATCTGTGACAATAAGGAAAAAGTTCTTAGGGGTGTTTTCTTTTCTGGCAATATTGTGCAATGTATGCTACCTTTCGCGCGTGTTTTTGTTTTATTCTAAAAATATATGAAAAAATGTAAGAAGTTGTCGTTTTCCTTTCTAAATATGTTGCAAAAATAATTGGAGATTTGTTCCATATCTTACTCCCAGTTATAATTGAGATTAGTGCTCGAAAACTATAAATATAACTATCGATTCTATCGATAGTCTTGAAATGTCGAAAATATCAATATCGATATTATTAATATTCAAAATACTGCTATGAAGACATTTAACAGCAGCTATACCTACACAGTTTTTTTGCCACAGGTTTTTACTTGATATTATTAATTCGCACTGAATTAAAGCAATGAATACCAATAACAAAAATGGCAGGTGGTATGGATTGCTTAGCTGTGCTTTTTAACTTCTAATTAAAGGCGTTTATGCCGAAATTTTTATATGTTCACATAGAGACTGAAATGTGAAACATGTTTGTAGGAAAATTTCGCTAGATGGAATACATTTTGTGTTGAGAATCAAGACCAATTTAGAGCATTATCTAAAGTTGCAATGAAATATCTTTTGGTCCCTGCTACTTCGGTTCCCTCAGAAATGTGCTTATCAGCAGCACAATTTGTCAAAAACTGTCATCTAAAATAACGTGCATACAAACATACGTCTCATACGCTCAAAAAGTGCTAGAAACAACGAACTGTAATTTGATGAAAAACTAGTTCAAGTGTTCCTGCTCAAGTACAAACATTGTGCCGGTTCACACACGTCAAGTTTGACTAGTCAAATCTTGAGTTTTTACGAGTAAGAGGAAAGGAAATGACATTCTCTTTTTTCTTCTATTCTAAAAGCTTAAGACTTGACGAGTCAAACTTGACGTGCCGGTTCACGCACATTTTGTCGATAGTGAAATCTGAACTATCAATAATTGAGGCGTATATATCCAAAGTCTGCAGTCCCCGCTTTTATAGTTTTCGTAATAAATAGTAAAAAGCTCAAGCTCAAAGTATATTCATATTTATTAATTGTATGTTATGCTATTTAGTAAATAAGAGTATGATGAAGATATGACGCATGTTTCATCCAAATCGATTTAGCGGTTTGCTGGCAATTATTAAAATAAAATTGGCGATTGCTGTGTTTGCTTGAATCAAATGGACTTAGCTGCTTTTGTATTAATCGAATGTGTGTTTTGTGTTGTTTGATTTGATTTGATCTGAGATAAATAATACATTTTTATTTGGGTTTCAACGTAAATATCGTAAAGATGAAATTAAATTAACTTCAATTAAGCTTAAGTCAGCTTAAGTTATTTTCCCTTTTTGCCACAGGTATAAATAATTATAATAGTGAGAAGTGAGAAGCCACAATATATTCAGAGACCGCTGTGGTCCAGCGCGGATTACTGAAAATATGACGCCTTTGCAGTGTTTTAAATCATACCTCACAGTGGAAATGGTGGATATAAAGCGCATGCCACATATAATGCGTACAATGAAGCGAATCCCAATAGACGTCAGTTGAAGTGGAAAGACACGACAATCAACGAAATTTATGCGTTCATTGGAATGATTTTGATGGCTGGCACAAATCATTCTAATGACGAAAACGCAAGAGATTTGTGGACGTCACAGGCTCACCCAATATTCCGCGCCACCATGGGAATAAACAGGTTTTTCGATTTGCTGCGTTTTATGCGGTTTGACGACCCCAGAACACGGGTAGAGCGGCAGCGTCAAGACAAAGCGGCGCCAATTCGCGATATTTGGATAATGCTCAATGCAAATCTTGCCAGATATTATGTGCCATCAGAATATTTGACCATTGATGAACAATTATATCCATACCGTGGTAGAACCAAATTCACCCAATATATACCCTCGAAGCCAGCAAAATATGGCATAAAAGTATGGTGGATTTGCGATGCCAAAAACTCATATCCACTTCATGGCCAAATATATACTGGCAAACAAGAAACTGGTCGTGAAGGTGGTGTTGGCGAAAGAGTGGTGAGAGATTTAGTTGGGCCATACTACGGTAGCGGACGAAATAAAACAATGGATAATTTTTTTACGACGCTGCCGTTGGCTAGGCAACTAAAAGTAGAAAAGCTCAGCATTGTGGGTACACTCCGCCGCAATAAAGCTTACATCCCTGCGGAGATGAAAGAAGACAAAATAAAGACGTTGGCTCAAGTTTATTTGGCTTCTACCACAACGTAACACTGCTCTCATATAAGCAACGGAAGTCCAACTCGGTCATCCTTCTTTCTAGAATGCATGATGATGCACAAATTGACGAGAATGTGAAACCAGAAATTATAAATTTTTATAATCAAACAAAAGGTGGGGTGGACGTAATGGACCAAACGCCCTAAGAATACACGACCCAGCGACAAACAAGAAGATGGCCGATGGCATTTTTCTATAACATCATTGATGTGAGCGCATTTGCATCACACATCATATATTATGGAAATAATCCAACTGCACGATACACCACGACGCGCAGGAAGAATTTCCTGCGTCAACTGGCAGAAAACCCGTGCATTCCTGTTATAGAAAATAGAATTTCAAATGTGCAAAGCGTGCACCAATTTTCAACAAAAAATGCAATTGAAAGCATCATCGGAATGCCGTTGGAGAGTGTGCTTTGTGCTGCAGGTCCGGCAACATCTCCGTCAGCACGACAAAGGGACAGAAAAGTACATACGGGCGTGTGCTACATGTGCAAACTTCTTCCAAATAAGCGCAGAAGAAAAACTAGAAAAAATTGAAGCATATGTAGCACGCCGATATGCGATGAGCACGCCATAACAATTACTAAATGCTACTATTGCCACAATAACAACGATAGTGATTCGGATGAATTATAATATAATATATATAAAATATGATAAAATAAATAAAAAAGACATTTATTTCCAATAAAAACAACACAAAAAAAATGTTTTTTTTCATTTACATGTCAGGCATTTACATAGGAATTGCATTAGGGTACCCGGGGACCCGGTTGTGTGTTTATAGGGGTAAAACATTTAAAATCATTTTTTAAAGAAAATATTGAAAATATTTTGAAGTTTTTCGTATTTAAATCTTAGTTTAGCCAAAATCTCTCATGATTCGGAGTTTTATGTCCATATCTCAAAAATTATAGGCACAGCAGCACTTTAAAGTCAAAAAAGGTACACGGGTACCCGGTTATGAATCGTAGGGTTAAAGTCAATTTATTATTGAAAGAGTTATTCTAACGTTATTTTTTTATATTTTTTGCAAAATATCTCTTCCGAAATTATTTTGTATTTGACTATTTTATTTTCAATATAAAAAACTGCTTAATTTGAAAATCATTCCCAAAATATTGCTTAGCCGCGAAACTTCTTCCGCAACTATTAAAGCTAATATTGCTACTTGTAAAAGTTTAAAAATTTGTGGATATCCATGCTAATTTTTGACTTTATCTTAAAAGAAGTTTATTAGGCCAGTTAACAATGACAAAAAATATTTTCACTTTGTGCTCACAATAAAGCAAGATTCCTTTTCAGAAGCACACAGATTTTTGATCTGTAAAACGTTTGCAAATTTTGCCCAGAAAAGATATTATAAACATTTTAAAACATATCGTTAAAATTTTTATTTAAAACTTCATAAAAATTTTTACTGAAGTAGAAAAAAGCTCAATTTTATAAAAAACTTTAGTAACATTTTTTTTCGTAAAATTAAAGGAATTAAAGGAAGGTAAAATCAGAAATGAAAATAAAAACGGAATGGCTGCTATTATTGCGGCGGAGCTTTTATTAACATTAAATCGGCTACTGAAAAATGTCAAACAGAAACATCAATAGTGATTAGATGAAGGGGGTCTGCGTGGTATGTGCCCACTCCAGTCCCCCCTTATCTACTCCAACGATTATATTGCAAATCCAACTATATTTGAAGTTTTAAGGGACATAAGCATTTTATTAAGGCGAATTGACACCAGGTGATCTTAACTGATATACCGTTCATGAGGTTCTGGGGAATAATTACTAAATTCTATAAATTTCGCTTAAAATTATGAAATTTTAATTTTTTTTTAAATTAATACATTTCAAAACAAACAATTTAAAATTGAAAAGAAAATCTGATATTTGCTTAAATTGATTACTATTGTTGTATTTTTTTTTGACACAATGTTAAAATATTTTACAGTGTTGTAAACATTTTCAAAATAAGACCACCTTGTAAGAATTCGCCTTACATTTTATAGTTGAGTTGAGTGCCCCGGTAGGTTAGCTGGTAGCGAGCTAGTCTATCAGCGCCGGGGTTGCGGGTTCGATTCCCGCCAAAGACTCTGGTTTCTTTCCTGCAGACAAGCATAAAGCTTCGCGGGATTAGCTTAGCTTAGGATATAAAAAAAAAAAAAAAAAGTTAAATATTAACAAAAAATGTATTATTTGCTAGAATAGTACAATTAAAAACTAAATTTGTGGGCTTTTAGCGACCCTTAATGGGGGTGTTTTTAAACATCCATTAACCGTATTTTTTTGCATGTAGATGGATTGCTGCTACCCAGTTCGAACCGCATAAGGCACGCCTTGCCTTCCCCTGCTTCGATGAACCGGAATACAAGGCAACGTTTGATCTTAATGTGACTCGTCACTATAACTTTAACTCTAAAGGCCCTACTCGTCGTGTTGGCGTAAAGATTTTTAGGTAAGTTTATAATTATCTAATACTCGCATTACCAGCAAATCTGACTGGAATTTCGAACTTCCTTACAGAGACTATACAACAGATGTTTATAAGACTACTCCTAAAATGTCTACATATCTCTTGGCCTTTCTTGTTTCCGAATTCACTGGTCCTTTTAATGATAGATTTGGTGTTTTAGCCAGACCTGAATACGAATCTCAAACTAACTATAGTTATTATGTGGGTAGACAACTTCTTAACGAATTTGATATTTACTTTGGTATTCCTTATTTTGAAATGGGAAATGATAAAATGCACTTGGCCGCTATTCCTGATTTCTCTGCCGGCGCTATGGAAAACTGGGGTCTCGTAACCTTTAGAGAACGTAGGTTGCTTTTTGATAAAGATCACAGTACATTATACGCGAAACAATCTATTGCCGCTGTGATTGCTCATGAACTAGCTCACATGTATTTCGGTAATTTAGTTACATCTGTTTGGTGGAGCTATATATGGATGCATGAAGGATTTGCAACTTACTTCGAATATCATGGTACTCATTTGGTAAGTTTCAATTAGATCATATACATAGATTTTAGTTTTTAAGATAATTTGGCTTAACAAAAAACATTTTTTCACTTAACTATAATAAATTCCATCGCGAAATGAGATTATTTTGACTAGCGTTAAGAACGTCATTCAATATTTTCTTTTAACGTAACCTACATCGGCCTTAGACCGAATCCTTGAGTATAAACACTTACAATACTTGGTGATAAGCATTTAAAAACTTAACACTTTCCCTTATTAAAAGCAAATTGTATTATATAATTTAAGGTTGAAAGCTCGTTCGATATGCCTAGCCAATTTGTTATAAACATAATGCAAAATGTGATGGAAATGGATTCTACAAATGCTACCAATCCAATGAGTGACGAAGACACTAACACTTCATCTGATTTTGGACGCATGTTTAACGGCATTTCATACAGAAAAGGTGCCAGTTTTATTCGTATGACTAAATATATTTTAGGAGAAGACGATTTCGGGGCATCTTTAAAATTGTATCTTAAAACGCAGTAAGTTTTGCTTCTTATCAACTTAAAATTCACAAAATAATTTTTATTTTAAGCCAATACGCCAACACTGTTCCTTCAGATCTATTTAAAATTTGGGAAATCTACTGGCCTACTGTATTTGCCCAATTTGCGAAGAGTTACTTCCGCTCCTTTACCACTCAAGTTGGGTATCCTGTTGTCACCTTCAACCGTATCAACGAAACTACTTTTCAAGTAACCCAAAAACGTTTTCTTATGAAGGATTTTAATACTTCCGATCCCTCGTTAACATATACCGTTCCTATTACATACACAACAAGTTCTAAACCCGATTTCGATAACACCTTTCCTGAATTCTTCCTTCAACAAGCCCCTTTTTTCATTACAGTAAGCGAAAACGTTTCTTGGATTATTGGCAATGTTCAGGAAACTGGTTTTTATCGTGTTGATTATGATTTAAAATCATGGCATCAAATCCAAAAAATATTGTTGTCTAAGAATCGGAATGAAATTCATGTATTGAATCGTGCCCAAATTGTTGATGATGTTTTTAACTTCGCTCGTTCTGGTGGAATGGATTATGTTGTTGCTTTGTCTATCCTAGAATTTCTGCAATACGAAACTAACTACTTGCCATGGTATGCAGCCTTGCATGGATTTGGCTTTCTAAAGACTCGTTTGGGTAAAGAAACTAATGACTTTGCTAGCTATATCCTTAGTATCAGCAATAATTCCTATAATCAGTTGGGTTTTAAAGAAATGGGAAATGACACCCCTTTTAATATTTACCACCGTGCTCAAATCTTGGATTGGTCTTGCAAATTTGGCAACACTGAATGCATTGCCAATGCCAAGCTATATTTCAATAAAAATTTGACACTCAATAAAGTTCCAGTCAATATACGTTCAGTTGTTTATTGTACTGCCATGCGTGAAGGCAACGAAGCTGATTTCAACAAACTTCTTAATAAATACATGACCGAAACTGTTCCTACCGAAAAAGATCTACTCTTAGATAGTTTGGGTTGCGTCAAGGACAGCAAGTTAGTTTCCAGATTTTTTGACATAGTTATTTCTAATGACGTACGTCGCCAAGATAGGTGGCGGGCATTAAATACTTTGTTCACTAAAAACCATGAAAATGTTGGCCGTTTTTTTGAATTGGTTGACCAACACATAGAAGAACTTGCAAAATCGTAAGTTTATCATTTTCTTTTCATGCAAACAAAACTGAAAAGTATGTACATATGTATATCTTACGTTGATTTTATTTATAGGCTTGGTGATTACTCAGATGTTGCTTATATTATCTCTTCAATGGCAAATGAATTTACCACTGAGACTGAATTACAGAAGCTAAAGACCTTTAAAAACAAGCACACGGAAAAGTTCGGCAGCTCAATCTCTAAATTACAAGCGGCCGTTAGGAACGTAGAATATAATTTGGAGTGGTCTAACAAGTACTTGAAAGATGTCAAGAGCTTCCTCAAAAATCGCATGCTTTTGCATGTATAATATTAAAAAAATATTTATAAAGTGGAGGGTTACCTCTTAGAAAACAAAACAATTTAATATTGCCATTACCAGCTTTTAAACGTACGTAATTACTTTAAAATAAATCTGCAATCAAACTCTGCTTAAATTAAATGTAGAGTTTATTTGAGTAAATACAACATAGAAGATAATAATCAAATCCCAGTAAAAACTTCGCTTACTTTTTCAAATTTAATAGCTTCTTTCACTCATTATTTAGTTGCTTCCCTGTAGAAAAAAAATGTCAGTTTTCTGTTTTTGTTTTATTTATTTTTTGAAGTTTTAAAAAAATTTAATAGTAATATTCAATTAATTCACAAAAGATAAATGAAAATTTATATTAATTAATTATTGTATAATTTGTTATTCACTAATGTGTTGTCTACTACACGATCTACTTTTTTATAACAAACTTAATTCGCATTCTATAATTATAAGATTTAAATCTTGTTGTATGCGATATACAAATAAATAAATAAATAAAATTACAAAACTTTTGATATTTCTGTGAATAAATAAGACAAAAAACTAAAAAATATATATTTTAATAAGATTAAAAAACTACAGTTTCAAGAATTATGGATTTATAAATGTCAGCCGCCGATTAATATATTTTAAAAAATTGTGAAGCTCGAAACATCTCAAGTGCAGGCTGCATATTTGTTACATTCATACATATGTATGTATGCACGTACATAAGAATGTCCGTTTTGATGCTAAAAAGTTTGTGCTAATGTGTGTAACACATAAAAATATTGGCTCTAGTGTCCAGACCAGTTAAATATGCGAGCTATTGCAAGAGAGCTTTTGTGCTTTCACACTGACGAGAGCACTACAGCCAATTGGATCGGGGTGCTTTAAAAGCTATTTACCGCAAATATCAAAGAATGTGTGTTTGAACGTAATTGCTCTAGACCCGCAATCACTTTCAGAATCGATCTAACGACGACCGGCTGGCTATCTGTCCATGTAAACATTGTGCGAAAAATTGTGACATACAAAGTACACAATTTTGGAGATAATGTTTTTTTTTGTTATATACATACATAAATTTTAACTGGCACAAGCCTTACAAATTATAAAAAACGGGTTTTAATTTCAATATAAATCATCCTTCCAAATTGTATGCAAATCGGTGCTTTTTTTATTAAAGGTTTCACAAAAACCACTATCGAAATTACATAGCTTTTAAGTCGATGTATTGGGATGTATAATGGTAGTGATAAACAATTTGGACATGAGAACTTTTGTAAAAGCTAAAATATCATGAAAAAGTGTTATGCTGGTAGGTTTTGAATTAACCATAGGTTTCTACAAAATCCCGCTTCATAAACCAATTTGTTGACGAAAAAATCTCATATAGATGGCACAAAGACCTCTTCACCCATATTGTGGTTAGCGAATTATAAATACGCCTGCGATTTTTTGGAAAGGGATTAAAGAGAACCTGAACTTATTTATATTACCAAACAGTCGCAGGCGTATTTTGTATTAGCAAACCATAGGGTTGCCATACGTACTGTTTTAAACAGTACATGTACTGATTTTTTGCAATTGTACTGTTTTATGCATAATATCCGAAACAGTACGCAAATGTACTGTTTTTTACACTTTGTACTGCTTTTTGTACTGTTTTTTTTTTGTGTCCTGTCTACAAAAAACCAAGATATTAAGAAAATCCCTGTTAAACTCATATTTTGAAAATATCCTAATATTTAACAGTACATAGCTTAAAAAAAATGTTGTGTTCCAAACAAAAAAGCTCTAAAATAATAAGACTTTTTACGCTGTGGTCATTGTTTTCTCATAAATACGCAGTAGAAATCTTAATTATAATGGGTGACTCGCAGCAGTTGTATATTTTCATGTTATTATTTGTAAGACATATGATTTTATGGCTACCTCTTCCAATAGTTTTTTCCTTTAAACACCTGAAAAAGACAAAAACAAAATCGAAATTTTGTTAAAAACTTTATATTTTTTAAATACTAAATAAATACTTATTCCAACGCAATTATCTTTTATTCCTTTAATTTAATATTCGGGCAAGTTCTGGAAATCGTAATCACGTGAAATTGAAAACGTACAAATTTAAAAATTCTCCGGGCTCAAAATTTATAAAAATACCTAATTGCTTTCAGGACCACTTTTCTCCACCTAAACTACTTTTGAAATAAGGAAAAGCTACGTTAATTTTTACAAAAATTTTATTGAAAATCTTCAGCGTATAAATTTTATTGAAACTTGTTTTTTACTATTTAATATTTTGTTAAATAAAAATACACCAAACTATGTTTTTTGGATTTTATAGATTATAGCTGAACTTGGTCAAATTGGCCGTAAATAATTTAAGAATTGTTTAAAATTGGAAAATTAACTTAGGACACATAAATTTTCTCAAATTCTATATGATTTGTGAAACTATGTGTGTGGTGAAAATTGCTTTAAATACCAATATGCTTAAAGAAAGTCCTACTTACACAATCAACGAGTTAATAGTTTTAAGCTAAGTTAGGCTTTTCTCCTTTCTTATATGGCTTACAGGAATGTTATGGTTTTCCTGTCTTCAAATAAAAAAAACCTTTAGTCCAAATGCTTCGTTTTTGTTTTTTTTTTTTTTAACGCAAATGGAGTAATTTCGTATACGTATAAAATGCCATAAAACGGAAATCATTCATTTGGTGTTACACATTTTAAGTGTTTTTCGTTATATAATTGTTGCATATTCAATCAAAAGTTTTAAATATATAATAATTTAAATAAATAGTTGTGTTTTCGCAAAAAAAATGTACTGTTTTTTTCTTGATTGTACTGTTTTTTTGTGTTCAATGTACTGTTTTTCCGAATTTAAAATCTGGCTACCCTAGCAAACCACGATAAGGGTGCTTATTTGAATCATAATTAATTTTGTTTCGTTAGGTCCATGATTGCCCAATAGGATACACTCTCGAACCTTTATGTGTCACTTGTTAACTTGTTTAACATTTTTAAAAAAATAAACGAACAGGTGTATGGTATTCTTTTGAGGTACGGCTTTTTTGGGGTGTAAATGGACAAATAAAAATTATATCACATTCGTAGCTTATCTAAAAAATACAAAACTAATTTGGACCTTTTTTGAAATTCAAACGTTAAAGGTGTAAAAATTGTTCTTAATTTTGTTACTTTTTCACAACATTTTTCTCTATCTATCTATATAATATAAAATTGTTAAGTTACTGTGATACATAAATGGGGTGAAAAAATTATCAAAAAGGATAATACGGGAATTTAACTTTCTTTCATTTGCTTTTGTGTTCTACGAGTGGTCCTTTTTGAATTTTCTATAATATTGAACTTAGAAACACAAAATTATAAGTGCAAAGTCCTGTGTAAATATCAACCTATGAGATGAAAAATTTTGGAACTTTTTTGTTAAAACCTATGAACATAAACTTTGGCCTATAAATATGTTCATGAAAGAAAAGGCCCGACTATAAAGGAGCGGGTTAAATGCTAGAATTTAAACAAGTTAAAATCTTGAAAAATAAACTTTGGCATAAAAATATGTCCACGAAGGAAAAGGAGACGCTAACGAAGTTGCGGGTTAAATGCTAGTAAAGTATAAATTTCCTATCAAACCATTCTTTTAGTTATATTCCTAAAAAAATGGTTTTGATTTTAAGGACGAAAAATTGGGATTTTTTTGAAAACCCCGCTGTTTTCGTAACTTTAACCTCAATGAAGCACGTGTTAATATTATCAGATTGAACTAAAACTTTTCCAATCACATTTTCTAGCCTATTGGCCCATTTTAGGGGAATTAGGTAGGATAGAACCACCCTAACGTGCACAAAAAAGCGTTGCTTGATGTACAAAGCGATCAATGCTTGAAAGTATAATGCTTAAGTTGAATCTATAAGTTCATACGAGTATGCCTTAAGATTAACTTCTAGATCTGATATTTGTTAATAAAATCATTGTATTTTGACATATTTATTTTGGCTTAAAATACGCTGTCTACCTTAAATGCCTGTCCAATGAGATGGAAAAATCATAAAAGGAAATTGAAGTTAAATACAAGGAATTAAAACTGGATAGTAGTCCCTTTGTACAATGACTCAAAATGAGTTAATGGAGCTCTGAAAAACTATACGTTATTTTTTATGACAATATTTTAAGAAATTTTCTTAAGACGAGCTCCGAAAGTGACATCATATGAATCAAGCAGCTAAAATCGACAGCATATTTTAAAACTGATACTCTAAATACCGTGATTTTTTAAGAACACTTCGGAAGCCCTTAACGTCGTGTCTCAATTTATCGACAATTTTCTTTGAGGTACTGTTTTCACTGCTATCGCTTTGATTCACATGACTGTGATGGTGGTGAGCTGCTTGGTGGCTTTCAGCTTCTTTATCGGCCTGTGCCTTAGCATACTTTTTGTTGACACACCTTACTTCCATAAGACGCTTTCTACCAAGAGTCTGTAGGATTTCCTGTGCTTCAGGGTAGTCTTTCATTGCAGCAAGTACATCTTCCCGAGATAGAGAAAACAATTCCGAATATCCAACTGATCGAACGTCAGCAGTTCGTCTAGAATTTACAAGAATTGAATTATTATTATTTCATTAGGAGTTTTTTTAAATAAAATACTTGTTTAAGCCATCCAAGTTGAGAATACCAATTTCACCGAAAAAATCTCCCGCTTTCATTGTAGTAAGGACTTTTCCGGTCTCGCTTAAAACTTCTAAAATACCATCGGCAATTATAAACATTTCGCGGGCCACCTCTCCTTTACGGCATATCGAGTCCCCTGGTGTAAATATGTACGCCTTCATTTTCAAAACCAAATCGTGAAGGAATTCGGGCTGGCATTCTTGGAAAATTGTTACTTTTTTCAAAACACTTAGATTTACATGTAAAGCTAGTTCCGTTTTTAGTTTATCGGGCAAAAGCCCTAAAGCAGTGTTAATATCGCCGCCACCTTGTATCCGTCCTCTTGACCAGCTGTAATCATACCAACGTAAAACACGACGCTTCATTCCTCCAGGCACCTTAATTGAAAAATAAATAAATTGAATATAAAAATATTATTTATTGGAAAATGATCTAACCTTATGATGCCGCATGTAGGTTTTGGCACCGTCTAAAAGACGTTCAAACTCCAAACGATTTGCATTACGATTGGTTATAACATTACCAACCTGCCCAACGATCGTAGCAAATATAAAAACGCCGATCAAATAACTCACAATTGTAAAAATGTATCTGAAAACAGAAAATTGTTATGCAAATACTCAATACAGGAATTCGAATTTTTTTTTTTTAATTTAATCAAAGTTTTCGAAAAATTTAACTGCTTTTATAAACATTTTAAGAATTTGCAACAAAAACATAAAAATAATTCGCACAAATTAAAAAAAAATTAATTCATTGAAATTAATATCATTAATTGTTAAAGGCTGTCTCAATACTTTTCGAAAACTTTGATTTCTATTTATGTTTTGCAGTGTTTCAAGACTTAAAAACTCCACGTTCATTTAAAAAGAAAAAATACATTAAGAATCCCGTCAATTGGCGGACAGCCCTAACGCATATTGATATTTATTCCAAGAATATATTTGAATGTTAAATAAATCATTTGCATACCCGTAACTTGAACCAAACTGAAGTAATCTGGATTTGATTCCACGTCTAGGAATTGATCTTGGGCCGTCCACCGAAAAATTTATTCTTAAATTTTAATTGCGAGAATAATGAAAATGAAGTCATTAAATTGTACAACACAAAAAAAAATATATGTAGAAAATGTTCCTTAAATTTAAATGTAATTTTATTAAGCTGATGTTTTTTTTAAATTTATTCAGTTGTTGGTGTTTTTTAGGCGACCATATAATGAGAAAGCAAGTATGCACCTTGCAACACAAAATTATGTTATGAGGTTAACCCATTCGTACCTGACAATCTTTCCTCTCGTAATATTTTAATGAAGTTTTTAAAATATGTACCAGAAGGCCCGTAGAAGTTGCTTAGAGTACCCCTTTCCACACCTGGGATAGGGCATGGATATTTAAATTCCCAACAGGCTTTGATGTGGTATATTTCTTGATATAAATCTGCGTTTTAACCGTTTAAAAAAGTTTTGTGCCATTTTTGTCCTTAATGCATAAAAGTCATATTTTAGATTTTTTTCTTCTGAAATATTTAGTACCAAAGCCCGTATTTTTATGCAAATGTATATATTTTGTCGTCAGTCTGAGATAACCATATACTAAATATCTTTGCGATTCAAGAAATTTGCAGTAAAATGGCATGAATTTCTTAGTGCATATTTTTGCATATTTAGCTTTGAATGCATATTTTTGGCATATATTGTTGCTGCATATTTTGAAAAACAAAAATTGTTTTAATTGCATTAAATGCAGAAAAGATAAGAGACAACTTTGATGCTATTAATTTATTAATTTTATATGGGAAAACATTTTGTAAAGCACCTTCGCGAGTTGCCACATATCAACCCAAGTATCCCGATTTATGTTTTCCTCCACAACCTTAGTATAACAACCAGGTGAGGAACGTTTCAACCAATTATTATGCTAAAAACTTTTAGCAATTTAAATATGTGGTGGGAGGATTCAACAAGGCACACAGTGGACAATTCCGGCCAAAAATATTTTTTTTTAATTTTTATAAAATTTTGATGGCAAATTTTTACTGCCATTTCAAAATATACACTATCTTTGTTAACTTGGTTATAAAGTTACTATACGGTTATTTATAGTAGCGGGTTTCACCCTTCATAGTAAAGTCCCTTGCAGAATTCCTTGTGAATCTTATTAATTTAGTTAAAGTACTAAGATTTACAACACTGCAACAACAAAATGTATTAGATTAAAATTTACTACGTTGTAGTTGAAAAACCCAACAAAAAGCTGTAGTAAAGACGTTTGTTAACTAACCCAGAATAAAACAGTTGAAGAAACTATATTTGTCTCTTTCCCTCACTCAGCAACTTCATTAATTTACAACTCTTACGAAAAAGACATTCATGCTTTGTATTAAGAAAAGCAGAGTTGTGCACTTAATACAACTGGTGAAAACCGATAGTGTTTGTAAACAAGGCGAATTTACACCAGGGGAACTTATCTGATAACTAACCTTGTGTGAAAATGGTATACCTGGGGAATATTTACTAAATTCTCGCTTAAAATTATTAAATTTAAAATTTTTTAAATTAGTACATTTTAAAACAAACAATTTAAAATTAAAAACAAAATGAAATATTTGTTTGAATTGTTTACTACACAACGTTGAAATATTTTGCAGTGTTGTAAACGTTTTCAAAATAAGACCACCGTGTATGAATTCGGCTTGGTTGTAAGGTCAATAATTTTTTCTTGTAATTAATGTGCCCGTGCAAAAAATTGAACTTGTTTTTTTTTTGTTTTATTACAAAGACAATAATGTGAAGTTATTAGTTTTTTCTTTTTACCCATTTACAACTACAATTCGAGTCGGAAAAAGCCAAAAAATTGTAGGGGAATGGAAGAAAAGATAAACTCACTGTTTATTGTTAGAGTTTTGTTTGGGCCTTAAAGTAAGACTTTGAGAATTCTCATTCGCTTTAAGGTTTTATTTGTATAATATTTTTAGCTTTTTTAAAATCTTTGTATGAAGTTTCTTGATGATCTGGCCTAAGCAACCAGTGAAATGCGCATAGAAAATAGCTTTCCATCAACAAGTAATTTCGGTGTATTTATCAAATACTAGTATGGGCCAGCAGTTGACACGGTTATGCGGTTTTTTTTATGCGGATTTGAATTTATGCGGTTTTCAATTCGATTTTTTTTACATATTTTTTTTTTATTAATTTTTTATATATTGTTTGTCGTATTAAACATTTTTAAACGTTGGCATCACTTATGAATAGTAGTTTTCAAAATTTAATGACGAATTATTTTGAAAAAACTGCCGAAACCCTTCCAAATAAAAATTGTATGAATGTTCCGACTTTACCAACTGCTAATGTGTATGTTGTCTTATCTAGCGACATTTTGCACCAATTAAAAAGCGGATTAGAACGCTGCCAAGTAGTGATTCCGATAACATGTTTTACTTTTAAATATTAATTTACGTTTTATAAATATTTTTTTTTGTTTCTTATTCATTACTTATTTACGTGTTAATTTAAATGTATGCCTTTAACTATTTGTTAACTTTCATAAAACTGGTTTATATTGTACTTTTTCTCTTTTTATGTATTTTTTATAATAAATAAATTAATTGTTTTTGGTTAATTTTTTTATATAATGACTTTTTTTATGCGGTTTTGGTCTAATTTTTACTCCCAGATTTGAAGTTATGTGTTTTTTTAACTTTTCGGAACGAATCATCCGTTTTGGGTGAAAATGGAGTCTTTTTTAATGCGGATTTCATTTATGCGTTTTTTTTGGGAACGCATCTACCGCATAAAAAAAGACCTGAGTGTAATAGAAATAAAATGAAGAGAAAAACCCGCTAGATTCACAAGAAATAGCGAAACTGTCTTTATTTATTATTAATAGCGGCTAACTTCACT
Organism: Pollenia labialis; assembly: GCA_949318255.1. Taxonomy (NCBI): domain Eukaryota; kingdom Metazoa; phylum Arthropoda; class Insecta; order Diptera; family Polleniidae; genus Pollenia; species Pollenia labialis. Next base: position 25,705,861 of record OX439142.1, on the reverse strand, counting down.
ATTAAACGCGCTGTCAAAATCGGATTTTCCAATTGTAAAGCGTTGACGCCGCGAGGATGCTTCATTCAAATTGTATGGGCATGAGAATTTTTGACAGCTAGAAAACGCTTTCCGCTCTTGTTTATGAATGGCTGTAAGCCGCATCCTCAGATTCCTAGACAGACAGCTACGAAAGGACCAAGCAGGTTTCCGTCCCAATCGCTCATGTATCGACCAAAAGAAAAGCCTTCGACTAATAATTGAACAATGTAATGAATTCAACTTAATGCTATAAACACAACTGGGACGAACGACGAACTTCGCATAGTCCGACGAATTCGTCGGCAAGAATTCGTTGCGTAAATTCGTCAAATGAGACTCAATAAGTGCATAAATTCCAGGTATTATTTCCGCTAATTTAGCAATTTTTTACGAATTTTTGTCATTCCTAATAGTCTAAGGGACTTTTAATCAAATTTATGGGTTCTTTGAAAAATGAAAAATTTTCGCTATTTTTGCAAACTTTTTTTTGGTATTATCGGATATTTTGATATTTTAAACTGATTTAGCGATTTCAAATAAATTTTTGCGTTTGTTTAAATATTGCAATTTTTGCGAATTTTAGCCATGTTCGCGATAAAGGCGATTTTTATCTATAAGGGTTATGATTCTTTACAGGTTTAACGATTTTTAAAAAATATTAGACATTGCTTTTATGCCGCTGTTAGAAAATTTTTGCGAATTTCCGCTAATTTAGCAATTTTTGTCGAATTTTTGCTATTCGTTATTGTTTTAGAGACTTTTAATCAATTTTATGGATTGTTTGAAATATTAAAAATTTTCGCGAATTTTCGCGATTTCTGCAAATTTTAGCCAAGTTCGCATTAGAAGCGAGTTTTCCCTGTGATTCTTTACTGCTTTCACGATTTAGCTGCGGTTAGCTGTCCCTGTCCCAATTTATTCGTCGTTCGTCTGCGTAAAAAATAGAAATAATCCTATCGCAGTGTTCGTTACGCATGACGAATTTCGGTCTACGCAACGATTGTGTGTATTCTCATACATACCAATGTGTTCTATTTCTGACGACGAATATTCGTTGCGAATTATTCGTCGTTCGTCCCAGTTGTGTTTCTAGCATAACCCTACATCTTACTTTTGTCGACTTTGAAAAAGCCTTTGGCGCTATCGATCGCAATAAAATATGGTATGCTCTCGTTAGCAAAGTATAACAGACAGAATAATAAAATTAATAAAGGTACAATATGAAGATTATAAAATGCGCGTATCACATGGCGGAAAAATAACACTGGTCTACAAATTTGGAAATAAAATTGACTGCCGAAACGAAGCATGTTTTTTTAACTACATAATTTGGATGTGCTGAATTTGAATCTTGCATAAACATTTGTTTATCACGTCTTGTTAATTTTTTATCGCATGCTGGCAATACTGACAGAAGCCCACATTAATTCGAAATCTTCAGAATTGTTGCGTTTAAGCATGTCAGGGAGATCCTGTGTTACTGATTAAAGCTATTTTTGCTTTGTGTGTGGTGGATATTTGGTTGGAAAAAAGCATATACAATATCAGAATCATTAAAATTTGCATATTTACATTATTTTGGTTTTGCAGTCCGACACTTGGACAAACTGTGGACATCGACAACGTTTAAAACATTTTTTTTGTGTCTCGAAAACCTGACTTGATGGAAAAAAAACCAATTACAGATTCGAGTTCAGCCCACCAAATTACCCTCGGAAAGATATTTGGTTGCTCCAGTCCAAAACCTTGTTGACTGGTGCAAGTGAACCATTTATTGCAATTAGCGGTGTTAAGCAAGGATGTTTAATGTCTCCTATCCTGGATTATGCAGATGACCAGTGATGTTAACTTTAATTTTTTATTACCTTACGGCTTTCTAAAAATCGCCGTTTTTGAGACGAAATTACCGTACGCAAAGGTTTTTTTATCACAGCATTAAGGCGATTGATTGTGTTTAAAATTTATATGAATTCATACGGATTTTCTTAGATACAGAATGCTTGATTCAAATATGAATTATTTAAGTGCCAAATACTTATTTTTAGCCACAGTTAATCCTGAGCCGTACTTAAAATAATCCGAAAACGTTAGTTAACTTAAACACATAACGCCTATTTTTTATGCTTAAAAATAAAATTTTTGATTTTTAAACAAACAAAAAGTTTAAAATAAAATTAATAATCATTAGAATTGTTGTTATTTTGTTGAACTATTTATGGTTTTTAATCCAAATTTTTTTAATATTTTAATCAGGCTTAAGTTCATCAAATTTAATTTTCATTAAATTATTTTATGAAGGAAGGAATTTTACAACATGAAAATTAATTAAAATTGTTATTGATAATCATTCACTCTTGACTGACCTGAGATTCGAACCCAGGCGGCTGGTTACAATGACATGTTTCGATCGCAACCACTCGATATCCTCAGATGAATAATATACAAGAATAATTGCAATTAATTTTCGAAGCTTGTCAACAGAATACATTGCTTGCATTGTATTATTTTTAAAGCTTAAGAATTTAGATTAAGACAAGTGGCTCTAAATCGCTTATAAAAAAGTACGAAAACTTGGTGCTACATGAACTGTCAGATATCGAAAACCAATTTTACTTATCAGAAATTCGTTTTCCGTGCTTAAAAAATGGTTGAAAATGGATATATTACCAGAATCCCAAGACAAAACTATTATATTTTTATTTGTATTATGAACTGCTTACACGGTACAATTACTGTCAACCAAATAAACGAAAGTAGAAGTTATTTAGGGTATAAATCGTCAATGGTCCATTTAAAGACCTCAAAATCGTCAAAAATCTGGCAGCCGTGATTGGTAGGACGCAACCTTAAGAATTAGATTAAGATTTGATTAATTTTTGTTAATTCATACAATTTATGAAGATTCAATGAATAAATATGATAAATATATGAACATATTCCAAACTCAAACTAAACAAATAAAGAATGTATTAATTTTTGGTTCCCATTCTCATCGCTGCGTGTATTATTCATTCTCTTCTTGCTTTTTGAGAGTATTTTTTATACCCGCACTTTCATTTTAGTTAAGCCAAGGCCCATCTATCAGGTCTGCTTACTTGTACAAAAACAAAATACGATTCTTTTTAGTTGTCAAAAATTTAGTACATACATATACAAAGCAAAAGGAAAAAACGTGTATGTGTGGCATATCATTAACGTATACATGCACATGTAAGCAAAGTGTAAACAACTTTTGACAACTAAAAAGAACATAAACAATGATCATCAGGCTTCTTGCGCAGACCTTTTCAATGGGCCTTGAGTTAAGCACTTGTTTTTTCTACACTTCTCTTCAGTATTTGTTTGTGACAGAGACGTTACAGAGTTTAAAAGATATTCAATGATTTGAATGCAATCCTAGAAACGAAAAATGTATAAAATTAACAGATTTATCATACCATTCATTCAAAGAACTGACGGGTGGTAGTGCGGTAGTTGTTAAAAAAGTATACTTCATTACAAAGATGATAAAATTCCAAGCGAAGAATTTCAGCCTACGAGCATAACTTAATACACCAAAAACTAACAGTTACGTCTGTTTAGAGTCCATCAAGTCACAATATATCTAAGGAACAATATAAAAACCTTATAAATAAACACCAAAATAAATTCATTATGGAAGGCGACTTTAACTCAAAGCACGGGCAATGGGGTTCGGTGCTTACGACGTCTAAAGGTCGTGAATTTTACCAAGCTATACTAGAAATAGGTTGCGAATATTTATCTACTTCTAAGCTGATATATTGGCCAACGGATAGATCTAAAATCCCTGGCCTTATAGATTTTTTGTAGCCCGAAAAATCTCTAAACATTTTATGGTGATTGAGCAGTGTTTTGACCCTTGCTCAGAGCACTCACCAATTTACTTCATGAAACAATTTGAAAAACACACCAAAATCCTTACCTATACAACAAGTTTACAGACTGGAATTACTTTCGGTTTTTGCTAGAAAATAAAATCGACCTCAGCGTTTCTGTTCATACTGTAGATGAACTTGACCAAGACGTCTTCACCTTTACCAAGCAAGTTCAACAAGCAGCATGGCAAAGCACATCCATATTAAAACCTTCGGATTAACAGCAGGGATACTCTCCAAAAATACGAGATATGGTTTTAAAAAAGAGAAAACTACGAAAAAACCGGTAGCAAACTATCATTGAAATCTAAACTTAATAAACTTTGTAAAAGAATAAGTAACTCCATCAGGAATACCAAAAACGATAAAACTAAAAAACTACTTGAAAATCTGTCTTACGACAAAAGCACAAACTACTCCTTATGGAAATACACAAAGACCTTGCAACAGCCAATCATTAAAAATCCACCACTTAAACTTTGTGATGGTGAATGGGCAAAAAGTAATGAAGAAAAAGCAACAGCATTCTCAAATCATCTTGTTAATATCTTTCAACCTAACAGCAGCGATCACAACACAACATTTGAAATCATCGACCAAGTAAATGAAGATATAACACCAACAACACCAATTGAACTAAAAACTGTAATTCAAACGCTAAAAACAAAAAAAAAAATCCCCAGGATTTGATTTGATCACAGGCGAGGTGTTAAAAGAACTTCTTCCTAAGGCCATTGAGAAACTTATGGCTAATAAATCACTGATGGTTTAAACGCTGATTTAGTTACTAAACTTGAATTTCTATGTCGTTTAAGCTCAACAACTATAAATCAGTGTCCCATGTTTTACTTGTTGTTAACCCTTTCGGTTATTCTATGCCATATGGCATGGTGCTTTTTGCAAGCCCCTGTTTGGGGCAAAATAGTTAGAAATTAATTTTTTGATAATTTTGTATTTTTATTTAATGCTTTTTATAGAAATTGAAAAATAAAATATTTTGATTGGTACACCCAATGCATTCTGATGGGCGAGAAAGCAAACATGCCTTTCGAGATTTGTAATTTACGAAAAAAGGTCACTTTGTAATTTTGTAAATATTGTTATGAAAATAATGTAATTTTATAACTTTCCATAAGGTTTTTAGCAGATTACCATTGCCTTGATAAGTGGAGAAAAAGTTAGATCCCAAGTGTTGTTCAAAGAAGGTGTCCGTTTTTTTTTTAAATCATACTATGCCATTTGGCATAGATTTTATTTAAAGGAAAAAAATAATAACATAGAAATATACATATGTACAAATATTTAATAAAAATTATCGTGTTTTTTAATTCATTTGTCTTTCTGATTCTAGAAGAAAAAAATCTCTTATAGAGCAATTCCATATGAAAGCGATCACCTTTTGGACGACCCCTCTCCGATTTTAAAATAAATAGTCTCAATCGATTGCCCAGCAAAAAATAATGTACCTACATTTTTTTTTATAGTGACTGGTTTAGTGGTGGTGTACACCACTGTCATGTGACAAAATTGAAGAATTCTTCATAAGGGACCTCATTGAAAGTTGTTTTAAAAAAAAAACTACTAAAGCGATCGCAACGAGTGATAGCTCGTTGGAAAGGTATTGAATCAGGCTTTAATTGAAAAATAAAATTTTCCTAATTTTTCTTAGAAATTTACCTTTAAATTTTCCCATGAAAATTAAATTTTCCGATTTTCCACAGAAGCTCCTAAATTTTCGGGCTAATTTTTTTTTTTGGATTCCTCATAATTTTTGCTTTAAGAATCAGCAATAAAAAATGGGCCCCGACTCCTTGTTTGGACAGGAGAAGAGCATTTAAGAGACCACCTTGTTAAAAATACATTTTAAAAATTATTTTACAGTTAAAAATACATTTATGGAGAAAAAATCTTTCTTATTTTGCTGCTTATACTTAATTACAATATTTATTAAAAATGTAATGGCACACCAAACCCGACTGAGGCTACAGGTCATAAAATGTTTTGTAAATTTTTTAAATTACCAGGTAATAAATATTTCGCCTAAAATGACACGTGCAGAAACAAGTCATAAAACACGGATTTTCCATAAATATGGCGAAATATTTATTACCTGGTAATTTAAAAAATTTGCAAAACATTTTATGACCTGTGGTCGGCTTATTGGCAGTAACCAATTAAGTCCATCTTTGAAAAACATTTTATGACCAGTAGTTCACGCAAATTTTCCTATTAAAGAAAAGCAAATATTGAGTCCTTTGAATGAGGCTATTACCACTTTAGGTGAAACGCCTATTAGAAAAAGAAAGTTGCGAAGTGAAACATACAGGAAAGAGAAAAAAGGCAATGTTATGAGTGCAATGAGCAGTTGAAAAGAAAATTCAATTTAGCGACCACTTTTCCGGAGAAATATCTCATTTTATCTGTGCTGCCTCAATCATGGTCTATACGCAAGATTTCTGAACAGTTTCAAACATCTTTTTACATCGCGAGAAGAAGCAAAGAATTAGTTCGACAGAAGGGCATATTGGCGACTCCCACCAAGAAATTTGGCTCAAGGACCCTCAGCGAAGCAACGGTGAAATTGATTCAAGATTTTTACTGCAATGATGACAACAGCCGCGCCTGCCCAGGTACACGTGACTATGTTATCACACGTGAAGATGGAGAAAAAGTACACAAGCAGCGCAAATTATTATTATCTATCCGAAGCATACCATCAGTTCAATGAGAAATACCCAGCAGAAAAAGTGGGATTTTCTAAGTTTGCCATCCTACGACCAAAAGAATGCGTGCTGGCATTAGACAGGCACGGAACGCATTCAGTCCGCGTTTGCATGTTTCATCAAAACATCAAATTAATTTTCTTTCCATGCAAGAAATTGAAAGTATTTCACGGTGAAATTGAAACATATAGGGACCTCCTGTCGAAGTTGTTGTGCGCATACCCCACGGAAAATTGTCATCTGTCCAAATGCGACAATTGTCCGAAGATTGACGAGCTAGAGCAATATTTGGCGGAAAAGTTTGAACAGCTGTTAATTCAGGAGGTGCATTTCAAACAGTGGATAATTAGCAGCGGCAGATGTTCCCTTGAGACCGTGGTAAAGCAGATTCCGGAATTCATCGAGGAATTCGGATTCAAGTTGAATGAACTGAAGGCGCACCATTTCATATCCGAGATGCAATCGAAATTTCTAAAGGAAAGTAAGGAGAAATTAGCCCAAAATGAATTCATTGTGATAAGCGACTTTGCCGAGAATTACACTTTTCTCGTTCAGGATGAAATTCAGGCTTATCACTGGGCAAACGACCAGTGCACGGTGCATCCTTTTTGCATTTATTTCAAAAACGAAGATAACGAACTACAGACCGTAAGCCTTGTTGTTGTCGCGGAGAGTTTAGCTCATAATTATGTGTCCGTTTATATATTTCAAATGAAACTGTTTGAATTCTTAAGATCAAAATTCGATGCAATCGACAAAGTAACGTTTTTACCAGACGGCGCGGCTTCTCAGTACAAGAATAAAAAAAATTTTTACAACTTTTGCATAATTGAAGAAGAACAAAACTGCAAGGTCGAGTGGCACTTTTTCGCGACGTCCCACGGTAAGGGCCCATGCGATGCGTTAGGTTGAACCCTAAAACGCATGGCGACTAAGGCAAGTTTGCAAAGGCCATAACTGGCCAGATCTTAAATATTCAACATTTGTTTTCGTGGATTCAAAGCAAGGAAATTGCCATTAACACAGTTTTATGCACTCAAAAAGAACACGATGCCATGGAGCGACGAATTCAAAACAGATATAATAATGTCAAAACTATAACTGGAACGCAAAAGTTTCATTGCTTCATACCAAATATTTCTGATATGTCAATTAATGTAAAGCGGTACTCTTCGTCTGCCGACGTGCTAAATTTAAAGTTACTTTAATTTTATAATGATGCCAAGACAATTGAAATTTTTAATAAATATTGTAATTAAGTATAAGCAGCAAAATAAGAAAGATTTTTTCTTCATAAATGTATTTTTAACTGTAAAATAATTTTTAAAATGTATTTTTAACAAGGTGGTCTCTTAAATGCTCTTCTCCTGTCCAAACAAGGAGTCGGGGCCCATTTTTTTTATTGCTGATTCTTAAAGCAAAAATTATGAGGAATCCAAAAAAAAAAATTTGCCGGAAAATTTAGGAGCTTCTGTGGAAAATCGGAAAATTTAATTTTCATGGGAAAATTTAAAGGTAAATTTCTAAGAAAAATTAGGAAAATTTTATTTTTCAATTAAAGCCTGATTCAATACCTTTCCAACGAGCTATCACTCGTTGCGATCGCTTTAGTAGTTTTTTTTTTAAAACAACTTTCAATGAGGTCCCTTATGAAGAATTCTTCAATTTTGTCACATGACAGTGGTGTACACCACCACTAAACCAGTCACTATAAAAAAAAAAAAAAAAAAATTTAGGTACATTATTTTTTGCTGGGCAATCGTTTGAGACTATTTATTTTAAAATCGGAGAGGGGTCGTCCAAAAATTTGCCAATTTTGATCGTTTTCATATGGAATTGCTCTATATTAATATCAATATGGTTGGAAATAGCTACAGGCAATAAAGCCATTTTTAGCTGTTAAATCTGAACAGTTAGAGATGGAATCATAATCTTTTTTTCTTTAGATAGATATTTCCCCAAAGATCATTTCTGCATACCCAGCTCAAAAAATTCAAATTCTGAGTTACTACGATATTGCACCAAAGGCTCGATATAAAGTGTTATTTTATTATATTCCTCCAAAAGTACAAATTGTTATACACATTTATAGCATTTTCAGTTTAAATTCAACCTTTTTCAAAATAAATGAATCCTTTTTCAAAATGAACGAAACCTTTTTCAAAATGAACAAAACTCTTTTCAGAATAAATTAAACTTTATTCAAATTCAATTAAATATTTTTCAAATCAAATTAAACCAGTTTAAAAATTTAATAGAAAACAATAGAAAGTGTACAGTAACTTTTATCCACCATATTTCGAATTTCCTGGGTTTTATGGATTCTGGCATTCAGACACCAACAACGATAGGTCATTTACAGCAATCGGTTAAAAAAATATTTGCAAATCAAAAAAAATACAACAAAATATGATACCCCTACAAATTCTAAAACTGGGTTAATTTAATTTGAAAAATGTTTTATTGAATTTGAATAAAGTTTAATTTATTCTGAAAAGAGTTTCGTTCATTTTGAAAAAGGTTTCATTTATTTTGAAAACGGTTTAATTTAAACCGAAAATGCTATATAAATGTATTTTTATACAAACTTATAAATGTATTTAGGTTTAGTAATTTTTCATATAAATTATATGAATGGTTTGCTCTTAATGTTTTGTTACTTACTTGTACTTTTGTGCCTATAACGTTTTGTTAATTAAACGAATTATTTTACTTTGCTATGAAATAGAAAAAAGTATTTAACTTTATTTTTTTTAATATTTTTATTTTTTCGAATTTATTCTATGAGTTAAATTTCAGTTATGTATTTTATAAAGCTTTTTTTGTAATAGTCCTATTCCTTTAATTTTTATGAATGACTTTATACACTACCAGAAAAAAGGAAGTGCCTTATATTTTTTTAACTTTATTTTTTGTTTCAATTAAATAAATGAATTGTTATCCAAATGGTAAATAACTGTTTTTTTTTTACAAAACTACCAAAATAACCATTTTAATATTTTCAATATTTCAGATACTTTTTGCTTGAGCAAATGAAATATTTCAAGGAAGTTTGTTAATTGAAATTTGATTCATTGAACATATTCAAAATATAATAAAAATAACTTTGTGGCAGCAATGCTGCACGAGGTCAATCCTGCATTACACATAAAATATTTTAATCTGGTAACCCTTAGAATTCAGCTGAAAAGGGCTGCAACAAAAAGTGGCACCACTAACATTGTTATTTTAGTTTTAGTCTCGATTATTCTTTCATATAGCAACAGACGCTGAAGTCTTACTTTTGTTAAAATAAAAAGTCATTAAAAATACAGAAATCTACGTTTCATTATTTATCGGTTACACTGAAAAAGCAGTAAACCACATTGGTGACCCCGAGTGTTATGGAGAAAAAAGAAAAATCTGACGAAGATTTTCATGATTCTCTGGACAACATGAGCGAGACAAAAGAAAATGCAGCATCGAGTGCAAATGGTGTTCGTGAAGTTTTTAGGGTGGGCGTCAAGCCACCGACATTTTGTAAAGAGCAACCGGACATTTATTTCATACAAATGGAATCACAGTTTGCCGTTGCCGGAATCAAAGTCGATGAAACAATGTACCACCATGTTATTTCATCATTGGAACCACAATATTTAATTCAAGTTGCAGACATTATACGCAACCCACCACCCGGTGAAAAATATGATGCCATAAAGAAATCTTTGATTGCTGAATATACTGATTCAGACCATCGTAAATTAAGAAAATTAATTAAGGAAATTGAACTTGGTGATCTTAAGCCTTCTCAGCTTTTGAAAAGAATGAAGGACTTAGCTGGCGACAAAATATCTGACGACGCATTAAAATCATTGTGGATGGAACGTTTGCCAGAGACGGTTCGCTCTGTTGTGACCATTGTTGATGGTAATTCTTCACAAATGGCTCTACAAGCCGATAAGTTAATGGAGGTGCAAAACTACCCTAGTATATCAACTGTTCAACATGATTCAACTTTAAGAGCAGAAATAGAGGAACTTCGTAATCAAATTAAAGACATGCGTGCCAGTCAAAATGACAGAGGCCGTTCAAATGACCGAAGTTATCAGCATAACCGCGGTAATTCAAGAACAAAGGTACGCTTTCCTTTTTGCAGATTTCATTACAGGTTTGGCGACAAGGCTCGTAGATGTGAGGAACCTTGCCAATTTAAAAATCTCAAGCCGGAAAACTAACTCCTGCTCTGTCATCGGCGGCAAACAGAGTGGAAACTGCAGAAAGCCGTCGCTTATTCGTAACGGACCAAAAAACCAAACTGCGATACTTAATCGACACCGGCGCAGATTTCTCGGTTTTGCCACCTACAAATCGTGACGTACCACATTCATACAATTTATACGCAGCAAATGGTACGCCAATAAAAACATATGGTACGAAAATCATTTCAGTCGACTTTGGCCTACGAAGAAAAATGGACTGGGAATTTCTCATTGCCGACGTTACCAAACCCATTATAGGCGTTGATTTTTTACATGAATTTGATCTTTTAGTGGACGTTCGTAAGAAAAAGTTAATTGATAACAAGACAAAACTCATGGTAAATATAATTTTTGACAAAAGCTGCCATGAACAGATTCACACAATTTCGCCAGCTGAAAATGGCTGGGTGAAACAACTATTAGATGAATACCAGGATTTAACACAACCATTTAAGTACACAGCAAATTCTGAAAATTCTAAAGTTAACCACCATATCGTAACTGAGGGACCGCCAATATTTTCAAAGCCTAGGCGACTCAATCCCGAGAAACTGGCCCTCGCAAAGAGGGAATTTGAATATATGCTAAAGCAAGGCATTTGCAGTCCGAGCAGCAGCCAGTGGTCAAGTCCACTACACATGGCACCGAAGAAAACGCCAGGTGAGTGGCGACCATGCGGCGACTACAGGCGATTGAATACGGTGACCAAACCAGACAGGTACCCCATCCCTCATGTCCATGACATTTCACAAATGTTGCACAACAAGTCCATATTTACAACCCTCGATTTGGAGCGGGCTTATCATCAGGTACCCATTGCACCAGAAGATCGTGAAAAGACAGCCATAGTTACACCGTTTGGTTTATACCAATTTAACGTTATGACATTTGGTCTCCGGAATGCCAGCCAAACTTTTCAACGATATATGGATCAAATTTTTCGTGATTTGGATTTCGTGATCGTATACATTGACGACATATGCGTAGCATCATCGGGTGAAGAAGAACATGTCCAACATTTGAATATTGTTTTTGATCGTCTTCGGCAGCAAGGCCTAAAAATAAAAGTTTCAAAATGTGTCTTCGGGCAAAATGAAATAAATTTTTTGGGCCACCATATAACAAAAGATGGCGTATCACCTACGAGAGAAAAAGTTGAAGCAATTTTAAATTTTAATAAACCAACACTCACATGTGATTTAAGACGATTTATAGCACTGTTGAATTTTTACAGACGTTTTCTTCCAAATGCGGCATATAAACAAGGTAAGCTACAAAAACTTATAAAAACCAACAAGAAAAATGATAGAACACCAATTAAGTGGGATGATGATGCAACAAAAGCGTTTGAAGAATGTAGAAACAGCCTCGCTGAAGCAGCTCTATTAGTTCATCCCTCCTTAAATGCAAAATTGGTTCTCCATGTTGATGCCAGCAACTTCTGTGTTGGTGCAGCAATTCATGAGGTAGTAGGTCGTACTCTTCGACCCCTTGGTTTTTTCTCGAAGAGGATGTCTGATACTCAAAAAAGGTACAGCACGTTTGATAGAGAGCTACTGGCAGTCTACCAAGCAGTAAAATATTTTAAACACATGATTGATGGTCGTGATTGTACAATTTTAACGGACCACAAACCACTTACGTTCGCTTTTCAACAAAATCCGGAAAAGGCTACCCCTAAACAAATACGCCAACTTAGCTTCATTAGTGAATATACAACCAACATTCAACACATTTCTGGCAGAGACAACGTCGTTGCCGACACATTGTCGCGGATCGAGGCCATGTTTAACGCCGACCAGGTAAATTTTGAGGAACTTGCATTAAGCCAACAAAATGATGATGAATTAAGAGATGCCGAACAAAATTCGTCACTACAGTTAAAACAAATACAGCTACCAAATTCCCAAGTGTCGTTATGGTGCGATGTTTCAACAGCAAAAGTCCGTCCTTATATTACTCCATCATTCAGGAGACAAATATTTAATTCAATCCACAGTATATCACATTCTGGAAAACGTTCAACAGTAAAGCTGATCACCGAACGGTTCGTCTGGAAAAATATGAAAAATGACATCACCAAAATGGTCAATTCCTGCCTTGAATGCCAAAAAACTAAGATAAATAAACATAATCGAAGCGCTTTACAACAATTTAATGTCCCAGATCAACGGTTTCGACATGTAAATATTGACTTAGTGGGACCGTTGCCGATATCGGATGACTTCAGATACGCTTTGACCTGTATAGACCGATTTAGTCGTTGGCCAGTCGCTATCCCTATTAAGGACATAACAGCAGAAACTGTAGCACGAGCATTTTTAAGCGGATGGATATCGCAATATGGTATGCCAAGCGCCATAACGACAGACCAGGGTAGACAATTCGAGTCGAAATTATTCAAGGAGCTAACTCACCTGACTGGTTCAAAACATCTTCGTACAACCGCTTACCACCCACAGGCAAATGGCCTGGTGGAGCGCATGCACCGTACTCTTAAATCTGCTATTAAGTGCCATACATCTACAAATTGGACTGATAGTTTGCCAATAGTATTGTTGGGACTGAGAACAACTTTCAAACCAGATTTAAATGCATCAGCAGCTGAAATGATATACGGATCCACAATCAGATTACCGGGTGAATTTTTTGAAAAACCAACAGAAGAATATGTTGAAAGTGATTTTGTAAAAAATCTTCGTAACGTTATTGGCAATCTAAAACCAGTTCCAACGTCAAACCACTCATCGCAAAATGTTTTTATACAAAAGGAACTTGCAACCTGCACTCATGTTTTCCTACGGGACGATAGGGGAGAGGGGGGCACCTTTGAACACTTTTTGCTTTCAAGCCTCATAAAAATTAATTTTGTTTAATTATTAACTTTTTACATAACTCAACTAATGTGTATGGATATAATCTTTAGTTTATGTATACAAGTAACTTATTTTTAGTTCGGCTTAAATTTTTATTTATTTTTTAATGGATGAAGTCATTGTGTTCAAATGTGCCCCCGATACGGGGCAGCTTTGAACTAGGCTGGGGCAGCTTTGAACGGCAATTTTTTCTTATAGCGTTTATGTACAAAAATACCATAAATAGTTCTATTTTTTTTTATAAAATAAATTAGATTTATTTATTAAGAAATAAAGTTAAAATATATAATATATAATACCCATTAACATTTAAAAATAAAAAAATTCAGTTCACAAATGAGTTTTATACATACATGTTAAGTAATGATTAGCTAATGCTAATGATTGCTAATTAACATTCTTTTGTGAAATTCTCTAATTTATCAAACAATTAGAATTAGTTCAACTAATTCCCATTAGCTAATTGAAATTTTTATTCCAATGGTAAAACTAATTGCAATTAGTTGCCATTAGCAAAGAAAATTGGTTTACCTTTACAATTAGAAATCTAATTGACTTCTGCTAATGCAATTAGATATTCAATTAGGAAATTTAATTTATTGTAATTCGAGCTAATTGAATATCTAATTGCATTAGCAGAAGTCAATTAGATTTCTAATTGTAAAGGTTAACCAATTTTTTTTTGCTAATGGCAGCTAATTGCAATTAGTTTTACCATTGGAATAAAAATTTCAATTAGCTAATGGGAATTAGTTGAACTAATTCTAATTGTTTGATCAATTAGAGAATATAAACTAATTGCATCAATTGCTAATTCTAATTGGAATTTGAACATGTTCAAAGGTGCCCCCTTCTTTTTGTTCAAAGCTGAACCCGCGTGCTATTTCACGGAAAATTTATAATATTTTTTTTTTGTTTACATAATTATTAAAGAACTTACATTAATTCGGCGAAAAACGTATTTTAGATTGCAATAAATTTATTTCACGAAAGAAAGCGATTACCAAATGCTTCTCACACTCTTACAAAAAAAAATTGAAAAATTTACAATGGCACTATAAAAATGTGTTCACCCAACTACATTTCGTCGACGACTGAAAAAACTAGCGAAAGTTGTTGACGTTGCTAGAAAACAAGGTTGCCATGTGAAAAACTCAGTAAATGGTCGGAAAAAATTTGCAACAGAGATTTTATTAACATTGTTCAAAGGTGCCCCGCGTTCAAAGGTGCCCCCCTCTCCCCTACAGTTCGCGCACCATTGAAAGCACCCTACGACGGTCCTTATGAAGTCATAAATCGAAATGATAAAAATTTTGACATCAGAATAGGTGCTAAAATCGTAAAAGTAAACATAGACAGAGTCAAGGCGGCATTTATACTCAACGAAAACCGGCAAAATCTTTCAGAAAACATTCCAGTTCAACATCAATCATCATCTGATACTGATGTTCAAATTGTTCCGGCAAATCAAACACAAATCGAAACACCAGTACAGCAGCAACCTGCGGGGAGTGTATATGTACCTCCGGAAACATCACGTTCAGGTAGAACAATTAACATACCGAAAAGATTCGTACAATTTGTTGCATAGCAACCATATTGAAAGGGGAGTGATGTGGCAGCAATGCTGCACGAGGTCAATCCTGCATTACACATAAAATATTTTAATCTGGTAACCCTTAGAATTCAGCTGAAAAGGGCTGCAACAAAAAGTGGCACCACTAACATTGTTATTTTAGTTTTAGTCTCGATTATTCTTTCATATAGCAACAGACGCTGAAGTCTTACTTTTGTTAAAATAAAAAGTCATTAAAAATACAGAAATCTACGTTTCATTATTTATCGGTTACACTGAAAAAGCAGTAAACCACAACTTCTAAAAAGAAATAATTTTTACATCCTAATCCCATAATTATATTTTAAAATAAAAAGTTTAAATAGTTAGTCAAAAAAATTTATAAAAACGTTCAAAGTTCTTTGGCTTGTCTGCGGGATGATTTTGCTTTTGGCATGTACTTCTTCATACATGCTCTTAATTGTAAATTTTGTTTTCTTGCCAGTGTAACTCTCCTTCATTGCAGAAATACTCTCCAAACTCGTTGCGAATTTCTTCTACAGGACCTTTTCTTCGATTGTAAGGGAGGATATCTTGGCTGTCTGAGCTTGGAAACGACGTATTTGATTTATTTGAGTGGGCTGTGTCATTCTCAATAAGAAAATTGTGAAGAGGGCAACATGCTAATACACTTTTTTCGAAGCTTTCTACTTTTTGGTTAATTTTTGTCAAAAATATTCTTAATTTATTAGAAAGCATCCCAAACGAGTGCTCAACAACATGCCTTGCCCGTGATATTCTGACATTGAATATTTTCTTTTTGCTACAATTTGTGTGGTAAGGATAAGGCTTCATTATGTGCTTATGTAGGGGGAAAGCATCGTCCGCGACTTTCACGTAGGGTAAATTGCGGCCCTCCCACAATTGAATCGTTTGGTAATCGTTTGTCATCATCTAAAACCGTCTTAAGATGACGACTGCAAAACCGCTGCGTCGTTATTTCGGCCGTTACTTCCAACATCAAAAAATATAAATTTACAGCGGGCGTTAACCAATGCAAGCAATGTGATGCTGTTTGTATGCTTATAATTATAGTAATAGGCCCCGTCATTTCGTGGAGCTTGGAAGTTGATGTGTTTACCATCCAATGCTCCAAGACAGTTGGGAAACTGCCAGTGAAGAGCGAATTCTTTGGCGATGTTTTCCCATTCTTCCGGCCGGGAAGGAAACTGAAAAATAAACAAGTAATTTTTTTTTTTGAGTTTTTTGTCAATAAATAAATTATTTTATAATACGTAGCGCGATAGGTAATATTACAGCTCTAACATTTTACTTTTTATAACAATTTTGATGTTCTTTAGCCGATTTTTGGAGTACTTACTTTCTCTCTTACCGCTATTTAGATATAAATAAAGCTATTTTGCACCATGCCCACTTCACCCCGCCTACATTTTGTCAGATGTTGTTTTTTGATAATAATGTGTATTGCTTGCGGCTTATTTGGAAACTGTATATATACAGACGGACATCTTGAGTCAAATCTGAGTGGCAGATATTGCCCTTTCTCCCCTCGCGGTCCTATTTTTTTAAAAACTGCATACCCTTTGTGTTTATATAGATATGGTTCTATCTACGAATGTTTTAAATTTTATTAAAATCGGTTTGATAGTTTCGTAGAGGAGGAAATTTCCCCCTATCTTCCCTCGTGGTCCTACGATTCGGCCCATTTGCAATAGGCTTGATCTTTGTGCCAACAAGAACCTATGTCCTAAATTTTATCAAATTATCTCCAAAATTGCGACCAGTACATTGCGGTCATCGTTAGTTCGACTCAGAAAGTGATTCTGAATCGATCGGTATACTTTAAGGTGGGTCTAGGACCAATATTTTACACACATCAGCACAAATGGATAATACCCTCTCCACTTTTGTGGTGATAATAAAATTTTAGTTTTGTAAATATTAAGGGTCCTCATGATGTCGCTTAAAATTGCCATTTGTGCAAATGCGCAAACTTACGAGTCTTATATCATGAAGCCCCTTTTTTTACTTTTGTGTAATTTTAAACAATTAATGTCAGTTTGTAAGAAACGTCAATACAAAAATAAATTTAAAATTAAAATTCAAAAATATAAAAATTTGTGTTTAAATTTGTGATTAATATGTATGTATGAGAAATTTGCTTTTAAAAATGCTCAAAGAAAGCCAAAAGAACAATTTACTGAAATTATTGCTAGAATTTATTGTTTTTGATTTATAGACACTTGGATTTTTCATTCAAAACGTCGTTAAAATCATTAAAAGATCTGTTTGTATAAATGCACAATTGAACAGCGCAAGTTAACGAGACAAAATTGTTGGGCAAATTTACCAAGTTTGTGTAAATGAATTCTCATACAATTTTTGACAGTTCATTTACGAGGGCGTAAAAATGCACAGTTTGCACAGATTACGAGACTTAAAAACGATATCATGAGGACCATTATTATAAAAGATTTGCACTTTTAAGTTTTTTAAATTTCTATACATTAATGTTTTCCAAACATAAGCACAAACTTATATTTATAACCTTCTGCACCATTGTGGTGTGAGTATTAAAAATTAAATACCATCAAACAAAAAATTGATTATACACCTACCTTTAAGTATTCCTCACGCAAATTGCGGTACAGGGCATCGCAAACAACGGGAACGGTCTTACAAAAAAACGCTGGTGATATCATTGAAGAGTAATTCATACTTTTATATGATTCGCCCGTTGCTAGGAATCGTAGGGTTATCGCCAATCTTTCTTCCACAGAAATTGTTTCCTTAAAAGAGCTTTTGTATAACTCCGGACGTGTGTGAAGATAAATATGAAAAGTAAAATTCGTTTTTAAAAAATATCGCATGCGATAAAAAATATTTTAAAAAAATATCGCATGCGTATTACAAAGAAAATACGACTATTTACGCGAAATTTTGCAATTTTTATTAAAAATAAATCATTATTATTTAATATTTAACAATAATAAGATATTTTTTTAGTCTTTTAATATTAAAATGTATGATTTTTTAAAAAATACGACAGAGTGAAATTCTCATGAAAGTGCTGTGTGAGGGATATGGCCATGTGTCCAAACCCTTCGACCTCAGGGAATCAAACATAATGGAAAATGAAGCTTATGGACAGCGCTACAATAACCTATAAGCACTTTTTTTTTTGCTATAAAAAACGACAAATTGAATGAATATTTCAGCCAAAAATCCCCAAAAACTTTGAAAATAAACAAAAAATTCGCCGAAAGTAAATATTGTTTAGTTTCTGTTAGGAATGGAGATACACAATACTGGAATGGAATACACAAGTCTTTAAGATCGTACACTTCAGAATACTCGATTTCATTACTGTAGTTTTGACCTGCATACATACTTTTAGAATTAAATAGTAACTGAATATAAAATTCACTTAAAATCATAACAAAACAAAAATCATGTGAAAAAAAATTGCTAGATTTTTTTTTTAAATTAGTAATGATTACAAAAAATGACACTGTTAAAAAAAATCGCCGAAATAATATAATTGGTAAACCCCTTATTCATAAACCATATTCCATGCTTATAACAGGTTAATAAGACGAATTTTATATTAGAATTTGTTTAATTAACCTTTAATAAAACTGAAATATTTTTTATGAATAAGGGCTGCAAATAGCCAGGTAAACCGCCAGTGATATGAAAAATCGACAAAAAAAAAGGTCGACAATCGCCAAATGGAGAATCCCACCACCAAACACGTTTTTAAATCGCCACGTTTGGTGAGAAATCGCCATATCTGACAGCCATGGGTTCCTCTGAAGTGTCGCATAACTGTACTATAACAGTTTTTCGATTTGTATCTATCAAGCGAATGCACTCGTGTTGGTTAAAATAACCTCAATATTGAAAATAATTGACAAAAATAAAATTGATCGAAAATATATGACAAATAAAAAATATGTATATGATATAAAAATAATAAAGCTGCAAGAATCACTATATGGTCCTCGTGTTCCCTGTCACTCTTTGCCCTAAACGTGTAAATCTAGGCTGATATACATTTTAAGAATAAGAAAAAGCTAGTTATGAATTGTGAATAAGATCTTTAATTATCTATGAACTATTTTTTAGTTTCTATTTTATTATTTTCGACTTTGGTTATGATATCCGAACACGCGCTATTAATATTAAAAAGCTGTTTAAATAATTGTTGGCCTATTTCACAAGTTCTTTGTATTTAAAACCCAATTTATGTTTAAAATTCGTTTTTTTTGTCTAATAAAAATAAAATTATTAATATAAAAAACTATGTACATATGTATATTGGAATATGAATTGATATTTATATAGAATTGGTGAAATAGGTCATAAGAGTAAGTAATCCGAAATTCGTTTAGAAAAATATTTTTACTTATTTAAACAGCTTTTTTTGTGTTAATGGCTTTAATTTATGTTTATCTTTCATAGTACTTATTTCTAACAAATATAATATAACTTTATTGTCTTTTCTGCCAGCACGTGTGTTAAATATTTTTTAAAGCAAAGTGACGTCAGGCAAATTTAAAAATTAGAAAAAGATGTTCATATTTTTTAAAGTAAAATTCATCAAAAATTCGTAAATGATTTTATATGATTTAACAAAAAAAAAAAAAAAAAACTATTTCAGATTTAACTAAAATGTAGTAAAAAGTAAAAATGTTGGCTTTAAACAAAAAGCACTTTAAATGAGAATGAAGAGTAATGCATGACATGCATATTAAATACATAATTAAAAAATATTAAGGCACAGATTTGTAGCAGGTTGTACACAGTGTATGTGTGCAAAATGGCAAATATGATGGGTTCTAAAAATGATTTTTACACTGGAAAATTTTGCAAAATTTCTGGTAATTTTTCTATAAAAAAGGCACCACTGATAGAAGAGGCGACTTGATTGCAATTAACTTTTTGAGGGAAACTTTAATCAAAACCATAGTATGTACCAGGTATGTTCATTAAGGAGAGTTGTCATTATTTTCCCATGTAATGTCAAAATAATTTATTTGATTTTTGACGCTTGTTTTAATTTGTTCCTGATTTTCTTCTGTTTGACGTTATATGGGTTTTAAAATTGAGAACAAAATTTCTAAAACAACTTTTTTGAAAAAATACCTAATTGACTGCGAGTATCTTTTGTATAAAAAAATTCCTGGTCTTCAAGCAACTTTTCTATAGAAAAAACTCTTTAACTGCATGCAACATTTCTATAAAAAAAATCCTTAACTGAACGCAGAGAAAAACATGTTTAAACAAAACTATTTTTAAAGAAAACTTTAAGTTGAGTTTTTAATGAAAATTGACTTTAAAAAATATCGAATTCGATAGTCGTATTTCCAAATCGAGATATCGGTATTTTAAATATCGGCAGTATATATCGGTTATTTTCTTTAATATCGATATTTTGATATATCGATATTTTTGCCCATTCCTACTGTCACCGACAACCATATTATAGCTAAATTAGTCCTCTAATTAAAATAACAATTAAAACTGCAGTCAAAGTAGCCGTTTCTTCCACTTCTTAATTTGTCATTGGCCAAAAAAAAACTGTTGCTTTTACTTCTGATTCATTAAGGACACACAAAAGTGTGAGACAATTCTATTTAGACCACCGGTAAATAAATGCAATTATAACATTAGGAAAAATTGGAAATCGTTTGGGATAAAATCTATTACTAATAACATAAATATACCAAATAAGGAAATTGTCAAATATTTAATCTTGTATTTTAACAAACACATTGATGAAGCATTAAATAAAGCAAGAAAAGCTTTATTTATGTATAAATCTCTATTTTATTCAAGATATGTAAAACCAAGAGTTAAAATTACTATGTATCAGGCATTAATAAGACCGATAATAACCTATGCATGCCCAGTTTGGTTTAACATTTCGCCATCCTACATGGAAAAAATACGAGTGTTCGAAAGAAAATGCTTAAGAGCTTGTACCTTGTACATCCATATTTAGATCACCACAAAGTAATTTTATGAAATATGTTTCAAATAAAAAATCGTATAATGTCGCAAATGTAATTAGGATTGATAACTTTATTATACGTTTGATTAGAAACAATATTTTAAGATGCCCATCGTGTATAGAAAATAACTTTATATTAGCGCCGTACTTTGTTAATGAAGAATACATAATTAATACCTTGCAAACAGGATATGTTCCACCGGAGGCCTTTTTATTTCTTGAAGATTACACCCCAGTCTTTTACCGTAACTTTAGACGGGCCAATATCAAAGCAATTAACTGCTCCCCAACATCAAATAATAATTTGAGGTATAATACTAGTATTTAGAACAGGGAACTTTGCATTTCGCAAAGACCAAAAACCAATAAATTATGGTGGCTAAATTAATACTGATATATAAATATGGGTATATGTATGTGTATGTATGTATATATGTATATGCACATATCCTTTTTCCTTATCGTACTCCTTTGACAATTTGTAATAAACTCTTAAAAATACCTAAGTAATTTTTTTAAACTTTTCATTACAAAAAAAAAATTAAGTATTCTTCATTTGAAGCATGTATGTACATCAGTTATGAATTTTATAAATCATTTGTTACTCCAATAATAGTCGAGATCTCTATTAAGGGACTTTGTATATAATTGTTAATATTGTTAACTAGTATTTATTATAGTTTAAGTTTTCAAAATTGTGAATAAATAAACAACAAAAAAAAAAAAATCCACACTTCACGAAACGTATCGGCGTTTTGTCCGGACCACTATAAGAAGTAATCGACGTTTTAAGTTTATCTTACAGTTTTTTTAACCCTGCAGTACTAATGTTAGTCATTTTGACTAACACTGTTTTTATTTTTGCGTGTAACTTTTTTTGCTGCTATGAAAAGATCTCATTTTTTTGTAATCTCAGTTGATGGTACGCTCTTGCTTATAACGGTCACTTTGCTGCAGTAATTAATGCTATTTTTGAGTTTTTGAAGTCATGTTAGTCAAAATGAATGAATGGAGCATTTCACAAATGTAAATAAAACTCTAAAAAATATTATTTTTTGCCTTTTCAGTATTATTTGACATGTTTTCTTAAATTACCAATGAATTTTTAATTTTTATTTTTTTACTTTTATTTTTCATTAAAAAATTTGTGTTTGCGAAAGTGTTCCTAGAAGAGCACCTTTAATGAAATAAATGCAAAAATTAAATTATTTTGGAAAACTTTCATATTATTGTTTTTTTAGACACTGGACAAAATAAGTTATCAAATTAAAAAAATATTAAAATTATTTCATGTGAAGCTAACAAAAAAAATCGGAGTTATATTCATGTTAGCCGATTTGACTAACAATTAGTATTAATGTAGAAAAAAATCATGTTAGTACTCTAGGGTTAAATAATAAATGAATATAAAGAAAAAAATTAACTATTTTTATATATTTTCCAAATGGAATTAAAATCTACATTTGAAATACATTTGAGATTAACGTTTGAAAGAAAGTTGAAAATAAAGGAATTTTTCAATTTGAAATTAATTTTCCTTTTTAATTGAGAATGCTATGATTTTCGTTAGATTCCAAATAATTTTCAATCTAAAATCAAACCTCCGTGTTTGTTGGACTGCTGTGGTGAATGTGTTTAATGCATGTGTGTATTGTATACAGGCCCTGTAGGAAATGTCACTAGTGAGTCTGTACTGATTCACTATTGACACAGTCACCAGTACTAGTGACTTATTATACCCCAGACAATGTTATTTACTATAGACATTTAACATGTGCGTGTCATTGGAAATCTACTACTGACGTTGGTACTACTGACTAGGTAGTTCCTTTGGCAACATATGTAGACATTGGAACCAGAGAATCACTAGTACATTTTAGTAAATGTAGTCTACACTTTTGGTACGAATACGAAATCATAACAATATTTTTTTATTATTTCTTCAACTTTTATTGGAATTGTACTTCTCAGTTGTTATTGATAAAAATGTTTGCGTTTTAAATCCAAATATAGCGGCTAATGTAGTGAAGTGTAGACACTTCGTAGACAATGTCACCAAAATAGTCGACAAAACTGGTGACTTGGAGACACTTGCACCAAGGTTTCCTTCAGGGGGTTTTATTTTGTAAACATTTCTTGTTGTTTTTTTTTTGTTGTGTTTTCCAACCAAAAGGGCGCTGAGCACAACTAAACCGAACGAACCTTAAAAAACCCGAACGCAATGAAATGTTCTCATCTTAAGGTTGAGTTGGATTAAAACAGTGCTTTTATCAGTGTGGCCATATTCAAAAACATTTTAAAAAAGCAGGGAAGAATTTTTCAAAGAAGAAAAAAAGAACAAGAGCGACTTATATAATATCTCCAGATATGACTTATTCAAGTTCAGATACAGAAGATGAATCACCAGAGTACTACGATTCTGCTGAAATTAAATCAAACAAGCTATATGCACAGAAAAAATAGAAAATGGACTTTAATTAAACAATTCGTTCAGATAATTAAATATTTAACTAATTTTGCCCCTGCAAAGGAATTGATCATATCAATTAACGGATGTTTATTTTCGAGTCATGGGACACAAATTCAGTCAATTAAAAAATTAATTGCATAAACAAAAAATACACCACATATACACAAACATTTAATTTTATGGGTTTTGATTAAAAAAATTAATTGCAGCAAACAAAAAATTAATTGAATAATTAATGTACACCAATTAATTATTTAATTGAATAATTTTTTGCAAACATTTTTTCTGTGTAAGCCGCCAGCTTCCCAAAACAAAAGATTATTTAACACAGACCTGCAAACTGAAACAACTGCAAAGAAATGATCCCTATTGCAGCAGCATTGGGACATGAACCTAATTCGTTGCCTTTGTCACGAAGTACCATTCAACGCTAAAGAAAAGAAGGAAGACAATGTGTGTTTGCAGAAATAAAGCAGGGTGTTTCTTTTGATGATCCAATAATTATTCATTGGGATGGAAAACTTCTACATGATATTTCGGGAACTGAAAAAGTCAATCGATTGCCAATTCTGGTATCAGCAAATGGTAAGGAAAAATTACTTAGAGTGCCAAAACTTGTAAGTAGAACCGGCGCAAACACTTCTACAGCAGTTTTTAATGCACTTACTGAATGGGGTTTGGAGAACAAAATAGTTGGAATGAGTTTTGACACTTCATCCGTTAATACTGGATTTAAAAATGGAGCTTGTGTAATGCTGGAAAATAATTTTTATGGCTAGCATGTAGGCACCTCATTTTAGAAATTGTTTTGATTAAAGTTTTTGTTCTTTGCTTCGGACCATCCAAATCTCCTGATATTTCCTTATTTAAAAGATTCAACGCATCATGGGCATCTATACGAAGAGACAACTATAAACCATTAGAAGAAATTTTAAAACTTGCTGCAGTAAAAGTTTTACTAATTGCCTTAGAAAGCAAAAAGCAGCCCAGGGGTGATTACATGGAGCTAATAGAACCGTAATTACTTGCCTTGCGTCATTTACTTGCCTTCGTTGGAGAGCTCCAGGTGCGGTACATCACACTCGTTGGGTGGCGAAGCTGATATATGCCATACAAATTTACATATTTCTGACGAAAGCGGTTTAAAAACTACTCTAAAAGAAAAATTTCAGCTAGAACGCTTTGTGAACTTTGGAGTCCTTGTGTACGTTAAGCATTGGTTTGAAGCTCATTTGGCTATAAATGCAGCTTGGGCAGACCTAACTCTTTGGAAAGATATGACAAATTATGAATGAATTGATCATTAAGTTAGTGAAATGGTCAAAAATATAATAAAGTCTCATATGTGGTACCTCTCGGATGAACAAGTTGCACTAAGTTTCTTCTCTGAAAATATCAAATGAGGAAAATAAGGAAATTGTCAAAAAGGCTAAGTGTGAGCCCTCTGGTCGGAAAATAAGAGGAGATTCGTTACTGTTAACTGACCAAGCCGTTTTATCTGACTTTGTAAATAAAAGATCAGTGCAGCTGTTTGACAAATTATTAATAAATTCAGATTTCTTGACAATTAACTTAAACGAAAGGCACAATAATGAGCATTACATTAATGGCACAATAATCGCAAAAACTTGAAAGTTGTTAATGATGTAGTAGAGAGTGGTGTCAAACTCTTTGAAGAGTTCAATAAGCTTCTGACAAACGACGAAGAAGAGAAACAGGTGATTTTGCAAGTGATTGAAGCTAACAGAAAGTGTATTCCAACCAAAACGACAAAACAAGCCATAATTGAGGGTTTGAAGGTTTTGAATCTTCGAAAAGCTAAACCAGTTTTTTTTACTTTACTTACCTTTTTTAACAGTTTTTTTTATATTATTTATCCATTTTTTACTGTAAAATAAATTAGTTTTCTACTATTCAGTAAATTGTTCCTTATTTAAAATAACAAACATTTTAATTTGTTAATATTACATTGGTTTAAGCACTGTCTTTCAGTTGGAATTTTATCTTTAAACTTTGCATACATACTAATTTTATTGCTAGTAAGAATAAGGGGGTGCCCAGATGTCCAACGTAATTTTGAAATTTTTTCTTGAAAATATTGGCCACCCTAACATACACATTGCACAATCTGTTCATGCTGCGGTCGTTGCTAAAATTTTTTTAGTTCATTTCTTTATCAATGTAAAAACTAAACATTATTGAACATTAAAATATAATGTTTGTCTACAGTATAACTACAATTGTTCTGTCTTTCAACGAAGAACAGAACTTAATAGAATATTTGGCTCTCTCTTAAAAATAGTTACGAACGATATTAAGGGTTGTGTTCATCTACACAAACACAAAGAAAATAGATACCGTTCGCCGATGAGTGAGCCGAACGATATATAATGTTCGGTTTATTTTTGAATACTGATTTAATACGTTTTCTTTTCTTTTGTATAAACTATAAGAAAAAGTATAAAAACTTTATTTATTTGTACATAACTTTCAAATATAATTGTAATTGGTATTTAATTCATTTAAAAATAAAACTCAGAAAATCAGGTATATGATGGAAATCGATATGTAAAACAAAACGATCTAAAACCAAAATTTCGCATTCAGTTTTTTTTAAAAATTGATCGCTTTTAAACTATTCTTTTAATCCCTCTCTTTATTCTTATACATTTTATGCTTCGTAAAATAAGGAGTTCCATAGCAAAACAATTCCGCTGTAACAATGTTTTGTATTTTTTTGAAGTCAGTAGGATGCATATATTTTTTTAAACACTTGTTCCGCTATAGTAGTGTTTTACTTCCAATAAAAATCATAAAATAATTTGATTTAACTGCCAGTTTTTAATTAATTAGAAGATACATTTTTGTGTTTTGATCTGATTCATATTCAATAAGTTCACTTTGATATGAACCCAATGGAACAGCAACATAACTACTGTCATTTGGTCAGTTGTATATCAATTGCTTTAAAGGTTTTAAAACTTAAAAGGTGGACATGTTGTGTTTTGTTTTACGAATTTGAATCCAAGTAAAAGCTTCGCCTACAAAATAATGTATTGAGTAATCAGAAAAACATAAATGCACTACTTACAGCTCTACTGAAAGAACCAATGAATTTTGCAAGGGAAGTCCCAAAATGAACGTTATCAAAAGTAAGTCAAATTTTTGTTAACTGCATACATCCAGAAAAATGTAGTTATAGAAGTTGTTGTAGAAGTAGTTAAAGAAAAAACCCTGTAGAAAGTCAAACACATTTTTAAGTAACTTCAAACTGATTTTTTTATAACCACATCTAGTTGATTAAGTGACTTTTTTCCTTGCCGACGACTCATTATTTTAACATCAATTGGCCATCTTTGCATGACTTTTTGACTGACTACAAAAATGAATAGTATAGTCGTTTTACATATGTATGTATGTATGTATAATAAATTATTTAAGTTTTAAAATATACATATGTTTGTACATTTAAACATACATACATACATTTGTATATTTTTATATATGTAGATATAATTATTTAAGAAAATTTTGCATCAAATTGCTTTAAATGACGATGTATCATAGTGCTGAAATAAATACGCTTCATAATAGCTAGTACATAAACAGATTTTTATTGCTTTAATTTTAAATTATTTTAATATGTTTGTGTATATTATTTTCATTTGACTTCATGGCATGCTTGTTTAACTTTTTTTGCTTTTATTTAAATTTACGAAAGGCCCTTTGAAAAGGTCTGCGCAAGAAGCCTGATGATCATTATTTCTTTTGTTCTTTTTAGTTGTCAAAAGTTGTTTACATTTTGCTTACATTTGCATGTATACGTCTGTTTACGTTTATGGTATGCCACATATACACGTTTTTTCCTTTTGCTTTGTATATGGCGTAGTAAATTTTTGACAACTTAAAAGAATCGTTTTTTGTTTTTATACAAGTAAGCAGACCCTATAGATGGGCCTTGGTTTTACGTGTGCACATGATACAAATACACAAGGTAGTTCCACTTCTCTCTCACAATATTTTTTTTGAAGTTTATCGGAATTATTTGAAGTTAGTTTTTTTGTAAACATTAAAAAAGCGTTGCCACAAATAAAAAAATATAACAAATTTCTTTTGGAAATTATTAGTTAAAATGTGTAATTTCTATTACAAATTTTTTATATCTTATATAGATTTTAGTCTGTGTCAAATTATTACTTAATAAATGTTAAACAAGTTAACAAGTGACACATAAAGGTTCGAGAGTGTATCCTATTGGGCAATCGTGGACCTAAACAAAATTAATTATGATTCAAATAAGCACCCTTATCGTGGTTTGCTAATACAAAATACGCCTGCGACTGTTTGGTAATATAAATAAGTTCAGGTTCTCTTTAATCCCTTTCCAAAAAATCGCAGGCGTATTTATAATTCGCTAACCACAATATGGGTGAAGAGGTCTTTGTGCCATCTATATGAGATTTTTTCGTCAAAAAATTGGTTTATGAAGCGGGATTTTGTAGAAACCTATGGTTAATTCAAAACCTACCAGCATAACACTTTTTCATGATATTTTAGCTTTTACAAAAGTTCTCATGTCCAAATTGTTTATCACTACCATTATACATCCCAATACATCGACTTAAAAGCTATGTAATTTCGATAGTGGTTTTTGTGAAACCTTTAATAAAAAAAGCACCGATTTGCATACAATTTGGAAGGATGATTTATATTGAAATTAAAACCCGTTTTTTATAATTTGTAAGGCTTGTGTCAGTTAAAATTTAAGTATATAACAAAAAAAACATTATCTCCAAAATTGTGTACTTTGTATGTCACAATTTTTCGCACAATGTTTACATGGACAGATAGCCAGCCGGTCGTCGTTAGATCGATTCTGAAAGTGATTGCGGGTCTAGAGCAATTACGTTCAAACACACATTCTTTGATATTTGCGGTAAATAGCTTTTAAAGCACCCCGATCCGATTGGCTGTAGTGCTCTCGTCAGTGTGAAAGCACAAAAGCTCTCTTGCAATAGCTCGCATATTTAACTGGTCTGGACACTAGAGCCAATATTTTTATGTGTTACACACATTAGCACAAACTTTTTAGCATCAAAACGGACATTCTTATGTACGTGCATACATACATATGTATGAATGTAACAAATATGCAGCCTGCACTTGAGATGTTTCGAGCTTCACAATTTTTTAAAATATATTAATCGGCGGCTGACATTTATAAATCCATAATTCTTGAAACTGCAGTTTTTTAATCTTATTGAAATATATATTTTTTAGTTTTTTGTCTTATTTATTCACAGAAATATCAAAAGTTTTGTAATTTTATTTATTTATTTATTTGTATATCGCATACAACAAGATTTAAATCTTATAATTATAGAATGCGAATTAAGTTTGTTATAAAAAAGTAGATCGTGTAGTAGACAACACATTAGTGAATAACAAATTATACAATAATTAATTAATATAAATTTTCATTTATCTTTTGTGAATTAATTGAATATTACTATTAAATTTTTTTAAAACTTCAAAAAATAAATAAAACAAAAACAGAAAAATTGGATTATTTAATAAAATATGGTAGCATAAATTTTGATAATTCCCATAAACGTCAGAACGTTAATATGGCGATAAAAAGAGAGAGTGAAACTACCTTCTGTATTTGTATCATGCGTGTGCCTCTACGCAATATGTTTGGTTGATATCTGCATGAGATTTAAACCAACTTTTAGTCATTTGAAAAATAGTTAATTTATAGTTAGTGTTTTTGCAACTGACTATTTTTTTTCTACAGGGAAGCAACTAAATAATGAGTGAAAGAAGCTATTAAATTTGAAAAAGTAAGCGAAGTTTTTACTGGGATTTGATTATTATCTTCTATGTTGTATTTACTCAAATAAACTCTACATTTAATTTAAGCAGAGTTTGATTGCAGATTTATTTTAAAGTAATTACGTACGTTTAAAAGCTGCTAATGGCAATATTAAATTGTTTTGTTTTCTAAGAGGTAACCCTCCACTTTATAAATATTTTTTTAATATTATACATGCAAAAGCATGCGATTTTTGAGGAAGCTCTTGACATCTTTCAAGTACTTGTTAGACCACTCCAAATTATATTCTACGTTCCTAACGGCCGCTTGTAATTTAGAGATTGAGCTGCCGAACTTTTCCGTGTGTTTGTTTTTAAAGGTCTTTAGCTTCTGTAATTCAGTCTCAGTGGTAAATTCATTTGCCATTGAAGAGATAATATAAGCAACATCTGAGTAATCACCAAGCCTATAAATAAAATCAACGTTAGATATACATATGTACATACTTTTCAGTTTTGTTTGCAAGAAAAGAATATGATAAACTTACGATTTTGCAAGTTCTTCTATGTGTTGGTCAACCAATTCAAAAAAACGGCCAACATTTTCATGGTTTTTAGTGAACAAAGTATTTAATGCCCGCCACCTATCTTGGCGACGTACGTCATTAGAAATAACTATGTCAAAAAATCTGGACACTAACTTGCTATCCTTGACGCAACCCAAACTATCTAAGAGTAGATCTTTTTCGGTAGGAACAGTTTCGGTCATGTATTTATTAAGAAGTTTGTTGAAATCAGCTTCGTTGCCTTCACGCATGGCAGTACAATAAACAACTGAACGTATATTGACTGGAACTTTATTGAGTGTCAAATTTTTATTGAAATATAGCTTGGCATTGGCAATGCATTCAGTGTTGCCAAATTTGCAAGACCAATCCAAGATTTGAGCACGGTGGTAAATATTAAAAGGGGTGTCATTTCCCATTTCTTTAAAACCCAACTGATTATAGGAATTATTGCTGATACTAAGGATATAGCTAGCAAAGTCATTAGTTTCTTTACCCAAACGAGTCTTTAGAAAGCCAAATCCATGCAAGGCTGCATACCATGGCAAGTAGTTAGTTTCGTATTGCAGAAATTCTAGGATAGACAAAGCAACAACATAATCCATTCCACCAGAACGAGCGAAGTTAAAAACATCATCAACAATTTGGGCACGATTCAATACATGAATTTCATTCCGATTCTTAGACAACAATATTTTTTGGATTTGATGCCATGATTTTAAATCATAATCAACACGATAAAAACCAGTTTCCTGAACATTGCCAATAATCCAAGAAACGTTTTCGCTTACTGTAATGAAAAAAGGGTTTTGTTGAAGGAAGAATTCAGGAAAGGTGTTATCGAAATCGGGTTTAGAACTTGTTGTGTATGTAATAGGAACGGTAAATGTTAACGAGGGATCGGAAGTATTAAAATCCTTCATAAGAAAACGTTTTTGGGTTACTTGAAAAGTAGTTTCGTTGATACGGTTGAAGGTGACAACAGGATACCCAACTTGAGTGGTAAAGGAGCGGAAGTAACTCTTCGCAAATTGGGCAAATACAGTAGGCCAGTAGATTTCCCAAATTTTAAATAGATCTGAAGGAACAGTGTTGGCGTATTGGCTTAAAATAAAAATTATTTTGTGAATTTTAAGTTGATAAGAAGCAAAACTTACTGCGTTTTAAGATACAATTTTAAAGATGCCCCGAAATCGTCTTCTCCTAAAATATATTTAGTCATACGAATAAAACTGGCACCTTTTCTGTATGAAATGCCGTTAAACATGCGTCCAAAATCAGATGAAGTGTTAGTGTCTTCGTCACTCATTGGATTGGTAGCATTTGTAGAATCCATTTCCATCACATTTTGCATTATGTTTATAACAAATTGGCTAGGCATATCGAACGAGCTTTCAACCTTAAATTATATAATACAATTTGCTTTTAATAAGGGAAAGTGTTAAGTTTTTAAATGCTTATCACCAAGTATTGTAAGTGTTTATACTCAAGGATTCGGTCTAAGGCCGATGTAGGTTACGTTAAAAGAAAATATTGAATGACGTTCTTAACGCTAGTCAAAATAATCTCATTTCGCGATGGAATTTATTATAGTTAAGTGAAAAAATGTTTTTTGTTAAGCCAAATTATCTTAAAAACTAAAATCTATGTATATGATCTAATTGAAACTTACCAAATGAGTACCATGATATTCGAAGTAAGTTGCAAATCCTTCATGCATCCATATATAGCTCCACCAAACAGATGTAACTAAATTACCGAAATACATGTGAGCTAGTTCATGAGCAATCACAGCGGCAATAGATTGTTTCGCGTATAATGTACTGTGATCTTTATCAAAAAGCAACCTACGTTCTCTAAAGGTTACGAGACCCCAGTTTTCCATAGCGCCGGCAGAGAAATCAGGAATAGCGGCCAAGTGCATTTTATCATTTCCCATTTCAAAATAAGGAATACCAAAGTAAATATCAAATTCGTTAAGAAGTTGTCTACCCACATAATAACTATAGTTAGTTTGAGATTCGTATTCAGGTCTGGCTAAAACACCAAATCTATCATTAAAAGGACCAGTGAATTCGGAAACAAGAAAGGCCAAGAGATATGTAGACATTTTAGGAGTAGTCTTATAAACATCTGTTGTATAGTCTCTGTAAGGAAGTTCGAAATTCCAGTCAGATTTGCTGGTAATGCGAGTATTAGATAATTATAAACTTACCTAAAAATCTTTACGCCAACACGACGAGTAGGGCCTTTAGAGTTAAAGTTATAGTGACGAGTCACATTAAGATCAAACGTTGCCTTGTATTCCGGTTCATCGAAGCAGGGGAAGGCAAGGCGTGCCTTATGCGGTTCGAACTGGGTAGCAGCAATCCATCTACATGCAAAAAAATACGGTTAATGGATGTTTAAAAACACCCCCATTAAGGGTCGCTAAAAGCCCACAAATTTAGTTTTTAATTGTACTATTCTAGCAAATAATACATTTTTTGTTAATATTTAACTTTTTTTTTTTTTTTTATATCCTAAGCTAATCCCGCGAAGCTTTATGCTTGTCTGCAGGAAAGAAACCAGAGTCTTTGGCGGGAATCGAACCCGCAACCCCGGCGCTGATAGACTTGCTCGCTACCAGCTAACCTACCGGGGCACTCAACTCAACTATAAAATGTAAGGCGAATTCTTACTAGGTGGTCTTATTTTGAAAATGTTTACAACACTGTAAAATATTTTAACATTGTGTCAAAAAAAAATACAACAATAGTAATCAATTTAAGCATCAGATTTTCTTTTCAATTTTAAATTGTTTGTTTTGAAATGTATTAATTTAAAAAAAAATTAAAATTTCATAATTTTAAGCGAAATTTATAGAATTTAGTAATTATTCCCCAGAACCTCATGAACGGTATATCAGTTAAGATCACCTTAATAAAATGCTTATGTCCCTTAAAACTTCAAATATAGTTGGATTTGCAATATAATCGTTGGAGTAGATAAGGGGGGACTGGAGTGGGCACATACCACGCAGACCCCCTTCATCTAATCACTATTGATGTTTCTGTTTGACATTTTTCAGTAGCCGATTTAATGTTAATAAAAGCTCCGCCGCAATAATAGCAGCCATTCCGTTTTTATTTTCATTTCTGATTTTACCTTCCTTTAATTTTACGAAAAAAAATGTTACTAAAGTTTTTTATAAAATTGAGCTTTTTTCTACTTCAGTAAAAATTTTTATGAAGTTTTAAATAAAAATTTTAACGATATGTTTTAAAATGTTTATAATACCTTTTCTGGGCAAAATTTGCAAACGTTTTAAAGATCACAAATCTGTGTGCTTCTGAAAAGGAATCTTGCTTTATTGTGAGCACAAAGTGAAAATATTTGTTGTCATTGTTAACTGGCCTAATAAACTTCTTTTAAGATAAAGTCAAAAATTAGCATGGATATCCACAAATTTTTAAACTTTTACAAGTAGCAATATTAGCTTTAATAGTTGCGGAAGAAGTTTCGCGGCTAAGCAATATTTTGGGAATGATTTTCAAATTAAGCAGTTTTTTATATTGAAAATAAAATAGTCAAATACAAAATAATTTCGGAAGAGATATTTTGCAAAAAATATAAAAAAATAACGTTAGAATAACTCTTTCAATATTAAATTGACTTTAACCCTACGATTCATAACCGGGTACCCGTGTACCTTTTTTGACTTTAAAGTGCTGCTGTGCCTATAATTTTTGAGATATGGACATAAAACTCCGAATCATGAGAGATTTTGGCTAAACTAAGATTTAAATACGAAAAACTTCAAAATATTTTCAATATTTTCTTTAAAAAATGATTTTAAATGTTTTACCCCTATAAACACACAACCGGGTCCCCGGGTACCCTAATGCAATTCCTATGTAAATGCCTGACATGTAAATGAAAAAAAACATTTTTTTTGTGTTGTTTTTATTGGAAATAAATGTCTTTTTTATTTATTTTATCATATTTTATATATATTATATTATAATTCATCCGAATCACTATCGTTGTTATTGTGGCAATAGTAGCATTTAGTAATTGTTATGGCGTGCTCATCGCATATCGGCGTGCTACATATGCTTCAATTTTTTCTAGTTTTTCTTCTGCGCTTATTTGGAAGAAGTTTGCACATGTAGCACACGCCCGTATGTACTTTTCTGTCCCTTTGTCGTGCTGACGGAGATGTTGCCGGACCTGCAGCACAAAGCACACTCTCCAACGGCCTTCCGATGATGCTTTCAATTGCATTTTTTGTTGAAAATTGGCGCACGCTTTGCACATTTGAAATTCTATTTTCTATAACAGGAATGCACAGGTTTTCTGCCAGTTGACGCAGGAAATTCTTCCTGCGCGTCGTGGTGTATCGTGCAGTTGGATTATTTCCATAATATATGATGTGTGATGCAAATGCGCTCACATCAATGATGTTATAGAAAAATGCCATCGGCCATCTTCTTGTTTGTCGCTGGGTCGTGTATTCTTGGAGCGTTTGGTCCATTACGTCCACCCCACCTTTTGTTTGATTATAAAAATTTATAATTTCTGGTTTCACATTCTCGTCAATTTGTGCATCATCATGCATTCTAGAAAGAAGGATGACCGAGTTGGACTTCCGTTGCTTATATGAGAGCAGTGTTACGTTGTCGTAGAAGCCAAATAAACTTGAGCCAACGTCTTTATTTTGTCTTCTTTCATCTCCGCAGGGATGTAAGCTTTATTGCGGCGGAGTGTACCCACAATGCTGAGCTTTTCTACTTTTAGTTGCCTAGCCAACGGCAGCGTCGTAAAAAAATTATCCATTGTTTTATTTCGTCCGCTACCGTAGTATGGCCCAACTAAATCTCTCACCACTCTTTCGCCAACACCACCTTCACGACCAGTTTCTTGTTTGCCAGTATATATTTGGCCATGAAGTGGATATGAGTTTTTGGCATCGCAAATCCACCATACTTTTATGCCATATTTTGCTGGCTTCGAGGGTATATATTGGGTGAATTTGGTTCTACCACGGTATGGATATAATTGTTCATCAATGGTCAAATATTCTGATGGCACATAATATCTGGCAAGATTTGCATTGAGCATTATCCAAATATCGCGAATTGGCGCCGCTTTGTCTTGACGCTGCCGCTCTACCCGTGTTCTGGGGTCGTCAAACCGCATAAAACGCAGCAAATCGAAAAACCTGTTTATTCCCATGGTGGCGCGGAATATTGGGTGAGCCTGTGACGTCCACAAATCTCTTGCGTTTTCGTCATTAGAATGATTTGTGCCAGCCATCAAAATCATTCCAATGAACGCATAAATTTCGTTGATTGTCGTGTCTTTCCACTTCAACTGACGTCTATTGGGATTCGCTTCATTGTACGCATTATATGTGGCATGCGCTTTATATCCACCATTTCCACTGTGAGGTATGATTTGAAACACTGCAAAGGCGTCATATTTTCAGTAATCCGCGCTGGACCACAGCGGTCTCTGAATATATTGTGGCTTCTCACTTCTCACTATTATAATTATTTATACCTGTGGCAAAAAGGGAAAATAACTTAAGCTGACTTAAGCTTAATTGAAGTTAATTTAATTTCATCTTTACGATATTCACGTTGAAACCCAAATAAAAATGTATTATTTATCTCAGATCAAATCAAATCAAACAACACAAAACACACATTCGATTAATTCAAAAGCAGCTAAGTCCATTTGATTCAAGCAAACACAGCAATCGCCAATTTTATTTTAATAATTGCCAGCAAACCGCTAAATCGATTTGGATGAAACATGCGTCATATCTTCATCATACTCTTATTTACTAAATAGCATAACATACAATTAATAAATATGAATATACTTTGAGCTTGAGCTTTTTACTATTTATTACGAAAACTATAAAAGCGGGGACTGCAGACTTTGGATATATACGCCTCAATTATTGATAGTTCAGATTTCACTATCGACAAAATGTGCGTGAACCGGCACGTCAAGTTTGACTCGTCAAGTCTTAAGCTTTTAGAATAGAAGAAAAAAGAGAATGTCATTTCCTTTCCTCTTACTCGTAAAAACTCAAGATTTGACTAGTCAAACTTGACGTGTGTGAACCGGCACAATGTTTGTACTTGAGCAGGAACACTTGAACTAGTTTTTCATCAAATTACAGTTCGTTGTTTCTAGCACTTTTTGAGCGTATGAGACGTATGTTTGTATGCACGTTATTTTAGATGACAGTTTTTGACAAATTGTGCTGCTGATAAGCACATTTCTGAGGGAACCGAAGTAGCAGGGACCAAAAGATATTTCATTGCAACTTTAGATAATGCTCTAAATTGGTCTTGATTCTCAACACAAAATGTATTCCATCTAGCGAAATTTTCCTACAAACATGTTTCACATTTCAGTCTCTATGTGAACATATAAAAATTTCGGCATACACGCCTTTAATTAGAAGTTAAAAAGCACAGCTAAGCAATCCATACCACCTGCCATTTTTGTTATTGGTATTCATTGCTTTAATTCAGTGCGAATTAATAATATCAAGTAAAAACCTGTGGCAAAAAAACTGTGTAGGTATAGCTGCTGTTAAATGTCTTCATAGCAGTATTTTGAATATTAATAATATCGATATTGATATTTTCGACATTTTAAGACTATCGATAGAATCGATAGTTATATTTATAGTTTTCGAGCACTAATCTCAATTATAACTGGGAGTAAGATATGGAACAAATCTCCAATTATTTTTGCAACATATTTAGAAAGGAAAACGACAACTTCTTACATTTTTTCATATATTTTTAGAATAAAACAAAAACACGCGCGAAAGGTAGCATACATTGCACAATATTGCCAGAAAAGAAAACACCCCTAAGAACTTTTTCCTTGTTGTCACAGATATATTTTTAACTAGAAAACACTTGTTTCCTTTAATTTTTTAAATACTTTGTTTTCGTTACGTTCATTGCAAACTGAATTTTTGTGATATATTTCACAGTTTTGTTGCAAAAAAAAAAAATTATTTAGTTTGAATGATAGAAAGTTTTACTTTTTGTGGGAAATAACAGCTTAACTACGCTTTTGAACAAAATACAATTTAGCTACAACCATAGATAATATAAAATACAACAATAATGTAATTAAAGGATTATTAAATTTAACAAACGTATATTTAGGAAAACTTTCATACAAATTTGTTTTGTAAACCTTTTTTAAATTTAAAAATCTTTTATGACTGTATTTTATATGTATGTATGTGTATGTTGAACAAAATTTTGGTTTTATTGTTCTCTGCAGTAGTTGATTGCTTTGCAATCACTCGCTTGGTTTGCGTAGAATTCTCACTTTCTTTTTTTTCTGCCCTGTTAATATAAATAGTTATATAAAATTCGCATATGAAGACCGTCACGGGCTGGAAAGTGAATAACATGTAGTTTGATTTGCTTTCATTGAAAGGATTAGCTTATAAAAGTATGAAATAAAATGAAGCAGGAACAAAATTAAGTTTTAACTTTATTTGTAACAGAAATAAAAAAATCGAAAAGAAATTACTCATTAAACTTGACTCATAAATGGCTGAAATAAAATATATCGATAATATGGTTGATATTGATCTTTTTTTTTTTGGTAATGTTGACCATAGTATGGGCAGCTTTGACCATTAATTGAACAATTGTGACGATTTTACGGTCATAACGTGGTTAATTTTGACAATCTTAAGGTTTAGTTACACCACAACATGGTCGTATTTAACCATAATTAAATAATAAAATCATAACATTATGTTGCTCTTGTACAAAAAATTTTAATTTCGATGTAGTAAAACTTTTTAAACTTACTTGATTTCATTATTGGAGGTTTTGTATTGACTGCGGTATAAACCTTTCATATCTTCATTCATTATGCCAACATAAACATAATGTAAGATGTACGACACATTAGCTTGTAATTCCTCGCTTAAGTTGTAGATCACAATATCAGTCAAATTATTGGGAGTGGCCTGGGGAAGGGAAGTTTTCACTTTGCCACCTTTTCTGTAGTACTCACCTTCAGAAACATTTAAATTCTTCATATGCAATTGAATTTCCTTGGTTTTTTGTACCGCTTTGATTTCAATGAAACATTCACCATCAAAAGTAAATTGTCTGGGATCAGATTCGTATAAATAAGGCTTGATTTCAATCTTGTAATTGTTAGGCTTAATGACCGAAGGTAAACGATAATTAACTTTGCCTGAATCGACTTCTTTATTAAAAAATAATAAAATTAAAAATAACAATGCTGCAAACACGCCATCAATAGATATTGGCGACATTTTGTAAAATAATTAAGGTACGATTATATATAAAAAATATTTGAATTTTTTTAAACGGGTTTTTTCTTGCACGATTTTGGTTTAACTTTAACACTTCTTTTAAGTTAAATTTTGATTAAATAGTTGCCGAAATTAAAGGGCTTAATAAAAGTTTTTTCACTGCCTGTCTTCTTTTTATAAGAAAAAAGTAGCAAATTATACACACAAACATAAAAAATTTCTGTTTATCGACATTGAAAATTACAAATAATTTGAACAAGTGTTGAATGAAATTTTTAAGTTTCTTATTTGTGTAAATTTATAGCATAACAAGTAAGAAAGTATAGTCGGTCAAGCCCGATCATATGATACTCAAGACCACAATATTTAAAAACACATTTTCGAGCGTGAACACTGTTTGGGAACCATGGGCAATTATAGACTCACATGAAAAAAATTATGTTAGTAGGTGATGATTCATGTAAAACTTCTTTGTGCTGAATATCCTGCGAATATCTTTATCTTTATTCATTTAGTTACCCTTAAAGTAAATTTAGGATTAAGATTTAGATATGGGACCTATGGTTTATTGTGGAACCACCATCACAATATTGGCCCCCCAATTATGAGTTACATTCGATAATCGATTTTCGCTGGCTATCGAAGTTCGACTATCGAATGTTAATTTGGTATTATGAGTTGGCAGCACCGTCGAAAATTTCGTTGTGCATCGAATTTTTCAACGAAAACAAATTTGCTTTCGACGGTGCAAATAAATGTAAAAAACTTGTTGAAAATGTAACTATTTGTACATTTTTTGTGTTCGTATACCAAATACCATATTCTTTATCAGTTTTGTTCATTTTATGCAAGTCCAACGTCGTAAACAGCAATTGGAAACGCCCATATTCCTTATGGAACAAAATTATTTTTTGACCAAATGATTTGCAGCAAAGTTCCACATTTAAAAAAGTGGCATGAAACCCCACTGAAGCTTAATTATTTGAAAACAACCATAATTCCGCCGTGGTCACGTTAAGCGTTTTATTTAATTTTTTAAATTTGTAAACAAAAATTTTTTATTGTAAGTGACAGCTGATCGAAAGTGTACTATTGTGAATTGACAAAATCACAATAGTAAATTTTTATCGAATGCGCGCCATAATACCAAATGAAAATTCGTTCGATCAGCTAATTCGACTGCTGTCGAAAATTGAATTAAGTTCATAATAGGCACCATTGTTCTATGACATTGTTCAATCACAATTTGATATCAAGCTATTTTCGGGAGTAGTATTTGTTAGAAAAATATGGTTATATATGGACCGATTTCTATAAAATTTGGAAATAGTTTTAACGGCAACAAAATAAGTTTGGGGCCTCAATTTTATCAGAGTGCCGACATAATAAGATGGTTCATACGCTCAAAAATTATTTTCTGGAAAAAGCTTGTATGGGAGCTATGTGACATTATAGACATATCGTGAGAATTTTCAATAGGCCTAGGTCCTTGTGACAATAATAACCTACCAAATATCATAAAATTCTCATTCAAAAGTGCGACCTGCGCCCAAGGTTTATGTGAGCAGCCACCATGCCAGCCGGACGGACATCGTGAGATCGATTCAAAAAGTGGTTCTTAGTCGATCGGTACATTAAGAGGTGGGTAAAGCGCCAAAATTTTAAGGTGTTACAAAAATAAGCACAAACGCATAATACCCTCTAAACTATTGTGGTGTAGGTGTGCAAAGTACTTATTGAAGTTTTTTTAATAAACAAATTAACTAATACGGTTTAGCAGAGACCTTAATAAAATTCTTTTTGTACCAAATTATATTGTTAGATAACTTTAGGAGTTTTTTTTTAAACAACTTTCAATGAGGTCCCTTATGAAGAATTCTTCAATTTTGTCACATGACAGTGGTGTACACCACCACTAAACCAGTCACTATAAAAAAAAAAAAATGTAGGTACATTATTTTTGCTGGGCAATCGATTGAGACTATTTATTTTAAAATCGGAGAGGGGTCGTCCAAAAGGTGATCGCTTTCATATGGAATTGCTCTATCAAAAAACTAAGGTTCATTGTCAAACTATAATATTTAAGTATTAGAAAAGTAAATATTTAAATTGTTTCATATTAAAAATTAAATAAGAAACTGTGTGTTTTGAATTATTCTTGTTGAAAAGTTGTCTACGATTTTTATCAGAATATTTCAACGCTCTTCGGAAAGGGAAAGCGGAAAGGGTACAATTGTACTTTTTTCATTTTTGAAATGCTATTACTTTTTTTCATCATCATCAGATGCCTAAAATGCTGTGTCTTTTTACACTTATAATACGCAGTACATGTCTTGAAATTTTTAAAAAATATCGTGAGGCTTTCCCTTAAAAAAGGGTTAATTTAAAACCCTTAAAGGGCTTTATGGGTACAATTGTACCTTCGCATTATTATTTGAAAAGAAGCAAGAAAACAAAAGAAAACGATTTGATAATGAAGACGCAAATATGAACATAAATAATGACAAATATGCAGTGTTGCCACCAACGCAATGGTAAATTACACATGGATCAAGCCAAAGTTACACATGAAAAACAAATTGCAAACTAACGAGTTTTGTTTTGAATTTCATAAAAGGTATAAAATTTTCATTTAGTTGAGAAAAAAAAAAACGATTGGGTTTTTTTTTTTTAAAAAATTAACTTGTCATCGTTTCTTATTTCAAAAAAATAACGGTTCAAAACAATTTATTTATAACTTAAAAATAAACAAAGTACAATACATACATCACATTTTTATTGAGATAATTTTCTTTTGGATTTTTAAGATATTTAAAGCTTCTACTTTTTGTTTTATTGATTGGAATAGGTTCAAAGTTTGGTCCACCATTTCTATGTATTCATTTTTATTTCTGTCGTACAATTCTTTAAATTACTCAATATTCTTTCCCCAGCAGCATTTTAAAAGACTAAAACAAAAATAACTATTTGCTATAATTTGTCTCCCAAGGAATTTTTTATTTCAAAACCATTTTCCAATAATAATCTGGCTCTAAATTACTATTAGCAAAAATGTTTCAAAATGTAACTGAGCTACCTAAATAAGAGCGGCAAGCGTTTTTTTAAACATGAAAATACTATTGCCAATACATTTGAAATAAAATAAAACGACCAAGCGATGTATCAAATAAGATTTTCCAGCCGGGTGGTGTTAAATTCGCGATCTACAGGTTTGTTTCGTATATACTGTATGAAAATTAAAAGTTTTGACATAAGACAGACGCTTGCCGCTCTTATTTAGGTAGCTCAGTAAGAGTGCATGTTGTGGCGAATATATTCTTGAAACTCCTTAAATGTGCCGTGCATTACTTCTAATAAAACATGATCTAATATTACAAATTAAATTTTTCAAATATGTTGGAAGGTTCAGATAGGCCTTCGACGCCACCAAATGCACGAGCATTTTATCAAAATAATATCCGGCTTTTAGCCATTTAACAACTTAACATCTGAATTACACTGTCCAAACAATGTAGCCGGGATGTTTCGTCGTTATAGGTAATGAATTGTGACAAAAGCTATCTAAATGCCAAATGGTAAGTAAATAATGATACAACTTTTTTTGCCAAGAATATTAAACCTTTTTACATCTTGTGACAAAAAAATAACAAAAATCAGTGCTACAAAATGTTAAAATTTATAATTACACATGGAGTCAATTACACATGGGCAAAACATGAAAAAATTACACATGATATATCGAGCCTTTGGTGCAATATCGTAGTAACTCAAAATTTGAATTTTTTGAGCTGGGTATGCAGAAATGATCTTTGGGGAAATATCCATCTAAAGAAAAAAAGGTTATGGTTCCATCTCTAACTGTTCAGATTTTACAGCTAAAAATGTCTTTATTGCCTCTAGCTATTTCCAACCATATTGATATTAATGTAAAAAAAATATTTAACATTATTAATAATTGTTCACCTTTTTTTAATTACAAAACATTCCTCTTTATTTAAAAAGTTGTAAAAACATAACTTTAGTAAACAAAAATGCTATCAAAAATATGGCTGAAAACTTCAAATGCATTTTTCTCAGTTCACGATTTTTTGAATTACTACGGTATTGCACCAAAGGCTCGATATGTAATTACACATGAGGTGGCAGCACTGAAAATACTATGTTTACTTTTTTGTTTTAGTAATCCTGCAAATAATGGGACCAGACCAAACACGCGTGTAAAGAGTAGCCCACAAGAGACTAGGACTAGTCCAAAAGTAACCCAAACGTATGGAAACACATGGTCTATTTAACATTACGATGTCCTAGGGTAGGACCATATAACCCAGCTTTGGACTACAAAGGAGTAGTTTCCAAACTACTCCATTGTATACACAAGAGGATTAGTTTTGAAGTCGTTTAAAAAAGAAAGCACGTCGTTAAAAAAAGAAGATATGTCGTCTCACTACAAACACATTTTAAAAATGGCATGGTCCATGCTTGCATTACATCGGACCAGTCCATGGAGTAGTCCATTTCATGAAATTGGATCAGGTGTTCCAATAATATTTGCAGGGAAGTGTACATCAGGGCGAATTAACTACAGGTGCTGTCGAAACGCCTAGTGCAGACCAAGGCGAATTCAAAAAGGTGACCGCATCATGAGATAGAGTTATGCTAGCTATCTCTTTTTTATTAAATATGTTTTTAAATTGTTTTTGTATGTTAATGCCACAATCCCACCTCTGATTGTCGACATTAAAAGTTTCGGTACAAAGTTTTTCCCCTTTTTTAATTAACGTATATAAGGGCTGAATGCTACAAATATTCATTCGTTCTCACTTGCGCATAATGCCTAAATCCTCCGTCAACTTGGCCTTAACCTTTGTCCGGCG
The DNA here is from genome assembly GCA_949318255.1 of Pollenia labialis. NCBI lineage: Eukaryota > Metazoa > Arthropoda > Insecta > Diptera > Polleniidae > Pollenia > Pollenia labialis. The sequence continues at coordinate 25,662,468 of OX439142.1, read as the reverse complement.
GAAGAGGTACAATTGTACCTTTTTCGTTTTTAAATTGCAATAACTTTTTTTTTGTTTATACTAGATATCTAAAATTTTCTGACATCTCTAAACTTTTATTACGGATTACATATTAGAAATTTACAAAAAAAAATTTTGATTATATCATACCGAAATAAGTCTTTTTTGACTTGAAGGGGAACAATTGTACCTTCATATAAGTCGTAAGAAAAAAACAAGAAAATATAGCAAAAAATGTATACATGTGTACGTAAAATAAGTTTTTTTTAGCCACGGGCCTGTTCTATCATTTGTTTATTAAATAAGAACAGAATAATTTAATTATATTAATAGGAAAGCCGTGTTAAGTATATAAGGGTACAATTGTACCCATACCGCCTTTTAACGTTGTAAAATTTTTCCGCTGGACAAAGGCTAATGTCAAAAATGCAAAAAATAAACAATAAACAGATGACTCGAAAATGCCACCTGTATGAATTCGCCTTGGTACAGACCAACATGACTGTCTGATTTATACAGACAACCAGGGTTGTTAGACTTTTTTCTTCAAAAATCGTCAAAAGTTTTAACAAAATTCGTCAAAGTCCTCACGAACATTTAACAAAATCGGCAACAATTAGACAATTTATTGCATTGATTGGTTCAAAAATATAAATTTTTAGCAAGAAATTCCATAACAAAAATTTATTTATTTCATTTATCCATATTCACAAAAAGATTAGGGTTTAGTTGCTTAAATTTAAATATAAAATATCATTTGCTATTAACTCGAGCTATCTTTAAATGATTAATTTTAAGCGCTATCGCTTTTGCAAATTGTTTTTACTGTTGAAGGTGCTAAACCAACAGTCTTTTTACCCGACTTGAAACGTTTTATTACGTCCATTTTAAGTTCCAAACTAAGTAAGTGGTGGTTCACACTCTTGAAGTTTTAGCCGTCAAGTCTTGAGTTTTTAAGGAGAGAGAGGAATAGAAATGGCATTCGCTTTTCCTTTCTCTCCCAAAAGTTTAAGACTTGACGGCTAAAACTTGAAGAGTTAGAACCAGCACTAATGCATTGTCTTCTCTTTACAACCATTTTTCTACACAACTTCTTATTAATAACTAACTTCTTACTTCCTAACACGCAACTTAGAATACTTAGAATAACTTACCTAACAGAATTAAATGGGAATTCGCCCTTTTTCACGAAAATAGAAAAATTCTTCACATTTGATTATGACTTCAAAAATGCAATCGTATGTAGAAATCGAAATCATAAAAACGCAAAGTGGTTTTAACCAATTTTTAAAAAGCGGACCAAATAGAACCGACGCAAATAAGGGCTCTAGTGTATATTTTTTGCAGCATCGATGGCACCTGGTTTGTGATGGGGGAAGAATTTTTTGTTTAGTTTCCAAAAATTTTTGTGTTTCGAAAAATTCATTTTTACGTTTTGGACTGTCCCCAATATAATTGTAAACATTTCTTGTAAGTGTTTTATTGATGCCAAAAAATCGTCATAACACTATTACTTTTAGTCAAAAAATCGTCATTTTACTCCAAAAAATCTTCAAAATTACGAACAATCGTCACATCTAACAGCCCTGCAGACGCCTGACATGTAATGCTAACTAACTACCTGTATACCCAACGTCTTGCTTCAATTTCACCATCAACATTTAATTTTTACTCGAAAATTGTAACACCAGATTAAGACAATGATTTTTAAGACATGATTTTAGCTGTTTTTAGGCGATCGGAATAGAGAAGCAAGCGGGGTAGAGAAAAAAAATCAAATTTTCTGTGTCCTTTTTTATATTTTCCTTTGCACACATTCGTATTATTGCTATGTTGCTCCCTTTTATTTTTTATTTCAATGTGGCATATCCCTTTACAATACGAAACATGGAGCGCATTTAAATTCTTTGTTTTTTTTACAAATAAGCAAGTCAAGACGAATTACAGATAACGGGAAAAATCAACCCTAAATTCAGGGCGAATTGACTAGAAGGTGGGGTCAAGTCAACATATGGAGTTTTTTTTTCGGTAGTCGACGAAGATTAATGTTATTTTAAACTTAAAAATTTAATAAATAAGAACAATTTGAAGAAAAAGCAATAATTTAAGTTTTTGGCGATGTGTGTAATACATAGAAATCTGGACCAGTATATAGACTTTTAAAAGTGATATAACGATGTCCATCGGTCCGTGTGGCTAGTTGTCTGTGAATGTTAACATTGTGCGCAAACTACATGTTGCAATCTTGTAGATAATTTTATCAAATTCGGTAAATGCACTTTTAAATTGTACTTAGGACGAACTCTTTGTAAATGGTGAGAAATATTTTACTGCAAATTAAATTCTTTTAGAATCGGTTCCCATTTGTCGAAAACTCCCATACATTAAAAGCTTAAAATTCCTTTTAAATGTTAATATTAATAAACAAATTAGCGAAACCAAAAAGAGAGTTTAACTTGCTCTAATTTTTAAGCCCTAATTGTCCCGTTTTAACAGTTAATATTATAAATATAATAGCACTGAAGTAAAATTCTTAATGAGTAAAATCGTTATTCGATATCTCTTAGTTCATGTAGTACCCAATTTCCTCACTTTTTTAAGAATGATTATATTTCTTATTCTTTTACACATCGGAAAAAGGCTGTTATATACCAACAATAATATTTATTCATGTGGCTAAATTATTAAAAAATTATCCCTTCAACAAAAACTTTCAGTGTTTTATCAATAATAAAAATTGGGAATTAAGAACGACTAACAAAATCTTGTAAAGTTTGTATTTCCAAAAATTACTTTGATAAAAAACTAAATATTTTTTATTTATCTGGCTCAATAGTTATCTACGACTTTTATCAGGGTAGCTAAAAAATATTTTTGCTATATAAAAAAATTGTCATGACCAAAAATATTTGAATTTGTTTTATAATGATACTTGTTAATGCCCGAGGATCCTTTCGTACGGAAATCACTGCGTAGGAAATATGTTGTGGGTAAAACTATTTCTTTGTTTTTTGATTAAAATGCCTTCTTTCGTATGTCATAAGTTTTATAGAGAGCAACTTGTTATAAAAACTTTTATCTTTTTCCTTTTATATTTTTTAATCTCTTTTTAAGGAAAAAAATTATTTAATAGAAATAGAAAACAATATATTCCCACTACAACAATTTAAGTTTAGAACTGAGCACAATATGTCCCATCTCTGGTTAGAATAAAAACCAAAGTAAAAACGAAGTTTAACGAAGGGAGCCGACGGGAATGGTACTTTTGGATATAACATCAACATTCGACTCGGTATGGCAAAATGGCCTGATTTGTAAAATGATTCAATTAAATCTTCCAACGGCAATCATAAAAATCATCCATAGCTTTCTGGTAGGCAGAAAGTACAAAGTTTACATACAAAGGTAGAAACTGCTCATCGCAAATTGCTATACTTACATCATAAATCCTACATAATTAACAAAAAAAAATACTTCAATGAAAAGTCAATTGGGTATTAATTAAAAATTTAAAAATTTTCAGTAGAAGTAAAACAATTTTTAATGTTTTTATATTTATATTTTTGAAAAGCCTCTTACAGATTTTGGTATAAATGTTTTGTAGGCAATATTGTTAAGGTACGTTCAGACTGATGAAATATTTGGTAGCAAACATCAAATATTTCATTAACGAAGTCTGAACACAAAATATTTTTGAGTTTCAAATAAAATAATGGCTGATTTTGAGTTAACAAAAGTATTTGCCGGCAAACAAATATTTGTCCAATGTGAACATAGTGTGAAAAATCAAATATTTTATTATTTTTTGAGCAAATATTTATTTGATATTACAAACAAATTGTAAGAGCAAACAACGTCAAATAATTTTAGCCATGTTCCCGATAGAAGTAATTTTTCCTGTAAGTTTTCGGATTCTTTACAGTTTTAAAGATTTTTAATAATTATTAAACTTTGCTATCATGCCGCTATTAGCAAATTTCCGTTAATTTAGCAGTTTTTACCGAATTTGTGTCATTCCTTATACTTTTAGCGACTTTTAATCAATTTTATGGCGTGCTTGAAATGTTAAAATTGGTAGCGAATTTTCCCTATTTTTGCAACATTGTTTTTTCCCTAAATTAAAGTTATTAACCGATTTAGCGATTTTAAATAAATTTAAGGGTTTGTTTCCAAGTTTGCAATTTTTCGTGAATTTAAGCCATTCTCACAAATAAACAATGAGAACAAAACAGCTGATTAAATTAAATACACTTAAAGAAAAAAAGTTTAAATCACACGGACTAATTTTTAATAATCATTGGTTTGAAAATAAAACAACAATAAATATACCTATGGAATGTAAATGGATACTCTCGTTAGGAAAGAAGTTTGCATTACCAGTAACTAATAAGAATTTTTCTCCAATAAATATAATCGCGGATATAGAACAATGCATCCAAGACATGGACGAAAATGCAGACAAAGAAAAGGATATAGCAAGAACTAAGCTGGCAAATAGTATAACTGGTTTTAAAAGAAAAATTAAAAATACTCCCAGGGAAAAATGTATATCAACTGTTTTTGAAAAAACTGAAAAATTTTTAAAAAATTAGTAAATTTTTGTCGCCGTCAACGATATGTGTTACTGACGATGTCAACGTCTGCAATGTCACAGCGGCTTCGGGTGTATTGTTATGACAGTTATAACTTAACGACGTAATCTCTTGATAGTTTTCGACATGAGTTACAGACACAGTTTTTTCTCACTTTTCGAGAAACGATGGAATATTTTGTTTCACATCTTTTCGATGCGAGAAGTTTACAATAAAGTTACAGAACATGGGTACAGGAGCACTCTCTGTTTTATGTGCTCTCCTGCCAATCTGCGTCTTGTATCCGGTACTGCTTCTAATAAATGCCTATTATTTAAGATCTTCATATTAGTTTAAACAAACATTTGATGCATGCAATGATGCCAATTGAAAAAAACCTATTGATTGAAAAACGGCTAAAATTTTGTGATTTTAATGAAGAAGTCGTATTACAATAGCGATATATTGATGTATCGGTATTTTAAATATCGGCGATATATATCTATTATTTCTTTTTTAAATATCGATATTTTTTGCCCATTCCTATTTTACAACTGCATATTTAATGCGCATAAAACGCGTCTTTAAGAGCATATTTCTAGTTTCCCTGATAATAACGAAGACAATTGAACAAATCCGAAAATATTTGCTTAACCACACCCAGAGAAAACATGTTTAAATGTGGTCACCTCCAACGAAACTATTTTTAAAGAAAAACTTGAACATATTTTGTTTTATTAAAACATATTATTGTCACCGACAACCATATTATTGTTAAATTAGTCATTTATCAGGAAGCCACAACATATTATGGTTGCCTCCAAACATGTTATAGTTTCTAATAACTAAAATATGTTCAACACTTATAATAGCATGGTTGGTTAAATTGTTAATTTAAAAACATATTATTGTCATATTTAACCATAACATGGAGGACTAATTTAATCATAATATGGTTGTCGGTGACAAAAAATATGGTTTAATTAAACAAAATATGTTTAAATTTTCCCTTAAAAACAGTTTTGTTAGAGGTGACCACAACTAAACAATTTTTTTCTCTACGTGCACAACTTGTTAAACAAATAATTTATTTATAGTACGTACTACGTATGTAACTCTAAAGGCCTCGTTACTCTTACGTAAACGTATACGTTGCTAATCAGCTGTTCCGTTTTCCTTACCAAGCTACTGTGCAAATAGGTACTCTTACGTAAACGTAACGTTGCGTTGCGGATGAACCTGATAAAATTAAAATTTCTCTCCGTTTTTACGTATCAGCTGTTAAGAATTGTATTTTTGTTATAAAGCAGTGTTGTCAACAAAACTTATTAACCAACGGTTTACTTTTAAATTTTATTAATGAGATTCTCATCAAAACATTAATTTAAATTTGATGTAATGAAATTCAATGTTATGGGTTTGTTGTTCGAACTGAAATTAATGTTGGCTTTATGTGTCACAGAAACCAAAGTTATCGGGTTTTTATTATAAATAAAAGAAGCAGCTTACAGCTCTTGTTTATTTGTTGGAAATAAATATTGTTGTTAAAAGTTTAATTTTTTATTTTATTTTATCCAACAGTTAGATTATTTCCGTAGATAGAAGTAAATAAAATTGATAAATGTTAAAATTGTATTTTTTGCATGTTTCCGGCAGCGGGCTGCTGCAAATTTGCAAAAGCCTTTTTCTCACTTTTTCTATGGTCATTTTATTTATTTATAAGTTTGAAACAACAAATGTTTTTGTATTTTAACTAAATTCGCTATATATTTACAAAACAATAAAATTACACAAATATAAACAACAAATGCAAGTTATACAACAATGGCATTTATTTCATATGTACATTTGTATGTTTACTGTATTTCTACTTCTTATTTTCTTATCTATAAATTTCATTTACATTTACAACACAAGTTTTAACAATATTTTAACGCAAAAATCATAATTTCTAAAATTATTAAATAAAAATTTGATTAAAAGCTGTAAACACATGAGCCAAAACATAAAACAGCTGATTCGAATATTGATTTTATTGTAAAATAATTATTTGCATACATTTTTGACAATGCAAATAGAAAAAAATTAGCGCATAGTTCCGAATATTCGCCTTAACCTTATTATATTAAATATATATATTATTTATTGTTATTTGACCTTTCTTTTTTTATAATTATTTTGAACTATTTAAGCTTGAGGTCTTTTTTAAAAACATACATATATTATATTTATTTATTTTTCTCATTATTGCGCTAACCTTTGGTTAGCATCTTTAGAAAATTAAATTAAGTTTACAATAAAATATTATAAAAAATTTTTTTTTTCAATTTTTGCTTAGACACATTGGTTGTATCAAGTTTCATTTGAAGAGATATTAATAAGGGCTAAAAATATGTTAAAGTCCATAACACCAAAACTAGATTCTCAGGCGCAATAAAAACTAGATAAAAAAATCAAATTTTTTAAAGCAAATTTTGTGCTGGATATGTAAATATATATCTATGGCACTTTCACAAAACATCTTAAGTCAAATTCAAAAAGTCGAAAATAATTTTGCTAATCATACGAATTTTGATTCAAAAAACATTTTTGTTTACATTTTTAAAATTTTGTATTATAAACGAAATTTTTCTTTAAGTTTGGTTTTTTTATTATTTGATAAAAATGATTTTTTCAGCGAGTTTTTTTTAAAGCTTTTTGCTATCTTATCACGACTTAAGATGTTTTGTCAAAATGCCACAGATATGTATAAGGTATTTTATTTTTTTGTACAAAAGCGCCGGTATCGGTATGTATCGGCGATTTTAAACAAGAATATTAGCAACATGTCTTGCAACAAGGCTGTGAGCAAAATCAAAACAAATAATAATTTACATACATACATATGTACGAGTACACACATTCACCTCAACACCATATGACACGTTTACGTTTTTGTAGTAACTACCAACATTTCAAGTCGACCGCAACGTTTACGTATCCGCAACATTTACGTAAGAGTAACGAGGCCTTAACAAGTGTTTAGTTGAGTTCGAAAATAATCATAACAACATTTTTCTATAAATACTGAATCCAATAGCAAAGATTTATAGTCCAATTTAAGAGTTTATCAAGTAACATTTGAAGCTGACTGAAAAAATAAGTTAGAAAAAAACAAAAGAAAATGAAAATTTTTAAAATTTATGGACTTATCTTGCTTTTGGCTTTGAGCCAACCTACCACTAGAGCCGGCGGAAGATACTCTATTTTATTAAAAAACCTCCGATTTTGAGGCTCACGATGTGTAAGAAATAAATGTGTATGTTAATTCGTTAAAAACACATCAAATGCAATTTTATACAGAAAATAAGTTTATCAAATTTAAAACTTTGTATGAAAAATAAATACATTTTTATGAAAAATAATTATCTACATATGTTGTTTTATTATTTTTTTTTAACATCCAAAACACTGAACCAAGGTCTATCCAATTGTTGTAGGGGTAAGCAGGCCTATTGGATAGGCCTTGCACTGAACTGAAATTCGACTCAATGATTTTTCCATTTCGGGGAACGAATGCCAATGGAAACTGAAGAAAATTGTTATATATTTTTTTGAAAATTCGGCCTTGTGGGATGTGATGGCTTAATTCCATTGGGGTCTTATCCACTGTAACCAACACGTTTTAGATGGAGGCCTACTCCATTGTGGTATTAACCACTGGTTGACAAACAATGCGTTTACCAACAGTTGGGTGACAGCCGATTGATTTTTTTATTTGATTTCAAAATGTTTCGGACACTTTGACTAAAGGTTCCGTACTAAGAATTTAAGACAAATCGTACAATGTTCTGGAAATTTCACTGAACATTAATGTATTAAATATAACCTTACAATAACTAATCAAATCTTATCTTCATACTTTATTTTATGGTCCTTCCAGTGCCAGACAAAAAATGTTGTCATCACGGTTTCTGTTCAAATATTTACACAGAAAGAAAAACACTCGGGATAAATCAAGTTTTTTATGATTACTTTAAGTACGAGTCGTACTCAAAAATTAAAGTACGAATAAGGCTAAAACGAACTCAAAACAATACTAAATGGGATTACCTTTCAAAATCAATCCCGGAATTTCTTGATATAAGTATAAAATTCTGAAATCAAGTAAAAAAAAACGATTACACTTTCCGTTGGTAGTGCCACTCTGAGAGTAAAATTACAAAATGAGGGATTTAATCTCATAAAACTTATTAGTCTCATCTCTTTTATGTGTGTATTTTTCAAAGTTTTTTGTTGATTTACAACAACACAACACAAGTTTGAAAAAAACGATTTGCTTTTTGTGGTAGAAAAAACAGAACATCTTTAACCCTCCGGCCTACGCTTGTTTTGATTTTCTATACACATTGAAAAAAGGTCTGGCTAGACTCATGTGTACAACGAAGGGTTAAAAAGTAAATTTGAACTCTTGCTTCTCATTTAGTTTATTTTTTTGGTTAAATATGTACAGAAGACTTCTAAAATAAAAACCATATCGGACGTGATGTTGGTGTTTTATCATTCTGAAAGGCGAAATACGGGTAAGTAAATCAATCATAATAATTTTTTCATTCTAAATTCATTATTTTGTTTTTTTTTAAAGTACGAATTCGGGATAAAATCAACTTTATAATACTTGAATCAAACGCATTTTGAGATTGATCCAATCTTAGTTTAACTTAAATCAATCTTATTTTCGGATTATTTTAAATACGAATTCGGGATCGAATATGAATGAATAATTTAAGTATTTTGGGATTGAAATTCCGTACTTGAATCAATCTTTCTGTACTTAATTCAAGAAAATCCGTACTCACCGTACTTTTAATACCGCTTAGGATTGATTTGAGTACGGGCGGATTGATTTTTCTTTTGGTGTTTATCGCTCTTCTGATTGGGTGAGTGCTGTAGTGTATCTTCTCCTTAAGCGAGTGTGGTCGCCATGCTTGAAAATATTTCGAGGGAGACTTAATCCCCGAACAAAGTGAATGTTATATGTACGCAATTTTGCTCATTGGCCGTTATTCTACATTACTTTAACCATATTTCTAGTTGAAATATATGATCCTGTAAGTAACGAGATGTTTCAAAAGCTGGATCGTCCGAAAATGTTGAAGTTTAGGTGAAGTTGCTTGTTGGCTTGTCCGAAGTATAAATTAAGTAAAAAAAGCACGCCCAGGCGGCCGCCTTGTGGGACTCCAGCGCAAACTGTCTGGGGAGAAATTAAAAAATCGGTTTCTTTAATAAAAACATTACGACCGACTTAGTAGTTTTCTAATAGCTTGTGTGTGATTACTGGTAAGTTGAGCTTCAATTTATGTAATAAGCCTTCATGCTAGACTTGCTAAAAAGCTTGCAAAACATCGATGAAGAGTGCTGATCCATATTTTCTCAATTATGATATTTAATATTCTATGAGTTTGTTGTTCTTTGTAGGTTCTGTTTTTTCTGCTAAAACTAATTTGGTGGTTTGGAATATAACTAACGGGTCGCCATCTAACGTTTTTTTTCAACTAGTGCTTATTTCGTGAATGGTAACACTTACCTCATGTTGACAGATAATTAGTTGTATCCTTCCGCTGAACGAATATGGTTGTGTATACGCTTGAACAACGCTGGGAAATGTGCGTTTGCGCTTCGCTAAGTGGGCCTGCAATCGACTTACAGAAGATGCCGATTTTGCCAAAAAAATCATCTTTTCAGATGAAGCTCATTTCGATCTTGGCGGATATGTAAACAAGCAGAATTGTCGCATTTGGGGCACAGAAAACCCGTACGCATACATTGAAAAGCCGATGCACCCAAAACAAATCACTGTTTGGTGCGGATTTTGGTCCAGAGGCATAATTGGGCCATTTTTCTTCGAAAATGCGATGTTGAACTAATTTTTGTTCACAAAAATTGAAGAGGAGGATATTGGCAACATTTGGTTTCAACAGGACGGCGCTACATGCTACACAGTCGAAGCTACACTCGATTTTTTTGCGCCCTGTTTTTGAAGATCGCATTATCAGCCGCAGAGCTTATGTAGTTTGGCCTATTATTTGCGGGGTGCCGTCAAAGATAAGTGTTACGCCGACAAGCCAGAAGCAATTGACGCTTTTAAAGGACAATATTCGTGAAGCCATTGGTGAAATACAGCTGCACACAATCGATAATGTGCTTAAAAATTGGACCGATCGTGTAGGCTACTGCATGGCCAGCCGAGGCAGCCATTTGAATGAAATTATGATCCATTACTAACCGGAAGGATTGTACTTTCAAATAAAAAAAGAAATTTTCAAAAAAAAAAAGTATTTGTTGGACCCGTTATTTTCATTACGAATCGATGTTAATTTTGACACTAATTGTTTCTCAAAAAGCTTTATTACATTTCATAATAAGCTAACTAATATAATAATATGACTCAAGGTTTGTGTGATCTTTTATTAGCTTTGGTGTAATAGTAACTAAGGTAACCTTCCTTCTCAGTGCTTAACCCTAGTACTTATTCATACAGGTGTTGCCAGTATGTACCTCCTAGTAATGTTCCACCTAAACCGCTTAAGAATTTTTGCTGAAAATCCGGATTTAGGAAGATAGTGCAAATCTGCGACCTTTGACTCCTCAACTACTGTACTTGGTCAAGGCATTGAGGAGCTATGAGCCTCCAAAGTCGAAACCCCCAAGATCGTATACCCAGGTACAGGTGTACTAAGTGTGATTTTATTGCAAATTTCTGAATTGACTACATAATCAAAAAACGTTTTTGTATTGGTAATGAAAATTTATTTTTTTTTCATTAATTATTTTTTTATGGAAATTTTATCAAATCTTATCGAAATACTTAATTTTATGTCCTGCCAGTGCAAGACAAAAATTTTCTTTATCGCGGGTTCAGTTCACATATAAAAGTGCTTATAGCTCACCTTAATGGGTAAGTGCTGCAGTGTCTCTTCTCCTTAAGCGAGTGTGGCCGCTATCATTTAAAATATTTCGAGCTAGTGGGTTCGGATGCAATTCGAGCCTTTTTAAGTATTTTACTGCATATTTCGTTATCACAGTTTTAACTAATGGAACATTGAGATCCTTGTAAATATTTGAATTTTTAACATGCCAAGGGGCAGCTGTGATTATTCGAAGAAGTTTATTTTGGCGCCTTTGAATTTGTTCAATATTAGAGGCCGAGGCAGTGCCCCAAAACTGAATACTATAGCAGCAGATTGGATTTAATATGGAGTTGTAAAGTAAAAGTTTGCAGTCGAGATTAAGGACAAGGTGAATGTTCATTGACCTTTATCATCCATTGCTTTAACCACAGTTCGAGTGTAAATATATGATCCTTTTAGTATCAAGATGCTTCTTGACTGTTTTCGTGCACGCTCAGAAAAGCTGTATTATCAGCAAAAGTTGAGGTTAGGGTGTAATTGTTTGTTGGCATATATGTATAAGGTAAATAAGTGGGCCCAGGATGCTTCCCTGAGGGACTCCAGCGTCATTTGGCTGTGGAGAGCTAAAATAATCACCTTCTTTAATAATACATTTTCTACCGTCCAAGTAGCTTTAAAACAGCTTGTGTGTGTTAACTGGTGAATTTTGCTTCAATTTATGTAGTAAGCCTTCATGACAGACTTTATCAAAAGCCTAAGAAACATCGATGAAGAGGGCGGAATAATATTTTCTTTCTTCACAAGCTTTCCTTATGGCGTTTACTATCCGATGGGTTTGTTCGATTGAGCTATGTTCTCTTCTGAAACCGAATTGATGGTTACGAATACATCTGTTTTAGGGTTTTTTCCCGGGATTTCCCGTCCCGGGAATTCCAGCGAATTTCAATTATTTTATTTCCCGTTTTCCCGGGATTTTTGTTGCGGGATCCCGGGAAATAAAAGTTTCTCATAGTTTCAGAAAAAAGCTATTTATACTTTGAAATTTAGTTTTCTATTCTCTAAAAATTAGCATGGTTGTCGATTAGATCAATAACAAGAAGTGAGTACGTTCGTAAATCAATGTCTACTGACGCAATAAATCCACCAAAAGCAGAATGTGCCGTGCAACAGTTGATAATTAATAAATTTAGTGAAGAGTTAATAAAGAAAAATTTTAATTGTCCATGCACAAGTCTTAAAAATAGCAGATATCCAAAAATATCGCTCCTTTATAACAGCAAAGTCAAATCTACAAAAAAGAAAATCGAGCTTGGCAAAATGCGATTAAAGTTTTCAAAATGTACCGATTTAAAGATATATTTTGCTATAACTTCGGTTCAGTTTGAGATAAAATACCGATTTTTTGTTACGAAAAAGTACGAAGGAACACTTTGCTTAATTAACTCAAAATTAAAAAAAAAAATTTGAGATATGACGATATGTTTATAAGGTGATAAACATGAATTTGTTTCATTTTGTGACAGCTTATATAACCGGGAAGTGCTGGGAAACCGAAATAAACAAAAACTATGGAAACTCGTATACGATACTAAATACAACATACAATTTTAAAAACACATTGTCCTAAAGATTACAGGTGGATCTTGTAAGAAGAAGTCCGTTTGATGCTATTTGCATCAACCTTGACATATATTTGACTGATATTGACGTTGTTTATAAAAAAGAAAAAATTACTTCGGATTGTGAATTAGAAATATGCAACAACTTTATACATTTGCACTTTAAACTATTTGTCCAATATCGGTAAAAAAGTGAACGAAATGTTTCGGAAACATGGTAATAAGTAAATAAAAAAGGAAATATACTCTTTGCCGACTTTCTTAACGCATTCAGTGTGTCTTATGTGTTGTGAAAACAGCACATTAATGTTATTTCTTAAGCTTTTTAAAAATGTTAACATATTTATTTAAAATATATTATCTACATATTTTACTTTTTTATCTCATAACTTGAGTACCACAATTTTTGTTTGATTTTATTATTGTTTTATAAATTAAATTGTTATGTTTATGTTATCTTTTTATCTTGTATCTAGAGCGAATTGATACGAAATTTACATATAAAATCGTAAGGTAATAATAATTCAAGTTCCCCTTTCAACCTTTAATTAATTTTTGTTGTATTTAGGCATTTCTTTTACTTACTTTGTAAACAAGTTCGCTTACGCTTTTTTTAAAAAAAGTTTTAATTTAAAACAAATTTACTTTGTATTATTTATATGGAGCGGGATCCCGGGAAATTTAAAAAAAATTCCCGTTTTCCCGGGAATCGAAAAACTCCGGGAAAAAAAACTCTAATCTGTTTTTTTATTTTGACACTAATTGCTTTGATATATTAGAAAGTAAGCTTATAGGCCTAGATGACTCAACTTTTGTGCGATCCTTTCCTGGTTTAGGTATCATGGTTACTAAGGAAACCTTCCATTTTTGAGGATAGTATTCCAGGCGTAAAAAAACATTAAAAATTAAAAGAATAACTTTGTTTGCTATTGTAGTGTACCCTAATACATTTTACTAAAAGAAGATGGGCCACCCTAATAAATAACCCAAAACAACTTGACACCACACATGCATACAATAAAAATTACAAACTAAACAAATCGATGAACATTGATTTGATTAGAATGCAACATATGCAGTTTGGAAAATTGAGTGACTAATCTTTAACTGAATTTACCAAACTGAATTGTGATTGGTTAAAAACACTCAAAGGGAAATAGAATAAGAATTTAGTTTAAGATAATTTTGTATAAAAAGGGGCTGACTGCCCAAAATAAATTAGATTTGGAATTATTAAGCTACAGCGGCAACAACTTGCCTTAGTTTTACTTTCTAAATCTCGATCAAATAGTTCGGCAGTTCTTTTGAACGCCTTAACAACCAGCTGAAACCCTGACAGCTATTTAAAATAACCAAGGGCTATAGGAAACAAATTACATACATTACATACATTACACTATGCTGGCTAGTTCCAAAAGCATTTTGTTGCTGATCTTATCAAAACCAGGGGCTTTCTTGGGGGTTAAATCACAAACAGCCTTTTCGATATCTCTTATCTCAAATCTTATGGGAAAAGCTGCTCTAGCAGCAACAGGTGGTAACTCGACCGCAATATCGTTAGATATATTTGGTGTAAATACGTTTTTCAAGTGACTCACAAACAGATTTCCTTTTTCAATATCGTTTCTTGCCCAACTACCATTCAAGTTTCTTAATGGTGGCTTTGATATGGTCTTTTTAGATTTCTAGCTGCACGCCATAATGAGAAGTCTGATTGTGGAGTTGCATCAAGTTCCTTAAGATTTTTTTCCAGACTAGCCGTTTTCTGAGTCTGCAGTTACTTTCTTAGCCTTTATGTGCACTCTTTTAATAAATTCTTAAGTTGCGGGGATCTATGCAATTGCCACTCTCTTCGAACTCTTCTTTTTTCAGACAGGAGACGCTCGACATCTGTGGAATATATTTCCATATTTTTTTGTTTTTTTGGTGGCAGTACTGGAATGTTGAACAGCTAGTTTCAGAAAACTGTCAAAATTAACAATAGAGCGATCTACATTCTCCGGTGTACTAACCGGAATATTTTCTGTCCAATGGGACTGAGATATTTTTTTTATTTTAACAAATTAATTTGTGTAGCTGCCGTCGCTAAGTCCTTACTGGAGTTCATTATAGTAACAATTGTAGGTGTATGGTCGGAATATAATTCTAAAGAAGCTTTAACATGAATCGTTTCTGTGGGGATGTTTTTAACAACGCCAAAATAAATAACATCTGCCATTTTTTGCTAATCAGTAGACCAATATGTTGGTTGTAAATCCATTTTAGAAATTGTGTTTAATAAAACACGATCCTCGTGACCCCCAGAAGGTATGTTTAGCGTTATAAACGCCAGCGGCTAGGAAACAGGGTCCAAATGATTTAAAATATTGGTTTTCTGATATTGAAAATCTCGGTGGGGAGTACAACGATGAAATTCCTATGTTTCGATTAAGCTCTTCAACACAAATGTTTGTTGCTGGCATATAATCCTCACAATGATCACACATTCAATAGTGTTTGACTCGGGTTTTTATTAAAATGGCCAAACCTCCACAAGCTCTATCTCGATGGTCCTTGGTATCATAAAGTATGTAAGCATTGATTTTAAACGTATTTCAGAAACCATCATGACATCAATTTGTTTACTTTTAAGAAAATATTCTTATTAATTTTTAAGCAGTCATCGCTTGTCAAATTAGAAACTGGAGTTTCATCATTACTTGACCTTGCATTGGCACATGATTTGATTTTAGGACGTCAGCGTAAGAAGATCTGTTATAACTAGTCTGCAGTACCTAAATGTAATTAGTGGTTACTTGATTTGTTACCAGCATTTGAGAGGGATTAGTTTTCACCATCACAGTTGTAAAATTTTTTTTAGGTTGGGGTCGGTTTTAGACTTTTCGCAAAGAACTGTACCGTGTAGTTCACCACATACTACGCAAACAGGGGGTAAGTAGCATTATGCCTTGGTATGACCAAATTCTTGGCAGATTAAACACTGAACGGGTCCAATTCGTTTGTGCGGCTCCTCTACCGTGATTTTTCTGTAAAGGATATAATTCAATCTGTAAATAGCTTAACGTCGCCGGGCTCTTACTCCACTCGAAAAAGTGGTTGGGGATTTTCCCCCTTTTTTTAATATTTACCACATGTTTTATTTTGAAGACTTTTTCTTTCAAGAAAGTTTTAATTTCTTCAGGGTCCACACATGATTCAATTCTAGGGTATTCATTTAACCGGTTAACCGCTCGATTAATTAACCGAGGTTTTGGTTTAATCGGTTAATAATCGGTTAATTTTGTTATTGATCGGTTAGCCGATTAATAAAGTTTTGTTAAAAATTAAGTAATTTCAATTAATAAAAATGCAAAAATTATTTATTATTTCGAGTTTATTAGCAAACAACAAACAAAAAGATAACCAACGAAACAATTCTTGGACTTAAACGAGAAAAAAAAGTTTTTTTACTTATCGAAGATGTTGGAGAAATCGAAAGCATCCCATAATACAGAATATCTTATATCCCAGTCATTTTCCATGATTTCTCTAAACATATAAAATCTTCCATTTTGCCATTATAGTTCGGTTTAAATTTTTTAAAATTGTTAACACTTATAATTGTTTCGAAAAATTTTGTTAAAAGATTGCCTGTGTTCCTAGCGAGAGTTTCTGCTGTGTTGGGTCATCATTTGACCCGTCCTGGCAAAGCTCGGCACAGAACATTCTGCCCAAAAATTTATTTCCGAATTCCTTAGTTTCTGTACTGTACATATTTTCAGAATTTATTGCTAAAAGGAAATATATTGTATACAAAAATATTTTCTAAACACATAAATTTTGTTTGTGAGACGAAACAAATAGTTAAAAACATAAAAACTATGATAAAATACTAATGGCCGTTTTCTCATTACACGATTAACTTTTTCCCCAACGAAAAACTGCACATTAAAGAAATTTGATTTTCTCAATGTCTGATTTGCTTCTATTCTGTCGCAAAGCTAACCAGCACTCATCCATGGCCCAATTAGTAGGTCTGCGCGCAACTACAACAATCCAACAATAGAAAAAACAACACGCATTTTGTTTGTGTAAAAAGTGATAAAGATGTCAAGAGCAAAAGCAATTGTTTGTGTAAAAAATGGTAGAAATGTCAAAAACAATTGCACGTAAAAAATACAACTCTGCATAAAATCAGCTGGCGTTTCAAGCAGACCTACTAATTGGACCATGCACTCATCTGTCGATTATTTATTTTCCTTTTATTTGCCGTACATATAAATTCAATCAGCTGACTCCCAACTTTTACATGTATTTTGAGAGGTGTTGCCAGCTTAAAACCATGTTTTTTGGCGGTATATAGAGAAACCCAAAATTGTTAACAGACAGTTTATCGGTCTAATAAATTTATGTTGACATTAAGTAACAGGCAGTTTGACGGTACATTGAGAAAATGGCCATAATTATTTTAAATGATTTTGTTATTCGTGCTTAATTCCCAATTTTTATTATTTGATAAAAACACTGAAATTAATTGTTGATAGGATACGCTATTTATCAAATAATAAAAATTGGGAGTTTTGCTCCCTAAGATATATCGGGGGAGGCTTGAGGCCGAAGCAGCTGAAGAGGTAGCGCTGCGTCCCCGTTTGAGAACTTATATAAGATTTCACTATCGATATTACTATCGACTGAATCTTTGTACTTGAGTAGGAAAACTTTAAGCTCTTGCATTGCTTGTCTAATCTTATGTCAAAATTTTGTTTATGTTTACAAAAAGTCCACGTTTTTTTGCTGTGATTATTGTATTTTATTAAAGTTCTTGATAATTTTAAATTAAAATAAATAATAAAAAATTGGCTAAAAATTTATTTATTTCATCCCGTTCAGCGGCACGCTTAGATTTTTATTTAAAGTATTTTTTGACGTAAAGCTGGGATATAATTTCTATTTTTGTTGTAATGTTGTATATGTTGCCATATTCCACCATGGATGCACCGGAAGGTTCTCGAAAAACGATTTTAATTTCATTGTTGTTGGCAACGATACGTTCCCAGAATAAATTTGCATTGGCATTGCAGCGACTTTGTTAGATGGTGGTCGCACAGCACATTCTGCTTTGAAATTCGATGGTTTTCTTCCGCAACCACGTAACTCGATTTTTTCCGATTTTTTGTTTTAACCGGAAAAGTAATCATTAAATACCGCCTTACAATTTTACAAAGTAATAAGGAAAACTGTTTGGCGGTTTATTTTTTATTCGACATTATGTAAACTCGTATCTCAACGGTTGAAAATATGTCATGCACAACCTCGTATCTTAAATTAAAATTTGTCGCACAGTGATGCCTGCTCAAAATCTGTCTTGGACCCTTGTTCATGATATCAGAAGTTGGTGATTTTATAGTAGCATATTTCCAAAATCGTTTGTATCACTGATATAACAAAAAAAATTGCACGTTACAACACGGCTTTTTGCTTTATTCCAAGGCGAATTCATGTAAAATTAATTCGCCTTGCTTTATTCATTGCACATAGAGACTGTGCAGTCAGTTATTTTTTCATACTCATTAATTGATGTTATATTTTATTTTCAACAAATAAAAGTATTTTGGTAGGTAGCTCGTGGTAATTCTAACCTAAAATTCTGATGTCCACTACAATTTTCTACACGTATTTTTCAGAAAAGCCTATAGTAAGCAAATTCTGTTAATCCATCCTGTTCATTCAAAACAACACTGGATGAACATTCAGGGATCGTGTCGATAAAAAGAAGCCGTAAGAATTGTGGCGACAGTAATGATTGGGAGCGCAATCAAATAAAAAAAGCTCGTGAAAAAGGCAAGTCTTATTACAGCTTAAGTCGAAAAAAAGGAGATAACTGTTCACTTGTTTTGAGAAATGAACGAAAAATTAAGTCAAGATGTACGTCAAAAAAATGTACAGCAAGTAAAATCAAAAAGTGCAATGAAATTCTTGAAAAGGAGAGGAAAAAAATATTTAATTCATTTTGGAATGATTTAAATTGGGTCCAAAAACAGTCTTATGTGATTTCTCTTATTAGCAAAGAAGTTATTCCTCGAAGAGATAAAAGCATTACATCGCGACGAAATTTTACTTTTAAATATTACCTAATCGTTAATTGCAAGCGATTTTTAGTATGCAAAAAAATGTTCCTAAATACTTTAGGTTTAGGTGAATCTCAAGTCTTGCACTGGGTTAAAGAAAGTAACGACAATTGTTTACCTAATAAAACTCAATCAAAAAATACAAAAAACTCAAAAATAAAAAACGTAAAACAAACAAATGTAGAAGACTTTTTAAACAGATTACCCAAAATAGAGTCACACTACTGTCGCAAATTCACTAAAAAACTTTATATAGATAACTTTTATAAATCTGCAAAAGATGTTTATCGTGATTATTTAAAATATATGGACGAACGTAAAATTACAGCTAATGAAAGAGCTAGTTATGGGTTGTTTGTAAAAAAAATGCAAAATATGAATATAGCAATTTTCCAACCTCGCAAAGATTTTTGTGATGTTTGTTTCGCATTTAAAAATAAAAATATATCTGCAGACGAGTATAACAATCATGTAAAGGAAAAAAATCGTGCTAGAGACGAAAAAGATACTGATAAAATAAAGGCTATTGCTGGAGAAATAAAAGCTTTCACGGTAGATGTTCAAGCTGTGCAGATGATACCATATTTACCCGCAAGTGCTCTTTATTTTAAGCAAAAATTAAAGTGTCATCAGTTTACAGTATACAACTTAGCTAATGGGGATGTAGTATGCTATGTCTGGCACGAGGGTCAAGGCGGAATGGATGGAAACGTTTTTGCATCCTGTCTGATTGATTTCTTAGAAACTGAAGTTGACCTAACCACACCAATTGTATTTTACAGTGATGGCTGCAGTGCTCAGAACCGAAATGTAACTATAGCTAACTCTTTGTTTCAATTCGCAGCTAAAAACAAGGTTACGCTCTATCAAAAATATTTAGTTAAAGGTCACACCCAAATGGAGTGTGATTCAGTTCATTCTGTTATCGAAAGGCGTAAGAAAAACCGAGAATTATACGTACCTTGTAACTTCGTTAAATTGATTGAAGAATCGAGACAAAAAAACCCATACAAGGTTAAATATCTTGATTATAAATTTTTTAAAAACTATTCTGAGTTGAAACTTTTTAAATCAATTCGGCCTGGAAATAAAGCTGGATCCCCTACTGTATTACAAATAAGAGGATTAAAATATTGCAACGATACGATAATGTTTAAACTATCTTTCGATAACGAATGGCTAGTTCTTCCTCAACGTTTAAACAGAAAATATTCTATCGACTCCGAAATTAAGGACTTATATTCAGAAGAAATTCCTTTATCTAGTCAAAAGTATAACGATTTGCAATCTCTTAAAACATTAATACCGAAGGATTACCACACTTTTTATCATAGTTTAAAATACAAGAATGAGAAATAAGCAACCAATATTTTATAAAAATAAAAATAATAATAGTAATACTGATGTAAAAAAATCATTAAAATTTATTTCCCAAAAGAAATTTGAAAAGTTTTGTTTTGTTATAATTAAAAAAATTTTGTTATAATTAAAAAAATTAATTAAAAATAATTAATGGACTTAATAATATATTCTAGGAATAAAATTATTTAAAAAAAATCATTTGTGTGACTTTAATTGATAATAACGCAATCTCGTATGTCATGTTTTCTAGCAATTTTGCAGTGCAGAAAACTCGTATCTCAAAAAAGGGATAATATTTTATCCTGAATTAACTCTAACATAATTGTTACCTTAAATATTTATCGGAATTTTTCCTAATTCTTGGATTGTAAAAGAATATATAGCAAAAAGTTTCAAATTTTTGGTAAAAAAAAGTATTTTGTCTCTCCTGAAAATTAGTTGTTTTTGAGTTACGAGGTTGCGGAAGAAAACCATCGAATTGCCATTGAATTACCAAGTTAATGAAACTCCCACATGTAACGTTTCAAAAACATCTGGAACGTTTGTGTAATGGCACAAGACTTGCTATTAAAAGGTTGATGGCTTATGTAATTGAAGCGAACATGTATTCATTCCACGCATCCCAATGATTCCGTCTGATCTGCTATTTAAATTCAAACGACTTCGGCTTCCTTCGGCTTGCGTTTGCGGTTACTATTTATAAGGCGCAAGGCCAATTAGGGATGGGCAAGTTGAAAAAATATATCGATATATATCGAATCGATATTTTTTTAGAGTATCGATATTTGTTATTTCAAAAATATCGATATATCGAACGTATTTTGCTGAAACTATTACCAAATTAAAAAATTCGCTATACCTTTGTACAAATTAATTATATGTAATTACATTGTTACTTTTTATTGTTTCATTTTATTTAAAAAAATTAATAAAAACAAAAAAATTTAATCAAAACAAAAAATTCAATTATAACAAAAGGAAAGAATACAAAAAAAACATAAGAAAAAAAATAATCTACGAAAAATTTAAATGGAAGTAAATAAGTCATGGAAGTACCAACTTTCCTTAAAATTTGAATTGCACCCCAAAAGTACCAACTGGTTTTAGTCAAACAAGTAATCATCAGATATGGACATCGGGAGCACTCTCTGTTTTATGTGCACTCCAGACCATCTGCTTCTTGTATCTGGCACTGCTTCCTATAAATGCCAATTATTTTAGATCTTCATATTTGTTTAAAAAAAAACATATGCTGCATGCAATGATTTCAATTCTTAAAAAACATATTGTTTGAAAAACGGCTAAAATTTTGAGTTCTTAATGAAGACTGACTTTAAAAAATATCGAATTCGATAGTCGTATTTCAATATCGATACATCGATATATCGGAATTTAAAATATCGGCGATATATATCGATTGCATTTTTTTTAAATTTCGATTTTTTGATATATCGATATTTTTTGCCCATTCCTAAGGCCAATCATAAGGAATTTGTGGAGTGAATTTAGAGTATCCAGTTTTCTCACATGGACAGTTGTATGTTGCCTGTTCACGCGTTGGCATACCATCGGTTTTGTATATTTACACCGAAAATGGAAAAACAAGAAATGTTGTGTACCACAGAGCATTACAATTAAAACAATTTATCACTGATTTAAATGAATTCGAATTGATTCCTTATTTTCTTTTTTGCACTACGAAGTGTGCAGACGGTTCGCTAGTTTTACTTAAAAATCGTTTACAAAGAAGTTGTTATAAGTGAAGTTTCCAACAACTTTTGTCAGTTTCTCTTAATCTCTTATTTACCAAAATTAAACAAGCATTGCAGCATTGATGCAAATTTCTTCTTTAGAACTATTTTTTCTTAAGCCTGGTACTCTGTTCAACATTTCACGTGAAATGCTGCCAAACGGTATAGCCTGGTACTCTGTTCAACATTTCACGTAACAGTGCAGCCACACGATCAAGATTTTCTTGATAGCCTTTTACATATGCTGTTTGTCAAAATTTCCAAAAATTTCAAGTTGTGACGTAGGCTGCATTAAATTTTTTAGCAATTTACTTTCAAGAAGTGATCAAGAAAACAAATTATAAAGGCAAACGAAAATTATGCTCACTTACCTTGAAATCAGCTGTTTTCTTGAACGTAAATTGAAACACTCACTGTAAAGAGAATTTTAAAGGCAAGTTCGTATCAATTTTTATAAGTATGAGTGTATTGGTAAAAAAGTGTGAGTGTATTAAAACTTGATAGGCAAAACTTGATCGTGTAACCCTCAAGTAAAATGCTTTCAAAACTCATATGAAAAAGGCTTGTGCGGAAATAATGCTATGAAAAATTGTTGATACAGTTGTACTCTGTTCATTTTGTGAAAAAGTTCCGAAATTTGTCTGGCAACATTGTTTTACAACTGCGAAATAATGTAAGCTGCACTTATTTCACGTGGAATTTTAAGCAAAAGCAAATAAGGATGAACTGATTATTAAATTAAAGCGTACTAGGCTGTTTAAAATTGTGAAAAATGTTGAGCAACATTGATTATTTCACACGAAAACTTTGACATGTATCAATGTTACCTATCTTGCGAGTTTGTACAATTTTACGTTTTTATTCCACTAAAGTATACGACATTGTTTTGCGTATGTAAATAAATCCTACATGTATTTTACTAAAAATATTTTTTGAATTCAAAATTAATTAAAAAAAAGAAAGCAAATATGGATAAAAAAAAAACTGTTACCGGTTTTTTTAACAATCAGTTCA
This sequence comes from Pollenia labialis, assembly GCA_949318255.1. Classification (NCBI taxonomy): domain Eukaryota; kingdom Metazoa; phylum Arthropoda; class Insecta; order Diptera; family Polleniidae; genus Pollenia; species Pollenia labialis. Next base: position 25,639,154 of record OX439142.1, on the reverse strand, counting down.
TACACTTTTGCTTTTGCTTAAATGTCCACGTGAAATAAATGCATCTAACATTGTTTTGTATTGATTAGTTATTTAGTATTTGTTAGTTATTTTATTAGTTTAAATAGTTATTGTATTAGTTGTGCAGAGTTCTAGTGTAAAAATCAATGTTCAGATGTTACTTCAACCCCACTGTAAATACTAGAATGTTCGTTATTAAGTTACATTTATTGTAACACCTAAAAGTATGCCCTAGTTTATGATGCATAAAAAATTAATTAATTTAGCGATATAGATAAAAATTTTCTAGAGCCATCTAGACGTGACTGGTATCATCTACACGCCTGGGCGAATGGCATAGTTTCATTCTAAGTTCAGACTTTGTTAATAACATATCACGCGGAGAAAATTACTACCCGTCTCCACCATCCATCAACTTGGCAAGAACAGCATGTCGCACATGAATTCTACTCGTGTAGACTGTTCATGTTCATGTTTCGTCCATGTGCTGCCATCGTTGTCTAAACATATGTCTGACTAACCATGTTCGCCATGATATTCGCCTTAAAATGTCATTTTCTGTTTGACAGTTTCATTCTCATCAAAAAAAAAAAAAAAAAAATACAGACGCCAAGAAGTTGATGCTTTTTTGAAAATACTGAATCAATTTAATAAAACCAAAGTAAAAATTCATATAAAGTTTTACTTATAATATTTTCAAAGGTTTATAGAAACTAAATTTATATACATACGTTTAATTATTTATTACATATGTATGAATAATTGTTATACAAAATACATATGTATGTATGTTAATTAATTTGTATATTCATTTCAATAAATATTTTGTTATACATATTTTAGATTTCTATTCAAGGCGGATTTATTGTACTATTAAAATATTTGTCTCAACAAAACTTTACAAATTTTCGACATTGTAATTACAAATAATATTTATGTATATACATTAGGGTGGGTCAATTTTATTTGTAAGTAGGCGTATAGCAAAAACGTAATCTACAATGAATTCTAAGAACACTTGACTAAGAAAGTATGGGTCTAAAATCAAAACCTAGCTCCCGCCGAGAGACATACATTTAAATTTTTAGGCAAAAAATAATTTTTTCCCTTCATACATTCATTTTTAACTTCGAAAGTGTTACTTGTATAGGAAAACAATATATGAACAGATTAAGGGAATTGTAATTCTTAATTTTTTTAAATTTATTTCAACTAAATTGGGCTAGTGGTTGTCGAGCTATGTCAAACAACAGGGCCTAAAACGTGATAAATTCCCCTATACGATAGTACTAACTTCAAATCGATACTAACTTCAAATCGCAGGTAAGAAGACAAAACGAATGATGCAGAAATTCTTCTTTTTGGGTCTAATTTCACATACAGTTCACAGAATTGAGTTGGCAAATCATGTGTTGTACTGTGTAACGTATCACGCGGAGAAAATTATAAACATAGAAGTGAGTTGTGAATAAAAGCTGTAAATTACGCTTGTTAAAGTGACTGGTAATTTCTCTTAGGTGTAATTCAGGTGTAATTTGAAATTCTTACTTAAGATTCCCAAATAAAATCATGATTTGATTTCAGTGATTACATTTATTTCTTTTTAAATACTGGTGCTGAAAAATGCACAGTCTTCTGAATCAAAGTCTCGGTTTTTTTTAAGAAAAGACTTCAATCACAAAATATATATTTGATAAAGTTTGGCAGTGAATGTCGGAAGGTGGACCCTTAGATTAGGATAAAGATGACTATCATAGTGATTTAAAACCCGAACTTTATTGAAAAAAGTTATGCAAACTAAAAACTAGCCTGGGGGAAGATGTTTCCAATATTGCAACATACAATTCATTTTATTTTTATCTTGCAACTTTTTAATGTTTATTTTGAAGAATATTTTACGCCCTTTACAGTTGTAAAACTGAATTAGGAAAGGTTCAGTTGTAGAAATCTCTGCAGTCATTTTGTTTACTAAATAAGTTATAAAGGGTATTTTCTAAGACCTTGAAACTTGAAATAGTATACAACACAAAAAAAAATTAATTTTAATCACAGATTGAAATACGGTTTTACCATTTGAAACTAATTTAAAACAAATAGGCACCGCGCCTGTCCTTGACCAAAAGGATTGCAGACGTCCAATTTTGTTTCTTTTTTTCGAGTATTGCTGGCTGCATGTCACGAATAAAATGAGCAACGTTGACCTCTAATACGCCAATTGTTGCTGGCTTATCGAGGGGAAAAGAAGTGGAATTTTTTTTTCCTCCCCTCCTAAAAGTGTACAACTAGTGGGTTGAGAAAACAAAACAAAAAAAAAAAATTTGTATTTACACTGCCACATGCATAATAGGGATTCAAAAATTTCATTAACAAGGTTTCCTTTAACTGTGATAAATTCCCATTTCACTGGGACCGCTTCTGACATCAGACATGGAGTAGTAAAAATGCAAAATTTTTTGGATCAATTTTATTTATTTTTAATTGAGCTTTTTTTTATGCATCATACATCAACGTTAGTAAAAGTTGATATGATGCGTGTGTATGTGGTTTTTTTTATTAATTTATTAATATTGTTATTCTTATTTTTTTGGCACACTATTTTAAAGTAAAACGTTTAAAAGTTACTCAAAATATGTTTGTTTGTATTTATGTATATTTGCTAATAAATCTTCAACTACTAGTTTCACAAATACAATATATTTTTAAATTCAATAATTTATTAGTTTTTCATTACAATCATTCTGTAATAAGTTTGTTTGTATGTTTATTTAAAAATGCTTTTATTGTTTCTTTTTTCCTAGTTTTTTTTTTTCATTATTTTTGTTATTATAAATTTCCTTTTCAGGTTTCTTTTTAAATATTTTAGTCATAATCATTAAATAACATGAATATTAAATTTCAATAACCGCCAATTTCACCAAGCTCAGTTAAAACTATATATTACTTTAACTTCCAGTTAACAATATGTTTTTGCCACTTATAACTGAACGTTATTTTAACTGAACTTGGTGAAATTGGTCGTACGTGGAACCAGGGATGATAAATTACATTTTCGAAATTGTACTAAATTCAGTAAAAAATTGTACTTTTTTGGAACTAATTGTACTTAAACCCAAAAAAGTATTTTTTACTAGTTTTATTATTGAATCACAAATAATATACGTACATTAGAGCGACTCACCAAAAAAAATGCTCGATGTACCCCCCTAAAAATGAACCCTGGACTTTTTTAAGATACCATTTTAAATTTTTAGGCTCCAGCTTTGACCTCTCGTGAGCTGGACCATTTTGAAAAAGGGTCTATTTTTGCATGTTTTGTTTATTTGAGAATCTGTTTCCTTACCAACATATACAAATTGGGTATCATACGAAATGTTTTTTTAAGGCGCGTCCAACTATATATACAATTTGTCCAAGGACGATCATCCATGTCCTTTTTTTAAGGATTTTCTGTAAAAAAAAAACGGTTTTTGAATTTTTTGTTCGGGGTTGTTTGTAATAAAAATGCCAAATTAACATATTTTAATCTTTATTCGATTTAATTAAATACGTGTTTCCGCTTTTTTGAAAATTCGAGCTAGTTCGCGTTTTGACAAAAATGCAATGGGGTGGCAACCCTTCGTTTTAAATAGAGCAATATGGGTATCAAATTTGAGCCGAACTCAAATGATTTTCAGGAGGGGAATTTATATTGCAGCCATGGTAAGTTATGAACGCAAATTCTGCAGAGTGGTATCTGGGATTAAAAACCCTAAATTTCAATACAGCAGTGAAATAAGTTTTAGCGTTTACAGTGAATTTCAGAAGGCTGCTAAATATGGAATCAAAGGTAAATTATGGACCGTGTATCACAAAATTGCATGACATTTTTTCTGGTCATATGAAACTAAGTTGGAAGAAATGTTACCACAATAAATATATCTGCTAAGGTTTTAGGCGTATTTAATTCATTTACCAGAGTAGGCTTTATATGGCGCCTATACTTAATTATGGACCAATCATCACGAAATTTATTAGTGTGATTTCTAGTCCTATAAAACTGTGAAGTATTAAATTTAATTCTGATAGCAGTACTAATTACGGTTTTAGGTGTGATAAATTGTTTTTAGGGAGGAAGGTTTATATGGGGCCTGAGGTAAATCATAGACCGATCTTGCCGAAATTGCACAGTGTCAATTCTGTGACGTGCCAAATTTTGTAATGATAGCATTATTAATTGCGGTTTTAGGCGTACTAAACCGTTTTCCGGCAGTAGGATTTATATGGGGCCTAGGGTAAATTATGGACGGATCTGTACCAAATTTTACGAATAAAATGAATTTTTGCAAAATCTTATTTCATTCCGTGCATTGTTCCACCATTAATGTTAGTTTTTGTAACAAAATAATTAATTTTTTAGGTGCTGGTTCCACATTTTGATTCATAGATCGGATCCTACTGAACCGATTTTGCTGGATTTCAATCCCAAACTGCTTAGGATAACTACAAGCAATTTGACACCAAGTTTGTTTATTTCTTTTGAGTTTTTCGAAAGTGAGCGTGTTTTCAACAGACGGACTTGGCTAAATCGACTTAGAATTGCTCAAGGAGCCATATTATATATACTTTATGGGGTCTGAGATGAATTATAAAAAAGTTTCACATGGAATGACAAACTAAGTATACCTTCTTCACAACTAATTTTGGTGGAGGGTATAAAAAAAACCTTTTTCATTTGAAACATTATTTTAAACTAAAATTTACATTATTTCATTTGAAATTGAATTATACGCTTCACCCAAGGTAAAAGTTTGTAACTCCGTTTGTAATTTCTACATAATTGATCTTAGACCTATAAAGTGTATATATTCTGGGTCCTTACGAGGAGCAAAATTGATTCAACGATGTCCGTCTGTCCGTTGAAATTGGATTTCCGAAGACCCCAGATAGGTTGGGGCCTTGGTAGTTATATTTTTATGTCACATGTAGTCCGGAATTGTTTGCTAGTTAAATTCAGCCTGATCCGTCCCTAAATGGCTGAGATATAAACAAAAACCACGACAAAAAAACACCATTGTTGTTGTTATTTTTTTATTTATTTTTATGTAGACCAAGAGCCAAAGTTTCCCAGTTAGGTACAATCATCTTGGTTATAAAAACAAAATAACCGACAAAATATGGGCGGTATTGTACTAGTGGGCGTGACTCTTTCCATACAAAGCGAAGTTGCGTCTTTTTAAAATTTATGTGATTTCAAACTTGCGTCGTTTTTGTTAAACTTTGCGTTGCATGGCTTCGAAGTTGCGTCGCTAGTGCTTCGATTTGCGTCGTTAATATAAAAATGTTTGTACAAAGCTTAAACAGAAAAAGAGGCTTTGCCGTTGAAGTCTAATGCAAATATGTATGTGAAGGCTGTCTGCTGATTGCATTTGCTGCTGATTTCATTTGCTTAAGTAAAGTTAAATTAAAATATTTTGCAGCAACGAGTCAAAAAAGCACAAAAGCTTAGAACAAAAACTGGGCATTTTGACGCGTTCGAAATCAGGGGAAAGGGCTGTTGATAATGAAAGAAGCCTTGATCTAGCCTAGTGCTTTTCATACGGGATTTCCCGGGACAATCCCGGGATCCCGATCCATTTTCCGGAAAAAAATCCGCAGAAATTTGTGCGGGAATTCCCGGGATTTTTTTTTTATTTAATGTTGGCAACTTTACTGCTGATATGTACATAAGTTGTGCTTCTAATCTTAAGGAAATACACTTAATAAATATTTTTCAATTTAACATAATGAAACACTACAGTTTCTGACTCAAGACATTTTTGCCAAACGCCAAAGAAATATCTATTCATATCTGATAATGTTAAATGCTTTGAAATTTTGAAAGAAGAAGAGTTAAAATGTACAGAATATTTAATTTGCTTAATGGCCCAGATCTGTAGAAAAGAAACGTGTTTAATCATTGAAATCTTCTTGATAAAAATTAGAAATAGGCTTTCAAACGATTCTGCTTATTCTGGACTATTTTACCAGAAATATTTTGTAATTATTTGTTTGAAAAATTTTACATTTTTGGTTTGATATAAATGCTGTTGGCCTTGAGAAGAATAAAAAACTTTAAAGGTGGGAATTCTCTGCGGTTATAGTTTTTTATGTTTTAATTCCTAAACACTCCTTATGTCACAGATCGGAAGTTTTTATTACTTCAAATGTTATTGCACATTGAAAAAAGATAAACAAAAAGTAATTTTGCTATAACTTCCTTAAAAATCCTACAAAATTAATGAAATTATGTACTTTTGAACATGAAGATTTTAAGGTGATATTAAGCACTTTTTGCCACAGAAATAAAAAAGTTTAATGTATTTAAAAACTTATTTAATTGATCTCAGCAAATATTATTGGTTCAAAAAAATAAAATTAAATAATAATTGTAATTTTTAGTTGAACTGTCAATTTTAATTTCGAAGCAACATGTGAATGAATTATAAATGATAGTTACATCAAATTTCGAGCCACCAGTATCACTGGTTAAAGATTGATGTTTGACTGTTGGCTGGCAGGCACCGCAGTGGTGCAGAGGTTAGAACTCAAAGAATTCTGATGAAAGAATGTGGTGATTCTTGAAACATGTAAATTCAACCCAGGTTCGAGCCCCAGCTCAGCCAAGAAAATTATCAATAAAATTCCATGTTGTAAAAATTCCTTCCTTCAGTAAAAAATAATTAATTGAAAATTAAATTTGATGAACTCAAGCCTAACTAAAAATATCAAAATTAAAATTAAATAATATTTTGCTTCGATTTGTATTGAGCGGGAATTCCCGGGATTCCTGGAAATTGAAAAATAAATCCCGCTTTCCCGGGAAATGAAAAAGTCCGGGAAAAGTAAAACTCTAATCTCACATTTTCACTAATACTACCACAATGCTTTATGAGTATTTTGATCAATGTATTTGGGCCTTACCCTAGGTCTACACTAAAGATAATTATCTCAGCAAGTTGGCAATAACGTCGGCAGAATAACAAAGCAATATTTCTTATTGCTCAGCTTATGTTAAAGGCATGGGAAAACGTATTTATGTTAACTCATAGTTTGAAAAAAATTAAGAAAGAAGGTGCAGTGTAAAAAATGGCGGTTATTATTATTAATATAAATTCTTTCTTATTCGACTTTATTATTTAAATTTATATTAATTTGTTTAAGCTGACCTCATTTTTAATACAAAAATATTAATTTTATTAATTATTTTATTTTTGTTAATGTAAAATTATTATTTTTATATAAAAAAGAACTCGAACTTAAACAAATTAATATTAATTTTAACAATAAAGATCGAATAAGGAAAAAATTATAATTTTTGCAATTTTATTTTAGTGTTTATTTAATTTTTTTATTTAATTATTTTACTACAATTATAATTTGCTGCAATTTTAAAAACTTAATTTCTTTCTCACACAATTTGCTTCTATTTTTTTTTCTTTTTTGCTTGTTTTTTCAACTGACAACCAAATTGACGTTTTTTGTAAGCAATAATTGTCAACGAAAATGGACCAATGCCCGTTATTTCAACAAACAGATATCTGGTCGTGTTCGTACCTAAGAGTTATCTTTACCTATCCGGTAAAAATAGTTTGGTAATTTCAACGTTAATTTTGCCTACGTGTTTTTTCCTTTAAGTTTTCTTTTAAAATATGGCAACATTTGTATTTTTATTAATATATTTAATTAACTGTCGAAAATCGATGGTGTAAAATACACTACAGTTCAACCAGTAGGTAAGACAAACATGTTAAAATTATCAAAAATTCGTTACACCATAGATATCTATGCACAGCTAGATATCTGTTTGTAGAAATTACGGGCATAACAATTATTGCAATATAAATTGTTAGTAATAAATATGTACAAAAAATTGCTGTCTACATTAAAGATAACATAATTTTGACAATTACTGCTATATATGTCGCAATAATTATCTCTGGTATAGACGGGCAGTTAAGAGAGAATACGAACACAAAATCTGACAAGCGCACAGTGTGGTAGATCGCAAATCTAGCTGGACAAAATTTATTAATCGCGTTATGTTCACTTCTCACTCCTGAATTAAATAAAAAATGAGATCAAATATATAAATGAATATGGAGCGGGATCCCGGGAAATTTAAAAAAAATACCCGCTTTGCCGGCAAAAAAACTCTACTTCTAGTATATCTAACCATTATTAACGTCAATAATACGTCTTTCCGATGTATTTTGGGAGTTTTTACCCATTCTTTAAAAATTTCCTTTCGCCAAAGAGTGGAGGTCATACTGGAAAAGTTTACACCCATTTTTATGCACATCTTCTTACTTCCTAATACGCAATTATACTTAGAATAACTAACCTAACAGAATTAAATGGGAATTCGCCTTTTTAAACGACAATAGAAAAATTCTTTACATGTGATTATGTCTTCATCGAAAAATGCAATCGTATGTAGAAATCGAAATCATAAAAACGAAAGCGGATTTAACCAATTTGTAAAAACCGGACCAAATAGAACCGACGCAAATCAAGGCTCTAGTGTATATTTTTTGCAGTATCGATGGCATTTATATAATTGTCGAATTTGAATTGCTAATGCTTCTAATGAAAGCCACCTGGTTTGTGATGGGGGATGAATTTTTTTTGTTTAATTTCCAAATATTTTTGTATCTCGAAAAATTTTTACGTTTTGAACTGTTCCCAATATAATTGTAAATATTTCTTGTAAGTGTTTTATTGATGCCAGAAAATCGTCATGACACTATTACTTTTTGTCAAATAATCGTCAATCGTCATTTTACTGTATTTTCTCAAACAAATCGTCAAAATGACGAAAAATCGTCACATCTAACAACCCTGCCTACAACAACACTGCTTCTGTGGCCGGGTAGTCAAAAATATTGCTAGTAAGAAAAATAGTTTTGTTTACAGAATAAACTTTCTTGTATACAAACTTTGACAAGTCGACCACCGTAAAAAACACCATATGTTGACTTGACTCCACCTTCTAGTCAATTCGCCTTGGAGAATGCCATTTATTTTCCTCTCTCTCTCTCTCTCTCCAAAAACTCAAGACTTAAAAATGTGTGAAACAGCAAAAACTTTTTTGAAAGATGACAAATTTTTTATTATTCCCCTGGCAGCACTGGTATGTATTTAAAATAAAATCGGCCAAACCAATTGGTTCTGTGCGAACTCACTATCTGGAATCCAAAATCGAGTAAAATTTAAATCGAAGGCAATTTTCAGTTAAATTTATTTAAACATTACGGTAATTTTACTTGATTTTAAGAGTAATTCTGATAAATTTAAGTGGTATTCAAAGTGTAACATATATAAAACGAAATATTTGTATGAGCCTATTTAACGGGAATTGTTTTAAAAATTTGTTCGATTTCAATTTCACTCGAATTCGATTCCCAGAACATAGCTAAATAGTTTTTAACTATGTTATATGGTCACAACACATAAATTTATTTTAAACTGTTTTATTTATTTTGAAATATAAACTAATTATGTATATGAAATTTAAGAAAAAGCTAAAAGCTTAATAAAATATTTCAAGCAAAATTTAACTCGAACAAAGGAAAAATGGATGGGAAAAAGCCGAACATTATATAGTGTTCTGCTCTTCGTTAAAAAAACGGAACAATTGTAGTGGTACTGCAGACAAACATTATATTTTGATGTTCTATAATGTTTCTGTTTTTTACATTGATAAAGAAATGAACAAATAAAAAATTTAGCAACGACCGCAGCACGAACAGCTTGTGTGTGTGTATTGTGCATATCCCGATAATTTGTATCCCCATAAATCATAATTCCCGATAATTCGTAACAAACTGTCGGTCCCTTGAAAAAATATATCGTAATTGTTTGCTAACTACCACTTATAATTCGTAATAAAAACAATAGAAACATGAAAAGAATGATTTTTTGTTCACCGCTATTTTTTGCGTGGGTTTTTGCTTGCGAGCGTGTTTATTTTCTTAAGATCAGTTTGTTACATGAATAATTTTTATATACATACATATTTTATTTTTAACAATTGTTTTTTTATGTTTTTTTTATCGTTTTAGTAGATAAATCAAAACCCCGCTAAATCGAAAACCCCTTTCATTCGTAAGAAATGGCCAGTCCCTTGCGATTACGAATTATCGGGATTCTACTGTATTTTATTTGTGTAAAATTATTTTTCTAGCTTTGTGTTTTTTTTCGTATGTGTATTTTGTTTTCATAAAAATATTTGGTTTTTTTACTAGAAATAAGGGCGAACACAATGAAGTTTGTGGTTAAAAAGAAACCGAACGGAATTAAATGTTCTTACATTTTTGTTTAGTTTAATAAGAAAAGTTTTATTTTTGTGTTCGTAAGATGACAAATAGGGAAACTTTATTTTTTGAATGATTTTCTACACAAACACTATTAGCGTTTGAGTTTTCCACAAATCTACCGAACCGAACACTAAGGAGCGATATTAAGTGTTTATTTTCGAACACTATTTCAAGCTTAACATAAAAAATATATTTAAAAGATTTTGTTTATCGTGCTTAATTCTCAACTTTTATTCTCGATCAAAACACTGAAATTTATTATTAAAGGGATAAGCTATTCCTGACGTTCTGTCCTAAGCAACTACCCTACATGAAATTGCTGATGTAAACTAACACGTACAAAACTTATAAACTAACACACTTGAAGCAATTTTATATTAAATGATGAAACAGAACTAGGGCTGAACGATGTTTTTCATACAGTTTGACATAAAATTATGCCAGAGAATGCGGTCGAGAAATAAAATCAATTTTATTTTGAGGACGTTTTTTCTAATGCTCTCACATATAGACTCTTATTCTCTTAACAATGCTACCATACTTTCATTCAATTTCATACATTTTATAAACAAAGAAAAATAAGAACAAAAGAAAAGAGAGAGAATTTGAAGTTACGGCCGACGTTTTAATTATGGGCTTAAGAATATTTGCTTGAAGTTGAAGACTCAATTCTGTTTCATCATTAAATTCCCAGCCAGCAAAATAATCCGACGTCGTTCAGATATCTGAGAGAAACGTCAGCAAAAAAGTCGGAGTCGTATACGAATTCTGTCAGATTTCTGACCCAAAAACGTATGAAGTGGTTGGCACGAATATCTAACAGAAATCTAATGAAAAAGGCATGGGAAGTTCTGATGTGTTAGCTGAAATTTTTTTTGCTTTCGAACTAATAGCTGAAAGAAATAATTTTATTGCAAAATATGTACATAATTATAAATTTTACACGTACGTACCTTTTTTTATGCTTTTTATCTTGAACAAATAAAATAAAATTAAGATTATTTCCAACAGAATGACAATTGCCATTATTTTAAAAAAATAATAAGTCGAGTTAGACAAATCTGAATGAATTCCGTCGGAATTCTATTGGACATATCTGTACATAAATTACCCCCGATATATCCATGCGAAATCGGCCAGACCGTAAGTATATTCAATGTGTGACAGAAATCTGAACGAAGTCTCTAAGAATGAAGTTAGACATTTGCACGAAATGTCTGATTCAGACAATGTCGAAGTATTTTGCTGGCTGGGTTGTTGATGTCGGCGTTGCCAAAGTAGAGGTTTTCGTACAATTATTTTGGTAAATTTTCTATTATATTTAATTTTGCTTCGGCATCATTTTTATATACGTATTTTACCACCAAAGTATGTTTTGTTTAAAGTTTTCGTGTTTTTGTACTTTTTTTAATATATTTCATGCAAATATTTTTATATTATGGAATTGTGGGGATTTTTCAACCAAAAGTGTGTTAATAAAAAATGTTACGCAGCGTTGGCTTTTAGTTTCATTTGAGTTAATTTTGCCTCTATATGGCTTTTCCACGTCAAACGGCGATCTAAATGTATATCGAGATATTTTACATGCGAATTTTGAGGTATTATTTGATTATTGATTTTATGCTAAGTTCACACTTAGGTTTTTAAACGCGTTTAAGCAAAATGTAGATTTAGCTAATCAAAGCCGTTCACATTACATTTGAGATGATTAAGTTGACAGCAAAAACAGCTGATCGATAAACAAAAAAGAACAAGCAAATTTGTATTTCTTGAAAACATTAAAAATGGAAAGAAATACATTAATAAAGTTATCAGCAGATAATTTACTTTCACCCCACACTTCCACTAGCATCTCTTCGTCCTTCTGACTCCAAGGCTTCTTTCTTTTTTTCTTTTCCATATCCATTAAGTTTTTATTATATTTTAACTTTTTTTTTATTTAATAAAAAAAAAAATTTCTGTCAAAGAGGTACGTTCATTGTGGCCGTTTTTCAGTTTGAGGCAAGACGAATTTAAATTCGCCTTGGTTTGAGGTATGTTCACAGAATTCTATGTGGTTTATGAAGTGATTTAGTTGTAATCAAGTCAATTTGAAGTGATTAACAAATCACTTCAATGTATGGGTAATCATCTCGATTTTGAAGTGTTTAACGCTTAATCACGTTCGAGCTGCTTAAACGCGTTTAAGAAGCCAAATGTGAACATAGCATTAGCTAATCAAAGCCGTTCACATTACATTTGAGATGATTAAGCTGACAGCAAAGACAGCTGATCGATAAACAAAAAAGAACAAGCAAATTTTTATTTTTTTTGAAAGCATTAAAAATGGAAAAAAATACATTAATAAAGTTATCAGCAGATAATTTACTATCACCCCACACTTCTACGAGCATCTCTTCCTGCTTCTGACTACAAGGCTTCTTTCTTTTCAAAATCCATTTAATTTTTATTACATTTTAACTTTTTTTTATTTAATGAAGAAATAAATGACTGTCAAAGAGGTACGTTCATTGTGGCCATTTTTCAGTTTGAGGCAAGACGAATTTAAATTCGCCTTGGCTTGAGGTATGTTCAGAGGATTCTATGTGGTTTATGAAGTGATTTAGTTGTAATCATGTCAATTTGAAGTGATTAACAAATCACTTCAGTGTATGGGTAATCATCTCGATTTTAAAGTGTTTAACGCTTAATCACGTTCGAGCTGCTTAAACGCGTTTAAGAAGCCAAATGTGAACATAGCATTAGCTAATCAAAGCCGTTCACATTACATTTGAGATGATTAAGCTGACAGCAAAGACAGCTGATCGATAAACAAAAAAGAACAAGCAAATTTTTATTTTTTTTGAAAGCATTAAAAATGGAAAAAAAAATACATTAATAAAGTTATCAGCAGATTATTTACTATCACCCCACACTTCTACGAGCATCTCTTCCTGCTTCTGACTACAAGGCTTCTTTCTTTTCAAAATCCATTTAATTTTTATTACATTTTAACTTTTTTTTTATTTAATGAAAAAATAAATGACTGTCAAAGAGGTACGTTCATTGTGGCCATTTTTCAGTTTGAGGCAAGACGAATTTAAATTCGCCTTGGCTTGAGGTATGTTCAGAGGATTCTATGTGGTTTATGAAGTGATTTAGTTGTAATCATGTCAATTTGAAGTGATTAACAAATCACTTCAGTGTATGGGTAATCATCTCGATTTTAAAGTGTTTAGAGCTTAATCACGTTCGAGCTGCTTAAACGCGTTTAAGAAGCCAAATGTGAACATAGCATTAATAGGGGGCATGATTCCCGACGCAAGGTGAATGTTATATGTACGCATTGACTTTTATCCTCCATTGTTTTAACCATATTTCTAGTTGAAATATATGATCCTGTAAGTAACGTGATGCTGGATGACGGCTTTTGTGCACGCTTAGAAAAGCTGTGTCGTCGCAAATGTCGAAGTTTGTGTGTAGTTGTTTGTTAGCATGTCCGAAGTATAAATTAAGTATAATAGGGGGCCCAGAATGCTGCCCTGTGGGACTCCAGCGCCAATTGGCTGAGGTGAACTAAAGAAATTTCCTTCTTTAATAATAAATTGACGACCGCCTTAGTTGCTTTCTAGCAGATTGTGTGTGTTTGTTGGTAAATTTTGCTTCAATTTATGTAACAAGCCTTCATGCCACACTTTATCAAAAGCTTGAGAAACATCGATGAAGAGAGCGGAAAAATATTTTCTATCCTCAAAGGCTTTTCTTATGGCGTTTACTTTACGATGGGTTTGTTCAATTGTGCTGTGTTCTCTTCTAAAGCCGAATTGGTTAGGAATACATCTATTTTCACTTAAAATTGGAGCTAATTTTGACACTTACAGCCTCTCAAACAGCTTTGATATATTAGAAAGTAAGCTTATAGGCCTATATGACTCAACTTTTGTGTGATCCTTTCCTGGTTTAGGTATCATGGTGACTAATGCCCGTAATTTCTAGCTGTGCATAGAAATCTATGGTGTAAAAGCTGTCATATTTTAAAGGAAAACTGAAGGTAAAAATAAGTAGGCCAAATAAACGTTGAAATAGGTAAAGATAACTGTTAGGTACGAACACGACCTGCTTTCTTCTTGCAGAAATTACGGGAATAAGGAAACCTTCCACTTTTGAGGACAGTATTGAAGACGTAAAATAGCATTAAAAACTATAAAGAATAATTTTCTTTGCAATGTTGGGTAGCTCCAAAAGCATTTTGTTGCTGATCTTATCAAAACCAGGGGCTTTTTTGGGGTTTAATTCACAAACAGCCTTTTCGATTTCTCTTATCTCAAACACAGCTGCTCTAGCAGGAACAGGTGGTAGCTCGACCGCAGTATCGTGGGATATATTTGGGGTAAATACGTTTTTAAACGATTTACAAACAGATTTCCCTTTTCGTTATCATTTCTTGCCCAACTTCCGTTCAAGTTTCTTAAAGTTGGTTTAGAGATAACTGGCCTTTTGACATTTCTAGCTGCACGCCATAATGAGAAGTCTGATTGTGGAGTTGAACCAAGTTCCTTAGGATATTTTTCCAGAGAAGTCGCTTCCTAAGTCTGCATGAAGTGCGGTTCATAGGGGTCACCTGGAAATCTAGCACGGAGGTGCCGGTGAACAAGGTTGGGTTGGGCGGTTGGAGGTCAACACCTACCTCTCATTCCGGACATGTTGTTGTGTAAGTTGTTTGTTTTTTTTTTGTTCTCTTCAAATTGTTTACGATCCTTGGGCTAGAGTGAGGGATGCACACGCCTGAGAGGATCCGATTTTGAGCTAGGCGAGAGATCACTCTAGTGCCACCTAATGGACACGTAACAATACGTATTTTTTGAGGTCAAATGGGTTCCAGAAACCATCATGACATCAATTTGTTTATTTTTAAGAAAGTATTCTAATTAATTTTTATGTTGGCGGATGCCGTTTGCGTTCCAAAAACAAATTTTTATACAGTTCATGCCTTGTTAAGTACAGCTTGCAATAACATCGATTGTATTCTAAGAATTTCCTGCATCATATTATCCATTGTGTTAGTAAAATTATTTGCTGTTTGCACTAATGTTTCCATAGTTTTTTCTAGACGACTTAAATTAGAAATTGGAGTTTCATCAGCACCTTGCATTGGCACATGGTTTGATTTTAGGACGTTAGCGTAAGAGGTTCTGTTATTACTAGGCTGCGGAGCCTGAGTGTCATTAGTAGTTACTTGATTTGCAACCTGCATTTGAGGGGTATTTGTTTTCGGTCCAACCGACTGCTTGACGATAATATATACAGGGCATCCTCTATAATTGGCAGTGTGATTACCGCCACAGTTGCTTCATTGTTTTACGTTGGGGTTGGTTTTAGACTTATCGCAAGAAACTGTACCGTGTAGTGCACCAGTTTAAGCACTGAACAGGTCCATTTTTTTTGTGCTGCTCCTTAATTGTGATTTTTCTGTATAGAATATATTTCAAACTATAAATGAGATGCGTTTCATTTTTTTTAACTTAATGTCGCCGGGCTCTAATTCTACTCGAAAAAGTGGTTGTGGATTCTTTCCCCTATTTCTGATATTTACCACATGTTTTATCTTGAAACCTTTTTCTTCCAAGAATGTTTTAATTTCCTTTGGGTCTACGCATGAATCAATTCCCACCTGGAGACCTTTACTGCTCTTGAGTGGGTACGTATACAAACTTTTTTTAAGTGCCTCAAATTTGTTAACTATTTTGCGAAAATCATTTTCACGATTTACTTGAATTTTTGTTTCATTTATACTACCTCGCTTTATTGCGGCTACATAAAAAGAATTTTCACCAATCAACGAAATTAAACTCTTTATTAGATCATTTGAGTTATGATCCCTAAGATATATTGGGGGAGGCATGGACGATTTTATGACGTTTGGCTTTGACTTTTGATAATAATTTTGTGGAAGCAAATCGCTTAACTCATCTTACATACATATATAACTACTTTTTAATTTACAGGCGATATAATCAAAACAAAAGTTTGTACAATTTTAAAAGAATTTGACCTAAACTTAGACAGCAAAGCCACAATTGTAGCGAGGGTCGAATATGGTTGCGGGATTTCGGGCAAATAACCATGTATATTGTTTTGATCATTTGCTACATAATACAGTACAAAAGTCAATGCAAGACATATCTGATGTTGCGGAATTAAGCCGAATGTGTACTAAATTAGTTAAATATTTCAAAGTATCGGGCCTTAATTCAAACCTTAATACCACACTAAAGAGCTATTCACCCACTCGGTGGAATTCCATCTATAGATTGTTTGTTTCAGTTGAAGCAAATTGGCCTAACATAATTCAAATATTGCTGGAACAAAATCAACTGAATAGAATACATAACATCAATTTAAGTCACATTACAGCAATTATCAAAGTTTTAGAACCGTTTGAGGAAGCATTTACAAAATTAGAAGGTGAAAATTATGTAACTATTCACCTGGTTTATTTGATAGTTCACCATTTACAAAAAAAATGCATTTCTAATATCTCCGATTTGGAAATAACTAAACTTTTAAAAGAAAAATTAAGCTCATATTTACGTTCCATCGTTTTGCAAAATTTAACTATACATCACAAAATTGCAGTTTGCCTTTTTCCTCCAGCAAATAGGTTATTTAAATTTAGTGAAGATGAGAAGACTGAAAAACAAGATGAATGTAGACGGATTATGACAACCTACCTTGAGGAATTACCTTTATCAGAAAACCAAAATGAAGTTCCTGAAGAACGCTCAATGGGTGAATTTTATTTTGATTACGTTCAAGCGCCGCAAAGCGATATTTTTTTTTACCCAATAGAAAATGAAATGTCGAAGTATGAAAATTTGAATGTATCCAACTTTTCGACAGATTTTAACGTTCTACAATGGTGAAACAAACATAAAACAGAATATTCTCTCCTTTATAAGCTTAGTTGCCAAATATTAGCCACGCCTGCAAGTAGTGCGTCATCTGAACGTGTATTCTCCTCAGCACGAAATCTTATTGCATAAAAAAGGTGTATGATTGCGTTTAATGATGACTCCATTAATGCAATAATGTTTTTACACTCCAATATAAAAAAAAAATTATTTAAGATAAAGGATTATTTTTTAACAATAATTTTCTTAAAAATTACATGCAAAAAACAAAAATTAATTGAACTGAAATACATACATATATAAAGGCAGAATAACATCATCTTGCGAAGCGTAAATCCAGACGAATACTTCCATTTTGGTGTAAGGAAATATCTAGATACAATTAAAACTAAAATTATAGGATACCAAGTACTTTATTTGGACATTGGCATTGATGGCTTGCCATTATTTAAAAGTTCTAAAAAAGGCTTACCGCCTATTATACTGAACAATCTTATTACAAAAGATCAAGATTTTTATGTAGGTACTTAAAATGAAAAATATATATTAGCTGAAGCTACAGTTTCACGATCAACTTTTGCTGCAAAAAATAAGATAAAAGAACTGACTGTTGAAGACTTTGAAAGATTGATTTCATTCGATGTTGTAGCTTTGTTTCCGAGTGTGCCTGTGGACTAAGCGCTAGTAATAATTGAGAATAGATGGGAAGAAATTGAAAAATATACAAACATATCAAAATCAGAATTATAAAATTTTGCACCAAGGACAACCGGTATTTTTCATTTGAAAACAAAATATACACCCAAAAAAAGGGATTACCTATGGGATCGCCAGTTTCTCCGATAATTGCTGACATAGTAATGGAAACACTTTTAGACTCCGTAATTGAAAACCTTTCTCAGAAACCAAAAATATTGTCGAAATACATATGTGGATGACATTTTTTGTATAGTAAGGGAAAGTGCAATCGAGGAGATGTTGACAAAATTAAATAGTTTTAACAATAGGATTTCATTCACGAGCGAAATAGAAAGCGATTCAAAGTTACCATATTTGGACATTTTGATTACAAGAGAAGGTAATATATTAAAAACAGATTGGTATCAAAAACCAACAGCGTCAGGCAGGATTATTAATTTCTTCTCTAATCATCCAAAGCGAATTGCAATAAATACTGCCAACAATATGATACGAAGGGTGTTACAACTTAGTGATGTGGAATTTCCCAAAAATAATAAGAAGAAAATCCAAAACATACTATGTGACAACAATTTTCCAAAAAAAACTTACAAACAAACTTATTAAAGGCAAGAACAAGAAAAAGAGAACTTAATCAAGTGGAGCACCTAAAATTTATAAATCATTAACATAAATTCCTGAAATGTCCGAAAGGTTTGAAAAAATTAAATTGTTTAATGGAGAAAACATTAAAATGGCGCACAAAACTGAACAAAATCTTGGGAAAATTTTCAGTAAAACAAAAGACAAAATTTCAAATATGGAAAAAGAAAATGTGGTATACCAGATCCCCTGTAGAGGTAATGAAAGTGAAACGTCATACATAATAAAATAACTTCCAAATGAAAACAATAACGTAAATCTGTTTAGTTGATGTTAAAAAGAGAAAGAGTAAAATTTTTTGTTCTGTTTTTTCGCCAAGGCGAAAGAATTCAGATCCCGTTATAAAAATAAAGTTACATACATATTAAAATACCAAGTGAAAACAATAATGTAAATCTTTTTAGTTGTGTTTTGTTCATTGAAGAAGAAGGTTCTGTGTAGGGATGGACACTGTAAAAAAACATCGATGTTTTTTTCGATGCGATGCGAATGAAAATGGTCAGCCAATTTCCATTAGAACCGATGCACTTTTTACAAGGATGGTCCGAAAGGCCTTTTAAGAGCCATCAATTAAAAGGCCTTTTAACATACCTTTCTTAAAACCCCTTTAAGATAACCTTTATTCTAAAGCCTTTTAACAGTCCTTCTCTGGAAAGCCTTCTAAGAGCCATATATTTGAATGCCTTTAAGAAGCTCTGGCGAAAGAAAGGAAAGCGGAAGGCCTTCTCCGCAATGACAACGCGTGTAAAAAAGATATGAGTATGGAATGGAGCAAGAAGGCCTTGTACATCCAAAAGAAGATGCCTTCTAGAAGGCCTTCGTACTCCTTCTTTTTCCCTCTGGGCGCTTGATGAAAAATTAAGATATGACGCCGAATATTACGTCCAGCACACGTACACGTTGAATTCGCCGGCTGGACAAGCATTTGACAAGTGTATTTGGCCCTTAATATTTAGTCTATGATGACGTAGATGCGCAGTAGAATTTTTTTTGTACGACTGAGTGCGCAATCTTGTTTTTTTGATTCATGAATTTTAAAAATCATTTTTGTCGTTGGTATATTAATGATGTGTAGCATCTCTAGCATGTACAGTCGTTTATTATTTGGTTCGCTCTCTAGCACTCGTACTTTATCAAAATCTGGAAAATGTTTATGCGAAACACTGTGGGTTGTTAATGCTGTTTTGTCCTTCAATTCTAGTCTTTAATTTATTTTTATTGGTTCCAACATACACTTTCTTACACGTTTCACTTTCATTACCTCTACAGGGGATCTGGTATACCACATTTTCTTTTTCCATATTTGGAATTTTGTCTTTTGTTTTACTGAAAATTTTCCCAAGATTTTGTTCAGTTTTGTGCGCCATTTTAATGTTTTCTCCATTAAACAATTTAATTTTTTCAAACCTTTCGGACATTTCAGGAATTTATGTTAATGATTTATAAATTTTAGGTGCTCCACTTGATTAAGTTCTCTTTTTCTTGTTCTTGCCTTTAATAAGTTTGTTTGTAAGTTTTTTTTGGAAAATTGTTGTCACATAGTATGTTTTGGATTTTCTTCTTATTATTTTTGGGAAATTCCACATCACTAAGTTGTAACACCCTTCGTATCATATTGTTGGCAGTATTTATTGCAATTCGCTTTGGATGATTAGAGAAGAAATTAATAATCCTGCCTGACGCTGTTGGTTTTTGATACCAATCTGTTTTTAATATATTACCTTCTCTTGTAATCAAAATGTCCAAATATGGTAACTTTGAATCGCTTTCTATTTCGCTCGTGAATGAAATCCTATTGTTAAAACTATTTAATTTTGTCAACATCTCCTCGATTGCACTTTCCCTTACTATACAAAAAATGTCATCCACATATGTATTTCGACAATATTTTTGGTTTCTGAGAAAGGTTTTCAATTACGGAGTCTAAAAGTGTTTCCATTACTATGTCAGCAATTATCGGAGAAACTGGCGATCCCATAGGTAATCCCTTTTTTTGGGTGTATATTTTGTTTTCAAATGAAAAATACCGGTTGTCCTTGGTGCAAAATTTTATAATTCTGATTTTGATATGTTTGTATATTTTTCAATTTCTTCCCATCTATTCTCAATTATTACTAGCGCTTAGTCCACAGGCACACTCGGAAACAAAGCTACAACATCGAATGAAATCAATCTTTCAAAGTCTTCAACAGTCAGTTCTTTTATCTTATTTTTTGCAGCAAAAGTTGATCGTGAAACTGTAGCTTCAGCTAAAATATATTTTTCATTTTAAGTACCTACATAAAAATCTTGATCTTTTGTAATAAGATTGTTCAGTATAATAGGCGGTAAGCCTTTTTTAGAACTTTTAAATAATGGCAAGCCATCAATGCCAATGTCCAAATAAAGTACTTGGTATCCTATAATTTTAGTTTTAATTGTATCTAGATATTTCCTTACACCAAAATGGAAGTATTCGTCTGGATTTACGCTTCGCAAGATGATGTTATTCTGCCTTTATATATGTATGTATTTCAGTTCAATTAATTTTTGTTTTTTGCATGTAATTTTTAAGAAAATTATTGTTAAAAAATAATCCTTTATCTTAAATAATTTTTTTTTTATATTGGAGTGTAAAAACATTATTGCATTAATGGAGTCATCATTAAACGCAATCATACACCTTTTTTATGCAATAAGATTTCGTGCTGAGGAGAATACACGTTCAGATGACGCACTACTTGCAGGCGTGGCTAATATTTGGCAACTAAGCTTATAAAGGAGAGAATATTCTGTTTTATGTTTGTTTCACCATTGTAGAACGTTAAAATCTGTCGAAAAGTTGGATACATTCAAATTTTCATACTTCGACATTTCATTTTCTATTGGGTAAAAAAAAATATCGCTTTGCGGCGCTTGAACGTAATCAAAATAAAATTCACCCATTGAGCGTTCTTCAGGAACTTCATTTTGGTTTTCTGATAAAGGTAATTCCTCAAGGTAGGTTGTCATAATCCGTCTACATTCATCTTTTATTTCAGTCTTCTCATCTTCACTAAATTTAAATAACCTATTTGCTGGAGGAAAAAGGCAAACTGCAATTTTGTGATGTATAGTTAAATTTTGCAAAACGATGGAACGTAAATATGAGCTTAATTTTTCTTTTAAAAGTTTAGTTATTTCCAAATCGGAGATATTAGAAATGCATTTTTTTTGTAAATGGTGAACTATCAAATAAACCAGGTGAATAGTTACATAATTTGCACCTTCTAATTTTGTAAATGCTTCCTCAAACGGTTCTAAAACTTTGATAATTGCTGTAATGTGACTTAAATTGATGTTATGTATTCTATTCAGTTGATTTTGTTCCAGCAATATTTGAATTATGTTAGGCCAATTTGCTTCAACTGAAACAAACAATCTATAGATGGAATTCCACCGAGTGGGTGAATAGCTCTTTAGTGTGGTATTAAGGTTTGAATTAAGGCCCGATACTTTGAAATATTTAACTAATTTAGTACACATTCGGCTTAATTCCGCAACATCAGATATGTCTTGCATTGACTTTTGTACTGTATTATGTAGCAAATGATCAAAACAATATACATGGTTATTTGCCCGAAATCCCGCAACCATATTCGACCCTCGATCGGTAACAATTGTGGCTTTGCTGTCTAAGTTTAGGTCAAATTCTTTTAAAATTTTACAAACTTTTGTTTTGATTATATCGCCTGTAAATTAAAAAGTAGTTATATATGTATGTAAGATGAGTTAAGCGATTTGCTTCCACAAAATTATTATCAAAAGTCAAAGCCAAACGTCATAAAATCGTCCATGCCTCCCCCAATATATCTTAGGGATCATAACTCAAATGATCTAATAAAGAGTTTAGTTTCGTTGATTGGTGAAAACTCTTTTTATGTAGCCGCAATAAAGCGAGGTAGTATTAATGAAACGAAAATTCAAGTAAATCATGAAAATGATTTTCGCAAAATAGTTAATAAATTTGAGGCACTTAAAAAAAGTTTGTATACATACCAACTCAAGAGCAGTAAAGGTCTCCAGGTGGGAATTGATTCATGCGTAGACCCAAAGGAAATTAAAACATTCTTGGAAGAAAAAGGTTTCAAGATAAAACATGTGGTAAATATCAGAAATAGGGGAAAGAATCCACAACCACTTTTTCGAGTAGAATTAGAGCCCGGCGACATTAAGTTAAAAAAAATGAAACGCATCTCATTTATAGTTTAAAATATATTCTATACAGAAAAATGACAATTGACCTGTTCAGTGCTTAAACTGCCAAGAATTTGGCCATACCAAGGCATTCTGCTATTTACCCTCTGTTTGCGTAGTATGTGGTGCACTACACGGTACAGTTTCTTGCGATAAGTCTAAAACCAACCCCAACGTAAAACAATGAAGCAACTGTGGCGGTAATCACACTGCCAATTATAGAGGATGCCCTGTATATATTATCGTCAAGCAGTCGGTTGGACCGAAAACAAATACCTACTAATGACACTCAGGCTCCGCAGCCTAGTAATAACAGAACCTCTTACGCTAACGTCCTAAAATCAAACCATGTGCCAATGCAAGGTGCTGATGAAACTCCAGTTTCTAATTTAAGCCGTCTAGAAAAAACACAATGGATAATATGATGCAGGAAATTCTTAGAATACAATCGATGTTATTGCAAGCTGTACTTAACAAGGCATGAACTGTATAAAAATTTGTTTTTGGAACGCTAACGGCATCCTCCGACACAAAAATAAATTAGAATACTTTCTTAAAAATAAACAAATTGATGTCATGATGGTTTCTGAAACCCATTTGACCTCAAAAAATACGTATTGTTACGTGTCCATTAGGTGGCACTAGAGTGATCTCTCGCCTAGCTCAAAATCGGATCCTCTCAGGCGTGTCCATCCCTCACTCTAGCCCAAGGATCGTAAACAATTTGAAGAGAACAAAAAAAAACAAACAACTTAGTGCCCATTCACATTATACGATTTTTGTCGTTGCGATTCTTACTTAATAGGGAAGAGGGGTGAGAGGAATTAAAAGGGGTACACAAGCGAGTGTACTCTTCGATTCGTTTTGTTCGCTCATTCGTTCTCTCATTGTTCTCTCATTTGACGAAAAATGTATTGAAGTTCGGTTGCACAGAAAAAGTCGTAACGACAAAAATCGTACAATGTAAACATCAGACCGACTTCAAAGAGGAAACGACAATAATCGCAACGACAAAAATCGTATAATGTGAATTGGGACTTACACAACAACATGTCCGGAATGAGAGGTAGGTGTTGACCTCCAACCGCCCAACCCAACCTTGTTCACCGGCACCTCCGTGCTAGATTTCCAGGTGACCCCTATGAACCGCACTTCATGCAGACTTAGGAAGCGACTTCTCTGGAAAAATATCCTAAGGAACTTGGTTCAACTCCACAATCAGACTTCTCATTATGGCGTGCAGCTAGAAATGTCAAAAGGCCAGTTATCTCTAAACCAACTATAAGAAACTTGAACGGAAGTTGTTCAAGAAATGATAACGAAAAGGGAAATCTGTTTGTAAATCGTTTAAAAACGTATTTACCCCAAATATATCCCACGATACTGCGGTCGAGTTACCACCTGTTCCTGCTAGAGCAGCTGTGTTTGAGATAAGAGAAATCGAAAAGGCTGTTTGTGAATTAAACCCCAAAAAAGCCCCTGGTTTTGATAAGATCAGCAACAAAATGCTTTTGGAGCTACCCAACATTGCAAAGAAAATTATTCTTTATAGTTTTTAATGCTATTTTACGTCTTCAATACTGTCCTCAAAAGTGGAAGGTTTCCTTATTCCCGTAATTTCTGCAAGAAGAAAGCAGGTCGTGTTCGTACCTAACAGTTATCTTTACCTATTTCAACGTTTATTTGGCCTACTTATTTTTACCTTCAGTTTTCCTTTAAAATATGACAGCTTTTACACCATAGATTTCTATGCACAGCTAGAAATTACGGGCATTAGTCATTATGATACCTAAACCAGGAAAGGATCACACAAAAGTTGAGTCATATAGGCCTATAAGCTTACTTTCTAATATATCAAAGCTGTTTGAGAGGCTGTAAGTGTCAAAATTAGCTCCAATTTTAAGTGAAAATAGATGTATTCCTAACCAATTCGGCTTTAGAAGAGAACACAGCACAATTGAACAAACCCATCGTAAAGTAAACGCCATAAGAAAAGCCTTTGAGGATAGAAAATATTTTTCCGCTCTCTTCATCGATGTTTCTCAAGCTTTTGATAAAGTGTGGCATGAAGGCTTGTTACATAAATTGAAGCAAAATTTACCAACAAACACACACAATCTGCTAGAAAGCAACTTAGGCGGTCGTCAATTTATTATTAAAGAAGGAAATTTCTTTAGTTCACATCAGCCAATTGGCGCTGGAGTACCACAGGGCAGCATTCTGGGCCCCTTATTATACTTAATTTATACTTCGGACATGCTAACAAACAACTACACACAAACTTCGACATTTGCGACGACACAGCTTTTCTAAGCGTGCACAAAAGCCGTCATCCAGCATCACGTTACTTACAGGATCATATATTTCAACTAGAAATATGGTTAAAACAATGGAGGATAAAAGTCAATGCGTACATAACATTCACCTTGCGTCGGGAATCATGCCCCCTATTAATGCTATGTTCACATTTGGCTTCTTAAACGCTCGAACGTGATTAAGCTCTAAACACTTTAAAATCGAGATGATTACCCATACATTGAAGTGATTTGTTATTCACTTCAAATTGACATGATTACAACTAAATCACTTCATAAACCACATAGAATCCTGTGAACATACCTCAAACCAAGGCGAATTTAAATTCGTCTTGCCTCAAACTGAAAAACGGCCACAATGAACGTACCTCTTTGACAGAAAATTTTTTTTTTATTAAATAAAAAAAAAGTTAAAATATAATAAAAACTTAATGGATATGGAAAAGAAAAAAAAGAAAGAAGCCTTGGAGTCAGAAGGACGAAGAGATGCTAGTGGAAGTGTGGGCTGAAAGTAAATAATCTGCTGATAACTTTATTAATGTATTTCTTTCCATTTTTAATGATTTCAAGAAATACAAATTTGCTTGTTTTTTTTTGTTTATCGATCAGCTGTTTTTGCTGTCAACTTAATCATCTCAAATGTAATGTGAACGGCTTTGATTAGCTAAATCTACATTTTGCTTAAACGCGTTTAAAAACCTAAGTGTGAACTTAGCATAAAATCAATAATCAAATAATACCTCAAAATTCGCATGTAAAATATCTCGATATACATTTAGATCGCCGTTTGACGTGGAAAAGCCATATAGAGGCAAAATTAACTCAAATGAAACTAAAAGCCAACGCTGCGTAACATTTTTTATTAACACACTTTTGGTTGAAAAATCCCCACAATTCCATAATATAAAAATATTTGCATGAAATATATTAAAAAAAGTACAAAAACACGAAAACTTTAAACAAAACATACTTTGGTGGTAAAATACGTATATAAAAATGATGCCGAAGCAAAATTAAATATAATAGAAAATTTACCAAAATAATTGTACGAAAACCTCTACTTTGGCAACGCCGACATCAACAACCCAGCCAGCAAAATACTTCGACATTGTCTGAATCAGACATTTCGTGCAAATGTCTAACTTCATTCTTAGAGACTTCGTTCAGATTTCTGTCACACATTGAATATACTTACGGTCTGGCCGATTTCGCATGGATATATCGGGGGTAATTTATGTACAGATATGTCCAATAGAATTCCGACGGAATTCATTCAGATTTGTCTAACTCGACTTATTATTTTTTTAAAATAATGGCAATTGTCATTCTGTTGGAAATAATCTTAATTTTATTTTATTTGTTCAAGATAAAAAGCATAAAAAAAGGTACGTACGTGTAAAATTTATAATTATGTACATATTTTGCAATAAAATTATTTCTTTCAGCTATCAGTTCGAAAGCAAAAGAAATTTCAGCTAACACATCAGAACTTCCCATGCCTTTTTCATTAGATTTCTTTTAGATATTCGTGCCAACCACTTCATACGTTTTTGGGTCAGAAATCTGACAGAATTCGTATACGACTCCGACTTTTTTGCCGACGTTTTTCTCAGATATCTGAACGACGTCGGATTATTTTGCTGGCTGGGAATTTAATGATGAAACAGAATTGAGTCTTCAACTTCAAGCAAATATGCTTAAGCCCATAATTAAAACGTCGGCCGTAACTTCAAATTCTCTCTCTTTTCTTTTGTTTTCTTTTGTTCTTATTTTTCTTTGTTTATAAAATGTATGAAATTGAATGAAAGTATGGTAGCATTGTTAAGAGAATAAGAGTCTATATGTGAGAGCATTAGAAAAAACGTCCTCAAAATAAAATTGATTTTATTTCTCGACCGCATTCTCGGGCATAATTTTATGTCAAACTGTATGAAAAACATCGTTCAGCCCCAGTTCTGTTTCATCATTTAATATAAAATTGCTGCAAGTGTGTTAGTTTATAAGTTTTGTACGTGTTAGTTTACATCAGCAATTTCATGTAGGGTAGTTGCTTAGGACAGAACGTCAGGAATAGCTTATCCCTTTAATAATAAATTTCAGTGTTTTTATCGAGAATAAAAGTTGAGAATTAAGCACGATAAACAAAATCTTTTAAATTTATTTTTTATGTTAAGCTTGAAATAGTGTTCGAAAATAAACACTTAATATCGCTCCTTAGTGTTCGGTTCGGTAGATTTGTGGAAAACTCAAACGCTAATAGTGTTTGTGTAGAAAATCATTCAAAAAATAAAGTTTCCCTATTTGTCATCTTACGAACACAAAAATAAAACTTTTCTTATTAAACTAAACAAAAATGTAAGAACATTTAATTCCGTTCGGTTTCTTTTTAACCACAAACTTCATTGTGTTCGCCCTTATTTCTAGTAAAAAAACCAAATATTTTTATGAAAACAAAATACACATACGAAAAAAAACACAAAGCTAGAAAAATAATTTTACACAAATAAAATACAGTAGAATCCAGATAATTCGTAATCGCAATGGACTGGCCATTTCTTACGAATGAAAGGGGTTTTCGATTTAGCGGGGTTTTGATTTATCTACTAAAACGATAAAAAAAACATAAAAAAACAATTGTTAAAAATAAAATATGTATGTATATAAAAATTATTCATGTAAAAAACTGATCTTAAGAAAATAAACGCAAAAAATAGCGGTGAACAAAAAATCATTCTTTTCATGTTTCTATTGTTTTTATTACGAATTATAAGTGGTAGTTAGCAAACAATTACGATATATTTTTTCAAGGGACCGACAGTTTGTTACGAATTATCGGGAATTATGATTTATGGGGATACAAATTATCGGGATATGCACAATACACACACACAAGCTGTTCGTGCTGCGGTCGTTGCTAAATTTTTTATTTGTTCATTTCTTTATCAATGTAAAAAACAGAAACATTATAGAACATCAAAATATAATGTTTGTCTGCAGTACCACTACAATTGTTCCGTTTTTTTAACGAAGAGCAGAACACTATATAATGTTCGGCTTTTTCCCATCCATTTTTCCTTTGTTCGAGTTAAATTTTGCTTGAAATATTTTATTAAGCTTTTAGCTTTTTCTTAAATTTCATATACATAATTAGTTTATATTTCAAAATAAATAAAACAGTTTAAAATAAATTTATGTGTTGTGACCATATAACATAGTTAAAAACTATTTAGCTATGTTCTGGGAATCGAATTCGAGTGAAATTGAAATCGAACAAATTTTTAAAACAATTCCCGTTAAATAGGCTCATACAAATATTTCGTTTTATATATGTTACACTTTGAATACCACTTAAATTTATCAGAATTACTCTTAAAATCAAGTAAAATTACCGTCATGTCATGTTTAAATAAATTTAACTGAAAATTGCCTTCGATTTAAATTTTACTCGATTTTGGATTCCAGATAGTGAGTCCGCACAGAATCAATTGGTTTGGCCGATTTTATTTTAAATACATACCAGTGCTGCCAGGGGAATAATAAAAAATTTGTCATCTTTCAAAAAAGTTTTTGCTGTTTCACACATTTTTAAGTCTTGAGTTTTTGGAGAGAGAGAGAGAGGAAAATAAATGGCATTCTCCAAGGCGAATTGACTAGAAGGTGGCGTCAAGTCAACATATGGTGTTTTTTACGGCGGTCGACTTGTCAAAGTTTGTATACAAGATAGTTTATTCTGTAAACAAAACTATTTTTTTTACTAGCAATTTTTTTGACAACCCGGCGACAGAAGCAGTGTTGTTGTAGGGTTGACCTCACCTTCTAGTCAATTCGCCTTGGCATTCCCTTTTCCATTCTTTAATAACAGCTGAAGACTTTACAAGGGTTCATCACCTGACAATTTTTTGTTATAATAAACGTCAAACTTCATATAAAAAAACGCTGGCAAAAATTTTAGAGTCATGTCATGACAAAAACTTGAAGAGTGTCAACCAACGCTTATGCTATAAACACATTCGACACGGCTACATGGCTGCAGGTTGTTGTCTGTGCTTATTTTGTCGTTGTAGTTAAATTAAACTAATTTCTATTTTTTTCCACTACAAAACAGAAAAAGTGATGCTAATATAAAAAAATATTTAAAGAATAAGTGCTTACATTTTTTTTGTTTAACAGAAAAGCATACGTTTGAAATTGAAAAAATTATATAACTTTTAAGTATCCTTGAAAGAAGTTCTATAGCCAGATGTTTTTCGCGCTTAAGCTTTCCCAGTTTAGGAGTTATATTATATTAAATTTATATCGATGTAACAATAATTATATAACCATTAGATATTTGCTTAATAAAGTTTTTCTGTATTGCTGGTTTTCAGCCTTGCGGAACACTTATTAATTATGTACCAGAGAACTGCAACGAGCACCCGTTTTTATGATTGATGATACTCGCCTTAAAACGAGATGCGGTGTAGTTAATACAGCCTATTGTTTTTGTATGTACTCGCCAGGCTCGTAAGAAATTGTGTTTTCAACATACGAGCCTTTAGCAAACGCAATGAAATTTATATGAGTTCTGTTTTGTATTGTTTCTTAAATATATTATTTCAACATTCGGCAATAGCACTCGTACTTCTGATAAATCAACTAATTTACTCTCTTTTATTCAATGTTCTCTATCTGCCCTTCGCTGACCTAGAGTTATAATTGTCTGAGTGCACAAGTGTTTACTCGCAGCATTCGTCATTCGTAGTAACCCAGCAAATAAAATTGGACCACCTGACCCATTTTGATAAAATGGACTACTCCATGGACTGGTCCGATGTAATGCAAGCATGGACCACGTCATTGTTAAAAAGTGTGCACTACTATGTGGTAAAGTAAAAACATTCGAAGCAAATTTATACAAGCTTGGATATAAATTGTCACCCAAACAGTTTTTTAAATTGCCAAAATGTTTCAGGCTTAGATATTTTAAAAATTGCTTCATAGCTTTTATCGTTTGATCTGGTTTCAAAAAGTTTGAACTGTTTTACAAAATCACCTGGGTTAGTAATTATATCAATAAAAACGGTAACAATTTCAAAGTAATTTATGTCTTCAGCTGACTTAATAAATACTGGATCTAAAACCTTTAATGAACTCAGCCTCTTATCGCTAATATTAATTCTTGATAAAAATTCTTTGCACAGCTTTTGGTAAAAAAGTAAAATGTTGTTTTTAATTTCTACAATATTACTACTTAAGATGTTGTTAGTACATATTTCTAGCTCGGCTTCGTGGCCGATATATATATATTAAGAGCTTCTTTTATATATATATATATGCAGTACATTAACAAAATCAATTTGTTCTATATTTGTTTGCATAACACACTCTTTTTTTAAAAATGTCTAATACAATATCTTTCGTGGATGAAACTAAATATATAATTTGTGATGATTCGTTTTGAAAATTAAGGTTTAATTTATTCATAATATTTAATACATAAACTAAAAATTTGAGGTAAATTTTATTGTTAATAGATAGCCCTTCCTGAATTATATTAATTTTTTCCAAATTAGATGCTATTTTCTCTTCAAATTGAGCTCGGATTCATTGATTGACAGTAAAAAAAAAATTTGGTTCAAAAAGGGGCAAAAGGGGCACAAACAACTACAAAATGATACAAAAGGGGATTTAAAACAAAGGGGTCAAAAAAGTGGCACGGCAGTCAAAAAGGGGCAAAAATGCGACTTTAGTCGCATAACGGTAACACTGCGAGGTGGTCGTAACACCCAAGTCGTGTAAGTTAAATACAAAAAAGTTACAGAATATGAAAATAGAAAAAACACGAAACTTAGCTTTGCGTGGTTGTGATATTGTTCATACATTTTTCTGGGCTCTTACTACTTTATGTAGTTCACACATGTACAAGTAAAAAGTTATTGTGAATATTTTTATGCATGAAGCTCGCTTTGTATGAAGAACGAGCCAACGAGCCAACCATATCAGTAAAAGCGAGTGTTTAAAAGTATTTGAGACTAAAAATGATTTAGTAAACAGCGAGTGCGCTCGCAAGTATTATGTATTGTTGCAGTTCTCTGTTATGTACATCCCAACAAACACGAAGGTTTGATTTCAAATTGAAGGTGATTTGAAATCAAACGTTTTCTCAAACGACAAACGTTTGATAATGATTTGAAAATCATTTGTAAATCATAGCGTTCTCAACAAAAAGGGGAAATTATTTTCAAATTGAAAAATGCCTTTATTTTCAACTTGCTTTCAAACGTAATTCTCAAATGTTTTTCAAATGTGGATTATAATAGAATGTGGAATATAAATAAAACTATTTAATTTTTTTAATTTAAATTTATTATTTATTTAAATAAACTTTGAGATAAACATTCGGTTCCATAGCAAAAAGATGAAATAGTGTTCTTTCCGTCTTCTAATTCTTGGAGAGACAAAATACTTGGCTCCCTTTTATTTTGAGGATTGTAGCACCGCGATCGTTCAACAATCTTTCTTCACTTTCCTGTTTTATTATTTTCTTTTTTTTTTCGTATTTTTAAACATTGTAATTTCTCACAAATAATTTTTATTTTTCACTAGAAATAAACTGTTCACTTTATATTAAAATTTATTTTTAATAGTAAAACACATGTAACCACAAGGAAAAATAATTTAACTTTAATCGCCATTTTTAATGCTTACATTTATTTTTCGCTTTAGTACTGCCAAGTTTATTTTTGATTTGATTTTAACTTTGACAAGCATTTGACATCAAATTGAAAAAACATTTGATATCAAATGTTTATTTTCAAATCATTATCAATTTGAATTTAAATGTTAAATCAAACAATTGAAAAACGTTTGAAAATTGCGTTTGATGTCAAATGATAAAGTCATTTCATATCAAAGGTTTGACTTCGTGTTTGTTGGGATATTACAATAATAAAATATATATGTATGTAAATAGTACGTAAATTATTTCCACATATATAATTTTTCTCAAACTAATAAATAAATTGAGTAATTTTCCAAAATACCATCTTGTAAACCTTTATAAATTTAAAATTTTATATGATGGAGTTACTAAAAATATGGTATATTAAAGCCTAAAGTGTTCTTCCCTAAACATATTATGTTTGATTAAATATAGGTACAAATTTTAAGTTTTGTTGAAAACCCTATTAAGAAATAATCACCCCTATCGTGAATAACAAGTGGAATTTTTGTTCCCATGAAATTTTCATTACCCTCGAAGGGAAAAAAGCAATCATGAATCTCATGTGAAAAATTTTTCACGCTATCAGTTCCAGTGAATGTAACAAAAAAGAAGGAAGATTAGAAAATATTAAAAATCTATGAAATTTATGTTCAAAAATATACACGTATATATTCAAAAGAAAAGTTAAAATAATAAAGCTAAATGATTAGTATTGGAGGGATAGGTTGATTGCAACGTTAGTTTTTTGCACTTTTTAAATTTTATGTAGTTAAATATTTCCCAAAATTCTGCCACCAAGTCTTTCGAAAGCTTTACAAATCCGACGGCAATCAACCTCTTGTTTTGCATTTTGTTGACTAATATATCGGTTGGTGCCTTATTAACGGAAATATCCCTTAATTTTCGATTTATAGGAGGAACTACTTACATACATGTTCTGTTCCCTAGCAAAAATAAAGTGAGAAAATCTAAGGGAAATGTGAACAAAATACGAGTGAAAAAACTTTTCACGATAAGGGGAATTTATTCCTGTGAACATTTTTTCACGTTATTATTCTCCTTTGAATTACCTTTTTTTCATGGGAGTTTGTCATGATCGCAAATATGTGAAAAGGGGAAAAATTATTCACAATAGGGGTGATTTAATTTTTGAAATTGGCTTTTAATGGGCTAATAATCGGAAATTTTAATCCATCATGTGAAAGACATTTCGAAGTAGTTTCTAATAATACCAATACTTTTTAGATCCAGTTTTTCCTATAAAGTTATTGATAAGGGCAATGTTCATAAATGCAGTTGTTTTACCAATACTTTTTAGATCCAGTTTTTCCTATAAAGTTATTGATAAGGGCAGTGTTCATAAATGCAGTTGTTTGGTATCACTTGCGCAGAAGTAAAGCTAAATGTTCGTAAAAGCATCACTTGTAAAAAACTTGGTATCACTCTCATGTCAAACGTTTTTTTAAGCAGTCATGCTCTGCAACAAATTTTGGTAATTATTGCTTAAGTCAATTTTCTGATGCAAGAACTTTTGACATAAAAGAAATCGTTTTATTTTTCTTTTGTGATGCTTTTGCTCGTAATTTATATGAAAACTGTCACTTATTGGATCTTACTGTCATCGTAACTGTTGCTAACATTTTTATTATTATTTTATGTTTGCTTATTAAACTTTTGAAATTTAGCTCGTGTTCAAAAATTTAAACTTTGCACAGCTGTTCGTCAGTAAAAAAGTATCAGCATCACAACTGCAACTGTTAATCACGCATCATCAACAACATTTTGCATCACTGCATAGCTTTTATGCATTTACGTACGTACCCAACGAATTCTGAAACTCTTACGATGTGCGTTGACGAAAAAAACTTTTTATTTTTTTATTTTAAAAGCAGTTAAAATTTTTTTATTTAATCTGTCGTTAAAATTATATTGTTTATTAGTTCCAAAAAATAAAAAATTAAAATATTTTAAATAATTTTTAAAAAATTCATTTTTCTAAGCTATATAATGTATTATAAATAAGTATTTACATATTAAAAGGCTTAAATTAATTATACATTTTTTCGAATTTAAAAAAGTAATAAAAAAAAGATGATAGTGACACCACAGAAATATAAATACATAATAAAAAATACAGCTGTTTATAATTTTTCAATTGTAGCTGTCGTTTTCAAAATAATTCAGTAGCTGACTACACGACTATAATTGCACCCAGCAGCATTTGTAGTCGTGTGTTCGTGTAGCCTGCTGTCTCGAATGTGTTTAATGCATTACGTTTTCTTTTTAACAAAACAAACTTTTTGTAATATTCCTTAAATGAATAGAAATTTAATTTATTCAAATAAAACCAATATTTTTATTCCAAAGTTCAAAGATAATAAAAAGACAACAAATTAATTTATTGAACAAGAACATAACTAGAAATAAGATAGAAAAAAGTTATAAACGTAAATGAATTACATACTTCTTAAATACATACAGGTTTTACCCGTTTACTCCCCAAAAGGGCCGAATTAAAAAAAAACACCAGAACTGAAGTTCTACAACTTTTAAACGACAAAAAATTGTTGTTAAAGTACAGTTTACACGGTAATACAATGTATTACGACTTTGTAGAATCAAAATATTATGAAATTCTCTCCGTGTTTAAGAGAAAAATATAAAAATCTGTTGTATGTATTTTTCATGTTTACACGGATGGTACAAGTAAAATAAAAAATAATAATAAAAAATCAGATGGTTGCAGTTTTACAATTTTTACAAAAACAATATGAAAATTTCCTGAGTTGATTTTAGTTGTTTTTGTAATTGTATAAAAATGTTACCACCTTCAATATACTCTGTTAAAATACACCTCTGGTGTGATGAAAATACATAAGTTTCTAAAATGGTTTAGAAAAAAAACATTTACCGACCGCTTAAGCTGTTATGATACTTGCTATTTTTTATATTTTTTCTATATTGGAGAACAGTGCAAATATATTTGCATAGGAAAACTGACTAAGTGTAAAGAGTATGATTATATCATAAAAAATCTTGAAATGTCAAACAAATATACATGTGTTATCGATAAATAATCCAAGACTGTCAAAAAAAATATAAAATTTTTTAACTTAAAATTGACATTTCCAGATTAATTGTTAGCACTGTTGCCAATTTTTTTAGTTTTTGATCGAAAGAAACGGTTATTAACTTTTTTTTTGCGATTTTTAACTTTAAAGACGGTTTTTTGTGGGGAAAAAACGTGGGCAGTATTGCTTGTTTTGTTTACATTTTATCAAATTGTATTTCTTGTTCTTTCTCGCATTTGTTGTTTCATTCAGTCAATCCTAAAAAAATCCAATACAAAAAATAGCAAGTATCATAACACCTTTATCAGATTTTGTGTTCGTATGCTCTCTTAAGGCCCAAATATATTGATCAAAATACTCATCAAGCATTGTGGTAGTATTAGTGAAAATGTGTTTGTATGTGTGACACCGACAACGCTTGATGAAAAATTTAGATATGACGGCGAATATTACGTCCAGCACACGTACACGTTAAATTCGCCGGCTGGACAAGCATTTGACAAGTGTATTTGGCCCTTTACTCAATACATTTTGCTTTTACATGGTATGATTTTTCTCATTCTACATAATGTCGTAATACAATGTATTTCCGTGTAAACTAGCCTTAAGTAGTCAAAATTTGTTAGCTAACGAAAATTGTCGTTAAGAGCTATTCTGTAATGAAATTTTAACAATTTTTATCGACAAACAATGTCGATAGCTAACGACACAAAAAGTTCTTGTTAAATAATAACGATATTAATTGCGCTGTTAACAGATTAAAAATATAGAGTAAAGAAGCCAACTTTTAACACAAACAAATCAAGAAAGTATAGTATGCAAGAAGGTAAGGCTTTTGTCTCCAATGACACACCGTGTAAATCAGAAATACAGTTGGAATGCGTCTGGAAAACTTTATATTGCCAATAAGGCCTTCTATAAGGCCTCTTTACAAACTCAATTTGATTTTTTTTTTGCTAACTGCTCATGAGTGAGGAAATTTAAAATATTTTTTCCTCACCCTCATGTTTATGAAAAAGCAGGCTACAAATTTTCGCTTTTTGAGTTGGAATGGCAGCGACTGTTCACATTTAATGAATCAAAATGTTATATAAATACCGTTCTTTAGGTATAAATAAATCAACTTTGTGCCACGCCCACTTGACCAATCCCGCCAACATTTTGTCGGATGTTGTGTATTGATAACCAAGATGAGTGTTCCTAATTTGGAAACCTTGTCTGTTGCCGTTCTCCAGATATACAGAAATATAACACCAATACCCCGGTTTGCTTCGCTAATTGGGACCGGTAAAACTCGACGAAACCCGAAGCATGATTTTCAATACATTTGAAGTGATAAAAACTTCCGATCTGTGACATAAGGAGTGTTTAGGAATTAAAACATAAAAAACTATAACCGCAGAGAATTGCCACCTTTAAAGTTTTTTATTCTTCTCAAGGCCAACAGCATTTATATCAAACCAAAAATTTAAAATTTTTCAAACAAATAATTACAAAATATTTCTGTTAAAATAGTTCAGAATAAGCATTTACAGAATCGTTTGAAAGCCTATTTCTAATTTTTATCAAGAAGATTTCAATGATTAAACACGTTTATTTTCTACGGATCTGGGTCATTAAGCAAATTAAATATTCTGTACATTTTAACTCTTCTTCTTTCAAAATTTCAAAGCATTTAACATTATCAGATATGAATAGATATTTCTTTGGCGTTTGGCAAAAATGTCTTGAGTCAGAAACTGTAAATTTTCGTTATGTTAAATTGAAAAATATTTATTTAGTGTATTTCCTTAGCAGTAAAGTTGCCAAAATTAATAAAAAAAAATCCTGGGAATTCTCGCACAAATTTCTGGGGATTTTTTTCCGGAAAATTGAGCGGGATCCCGGGAAATCCCGTATGAAAAACACTAGGCTAGATCAAGGCTTCTTTCATTATCAACAGACCTTTCCCCTGATTTCGAACGCGTCAAAATGCCCAGTTTTTGTTCTAAGATTTTGTGCTTTTTTGACTCGTTGCTGCAAAATATTTAAATTTAACTTTACTTAAGCAAATGTAATTTGAGACCAGTTGCAATCTGCAGACAGCCTTCACATACATATTTGCATTAGACTTCAACGGCAAAGCCCCTTTTTCTGTTTAAGCTTTGTACAAACATTTTTATATTAACGACGCAAATCGAAGCACAAGCGACGCAACTTCGAAGCCATGCAACGCAAAGTTGAACAAAAACGACGCAAGTTTGAAATCACATAAATTTTAAAAAGACGCAACTTCGCTTTGTATGGAAAGAGTCACGCCCACTAGTACAATACCACCCATATTTTGTCGGTTATTTTGTTTTTATAACCAAGATGATTGTACCTAATTGGGAAACTTTGGCTCTTGGTCTACATAGAAATAAATAAAAAAATAACAACAACAATGGTGTTTTTTTGTCGCGGTTTTTGTTTATATCTCAGCCATTTAGAGACGGATCAGGCTGAATTTAACTAGCAAAAATTCCTGACTACATGTGACATAAAAATATAACTACCAAGACCCCAACATAAATGGGGTCTTCGGAAAACCAATTTCAACGGACAGACGGACATCGTTGAATCAATTTTGCTCCTCATAAGGACCCAGAATATATACACTTTATAGGTCTAAGATCAATTATGTAGAAATTACAAACGGAGTTACAAACTTTTACCTTGGGTGAAGCGTATAATTCAATTTCAAATGAAATAATGTAAATTTTAGTTTAAAATAATGTTTCAAATGAAAAAGGTTTTTTTTATACCCTCCACCAAAATTAGTTGCGAAGAGGGTATACTAAGTTTGTCATTCCATGTGAAACTTTTTTATAATTCATCTCAGACCCCATAAAGTATATATATTCTGGCTCCTTGAGTAATTCTAAGTCTATTTAGCCATGTTCGTCTGTCTGTCCGTCTGTTGAAAAACTCAAAAGAAATGAACAGACTTGGTGACAAATTGCTTGTAGTTTCGTGAAGATCCGTCCACAATTTACGTTAGATCCCATATAAACCCTACTGCCAAAAAAGAGTTTAGTACGCCCAAAATCGTAATAAATAATGCTATCAGAATGAAATTTAATACTTCACAGTTTTATAGGACTAGAAATCACACTAATAAATTTCGTGATGTTCGGTCCATAATTTAGTATAGGCCTCATATAAAGCCTACTCTGGTAGATAAATTAAATACGCCTAAAACCTTAGCAGATATATTTATTGTGGTAACATTTCTTCCAACTTAGTTTCATATGACCAGAAAAAATGTCATGCAATTTTGTGAGCAGCCTTCTGAAATTCACTGTAAACGCTAAAACTTATTTCACTGCTGTATTGAAATTTAGGGTTTTTAATACCAGATACAACTCTGCAGAATTTGCGTTCATAACTTACCATGGCTGCAATATAAATTCCCCTCCTGAAACTCATTTAAGTTCGGCTCAAGCTACTAAAAATTGCTATAAACAGCATACATCTTTCTGGTGGTCGGTCAATAATTTAATACAGGTCTAAACCGTTGGCCAGACGTTGGTTAAAATAGGTAAATTTAACTGTTGGGTACGACTCGACCAGCTTTATTTTTGTAGAAATTACGGGCATTAAAACGGCATAAGAAACATTTAATTTGGTTGAAATTAAAAAAAAAGTTTTCTTAATTTTACTATTTTCAACTCGTTTGCACCACAATTTTCATATTTGACATTAAAAGCTATAATTTTCAAAAATATTATATTTACTTCACAATCTGAATTGATTAATTCTTAACGTAATCAGAGCAATTAAATAGTTTAACATTTTTTTTAGAAATACATATTTTCGAATTACATAAAAGATGACAATTTTATTTAATTTTATTAATTTCATCAAGTGGTAGATAGTTCCACGTACGACCAATTTCACCAAGTTCAGTTAAAATAACTTTCAGTTATAAGTGGCAAAAACATATTTTTAACTGGAAGTTAAAGTAATATTTAGTTTTAACTGAGCTTTGGTGAAATTGGCGGTTATTGAAATTTAATATTCATGTTATTTAGTGATTACGACTAAAATATTTAAAAAGAACCCTTAAAAAGAAATTTATAATAACATAAATAATGAAAAAAAACTAGGAAAAAAAGAAACAATAAAAGCATTTTTAAATAAACATACAAACAAACTTATTACAGAATGATTGTAATGAAAAACTAATAAATTATTGAATTTAAAAATATATTGTATTTGTGAAACTAGTAGTTGAAGATTTATTAGCAAATATAAATACAAACAAACATATTTTGAGTAACTTTTAAACGTTTTACTTTAAAATAGTGTGCCAAAAAAATAAGAATAACAATACATATTAATAAATTAATAAAAAAAAACCACATACACACGCATCATATCAACTTTTAATAACGTTGATGTATGATGCATAAAAAAAGCTCAATTAAAAATAAATAAAATTGATCCAAAAAATTTTGCATTTTTACTACTTCCATGTCTGATATCAGGAGCGGTCCCAGTGAAATGGGAATTTATCACATTTAACCTTTATGTCAACAGCTACATACCTGGGTATGTATATGAAAAAAATTAAAACAAAATAATATTGCATGTTTATTTCAAAGATGTAAGAGTTTTACAAGTCGGCTAAAACCCCTGTTATTTTCAGTAATTTTGCATAAAAACAAACCAAAGTAGAAAAAAACACAAACAAAATATAAATAAAACAAAAAAATAACGAGTAAATTCGTATATAAAATGCGCTTGCATACCCGGGTATGCTTGCTGTTGACGTAAGTATAACTTTTCTGCTGTTGTCGTAAAGGTTAAACGAAACCTTGTTAATTCAATTTTTGAATCCCTTATATGCATGTGGCAGTGTAAATAAAACTTTTTTGTTTGTTTTGTTTTCTTAACCCACTTACAACTACACTTAGAGCCGGTTCACACACGTCAAGTTTGACTCGTCAAGTCTTCAGTTTTTAGGAGACAAGGGGAAAGAGGTGGCATTTTCTTTTCCCTTTAGATGCTGTTATATTTTATTTCTTAAAACTAATTAATTCAGAGGTCTAACTCTGGCAGTTGTGGTCGAATAATTTTTTGTTTCTAATTTTTCAGTCGATCGAAATTATTTTTTCAGTGTCGCGAAAACTCAAATAAACAATTTATAGATATGTGTGTACATATTTTCTTAGCTTTTGCTTGGATGTAATAAAAATCAAAGGAACTCGAAAAAATAAAAAGAAAGCAAAACAGTAAAAAAAACATCTCAGCGCTTCTATAACGGATAACAATTAATGCGAATTTTGAGATACATGCTTTGAACTGATACAACGACCGTAGTTGCTAAAATATTTTCAAACAAACTCTTGTTTAAAAATTTTTATAATTTTTAATATTCGCGAATACGAATACAATTTATAACTTATGACTTTCATTTAAAAAATAAAGTCGAAACTTTTTCTTATCGTGATTTTAAGAAGACGTGGATTAGTGCTGGTTCTAACTCTTCAAGTTTTAGCCTTCAAGTGTTGAGCTTTTAGGAGAGAAGGGAAAATCGAATGCCATTTCTTTTCCTCTCTCTCTCCTAAAAACTCAAGACTTGACGGCTAGAACTTGAAGAGTGTGAACCAGCACTTACTTAGTTTGGAACTAAAATTGGACGTAATAAAACTTTTCAAGTCGGGTAAAAAGACATTTTTCAGTTTGTTGAAGTGTTCGCTTTGATTTTTTTCGGTTGTGCGTTTGTGTGGTTCACAGTGATTTATACGGTTTTCGTCGATTTTTTCAAGAGGTGAAATAAACATACCATTTTCAATTAAAAACTGATGGCTTTAAAGCAATCATTCAAGCTCTTAGTGGCTTTAAAAGACCTGATGGATATTTGCAACGAGGAAGAAATTGTCGAAAGACGCTTTTGGGTAAATCCATTTCTGGAAAAGAGAGAGCAACAAAGCATGGAGGCTCATCTATTAAATGATTTGCTCTGGGAAAATTGTGAGTTCCAAAATTTTACTAGAATGACTCTAAATGATTTTGACAGCGTCTTGAGTTTGGTAAGTATTTTTTTTAACAGAAACTTTGTCCTCATTGGACACAAGTTTCATAAAAGTCTAGGCGATTTAGAATACTTAAGCGTGACTCTAATAAACAAACATATTTGTCATTTAAAGGTTGAACATAAAATACAAAAACAAGACACAGTGATGAGATGTGCCATCCGCTCAAGAGTGCGTCTAGCTGTCACATTGCGTTTTATTGGGACGGGCGATTCTTATAGGTTAATATTAATAAAATATTTTTTTAGCAATAGCTATTATATATGTAGGTATAGTTTTTTGTACTTACTATCAATATTAACAAACTTAGGTACTGTAATACGGATATTGTTATTATTCAAAACTTATATCTGCTTCATAAAAAGCAGAATGTAATATATCCTTTTTTGAACACTTTTCTATTTTAATGGCTAATAATTTTTGCATATCTGCCATTGCATTCGTTGCGTCAATTAGTGGCAGCTGCGCTAGTTGCATTGCAATGGATTTGCTGGATGCAGAAAACATGGTTTCTTGTTCCTCGGTAGTGTTTTTAACTTTTTCTCCAATAGCATCCAAAGCATCGTTAAATCTGTTGTTCCTTTCCGCTCTTATCCTTTTTAAAGTTTTGCAATGTTTTTCTTCATTTGGAGTAGAAGCTAATACCTTATCATTGGATGTTGCGAAGCAGCTGTCCTGGCTACATTCGGGGCTATTTTCCATCTTGTCATCTGGTGCAAAAGATTCTGGACACACATCTATGGTTTGACTGAATATCTGCTTAAAAGTACATAGTTTTTTATGAGATGCAGAAGTTGTTTTGCATACTTACATTTGGGAAATTGCTAGACGTTTGACGCAACGCAACAACACAATCGAGAAAATTGAACTCGTTATAATAATATAAGTGAGGCTTATAAATATCATCTGCTCCTGAGCCCGAATGCTTTGACCCTTCAGCTTTCTTCTTTTCTGAGACGTAGGCAGATCTCAAATACTTAACTTTCTTTTTTACCTCCTTCACACTTTTATTCATCTGCTTTGCTATTTCTTCCCAGGCATTTCTTTTTTGGTCCGTTCTTTTGTACAGCGGACTTTTGTAGTCCCAAAGGCAAGGATGTTGGCGGTATAGCGCTATTATTTTAAACACATCGTTCCATTGTGCTCTATTAAAAATGTTATAAAAATTATGCACAACATAAGTATGTATATACATAAATATTATTTGTACTTACAATGTCGAAAATTTGTAAAGTTTTGTTGAGACAAATATTTTAATTGTACAATAAAGCCTTGAATAGAAATCTAAAATATGTATAACAAAATATTTATTGAAATGAATATACAAATTAATTAACATACATACATATGTATTTTGTATAACAATTATTCATACATATGTAATAAATAATTAAACGTATGTATATAAATTTAGTTTCTATAAACCTTTGAAAATATTATAAGTAAAACTTTATATGAATTTTTACTTTGGTTTTATTAAATTGATCCAGTATTTTCAAAAAAGCATCAACTTCTTGGCGTCTTTTTTTTTGATGAGAATGAAACTGTCAAACAGAAAATGACATTTTAAGGCGAGCATCATGGCGAACATGGTTAGTCAGACATATGTTTAGACAACGATGGCAACACATGGACGAAACATGAACATGAACAGTCTACACGAGTAGAATTCATGTGCGACATGCTGTTCTTAAGGCCAGTTTACACGGTAATACAATGTATTACGACTTTGTAGAATCAAAATATTATGAAATTCTCTCCGTGTTTAAAAGAAAAAAATAAAAATCTGTTGTATGTATTTTTCATGTTTACACGGATGGTACAAGTAAAATCAAAAATAATAATAAAAAATCAGATGGTTGCAGTTTTACAATTTTTACAAAAACAACATGAAAATTCCCTGAGTTGATTTTAGTTGTTTTTGTAATTGTATAAAAATGTTACCACCTTCAATATACTCTGTTAAAATACACCTCTGGTGTGATGAAAATCCGCATGTGCACTCGTCGCTTGATAATAGACGACTGAATTGTGTAATCTCGTGGGCTAAATGAAAGAGGCTAAGAATACGTGTTAAATATCTCAGCACAATTGTGCTATGGAGCGCCCACCATTGGTTTAGAAAAAAATAATTTACCGACCGCTTATCAGATTTTGTGTTCGTATTCTCTCTTAAGGCCCAAATACATTGATCAAAATACTCATCAAGCATTGTGGTAGGATTAGTGAAAATGTGTTTGTATGTGTGACACCGACAACGCTTGATGAAAAATTTAGATATGACGGCGAATATTACGTCCAGCACACGTACACGTTGAATTCGCCGGCTGGACAGGCATTTGACAAGTGTATTTGGCCCTTTACTCAATACATTTTGCTTTTATATGGTATGATTTTTCTCATTCTACAAAATGTCGTAATACAATGTATTACCGTGTAAACTAGCCTTTACCAAGTTGATGGATGGTGGAGACGGGTAGTAATTTTCTCCGCGTGATATGATATTAACAAAGTCTGAACTTAGAATGAAACTATGCCATTCGCCCAGGCGTGTAGATGACACCAGTCACGTCTAGATGGCTCTAGAAAGTTTTTATCTAATTTTAGATAAATTAATTAATTTATTATGCATCATAAACTAAGGCATACTTTTAGGTGTTACAATAAATGTAACTTAATAACGAACATTCTAGTATTTACAGTGGGGTTGAAGTACAATTATGCACAACAATTTTAAAATAACATCTGAACATTGATTTTTACACTGGAAGTCTGCACAACTAATACAATAACTATTTAAACTAATAAAATAACTAACAAATACTAACTAACTAATCAATACAAGAATAATGTTAGCCGCATTTATTTCACGTGGAAATTTAAGCAAAAGTGTATGAACTGAGTGTTAAAAAAATAAATAAAAAATTAAAATAACACAACCGGTAACAGTTTTTTTTTTTATCCATATTTGCTTTCTTTTTTTATTTAATTTTGTATTCAAAAAATATTTTTAGTAAAATACATGTAGGATTTGTTTACATACGCAAAACAATGTCGTATACTTTAAAGGAATAAAAACGTAAAATTGTACAAACTCGCAAGGTAGGTAACATTGATACATGTCAAAGTTTTCGTGTGAAATAATCAATGTTGCTCAACATTTTGCTCAAATTTAAACAGAGTACTAGGCTTTATTTAATAATCAGTTCATCCTTATTTGCTTTTGCTTAAAATTCCACGTCAAATAAGTGCAGCTTACATTATTTCGCAGTTGTAAAAAAATGTTGCCAGAAAAATTTCGGAACTTTTTCACAAAATGAAAAGAGTACAACTGTATCAACATTATTTCATAGCATTATTTCCGCACAAGTCTTTTTCATATGAGTTTTGATAGCATTTTACGTGAAATGTTGAACAGAGTACCAGGCTTAAGAAAAAAATTCTAAAGAAGAAATTTGCATCAATGCTGCTGTTTGCTCTTTTTTTGTTTACTTTTGTTAAATAAGAGATTAAGAGAAAACTGACAAAAGTTGTTGGAAACTTCACTTATAACAGCTTCTTTGTAAACGATTTTTAAGTAAAACTAGCGAACCGTCTGCACACTTCGTAGTGCAAAAAAGAAAACAAGGAATTAATTCGAATTCATTTAAATCACTGATAAATTGTTTTAATTGTTTTAATTGTGGTACACAACATTTCTTGTATTTCCA
Source organism: Pollenia labialis (assembly GCA_949318255.1). Classification (NCBI taxonomy): domain Eukaryota; kingdom Metazoa; phylum Arthropoda; class Insecta; order Diptera; family Polleniidae; genus Pollenia; species Pollenia labialis. Next base: position 25,594,516 of record OX439142.1, on the reverse strand, counting down.
TTTTCGGTGTAAATATACAAAACCGATGGTTGCCAATGCGTGAACAGGCAACATACAACTGTCCATGTGAGAAAACTGGATACTCTAAATTCGATCCACAAATTCCTTATGATTGGCCTTGCGCCTTATAAATAGTAACCGCAAACGCAAGCCGAACAGGAAACCGAAGTCGTTTGAATTCAAATAGCAGATCAGACGGAATCATTGGGATGCGTGGAATGAATACATGTTCGCCTTTGAATTTTCCAATTACAATAGTAGCTTCAATTACATAAGCCATCAACCTTTTAATAGCAAGTCTTGTGCCATTACACAAACGTTTCAGATGTTTTTGAAACGTTACATGTGGGAGTTTCATTAACTTGGTAATTCAATGGCAATTTCAAAGCAGAATGTGCTGTGGGACCACCATCTAACAAAGTCGCTGCAATGCCAATGCAAATTTATTCTGGGAACGTATCGTTGTCAACATCAATGAAATTAAAATCGTTTTTCGAGTGCCTTCTGGTGCATCCATGGTGGAATATGGCAACATATACAACATTACAACAAAAATAGAAATTATATCCCAGCTTTACGTTAAAAAATACTTTAAATAAAAATCAAAGCGTGCCGCTGAACGGGATGAAATAAATAAATTTTTAGCCAATTTTTATTTAAATATGGTCAATATCTTATTTATTTTAATTTAAAATTATCAAAAACGTGTACTTTTTGTAAACATAAACAAAACTTTGGCATAAGATTAGACAAGCAACGCAAGAGCAAAATTACGTAATTTTGCGTAGTGCATCCAGAAAATAAAATCCACCGACTTTACTACTGACAGCTTGCGTAATAGTATCATAGGCGTTTTTTTGCTTCGCATTTAATGTCGAAAGACTTGCGTGAACAAAAGCATTTAAATCGTTGCGATCGTATTGTCGTTCACGTTGCAGTTCTAACTCAAAAATGTAATGCATTGCACGACTAGGTGTTGGCATTTCCAATCGTGCTAATGCCTTATTAGCAATCGACAAACAGAAATCTTCAATACAAATCAATGCTTCATTCTAAATTTCCGTCGTGAAGAATAAGCATCACGTAAGGAAACTACTCGCCAATTTACAGAAAAAGTGTGTCTGTAACATTTTTGTGAAAAAAGTTCCCATTTTGAACTGTCAAATAAACTCACGAATAAAAATGGGGTGAGGAAAATGTTAACACTAAAAAACCATTAAAAATACAAAGAATAATTATAATAATACATACTTTATTATTGGGACATTTTTTTATTAAATAATTAATTAATTATTTTGCTTTTCACATTTTTATAAAATATGCGAATGTTTTCAAAGCTCGTTTGCAAACAACAAACATTTAAGTCGCACTTTACATTATTTAGTATATCCGACAGTTGTATTTTCTTCGCCGTGGTTAAAAAATTTTCAATTTTAGTAAATTTTGGTCGCCGTCAACGATATGTGTTACTGGCGTTTTCAACGTCTGCAGTGTCACATCGACGTAATCTCTTTTGATAGTTTTCGACATGAGTTACATACAGGCATACTTTTTTCTCACTTTTTGAGAAACGATGGAATATTTTGTTTCAAATATTTTTGATGCGAGAAGTTCTCACTAAAGTTACAGAACATGGGGGCAGATTACTGAGCAAAAACATTTTAGTTTAAATTTCTTATTTTTGGTGTTATTGTAAAATACAATAAATAATAAAAATATTAAAAGCACCTCAAAACGGTGAAAAAACTTTTTGTTGTCAAAAGCCTCAAGTACAAGTTGGTATGGACAGGTATATAATAGTTCTCAAACGGGGACGCAGCCCTACCTCTTCAGCTGCTTCGTCCTTAAAATTACCATCTTTAGATTGAATAAATTCGCAAAATCGTTTTGCAATTCTGAAGCACCAAACGTGATAGAATCGTCCAAGCCTCCCCCGATTTATCTTAGGGAGCAAAACTCAAATGAACTAACAAAGAGTTTGATCTCGGTGATAGGTAAAAATTCGTTTTACGTTGCTGCAATCAAGCGTGGTAGTATAAACGAGACACAAATACAAGTAGATCATCAGAATGATTTTAACAAATTTGAACTGAAGAGCAGTTTTTAGTCGATTAATCGATTAACCGATCAAACAAAATTTTTAAAATAATTAGTATTATCAAAATAACTTTCGTGGGAATACAAAATTAAATTTAAATGATTTTGTTATTCGTGCTTAATTTCCAATTTTAATTATTTGATAAAAACACTGAAATTTATTGTTGTTGGGATAAGCTATTCCTATGCGTATTTCACTGGTTGCTTAGGCCAGATCATCAGGAAACTTCATCCATAAAATTTTTAGAAAAACTAAAGATATTAAACCAAATAAAACTGTTAAGCGTATAAGAATTATAGAAACAGTTCTATTTGTAACAATATCAAAGTTTAAACAAAATCATCAACAATAAACAGTGAGTTTATCTCTCCTTACATTCCCCACTACAATTGATTGGAATTCTTCCAACATTAATTGTAGTTCTAAGTACCTGGGTATACGTTCTTGGGGGTTTCGACTTTGAAGGCTAATAGCTCCTCAATGCCTTGACCAAGTACAGTAGTTGAGAAGTCAAAGGTCGCAGATTTGCACTATCTTCCTAAATCCGGATTTTCAGCAAAAATTCTTAAGCGGTTTAGGTGGTACATTACTGGCCACACCTGTATGTATAAGGACTAGGGTTAAGCACTGAGAAGGAAGGTGACCTTAGTTACTATTACACCAAAGCTAGTAAAAGATCACACAAACCTTGAGTCATATTATTGTATTAGTTAGCTTATCTATATATATAAAATAGGATGTGTGTATGTATGCATGTAACGTATGGACTCCAAAACCGCTAGGCCGATTTTGATGAAATGTTCAGGGAATCTTCAGAATATTCAGGCGGGGGACACTGTGAAGTCAGATTTTTGATTTCCGCTCTGCGGGCGGAGGGGCGTGGCAAAATCCAATTTTCATATTGCACCACCAATGACATCTATATAATTTGGACGATTTTTTCTTTAAAATTATCGCCATGGTCCAACTTAGATTTATACGAAAATAAAATTTTGCCCCGCCCACTTTTTTCGAATTACAAAAAACCAGAAAACGGCTCCATCGATTTGACAAATTTTTCTTTCAAATGTTCGTATTAATCCATTTTAAGTTTTCATTGAAAGAAAAATTAACCACGCCTACTTTTACGCCCACTTTTTCTATTAAGCGCATAAATTGAGAACGGGTTTACCGATTTGGACGATTTTTTCTTTAAAATGAACGCCATGGTCCAACTTAGGTTTTTACGGAAAGAAAATTTTGCCCCGCCTTCTTTTTTCGATTTAACTAAAATCAGAAAACGGCTCTATCGATTTGACTAATTTTTCAAATGTTCGTATTAATCAATTTTAAGTTTTCATCGAAAGAAAAATTTACCACGCCTACTTTTTCTATTTATCTAAAATCGGAAAACAGTTGCACCGATTTTGCGAAGCCCTAAGGGAACCAGTTCGAAAAAAATTTCCACTGTTGAATCGACAACAAAAATAGGCATACGACCCCCTCATGAAAGATGAAGCTGGAGGCGCTGGCCTTAAGATAAAGTAATAAATTAATATAATTTTCAATTTGCCTTAAATATTATTATTCTGTAAAAAAAACTTTATGATAGGTATTCCATGGATTTTTAATTAAAGGCCGTAAATCTCGTTAAATGCTCAATTTAAATCGTGTGGTAATACAACACTTATGTTTGCTTAGGGCCAGCAACGTGGACCGGGTCAGCTAGTAATGAAATATAATAAAGCTTTTTGAGAAACAATTAGTGTCAAAATTAACATCGATTCGAAATGAAAATAACGGGTCCAACAAATACTTTTTTTTTTTGAAAATGCTTAAAAAAAAACTAATGAATATTTTCTCAAATTTCTTTTTTTATTTGAAAGTACAATCCTTCCGGTTAATAATGGAACATAATTTCATTCAAATGGCTGCCTCGGCTGGCCATGCAGTAGCCTACACGATCGGTCGAATTTTTAAGCACATTATCGATTGTGTGCAGCTGTATTTCACCAATGGCTTCACGAATATTGTCCTTTAAAAGCGTCAATTGCTTCTGGCTTGTCGGCGTAACACTTATCTTTGACGGCACCCCGCAAATAATAGGCCAAACTACATAAGCTCTGCGGCTGATAATGCGATCTTCAAAAACAGGGCGCAAAAAAATCGAGTGTAGCTTCGACTGTGTAGCATGTAGCGCCGTCCTGTTGAAACCAAATGTTGCCAATATCCTCCTCTTCAATTTTTGTGAACAAAAATTAGTTCAACATCGCATTTTCGAAGAAAAATGGCCCAGTTATGCCTCTGGACCAAAATCCGCACCAAACAGTGACTCGTTTTGGGTGCATCGGCTTTTCAATGTATGCGTACGGGTTTTCTGTGCCCCAAATGCGACAATTCTGCTTGTTTACATATCCGCCAAGATCGAAATGAGCTTCATCTGAAAAGATGATTTTTTTGGCAAAATCGGTATCTTCTGTAAGTCGATTGCAGGCCCACTTAGCGAATCGAAAACGCATATTTCCCAGCGTTGTTCAAGCGTATACACAACCATATTCATTCGGCGGAAGGATAAAACTAATTATCTGTCAACATGAGCTAAGTGTTACCATTCACGAAATAAGCACTAGTTGAAAAAAAACGTTAGATGGCGGACCCGTTAGTTATATTCCAAACCACCAAATTAGTTTTAGCAGAAAATACAGCACCTACAAAAAACAACAAACTCATAGAATATTAAATGTCATAATTGAGAAAATATGTATCAGCCCTCTTCATCGATGTTTCGCAAGCTTTTTATCAAGTCTAGCATGAAGGCTTATTACATTAATTGAAGCTCAACTTACCAGTAATCACACACAAGCTATTAGAAAACTACTAAGTCGGTCGTAATGTTTTTATTAAAGAAACCGATTTTTTAATTTCTCCTCAGACAGTTTGTGCTGGAGTCCCACAAGGCGGCAGCCTGGGCGTGCTTTTTTTACTTAATTTATACTTCGGACAAGCCAACAAGCAACTTCACCTAAACTTCAACATTTTCGGACGATCCAGCTTTTGAAACATCTCGTTACTTACAGGATCATATATTTCAACTAGAAATATGGTTAAAGTAATGTAGAATAACGGCCAATGAGCAAAATTGCGTACATATAACATTCACTTTGTTCGGGGATTAAGTCTCCCTCGAAATATTTTAAAGCATGGCGACCACACTCGCTTAAGAAGAAGATACACTGCAGCACTCACCCAATCAGAAGAGCGATAAACACCTACACTCAAAAGAAAAATCAATCCGCCCGTACTCAAATCAATCCTAAGCGGTATAAATAGTACGGTGAGTACGGATTTTCTTGAATTAAGTACAGAAAGATTGATTCAAGTACGGAATTTCAATCCCAAAATACTTAAATTATTCATTCATATTCAATCCCGAATTCGTATTTAAAATAATCCGAAAATAAGATTGATTTAAGTTAAACTAAGATTGGATCAATCTCAAAATGCGTTTGATTCAAGTATTATAAAGTTGATTTTATCCCGAATTCGTACTTTAAAAAAAAAACCAAATAAAGAAATTAGAATGAAAAAATTATTATGATTGATTTACTTACCCGTATTTCGCCTTTCAGAATGATAAAACACCAACATCACGTCCGATATGGTTTTTATTTTAGAAGTCTTCTGTACATATTTAACCAAAAAAATAAACTAAATGAGAAGCAAGAGTTCAAATTTACTTTTTAACCCTTCGTTGTACACATGAGTCTAGCCAGACCTTTTTTCAATGTGTATAGAAAATTAAAACACGCGTAGGCCGGAGGGTTAAAGATGTTCTGTTTTTTCTACCACAAAAAGCAAATCGTTTTTTCCAAACTAGTGTTGTGTTGTTGTAAATCAACAAAAAACTTTGAAAAATACGCACATAAAAGCAGAGTACCGAAACGTTCGCTCATTTTTCAGTCATGAGCGAGCGTGAAAAATTTTAAATTGTACTGCTTTTTCTCATTCATGAGGGTGAGGAAAAAAAATATTTTGAATTTCCTCATTCATGAAAAATGAGCAAACAAAAAAATTCATATGTGAATTTGTCAGATATGAAAAATTTAAAAAAATTCACATTCAAATTCCTCATAAAGAAAAAAAACGCGATTTGCCCGTCCATTAACAGCGGGAAAATGAAGAAGTAAAGAGGCCTTATAGAATGCCTTATTGGCGATATAAAGTTTTTCAGTCGCATTCCAACTGTATTTCTAATTTACACAGTATGTCATTGGATCTACTTTAACGATTTCGAAAGGCCTTATCTTAGAATAGAAAATCTCAATTTCTAAAATATTTAATAAAAACTATTCTAAAAGAACTTTTAAAATAATGCAGAGTGGAATAAGTAAAAGTTTATTAAAAATACAGTTGTAAACCTTCTTTAAGGCCTGCAAAGTGAAAGCGCTGGCAATTTTTCCCGCTGGGCAACGTGAAAGCATGTGTGTGTGTTTTGTTTTGTAAAATTATTTGTTGGCTGCAGCACCATGGTGAACCAAAATGTATGTGCTGCTTTTTAGCAGGCATAAATTATTGGAAAAAAAAAAAAAGAACTGCACATATCGTCATCTTAAATGCAGAATAACATAACATTTCATAAGTTTACATGCAGAGCAAAAAACTTTGTAAAATGTTAATTATTTGAGATTTAAAATCAATTTTAAATATTTCAGATAAAAATGCGGTAACCCATATATTTTTGAAGAAAAATATCATTTTTATTATTTTTTAAAATGTGTTATTATATATTAATTTGTATTTTTTGGAAACAAAAAGACATATCGTAAAAGAAAGTATATTAGTATTAAGTGAAACAAACATATAATATATTAAATTATTAAATATTTGTGTTTAATTACCGGAAAATGGAATATATACATACATATGTATATATAAATATATGATAATCGCACGATTAATATGTAGCATCATAAGGATTGCGTTGACATGTTAAATAAGTTTGCGGTATTTAGTAAACGTAAATATTGGACAAAGTAGTACTTCTTCAAAGAAAGATATTATTAGAATTTAATAAAGCTGAAGAATTAACAAAATATAGCTAAACAGTCTATATTCCACTACTTATTTAAAAAAAAAATTGCGTTTATTCTAAAAATTTATAAAAATTGTCTTTTTGAGGGATATTGATGAAGGGCCACTTGGAAGAATGCAATTCTAACACAAAAAACCCCGAAAATTTTAAATAAACTAATAAAAAATATTTCTTTTGTATTATAAACTTCATATTTTATGGTCCCATACAGATTTATTATAGGGAAGTTCGACTATATTTAAATTTATTAAAAAAAAAATACATATGTACATACATATGTATATAAACTCAAAAATCTAAGGACCTGCAGATGTTGTCATATATTCTTGGAAATTCTTAGCGTTTGGGAGTGCAATGGGGTAGGCTACACAATTTCAAGATTACTAACGGTTCGGTTCTTTTAATTTTACAGCACTTTTTTATTTTGTCTTATGCTATACTGAAAATTATTATTATTAATTATTATTTGATCACAAATTTCACTAGCACCGTAGTAACAGTAATCAAACAGATCACCCAATTTTGATGTTGTAAAAAAAATGTGTTCTTATAAAAATAATTAAAAACTCTGCTAATTTTTTTCTTGAGTGTGATTTTACATTATGTTGTTAAGAACAATGATATACATATGTATTTGATAACACTTAATTTTTCATTTTGTAAATAACTTGGTTATTTTTTTAGATAGAAGTTTAACATTTTATAAAAATATGTTGTAACGTGAATTGTAATCAACAAAACAAGTCAATTTCAAATATTCCAATAATATCTTCATTGTTTTGCATTTAAGCTAACGATATGTGTCTTGTTTGTGAAAAATAAAAATTCTTTGATGCCTTTAAAAAGGTCACTTTTTCGTTTCGTTAAAAAGACGTACCTAAAGGCAGAAATATTAAGAGAAAAAATAGCCACAAGAACTTGTTGGTATTTTGTGCTTGTAAAAATATTTTGGTTTCTGTACCAATCGCGTCGGTGGGTTTTTTTTTTTTGAAACACTTTTCTTAAGTCAGTAAAAATATTAAAAAAAAAAAAATGAAAAGGTCTTGTTCTGCTACAATTTATGTGTAAATAACCTCTACACATAAAAGCAAATGTGACAGTAGGTAAAGTATTTGGTCAAGAAGATGTTTTATTGACGGATTAATGAAAAATGTACAATAAGAAAAGGCAACAGGACAAATTATTCAAACATCTGTGCCTACATTTTAATTCTACCTATTGGTATCATAACTTTTTACAAAATATGCAAAAAATGCGCACCTGTGTTTGCCTGCAAAAATGTATAAAGTCATTATAACAGTTCAAATTTACGTCAAGTAAATTACCACAAAATGGTAAGGTTAACTCTTTGGGCTCTGTTATATAATTCTAGCATAAAAAAGTAAGCAATAAATTTCGTGCGAAACAATAAAGTTTCATTAATCCGTCAAAAAACACATCTTCTTACCCAAATACTTTACCTACTGTCACATTTGCTCTTATGTGTAGAGGTTATTTACACATAAATTGTAGCAGAACAAGACCTTTTCATTTTTTTTTTTTAATATTTTTACTGACTTAAGAAAAGTGTTTTCAAAAAAAAAAACCCACCGACGCGATTGGTACAGAAACCAAAATATTTTTACAAGCACAAAATACCAACAAGTTCTTGTGGCTATTTTTTCTCTTAATATTTCTGCCTTTAGGTACGTCTTTTTAACGAAACGAAAAAGTGACCTTTTTAAAGGCATCAAAGAATTTTTATTTTTCACAAACAAGACACATATCGTTAGCTTAAATGCAAAACAATGAAGATATTATTGGAATATTTGAAATTGACTTGTTTTGTTGATTACAATTCACGTTACAACATATTTTTATAAAATGTTAAACTTCTATCTAAAAAAATAACCAAGTTATTTACAAAATGAAAAATTAAGTGTTATCAAATACATATGTATATCATTGTTCTTAACAACATAATGTAAAATCACACTCAAGAAAAAAATTAGCAGAGTTTTTAATTATTTTTATAAGAACACATTTTTTTTACAACATCAAAATTGGGTGATCTGTTTGATTACTGTTACTACGGTGCTAGTGAAATTTGTGATCAAATAATAATTAATAATAATAATTTTCAGTATAGCATAAGACAAAATAAAAAAGTGCTGTAAAATTAAAAGAACCGAACCGTTAGTAATCTTGAAATTGTGTAGCCTACGCCATTGCACTCCCAAACGCTAAGAATTTCCAAGAATAAATGACAACATCTGCAGGTCCTTAGATTTTTGAGTTTATATATGTATGTACATATGTATTTCCTTTTTAATAAATTTAAATATAGTCGAACTTCCCTATAATAAATCTGTATGGGACCATAAAATATGAAGTTTATAATACAAAAGAAATATTTTTTATTAGTTTATTTAAAATTTTCGGGGGTTTTTGTGTTAGAATTGCATTCTTCCAAGTGGCCCTTCATCAATATCCTTAAAAAAGACAATTTTTATAAATTTTTAGAATAAACGCATTTTTTAATTTTTTATTAAGTAGTGGAATATAGACTGTTTAGCTATAATTGTTTATTCTTCAGCTTTATTAAATTCTAATAATATCTTTCTTTGGAGAAGTACTACTTTGTCCAATATTTACGTTTACTAAATACCGGAGCTGCTATCAACAACTACTCTTAGTTGGACTACTCTTTCCATCTTTTTTATATTTTTCATAAATTACCTAATTAAAATTAACTTGTTGCATTAGCTTTGAAAGTATATTATGCAGAGTTATTTTGAAATAATTCGTGAACTGGAGACAAATAGGTATGAATGAATATGAGTCAAATATTTATTTGCAAAATTTGTTCATTGTAAAAAAAAATTCATTAAGATAATTCATTTTATGGAGATCAAAATACGTTTAGATAAGAATGAAAAAGATGTAGTTTTAAAATCAATTCATAGCTAAATTTAATGAAGGACATATTTTAGTTTAAACCACTACTTATAAGTAATTAAAATCAATAAAAAAAATTATAAATAATAGGTATGTCATAATATCTATAACAATATAAGTTCTCCACATTGTTAAATGCATTACTGCCTGCGCTGCATCAGAAAAGCAAACTTATTTAACATGTCAACGCAATCCTTATGATGCTACATATTAATCGTGCGATTATCATATATTTATATATACATATGTATGTATATATTCCATTTTCCGGTAATTAAACACAAATATTTAATAATTTAATATATTATATGTTTGTTTCACTTAATACTAATATACTTTCTTTTACGATATGTCTTTTTGTTTCCAAAAAATACAAATTAATATATAATAACACATTTTAAAAAATAATAAAAATGATATTTTTCTTCAAAAATATATGGGTTATCGCATTTTTATCTGAAATATTTAAAATTGATTTTAAATCTCAAATAATTAACATTTTACAAAGTTTTTTGCTCTGCATGTAAACTTATGAAATGTTATGTTATTCTGCATTTAAGATGACGATATGTGCAGTTCTTTTAATTTTTTTCCTAAAAAATGTAACAGACACTTTGGCTGGTTGCCTTTGCCAAAAATATTTTACACAAACAAATACACACACAGGCATTTCGAGCTGTAGTCATGCAAACTGTCGAGCAACAACAACATTACTAGTGAGGATCGTTTTTAAAACTTTTTTTTTCCTCATTTTACATGACTGAAGAAAGGCAAAATTGGATTTTTCCTCAAAAACATGAATGAATTTGCCGAAATATTAACAATTCATTTATGACTGTGAAAAAAGTTACATATTTTACATTTTTCATTTATGTAAAAAATTCAAGAATGGTTGAATATGAGCGATCACATATGACTTTCTCTGAACTCTGCATAAAAGAGATGAGACTAATATGCTTTATGAGATTTAATTCCTAATTTTGTAATTTTACTCTCAGAGTGGCACTACCAACGGAAAGTGTAATCGTTTTTTTTTTTACTTGATTTCAGAATTTTATACTTATATCAAGAAATTCCGGGATTGATTTTTAAAGGTAATCCCCAGCGTTATTCGTACTTGAATTTTTGAGTACGACTCGTACTTAAAGTAATCATAAAAAACTTGATTTATCCCGAGTGTTTTTCTTTCTGTGTACAAATTTGAACAGAAACCGTGATGACAACATTTTTTGTCTGGCACTGGAAGGACCATTAAATAAAGTATGAAGATAAGATTTGATTAGTTATTGTAAGGTTATATTTAATACATTAATGTTCAGTGAAATTTCCATTAATCTAAACTTTGAACTTGATGCGCGCTCCGAGAACATTGTACGATTTGTCTTAAATTCTTAGTACGGAACCTTTAGTCAAAGTGTCCGAAACATTTTGAAATCAAATAAAAAATTCAATCGGCTGTCACCCAACTGTTGGTAAACGCATTGTTTGTCAACCAGTGGTTAAGACCACAATGGAGTAGGCCTCCATCTAAAACGTGTTGGTTACAGTGGATAAGACTCCAATGGAATTAAGCCATCACATCCCACAAGGCCGAATTTTCAAAGAAATATAAAAATTTTCTTCAGTTTCCATTGGCATTCGTTCCCCGAAATGGAAAAATCATTGAGTCGTATTTCAGTTCAGTGCAAGGCCTATCCAATAGGTCTGCTTACCTCTACAACAATAAAATAACACAAAACACAACAGGCATTTTGTTTGTGTTAAATTCCTCGCCGTTGTCAAAATCTTACTAAATAAAACTATTAAATTTTTTTAATTTAAATTTATTATTTATTTTGAGATAAACATTCGGTACCATAGCTAAAAGATGAAATAGTGTTCTTTCCGTCCTCTAAATCTTGGAAAGAAAAATACTTGGCTCCCTTTTATTTTGAGGATCGTTCAACAAACTTTCTTCACTTTCCCGTTTTATTATTTTTCTTTTTTTTCGTATTTTTAATCATTGTAATTTCTCACAAATAATTTTTATTTTTCACAAGAAATAAACTGTTCACTTTATATAAAAATTTATTTTTGATAGTAAAACACATGTAACCACAAAGTAAAAAAATTTAACTTTAATCGCCATTTTTAATGCTTACCTTTAATTTGCGCTTTAGTATTGCCAAGTTTATTTTTGATTTGATTTTAACATTTGACATCAAGTTGATAAAACATTTCAATTTGAATTTAAATGTTAAACCAAACAATTGAAAAACGTTTGAGAATTGCGTTTGATGTCAAATGATAAAGTCATTTCATATCAAAGGTTTGACTTCGTGTTTGTTGGGATGTGTTTTGTGTGCATGTATGTGTGGCAAAAAACCAAAAACGTAAACAAAAATATACATGTATGTATAAGGAATATGTAAACAACTTTTGACATCGTTGAGGAATAAAGAAAACAAACATCTGGCTTCTTGCGCAGACCTATTGGATAGACCTTGGTTCAGTGTTTTGGATTAAAAAAAAAATAAAATAATATAACATACATAGACAATTATTTTTCATAAAAATGTTTTTATTTTTCATACAAAGTTTTAAATTTGATAAACTTATTTTCTGTATAAAATATGCTTAATCGCATTTAATGTATTTTTAACGAATTAACATACATATTTATTTCTTACACATCGTGAGCGGTATGTACGATGCTTTCAGCCCCAAACTCTGAGGTTCCTTAATAAAATAGCGTATCTTCCGTCGGCTCTAGTGGTAGGTTTGCTCAAAGCCAAAAGCAAGATAAGTCCATAAATTTTAAAAATTTTCATTTTCTTATTTTTTTTTCTAACTTTTTTTTCAGTCAGCTTCAAATGTTACTTGATAAACTCTTAAATTGGACTATAAATCTTTGCTATTGGATTCAGTATTTATGGAAAAATGTTGTTATGATTATTTTCGAATTCAACTATACACTTGTTAGAGTTACATATGTACGTAATACGTACTATAAATAAATTATTTGTTTAACAAGTTGTGCACGTAAAGAAAAAAATTGTTTAATTGTGGTCACCTCTAACAAAACTGTTTTTAAGGGAAACATTAAACATATTTTGTTAAATTAAACCATATTTTTTGTCACCGACAACCATATTATGATTAAATTAGTCCTCCATCAAGAAGCCACAGCCATATTATGGTTGCCTCTTAACATGTTATGGTTAAATATGACAATAATCTGTTTTTAAATTAACAATAGAATTTTCCTCTTTTATAAGAGCAACCTGCTATGGTTGAAAAACCAACCATGCTATTATAAGCGTTAAACATAATTTAGTTATTAGAAACCATAACATGTTTGGAGGCAACCATAATATGTTTTAATAAAACAGAATATGTTTAAGTTTTTCTTTAAAAATAGTTTTGTTGGAGGTGACCATATTTAAACATGTTTTTCTCTGGGTGTGGTTAAGCAAATATTTTTGGATTTGTTCAATTGTCTTCGTTATTATCAGGGAAACTAGAAATATGCTCTTAAAGACAGTAAAATAGGAATGGGCAAAAAATATCGATATTTAAAAAAGAAATAATAGATATATATCGCCGATATTTAAAATACCGATACATCAATATATCGCTATTGTAATACGACTATCTAATTCGATATTTTTTAAAGTCAGTCTTCATTAAAAACATAGCATAGATAGCAGACGTTGACAACGTCAGTAACACATATCGTTGACGGCGACAAAAATTTACTAAAATTGAAAATTTTTCAACGACGGCGGCGAAAATACAACCGTCGGCTATACCAAATAATGTATAGTGCGGCTTTAATGTTTGTTGTTTGCAAACGAGATTTGAACAAATTCGTTTATTTTGTAAAAATGTTAAAAGCAAAATAATTAAACAATGGAAAAATGTGCCAAGAACAAAATGTTATTATTATTATTGTTTGCATTTTAATTGTTTTTTAGTGTTAAAATTTTTTCTCGCCCCATTTTTATTCGTGAGTCTTTTGACAGTTCAAAGCGGGAACTTTTGTCACAAAAATGCTACAGACACACTTTTTCTGTAAATTGGCGAGCAATTTCCTAGTACTCGCCAAAAAAATTACAGAAACAGTAAAGAGAGAAAAACAGCTGTTTGTTTCAATGTATGGCATTTTTGTTTCATTTCACGCATTTCAACCGAAAAGTTTCTCGACGCGAGAGTTACAGAACATGGGCTTTGATGTCCATATCTGATGATTATTGGTTTGACTAAAACAAACAAAAAGATTTCTAGTTAAAGTTGGTACTTTTGGGGTGCAATTCAAATTTTAAGGTTAGTTTTGTACTTCCATGACTTATTTACTTCCATTTAAATTTTTCGTAATTTACTTTTTTTTTGGATTTTCTATGGTTTTTTGTATTACTCCCTTTGTTTTTTGTTATAATTGAATTTTTTATAAATTGTGCATAAATATGCATGTATGTATGTACAAAGGTATATTACATTTTTTTTAATTGGTAAGTCTGGGTTCACACTATGACAGTTTTCTTTCAGAAAGTCTGAGTTTATGAGTGAGAGAGGAGAAAAGAAAAGCATGTTCTCTTCCCCTCTCACCAATAAACTCAGACTTTATGAAAGAAAACTTTCATAGTGTGATCCCAGACTAATAGTTTCAGCAAAAAACGTTCGATATATCGATATTTTTGAAATAATAAATATCGATACTCTTAAAAACTAATGATTCGATATATATCGATATATTTTTTCCATTTGACCATCCCTACAGTAAAAACTGGAAAATATTCCCTGAAAATTGTTAAAAATATGCCCTAAAAAAATAAAAAATTGTTGATTTGGAGACAAAATATTCAACAATTCAATAACAAAATTTAAAAAAAACCTAAAAATATCGCTTAAGCTCATATTAGTTTAAAATTCATATAAGAGATGTTTGCTCCGAATAGAATTTAGTTATTAACATCCATATGGGTTTTCTCTTAAAGGGATTTAAGGTACTGCCGCTAAATTGGTAATTAATGTTAGCATTTAAAAGGAAGTTAAAGCTATTTAAGGATGGGAGCTTTGGGCAAATGTAAATACTTTATGTGGCAGTTAAATATTTTCGGGGCGAATTTAATTTAAAAACATACATACACAGTAAAAACTTCGCCTTCAAAATAATCTGTTAAGCATTTAGGAAAAAGTAAAAATACTACTTCCAATTCTACTGAAAGAACCAATGAATTTTACAAGTCATGTCCCAAAATGAACGCATTTTAATGTAAGTCATTATTTTTTACTTACATACATCTGAAAAAAAGGAGTTGTAATAAGAAAGCTGCAAAATAATAAGTGAAAGAATTCATTTAAAAAAAAGTAGGCCAAGTTTTTACTGAGTACATAATTAGATGGTTTACGGACACAATAAGTCTAATTTGGAAAGAAGTTGTTATGGGGAATATGCATGTATGTGAAATTATTGACTTCGTCCATTTTTGATCTAATTATCTACAAAATTGAAGCTGGTACTTTGCGCACAAGGTTTATATCGACTTACAACTAGCCAGGCGGACGGATGGACATTGTTAGATCACTTTTAAATGTGATACTGAGTCGATCGGTATACTAAAAGATTGGTCTAGATTTCTATGTATTATACATATTGCACAACATTTATCTTAAATGGCAACCTGCTTTGTCTTGAAAATTAAGAGTAAAAATAAAATGTAGATGGCGAAATTAAAGCAACACGTTAGGTGCACATATTTAAAACAGAAAAGCCATCTGTTAAATAGAATTTGGAAAAAAAACAAAAAATAGAATTATTTGCTGCGAAAGCTTTTGTAGGCATCTAAAAAAATGAGAATGTATCGAAATATGCCTTTAAAAGGCAAAATATGCGCTATAAACTTAAAAATACTGCAAAAATGCACGTTTATATAAAGTATGCACAAAAATGCTGCAAATGGTAAAATATGTCAAAATATGCACTAACAAATCGATGTCAAAATTCATAAAAAGGTCTAAAACGGATAAAAGATAAGGCTTGTGCCTTCATTGGTCGCACAAGGAAAAACCTGCAATTGCATATTTTTGGTTTCACTGGTTATTATATTGGTAAATCCTTCATCGAAGGTAAAAGGGCATAAATGAGCTCGTCATTCCGTTTGTAATTTCTACAATATTGATCAAGGCGAATTGACTAGAAGGTGGGGTCAAGTCAACATATGGTGTTTTTTTTCGGTGGTCGACTTGTCAAAGTTTGTGTGCAAACTAGTTTTTTTTGTGTGCAAACTAGTTTTTTATGTAAACAAACCTATTTTTTTACTAGCAATATTTTTGATACCCGACCACAAAAGCAGTGTTGTTGTAGAGTTGACCTCACCTTCTAGTCAATTCGCCTTGAATATTGATCTTAGACCCTATAAAGTATAAATATATATTTATATATATATATATATATATATATATGCTGGAGCCTTACGAATTTATTTAACGATGTCCCCATGTCCGTTGAAATAGTTTTTCGGAAGACCCCAGATATGATAGGGACTAAGTATTGATATATTTATGTCACATGTAGTCCGGAATTGTTTGCTAGTTAAATTCAGCCTGATCTCCCCACAAATGACTGAGATATGAGAAAAAAAAGCACAACTGCCTCTAATTTTATCCAAAAATCATTTGTTGTTGTTTTTTATTTTACTTTTATGTATATCTGGAGAGATGCAGGAGCCAAATTCTACAAATTAGGTACAGGCATCTTGGTTATCAAAACACATAATTCGACAAAATGTGGGCGAGATTGGAGAAGGGTGCGTCGCACAAAGTTGATTTATTAATATCTAAAGATCGGTATTCATAAAACTTTCTGTTATTGTATATGTATTCGGTTATTGTATATAAGATTCGGGCATAACCGAATATAGCATTCTTACTTTCCAAAAAACTCAAATGTTTACATACATATGTATGACAGGCATTTTACAAAACAAATTTTACTTTTTTTTAATTTATTTTTGTCTCACAAACTAACATTAGTTGTTTCAAATTGCACACGAATTTAAAAGGGACTTCATGAAACAAGTTTTGCAAGTTTGCGATTAAACGATTTCTTAAGAACCCTCAGTATAAATAAAAAGCAATCTATTTGAATATTTTCCCTACAAGAAGACTACCGGTCATTTTACTAGTTATATGACCGGTAGTGTTGACCAATATAGTGTTATAGTAATAGTAATTTTTTTAGTTTTGGTTATGCATTTCTTGTAGGGTTGTAGTTTGTTATTTGTAAACATTTGAAAAAGCGTTGCCACATTAAAGCTGGATATCCAAACCACGCGTTTTCGCTTTCACGACTACTTTATTATTTATTTACAGCAACCGTTTCGAGTTTGCCTCCAAATTGTTCGAATTAAAAAAATTTACTCCTACATAACAAAAACAATCTAACAATATTTTAACCCTACAAGAAATGAATAAGCGAGTAGTCACATTTTTCATTTTCTTAACACCAAAATGAAAATTGTGACTACTCGCTCATTTATTTCTTGTAGGGCACTTAATTCCACTCTACAGTGTAGAGTATACACCGATTTATTTTGTTTGCTTGAAGCCTAAACATATCGCACTTGTTCAACAATAGTGTATTAACTCAAAATTTAAAAATTCAGTAGAAGCAAACCAATTTTTAATTTTACATATGGGCATTTCCATGAGAATGTCAACCACGACTCAAAAAATTAAAACGCTTGAAACTTTTTTTCAAATATGGTTAAGAGAAATAAAACACCCAAATTTTACTATGCAGACGTACTTATAGCTTATTACAATTTTTAAAAAGCAAAAAATAAAAGTTTAAACTGACTTTCTCTTGGATTCATTTTTAGTAACTGCAATTAATAATTTTCAATTTTCTTCCGATTAAATACAGAAACTGGCAACCCTGGAATTATGCTTTAAAGTTAGTGTTACAACAACAATGAACAAGATCCATGAGGAAAGACCAAGTATATAGTTCGATTAGCGGTATATTTTTTGGTTTGTTTTGGATGCTATTCTAACGTCACGTACGTGGTGCAAAAACAACATTTGTCTTTGTCATTTCTATTTGGCCAGTCTTAGGTGTTTCAAAATAAAAGTTCAAAGCAAGATATTTGCTGCAAAAAAATATTGATCGGATTTTTTTTAAATTGGTATAATCAAAATTTTATAAGCTTTTAAAGCTCGTCACGTACGATATTGTAAGTACTAAAATGCAACTAAATGCATCATCTTTTTATGTTAGTATTAAGTTTAAATGTGGTCAAACCTTATTTTATTACAATCAAAAGCGTCTTACAAAATTTTTTTGGAATCGGTCCATATTTGACCATAACTCCCATACAAGTGCTACTCCCGAAATAGCTTTAATGTCATAACTTCCTTAGAAATGTTGGCATTTACATAAAAATTGGCGACAATGACTTTTGCGATAGGTACTATATCATGATAAAATGTTGTGCGTCCAAAAATTAACCATAGGTCCCATATATCCCCCCTTTCTTAAATCGGCTAGAGGCACACAAATCTCATATAGATGGAGATACATAAATAATATAATAAAATTATTCTTATATAATTCTAAACCTCATAGCATAATTCTATTCTGGCGATCTTGATTTGCCATGGGTCCCAAATAGGGTACACTCTCAAAAAAAAATTGTTTTAAATATTATAGTGTAGGGTGTCATATGGTCGGGCTTGACCGACTTTTCTAACTTCTTTGTTTTAAGTTTTTATATGCATACATATATTTACAAAAAATATTTTTCATGCCTTGTAAATACTATAAAAGAAAAATCAGTCACGTACGGTATGTCACGAACGATATAACAGTTTGTTCATTATTAAACCATCAAAAAAAAAAAAAATTCCAATTACGGATTATAAAGGTAAAATATCTGGTTTAATGTTAAAAATTAAAAAAAGAAGAAAACCCTCTCACAATTCGCAGATTTTCGTATTTTTTTACATTCACCCCAAAATCACTTCCGTTTTATGTCACGTACTATATGCACTTACTTTGCTCGATATTTTGGACAACAAGGTTCCGAATTTAATAATTTTTTTCATATATAGTACCCTCTAAATGAAACATAATGATAAAAAAATTTCCAGTTAATACTATTTTGGCAAATTGTCTATCTCTCTGAAGGTGTACAAATGTCACGTACGATGACATGGAAATGCCCATATAACACATATGCGCGAAAGAATACTTAAACCAACAGTTTCATTACCAAAATGTAAACCAAATAGCATGATATTTTTACAGCGGTTAGATATGATTACATATAAAACGTTTCGTTTTTTTTCCAAAAAAAGAAAAATTTTGAGTTAATACACCATTGTTGAACTAGTGCGATATGCTAAATCGTGAATGTGATTTACATTTTCTCTCTCTCTTTCAATTTTTACATTTTTATTTATTACTTTGCCATTTGCAAACTGATTAAATCAAGCGTGTAATGAAATAATACCGTGTTGTTTAAGGCATTCGCAAAAATTTATATCGAAAATGTGTGCAGAATACCGTGCTGTAGGAGGGTCGAATGTAATTGTCTTTTTACTTTTGTAAATCCGTTGTAGATAAAAACAAATATTTTCAGATTTGTACAGGTGTTTTTTGATGTTAGAATTGTTTTCTGAATAAAAAACTCAGAAGTTTTTCTAAAACATTAGATAAATAAAAACATGATATTTTCGTTTAAAACTGTTTAAATAGAAATAGATTTTTGAATTTTTTTGTTATTTGTTAATACATACAACATACATACATATGTACATATATTTACATAAGCAGGTACATTAGACGGACTCAAAAAAAAGTTGTTGATGCACCCCCCTAAAAACTAACTTTGTCAGGTTTTGTGAAGATTCCCAAAATATTTTGGCTCTAGCGATAATCTCCCGTGAGCTAAACCGAGTCAAAAAACATTCATTAAAACATCACAGTATATACTTATTTGTCCAGACAAAACTCGGTAAAAAAATAATTTTTATCAAATTATAAAATAAACCGAAATTGTAGAAAAATTTTGTTTATAATACAAAATTTTAAAATCGTAAACAAATATTATTTTTAAAGGAAACTTCGTATAATTAACAGCATTTTTTCAACTTTTTTAATTTGACTCATACCGTTTGTACATTTCGGAGGAACGCATGGAAGATGTTGAAAATGTGAAATACGCGAAACATGTCTCATAAAGTACTTTTAACGCAGAGCGAAGCGAAAAGTTAGGCAACTCTCATCTTTTTGCGCGCTATGCGGTCTGCAAGTATAATTTTTTGTTATTTATTTATTTTAAACAAACATTTAGTATGTGTTGTCAAAGTGTTTATTGTGACATACACCTTTTGCGTTACGCTTTTCTGTCAAAGTTAGAAACGTCACGCAAATCGATGAAGTTTTATCTGACATTGCCTTAACACCCAGTCTCCACATAACATGAAATGCAGTTGAAACATACAGTTAAGTCTTGCTGTTAAAATGATTACATATATGTTTTTGGTGGCGTACACGTAGTGAAGTTAGAGTTAAAACTTTTCATTATTTTCAGCTCGTTGACGCGTCAAGTATGTAGCTACATTGTGTTTGTGGAAATAATTAAAGTTTGTATTATATTTTTCACAAAAATCAAAGTTTATTATATCTAGTTTACAACCCTTATAACAAATTAAATAAAGATGTCGCAAAACAACTAAAAAATATACTGTCAAACTTAAACGTCAAATTATGTTATAAAAGAAATTTCAAAAGAAATGTTATAACAATCAAGTTAAAACTTTAACATGAGCAGTCTCCACTTAACACTACTTTGCAGTTAGTGTTAAAGTTAGTCATTTTATGTTAGGTGGGGACCCCGGGTAACATTTACTATCAATTAAAAATGTCAACATTTTTGAAAAAAAAACTTTATTTTTAAATCCTTTTTTTCTACAAAAGTGCCAAAAATTTGAAAGATAATACCAAAATGAATCTAAAATTCATTTTGTTTAACAATATAAAAAAAATTAAGCAAAGTAAGACTTGCAAAAAAGAAAAACTTGAGAAATGGTAACGCGTTCATTCTGTCACTGATGCCACAATAATAATAGAATTATTGCCACTTTTCTAGTGATTACACTAAAATAATCGGAAGATGTAGAATGGAATACAATAAAATAGGAACATCTTGTAAAGATGTAAAAAAAACTTGGATTTTTAGCCCAATGTATTTCTTATGGGAAAATTTCAACATCTTGGCAATTTAATGTTAGATGCTAAATGTTGACAAGTGTGAAAAGGCTATTAAGATGTTTAGTCAAAAGGCTACAGATATACAGTGAGCGCCAAAAAAAAAGTAAACTGCTTTATTTCCAATGTAAAAAGTGTTATGTTAGTTGTAAATAACGGGTCCGTCATCTAACGTTTTTTTCAACTAGTGCTTATTTCGTGAATGGAAACATTTAGATCATGTCTGATTTGACAGGTAATTAGTTTTATTCTTCCGCTTACCGAATATGGTTGTGTATACGCTTGAACAACGCTGGGAAATGTGCGTTTTCGCTTCGCTAAGTGGGCCTGCGATCGACTTACAGAAGATGCCGATTTTGCCAAAAAAAAAATCATATTTTCAGATGAAGCTCATTTTGATCTTGGCGGATATGTAAACAAGCAAAACTGTCGCATTTGGGGCATAGAAAACGCGCACGCATAAATTGAAATGCCGTTGCACCCAAAACGAGTCACTGTTTGGTGCGGATTTTGGTCCAGAGGCATAATTGGGCAATTTTTCTCCGAAAATGGACAAGGAGTGGCCGTTACAGTCAATTGCGATCGTTATCGGGCCATGTTGAACGAATTTTTGTTCACAGACGGCGCTACGTGCCACACAGCCGAAGCTACACTCCATGTTTTGCGCCCTGTTTTTGAAGATCGCATTATCAGCCGCAGAGCTGATGTCGTTCGGCCACCTCGGAGCTGCGATTTGACACCATTTGACTATTATTTGTGGCGTGCCGTCAAAGATAAGTGTTACGCCGACAAGCCAGAAACAATTGACGCTTTAAAGGACAGTATTCGTGAAGCCATTGGTGAAATACAGCTGCACACAATCGATAATGTGCTTAAAAATTGGAACGATCGTGTAGGCTACTGCATGGCCAGCCGAGGCAGCCATTTGAATGAAATTATTTTCCATTATTAACCGGAAGGATTGTACTTTCAAATAAAAAAAGAAATTTGAGAAAATATTCAGTAGTTTTTTTTTATAGCATTTTCACAAAAAAAAAGTTATTTGGCGTACCCTGTTGTTAAATTTTTACTTTGCCAAATTTGATTAGACTTCAAGCTTGCTGTCATCTGTGAAAAATACGTTGCTTCAAAATTTGACGAAAGCAAGTTGGACAAAAAAAACGAGATAAAAGGTAAAAATAAGAAATTCAACGGAAAACATACAGCATCTATAGTGAAGCGTGATAGGGTTAGCTTTTGTAAAACGTCCTAAAACAGCTGGACCACACCAATAGTCGCTCGATACCAACTCAAATAAGCATCTGGGAGCATTTGGACAGACAAATTAAAAAAAACAGAAGCGGCAACCACTCTCTAAAGAAAATTCTGCAGGAAGAGTGGCCAAAAATGTCTACTGAGCTAACTTTAAAATGGGTGGAATCTATGCCAACGAGAGTAGAAGCCGTCCTAAAAGCAAAAAGAAATCACCCACTTCACTTTTCTTAGTATTTTAAAACTGTACACTTTTTTTTGTTTTTGCACTGTTTTTTTTTGTTGTTTTTGAAGTATTTAAATTTTTTAAATTTATATTGTAATTACCAGGGCCCGGACTTTTATGCAGTTAAAATCGCATAAAAAATGCAATAAAAATAGAAATATATGCGTTTAAAATTTAAAAAATATGCAGTTAAAATTATCTTAAATTTTTTTATTAGTGATAAAAACAAACATAAAAATAACAAGAAAAAACAAAAATAGCATGAAGAACGTTAAAATCATGTAAATAAGTCACTTGTAAAGGCCCAACTATAATATTTAAAAGCTGGCTTGAGCCACTGTGCGAATACATGTTAATCATAAGTAGGGCCCGGACTTTTATGTAGTTAAAATCGCGTTTTATGCGCACAAAAAATGCACTCAAAATTTAAATATATGCGATAAAATTTTAAAAAATATGCACTTAACATTTTTTTATAAGTGATTAAAAAAAAACAAAAAAATAACAAGAAAAAACAAAAGTTACACTAAAAACTTTAAAATTCAGTCCCATAAACGTAAGTAAAGCACAATGCCCACAAAAGTAGAAGTTAAAATTAAGTAAAATACAAAAACAAGAAGAAAAAATAAATGTAAAAGAATCATGTAAATTATATCACTTGTTAGATAGATATTTAAACATACATTTAAAATGAATTAAGAAATAAATTTATTTGAAATATTTTCAAAATTAAAGTTTACTGCCTGTTTTTTAAATCCTTCATTTTTGTTTAAGTTTTATCGAATTTGTTTACTTAAATTACCGTCCACAGCATACATCTTATTTATGGCAATATCAATTTACTTAAATTTATAATTTTTTTTTGTTGATTCAGCATCACTACTGTTGAATCCATTCACTACATCTTTGAATTGGTAAATATTTGTTAGCATGATACACAATTGCGTTCAACCATGTTCCCCACCTGCTTGTTATAGGCTATGGAGGAATACATGAATCGGGATACATCTCTTTATATGCGGCAACACGCGAAGGTGCTTACAAAATTTTTTCCCATAAGAAATCAATAAAAAATATCGAAGTTGTCTCTTTTCTCCTTTGCAACAGTGTGCAAGGCAAAATAAAGCAATTGAAACAAGTTTTATTTAAAATATGCAATATATGCAAAAATATGCATTTAAAGTAAAATATGCACTAACAAATCGATGCCATTTTACTCCAAATTTCTTGATTCGCAAAGATATTTAGTATACGATAACAAATATGCATTTGCCTAAAAATCCGGTCCTTGATAATTACATATTTGTTATTTATTTTGTTTGAAAGATTTCACTAATATTTACTTTTTGCGAAAAATTTACCGTTTTTTTGATAACCGCTTGTTTTTCAAAAATGTGCTGTCAATATTGACAGGTACTTTAATTTGGCAGCACTTTGTTTTTTCCATTTTTTAACAAATACAAATCTGTGGGTCTTTCGAACGGATTAGAAAATACCATTTCATTTTCGATACGGAAATTTCTTTCGAAAGTATTTTCGTTTCGAATCGAATTACATAATAACCCCCATGATTTTTGATTTGTGGGCGGAGGGGCGTGGCAAAATCCAATTTTCATATTGCACCACCAATGACATAAATACATACATATATTTATTTTTTTTTAATTTTATTTTTTTGAAAGCCGTTGTCATGTTTTTCAAAACGAGATATCAAACTCTTAAATCGGTTATGTAAAATTTAAAATATCATTTATTGAAAAAAAATCACAATTTTAAAATTTTTAGTAATCTTTATACGTACTTTTCGTTTATAGTCACTACATTAGCGTTAAAGTCCATATTATCTGTTTATTTTGCCGCAATAAGTTAATTTAATATGAAGTATTAACGTTATAGTCCATTAAGCGATATAAGCACATTTGCCATATATGCCATCTATCAAGAGTCATCAAAGGGAAAAGTTATGAAATATCTTGTTATTATTTTAACTATTTTTTATACAGTATGCAACTCTGTTGCAAAACTATAAGCCTGATGTCGGTGTAATTTATATAATTTTTTTAATTTCTATATTCACATAACTTGATTATATTTGAATTCAATTATATGCCTAATAGTGGCATATAAGTGAATTTGCTTTATGGTCACATTAAGCATATAGACGACATGTTTTTTACATCTGACTTGTCAACTTTTCAAGTCGCATGTAATTGTGCATCTTTGTCAAAATTGCTGTTTTACATAAGGTTTATAATATTCGGCCACAAACGTACATGAGCAATTCCATATGAAAACGATCAAAATTGGCAAATTTTTGGAGGACCCCTCTCCGATTTTAAAATAAATAGTCTCAATCGATTGCCCAGCAAAAAATAATGTACCTACATTTTTTTTTTTTTTTTATAGTGACTGGTTTAGTGGTGGTGTACACCACTGTCATGTGACAAAATTGAAGAATTCTTCATAAGGGACCTCATTGAAAGTTGTTTTAAAAAAAAAACTACTAAAGCGATCGCAACGAGTGATAGCTCGTTGGAAAGGTATTGAATCAGGCTTTAATTGAAAAATAAAATTTTCCTAATTTTTCTTAGAAATTTACCTTTAAATTTTCCCATGAAAATTAAATTTTCCGATTTTCTACAGAAGCTCCTAAATTTTCCGGCTAATTTTTTTTTTGGATTCCTCATAATTTTTGAAAGCAATTTTGAATCAGCAATAAAAAAATGGGCCCCGACTCCTTGTTTGAACAGGAGAAGAGCATTTAAGAGACCACCTTGTTAAAAATACATTTTGCAGTTAAAAATACATTTATGAAGAAAAAATCTTTCTTATTTTGCTGCTTATACTTAATTACAATATCTATTAAAAATTTCAATTGTCTTGGCATCATTATAAAATTAAAGTAACTTTAAATTTAGCACGTCGGCAGACGAAGAGTACCGCTTTACATTAATTGACATATCAGAAATATTTGGTATGAATCAATGAAACTTTTGCGTTCCAGTTATAGTTTTGACATTATTATATGTGTTTTGAATTCGTCGCTCCATGGCATCGTGTTCTTTTTGAGTGCATAAAACTGTGTTAATGGCAATTTCCTTGCTTTGAATCCACGAAAACAAATGTTGTACATTTAAGATCTGGTCAGTATATGGCCTTTGCAAACTTGCCTTAGTCGCCATGCGTTTTAGGGTTCCCCCTAACGCATCGCATGGGCCCTTACCAACTCGTTGCGATCGCTTTAGTAGTTTTTTTTAAAAACAACTTTCAATGAGGTCCCTTATGAAGAATTCTTCAATTTTGTCACATGACAGTGGTGTACACCACCACTAAACCAGTCACTATAAAAAAAAAAAAATGTAGGTACATTATTTTTTGCTGGGCAATCGATTGAGACTATTTATTTTAAAATCGGAGAGGGGTCGTCCAAAAGGTGATCGCTTTCATATGGAATTGCTCACATGTAATTTGCTTCTGACCAAGGCGATTTTTGGTGCTGTGAAATAATCAATGTTGCACAACATTGATTATTCCACACGAAAATTTTGGCAATTATCAATGTTACCAATCTTGCGAGTTTGTACAATTTGAAGTTTTTATTCCTTCAAAGTATGCTACATTGTTTCGTGTATGTAAACAAACGCCACATGTATTTTACTAAAATTATTTTTTTTTAATAAAAAATTTAATAAAATAAAGTAAATATGGATGAAAAACTGTTACCGATTGTGTTATTTAAATTTTTTATTTCTTTTTTAATATTAAGTTCATATTTTTTGCTTTTGCTTAAAATTCCACGTGAAATAAAGGCAGCTTACATTATTTCGCAGTTGTAAAAAAAATGTTGCCAGAAACATTTCGGAACTTTTTCACAAAATAAACAGAGTACAACTCCATCAACATTATTTCGTAGATATTCCGCACAAGTTTTTTTCAGTTAAGCCTAGTACTCTGCTCTAACTTACGGAAAATGTTGAGCAACATGGATTATTTCACACGAAAATTTTGTTATGTATCAATATTATCTATCTTGCAGTTTTTAAAAATTTAACGTTTTTTTTATTTACAAGTATACAACATTATTTTTGAAGGTAAACAAAAACCATAGTTGGGGGTAGTGCATTAAATGTTGATTTCAATCAACATTGCACTCTTACTTAAAAAACTGCAAAAAAATTAGTTTTTAAAATTTTTTACGAGCTTTAGTGATGATTTGTATTTTTTCACTAGCACTAAAAAAATTAATTGGTATTGAAAATTTTTTCACTATCGCTAACTGTGATTGTATGCATAAAATCTGCACTCAATCCAAATTTGTAGTTCGAAATTTGAACTTGCAATTAAAAAGCTGTACGAAAACATAATATCGCTAAAATTTAAATAAATTTAATTTTGTACGTGCATGGTTTTTGATTTTTCCGATGATATGCATAAGCAAAGGAAATTAAACTAAATGAAATTCTGTCAATAACGGAATAATTCTTGGATTTAATCATTAAAACACAAGTTTTGTATTTTAAATTGTGTGAAAAATTTTTAGTCAAATAAGTGAAGACAAAAAACTGCAAATTAACTGATGATTGCTTTTTTTTAAATCAAACTATTTTTTAGCACAAAATGTTTTAACATTACAATCACTAATGTGTAGTAAGATTGCTAATTTTCAATTCATCACTCAAAATCAACAAAATTATTGCAATCTTTTTAAAATAGCGCACTACCCCCATCTATGACAAGAACCATTTGTTTTGATAATTGTCATTAAAAAAATAAAACAATTTTATTTTAATAATTTTCTATAGAAAAAACAAAAAAATTTAATTTTATTATTCAATTTTGCACTTTTCTACATTTTTCTTTTTGAAACGCTTGTTATAAACCCCACCTCACAAATACAAAATAAAATATTACAAAAAATGATACGCTGTTGCTTAAAATTTCGTGCGAAATAATATGAGCTGCACTGGTTTCGCACGGAAAATAAAAATGTTGCTAGAAACATTTCGCATGTTTTTTGTAATATAAACAGAGTACAACTCTATCAACATTTTTTCGTTTGTATTTCACAGAAATTTTTTTTATATTGAGCTTGAAAACATTTCGCACGAAATACTGAACAGAGTACCAGGCTTTACTCAAGGAGCCAGAATATATATGTATACTTTATGTGGTCTTAGATGTATTATAAAAAAGTTTCACACGGAATGACAAACTTTGTATACATACCCTCATTCACCACTATCTTTTTCATAAAATAGCGATTGATTTTTTTTTATGAGGCACTTATAAATAATATTTTGTATTAAAAATAAACATTGTTGACCAAAAATCGAATGCTGTTACCCACAATATGCACTTAAGCAAAATGCACGCACAAGTTTTTTTTCTAACAAAATTTAGCCATCATGCACAGTGCTTTGTATTTTGTGCAGATAGGCAAAAAATGCAGTTAAGTGAAATGCAGTCAAACGAAAAATTCTGTATTTCATATAAGTGAAACGTGAATTGAGGTGAATTTGCTTCTACACTGAAAGAAAAATGCTTCAAATATTTAATGAATCATTTTCATTAAAAAAATATTTTCATTGGTTAAATGGAAATTTTTATTATCTAAATTTCATAGTTATAATGAAGTATTTTTGTTAAAATCGCTTCATTGGATTTCGTAATTGCGTTAAAAATTTTCATTGAATATATGAAAACTTAAGTTTGTCCAAGCAAAACAAAAAAATTTTGATTATGAACATAAAAAAACAATATGTATGCATATGTACTAACATATGTACTAACTATATTCATAAATTAATACAGGGTAGGAAAAAATTCGACTCGCGAGCACAAATTTTTTTCGACTCGTAAGCATAAAACGACTCGTTTTAAAATTTGTGCTTACGAGTTGAAAAATAAAACTCGTTAGCACAAATTTTATTCGAGCAGAAAACGAGCACAAACGAGTTGAAATCGAGCAACTCGTATAAAAAAAATATTATTGTTTGCTTGTGCGAAGTAAAAATATACATACGTATGTATGAGAAGGGAAGGCAAGACGTGTGGGAAAAGGTTGTCAAAGTAAATATAAATAAGTATGAATGTATGTTTGAAAATATGTATAGAAGCAAAATGTTTAATGATGTGTAATAAAATGTATGCGTTCATCAGCGACTTACATACATAAAAGTGTTTGAGATTGGTAACATATTTCTTTTCATAAAAGTTGTCTTTAAATGTTAATTTTATTCAAACCGATTCTCATGTTTTATGGCTGATTTTATTCGTAATATACCTGTAGCGCGATTCACTAACTTTTATAACGATAATCGTATCGATAAAATAAATATAACGAAATTTTATCGAATATGGTATTCAGTAACATTTTTAACGATATTCGCTGTCGTTAAAAGTCAGCTGTTACTTTTAGCAATTTTTTGTCGATATTTAAGCGACAATAATTTAAGTTGTGTTTATTTAATCGATAAAATGTATTTTATGTTTAAAATAACTTACAAACATACAAAGATATATTCATATGTACATATATGTATGAACAAACACAAAATCCTAAATTTAAAACAAGCAAATTAGGAACAAAAACAAAATTCTAAATGTAAAATTCACAAAAAAAATATAAAACCACAAATTAGCCCTTCATCTTACTCATGAGTCTCGCCAGATCTTTTGCAATGTATTTTGAATGAAAAAACATGTGTAACACGGGGGGTTAAGAACAATTTCATTTGTTTTTATTTTATTCTCTTTTGTGCTTTTCGTTTTTTTTTATGGGAACTCTATGATATCAATTAAGAAGAAAATTAATAATTTATGTGCATATGTCAACCAGAAATGGGCCGCAAACTTCAGAAACTGGTCTAAATTGGAAAAAAAGAAAGCCAATGGTTATCATGTGAAACTGAGCTTAAATTAATAAATAATAATATCCCAACTACAAAAGGACGTCCTAATGTTGGTTATAATGAAGGAAGTGAGCGTCAAAAACGAAAACTTGCATCCGTTGTTTCGGCGGAACAGGGAAATTACACCAAGTTGTTGCTTCATGCTGCTTCAATTCTTATCTAGTGTCTATTTGAAGAACCGTTGCTCATCAAAAAAAAAGTTTCCTTTACCAAGAGAAGTTATTTCTCTTTTAAAGGTCCCAGAGACTCCTGAATGTGTGTTTCCATCTACATCAAATGCCATCGAAAATGATCATGATTCTGATTCTGAAGAAGAGGAAATCTCATTTGAAATTAATTTGGAATTAGAAGTTGATGAAACATCGGAAGACTATGATAAATTTTAATTTTGCTGTACTGTACATAATTTTTTTGCTATTTGTTGAATAAATAGAAAGTAATTTAATTAAATACCTACACAGAAAAAAAATTTCTTAGTTTTAATTCATTTTTTTTAAAAAATATGAGCATTTCATAGTAAAAAAAATATATATGTATTTTGTCCCAACGAAGCGGACCGGGCTCAGCTAATGATTTATAAAAATATGTGGCATAATTTTAATAAATGAATTCAAAATATCACAAATTAATTTTTTTACTTGATGTACAAATTATTTTAAAAATTCATCATACTCTTACAGCTCTGGTCGCAAGCATTATATTGAAATGTTATATATTCATAGAAACAGCACTAACTATTATTTTTTACAAAATTTAACACAATTTTTAGATGATTTCGAAGATATTCAGAGCGAAATGGAAGCAGCTAATAACCATAGTCATAATCATGGAGACAAGCGGTGAGTACCGTAGGGAATCTGAATGCGTAATATAGCTGGTCAGTTTGTGACTGCGGTAGCCAACTTCAGGTTCTAATAATCGTCCATGCGTGATCAAATATCACATCCTGCCCGAGGTGTCTCTGCTTTAAGCTGAACATGGCGGATCTAGAGTGGACGCTCGATAAAAACCCGCAATCCCCGATGTTATCCGAACCGTGTCCCTGGGATGAATGGCACTGCGTGAGTGTGTCTTTTAACGGTGGCCTCCGGACACTGGCAATGTCTCGGTTGTAAGTTGTGCCCACCTATGGCATGGGGCTCTGTCATATGGTGTACTACCAAAACCCCCAATCTAAAGAGAACAACTAATGGATGATTTAGAAACTAAAAATAATATCGTAAGTGTCCCTATGGACACAAATGAACCTGTGTTAGGGTCTTTGGATCCTAACGCTCGCGAAGCGGAGAAATCCGTGAGCGAATCTTTGGATGATATCCTAGTGCAGGGGGATGCTGGTCCCAACGCCACTGAGATATCTATCCCAACGGATGAAGAGGATGCGCTCCTGGAATCAGTGCCAAACACGCAACAATCCTCCTCAGCCGAAACTAACCAGGGTGCGGAAGGTAGGATAAAATTGCCTGGTTCTGCACGTAGCCGTCTAAAGCTCTACCTGAAAGAGGGTATGAGCCTTGAAATGGCACGAGAGCTATGCCAAAAACCAATGAGGGAAGTCCGCAATGAGCTGTGTGACCTAAAAATTCCCAGGAAGAGGGTACGTTCGGACGGTTCCTCGCCGGACAAACCAAATCCTCCCAAGCGGGCTACAGGCAGCATGGCGACTGGCGCGACTACCGCCAATAGTGCCAGTACAAAAGCCTCAGGGACAGGAAACCAAAATGTCCAGCCCACATACGGTGAAATGGTCGATGTCATCAGGTTGGGAGTAATCCCACCAGACTTTCCGACGAGTGTATGGACAGAGGATAAGCTGAAGCTTATCCAAACTGCGGTCCTGGACAAGATTGTGGAGCTCAAGAAGGGTAGCGTAAAACCACAGTTTGCAGGCTGCAGTTTTAAACCAGGTTGGCTCACTTTCAACTGCAAGGGAGAAAAGTCAGCCGATTGGGTAAGGGAACATGTTCCCTTAATAAAACCCTGGAAGGATGCAGTTTTGAAGGTCGTATCTGAGGAAGAGGTACCAAGGGCTGAAATATTCATTGGATATTTCCCTGAGAAGCCCGACACACCCACCAGCAGGATTCTGTCTCTTGTGGAAGGACAGAATGACGATCTCTCCGTCGAATTATGGAGAGTGCTGAATCGGGTCAGTAAAGGTAGCATTGCTGAGATAACCTTTGCAATTGACCCAAACTCGGCATCCATAATTAGGCGGAAAAATCACCACATTGGCTATGGGTACGGAACAGTCCACATTAGGCCCACCAACCGTCAACACGGGGCAGTGCACGACGTACCCAGGAGGACTGAGCCAGGTGACAAAGCCGGCCGGATAAAGGCCGCCACGGCTAAAGCTAGCAGTTCAGGGGAGAGTTCGGTCAAACCGTCCACCTCTGCCTCGGCTGGGAATCCTGCCAATACTGGAAGGGTCAAATCGGGCCCAACGGGTAAGGATCGCCCGGCACGCACGTCAGGAAATGACAATAACAGGGCTGGCGAGGTCCCATCGGGCTCGAGGGGGCATGCTCCGACCATCAGGAGAAAAACCTCCACGAGCACTTCCACGACCTCGTATAGCAGACCGCGAAAGGGCCACGGTACAACCGCTGAGGAAGCGGCATTATTAGGCACCAACCGCGGCAGGAAGATGGCGGGTAGAAACAGGAGGAAGTAATGTACCCAATCGCCAGTAAGCTAAATAAGGGTACCAGGCATCTGAAGTGCCTTCAGGTGAACCTACACCACGCCAAGGCAGCGTCGTATTTGCTATGTCGTAGGTTCACCAAAAACCTCCTGGATATCTGCTTCATCCAGGAACCATGGGTTAACTCTGGGGCTATTCAGGGGCTCCACAACGATCAAGGTAAGGTTATTTATAACTCTGCAGCTTCGAGGCCGAGAGCGGCTCTCCTAGTCAGGAAGGATCTAATCTATTTACCTATTTCAGAATTTCTGCACGGGGATCTGGTGGCGATCAGGGCGAAGATCCCATCCATTGCGGGCGAACATGAGGTCGTTATCGCCTCTGCCTACTTGCCAGGGGATGCTGATAGTGCTCCTACTCCCGAGGTCACTGAGCTGGTATCATATTGCCAAATGCGCGGCCTTGGGTGGATTATAGGCTGTGATGCAAACGCCCACCACGCTGTATGGGGCAGCACTGATATCAACAAACGGGGTGAGTGTTTACTTGAGTATATTTGTGTAAACAATATATTTGTAGCTAATAGGGGCGATGAGCCCACTTTTAGGAACGTTATTAGACAGGAGGTCTTGGATCTCACACTTACTAGTAGCAATCTTTCATATGCCATTAAAAACTGGCACGTTTCGAGTGACATTACGTTGTCGGATCATCAGTATCTGTTGTTCGACATCGAATGCTCTTCGACGTTTGTTCAAACGTATCGCAACCCTAGGAACGCGAACTGGGACATTTTTCGCCATCACTTGGCTCTTACTGAGAACATGCCGGGGGATTTGATTACAAGCCCAGTGGACATTGATTTTGAATCCGATACACTTTGTACGAACATCCGGGAGGCCTTCGAAGGGAGCTGCCGGCTCCGGATCCGCAGGCCTAAAAGGGATGTTCCATGGTGGAATGAACATCTGGAGGGTCTGAGGGCTGAAGCCAGACGTTTATTCAACAAAGCTAAGGAAACTGGTGCGTGGAGCATATATGGGGCTGCGCTCACTAGATATAATAGGGAAATCAGGAAGTCCAAGAGGTCAACCTGGCGTGAATATTGCGGCAGGATTGACAGTCTTCCTGAATCACTCAGGCTGCAAAAGGCGCTTTCGCAGGACCACACTAATGGTCTTAGCACACTTAAGCGGCCAGATGGTACATTTACTGAGTCGCCAAAGGAGACCTGTGAGCTCCTACTAGCGACCCACTTTCCAGATTCTCTACCCTTCTTGTCACCAAGAGTGTCCACATGGTCGCCCTACGCGTCCAGAGGGAATATGAGGTTGGCGGGTAGAATCTTTGATGTGAAACGAGTGGCATGGGCTTTATCCAAATTCAGTCCATTCAAATCACCGGGACCGGATGGTATACTTCCATGCTGCCTTCAGCAGGGGGGGAGTGCTATCAATTCCCAAATGACTGGGATCTTCAGATCCAGTTTACTGGCGTGCCACGTACCAGAACCATGGAGAGAGGTTAAAGTGGTCTTTATACCCAAGGTTGGGCGCAAGTCCGAACATCTGCCCAAGTCCTACAGACCAATAAGCCTCAGTTCGTTTTTCCTGAAGACCATGGACAAACTAATAGATAGGTTTATAAGAGATGAATATCTATCGGATAACCCGATACATCGCTTTCAGTTTGCCTATCAATCGGGCAGATCTACGGTGACCGCAATCCATCACGTCGTGGGTACGATTGAGAGGGCACTGGGGGCAAGGCAAATAGAACTGTGTGCGTTCGTCGACATTCAGGGAGCCTTTGACAACACTTCCTATGATGCAATTGACTTTGCTCTAACAAGGAAGGGTATTCCAGTTCTCATAAGGAATTGGATAAGGGAGATGCTAGCATCTAGGGTGATTAAGTTGGATCTGGGTGGTTCGTCGATGACCATTGAAGCAACCAAAGGCTGCCCACAGGGTGGCGTTTTATCGCCTCTATTGTGGACCTTGGTTATCGACGAGCTATTGGAAAAACTTAATAACCTAGGTTTGCGAACCTATGGATATGCTGACGATCTGGTTATATCTGTGACCGGTTTTGATGATGCGACGATTTCAGGGGCCATGCAGCGGGCCCTGGACTTGACACTTAGCTGGTGCAGGGAGAGGGGACTTAACATTAATCCCGCAAAAACTACCTTGATACCATTCACCAGACGGAGAATTCTGAGGCTGAAAGAACCGACCCTTAACGGAGCGGTTAGCGGATTCTCTAATGAGGTGAAATACCTGGGGATCATTCTGGACAAATCCCTCAACTGGAACGCTCAGTTGGTACATGTCACTAGAAGAGCGTCTAGGGCAATATATGCCTGTCAAAGACTCTTCGGATAGACATGGGGGCTGAAACCCCGGATGATCCACTGGTCTTTTGTTGTTATTATTAGACCAATATTGTGCTACGCCGCCCTGGTGTGGTGGACTAAGACCGAACAGGTCAAGGCTAGAGTGATACTTGATAAGGTCTACCGCCTGATCTGCATATCGATCACGGGTGCCATGAGGACCTGCCCCACTCTGGCTTTGGGGGCTATCCTGCACATTTCTATTAGGGAGGAAGCCTGCAGGGGTGCTAGCAGGATGCCGCGCATTGCTGAATATAGAGCAGGGGACCTGGTGGGTCACATGCGGATCCTGGAAATCATTAGGGATGATCCATCCATTATGGTGGGTGATCATATGCTGCCTACTTTGGCATTAGATAGGAATTTTAATGTCCTTATACCTGACAGGGACCAATGGGCGAACCAGTCCTGGTGGAGTGCATGCGCGGACCAGGTCTGGTTCACGGATGGTTCGAAACAGGTAAACGGTGATACTAATGCGGGCATCATGGGCCCGGGTTTCCAAAGGGGCTTGCCAATGGGCAAACAGCCGTCTATATTTCAGGCGGAACTCTACGCCATCATTGAATGTGCTGGGGAATGTCTAAGGAGGAGGGCAAGGGGCTTGAGATTTTATATAATGTCAGATAGCCAGGCCGCTCTTAGGGCACTTTCTTCTTTGGAGATAAAGTCAAGGTTGGTCTTGGACTGTTTTGTGTCTCTGAATGAGCTTGGGAAACACAATGAATTGAATTTGTGTTGGGTTCCCGGCCATGAGGGCCATGCGGGCAATGAAAGGGCTGATTGCTTGGCAAACAGGGGCGCTCGTCGTCCATTTATAGGTCCTGAGCCTTTCTTCGGCGTCCCTGTGGGTCACATCAGGGGGACGCTACAAAAATGGTCCGAGCGTGAATTCCTTCACGCATGGACGTCCACTTCTGGATTGAGACAGTCCAAACGATTTGTAACGCTGTCCCGGCACAGGGCAGGAAGGTTTCTGCTGCTTGAAAAAGCGGAACTTCGACTCCTCGTTGGCCTATTCACGGGGCACTGTGGTCGCAGGTACCACCAGTTTAAGTTGGGTAATTCACCTACCAAAATGTGCAGATTCTGCGGGTTGGATGATGAAACGTCGGAACATCTGCTCTGCTGCTGTCCCGCCTTAGGGACTTTTAGGCGGAAACTTTTCGGGGGGCATACAATGGGCCCGACCGACATCTATGATCTTCCACCGGGCAGGGTAATGGGCTTTATACGCGGCCTAAACTTGACCTGGTGAGACATATAGGCTGCACAAAAGATCCTTTGGGTCGGGGTGCACATGGCCTTAACGTGTATATATACTATACTATACTATATATGTATACCATAGTCATTCCACAACATCTGATGGAAGAGCTAAATCTATTTTAAAAGCCTTTATCCAAAATAATTTTAATAGAAAAACTAAATTAAAAAATGCCATTACTTTATGTTTCGTTTATGTTATTAATTCAATATTTTTTTTTACTATTTAATTTATAAATGAACGAAAACAACATTTAAAAAACAATTTTAACATTTAAAATAATAATTAAAATTAAAAAACATTAACAAAAATAAAAAAACAGAAAAAATAATAAGGAAAACAATAAAAATTAAAAATAATTTTAACATTTGAATAGAAATAAACAATTAACAACAAACTGAAAAAATTACCTATAAAAGTAAAGAAAAAGAATTCAATATAAAAAGCGTATAAAAAGGTTAAAAAGATAAACAAATATTTTTAAGCTGTAATATTATCTGCAAAAAAGAATTTGAATGTTAAATACAAATAAATATAATAGAATAAATTTGTTTTTATTTTTTGTAAAGGGTGTCAAAAACTCTGCATTGTTACATCTCTGAAGTCCTTTACTAGGAATAAAAATAAATTTAAAATTTAATCACGATTTCAGTAAGTAATTATGTATGTAAATACATACCAGGGCCCTCTTCCACAAAACAACTTATCAACTTTCACTTTGCACTTATCAAATTTCATTTTTTGGCAAAGTGATAAGTGTTTCTGTTCCACAACATTCTTTGCAAATCTCACTTTGTACTTAGCTAAAACTTTGCTCTCCTTGCACACTTTGCAAATACTTTGCTCTCCTTGCAAAGTCTTTGCATTCTCTTGCAAAGTCTTTGCGTTCTCTTGCAGACTGAGTCTGCAAAGTGTTCCACAAAGGATTTAATCATCTTTGCAATTCTGTCATCACTTTTCACTTTGCATTGCTAAATATAATGTGTTAAAATGAGCCGCAAAGTAAATATGGGAAAAAAACTTGCAGTATTAAATGTTATTAAAGAAAAAAAGATATTTTATTTGCTAGTTTTATGCATAATAAAGTAAGTATTTTTTTCTAAAATTGTTGTTAATATATAACCGTTTCCCTATCATATGTGATGCACAGCAAGTTGCTTTCATACGCTTGTGCATCACATGTGATTCACAAATGGTATTATTTTTAAGGGGTTTTACTTTAATGGACGTAAGAGAAATAATGGCGCGTATTCAGAAATCATAACTTAAGTCGCAACTAATAAAACAGAAACTAAAAAATAGTTCATAGATAGTTATAGGTCTTATTTATAATTCATAACTAGCTTGGCAACAGCTTTCAGCTGATTGAAGAAATGCAACCATGCATATTGGCAGGTAGTGAAAACAAAATGTCGATAATATTTTGAACGATAAATACTGTAGTTTATTTAAAAGCTTATAAAGCTATTAAAAAACAATTATTGTTCTTGAAAAATGCATACAAATTCTGAAAAAGTAATTTTTTTGTTATAGTTTTGATATAAATCAATTAAATATATAATTTTTCAATAAAGTTTGGTGACTAAAAATACATCTCTAGTTTAGTTTATTTTTTTATGGATGTTTTTGGACGAAATATAAATGGATGCAAGTGGCAAATGTAATAAAGCAAGTTTATTATTTACAAAATTGTAAGAGTATTTAGAGTTTTCTATATTTTAGAGTGACAAAAATTGGCCGCCAAAATTGTTTTGCTATCTTATTAAATTATAAGATAATATCAATCAGCTGTTCTTTGTATGTATTAGTTAGTTAACATTTAGTTACAGCTCTACCCATAATTAAGTGTAAACTTTTTCTGCTGAAAGTAACCAACTGTGAATAACTTAAATAGGTACTTAAAAAAATTAACACTTAGTGATAATTTATGAATATGAGCTAGGGATGCCAATCCCGAAATCCCGGGATTATTCAAAATATGTAAGTCTCGAATCCCGGGATTTTTTGTGTAAAAATCCCGAGATTTTGGTTTTAGTAAATATGTGGTATTTTTTTATTAAATACAACTATATTTAAATAAACTTGAGTCACACTGTTAAAAATACCTTAAAAAATTTAAGATTAAATCAAAATGGCAATGAATCTAATTTTTAACTGGTTACAAAAAGAAGTCGCAAGTGAATAAATGGGTGCGTTCGTAAATGCATCACTGCGCTGCATCAGAAAAGCAAACTTTTTTTAAGGGCTATAAAAGAATAATTATAATTTTTTTATTAAGTGACTATTATTTTTGTGAAGTGTTTCACAATTTGTTGGTCCACATTTACTTCACTGATAAATATATAACCATTTGAAATCACTGATGCAGCGCAGTGATGCATTTACGAACGCACCCAATGTTACATGCAATGCATTTTGTAGCACATAAAACAAAATCAGAAGATAAAGTTCGGTGTGGTCTTTTTTCTAAGTAAATGATAATAGAACTACGCACGCAAAAAGCAAGTTGTGGAAAAAGGAGTTAAGAACTTTAGCGGGTTCTACCAAAGGCCTTTCGACACATATTTGCTTTAGTTTATTTTATTAAATTTATACTTGCATATTTATTTGATATAAAATAAATTAAATATTGTCATATAGCATATATGTAGCTATTTATTTACGATACCACCAGTAGTGTTTAATGCGAGCATTGTTTTCGTCGGCACCATATGTTTTCAATAAAATAAGATATCGATTACCAGACGCCATTAATTTGTTTTAGAAGCTTTTTAAAATATAAGTTTTAATACATAATTTTTCCATATTACTTCAAAAGAATATATTTAACTTTTTTATTTTGTAATAAGTTTAATATTCTTCATGAATTTATTTGTTTTTATACTTATACATAAACATTTTATTATTAATATGTATTTGAATTTAAAAAATTGTCCTTTATATATGAAATCCCGAAAAATCCCGATCCGTCCCGGGATCCCGTTTTTTTGAAAAAAAAATCCCGAATCCCGGGTTTCAAAAAACCTGGTCCCATTTGGCATCCCTAATATGAGCCAATGAATTTGAGGAACTAAACGTTTGAAGATGGCATTATTTTATATTGTGACAAGTCCCCACATGCCTGACTTTTCTTCTTTAGAAGTTATATGGAAATAAAGAGGACGCTTTTTAATAACAAAAAAAATATTAAATTCACTTTTATTTATTAAAAACTACCAAAAAAATTAACAAAAATCCGATTCTTTAATTCTTACATATATAAATATAAATGTTATCACCAAAAATGTTATTTCAACCTTTATGATTATCATTAAAATCATGTTTTTTTTTAATTTTGTGAATCATATGTGATGCACAGACCGTCTGGTTAAAAACTATGATAAAAAAATGTCTGTGCATCACATATGATTCACACTTTTTTTTAAAGAAAAACGGTTTCTACATTACTTTAATTACATATTATAATAAAAGTAGCAACAAGCAGTGCTTAAAAACCGTTTTAAACGAAATTAAAATTTTGGACGTACGGCACAAATTTTTTTTTTGTATGGGGACAGGGAAAGGGTTAAAACATATTTAAGTTAACTTGGATTTGATTTAATCGAAAGCACTCTTTAAAATTAAAGTTTTGTAGTCCCGAAAAATTAATTCGGTCTCTATAATTTCTTGATATAGCAACCTCTTCACTATCGTCGAACAAAAACTCACGTCTTAACATTTTGAAAGCTTCACTAGTTTTAATAATATGAATTTGCAAAGAGATCGTTTACCTTGCAAATTTTTGGCAAACTTATCAAAATTTGCTTTGCAAAAATAGAATTTACAGTTTTTGTGAAACGCAACAGCATAATTATTTGCAAAGTCTTTGCAAATTACACTTTGCAATAATAACTTTGCACTTTGCATAAGAGAACGTACGTGGAACAGAAATTAAAAAGAGAATAAAAAAATTGCAAAGACTTTGCAAATTTCACTTATCAATTTCAACTTATCACTTATCAAATTTAATAGTTCTGTGGAACATAAAGTTTTGCAAATTGACGAAAAATTTGATAAGTGCAAAGTGAAAAGTTGATAAGTTGTTTTGTGGAATAGGGCCCAGATAACTTTTTTTGTAGAAATCTAATTTGGCTTGAAGAACGTCAAATTTCAAATCATAATTTCTTATTCTTTTTTTCTCTGCTTCACCCTGGAGAAAGTGAAGTTCATTACGACATTCCACATCCGCTTGTGCCATTTTTAAAATGCTTTCATCAGCAACATTTATTGAGGAAAGATCTTCACATTTAAATAAAAAAGTGAGATATTATTACTGCCTATTTCACTGGATTTCCCAAGCAGCTCACTACTTCCGGTCCTTTGGCCAAGTATTCCCTGGTAATGACGTTCAGACAACCCTCTGATGTCAGCTAGAGTGAGAAGGCGTACAGCTATGAGTAACTTGAATGGCATGCTAACACCGGTGCGTCTCAGGTAATTATGTGGGAATTCGGACTACATTTTACCTCTGAAACTCAGCTGTATTTTTTTTTTTGCCTGCCTAGAGGTAGTTGGCAGCCCCAAAACCAGGAGCGGAGTGCAGTGGTCCAATCAGCCCTCACTCTTAAACTACTACGATCACACTGAACTTTATTTAAGTATTTATGGTGTTCAGAAATGTAATTCTATTTATATTTAGATAAATAAAGGACATATATATATGTATATGTATTTCTCTAAATGCAAAAGAACTTTTTCTTTTGCACAACAACATGTTCAACCAAAACAAATTCTCCAAAAATTCAAATGGATTTGTGCGAAAGCAAATGTTCTTTAAACATCGTAAAATTGGCAGTTCATAATTTAAAATACTTTTTTTTTCGACGTTGCAAAGCTTTATTTTTTATTTTAGTACTTGGCTCTGATTCCTTTTGTGTTGATTTGCTAAAATTATGGAGCTCACCTTCCGACATAACCTTGTCAATCAAAATACAATTTGCGAAACTTTCGTCTTTGCACTAAAAGCGAAAGTATGAATTATATTATTTAATAAACAAATGTTCAAAATTCAATATTTTGATACACGTAGACAATTTACATACTTACTTTTTTTTATTTGATTTGTATTTGTGTCAGTGTTTTTATTTTCAATTTGTTTCACCCTTTTTTTTAATTAATTCTTTTAACAATTCCTACAAAAAAAGTAAATTAAACAGACATTTATTATAGTTATATT
Organism: Pollenia labialis; assembly: GCA_949318255.1. Classification (NCBI taxonomy): domain Eukaryota; kingdom Metazoa; phylum Arthropoda; class Insecta; order Diptera; family Polleniidae; genus Pollenia; species Pollenia labialis. Next base: position 25,553,241 of record OX439142.1, on the reverse strand, counting down.
TACTTATATAAAACTCTTTATACCTTATCCACATCATTCCAATTTTCCGATCGCTGTCTCTTAGCTGCAATTCGATTTGCTTTTGTATCCTTCAATAAAGTAGATATGTATGTAGAAGTATAACAATTTACAGTTCTTATCCTGTTACGAACTTATATGCAGTGCTGTACAAATTTGGAATTATTCACACATGCTAGTCTTTTTTCGAAAACTTATAAAAATCTTCGGCTTGACAAATAAGTGACAAAAATTTAAAATGCCGCCTAACAATATCTTTTTTCACAACTTTGTTCTGAACTAAAAAGGCACCAGTATTTTACATATCTTAAATACATATATACCTTATCTTCAGACATGCTTTCTTCTTCAAAATGTTTTTCAATTTCCATTTCCAAGGAGGAATTGTGTGTTTTAAGTTAAAATTATGTACTTTGCACAAAAACACTTACAAATATACATACATATTACTAAAAATACGAAACATAATAGAGATGTTAATAAAATGCAAACAAACTTTTTATTCGAATACTTTCTTTAAGGTTATTTAAAATATAGGTTTAAATAAACAGTTTTATAATAATTTATTGGAAAAAAGCTTGGAGACACTAAAATAATACTTAATTTTATTTGTTGAACATAATTTTTTTATTAAATATTCAGCACAATTATGAATAAAAATTCCCCGGGAGTTATTTCCCTTTTCCCATTTATACAATTGAATTAACATAGGAAAAGGGGAGAAAACTCCCGGGGAATTTTTTTTCATAATTGGGCTGATTATAAATAATTTCTGTTTAATAGACTATCGAGTTAATCGTAAAGTGGGTTTTTGCTTTACTAGCAATATAATGACAACTAAATAAAAGGAGAGTTGCCATACATTAATGTAAAATCGCTAAAAACATTTGATAGTTATAAAACTGTTATTTTTTGTTTATGAATACAATATTTAAAAGCGGTGTATAAGACAAGAAGTCTTTGATAACTTATTTGTATTATAAGCTTGAAATAAGAATTTTTTATGAATATGGCTGTTATAATTTAATTTACCAAGTTGATATTTGAACTTAATTTATAAGCAAAAAAAAAATTAAAATTTAGGTTGGTTTTATTTTACTGCTTTTGGCTTTTGGAGCATTACCAAGGCGTTGTTTGAAGAGATTATGCCCTTTTCAAATTGTTCCAACGACTTTCTGTTTGGAACGATTGTAGACGACATTAGCTGGTTAATTTTTTTTAAAGTTACTTGTTTTTCCAAAGCAATGCCAAATGGTACCAAAGTAGAAACTTTATTAATATATTATGTATATAAGAAAAATAAATTTGAGTTTACCTTTCCAGGATAATTAAACGTTTTTAAAGCTGAGTTCTGAACATCATCATCGAACATCGATGACTAATTTTACAAAATTTGCGGTGTCAACAGAATTGTACATTTCCTAACCTAGAGCAAGGCATCTTCTGATGGCGTTCGCTGTTGTATTTGAAAACAATTGAGCAGCTGTTTTCACGTTTTGGTTACATACGAATTATGAAGCTTTTTATTACGTCTACTTTTTATGAAAGAGTGTATACTTATCTTGTCATTCCGTGTGAATTTCCAAATTTTTTATGGCGCTTTAAGAAAACAAAAATTTTTAAATTCCTTCAATATTTTGCAGGAATATTTTGTATGCACTATCATAATTTTTGTTTTGTATATTTCTGTTACGAGGCTTACTTAAGCTATCTTTTGGCTAGCACTATCCAGTTATAAGATACAAAGAATGCTGACAAAGGCCGTAGCGGGCCAGAAAATGCATTATATTTTGCTGGTATCTAAGAGTTTTATACATATTCTTTGCAATTTACTTCACTGCTAGCCAAAGGATAGCTTAAGTAAGCCTCGTAACAGAAATATACAAAAACAAAATTCTGATAGTGCACAGAAAATAATTCTGGAAAATATTGAAGGAATAAGACTATTAAAGCATAAAAGCTTTTGAGGATTGTAAAAATTGGAAAAAGTCTTTAATAAAAGTTTAAAGGCCATAAATATTAATGAAGAGTGGAACGCCGTTTCCGAAGAGTTGAATTGTCTTGGTCCCCCATCCCGTTCCGGAGATGGTTGGATGAAGGTGTGGGCCGATTTTTAATTTAACCCTTAAAAGCCTACTGGTTCCGCTAGGAAACAACAAAAAAAAAATCAGATATTTGTTCAACGATTTTTGCTTAAACTTGCACCTGCGACTTTAAAAATATTTCTTGATACAAGCGCCACCTTTTGCGCCGGTCGCCACTTTAGTCCGACTTTATTTAACTCATGTATGTTCAGTATGGTGTCACAACCTCGAAAAAACTGCTTTTGCGAAATTACGAACTTCAAAAAAATAATTTTGTGTCAAATACGTAAAAACTGAAGCTTAAAAAAATATTTCCGTGACCGGTATAATGCCTTGAATCTTATGTGAGTGTTTGAAATAATAATTTTTATTTTATTATAGTGGATTTTTTAAAATGTATGGTTGGTCCCTTGCGAAACCGTCAGGCACCGGGAGTTCGAAATTTTCCAATTTTTTTTTTCAGTTTGTTGGTTAGAAATGTCGCATAGCATTCGTGATTTTAGAACGAAATAAGAGCTTTGGGAGTTTGTCAATTCGGTTGCGTGGTCGGACAGTAAAGATAATGGTGATTTTTCTTCTGACGACAGTGGTTATGACCCAGATTTCGATTTTGATGCTGCTTTCCGAAATGAAAATTTTGAAGATGACGAGCAAATAGCCCATTTACATGATAATAACGAAGCGCTGGAAGTTGCAGATGTTCAGCACAATGCAGCAATAAATTTGTGTGTGAGTTGCACATTGCTTGACAAAATTGGGTACTGAAATGAAAGTGGAAAAGCTCGACGAAGTAATCTCGAAGTTGATATTGTTGCGAAACATCATCACCCAATGTCTGCTCCGAAACCGCCGCATGACATTCGCCTAGACAACGTTGGGCATTTAACAGAATATGTCAAGAAAGGGAAACCGCGATGCAAAAATCAAAAATGTACATCCCAAACAAACGTTTGATGCCAAAAATGTGGAATACATTTGAATTTTTCGACTTAAAAAACTGGTTTGCTGAGTTTCACCAAAACTTAATGCAATTGCTGATATTTAATGTTAATAATTCTTTATATTTCTGTAACCTTTTTCCATTACCTAAGCAAAATATGGTGATTTTTGTTAGAACAAAAATTCTTGCTATAATATACACGTTTAAAATTTTTGATCTCAGGGTGCCTAGTGGTTCCGCAAAGAACCAACCAGGTTTTTCTTACCTAGCTCAGGTAAATAAAACTTATGCACAAAGTCGTAGAACAAAAGTTGTTCAGAAACGCGAGTTTTAAAACATTAATTTTTTTCTGCTCAAAAAAATAAATCAGGCTATTAAGGGTTAAATTTAAAAAAAAAACTCGCTCACAATAAAGCAGAAAGTTATGCTACAGGTGGCGGACCATTCAAAAAGTTTGATTTTTCTACTTTTGAAGAAGCAGCAATTAGTTTGTTAGACATGCGTATTGTTGTCCAACATAAAGATGCATTTGGATTTAAAAGACCACAAAATCTTTCCCTAGAGCCCGAGCAAACCTCCGCGGCAATACCAATAGTACTATTGATGAAATTGAAGAAACAGGTATTCCAACTCCGCAAAAAAATTGAGAAAACCAATAATCAAGGAAAGGCAACGCTATTAGAAGAACCAGCAAAACTGCAGAGAGAACTATGCTTAGAGCTAAGAAATAAACTGTCCGGAATAGAACGATACGCCAGAATATCTTGTTAAGCTAAAGAAGAGAAATTAACATGATTCTTTTTGGTAAAAACAAGCATTTAAAATTATGAGTGATATAAATAACATCAAAATTGTGGAGTTGGGAATATCCTAAATCATTATGTGAAGGCGTCTGAAATGATCTTTAAGATCACAAACAGGGATTTGTATACTCATCAAAAAGCTGATAAGATAATTGAACAAATCTACGACAGAGTCAGGATATGCTCCACTGTTTTTGATGCAAAGGTTAAATCCTTTGGAGTAGCATGTGGTGATTTGGGGGACTATGTAATGTTACAAAGAGGACCACTTATCGCACATTCGAAGAAGTTACAATCAAGGACAGTGGAAGACCTTATTTTCAGTTTAGGAAGGACTTTAAGTGGATTGCGTTCAATCTCAAGAGATTATGGAGGCACTAGTGCCATACCGGATGCTGTAATACAAAACAATAGTAATTTTGAACACAACACTAGAATCATTGATCTTGTTACTAATTCTTCTTCCACTTCATTCGCTAGAGACCCATAGATATTCATTAAGAAAAAGAGGACCTTCTCCCAAGTGGAAATTTTCGTTAAAATCTAAAAAAAGAAGAAAAAATTAATTAGTTTATTTCTTTGTTTTATTTATCTATTCTTTCTTAGATCTCATTTTTATATTTTTAGTTATGATATTTTTCTAGTTTCATATTTCTAGTAAAAAAAAAAACAGAACTTAAAAAAAAGATGAACATAGAAAAGCTGAACTTGAAATTAAAAAAAATTGAACTCGAAGAATTAAAAAGTATATTGACCTAATTTTTCTTTTAATTACACTATGCTAGAATTTGACCGTTTTTTAGACAAGCCGGGCATATGGCGTTTTATCATAACTGGGTGCGCTGAATCCAATGGTGCTAATCGTTTTTTGTGTTAGCTCTTTTTTCCGAGATATACCGTTGTTTCGTTAATGGAGGAGGTTGCACAACATATATTCGCGTAACTCAAAAACGGTTAAGTTTATTGAAATAACTAAACCGAAACTCCGCAATAAAATTCCTTTAAAGTAAAAATTTAATTTTTTCTAAGATGCGCAATCGTTTTAGAAACATAAATTTTTTTTTCAACATTTTAAAATTTTTGTTTTTTAAAAATTCATCAAAAATGTTCGACTTTTGTGAATAAAATCTCATTGTCGCTGTAAGCTTGATTAGCTTTGGTACACCTGTCTTTAAAAAATTTGGTGAAATTTTGTTTAAGTTGTATTTAAAGGCATCTTTATTAAATCTAAAATAACTTATAAACCTGAAACTAATATGTATGTATTTATGTACGTCCAGCAATAATAATATATTTTTTAACGAACTTTTTGTTAGGAAGTGCAAATATATTCGCTTGCTGTCTTAGCTGCTTCCTTATTTCATTTAGTTCTTGAATGCTGGTTGTTTCTTCATCTTCAGAGGACGAATAAAAAGCTACACTTATGCTATATTCATACGACGATAGAAACAACTGGTTTCGCTCTCTGAAACTTGATTGCCAAACATGCTGTTCATACGATTTATTCCTGTTTCATTTTGACATTTTTTTTGTTGTGTTGTTAGTGTGATTTTTTTTATATAGATAAAAAGCAAATAAAACTTAAGAATATATTATTTTATTTTATTAAAAATAAATTTTTATTTTGTTTTTTCTTTGTTTTGATATTTTTTGAGAGCTAGTTCAGATAAACTAACGATAACTGTTATCAAAGTTGGAGATGATAGTACATTTTTCCTGTTTCGCAGCCTGTTTCAAAATGAAACGACCTGTTTCGCTCTCAAAATGTTGTATGGGAAAACAAGTCGTTTCAATCATGTTTGGGGCGCGAAACAGGAATAAGAGAGCAAAACACGAATATTGCTGTCCGTGTGAACATGGTATTAACATTTTCACACAGTCAATTAACACAAATTGTTTAGGCATGGAAACCCTACATATTTTGCAACAACGAGTGCGTTGACTCATCGTGTAGTATTTCTTTTCTTTATTTTCCTTTACATCAACAGGCAGTTAAATGGTTATTTTATATATTTTATATTTCTAAAATCTCTGATAAGTAGTGAACGCAATAGAAGACGGTTGTTTCTTAACTTAAAGTGTTACGAGCTATTTTTTTTTAATTCCCTAAGCTAAATTAAAAACAAAAGTGAAAGTGTTTTCTTTTCAAATTTCCTCCGTTCATGTTCAAACAGATTTTAACGAAACAACGGTATATCTCGGAAAAAAGAGCTAACACAAAAAACGGTTAGCACCATTGGATTCAGCGCACCCAATTATGATAAAACGCCATATGCCCGGCTTGTCTAAAAAAAGGGTAAAATTCTAGCATAGTGTAATGAAAAGAAAAATTAGGTCAATCTACTTTTTAATTCTTCGAGTTCAATTTTTTTTAATTTCAAGTTCAGCTTTTCTATGTTCATCTTTTTTTTAAGTTCTGTTTTTTTTTTACTAGAAATATGAAACTAGAAAAATATCACAACTAAAAATATAAAAATGAGATCTAAGAAAGAATAGATAAATAAAACAAAGAAATAAACTAATTAATTTTTTCTTCTTTTTTTAGATTTTGACGAAAATTTCCACTTGGGGGAAGGTCCTCTTTTTCTTAATGAATACCTATGGGTCTCTAGCGAATGAAGTGGAAGAAGAATTAGTAACAAGATCAATGATTCTAGTGTTGTGTTCAAAATTACTATTGTTTTGTATTACAGCATCCGGTATGGCACTAGTGCCTCCATAATCTCTTGAGATTGAACGCAATCCACTTAAAGTCCTTCCTAAACTGAAAATAAGGTCTTCCACTGTCCTTGATTGTAACTTCTTCGAATGTGCGATAAGTGGTCCTCTTTGTAACATTACATAGTCCCCCAAATCACCACATGCTACTCCAAAGGATTTAACCTTTGCATCATTTGGATCAAAAACAGTGGAGCATATCCTGACTCTGTCGTAGATTTGTTCAATTATCTTATCAGCTTTTTGATGAGTATACAAATCCCTGTTTGTGATCTTAAAGATCATTTCAGACGCCTTCACATAATGATTTAGGATATTCCCAACTCCACAATTTTGATGTTATTTATATCACTCATAATTTTAAATGCTTGTTTTTACCAAAAAGAATCATGTTAATTTCTCTTCTTTAGCTTAACAAGACATTCTGGCGTATCGTTCTATTCCGGACAGTTTATTTCTTAGCTCTAAGCATAGTTCTCTCTGCAGTTTTGCCGGTTCTTCTAAAAGCGTTGCTTTTCCTTGCTTATTGGTTTTCTAAATTTTTTTTGCGGAGTTGGAAAACCTGTTTCTTCAATTTCATCAATAGTACTATTGGTATTGCCGCTGAGGTTTGCTCGGGCTCTAGGGAAAGATTTTGTGGTCTTTTAAATCCAAATGCATCTTTATGTTGGACAACAATACGCATGTCTAACAAACTAATTGCTGCTTCTTCAAAAGTAGAAAAATCAAACTTTTTGAAAGGTCCGCCACCTGTAGCATAACTTTCTGCTTTATTGTTTTTTTTACTTTTTGAGCTTTATTGTACCAAAATTACATTTGTTTTATCTATTATTTTTGGATTAAAACGTTATATAATACATTTGTACTGTAAAAGGAAAGAAAACAATTCGCTTAAACCAAAACATTGCAGTTGTATCGATGTTGCCATCCCTGGTTTGTAAACATCTTTTTACAAAACAACAATTACAAAAACAAAAGAACAAGTGCAGTAAGTTTGAATAAAATTGAATACTTTTTTATTATACATTAATTTTTGATTTAAAATTGTTAGAAAACATAATGGAATATTCAGACGGAGAATTTTGCGAATTTCTAAAGCAAAATTATGTCTGCTAACAAACCAACATATGATTTTATTTGCCCAAATAGCACGATAGTGTGGCCGCATTGTACCGATTATTGTCGCAATTGAGTTCTGGCCGATATGAACCGAAAAAAATAGTCACAATGTGCGACGATAATGGGACTACCTAAGAACAAATTGTGCAATGTTTTTAAATTTACGCCGATATAGCACGATAAAAATCGTCACAGATTGTGCTATTTGAGCCGATAGTGGGATCTTAGCTTTAGGAGTACTATTTTCAAAGTGTTCGTGATATATCAAGTCTTCTGATTCTTCGCAGCTTATTGAATTTAAATTGTTGTGAAAAAAAACAAATAAAATTTATAAACAAAATTATAAATATATACTTATGTATGTAAATAAACTTTTTTTCAGGTACCAGATACTGAAGAGGAGTTGAAGAACATCGCTAGTGAATTCAAAGACTTATGGCAATTTCCCCATGTGCTAGGAGCTTTCGACGGAAAACACATCCGAATGAAGGCCCTTGCTAATAGTGGATCCCAATTCTACAACTTTAAGGGATTCTATAACATCGTTCTTTTTGCGGCTGTGGATGCGCATTGCCGTTTCTTGTTTGTGGACGTTGGCTCAAATGGTAAAGCATCTGATAATACCATATATCAAGACTCGTAATTATTTAATGCTTTGCAAAACGGGGACTTAAATATCCCAACAAGTACGGAGTTTGTCACTGGTCGGTGAAATAAAATGCCGTATTATTTCATTGGTGATGATGCGTTTTCATTAGATAAGCACCTTTTAAAGCCATATAGTTGGTCTTTAAAATTAAATATCCCACATGAAATATTTAATTACCGACTGTGTCGAGCAAGAATGGTAGTAGAGTGCGCTTTTGGAAGGTTGGCTAAAAGATTTGGCATTTTTAATAGACCAATTGAGGCCCAAACATCAATAGTTGGCCTTATTGTAATGACTTCGTGTGTCTTACATTATTTTCTTACAATTAAAAGAGCCAAGTCCATAACGTCAGACATTGTGCTTGAAAACACCCCGGCAACGTTTTCGTCAATTGGTCATCAGCAGAAGTATTTAAAAGTATTTTAATGTAGGTCTCCATCAAGTATTTACAAAATAAAATATTTTTAAAAAATTGTTTTTAAAAGATTGATTAAAATTCTATCTAAGCTAAATATATTTATATATATATATATATAAAATGTTTGGTATTTTGTTGTTATTTTCTAAAATATTCACCCCTATTCTGACTTTCGATTACGTCTCCGCATTCAGTTACGCTACGATCGAAAATTGGTATTCCAAACTAAAACTGAATCGAAAGAACAAGAAGAAGACAACAATGTTTACAAAACCAATTTGTTTACTATGGAATGTGGAAAAGAAACAAAGAAATTATCAAGTTTGTTACTATTTTAATAAACAAAAGTCACAACAAACAATAAAAATAAAAGAAAATAAAAAAATTTGTGCGATTAATAATATTAATAAAAATAAAATAATACAAAAGAATAAAAATCATTTTTGTATTTGAAGGAGAAATGGAATCCATAGCAGTGGCTTTATTGGTGGAAGAGGAGAACAATGTGACTCAGAACACAGAAGTTAGGTTTGAAAAGCGAAAACTAACCTAGCGTTTCCACATGCAAGTACAAGTTCGAAAAACTCAATACACTCACACTTTTTCACTAACATTCACACAATTTTTTTACTTTCAGCCAATCGGCTGTTTCCTCGATTTTTCGTTGATAATACGTATACACTACTTGCAAGTAATTACTTGCATGTGGAAACGCCGGGTAAGGGACAGCTGCAATCCAATCGATATGTAGCACTTCCAGTCAATCCATACCTACAGAGAAATAAGTACATGCGACATATTTATAATAAGTCATAAATACCTTCTTCCATGCGGTGTCACTTTTTGTTGGTGCTCCTAATGCATTAAGGGTTTGTGTTACCTCCTGCCAAAATACCTGAACTTCGTCCTTGGACCGTTTATGGTAGCCGCAAGCAATATCCTGTTTTGTTGACATTAAGCTTGTCAGCTTTTCGTATTGCTCTGGTGTCGTTGTTTTTGACCTGGAAAAAAAAATTTTTATATTTTAGTACAACAAAAATTTATATATGTAAATCACTTTTTAAAGATTTTATACTTACATTTTATAAATTAAGCACTTTTTAAGTTTATAAAAAAACAATCGAAAAAAATTCCGTTGCTAAAATATAAGCGTAGAAAAACTTAACTACGATCGTAATACAGAATACCTACAATCGAAAGAAACGGAGCGGAATCGAAACTCTGAATACCAAAGTTGCCAAACGGAGAAAATTTCGTTTCGATTCGAATCGAAAGTCAGAATTGGGGTGATTAATTTTAGCAAATAACTTTCTTTGAGGCTAATGTTGTTGACGAGAAGGGCTTAAATATTGTCGTATATCATATTCTTGTTAAATGTTTTTTTTAAGAGATAGTCATATGCAAACAAATTATGAATAAATGGTTTAAAGGCTTTAAGGGGCGAACGCCACCCCCTAAAACACAACTTATCGCTACGAAATTTTTTTGTTTTATTTTTACATAAATATAAGCGAATATAAGAAATCAAAAAAATAACGGCCAACCTAATGTTCATATCCATTTTTACCTTCAATGAAGGGTATACACAATTAACGTTAAAGACTTCTAGATAAAAGCATAATTATTCCACCGCCCATATATACATAGGATGACTTCTTTAACATTGTGTTGCAAATCATCACTAAAAACAAGTGCGTTGAAAAGGCATAACAAATAAAAACAATGCACAAATTTGCAACCGTTGTGCAGCGAATACGGCTACCATGCAACAATAAACTCAAGGCAAGAAAAGGTATTCATTTCCGTGTTGAATTGCAACATTGCGCTTAGGAAGTCAGCCATACATATGTACATAGATACATTTTTATGGGAACATGTAAGTATAGCATGTAAACTTACCTCTGCTGAATTGTCCATAGTTTTTCTGGTAATAATGGAACTGTCCAAAAAAACTCATTTCATTGTACCAAAACAATGACGAGATGTACTTATCTTCCGCACTGGAACCAGACTTTTTTAGATTGGTTTTTCTTTTTTCCCCAGTGTAGGTAATACGCAGCGACCGGATCTTTTTCTTTATGGCTTCAACGTCCAAACTCATTTCATCTGCAATAGCTTCATACGATTTTTTTTAATGTCGTTCCTTCTGTAGGATTTGTGGTTCATATCCCCCAAAATAGGGTGCGATCGGTACAATTTATTAATTAAATAATTTGTTTATTGCTTAATTTTGCCTCCATTTTTATTGTTTTTCTTATTTGTATTTTCAGAGTTGCCAAGACAAATACTCACGCCGCGGCAAAATTATCTCTATCGGTTCAAAAGCTAACGATTTTCAGCCACTGTGCGCCGAACTTTAGGCATTCGTTCCAATTAATATTTATTTTTATTTATTTTCCTGATATTTATCCACTTTAATTAGAATAGTTGTGTTACAAATAATTGTAGTTAAAAAAATATATTAAAATTCTTTATATATACGTCCAAAACAAGTTGCTTTTGTAACTACAACTTAACACAATCCTGAAATTTCAAATGCAAATTTTTAATAGGCAACACTGCTAAGTTTATTGTCATTTGTTTTCATGAAATTGTCAAAAAATCGCTTTCTTCAAATTTTCATATAAAGCTAGCTGAAAGTTGGGCTGAAAGTAAAAAAATGTAAATGTGTTAGTGAACAAGTGTGAGTGAATTGCGACTTTCATGAAATTACTGTCACGTGTAAATCCTAGGTAAAGTAAAGTGTTTGAAAGCAGAATAAAAAATCTTTTTATTAATAAATTGATATATTATTAAAATTTTATAAATTTGGATATTTATGTGAATAAATGGCCACCATATTTTTTTATATGTGCAGCCAACTTTGATTTTTTGTATGAAAATAATTTTAAAATGCCAAAAATTTTGGGCATTTATCTAAAATGTGAAAGTGCACTTATGGCGTTTTCTTTTCTAAAAAAAAGTGTTGTCCTAGTGTAAGATGTGACTTGGCAACAATTTTCAAGAAGTGTTGCATATTTTACGATTACAAAAGAACACAAATTTCGGCATAAAACAATTCGCCTTGATCTAGTGCTGCACTCATGCCCCTTTAATTAAAATGATTGTTGACAATGTAGCATTTTTTTTTTTAATTTTAAAGGGAACATTATCAGAAAAAAACGCTTGACACTTTTAAAATAATACATGTTTTTCAGAAAAGAACATAAAAAAATTAAATAAAAAAGGCAGAATAAATGCAGAATTTGACTCAGAAAAGAAAACGCCATTAAAAACGAAATTTGTATGCGATTTTAAAGAAATTATTCATTTTGTGCAGTTAAGTCAAAAGTGTACTTAAACCAAAGGTAGTTAAGTCAAAAATACTGTATATGTTATAAAAATTATCGTTCTCAAACATTATATGTATCAATACCAAAATATACAAGGAAGTTATGGCACTCTTCTAAATACTAACAGAAAACAGTTGATGAGCGCAAGGACCCTATTCGCAAAAAAAGTTTTTATTGGGGCCATGTGAAATAATAAACCGATACTTACTATTTCCTATAGGCTTCGTCGTTATGAAAACGTATGTACCAATATTCATCAAATTATCTTTAAAGTTGCGAACAGTACCTTACGTACAAGGTTTAAATTTTTAGACAAGCTGGAAGCGGGCCAGCCATCCGGACGGAGAGTTTTTCGTCTCAGAAAGTTATTATGAGTCGATCGGTTTATTAAAAGATGGGGGATTTGCTACTTTTTTTGAGGTACACGCAGCACAAACGCATAATACACTCTCCCCTATGTGGTTAATGTTGGTATGTATAATTATATTCAACATTTTTTATTTTTCGAATTTATTTTATGAGCTAAATTTCAGTTATGTATTTTATAAAGGAATAGGACTATTACAAAAAAAAAAGCTTAATAAAATACAAAACTGAAATTTAGCTCATAAAATAAATTCGAAAAAATATAAAGTAACCTTCGAAAGGAAATAAGTCCCAGTTTCTATTACATGTAGTCTACAACAGACATGAAATGCTTAACATTAACACTAACATGATGTTAGTGTTAAGTATAGACTCACCATGTTAGAGTTTTACTCATGTTTTAACACGGCTGTTAAGCCATGTGTTTTAACAACTCTTTTATAACATAAAATGACGTTACAGCTTGACAGAACTCATTTTGTTGCTTTTTTTTCATTTACAGCGAGATTTTCAATAGAAAAAGAAAAAGTGTGAATTGTTTAATAAAGCTAAAAATTTTAATTAAATATAAAAAATGGATGCTAATGTGGAGGAAACTTTTAAAATAATAAGTCTGTACGAACAGTTCCCATGCTTGTGGGACTACAGAAGTTCTTCGTACAAAAATACAAGTGCCAAAAATAATGCTTGGCTAGAAATAGCAAAAGCGATGGGAAAGTCTACGGAAGACTCAAAAAAGAAAATAAAACATTTAAGGTCAGTGTTTGTAGCAGAGAAGAAGAAAGTTGATGCTTCAAAAAAATCTGGAACTTCGGCAGATTCCATCTATCAACCGCACCTTTATTATTATGACAATTTTAATTTTTTGACTTCGGTTATAGTTCTTAGAAAAACTACCAGTAATCTTAGACAGGTAAGTTCATAATATTCGAATGATATATAATATGTAGTAAACTATACTTATATTAACTTACATATATGTATCAATATGCAGGAAGATGAGCTAGACAATATTATTGAATTTGGTGCTGAAAATGCAACCGAGAGCCAGGACAGCAGTATATTTTCGTCTGAAATTTCAACACAAGACACATATAAATCTTCATCCTTTGAAATGTGTAGTACTCCCGTTGCATCCAAATCACTTAAAAAAATGAAAATGGAGAGGGATGAACAATTCAAAAATGCTTTGGATGTTATTGTGAAAAAAGCAAGCGACGACAAAGTTGAAGGTGAAACAATGTTTTACGCGTTCGGAAAAACAATTGGACTGCAATTAAAGGAGCTACCGTTATCAGCTGCAACCAATGCAATGGCTGAAATACAAAAGTACATAGCCACCATTGTGAGCACATATTCAAAACAAGATGTGTTAGTAGCTGCTATGACAGATGCAGATATGAACGAATTTAACTGTTAAAAAAATTAGTTAAATATACTTTTATATTAAAAGTATTAACACACATTTAATACAGAATCTAAGTTTAAACGAGAAAAGTGATAGAGAACTGGCGGTAATTATGCTGGAGGTTAACATTTGGCAGACCAAAGTAAAGTATATGTATATATCATTATAGTTAAGAACACACGAGTGTAAATTTGTAGATAAAATGGCATAATATTCCATCGTGTGTAGCACTGCACGTACATATATCTGTTTTGATTTCTTTTTTAAATTTTGTGTTTTTAACTACAATATTTATCGTCTATATCGATGTTTACTGAAAATTTGTTTGGTCTATTCTACGAGCCCTAACCTTCATACACCAAGCATTTTTTCACAAAACTACATTAAAGCTCCATATTTTAGAAAATAATATAGATTGCGCCTACAAAGTTAACTTTTGTGAAAGCATATTTTGGTGTCTTGAAATTTTTAAAAAGATTTTTGAAGACATTACAATAATTGTTTTAAAAACAAACTTGCACTAATGTTCATTATTTTATAAAAAAAATATTATTTCGTACAATTAGTATTAAAGTCGCAAGAAAAATTAGATCATGAATAAAGCTTCGTACAGAAGGTGATCAGATCTTACAATGTTGTTATTTTTCTGACAATGGTGCCTTTTTCAGATGCATTAATTTCACACATCTGCCAAATGAAAATGAGCTTACAATGTTCAAACAGTTGCAAGACATTTTTAGGCAATTTTAATGACAACATTGTAAGATCTGACCATCGTCTGTACGAAGCTTGAGGAATTAAAGTAAAACAATATCAGAAAGCAAAAAAGGCGTAATTTTGTATCATGATTTTATTTTAATTTCGACAAAAAATCGTGTGAAAAAATGCTTGGTGTATGAAGGTTAGGGCTCGTAGAATAGACCAAACAAATTTTCAGTAAACATCGATATAGACGATAAATATTGTAGTTAAAAACACAAAATTTAAAAATGGAATCAAAACAGAAATACGTGCAGTGCTATAGGAGTGTTCGTACTAAAGCTGCCCACACACTAATGATTTGTATATGTATGTATATGTTTTTACTAATGCTCCTTCGTATTCAGATGATATAATCAGCCTTATTACGGTTGTCGTCAAAAACTGCGTCGTTTTATGTTAAGCAGCCCATACACGATTCAATTCAATTGTCAACTGAGTCGGTTGTTCTCCAAATCAAAGCGCGTATGGCTTTGTCAATTGATAAGTTTTACGGTTGTCGAGTTGGTTGAAGAAAAATCAAAAGATTTTGATTTTTTCAAGTTGACTACTAAGTCTTTTAATTCAATTGTACTGTGTGTGCTCAAGTCTCTTAATCAGCTGTCGAAATTAATTTTTGTAGTTAAGTATTCTAAAAATTGTCTTTTGTTTCATTAAATTTTAAAATAAATTAAAAATCTTTCGATTCAGTTGATGAAGTTGTGAACTGAATTGAACCGTATATGTGGCGCATAATATATTAAAGTAACACACAACCTGTGTTCGCTTATCTACTACGAAAAACGACACAGTCGTTGACGACAGCGACATCTGTAATAAGGCAGAATGGTTTTTAGATTTTTATCAAACTTCTGTAAAATTACAGCCTGAACATATTCTTTTTGTATTTCTTTTGAATTTAAATTCTGTATTAAAGTGCAATTACATAAGTAACATCAACGTACAAATTAAAGTGTCCTTAATTTATAATAAATTTTGAAATAAGAAATTATAATAGTATTTTTTTAGAAAATCGAGATAATTAAACTAACTTTTTAAACATACTATATATGTAGTTGAATATATCTGTGGTTTTCATGGGCAACCGCGTATGCCTTAAAATAAAATTTTTCAGGAGAGCCGGTTTGTGCTTTGTTGCGATACAGACGCGTATTCTTAATCCCGCATACAATTGAATTATTAATTACATTTGATATTTTAATATAACAAATTAGCGAATGGACGCATTTTTTTTAAATAAATCTTTAACATAAAAGTGAACAATAATCAAAAACGAAAAAATTAATAAAAAAAATATATGTATAAATGTACATACATATGTACACATATACTGTACAAAAACATTTTGTTTAAAATTCTTTTTTGGTGCAATACATTAAATAATAAAAATAAAAAAAGCACAGTAAAACAGTGATAAACAAAAACAACTTTTTGCATGAGTAGTCACAATGTAACAACAATAAAACTAGATGAAAGAAATGCATACGTAACAGTTAATGCTAAAGAGTGCAATACTGAATCAAATAAAACAAAACAAAACAATATTAACTACCTAACGGCTAAACCAATTGCTCGTACACGTTCCCTTTCGCCCTCTGTTTTTACAAAGACGGTTGATGCTGAGACATTAAAAAATATTAATCTCTCGCTAGTGCCTGCAAGTGTTGCCGCTTCGGCAAAAACAATTTTAGTAACAAATGTTACCATGAATTCAAACACAGACGCAATGGAAAAATCTCAAGTAAAAAGTTGTCAAAAGCCTCAAGTACAAGTTGGTATGGACAGGTACATAACAGTGCTTAAACGAGGTCGCAGCCCTACCTCTGCAGCAGTTGCTTCGGCCTCAAAAGTACCATCTTTTGATAAAATAAATTCTCAAAATCGTTTTGCAATTCTGGAGGATGAATCCTCTGAAGCACCAAACGTCATAAAATCGTCCAAGCCTCCCCCGATATATCTTAGGGAGCAAAACTCAAATGAGCTTATAAAGAGTTTAATTTCGTTAATTGGAGAAAATTCGTTTTACGTAGCTGCTATCAAGCGTGGTAGTATAAACGAGACTAAAATACAAGTCAATCATGAGAATGATTTTCGCAAAATAATAACCAAATTTGAAGCACTTAAAAAAAACTTTTATACATACCAACTGAAGAGCAGTAAAGGTCTTCAGGTAGTGATTAAGGGAATTGACTCATGTGTGGACCCTGAAGAGGTAAAAACATTCCTAGAAGAAAAAGGCTTCAAAATAAAACATGTAGTAAATATTAAAAATAGAGAAAAAAATCCCCAACCACTTTTTCGAGTGGAGTTTGAACCCGGCGACGTAAAGCTTAAAAAAAACGAAACGCATCCTATTTATAATTTGAAATATATTCTCTATAGAAGAATAACTATAGAAGAGCCACACAAAAGAAATGGTCCCGTTCAATGTTTAAACTGTCAAGAATATGGTCATACTAAGGCATACTGCTATTTACCCCCTGTTTGTGTAGTATGTGGTGAATTACATGGTACAGTTCTCTGCGATAAGTCTAAAACCGACCCCAACGTAAAAAAATGTAGTAACTGTGGCGGCAATCACACTGCCAATTATAGAGGATGCCCTGTATATACTATCGTCAAGCAGTCGGCTGGACCGAAGACTAATCCCCCTCAAATGCAGGTACCAAATCAAGTAAACACAAATGCAATTCAAGCCCCCCAGCCTGGTAATAACAGAACTTCTTACGCTAACGTGCTAAAATCAAACCATGTGCCAATGCAAGGTGCCTCGCCAGGTAATGATGAAACTCCAGTCTCTAATTTAAGTCGTTTAGAAAAAACCATGGAAACATTAGTGCAAACAGTAAATAATTTTACAAACACAATGGGTAATATGATGCAGGAGATTCTTAGAATGCAATCGATGTTATTGCAAGCTGTACTTAACAAACCATGAACTGTTTAAAAATTTGTTTTTGGAACG
Organism: Pollenia labialis; assembly: GCA_949318255.1. Taxonomy (NCBI): domain Eukaryota; kingdom Metazoa; phylum Arthropoda; class Insecta; order Diptera; family Polleniidae; genus Pollenia; species Pollenia labialis. The sequence continues at coordinate 25,535,662 of OX439142.1, read as the reverse complement.
CAAACGGCATCCGCCAAAATAAAAATGAATTAGAATACTTTCTTAAAAATAAACAAATTGATGTCATGATGGTTTCTGAAACTCATTTGACCTCAAGAAATACGTTTAAAATTAATGGCTATACACTATATGATACCAAGGACCCTCGAGATAGAGCTTGTGGAGGTTCTGCCATTTTAATAAAAACCAGAGTCAAACACTACCTCATGGGTGATCATTGTGAAGATTATCTTCAAGCAACAAACATTTGCGTTGAAGAATTAAATAGAAACGTAGTAATCTCATCGTTATACTCCCCACCTAGATATTCAATATCTGAAGGCCAATATTATAATTATTTTAAATCATTAGGACCTTGTTTCCTGGCCGCTGGCGATTATAACGCTAAACATACCTTCTGGGGGTCCCGACTTATAACACCAAAGGGTCGTGTTCTATTTAATACTATTTCTAAAATGGATTTGAATGTGATAGCGAGCGGACAACCAACATATTGGCCTACTGATCAGCAAAAAATACCAGATGTCATCGATTTTGGCGTGGTTAAAAACATTCCCTTAGAAAAGATTTATGTTGAAGCTTCCTTAGAATTATCTTCCGACCACACACCAACAATTGTTACTTTAATGAACCCCAATAGAATTGTATCTCCAACTGGTTACTTAGCGACGCCAGCTACACAAATCAATTGGCTAAAATATAAAAAATATCTCAGCACCCATTGCACAGAAAATATTCTGCTTAGTACACCGGAATACGTAGATCGCGCTATTCTTAATTTTGACAGTTTTCTGAAGCTAGCTGTGCAACATTCCAGTAATACCCCAAAAAAAACTAAAAATATTAAAATTTATTCCACAGATGTTGAGCGTCTCCTGACTGAAAAAAGAAGAGCTCGAAGAGAGTGGCAATTGCACAGATCCCCTCAACTAAAGAGTTTATTAAAAGATTGTACAAAAAGGCTAAGAAAGTTACTACAGACTCAAAAAACGGCTTCTCTGCAAAAATATCTTAAGGAACTTGATGCAACTCCGCAATCAGACTACTCATTATGGCGTGCAGCTAAAAATCTAAAAAGGCCAGTCGCCTCTAAGCCACCATTAAGAAACTTGAACGGAAGTTGGGCAAGAAATGATAATAAAAGGGAAATCTGTTTGTTAATCACTTAAAAAACGTATTTACCCCAAATATATCTCACGATACTGCGGTCGTGTTACCACCTGTTCCTGCTAGAGCGGCTGTTCCCCTAAGATTTGAGATAAGAGAAATCGAAAAGGCTGTTTGTGAAATAAACCCCAATAAAGCCCCTGGTTTTGATAAGATCAGCAACAAAATGCTTTTGGAGCTACCCAGCACAGCAAAGAAAATTATTCTTTTAATTTTCAATGCTATCTTACGTCTTCAATACTATCCTCAAAAATGGAAGGTTTCCTTAGTCACCATGATACCTAAACCAGGAAAGGATCACACAAAAGTTGAGTCATATAGGCCTATAAGCTTACTTTCTAATATATCAAAGCTGTTTGAGAGGCTGTTAGTGTCAAAATTAACTCCAATTTTAAGTGAAAATAGATGTATACCTAACCACCAATTCGGCTTTAGAAGAGAACACACCTCAATTGAACAAACCCATCGTAAAGTAAACGCCATAAGAAAAGCCTTTGAGGAAAGAAAATATTGTTCCGCTCTCTTCATCGATGTTTCTCAAGCTTTTGATAAAGTCTGGCATGAAGGTTTATTACATAAATTGAAGCAAAATTTTCCAGCAAACACACACAAGCTGCTAGAAAGCTACTTAGTCGGTCGTCAATTTATTATAAAAGAAGGAAATTTCTTTAGTTCACCTCAGCCAATTGGCGCTGGAGTCCCACAGGGAAGCATTCTGGGGCCTCTATTATACTTAATTTATACTTCGGACATGCCAACGAGCAACTACACACAAACTTCAACATTTGCAGACGATACAGCTTTTCTAAGCATCCACGAAAACAGTTATGAAGCATCTCGTTACTTACAGGATCATATATTTCAACTAGAAATATGGTTAAAACAATGGAGGATAAAAGTCAATGAGCAAAAATGCGTACATATAACATTCACCTTGCGTCGGGAATCATGCCCCCCTATTAAAATCAATAATCAAATAATACCTCAAAATTCCCATGTAAAATATCTCGGTATACATTTAGATCGCCGTTTGACGTGGAAAAGCCATATAGAGGCAAAATTAACTCAAATGAAACTAAAAGCCATACAAATTCATTGGCTTATTGGAAGAAACTCTGTCCTTAGTCTCGACTGTAAACTCCTACTTTACAACTCTATCTTAAAGCCTATCTGGTGCTACGGTATTCAGTTATGGGGCACTGCCTCGGCTTCTAATATCGAAAAAATTCAAAGGCGCCAAAATAAACTTCTTCGAATAATCACAGCTGCCCCTTGGTATGTTAAAAATTCAAACATTCACAAGGATCTCAATGTTCCATTAGTTAAAACTGTGATTACGAAATATGCAGAAAAATACTTAAAAAGGCTCGAATTGCATCCGAACCCACTAGCTCGAAATATTTTAAATGATAGCGGCCACACTCGCTTAAGAAGAAGAGACACTGCAGCACTTGTTCAATTAGAAGAGCGATAAACACCTAGATAAGTGAACAGAACCCGTGATAAAGAAAATTTTTGTCTGGCACTGGCAGGACATAAAATAAAGTATTAGGTTAAGATTTGATTAATTATTGTTAGTTCATATTAAATGTATGAAGATTCAATAAATAATATTGAAAAAAAAAAAAAAAAAAAAAAAAAAAGGAGAGCCGAAAAAACCATTCTAGATCAAACTATGGGTTAGATATTGCACCTTTTGAACTTTGTAATTGAGTTAAAACATCGGAATGGGTCTATCTGTTTTTTAACATTTTTTAAAAAATGTAAAGAGCGCTTAAAATTAAGCAATATCGCATCAACATTTCAAAATCGAAAAAATAGACATACGCGGTTGCCCATGATATATATCTGTGGCATTTTGACAAACATCTTAACTCGATGAAAAAATCATTTTTATAAATAATAAAATAAATCAAAATTAAAAAAAATTTCGTTTATGTAACAAAATTTTAAAAACGTAAACAAGTGTTTTTGAATAAAAATTCGTATAATTAACAACATTAAGGCCCGTTTTCACAACTTACCGATAGCTAAAAGTAGACTTTAACTGGCCTTATAAAAATCGTTCCATTATTAAACCTTTACTTTAAACTTAAGTGAGCGATAAAGCAAATTAAGGTTTATCATAACTGGTAGGTTAAAGTAAAGTTGTAATAATGAAACAGTTTTTATACGGCCGATAAAATCCTACCTTTAGCTATCGGTAAGTTGTGAAAACGGGCATAACAATTTTTTCAACTTTTTAAATTTGACTTTAGATGTTTTGTCAAAATGCCACAGCTATGTTTATATCGTTACTTTAATATAGAAAAGGCCTAACTAACATTTTCCTTACTTTACAGGAGAAGGAAAAAACTTAATAAAAATTGTAGTATTGTAGTTGCGATTTTTTAAAACGCAGTTTTTTATGAAATTGTTTAGAGAATTTAATAAAAAACTGCGTTTAAAAAAAATCGCGACTACAGGACTATAATTTGTATTAAGTTTTTTTCTTCTCTTGTAAAGTAAGGAAAATATTAGTTAGGACTTTTCTATATTAAAGTAACGATATACATATATACTATATGTATATAGTTGAAGAATAGGTATTTGTAATGCCAACGATAGAAATGGTTATTAATAACTCATGAAAACGGGGAATAGTACTGGCATTAAAAAATAATTGCCATTAATAAATACATATGTATGTATGTGAATTAATATTTTTTAGGTTTAACATTAATTAATTAGAATTTATATTACATATATTCTAAACATACAGTAATAATTTTGTTGTGTAGCAAATAATGGTAAAGGATTTTTTTCCAAACCAAAGTTTATTATAATTCATTAATTTTATGAAATCGTAAAAAACGGTAATAATCCTTTATAATTTAATTTTTCAATACTCTCCTTTATAAAATGGATTTGATTTTATTTTTGTTTCTTTTTATAATTTTTGTTATCAACGATTTGATATTAAAAGTTTTAATAAAAAAAATACTTATTTGATACAAAACATACCTAGTTTTTTTGAATTATTAAGAATAGTTTTCTCTTTCATGTATACGAGTAAATAAATGTTTAAGCCCCAATTCAATAGTTTTACAGAGAGACAATAATCATTTCGATTGGACTGAATTGGTGAATTCTCAGATATTATATACTATAAACAAAAATTAAGGAAAAAGCTATAATATACATTTATGGCGATGTGCGTAAGGCACAGAAATCTGGACCAATCTTCTTAGATTGACTAAGAATAGCTTTTTAGAGTGCTCTAACAATCCGTTCGTCTGACTGGTTGTCTGCACATGTTAACCCTGTGCGTAAAGTAAAAGTTGTAATATTGTAAATAATTTGATCAACAATAAGTATTGTGATTATTTTGTTGAACTGTTTGTTTATGGTTTTTAATTCAAATTTTGATATTTTAATTACGCTAAAAAGTTCATCGAGTTTCATTTTTATTAAATTATTTGTATGAAGAATGGAACTTTACAACATGAAATTTATTAAAACAATGTAATTATGTTGGTACAGTGCACTCGCGATAATATGAACACCCCAAAATTTAAACACTTATTTTCTTCCATTGACTACTCTAAAATATGAACTTGTATGAAAAGCTTTAAAATATGAACAACTAATATTTGAATATCAAAGGTTTTTATCTACCTACACAGTGTTAAAATCAAGATCAATTTTGATTCAACTGCATAATAACTTGGGGATTTCCCTAGCTATCGCTTAAAAATGGTCTTCAGTTGTTAATCAAAATGTTTCACATACACTTTTTACTTAGTTCTCACTAAACATCTGCATGAATGCAAAAAAAATCAGCTATGAGACACCCACAAAAAATAACGGCACATATTCATTTAATTCATTTGCAATGAGAAGCAATGAATGAGTGCAAAAGATACTTGAGTTGTTAAAAGTATGAAAGCATCGAACTCGATCAACTTGTAGCGTTCACACAACCCACGATTCATACTCGGCACAACTCGGTAAGCATTGAATATGGTTGCTTCGGTATGAATATATGTTGTATGTTGGTACAAATGAGAAAAGAACGTGTACGACTTTGTTATATACAATGAGTTTGTAAGGCGCATTCGAATTATATAATATTATTCGCGTAACCCGAGTTAACTGAAGAAAGATCATAAAGGAAAAACACAATTTTTATTCTTATTCAAAAATTTTTTTGTTTTAATTATTTCTTAGTTATGAAAACAAAAAAGTATAAAACAAAAATAAATATTAAATTCATAATATGTAAGTCAAATTAAGTTTTTAAAAATCTAAACAATCTACATGTTAGAATGTAAAAACATTACCTTTCCTACCGTACCCAATAAGGCTACGTTTTTCAGAAAGAAGGTTTCTAGCACATGAGAATGTTCTTTCTGATGAGGCGCTACTTGCAGGAGTTGCCAATATTTTGCAGCTTTACTTATAGAGTAGTGGATATTTTAATATCCTACATTGTATTATTTATAATTTCACAGAAAAAAATTACGACAAATCAATTGTCATATTGAATACCATATTCGTCAATACAATTATTTTTTTTAATTGAAAAGGCACCAACAACCGAATTTGTAAATATAAAAAATTCTTTTGTTAATTAAAATTGTTCACTTTCAACAAATATTTTTAACAATGAGTTTGTAACATTGAATAAAAATTAGTTAGCAATCAAATAATAAAATTAAATACAAAATTTGTCATTTTGACAAAATGTTTTGTTGCTTATTAATTTTAAAAATATGTATGGCAATTTTTACAGAAAGAAATGCATTAAAAATGCTGATCTAATTAATTTTTTTTTCAAATATAATAAAAATCTTATCACAAATACATATCTTTAAAATAAACGGACTAATAATAAATTAAACCGTGTTAAAATTTCGGTAAGAAGTTTCGATCGATCAACTTTGTCCTTGCCTTTGATATCTGGAAGCATTTTACCGGAAGCATTTTTGGTGCGGACTGGGTTAATGTCGCTGCATTTGTCAATTGTAGTCCTTAAGAATTCCAAAGAATTCTTGTTAACACAATTGACAACTTTCACTCCCTTAACCCAGTCCGCACCATTGAAGGATACGTCCTCCTCTTTGCCCTTGAATGCTGCCAGCTCGTCGATAAGCCTAGCCTCCACTAACTGCCATAGCTTGGAACTGATACTCCTGCCCGCACCTTTTCCTCTACTGGCCTCCTTACGAGAGCCACTAGTGGAATCGGACGGAGGATTAACAGCCTTCTTCCCCGTGTCCACTGCCTTAGCCACTTTGCCGACCTTCTTGGGTATCGCCCCCTTATTCACCACAGCTCGTTCCGAAGACATGAGCGCTTTGGTAATCGGGGCAACCCCTCCTTTCTTCATCTCTCCACGGCAGTTTGACGACTCTAACGACCCTGTACTCTTTTGAGTAGTGTCCGGGCCGGCGACTTCATCCACCTGCTTTCTCCAAGGATAGGGCCAACCAAGCACGGTACTGACGGCCGTAAATTCTTTTGAATTTGATGACGCTCTGACGGTGCCTTCTCAAAAGGTGCCTATCCCTCGCGGAGAACGTTGAAGGATCTCTCTTCGACATCTTATCTAGATATGCCAGAGAGCTCCTTGTACCGTTCTGCGCCTTCTCCTCCTTCGTTCGGCTGGAGTTCTTAATGTCTCGTGGATGGGAGCTTGGCACATCCTCCACGGCGTCCTGCCGAACAATTTGTGGACAATCTTCTCCCGAGTGTCCCCTCTGCTGTCCCCTGGCCTTACAGATGAGAGTGGCAGGCTCTGTAGTCTGACTGTGAGCTGATATGTCAATATCGAACTCCGTGAGTAGCCACGGTTTCACCACAGGAGTCACTCGATAGTCCCAGAAGACTGTCCACATATAGGTCGGTCAGTACCTCTCTCTCCTGTTCAATTATGCTGTCATGAACAGTAGAGAGGGTACTCTCCGACTCACAGACCGTGACGTCCGATTGACCCTGGTCAATCTCGTCCGTCGTGTCCTTGTTTGTTGTTGTTGTTGTTTTTGTTTGTTTTGTTAAGGGTTTCATTTTTGTCCCCACGAGCATGCTCGTTCAGACGGACCGTACCTCGCAGTGACGGCATGCGTGGACTAGGCAACTAACATACAACAGCGCTTTGCCCTGGCGCTGAGTGGAGCTTTTAACGACTAGTTTCTTTTCGCACTAACTAGCCACCCAGGAGCTCGGCACTGCTACCAACCACGTTGTCCTTAAGAGTGCATATTTCGCGCCCCAGCCACTGGTGAAGCTCCCACCTCGCAAGGGGCGAACCAGCGGGCTGACACGCTTCATTATCCTGACAAGATGAGTAACCTTTAGTTGCACACCCCTTCAGTGTTCTCGACCTCCCGCGAGGACGTATTCATCACATACATCAACCCATGAGATCAGAACCGTAGAGTGCACTTAAGCCCTCGCATCTCGACAAGATAGTTTCCCAGGCGAGGGATAATTAGGGTAAAAACGTACAATTTTTAAAGGATTATGAAACAATTTTAAAAATTCTCACCGCCATCCAGGGTTGCTAGACATTTTTCTTAAAAAATCGTCAAAATTTTTAAAAAAATTCGTCAAAATCGTCACGAACATTAAAAAAAATCGTCAAAAATTCGTCAACATATTTAAATTTTACAAATCAAAAGCAAATTTATTTATTTATTTAAAAATAGCATTTTTTATTGTACAAAAAGTGGAGTTCAACAGCTTTTTTTCAAACAAAACAATTAAAAATAAATATTGAATTACAAACAAGTATAACACAGTACAACACATGATTTGCTAACTCAATTCTGTGAACTGTATGTGAAATTAGACCCAAAAATAAGAATTTCTGCATCATTCGTTTTGTCTTCTTACCTGCGATTTGAAGTTAGTATCGATTTGAAGTTAGTACTATCGTATAGGGGAATTTATCACGTTTTAGGCCTTGTTGTTTGACATAGCTCGACAACCACTAGCCCAATTTAGTTGAAATAAATTTAAAAAAATTAAGAATTACAATTCCCTTAATCTGTTCATATATTGTGTTCCTATACAAGTAACACTTTCGAAGTTAAAAATGAATGTATGAAGGGAAAAAATTATTTTTTGCCTAAAAATTTAAATTTTTTTTTTTAAAAATACATAAAAAATCCAAAATGGAAAAAAGTTTCAAGTCTAGTTATTTTTTCGCAAAGTCACATAACCTATGAGCAAAATGAGACAAAGATCATAAAAATCGATGCACGCGTTTCGCTTTTATTCGCAATTGAGTAAATGTATGAATTTCAAAAATTTGCTCGAGATATGCACAACATTATTTGGAGAAAACATTGACACCTTTTTCATGATTCTGAGAATTAAAAAAAAGGAATAAACAAAAGGTTATTTGATTATTATGATTGCGGTAATAAATGTACGTGGACAATTAAACGGAAAGTGGACCTTTTTATTATTTGGGTTTTTCCGGTGGCTACCTATATGATTTTTTTTACAGAAATTGCACCCACATTTAAGGGTGGTCATTATTTGGAAAGTTTTGCACAGTTTGAAACGTACAAGTGCTGAATCAGGTATACAGCCAGCCGCCCTTAAAATATGCGCCCATTTATAAGTACCTCGCAGTAAAATATTCAAAAATACGTAGTATTTATAGGTGTGCATTGATCGATTTTTGGCATTCAGCCAGTGCCGACGAACGCGAACAGTAAAAGTGATTTTTCTCCAGTTTTTTAAAAGTGAATAACAACAAAACATAAAATATATCAATATGGAAAACAACAAGTGCCCATATTTGGATGAATATTGTTACGTTTGTGGTCATATCGTCCGCAAAAAACACAGAAAAAAGATCGAAAAAATTTGTTTACTGAGCAATTCAAAACCGCGTATTGTAATTATTTCGATGAAGCAGATTTAAGTGGTGCAAATTTTACGCCGAACACAGTGTGCAACAGTTGTTATACTACCCTTCTAAAATGGATTCACGGAAAAAGTAGAAAGTTATCTTTTATGAAGCCAGTAATTTGGGTGGAAGACACAACTGGGCATGATAAATCCAGGTGCTATGCATGCATAAATTTTCGTCCTGGATTAAACAGACAACAATTGAAAACAAAAGTATACACTGCTGCATTTACTGCCACACTTCCAGTGCAACGCCCTGCTGATACCGATGCACCTAAACCTCCGAGTGCGGATACTGTGTCCCTGCTAGCCGAAACCGTTTTCACCAATCCGACCGATTTGGATGATGCTGATTGGATACCCGATATTGAAAATAGTGCACCACTACCGCTACCACAAATCGAAATGGATTACATTGTGGCCAAGCTGGGACTATCACAACACGACTCCGAATGGCTGACATCATTTTTGAAGAGAAGAAAACTCACACAGCAAAATGTCAGCGCAACATCAACAGACTCAGACCATGAATATGAACAACCTACGAAGAAAACAAGATCATCAGAACCACAAGCGTCAACTTCTACAAGGATGGATATTGCCAGTAATTGAAAAAATGTTCTAAATTTTGTTTTTATGCATATTATAATTGCGTATTAATTGCATATTATTTTATTTTCATTAAGTTTTTATAAATAAAGTTTTTTTTTGCATGATAATTTTTATATTTTTATTTTAAGGGTGGTGGCTATAACTGATTTTTGAAATTCATACCTTTACTCAATTGCGAATAAAAGCGAAACGCGTGCATCGATTTTTATGATCTTTGTCTCATTTTGCTCATAGTTTATGTGACTTTGCGAAAAAATAACTAGACTTGAAACTTTTTTCCATTTTGGATTTTTTATGTATTTTTAAAAAAAAAAATTTTAATTTTTAGGCAAAAAAAATTTTTTTCCCTTCATACATTCATTTTTAACTTCGAAAGTGTTACTTGTACAATATATGAACAGATTAAGGGAATTGTAATTCTTAATTTTTTAAAATTTATTTCAACTAAATTGGGCTAGTGGTTGTCGAGCTATGTCAAACAACAGGGCCTAAAACGTGATAAATTCCCCTATACGATAGTACTTACTTCAAATCGATACTAACTTCAAATCGCAGGTAAGAAGACAAAACGAATGATGCAGAAATTCTTCTTTTTGGGTCTAATTTCACATACAATTCACAGAATTGAGTTGGCAATCAATTAACTGAAAAATGTTGTACTGTGTAATATATAAGTATTTGAACCATATTTACACCATATCTGTAAGATCTAAATTATATACAAAATTAAAATACTTTTTTTTAATTTTAAGTTACATTTTAAAATTAAAATAAAAGCAATTTAAATTTCAAATTTGTTATTAAAATGTTTGTGTTATTAAAACTTAATAACAATAATTACTAAAATCGAAAGAAATTCTGTTATTAATATTTAGATATGTTTTAATAAATAAAATAATTCAAACAAAAAATTCTTTTCATTTCTTTTAAATTTTTCCTTAAAAAATGCGAAAGCAATATGATAAAATAGTGCGATAAAAATAACAGTTTCATTTTTAAAAATCAAACATTAAAAGTTAGACGATTTTGTATTTGAAATATTAAAAAATTTAACATATTTTTATTTTTGAAAAAGAGCTACAAATTGTAAGTAATGTACAATAAACAGCTATGAACATTAGGGGTATAACCAATTTTTGGCCCTAGCACCACGCGATGGCGAAGGTTGTGTTATTTACGAAAAAATAATTTTGGGGTCATTTCGGATAAAAAACCTCACCCACGAAAACGATTTTCTAAAATCTCCCAAAAAAAAAACATTCATTTTAAATAAAAATTTTTAAATATTTTATTAATAAAGTAAAATAGTGAACTGAAAAATTTTGTTTAATTATTAAAAGACATAAACTTCAAATTTAACGTGCGCGTTGTTTTGCATAATGGATAAATGTCTTGTATTACTTTAATACCGCGTTCTGCGCATATGTTGCTTCGCTGTTGCTTTGGGATTATTGAAGCTTCTCTAACCCAGTATCTTTTAAGACATGCTTGACCGTTCTTAAATCGTGCTAAGGATTGATCTAAAGCTGCGAAGTTGTCTTTATATATTATACCATGGTCCACATATGAATTCACATATTGGGGTGAGCTGGTCTCGGTATTTCGGGATAAGCACAAATGCTAAAATGGCAAGAATATCCCTTGAGTTCCATCGAGCGTTGCTTAATGGTGGTATGGCTTTAAATTTTATATAAGGGAATTTTTTTTTTCTTTGGTAGTATTTAAATGCAGAACCAAGCTCGTACAAGTATTGCATATCGTCGCGCCATTTAATGTTTTTTATTTTGAAGTATTCATTATTCTGTATGTAGTTGGCTTTCAGATCCACGTAGTTATTTATTAGTTCCGGAACAAAATTATAAGAGATATTAGGAGATGATGTTTTTCCATCCAATAACTCATCCATAACATGCCTTAGGATCAGGTCTAAAATATGGTGTTGGCAACCGACGTATTGTGGTGGAGGAAGATCAATTGATTTATAATAGTCCTTTAATAGCTTAACAACGCCGTTTTTGTGACCAGTATTTACACTTGTTGTATCAGAAATTACCATTTTTATGGATTGCCATAAATCAAATTTGTGTAATGTTTTTTTAATACCATTAAAAATTGTGAGGGCTTTTCCATTTTCCAAAACAAGCACTGCTAACTTAATTTCGGTATATTCATTTTTTAAAACCATTACCTGGAGTTCTTTATTGCCAATTTTTTTGCCGTCGAAATGCAAGCACCAGTTTTCATTTTTCAAAGTTTCCTTTAACATTTTTTCTTTACGCTCGGCCGACTTGATTACAGCTTTATAAACACCTGGCTGTGATGGAGTTGCAATTTGAATACCAGACTCTGCTAATTCCTTACAGATTTTAGCTGCTTTTTTAGTACTGACTTTGGCATTAGTAACTAAAGCAACCGATGGATTTATTAATGATTTATTAAATTTCATTCTTTCCGGGGGCTTGTAATCACAATCGTCGGACGAGTATTGGTTCTCACACTCGTACTCTGATACTGAATTTTCATCAGACATAGCGTCTTTCAAGCTACTTAATTCGGACTGAATAATATCTGTATTTTCATTTGAAATATTGAAAATATTTTCAAAATTATAACCACGTTTTTTTTTTAAATTTTTATCATATATTTGAATTAATTTTTCAACTTTTCTGTTTACTGATTTAGTTTGAATTTTTTGTAGTTTCATCTTACTCCACAAATCGCAAAGTTCTTTTGAGATAATTTTATACCTCTTTGTTTTTGATTTTTCTGAAGCAGCTAAAGCATGAAATCTTCCAATTATAATTTTTTGGGTTGGCATTTTGCTCAATTCATGTAATGGAATGACGATATCTGGAATGTTTCTCGACATTGTTGTGCTATCTTTAAATTTGGTCAAAGCCTTTGTCCAAAGTTTTGCATTTTTCAAAACGCTTAAACGACTTCTTTTAAAATCCATTGTTTTTAAGTATTAAACACAAACTCGGAATATTTGAAACACATTAATAATTTTCTTTGAATAATAAAAACAATTAAAGTACATAACCTAATTTTCAATGACATACATTCAGCTTCGTAAGTATTTACACAAATGTTAAATGCAGGTTGATATATTGATAAAAAAAACTTTTTTGCGCCTTTTAGGTAAATAAATAAAAAAAAAAATCATTTAAAAACTTTACCGCGTTTGGTGGGTGAACTTTTTTGACAACTGCGAAAAAGTAATAGCATTTTTTTATATAATTTTCAATGGCCTATTCGACTATGCTAGGGCCATTTTGATATTTGCAAAAAATTGCAAAAAGTTATATCCCTAATGAACATACTGCATACATATACTTTATAGATAATGGCCCCTATTATGAGTTACATTCGATAAACGATTTTCGCTGGCTATCGAACATCGATTGTAATTTTGGTATTATGAGTTGGCAGCACCGTCGAAAATTTCGTTGTGCATCGAATTTTTCAACGAAAACAAATTTGCTTTCGACGGTGTAAATAAATGCAAGAAACTTGTTGAAAATGTAACTTTTTGTACATTTTTTTGTGTTCGTATACCAAATACCATATTCTTTATCAGTTTTGTTCATTTTATGCAAGTCCAACGTCGTAAACAGCAATTGGAAGCGCCCATATTCCTTATGGAACAAAATTATTTTTTGACCAAATGATTTGCAACAAAGTTCAGCATTTAAAATAATGGGATGAAACCCCACTGAAGCTTAATTATTTGAAAACAACCATAATTCCGCCGTGGTCACGTTAAGCGTTTAATTTAATTTAAATTTGTAAACAAAAATTTTTTATTGTAAGTGACAGCTTATCGAATTGAATTGACAAAATCACAATAGTAAATTTTTATCGAATGCGCGCCATAATACCAAATGAAAATTCGTTCGATCAGCTAATTCGACTGCTGTCGAAAATCGAATTAAGTTCATTATAGGCACCAATATGAAAAATTACGTTTAATCATCATAGCTTAAGACTAACCCTAATCGTACAAGTTATCTGATCGGTGTTTTTTTAATAAACTTTTTGTAATATTTGTACTGAAACAATCTGAAGAATTAATTTTCAAATAATCTTTGTAAACAAAACTACTTTAATTGTTTTTGTTTCCAAACGATTTCTGATTTTAGTTTTATTTAAATTTATTTGACTAAAAATTCGTTCAACTTTAGCTGACGAATTTGGTAAAACCATTAAGTCATTAATAAAATTACATAAGTTAGGGAATGCATTATTATTATTTAACAGCTTCATTGACTTGATTTTTTTCCAAAAGATATTGATATCGAAATCTTTTTCGTCATAATTTTTAAATCTTAACTCTCTAATTTCATTATCTATTGACTGATATGTCTCTTTAGATACCAAATTAGGAAAACTTTTTAGCAAAGGAAGGAAAGAAGTATTTTTGTTTAAAAAATTGATGGAGTTATTAATTTTAAGTTCTTTGTTACTGAATTTCCGAAATCAAATCTTTTTTTTATTTGAATGCATAATTCAACATAAAATGCCACACAATTACCAACAAATTGATTGTGAGCTGCAACATTAATTTCAAATTGAAAATTTTTTTCTTTAACGTAAACTCCAAGGTAAACTTCTTCCCTTGTTAAAAAATTTTGAGTATTAACTAAATTAATTTCATCAAACGGATTATGATTTACATAATCCTCTTTTAAAAAATTTGTTAAGACAGTTTAAAAAAGTTTTGACATATCACTGTGCAATTTATGAATTTGAACACCTTCACTTTGAAAAGTCTTATTTATATTATTTATAACTTTAACAATGTATTTTAAAAAACAAAAATACAACTCATTTATATCATTTAAATTATCTAATATTACTTTTGCAGTATCGATGGATCCAATATTAGCAGCGATAGCAAAATAAATTTTTAGCGGTTCATATAATTGAAGAATTCGAATTACTTATGCTTCCAATGAAAGCCACCTGGTTTGTGCTGGGTGTAGAATTTTTGTTGGTTCAATTTCCAATAAGTTTTGTATTTCGAAAAATTGATGGTTACGTTTTGGACTGTTCCCAATATAATTGTAGATATTTCTAGTAAGTGTTTCTAAACATGAAGGAAGTTTTAAGCATGCATATGCTGAACAAAGTGCAAGAGAATGGAAAAATTATATAGGGATTTGGCATCACAGTCTGTGATTTTAATAAGTCTAAAAAACAAGTCCTTTACATCAGAATCGATACATACTCTGGCTACTATGCATAGATGTTTTAAGTTACTGACATCTGTAGATTCATCAATACAAATAGAAAATTTATTTTTTCGTAGGTTCTCGCAAACAATATCAAATTGTTCTGCACCAACAACATTTATTATAATCTTTGTTGATTTAAGTCCTCCTAAATTAATATTTTGTGCAACAGATGAATCAATACAACAGCTTTTTATTAAATTTGATAGATGGTCTACGGATAAAAACGCAATGTTGTGCTCTGCCAAAAATAATGAAATTTTGATTTCAGCTTCTTTGGATTTAACTTTAGTATCAATAAAAACAGACGAAATTGTCGGCTGACTCGGATCTTTCACATTTTCCAAATGTTTCTTAGATTTTCCGTGCTTTAATAAAGCTGTTCTGCCTGATGCAACTTTAAGAACACTGAGACAAACTTTGCAATTAACATGAGAATTCTTAGCCTCCATCCAATTAAATTCTTTAAACCACTCTTCTCTAATTTTTCTTTTCTTTTTTAGCACAATCTAGAAATTATCAATACACATATGTATGTACATATGTACATGGATAGGTATATACATTTTTTCAAAAGTTTAAACATAAACATACATACTTATCGTTACTTAAAATGCAAAATTTATCATTTTAAAAATTTATAGGAGTTGCAAAAAACTATTTGAAATGATAAATTGTATTAAACTGTTTACTACTTATTTTTCGTCTATTTTTCATGTAAAACCTACCAGTTGTTTTGACAATTGATAATTTTTTTAATAAAATCGCTGATTTTGGTTAAACGATTCCTGATTTGTTGACATTTGTGTTGATGCAATACATCAGAATCAATTAAAATGTAATTTTTTAATTTTTGGTTACTTAGGGCCTTTTGCGTTTTAGGTAACGATATATAAGTATGTTTTTACATTAACTTACCTGATTTTCTACATCAATATCAATTGTATTTCCATAACTTGGCTCACAATGACTTGAATTAAAGTTTTGTTCTAAAAATATAAGTATAAAAGTATGTATACATACATACATATGCACATATGTTAAATACAATAATAATTTCTTACCATTTCTTGAAAATACCGTTCCATGCTTTTTTTTTTTGTTTAAGATTTTACATCTATTTAAAACTTTTTTTAATATTTATAAAATTTTATCACCTTTCACGTCCAAACACTTTCTTATAAATTTAATTTTGTTCCTTCTTATTTCGTCTTTTCTTGAATTTTGAAAATACCGTTATATTTGCCAAAAAAACAAAAATAAAATAACGTATTAGACTTATATTTATCTCGTTCCTTCTTTAATATGTTGGAATACTAAACTTTTTTGATGTTTATTTTAAACCATTTTCTAGTCATTGCCATAAAACAATACTTTTGTGAGTGATGCCAGAAAATCGTCTTCACACTAATACTTCTTTTAAAAAAATCGTCAATCGTCATTTTACTGAATTTCATCAAAAAAATCGTCACATCTAACAACCCTGCCGCCATCCCTGAAACAGAACCATAACAAGAGAAAAAAACTAAAAAACTTTGTTTACAGTTTGCTCTTTGTAGCATTTACTGTTTCTTTCTATCAATTCTATATCAATTGATGAAACAATAATATAGTGTCGTAAGTTCTTTAGTGGAATATTTTCTGTGCAATGGGTACCATGCAGTGTGACCAGATTTTTAAAAATATAAAGCTAAATCATGTTTGAAAAAGAGCTAAAAAAAAGCTAAAGAAGGAAATTGCAAGCCAAAAAATAAAGCTAAATTATTTTATAGCTTCTTGTAGCAACTTTTAATTATTTCGATATTTTTTATAGATTAAATAGTGTTTATTTAATTATAGCTGAGAATAATTATATAAATAAATGAAAAAAATCCAAAAAAGCGCGACCAGTAAATTGATCAAACTTTAGCTTTATTTTTAACAATTTCTATTGATTTGCTTAACGTATTTAAAAAACTGTATAATGATGTTTGATCTAACCAAACGTTTTAAAACATGGGACGCCAAATATTAGGGGTATAACCAATTTTTTTTTGGCATAGTACCATGAGGTCAACCACGAAAATTATAATCTTTTGTAAATTTTCTCAAAAAGTTTACGCACCAATTGGTTTTTCTAAACCAATGCAATATTGAATATTCATAATATTATGCAGTGTTTTTTTATTCGTTTTTAATTTTTTTTCGTTAAAAAAGGTTAAAGATACGTTTTGGTTTGCGGAAAAATCTCTTACCATCTCTAACAACCAGTTTAACGATTTCGAACGTCAACGGTCGCATAGAAAAATTATAATTAAACAAAAACTAATTTTCGACTTTGTCGAAGGCTGTAAATATTAATGAAATTTTATACTTCAGCTATACTTTGTTGTAAATAAACGTATTATTAATTTTTCTTAACCAAAAATAAAATTAAAAATGCTCAAAACTTTTTTGACCTTAGCGAAAAAATAAATATACGTTCCCTTATAGTTTTTCATGTCGATGTAGAAGATGTGGAAAATTTGTGGAATAATGTCAAGAATATTATAAACACGACTACGAAAAACACCCTAGGAAGTAGCGTAACAAAAAGGCAAGAAGAATGGATCACAGATGAAATCCGAGAACTTCGAATTGAACGAAGCAACCACAAAAATTTGAACTACGAAACCTACTGGGAAATTAATAAAGAAATACGAACGGCAACCCGCGCTGCAAAGAATGCACTTTTAAATCGTCAATGCCAGTATTCGAGTATTCGAGATGACAGAAAGAAAAAGCATTTGGAAAGATTATGTAACGAAATTATTTACTGATGATGAAAGATCAGCTGATGACCGTAGCGCAGAAACCCCTTTGACTGGAACACCAATCACTAGATATGAAGTAGAGTATGCAATCAACTCGCTTAAGGACAAAAAAGCAACCGGTCCAGATGAAATCCCCTCCGAAGTTTTGAAGCTAATAGATGGTAATAATATGCAATTGCTAGTGACTCTTTTTAATTACGTTTATGACAAGGGTCAATACCCACACGATTGGCTTAAATCAACATTTATCACCATACCAAAGAAAAATAATGCTAGAAAATGCAGTGAATATAGACTAATTAGCCTAATGTGCCATGCACTAAAAATATTTCTTAGAATAATACACAGGAGAATATATGATAAATGCGAAACTGCTATGGGAGAATCACAATTTGGTTTCAAAGAAGCAATGGGTACTAGAGAAGCGCTACTAAGTGTGCAGATACTAATTCAAAATTGTCGAGATGTCCATAAAGATGTATTCATGTGCTTTATAGATTATGAAAAAGCCTTTGACACTGTCCAACATGATAAGCTAATGGAAATTTTAATGTCCATTGGAATAGATGAGAAGGAAATACAATGCATAAAAAACCTATACTGGAACCAATCAGCACGAATTCAAATAAATGGAGAATTTAGTGACGAAATTGCCATATCAAAAGGAGTCAGGCAGGGGTGTATACTTTCGCCCTTGTTATTCAACATATACTCAGAAAAAATATTTCGGGAATCAGTAGAAGGAAAGAGAATAGGTATACTAATAAACGGAAAGTTTATCAATAACGTTCGATACGCTGACGACACAACGTTACTTGCAAGCAGTATATCTGGCCTACAAAAACTGACAGACGAACTTACATATGTAAGTGAATCATATGGTCTGAAAATCAACATTAAAAAGACAAAATACATGGTTGTCAGCAGGAAGAATGCTCAAAATAACACGACGCTAAAAATAAATAACATAGAAATTGAACGTGTAAAAAATTTTAAATATCTAGGAGTTTTGTTAAATGATCAATGGGACGCATCAAAGGAAATAAGATGTCGTATAGAGATGGCCAGAGATGCTTTCTTTAAATACAGCAAGGTACTGACCAGCCATGACAGCAGTCTTGCAACAAAGTCACGGTTTATCAAATGCTATGTGTGGTCCGTGCTTTTATATGCGGCAGAAGTATGGACAGTTAAAGCGACGGATGAGAAAAGATTGGAAGCATTTGAAATGTGGGTATACCGGCGCATATTGAAGATACCATGGACTGACCACGTCCCAAATATCGAAGTATTGAGAAGAATGAACCTGGACCGACAACTTTTAAAAACCGTTAAGAACCGTAAAATATCGTATTTGGGACACCTGATGAGAAACGACAAATATAAATTTATCCAAACAATTCTCAAAGGGAAAATAGAAGGAAAACGCGCTAGAGGTAGAAGAGAACTTTCCTGGTTAAAAAATATTCAAGAATGGACAGGTTATCGTGAAGAACGAAGTCTCCTACATGCCGCCAAAAATAGAGAACTGATTATTTCTGAATTGTAAAAAAGACTTCATGCCTTATCGGACTGTGCTATGCCAATTTTGATATTTTAAAAAATTTTAAAAAGTTATTTACCTAACTGCCCGTCTACAACTGACATAGCTTGCAGTTATAACTTGAAGTTATAAAAGCGTTGTTAACACATTTGCATTAACAGCCGTGTTATAACATGAGTAAACTTCTAATATGATGAGTCTATACTTAACACTTACATCATATTAGTGTTAAAGTTAAGCATTTTATGTCAGTTGTAGACTGCATGTAAAGAATATAGCACAGAATATACAGAACTGTAAAAAGTGACGTGTGAAAAAGGCCCAAATCAGTTGCGAGGGCAGCTTTCGAAGAAAGAGAAAAAAAATGTTTTTTGGTAGTAAAGTGGCAATGTGTAAAAACAGGCCGCTACTATCAACACGAATTGCGTAATCAAAACAAAAAATGCAAAAGGGCAGCTTTCTTAGAAAGAGACAAAAAAAAGGCAAAATCTTCCGTCTCGTGTCAGTTCTGTATATTCTGTGGAATATAGCTTAACTAGTAAAATTTTTACTATCAGAAATTTCAAAATAGTTGACGGAAGTCGTTGCCGTGATCGAAGTAGTAGCCGTTTGAAATTCGAAATCACGACAACGACAAAATAAAAGACATAAGTAAATAATTCGCCGTACATATGTATGTCGTTTGCGTCAATCATAATACCAATATTTAAAACGACTATATTTCGACCACGACAACAACACTCATAAGAAGGCCAAACAAGATATTTCTTCCCTGATACCTAAACCAAAAACTAATTTTGTTCATGTTAAGTGCTGATGACAAAACAATAAACGACCTAATTCTTACTTCTTTTAATATTTTGAGGCTTCGAAAATTAAAAAGAACGTAGAAAGTTTTGCTAATGTAACTAAAACGCCCATAACTCGATTAACTTTTGCCCTTGGTTGATGGAAATATAATAGATGGCAAATATGCTTACATCGCTGAATAGACTATCACGTAAATCCTTTATATTAAATTTACATATAACTGCAGAAAAAAACAGATAAATTGGAAATATCGCTAAAGTGACAAAAAAAATTTGTGATTATAAACGAAAAGTACAGTATGCTTAAACCTTAAACACGAAATTGAATTTAAAAAAAAGCTAGGGAAAGCTAAATGCATCGTTGAAAAACGCTGGAAAAAAACGTAAAGCTAAATGAAATATCTCAAGCTAATGCCATGTTTCCACGGTACGTGCTTCGCTCTCTATTCATGCTTCACATTCCAATCATGAACGAAGCAACTGCTTCGCCATACAAAATTTTGAGAGCGAAGCAAGTAGATTCAATATGAATCTACTTGTGAAGCACGAAAAATTTCTCTCTTCTCCAATTTTTATCGCAAGTTTATCTGATCTAGCTGTCAAAATCGATTATTTCAGAGTTGTCAACTCGGTTCGTTTCGCACCAGTTTTGGTGCTTTTTTAAATTTATTCTGCGATAACAATAATGATGAAAATATTAACTTTATTAATTTGGAATAATTATTATAAATTTTTGATCTCTTTTTAAAAAGTTTTAAACAAGATTTATTAATTTAATTTTCGAAAATGTATCATCTTGTACAAATGAATGCAAACATATACATATATTATGTATTTATATACAAATTTCTTTATTTTTTATAAAGTTTTGGGGTTTTCTTGTTTAACTATGTAAATGTAAAAGGCTGTTTAATTGTTATAATTTTAAATATGAAAATACTAAACTTCTGAAAAAATTAAATTTTTTAAATTTTTCTTAATAAAACGATAAATACTGAACTATTGTTAACTTTGAATCCCTACTAGATATTTACAGTTGATCGCTGGTATATATTTTATGAAAATAAATAAAAATTAATTAGTACATATGAATACCGAGTCGAATTCAACAAGCTAAACTCGTCGCTTCAACAATTACAACTCTAACAAAAATAACAGGAATTTTGTTAGTTTAACAATTCCAATTTGTCAAAATAGTTGTTTACAAAATGTGATGAAGACGTAATTAATAAATGAAATAAATGTTATTGATTGTTTTCATATTTTAATTTGTGTTTCTCAAGATTTTGAAGTTGTTGGAACAATTTAAAGGGAATAACTAATATATAAGCTATTGAAAAACAAGTAAGTATACGTACTTTGTAATCAATTTTAATAAAAGTTTCACAACAAATAAGTTTTTTCTCAAAAAATTTTAACTTCGACAATTTAATGTATGTAATTAAAACAAAACAATTAAAAAAGAAAATTTTGACGAATGGGATGTAACAGCTGACGAGCAGTTGCTCTAAAGAGTTTACCTTGTTGAATTCGCCTTGTATGAAAACAAACTAATTTGTGTAGCTTTTTTATGTTTGTTAAGTTTTATTTATTCTTTCTAAAACTCTGAACTTTAAAGACTGTTTTATTGTGTTACAGTAGAATCGCGAAAAAAATAGACCGAAATATTATATGAGTTGTTAACTTTTTTGAACTATTAAATTTTCTAAGGGGTATTTAATTGTAAAAAATGCAAAAATAAGCAAAGATTTTTCCAAAATAACACACTTAATTTATTTAAATTACTTTTTTTAATAAATTAACTTAGATTTAATTTGCACCGGCTGGTTTAAAGTGCACAACTCCTCTTGAACGACAATTTGCGATTCTACTGTGTTATTCATATAAAAATGTTATGCAGAATTAATTAATTAAATAAATATTTTAAATAAAAAAAAGTCTGAAATTGCTGCGTTTTTTCACCATTTTGGTGCGTTTTGAAAATGCAAAGTTGACAACGCTGATTTGTTTTTTAAAGACAACTGTCAAAACGAAGCAAGTAGATAAGTCGTATAAACACCGTGATTCATTAACATGATTCAGAGAGCGAAGCAGGTGATTCAAATCGTCGTGGAAACATGGCATAAACAGGAAAAAATAAAGTTGAATTTAGCTCGAAAAAAGCTAATATGGTCACTCTGGTACCATCATATAAATACACAAGGTAGTTCCACTTCTCTCTCACAATATTTTTTTGGAAGTTTATCGGAATTATTTGAAATTAGTTTTTTTGTAAATATTAAAAAAGCGTTGCCACGTATAAAAAATACAATAAATTCCTTTTGGAAATTATAAGTTAAAATGTGTAATTTGTATTACAAATTATCCATATTTTATTTCGATTTTGGTTAAATTGTGTTAAATTATTACTAAATAAATTTTTATCTTATTAAAATATATGTTTGTGAGTTTTTTTATTTATTCACGGAAATATTTTAAGTCTTTTAATATAAATTTTCTTAAATTTTTGTAAATTAATATTAAATTTTTTTATACTTCAAAAAATAAATAAAACAGAAAAATTTAATTAATTAACGAAATAGGGTAACACAAATTTTGATAATTCCCATAAACGTCAGAACGTTAACATGGCGATAAAAAGAGAGAGTGGAATAGGGTGGCCAGTTTTTAAATTCGGAAAAACAGTACATTGGATACAAAAAAACAGTACAATCAAGAAAAAAACAGAACATAAATTTTTTGGAGAAAAAAAAACATTTATTTAAATTATTAACCCCCAATTTCAACATGTTCAGTTAAAACCAACAGCTATAACTGATCTTGGTAAAACTGGGGGTAAAGAGTTCAAACCAAGGTCCACCTATCAGGTCTGCTTACTTGTACAAAAACAAAAAACGATTCTTTTTAGTTGTCAAAAATTTACTACCACATATACAAAGCAAAAGGAAAAAACGTGTATGTGTGGCATACCATTAACGTAAACAAACGTATGAATGCACATGTAAGCAAAATGTAAACAACTTTTGACACCTAAAAAGAACATAAACAATGATCATCAGGCTTCTTGCGCAGACCTTTTCAATGGGTCTTGGTTCAAACTTTTAATTGATTATGCAACAACAATTATATAAAGAAATACACTTTAATTGTGGAACGTCAAAGGAATGATTTCCATTTTATGGCATTTCATAAATATGCGAAGTTACTCCATTTGTGTTTAAAAAGCACCACAAACGAAGCATTTGGCCAGGAAAATCACAACATTGCTGTAAGCCATATAAGAAAGCCTAACTTAGCTTAAAACAATATTCGTCATCATATAGAATTTGAGAAAATGTAAGCTTCCTAAATAAATTTGGTCAATTTCAAACAATTTTTAAATTATTTCCAGCCAATTTCACCAAGTTCAGCTATAAATAACTAGGTATTACTTTAACAATAGGTTATTTGACATTTAGAATGATTAATTATACCTGAACTTGGTGAAATTGGCCATTAATCTATAAAATCCAAAAAATACAGTTTGGTTTGTTTTATTACAAAATCTTGTAAATAAAAAAAATTTGTATTCCTGCGAAAATTATTTTAAAATCTCAAAATATTTAAATAGTAAAAAAACAAGTTTCAACAAAATTTAAAAAACAATTTTTGTCTGTAAAACAATCAAGTGCAATTGAAAACGATGAAAATTTTCAATAAAATTTTTGTAAAAATTAACATTTCTTTTCTTATTTCAAAAGTAGTTTTGGTAAAGAAAAGTGGTACATAAGGTATTTTTTTAAATTTTAAACATGGAGAATTTGCAAAATTTGTCCGTTTTCAATTTCACGTGCTCCTACTGCTGCGAGCTATCAATTATAATTTTGATTTCTACTGTGTATTTATGAGAAAACAATGACCACAGCGTAAAAACTCTTTTTATTTTAGAACTTTTTTGGTTGGAACACAACAAAATTTTTTTAAGTAATGTACTGACTGTCCAAGGCCTATTGAACAGGTCTGCGCAAGAACCCTGATGATCATTGTTTTTGTTCTTTTGAGCTTTCAAAAGTTGTTTACATTTCATGTTTGTTAACGTTTATGGTATGCCACACATACACGCTTTTTTATCAACAAACATCGGTGTTTCTTTCTGGTTGCAAGTATTTCAATAAAGAGATGCTGGCGGCAACAAATTTTTTTTAGAAATTTCAGAATTTACTATAAAGTTGCTCTCACTTCCATGGCCTAATGCTGAAGTAAACATCGTTAAAAGTAATTTCAGAAATAGGTTACATTTAGCAACCGCTAATTCGATTTTATCAATGAAATATTTATACCAACACCACAATAGTGGAGAGGGTACTATGCGTTTGTGCTGATGTTTGTAACACCTTAAAATATTTGTCCTTTTCGAAACCGATTGACTCAAAACCGGCTGGCTGGACGTCCATGTAAACCTTGAGCGTAAAGTACATATCGCAAATTTGCAGATCATTTAATAAAATTTGGTACACAGGTTCTAATGAGGTGTAGGGTATCATATAGTCGGGGTTGACTGACTATATTTTCTTACTTGTTTTTTATTGTAGATCTGGAATCAAAAGGTTGGGTAAATGTTGTCGTGATTACTATTTACCTTCAAATTATTTAAAACTAATAGGCACGAGTGATTCCTATGAGATGAACAATAACGACACAAAATTTATCGATGATTTTATTTTTTAAATATCTTTCAGAATATTAAATAACGTTTATTCTTATTTAAGAAATTGATCTTAACTAACAATTTCATCGTAAACAACTTTAAATGAATTATTTCTGTTGTGTTATTGAATTTTAATGTGTTTTTATTTAAAAAAGCTTTTAGCCATTTTTTAGCCCATTTTTAGCCATTTTTTTAGCCATTTTTCCCCGTAAATTTAGCCATTTTTGGTCTCCAAGTTTTGGCAACACTGATGTGGTAGTAAGTTTTTTGCAGCTTAAAAGAATCGTTTTTTGTTTTTGTACAAGTAAGTAAGTGATACTGTTTAATATTAAGAAATTATAAAAATATGACTTTAGCGTGGTTTTCTTAATATCTTGGTTTTTTGTAGACTGAATAAAATAACAGTACAAAAAACTGCACAAAGTGTAAAAAACAGTACATTTGCGTACTGTTTTAGGAGTTGTGCATAAAACCGTACAATTGCAAAAAATCAGTACATGTACTGCTAAAAACAGTAGTATGGCAACCCTAGAGTGGAACCACAGAACTGTCACGAGACGGAAGATTTTGCGTTTTCTTCTGTCT
Source organism: Pollenia labialis (assembly GCA_949318255.1). Classification (NCBI taxonomy): domain Eukaryota; kingdom Metazoa; phylum Arthropoda; class Insecta; order Diptera; family Polleniidae; genus Pollenia; species Pollenia labialis. The sequence continues at coordinate 25,510,328 of OX439142.1, read as the reverse complement.
CCTTTTAAGAAAGCTGAACTTTTTTCATTTCTCTTTGCGCCACCTTTTTTGCCAAAATACAATGAACACAAATTTATTAAGTTGAAATTATCATGAAAAACTGTTAAATGAGTAAATAACATTATAAAACAAAACAATATAACTAAATTAATTTTTTTTCACTAAACACAACGTTTGTTGAACTAATGCATTTGTTTAACGTGGTTTGTGTTTTGTTATTTTTGTTTTGATCACGCCATTTGTGTTGATGGCTGCGGCCTGTTTTTACACATTGCCACTTCACTACCAAAAAAAGCTTTCTGTCATTTTCACACGTCACTTTTCACAGTTCTGTGGTATTCTGTGAATGGAACTACCTTCTGTATTTGTATCATGATGGGTACTAAGATATTTTTATATTTTAACCAATTTATTTGCGTAGCTGTCGTCGCTAAGTAACCAGTCGGAGATAAAATTCTATTGGGGTTCATTATAGTAACAATTGAAGGTGTGTGGTCGGAAGGTAATTCTAAGGAAGCTTCACATTTAAATCGATTTTAGAGATTGTATTAAATAAAACACGACCCTTTGGTATTGTAAGCCGTGACCCCCAGAAGGTATGCTTAGCGTTATAATCGCCAGCGGCCAGGAAACAGGGTCCTAATGATTTCAAATATTTATAATATTGGCTTATACACATCAGACGTCAAAGTTTAATATCTTAGTGGCAATTTTATGTTCATATTGTCCGTCTTTGAAACACGCTACCTTCGTCCATTAGATTTATAAGCAACGCTATGCATTTAAAAAAAAGAACTCTTAAAGTATTACGCATAATAACACTTTTCTACTTTGATTTTTGATTCTTTATGTTATTGTAATTTTTATTAATTTTTGCATAGTTAATTTTTAAATTAAAATTTTTTTTTTATATAAGACTATAAATCTTGTTGTATTGGAAAACAATTATGTATAACAATGAAATTACTAGGTTTCTATTTAATTCCTCAATGCAAATGTTCGTTGCTTGGAGATAATCTTCACGATTATCACACATTAGGTTGTGTTTGACTCGGATTTTTATAAAAATGGCAGAACCTCCACAAGCCCTATCTCGAGGGTTTTTTGATTTTAAGCGTATTTCCTGAGGTCAAATGAGTTTCAGAAACCATCATAACTTCAATTTGTTTATTTTTAAGAAAGTTTTCTAATTCAATTTTATGTTTGCGGACTTCATGGCTTGTTTAGTACAGCTTGCAATAACATCGACTGCCTAACTGGGCCTTTAGAAATCATTTAAGTACGCCTAAAACAGTAAAAAAATGATATAAGGGTTAAATACATGCATGTAATATGTAGCTTAATAAGACTAGAAAATTTCAAATTTCGTGAAAATTTCTCAATTATTTCCCATATGGCGAATTTGTAATTAACGGAAACGTTTTATTGGAATATGCAAAGAGTTTTAATAATGTTAAGTAATTTATTTTTTAAGATTGTTAATAACTATGAAAACCCCAATTTTGGGGATAAATCCCCAAGTCTGACAGCCCTGGTTGATAAAATTAATTTTTTTATGGTTTTAAACGATGCTTAAATGAGATGGAGCAGCTGCTTCAGGTACTATGTTGTAGTCACTGTGTAAGTGGTAAATTAGTGAAGTTGTTGGAGAACATTAACGTTTTTGGACACCTGTTACATTTAGCATCATTAGATTTATCCTTCGTATAATATTTTTAAACAAAACTCATTGTAAAGAGAGAAACGCATGAACTATTTTGTTAAAAAATACGGGCGTGTTCTAGAAATAGAAATGAAGTGGATTTGAAATCGAGAAAATTTAAAAAACGACCCCGTAACGAAAGTTCATAAAAATATTCCATTTTAGCTACTTCATTCTTTAATAGCCTTTTCACACCTGTCAACATTTAACATCAATTTGCGAAGATGTTGGAATTTTCCCATAAGAAATACATTTTGGGCTAAAATCAAAAATCTTTACAAAATGTTCCTATTTCATTGTATTTTATTCTATATCTTCCGATTATTTGATAGCCTATTTACACTTGAGCACATCTTAGAGGAATGCGTGGAAGATGTTGAAAATTAAAAAAAAAATTTTACATTTGTAACATCTTTCATCATAAAAATATTTATTTTCACGTGTAAGAGCGAATAAAAACTAAATTAATGATATTACTGTCCTGCTCTTTTGTATTTTTTCTAGTGATGACACTAAAATAATCGAAAGATGTTGAATGAAACAACATGAGTTAGGATCATCTTTTTAAGATGAAGAAAAATGTTGATTTTATTCCCTGTACAATTCTTATGGGAAGATGTTATCATCTTTGCGATAAGATGAAAGATGTGAGCAAGTGCAAAAAAAGTGTAATCCCTAGAAAAGTGGCAATAAATTCTATTATTATTGTGGCATCACTGACAAAATGGCATTTGGTTAGAAAACAGCGTTACCATTTCTCAAGTGTTTCCTTTTTTGCAAGCCTTATGTTACTTGATTTTTTTTTTATATTATTAAACAAAATGAGTTCTAAATACATTTTGGTGTTATCTTTTAAAATGTTGGCTATTTTGTAGAATAAAAACTATTAAAAAAAATTTTTTTTTTCAGAATTGGTGACATTTTATATTGATAGTAGATGTTAGATGTTTAAAGTGTGAGCGCGTATTTCACATTTTTAACATCTTCCATGCGTTCCTCCAAAATTTATGCAAGTGTACAAAGGGTATAAAGTATCTATTATTTTTGCAAGAACAACAATATACCTAGTAATTGAATTTAAATTATCGTTCGATTTCAATTTCACTTCATTTCGATTTCTAGAACGTACCCGATAAATTAATATAAGTCTTTGAGTAATACCCTTTGTACACTAGCATACATTTCGGAGGAACGCATGGAAGATGTTGAAAATGTGAAATACGCGTTCACACTTGAAACATCTAACATCTACTATCAATAAAATATGCCACCATTTAAAAAAAAAACTTTATATTTTTTAAATACTTGTTTCCTATAAAAGTGCCAAAAACTTAAGAGATAATACCAAAATGAATTTAGAATAAATTTTGTTTAACAATATAAAAAAAAATAAAGCAAAATAATTATGAATGAATAATAAAATTAAAGTTTAGTACCTTAAATCAGAGCATACAACATTTTTAATTTTTTTAACTCGAAATAAGTTGCTAATGGCCGAATTTATCAATTTATTTGATTAACAATTTATTTGTATTTGTATTTATTATTAATATTTGCCTTTCTAAAGCAACAAGATATAAAATCTTATAAATAACAGCTCTAGAATCCGATGAGTTATCAGATATAATATTCGTAAAATAATATTTGTTGAAACTAAAAATACTAATCTAGTGAATTTTAACATAAATTAACATTAATAACATTTTAAACTTGAAGAACAATGTAGTTAAAAATAATAAAATAACAAGAAGATTATACATTTATAATTTAAAAACTTTATGCATAGTACGTCATTAACAATTTTTTGAATTTCATAGCGTTGCTGGTGAGTTGAATATTTGTAGGAAGATGGTTCGAGAGATATATTGTGTAAACAAAAAATTGGTTAAAAGATGCGCTGTTTCTATATGTATTTCTTGCAGATGCTGTAAATGTTAGCTTACTGTATAGGTAGCTGGGTTCCTTAGTAATAATAATTTTGTGTAGAAAAAGTAAATTCTTAAACTTCAGATAGTTATCAAAAGTCATTCCAAGGATTCGTCTGGAGTATGTTGTTACACTCGCAAACCTGGGTATAGCAAAAATGTAACGTATAATGTTATTAAACGTAGTGTTTAGCTTTCGTTTGTCATGAGCATTGCATCCGGCGAAAACTTCAGAAGAATACGTAAGTTTTGGTATTAGGTATGTTCTAGCTATCATCATTCTTATTTTCGGTGGTGTGAACGGTTGACTATACCATAGACTTCTGAGCATACCATATACTCCGCCGCACGTTTGGTTAATGTGGTCAGACCATGTAAGTGTTCTATTGAAAACGACACCCAGATTTCTAGCCGAGTTGACCATCTCAATTTTCTTTCCACCAAGATATAAGCCTACGTCATCAGCGATTTTCATGCTCTTCTTGGAAATGATTAGGTATTTCGATTTTTTTGGATTTAGGCATAGGCCATTTGCCGTGGCCCAGTTATAAATCTTGTTGAGATCGTAGTTAAGATTTCCAACTTTATGACTTAACGATGTTTTGGAGCACTCAATGTATAGCTGGACATCATCGGCATACATATGCATGTTTGAGTGCTTGATCTGGGAAGGAAGGTCGTTGGCATACATTGAGTATGTTTAAAATTCGTTCATGTTAAATAAAATTATATGAAAGCCTATATTGAAATATGAACTGATATTTCAATAGAATTGGTGAAATTGGCCATAATAATATTTCTAAATCTATCCGTGTATAAAGCTTTTCATTTCTTTCAACAAGCTGTAACCGTCAGTTTTACAGTTATTAAAAAAAAAAAAAAGATGTTACGCCATCTATGTGTCAGTTATAGCGTTAATGCAAGTTTTCTACTTGCAAAATCAATACGCACAATAAAAAAAAAGTTTTAAAAGCTTTCGGCTTTAGAGCTTTTAATGAAAAGCAATTCACAAGTTGTATTGTTGAGACATGCGCAGTTTTGTTCATCATCTGTCAAAATTTTTACAATAATATCTTATTTTATTTATTTTCACCGAACTCCTCACCACTAAAGAAAATGTGCAAAATAGTAATAATTTCATAATCATCAAAAACTGTGAATACAATAAGAAAAAAGTAAAATAAATTCCGTAAAATACAATAATTTAAATTATAGTTTAAAAAGTTTTCAACAAAAAAAAAAATATACGACAAAATTCAACATGAAAATTTTACTTTAAAGCAAACCAAACAGATTACTTTGTTGTAATTTTCATCAAAACACCCCAAAATAGAAATTAAAAAAAAAAAAATTTGTCAAGGGAAACCACCACCCAAATAATGAAAACAACGTGCGAATAAAGCTGTCAAAGTACGGAACTAAAGTAAGTACCAATGGAAGAAGGAAGTTAAAAATATATGAACGAAGCAGGAATATATCCATATTTTAATATTTCTTTTTTTCTTTCAATATTTTGTACTTTTAAAAACACCAAATGAATACATTGGTTGTTCTAAAAACAGGGGCCGTATGACCGCATTCAATACCGATGAAATTTACAATACAATTAAAATGGATATTTTGATAGGTATCGAATGCCGTAATTTGGCCCCAGATCAATAATACATTTTTCTAAATTTCATTGTTATTGATTTTCATCCACTTACTATTTAAAATAATAATAAAAAAAAATCACAACTGCGCCCATTTTACGAGACTTAATCTCTCTTAACACTTGTTTTTTTTATTATTTCATAATGCCTTTAACGATTAATGCATTTTTGTATCGAAATATTTTAGTTTTACATGTACATTAGGGCTGTAACCAAATTTTTCGCATTGTACCAAGAGATGGGCAATATAATTATATTAACGAAAATCATTGTCATGGGTTATTTTGCAAAAAAAGCTTCACGCACTAAATTAATTTTCTTAATCAATACAATTAAGAAACTATAGTCGGTCAATACCGACCATATGATACCCTACACCACAGTATATACAGTTTTTTTTTGCCATTGAAACCTATTTGGGACCCTTGGGTGATCATGGACCCACCTAAACAAAAAAGTATTTTGATTGCAATTAAATAAGTTTGGGCCAAATTTAATCTAAATACCAACATAACAAGATGGTTGTATGGGGACTATTTTAAATTATGGATCGATTCGCCCCATTTTCAAAAGGCTTGCGAGCTTAACCCCCCCCCCCCCCCCATAAAAATCAATAGGTATAAAAATATGGTTCAAAAAGATGGAATATACACTATAAACTAAAAGTGTGCTGCAAAAATTCTGTTTTGACTAAAATATGCAAAATAAAAATGCTGCAAAAATAAAATATGCACTGCCAAAATTAATAAAAAGCTCTAGACGGATCTCTATTTTTTCTACAGAGTTTTCTTTAAATTTCTTTCAGCAAAAGTTCAAGTCAAGGCGAATTCATTGTTACTAGGTGGTTTTATTTTGACAACGTTTACAACGCTGTAAAATATTTTAACGTTGTGTCAAAAATAATACTAAACTGTAGTAAACAATTTAAACAAATATTTAATTTCCTTTTTAATTTTGAATTGTTTGTTTTGAAATGTAATTATTTAAAAATATTTTAAATTTCATAATTTTAAACGAAAATGATCAAATTTAGTAAATATTCGCCAGAATATCAGCTGTTGCTTATAGGAATGGGCAAAAAATATCGATATATCAAAATATCGATATTTAAAAAAAAATAATGAATATATATAGCCGATATTTAAAATATCGATATATCAATATATCGATATTGAAATGCGAATATCGAACTCGATATTTTTTAAAGTCAGTCTTCATTAAAAACTCAACATTTTAGCCGTTTTTCAAACAATATGTTTTTTAAGAATTGGCATCATTGCATGCATCATATGTTTTTTTAAACTAATATGAAGATCTAAAATGATTGGCATTTCTAAGAAGCAGTGCCGGATACAAGAAGCAGTGCTCCTGTTGTCCATATCTGATGATTACTGGTTTGACTAAAACCAGTTGGTACCTGGTACTTTTGGGGTGACTTCAATTTAAATTTTTCGTAATTTATTTTTTTTATTTCATATGTTTTTTTTGTATTCTTCCCTTTCAAGGCCCATTGAAAAGGTCTGTGCAAGAAGCCTGATGATCATTGTTTATGTTCTTTTTAGTAGTCAAAAGTTGTTTACATTTTGCTTACATGTGCATGTATACGTTTGTTTTCGTTTGTGATATGCCACACATACACGTTTTTTCCTTTTGCTTTGTATATGTGGTAGTAAATTTTTGACAACTAAAAAGAATCGTATTTTGTTTTTGTACAAGTAAGCAGACCTGATAGATGGGCCTTGTTCCCTTTTGTTTTTGTTAAAATTGAATTTTTTGTTTTTATTATTTTTTTTTAAATAAAATGAAACAAAAAAAATGTAACAATGTTATTACATATAATATGTTTGTTCATAAATATGTATGTACAAAGGTATATTCAATTTTTTAATTTGGTAAGTTCCCTTTTAGACAGGCAAAATTTACTTTGACACATTTCGTTGAATTCTATTTTAAACTTTGTTCGGTGTTTAGACAGAGTTTAATTTGACAAAGTTTTGTTTTCTTTCGTTTGAATATATTATATAAACAGCGTTGCCAAAATGTTGATTTTTTATTTAATTTAAAAAAAAATTTGTAGATTTTTCTCTTCAAATATTAATAAGAAATCCCCAAAAATCACCAAATACAAATTTTTAGTTTGTAGCGACTGGCTTCGGAATGTGTTTTTAAATCCGTTTTATGCGATTCCAATTTGGAGTTACAAGCAATATGCTGTTTGAAGGCGAATGAGCCAATTCATAAGAATTAGAATTAGGAGCTTGTTCAATCGGTTTTAGCCGTCCTTTAAATCAACAATAAAAAAAACATACTTATGTCCGTCATTTATTTAATACTTCGATGCATCATAAGAACTTACCAAAAGCCCAGCATTCTTTTTGGCAAACTTTATTATATTTTCCTTAATATTTACTTCTTTTTGGAAAAGACATATTTGCTTGAAAATCGTTTATATTACACGTTTTCTAAATGCTTAAAAAGCACGTATTTTTAATGAAATTAGTAAGCGTTTTAAACATTTACTTTGTTTTGGATATGTTTTTTTATTGAAAAATTTAAAAAATCATTTTTAATATTAAATTTTTTTTTATTAACTAATAGAAAAATATTAAATTTAAATATAAGACTAGGAAATTCATTGTTGTTTTATTTAAAAAATCATTAATACTTATGGTGTTTTCTTTTCTACAAAAAAATGTGCCTTTTTTTTAAAAAAAAAATTCAATTTGGTGTCTTTTTCTTTAAAATTTTTCTCCCGAGAAGGGTGGCTTGTTTTATTCTAAAAAAATTTTTTAAGAAGCAGACACCAAATTGCATTTTTTAAAAAAAGGCACATTTTTTGTAGAAACGAAAACACCATTAGTATTTTAGATTACTTTTTTGTTGTTTTAATTTTAATACGATTTTTTGCGTACTGGAAATATGACTTAGAGGCAAACACAAAGTCCTCTTCCTTGCGTCCATTTTCAGCCAAAGATTCTGCAATAGAATTTAAAAATGAATATAAAAATGTTACGAGAAACCTATTAAACGTATTTCGTATATTACTTACGACGAATGGCAGTGGCGACAGTGAACGCCCTAACGCACTTCTTATCTGCAGTTCCTCGCTAGGAAAAGCTCTCAGTAAACGTTATCAGTCATGATCTTCTGCCACGCTTTCGTAACAAATTTTCTCGAATTGTCAACAAGGAATCTAAATTATTTTGTGCTCCAGGCACAACCTCCTGATCCACAAATTCACTCTGAATACTTACAGAACTTTTCTTCTTTTTTGCTGCAGACATTAAATAAATAGATAATTACCTTTTTAAATAGCAAATTATAGTTAAAAGTATCAACGACGTTCGCAAAACTCTTATTTATGCAAGCTTGCTGCAATCTTAATTTACAAAACGCTTGCAAATATGCTTGCTGGGTACGTCCAGCACACGCACACCAGTAAATTTGACGTAACTCCAATCATTTGGACCGTGTACAGACCCCTTTAGATTCTTATTTTAAATTTAAATAAAAGTTTTGCTCATTTTTTTATATACATACATATCGCACTCGTTCAACAATACTGTATTAACTTAAAATTTTTATTTTTTCACTTTTTGGAAAAAATGGATACGTAATATTCATATCTACCCACTGTAAAAATATTGTGCAATTTTGTCCACTTTTTTGTAATGAAACGGCTGCTTTAAAAATTCTTTTTCATATGCCTGTAATGTTAAATTGAAAATTGTTTTGCTTCTACTGAAAATTTTTAAATTTTGAGTTAATACAGTATTGTTGAACGGGTGCGATATGTATTTTATATACGAAATGTGTAAAATCCCCAAAAAATCCCCGTTTTTTTAAGTCCCCAATCCCCAATTGACTTTCTTTGTCCTTTTTTTCTTGCATGAAATCTCCAACTTTTGGATAAATCCCCAAGTCTGACAGCCCTTGGTTAGGCTGAAACGTTTTGGTATATAAAGTATAATTTTCAAAAGAAACTGATCTCCACGCTATTTAAAAAGGCAATCATCTTGTTCATTTATCGCAGCTGTTGCAAATTTGTACGTTCAGCTATGAAACCATACATTTTATGATTCTGTTGTTGTTTAAATTTTTCGCAAAGTTGCTTTACTATCTGGACCATGTCAATTAATTTTAGGTTGCCATTATTCTCCAATTTCTTTTAAAAGGCATACTAAAGTACATATTTCCTATGTTGGGTACAAAGCCAAGGTTTGCTTTAGCAAGTTAATTTAAAAAGAAATTTGTTTAAGAAAGGTGAACAACAGTTTTAGGACCACAAGTTAAGTTAGCTTCTACGGCTGGATAGTTTTTTAAAAATCTTAAAACTACAGGCGCCATCGAGTTGGTACATGACGCAGCATTTCAAAACATTCCAAATCGCAAAATTCAAACAATTTCCGTCAGATTGCAGTCTTTTTAGTCGATGTCGATGTTGGTTTGTTGCACCAGGGCTGCCACGTACTTTTTTCCTTGTCCCCAAAAAATTACAAAAAAAAACCCAAATTACAAAAAGCTAACCTTAAAAAGGTAATATTTTTTTTCGATTTGTTTTTCTGAACAATTTAAAATTTTTTTAAAAAATAGTAAGAAAAATTTTAATAAAAAATCTACACATAAAAATTTTTAGTAAAAAAAAAATTTTATTTTGTTTGTGACGACTGGTTTCGGCATGTTTTGTAAATCATTTTTATGCGATTTCAGTGAGGAATTACAAGCAGATTAATATGCTGTTTTTAAAGACGAATGAGGCAATTTATAAATATTTGGAGCTTGTTCAATCGGTTTTAGCCATCCCTTAAATCAGCAATAAAAATACATATTTTCTAAACTTTATTATATGGTCTTTCATATTTTTGGGAGAACATATTTGCTTGAAAAATGTCTTTAAAAAATTAAAAATTTTATGTGTTTTCAACGGTTTTATATTTATGTATTTTAAATTTTTCTTTTTTAAAACACTCACTCAAGAATAATACATAAGTTTATTTTGTACCTTTTACACACTTAACAAAAATATTAATCATACTTAGGACCCTTTACACCGTATAAGATGTTGATAAGTGTAAGAAAAAAGCTTTGTTACTTTTTTTCATATTTTATGTACGAAACAAAGAAAAATAAGCGTAAAAAATAAAAGAAGGAAAATATATTAAAAATGTGTAAAATCCCCGATTATTTTTATTAAATTCCCAAAAAAAATCCACTATCCTCAACTGACTTTCTTTGTTCTTTTTGCTTGCATGAAATCCCCAAGTCTGGCAGCCCTGTATTGCACTTTACTGCCCGTCTATACCAGAGATAAATATTGCGACATATATTTCAGTAAGTGCCAAAATTATGTTATCTCTAATGCAGACAGCAATTTTTTGTACATATATATTGCCGGCAATTTATGTTGCAATAATAGTTAGTCCATTTTTGTTGACAATTATTGCCTAAATAAAACGTCAAATTTGGTTGTCAATTGAAAAAAGTGGCAAAAATGAAAAACTAGAAGCAAATTGTGTGAGAAAGAAATGAAGTTTGTGGAATTGTTGCAAATTATAATTGTAGTAAAATAATTAAATTAAGGAATTAAATAAACACTACAATACAATTGCAATAATTATTATATTAATAAACAGGGAAACCATAAATATGCAATTGCATGTTTTTTCTTGTGCGACCAATGAAAGCAGAAACAATATATTTATCCGATTTAGAGCTTTTCATGAATTTTGGCATCGTTTTGTTAGTGCATATTTTTGCATATTTTACCCTTTGCAGCATTTTTTGCATAATTTAGTAAAATAGCCTTTTTACAGTATTTTTTTTAAGTTTTCAGCGGATTTTTGGTCTTTTTGAGGCATATTTTGATACATGTTGAATTTTTTTTTTGCGGAATTTTGGCTTTTTTTTTTAATTGTTTATCTGTTTACCCAAACATGTTGCTTCAATTTCACCATCTGCATTTAATTTTTACTCGAAAATTGTAATAAAAAGCAGGTTGTGATTAAAGATAAATGTTATTTTAAACTTCAAACCATGAGAAATTAATTCTCAGATTCTATTCTTTAAATTTTTATATATGAATAAGTTAAAGTTAAGGAAAAAACAATAATATACGTTTTTGGCGATATGTGTAAAACATAGAAATCTGGACAAAGCTTAAGTATACTGAACGACTCAGAATCACGTTTTTAAGTGTTCTAACCATTTTCATCCGTCCGTATTTTCCGGTTCTTTATTTATGTTAATCTGTGCGCAAAGTACAAGTTGCAGTCCGGTAGGTGATTTGATCAAATTTTTAAATACATTTTAATTGTACTAAGGACGAAGTAACAGTCGATCTATAATTTAACATTTTACCCATAAAATTTTTTTCCAAATTGGACTCTTTGTGTCCGTCAACCATCTAAATATGTTGTTGTTAAGATTAAATTTGCCCTAAAAATAGTTTCCTGCAAATTAAATTCTTTTTGAATCAGTTTACATTTTTCCAAAGTTTCCATCTTATAGTCGGTTTTTTTCTGTAAATCGAAATGAAGTGGATTTAAAACCGAACAAATTTTGAATACGAGCCTATAAAGAAAGTTCATACAAATGCTCCGTTTTATATACATCATACATTGAGGACCAATTATATCTACAAGACCAGCTCTTAAAAACAAGAACAACTACAATAGTTTTGTAAATAACTGCAATTAAAATCTCGTTCGATATCAATTCCACTTCATTTCGATTTGTAGAACATGCCCGAGTAATTAACAATTTAGCGACCGTCCTTTAAATCCCTTTAAGACAAAAAATCTCATATAGATGTCAATGTCTAGATAAGATTCGGCACAAATAACTCTGATTTGAATTTGATTCTCTTTTCATAACTTTGTTAATGTGAGCTCTGTGATTCTGCCGACGCACAGTGGCGCCATTTGAGTTTATTTTGTTGCAAAAATTATATCTTTTGAACCGAATAAGATAATTGAACAGTTTCAACAGCATATGATAGATACCCAACAAATTAAAAAAATTATTTATTTTTTCAATTTTCTGTAAAATATTCATCACAATTCGTAAGAGAAGGTATATCTAAAAGACAAATATAATAATATATTGCAATATATAGGCTTATGCTACCATGCCGAAAAATTTACCTGTTCCCTGCATACATATGGATTTAGGCTGAATAATGCAATCTTGATATTATGCACTTGTCCAAATAAGATATGTGCCTACCTGTAGGGACCATAAGTCAATATTGTTCTTGACCATTTGTACGCCAAAGTATTGCTTAAGTGAGGTACGTACCTGCTAATTTCAATGAGTAGTTTTTTTTCAAACTATTAGATCAAACTATTGTCAGTCAAAACAAGGGATGGACGCCATACAATTTCTGCAACCATGTCTTTTTAACCTTTTTTTTACCTCTAGAAGCCAAACGGGCACGTACGGGCAGATAAAACCTTTTGAATTATGTTAAGAAATAATCAAAGAACAGGTTTTGCAAATATAGAAAAATATAGATTTTTTTTATTTTCCGTCAAAGTTGAAAAATAGTGAAAAAACGTATAGTTTTTAAAAAGTGATTTACCAGGACAAACACAAAGCAAACAGTTAATTTTTTTTTATCATTATACATTTAATAAATACATCAATCAATACAAACCAAAAATAAGGCGATTCGTTTCCTATTTTTCGTGAAATCGCAACAAATTGATTAAAAATTGTGTGTTTTTTTGAAAACCGAAAGTCGGTCAACTTTGAACGGTTATATCTGCTAAACTAAAAATGTGATATTATTAAAAGTGGCATATTTGAAATCGTTGAAAAGTTTCCTATAACATGGGTTTATTCAAAACTTCGTCGGCGCTCATGAAAATTTTGATTTTTGCAACCTCGTTTGCTCTACGGTCGCCACTGTGCGACGTCATTGCCAACTTGCTAAGATATTTATCTTTAGTGTAAACCTAGGGTTAAATACAATTGGGGGATTCACAAGGTGTCATAAAGTCATGTTTTAAAATAATAACATGAAAATATACGGCTGTTGTGAACCACCCCTCATAATTGGGTTTGCTATTTTAAATTTAAGTCAGCTGATTTAAAACAAATAAAAAAAATAAATATTTACCAAAAATAAAAATATTTTTGAATTTTAATTCATGAATTAATAAATTATATTAGATCTTTCCCGACTATTTTCAATTTTTCAGACGCAAACCACAAATACTTTTTAGCTCTGTTCCACATGCATAACGAAACAGTCCGAACTTGCACAAAGTTACCCAAAAGCGTTCCACATAACAATTTTTGTGCAATAAAGAGAGTAATTGAGAGAGTAATTTTTTTCATTTCCTGTAAAAATTTGCACGAACTTTTTCTTTGGGTAAGTTCGGACAGAAAAAAACAATCAGCTGTTTTTGTTAACATATGCAACTGATAAATAATTCAGGAAATTTACGAGCAAAAGGAAAAGTTTAGTTTTAATTAAAAAACATATTAAAAAGCAAAATGTAAGGTTTTTGTGAAAAATGAAAGTGGTTAAAACGTTATTGCATACATATTTCCCTTAATCTTTAATATAAAAATAAAACAAAATATAAAAAATTACAATGAGGCAAATGTTTTAGTTTTATAATGTTATGACTTTTAAGCGTCTTAAATCACTTAAATAGATCTTAATTTGAAAAGTAAGCAGCATTAGTATTTGAATATGTTCAAAAATGGTTTTTTGCGTTCCAGCAATTTTGGGTAGTTTCGGCAAATTTAGAGAGTAATTTTCATTTTACTCTCATTAGTCCGAACTTGCCCGAGATCTTGTGGAACACACCTTTTATTTTGTTTGTTTACCAAACATCAGAGTCCTAAGTCCTTTGGCACCGCAAGTGTTTTGTTGCAAAAATTGCTAGCCGAAGGTTAAATTCGGATATTAGCCGAATAAAACTACACCATCTACGGCGACGGCTACAAAACAATGCGGTTCGGCTCAGCCGCTTAGCCCAGGTCTCTTCTGATTAATTATGACAGCACAATAAACATACCAAGCAAAGTTCTATTAATTTAAGACACTTTTTGTTTACACAGCAACAACAATTTTTTTAAACCATTGTAAAATGTTAGAACATTATGACAATATAACATGATAGCACACCTTGTGAATTCTCCAAATATGTAGAAAACGTATTTTTTGTGCAAAATAAACTGAAAACAGTACGCCTGGCAAGCCTACGTTATTATTTACCCCAGAGAAAGAGAGAAAATTATTATTTACTTACCCATTTTATTTCATGTTTATTTCACTTTTGTTGTATTCGGTTTTGAAAATTTGATGTATTTAATTAAACAAGTTTAGCATATAGAATATGGAAATTATTGATTCTTATTCAACTTTTTAAACACGAAAATAATCTGTATTTCTCTTCTTGTGTCTACAACAAACTTTTACAAACACATGCGTATGCACGCATATTGGTTTTCAAAAGTTATCCGAATTTGGAATGTTTTAAGCAGCGTTCGAAAATAAACAGAACATTACTTACCCTACAAGAAATGAATGAGCGAGTAGTCACATTTTTCATTTTCTTAACGCCAAACTGAAAAATGTGACTACTCGCTCATTCATTTCTTGTAGGGTAGCGTTCGGCTCATGCACCAAGGAATGATATACATATATTTTTTAGTAGTTGTGTAGACGCAAGCAACCCTTAATACAGTTCGTAACTATTTTCAAGAAAGAGCCGAACATTTTTTAGTTTTCTGTTCTTCGTTAAAAAACAGAACAATTGTAGTGATACCGTAGACAAACATTATATTTTAAATGTTCTATAATGTTTTTTTTTACATTGATAATGAAATAAACAAACAAAAATTTTATCTACGACCGCAGCACGAACAGGTTGTTTGTGTATTGTGTATATGTTTTGTTTGTGCAAAATTATTTTGCTGGCTCTTCGTTTTTTTTCGGATGTTTATTTTGTTTTTGTAAAAAATATTCAGTTTTTTTTACCAGATAAAAGGGCGCTACGCAAAACAGAAACGAATGAACACTTATGAGCTGAGTACCGAACACAATGAAGTTTGTGGTTTTTTTTAAAAAACCGAACGGAATTAAATGTTCTCATCTTATTGTTAAGTTGAATAAGAACAGTATTATTTTTGTGTTCGAAAGATGACAAACAGGAAACGTTATCTTTTTAATGATTTTCTACGCAAACACTATTAGTGTTTGCCATATTATTTTCGAACACTGTTTTGAAGTACTTTTTAGTGTTATTCGTACTAAAATTTTTAAGAACGACTTTTACTAAAGTTGAAAAAACTTAAATTTAGTACGAGTTTTTTCTTTCTGTGTACTTAAAGACTATAAAATCTTATATTCAACACAAATTCATATGAATCTTATGCTCATAACATAATTTTGTATTGGCAGGTCCAAGATTGCCCAAATAAGGTCCACTCTGGAAATTTGTCTTGAAAGACTGTAAAGTAAGATATCTTATGGTCGGGCTTGACCAACTTTGCTTTCTTTTTTTTATTATTTAAAATGGAAAAACGGTTTAAGAGAAGAGTTGGAATCTTAGTGTAAAATATGTAGATGTGCTGGAAAATATTCTTAATTTCGAAAATGAAAGTTGTCAACAGAGACCTGCGCCGTGGAATTTTATCAGCGGCTGCGGCTTATGCAAAAGATACACAGCGGCGGTTCGAAGCCGGCTGTTAGGCTATAGAATATATAAAAATTAATTAAACGTTTGTTAGCCATTTTTCGTACTCCATTCACTACTCTTAACTCATTTTCATATAAGACGTTATTTATCAACAAGAACTGATAGTATTGGGAGGTAGACATTATTAGAGTTGCACTTTTTAAGAATAGTGAAACAAAAAAGAATGTGTTAAGGTGCCTAAAAAAGAGAATACAAATTCTTTACAAAGTAATCGTTGGCCAGGGTTGTTAGACTTTTTTCCTCAAAAATCGTCAAAAGTTTTAACAAAATTCGTCAAAATCGTCACGAAAATTGAGCAAAATCGTCAACAAAACGTCAAATATATAAATTTTACAAATTAAAGACAATTTATTGCATGGATTGGTTCGAAAATATAAATTTTTTGCAAGAAATTCTATTTATGAAGAAGAAAGTGATATGGTTAAGTTTATTCTATTTATTTCAGCAAGTGAGCTGAATATATTTATCATTTAAAAAGAAAACATAATAAAAAATATATTTGCATAAATGCATAACAAAAATTTTTTTATTTCATTTATCCATATTCAGAAAAATATTAAATAATAAATAAAATCTCATTTGCTTTTAACTCGAGCTATTTTTAAATGATTAACTTTTAGTGCTATCTCTATTGCAAATTGTTTTTATTGTTAGAGGTGCTAAAAACCAAGGATTCTGTATATATCAACAGTCTTTTTACCCGACTTGAAACGTGTTATTACGTCCAATATTAGTTCCAAACTAATAAATTTTCTCCTCATTGCACTCATTTTTCTACACAACTTCTTATTAAAAAGTAACTTCCTAACACGTAATTTTACTAACAATAACTTACCTAACAGGATTAAATGGGATTTGCCTTTTTACACACAAATAGAAAAATTCTTCACATGTGATTTTGACTTCATCGAAAAAGGCATTCGTATATAGCGACGCAAATCGAAATCATAAAAACGCAAAGCGGATTTAACCAATTTTTAAAACGCGGACCAAATAGAACAGACGCAAATTAGGGCTCTATTGTGTATTTTTTGCAGTATCGATGGCATTTCTATAATTGTAGAATTTGAATTACTAATGCTTCTAAAGAAATCCACCTGGTTTGTGATGGGGGAGGAATTTTTTGTTTACGTTCCAAAAAATTTTGTATTTTGAAAAATTGATTTTTAAGTTTTGGACTGTTTTCAATATAATTGTTAATATTTCTTGTGTTTTATCGATGCCAGATAACACTATTACTTTTAGTCAAAAATTCGTCAATCGTCATTTTACTGTATTTTCTCAAAAAAATCGTCAAAATGACGAAAAATCGTCACATCTACCAACCCTGCTTGCCTGCTTAAAGTGTTCTAAAATTGATGCTAGACTAAAGTTTAAAGTAAATTTATTGACGGAATTAAATCGTCAAAACATAAGTGACTCTACATCAAAAATCGTCAATCGTCATTTTGGTAAATTCATCGAAAAAAATCGTCAAAATGACGTAAAATCGTCACATCTAACATCCCTGTCGTTGGCTAAGCTGAAGCCGATTTTTAGCTGAAGAATTGCTGTCGGCGGCGGCTACAAATATTTTTATCGGCGGCTGGCTAAGTCGGCTGTTAGCCGCTTCGGTGCAGGTCTCTGGTTGTCAACTACTAAAATATACATTTAAATTTTTTTTAATATTCTGCGTTTTGAAAAGACAATCTTAATTTTTTAAAGACCTACTGAGAAAAAAATCCTACTTAACTGTAAAATCTTAGATATTTTCAATGCGAATCTCGGTACTACAACAAGTACAACTCGTACAGAAACCACAAGCAAAATCATTGTACAATGTCAAAAACCGAAACATAGATAATTTTTACATCTAACAATTATAAATTAAAAACAATGAATTCGCCTTGAATATTTTTGAGCCATTCACATTTCTTTCTATTTGTGACAGCGCATAGAGAAAGGGACCAGTAAGGTAAAGGGAACAGTAAAAACCAACTACACAAAACAAGAGGTAGGGACGACCAACGCGCGTTTTCAAGGTTCACCAGCACGTTCCTGACGTCATCAGATGTGTCGCTTTCAAATGAGACCAATACCAACACGCTCAGTGATGGTACACCAAAGATACACGTATTTAAATCTTCAAAATGACTCTCCTGAACAAAACCCTTATGTCCCTTTCTATTTTGCGCGTCACATATACGGCTGTGACGAATCCAAGCAAAATCTATTTTTCATTTTAAATATTTTAACCGTTTAGATTTTCGTTTGAAACAATAACAATTTTATTTTGGTAAAAAGTGCTTTTTTGAATTTCTAGTAATAAGAAAACACAAGTTTCAATTGCTGATTAAAATGTGTGTAAACAAAAATTTGAATTTCAGTTATGAAAAAGAGGCGGCATGGCATTACAAGGTTGGCGACTTTGCGGAGTAACGGTGACAATTGTTATATACATTGGAGGAGTACTATTTCTATCCATGAATAATGTTCCTGGTTCACATCCCCGGCATATGCGAATTGAGCGTTTTGCAGAGGTACTTAAAATTTTTAATTACATTCAATGCACGTCAGTTAAACTGCATTAAATAAATATTAACAAAACCCATTTTTTTGTACCACAGTTTCCTAACTATCATAATCAAAAAGTATCGGGCATTTATCAAAAGATGACAATTAGATGGTGTAGAGAACTAAAATATTTGCAAACAGAGCTTCCAGTAGATACTGCAGATGCAGCTTCCGAATTTAAAAGTAAAAACCATCCATGTTGTTTGTTGTTCGCTTATTATTAAAAAGGTGTATCTGGATTTTAAGTTGATTAAAAAAACAAAATAATAATTTATAATTTAATTTAAAATAAATTTACTAATTTACAAATACTAAACTATGAACAGAAATTTGCTTAATAATTTTTCGTTTATTTGAATAACTTTTTCATCAAGTTCAGTTTAAAATTACAATTACTTTAACTTCCAGTCATGGTTTAAATAACTGCAGTCGAAACCAAAAACTGTAAAACAAAAACGATTTTCAAATTTTTAGTTGGTTTGACAGCCACAGCTTATTATTATATTAAATTAATCGGAAGCAAAAGCAACCGTTTTTTTGTCCACTGACAAATGAAGAAGTAGAAGAAATGGCAGTTTTTCTACTTTGACTGCAGTTTCTAAACGCGGCTTCCAAAAACAGTTTTTGACAGCTTTAACTGTTAGCTAATTAAAAAAAAGTTAAGGGCCGATGTTGAATGTGAACCACACCTAAATGACAAGTTTTTTTCTGCATTTTATTTGACACTTCTCAATTTCAGACTCACTCAATTTGAACCATGGAAAGATACACAATCGAGCAACGCGTTAAAGTTATTCAGACTTATTTTGAAAATGGGCGTTCAAATTAAAATGCATATCGTGCACTTCGTGATTTTTTCGGTCAATTTAATCGTCCAAATTTGAGCAAACCGCGTCTGTAGGATATGTGAAAACACCAGTACATGCTCGTACAGCACGTACTACAGAAAATATTGCTGCTGTTCGCAGTAGTGTGGCTGCAGAGCCATCTTCCTCAACTCGTGTCGTGCCCAACAAATGCACTTCTCAAGCTCGTCCTAGATGAACATTTTGCATAAAGACTTGCATTTAAACGATTTCAAGGTGCAATTGACTCAAGAACTAAAGCCTCTTGACCATTCCAAACGTCGTCACTGGTCAGAATGGTGGCAAGAAATGGCAACAGTGGAATATAAATTTTCAAAGGAAATCTTCTTCAGTGATGAGGCACATTTTCACCTCAGTGGATTCATAATAAGCAGATTTGCCGCATTTGGGCGAAAAATAATGCAAAACTGATTGTCGAAAAACCACCGCACTCACAAAGAGTGACTGTTTGGTGCGGTTTATGGGCTGGCGGCATCATCGAGCCGCAGTTACTGTGAATAGTGTTCCCTATCGTGAGATGATAACGAACTTTTTATGGCCCGAATCGGAAGATATGGATGTGGACGGTGTGTGTGGTTTCAAACGGGCGGTGCCACTTGCCACACAGCTAACGAAATCACAGAATATACAGAACTGACACGAGACGGAAGATTTTGCCTTTTTTTTTTTGTCTCTTTCTAAGAAAGCTGCCCTTTTGCATTTTTTGTTTTGATTACGCAATTCGTGTTGATAGTAGCGGCCTGTTTTTACACATTGCCACTTTACTACCAAAAAACATTTTCTTTCTCTTTCTTCGAAAGCTGCCCTCGCAACTGATTTGGGCCTTTTTCACACGTCACTTTTTACAGTTCTGTGTATTCTGTGAACGAAATAATGGCTCTTTTGCGCGACAAATTCAATGGCCGTGTTATCTGACGTGGAGGCGATGTCAGTTAGCCGCCAAAATCATGTGATTTGACACCATTGGACTTCTTTCTTTGGGGTTAGTTGAAAGTAAAGATGTACGTCGATAAGCCAGCAACAATTCAAGAGCAAGAGAATAAGATAATTCGGCACATTAACGGTAAAGAACCTTAATCATGCCTCAGCTTCATCGAAAATTTCGACAATCGGATGGAGGTGTGCCGCCGAGGTCGCGGCAGCCATTTGGCCGATAATTTCTTCCATACATAATTAAACAATACCAGTATTATCATACCAAGATGAAATTACAATTATTTCCGAAATAATTTGTGTTTTATTCAAAATCAACATCGGCCCTTAAAATTTAACCACCCTGCATAACTCAAATTAGTGCAATTGGCTGTTATAAAATTTTTTTATAATTATTTTTCCAATTTAAAGTAACAAAAATCTGAGATACATTTTTTATATTAAAAAAAAAATAATATGTTTAATAGTTTGGTTTATATGTAGTTGAAATAATTTATGTAATATTTTATGCAGCTCCAAATATTAGCGATAATGAAGAAAACATTAAGACTGGGTTGACTGCTTTAGCATCATTTCCGGGAAGTGGAAATACCTGGCTTCGATACTTATTGCAGCAATCTACAGGTGAGAAGTCAACAACGTTAAACAAATTAATCGATACACAGATAATTTTTTTAAACAATATTATACTACCAAAAGGCTACTTGAAATACCTACTTTTATAAAAAAATTAAATAATTCAAATTTTTAATTTTTAATCAGGCTTAAGTTCATCAAATTTAATTTTCATTAAATTATTTTTATGAAGAAAGGAATTTTACAACATGAAAATTAATTAAAATTGATATTGATAATCATTCATTCTTGACTGACCTGAGATTCGAACCCAGGCGGCTGGTTACCATGACATGTTTCGATCGCAACCACTCGATCTCCTCAGATGGATTCGCCGTCTTACACTCGCAGCCATCGACGACTGCTGACGTCAATAGTCAAATATCAATCCTTAAAGAAAATTGTATTTTTAACCTTTGGTAGATCGAAATTTGCTTCCTTGAATGATTATCCATTTTTTTTAATTGATTTTACATGTTTTTCCTAACTTCTGTTTTTTCCGTACTTATGTCAAGAAAAAGAAAGACAAAATGAAAAAACAAAAAAATGTACTTTATACTTCAAGAAGAATTCTTGACATAAGTACGGAAAAAACAGAAGTTAGGAAAAACATGTAAAATCAATTAAAAAAAAATGGATAATCATTCAAAGAAGCAAATTTCGATCTACCAAAGGTTAAAAATACAATTTGCTTTAAGGATTGATATTTGACTATTGACGTCAGCAGTCGTCGATGGCTGCGAGTGTAAGACGGCAAATCCATCTGAGGAGATCGAGTGGTTGCGATCGAAACATGTCATGGTAACCAGCCGCCTGGGTTCGAATCTCAGGTCAGTCAAGAATGAATGATTAACAATAACAATTTTAATTAATTTTCATGTTGTAAAATACCTTTCTTCATAAAAATAATTTAATGAAAATTAAATTTGATGAACTTAAGCCTGATTAAAAATTAAAAATTTGGATTAAAAACCATAAATAGTTCAGCAAAATAACCACAATTCTAAATAATTTAAATAATTGTATGTCGCATTGTACCTTAAAAACTGCGATCGGCAACTATTACATTTTGCGATTGTATGCGTTGTATGAATTTTGTATGCCGATTTTTGAAAAATACAGAGCCGTAGATTCAAAATTTAAAAATTCGTACTTTTCTGAATGAAGCTAAGTTTTACCCAATTTTATTTGCTTTAGTCTTTCACGAATTTACTCCAAAAAAATAATATATGTTGATTAAAATAGTGTTTTTTAACTAGAATATAGAAATTTTCAATGCGGTCTGAATTATACTTTTGTCAAAAAATCGTATAGTGGTTGTATCTTAAAAGACACATTGCGCATTCCACACAAATTAGGAATGTTGGCTGTTATTGTTTTATGTAGACTGTTGGTATTGTGGGTTCTTCTTAATAGTAATTTGATACAAGTTCTTTTCGCTCGCTACTTAATTTTTTTTTATTCAAATTATAATTACAAGTATCTTCACCTTAAATACAAAAGGCCCTGTTTAACATTTTGATAACTTTACAGGAGAAGTAAACACTATTTAAAATGTTAAGTTGATAAATTGCCTTAAACTGTTTCTAATTTAGTTGTCTTCTATTTTTCTTGCAAAACCTACCAGTTGTTTTGCCAATCGACAATGTTGTACATTATGAAAACTCTTAGTTGCAGTGTTCCCACCAGCAAAATTCAAAATTACACTTGAGATGTAGCAATATTACCCGATTTAAATGAAATTACACCTGTAGTGCGATTCTGTAATTAATTAAAGCAATAGTTGTCATTGTTAAAAAATTTAACAAGCAAATTAACGATTTTGCTATTCAGTAACATTTTAAACAACACTTGTTATCGTTAAGTCAGCTGTTTGTGTTAAGTAAACGACAACTTTTTTAGTGTTGTTTATTTATTGTTAAATGTCGAAAAAATAAAAAAAATTAGTTTAAAGAAATATTATAACTTGAAAATGGCAATTAAATAATTAACATTTAATTTAATAGTAAAATGTTTGGCTTATGTTTAAAAAAAAAACAGAAAACTAAAAAAAATTCTGTTTAGTTTTATTAATTTTATTTGTTTTTTTCTTATTCCTCTTTGTGTTTTTCGTTATTTTGCCATTTTTTTGACAGTGATGCCACTTGACGTTAATTTTTATCTATGTTGTTAACAACAATTTACAGAATCACATAATCGTTAGTGCAAACCACAAAACAGCTTGACATTTATAACAACTGTTGTTATTGTTTAAAGTTACAGAATCCCACTACTGATATAAAATTAAAGTTTTATTGAATAAAAATACATTTAAAAAGAAAGATCAATATTAGCCAAACTTTTATGATTCTTATTGTAATTTTAAATATATTAACAAAAATAACATTAGACTTTAAAAACAATTAATACCACATAAAATAAAACACCTAAAATAATGCGTTTAACTTTCACATTTGGTTGTATAAATCTAGGGAAGGTTCAAAATACTCGTTGCCATTCCTTTATAATGGGTGTTTTTAGAGCTTACGAAAGGTTTGCTGTCAAACGAACTGTCATGATGATTTTTGCTCAGACACATCATCATAAATAGATTCATGCTTGAATAACGCCACTAAATTATACAAATTTACTTTGAAAATCAGCCATAGATTTTAGCAACTTATTTTTTTACAAATGAAGGCGATGTGTAGATTTAGAGAAAATAAACACTCAATCAGACTTTAAGGCCGTGTGATGTGACACCTCTTGATTGTTTTTCGTAGGGTTGTGAAGTCACTGGTGAATGCTGATAAACCAAAATCAACATTGTTCATTTTATTCGTGACATGCTGCCAGCAATGCTCGAAAAAAAGGTACAAAATTGGACGTGCCCATTTGTTTTAAATCAGTTTCAAAAGGAAATGTCGTGTATTAATCTGCTATTAAAATTTAATTTTTTTTGTGTTGTCTACCATTTTATTTTAAGTTTCATGGTTTAAAAAATATACTTAATTTCTTATTTAGTAAACAAAATGCCTGCAGGGTTTTATAAACTTACCCTATCGCAATTCAGTTTTACAACTGTTAAGGGCATTAAATATTCTTTAAACTAAAGCATTTAAAAGTTGCCAGATGAGAACAAAATTAATTATATGTTGGAATATGTCCTCCCACAGGATAGTTTTTAGTCTCAATAACTTCTTTCAATCGAGTTTAGGTTCTAAATCATTATTATAGTCATCTTTATCCAAATCTAAGAGTCCATCTTGCGACATTCATAACTTTTTAAAAAATGTATTAAATGATCGAATCTTGATATTATTTGTGTATCTGAAGGAAGAATTTCCAATAACACCTGAATTACACCTAAGAGAAATTACCCACGCTCTACCCACGACAGTAAAAATTATACCAAATTCGGGTAATTACCCACAAAGTGGCAACACTGCTTAGTTGGGCCTTTAAGTGTGGGCCTGTTCGGAAATGCACTGCGCTGCATTAGTGATTTCAAATGCTTAAATATATATCAGTGAAGTAGATGTGAACCCAAAAATTGCCAAATACTCCACAAAAATAATAGTCACACAATAAAAAAAAATTTAAATTATTTTTTATCGGCATTAAAAAAAGTTTGCTTTTCTGATGCAGCGCAGTGATGCATTTCCGAACAGGCCCTGTTTACCATATTATCTTTTGTAGATAGGGCCATTTTTTGATAATAAAATCGAAAGATACCAAAATCTTTTGTAGACATTTGTGTTGATGCAATACATCAGGATCAATAAAAAAAAGTCGATCTTTAATTTATGGTTAGTAAGGACCTTTTGCGGTAACGATATAAATATGGATGCGTTCAGACGTATTGGTAGATCCAAAATGACAAATGATAAAATATGTAAAATGCCTTGAAACAGCAAAGAATTTCCTGATGACAGCACTGATGAAAATAGTGACGATGAAATTGAAATTCCAAAAATAGTTTTCTCACAAAATTAAAATGTTGTCCTTATTGATAATGACTCTGATCAGGAGGAAGGATCTGAAAATAGCGTTTGAGTTAGTTCATGGCTCGTTTATTTCATTTATGAATGACGATAATCTGTTCTCAAGCCCAATATATTTTTCTGTAGCTGCACGCTAAGTACCCGCTAAGTCTAGTACCCTTCTGTATCCTGGCCACGTACAATTTTGTACTTCAAATACCCTACCTCCAAATTTAAGAACGGATACCTTCGCCCTATCCCCCGTTGCCAGAAATAGTGTATTATCAAATCCTACTGCATCCAGTTCCTCAACTGCGAGCTAACAAGAGTCGGCAGCTAATCAGTGACCAATTCACTCACAGGACTTATCATCAAGTCCAACGTGATTTGATTTACTTTCCTCAAAATTTCAAAATGTTTTCTTCCATCCAAAAGCTTCTGCAATTGAAAAAATATCTAAAAAAAACAGGGAAATATGCAATTCATCAGTCAGGAAGTAAAGTTAAAGGGCGATAGCTCTCTGCCTGATGATATCAAATCATTGGTTACTCCGTATCAGGCTTATAGTTACTTATTACCTGAGAGATTGGAAAATTATATAGTTGAGGAAACTTTGCGATCTGCTGGAATGTATGAAAAATTTTCTTTCCTTCAATGTTTTAGAATTGCGAAAGATAATTGGTATTTTACATTATATGAGATATTTCAACCTACATAACTCGAGAGACTATTGGTCAAATAATAATGATAGGTTAGTGGCGTTATTATTATCTTTAAGATCTTAGATGTATTTAGAACTGCCCCTACCCCTATCCACCCCTTTTTGTAGTCCCATTTTTTAAAACATTTATAGCTTATGTGCCTATCTAAATAGGGATCAATTTGATTTAAATTTCATTCGAATCTGTTAGATAGTTTTGGAGAAGCAGATATTCCCCCACGACCCTCGTGATCCTATTTCTTACAAAATGTATACCTAATGTATAACATATATGTAAGAAGGGATCTATCTATGTTTCAAATTTGATTAAATACTGTTGGATAGTTTCGGAGAGGTAGAAATTGCCCCCTAACTCCCCTCGTGGTCCTGGTTTTAATTTTAATTTAACTAAATGAATTTGAATTATATTTAATACAATCACATTAATTTCTAATTTATTCATACAAAAAAATAAATTTTCGTTCAATATATTTTTTTCATTAAGATACAAGACGTTGCGCATTTAAGGGTTAATACAATTTGGAACATAAGTCCTCATCCATATTATGGCACATTTGCTTCAAAAACTTTCTTCAATTCTCTTTTGAAACTGCATTCGTGTCCATAGAATAATAATTTTGTTTTACAGCATTGAGTCAGTTTCTATGCCTTCTCTCTTTCTTTCTTTCAATACCACACTTACAAAAATTGCTTGTACATGAAACAATTCAGGTACACTTTTCCATTCGTCTTTCCCCTTTCATCAACAAACTGAAATGTTTCGCAGCAAATGTTTTATAATATGGATTGGAAATAAATGAAAAATATTTTGTTTTTAATTTAAATTCTTGAGTTTTTTTTTAGCTCTGTCGCATCTGAGAGACTATTTTTCTATACAGGTCTGGTTCAAACCGACTTGCCAAATCGTCTGTCTCCGCATACACAATTTTTTACGCTGTTTTTTTTATAATTAATTTTTGTTAATTTTTTTATGAATTCATATTTAATTCCTTGTGTTTTATTTAAATCTTATTAAATTTGAAATATTTAAAGCCTTTTGCACTGTAATTATGTATGATAAAAAAATTGCTCCACTTGAGTTTTATTAATTTTAACTTGAATTCAAATTCATTATTCCTATCGCTATCGTTATCGGCGATATTTTATTTTGCGTATCGGTATCGGTCGGCATCGTATCGGTTAAAAGACGTATCGTTACGTTCCTACTTACAAGACAAACAATAAAATTGGCCCGATCTCACCCTGAAAAGTTTTTACTCAATGTACACGGAAAGAAATTTATTTTCTAAAGTAATCAATTTCGATTCTTAAAAGAACGAAATCCAAAAACATTTTCGAGATTTTAACTTATTTTGATCGTATTTAAAATTTTCTTAAATGTTGAAACATTTTGCTTAAACGAAGCCACACATATATTAAGCATAAGTAATTTTGTGCTTAGACGAGAATCATGCAAAATTTTCTTGATCCAAGCCATATTTAGTTAACAATTCTTTCCGTGTATATATTGAAAATATCCCATTTATGAAGCATTTTTAAATAAAAACATTAAAAATATTTTGAAAACATTTTTCAAAACAAATATTGTACTATTGAACTAGTTACACAGAAAAAATTCTGCAAATTTTTCACCAATTAAAGCATTAATCAAAAGTAAAATCAGTTTTAAATAAAAATGTAATCAAGTGAATTAAACGGTTAATTGATACTATTAATTTGTTTGCTGGTGCAAATTAAACTAATTTTTGTATAAATATTACTAATTTTTTAATTGAAATAAATATTTATTTTTTTCTGTGTACTTCAATACCTGAAGTTGATGGTTCCATTTTTAACTTTTAGAAGACTTAATGCAAAATTTGTAAAAATTATTTGATTTCGACCACTCACTGCAAACAATGCAATAATTTTAGTAATAAGTGATGTCGGATTTCATACACTTTCACCCAATACCAAACAAGACTGTGAAGGATAAAATTCAGCTTTTGAATTAATTCTTGTTTAAGCCAACTTTAACTCTATGTGCATCTTCACATATGAGGCTGTGCAGTCGAAATTTCATTGTTGTGCTGGTAATCACAAGAGCAAACTAGTCCAAAAGCTTTCTAGTTACGAATTCAGTTGTGTATGATGTGTGGTTCGGCTTTAACAATACGAGGTAATATGTTTAAAGTACTTTAAATCCCAGGTGACCAGATCGCCGAACCTTAGCAATTAGGTTTTCTAGTAGACAATTTAAAAGAAATGGTCGTTTACAACAATAAGCGCGACATTGTTTTATAAGTTGTCTTCTACACAATTCTATACGGGACAGTATAAGCAATATAGTTTTATAACATTTGGAAAATTTATTACATTAAGTTTATTCTTCACGGTCAATTTAAGAATTGCTCATAAAAGTCGGATATACAAGATGTAACAGAAATAAAATAAGCGAACTAAATATAATAGCAACTATGTATTCTTAATAAACATATGTGACCTTCTCCGAGAAAAGGGACCCATTGTGCGAAAACGAAGTTTTGAGAAAAACTGATTTCATCTTATTCTATACCCTTTTAGGTACCAGAGAATCCATTCTTAAGTCCCTTTTCTCGGAGAAGGTCACATATGGACAAATTTACTGACATAAATAACGATGCAATAATTTTTGTCGTGTTCTACATTGTCATGCACGGATACGTTGACGACAAAGTAGGAGATATTAAATTGTATATAGTATAGAAAAGCTGTATAGGAGACATTGTCTCGTATATAGTCGTCGACGAAATTATTAAAGACATTGTCGCTCATCTCATCTTGTGTTACCACGCCGCACAGTGCTTTGTCCCAATATAACGATGGGACAAAAATAGAAGGACTTTCTGAGACTTTTGAAATTTGGTATGCCGATATATGATTTAAGAAAAATTAAATTTTTTTAAAAAATCGGAACAAGGACTCGACTCGCCTACCTGTCATATATGCCAAAAATATAATTTTTAATTTTGGCTACATAATTGAATAATTGAATTGAATAATTGAAAAGTCATGAAAATCCGTAACTGTTATACGTACTAAGCTTTCTGTTAATTTTAGTAGTGATTGCTGCAAGGACTCTTGGTCCTTCCACATATCCTTAATTTTAAAAACTCTAAAACTTTTGCAAAATTGATCTGGTGTAATGAAACTTGGTATATTTATTTGTATTTACCAAGTATTTTTTTGAGTTTAATAAGCTTTGTCCGTCCGTCAGTCTTTCCGTCTCCATCTATTTGTCCGTCTGTCTGTCCATGTATATTTCTTAATCAAAGTACAGGTCGCAATTTTTAACATGATATTTGGTGCACAGTACTCTTTAGGCCCAAGGAGAAATCCTTCTAACTTTGGTTAAAATCGGTTCATGATTTCACCTAGCCTCCGTACAAATGTCCTTCCGTAGTTGGACTTAAACGAATATAACAGACTAATAACACTGTGCAACAAAATAAACTAGCCTCAATATTTGCAACACGAAATTAAACTGTACTATTAAAAAGTTAGCTCGCGTTCCCGAAATATCGGCCCCTAAAATTTTTTTATTTTTTTTTAAAGGCGTTTGGTATAAGTCAAAAAAAAATATACTAAAAGTACTTCTGAACTAAAATACTAATTCAGATGTCTTCAGTGGAATTGTATGGTGATTCTTTTCTTGATTCGCAAAGATATTTTGTATATGATAATCTCCAACTACACGAGAACAAAGAGAACGAGAACGAGCCTTGATACGGAGTCTAATGTATTTAATTAATGCATACTAATAAGCTTGAACCTATTTTACTTAAAAATACCCTTTTTACCCTTTTTCGAAACTTTCAACGGCAGCACTGAAATGTGACATACACTATCACTAGCGCCATAAGTGAATAGAGTGAAAATGCCAACCATTTCGCTAGTCACTAATGGCAATGGTTCATTTTTTGTACCACTGGGATTTTATTCAATGTTGAAAGATTTAATTGAATTTATTAAAAGTGCATGCAAATGTATTAGTTTTTTGTCAAATATACATATTCGAATAAAATTTGAATTTTATAACTTATGTTTTTCTTCTTTTTTAATGACAATAATGCGTTGGGATTTTTGAAGGGGAAATTTATTCAAAGTGTAGGGATTTTTTTAACATGTGTATGTATTTTTTCCAAAAATCCACTGGCAACACTGATTGAGATTCAACATGGTCTTAATATCACAAAATATCCCTGAAAACAAATGGAAGATATCCCATTTGGCAATAGTTTAGCAATATCCCCAAATTGTCATCTTGAAGAAAATAATCAAAGTAATTTTTTATTTTCTTTCTTTTAAATTTTTTTTAAAAAAATTACAAAATGTATACAGAAAAAATTAAAATAATTTATTAAAATACATCCATATTTACATTTTATGTATATTAAAAAACATATAAAAAAAGGGCGTAACTGCAAAATTTATGGATAAATACGGAGAACTAAGATATATTTACCTCAGGGCCGGCCGTACATGGGGTAAATAAAGATAATGTTGGTTCGTTTCTGTATCAACGAAATACTTTCTTGTTTTCTATTCTTGCTCAATTTTTGCAATATATTTTATACTACTTTTTTTTAATTATAAATTCTATTATTTGTAAATATGATTTATATTATAAACAACTTAATTTAAAATAAAAATCTGTGGTTAATATATTTCAAATGTAAAATCTTCTTTTTATCATCCTAATGATATTTGGCGATATCTTCCTATTTTCTTATACGTGGTTATCTGGCAATATTGCTAGTTTTTCATCTAGCAGAATTGCTTTCGTATTGCCATCGAGACACGTTTCTTCCCGAAGAAAGTTTCTTCCGCAATACGAATTCGATAATTGCCGCAATAATATTTTTCATCCAGGCAATACATTTCGCAATACATGGGGTGTATTTCTGTGTTTGCTGGGTAAAATAATAAGTTGAGTTGCACCCGTATTTCCCCATAAAAGTACTTTTTACCTTTAATAAATAATGAGCGTCCTTTTTGTGATTGTGATTCAAAATCTTTAATTTAAATTAAATAATATTTAATTAACATATTTTTAAAATTTCTTTAAGCAAATTTTACATATCCATTATCATTTTTTTTCTCCATTTCTATTAATATTTCAAAATTTTTTTTCACAGGTATTTTGACTGGAAGCATATATAAAGATTACGGTTTACTTAAAACTGGATTTCCAGCAGAAAACATTTGCAATAGTTCTGTGTTATTAGTTAAAACTCACGAGTGGGGCCCAAAAGCTTGGGCACCATTCTCAAAAGCCATTTTATTAGTTAGAGATCCAGAAAAGGCAATTATTGCTGAGTTCAATCGCCAAAGTGGTGGTCATGTAGGTTTTGCTTCTCCTGATCGTTACAAAAGGACAAAGGGAAAATGTAAGATTCTTATTGTCAAAGCAATTATGTTTATAAAAATTAAAATGTTTTTTAAATTAACATTTTTTTTATTTAGATTGGCAACAATTTGTGACAAACAAATTAAGAGGTTGGGAGCTAATGAATCTTAACTGGGCCCGAAATTTCACCGGAAATCTTAGAGTTGTATTCTACGACGATCTAGTTAATAATCCTGAACCAGTATTAAGAAGCCTCTTAAAATTCCTTCAATTTCCAATCGACGAAGTAAGATGGATTTAATTATCGATTATTTGAGTCACGTTTAAATTAATAAAAAAAATTTATTCTGCAGGATCTTTTACAATGTGCTCTAACGAGAAAAGAGGGCATATTTAGAAGAAAAAAGCGCATTTTATCATTTGATCCGTATACGCCGGCTATGAGAGCAAAACTAGAAGAGAAAAAACAAAATGTCTATAACTGGCTTAGGCGTCTGCGTTGAACACACACAAATAATATACTAGATGATACTCGATTGATAACATGTCTTCATTTGTTTTAATAATTTAATTAATGTATAGAAATAAGAATAATTAGGTATACCAACTTGATGTAATCAATTGAAATGAGCACATTATCCATTTGCTTTTAGCTTTGGTTAGTCTGGGTTCACATTATGAAAGTTTTCTTTCAGAAAGTTTAAGTTTACTGGTGAGAGGGGAAGAGAATATGCTTTTTTCTCTCCTCTCTCACCCATAAACTCAGACTTTCTGAAAGAAAACTTTCAAAGTGTGATCGCAGACTTAGTTTATTTACACAACTTTACTATCGAATAGTAGTACTTCGAATATACAAATAAATTACATTCGTACGTAGTATAATTGAAAATTAGCTAAAATATTAAAAACAAACAATTTATAACACAATTTTGAATTTTTTTATAGTGATTAAGGAGTTATAAAATAATTTTAATACAAAAATAAACGAACACACCTATAACCTAATATTTGTATGTAACTGTACTAATTTACTTATATATTTATGTATAAACCAACTTTGATACATACTTACTTACATACATACACATGGTTTTACCTTAAAAATATTTATTTGGTAATTTTAATTCATTTAGTTAATACAAGCAATTACAATTATTTATACAACCGATGAAAAAAGTATTACTACAATAACAGTGTTAAAAAGTTTTATATGATACAATAAACGTTGGTAACTGTGAGAATTATGTTTAAAAATTATTTAATGTTTAATTTAAAACAAACAAACAAAATATTTTTTCAGTTAATAAAATTTAAAAAAAAATTTTAAAATTATTTACATTTTTTTATTTTGATGTTTTAATACAAAAAATTACACTTTTACTTATGGCGATATCTTTTCTGAGAAATCGCCATTAAACTTAATTGAGACTACTGAAAACTAATACGGCATTCATTTTTTTACGCTTCACCAGTGCTGCCAGTGGATTTTTTTGGAAAAATACCCACACATATTAAAAATATACGTTGAATAAATTCCCGCTACAAAAATCCCTACGCATTTTTGTCATTAAAATAAAAGAAAAAATAAATTTTATTCGAATATGTGTGTTAAAGAGTTGACAAAAAACTAATAAATTTGCATGCACTTTTAATAAATTCAATTAAATCTTTCAACATTGAATAAAATCCCAGTGGTATAAGAATGAAGAACCATTGCCATTAGTGACATTTTCCCTCTATACACTAATGGCGCTAGCAACTGTTGCCGTTCAAAGTTTCGTAAAAGTGTCATAAAAAGGGTATTTAAGAAAAAATGGGTATTTTTAAGTAAAATAGGTTCAAGTTTATTAGTATATATTAATTACATATATACGTTAGACTTAAATAAATGTAAGTTTACATACTTGACATTTAAAATTCAAATGTTAAAACTAAGAAACAATTCACAGGTACATTCCAATATCAGTCATATTATCCAAAAAAGAAGTTACTTTGATAAAGTATTTTACTTTTAAGAAATACTTATGTGTGGTTTATAGAACACGAGCGCAAAACTCGTCAGTGTAAGTTGAACGGACTAGTTTAGCGCTCGTGTTCTATAATATATATATGTATGTCCTTTATTTATTTTAATATTTATACAAAGTATGTGTTTTCAAATAAAAGTTCAGGTGAACATAGGGCGTTTACAATTTCTCTCCATCTGCTTCGATTATTGGCAAGGGCTTTAATTTGGTTCCATGATTTGTTGACAGCACTGCATTCTCGATTTATCGTTCTCATCCAGGTGTTTTGTGGTCGTCCGGGTCTGCGATGACCTTGAGGGTTCCACTGAAGTGCAGCGCGAGTAATGTCATTTTGCGGTCTTCTTAAAATATGGCCTATCCACGTCCACTTACGTTTCATTATTTCTGCTTCTATTGTAGTGTTTTCTGTAAGCTGTAAGGGTTCGGTTGTAGATATAGTGTTGGGCCAAAAACCTTGGAGTTTTTTCATATTTGTCTGCGTTACTCCCCAAGTTGTAGAACCATATAATAAAACAGATATAACGCTACAGTCAAAGATGCGAAGTTTGGTTTTGCTGCTGATAGAGTTCGACTTCCATAGCTTATGCATTGATTGAAAGGCCACTCTTGCCTTGTTTATACGGGATCTTATATCTGCTGTTGTGCCGCCATCTTTAGTAATCACGCTTCCCAGATAATTGAACGATTCAACGTCCTCGATAACAACATTTTCAAGTTTCAGTGGGGTAGTTGAGCTTGTTCCTATACGCATTAGTTTGGTTTTTTTCAGGTTGATTTTAAGTCCAAATTTCATAGCGTTCACTTAGAGTTTCTTTAACTTATCTTCGATGTCGTTGAAACGGTGAGCCATTAAACAAATATCGTCTGCGTAATCGATGTCGTTAAGCTTTTCAGATATGTTCCACTGAATACCGTTTTGAGCCTCGGTATTTGTTTTCTCCAGTACACTGTCAAGGAGCAGCAGAAAAAGGGTTGGAGACAGAATACAGCCCTGCTTAACGCCTGTAGTGGATGAAAATGGTTGACTATCTTTACCATTGAAACGTACTCGACTAGAAGACTCTCTATATAACTCACGTATAAGTGTAACGATTTTATCAGGGATGCCTTTGGACGATAGCGTGCGCCACAAAAGATCCCTAGATACTGTGTCGAAGGCCCTTTCATAATCGACGAAGAGAAGGTACAGGTGTGTGTTGTATTCTTTAGTCTGTTCTATAATGATGCGGAGTGTATTTATATGGTCCGCGCATGATCTTCCCGTCCAAAAACCTGCTTGCTCGTTACGAAGCATCAAATCTAGCAATACGTCCGAGTAGAATTGTTATCAATAATTTTGAGATGGCGTTGAGCAACGTGATACCTCTCCAATTTTTGCAATCACTTAAATCTCCTTTTTTGGGAATCGTGATTACCACTCCTTCTTTCCATTCATTTGGTATTTGGTTTGAAGTCCACACTTTGTTAATAATGGGAGCAAATCTTTCAGCCAATATTGGTGCACCATATTTAATCAGTTCTGCAGGAATATCGCACAAAATCATTTGTCAACTCGTGCGTTACTTTCTTATTTTTTTTTGTGTATATATAAATGCACCGTCTAAATAACTTAAGGGATAGATCCACATACGGTACTGCAAATATGATCAAAATTCTTTCTAAACATGCGCACGGTTTAAAAATCTGTCACATAAATGCTCAAAGTTTGGCGCCTAAAATTGAAGAATTCCGGTACATATTTGAGAACTCCAACATGGATATTGTATGCGTTTCAGAAACATGGTTTCATGCAAGTATCAGTAATCTTTCCGTTTCTCTAAGTGGCTACAATTTAATAAGGGTTGATAGAGTTGGGCGCGCTGGTGGAGTGGCTATTTATATTAGAAGAGGCATATCTTATAATATTAAAAGTACATCTAATGATTATAATGTTGATGGTGACAATAATGATGGTTTGGTGGAATATGTCCTAATAGAAGTTATATCTCGGGGAAGAAAATTACTGGTAGGAAGTTTATACAGGCCTAATAACAACATACCAATTGAACCGTTTTTTCAATTTTGGAGAATTTCACAGCTTTATATAATGATGTTGTCCTTGTTGGTGATTTTAACTGGAACCTTTTAACTGATTCAAGCATTATTGACATCTTGGCACCATTGGGACTATTTCCAACTAACATAACTACACCTACTCACTTTACCTCGTCCAACAGCACCTTAATTGATCTTCTTTTTGTTGGTAATGTAAGTAATGTTATATTATACGATCAACTGTCTGCCCCATGTTTTTCTAAACACGATTTATTATTTATGACCTATAATTTTCAATTGCAAATCCCACCCTATTCAATAACTTTTCGTGACTTTGAAAATGTTAAATACGCCACATTGGAATTAGAACTACTTAGAATTGATTGGAATGCAATCTATTATATGGTTTCAACAGAGGATAAACTAGCCTTTCTTGAACGTAATATATTATATTTGTTTGATCAAGCTGTTCCATTGAAAACTAAGGTAATGAGTCAAACAAAAAGACCATGGTTCTCGTCAAATATTAAACAAGCCATTAAACAAAGAGACCTTGCATTTTCACGTTGGAAGCGGTTTAAAACCAACGATCTACATGTTGAATATTGTTTGGCGAGAAAAACAGTACACAAACTCATTAAACAGGAAAAATCAAAATTTTACACTGAAAAGTTCTCCTTGGCCCTGGGATCAAAAAAAACATGGAAGGCTATAAGGGAAATCGGAATTGGTAAATCTGGAAATAATGACCCTGTTATTTTTGATCCAGACGTTATTAATGAACAATTTTTGAATATTCCTATGGTAGAAGCAGATATTGATTTTTACAACCACAACCATGACAACCGTCAACCCCATAATAACTTCTCTTTTGATTGCATAGACCAGTTTGACGTTTTAAGAAGCTGTATGTCAATTAAATCAAATGCAGTTGGTGTGGACGAAATTCACCCAAGATTTTTTAAATTAATTCTCCCAAGAATATTGCCATTTGTTACACATGTATTTAACACCATTATTACCACCAGTCATTTTCCCTCAAATTGGAAAAAGTCCAAGATAATACCAATACCCAAAACTAAATCAGAATATAGGCCAATTGCCATTTTACCCTTTATGTCGAAAATATTTGAGAGGTTAATTCACAATCAGATATCGCTTTACGTTAATGATCATAATCTGCTTAATGATAAACAATCTGGGTTTCGGAAAAACCACAGTTGCATAACTGCACTTGTAGATGTTGCGGAAGATATAAGAAATAGTATAGATGAACGAAAAACAAATATCTTAGTACTTTTGGATCATTCAAAAGCCTTCGATACAGTCGATCATAACGTCCTATGTTACAAACTAAAACACATGTTTATGTTTTCTACAGCTGCTACACGTCTGATATCAACATATCTTACCAACAGGTATCAGTATGTTCAAAGTGGTAATAATAAATCAAAATTTCTACCTGTGACGAGGGGTGTACCGCAGGGGTCAATTATTGGGCCCCTTCTATTTTCGCTTTACGCTGATGACCTTCCGAGTCAACTTACACACTGCAAAGTCAGAATGTATGCTGACGATGTTCAGATTTACATCAGCTGTGATACATCTGAAATTGAACAATGTGTCTTAACTCTGAATACTGAGTTAAAACATATATATGAATGGGCTACTGCTAATGGTCTTAGTATCAACCCAAAAAAATCTAAGTATCTTGTTATCCAAAACGATCTACTATAACCGATCATATACCTGATATTTTTCTTGGTGATGAACGTATTGAGAGGGTAAATACAGCAAAAAATTTGGGTATTATTTTTAATAAGAACCTGACATGGGGCAACCATATTAATTATGCATGTGGCCGTACATATTCCATGCTTAGAACTCTCTGGCAAACGCAGGATTGTACACCTGTCAAAATAAGAATACTTCTTGCCAAAACCTATTTATTGCCAATTCTGATGTATGGATGCGAATTATTTGCCAAATGTGATGCGGCAAGTACAAGAAAATTAAACTCAGTCTTTAAAAGCATTGTACGATACGTATATGGCGTGAAAAGGTTTAATTCTGTTTCTCCTTTTACGGTAAAGTTATATGGTGTTCAGTTTGATGACCTTCTCAAAACAAGAGTACTGATATTTATGCACAAAATCGTGTTTACTCAACAACCACAACATCTGTATAACCGCTTAACCATATCTAGGTCTAATAGAGGTAAAAGAATTTTATTGTTTAGACACCAAAGTTTAACTTCCGATTGGCAATTTTTCCTTAATGCAATCCGTCTTTGGAATCTACTCCCGCATAATATACAAATAACTAGTAACGCACTGAGCTTTAAAAAAAGCATTTTAAATTTTTTTGCACGTTAATTTTTTTCATTTTTTTATGAATTTTAAATATTATTATTTTGTTAATTTTCAATTTAATTTATTAATTTAATAATTTTTTTTTTCTCTCTTTTAAATTTTTTCTTTTGTTTTAAATTTTATCAGTTACAAATTATAATTATAAATGTTTCTGCTAAAACAATGTTCTATACTGCAATAAGAGGCTTTAAGTCTTGTGTATAGAATTGGAAATAAATAAATAAATAAAAAATAAATATCGTCCGTGTTCTATAAACCACACATTATTCTATATTTTGAAATTAATTCTCCACTTGGAGTCCTTTCTTCCAGCTCCGATGCGAACAAATTTAAGATTGTTTGTACATATATAGTGTCCGTGGATACTATGAAACTAGCCGTTACGACAAAATTATACAAAGGGATTAATTAAAAAAAAGGTCACAAAAAGTGTAATTGGCATGAAAAAAGGTCAAAAGTGATACTTAAGTGTCACAACGGCAACTTTCTCCAGACACCTTAAGCTGTAACAATTGATATCCACTATTTGTTAGCTTCTTCTGGGCTGCGGGGCATTTGGGAAAAACACCTGGGTAAACCGGTGTTTGCCTGCCTAGGGGATCTATCCAGGATAGAACTGAAACCGCTTCTTCTCTTCATTAAGAGGACGAATTGGTTGGATACTGCAGCGACGCCATCTGAGTAACTGCTCTATAGGATGTGCATTGGTGCTGCGTATCAATAAGGGACCAATAAAGGCCCCAAGTGAGCTGTCTATTGATAGCTTCTTCGCTAACCCTAAGTAATGCAGGAATCATATGTTTTCTACGATAAATTCCTTATTTGTCACTAAGGCATTGATGTTCTTTTCACCAAACAAATGTTTAGAAGACCCACCACTCTGGTTTTTAAGATATCTAAAAAAAAGAACATATTCATACATATTAGTGTTGCCATTTTTAAAACCACAAACAATTCTGGAAATATATTTTTAAGCGATTTTAGGAAAAATTAAATTTTCAACCGTTTTGGACAAAAAAACAAGGGGTTTCTGCATTTATTGCATAAATAATGCGATATAACGAAAAATCCCCACATATTGGAGACTATAAAAAATCTGTCCGTTTTTTCCTACGCTTCTATTTTATTATCAAAAATACCTACATGTAGGGATTTTCCCCTACTTCTGGCAACACTGAAGGTAAAAGGATTTATATGTATATGGTTGTTATTTCGTTTGTAATTTCTACGATATTGATTTTAGACCCTACAACGTTTATATATTCTGGGTCATTATAAGTAAAGAAGTTGATTTTACGAAGTCCGTCTGTCTGTCCGTTGGAATGGGGCTTCCGAAGACCCCAGATGTGATAAGGACTTGCAAGTTATAATTTATGTCACATGTAGTCCGGAATTGCTTTCTATGGAAATTTAGCCTGATTGGCCCACAAACATTTGAGATGTGAGCAGAAAACCATGACTGCCTCTAATTTTACACAAAAATCCCTTGTTGTTGTTGTTTTATTTTTATGCATATCTAGAGAATGGCAGGGGCAAAAGTTTCCAATGCCATACCTTAACAAGAGCGTCGACGTTTTGTCACGAACGGTAGTGTAAGCTTTTTTGTTTAATACAGCCTAAATAATAGAACCAAAAAAATAAGAAAAAATATTGACAAAAAAAAATCAAGCTAAATTGCCATTATTTATTAACAATTGCGGCCAACTTCAAGTATTTTCTAATTACAAAACGTTGACGACGCGCTTTTTATGGATGCTTTATACAAATTGTAACGGCATAACAATTTTTCACAACTACAAAACGCGTGCTGATTTTGTTTAGGTACGGCTGTTTCGAGATATTCGCTAACATCGTCTGCAGTTGTCTGAGCTATTTCCGTGTTAATAACACTGTGTCGATCGGATAAAAACCATTTTAAGTCGCTTAATAGAGATTTAAGAAATTTTTTTTTAATTTGATCCTAAATAATATTTTGTTGCAAACGCACTAAGCGTATAATTGTTATCATCGGGAAAAAATTAAAAAATAACGGCATATTAAGTGAAACCTCCGAATTTGAATTTTCAGAAACATTTTTTTTTAATTTACGCTATTACTGTATTTATATCCTTTATTGTAGTTTAAGGTAGTATGCTTTCACTTACACTAGCCAACATGGTTTTGGACTGGAGCATAAATCATAATTTGGTGGGCTGAATTTTTCTCTATCACGTCAGGTTTACGAGATACAAAAAAAATATTTTTATTTGTTTTTACATAAAAAATCACTAGTTTATTTAAAAAGCAATGAATTTTAAAAAGTGAATGGCGTTATTTGAAGGTCGCACTTAAAGGCCAATCTAGTCGGACATTAGGCAAACAATAAAATTTAAATAAAATATAAATAGGCATAAAATAAAATTTAAGAAATGAAAAAAAAATTCTGCATCGTATAGTGAATTTTCAAGTCCTTTGCTTGAGAAACCCCAAAGAAAGAAGTCCAACGGTGTCAAATCACATGATTTTGGCGGCCAATGGACATCGCTTCCACTTCAGATAATACGGCCATTGAATTTGTCGCGCAAAAGAGCCATTATTTCGTTAGCTGTGTGGCAAGTGGAACCGACCGTTTGAAACCACACACACCGTCCACATCCATATCTTCCAATTCGCGCCATAAAAAGTTCGTTATCATCTCACGATAGCGAACACAAGGAATGGGCAAAAAATATCGATATATCAAAATATCGATATTAAAAAAAATAATCGATATATATTGCCGATATTTAAAATAAGAATATATCGATATTGAAATACGACTATCGTATTCGATATTTTTTAAAGTCAGTCTTCACTAAAAAATCAAAATTTTAGCCGTTTTTCAAACAATATGTTTTTTTAAAAATGTTTGTCATTTATAAGGAGCAGATTGGCAGGAGTGCACATAAAACAGAGAGTGCTCCTGATGTCCATATCTGATGATTACTGGTTTACTAAAACAATCAAAAACATTTCTAGTTAGTTTTGGGCTGCAATTCAAATTTTAATGCAAGTTGGTACTTCCATGACTTATTTACTTCCATTTAAATTTTTCGTAACTTACTTTTTTTGGATTTTCTATGGTTATTTTGTATTCGTCCCTTTTGTTTTTTTTATAGTTGAATTTTATATTTTGATTAGATTTTTTGTTTTTATTAATTTTTTGAAATAAAATGAAACAATAAATAGTAACAATGTAATTACATATAATCCCCCCTATTGCGAATGTCAATGTCGACTTAAATGACGTCGACACCGCAGTCATGGCATTACCGCCGTCAATATTTACGATTACCGATTACTATTGACAAAGAATATGTATTAATAAAGACAATTTAACGCCGACGTTGACACGAATTGCCTTTGATTTTGTCAACAAAGTTTTTACCGTCGTCTAGTGAAATTGTGACAAAGTTTTTACAATATATCATTATTTTGTGAACGTTATTTTAATTGCTTAATAATCTCCCTGACGATGATACACATTGCTGTATCGAAATATTGGAACTATAAAATAAATGTTATCTAATTTTAAAAAGAAAAACCTCAAGCTTAATAAATTATATTGCAATTTAATAAATAAAGGTTAAATAAAAAAAAATTTAAATAAAAATAATATTTAAATGGAAAAAAAAATTAAAGTAACAACTTTAAAACAATTTGAACCCCTTATTGCTGAACTTGTAAATAAGGCAAGTTTGGCAAAAGGATTTCAACGAAGCTCAACTCCTAACAATTTCAAAAAAGAATGGGAGGAAATAACAACAAAATTAATTGGCAAATGTTGGCAAAATATTTGGCTAAAAAATTAATATAAATTTTTAAATTTCGACCATTTCAAGGTGTGGAGGGATTTTAAATGTAAGTTAAAAAAAATTAACTCACAACAAGGCGGAAATCAATGCAACTGGTGGTGGTACATATAAGCAATTACCGCTTTGCATCTAGAAGAAGCTGTATCAAATTTAGCATTTAGCCTTAGCATTTCTTTATCACTACATTCAAAGTCAAACAAATATAACATTTTACACGAAAATTTAAAAAATAAATTAATTTACTGTCAAAATTCATAGGGATGACCATAATTTTTGTTTAAATATCGATAACATGTCGACATCAATATATACATGCAAATTAATACCGATTTAATGTCGAGTTGACGTCGGCGTCGACTAAATGTGACTTGAGCTAAAAATTAACGACGCCGTCGACAACGAGTTTAGTAATAGAGGGGAATATGTTTGTGCATAAATATGCATGTATGTATGTACAAAGGTATATTACATTTTTTTATTTGGTAAAAGTTTGAGCAAAAAACGTTCGATATATCGATATTTTTGAAATAATAAATATCGATACTCTTAAAAAATATCGATATATTTTTTTAATTTGCCCATCCCAAGCGAACACCATTCACAGTAACTGCCTGGCCGGCCTTATTTTGGAAAAAATACGGCCCGATGATGCCGCAAGCTCATTAACGGAAATTCTGCTTATTGACGAATCCACTGAGGTGAAAATGTGCCTCATCACGCCCATTGTCATAATAAGCCTGAATAACTTTAACGCGTTGCTCGATTGTGCATCTTTGCATGGTTCAAATTGAGTGAGTCTGAAATTGAGAATTGTCAAATAAAATGCAAAAAAAAAACTTGACGTTTAGGTGTGGTTCACATTCAACATCGGTATAATATAAGACATAAAAGCTTAAAAATTAATATTTTGTGGAAATTAGCAAAAAATAAAAAAAAAAATTTTTTGACAGGTTCTTTTTGGGGAGTGGGTTTGGAGGGATACCTCCCCCTGCCCATAAAAATTCAAAAATGTAATTCTTAAAGTATAAAGGCGTTAGTAATCTAATTCGTTTAATATTTACTTTTTTTTTTTAAATATTATTTTATAATCGGCGGGGGCGAAAAGTATAAATTTACAATCTCCTTGATTCAATTTTAGGTTTTTTTTAACTTTCGACGACGTTAAAAGTTGCATTTGCTAAACGCAAGTATATGAAAACTTAAAAAAAAACTGAATTTTTCAGAGGTTAGTTCTTCTAGGGGGAACTTTTTCCTCCTTGGTCCAATTTTATTTATTTTTGAGGTTTACCTGCTTATGGTTATAACACAGTTTTTGGCTTTGACTGCAGTTTTGTTTTTAATCTTTAAAAACCCTGCTTTTATTGAACTGTTTATGGTTTTTAATCCAAATATTTATATTTTAATCAGGCTAGAGTTCACTAAATTTACTGCCATTTACTTCAACTTTTTTTTCATGCTACCCAGCGTACATTTATTTATTGATTTCAAAAATCCCATTTCATATGAAATCGAAAACGATTCAGTTTTTAAAATTTATTTTACAAAATAAGTTTTTCGGCAAAGATCCGATTATTGATAACTTCTGATAAGAAAAATGTGCGAAAATCTAAGATTTCTTTGGAAACAATTTTTTAAAGTTTTCAATATAAAGTATCCGGCAATATTATCACTTAAATAAACCGCATTCGTATTGCGATTTTAAAATTTGTTGAAAATTCCAAGAAAAATCTAAGCCAGTACTCATAAATTTTTTCATATAAATATGAAAAAAAAGATAAAACGCGTTTTAGAAACCGCCAAAATAATCGCAAATTTTATTAATTTCACAAAAAAATCGACATGTCGCCAAACAAAAAATTGCGTCGCCAATTAGGTTTATAAATCGCCACGTTTGGCGAAAAATCTGACAGCCCTGCTCACCGCCATTGACGACGACTGGCAGTCAATAGTCAATCATCAATCTTTATTTTGGTATTTTTTTACTTTTTTGTAAGATCGAAATTTGTTGTTAATGGTTATCTTTTTTTTCTTTCTTTTTAAAAAATAAAAAATATACTCAATTCATATTTTGGTCAAAAAATCATAATAAATATGATAAAATCATCATTATGGCAAACTTATATGTGTTTTTTGTCGATAGTACAAGAACGATGCCGACAAATTATCTTTCCGAATCATTATATTTGCATTAAAATGGCATCGATTTGGTTTTGCATATTTTGGTGAAAATGCATACTTTTGCATATTTTGACATTTTTAAGTGATTTTTTTTTAATTTCCATATTATAAAAAAAGTTCTTACATAATTATTTAATAATACAAAAAACCTCCAAAAAAAATCCCAAAATCAATAAATAAATTATTTTTAAGTTTTGATTTAATTTGTACAAGATTTTCAAGATTTTGTCAAAAGATCCTTCTATTTTAAGCCAATGCAGCACCTTACATAGTTAAGGCTTCCAATGGGTTTTAAATAGAATATCCAAAACTGTTACAAGTGCATCAGCACTTGTAATCAGGGCTGCCAGGTACTTTTTTCGTTGTCCCTAAATTTAAAAATAAATTTCCCCAAATATCCCCTGATAAAAGAAACAATCCCCAAAATAAGCCCCTGTAAAAAAATACATAATTTGTAACGGATAATTTAAATACTTATTTGAGTTTTACTTGTACCATGTTCTACAAGAGATCATTTTTATAGAAAGGAAATATGTAGTAATTTTTTATATATATATATTTGTGGCATTTTGACAAAACATATTAAGTCGAGATAAGATAGCAAAAAAGTTTTTAAAAAAAACATGGCGATAAAATCATTTTTATTAAATATTAAAATAAACCAAAATTAAAGAAAAATTTCGTTTATAATACAAAATTTTAAAAACGTAAAGAGAAGTGTTTTTTGAATGAAATTTCGTACGATTTACAACATTTTTTTCAAATTTTTAAATTTGACTTAAGATGTTTTGTCAAAATGCCACAGATATATAGTATATACAGTCGAACTTTCCTATAATGAATTTGCCTGGGACCACAAAATCACTTAATTTTTTAGAATGT
Organism: Pollenia labialis; assembly: GCA_949318255.1. Classification (NCBI taxonomy): domain Eukaryota; kingdom Metazoa; phylum Arthropoda; class Insecta; order Diptera; family Polleniidae; genus Pollenia; species Pollenia labialis. The sequence goes on along the minus strand of OX439142.1, from coordinate 25,465,990 downwards.
TTATTATACAAAATTTATTTTATTTCCCTTTTTTTAAAAATAATGAGGCTGTTTCAGTTTGGATTACATTCCCACGTGCAGCAGTTATCCATTTGCAAATTTCTCTACAAATACAGGTTTGAAGGCTCTTGCGTTTAGTGCTTAATTGCTTGCATTCTCCGTAAATGTTGTGCAATGCAATGTAACGTACAGTAACGTACTGTATTATCTGTAATGCGTAATTATTATTTGACAATTTTTAGTGTTTTAAATAAAAACTACCAGTTCTAAACCGATTTGTTTTATATCTTTTTTAAAAACATAATGGTATGTTAATTTCGAATTATCTATGATCTAGACTAAAAACTTTTACGACATTTAAAAAATTTTCCAAAAACTTAAAAAAGTGATTGTATTGCCTTGTACACACTATTTGACATTTCAACCGACTTTTCTTAACCCAATCGTCACCAAACTTCATATTAAAAGTTTTTATATACAAAGGAACCAATAAGCCCATTCATTGGCTTTAGAGTAAACTTTAATTTTTTTGAATACCTCTTATACACATGAAGTTGTCCAGGAAAATGCAAATTTTGGACTTTTTGTACATACTCGAATTATTTACAGATTAAATTCAAACTTACCTGATATTTTTTTTTAATAAAAGCGAAACTTTGATTTTGCCCGGTGCTCATTGATATCAAGTGATGTTGCAAAAATAACCACTTTTATTAAACTTAGCTGTCTTTTATAGCAAAAACAAGCTCATATTTTTTATTTTCCCAAAAAATCCTGTTTTTTTTAATATCTCCAATGCAAACCCCAAACCCCAAATAAAATTTTCTGTCCCTTTTAGCAACAAGAACCCCCCTACTTTGGGGTCAAAACCCCTAAACTGGCAGCCGTAAGTGATCGTAAGCTACTTTCATAAACTAACCGTTTGCATACATCAGCATTTTAGACTTTTAAGTCAAAATCACCCTTATTGTGTTTGGCGTATTTAAAATACGCCTACGACTGTTTGGTAGTAGATTAAAGAGAACGTGAACTCATTTCCTTTAATCTATTACCAAACAGTCGTAGGCATATTTTAAATATGCCAAACACAATCAGGGTGAATATTCTTAGCCCCAATATTTAAAAAAAAAGTTGATGCACGTACATATGAACATATAAACAAGCCTTTTATTTCCGTTGTCCGTTTCAAAGAAATTATTGAATTTTTTTAAAAATTTGCTCTGTTTATTTTTTTTCTGAATATTTTTTTTCATTTAATTTTTTATTCTGGTGCTGCCAGAATAAAATTTGAAAAAACAGAGTTGCATTAACAAAAACCGGTTGTTTGTAACAAGTTTATCTGAAAAGCTAGTTACAAAGTGTTTATAATTTGTATGAATAAACAAGTTTCTCAAACAAATTTATCATCATAAACAACTTACAACCTGTTCATGGCGAAAGTGTAAGTGCTTTGTTACTTGCTTGGTAGATGGGTTTTACCGCGTTGCAGAGGGAATTCGAGGCCGACTCGATAATATTTCAATTTTTAACCCTTTCACGTCAATGGGAAACATTTTCCCCAAAATTGGAATTGGTTATTTTAGTAACGAATTTTTTTTAAATATTTATTTTGACAATTAGAAGTCGTATAACAGCGATGATTTATTGTAAATAAAAGTAAAAAGTTGGCAATACTCAAAAGTGTATAGTTTATCCAGGGAGGTTAAATTTAATTTTTGTCCACCGTAAAGTCGTTTTGATTTGGCTCGTTTTGTCGCTAATAAAGTTACGTTTCTATGATAAATAGGTGATGAATATTACGAGTTGAGTAAAAATAAATGATAAATAATACCAAAAAATTAATAAGTGGTCAATAGTACTCCAATTTTTTATATTTGCTCTATGGGAAACATTTTTCCCTATGGACCAGAAGGGAAAACTTACTCTTAGTAGTTTATTGATAAAGCGTTTTTTTACATGTTCACAACGGAATTTATAAATTTTAGCAATGACAAACAGAAGGTGTTTGGAGTTCCATTTACGCGAAAATACGATATTGCAGCTTCTAATGGCGGGAAATACTGATGGGGAAGAAGAACTTCACCCAGGTGAAGAGGATATAGAAGCGGCTGCAGATGTGGTGAAATCGAAAATGCAGTACAATAAACTGGTAAGAACATAACTGTGGATGCCAGTACAGCTCTTCATAAGGAAGAAGGACCTGTTTTCAGATGGACAAGTGACTCTTCATCTCATACATATTATGAAAGTAATTATTAGTTTGATCGCGTAAACATATTTTCTGATAGGCAATTTATGGTTGAGGGATCACCAGTTTAGAGTATCGACAAGTAGTAGCACGAAATCCGATAAGTGATTTTATATCAAGGCAGAGAGTAAGACCTCCTTAAAGGGAAGACGCGAATGCTGAGGTTAGCACAAATCGTAACCCACCAACGTACAATATCTAAAAGGGAAACAAAATGAAGAGATGTTTAAATAACACAAAGAAACGTATAGGAAATAGAACTCATAACATTTGTGCTATGTGCAACGTCCACCTCTTCTTTACAAGCAAAATAAATTGCTTTGCAGAATACCTACCATAATTATTTACCATAGTATTTACATTGGAATTTTTTTTCGTTGTAAAATCATTCATAAAAAATCAATAAACTGAAGTATTTTCTCCCCCTTTATTTCCATTGAGAAAAATGTTTGCCAAAAAATTCCACAAAATCTAACCACGATATTTTTATTTCTTTGCAATTTTAGTTTGTTTTTAATAAAAATCAATTAAAAATTCCATTGGATATCAAAAAATAACTCTGGCTTCCTTATGGACGTGAAAGGGTTAAGGAAATCCATCCCTTGGTTCCCCTTCCACTGCCGCCAGTATTAACAAGATGAGTTTTTGGCTGTATGCTTTAAGGCCCAATCATAATGTGCTTAAGTGTGCTTAAAAAATGTCCGAATACATGTTAATTATATGAGGCAAACCATATTGAACTTAATGCTACTTTTTGCTAAGTTTAATGAAACTGTCATTTGCTTAAGCACATTTGAGAGCCCTTTTGTTAATTTTTGACAGTAGGTTAAGCAAGCCTATGCATATTATGGTTAGGCCTTTAGAATTAAATCCAAAAATTTCGAGTAATTTAAGAATGTTAGAAGAGCTTGTGGATAGCGATGATGATGCAATTAAAAAAGTAAAAGAAATATTAACTTAAAATAACATCAGACGTCAATTAGCATTTGGGTGTTTCCACAGAAAGTTACCTCTTATAGCTCAAAAATGAAATTGTTATTTTGAATTTATTTTACCGCTAATATTATACAAACTAAACGTATCTGTCATTTTCCGAAAGATTAACTTTAATTTTCTTTATACTAACAAAAATATGCTACTTTGAGTTACCCATAATAAGTGAATTCAAACACAAAAAACTGTTAACTTTTTGAAATGTAACGGCCGTTACCTTTGTAAAAAATTTAGTTTTTGGTAACTAATTTCTTTGGCTTAAAAATAAATAGTTATATTCCTTAAACAAAACATTTCAAAGAATTTCATCAGATATTTAACTTGACATAACCTGTGCAAAATTTTACAAAACATGATGTTTGTTTCCGACAGTTTAAAACAGCACATCTATAAAGTAACGACCGTTATATTTTAATGGTCAAAAAAAGTATTGAAATTACATTTCTTATGAATTCTTTCGGTTGCTACCGTTGCTTGAACTTTTGCAAGTCCAAAATGGTGCAATCCTCGTGGCATATTTGTGTAGTGTAGCAAAAAAAAAAAAAAATTTGTTTTTCCCAACTACGCATATTTTGTTGAAAAAATTTCTAATTAGGAGGGATTTAGTTCACTAAATACACAAATCAAATTTATTAATATTTTTACAAAGTAAAATTAACAATGTGGAAGAAAGAATAGCCCGAAAAATAAAAAAAAAATCCAAGACGTTTTGCAAAAAAAATTTAGGATTTAAAAAATTTTTAACTTTTAACCGCAGTACAATTTGCGCCGGTTAATAAAAATGATTAACGGATTTCACATGCTCAAATATCGGTTTATACACACGCAAATCATAATTGATGTAAAAAAAAAATAAAAAAAAATGCCAAGGTGCCGTAAATTTTTGAAGTTGCCCATATACATATTTTTGTTTTTAGTAAAATTAAAAAAAGATTTTTTTTGGACTTTTTTAAGTTTTTAGTGCATATTTTCGATTGCATGACAATCTTATCCCTAGTAATATGCGTTCGTTTTAATTAAACTTCTTAAAAAATTTTAGTTTTTAGGAATATTTGCAGGCATATTTAAAGCATTTTTATGCATATTTACTGCCAATTTCAAGATATCGAAAGAATACTTTCTCTTGCATTAAGCAGAAATATGCAGTTAAACTTGCCCGTATTATGACAACTTGTTACTTAAGCCCGTAATTTCTTCAAAAAGAAATCTATGTAGTTGTGTATAGAAATCTATGGTGTAAATGCTGTCATATTTTAAAATAAAACTGAAGGTAATATTGGACTACGTGATCCATTTTGATGAAATGGACTACTCCCTGTACTGGGCCAATGTTATGCAAGCATCGACCATGTCATTGTTAAAAAGTGTTTGTAGTAGGACGACATGTTTTCGCTTTTAACCGAAGTTAAAACTAATCCTCTGGAGTATACCATGGAGTAGTTTCAAAACTAGTCCACAAGAGTATGTATGAACATGGAGTAGTTTGAAGACTACTCCGTTGTAATGCAAAACTGGGCTATATGGTCCACTCCTAGGACATCGTAATGTTAAATAGACCACCTTTTAACCATATATTTGGAGTACTCCTACTCCTTTATGGACTACTCTTTACATGCATGTATGGACTAGTCTCGTTATCTGCAGGGAAAACACGGAGGCCAAAGAAACTTTAAAATAGGTAAAGACAACCGTCAGGTACGAACACGACCGACCAGCTTTCTTTTTGTAGAAATTACAGGCATTATAACTTTAAGTTTTTAATGATTTATTTATTCACGTAAAAAATTTTGATTTCTTTTTGTTTTGTCTTTTAACTTTAATGTTTACACTAATTAATCACATCATAATACAACAGGCTCCTCACAACAGTGCTAATTAGAATAAAATAGTACTTTAGCACTAGCACTTTTCATTACTTTGTGAACTGGCCAATTTTTTTCCAGTATTAGTGTTATTTAAACCATTTCAATTCTAAATTGAAAAAATTATTCCTCTCAAGAGTTGAGTTTACACGATGTAAGTAACACTTCATACAACAGCTGATTGAGTATACATTTGTGATGTGAAGTTTAAATTTGCGATTGTTGCAGCAAATAAGCGCTATAAGCATTTAAACTTCATTTTCAATAATTACATTGTGAACGTAATGAAGAAAGAATTCTGTTAAATGCTTCAGTAACGCAATTGACCGAGATTTTTTTTTTGGCTTACGGCATTTTTTAGGTAGGCATTAATCCGTGAATTACTACTGTATCTATCACTGTTTTAAGTCTGCTTTCTATGTTTGAAATTAAGCCACTTTAAAGTTGACAAAATGAATTCTTTAGAATCCTTAGTACAGAAGTTCCCAAATGTTTTCAATATTTAATATCGACCCATATAATGCTAACTGGAAAAGTAGACGAAATATTTAAGGTAAACTAATTACAAAATGAAGTATGCATGTTTAAATAGTACTTTTTGTAACCCTTTGCTGAAAACCCCTGTGTGTGTGTTAATTAAACAGCTTTAAATTATTAATTAACCGTTCATTGGCATAACTTGTTTTGTCACAAAATTCACAAGAAAAAACTTTGTATTTCTGATTCTCCAAAATGTTTTTTAAAAATATTTTATCGTACTTCTCTACCTCTTAACGGCTGACGTGCGTATGAATGTACGTATACGTAGGCAGCAGCAGGATTATCGCCAACTCTAACATTGTCTGTCTAAGCGGACTTTTCGAATTTTTGGCCTGACGAATTTGTGTTTAACTACTCCGATTACTGACATGCGCAAAAGCAGCTTTCACTGCCAATAACTCTGAACGCCGCTCTGTCTCTCTATTTTTGGGAATGAGCTTTCGCTGTTACGTTTATATATTAAGCATTTGTTATACATACATAATGAAAAAAAAGCTTTTAATACTTAATCAAACTTTTTTGCATCCCCTTGCAACCCGCAAACTCGTATTGACACAAACTTTAAATTAGACCAATGACATGAAAGTCAAAGGCATGGAAAAACACTTGACGTATTTCTCGGCCATTTTCTAAGGGGTGGTTCTTGTAATGGAACACGCCTCTCATGAATTATGAAAACATGTCCTCCCCAAAATGAACTGGAGTAAGTAAAACTCATCATAGAATTCTTTATCACACGGTTGTTGTCTAGCTGTGAAATCTGTTCGGGTCCGTTTAGTTTAAACAATAGCAGAGATACTAACTTCAACAATTCGTGAGCAAAATACTACTTGAGAAAAACAAATTATAATAATACATAATTATATAACCAAAACAGTGCGTGCTAAGCTTAACTATCTACATAACTAATAAACCAACATACAACTTATCAACCAACCAGTTAGCCAGCCAGATATTTAGACAACTAAGCAACCAACCAACCTTCTTTATAATTCATCTATCTTATTTGTAATTTATAGTTTATTACGTATCTTGTATTGTATGTTACTTGCATTATCTATCAATTGTGATCAATTTAAATAATTAAGTTTTAATATTTGAATGGCTCGGCTCCCACAACATCGAAATCAAAATAACAGCAAAATCCGCACATGTACTCTCTCTCTGTTCCATGCACACATACTTACAAACATGCAAACGCGTGCAAAATCGTGTTAACTAACTTCAAATTCGCACAAGTCTTTTCGTCCGATAATTGTGCATTATAATAAATTAAAATGTATAAGTTCGGTGTGCAATAAAACAACAACAACAACAACAACAAAAATATATTGAAATAATTTAAAAAGTAACATAATTGTTAATAAAAAGAAAAGAAAAAAAAAAGAAAAAAGAATTACAAAATTACAATTAATTAAAAAATTAAATATAAATTATTGAATTTTTTTTTTTTTTTGGTTGTTGAAATATTCAGTTTTGTGTCCTGCTTAAGCAGGATTTGTGGTTAAATTTGAATTAAAGTGCTTCAAAATTTATTCGCCAACGACTTTTGACGCCTCAAGGGCGTTCAAGCTGGAGGAAGATTTTGTGGGTGGTTGCATGACCATGTCGATGTATTCATCGACGGATAAAATGAAAATGTCAGCGCCGAGTTGTTTTCCAGGGCGATATAGTCCGTCATATCGTAGTTCAGAGCAAATGAGGCGATGCATGCAGAATCCATCGGTAAGAAATGGCTTTCCTCACAAAATTTTTATATTCATATTTACTTAAAGGGCTGTTCTGAATATCACGTGATTTTGAATAAAGCACTTTTAAAATATCACATGTGATTTTGTGGTTTTCTGAAAATAACACCGTTTTTGTGTTTGAAAATCACACGAAAAAACATAAAAACGGAACCCCACAATAATTATCATACGTGTGATTTTAAAAGCACATGCGATTTTTGAAACCTCGTGATTTAAAATCAAGTGATTTTTAGAACATTCCTGGGGCCTGATTCTGGCAGTCGTGATCGAGTAATTTTTCGATTCGAAAGCAATTTATTATTTAATTATTTCAGTCAATACTAAACAATTCGGAAATATTTTTTTGAGTTTCACAATTCTGAGAAAACAATTTCGATTTGTTAAGTATCGACTGAAATAACTTTGCTTTCGAATCGAGAAAGTACTGGATCACGACTGCCAGAATTTGGCCCCTGATGTTTAAAATTCATATGCAAATAATTTTGTATTTTAGTTTACGATGACTTTAAAAAAAATTTTTTTATTTACAATTGTGGTTTTTAGTAGAACTGTTAATTTTAATTTTGATATTTTTAGTTTAGCTTGAATTCATCAAATTTAATGTTCATTAAATTATTTTTACTGATGAAAGGAAATTAACAGAAGAGAATTTTCTTGGCTGAGCGAAAAAACAGAGGAATGGAAGCAACATGTAATAAAAAATTTAAAATGATATTAACAGCAAATTTCGAACCACCAGTACCACTGGTGAACCTGGCACCGCAGTGGTGCAGAGGTTCTAACTCAAAGAATTCTGATGAACGAATGTGGGGATTCTTGAAACATGTAAATTCAACCCAGGTTCAAGCCCCAGCTTAGCCAAGAAAATTATCAATAAATTTGAATAAAAAAATTTAAAGTTGAAAATTCCTTCCTTCAGTAAAAATAACTAAAAAATATAAAATTTTTTGTTTATTGTTAAAATTTTAATGGAGGATTTTTTAAGCAATTAATTATTATGTGTAACCATCAGGGAAACCATAAATATGTTTTTTCTTGTGCGACCGTTTAGAGCTTTTTATGAATTTTGGCATCGATTTGTTAGTGCTTATTTTTGCATATTTTACCGTTAGCAGTACTTTTTGCATACTTCAGTTAAAAGAGGCTTTTTGCATAAATTTTTTTTTAACTTTTAGTGCAAATTTTTCTTTTTTTTAGGCATATTTTGATACATGTTTTTTAAGTGCCTACATACGGGTTCGCAGCAAATAAGAAAAAAATTTTTTTTGCCAAATTCTGGCTTTTCTATTATGTATAAATATCTATCTGTACACCAGACATGTTGCTCCAATTTCGCCATCTAGAAAATTAACTCGAAAATTATAAGACAAAGCAGGTTGTCATTAAATATAAATTTTATTTTAAACTTTGAAATTTTATATGTATATGAATAAGCAAAAGTTAAGGAACATGCAAGTATACAGGTTTTTGGCGATATGTGTAACACATAGAACTCTGGGCCAATCTTTCAGTATACTGATCGATTTAGAATCACTGTTTAAAGTGATCTAACGATAACGATCAGTCAATGTTAAATTTGTGCTCAAAGTACAAGTTGCAGTCTTGTAGATAATTTGATAAAATTATTAAATACATTTAAATTGTACTTGGGACGACTTATATTTCTATAATTTTACATTGTCCCCATTAGGGATGCCAAACGGGATTTTAACAACTTTTATGTATGAACAATTTTTTATGTATAAAAATGTTCGTTTATATTGAATTTTTATACTTTCTAATTATTCATTGTTTTATGGCCGTTTTCTTCATACGCAATTATCTTTTTTTCTAACGAAAAACTGCACATTAAAGAAATTTGGTTTTCTCAATGTCTCACTTATCTGCCAATTATTTATTTTCCTTTTATTTGCCGTACAGATAAATTCATCCAGCTGACTCCCAACTTTTATATGTATTTTGAGAGGTGTTGCCAACTGAAAACAATGTTTTTTGTCGTTATATTGAGAAACCCAAAATCGTTAACGTTATCGGTCCAATAAATTTATGTTGACATTAAGTAAGTCTGAGTTCATACGGCTCATATCTTGAGATGATTCTTGCTTTTTCTTCTTTAAACATGAATTGGAGTTCAAATGATTTCAAAATTTTTATATAAAATGAATTGTTTTTTTTAATTTTTCTTTTTTAAAAATTCAAACATAAATATATAATGTGTTGGTTATTTAAAAAAGTTGTATATGAAAGAAAAAAGATCCAAAAAATCCCGGGATCCCGAAAATCAAGATTTCCCGAATCCCGGGATTTGTTAAAATCGGTCCCGTTTGGCATCCCCTTAAAATCCCCCCAAATTAGACTCTTTGTTTCCGTAAACCATGTAATTATGTTGATATCTAGATTAAATTCGCCCCAAAAATACCTTAAATTATTTTCGAATCAGTTTTCATTTGACCAAAGTTCCCATCTAAAGGTAGCTTTAACCTCCTTTTAAATCTTAACATTAATAAACAATTTAGTGACCGTCCCTAAAATCACTTTTAGACAAAAAAACCTCATATGGATGTTAATTATATAAATTTTGACCTCATAACATAACTTAAATAAAAATTTTTTTTAGTTCGTCTCTCGTATTTTTTTCTTAGCAATTTCCGGTATAAAAGGGTCCAAAGTTAAAAAAGGTAGCATGTCATAACGTCCAGTGCAATAGTGTCCACGGACACTATTAAAAAACAAACTTCAAATAGCAACTTGTGAGTCCATGTTTTCCTCTCCGAACTTGCTCGAATCAGCTGGAAGAATGGACTCCAAGCGAAGAATTAATTACAAAATACAGAATAAGTGTTTCTAAAAAGAGAAGTAAACATTATCAAAGGTTTTTGTAAAAGTAACTTCTTTTTCTGATAATATGATTAATATTGGAATGTACCTGTGAATTGTTTCTTAAATTAATTTATAATTTAAGTATGTGTAATTACTTTAATTTTTGTCTAATGTATTTAATTAATACATATGTACGAATAAAATTTAACATATTTTACTTAAAAATACGCCTTTTTTACAATTTTTTTTTCTTATATACCCTTTTTATGACTCTTATTCGAAATTTTCAACGGCAACCCTGTTTCTAAGTCGAATAAATTCGATATACATATATCAACAAAAATTCAAAAAGGACCAGTTAAAAAACAAAAAGTACAAACATTTTTCATCTTATAGCTTTTCATTCACTCAGGACCCTGCACCTATACTAAAGGGTGATCAGTCTTCTGTTTTTTGGTTGCAATGTTTTCAGATTGTTTGCTGCGATTAACCGTGATTACCTCTATTATCCGTGATGGCAATTGAATAATATTTGATACGACTTTTTTTTAAAAAACTTAATTCTATTTTTTGCTTAATATCCTTTTTTGTCTCATGTTTTTAGTATAAAATTTAATGTATACATACCTATTTAATTTAAAAATGTACATAAACTTTTTGAAATAATTTTTTTTAATGTAAATATGTACATACATATGTACACCAATGTTCACTTGTTAAATAATAAATATATTCAACCCTATCGTGAATAATTTTTCCCTCGTAATTTTCCCCTTTTCACATATTTGCGATCATGAAAAACTCCCATGAACAAAACGTAATTCAAAGGGGAATAATAACGTGAAAAAATGTTCACGGGAAAAAATTCCCCTTAACGTGAAAAGTTTTTTCACTCGTAATTTGTTGACATTTCCCTTAGATTTTCTCACTTTATTTTTGCTAGGGAACAGAACATGTATGTAAGTAGTTCCTCCTATAAATCGAATATTAAGGGATATTTCTGTTAATAAGGCACCAACCGATATATTGGTCAACAAAATGCAAAACAAGAGGTTGATTGCCGGCGGATTTGTAAAGCTTTCGAAAGACGTGGTGGCAGAATTTTGGAAAATATTTTACTACACAAAATTTAAAAAGTGCAAAAAACTAACGTTGCTTTACGTAGCTTTATTATTTTAACCTTTCTTTTAAATATATGTACATATAGTACGTGTATATTTTTGAACATAAATTTCATTGGTTTTTAATATTTTCTAATCTTTTTTCTTTTTTGTTACATTAACTGGAACTGATAGCGTGAAAAATTTTTCACATGAGATTCATGATTGCTTTTTTCCCTTCGAGGGGAATGAAAATTTCATGGGAACAAAAATTCCACTTGTTATTCAGGATAGGGGTGATTAAAAAACTGTATTATCAAAATTGTTATTCGATTAACCGTGAAAATCGATTATCCGTAATGCTTCTGGTCCCGACCATCACGGATAATCGAGGCCCGACTGTATTATATTTTTTATATTCATTGAAACGGTCTTTATTGGATGACATTAATGTCATGTGGCCGCCACGGCTGGCGCGTAAAAGAAGCAATTTGAAACAACTTTTCGCTTTCTGACCATTATCGTTTTTGAAGACATGTGGGCCAATGACTCCGCCAGCCCACAAAGCACACCAAACAGTACTTTTCTGTGTTGTCTGGTGTTTCGACAAAAGCTTGTGGATTCTCCTCACTCCATATGCGACAATTCTGCTTATTTACGTACCCATTCAACCAGAAATGGGCTTCATCGGAAAATAAAATTTTGAATGGAAATTCAAAACCAATAACAATTTGCGCTTCGCTCATTCGCCGAATTATTTTAATAAAAATTTTTAACAATTTGCACGCGTTGCTCTAGTGTAGGTCGATCCATAATGAAATGTCAAAGCAAACTAAACAAAAAGCAACTATCAGCTGTTAAATTGGTGGTCAAATAAAGTAGTGATGCCAACTCAAAATTGTATCATTCCAAAAAAAAAAAAAACACTTTATTATATTTCAAAGTTAAATTCTATAGAAAATTTCAAAATTATGACATGTAAAATAAAGAAATTTAAATTCCCGTATTTATATAGTTGAAATATGCGGAAACCGGTTTCTAAAAAATATCGAACAATCGAGCACCCTATTTTTGTTATTATTTGATAAGTGAAAAAAATAACAAATTGTTAATTTACATATGTAAAAGTAGTTCATTTGAACGCTTACGATTACGAAAGTATTGAACAGATTTTAATAAAATATATGTGGCAGTTTCAGTTAAAAGTTTTGGAGAAAAACGATTTTAAAGTTAACAAGTTAATTTTTTTCCTAATCAAAGGTGTATTTTAAAGCTTAATTATGACAAAAGTAATGCAGTTAGAAAACTGCGGGTTGCTACATAAGAAAGAGCATTGAGCATTTTGTCTATTTAAAGAATCACCAAAAAATTAAAAATCGATTTTTTCATCCATGGGTCCCTTTTAACTGAAACTGACACATATATTGTGCACTTCTGTTAGTAAATATCTTTCAAATCGGTTGGCATACAGAGGAGGAAAGTGTTCTTAACAGTTTTGCCCTTGCCGATTTCTATATAAATTCCAATATTTTGGTTTTCTAATATTAAAAACTTGAAAAAAATACAAACAGAAACCAATATAATATAAGAAAACATATTTTTTGTTTCCGTTTATAAGTGGCCAACTTTTTACTTGGCCTTAATACTTCCGTAATAACCTTTTCACACATGTCAACATTTAATATTTAACATCAATTTGCGAAGATGTTGGAATTTTCCAATAAGAAATAGATTGGGCTAAAAATCAAAAATTTTCAACATCTATACAAAATGTTTCTATCTCTTTGTATTCCATTCTACATCTTCCGATTATTTTAGTTTAATCACTAGAGAAGTGGGAATAAATTCTATTATTATTGTAGCATCATTGACAAAATGGCATTTGGTTTCTCAATGTTTTACTATTTTGCAAGCCTTATGTAACTTGATTTTTTTTATATTATTAAACAAAATGAGCTCTTAATACATTTTGGTGTTATCTTTTTAAATGTGGGCTCTTTTGTAGGAAACAAGTATTTAAACAAATATTAAAGGGTTTTTTCAGAAACGGTGACATTTTTTTTATTGATAGCAGATGTTAGATGTTTCAAGTGTGAACGCGTATTTCACATTTTCAACATCTTCCATGCGTTCCTCCGAAATATGTATGTATATGCAAGTGTACAAAGGGTATAACATCTTTCATCTTTAATATAACAAAAATCTTTTTAATTTTATATAAATATACCAATGGAGGCACAATGGGTTCTCTCATTAGGTCGTAAACACGTAAGCTAAAGGAGAGGATTTAGTACAGACACTTAAGGAAAAAGAGGAACAGGAAATAGTCAGAACAAAACTGACCACAAATATAGATAATCACATTAATAAAATGAGACTAACTGATAGGGATAAGTTTATATTGGACAAAGTAAAGGAAACAGATAGATTTTTGAGATCTAATAGGGACATTATTATTTTAAATGCAGACAATGGGAATACAACGGTGGCAATGAATAGAGTCGAATATGAGTGAAGAATTAATAATATAATAAAGGATAATTCAAATTACAGGAGATTAGATAAGGGCCCTACTAGTAAACTAGAAAAGACAAATAATAATTTAGTTCAAGACCTTTTTAATAATGAAATAATCACAAGCACAGAAAGGAAGACCAATATGTTCAATGATAAATTCTCCATGATATAAACTATCGGGCCTGTTCTGAAATTCACATGTAATTTGAAATCACGTGATTTGAGTAAAAGTGATTTGCAGAACAGGCCTGTATGTAAATATAAAACAGGAATTCTTAAGAAAATAACAGAAAATTCCAAATACAATGTTAAGGATTCTCTTCAATTTAAGGATCTCTTGATGTAGTTTCATTATTTCCAAGTGTACCAGTAGACTTAGCTATAAATATAGTAAAGGAAAAATGGAATATAATAAGGGAACATACGAATATAGAAAAAGGTTTTTTCTTACGTATTCTTAAATTTTGTACAATTGATAGTAGATATTTTCAATTAAATAATCATGTATATAGTCGAATGAAAGGACTTCCTATGCACTGTTGCCAATTTGACGGTTTTACCGCGATTCTAGCGGTTTTTGCGTATCCATCGTGGTAAAATTTACGTTTTGGGGGGCAAGCGGGAAATCTAGCGGTTTTTTTAATATCATTAGAAAATCAATTTTTGTTCTAGGCATTTGCAAATTACTATTTTTATCTCAAAATAAGAGATTTAAAATATTTGATTTCAATTTAAGTAATTAAGTGATAACAAAAAATTGTTTTTTTTGGAAATTAAATTTGTTTCCGCAACAAAAAATTTTGCAACGTTTTAAACAGATTTTATAAATTTTCTTGTTAGGAAGTTAAATTGAAATGTATTAGCATAACCGCCTTATTTCGAGCGAAATATTTGTCCAGCCCAAAAAAAAAACTAGACGTGATAGAAAAAAAAAACTGAGAACGGACTTAAATTTATTTAAAACAATTTGTGTTATCAACTTTTATCGATCAAAATATAATCTATAGTCAAAGCTAAAGTTAAAAGGGTGTTGTCTACAGCAAATCAATGTTTATATTAAAGCATTTAAGCAACCAAAAATAAATAGTATTTTTTATTATCCCTTGGATAAAACTTCCACACGGTTGTCAAAACTAATGCCAAACAACGTACTGTAATTCGAGAATTCAGGAAATACTGTTTGTGATGCTTTAAAAAACAACAAGAAAGCGCCATTTTAAGCCTTTGCCTGGGTTCATATAAGTATGTTGTTTGGTATAAGCAAGCTGTAACTAGATATGCGAAAATTCTTCTTTACTTTTATTTAGTTAACGGATACAAACCTAATTTCTAGTTTTCCACGGAATAATAATTTGTATAAATCTAAGCGATACAAAAATTATCTATTCGTTTTTTAGGATTGTAAACTGTTTTCAAGCATTAATGTTTTTAATAATGGCCGGCGAAAACTTTTAAAAATTATAAATGTTATAAAGCAGTAGTGGCCATGTTATCCATATAAACATGCATACGTTTATTCAACATTTTTGAATTAATGTCCCTCAGAAAGTAAATGTAAGTACCAAATATAAAATAATGTAAAATTTCAAATCGGTTGTCTTGCATTTACTTCCTTCTTTTCTTTTACGATTTTTTTTAATCTTGGTTTAGGGTCTAAAATGTTTACCATCATTACCAAAACTATATTAAGTGCACTTAACTCTAATGTCTGGATAGATTTCAGGCAATACAAATCCCAGAATATTATATGAATATCCACATTTTGTACGTTCGCGGGACTAAAAGAGTCAGTGAAGCCCAATATCTAGATTTGTGTAAACATTTCACATAATATTTAGATTTTAGCGATATTTTTAAAACATTTTTAGCGATTTGCCGGGAAGTCTTCAAAAAAAGTTCGCAACAATGTTCCTATGGGCTCACCAGCTTCTCCAATTGTAGCAGATTTAGTAATGGAAAAATTAATAGATAAATGTGTTGAAAAATTAATTATAAAACCGAGGATATTGATAAAGTATGTTGATGATTTATTTTGTATAATTCAGGAATCAGGAATGGAACAAATGTTAGATATTTTTGACTCATTTCATTCGGACATTCAAATTACAGTTGAAAGGGAATCTAATTCAAGACTTTCATATTTGGACACATTGATAATAAGAAGAGGGAATAGGATATTAATAGATTGGTATCAAAAGCCAACATCTTCTGGTAGAATTATTAATTTTTTCTCGAAACATCCGAGGAGAATAATAATTAATACAGCTAAAAATTTTATAGAAAGAGTTCTAAGGATAAGTGATTCAGAATTTCATAGAGATTATAAATGAAAGATTTCAAATATTTTAACTGATAATTGCTTTCCTAAACAATTAATAACAGAGTTATTAATACAGTTTCATAATTGTAGTGAATATAAAACCGAAATAGTATAGCAGAGAATTTATAAATCTGTAACATATATACCAAAATTTTCGGAAAGATTAGAAAAATCAAATATATATGATAGTAAAATATATAAAATAGCTCTTTTCTTTTAACACAGTTGGTAAACTGTTTACTAAAATGAAAGACAAGGTATAAAATACCTTGTAAGGGTAATGATAGTGGACAGTGAAATATGGTATATGTAGGTACAACAAAAAATAAACTAAAAACTAGGATAGCAGGACATAAGTCAGATTAAAAATATAGACATATTTCACCACAAAAACAGCTTTATCATCCCATTGTGCTCATCTAAACCATTATCCAGATTTTGAAAATTCAACTGTTTTAAACACAGAAAATAGTTATAAACGTAGATTTATGTTAGAAATGTTACAAATCCTAAATGTACCAACAATGTCGAGAATTAATTTTAAGTCTGACACTGAGAATGTAACACAAAATTATAGACATTTAATTAATAAAAATATAAAAATATTTTTGTATTCAATTGAAAAAATTTTTTTATTTGTCATTTTAATAATTGTTTTATATTATAAATTGTTAAATAAGAAAAGAAAAAACCCTGAAGAAGGCACTCAAAGAAGTGCCGAAATATTGGTTAAAATAAACGTTTAAAGTTTTTTTATATAAAATTAAAAAATCCTCAAGCTTGAAAATTTAGTTAGTGCCGGTTCACACAAGTCAAGTTTGACTCGTCAAGTCTTGAGTTTTTAGGAGAGAGGGGAAAAGAAATGGCATTCTCTTTTCCCTTCTCTCCTAAAAACTCAAGACTTGACTTGTGTGAACCGGCACTTATATTAGTGGTTTGTTAATTTGTTAAAGTTACCAACTGTGAACGACCCCCTTTTTAAAACTTTGTTAGTCTGGTAACTTTCATAGTAAAACAGCTGATTTATTGTTCTGACACAATTTATGTACACGAAAATTGCCAAAACACAAATATTTTTTTAGAAATGTATCACAAATGACTTTTTTATTTTATTTATGTAGAAACTGCAACAGCTGATTGTGAGTTACCTCTTTACATTGTTTGAGGTTTCGGTAATCATTTGTTTTAAGATGAGTAGCTGATTGGGCTTCTGCATCCGATCCTGGAACTGCCAGCATGGCCTCCAGGCGGGCTGTTGGTGGCAATTGGTTATTTGAAGGCGCCAATCTCTTGCCTTGACGTTGTGAGTTACCAATTAACAACTATTTTATCAGGGGTGCCGTGTCGTTAATTTGTTAAATGTTAATCCGGTAGCGCGTTAAATATACAAAAACAATGTGCGTGAAAAAAAGTAACGATTTACGACTAACAAACTAACAAGCTCGGTCTGAATACCACTATTATAATAATAAAGGTCGAATAAAATACATATAACATCTTTCATCATAAAAATTTTTATTTTCACGTGTAAGAGCGAATAAAACCTAATTTAATGATATTACATATCCTGCTCTTTTGTATTTTTTCTAGTGATAGTAAAAAATTATTGGGTTTTTCTTGAGATGACACTAAAATAATCGAAAGATGTTGAATGAAACAACATGAGAACATCTTTTAAAGATGAAGAAAGATGTTGATTTGTAGTCCTGTACAATTCTTATGGGAAGATGTTATCATCCTTGCTATCAGATGAAAGATGTGAGCAAGTGTAAAAAGCCTATTATGAATAAATAGGTTATTGTATGTTAACGTGACGTTTCGTTTAAACCTGATAAAAATCTTCGCTTTTGCTTATCTGTCAGCTGTTAAAGAACTTTATGTTTGTTTTTGTGATGGGGTGCTTTAATACCATGTGAGATAAGGTCGTGATCATGGTGAAATAAAAAGGTGGCATCACTACGCCAGATGAAGATTTTTTGCTCCCGCATTAGCTCTGTTTCTTTGCTTTTTAGGTAAAGTTCCTGCAAATGAGAGCAAGCATAAATTTCTCTCATAAAAAGACAACATTACACAAAAGTACGGGAACAGAAAAAACAAAATTTTAAGCACAAAATAAAAATTGAGTATTTTGACAGTCTTTACAACACCAAAAACATGTGCGCCACTTTTGAAAAAATTTATATTGGCTCTAGAATTAAACTACTTTTACTAAAAATCAAACAAAACAAACACTTTTACAATAACTAACATTATGTTTCCCTAATACTTCAGTACAAAACTTTTTATATTCCACAACACTTTTTCCAGAATTTGGATCGTGAACTTTTTTCCTTTTTTCTTTTTGGTTTGGTTTAGGGTTGCCATACGTACTGTTTTTAACAGTACATGTACTGATTTTTTGCAATTGTACTGTTTTATGCATAATGTCCAAAACAGTACGCAAATGTGCTGTTTTTTACACTTTGTACTGTTTTTTGTACTGTTTTTTTTGGTTCAGTCTACAAAAAACCAAGATATTAAGAAAAACCCTGTTTAAGTCATATTTTGAAAATATCCTAATATTTAACAGTACATATATTAAAAAAAGGTTGTGTTCCAAAAAAAAAAGCTCTAGAATAATAAGACTTTTTACGCTGTGGTCATTGTTTTCTCATAAACTCGCAGCAGTTTTATATTTTCATGTTATTATTTTTAAGACATATGATTTTATAGCTACATCTTCCAATAGTATTTTCCTTTAAACACCTGAGAAAAATAAAAACAAAATCGAAATTTTGTTAAAAATATTATATTTTTTAAATACTAACGCCTGTATTTATAAAAAATTTTTAAATTTAATAAAGGTTTACAAAACAAATTTTGTATGAAAATTCTCCTTAATAAACGTTTGTAAGATTTAATAATCGTTTATAAATACGGGGGTAAATAAATACTTTTTCCAACACAACTATCTTTAATTCCTAGAATTTTAAATTTTATTGAATATTTTCAGCGTATAAATTTTATTGAAACTTGTTTTTTACTATTTTAATATTTTCAGATTTTGTTAAATAAAAATACACCAAACTATGTTTTTTGGAATTTATAGATTATAGCTGAACTTGGTAAAATTGTCCGTAAATAGCTTAAAATTTTTATGAAATTTGAAAATTAACTTGGACACATACATTTTTTCAAATTCTATTTGATTTGTGCAACTATGTGTGTGGTGAAAATTGCTTTAACTACCAGTATGCTTAAAGAAAGTCCTACTTACACAAATTGAGTAATTTCGTATACGTTTAAAATGCCATAAAACGGAAATCATTCCTTTGACGTTACACATTTCAAGTGTTTTTCGTTATATAATTGTTGCATATTCAATCAAAAGTTTTAAATATATAATAATTTAAATAAATAGTTGTGTTTTCGCCAAAAAAAAAATGTACTGTTTTTTTCTTGATTGTACTGTTTTTTTGTGGTCAATGTACTGTTTTTCCGAATTTAAAATCTGGCTACCCTAGTTTGGTTTATGATTTACAGCTGTTTGACAATTTACACAATTTGCTCGAAGAAAAAGTCTGGGCTGTTTCGTGCAAGAAGAAGAAGAAGATTTTTATTCTCTCAAATCCGCTCTCATTTACACAAATTAAAAGTACGGGAACGCTTTTCGTGCAAATTGGGATCCCGAGGGATCCCAAAGTAGAGTACAGAAACAGAGCTATTGTTTGTCTAGGTTTATGTCAAAGTATTGTTTATGTTTACAAGAAGTCCATGTTTTGTGCTGTGATTATTGCATTTTATTAAAGTTTTTGATAATATTAAACTAAAATAAATAAGATATTGACCATAATTAAATAAAAATTAGCTAAAAATTTATTTATTTCATCACGTTCAGCAGTACGCTTTGATTTTTGTTGCAAGTATTTTTTAATTTTTTTAATTTCTATTTTTGTTGTAATGTTGTATATGTTGCCGTAACGATGCCACCTGCTTATTCAACCATGGCCATGATGCCTTTATTTCTCATTCAATAGGGAGATAAAGCCTTTTTTTTTGTCATTTGAATGGGAGATAAAGCCATCATGGCCTTAGCTCACATTAGCAATATCAGAAAATGGCTTTATCTCTCATTTCAGTTTTGAAGAACTTTTGCATTTTACATTGATTAATAGTTTTCTAATTTTTACAATTAAGAGGTAGGTAATAATAATAATAAAGCAAAATTTGCACACCTTTTCGTAAACAAAGCACTATAAATTTTAGCAATTATATTATGAGGGGCTGCATTAGCACAAACGGCAATTAGGCAAAATTTGCTTTATTTCACTTTTAAATGAGAAATAAGACAAAAAAGTCGATTTTGCTTTATTTCCAAGCAGGATCGGTAATAAAGCAAATTTTGTTTGTTTCCCATTTATAATTTTTAATATTGTTTGACTATCTGCATACAAATTCTTTCTTTAACAGTGTATGTTTCCTGTTCTATGTGCATTCATTGAAGGAAGAAAATCTAATAATATTAATAATAATAATAACATTCTGTAAAAAAATGTCTTCTCGGAGACACTAAAGTTAAGTATTGAAATCTGGCTTCGCATACTAAAGTTTTTCTGCGTGGCGGCCTGCAGCCGTGCTTACGGATTTTCTCCTCCAGTAGGACGCGGCAGGTGGCTTCGCTGAATACAGTTTTCCTACGTGCGACACAAGCTTTTTGTTGTTGGGTTTTTTTTATAAATTTTTGTTAATGATATGTTTTGTGTAATTTTTATAATAATTTGTGCAACATATTTTTGCATTTTTTATATACTTAGAACCCCTGAAGATGGTCAACAAAGTTGACCGAAATATTGGGAAATAAAATAAAATTTTTAAAACAAAGTAAATGAATTTAAAATATTAATTCTTAGCTGTTATTTTTTCGATGATTTTACAGAATGTTTACACCATGCATAACAATATTCTGAAAAAATATGGCTTTATTTCTCATTTGGGCAATAAGGCCATTATGGTTTTATCTCCCATTCAATTGAGCAATAAAGCAATCATGCTTTATTGGTGATCACACATCTTTTTTAATTTTCCTAAGCTATTTTTTTTTTTAATTTTCCTAAGCTAATCCCGCGAAGCCCTTTGCTTGTCTGCAGGAAAGAAACCAGCGTCTCTGGCGGGAATCGAACCCGCAACCCCGGAGCTGATAGACTAGCTCGCTACCAGCTAGCCTACCGGGGCACTCATCATTTCTGAAAACTGTCCAAGTAGAGCAACATACTTAACAATCCGACAACGATTAGGACCTACAGCGGGATGTCCAACCTCACAAATCAATAATACTTTCAACCGTACTCATTACAACAGGGATTTTTCAAATACGCTGCGCCAGAATGTTCCCTGTAATACATCGGCTTCCCAAAATAAAACCACATCTAACAATGGCAGAGATAACGACTTATTTACCTTAGAGGAAATCAGAAGCCTGACACTAGAGTTAATCGCCAACCTTCGTAACTGTCGAAATAAGACAGACCAATTTGAGGCAATAACAAACCTCGCATGTAAATTTCCTGCATAATGGCTGATGTACTTAAAATTATATCTTGGAATGCTAGAGGCATTCGAAACAAAAGTTTAGAACTGTTTCGGCTCCTAAAAAAAACACGACATAAATGTTTGCTTGGTGTGGAAGACATGGCTAAAACCAAATATTTCATTAAAGGACACAGATTGTTTTGTTTATAGAAATGATAGAGATAATGGCAGGGGAGGCGGCGCGGCGTTGCAGTTGTTATTAAAAAAATATTCAACACAATTTGTTACCAATTATTAACACTAAATTAATAGAAAACATTGGAATTCGAATTCGTACTAACTTTGGTAGTTTAGACATTTTCTCATGTTATTTCCCAGGGGGTTCGGCTGGTGTAAGCAATATAAGAAAGCAACATTTTTCATCTGATATACGAATGATCAGTTCTTTAAGTGACAGTTTTATTGCTGGAGGCGATTTCAACAGTAGGCATCAAAACTGGAGCTATTTACAAGCAAACTGGTGAGGAAACATCTTAAACGAAAAACTTATGTCCAGTAATTTTAACATTTTCTTTCCCTGTGAAAATACATATGCACATCCCTTTTGGATATAACAGGCAAGGTTCTGTTCTAGATTTCTTTCTAAGCAATGTACCTAGTTTAATTTCTGCTGCGGTCGTTCTGAATGACCTCAGTTCAGATCTTCCAGTTTAGGTAAAATTTACCGGTGAGGCAAACGAATATACTTTTTCAATATTAGACTATAAAAATGCCAAAAATATAACTTCAACTGATGAAATCGATTTGGAAATTATCAATTTTTAGAATCTTATTTATCAGGCTAGTAATTTAAGTATTCCAAAAGTTTCCTTTTTTTAAGTACAGAAACCCATTCCAAGTTTTTTAAAAGCTCATATCCAACAAAGAAACGCCTGTGGGAGGAACTGGCAACGATTTCGAAACATAAGTGATCTTTATAAATTAAAAAATCTAAACAAATTAATATGTGAAGGATTAAATAAATTCAGAAACAAATGTTGGTTGCAACATTAGACAAGGGTTCTGCCCCATTCTGGAATCTAACAAAAATATTAAGGAAAAGGAATAATCCAATTCCTATTCTCAAACAAAAGAACACTCGATTTAAAAAGAATAATAAATTGAAGAAGAAAAAGGCTCCTGGAGTCGACGGAATAGGAAATAGATGTCTTAAACATCTCCCAAAAAATCTCTTAAATATTTATCGGTTATTTTTAACCCATGTTTAAAACAATGCGCGATTTTAAAATGGCAAAGATTATTCCAATACGAAAGCCAAACAAGCCTGCGGATGATCCGTTATCTTATCGCCCAATAAGTTTACTATCATCTGTAGGTAAAATTTTTGAAAAAATTATAAATGATAAATTATTGTTATTTATTGAATCCAATGATATTTTTCCTCACAATCAATATGGCTTTTGCAGGCATCATAATACTGTACAATCTTTAGTACGAATTAGGAATTTAGTACTCAAAAACTTCAACCGGAATGGTACTACTTGACGTAAAATCAGCCTTTGATTCCGTATGGCATGACGGCCTTATTTATAAAATAATTGCATACAATGTTCCCACATTCCTAATAAAAATAAATAAATAGCTTTTTGTCTATGCGATCATTTAATGTTTTTATAGGTTCTTCATGTTCTAAAAATTGTAATATACCTACGGGTTGTCCACAGGGATCTTGTTTGTCACCTATTTTTTATAACTTGTATAATGCAGATCTCCTGCATCTTGAAAATTCCACCATCTCAGTGTTTGCTGACGACACGGCAATACTGTGTTCAGATGAACTATCAGAAAATATTGTTTCATTTTTGCAAAGAGAACTGGAAAAATTAACTTATTATATTAATAAATGGAAAATAACTTTAAATGGTAATAAAACTCAAGCAATATATTTTACAAGAATAATCAAAGCTTGCTTCATTCCCCAACGCAACATTATTTTTTTAAATACAGAAGTACAATGGGTGCCAAAAGTAAAGTAGCTAGGAGTAGTTCTTGACCCAAAACTTACATTTAAGGAACATATGCACTACATACTAAACAGGGTGAATATTTTCACTCGAATACTACATATATCCTTTTCTCAACAGAAACTCCGCCCTGAATATTGAAAATACAAAACTTATTTTTAAGCTAATTTTCCAAGCCATAATATTTTATGCTGCGCCAATGTATGCAAATAGCGCCACTTGTCATATTAAAAAAATTTATAGTTTTCGACATGAGTTACAGACACACTCTTTTCTTATTTTTCAAGAAACGATGGAATATTTTGTTTCACATCTTTTCGATGCGAGACGTATGTACATACACAAACTTAATCTACTGTCAAAAATAAACGAAAAGCGAAATGCACCTAAGAAAAACAGTAAAAAAAAAATCGGACAACTTAAAACTTAGTTTTGTTCAACAATTTTTGTTCGATATTTATAAAAAAAAACATTCAAACAAAAACATAATATCTTCATACCCAGCTCACATTTTCAATCGTGTAAGGGATACTGAGACGTCTTCGATCGTTGATGACCGCATTTTTTAATCGTACAAGATTTCTCACACGGGAAAAACTGTCACACGACTGAGACTCTTCCATAGCACAGCGAAAGACACTTTTGCAATCGTTGTGTGAATCGTTTACTACGTGAGTAAAGATTATCTAACGCGTCTTTCATGTCAAGAATCGTATGAGACTCATATGTATATATGTATGTATATAATGTTACAACTCGTGAAATGTTGAATATATGATTTATACAGAGAGTCGTAAAACGTTCAATCGATGATGGTTTGCCGAAAGATACACAAAGTATATCATTTTTGTTTTTGTACTCTCAAATAAATAATTATTTAAAGATATTTAAGTGTTGCATATTGCAGCCGTTTTCTTGTTTTTAAATATAGCGGCCACAACGCTTTGCAATTGGAAAATCCGATTGTGACAGCGTGTTTAACAGTGAAGTTTGCCAATATTGTTAATTAATAGGGCCCGGACTTTTATGCAGTTAAAATCGCGTTTTATGCGCATAAAAAATGCACTTAAACTAGAAAAATATGCGCTAAAAATTTTAAAAATATGCACTTAATTTTTATTAACACATTTATTAGTGATTAAAAACATGAAAATTACCATAAAAAGCTAAATAACATAAAAAACTTAAAAAATGCAGTGTCATACACGTAAGAATGGCACAAAGGATAGCTAAGGTAAAATGTAACAAGAAGATTCAATATAATAGTCTGGTAGTGTATAATGTCATTCCTAAAAATTAAAGGAATAGGACTATTACCAAAAAGCTTTATAAAATACATAACTGAAATTTAACTCATAGAATAAATTCGAAAAAATAAAAAAATGTTGAATATAATATTAATTAACTTAATATGCTTGGTAAAATTTATTTGAATTGGTAAAATGTTTCAGCATAAAACATAATTGCTTTTAACCACCTTTCCTCACCTGGTTTTTATAGGCAGTGGAGGAAGACATAAATCGGGATACTTCTCTTTATATACGGCAACTCGCAATAGTGCTTTACAAAATATTTTTTCCCATAAGAAATGAAATAATTATCATCGAAGATGAATCTTAACTCTTCTGCAACATGGTGCATGGAAAAATAAAGTAATTTTTCAAAATATGCAATATCAGCAATACACGCAAAAATATGCATTTAAAGGAAAATATGCACTAACAAATCGATGCGGTTTTACTGAAAATGTCTTGATTCGCAAAGATATTTAGCATATGACAATCTCAGACTGACGAAAACACAAATGCATTTGCATACAAATCCGTGCCTTGTTAATTAATAATGGCAATAACGCTATTTTTAAATCAATATACCGTTTGAATCTCTATTTTTATTTATAATTTGTGGGTTTTTAAACAATAAACTTTCACTACTGTTCCTGAGACGCAACGTTGACGCTCTTGCTTAGGTATGGCATATCAGCGTAAAAGCTAAGCGAAAGAAAACGTTCCGCCTTCCGCAATTGTTGCAAAAATATAAACAAAAAATAATTTTATAAATAAAATACATATATTGCTAAGCACTTTTATATAATTTTTCCTTTCTATATTTTTTCAATAATATATTTTTTTTTAACGTAAAAAATGTCTGCCTTGTAAATAATAATAAATTCGCATATTTTCTTCTTCTTCTTTGAAAACATCCATATTGCTTTGATAAAAAGTTGACAAAATGTTGCCATTTATTTGTGCTCAGTATGGTAACACTACATGGTTTAAGCCACAACCCATAAATATTAAATTCAATTGTTGGTAGATTTATTTAATTCTCCGATTAGCTAATTATAGAATCAAATTAACTTTAATCTCAAACCCAAAAAGGGGCTCCTAAAGTTTAATTAATAAGTCATGTTATATTTTATAAACAGATGTTTTGATGCTTTATCAGTCTTAAAAGTAGTGCGTAAAGAAAAGGAAATAAAATTAGCCTTTTGAAGCTTGGTTACATGCATGCATTTGCATATTTTTTTGTTACAATTTATTTTCTTAAAAAGTTTTAGAATATTGATATTATGCGCTGACTTTCTAATATTTTTTAATTACTTTCTACTTCAATTTATTCTGATAAACTGTTTTATTTATTTTGAAATATAAATTAATTACACAAAATTCATATTGATGAAAAAGCTAAATGCATTTTTGAAAAAAGCTGGAAAAAGCTAAATGAATAATTTTAATTCAACATGTTTTATTTTTTCGAATTTATTCTATGAGCTAAATTTCAGTTATGTATTTTATAAAGCTTTTTATTCTTTTAATTTTTTTAGGAAATAATTCCCAGTTTCTATTTGTTGAAATATTTCAAGCTAAACGTGAAAAAATGAAGCTGAATTTAGCTCGAAAACAGTTAATATGGTCACACTGTTTGCCATGCCAAAGAACTTTGTGCACACTGACAGGCATGTATAGGGGTACAGTGTTGAATAAAGTGTTCACGTTTCCATTGCATAACTTTCAAAGGCTTCCACATTTATATTCAGCCCAATTATGAAAACTCCCAGGGAGTTTTTTCCCTTCCCTAACAACTGTTCCCGGGAAAAAAATTCCCTTATTCTAATCTCCCAGGGAATAAGAAAAAAGGGAGGGAGAAAATCAGAATCAGCTGTTTTGATTTTGTTATTTTATTTGGTGAAATCGCAAGTGTCAATTTGTAAACATTGTTTTTTAAAAAGCTTAAATCAAGCAATAAAATTAAAAATTGTGTAAAATAAAAATAAAATCACAAATTAAAAATAAAATGTTGAGTGTAGCGTTCCGCATGCTTGCTGAAGAAGTAATAAGTGAAGAAAATAATGAAAAGAAAAATCAGAGGGTTGCAAGGAGAATGATACGCGATGCTTCTAATCCATTAGAGCTACCGGAGTCATTGTAAGTACAAAATAAAGTGATTTATTCTGGAGAATTAATAAATATGTTCATTTAGGTTCCGAAAATATTATCGCGTAAATAAACCTGCTTTTGTTTATTTATTAAACGTGCTGACACTGCATTCACAGCCGTCTAAAAATACAAGTGGTGTAAGGCCTGTTTTTAAACTTAGTGCTTGTTTGCGGTTTTTCGCAGAAGGCGGATACCAGACAGGTATTGGAAAAGACTGCGACGTTGGTTTGGCTCAGCCCACTTTTAGCAAAGCCCTTGCAGAAGTTTTAGATATATTTGAAGCACAGCTTTGTCCGGTTTGGATAAAAATTCCATCAACAGCGGAAGAAAAACGAAAAATCGCGTTAGCTTTTTATGTTAAATATAAAATGCCAGGCGTTATTGGATGTATTGATGGAACGCACATAAGGATTATTGCGCCATCTAAAAACAAGCATCTTTTTTACAATAGGAAAGGAACCTTTAGTTTAAATGCTATGCTGGTGAGTTTTTTAAATTTTATAACTTTGTAAACAAGGGTATATTCGGTCTTTTTAGATTTGTGATCACGAACTGAAAATCAGGTACGTTGATGCAACACACCCTGGTGCTTGTCATGATTCCTTTATATGGACTACAGGTGATGTTAGGGCTCACCTAGAAAGGACATACTTGCAAGGTGTACACAACTTTTGGCTTTTAGGTAAAACCTTTTCTTTTTAACTTTGAGTAATGAAATTTATTTTGTTGTACACAAGGTGATGCCGGTTATCCTCTAGAGCCTTGGCTTTTGACTCCTCATCGTGTTCCAGAGGACGGTTCCACAGAGATGCGGTTCAATGAGGTGCATTCAAAAGCTCGAAACATTATTGAACGGACTAATGGTGTATTGAAGAATAGGTGGCGATGTCTTCTTGGTGCGAGGGAGCTTCATTATTGCCCGGAGAAAGCTGCTAAAATTACCAACGTATGCTGTGCTCTTCATAATATCTGTTTGCACTATAAAGTCAGTGAAGAGCCTAATGATTCATTTATTGATGAAGAAATATCGGAAGAGGAAACGAGCTCACAAACTCCAGCGCAATATATGACAACCGCTCTATCAAACAGAGCAAATATTGGAAGAGCGTTGTAATAAAAATTTCTTTTATATTTTTAAAATTCATTTATATTTAGAAAAAAAAGTTCAAAAAGTGTAGTATAAAAAAAAAAATAAAATAATATATACATATTTGCACACATAGCAAATTAATTATTTGTGGTAAGATCATTGAATTGAAATTGCAATCGATTTTTCTCCAATTTGTACTCAACTTCCTTCAATCTCATTTCTTCCATAAAAGTGTTGTGCCGCCGCATCTCGTCAATTTGCTCCCTTTTCATTTTCTCCATCGCTTGAAAATGTTTTTTTTGCAAACCATATATGCTGTCAAGGGATCTGTAAATTCTTTTAATGCTCTCTTTTTGATCTTTTGCATCCCCTACTGCCTCTTTAACAGTTTCCACCAACTCCTTTTGCACAGCAAGTTCGGCTAAGAGCATATTAGAGGCACTTTTTGAAGAGTCTCCCTTGGATTTCGGAAAAGCATTGTCTGTGGATTTCTGAAAAGATTTCGGTGTTTCACATAGTCCAAGATCTGTTGAAGCAACGAGTTTTTCGTTTATAAGGGCGTCTTGCATTGAAACATCTAAAACATCTATCTCAGCAGGCACTTGTGGCATTTCTTTTGCATTGCTTGGCGACTCTAAGCCGAAACTTTTTGCAGCTACTCCTTCGACAGAAGTTTTCATTCCGATCAAATCGTATATGCCTTGCTCTGTTGCTGAAAAGGAATGCTCTCTGTTTGGTCCTCCGCCTGTGCCTTTCTTGTATTGCAAATTTTGGGCTGCCTTTTGGCGAACATATTTTTTTTGGTCAGTCCATACCTGCAAGTTCAATAATATCATCAAGAATTAATTTTTTTATATATGATTGAAAATTTTTAAGTACCTTTTTCCATTCAGTGCTACTTTTACTTGGAGGGCCCAATGAATTTAATTCCTGTTCAGCACTTCGCCAGAACCGTTCAAGATCCTGCTTATCTCCCTTAAAAAACCCACGAGCTATTTCTGGTTTTTGCTCCATTAGGGAGAGTAATTGCTGGAGTTGAATCTTATTTGTACTTTTTGACCTAAAAAAATATCTTCAAAATCATTGTTTTATATTTGTTTAATACAAAACTTACATGTTTTCACTTAGCTCCCTTTAAAATATGTGAGGAAAAAACTTGAAAAAACGGTTAGCAGTTTTTCCCCTTTTTTCATATTAAGAATACCTACTTTTTTCCCAGGGAAGAGTTTCCCTTTTTTTAAGTTTGCTTAGAATAAGAGGAAAGGGAGAAGAGAAAAAAATTCCCTGGGAGATTTTATTTAGAATAAGGGAATAGGGAAAAGGGAAATAATTCCCAGGGAATTGTTTTTTATAATTGGGCTGATTATATCCAGATGATGCTAAGCATTCTAATATAACATGAAAACATTCAATGCGTTCTTAGCTTAAGCGGCCCATACACTTGCAATATTATTGTATATGATATTCGCCATATTATTTCCATTTTGTTCTATATTATGCAATAAGTCGCACAATGGTTTTATTCATTCAATAAAAAGGTAAACATAACCTATAGGAATAACATAAACAGCATTGTACAATGTTGCCAACACATTTCACTTTCAATTAATTGGGCCATTACGTGAAATTATTTTTTCATCAAAAGTTTCTTTGAGTAAATCAATTTCAGCGCCCGCTGTGTTGCATGTGGCTCAGTCCAGTTGACACAACATATCAGCAAAATTAATGCCACGTAATTAAGGTGCGAAAAAAATTTCGAATCATTTTCCTATACCGTTCAACAATGCCAGTAACATTCTGACCATCATCGTGTTTGAAGACATATCGGCCAATGACTCCGCCAGCCAATAAGCGAACCAAACAGTAATTTTTTGTGGATTTAATTGTATTTCGAAAAAGCCTGTGGATTCTCCTCACTCCAAATGCGACAATTCTGCTTATTTACGTACCCATTCAACCAGAAATGGGCTTAATCGGAAAGTAAAATTTTGAATTGAAAAATTATTTTGATTAAACTTTTCAACAATTTGCACGCGTTTCTCTGGTGTAAGTCGATTCATAATGAAATTCCAAAACAAAACAAAAAGCAACTATCAGCTGTTAAATGGGTGCTCAAATAAATCAGTGATGCCAACTCAAAGTAGTGACACTCTATAAAAAATACCCTTTATATTTCTAGTCAGTATTGAAAATTTTGATTGGAAGCCCCTTAAGAAATGGAGATAGCGGATTGGTATGTTAGAAACAAATGTTGGGTATGGGAAATTACGTGGCGCCTAGGATGCTCCTAGATGGGTCATACATTTGACCCATCTAGAAGCATCTTAGGCGCTGCAGGGACCAAGTTAAGAATTTCATTGAACCATCATATTTGTATGGGAGCTCTCCTAAAGCGAGGAAATAAGGGGCAAGTATGTTTTGAGTAAATGTTTAAGGTGAACAACTAATGGAGGTCGGGAGTTCGGACTCGTATGCAGCCATGGTACTTTTTCTATAATATAACTAATTTGCAAGTACATATAACCTAATTAAGGACATTGATGTTTAAAATCGTTAAATATTTTAAAACTATACCTGATATTCTATAAGATAAAGTTATGGAATTGTTGTCGAAACTTTCCCTTTGAAGAAACTTCGTTACTGTCCCTAAAAGAAATTCCACAAATCTTCTATATCTTACATGTTTTTCACAATTTTGTTTTAATTTGACTTAGTTGTTTAAACTACATACAAACATAAATTTGCGTTAAATTTTATCCCCAGTTTCGTTTCAAATGCAGCACTACGATTATTATGGCCATTTATTAAAGAAAACACATTTAAACAAGTGAATTAGGGTGATTACAATAATTACAACTTTATTTGAAGTTGTTGGGAAACAAAACAATAAACTCTCTCTATCTCTCAAACTCTCACAAATGTAAAACAAATTACCTCATTAAAAGTTGTGCATTGTTTAGGCAACAAAGTGAATTTTTATATTTATAATGGGCAATTTTTCTAAAAATACCAAAACCCAGAAAAAAAATTACAAAAACAAAAAAACGCAACCAAATACGACTATGAATTTATTATGAAAGTTTTGTTTTTTTTTTTGCCGTATCTCTCTTTCCTTTGGTCATGAGTACAATTCAATGTCAAGGTCTTGTGTTCATTTATCTTAATTTTTAAGAAATAATAAAAAACAATTAATTACAAGTAGCAAACAAATTTGTGGTAATTTTTTTTTTTGAACAAAGAAGTACAAAGAAAATAGATGAAAATAAAACACATCCTTTTTACACTCAAATATTTGAGTGCATGTAATATGAGTGTGTGTTTTGTGTGTAAATGATTTGTTGCTCTCATTTTTATCTAGTTGAGTGTGTACGCATGTATATTTGTGTTATGATCAAATTAAAGAAAGCTAAAAGGAAATCGATTTATGTGCACGTATTTGTGTATTTCAAACATTAAATACATTTACGAAATGTTCGTTCGTACCAGTGTCGCTAATGAAGAGTTCGGAAATTACACATGACTGTACCCCAGCTTACACATATAAAGCAAAATTAAACACACAAAATCGAAAGTAGCTAAGATAGAATGAATTCGCCTTGCATAACCTCTTAGATATTCCAGGCAAAGCTTACCGATTGCTAAAGTCATAAAGGAATGGATGTTCATTTTCAAACATAAGTAATAACGTAGGCAGAAGAATAGTACAAAAATGCACAAGCTTAAGAAACTTAAAATTTAAAGATTCTCTAGTTAGTCTGAATTTACACGTTTCATCTTGATGCTCAACTTCTTTTTAATTTCCTTTTAAAGATGCCAATATAATCACACGCAGCAATCGGTTTCAACATTTTCCGGTTCAAAACAACAACAATTTTATTAACAGCGGATCAAAGAGAAAAAGAAATGTAAACAATTACATGCAGCCATCGTTGTGCATATACCAACGAATAAAAACACAAAGCGTACTGACCGAGTACAGGCATCTCCGTACAAACCCCCTTTCTTCTTTCTTCACTCACCCAAAAAAACATAAGAGTTGAACATCAAAAGATGAAACGTGTGAAAGCAGACTTAATGTAGAATTACATACCATGCGCCCTCTGAAGATGTCTGTCAAAAAAGTTAAACTAGTGTATTTTAATAGAACAAGCTACATGCAAAATATTTTGACGCGTTAGTTGGTTAACTTTGAACTTTTTGACGCGTTGTGTATTTTTGACAAGTAATCAGCTGGCGATAAAAAGAAAAATTTTACAAATTGGCGAATCGTGAAAGAAAAACTTACTGAAGAGTTTCAAAAACATACAATATTTATATAAAAAGAATAAATTCAATAAAATAAAAAATCTTGATATACTTTCGAATCCGTTTTCAATGCACAAATAAGTAAGCAAATAAAAAACAGCTGACAGGAACGGCTTTTGTAACGCGTGTTGTGTAACTTGCAATTTTTCATGCGCTAAAGCTTTTAAACGCACGACAAACGTCGACGAATTAACGCGTGTTATCTACTTCCACCTTTATGAATGATTCTGTTAGATGCAAATAAATACTTATATTGACTTAAAGGTATTCTGTATTGGCCACTCGACAGCCGAAAAATAAAATGCACAAAGATATTTTTATTTTTTAATAAAACGTTGGACACTTACTACCGTTTAATTTTATTTTTTATTTGCACAAATAACAAATATCGAAAAAATGATAATCAAATTTGATAGTTCATGTTAAATAATTTCCTAAAAAAAGGCCGATTATTTGCTCGTGGAAAACCCCCTGTAATATTTCTTAATGTGTACGTTTGAATTGGAAAGTAACAACAAACTAATTTTAAAAAAGTCAACGTTTGAAAAACCAGTTTGACTGTGGTAAAGACTGAAAAAAATGTCAAAGAAGATTGTTCTAAAAGAAAAACTTGACTGTAAATTTCATATAAAAATAGAAATAAAAAAATTAAATTACACACAGATTACACATGAAAATACATGGGCTACACATGCAAGCAGAAATTACACACAAAATATCGAGCCCTAATCGCGAAAATAACGTAAGCGACATCTATTTAAATTTTCGTTTTTTTAATAAATTACTTTATTACCAACACTTGCATCATCTCCTAAAATGTCGTGGTCACATAAGATACCGTTACGACTTTATCGCAAGTACAATTTTATCGTAAGCGACCAATTTCATACATATGAAATAAAATAAAAAAACTCCTGTAAAATTAGATTTTTGGTGCTTATGTTTTTTTCGCTGTTAGGGCTTGATATGTATTTGCACTCAGATTGGCAACATTGGTTCGTAAACAGTCATCCCTGCAAATAATAGGACTAGTCCAAACACGTGTGTAAAACGTAGCCCACAAGGGACTAGGACTAGTCCAAAATTAACCCAAACGTATGAAAAACACATGGTATATTTAACATTACGATGTCCTAGGGCACGACCATATAAGCCAGCTATGGATTATAAATGAGTAGTCTTAAAAATATTCCATGGAATACATAAGAGCATTAGTTCTGCAGACGTTTAATGCGAAAACATCTCGTTAAAAAAACGAACACACTTTTTAACAATGACATGGTCCATGCGTGCATTACATTGGACCAGTCCATTTGGTCAAAATGGATCAGGTTGTCCAATATTATTAGCAGGGATATTTGTTACATACATATATGTATGTACATACATATACACGCATGCATGTGTGTGATTTGGCAGAATAACCAATTTGTTAAACAAAAAAAAATAAAGAAAAATAAACACGAAAATTTATTATTTATTAAGTTTGAAATTTGTTGTATTGTTTTGCTTGTTAAACTTTTTACCTCTTTCTGTAAATTGTTCCCCTTCCCTCTTTTCAGACTCGTTTGTTAGAAGATGCATCCCTTTTATGCAATTCATGGTCAGCACGCCAAAATGTAAGTTAAGATAAAAATGTTTTCTTTTTCTAAACTAAAAATAAAAAAAAAAACAAAAAGAAGCTTTTGTTCTTGTTTTTTTTTTTTGCTATTTGCTGCTGCTGTTTTAAGCAGAACTCATTATAAATTAATGTAAAAAAACGTACATCTATGTACACACATACATATTTATATGAATGTGTATGTCGTATGTATAAATACCACCCTATATATACATACATACATACATATATCTTTTTATTTATATATGTACCTACATATGTACATATATTTATATTAATATGTATTTATACATATATTGTTCAAGTTACTTGTGTCAACACATGTAATAATATATTGTATTCTATAGATAATGTATGTAACACCAGTATATACACATGTATATAAACATGTTTTTGCAATATTAAATAAACACTTCAGTTTTTTTTTTATTTAAAGATTGTTAAAGCTTTTGGTAAAAATTTCAAGACGGGAAAACTCCAAGTCAAAAAATTTATTGAAACTCGAACAGAATAAAAAAAACATCATGTAAAATGGTAAAGTCGGCACAACCCGACCATTATCAATAAACACATGGCAACATTGGCGTAGAAGGTAACGAAGTGGCAGATGAATTTTCGAGACGGGGGTTCAATTACCGTACAAAAGAGTTGTTGACATTCCAGTTGCAATTTGTAATATTAAGGGTCATTATTACAACTTGCCAATAGTTAAAAGTCGGATTTTGTTGGGACCGATAAATAGCTTTGCATTACACAGTACAACAGCCAATCTGGTGGGTGAGAAATTCCAAGTCAGGGTGATGGTACTAGGTCAGTATAGTAAAACCCTCAAAGGGTTTGGCGTTCGTATGTGTCAGTTTTTTATGACATTTTGAATTTTTTCCTTATCTTGATGTTTTTTTGTTTAACATAATCCGATTTTGCTAAAACAAACTGAAAAAAATTTAGAATTTCTTTAATCCGTTCATATAACGTTTTTCTTTATAATCAACAGTTTTGCCGGTAAAAATAAATTAGTGGAGAAAAAAAAATATTTTTTTGCCTAAAATTAAAATTTTTTTTCCATAGTGTATTTTATTATTTTTTTCCATAGTGTATATTATTATTTTTGCCGGCAAAACTGTTGATTATAAAGAAAAACGATATATGAACGGATTAAAGAAATTGTAATTCTAAATTTTTTTCAGTTTGTTTTAGCAAAATCGGACAAGTGGTTCTCGAGTTATGTTAAACAAAAAAACATCAAGATAAGGAAAAAATTCAAAATGTCATAAAAAAAACTGACACATACGAACGCCAAACCCTTTGAGGGTTTTACTATACTGACCTAGTACCATCACCCTGACGTGGAATTTCTCACCCCTCAGACAATAATCCCAAAAATGTTCCATAGTGTTATTACAACTTAAATTTTTTATTGCTGTTATTTTCAATAATAATAATATTTAATTAATGAAAACATAATAAATGAAGGTTTTATAATGCAAAGCTATTTATCGGTCTGACAAAATCCGACTTTTAACTATTGGCAAGTTGTAATAATGCCCCTAAGAGGGATACGGGCTCTACTATACATAGGAAATCAGAGTCAGTTTGGGGAAACACCGCAACGTGCAGGGTTTCCAGGGTTATGTCGGAATCCTTACGACTTACATTCAAAATAAAATTAAATATTTCACTACTCACACTAATGAATTTCGTGATGCTCGGTTCATAATTTACTATAGGAGGGTATCAAAGATTCGGCACAGCCGAATATAGCACTCTAAATTGTTTATTTTTTTTAGTATTTCTATGGGTGTGGTTGAAACGGTAGCAAAGTACTCATGGAAGCAAATTTTTAACACTAGCCCTCGGGGCTAGTGTATTCTTTTCTACAAAAACAAAAAAAAAATACATTTTAAAAGGTGCATGTATAAAATGTCTTGCCGAACTTGTAATGCCGCAATTTTTTATTTGAGTAAAACACAAAATTGGATTTCCCTGTTTTTAACAGCTGACACAAAGTCTCTTCTTCAATATATAAAAAAATATGTACATAAATCAAAATGTGTGTTCTTCAAAATATAAAAAAAATATACATAAATCCAAATTTGTTAATAGATTGATATTAAATAAGTAAATAAAATGAAGTTCCCAAGGCCCATTGAAAAGGTCTGCGCAAGAAGCCTGATGATCATTGTTTATGTTCGTTTTAGTTGTCAAAAGTTGTTTACATGTGCATGTATACGTTTATAGTATGCCACACATACACGTTTTTTCCTTTTGCTTTGTATATGTGGTAGTCAATTTTTGACAACTAAAAAGAATCGTTTTTTGTTTTTGTACAAGTAAGCAGACCTGATAGATGGGCCTTGGAAGTTCCAATTTCTTTAGTTTAGTAAACAAGAAAATACCTTTGCCAGATTGCCGATTTATTAACAACAATTTTTTACGATTTCTTGATTTTACGTTTTTTTTTCAAAAATAATTTTATAACACCGAATTCATTTAAATTTTATGCCACGGACAAACTACCATTAACAATGTAATGCTTTCTTTGGGTTTTACTATAAAATAATAGAAAAAAAACTATTAAAACTTAAAATGTTTACTGTCCTGATTAGTGGCGATTTTTTTCCAACTTCGTCTGGTAGCGCCATATATAAAGGAGACTTGCCAACTGGCCAGTTTTCTCCGGGCGCAATTTGCCCCGGACGCAATTTGTCCCGTTTTTTTTTTAAATTAAATTTTTTAAATGTTGCTAAAAAATGATCTGTTAATTTTGCTTAAAAGTAATTTTATTTCGTAATTTTGGTTTTTTTTTTTAGTAATTTCAAAATAACAGTATATCTCGAAAACAAGCATTTTTTTGAATTTTACTATGAGTTTTTATTGGTGTCCCGTTTTGGCAATTTTAAAAGCTGGCAAGCCTAAACAGAAGCCATCTTTTTACAGGGCATTATCAACACACTGGATTTATACGGATCGTAAAGTGCAATGCCTTTAACATTTAAGGGTGAATTTTTTTTAGAATAAAACACGCTGCCCTTTTAGAGAGCAAAGCACTTTTAAGAAACGAATACCAAATTTCATTTTTTTTTTAAAAATGTGAAATTTTTTGTAGAAAAGAAAACCCCATAAGCCTAGTACTCTGTTCAAATTTGTGAAAAATGTTGAGCAACATTAATTATTTCGCACGAAAGTTTTGACATGTATAAATGTTACCTATTATGCGAGTTTGTTAAATTTTTCGTTTTTATTCCTGCAAAGTATGCGACATTGTTTTGCGTATGTAAGCGCCGGTTCACACACGTCAAGTTTGACTCGTCAAGTCTTGAGTTTTTAGGAGATAGGGGAAAAGAAATGGCATTCAGACTTGACGAGTCAAACCTTACGTGTGTGAACCGGCACTAAGCAACCCTCACATGTATTTAACTAAAAATAATTTTTTTTTTAATACAAAATTAAATAAAAAAGAAAGTAAATATGGATAAAAAAGCTGTTACCGGTTGTGTTATTTTAATTATTTATTTCTTATTTAATAATCAGTTCATACTTTTTTGCTTTTGCTTAAAATTCCACGTGAAATAAGTCCAGCGTACATTATTTCGCAGTTGTAAAAAAATGTTGGCAGAAACATTTCGGAACTTTTTCACAAAATGAACAGAGTACAACTGAATCAACATTATTTCATAGAAATTCCGCACAAGTTTTTTTCATATGCGTTTTGACCATGAATCAAAGAAACAAGATTGCGCATTGAGCAGGTCCGTTATTTTTGTGTGTGACGAAGAAATAGAATTTGTGTATGTGCATTTGATTGTGTCTTACATTTTTTACAACAAACACTCATATTTAGTTTATGATGACGTAGATGCGCAGTAGATTTTTTTTGTGCGGCTGAGTGCGCAATCTTGTTTTTTTGATTCATGCATTTTGACAGCATTTCACGTGAAATGTTGAACAGAGTACCAGTCTTAAACACAGACTGACAAAAATATCGTACACGAAATTGCTCTTCGACATGAATATTGATTATCATTGTTTAATTTTCATACTTCAGGATAAAAAAAATAAATCACTTTTTTATGTTTAACATTTGAATATGTCACGAACAGAAATAAATGGATATGGGGTTTTTCATTGCTGATCATGGTATAAAGCGCCTTATTCCTCTTTCTGATATAGATCGCATCCCCACACACTTACAATACGCACCACGGTGAACGGTATATAAGATTCGGCTTAGCCGAATATACAAATTTTACTGGTTTCTATATACATTTGTATTTTGGTATTTACTATTTCCAATTTCAGGGTGATATATTTGCCGGAATCAACGATGGAATCCTTAGCAGAGCCGAAGCACTTGCGGCGGTTGATATTGGAAAACATCAGGCCTCGCACGTACATCCCTCACAAATGACCTCCCAAATGAAACATGATGTAATGTACCATCACCACAGTATGGGTGGACCTCCACAAAGACCATTACAGGTATTTTTTTTTAATTATTAAAAAAAGAAGGTTTATTATATACACACAGTGAAATTTCAAGTCTTAAATTTCCTATGATTTACAATAAGTAATTTTAAAAAAAATGTAATCGATATACATATTTATTTATATTGATTATATGTTGTATGCAGAATATTTTTGATTGATAATGATTTTAATATAAACATTAGACATACAATGGTTTATCAAATTGTTATCAAATGTTATTCTCAAATCCAAAATAAACTTGGCAAGATTGAAGCAAAAAATAAATGTGAACATTAAAAAATTGCGATTAAATTAAATTACATTAAAAAACAAAAAAGAATTAAATATTACCTTAATTATTTGTGAAAAATTACAAATTAATTAATTCAAAGTGTAGGAATGCGAATAAAAATAAAACGGGAAAGCGA
Source organism: Pollenia labialis (assembly GCA_949318255.1). Classification (NCBI taxonomy): domain Eukaryota; kingdom Metazoa; phylum Arthropoda; class Insecta; order Diptera; family Polleniidae; genus Pollenia; species Pollenia labialis. Next base: position 25,426,956 of record OX439142.1, on the reverse strand, counting down.
AGAAAATATTAGTTTGTTGTACGATAGCGGTGATACACCATGGCAATCCTCAAATAAAAAGCAGTCAAGTATTTCGTTGGAAATTGTGTTTCATGTCAAATGATAAATTCATTTCATTTATAAAGGTTTGACTTAGGAATGGGCAAAAAATATCGATATATCAAAATATCGATATTTAAAAAAAATATAATCGATATATATCGCCGATATTTTAAATACCGATATATCGATGTATCGATATTGAAATACGACTATCGAATTCGATATTTTTTAAAGTCAGACTTCATTAAGAACTTAAAATTTTAGCCGTTTTTCAAACAATATGTTTTTTAAGAATTGGAATCATTGCATGCATCATATGTTTTTTTAAAACAAATATGAAGATCTAAAATAATTGGCATTTATAAGAGGCAGTGCCGGATACAAGAAGCAGATTGTCTGGAGTGCACATAAAACAGAGAGTGCTCCTGATGTCCATATCTGATGATTACTGGTTTGACTAAAACCAGTTGGTACTTTTGGGGTGCAATTCAAATTTTAAGGAAAGTTGGTACTTCCATGACTTATTTACTTCCATTTAAATTTTTCGTAATTTATTTTTTTTTCTTATGGTTTTTTTGTATTCTTCCCTTTTGTTTTTGTTATAATTGAATTTTTTGTTTTGATTAAATTTTTTTGTTTTTATTAATTTTTTTAAATAAAATGAAACAATAAAAAGTAACAATGTAATTACAAATAATTAATTTGTTCATACATTTGTTTGTACAAAGGTATACTGAATTTTTTAATTTGGTAATAGTTTCAGCAAAGTACGTTTGATATATCGATATTTTTGAAACAATAAATATCGGTACTCTAAAAACATATCGATTCGATATATATCGATATATTTTTTCAACTTGCCCATCCCTAGTTTGACTTCGTGTTTGTTGGGAGAACATTGTTTCTTACAGGCTATTTTAACTTAAACTTGAATTATGGTTTTTTCTTTTCTACAAAAAAATGTGTTTTTTTTTTAAAATGCAATTTGGTGTCTGTGTCTTAACAATTATGCTCCCGAAAAGCATGAGTTTTTTAGAATAAAACAAGCCACCCTCTTTGGGAGCTAAATTTTTAAGAAAAAGACACCAAATTGAATTTTTTAAAAAAAAGGCGCATTTTTTTGTAGAAAAGAAAACTCCATTAGTTAAAAAAAATATATTATAACCAGGGAAACCAAAAATATGCAATTGCATGTTTTTACTTGTGCGACCAATGAAGGCAGAAACATTAAGTTTTTCCGTTTTAGAGCTTTTTATGATTTTTGGCATCGATTTATTAGTGCATATTTTACCGTTCAGAGCATTTTTTTTTGCATTTTTTAAGTTTTTAGCGCATATTATGCCTTTTTGAGGCATATTTTGATACATGTTAATTATTTTAGACGCCTTTAAGAGCTTTCACAACAGATACAAATTTTTGCCTTTTCTATTTTCAATATCTATCTGTATGCCCAAGGTTTTGCTTCAATTTCACCATCTACAATGAATTTTCACTCGAAAATTGTGAGACAAAGCAGGTTGGCATTAAAATTAATGTTATTTTAAACTTCAATATTTTATATATGAAAAGCAAAAATTAAGGGAAAATGCACGTTTTTGGCGATGTGAAAAAGCCTGTGGTCAATCTTACTGATCAACTTAGATTCATTTTCAAAGTGATCTAACCATAACAATCCGTCCGTCTTGTAGATAATCGGATAAAATTTGGTAAATACACTTTAATTGTACTACGGACAAATTCTTTGTCATTGTCTATGAATATGAATGTCTATGAAACGGTCCATAATTTTACATATTCCCCATAAAACTTTTTCCAAATTAGACTCTTTGTGTTCGTAAACCATCTCATTACGTTGATTTTTAGATTAAATTCGCCCCAAAAATGTTTTACTGCAAACTAAATTCTTTTTGAATCATTTCACATCTATAAATAGCTTTAACTTCCTTTAAAATGTTTTCATAAACACACAATTTAGCGTCCGTCCCTAAAATCCCTTTAAGACAAAAATCTCCTATGGATGTTGATATTGAGATAATTTTCGGCACAAATAACTGTCATATAAATTTTAACCTCTTAACGCGACTTTGTTTTTTATGAGCCGATTACTGCCCATCATTTTCAAGTTGGGTAAAATCTCGAAAATTTTTCTGTAAATATATTGGAGTTTCGGATTTCCCGTTAATAATTTAAGGATTGTTTTTCAAATGGAATTGTTTTTAAATTGTTGAATATTTTGTTTTCAAATTAGCAATTTTTTAATTTGTTGGTGCATGTTTTCAACAATTTTGAGGGCATGTTTTCAAGTTTTTACTGCATATTTAATACGCATAAAAACTTTTTTTTAAGGAATTTTCTGGTTTCCCTGATTACAACTAAGTATAGAGCTAAAGTTTTTTTTTCGAAGTACTAAATTCCACATTAAAACTATGAAGTAATTTATTAAATTGCGTTTTCTTTAAAGACTAGAACGATGTTATTGTAACATTGATACATATCAAAATTTTCGTGTGAACAGGGTACTAAGCCCGATCCACAATTTGCGTTATTACCCACGAGAAGCAGTATGCAGTTTATGTGCTGCACAGTGTTATTTACAATAATTTCATTTGTACTTTGCCTTGTTAATCTACATACACCTGTTTATTTAAAGAATAAATCTACATACGCCTGTTTATTCAAAGAATAACGTAAAAAAGGCATGCGCCCAAAAATAATTATGTATCAATGTTTAATATTTCAAAAACTTCAGAACCAAAATCTTGTGATTCATAAGCCAATGCAATTTTAATGTTAATTTTTTGTATTAAAAAGTGTTATCATTTAAGAAGATGGTACAGTACTTTTCCTTTAAAGTCCACTACTATAGTTGCACAACTTTTGTGGACTATGAGCAAATTTTTACTATAACCGATTTTTTTTATAAGGCATTTTCTGGATAATAAGTGAAACTAAAGGTGTTTTCTTTTGCGTAAAGAATTATATACGCATGCTAAAAAAAAATGTGGCTTTTAAACGTAAAAAATTTGCATATGAATATGACAATTTTGGCTTAAATCCGTTTTGGCATTTAATCGGAATGGACTATAAGCAAACTGAATTATTTTTAAACTGTGCGAAAGAAGTGCCTTTTTCCCAAAAAAAATCCCCTGGGAATTTTCACAACATTCGTATCTTTAATTACAACAAAAAAAAATCATCTATTCGGGGACAAATCCCCAAAACTAAGAACGCTGGCCAATCTTTATAAAAACTGACCTCACATTACATATCTGTGGCGTTTTGACAAAACATCTTAAGTCAAATTTAAAAAGCTGAAACCCCTGTTTTTATTCATACGAATTTTCATTCAAAAAACATTTTGGTTAACGTTTTTAAAATTTTGTATTATTTAAGAAATTTTTATTGAATTTTGGTTTATTTTATTTTTTAATAAAACTGATTTTTTCACCGAGTTTTTATTAAAAACTTTTTTGCTATCTTATCCCGACTTAAGATGTTTTGTCAAAATGCAACAGATATAATAATTTGTTTCAGAAAAATTATTAGGCGTGCATATTAATGTGATTTATAGGCAGGGCTGTCAGACTTGGGGATTTCACGCGAGCAAAATGGACAAAGAAAACCATTTGGGGATTGGGGATTTAAAAAAAATCAGGTATTTTTTGGGGATTGTTGTTAAGTCTGTAAATGGTACTTTATAAACTTATGTTATTTTTCTTGAGTGAGTGTTAGAAAAAAGAATTTAAAAATGGAATCTAAAACCGTTGACAAAACATACAATTTTGGATTTTTAAAGACAATTTTCAAGCAAAAAATAAGTAAATATGAAAGATTATATAATAAAGTTTGGGAAAAAGAATGCTGGGCCATTGGTTAGTAGTTATGATGCATCGAAGTATTAAATCAATGACGAATATATGTATTTTTATTGTTGATTATAAGGATGGCTAAAACAGATTGAACAAACTCCAAATTCTTCAATAACAGCATATTGTTAGGCTTGTAATTCCTCACTGAAATCGCATTAAAAGAATTAAAAAAAACATGCCGAAAACAATCGCTACAAACAAAATAAAATGAGTTTTTTGACTAAAAATTGTTATTTTGGGATTTGTTACAAAAATTTTATATTCTATTTTTTAAAAAAAATTTAAAATTTGGCCAGAAAAAACAATTTTTTTTAAGGTTTGTTTTTTAATTTGGGGATTTTTTTAATTTTTTGGGGACAAGGAAAAAGTACCTGGCAGCCCTGTTTTCAGGATGGGGTTTTAAATTTATTGGACCTGCCGTAAGTTAGTTCCCTAGGGTGGGCTCTTAATAGGGCCTATGGTAAATTATGGACCGATCTTGATAAAACTTTGTACATAATTGGGCTATTCACAAGGTAGTCATAAAGTTGTTAAGTAACATGTCTTAAAATATTTAAAAGAAATATATATGACTGCTGTGGATAAGCGCTTATAATTTAGATTTCTAATGTACAGTAACGACAAAATAATGAACACAGCATTAAAATTTTTATTTTGTTTCAAACACAACAATATTTTTTTAAACAATTGTAAAATTTTATTTAGGGAATTATGACGATATGACTTGATAACACACCTTGTGAATAGCCCAAATATGATTTCTAGTCATATTAATTTTATTTGTGCAAAATTTAATAAGAATCGGTGCATCCTGCCACCAAATAATGTTATTTTTTTTTTCTTTTTGAAACATCAATATTTTATAGGCTTTTCACACTTGTCAACATTTTACATTTATTTTCGAAGATGTTGAAATTTTCCTATAAGAAATACATTTTGGGCTAAAAATCAAATTTTTTAACATCTTTACAAAATGTTTCTATTTAATTGTATTCCATTCTACATCTTCCGATTATTTTAGTATCGTCACTACAAAAGTGGCAATAAATTATATTATTGTTGTGGCATCACTGACAGAATGGCATTTGCTTTGAAAGCAGCGTTCCCATTACTCAAGCTTTTCCTTTTTTGCAAGTCTTATTTTGCTCAATTTTTTTTATATTGCTAAACAAAATTAATTCTAAATTCATTTTGGTATTATCTTTTAAATATTTGGCTCTTTTGTAGAAAAAAAGTATTTAAAAAAATTTAGTTTTTTTCTTAAATGGTGACATTTTTTATTCCATCTTCCATGCGTTTCTCCAAAACATATGCAACTGTACAAAAGGTATTAGAATGTAAATCCCAGCGGGAAAACTCAGAAGACCTTCTTACTTTAGGCCTGCTTAAAAATTGTTTTGATTCAATTACTGTTCTTATCTAACTGCTAAAGAATGCCTCGGCTCTTTGGTATAAAATATAAGATATACCTTCCACACTCGCTTCTATGAGAAAAGAGTAGAGAAGGAGTAACATTTATTAATTTTTTTTGATCCCGTTATCATTCTTATATACCTGTTAAAGAAGCGAGAGCGGAAGGCCTACTTCGCAATGACAACGTGTGAAAAAAGATATGAGTATAGAATTGAGCAAGCAGGCCTTGTGCATCCAAAAGAAGGGTACAGAGTCCTTCTATAAGGCATCCGTACTCCTTGTTTTTCCCGCTGGGATATGCATGTATATATTCAGCCATGTTCTGGAAATCGAAATCACGTGAAACTGAAATCGATGAAAAGATATTCAATTGAACTTTTGTTAAAATAAACGTAGCTTCTCCTGATTTCAAAAGTAGTTAAGGTAGAGGAAGGAGGTCCTCGAAGTGAACTTGAATATGCGGGCGTTTTAAAATTTTTTCGAAATCAATTTGATTTCGATTTATAGAACATGGTCAATGAGCTTTTAGTTCAGTTGAAATTTTTCGCAAATGTTTCACAGATATAGATTTCAGTTGCTAAATAATAACCCCCTTATGCAAAAAAAAAGTTGGAGATTACATTAGTTAACCAACAAATTAAGCCCATACACTTTTATTACACTTAATGTGTTGGTTAACTAATGTGAACTCTACCTTTTTTTGCATAAGGGTTTACATGTTTAGCCAACCGTAAAGTCTTGGTTGATGTGTATTAAAAAAGCGCTAAAAGATAAAAATGAATACGTTGTTTGTTTAATTTTGGACATTTTATTACACGTTTCTAATTATGGTTAACTTACCAGAGGCCAAAAAGTTGACATACAACAAGTACAACAAATGGAATTGAATCCAAGTGGAGACATTTCTGTTGACAGCCAAATTTTTGTTCAGTCTTATAAGTCTCTACTAAATAAGTCACAGCATCTTAGAAAATACGAAAAATGCCCTAAGCCAAGAAAATTAGCTCAAAAGTACAGACCGTGATTAAAGTGGATTAGAATTTCCTCTCAATTGTCGCTCAACAGATGCTGCAGTCAGTCTTCTTCTTGGCCATCCAAAAAAATAAATGCACGAAACTTATTATATTTCCATTTTAATTAAATTCACTTATTTTCAATTGTTTACGTTAAATATTTACATATTTTCGGTTGACGATCGGTGAAACAAATAGGTCGATTACGGATGGCAACAAAACTTCTGTTGCGTTGTCTCTTATTCCAAAACTTCAGCTTAGTTCACCCCAACGACATGGCCTTTAGAATTTACTGCCAGCTCCATCTGTATAAGCTCGGATACCGTCTCTTTAATCGAGGCCAAAGTTTTTTTATTTATATAAATTCTGGCTCCTTGAGTAGTTCTAAGTCCTTCTGTTGAAAACACGCTCACTTCCGAAAACCTCAAAAGAAAAGAACAGTGTTGGTCTTAAATTGCTTTTAGTAATCCAAAGCAGTTTGGGATTGAAGTCCAAATTTAAGTCAATTCTCTTTAGCTTAATAAATTTTAACTGTTTTTAATTAAAAGCTTTTATTTAAATTAAAATGTCTGTATGTATGTTTGTTCGGGTGGAATCTTGCAACTCAATTTTAAAGCAGTTATCTTCAACCGATTGAGCTGGAATTATGTATACACGTTCAGTTTGGATGATAATGCATGGTAAACTGTTTGACGGCATTCTAAATGCAATATGGCGGCCACGCACAACATGGCGGACTAGTTATATTTAATGCACTTCTTCAATATGGGTATCAAATGAAAGGGCCTGCTAAGAACACATCGAAAAATAAAGTGACGCCACTCTAGACACAATGGCTGACTACGTTTTTAATGCTTGCCGAGAATACGAATACAAGTTTTAACTGGATTTTAATTAAAAAAATTTTCAAACGAAGTAAATACAAATAAAAGCTTGTTTTTTAAAAAGGGGTTTTCTGTAATAAAACACGTTGCGGGCATTTCTGTGGAAATAGCCATATGTGGGTCTAAATCGCAGCCAATTTGAATACTGACGTCCTAAAAAAACAAAAAAAAAAAAAACATTTTATAAAAAAAATATATGTATACCGTCTTCTTAGTTTTGCCGCCTTTTCTGCTTTAAAAAAATATAAGCAGCAACTACAAGTTTCAGGTTGTCAATACGGCAACAGAAATAAATAGCTGTTAGTTGACAGTTGCCATACGTTATATAAATTAAATTTCGCAACTTCATTTCTGTTGCCATCCGTAATCCACCCATAAGAACTAAAAAAATTGTCTTACAAAATATGCACACATGTTTATATCAGTTGGGTTGCCCTTTGAAAACGCAACTAAAGTTCGGGTGCCCTACATAATCTTTCATGGTTAGGTATGCTCTTTATCTTAAGTATATGTAGAACAAAAACGCTTTGGCAAAGGCTTATAAGTATAATTCATCATTGTTTGATGCGGTTCGTATTATTGATCATAACTTCTTTTGAACTGAATTAAAATTATGAAATATAATATGTTTTCAAATTAATTGTACACCTGAGTCAATTGAACCACATGACTGTGCAGTATTTTTCTTGTGAGCTTCTATTCACATTCATATGCGCGTATGTAGCAGTTTAACATCATCATAATTCAACCTTACTACCACTCGACATTTCGCTTAACCACCCAACAATTTTTTCTTTTTGCTCTGCTTCAATTAGTTTTCTACTTGTAACGCCGGAACTCGTAAATTACGTTTATGTGGATTCGCTGTGTATACACACACTCCCGCACTCATAGTCTAACACGCGCACTTGTAGACATTGTTCCGTTATAGTTTTATATGTGAGATTGTCTCCAGAAAACAGGTTGTGCAATTTGATTACAATCAAATTCCAATAAGTTTCCTAAACCCCTTGATTTTACAACAAGAAACTTCAACTTAAAAGTACAACAACAACAACAACTGCCTACTTCGTCTACAATTGCAATTAAAGACACGAATCATAAATACATATGTATACTAGAACTTACCTGACGAACGACCGTCATGACGCGTCACGTGTCCATTTCCCAGAAGGCAAACACAACACGTTAGCTTCATCATTGATTTTATTTAAAGGAGGGCAGGAAAGATGGATACACATACATACATATTTATCCATAGCTGTGTGTGGGTGTGTATGAACCGTAATATTATTTTAATTTTATTAAAATTGTATGTAGGTAGACGAAAAAAAAACAACAATCGAAAGCTAACAAACGCCAAACGAAGCTCATTCTTTTTATTAGCCAAACTGTCAAATTTTCAATTAAAATAACAATAAAATTAACTAGAAAACACTTTGCCTAACGTGGCACAGTGTTCTGTTCCAATAAAACAAATGAACTTAAAATTAAGATTAAGACAACTTGTTATTTTAGGAAAATGAATGAATGCAATGATTTTTGAAGCGATTCATCAACGAATTTAAAAAAATTGCGAGTAAAGAAATTTTAATCACGTTTTGAGAATCAGTTTAAGAGGGGGCTTGCAAAATAAGTATGTGTGTTTATCAGTGTTCGATAACAAACAGAACATTATTTAGCGTTCTAATCACACAGCCAGGAAAAATACATATCTATTTTTTTAGTGTTTTTGTAGACAAACACAACCCTTAATACCGTTCGTAACTATTTTCAAGAAATAGCCGAACATTATAGAGTGTTTGTATTTGTATTTATTATTTGCTTTTCTAATACAACAAGATACAATCAATATCTTCTAAATTACAGCATTAGAATCAGATACGTTATAAGGCATGGTTTGCACAGACATTTATTAAACTTAGCATTATCTATACATATAAAATACTGACTGATTCATCATCGCACAGCATGAACGCCTGAAGCTAAAAACTTGAAATTTGGCCCCCCAAATCGATCTACTAAGACGGGATTTTTGGAAATTCGAATGTTTCGGGGATAAAAAAGTGTAAAAAACGCGAAAATTCGGTAACATTATGTCTCCAAAACTAAAAGAGATACAAAAAATGTAATACTTATCGTTGTTTATTAGAAAAATAATCGAATTGATGTTGGTACTTTTTTGAAATTCGGCCCTATTAGGGAGTAAACGGGTAAAACCTGCATTTTGGTACTTTTTTGTCACCCCATCTATCTTTTGAACCTATAAACATAGAAACAAAGTTTTTACGAATGGAAAGTGGGTACTTTTTCGAAATTCGAACATTTAAGGGGTGAAAATCGTAACTATTTTTGGTACTTTTTTACAAAACACTTTTCTCCATACGAATAGGTCGTACTAAATTATGGGCTCCCACTACAATACTGAAATTTTGAATACATACTTTAATGGCGGAAAAAAATAGTACCAAAAAGGGGGAAACGGAAAATGTGATATTTCAATTTAGCTTTTTCGTTATCGTTAATGTTTGACCTTAAAACATAAGATTCAACATGTAATGCCCTGAGTAAATATAAATCTATTGCGGACAAAAAAGCTCTTAAACTGGTACTTTTTTAATTTCCGTTAGTATTGGACCTAGAAACATAAAATTCAATACGCAATGTCCTGGGTGGATGAGAATCAGTAAGAGTGAACTTTTTGCTACTTATTTTTATTCTTTGACTGGTATTTTCTATACTATTGAACTTCGAAACACAAAATTACAGGTTAAATTTGTTAAAACTTAGGAATATAAACTTTGGCATATAAATATATTTAAGCGGGCTTAATGCTAGAATTTATGCAAGTTAAAACCTGGAAAAATAACTTTGGCATACAAATATGTCCACGAAGAACAAGGAGGCGCTAACGAACTAGCGGATTAAATGCCAGTAAATAAATAAACATTGAACAATTAAATTATTTAACATTTAAGAAATAAAAAAAAAAATTAAACATAGAATTTAAAACAAACGTATATCTAGGTCCGTAATGTTCTAGTTATTAGAAAAGTGAGCTGTTAATTATTTTTTGAATTTAATTGCGTTGCGGGTGAGTTGTTTATCAGTGGGAAATGGTTCCAGAGGTATTTTGTGGATACTATATAAAATTTGTTATGGGAAGCACTCTTGCGAAATCCAAAGGTGCGGATGATATTATTTCTTAAGGATGCGGTGAATGTCAACTTGTTGTAATGGTATTTAGGCTCTTTTGTTACTATAATTTTATGCAAAAAAGATTAAACTTTAGGTAGTCATCAAAGCGCAAGCCAAAAACTCGTTTGGAATATGGAGATACATGATCAAATCTCTGTAAGTCGAAAATGTACCGCGTGATGTTATTAAATGTTGAAACAAGCTTACGTTTGTCAGTAGCATTGCAAGCGGCAAAGACTTCACAGCAATACAAAAGAGCATATGTTCTGCCACACACTTGGTTAATAAGATCCGACCATGAAAGCGTACGATTAAAAGTATCACCCAAGTTTTTTACTGTATGTTCTAGTTCGAGTACCATCAATATTAACGTTTATGTAATTTATAATATCAGTGTTAGACCTTGCACCGATTAGAACACATTTTGACATGTTTAGATTTAGTCGTAACCCATTTCATGTACAGATCGTGGTTAAGTTTATTTACTACAGGACGAATTGATGTTCTGTTACAGTTCAAATAAAGTGGGACATCGTCCGCATACATTTGTATTGAAGAGTATTTTATTTACAAGGGAAGATCATTAGCATACAACGAGTACTAAAGTGGACCAAGAATAGATCCCTGGGGGACACCTCTTAATGTACTCAAAGGCCTAAAAATGCTACCATTGTTGGCAACTATCTGCAATCTATCACCTAGATATAAAGAAACTAATATTGTTGCAGTTTCTGAAAAGTTAAACATTCTTGCAAGTTTCATTATTAGCATCTTGTGTTCAACGGTGTCAAAGGCCATTGAGTGGTCGAGTAGAATCAATAATGCTATCTTTTTATCATCCAAACTACTTCGTATGTTTTCACCAACTTCGGTAAAGGCAGTAGTACAGCTATGCTGAGGCCTAAATCCAGATTGACGGTATGTTTAAAGATTATTATCAGATATGAATGTGTTTGGAGATCTGTTTATATAGGAGGTGTTCGAAAACTTAAGAAAGGTCGGAAAGAATGGCAATTGGTCGGTATTCCTTATCATCTTTATGTATAGGAATTATTTTCGCACACTTCCACCCACATGGAAAAGTACTTGTGGTGACTGGCGTATTAAAAATGTGTTTTACATGACGAATTATCCATGTTAAAAAAGTTTTATAAAACGAGGTTGAATGTCATCTAGACCGACAGAATTGTACCTAACGGCTAAAAATCCTTCTGCAGTGTCTTCTAAGTTGAAACATTGAAAGCTAAACTGGTTTACAGGATCAATTAAAGCAATATCGTCATAAATATAAGTAAATTTTTGATTCAATGCATTAGCATCAATCAATCTTACATTAGCGCGTGTACCAACTAAACCAATTTCACGAATTTGCTTCCATTTTTGTTAAGTGTTGACTGCGGTCTGAAATTTGTTACCATAGTAAATTAGTTAAGGAGGCACTTGCACCCAGGTTTCCTTCAGGGTATTTACACTTTCTTATATTTTTTTTTGCATTTAGTAGTGCTACCATAATTTTATCTTGATTAAAAAAGACTTTAAAAAACTCAATAAGTTAATCTGTATTTAAATACGGTTTAACTTTATATGAGAATTAACGTAATATACATTTAAATGTCCTACTTGGAAATTAGTCTAAAGAAGCATCTTTTTGCTAGTATTGCTATGCTTTTTATCTCGATTCTGATTCTTTCTCGACTTTCTCAAAGGTTACAGTTTCTTCTAGCAGTGTCTGTCCAATAAAGACAATATAGTTGGCATAAGCGAGTAGCCGGTCGAATTCAACTGATTTCGAAACATCATCTTATCTTGACATTTCGAACCAAATTGTTTTGATTTGTTAGGAATGGTTGACGTTTTTTTCTTCAAATTTAGTTCGTTTGACGAAGACTGCCGAATGAAATTTTTTGTGGAATACATATGTACATATCGAGCCTTTAGCTTTAAGGCGACCGTACACGACATGTTTTTGTCAGCTGGCATGTCAAATTTCCCAATTCAAAATACATATACATACCAGAGAATGACAACAAGTACCCATAAGACAAATATACAGGGGTAGTTATTTGCCCACGCTTTTCGTTATTGTGTATACACATATTTATAACACAAATAATAAGAACATCTATGGTTGTGCGTTTCAAAAAGTATGGTTATAACTTATACTTATACATGGCAACCCTGAAAATAATAGGACTATTCCAAAGACGCGTGTAAAGTGTGGCCCACAAGAAACTAGGACTAGTCCAAAACAAACCCAAACGTATGGGAAAAACATGGTCTATTTAACATTACGATGTCCTAGGGCAGGACCATATAACCCAGCTGTGGGTTACACAAGAGGATTAGTTTAAACTTCGTTAAAAAACGAAAGCACGTCGTTAAAAAACGAAGACATGTCGTCTCACTACAAACACTTTTTAACAATGACATGGTCCATGCTTGCATTACATCGGACCAGTCCATGGAGTAGTCTATTTAATCAAATTGGATTAGGGGGTCCAATATTATTTGCAGCATGTTTTCTCACTAATATTGAAAGAGTACTTAAAATTATATTTTTGTCATTCTCTGATACATACATGTCGTGTGTTACCTTGTTAACTTTGCGTCTGTAAAAGTCAGACGCAAGTCATCTGACAAAATTTCAATTAGAGCGTGCTCTATTTTCTTCTGACAAACCACCTGACATCACTGCTGTTATTTAAAAAAAAAATGTTGTTATAAATCTATGCCGCAAGAAAGCCGGCACCGGCGGTGCACAACTGACTGAATCATAAGCCGGTTGAGATTGTTAATTCACAATACCGATAAATGTATGATCTTTTAACCTTTTAATAGAAATAATGTGCAAAATTGGCATCTTCGATTTTAAAGAAAACATTTTCAAGATAGCTGAACTCTTTTACGTCGCAAATAAAAATGTTTGTGGCGCCAGCACGTTATTTTCAATCCGATAACTACTATGGTTTCTTCAATAACTATGCCAATAAAAAAACAGAGACTATATCAGAAGCAAATTACATGTACGTTTGTGACTGAATATTAAAAACCTTATGTAAAACAGCAATTTTGACAGACATGCACAGTTACATGTGACTTGAAAATTTGACATGTCACATGACAAAAACGTGTCGTGTCCATGTACCTTTAGCGACATCATTTTTCAATTTTCAACGCTTGGATCATCTCCTAAAATGTCATGGTCACATAACACCTCGTCTTCTTGCACTTTGGATTTGAACAAGACATGAGCATTACGCTGCCAGAGCAACGGAATGAATTTGTTCATGTTCTTGTATGTGGCGAAGACGTGTTGATGTTCTTTGCAGCGTTTAAAAAAATGCAGTCAAAGTAGAACAACTGTACTTTCTTCGGCTTCCTAATTTGTCATTGGCAAAAGAAAATTGTTTATTTTACTTTTGATTAATTAAATGTAAACAGTCGCTGTCGAACCAACTCAAAAAGCGAAAAGTTGTACACAAATTTTCTTTTTTTGTTCGACAGTTTTTGGTTTCGACTGCATTTATTTAAAACCTGGTTCTTTGTTTATTTTTCGGTTATGCGTTTAGTTGCAGACAGATATAAATAATGTAAGGCGAACATGGTTGCTAAGACAAATGTTAAGACAACGATGGCAGCACATGAACGAAATATGAACATAGACAGTAGTGGTATTACAAAAATAAGAACCTATCAATACGGTATGGGCAATGTTATACTGATATTAAAAATCGATATCAGGGGTCATTTCGGTCCAAAAACCTTCGGCACCGAATGCAATTTCTAAAACACCAAACATTTTAATTTTTTAATTTTTATAACGCGGAGAAAACGTACAACAACATTACAGAAATTGTTTGTTTTTTTAGTTTGACTATTGATTTTTTTTTTTGGTGGGAGTCCTTCCCAAAAAAATATTTGTGGGAACATCTAAGAAGTTAATATTAATAAAAATATATGTATTTTTACGTTATATTTTTGTAGCATAAATTATAATATAAATTTTTATGTTGGGTATTCTTCCCTTGTACCGTTTTTTTGGTTTCTTTTTTTGGAATGCAAGGAATCGCCATTTCATAAAAAAAACACGAAATGCAAAGACCAGCATGGCTTTCGACGTTAGAATTATGGATTTCCAGTAAAACTGAAAAAAATTATAAGCTAAAACTTCATCGCGATCGGTGCCGAACCTTTTTGAACGCTCGCGAAAAAAGGAAGGCACATTTCTTCATATTTTTGTATGCACTATCTCACTTTGATAGGTCCGTTTTGATATTTGAAAAAATGTGCAAATGGTTATATCCCTAATATACAGTCTCTCAAGCAGAATTCATGTGTGACGTATGTTTTGTTCACTCTTCTTATCAAGTTAATGGAAAGTGAAGACGGGTAGTATTCTATAACAAATTTATTTATAATTGACAACAAAAGCAAGATTATCTTAAGCGCCAACCTTTATACAAATTTTTTATGAACTATAATCACCCCTATTATGAAAGTCGACGGTATCTGAACAGTAATGGTATTTTCTGAGTCGTTATTGATTTTCTAAGGCGCTTTTAAGTCGACGTCGGGTAGTATTTTCCCTCTTTTAGTCGACAGGAAATTTTGTGACGACTCAAATGAAAGTTAAAGAAATTTTAAATGAAATGCAAACATATTTACTAAATACGTTTTAAATAAAAAATGCAAATTAAAAAGAAGTTATTAATAGACACAAATAGTTAGAAAAAAAATTGCAAAGCCTTTTATTTACACTTAAAATAATTAATCAAGTAGTTGTTATTTTAACTTAATGGCAAAATAAGATGAACAATTGATATCATTGGTTAATATTTACATACATCTGTGTGTTTATTATTTTGATTATCGCTCTAGGGCAAAACACTGTGCGCTGTAGGATGAACCTAAGCAAATCGACATACATACTTACCAACGAGAATTGAGTGGTGTTAATGTTCGCTTTGGTTGCAGTGGTAGTTTTTCGGGTTGTTACTTCAGCATGATACAAAAAGAACAACAACAACAACGACAATGATAATTGTAACAATAATAACTGGTAATACAAATTATAATTACGTTAATGAAGGAGTTAACAACAAATAAAAAACAAAATAAATTAAAAAAAAAATAGAATGATGAAGTTGATTGTGATTATGAACCAGGATCATTAATAAAACTTCTTTTAGAAATTCTGATTAAAGGATGATTTTAATTGTTAATATAAAAACATACTAAAAAGGACTAACAATGTTAAATATTAATTATTATTAAACTAGTTCATTAAACTTGCAAAGATACCTTTTTGATTTTGAAACTAGTTTTCCATGATATGCTGGCAAAATGTATAAATATGTTCATTCCTTTCCTACAAAGTGTTACTCGCTTAAGCGCCTTTTTCCACCCTTAATAAAAAATAATAATTAAATTTAAATTACACTTATACGTTTCCGGTTAACGACGGCAAATCCACAGTATTACGTGGTATATACATAAATGTTTCCGTATTCGTTTAAATTATTTCTAACATATGGTTTAATTTCCCCTAAAATGCTTTCCTTCCTTTCCGCTAGATTATTTTAGTTTTTTATGGCAATTGTCGTGTTTTCGATTAAACCACAAGTGGTTTCATAAAATTAAATTCATTTAGTGCACCTGTTTGCTTTTTCTACTGCTGTGGTAAAAATGGTCATGAAAAAAATTAAAACATATTCTTTTAGTTTCATTAATTTTTTTTAAATAACTTTTATTATGTGTTTTGTGTCAAAATAATATTTATCAATTGTTAGTTTACAAAATTTACTTAAAAGGTAAAAGAAATGTAAATATTCAATATTTTAATGCTACACAACAGACTTGGACATTGCCAATTATATTTTGTAATAATTTTGTAAGTCTTATTACACTGGTCGGCAAAAAAAAAAATTTTGGTTGGGAGCCAGGGCCCAGGTCGTTGCAGTCGTGATCGAGTGACTTTGATCGAAATTTCACTTTTTGAAATCGTCCCATTCGTTATCAAACAACTTCTATCGAAATTTAAGATTATGTCATTCGATAACGAGTAGCCGATCGAATGCCTTTACTTGAAATGTCATTCGATAGGTTAAGAGCTTTCGTAAACACATTTAATTGGTTTTTTACAAACAATTTACACACTCTTTGGGAATAATTATTAGATTTCTTCAACAAACAGCTAAAAATTTAAGTATTAAACTTTTTTCAGCAATATGAAAAAAAACAATACATTTAGTTTTGCATTTTTTCGCAAACTTTAGTCACGTTTGCAATAGAAGCGATTTTTGTATTGTAAGTTTTTTGATTCCTTACGCAAAATAGAAAGGGACCTAAGGGTAAAAACCGGTTTTGTTCAGGAGAGCCATTTTAAAGAGTTAAATATGTGTATCTTTGGCGTACCATCACATCATAAAACGCGCATATCTTTGGGAGGGAACACTTTTGGGGCATGGGATCGGTCTCATTCGATGCTCAGATGTTGTCCACATCAAAAAAAAAAAAGTGAAAATTGATTGATTTTACCCTTGGGTCCCTTTGAACATTTAATCAATTTTATGGCTTGTCCGAATTATTAAACATTTTCGCGAATTTTCGCTATTTTTGTTAATTTTGTTTTTGTTAATTGTTGAAATTTTGTTTTTTTAAACGATTTGGCGATTTCAAATAAATGTTAGGGTTTGTTTCCAAGTTTGCAATTATTCGCGAATTGTAGCCATGTTAGCGATATCAGCGACATTTTCTGTAAGTTATCTAATTCTTTACAGCTTAAACAATTTTTAATAAATATTAGAATTTGCTTTCGTGTGCTTGTTGGCTGTTTTTGCAAATTTCCGCAAATTTAAATTATTTATCGAATTTTTGCCATTTCTTGTAGTTTAAGGAACTTTTAATCAATTTAATGGCTTGTTGGATACATTAAAAACTTTCGAGAATTTTCGCTATTTTTGCAAATTTTCTGAAATTGTAAAATTTTTGAGAATTTCTATAGATTTCCGAATTTTTGAAATTTTTGCGTTGCTTTGTTGCTCTTTTTGGCAAGCGCCGAAAAACGATAAGCCGAGGTCGCCTATTTAACTATTAACACTGTTGTCTTATATACAAGCATAAAAATCTATTACAATTTTAAAACAAATTTCGATTCGAAAGCTTTCGGATGCCGCAATCCCGTTTTTGATACGTGACGAAGTTTTATTCGGTACGAAAGTTCATTCGAGCACGCGTGCGACAATTTGGGCCCAGAACTTTGTTATATGATTTCAATTGGCTTAAGCGTGCAGAATCCAAATCTGTTCACAGATTGATTCCAACGCCTAGTTTTTTTTTATTCAAACAAAATTATGGTATTGGAAAATAGTCGCAAAATTAAGAGATTAATTGATAAATTCAGGGAGACTGGATCTGCTTCGATATTGACATTTGAACGGCGTATTTGGCGTATCCAACGGATCGAGTCTCCCTGAACAAATCTCTTCACAGCTGGCGAAGCTTAAACACTATTCCGACCGTGGTTATACATTTTCGTTCTGCAGCCGTCAAGCTTTCATTATTTTTGAAATATTCTTCAATATTGAAGACACGTTGTTCTATCGTTTAACGCTCCATTTTTAATAACCCTCAAACTGTCACCAGAATGGTTACTGCATATTTCGATTCGAAAGAAATAATTTACAAATTCAAACAATTTGTACTGTGTATTACGATTTTCGCAATCTGTCGAAAAAAATGGGAAATTTAATGAAAACTTTTTGTAATAGAGAGTGGCAGTTAAGAAAGGGATTTTTTTTTCGATAAAATATAAAAAACGTCCGAAAATCGTAATACACACTACAAATTGTTCGAATCCGTAAATGATTTCTTTCGAATTTGAGTACGCGGTAACCACTTTGTAGAATTTTTTTTTTAAAAAGTTGTGACATATATTTTTAAAAGCTACCCATGTTCTGCTTTCTTTATTTACCAACTAAGATTTGAACAATTGATCTTTAAAGATTTGTCCTACTTTGGGGCCAATAAATATGCCTGCCTTTTTTCTGACCTCATATACGCGTGAAAATATATTCTTCAGGTATTTAAATGCCTCTCCACCTCTGTTCATAAGCTCTTACCAAATATTTTATAATGCCTAATTCGATATGTAGTGGTAAGTACGGATGTTCTTGAATCGAGGACAGAAATATTGATTCTGATGCGAAATACTTTATTTATCCATATTAAATCCCGAATCCGCACTTCAAATAGTCCGAAAGATTGAATCGATCTCAAAATGCGCTTCATTCAAGTAGAACAGAGTTGATTTAATCCCAAATTCGTACTTCAATTCAAATTTAATGCACATATTAAACTTAATGTAAACTAAATGGGAACTTTTGCTTTTTAAACATGAAAATAATGTATGTTGTTCTTCTTGTTCTGTTGTTTCTACACAAAACCATCAAATCGTTTTTTCCCTACTTGCGTGGTGTTGTTGTAGTTTCTACAACAAACTTGGATAAACATAAGCGGGACAACAGCAGTGGAGATGTTTCTACGTTTCGTCATCATTTGAGTGCCCCGGTAGGCTAGCTGGTAGCGAGCTAGTCAATCAGCGCCGGGGTTGCGGGTTCGATTCCCGCCAGAGACTCTGATTTCTTTCCTGCAGACAAGCATAAAGCTTCGCGGGATAAGCTTAGGAAAATTAAAAAAAAAAAAAATCAACCTAACAAAATTTGCTTACCTTGGTATCAATTTTACCCATTATATGTATTACTGATGGTATCCCAGTGCCAAGTAAATAGGCCCACAAGAAGCCTAAATTCCCTCTTCGTTTATGATTGGAATGTGAAGCATGAATAGAGAGCGAAGCACGTACCGTGGAAACATGGCATAAAAGCATTTAAAAAAATATTAATCTTGTTAGTTTATTTTTAGTTAGGTTATTTTTTAAGTTTGAATACTTGTTCGAGTTTTTAATCACTACGAAGCTCATTTTTATCGAAATCTAATAGTCCATCTGGCGCCATTCATTATTTTGCTTGATAAACTATGAAAATCTTTAATTTTTTTTAAAGAAACAGTGACTTTGGTTGAAAATATTATAAGTTTTTTGGATCAACAATATCATTTTACCACTGAAATCAAATCCTTAAATTATTTCCTTTTGCACAACAGTAAAAAATACTCCAAATTCGGGTAACTACCCACAAAGTGGCAGCACTGCCGAACAGTGAGTTTTTTGCATGTGATGGTGTTTCGACAATAACTTGACAATTATCATGGGGTAATTTTGTTTATTTAACAAAAATCATGACCCATGGAACGCGAAACCTTTTCTAATAAACGTATAAATGTATGTATGTTTTAGCAAGATTTATAGCGTTTTCTTTTATGAATAATATTCTGCATTTATTCTGCCTTTTAAAAAATGTGTTCTGTTTAAAAAGAAAAAATGCTTCATGTTCAACACTCGTTTTAATTTAAGGGGCATGAGTGCAGCCCTAGATTAACAGCTGGTTTTGTTATTATATCAGCAAAAATAAATTATTTTTTAGTTCGTCCCTCGTATTTTTTTTTTTTTACTTGGCAATTAGCGGTATAAAAGGCTCCAAATTTTTAACGAAAATTGTAGGTACTTAATTTTTTTATGCCGAAACTTGTGTTCTTTTGCAAACGTAAAATATACAACACTTCTTAAAAATGAGGTTAACATTTCAAAATGTTGCCAGATCCCGTGCAACACTTCCCTGCTGATATTATTGGACTACGTGATCCATTTTGATGAAATGGACTACTCCCTGGACTGGTCCAATGTTATGCAAGCATGGACCATGTCATTGTTAAAAAGTGTTTGTAGTGAGACGACATGTCTTTTTTTAACGACATGTTTTCGTTTTTAAACGAAGTTAAAACTAATCCTCTGGAGTATACCATGGAGTAGTTTCAAAACTAGTCCGCTGTAATGCAAAACTGGGTTATATGGTCTACTCCTAGGATATCGTAATGTTAAATAGACCACCTTTTAACCATATATTTGGAGTATTTTTGGAGTACTCCTACTCCATTATGGACTACTCTTTACATGCCTGTATGGACTAGTCTCGTTATTTGCAGGGTTATGATGCACTTTTTTTAGAAAAGAAAACGCCATAACATTTGTACAGCAAAAAAAAAATAGAATTTTACTTTTAAAAAATTTGATGCTCGTAAGGTTAAGTAACTTCCCTTTTTTTTAATCTTATGTACATACATCCAAATATCAACATACAAACACTAAGCGTGTGGCTTTGTTTTGATAAGGTCCAAATACATTGGTCAAATTTCTCATCAAGCACTGTGAATAGAATCAGCAAACTTTTGTTTGTTTTGTGACACCGACAGTGCTGGATGATAAATCAAACTAATTTAATTATTACGTCCAGCACAGGTACACGAAAGCTTAGGCCCTAATTTTGTAAAACACAACGCACGCCAAAGTATTATATTGAAAGCAAAAACAAATTCAAAAATATTTTGTAATTTTGTTGTGGCTTTGTGCAGAAATTTATTTACCGTTTTAAGATTTTCAACGCCACAAGCAATGAGGCGTATGAAATCTTAAAAACCAATGTGAATTTCTGGTAGAGGCAACAACAAAATTTCAAAATATTTATGAATTTGTTTTTGCTTTCAATGTAATTCTTTGTCGTTGCGTTGTGTTTTACAAAATTAGGGCCTTAATGTCAAGCAATTTGACAGTGTATTGGATGGACCCTTTAGTTTTCTCTTAGGTTAAAAATGCATTTGTTTAAGCACGTTTTATGCGCATTTATTTTTAATAAAACACTTGAAAGTCAACTACTTGAGAATATATTTTAACAAACTGTTTTGTCAGTACTTAATAACACTTAAATTTTTCCAACAAAAAATTATGTGCAAAGAAGCTAAAATGTACATCAGCTTTTAAAGTAAAGAAAACTTGTGGTCACGTTAAGAATTTGACACAAATTAATTGAGAGTATTAGGACCTTCTGATTTATGATCTTTATTTGACAATTGGGAACAAATTAATAAAATTACGGTTGTCAAAATAACTTATCTTTTTCACTTGTCATATTAGAGAAAGAGAAAAAAACGAAAATATTGCCGTTGGACAAGACAAAAATAATAATAAATAATGTAATAAAAAGTAGTTGTCATTGTTGTTTGCCAAAGAAAAAGAAAAACAACTGGGGTTTAGCGTGAGCAAAGTTTCGCATTTAGAGAAAATTCATTTATACACATCCATTGTGAACATTCAAAAACACATACATATGTATGTAACTACATATGAACATACACTGCAGCTTAATGCTAGGAACACAACTGGGACGAACGACGAATTCCGCCCTACACAAGCACAATTACGACGTTTGCTGTTTGTGCAAAGAGAGATAAATAGTGTAACCATATTAAACAATGCCTTGAAAAGTAAAACATTTAGAAAAACACAACTAAAACTAGTTTTACAGCTAACTACTTTGCATATTTATTTTAAATGCTATAAAATAATAAAAACAAAACACAATTTAAAAGTAAAAAGGAACTTTATTAACTGAAATAAATACTTTAAAATTAAAACCAAACATGGTCACCTGCTACTGATTTGTTCGTCGTGCTCCGGCGTATAAAATCTTTTATACATAAATACGGAAAACTATTTTTTTGTAGTTGATTTTGAAGTATCTTATCGTCAACCGATTTTAATGAAACATATATAGTTTTAAAAGTATTTGTGTGTAGATATGCACAATATATTTTTTTCTTAATTTTTTGAATTAAAATGTTTGAAAATCGTTTTAATTTATCTTGCTGACATACGTACAACGATGGGTGAATAGTGAATTTTGCCGTTCTCTTAAAATGTGTACGATTTTGTTGCATAACGCACATGTTTTCTAGAAAGTTAGGCCATAATTCTGTAAAACGCAACATCAACGCCAAAAATAACATTGAAAGCAAAAACAAAATACAAAATATTTCATTATTTTTTGTTGTTGTTTTCCACAGAAATTCATATTGAATTTTTAAATTTCAAACGCTGCATATCTTGAGGCGTTGAAAATTTTAAAACGCAGTATGAATTTCTGTAGAAAGCAACAACAAAATTAGGACAAATTTTTGACACTGTTTTTGTTTTTAATGTTATTTTTGGCGTTGCGGTTGCGTTTTACAGAATTAGGGCCTTAATGTCAATTGGTCGAATTTCGGCCACAGGGCGATCGAAAAGTCTCCGCGAAAGGCGAATTTCGGCCGACTCCATGAATTGTGTGTATGTATTTTCATATACACAAATATGTTGTATGTTTGGCGATGAATATTCGCGGCGAAAAATTCGTCGTTCGTCCAAGTATCAAAAATGCTATGAA
This sequence comes from Pollenia labialis, assembly GCA_949318255.1. Classification (NCBI taxonomy): domain Eukaryota; kingdom Metazoa; phylum Arthropoda; class Insecta; order Diptera; family Polleniidae; genus Pollenia; species Pollenia labialis. The sequence continues at coordinate 25,404,163 of OX439142.1, read as the reverse complement.
TGAAACGTCGACTACACAGTTTACGTGACTACTTTTGTTGTGAAACAACAACATCACTAAATAGGTAGGTGAATACGACTTACTAGTTTGTTATCGAAACAACAACAACAAGATTTTCTTGTATTGTGTAGAAAGAACAACAACACTTCAAGATAAAACATAAATTTTTGGTTGGTTTTAGAATTGAAAAATTGGGGTTTTAAACATTTTTTTTTTCGAAAGTTTTTAATGTAAAACAAAAGGTGAAAGTTTCTGTATTATGGCAACATCCAAGTAAAATAATTTAGAAAAGTAAGAAAATTCCCGATTTCTATTTGTTAAAGTTGGTCTCCTGTAATTGACACTACACCAAAAGTGTAACATATGTTCGTCAAACATGAAAATAAATGATATTCTCTCTCTGATTTGGGGGTAAGTGTTGTTGTTTGAAATTTGTGTATCAAAATTAACACATATGATGTCTAAAGGTTCTTCACTACTGCTGCTTTGGCTAATAAATCAAAATGAATGAAAAATATATTGAGGGGAATGGTAAAGTAAAATTTAATTTGGCTTTTAATACTTTTATTATAAATAAAACAACTAGTTTTAAACTATTATAAATTAACTAGTTGGGTTTCAATAACAACCAGACGTTTAAAAAGATAGTTGCACATTGAAAAAAATATCTCTAGAAAATGTTTAACAGCACAATTTGTTAAAAATAAAATTTTGGGTCAACAAACTTTTTGTTTGATTCAAAGGAAAAATTTATCAAATTTACACTCTGCAAAATAGCACTCAATAAAACATAATTAATAATTAAATATTTCTTTATTCAAAAAAAAAAATTTTTTGAATCAAAGTAAACACAGTATTTTTACAACTCTTGTTCATTTCTAATGGCTCATAATTCTCATTCGCTTTACAGTTTTATTTGTATAATATCTTTAGTTTGTGCAAAGTCTTTGGAAAAAGGTTTCCTGATGAAACATTTTAGTGTATTCATTTAAAAATAAAAATTAAACGCAAATTTACTATGGCAAGTGTTTATAAATAAGCAAAAACCGTTCAAATCAGGATAAAACGAATCAAAAGGCAGATTTTTGGAACTCCACAAAAATCGCAAAAAAAAAATCTCTTAAATCGGCAATCGCGTTTACTGAAAATTTGTAAATCCTTATTGCAATAATGAAGAAGTGCGATTAAATATTAACTCTAATAAAGGGTTGTCCAACCATAATGCACGATATTAATTGTGAATCACAACTTACCGTCAAGTTTTTTGCCCTACCTTATTTAACATTTCTTTGTTTCAGTGTTTGACAAATTCAACCATGGAGAGGTACACAATTGAGTAGCGCGTTGAAGCCTTTTACGAAAATTCAAGTTGTGCACTTCGTCATATTTTTGGTCAGCATAATCGACCAAATGTGTTTACAATCGAAAGAATTGTGTGCAAATTTCAGCAAACCGGGTCTGTAGAAAACTTGAAAACGCCTTTGCATGCTCGCCCAGTTCGTTCTGCGGAAAACATTGCTATTGTGTGAGAAAGTGTGACAGAAGAGCCGTCAACCTCGACTCGTCGTCGAATCGAATTTTGATTAAAGATTTGAATTAACAAGCTGACAAGGTTCAATTGACTCAAGCGTAGTCTATACGCCGAATGGTTGGCTGAACATACAGAAGTCAATAGTGACTTTACAATGAAAACCATCTGCAGCGACAAGGCACACTCTCACCACAGTGCAGAATTGCCGCACTTAGGCAAATAAGAATTAACAAGTGATTGTTGAAGAACCGATGCATCCAAAAAAAAATATGGTAAGGTTTATGGGCTGGCGGCGCACATTGGTTGAAGTTCATATAACGAGCGGCTAAAAATAGAAGAAGTTGTCGAAGGACAATGAAACTTGGCACATAGTAATTTTTTGTTTGAATCAAGAAAAAATGGAAAAATCAAAATGATCCGCCCACTTTTACGCCCACCTCCCATACAACTTGTATTGAAAAAGTGGCATAACTCCCTTGATTTGGATTGTATCAACTCAATTTTCACTAAAAATAAATATTATAATTGTAGAATAGGCTCCAGAAAATATATACCTGATCCGCCCACTTTTACGCCCACCTCCCACAGAAAAAACAAATAGAAAAACATGAATATGAATTTTAAGCATAGTATTTTAATAATTTTTTGACATCATTATCGTACTCCAATTTTTTGATTTGCAGCTTTGAGCGAAATGTGTTTATAAATGGGTCTGAAGACAATAAAAGATTATGCATTACGTCTTCATTAGTGGCTAAACGTCCAGTTATTCGCGAGTGATGTAATCTACAGGTTCTATAGTCTTTATTCCTTGCTTCCTGAGCTTCTTCGGACAGCATACCTGATACAAATAATTAATTAAAATGTAAAAAATCAAAATCAAATCATTGAAATCAAATCATTTAGATCGAGAAATCTGGTTTTCATGCGAAATGCTTTTTGCCATCTATCTTTGAACTTTGTAAAAAAAGTCTTTTTTCAAAAATCTAGTAAAGACTTCAACATCCTCAGCAGTAATTTCTTCATTGTTACTTGCAATGACTTCGACAGTAATATCAATATCCATTTTGGTATCAATCAATATTTCGCAAATATTTAAATAAGAAATTGTTAAATTTTCTATAATTAATAAAATTAAATGTTGATATCACTTAATAATACACCACTTATCACTGCACTATCTTTAATTTAATGTAAATTAGTAAACAACGATTCAAATTCAATTGAAGCTTATGCTTTTTTCAAGAATGAAATGTATAATTAACACTATTGACTAGTATGTAAATTACATTTTGTAATAATTTTAAACAGTTCAGAATTATGGCAACAACAACAAGCATGAACGAAAATTCATGTTTTTTTACTTTATCACTTTATAGTTTTTACTGTTTTTTTTTGAAAAAGTGCAAATATGTGCAGCTGAATTTTTTTTTACTTTTAGCTGAGACTTCAAGCTGTAATTTGACATCATTCGTTAAACAGCGCTCCACAGCGCTAAAAAGATACAGCCTATTGAAGTTGATGAACATTGAAATTTTGATGTTGTTTATATTTTGTTCTAAAAAATTTTTATATGGCACTTTTTCCAACTTTTTTTAATGCAGATCTCATCTTTGACAATTGTCATTTACGAAAATATACAACAAAGTCAAATAATAAGTTTACTGTGATTGTACCAAAAGATTGAGTATACAGTAAATTTGCATGCCATTTTAAACAAGCGAACATATCAAACTTCGAGCGTGTCTATCCAAACAAATAATAAATATATCAGCCTAAAATTACGGAATCATAATATTCAGATATCTGCCAACAAAATACCAAAAAATTATCCAAATCGGCGAACATGAAAAAAATTAATTTTGGCCACTCTTCAACCAATGTACGGCGTCATCTGGCCGTACTTCTTCGAAGATGAAGACGACCAAGCAGTTACCGTGAATGGTGTTCGCTACGGCGAGACGAAAACGGGCTTCTTGTGACTAGAAATTGAGGATATGGACGATATGTGGTTTCAACAGGATGGTGCACCTTGACACAGCCAACGAAACAATGGCTCTTTCGCGCTAGAAGTTCAATGTTTGTGTTATCTTACATCGTGGCGATGTTTATTGGCCGCCATAATCATTTGAGTTGACACCGTTGGACTTTTTGCTTTGGGGATATTTAAAAGAAAACGTGTACGTCAATAAGAAAAGAGCAATTCAAGAGCCAAAGGATGAGATAATTCGTCACATTAACGACATTGAACTTCAATTATGTCTCAGAGTCATTGAAAGATGGAACTTTGGATAGATTTATGTCACCGAAGCCGTGTCGAGCATTTGATCGATATTTTCTTTTACACGTAACTGTCATAGATACCTGTATATTAATAAAAAATTTTATGACAATTCTCTGAAAACATTTTGTTTGATTTACATAAAATCTTAAGACCCTTCTAAAAGGTAAATCTGATTTAAAGAACTGTTTAGATTTTAAAAAATTAAGATGATTCCAAAAGGTTATAAAAGCAGGATTTTTAAATAAAATGGATTGAGTAGAAAAACATATGAAAAGGGAGGAAAAAACTATTCGAATGCATACTAATGGTTAATATATTTTGGCATTAACTAAATAAAATAAAACATAAAGTTAATGCATACACCTTTGTGCAGTATCCATTTCAAATATAAACATTTAATGTACTTAAAGTTGCTGGTGGAATGACTGACACACAAAGTAGCTAAAACACTTTCAATGTTTCCATTTCAATTTAATGATACAAGTATGAATGTATGTATGTATACAATTCCATACAAACTGTCATATATTTATATAGTTAATATATTTAAATGCTGCAAACAGCTTATTTTTTTATTGGAAAATCTGACAAGAACTAGATCTTACAATCGGTTTCCATTATATCTCTACACACAGACAGCCATACATCGAAAGTAATACGGCTAAGCTTGTAAAGATGTAAGAACGTACAATTAAAGCTGCTAAGCAGCAGCAACAACATGGGTAAATAAATACAAGCTTTGACAACTCAAAAGTATTTAAACCTTTTAAAAAGATCTTAATGTCCAAACTCCCAACAAACCAACAAAAAGAAAAAAAGAAAAAAGAAACACTTATCAGCACATCAAAGGTAAGACAAAAAAGTAAAAGAAACTTATAAAGCCAAAGTGGTGGTAGGGGTAGAAATTGAAATTTAAAAACATTCATCGCCTTATTTGCTTGTCTTTTGCTTGTACATACTTCCTATTCCTACCTCATCAACAACTTCGTCATAGACCACTTTGTCCTGGTTGTTCTTGTTGTTGTTGTTGCTGTACGAATGAATGTACCTCATGTTAAGTACTCGCTAAGCTTTAATGTTTTCAATAAGGTTGTTATTTACTTACACCGAAATGCACATCAAATTGATCGTATTAATGGCAATAACTAGTTTATTCCGCCCATCTTATCAACTCGAGGAGGATTATACGCAGATTTCCATTATCCCAAAATAAAAACAGCACAAAGCATGAATCACACATTAAAAAATTAGACAACAAAAAAAATTGAATTGAATTGAATAAAGCAACAAAACAAGTGGCAAAAAAGGGAAATATGTAGATAAATGGACAGACAGCCAGACAGACTGACGTATAGACAAGCAGAATGAGCAATTGTTATGGGTTCGAATTGAGATGGTAATGACATAAAAAGAGGGTAAAATAAAAACTGAAATAAACAAACAAACAAACAAAATTATACACATTAATGCAATTTCAATACGTTCTCTACGTACAAATTTGCTCGTAAAAAAAACAAAAGTGAACAAAAAAAATTTACAAGCATCAAAACATTAAATTTCGATTTAATAACAACTATTTGGGTTGTTTCCTTTTTCCTAAGCAGCAGCAGCAGCAGCAACAATAACAACAGCAGATACATAATAAGGCGACAAGTACTTTTGCGGAAGATAAGTTTGCTGCCTCTCTTCTGCCTCCCGGCCTGTATTACTTTTGGTACTTGTAGAGCCAAAATTTATTACAACTTTTCTTGCCGTGAGTAGTTTTTTTTATTTTTTTTTTGTAGCAATGAATGTATACAATTTGTTAGACAATCCCTAAGGAATTCCCAGGCAATACCCAATATAAATGAAAGCAAAAATGAAGACGGCAAGTGCAAATCCACCATCAATTTAACAACTTTACCATTAACCTGTACTACATGCCAGAGAATCCGAATCTTTTTTTTTTTTTGTCAATAGAATGTAAATTTAAAATCTCAAACATGATTTTTAGAAGTTTCTTCTACCTTATATGAGAGGCCTTGAAACAATTTAGTTAATACATTTTACCAATTCGAAAGTTCATCTGTAATGTGCATTTTCAACCGATATATAAATTAATTTAATGGTAAAAAAAAAACTGGAAAAATTTTGTGTTTTAGGTACTTTTAACCATAATTTTCAATCTTAATAATTTTTTAAACAAGAGCTACTAAATTCAACGTACTTGAACTAGGCTTACGCACCGGGTGCCCCGCATGTTACGAAAACAAACCTACCGATTCCAGCAAATCAAATCTTATTCTAATCGTTCATTTTATGTCCTGCAAGTGCCGGACGAAAATTTTCCCCGCTACCGTTTCTGTTCACATATTTAGGTGTTTAGCGTACTGCTTTTCGGACAAGTCCGGCAATATTTCTTTTTCTTAGGCGGCTGTGGCCAGATGATTTGGCAGGAATTCAGGGGCCCAATTCTGGCAGTCGTGATCGAGTACATTCTCGATTCGAAAGCAATTTTATTTCAGTCGATACTTAACAAATCGAAATTATTTTTTCAGTATTGTGAAACTCAAATTAATGCTTTATAACACTGAAAAAATAATTCCGATTCGATCAGATTCGATAATTAGACAATAAAATGCTTTCGAATCGAGAAATTACTCGATCACGACTGCCAGAATCAGGCCCCAGGCCTTTTAAAATATTTTAACGATTATTTCGTGTGATCATAGTTTTTACTAAGTAATAACACATTGAGATCCTTGTGAATATACCAGAGACCGGCTATGATTGTTTTTCTATATTGGAGGCAGAAGCAGTTTCCTATAGCGGAATACCGGAGCTCCAGATTGGCTTTAAGATGGGATTGTAAGGTAGAAGCTTACAATACAGACTAATGACGTTTTATTTCCCGAGTAAAATTCTGCATTTATTCTGCCTTTAACATTTTTTTATGTTCTTTTCTGAAAAACATGTGTTATTTTAAAAGTGTCAATGATAATGTTCCCTTTAAAATTAAAAAAAAAATGCTACATGATGTGCAACACTAATTTGAATTAAAGGGGCATGAGTGCAGCACTAGATCAAGGCGAATTGTTTTTTTGCCGAAATTTGTGTTCTTTTGTAAACGTAAAATATGCAACCCTTCTTAAAAATTAGGGGAGCAGTTAAAAATGTTGCCAAGTCACATGTTACTCTTATGCAACGCTTTTTGTTTAGAAAAGCAAAAGTCGCAATTTACACTACGGACATTTCTTGCCGGACAGAAAAAGTTTATGGTAAGGGGGCGATGCTGTATGCGTGACACACTTTACTTCTTGCCCCTCTCGCGGGCAAACTTTTTCACAGTGTAAATTGGGACTAAGGACAGAATTTTTCGCAACTAGCAATGACAGGGTGAGTTCGATTTTCGCAACAAAATAGTCTTAATAAGTGCAACATAATTTTTTTTTTCATTTTCAACGCTTCTTTTATCTGGATTTCTTGTTCAGAAACTTTTTATTAAAATTATCATATTTAGCTTAAACATTTTATTTCAATATCAATATCAATTCTATTCTTTTTAATTCAATTCTTTCCGACATAAAAAACAAATGTCTCCAAATCTGTGTTTAATAGTGTGGTATCACAACAAAAAAAAGTGCAAAATCAGACGGCTCAGCTACTTTTCAAAAAAATGCAACTCTGATTGCATGGAAAATGTCATTTTATGAACATTTTTATTTGCAAGTCGGATGGACTTGTCCATGGTACAATTTTTAGCTTGAAACGCCTCCTGATTTTTTGCAGAGTTGTGTTTTTTACGTGCCATTTTTTTTGTAGCAATTACATTTGACATTTCTAAAATTTTTTACACAAACAATTGCTTTTGTTCTTGACATTTCACGAACAAAATGCGTGTTGTTTTTTCTATTGTTTGATTGTTGTAGTTGCGCTACTACCTACTAATTGGGCCATGGACTTGTCAAATTAATCTTTCATTGAATTAAAGTTTTAGGTCACACTATCATACTTTTTTCGACAGATCGTTCGGCAGAATACGATAGTGAATTGCCCACTTTACTTAGAAGCGTACATAGGTTAATATATTTGAATAATTCCGTTACTTTTAAGACAGTTTCTTGCTTCGCCACTGATTAAGACCGTTTTTAACAGTTAGTTTTTGGTTTTTTTCTACTTTGAAAGATTTTAGATTTTTTTGCAGTTTTTTATTATAGAATGGGGTGGTATTAAAAAAAATGGTCGATCATTGCAACATTTCGCCAATTGCAACAGGCGAAATTTTTATGGAGTTGCGAAAATCGTGCTCGCACTGTAATTTTAATTGCTTTTAGTTTCATTGATGTAAATTATACCTCTTTATGACATTTTCACGTTAAACGTCGATCTAGATGTAAACAGTAATATTTTTCTTGCGAATGTTGAGGTATAATTTGGTTATTGATTTTAATAGGGGGCCCTCTTCCCGACGCTAAGTGAATGTTATATGTATGTACACATTTTTGCTCAATGACACTTACCTTCCATTGTTTCAAACATACATACACATTTTCATTTGGAATATATGGTCCCTTAGGAATCGAGATGCTTCTTTACGGGTTTCGTGTATTATCAGCAAAAGTTGAAGTTTGGGCGTGGTTGTTTGTTGGCATGTCCGAAGTATAAACGAGTACCCACAATGGTTCTTTGTGAGCGTTATTTGGCAGAGGAGAGCTAAAAAAAAATATTCTTCTTTAATTATAAATATTCAACTGACTAAGTAGCTTTATAATTCCTACGTTTATACGGCTCATGTTTTAATGACATGATTGCTACTTTATAGGTGAGTGGGACGAGGGGAAAAGAAACGAGTACACAGATGCATGTACTGTCAGTACGCTTTGCTTTTTCATTCGTAGTTTAATTTTGTTTTCAATATCAAAAAAGCACACATGCATACGCACGACTATACAAAATAAAAAACATGTCGTCAACATGACATGAATCATTTGAACACTAATTCATGTTCAAAGAAGAAAAAGAAAGAATCATGTCAATAAGACATGAGACGCAGACTTAGGGGGAAAATATGTATTCTTCTGTATGATGGTTTCAAACGCATCTTTCTTCGATATACAGTACTTTACGAATAAGTGCATCATGCAATGAAACATTTTCCTTGATGTATTTAAATTTTGGCAATATATTTCTCTTTATAGCATCCCGCTTAACAGCGTTACACTCATAAATGGGGCATATAAATATTTCGTAAAAAAAAATAAAAAATTGCACGAACGAATTTCGGAATTTATTCATGTTTTGTTTGTAAGTTTTAGGAATTTAAATTTTCTTTGTGTTTTAAAATAATTAGGCAATTCACAAAGTATTCTATAATGGCACATTAGTTGTATTTGCTATAATTCTATGACTTTTTTAAAAATGTTGTTTTATTACATAAATTTATAAGGATCAGTACTGAAATTCTGTTACTTTTTAACGACAAAAATTTGTCGTTAAGTAGTCAAAATTCGTTAGCTAACGATAATTCTGTGATCACAAGTCTTAACAGCCAATGTCTATTTTTCAATATATTCAGTACAGCAGTTTAAAGTTTGGAATCTTCACTGAAAATCAGGTGACGGCTTTAGTGGAAAACTGTGTAACAGATTCCAACAAAACGAATTTCTTTACTTAGTTGTTAAAAAAAATTGTTGTATCTTCTCGTAGTCAAAAGATGTTACCGAAAAAGACAGTCAGCCTCTTATGAATTGTTGAACGACAGAAAGTCAAAAAGTTAAAGTTCAGTTAGGCTATTATTTCAGAAAAAATAAAAAACTTTCAGTGCGCCTAAATTGACATAAGTTATTATAATATGCAAAAATTTTGCAGATTCGATCTCTCATGTTGAGTTAGGTTGTTATTCCTATATAATATTTCATAAAGTTTAAGAAATAGCGACTTAAGTTTATTTAGGAAATAATGAAAAAATAATGTTTATACATGTTGTAATGTTGAATTGACTTAGGCGGTTATGCCAAAACAGTTATTTAGAAAAAAAATAACTTAAGCCTTCCTATAACAGACCCAAAAATAAAAAATTAATAGCAAATAGACTTGGACACGCTGAATAAGATGGTACTAATAACTCAATTGTATTCTAACTCGAGTTAGGCTGTTATGGGTTGTGACCACAGATTTTTGGACAAAATTAAAAACAAACATATGCTTATGCACATATCAGCTTGATTAAGCCTATTCGTTGTTTGACAAACTTATTGGATCTTTGGTGTTTAAGAAGTGCATTCTACAGGGAAATGGGATACAAATAGAACAAAAGCGGGATTTAACGTCATCTTTCAAAATAAACAATCCAAACACTTGAAATTTAAAAAGTTGGCTCATTTTTACGAGGAAATAGTTCTAGGAATAAACATTTTAATTGGCAAAGACGAAGCGGGTAAAGCTTTGGTACTTTTTGTGAAAATAATGATTTTTTTTAAATAATTTTAAATTTTTCTTACATTTTATTTGGCGAAGAATTTAAATAGTAATACAAAACAATTTGAATTCACAGCAATATATCGATACCTTCCCATAAGAATGTATTAAGCGACACATTTTTCGAAAATGACTTTTTGATGTGGATTTATACTAGAATTTAAGCGCCACATTTTGGCCTGGGTTTCGCTGCCCTATCATGGATGCAAAGGAAACTAGAGTAAAAATAAAATTGTATCAACCGCCAAGTTTTCTCACTGGAATAATGTTGCACCCTGTAATTTGTTTTATCCGCCAAAGAAATTATGCTAAGCCACATTATTAAATATGTTTTGTATTCTGAAAATCGCTTTCCAAATATGTTCCTTTCAATAAAATCCGAAAAATAAATAACTAAATGAGACGTTTTTTTCGTTTCCTACACAATTTTAGAAATGTCGCTTAATACATTTTTATGGGAAGGTATCGATATAATAAAAATTATTTAAAGCAATTATTTCACAGTAGAAGAAAAAGTTCTAAAAATAGTAATATGGGAAATTTTTTCCAAAATAAAAAAAAAACGTTAAAAAACTTATACACCGCACAGTGGAAAATATTGGCCATTTCTGGATCAAAAATCTGTAACTTTTGAATGGATGAGTATTTTTGTAAGATTCTTTTTTTGTGGAATAGGTGGGACTTCAAATTTATATTTTCAATCATAAAAATTAAATAATAACAAAAAAGTAATGAGCGGTTAAAAATGCATTTTTGATTTTTCTTTAGAATTTGTATAAAAGTTATTAGGGTAATCACGATAGTCTTTGTGCAAATTTGCAATTTGTAAACAATTTTGAGTTGAGTCATTTTTGAACGAGGTAAAAAATTACGGTAAAAATATTCGTTTAAATAATAGTTATTTTAATTTATTTGTTTTTTTAATAATATTTGCATGCATATTTTAAACATTTTTTGTGCATATTTAAACTTACGCTAATGATGAAAATATGTACAAACATTTTTTTTTTAATTTGCTAAGCTCTACGCTTGAATGCAGGAAAGAAGCGAGAGTCTCTGGCGGGAATCGAACCCGCAACACCGGCGCTGATAGACTAGCCCCATCGTGCGTTTATTTGACAGTTCAAAGCGGGATCTTGTCTCACAAAAATGTTACAGGCACACTTTTCATGTAAAGTGGCGAGTAATTTCCTTACGTGACAGCTTTGTTAGTGATCTTATCAATACCTGGGACTTTCTTTTATTATATCTTAGGAATATGGAAATTAGGCTAATCAAATATTTGAGGGGCTGAGAATCCAATTAAAACAAGTGCAAAAATGTAAATTATGAGGAAAATAGCTGCAATGTTTTTTGTTATTAAGGATCATTTTTAGAGTCTGGGGTGTTTTAAAATGGAAGATATGAGTATTAAGTTGCACTTGTAACAAGGCTTTTTTCAGCCCCTTAGTTAAGATGAAAATTTTTTCGGGATAATAGAGACAATATTTTCTTTTAAATCCAAATTTTTAATATTTTAATCAGGCTAAAAAGTTCATTAAATTATTTTATTAAGAAAGGTATTTTTATAACATGAAAAGAAAATGTAAAATTCTAAAAATTAATTATAAAAAAATCTTCTGTTAAAAATTATTGGGGAACTCTGTTTTTTTGTGTTTTTCCCTGCTGGTCTTGAGTGCGCCTTTTTTTTACTCATTTGTATGTTTTTGCTCGTAAAGCTCCACTTTACCCGCTGTAATAAAAATAAATCATAATATTTTGCGTCCCTTTAACCCAACTTGCTTGATTTGTTTGTACCCACATACACACACACACATTTATTTACTTATCCTAATGCTAAATGTACGTAAGTATGCAGGTATAAGCTTTATGCCACCACTTTTTTCATTGTGAGGTTATAACCCCGTATAATGTACTTAATGCATCCAGCTAAGTAGTAGCAGTGTGTACATGTTAATGTCTCAGTAACCTGTTCCATCTGCCTTTTACACACGCATGTTGTTAGCAAACAAAACAAGAAGTCTATGGAACAAGTAGCTACACATTTATTTTCACATTACACTTGTCGTCGTTCTAATCATCGTCCCATGTTGCTTCTTTCTGCCTTTGCCGACACGACGGTCAATGCTGTTGTTCTTTTATTGCAATCGAACGCAAAACGGGTATATAAATATTCGTAATATTAGATTTTCTCGTCTGCCGCAGGTTGTTGCTGTTCCACAAGATAATGTTTCCCAAAAGTGTACCTTAGTTTTATTTTCAACTTGCACACACACACACACTAAATAACTTTAAATGAACTGCACGGGGACCACAAAAAGGAAAAAAACACACACAAAAAAAAGAGGAAATTAAAGCGTTAAATTCAAGAGGGTGATTTTTGTTTTCAAGGCGTGCGATAACAACTCTGACAATATGTTAACCCAGAATCTTATTAGCAATAGTGTCTGTCTGTCTGCATGGACATATAATGCAACAGAACAATTTCACTGACTTTTCTGACTTGCAATGAACTACACCCACCCCGGGCGTCTAAACATTTTTATTCACTTAAACAAATGCAGCATTATTACAAATTGAAAACATTTAATTGAAAAGTTTGTAATTTACAAATTTTTATAAATATCTACGAATATATTTGAAACTAATTTATCATAATAGATTTACAAAAATTTGTATTTTTATCCTTTTTTTTTTAAAAATTTTAAATGTAACTTGTGCATTTTTAAAAGTTAAACTATACCATTATTTTGTTTAACTTTCGCAATTATAAAGTCTTGCTAAAACCACAAAAGCACAGACCAAGCCCTTTATTTAAAAAACTTCATTGAAGACGGGTTCAAATAACAGTTTAAAGGAGCAGCAGTGTTCGTTGCCCTGACGTTACCATTTAGAAATAAGGCATAGTATATTAACTTTACAACGCTGAATCAAAATTTGCAATCTGATCTACATCCATGTTGCGCCTGACTCAACATCCCGTAAATTCTTCTACGCCGATGACATGGCATTCGCCTTTCGACAAAGAAGTTTTTTTACTTGGAACATGTTCTAACATCTGATCTTAAATTATTATTAAAGCTCTGTAGTGCCTGGCGATTTATCTTAACCCCCCCGTTTCCACATGCAAGTGCAAGTTCGAAAAACTCAATCCACTCACACTTTTTCACTACCATTCACACAATTTTTGTTCTTTCAGCCAATCGGCTGCTTCCTCGATTTTTCGTTTATAATACGTATACACTACTTGCAATTAATTACTTGCATGTGTAAACGTAGAGTAAGTCCGATTAAAACGTTCATACTTCAGGGTTCAAAAAACTGCAGTCGAAACCAAAAACTGTCGAACAAAAAGCTAAAATTTGTCTACAATTTTTCGCTTTTTGATTTGGTTTGACAGCGACTGTTTGCATTTAATGAATAAGAAGTAAAAGCAATTTTTTTTCGAATGACAAATGACGAAGTAGAAGAAATGGCAAGTTTTCTATTTTGAATGCAGTTTTTTAAACGCTGTTTGTTTCGAAATGTTTGACCAAACTGGCTGTTAATTTTGTTTTTGTAAGGAGCTTGAAATTAAGAAAACATATATCTATCTAAGCCCAAAAAATAGTGAAAAATCACCCAATTTTTATTTTCAAATTTTTATTTAATAATTCTAAAGCGGCCCATACACTTACAATATTATTGTATCTGATATTCGCCATATTTTTTCTACTTTGTCCTACATTATGCAATTAGTCGCACTATGTTTTCATTCATTCAATAAAAAGGTGAACATAACCCATAGAAATAACATAAACAGCATTGTACAATGTTGCCAACACATTTCACTTTCTTTTCGTTGTGCAATAAAAATCTAAAGTATTTTGATTGTTGCCAATATATTGTGCCATCATCGTATATCACATACACATTGACGATATAATTGTACAATACGTAAAACTGAACAATTTTATTGGAAGTGTATGAGCCGCTTAACAAAGTAGTTTTAAGTCTATATTTGGGTTAAGGTCATATGCACGAAACTTAAAATCCCGAATTAAAAATTCAGAATTTTTAAATCGGGACTCACCCACCCACTTGAACTTTTCTGCATAGCCTGGCTTTGACCGGCCACAATAATATTTCCCCCACCCCCCTATAGAAACCAAACACCGGATTCGCTAACGAAAGCTTTTCTGCATAGCCGGCCTTCGGATTCGCTAACAAAAGCTTCTCTAAATAGCCGACCTTCGGCCGGGAACAAGACCGAATTAAGATGCTTTTGTTAGAGAAGCCGTCGTTTGTTATACTATAGAGGAGAAAATCCTAGCGCCCGGCTGATGGCCGTCTATGTAGTGATGAAGCTTTTGTTAGCGACTCGGTATTTGCAAATTCGGGATTTTAATGAATAATAATGCATATATAGATGTTTTCAATTAATTGAGGCCCGCTTAATTGAGTTTTCGGTTTTATTGCACTAAAAAATCATGGAACGAAATCATTCAGTATAACTGTCTATGTTTGAGGGCTCACTGGGTTGGGGGCTTATTTGTCCGTCCACTGTCGGCCTTTTTACAAGCTCAATTCCAATCGAAAGAAGAACACTTGTTTTATGGTTGGTTTCTTATTATTTTTTAACTTTATTGTTTTTTCCTTTTGGTTTGATTTCACTTGCTTTTTTTTTATGGTATTATTTGTTTTAATTTTGTTTATTTTAAAATCTTATTAAATTTAACTTTTGACTTATTGGCTCATTGGCTTCTGTTCACGTTGGTTGAAAAATTACAAGTGACAGATCGTCACAAACCAACGAGTATATTCGCCGTAATGCTCTAAACACATAGACCACAGCAAGCTACAGGCTACAATATGTCAAAAATAAAATACACACGTTTATACGAAGACGATTATATTGAAGCCAACACAGCTACAGGCTACAAGACGACGATTGTGGCTGTCGCCAACTTTAGAATAATTTCTAATTTTAAAGGCGGCAATGAGCAGATTGGTGCTGCCAACATAATAAAAAATGTGAAATAAATAAGTGCTTTAATATATTTTATAAAAGGTTAGGAAAATATCAACATTCTTGAAAATTAAAAAGAAACATGAGGTAGTAGCCATTTTTAACAAAAATTTATCAGTGAAAAAGTGTTGGTAATATAATTAAATATGCAAAATGCAAAAATTTTTTTTGTTAAACATAAAAGAACCAGCATAAAACAAAATATAAATTCGATTCAGTACCAAATTTGTATTTATGTATATAACTTTTTAGTATCCTTAAATGAAGTTCTAAAGAAAGAGGTAATTACAGTATAATTTACTTTATCCATATCTCTTTAGTATAAACTGTATTTTAGCAATATGAGTATCATTGAAAAATGTTTTAAAATGCCTTTGACATGGTGTTCAAAACGTACCTATACTATAAAAGAGACAATTACGAATATTAATACTTCTTGCATTGACTGGGTTTTTATACAAAATTTGCTTTATCATTAAATTATGTCGATATAACAATAATTATATAAACATCATATAACTTAGAGAACACTTCAAACTTTCGGATTATTATTAGAGCTTTACTTAATGATTATGTCCATATTACAATAACTAAATATGTAACAAATACATAAATTATTACCAAATATATATTAATTTTTAGTTAAACTTTTATATAAATTGAGTAATTATATAAAATATAATTTTTTAACCCCCGTATTCATAAACGATTATTAAATTTAGCAAACGTTTACTCTGGGTTCACACTATAAAAGTTTTCTTTCAGAAAGCCTGAGTTTATAGGTGAGAGAGGAGAAAATAAAAGCATGTTATCTTCCCCTCTCACCAATAAACTCAGACTTTCTGAAAATAAACTTTCATAGTGTGATCCCAGACTTATTAAGGAACATTGTCATAGAAAGTTAGTTTTATTAGGAATAAAATATATTTATGAATATGAACAAGCATAAATGTTTATCATTTTATATGATGGAGTTTCTAAAAACATAGCATATAAAAGCTTGAAGTGTTTTCTATAACATGCATAAGTAAAGTATATCGACAAATTTGTAACATAAAAAAGTCTTCAAGAAATATGAATTTTTAAATTGCCTCCTTACGGATTTATAAAAAACTAATTTCGAAATATGTACTTTCCAATGATACCAATACTGTTACGATCAAATTTTTACCTAAAAAAATATAAATAAAATATTCTGAAACTTCTAATTCCTAAACCAGGTGCATTTGCGCAAAAAATATGTCTATACTTAGTTATATATGTATTTTTTTATTTTAAAAGCAGTTTATGTACATTTTGTACTGAACCTTTGTTAAAATATTTGAAATACATTGATAAAAAAGAGTTTTTTAGTAAATTTATTATATTAACGTTATAAAATGTACTATTAATAAGTATGAAATATAAATACTTATAAATAATACAGGCTTTAATTAAATTTTGTATGTAAAAGCCGTAATTCGGCATGTTGTTCCATTTTATAAAAGCAAAATTATAAAAATTTAAAGTGGCACCACTGAAAAATAAAAACATACTGCACAAAAACAGCTGTTTATATGTTTTTAATTGTAGCTGCCGTCTTCAAAAAAATTCAGTAGCTGACTACACGGCTCCATATGCAACCAGCAGCATTTGTAGTCGTGTGTTCGTGTATCCTGCTGTGGTCTATGTGTTTATAGCATAAGTTGTACATGCATGCGCAACATATACAGCCCCTGATGAGTGCAACAAATCTACCGCTAATCAACCGCAAGTAACACTTGCAATAAACACAGTGGGACCTAAACATACCGCCCACCTTGCGGCATTAACGCAACACATTCGTAGAGCCAGTAAACATCAAACAGTGGGATACAAAATACAAAATACAATTCATTAATTAATGATTAAATAAAATATAACAAATATTTAGAGTTAATATAATTCAATTTTAGAGAGCTTTTAATTCATTAGAGAAAAGTAAATATAAAAAAAAACAAAATAAAGCATATATACATATTTACAAAAAAAAAAAAAGAGTATTTCACGATGGGTAAGAGCTTTCACTTTATTGGGACCAATTTATTTCGCCCACCGCCTTACTGCTCACATTTGTTGGCTTCCCCGAAAAAAGCTTCACCGAACAGGGTTCTTTGGCAATAAATCTTCCCCGGTCTTCCTTCAGCAGGCCCTTCTAATACCTTGGCCGCAACGTCGGCCCCCAGAATTACATACGCCGGTGCTGAGCGAAACCAATCAGGATCAGCAAGTACCGCGCCTCGTTTTTTGCGGTTCACCCATTCCTGGTTGAGATCGACCGACGGTGTAGTGTAGAAGGTGTGATTTTCCACCGCGCATTGGACCACGATTTTCTTGTGGCTGTACAATCGATGTGCCACGGTTATCCAAGCTCGATCTTGTACAATGTTGCAACCAGCGGAAATGGCGAACGGCCTGTGGATAGAAGTACGCGCTGCGTTTGGGTTTATCCGCCCACGAACTTCTACATACCGTGAGGACCCCTGGTGCGGGTAAAGCTTCATTTCGACCGTCATTGGGAACCACACATTGTCAGGGTCTACAGGGTGCAACAGGGTATTGTGCTGCCGGTGGCATCTTTTGCAGCGATCGAGACTGTTGCATTCGCGCAATTGGTGCGACTGGGCCAAACAACTCTTACACAGTTCATAGCTTATAACCGTTCGGCGCTTCACCTCCACTCTCATCGTGAGAAACTTGGAACATTGACGGATAGCATGAAGGCGGTTACACAGTGGGCAACCGTAATCAGTATTGAACCAAGTGTCCGTCATGTTGCACTATAAGATATGAGAACATTAAGATAAGAAATTAAAGACGAATGTGGACCAAACTAAAGTGAATATGCGTATCAACTTATGAATTTTACTGCTCAGTGGTGTAGGGTAAAAGGACCAACTTATGAATGGGCCTGTTAATAACACCATTTTGCGTTTTTATGTCAACCACTCGCACTTTCCCGTCCCTACCTGGGTAGACCTTTACGATACGGCCTAAACGCCACTCAGTAGGACAAAGGGGTTCATTTCTAAGGACCACCAAATCGTTTTCTTTAAGATTAACTTGCGGCAATTTCCATTTGTACCGTTTGTACAGCTCTGTCAGGTATTCTGATTTCCATCGGCGACATATTTCGTGCTGCATAGCTTTGACCTTTCGCCATCGATTTATAACGCTCAAGGCAGAGCTAAGCTCTTCAGGTTCAGCCGGTGTCAACATCGCAGAGCCAATTAGAAAATGACCAGGCGTAAGCGCAGTTAGATCTTCAATATTATCTGACAAAGGGCCTAAAGGTCTGGAGTTGAGGCATGCTTCTATGGTGGCTAGGAGCGTAGAAAACTCCTCAAATGTGTATTTTAGCTGACCAGCCATCTTTTTAAAATGCACCTTAAAGCTTTTTACACCTGCCTCCCACAATCCTCCCATGTGAGGCGCTGCTGCGGGAATAAAGTGCCATTTCAAATGGTGGTGTCCATACTTTTCGAGCGCGGAATCTCGTATATCGGCCAAATGTTTGTCGAAATTAGAAGCGATTTCTTTAGCCGCGCCAACGAAGTTGCGACCATAATCCGAGTATACGCAATCTGGGCAACCTCGACGCGCAATAAAACGGGCCAAAGCAGCTAAAAAACCAGAGGTGGTTAAGTCGCTCACAGCTTCAAGATGAATTGCTTTTGTGGCGAAGCAGACAAAGAGACACACATAACCCTTCGTAATTCGACAATATCGACCGGTAAAACTTTTGATTTCAAAAGGGCCAGCAAAGTCCACCCCTGTATTCGTAAAGGGCCTACTCAAAGTCGTTCTTTCTATGGGCAATGCTGCCATAATTTGCCCCTGTCGCACCTTTCGATGCAAAACGCATTCTTTGCAGTTGTTGATACAAGCCTTTATCAGATTCTTGGCTTTAAGTATCCAGCACTCATGTCGAACCACGCTGTGAACTAACCTTAACCCGCCATGGTGTGCCATTTTGTGTATAAAATTGACATACAAATGAGCCAATCTACTTTTATACGCTAAGATGATTGGATGGCGTTCATTATAAGACAAATTCATTGATAAGCTGAGGCGGCCATTGGCCCGAATAACTTTATGCTCATCAAGAAAAGGCGTGAGAGTCAACAGCGGGCTATTTTTCTCCACTTGTCCCTTGGCCAGCAGATTAGAATAATCATTAGCAAGATATATTTCTTGGGAGAGCAAGAACAGACGGTTTTTTACAAAAGTTAACTCTTCAGCCGTTATAAGTAAAGAGGTATATCGGGCCTTTTTCGGGGAATCAGACTTAACCGCGAAAAAGAAACGAAAGATGTAAGCAATAACGTGTATAGCTCTGGGCAAACTTGAAAATCGTTCTAAAACATCCTCCTTTACAGCAGATCTAGCAACATGTACCTGAACGTTTTTTATTTCTTCAGTAGTTTCATATTCTGCTGCTATTGAAGGCCACGAACTTTTCTCCAACGTGAGCCAATGTGGACCATTCCACCAAAGTCTGCAGCTCTTTAACTCCACAGGAGTCAGCCCCCGGGTTGCTAGATCTGCAGGATTTTCTTGTGACACTACATGGTTCCAGTTTTTATTACCCACTTTTTCTAAAATAGTCGCCACCCTGTTGGCAACAAAAGTTTTCCAGCTGCATGGAGGTTTTTTTAACCAAGCCAGCACTATGGTCGAGTCAGACCACAAATATAACGCATAATTTTTTATTGAAAACTGGGGCGCAACACTATTGACTAACTTTGCTAATAATACCGCTCCACACAACTCTAACCGTGGTATTGAAGGTTTTTTAACTGGGGCCACTTTCGATTTTGCTACTAATAAGTTCGAATATATATTTTCCCCATTTTTAACTCTCACATACAGAGCCGCTGCATAAGCTAACTCAGACGAATCGCAAAAGCCATGAAATTCTATAATTGAGCCAGGCGTGTACATAACCCACCGTGGAACCGTGATTTCATTGATATCGTTATATCTACTTATAAACGTTTGCCAACTTTTCAAAGCTACTGACTTAATATTGTCATCCCAATCGATCTTATCGAGCCACATTTGCTGCATTAAAATTTTCGCTATGATTATTACAGGAGCAAGCCAACCCGCTGGATCAAAGAGCCTAGCAATTACTGATAACACTTCCCTCTTGGTATAAGTAGATTTGAGTGGAATTTTTTCCGTCGTAAAATAAAAATAATCAGCTGAAGCATTCCATCGAACACCTAGAGTCTTTGCATTACTTTTATCGTCAAAACGTAAAAAATCCTGATTTATTAAATATTCAGAGGGCAGCCCCTCTAATATTTCTTTCTTATTCGAGGTCCACTTTCTAAGCTCAAACCCACCCGACTTTAATATTTCTATTAATTGATTTCGGGCCTCTAAAATATCGGGTAAACTGTGTGCACCCACCAGAGCGTCATCTACATACATAAAGTTCCTCAATATTTCTGCCCCCAATGGGTAATAACGCTCTTCGTCACTTGCCAGTTGTAACAGGGTTCTAAGAGCCAAATATGGAGCACAATTGATGCCAAAGGTAACAGTTTTTAATCTGTAATCTACTATCTCTTCATCTGGAGAACCACGATGAACTATTTGTTGAAAGCGAGCATGATCAGGGTTAACTAGAATCTGCCTGTACATTTTCGTTATATCTGCATTAAAAACAAGCTTATAAAACCTCCATTTAAGAATCAAATAAACTAAATCATTTTGAAGTACAGGGCCAACGTGCAAAATGTCGTTGAGACTTTTGCCACTAGTTGTAGCACTGGAGGCATTAAACACTACTCTCAACTTTGTTGTAGTGCTTTCTGGCTTAAAAACGCCATGATGAGGTAAGTAATAGCTTGGGCCAATTTCAGGATGTTCAATTTTCTCCATATGCCCCAATGTCAAATATTCTTTAATGACCTCATCATATAAAATCTTGTTTTGAGGTCTACGCAACAATGAATTTTCATTTCTCAAAAATTGACTCAGAGCCATGTTTCTATTTGGACCAAGAGCTGAGAAATCTGACTTAAATGGCAAATTAACTATATATCTTCCCTCAGAATTTCTCCTAATTGTTGATCTAAATATTTCTTCACATAACTTGTCTCCTTCTGAGACTACTGGTTTCTGAGAAATTTCCTCAAGCTCCCAAAATCTTGCCAATTGCTCATCAATTGAAACTTTTGTTAAATAAGACCTTCTTACTGTACGCTGTGGATTCGTTGGACCTGTTACCACCCAACCAAATATGGTTTCTTGAGCCACTAGGGAATCAAAAATACCATGTTTTACCCCACCACGTAGTATTGAGGGATAAACATCCCCTCCTAACAATATATCTACAGAGCCACTTTTATAAAACGCTGGATCTGCAAACTCTAACCCTGGCAGACTAATATTTTTATCAGGGCTAAAGGAATGTGTTGGAATATCTCCAGTTACCTGGGACACTACTAAAGCTGTAACTTTCAGTGATAAGTTCGGATTGATCAACGAAGTCACAATAAACGAAGCCATTTTATCAACATGACTAATTATTTCACCGCCCAAACCTGCTACTTCAGCTGATGTCGGTAATGTAGTTAGCTTCAACAATTTACAAATTTTTTCAGAAATAAAACTCTCATCTGAGCATGGATCAATTAACGCCCTTACTTTATAACTAGAGCCATTATTTTCTATGTTAATCCATGCAGTAGCTAATAAAACCCTTTTTGAAGCCGAGTGATGATGATTCTGAACTACATTAGAAGATGAAGCAACTTGGACAGACTGCGTAGTCGTTTGCTCCCTATTTTGAGCCTCAATATTCGTGCTATTTCCCGTAGCTGGTTTTTGAATAAAATCCCTATGTAAAAGATTGTGATGTTTTCTTTTACATTTGGAGCAACCATTATTATTAGGACAATCGCCAAACATATGTCCTACTTTAAGACAGTTAAAACAGTATCTAAATTTTCTTAAAGTGGAAACACGACTCTTATAGTCCATGTTCAAAAATTTACCACATTGACTTATTTCGTGTGGTTGTTTACATAACTTGCATTGGGCCATATTCGCTTTAGTGTGATGTGTTTTAAATTGTTTAGGCTTATTTTGGCTTTGGGTATTATTAAATACAGTTTGAGAACCACTGGCCCGAATATTGGAAACGCTTTCTAGCGCCCGAAATCTATCAGTCAAAAAATCATTAATTTCTTTCCACTTTGGAATTTCTGATTTATTTTTTACAGATTGTTCCCATAAATTTAATGTTTGCTCAGGTAATCTAATTGAACAATGAAAAACAAAAAGTGGTTCCCAAGCCTCAACATCAACTTTGTAAAGTTTTAAAGTCGATATGCAATTATTTATCTCCCTCTGGAGCTTTTTAATTTCAGCGGACGATTCCCCTTGACACGGAGCCAAATTGTATAACAAATTCATTTGACTATTAAATAATACCCTTTTATTCTCATAAGTTGCTTTTAAGTTTTCCCAGGCAATTTCAAAATTATCAGCAGTCACGGTAATATTTCTATTCACCTCCCTTGCGTCCCCTTCCGTTTTTTGAAAAAGGTAACATAATTTTTCAACAGGGCCCAAACGATCATTATTTATATAAATTGTTGTAAATAGATCCCTAAATGTGGGCCATGATGCATAATCGCCACGAAAAACTTCTACATCGCAAGCCTGAATTGGTATAGAAATACCCTGTTTGGGGACCACTGCTTTAGTTGTAGATGTATCTTCTTTAAGTAACCTACGTTTTGCTCTAGCCAAAATGTTAATACATTTCACGTGAATTTTGTGGGTTTGGCTATGTCTTGCGTGAATGGGTATAAGCTCCTTCTTTTTTTCTCCTAGCTCCCCTACGCACGTTTCATAACAACTTTTAAATTTTGCCCACAATTCATTAAGCTCAGCCCTTTCAAATTCCAAAGCCTCACTTGTATAAATTGAAAAATCTTCTTCCTTGAGCCTAGCTTCAAATCTGCCAATTTCCTCTATTGCCTCATTAAATTTTTCTATAAAAGCCATTTCTACAGCAAATTAAAATTTTATTTTAATGACTAAACAAAATTGTAAATTTTTCGAGCCAAAAAAATTTTCCACAATATACAAATTGTCAATATTTGGAGCCAAAAAAATACCTTTTCAATAATATCCGATATTGTAAATATTTCGAGCCAAAAACAAGTTTTTTCCCAATAATATACAAATTTATCAATATTCTTAGTCAAAAAATATTTTTTTTCAATAATACACGAAATTGCTAATATTTTGAGCCAAAAATAAGATTTTTTACAATAATGTACAAAATTGTAAATATTTCGAGCCAAAAAGGAAAATTTCCAAAATCAAAAAATATTTACAAAAAGCTAGGTTAACTTTTGTACACCAAATCGAAATTAATAAAAAAAGATGGCTTCAAATAAAATAAAGATGTCCACGACTTTAAAAAATACACAGAAAAAGGCGCTTTTGCCGGCAGCGGCGTAGCAGAGGACCAAAAAAAGAGCCAAAAAATTATAACGGACAACCAAAAATGGCGACAACGAGCAATAAAATCTTTTAAATTCTTTGGGACACACTTGTTCACTTTTTCATGCAAATCCACTTTATGTAATATATCAAATGTGTACATACCTCGAGAGCCAAATTTGTTGTTTGAGTTTGGTTTTTATTTACCGGCGAAGGACCAATGTTTGAGGGCTCACTGGGTTGGGGGCTTATTTGTCCGTCCACTGTCGGCCTTTTTACAAGCTCAATTCCAATCGAAAGAAGAACACTTGTTTTATGGTTGGTTTCTTATTATTTTTTAACTTTATTGTTTTTTCCTTTTGGTTTGATTTCACTTGCTTTTTTTTATGGTATTATTTGTTTTAATTTTGTTTATTTTAAATCTCATTAAATTTAACTTTTGACTTATTGGCTCATTGGCTTCTGTTCACGTTGGTTGAAAAATTACAAGTGACAGATCGTCACAAACCAACGAGTATATTCGCCGTAAGTTGTACATGCATGCGCAATATATACAGCCCCTGATGAGTGCAACAAATCTACCGCTAATCAACCGCAAGTAACACTTGCAATAAACACAGTGGGACCTAAACAGTCTATGTAAAAATACCCGTTTAGTTGAGTGCCGTTGAATGGCGTCACCCGCTTAATTATTTCGCAAAATAAGACCGCATTGCGAAAAATAAGAGAAAATGTTTCGATTAATTGTTTCCGTCTACTTAATGTGTTTTTGCTCCACAAACGTAAAAAAAAAATTATTTTGCGGCAAGAAACTCATGCTTTTTTTATATAAAATAAATAAATAAATGAGTTTAATTTTCTATCTACACATGGGTGTTTCGCTTTATTGCACATCTTGCTTAATTAAGCGATTTTCGTTTTAATTGCGTAGGCGATTCAATTAACCGAGTACTGCTTAATTGAGTTCCCGTTTAATTGCGTCAAAAGTCGTGCATTTTTAGAAAGTCAGTTAAGCGGAAAAAACTGCATCAATTACTGAAAACAAAAATTGTTTTACTTGATCTTACAGCCGTTATTTTTTTACTATCCTATTGAAGAGTTTGTCAAAAAAGGAAAACGATAAATTGCCCAAAAATGTTATGCTAAAAATTAATTATTACCCAATAATAACGAAAAATGCAAGGTCACTTAAATTTGTATGAAAAGTTTTTAGGCCATTTTT
This sequence comes from Pollenia labialis, assembly GCA_949318255.1. Taxonomy (NCBI): domain Eukaryota; kingdom Metazoa; phylum Arthropoda; class Insecta; order Diptera; family Polleniidae; genus Pollenia; species Pollenia labialis. The sequence goes on along the minus strand of OX439142.1, from coordinate 25,379,172 downwards.
CCCATATTGCTTGGGTGATTTTGCTAGCAGCCTATGAATTGGCCCTAAACTAAGATCAGAAACTTATCAAAACAAATGCCTTTATTTTTGTATCGCAAAAATATAATTTTTCATTTGCCAAGTATTTTTCTTTTAGTTATTTTTGCGTAAGACATTCAAATAAAGATAGATTCCATCCAACTATATCACTAAAAAGGCTAAAAGCTGTTGCACAATTCGTTTGTAGATCAGAACAAGTGTCCGTTGTGGTGTAAGATACGAGATAAGAATCTACTTTATAACCACTTACTGCTTAAAACGGGATAAGTGAGTGGTGTGAGTATTTGAAATGCTTTATTTCAGACAAATCCCTTGCTTCACTGTTCGCATCTTGGCAATGCAAACAACAAATGAAAGGGGGAAAGCACCGAAACAAATAACAAATTTGTTTCAAAAGTAAAACAAGCAAAAAAAAAAAAAAGAAGGAAAGTATAAAAATAAAAACAAGTAAATAAAATCTAATACGTGGCAAACCACCCCGTATTTATGTGGCAATTTGTTGTTTTATGATTGTGTACAACGCGTAAAAATAAAGTGTATCATTTTCCCATTTACGGCACCACCCCACCGCTACTTTTCAATTGTATCCTTCTCTCAGCCACAATTTCAATTTATGAAGATTTGTGATGTGAGCAAGTTGGAAAGTTGTCTGCGAGCTTGTATGTATGTGTGTATTTTTCTTTCTAGTTCCTTCGAGACACAGTGTATGATGGCAGCAGGTTGACTGTTGCCATTTTAGCTATTTCCTCGTCAAATCTAGCGATTTTGATTAAAATCTTGCGGGAAAATTTGGTATTTAGCTGTTAGCGGGAAACCTAGCGAGTTTTTATTATTATTTTGTTCGTTTATAATTCATTTTTTTTTGTCCACATTGTTAAAGAGTTGCTTTGAAATAAACTAAAGATCGAAATAAATCAAACAAACGGCACAGGACATACAGAGATGAAAAATGCCCAATTCATTTGTGAGGGCAGGTTTCAAAGAAACAGAATGAAGCTGTTTTCCGGTAGTAAAAACAGGCCGTCACAATCAACACAAATTGCGCGAGCAAAACAAAAATGAAAAATGACAGTTTTCGAAGAAAAAGACAGAAATTAGCACACGCATCTGTGTGCGCTGTGCAAACGGTTACACAAACATATGGAAAAAGTATGGAGCATGTTTATATGAATATTAAAATCGTTTAATTTTCCCACAAACATCTTGTTGTTGTCAAGCTGCTTGTGTCGTTTATTAGAAGCTAAAAAACCACTTTACTCACTTTGTGTTTGTTGTGCTTGTTGTAGGATTTTCGACATCTTTAAGTATCTCATCATTTTCCAAAGTGTTTCATAAAAATCCTTTTCAATTAAATATTAAAAAAATGTTGCTATTTTCTAGCTTATTTTCAAACTGTTTTGGCGATATTCTTTAATAGAGTTGGTAACAGTGAGCAGGTTGAATTCCTGCGTGTGTGTATATGAGAGAGTATCATACATTTGTTGCCCTACTGCACTTGTTTTGATTTGTTTGGAATAATAACAGATGCTTACTGAACGTATTATTATTATTCATTGTTGTTAAAAATTATTAATGGTTGACAATAGATTTCACTTTGTAATGTTGTTTGCCAAGCACTTTCGACCAGGTCTATTTTATTGCCACTAATACTAACATCAATACATACAAACGAACGAACTCATACACTTAAATTTATACATACATATTTATTTATACGTATGTATGTATGTGTTTTCTGTGTTGCTGTTTTATGATTTTTGATGTTGTTTGTTACAAATTTTGTTATTATTGTTGTTTTTACTGTTGCTTTTGTTGGCAAATTACAATTGTGTAAATATTTGAACAACTTGAAAATTACTCATTAGTGTTTTCTGCAATTAATGTTTTGTTTACTCTAGATCTTTTAATAAAAACACAGTCGCTGGCCATTTGATAAAGAACGATGAAAAGTAGAAAGTGATAAATGCGTCATAAATTAGGCAAATCCGCAATAGCCTTTTATCAAAGTAAATTTAAAATCTGGCCAAAACTGGAACCGCTCTTGATATTTCACAGGCTGTGCCAGTCGCAACACCCCTGGGAACTATCAGGAGTGAAATCTTCAGGCACTATCTGGATATGGCTGACGATAAATGGAGGAAACTAGATGGCTGCAGGGCTACCAGGGAAACGTGGCCCACATATGACATGGGTCGCTCTGAGCGACTTCTCAAATTCAGTAGGAAGGACGTGTCAAGACTTACATACGTGCTTACTGGTCACTGGACGATCGGCAAGCACGCTATGAGACTCGGCCTCCCTTTCAATGAATGCTGCCGCAGCTGCAGGGAACCTGGAACTGAGGAGACAGTATTTCATCTTCTATGTGATTGCCCGGCGTTTAACTCGATGCGACATAGACTATTTGGGAATTACCTTCTACAGGGACTCTCGGAGATATCGCGGGTGGGACTCAACAGCCTGCTGAAATATCTCAACGCAACGGGCTGGCTCTAGCCACCTCGGCATAACCCCTGGGTCAAGTTTGATCGAGGGGTTCCAATTTCTTGACGAGTTGTGTGGTGTCAAAACGGAGCCACTGTCGGCTCTACTTGCTGCACGCCTGGGCTTATGCGCGCTACCACGTTAACCAACCAACCAACCAACCAACCAAATTTAAAATTTTATATATAAAAAAAAACGTTTTATATATAACTTAAATAAAAACAAATAAGAGTGCTATATTCGGCTGTGCCGAATCTTATATACCTTTCACCATTGTTCGAGCAGAATACAGAGCAACTAAACAAAAACTAAATACTTTTTACATATACATACATACCTAAATATTAACAATACTAAAAACTTCATTTAAATTAAATTTAAAGAGCGAAAACTGGTTAATATTATTTTTAAATCGTTTTTAGAATCGTTTATTTTTGAAAAACCAAGAACAGAACCAGGGGACTCCCAGTTTCTAATATTAAAAAACCCCCTATACAACTGAACCATGAATTAAAAATCAACTTATTTAAGCTGTGAACCGTAATAGGGGCCTATGTTCACCAAAGGACGGACAGACGGACAACCGGATTTGAACTTTGCTTTTCATAAGGACCCAGAAAATATATACTTTATAGGGTTTGAAATCAATATTGTAGAAAATACAAACGGAATGACAAAGTTATATATGCCCTTTTTACCTTCGGTGAAGGGTATAAAAAGAGTAAAAGAGTTATATAATTTTTTGTTCATTAAATTCTGGATTCCTTAAGTTTGAGTTTTTCAATAATAAAAATATAAACAAATAAAAAAATTTAATAACTTTGTTTTCCCTAAAAAAATTATCATTTAAAAAAAATGTGCTGAGGAGGTGCTTAGGTTTTTGCCGATACTGTATACCCGTTTACCTTCGGTGAAGGGTATAAAATCACAATCATAATCAGATCACATTAAATACATCAAGGGGTTTGGTTAAGCTACGTACAGACAGACGGTGGTTAGATCTTACAATGTTGTAATTTTTCTAATAAGGGTGCCATTTTCAGATGCATTAATTTTACACAACTGCCAAACGAAATTCAGCTTACAATGTTCACACAGTTGCAAGACATTTTTAGGCAATTTTAATGACAACTTTGTAAGATCTGATCATCGTCTGTACGAAGCTTTAGTTCCTAGAAAACTCGCATGTTGAAATGCAACCGTGTAGAATTTAACAATGTTATCTATCCCAAAGTGCACAAAAAAAACTATCGCGACCTACGAACTCAATACAGGTAATCTCGGTACTACAAAAAGTGCAACTCGTACAAGAACCACAAGCAATTTGTTTTTGTAAAAATCATTGTACAAAATGAAAAACTTTGTTTGCAAAGCACGTTTGATGTTTAGGAACTCAGCCGTTATATTCCAAATTACTTTTCCTATTTATAGTATTGTGAAATTTGTTAATGTTATGTGAAAAATTTCTTGGTATTGAAATGTTTAGACTAGAGGCGACGAGTGGAGTGAATTTTTCTTGTCTCGCTTAAGGAGCATATAGACGACATGTTTTTGTCATCTGACATGCCAAATTTTCAAGTCACATGTAATTGTGCATGTCTGTCAAAATCGCTGTTTTACATAAGCTTTATAATATTCGGTCACAAACGTACATGTAATTTGCTTCTGACATTGTCTCTGTTTTTTCGCATTGTTATTGCAGAAACCAAAGTAGTGCTCGGTTTTAAAACAGCTTGCTGCCGCCATGAAATTTTTTGTTTGCGCCGTAAAATAGTTTAGCCATCTTAACATTTTTTTCTTTTAATTCAAAGATACCAATTTAGGATTTTATTATAATACGGTTTTTATATATATGTATATTCACATAAATTCTATTCAATGGTAAGATGATCAAACATATCTCGGTATTGTAAAAAATTAACTTCAGCCGGCTAATGATTCCGTCAATAGTGGACGCCGCTGCCGGTTTCTTCCCGGCATAGATTTCTGATGTCAGATGGTTTGTCAGAAGAAAATAGAGCACGCTCTAATTGAAATTTTGTCAGATGACTTTGCGTCTGACTTTTACAGAACTGCCCGTCTATACCAGAGATAATTATTGCGACATATATTGCAGTAATTGTCAAAATTATGTTATCTTTAATGTAGACAGTATTTTTTTGTACATATTTATTGCCGGCAATTTATGCTGCAATAATTGTTAGTCCATTTTCGTTGACAATTATTGCTTACATGAAACGTCAAATTTGGTTGTCAAATACACAAAAAGAAGCAAAAAATTAAAAATAGAAGCAAATTGTGTGAGAAAGAAATAAAATTTTTGAAATGGGAGCTAATTATAATTGTTAATTGTAATAAAAGAATTTAATTAAAGAATTAAATAAACACTAAGATAAAATTACAAAATTTATTTTTATTATTATAATTTTTTTTTATTCGATCTTTATTATTCAAATTGAAATTAATTTGTTTAATTTTGAGTTCTTTTTAATATAAAAATAATAATTATTTTACTTTAACAAAAAAAAAAAATTATATTTTTATATAATAAAACTTAAACAAATTAATGTATATACTTTTGAATAATAAAGTCGAATAAGAAAGAATTTATATGAATTATAATAAGTTTTCCAATATAGCGCTAGTTTTTACACTGCACCTTCTTCCTTGATTTTTTTCAAATTATGAGTTAACATAAATACGTTTTCCCATGCCTTTAACATAAGCTGAGCAATAAGAAATATTGCTCTGTTATTCTGCCGACGTTATTGCCAACTTGTTGAGATAATTATCTTTAGTGTAGACCTAGGGGAAGCAAAGTTAAAAAGGTAACACACGACATGTATGTATTTTGCAGTGGAAAATTTGACATGTCAGATGACAAATACATGTCGTTTACGGTCGCCTTTAATAATTTGTGATTGGAATTACTAGGGATGCGATTTCCATGTAAATGCATGTTTTTTTATCGATAGTCTAAGAACGATGTCGACTAATTAACTTACCGAATTTGCGTTAAAATGGCATCGATTTGTTTTTGCATATTGTTGCATGTTTTGGTGAAAATGAATATTTAAGTTTAAAATGCATATTTTGACAAATTTTTAAGTACACAAAACAACATTAAAAAAATTTTTTTAAATCAAAAAATAAATTCTTTTGGAGCTTTGCCTAAAATACAAGATTTTTAAGATTGTTTTAGACCGATTCAGCACCTTACATGGTTAAGGCTTCCAATTGGCTTTAAATATTTTATCCAAAACTATTACAAGTTAATTGCTTGGCACATGGGTATACCGCGTTGCAGACGAAGAAAAAAAGCCAATTCGCAGCAAGTAGTAACAAGATGGGGGCCTGGCTAAACGCTTCAGAATTCTATTAAAAAAAAACTTTAAGTAATTTAAGAATATTAGAACAGCTTGTTGATGCCGATGATTATGCAATGAAAAAAGTAAAAGAAATAAATAAGTTGCATCAGAAGTCAATTTGAATTTGTATTTTCCAATTACGGATATATTGGCGAAACAACAACTAATTAGGAGGGATTTAGTTCACTTAATGCTCATTTATTGATATTGCAGAATGTAAAATCAACAATGTGGAAGGAAGAATAACCTTACAAATTCAAAAAAATTCAACACTTTTTGCAAAAAAAAAAAATAAGGATTTCCCAAAAAAAATATTTTTGGTCTGATCTGGAATCAAAGGGGGATCTGAAAATATTTTTTTTTTAAATGCATTGGCATTCTTCGGCTGAGGCCGCGCAATGAGCGGCTGAGCGGCAAAAAATTAAAACTTATTAACTACTACTTAAGTGGCAACGCAATGAGCCGCATGTGAGCAAAATTTCTAACTTAATTTGTAGTTGTTTTCTAAGCGGCAAAGAAAAAACATGGCAAAAGTGAATGAAGAGCTTATAATTTCATCTGTACAAAGCCAACCGCTAATATGGCAAGACAGATTACCAAATTTTAAAAATAAAAATACAACTGAGAAATTTTTTTTTTGTTTTGTCAATCTGGTGTTAACTTTTTGCAACAGCAAATCAAAGGATTTCACAGACATTCATTAAACACATTCACCACAGCAGGATACACGAACACACGACTACAAATGCTGCTGGGTGCAATTACAGTCGTGTAGACAGCTACTGAATTATTTTGAAGACGACAGCTACAATTGAAAAATTAAAAACAGCTGTTTTTTTATTGTGTATTTGTATTTCAGTGGTGCCACTATCATTTTTTTAAACTTTTATGAAATGGAAAAACATGCATTATTCAAGACTCGTAACAAACTTAATTTAAGCCAATAAATATATAAATACTTATTTATGATAAATTTTATAGCGTAAAAACAAATGAATTTATTAAAAATCATTTAAAATATTTTAATTTTGTTTGTTTTTTTGGAACTAATAAGCAATATAATTTTAACAGCAGATTAAATAAAAAAAATATATACTGCTTTTAAAATAAAAATTTTGTTCCGTCAACGCACGTCATAAAAGTTTCAGAACACGTTGGGTACGTACGTAAATATATGAAGCTATGCATCACTGCTGCAGTGATGCAAAATGTTGTTGCTGATGCGTGGTTACCAGTTGCAGTTGTAACGCTAAAGGCCCAACCATAATATGCATAGCCTTGCTTAACCTACTGTCAAAAATTAACAAAAAGTATCTCAAATGTACTTTAAAAAACAACAAATAAAAAAACATTTGATTCCGTACAGAATGTGCGATTAGATTCGCACCTTGCTTAAGCAAATGACAGTTTCATTAAATTTAGTAAAAAGTTGCCTTAAGTTCAATATGGTTTGCATTATTTAATTTACATGTTTTCGCACATTTGATTAAGCCAACGACAGCATAAAAAAAACTTTTGAAATATAAGAGTGATGCCAAGTTTCTTACAAGTGATGGTTTTATGAACATTAAACTTAACTTCTGCGCAAGAGACACCCAACAACTGCATTTACGAACGTGCCCCTTATCAATAATTTTGAATACTAAATAGTATTGGTATTATAAGAAACTACTTCGAAATATCTTTCACATAATGAATTAAAAATTCCGATTTATAAGCCTGTTAAGAACCAATTTCAAATATTAATATTTCTTGATAGATTTTTCAACAACACTTAAAATTTTGTCAAAATATTTAATCAAACATATTACATATTAGTAACTCCATCATGTAAAATTTTAAATTTATTAAGATTTATTGAGTAAAAATATATATGTGGTAGTAATTAATGTACTAGTTACAAATTTAATTATTGCAATGTGTACATAATTAATAAGTGTTCCGCAACGCTGAAAACCCGCAAAACGTTATTAAGCAAATATCTAAGGGTTAGATAATAATTGCTATAGAACTTCTTTCAAGGATACTAAAAAGTTATATAATTTTTTCAATTTCAAGCGTATTCTTTTCTGTTAAACAAAAAAATATTTTCAAGCACTTATTCCTTAAATATTTTTTAATATTAGCAACACTTTTTCTGTTTTGTAGTGGACAAAAATAGAAATTAGTTTAATTTGACTACAACGACAAAATAAGCACAGACAACAACCTGCAGCCATGTAGCCGTGTCGTCGTGAAAATAATCATTTCCATATACACACATGTATTCTATGTTTGACATATTGAAGTCGGTAGCTTGCTGTCTCGAATGTGTTTATAGCAACATACGGCAGTATTGCTTAGATTTGTATATAAATGGTTAAATTTGCCGTAATGTCGCCTTGTTTGATTTATAGGATGAACGCCAAGGCCTGTTCTTCGATTTCGATATACATACATATATAGAAATATTTTTCAAGTTGTTTTTGTTTTAAATGTAAGTGCTGGTTCACACACGTCAAGTTTGACTCGTCAAGTCTTGAGCATTTAGGAGAGAAGGGAAAAGAGAAGGCCATTTCTTTTCCCCTCTCTCCTAAAAACTCTCGACCATATGATGCCCTACACCACAGTATTTAAAAACACATTTTAGAGAGTGTATGACTATATGAATAGGGGTCAATCTATGTTTACAATTTCATTGAAATCTCTTTGAGAGTTTAAGAGAGGCAAAATTGCCCCCTCTCTCCCCTTGTGATCCAATTTTTTAAAACTTGCATAACTTATGGGTCCATATAAATATGAATCTATCTATGTTTTGAATTTCATAAGAATTGGTTTGATAGAGGGCAGGCACCCTATTCCGGAAGGCAGCTTGTATGGGGGCTATATGAAATTATTTAATATGCTTGGTCCTTGTGTAAATTAGAACCGATGTACCAAATTCTATCAAACTAAATTCAAAATTGCGACCTGTTCGCAAAGTCACAAGGTTACATTGGCGGCCAGCCGGACAGACTTCGTAAGATTGACTCAGAAAGTGGTTCTGAGTCGATCGGTATTCTTTGAGGTTAGGACCAATAGTGTTACACACGTCAGCACAACTGCATAATACCCTCTTCACTATTGTGGTGTGGGTATAAAAGAACTATTTAAGCATATTTTGTGTTTAATATTTTGATTATTTCGTATCCCTAAGTTTTTGACCAACCACTGTCTTCAAGGCAGATGGATAAAATCATCATTATAATATTTTGTTTCTGTTGCCAAAGCTGTACAAATATTTTAAATTTATGTATGAACAATTTTTTATTTTAATTGAATCGACAGCCTTTTACTTTTAATGGCAATTTTTGTTCAAAAAATTAAGCTAATTTATGTATTCTATTCATAAAAAACAAAAATATATATGTACATAATAGACCTATGAGGAGAAACAATTGTATTTTTTATTGCCATCACATGCATGCATGCCTATGGATGCATGTATGTACAATGCCTTGCAGCTTTTGATGATTTAGAAAGAAACTCAAATAATTTGAATGATGCTCCATTTACGAAAAAAAAAGTTTGCAAGTTCTGTATCCCACTTGATCAGAAAGAGCGTATTAACTTGAAAGTTTTAATGTTTTTAGTTTTTTTTAAAGAAGTCGAAAGGTAATAAAAATATTTACCCACTGTAAAAATATCGTGCGATTCTGTCTACTTTTTGGTAACGAAACAGTTGATACAAAAATTATTTTTCATATGCATTTAATATTCCATTAACAATGCTTTTCCTTCTTTTGAAAACAATTAAATTTTGATTTAATACCCACTTTAATTTGAAGCATAACTGCATATTCAAATTTTTTTAGATAATTCGTCACATTAACAACATTTAGCCTCAATTATGTCTCAGAGTCATTGAAAATGTGGACAGATTTATGCCATAGATGCCGTGGCGAGCATTTAGCCGCTATTTTGTTTCACACATAATTGCCATAGATTCTTCTATAATAATAAAAAATATTAAGATAATTCTCTGGACATTTTTTGTTTTATTTATAATTAACATCGTGCGTTTTTATTGGAACACCCTTTTTAATATGAATAACTCTGCCAATCTTAAAGATTTGAGTTTGGAAGCAAACATTTGCCATCTCGCTTTCATTTAATTGTGTTAATGATTTTTTTATCCTTCTGTTTAAAGTCTTGTTGGTGCGTATTTCCGTCATTTCTCAGTTCCAACAGTTTTATCTAATAAGTTAATATTCACTCAGGTCCCTGGCCATATAATTTTATCTGAATGTGATATAACATTTGTTTCTATGTTTAAAAGAGAGATGGGGTGACAAAAAGGTACCAAAATATATGTTTTACCCGGTTACTCCCTGAATAGGTCGAATTCAAAAAAAGTACCAGACACATGTCCGCTTATTTCCCTAAAGAACAACAAAAAGTGTAACATTTTTTTTTCTTCTTTAGTTTAGGTGGTATAATGTTTCCGAATTTGCCCTTTTTTAACTCCTAAACATTCGAATTCTAAAAATCCCGTCTTAGTAGATCGATTTGGGGACAGGTCCAGAAAAATCCTCAAAAAAACAACATGCCAACATGATTATTAATAATTTCATAAGACTTACAATTTTCAAACTCAGGTGATTGGAATTCAAAATTCCGGAAGGCCAGATAAGTCATTGTATTGAGCGCCTATAGAGCTACGATTTAAGCAATTGAACACAGAAAAGGTGGAAGATTCGAGAGAGAGTTCAACGTAGACTGGACAATGGCGCAGAAAAACAACCATATTTTAGCAAAAATTATAAAGGCAAAGGAAGAGGGCAGAAGATCCACCCGAAACAAAATTTCGCCTGAAAGTCCACTATTGAAAGCGTACTGGGTAGGCTCTACAAGCTGTAGCTGGTTGGATAACAAATTGCGCACAATGCATTATCGCCAAAGGTCCAGTAAGGAGAAGTCGTGGGCTGCTACAACAGTACAATTCTGGTGCCTTATTTGGGCGAATTGCAATGGATATAGTTGTTCCATTCCCTGTAAGTAATGCCGGTAACAGAGATCTGTTAGTAGTCATCGATTAGTTAAGTAAATTGCCGGAGGTATATGCTATCCCAAACCAAGAAACCAGGACGGTTGTTCCATTAGAATAACATTCTGGCAGGGACAGAAATTTTGAATCTGTTATAATCAAGCAAATATGTGAATTGTACGGAATAAGGAAAACAAGCCCAACCCACTTGCATCCGCAATCTGACGGCATGGTTGAAAGATTAATTCGTGCATTAGAGGAACATTTGCGGAAAGTAGTGTAACGCAGTTTACTTTCTCAGCTGAGGTATGACTCAGTCTGTGCAGAGTTAATTCGAAGGTCTGCTTCCTTCGCAATGAAACACGGGATGTTTTAGTGTATGTTCGCTTACAATAATTTAACAAAGCTTTTATTTACAAAATCTGAATCTACTCTTTGGCCATGATGTGACTGGCTACGGTGCATAAATATTTCGAACCCCACGTGTATGCGAAGGCCGTGGCGTTCGGCTAACAACGGTCTTAAATACTAGAAACGGCCGGAAAATACTTCGGAAATCAAGAGATTTCGGAGGCCTTGGTGTTCGGCTAAATACGGTTTGATTAAATACTGGGGAAATACTTAGGGCACCAAGAGATTTCGGAGGTCTTGGCGATCGGCTAAATTCGGTTTGGTTAATCAGGTTCAGTTAAATAGGGTTTATTTAAATACTGGGTATAATCTTACGGGCACCAAGATATTTCGGAGGCCTTGGCGCTCGGCTTACTACTTCGGACACCAAGAGATTTCAGGGGGTCTTTGTGTTTGGTTACATACGGTTCGGGTTAATCAGTTTCGGTTAAATACGGTTTAGTTAAGCACTGGGAAAATAGTTCGGACACCAATAGATTTCTGCGGCTTTACACTTTTAAAATAACACTTTTTTCAGAAAAGAACATAAAAAAATGTAAAAGGCAGAATTAATGCAGAATTTTACTCAGAAAAGAAAACGCCATTAGTAAAGAAAACACAAACAGTAAGGGTATTCATAGTGTTAAGTGACACTGTAAGGGTGTTCACAGCGTAAGGGTTGGCTAATAATATTAGGATTGCATGTGAACAACACCAGAACGTCAAGTTTTTTCTGCATTTCATTTGACATTTTCAATTTCAGACTCACTCAATTTGAACCATGGAAAGATGGCTTATTATGAAAATAGCCGTTCAAATCAAAATGCATATCGTGCACTTCGCGATTTTTTCGGTCAATATAATCGTCCAAATGTGCGTACAATCGGAAAAAGTGTGCAAAAATTTTAGCAATCCGGGTCTGTAGGAGATGTGAAAACACCAGTGCATGCTCGTACAGCACGTACAGCAGAAAATATTGCTGCTGTTCGCGGTAGTGTGGCTGAAGAGCCATCTTCCTCAACTCGTCGTCGTGCTTAACAAATGCACTTCTCAAGCTCGTCCTAGATGAACATTATGCATAAAGACTTGCATTTACACGCTCACAAGGTGCAATTGACTCAAGAACTAAAGCCTCTTGACCATTCCAAACGTCGTCAAGGGTTAGAATGGTTGCAAGAAATGGCAACAGTAGATAATAAATTTTCGAAGAAAATCATCATCAGTGATGAGGCATAAATTCACCTCAGTGGATTCGTCAATAAGCACAATTTCCGAGTGATTGTCGAAAAAACCAATGCACCCACAAAGAGTGACTGTTTGGGGCGGTTTATGGACTGGCGGCTTCATCGAGCCGTATTTTTCCCAAAATTAGGGCGGTCAGGCTGTTACTGTGAATGGTGTTCACTATCGTGAGATGATTACGAACTTTTTTATGGCCCGAATTGGAAGATATTGATGTGGACGGTGTGTGTGGTTTCAAACGGGCGGTGCCACTTGCCACACAGCTAACGAAATAATGGCTCTTTTGCGCAACAAATTCAATGGCCGTGTTATCTCACGTGGAGGCGATGTCAATTGGCCGCCAAGATCATGTGATTTGACACCGTTTGACTTCTTTCGTTAGGGTTATTTGAAAGAAAAGGTGTACGGCGATAAGCCAGAAGCAATTCAAATGGTTAAGGATGAGATAATTTGGCACATTAACGGCATAGAACCTCAATAATGCCTCAGCGTCATCAAAAATTTGGACCATCGGATGGAGCGTCCATTTGGCCGATATTTTGTTCCATACATAATTGAACCATACCAATATTATCATTATTAAAAGTAATGACAACAATTTCCTAAATAATTTGTGTTTAATTCAAAATTAATTAAATTTAACCACCTTTTAGCACTTTTTATTGTTTAAAAATTTACGTTTGGCGAAAAATCGCCACATCTGACAGGCCAATTGTACCCGAAATCTGCATTCTTGACAAGGCCACCTGGCGAAATCGCAAGACTTGCACTGGGCAAAGACGTCATCGTCATAGACCTTTAAAAAAGGCGCTCTGACAAAAAGGATTTTGGAATGATACCGACTTCAAGAAAAAGGTTAGAATTTGACCCACGCCCATATTTTCAATACACAAAGTTATTGAAAAGTACTTTGGTAGGTTTATTATTTGACTCAGTCCCAGCACAAGTGTCCTCTTCGAATGAGGGTTTTTAAATTAATACCAAAACAAAAGAAGTGCTGCAATTTCAGATCTACAATATTTAGGTCCATTATTTGACCTCACCCCCATAAAAAGCTTTAAGAAAAATAATAAAACTATTTAATGTGTAGTATGTACCTGATTTCCATTATTCCAATAAAAATTAAGATAAAATAGGCATACCTACTCGCAGGTAGTCACAAGTAGAACGTGATATAAATTATTTAAAGACAACACAATAAAAAGGATTAAAAAACATGCTGTAATAATTTGGGTTTAACCGTTAAAAAATCACAACATTTGTAGCTCTACACAAATTTGCAATAAAAAATGTCAAACTAGGTTCTTTTACTTTATCGGGAATAAAACAGGTATTTATCCATGGATTTTTACGAAATAAAATGTATTTTACTTCTAATGCATGCAGCTTTAAGCTTAAGTAATTAAACTGGTAAGTATTTGTTGATTTCAATTTTTTATAAATTTTTTGAAATCAACATTTAAAAAAAAAAACCCTTCTGCCTTAATAACTCCAAAAGTAATGGCTACATTACAAAATGATATTAGTAAAACTTAATCAGGCGTAATTTAAAATGTTTTGAAGGATTGGAAAACAAAATCGGGTACGTCGCACAGTGCTTTGTCCCCATATAACGAAAGGACATAAATAGAAGGAGTTGTCAGAAATTTTGTACACTAGCATAAAATTAAGAAAAGTTAAGAAAAATATGAATTTTTGGAGAAATCGGTCCAAGGACACGCCTACCTCCCATGTGTCCTGAAATGGAAAAATGTAATTTTAGCTTCAAAAATGCCCACAAAACTACAAAAAATGGTCATGCTGATACACAAACAACTAGCAACGTGTGTGTATATTTTGATTTAAATCTGAACAAGGACTCAAGGTCCTGCTATACATCCTTTTTCTTAAAAATGCTATAACACTTACAAAAATTGTGCAATCGTAATAAAATTTGGTGTGAAAATTGATATTTGTTAGGTTTATATGTATGCCAAATTTTGGTAGAATCAGATTATTAATGTAAAAAATACAAAAACATCATGATGTTCCTACTAGGAACCACAGGACATAATATAAAAAATAACAAGTAAGAAAGTATAATCGGTCAAGCCCGACCATGTGATACCCTATGGCATAGTATTTAAAAACAAATTTCCTAGAGTGTAATCTAATTGGGACGCATGGGCAATCATGGACCCGCCAGAACAAAATTATGTTGTGAGGTTAGGATTCGTTTAAAAGTTCTTTCTGCCGAATATTATTTGGATGAGGGGTTATTATGGAACCTATGGTTTATTTTGGTATGTAAATACTTATATTTTTAAGGAAGCAGGCATTAAAAGCTTTTCGGGAGAATGATTTGTATGATTTTGATTGCAATAAAATTAGTTTGGACCAAATTTAATCATGCCGATGTAATAAGATGGTTTTTGGTAAAATTATGGACCGATTCGTTCCATTTTCAATAGGCTTGGTCCTTGTACCAGTCAGAGCCTCTGTGATAAATTTCATCAAATTGTCCCCGAATTTGCGATCTGTATGCACAAGGTTGCATGGACAGCCAGCCGGCCGGACGGATATCGTTAGATCGACTCAGAAAGTGATTTTGAACCGATCTAACGAATTATTTGGAATTATTTCTTATTATATTCCTAATTTATTTTCTTTAAACTAATTTATTTATTATTTACATATGTTCATATTTTTTAATTACAATAAATCATCTTCAGTACTGGATTCTTCCAAAAAAATGTTGCCGCTCAACGAAACATTTGTTTCGTCATCTTTAACTGGTTCATCAACATTTTCTCTCAGTATATATTTCTCAATTTCTTCAAATAATATATTTTTTTTTAGTCTTTGGATTCCTTTTTGATGACAACAACGGATCTGAGAAAAGTATTAAATGAGTCATTAAATCTTTGTGAGTGTCTCATCGTGACGTTTTTCTCGTATGGGACAGTCTTGTTTTTCTCACGATTTTGTGAATTTAGCGTCATCTTGTAGCGACAAAAAGAACAAGACACAACTTTTATATTCATTTATTTAATTTATCTTGTCAATTTATCTAATTCAATAGTATGTATATACATACATATATTTGGATTTATTTCATATTTTGTTCCTAGTTTATTTTTTTTAAACTAATTTAATCTATGAAAATTTGAGCAAAAATCACGAAAATAGCATTTTTTTAAATACATTTTTTTTCAAGTTGTGGTAAAAATTTTTTAATTGTGTTTCTTGTAGTTATTAGAAAACAGTATAAATGTTCGAAAACAGAAAAAAACCCATAGACGATATTTTTTTTTTTTAATATTCCATCAAATTTAAAAATTTTTTAGAGCTTAAGTGAATAATAACCATTTTCAAACCAATAAAAAAAAACACATGAGAAAATAATTCAATAAATTTTTTTTACAGTAAGTTATGCTTAACCACTTCAGAAAGAAATTTCAATCTCGTGCTTCAAAGAACAACAGTTTTCCTGAAGCATGTAAAACTCAAGTAGTTGTTTAGCCATTTTTACTTTAAATACTCAAACTTTGACGCCATCTAGCGCCGCCGAAAAGAATTAAATATTAAAAATTTTTCAAAACTCATTTGTTATCTATCGATCTGTACATTTTTATAAAATGAATGAAAATAAATAATTGAAATTTGAGTTCGAAATTAATTAACAAAATCAATTTTTTTTACTTGGTGGCCACACGATCAAGTCTTGCCTTTCAATTCCTTTCAATTTGCAATACACTCTCACTTTTTTAAAGGCTGGTTCACCCACAAGTTTCTGAAACATTTTTGGTTCGGACAAATTTATTGTTTACTGAGAGTTTTCTACACCATGGTTCACCCATTTCAGAAACTTGGTTCGTAAAAACAGTGCTGCCATATATAATTAAAAATGACGTAAATACATATGTGCATAAATTTAAGAAAACTAATTATATTTGTGTCGAAATAAAGAAATAAAAAAATTAATATTTATAGCAAACAAAAAAACAGCATTTGTGGTGAATTATTTGTTAAGAATAAAAACATCTTTTTCTGCGATGGATGAAATAGATATAAATCATTTGCTACTCTTGTATGCTACTCTTTATGGCGACTTCGCAAGCTTTTCCAGTGCGTTTGACATTCATTTCCTTTGGTAAAAAAACAGTTTTTGTTCCTCTTTATTAATTACAAAAAACGTAACAGAAAATTCAATGTAAAATATAAATCCCTGGGTGACAAACAAAAAGATTTCGAGTTAATACTTATTAATATATTATTTTGCAAACAAAAAAATTGTTATTTTCTCGATAGCCAAAAATAAAAAATTTTTCGAGCGGCCACCCAGTGATGTAAATTTTTCAAGATAAGATTTTATAAAAATAAATGAACTTACTACTAATTCCAACTGCTTCTGCTACTTTCGACCAAATATTTTGTTTGAAATGATTGTTCTTATAAGAGCTGTTGCTCAAATCATACAAACATTCCCTACCTGGCTTTTTTATTTCATAAATTAAATTTAAGACAACATCTTCTGACAACTCCATCTTAAATTTGTATCTAAAGGACAAAGAAAATTTAGAAATTATAAACTAAATTGCATTAATATTACAACTTACCTAATATATAATTTTTCAATTTTAAATTGTTTTTCCAAGTTTTTTATTTTTGCCGCCAATACTTCTTTTTCTTTAAATGTTTTTTTCTTTTTTGATTTTTGTTTACATTCTTTAGTTTACCATACTGAATTTTTAATACAAATTCCAAACGATATGGCATGTCTCTTGTACAAATTTTACTTGGTGTGGCAACCTTTTCTAAAATGGTTCGGACCAAATTTAAAATTAATTTAATTCACACTGAGAGTCGTTCGCACAAAATAATTTCTCTCGCTCTCTGAGAGAAACGCCAAACTATATATAAAAAAAATTTTGTGCGAACCAAAAATGTTTAAGAAACTTGTGGGTGAACCAGCACTAAGTCTGAATTTACACGTTTCATCTTTTGATGCTCAACTTCCATTCAATTCCCTTTTAAAGATGCCAATATATTCACACGCAGCAATCGGTTTCAACTTTTTTCGGTACAAAACAACAACAATTTTATTAATAGCGAATCAAAGAGAAAACGAAAAGAAAAAAATTACATGCAGCCATCGTTGTGCATATACCAACGAATAAAAACACAAAGCGTACTGACCGAGTACAGGCATCTCCGTACTAACCCCCTTTCTTCTTTCTTCTCTCACTTAAAACACAAGAGTTGAGCATCAAAAGATGAAACGTGTAAAAGCAGACTAACTGACCACGAGATTGCTTTCAATTTCACCTTTCCATTTGTTTGGAACCACCACTAGTGGTAGGAATTATTTAGTGTTTAAAATACACTACTTAATTTCGTGAAAGGACCGTAGGTCCAACCATGCCTTTTATATAAAAACACTTTAATAATCCTTACCCTGTAAAGAGTAAAGTTTAAACTTGGAATTTTGTGCACCAGTGAAATTACATCTTTTTCTTTAATTGATGTTCTTTTTTAGTTATTTTCAGCACGTCTCCCGTTGAAATTTCTTTATAACAGTTGGACACGCTTAAAAAGAATTACAAAGTTTAACTTTTTTTTTTGTTTTCAATGACAGTATTAACGGCGTTAATTAAATAAATATTAAAGATCAATCAAAGTTATTTTTCATATTTGATAAATACACTGAAATTTATTGTTGAGGGAAAGCTAGCTTCTATGCGCATTTCACTGGTTGCTTAGGCCAGCTCATCAGGAAACCTTTTCCAAAGATTTTAGAAAAGTCAAAAATATTATACAAATAAAACCCTAAAGCGAATAAGAATTAATGTTCGAAATAAAGTAGATTTAAAATCGAGCAAATTTTAAAAATAACCCTGTAATGAAATTCATTAAAAAATATTCATTTGTATCTACTTTATTCTTTAAGTACCAGTTATTTGAACAATGACAACTCTTAAAACCAGAAAAATATACCGTCATTTTGTAAATAATTGTACTTAAAAACTCGTTCGACTCCAATTTCACTTGAATTTCATTTTATAAAAAAAAGGTAAAACAAGTTAACAATTTCGGGATTGACTAAATCCCGAAAATCCTAGGATTGCAAAATTGAAATGCCGGGATTTATCGGAAACGGGATTCCGGGATTGGCATCCCTTCTACGAACACAATTGTGTCGCACGTCGTAGGAACTTATTGCCTTAACCTTTATGTCAACAGCAGAAAAGTTATAATTACGTCAACAGCAAGCATACCCGGGTATGCAAGCGCATTTTATATACGAATTCACTCGTGTGTTTGTGTTTTTTTCTACTTTGATTGTCAACGTACGCCGTAGATACGTTTTTACGTCAGCTATTGTGTGCTTTTGTATTAAAAATTACACGTTTTAATTTGACAACGTATCTACATACGTCGTATGCTATCACTTTAATACGGTGCAATTGTCTTCCTACAATAAAATTAAATAATAATATTCAAAAAGCAAAAAATATTAAAAAAAATATGTGTTATAAGCATGTTATTCAAAAATGGCTGAGTTCCAAAACGTTTGTTATCTGCCAATTCCAAAGTAATCTGTCCAAAGTGCCCCACGGGGGTGTGGGAACCATCTTTAGGATATTTCACCTTTTTTGTTGCATCCTCCAGGGCATAATCAGCTGCAACCATTACCTGGGATTCGGCAAAAATCCAAAATCAACAGATCAATGGAGAACTTCACTGGAGAACTTACGACAGCGGCTGATCAAAAATCAGTCCAGGGAAGTTAGTAGGACCTGTCGGGAGGGTACCAAACTGACTATTGGTTGAGGCCTCCTGCTGTTTTTCAAGGAGGATTTTTTTTGCGGAAGTCTTACTTTTTTCTAATAATTTGTCCATATTTCTAAGGTTGAACTTCCGTCTGATTAAAGCTTACTTAGACCCCTTTCACACTCGGCAAGTTACTTGCGCAAGGCTTGGTATGTAGACGTCAGCGGTAAGGTCGGGGTAAGGAAACAAATATTTAGTACAGACTTTGTTGTACTCGGCAAGTTACTTGCGCAACTAACTTGCCGAGTCTGAAAGGGGTCTTACACAAATAAGGTGCAAGGTGTTTATGCTTTTTTGACGAAGTGGTATTTCAGTAAGCCCAAATTAATCTTAAATGTTTCACATTTGTCCCAAAGTGTATCCAAAAAGAGTTATCAAGAGACAAACTGTGCATGATTAAACTAGATAAAAGATTTTTTACTTCGCCTGCAAATTATTATGATTTTCTGGAACTCGGCCTTTGTTAAAAAAAATAAAAACTTATTTAGGTCTGAATAGGGAACTTAATGATATGCTTGTTGTACACTTGGTACCATTTGCAAACACTTTTTTTAATCAACTTGAATTTTGAAAAATAAAATACATGGCAATTTTAAACATTGCAATTTTATTCAAACAATAAATTTATTTCCTTTATAGTTTAATTCAGGGACACAAGAAGTTTTAACTGTTAAAAACCCATAAGAGCTTACATAACGTTATTATGGATCCTTTTCTTTTTTTATTTGAGTACCAGGTACACATTAAAAACTTCGCTATACAAAATAATGTGAAAAGTTATCGGAAAAAATTAAAAATACTTCCTACAATTCTACTGAAAGAACCAATGAACTTTATAGGCAGTGTTGCCAATTTAGCCATTTATGCCCAATTTTTAGGATTGATATTACAACACATTTATGTTCAAAATCGTTTTAAATACAAAATTATTTTCTTCACTAAACACTTAAATGTAACTTAATTTACCGATGTGGAAAATTTAAATTCATTTTAAGCCATTAAAAAACAAGTTTAGCCAATAGCCCTTTTTTTTGGCCATTTTTCAATTTATTTGGTTATAAAATTGTTTTGGCCTTTTTTCTTGTAAAATAATAATTTTTATTTTCTCACCAAATTGCTAAAAGTAAAATAATCATTTTTAACAATTAAATTGCATTTTAGTTAAATCACAATTTTACAAATGTTGAAAATCGCTATAAACGATAATGATGAATTATCTTGCAAAATAAAGGAACAGTTGTCCATTAGGGCGGGTCGCTTTGTATGGATGAAAAAAAATTAAAAATCGTATAGCAAAAACGTAATCTACATAAAATTCTCCGAAGAAACCATGGGTCTAAAACAAAATCCTAGTCCGCGCCTCTCGACTTGAAAATTTTTTTACTTGGATGAAAATTTTTTCAATGTAAAAAAAATTTTGATTGTAAAAATATAAAGGGCAAAAGAATAACCTTACTAAACCATTTTATTAAAAAATTCGATTTCTTTTTGGAAAAAGCTATTTTTCCAAAAAAATTTTTTTTTCCAAGGCGGGCAGCCAAATTTTCAAGTCGAATTTTCGGAGAATTTTATGTAGATTACGTTTTTGCTATACGATTTTTAAAAAAAAAATCGACCCGCCCTAATGTCCATGCTAAAATTATAAAATGGATCATCACAAACAACACTGTTTGTGTAGAAACGAACACCAAATTGCATTTTTTTTTTTTTAAATGTGACATTTTTTGTAGAAAAGAAAACACCATAAGGCCCGTTTTCACAACTTACCGATAGCTAAAGGTAGGATTTTATCGGCCGTATAAAAAGTGTTCCATTATTACAACTTTACTTTAACCTACCAAAGAGGAAGGACCTCAATTTACTTTATCGCTCACTTTAGGTTAAAGTAAAGTTTTATTAATGGAACACTTTTTATAGGGCCGGTTAAAGTCTACTTTAAGCTATCGGTAAGTTGTGAAAATGGGCCTAAGTGTGAATTAAAACTGCAAAATAAGTGCACTACCCCCATCTATGCTACATACATATGACAAATAAGTAGTTGTAGAAGTAGTTATTGCAGTAAAATAATGAGTGAATGAAGCTATTCATTTAGATAAAGTAAGCAAAGTTTTTACTAGATATTAAAAATGGCAAATTTAATCCGTGTTTTATTTTTTTATGTTTTTTTTTTGTGTTTACACATTAGGAAATTAAATAAAACAATAATTTTGAAATTCTTTTGTTACAATTGTGCTCGTAGGTATCTATCTAAACATTATTATAAACAAATAATATTTCTATTTGTTTACAAATTATAAATGTACGAATATGGAAGCATAAAACGATTGTTTATGTTACCAAAAAAAAAAAACAATTGCACACACATCCATACATACATACCTACAAATATAAAATCATACATACATACATACATACATAATATACTTAACATAGGCACATAAATTTCAAGAACTTTATTCTGAATCGATCTGCATGACTGTTTTTATATGGAATTTAGAATTGTGTCCGTTTTACACACTCACACCAACCTGATGTTTATATGTATGTTTGTATATAGATTGTTATACATACATACATACATACATACATAAAGTTGTCGTTTTTTTGTATATACTATATACTGTATATGTACATATGTACCTACAAACATATTTGTACGCGTATGAGTGAGTGGGTATTTTTGTATTATTTTCAATATTACACACTATGAAACATGGAATTTTTAATGTGTTTTCCCAATGAAAATGCATTCTATTCGTATATTGTTGTATTGTATTGTGTCGTATGGTATTGTATTGTATTGTATTGTATTGTGTATTATATTTTGTTGGTGAACAAAAAAAAAAAAAAAAAAAATAGAGTATCAACAAAGATTTGATTCAGTTCTAAGCGAGCATATTAACAGAATTTTTTGCAGGCACTCCAGCCAACCACAGAACAGATTCAAATGATTTTCGAAATACTACAACCAGGGGTTGCAAATTCCTGCGACGGCGTACTGGTACCCATCAGATACATAAATAAAGGTTCATTTCAAATAGATAGAGCCAAGGGTGAAACCAATAAAAGCCTTTCTAAATTTGGGATTGGTTTATAATTGAAGAGCTTCACTTTAACGACATTATGTATTGTTTCTTATTGTTATTTTTTTTTTTTTTTGCCTTCCAATTTTCGTTTTTATTTTGTTTTGATTTGCAATTTCATTTCCACTTTAATATTATCCTGTTGTTTTTTGCATGTAAACGAACGAATGTTAATACGAAAATACAAAGAACCACTTACACCCCCACGCATACAATTGATGACAGTGTTTATGTATTGAATAAAAACCCCGCGAACATTTTTTTAACGATTTTTGTCAGATGCTGAATATTTTGCATTAAATATCTGACCAAATCGCTGATAAATCGCTATACCTTTCACATTTGTCGGATAGAATTCTATACGACCTCTAAAGAAGTTCCGAGAGAATTTTCAAGACTTCGGACTACTGTTGGACAAGCATCTAATAAAACGTCAGAAAATTGTCAAAAATTCTGGCACTTTTTACAACATACATACATATGTATATGTATGTATATACTTTAGTGGAAATTTAAGAAACAAATATTTATGTTTTTTAAAATTCGAATGAAGTATAGAGTGCAGTGCGACTTTATAAAATCCGTCCCAATATGATCCCACAGAACTGATCTGATCTATAAAACAAGGAACACTGACCTTTCATCCAAAAAATAGTTACGTTTGCATGTCAAATGATCAACCCAATTAAGACTGAAAAATTTGAGAAGTTTATTTGTTTCTAGGCTTTAATTATCGCCAGTGACATTTTAAAAGTCAGCCTTTCGAGGGGTAAAAGTGAGAAAAAGGTTAATTTTAAATAATTTTTATTAAACCCATTCAGACTGCAAACTTGGAAAAGATTATCTATTTTCTGTTTATACTATAACCAGGGACTTTAAAAGTTATAACTTAACGTGGCAAAACAGGTAACAATTCGTAATTTTGCCACTTTTTTTAAAGGAGTTTTTTTATGATTTTTCTCAAACCTAAAACCGATGTTCTTTATCATAAAGACAGCAAATAAATAAAGTACATCCGAGGGGAAAGTAGGGTAAATATCGCACTTTTATCAGTTTTTATGAACATGTTTTTATATTTATAATGTGCAAACTTAAAACCTAATTCTGTCAGTCATATGCGATTAGTTAGTTCATATTTAAAATGTAAAGATTCCAGCGTTTAAAAAACTGCAATCAAAGTAGAAAAACTGGAAAAAAACTGATCCTTTTCTTCTAATTCATTAAATGTAAACAGTCGCTTTCAAACCAACTCAAAAAGCAAAAAGTTGTACACAAATTTTCGTTTTTAGTACGATTAATTTTGGTTTCGACTGCAGTTTTTTATACCCTGGAAGTTTTAATAAATAAACAATGAAATAATATACGACGAATACTTACTCGTACGTTCGAACTTTTAACTTTTGTGATTCTGTCTGTCGTTATCGAATAATAAGTATCGAAATTTCTGATGGCATCAGTCGATATTGAGCGACTGTTCGAATGCAAGCTTGCGAGTTTTTAGTCGTAAGTAAAAAACTTTTTTTTGTAAACAAAAGAATAAAGAAATGTTAGTAAACATTTGTTAAAAATAAGGAAACAATTTATAATTTTTATATTTCTGTGATCACAAGTCATAACAGCCAATGTCTGTTTTTCAATATTTTCAGTACAGCAGCTTAAAGTTTGGAATCTTCACTGAAAATGAGGTGACGGCTTAATTGGAAAACTGTGTAACAGATTCCAACGAAACGAATTTCTTTACTTAGTTGTTAAAAAAAATTGTTGTATCTTTTCGTAGTCAAAAGATGTTACCAAAAAAGGACAGTCAGGCTCTAATGAATTGTTGAACGAAAGAAAGTCAAAAAGTTAAAGTTGAGTTGGGCTATTATTTCAGATAAAATAAAAAACTTTCAGTGCGCCTAAATTGACATAAGTTATTATAATATGCAAAAATTTTGCAGATTCGATCTCTCATGTTGAGTTAGGTTGTTTTTCCTATATAATAATTCATAAAGTTAAAAAAATAGAGACTTAAGTTGATTTAGGCAATAATAAAAAATAATGTTTATATATGTTGTAATGCTGAATTGACTTAGGCGGTTATGCCAAAACAGTTATTTAGAAAAAAAAATAACTTAAGCCTTCCTATAACGGACACAAAAATAAAAAATTAATAGCAAATAGACTTGGACACGCTGAATAAGATGGTACTAATAACTCAATTGTATTCTAACTCGAGTTAGGCTGTTATGGGTTGTGACCACAGATTTTTGGACAAAATTAAAAACAAACATTTGCTTATGCACATATCAGCTTGATTAAGCCTATTCGTTGTTTGACAAACTTATTGGATCTTTGGTGTTTAAGAAGTGCATTCTACAGGGAAATGGGATACAAATAGAACAAAAGCGGGATTTAACGTTTTCTTTCAAAATAAACAATCCAAAAACTTGAAATTTAAAAAGTTGGCTCATTTTTACAAGGAAATAGATCTAGGAGTAAACATTTTAATTGGCAAAGACGAAGCGGGTAAAGCTTTGGTACTTTTTGTGAAAATAATGTTTTTTATTTTAAATAATTTAAAATTTTTCTTACAATTTATTTGGCGAAGAATTTAAATAATAATGCAAAACAATTCACAGCAATTTTGTATACTAAAAATTCTTAAGAGCAATCATTTCACAATAGAAGAAAAAGTTCTAAAAATAGTAATATGGGAAATTTTTCCAAAATAAAAAAATACTTTAAAAACCCTATACACCGCACAGTGGAAAATATTGGCCATTTCTGGATCAAAAATCTGTAAGTGAGCTACCTAAATAAGAGCGGCAAACGTTTTTTGTATGTCAAAACTTCTCATTTGCATACAATTTATGCGAAACAAACCTTTAGAATGCGAATTAGACACCACCCGGATGGAACATTTTAATTGACAGATCGATATGTCGGTTTGTTTTATTGAAATTGTATTTGAAATGGAATTTTCATGTTTAAAAAAACGCTAGCCGCTCTTGTTTAGGTAGCTCAGTAACTTTTGAATGGGTGAGTATTTTTGTAAGATTCTTTTATTGTGGAATAGGTGGGTCTTAAAATTTATATTTACAATTATAAAAATCGAATAATAACAAAAAAGTAATGAGAGGTTAAAAATACATTTTTGATTTTTTTGGTATTTGTATAAAAGTTATAAGGTTAATCACGATAGTCTTTATGCAAATTTGCAATTCGTAAATTTGCAGTGCATATTGTGATTGGTCGTAAGCATACCACTTTTATTTTTAGTGAAAATTTGTTATTTTTCTAAAAATTTATTCTGGCAACACTTAAAACTGCTGGCAGCACTGTTAAAAATCTGCATTTGCTTAGTGCCGGTTCACACAAGTCAAGTCAAGTCTTGAGTTTTTAGGAGAGAAGGGAAAAGAGAATGCCGGCACTAAGTGCCGGTTCACACACGTCAAGTTTGACTCGTCAAGTCTTGAATTTGTAGGAGAGAATGGAAAAGAGAATGTCATTTCTTTTCCCCGAGTCAAACTTGACGTGTGTGAAAAGGCACTTACAATTGAATCGTTTAGTCTAGGTTCACACTATGAAAGTTTTCTTTCAGAAAGTCTAAGTTTATTGGTGAGAGGAAGAGAACATGCTGTTATTCTCTCCCCTCTCCCCTCTCACCAATAAACTCACACTTTCTAAAAAAAAACTTTCATAGTGTGAACCTAACCTTATTTCAGAAACCCGCCAACTCTCATTTATTATAGGCACACTGAAATAAACGATTCAATTATACAGAAGCATAATAAAATTAATTTTTTTTCTTTTTAATTTATTTAAATTTAATTCTCTATTTTATGTTAAAATCCAGGAAAACGTTGAATTTATAAGTTTTCTTAAAACTTATATGGCGCTTAATATGTCAAATGTTGTTGTTTACATTTGTTTGCAACTGAGCGAATATGCACTACTAAATTTGCTCATGGTTTTTTAGTGCAAACGAAGTAAAAAAGAGCAAATTTCAAATACGTACATTTTGTTTTTGTGTTGTGCAAATGTGTGTATTATTACACGCATTTGCATCGTTTGCACTACCTATCGTGATTTCCCTTTATATGTTTAGAAAAGTAAAACAGGTGGTTTTATGTATTTTGTCAAGAGTTTTACTGCCTGTTTTTAGAAAACGAAAACAAGTGATTGAGTGAGGAATTTTATTGAAAACGAAAATTTGTTTTTGTTGCATGATATTTACAAGAGCCAAAGGTTGCATTTTTTAAAAACATGTTCAGCTGCAGTAGAGTTGCAAACTTCATTGATAGAAAGTGTAAGATACTTAAAAATATGCTTATGAAGTTTAAAGTCAAGCAGCCATATTCATAAAAAGTTCTTATTTTAAGCTTATAGCATGTAATAACTATCAAACGCTTTTTGTCTAATAAACCTCTTATAAAAATTTGTATACATAAACGTATATTAAAAGTTTTATTACTATTAACAGTTTGTGACGATTTTGTGCTTAAGTATGGCAACTTTACAAATCTCGTACACTATTTGCTCGTTAAATATGAAACGCAAAATTACTAAGATAAAAAAAATTCTGAGCTGCTCAACATTTTTACTTGCAATTTGTTTAAAGGCTGCCTATTCGTGCCTTTGATATACCTTTTAGATAATAAATTAAACTTTAATTGTTAAGCGTGATTCATTTCGAGGTTCCCTACTTTTTTAATGAAAAATATACAGAAAATTCAAATTTAATGGGAAATTTTTATTATCATTTGAAACAACATTCTTTGGCATTTATTTTTTGAAGATTATGTCGCAGATGGTCCATCCGTCGAGTCCAATTTTCGATGACTCGTTCGAATATTTCGACTGGTAACTGGCGAATGACACGCCTGAATCGAAGCGGGTTTGTCCGCATAATCTTTAGACTTTAAATATCCCCACAGGAAAAAGTCTAACGGTGTGATATCACACGATCTTGAAAACTTTAAATTATGTGCTCATCGAATAGTTCTCTCAATAAATCCATTGATTTATGCGATGTGTGGGAAGTGGCGCCGTCTTGCTGAAACCAAATGTCGCCGTGATCACGAGCTTCAATTTCAGACATCAAATAGTCGGTTATCATGGAACAATAACGGTCGCCATTGACGGTAACGTTCGCACCGGGATCAATTTTAAAGAAATATGTACCGATGATTCCACCGGCCCACAAACCACACCAAACCGTTGTTTTTTCTGGACGAAGTATCAGTTCTCGAATCTCTTGAGGTTGCTCTTCGTCCCAAATGCGGCAATTTTGTTTGTTTACATACCCATTGAGCCAGAAATGGGCCTTATCGCTAAACAAAATTTGCCTCGAAAACGTCGGATCTTCTTGGAACTTTTGAAGAGCCCATAGAGCGAAGCGATGTCGCTTGGGAAGGTCGTGTCTTTCCTTTAGGAAATGACCAACAATACTTAACAAAAATAACATGACACGACTCACACGTGATCTGTCAAAAAAGGCTATTGAAAAAAGTATCTCTACTTGAATCACCCGTTATGTTAAAAATATGTAGATCGGCGGCAAACGGCGCCAAGAGTTTAAATCCTAATCAAAGTTGCGTGGGTAAGCCAAAAAACATAAAATATTTCAAATGAATAAATTTCAAATCTGCTTGCAATATATTCAAAATTCAAAACCAAAATAGAATCTGGACAGATATAACAATCCCAAAAAAGGTATAACATTTAAAAAAAAAGTCAGCAGTCGTCGATGGCTGCGAGTGTAAGACGGCAAATCCATCTGAGGAGATCGAGTGGTTGCGATCGAAACATGTCATGGTAACCAGCCGCCTGGGTTCGAATCTCAGGTCAGTCAAGAATTAATGATTATCAATAACAATTTTAATAAATTTTCATGTTGTGAAATTCCTTTCTTCATAAAAGTTATAAATATTTAAAATACGCCCTTGAATATGGTATAATTTTATTTATAGTCGAAAGTAGTGTGTTCTGTCGCCATTTTCGAATACTTCTGTTGACATAAGTAGTAACTATAATATCTGCAAATAATTATTGCTTGACATCTTATGCTATGTTCATACGACGATATAAACCACTCGTTTCGCTCTCTGAAACTTGTTCGCCAAACATGCTGTTCATACACCTACATTGAATGAGCGAGTAGTCACATTTTTCATTTTGGCGTTAAGAAAATGATAGAAAGAAATGACAGAATGTGACCAAACACTTGATTTCGGTAATTTCTTTCTATCATTTTCTTAACACCAAAATGAAAAATGTGACTACTCGCTCATTCATTTTTTGTAGAGACGATTCATTCATGTTTCATTTTGACATTTTTTTGTGTTGTTTGTTTAATTTTATTAAAAATTGATAAACAAATTAAGTTTAAATTAAAAATATATTATTTAATACTTTTATTAATACAATTACTTTAAATTTATCACTTTCTTTTATTTAACATTAAATTTTATTTTGTTTTTTTCTTTGTTTTGGTTTTTTTTTGAGAGCTAGTGCAGATTAACTAACGATAATTGTTATCAAAATTGCAGATGATAGTACATTTTCCTGTTTCGCACCTTGTTTCAAAATGAAACGACCTGTTTCGCTGTCAAAATTTTGTATGGCAAAACATGTTGTTTAAATCATGTTTGGGACGCGAAACAGGAATGGGAGAGCGAAACACGAATATTGCTGTCCGTGTGAACATGGTATAGCTTTACGATAGAATTTATTTTTTGGTTTATTTCAAACATGAGATACATACACCTTATTTTATCCACTGTCCACTGTATACATATGTCAATGTTGTCATGCAGGCGAATACAGTCGTGTGCTGGACGCAATATTCGCCGTCGGTGTCACACATATAAACACATTTTCACTTATACTACCATAGCGCTTGATGTCATTTTTTACAGATTTGTAGGCGAAAACTAAAAGACTATTCTAGATCCCTATTCATATAGCCATACACTTTTGAAAATTTGTTTTGAATACTGTGGTGTTGGGTATCATATGGTCGGGCTTGACCGACTATACTTTCTTACTTGTGTGCCCTTCTTTTTCTTGTTGACCTTTCTGAGCACATCTTGAAGGACAAACGTAAACATAGAGCTCGTGCCTTACCTTTAATATTAATTAGTATTGTGGTTATTTTGTTGAACTATTTATGGTTTTTAATCCAAATTTTGATACATATTTTAATTAGGCTCAAGTTCATCAAATTTAATTTTCATTAAATTATTTTTATGAAGAAGGAATTTTACAACATGCATCAAATTGGGAACTCGTAATAAAAATTTATGCCTTCCGTAATCGAGCTGGTAAGCGAAACTTTTGCATTTTTTCCTTACAAACTTGCTGCGATTGAAGCTTAATTTTTTATTTGGGCTGTCTTTTAGAAGTTTAAACATTCATACGTTTCTTTTGTTAAGAAGCGTTAAAGGTATGTATTCTGACACGACATGAATGATGTTGTCGAAGATTGTTTGCTGGGAACATTTATCTCCATTTATGTGTTTGCATGTGTGTGTATGGCTGTCTATAATGTATTTAAATATGTAAATACGATTTTAAAGTACAAATGTTAATTAATATAAGTATACATTTGTGTTAAAGGTTCTTTAATTTGTTTTTAATACAAAAAAACTTAATAACACAAATTTAAAATCCTTATGAAATAAAAGTATTATTTTAAACGACATTTAATTCAAGTGCATATTTTTATATAAATTTAAAAACCAGAAATGCGTAAGCGAATCTTATATATCCCTCAGCCCTTTTGAAATCCGATTGTAAAATGTATATATGTATAATACGTAAGACATTTGTAATATATACTGAAGGTCATTTTTGAAGCTCAAAACTTGGATTTTCATAACTACTTTTAGCCTTTTTCAGCAATTTTCTTTTCATTTTTTTAATTCTTTAGGGAAAAATTCTTTCTATTTAATCTAAATTCAAATTAGATTATATAGGAAAACCTGAACTTCGATTAATTTGGAAAAAATTGCGAGTTTGGGAAGACATTTGTATTGGGGTTAGGTTGTTGTTGTTGTAACATTGGCGTTGCTGAGTTGACAATCTTTGGTCGACATGATCTTTCTACTATTGCGGAATTTCGGTTTTTTTAGTAATTTCAATAAACCAAACCGTTTTTGAGTTACGCTCACACATGCTGTGCAACCTCCTACATTTTCGAAATAACGGTATATCTGGAAAACTAGAGCTAACCTATAAAAACGGCTAGCACCACTGGATTCAGCGTAGCCGAATTAGGTGCCCAGCTTGTCTCAAAAAAAGTGTAAATTTCTTGCACAGTGTTAAAGGTGATATGATTAATTTTTTATAAAAACTTTAACACTAACGGCCACTTTCACCAAGTTCAGTTTTAATTAACTATCAGTTATAACTGTCAAAAACATATTGTCAACTGAAATTTAAAGTAATACATAGTTAGTTTAAAATTTGGTAATATTGGCCGTAAATAAGTAAAGTAATTATTATATACGTACATACATATCGTTACTTTAATATAGAAAACTACAGGAGAAGGAAACAACTTAATAAAAATTATAGTCTTGCAGTCACGATTTTTTTTAAACGCAGTTTTTTGTTCAATTCTCTAAGCAATTTAATAAAAAACTGGTTTTAATAAAATCGCGACTACAAGACTATAATTTGTATTAAGTTTCTTCCTTCTCCTGTAAAGTAAGGGAAATATTAGTTAGGGCTTTTCTATATTAAAGTAACGATATGTACATATATCTTATGCAATTTCAACGAATAGCAGATAAGTCATTTATTTAAAAAAGGAAATATTGATAAAAATAAAAATATATGCAAATTTGTAAACATAAAATAATATAAAGAACAAATAATATAATATGATTTTTTTACAGATGCACCATTCCATGGATCAGCTGGATATGCTGGATCCAACGGGTTCAATGACAACGCTCGCCCCCATTTCAGAAACGCCTTTAACACCTACGCACCAACATTTACATGGATCCTACCATAGTATGAACCATATGATGAGTCATCATCATCCAAGTAGTTTAAGTGGACATTCTGCGGGTATGCATAACAAGACGATTGTCATTTATGGCAATTGCGAAAAAAAACATTTTAAAAACAAAACTATAATAAATTAAGAAATATCACGTTAAATTTTCATTTAATTCCCCTAATTAAAAAAAAGGCCATCACGGTCATTCTGCAGTACATCATCCTGTGATAACAGCCGCTGTTGCGGCGGCGGGTCTACATCCGGATACCGATACAGATCCCAGAGAACTAGAAGCCTTTGCCGAGCGATTTAAGCAACGAAGAATAAAACTAGGTAAACAAATCGGATGTACTGAAACATTGCCTTTTTCTGTGTATTTCAGTTGTTTGAAGAATATATTTCAACTTGAAAAAAAAAACTAAATAAATAATATGTATAATGAATACCACCTTATATAGGAGTCACACAAGCGGATGTTGGTAAAGCACTAGCGAATTTAAAGTTACCTGGAGTTGGGGCACTTTCACAAAGTACAATATGTCGATTTGAGAGTCTTACACTGTCACACAATAATATGATCGCTCTGAAGCCCATCTTACAAGCGTGGCTTGAAGAGGCCGAGGCACAGGCGAAAAATAAGCGACGAGATCCCGATGCCCCAAGTGTACTTCCAGCTGGCGAAAAGAAAAGGTAGACAGCGTTTTAGTTAATGCCCTTCAAAAGTTCAAAAAACGTTACATTTTCTATGTATCAATACTCTGTTGAAGGCATTAACGCAACTCCAGATTAAAGTGTTGGATTATTCACTTAAAAACTTATCGTCAAAATTACCAGCAACGACAAATATGGCTTATATTTTCCAATAACAGACAATTTGTATTAGAATTATTAAAACGTTAATTTGTTATTACTGGAGTAGCGTGAATATGTTGACATTCATTTTAACAGACACAATACGAGTTGTTGTTTAATAAACACGAACATGTTTAGAAGATCAGGCCTTTTCGCGTAGGCATTGTCATTTGAGAACGAAACGAAAACGACAATAGGACATCAGCGTTAGTGCTGTCCACATTAAAGGAAATTAATTCAGTATTCTTCATTTTGAAACTAAAAATAAAATCCCTAAATTTTGCCCGTTTTTAGAACGTGGTTTAAGAAGAAGTACATTTTTTTCGACCTCCAGTTTGTTATGAAGAAGTTTGGCAGAAAGTAGAATTAAATTAGAAATAAATTCGGCCATAATTTTACTTTCCCTATAAGAAAAGAGTCTGACATACTTAAGTTTAATAGAGCTTTATAAAGTCTTGGGAAAACTAGGAGAAAAAAACACCTGGGGACTAATAGCGGCAGTCGTGATCGAATACTTTTTCGAATCAAAAGCAATTTTTTCTAATTCTTTCTGTCGATTCGAAATTATTTTTCCAGTGTTATGAGAACTCACATAAATGCTTAACAACGCTGGAAAAATAATGTCGATATGTTCAGTATCGACTGAGAAAATTAGAAATAAAATTGCTTTCGAATCGAAAAAGTATTCGATCACTACTGCAAGATTTAGCCCCTGGTATTGACACGATATCAAGTCCAATGCTTAAAATGTCTCCAATACAATTGAAAAAAAGATTTTTACAAGATTTTACACAATAAAATTTGTCTCAAATTTTACCCTCCAGCAATTCGAGAACAAAAGGTCATAATGGTTTGTTGCTTCTAATGCACTTCCTAATGACAGACAATCAGGTTTCCGCAAGTGAAACTCACTATCAACTGAGTTTTGTCTATATTTCGTCAAAAGAGGGTTAAAGGAGCATAATTTAGTTTTTTCTTTAGTCCACTTATTGCTAATTTACAGTTAACCTTTATTTGAATAAAATTAGGATATTAAAAACTTGATTTTCTTCATATCTTTGTTTTTGCACGTACAATCTTGTAATATTGAGCCAGCGATATGTCAAAGTCCTTCGCATTCAAATAATCATATCTGAAGCCTAAAGTACACGGTATGTAAAATAAACATGTGCATGTGGTTCTGACGACAACACCGAGTTGCCATTTTGTTTTTGCACTGACACTAAAATTACGTCAGAACCACATGCGCATTTAACATTCCGTGTACTTTAGGCTTTAGACTTTTCATGTATTTGACTGCGTTACTTTCTAAAGGCTCAGTTAGCCGGGAGTAACAGTAACGTTGCAAATCAGCTGCTTCATTTTGTTGTATGCAAAGCAATTAGAATGATTTTAATTAGCAGTAAGATGTTGCGTCTTAAACTGTAAGAAATAGATTGGTCCTACTTTTTTACGGTAAGGTTACGGGTACTGTTACTCCCGGCTAACTGAGCCTTAAGCCTTTTAATATAATTTAAGAATCATTCTTATAGACTTATGCTATGCTCACACTCGCGTTGAAGCAACTCGAACGTGATTAAGCTCTAATTACATAAAAATCGATATGATTACCCATACATTTGTTTATCTCTTCAAATTGACACGATTACAATTAATGCACTTCATTAACCACATAGAATCCTCTGAGTATGATGTAGAATCGGCCACAATAAACGTACCTCTCACGTGTACAACCGACCACGATTTCTTAATGTTTTTATTTCGTCTTTAAATAATCCATTAATTTCACAATTTCATCATTAATATCTTTAAAATAATCTTCTAATAACTTAATTAAAGGTTTTTTTTTATTATCCATTTTCAATGTTTTAAGTCTGGTACTCTTTTCAACATTTCTCGTGAAATGCTGTCAAAACTTGTGCGGAATATCTATGTGCCGGTTCACTCACGTCAAGTATGACTCGTCAAGTCTTGAGTTTTTAGGAGAGATGGGAGAAGAAATGGCATTCTCTTTTCCCTTCTCTCCTAAAAGCTCGAGACTTGACGAGTCAAACTTGACGTGTGTGAACCGGCACTATGAAATAATTTTGATAGAGTTGTACACTGTTCATTTTGTGAATAAGTTCCGAAATGTTTCTGGCAACATTTTTTTACAACTGCGAAATAATGTAAGCTGCACTTAATTCACATGGAATTTTAAGCAAAAGCTAAAAAATATAAACTGATTATTTAAAAAGAAATAAAAAAACACAACCGGTAATATTTTTTTTGTCCATATTTACTTTCTTTTTTATTAAATTTCTTATTAAAAAAATAAATTTAAGTAGGGGTTTTGTTTGCATACGCAAAACAATGTCGCATACTTTACAAGAATAAAAACGTCAAATTGTACAAACTCGCAAGATAGGTAACGTCAAATACATGTCAAAAGTTTCGTGTGAAATAATAAATGTTGCTCAACATTTTTCACAAAATTTGAACAGAGTACTGGGCTTTAAAGAAAAATAAATTTGTTTTTCATTGCAATTTTTTTTCTTAGAAATATATTGCATGTACATATATAGTGCTGGTTCACACTCTTCAAGTTAAAGCCGTCAAGTCTTGAGTTTTTAGAAGAGACAGGAAAAGAAGTGGCATTATCTTTTCCCTTCTCTAAAATAAAAACTTAGGACTTAGGACGTTTTTACAAAAAATAAAACTTTGGGAACATTTTTCCATTTCTTTCTAAATAAGTTGCATGCAAACCGTATACAACATATTGCTTACTTTTTTTAAGGAGTTCATAATGCCCTTTCTCACAACTGCGGTTCTTACTATTTTGGTTGTTAAACCAAAGTTTTATTTTGTTTGTCTTGTTTAATACCGCTGATAATTAAGAGAAAATACTGCTTAAACAGAAATAATTTAAAAACGAGTAAATAGGTGGCATGAAATAACCCCCAAAAAAATAATGAAATAACCCCCCAAAAGTTTGTACAAATCAGAACAAAAACGATTTTGGGGAGTTATTTCGTTTTGTTTGGTGTGTTATTTCATTTTCTTAATTGGGGAATTATTTCATATAAAATAATAATCCCAGTTTCTACACTACGAACAACGAACTGCTAGCTAAAATGCCGATTAAAGGTGATTTGACGCGATCTGTATTTTGCACTTAATTTGCCAGATATAAAATTCATATGTAGTTGCACATGTCTGTCAAAATTAACAAATACAGAAAGTTTTCACTCGTTCGTTTTTGGTTTCATCTGACATAACCTAAAATCGTTCATAACAGCAAATTATTTACATATTTATATTTTCATTCACTTTTAATTTTATTTCAGTTAATTAAAAATTTTGTTTTTTTAAAAATATGAGTAAATAAATAAATAAAAATTTATTTATGCCGCCACAAACAAATGACACGCTCTAATTGAAAAATTGTACTCTGCTAATTCCATCTGACATTTACGGAAGCAAATTTTTTTGCGTTCACACGACATGTATGATTTTGCAGTGGGAAATTTGACAAGTACATTGCTAAATACAGATCGTGTAAAAGCACCTCAAGCAAAGCAGCTTGTTAGCACAGTGATCCTACGTTTCCACATGCAAGTAATTACTTTCAAGTAGTGTACACGATTAGTGCCGGTTTACACACGTCAAGTTTAACTCGTCAAGTCTTGATTTTTAGGGGAGTGGGGAAAATAAATGGCACTAAACTTATATTGGGCCAAAATTAACGAAGGGGTTTCAACTTGTTAAAACTTTTTATTTAAGAAATTATTGTTAATTTTTTTTTAGTGCAGTATATAAATGGGGAATATTTTTAGTATAGTTATGAAAAATAATATCTCGCAATTGGTGGTCATTTTCTGCTTCGCAAATTCGTGCTCTTTCCAACACATTTTCCATAACCTTTCGCAAAACTTCAGGTGTTATGTTGTTTATTTCGTCGCGTATATTGCTTTTTAATTGCTGGATGGTTCTAGGCTTATTAATGAAGACTTTTCCTTTGAAATAACCCCAAGACAGGCTGGGGTGGTTAAATCCGGTGAACGCGGAGGCCAATTAAAATCACTGAGTCAAAACAATGGATCGTTGATTTGAAAAATAAATCTCAACAATTGGGGACGTTGTTCAATTGAGTACTGCTCCATTTAAAATGCCCGTAGCCTTCTTTACAAAATACTGAAAAAATAGAAAAAAATTA
Source organism: Pollenia labialis (assembly GCA_949318255.1). NCBI lineage: Eukaryota > Metazoa > Arthropoda > Insecta > Diptera > Polleniidae > Pollenia > Pollenia labialis. The sequence goes on along the minus strand of OX439142.1, from coordinate 25,342,706 downwards.
TAATAAAATAGTTATACCTAAGCAATTAAAACCCCTTCGGTAATTTTAGGCACCACTGTAGTTGTATGTAAATATTGTTGTCCTTTTAACGCCTTTATATAAATGTCTTAAAATTTAGGATTTGTGAGACCAGTGAATTGAATGTGAATATTTTTTTTTATATTCTAATTAATGTTTAAAAAAATTTTGATTTTATATTCTCTCTACACACAACATTGAAATATAAGCTATACTATAAAATAGGGTGACCCTATAAAATCGATGTTGTATTTTTGATAACGGGAACCCCACAAAATAATAAGTCTTTTACGCAAGCCAAATCCCGTACCGCTGGGGGCTCAAAGTTAAAAAAAAGATTTTATCAGTTGTAGTAGCCAGTAGTTGCGTTTGGGGGTCGTATAAGCGGAAATTCCCATTCTTTTCTCATGACATAAATATGTCTCCAGCGAAAGGCAATATTATTGTGCCTCCTTTTCTTTCTCTTCTTTTGTTCGTAGATACTGATAACGAAGAAGATGAGGACGAGGACAGCGATGGAGAGGAAAGAACATGCCATTCAGATTTCGAGGATGTGCTGCGAATGGACGTTTCCTTTAGAAAAAGGATGAATCATGGCGTTTGGGAAATTTTAACCATGAAACTACTTGTCTCTGCTGTTGTATCGCTGTAAGGTATCGAACAGAAATGCCACACGAATACTCATAGGTACCATAGAAGTGCCTGGGCAGAATCCTGCAGAGCGAAAAGTATTCAGAGAAAAATACACTGAGAAGATCTTAGAACAGAGGAGAAAGCCCACCTTCTAAAGACATAGCAGAGAGAACGGATCGCTGTTTTAATTTCTTATGGTGAAAATGAACAACTGCTAGTGGTTCCTAAAGCAGAGAGAAGCACTGGTTAAGAACAAGCCCTGGCTGTATATGGGTGTCTCGGGGAATGGGGCCCTTAACCCGATATATTCAACAAATTACAAAATGAATAAACGAAGCTCGACAAGAAACAATATGACACGAATATCAGCAACGAAACTGTGAAAAAACATTAACCTCCTGAATTAATTTCGAACACGTTTGCGAATTTCAAAAGTAAACTCAGGGCATCATAACCCTGAAATGATTACAATGAGCTTCCACAAATGGTTTTGGTGTTTATAGAAGCACTACATGGAACGGAAGTGGCCAAGGCCAAGGCCTTCTTTTGTCTGAAGATATTCCTATTTCGCAATCAACTCAAACTGATTGATGAAGAGAACATGGCCTTAGAAGCTGCCTGGTTTTTTCTCGTTAGAGTGTATTGCATTGAACCAAGCAATGCTCACAAATCTCCCTCACCTTCCAGCAAGACGTTGCCTACTTGCGATTTTTGTTGGGCTATCAGGAGATTGACAAGGATATTTCTGAGAGAGCTCTGGATAAATTTTCAAACCATTTGTGGTGTTTCAATGCAGAATTGGTTGGCTTTGATACCTAAATTTCAGATGAAGAAAAATGAAAAAATGGATAACAAAGTTCTAAATTTGAGTAAAACCTAGGCAGAAGATTCAAGAATTGTAAGGCCCTAATTTCGATGACCCCAGTTGGAAGAACTGGTATGTGAAGGGTTATCTTATTAATTTACCAAGGCGTCCATGAGTTTCTTTGAGCGTTTCCTTATTAATGAGATTTTTAGTTTCACTAGGCAGCCAAAAATCGAGATCTTTTTAAATTTGGAGACTCCAGCGGCACAGGTTAATCCACTTGGCTATCGTGCAATCTGCAAAGTCGCCTCATCTTGTGGGGTTCCCGTTTACCCATAACACTGTGGTCACCCTATGGTAGATGTTACACGTGAAAAATGTCTACATCTTCCTTGCGTTTCAAAATGTTGGTCAGTGTTAAAGGCCTATTGAGGTATTCCTCACACTTTTATCTCCCTATACCAAATTTGTGTATAGCGTATTTTTTTCTGTAAAGAATATTTTATTGAGACAGAGCTGGCTTTTGATATGCTTAATAATCTCCCTCTAATGATTTCTTTCAATCACACTATTATTTTCATACTGTGAAGACTTTATCAAAGTTAAATTTAAATGCCTCAAACCAACAAAAATAACGACTTTTTCAGAATGTGTCCTAAATTGGATGTAAGCAACCCTAAATTGAAATAAAAAGCAAATGTTTCCATGGAATACAATGTACATATTTAGAGGTGATAGCTTTTCTCTATCGAATTTAGTCTATTACGTAGAAGATCTTCGGACCCCAGCTGCTCAGTAAGAGAGAAGTTCGACTGTGTATGAATTATAAATTAAGTACTTAAATTCGACTTTAGAAAAACTCACGCTCCAAAATCTAAGAATCTACCCGAAATTATTACATAACGTTTAATTTTTTAATTGCTAACAAACAAAAATAGGAAGAAATATTTGACCAGTAACGAACACTTGCTTAAAACCAAAAACATACATACATACATACAACATAAATTCATTAATTAAATGAATTAACAGATATTTGAACCGAGAAAGGGAAACATTACAACTACACTTTGAATATCATTTATCGAGTAATCTATATCGAGTCTTTTTTCAAGAAAAAGGACTTCCATTGCGGCACCTGAAAAGCGATCACTGGAAGCGTACTTTGCCGTGCAGCCGAGGCCATCCGGGGAGAAGATAGCTGCCATTGCCGAGAAGCTGGACCTTAAGAAGAATGTGGTGAGAGTCTGGTTCTGTAATCAGAGACAAAAACAAAAACGTATGAAATTTGCTGCACAACAACAATGACAATCAAATAATACAGCCACACCATTAGGTATAGTTAGTAGCGTTACACCTTCGATGACTGGTCACGGATCAACGGGGTTTGGTTACTGATAGTCGTTGTTTCCTGGAGAGCACTACATGTAGAGTTTTCAACAACACCTCCCCAACACAAGGACAAGGACCCCAATCAACACCAATCGATTAGGACTATGACAGAGACGGCGGCGGCCAAGATGAAGACGACTGTGACCAACAAGAAGACCATGAGCGAGCGTGAGTGCACTTATCCTACCACATTAAACCCAATCATCATGACATGGATTCACACCCTATTTGCCAACAATCAAATGCGAATATTTATGGAACGATCAATGCAAACAATGGACCAACATATCAAATGCAATAACATTAATACTATTGGTAAGTTGTTATTACGAAGATAAATTTAAGAAATTTTTTGTTAACACAAAAGGTTGCTTTGTAACCAGTATATGCCTAGTTAGTTATTCATGCGTTAATGCGTTTATAATGCGGTCGATGCAGAATATTATCTAATTTTATTTATTTTAATAAAAAACATTTCCTCTTTTATTTCTGTGACAAAAGGAAAAATTGCTTTAGCCGGCGATACACTATCCTATTCAGTCGAAAGATTTGTCAAACAAAATCGTATGTGCTCATTAAGTAGTGTGGCTTAAAAATGAATTGAGTGACATATTTTTTTGACAGTTCTGTCCGACTTGCAAACGTTTAGAAAATTTTATAAAATGATAATGCGTTCAGAGTTGCATTTCCTTTAAAAGTAGCTGAGTCATTTGAGTTGGCATCATTTTTGTGGGATAGTGTGGCATTGACAGCAAATTATGAAGAAATTTTTCATGTCGAATAGAATAACATCAAATTTTCGTTTGAATACATCGTACGATTGTGAATCCCGGCCTTTAATTACACCTAAAGATATTCATGTTTAAAAGTACATATTTCAATTATTTTGTAGGATTTTTGAAGATGTTATAGCAAAATGACTTTTTCGTTTGAAATAATAAAAACTTCCGATCTGTGATTCCTAAGAGTTAAGGAATAACAACTTAAAAAACTATAACCGATGATTACAATTAATTCGGAGAAAATTTCCAAAAGTCACCTTTAAAGTTTTCAATTGTTCTCCTATAAAACTAAACAAATAGACTTATGTCCGTAATTTCTACAAACAAATATCTGGTCGTGTTTGTGCCTAACAGTTAGCTTTACCTATCCGGTAACACTGTTTTGGTTATTTCGAAAATACCGTAGGCAAGGCGAATTCATCCCAGGTAATCTCGGTACTACAACAAGTACAACTCCTACAAGAACCACAAGCAATTTGTTTTTGTAAAATCATTGTACAATGTCAAAAACAGAAATAAAACAAAACAGAAACAAAGATAATACAAGAGAATAAACCAAATTTTGACATCCAACAGTGATTTTAGCTAATATCAGCAGGGCTTTTAAGACCACCTGTAATAAATTCGCCTTGCCCGTAGGCAAGAAATATGTTTTAAAATTATCAAAACTATGGATACCTATACAAAGCCACAGAATTTACTCAAAACCAAAAAGTTAAATTATTTAAACAAACTATTACAAAATATTTCTGTTAAAATATGATTTTCGTGCAGAATGAGCATTAACAGAATCGATTAAAAGACTATTTCGGATTTTTGTCAAGAAGATTTCAATGAGAAAACACATTTCCTTTCTGCGCATGTTTGCTGCCTTTATAGTCAAAAGAACATTATATAATCGCTAGACACTTTCAGTTTACTTAGCACTTCCTTCAAAACTTGTAATTCCTTCTAAAAAAAATTATTTTCTTCGAATCGAATAAGCGCTTTCTTTATTAATAACTTTTCTCATCATCTTTTACAGAATCTAATCCGCTGCTCTGCATATAAAATCATTAAATATTTTGAAGCAAGTGGGAACAAGTTTTTTATAAAATGAATCTGGGTCTTTTAAGAAATTAAATATTCTGTACATTTTAACTCTTCTTCTTTCGAAATTTTAGAGCATTAAACAGCGTCTTACTTGTCGAATATGAATTGACATCTTTTTGGCGTTTGGCAAAATTGTCTTAAGTCAGAAGCTGTAGTTTTTCGTTATGTTAAATTGGAAAATATTTTCTTGGTGTATTTCATAGACTTTATTCCTAAGACCAGATGATAGCGATTGGAAGCAGTTGTGCTAGACTAAAGTGATTTAAGCCAAACAAAAGAGAAAAAAAATTTAATTAAATAAAAATTGACTTTAGACCTTTTTACCTTCGTCATTAAAATACTTTAAGGAAATAAAAATTAGTTTGTTGTGTTTTTTCTTAATCATCTGTCATCTTAATCATCTCAGGTAATGTGAACGGTTTGATTAACTTAATCAACATTTTGCTTAATCGCGTTTAAAACCCCACCCAAGTATGAACAAAGCATTAAAACTACTCCATGGTATACTCTAGAGGATTAGATTTGAAATCGTTTAAAAACGAAAACATGTCATTAACAAACGAGGACATGTCGTTTCACTACAAACTCTTTTTGACAATGACATGTTCCATTCTCCCACTCCAGGGAGTAGTCCATTTGATCAAAATGGATCAGGGAGTCCAATATTATTTGCTAGGAGAACAAGAAACTATCGGGTATGTTCTGTAAAACGAAATGAAGTGAATTTAAAATCGAACAAATTTTGAATACGAGCGTGTAAAGAAAGTTCATAAAAATATTCCATTTTATACACTCCATACTTTAAGTACCAATAGTATTTACAACAACAAGTTTTAAAAAAACGAAAAACTAGTCATTTTGTAAATAATGGAAATTAAAATGTCGTTCGATTTCAATTCTACTTCATTTCGTTTTGTAGAACATGCCCGTATAAGTCATGATTCAGCTCTATTCACTTTTTCACTACTCATTGCTGATCTCTGGTAGGAACCAACCAAACAACAAATCGCTTAACCAGTAATCACTCACAGGCAACCCAATCAGCAACATGGAGGTGGAATCTGCAATGCAATCGCTAAGAAATAGAAACGCATGTGGCCCCGATGAAATACCTTCCATAATATTGAAACTACTAGATGACGAAAGCGTCCAACTTTTTATAGTGCTGTTTAACCATATTTATGTTTCGGGCCAATATCCGCCATACTGGCTGAAATTGAAATTCATCTCAAAGAAAAGCCACCCAAAGGTAATGGGAAATTCGCAATCTGGATTTAAAGGTGGGTGCAAGGGGAGCACTGTTACAGAAACTTATGTAATACATTTTTAGTAACAATTATTTACCGTCACCTAAAATGCGAAAGAGCGTTACAACAAAAAATTGATTTTGATGGTCTGGTGCATGTCCTTATAAAATTAAAAAGAAAATAAAAAGTGTCGTTGTCCTTATAAAATTAAAAAGAAAATAAAAAGTCTTGTTACGCCCATGGTGGAATAAGTAGGTGGCTTCGTTTCGGCAACAAATACAACATTACAACAAAAATGGAAATTATATCACTGTTTACGTCAAAAATACTTTTAACAAAAATCAAAGCGGAACGTGATGAAATAATAAAATTTTTAGCCAATTTTTATTTCATTATGGGCAATATCTTTGTTGTGAACAACTACTTTAAATAATATTTATTATTTTAATCAATATACCTAAATTAAACAGAAAAACTTAACTTATGTACTTTCAAGGCCCATCTATCAGGTCTGCTTACTTGTACAAAAAAAAAACGATTCTTTTTAGTTGTCAAAAATTTACTACCACATATACAAAGCAAAAGGAAAAAACGTGTATGTGTGGCATACCATTAACGTATACATGCACATGTAAGCAAAATGTAAACATCTTTTGATAACTAAAAAGAACATAAACAATGATCATCAGACTTCTTGCGCAGACCTTTTCAATGGGCCTTGTGTACTTTGATAATAATATCAAATAATTTTATTTTAATTTAGTTGGAAATAATTTTTATTGCAAAGAAACTATTAATTTTGAAGTTAATTTCCTAAAATAAATAAATTGTTTAAACTTGAATAGAATTCACTTTCAAAAATAGTTTTATTTCCAACAATCTTTTAATTTATACTAGCGATTTCTATTGTATTTTTAAACAAACTTAGGTATTTAAAATAAGTTTTAAACATATTGTAAGTATTCGCATTTGCAAATATTTAATTTCATATATGCGCCGCGTCCCTGGTATCAACTGCGATTGTTGTAACTGCCTTGTTTTTTATTACTTGCAGAAACCGAGGGCGCACTGTATCATAGTATGTAGATAAACAATTTTTAATCCAAATTTTAATATTTTAATCTGGCTAAAGTTCATTGAATTATTTTTATAAAGAAAGGAATTTTGTTTAAATTTCGAACATTTAACCATCTCTAAATTATATTTTTTATATATTTATTTTTCTATATTTCAGATAAATTTTATAAACTGGACACTACGACATTCGCCTGTATAATAGTAATAATACTTACTTCTGAGACCTTCAAGGGATTCTGAACGTACTTTAGTTTTAAGAAAACACAATAATAAACATAATAAATAAAACAATGTCGTGGTATCTATGCTTCCTTTAGATTATTTACTATTTGTTAGTTAACTACAACAAAAAAAAAAAAAAATAAATAAAAACACAACACAATTGCATGTTTCGGGCCCAATAGAAAACAATTTTCTTTGGAAAGAACTCAACTGCCTGAAACAAGCAATGGAACGAGAAGAAATGAAAATACATAAATCCAACCAAGCACTTGAAAATGCAACGAATTTAAAATGTTGCCAAACTATGAGTACATAAACAAATAAATACATAGATTATATTATATAAGTACATAGTATATACATACATTTAAATAAATTATTATATACAGATACATTAGTAAATGAATACATATATAAGTATGTACATACGTACGAGTATATATGTATGTATGTATATAGGATAATAATTATTAAAATATCGACGAGCGAGTTGTGTGAGGATCGTCGATCATTTTAAGCACCATTTTCAAAATAAGACTAGATTTGTACAGTTAAGAATTATGTTTTACAAATGTATGTAAATGTAATATAAATATGTAAACTTTTAAATAATAACAAACAAAAAATAAAGCAACAAAAACAAACAAACAAAACAGTAACAAACAAAATAATAATAAATCGAAAAACTAAGAAAACAAACTAAATGAGAATTATTAATAAATTTTAATTATATATAAATTATACATACAACCATTTGAGAATAAGTAGTTTTGTATCTAAGTAGCAATAAATTTTTAATACAAAATTGCAATTAATTTTTCATTTAAATACCTACAACTGCATTACACTTGGAATTAAATTTTATTAACTCAAAATCCACTGAATAAATTTGTTTCTTTTAAAATAATTTGTTAATTATATTTTGTGTAAATATTCGATTTTTAATTTCGATGACCAAAATTGTAGATTTATTATAAACAATTGTTAAGTGCCGTTACATGTAAATAGTCACAACAAGTTTTCTAATGTGATGCAAAAGTTTATTTATGTATTTGTTAAAGATGTCAAATAATTTTGTAGTTGTGTTCCCATACTTCAGCGAAGTTATCCAAAGTTTCACCAACTTAAGGCAAAGTCAGATAAAACTTTTGCTTCGCGTTGCGTTAGAGATTCGCTTTGACATCCAAGATGAAATATTCATACTTATACGAAACATGTCACATTAAGTACTTTTAACGCAGAGCGATGCGAAAAGTAAGGCAACTCTCAAGGCCATGTCAGATAAAACTTCTTCGCTTTGCGTGACGTTTCTAACTTTGACAGAAAAGCGTAACGCAAAAGGTGTATGTCACAATAAACACTTTGGCAACACACACAAATTGTTTGTTAAAAATAAATATATAAAAAAAATTATACTAGCAGACTGTAAAAGCGCGCAACACCAAAATTTGGCATGATGAAAAATGCATGTAAGGAGTTATGGGAAGAGTTTATAGTGGAGTTAAATAGTTTGGAACCACGACAATAACTCCTCTTAAACACTTATAAACTTCTTAATCTAATTATAATATTCTTGGCACAGATATGGATACACTACAAGACAAGTATAAAGAAAAATTTTGCCAACAATAAAAGAAACATTCAAGCGACCGGGGGAGGGCTATCACAAGATGTTCCATTAAATAGCTTTGAGGATACTGTTTCGCAGCTCTTGTATTGCAAGTCTGGCCAAGTATTTGGTATTGCAAATATTCCACCATCAAGTGACAATTTTACTGAGTCAGTTGAACTAATAATCCAAACAGCAGATGGGCCAACAGCTACCTCAAAAAGAAGAAGAACTCATCAGGCACAAACAAATTTCGTTACTTATTAAAAGTTCTTACTTGGCACTGTGAAGTTCAAGAGGGTTGGAATCATCAAGAATTTGTCTTCTTGTATTTAGCGCATCTATACAAGAGTTTTCCTTTTCATCATCATAAAATAAATCGACGCTAATATTTATTATAAATACTTTTTATCCAACACAACAATTAAAAATACTTTTAGTTTAAAAAATTATTTAATTTTATAAAATTTTCACTTGTCAAACGTTATATTTAAAGTTGGCAACTTTATAGCAAACTCAACTAAAAAGAGTTGGGTATCACAATACCTAAAATGAGTTTAATTGTGCATAAGTTGGGTTGACCCTCACACGACCAAACTGAGTTGAGTGAAGAACCGCAAAAGGGGCATTTATCTGACATGACCTTTACCCAAAAGCGCTTCCGTTTTCAATCAAATCACCTCAGGGCTGCCAGACATGGGGATTTATCCTGGCAGCCCTGATTCACCGTCACACAGTGGCTTGAAAGTAGGGATGTAACGAATACCGACATCAATATATCGGCGATAATTTAAGTTTGCCGATAAATTGGTATCGGCGATATTTTACTGGAGATACGACGATACTTTTTTATAGCTTTTTGAACAAACAATTTTAATTAAATAAAAGAGCAAAAAATCAAACAATAAAAATTTATTATTATTTAAATTCTTAAGCTGGAGGTGGGTCCACAACACGCGTTTCATGCGTATGATTCTTTTTTAACCTTTTTTAAGACACATGCTAAAGTAGAAAGTAATCCTACTTCCTGCTTTCGATACGTATTAGCAATCTACGCGTTTACAGTGTGTAGCTTGTCAATACAATTTTACACTACTACTTTTTGAACAGATGCATAAACGCATTGAACGCGGCTCTGGAGGGTGTAAAACAATTCGTTTCTATTTTAACAAAGTTTTATTATATTTTCATATATGAAATATTTAGATAACAATAAATTCAAAGAACAATATTGAAAACTAATTGTAAAGTTAAATATTAAAAGTATTTATAATACAACATCTTCCCTTTAAAAAAAAAATTAAAATAATGTTTTAATTAAATAATAAATAAAATAATTATAATGGCTTATAAAAGGTTACTGGTAATCTGATACGACCACTACTGCGTAGATTGACAGTATTTCCACTAATATTTTCGTTGCTATTATTTATGACATTATTATTTGTTTTTCTATATTTAATATGAAAAGAATTTCTTCTATAAGTTTTTTCATCTATCAGACTTTTTACAATATAAGACCTTGGAGTATTACGATATGCAATTATTAGACCAGGTATCCACTTCCGTGAAGAATTTATTTAAAATAATATATTCAGCCATGTCACAGAATACAATTCCGTTCGGAAACGGAATTCATTTCGTATTTTTGTGCTATAGAAAATGACAAAAACAATTTTCGGAATGAAACCATTTTTGTTTTCGTGGACGGAATGGGAATTTTCTGTGTCTGAAAGGCCAAAAACTATCAAAATACACTTTTTATTAATAAACAAATATGTTTTCTTCGATTCCGAATGAAATCATTCCGAACGGAATTGTACTCTGTGGCATGCCTGATTGTCTCCAATTTTAAACTCAGATTTTCTTTTTGTATTTCGATTATAATACTTCTCAAAATTTTTTATTTTTCTTTCCATTTCCTTCCTTATGAATTTATTATTTATATATTTCGTATCAGGTTTCAACAATTTGTCTGGAATTTTAGTTCTAAGACGCCTAAGTAATAATAATTGTGATGGAGAATAATTCAAATCTTTAACTGGAGTATTCCTGTATTCTAATAATGCATTATAAACCTCTTCTTTAGTTTCACACTTTTTTAAAAATTTCTTCGCAATTCCCACAGTTCTCTCTGCTAATCCGTTAGTTACTATTGGGATAATTTGGGCTACTTGTTATTATTTTAAAATTCCATTTGTTAGAAAATTCTAAACATCCGTAAGAAGCAAATGGCATATTATCGGCTATTATAATCTTTGGTATACCGTACCTTGAAAATATTTCTAACCAAGCCTCAATTACATCCGCGGATGTCGTCGATTTTAAATACATTAAATCAAACCATTTACTATAATAATCTACAACTACTAAATAATTTTCCCCCGAATATTCAAAAATATCACATCCAATTTTCTCAAAAGGTAAATTCGGGATTTCATGACAAATTATTGGTTCTTTAGCATTTGAAGGCCCTAATTCCTGACATTTCCTACATTTTAAGATATAATTCTCAATATCTTGATTCATATTTATCCAATAAAATAATTCAGAAGCTCTTTCTTGTCTTCGAAATGCCCATTTGGGCGTATTGTTTTTCCGTGTTCGATAACGACCTAGAAGCAAATGATATAATTTTGTCATTTTCGAACAAACAACAACCTTTTCATTCCATCCTTTGAAGCATCAGTTTGAATTACCACAACTTTTTTCTGATTAAAAGGTGTTAAAATAATATAATTTGCTACCATTTTTTTAATTCTGTTAAAACATTCATCATGAATAGGTAACACTTTATAATCATTACCTTTTTTCAGCAATTCTCTCAAAGAAGATGTCATATCCGCTAAATTTGGTATGAATTTTCTTAAATAATTTACAAGACCAAAAAACGATTGAAGACTGGTTTTATCTTTTGGAAATTTTAGTGCTAAAATAGATTCTATACGTTTTTTATCAGGTGTTATACCCTTATTCGAAATAATATGTCCTAAAAAATTTACTTCCTTTACTCTAAATTGAATTTTATTCTTATTCAATTTTATATTCTGTTCCTTTGCTCTTTCCAAAAACATAGTCACATTTCTGTCATGTTCTTCTATTGTTTTACCTCCAATCATTATTTCATCTATATACATATATATATATATTTACTCCTGGTAAATCCCCAAAAGTTTCATAATTTTATCTCTAAAATACTTCCGATGCAGTTACTAACCCAAAAGGCAATCTCTTAAATTTATAACAACCAAAAGGTGTACTAAATGAAACTAAATTACTAGATCTTTCCGTATACTGTATATGCCAAAATCCATCTTTTAAATCAACAACAGAAAAGTATACACATTCAACTAAATTCAAACTAAGTTCTTCAAATGTTGGAATTAAATAATGATTCGGAATTATGTGTTTATTGAGTTCCCTTGGATCTAAACATAAACGTAAACTACTATCTTTTTCCCCCGTATAACAAAATTGCTTACCCATGTTGTGGTTCATCCGTTTTTACAATAATATTCTTACTTACCAACTCGTCTAATTTATTCTTTAATTTATTTTTTATTTCCATTGGAACTCTTCTGGGAGGATAAGCAACTGGAACAGCATTTTGTTCCATGTCTATATTATATTCTTTAGAATCTGCAGATTTCTCTAAATTATAAATTCTTTTTATCAACCCTAATTTAACACACGTGTCTCTGCTTAAAAGTGGTTTATAACCATCATCAACTATTAAAAATAATTCATTCGAAATATTACCTTTCGAAATACATTGAAGTCTTATTTCACCCAATGGACGTATTTTATGTCCGCTATAAGTTTGTAAAATTATATTAGTGGGGCTTAACTTGGGATTTTTATATATTGTCTTTAAAGTAGATATTGCAATTATGTTTGCATCTGAACCAGTATCTAATTTAAATTTAATATTTCGATTTTCTACAATTATTTCATGGTACCAAATGTCCTTAACATTCTGAGAATCAATACTGTCAGTCAACGCAAAATCACAATTTGAACTATCACTTTCATATTGATTTAAAGTATTAACGTTAATATTTGATCTACAAGCTTTAGAAAAATGATTAAATTTTTTACATTTGCTACAAATTTTACCAAATGCAGTGGCCGTATTCCGTAATTCGCTGAAGCTTAATCTCAATCGCTAAAAATCTAAAAAGTTGATTTAGCTATTTTTGGCTACGAATGCAATACTGTAACGTGCATTGCTAAATTTGACATTGCCATAAAAATTGTATGCGCCGCAATTTTAACTTTTAATTTCATCGCTAAAATTTTTCAATTTTGTATTCTCTAAGGCAGCGGTTTTCAAACTTTCTGATACTGCGACCCAAATAAGAAAAAAATAAAAAATTGGCGGCCCCCTTTTAAGATAAAACAATAAAAAAATATAAACACATTTTCAAGTTGAAGTAATGTATAAGTTAATATTTCAATTTATCTTTATTAATTTCATTTATGATCTTCTATGAAGATGTTTGCTCTTTAGAATCTACTCTTAGACTAACTTATTTCTGTATATAATTTGCCTTTTAAGTTATTCAGAACAAAGAAGAATCACATATAATTTTAGGTACCGTAATGATGCAATCTGTTCATTAGCTTTACTGTGTAAAGTTAAGAAAGATCAGGACCCCACTAGGAAATATTACATTGATAAACATAATATTAACTTATACATTGAATAAAAATAAACAAAAATTAATTAAAAATTTAGTATGTATATTTATAGAAAAACATTAATGCGATGGATGAGCTTGTTTGTTAGCACAAAGTTTCTCAAATCTTGGCGTTATTGTTGAAATAGCCACCCGAAGTTCTTTAACCACTACTAAACGATTTCGATATTTCGATTTCATGGCTGCTAAAGCAGAAAATCCGGTTTCGCATAAATATGATGTTACGAATGGTAACAGCACTATTATAGCTCTGTCCGACAAAGTAATATAATCTTTTTTTCGTTCTACCCAAAATTGTATTAAAGTTTTACTATGAAATTCCTGTTGCAATGAAGTATCGCATGATATTTCAATCAGTTGTTCTTTTTCGAAAATTGTCAATTCGAATGCATCTAGTTGGTTATTCATAAATGGATTCTGGATCCATGCAAACCTTGTAAAATCAATATCGTTGAAATAAAGTAAAAATGTTTTAGTAAACTTTGCAAATGTTCTATAAAAATATTTTTGTTCTCTTCAATATTATTTCTGTTGCCGGCGTTATTTAATATTGGAAACATGTCATATATGTATATCCTTTTCTAAATTGGATATCCATAGCTCTAATTTTTTAATGAATGCCGTGACTTTGTCTTTTTGAATCAGAGCATGCATTTGAGGACCTTGCATTGATTTATTTAAATCGCTTAAATTTTTAAATATTTCGACTAAATAAGCAAGTTTTAGAATAAAGTTATCGTTGCGAAAGAAAGATGCCTCATCTTTGTTATTTTCAGCTATAAAGATCGCAATTTCGTCTTTAAGTTCGAACACTCTTTGAATAAATTTTGAACGAGATAGCCAACGTACTTCACAATAGTATAAGAGTGATGTATATTCAGCTCCCATATCTTCACACAACTTTCCAAATAATCTCGCTTTCAAAGGACTGTTTTTGATATAGTTTACAACTTTTGTAACAATATGAAATATGTTATTAAATTCCTCACTCATATTTTTTGATACAAGAGCTGCTCTATGAAGCATGCAGTGCGTCCATATAAGTTTAGGTGATTTATTTTTAATCAATGCTTGAAGACCTGCTTTGCGTCCTGCCATTGCTTGTGCACCATCAGTACAGAGTCCAATGCAATTATCCCATTTTAAATGGTTCTTGACAAAAAAATTGAATATTATATTAAAAATTTCCAAAATAGGTTTGCAAAATAATATATCTTCTTTTACATTATTTTCAGTAGCATATCGAACATATGCAATTAAATGAGCATCTTTAGCTACATCTGTAGCCTCATCTACTTGTATAGCGAATTTTGAAGTATGCAGTTGATAAACTAGCCGATCGCAAAGATCTTCAGATATATCAGCAATTCTTCTACCAACTGTATTACCAGCGAGCGGTACATTTCGCAACTGCAGAGCATATGATTCTCCTAACATTGTTTCAACCATATCAACAGCTGCTGGTAGTATGTACTAGCGTTTCACCTATTGAATGGGGTTTTTTGCATTTCGCAATTCTATAGGAAACTTGGTATGATGCAAACAGTGCTTTTGATGGGGCAGAAACTGTTTTTTTAAATGTTTGTTTTCTTTTATTAATCTCTTCTAGTCTTCTTTGAAAAAAATCTATGGATTTATCAAAACATATACATATTCAAAATGCATACTTTAAGATGTCGCCTTAATTTACTTGGTTTCATACTCTCAGCAGACAAAACTTTCATACAAACCACACACATTAGTTTTTCCAATTCGTTTACCAGAACACTCGTGAATCCTAATGATAAATATGATGAATCGTATTTTCTTGACTTGGGGGTGTTACTTCCTTGTTCACTAGCGTAGGTATTTTTTATTCCCACTATCTTTACTGGTACTACCATCGGTATCTTTATTATTACTTATTATTTTTTTATAACCGATTAAAAACTTATCCATTTTATTGAAAGGTTTATTTATAAATTTTTAAAAAAATATCCTAGCTATAAATCGCACCCAAGAATTCAGCTTTATGAAATAAAAATGGGGGTTCACATTACTATAATTTTAAATAAAAGAAAATAAACGAAAAGAAAAGGAAAAATTATTTCACGTATGAGAAGAAAACAAACTCAAGGCCCATCTATCAGGTCTGCTTACTTGTACAAAAACAAAATACGATTCTTTTTAGTTGTCAAAAATTTACTACCCCATATACAAAGCAAAAGGAAAAAACGTGTATGTGTGGCATACCATAAACGTATACATGCACATGTACACAACTTTTGACAACTAAAAAGAACATAAACAATGATCATCAGGCTTCTTGCACAGACCTTTTCAATGGGCCTTGAACAAACTTTTGGTTTTTTGGCAAACTTTTTCACAGTTGAGAAAAAAGTAGTATTTATTCACACGTGCGCTTTGTTTTGAATGTATAATAATATACATGCACATAGTTTTGCGCTTATAAAATAAAAACAAATAAGCGCCCGTATATGTTCGTACTACCAATCAATAGAGCATAAAAATCTGAATCGATATCAATAAAGGTTATTAGATGACACTCTTGAGATAAAGAGTTATAGAGCAGCAAACTTTAAATTTACAAAAAATGTGCATGTACAAACTTAGTTTTTCACTAATAACTCGGAAACGATTCCGCGTGCACATATCTCGCTAGTACCGATCGATAGAGCGTAAAAATCTGAATCGATATTGATTTAGTATATTTTCTAAGAGACTTGGGGGGGGATGTTATAGTGCAGCAAACTTTTTAAATTTTCTATATATGTACATATAAAAATTTAGTTTTTCACTAATAACTCGGAAACGATTCCGCGTGCATATATCTCGCTAGTACCGATCGATAGAGCGTAAAAATCTGAATCGATATTGATATAGTATATTTTCTAAGAGACTTGGGGGGGGGATGTTATAGTGCAGCAAACTTTTTAAATTTTCTCTATGGTGAAATCTAATTCTAAATGGTGAAAAAAACATGTAATTTGAAATCAGCGGCACTTAGCGGACTTGTGTAAAATCACAATTACGAAAAAAGTTTTCGTCCAAAACACCATTATTGTGATTTCAAATCACTTTCGCAAAATGTGATTTTCAGAACATGTCTGATATATCCCCAATAAGCACTCAAAAATAAAATTTCAAGCGCTTAAAATTAAACTGGAAATAAACGAGTTCAAATGTATTTTTAAATGCTGTTCAAGTCTGAAAAGGTTTTACTAATATTCAATTGGTTTCTAAATCCCATTTTGGAAAACATTGGCAGATGGTAACAGCAATACATGTATAATTGACCTTGTAGGTTTTTTTTGCATTAAAAGAATGAAATATATAAATACACACTACAAATAAATATATTAATGAAGAATTTTTTGAGTTTCTTAAATATTTGAATTTTTTATGTGATTTTAGTAATTCTTTTGATTTGTATTTTTTAATTGAATACAATTCTTCCAAGCTTAAACTTTTCTTTATTTGGTATATTTCTTATAAAGGAATTTATCTGTTTTTAATAGTAACAAACTACAGACATATATACATACACATATATGGATTTTTTAATTTTACACTTTTTAGGGTAATTTCTTGAATATAACAACCCCCTATTCCGATTCTTACGATTTTTCTATATAGTAAACAATTTTCCAATTTGCTTTTCTATTAAATGGTAAT
This sequence comes from Pollenia labialis, assembly GCA_949318255.1. NCBI lineage: Eukaryota > Metazoa > Arthropoda > Insecta > Diptera > Polleniidae > Pollenia > Pollenia labialis. The sequence continues at coordinate 25,325,454 of OX439142.1, read as the reverse complement.
ACTATATTGCACTAATGTTAAGTTCTTAATTTATTTTTTATCTTCATATTTTAAACACTTTTGTTAAACAAAAAAGTGTTTACAACTAATGAAAGTGCTTGATATGGCAGCACTGTGGCAAAAATAAACTGGCAGCTCTGCTTGATCATTATTTGTTTACAAAGTTGATTGGACAGACATATAAAAATATGTAATAATAATTAACATTTTGTAACGCTATAACTTTTCCCCCCAAGCCTCTTGGAAAATAAACTATATCAATATCGATTCAAATTTTTACGCTCTATCGAGCGGTACCAGCGAGATATATGCACGCGGAATCGTTTTCGAGTTATTAGTGAAAAACTAAATTCATACATGTGCATATAGAGAAATTTTAAAAAGTTTGCTGCGCTATAACTTTTCCCCCCAAGTCTCTTAGAAAATAAACTATATCAATATCGATTCAAATTTTTACGCTCTATCGAGCGGTACCAGCGAGATATATGCACGCGGAATCGTTTTCGAGTTATTAGTGAAAAACTAAATTCGTACATGTGCATATAGGGAAATTTTAAAAAGTTTGCTGCGCTATAACTTTTCCCCCCAAGTCTCTTAGAAAATAAACTATATCAATATCAATTCAGATTTTTGCGCTCTATCGATCGGTACTAGTGAGATATATGCACGCGGAATCGTTTTCGAGTTATTAGTGAAAAACTAAATTCGTACATGTGCATATAGGGAAATTTTAAAAAGTTTGCTGCGCTATAACTTTTCCCCCCAAGTCTCTTAGAAAATAAACTATATCAATATCAATTCAGATTTTTGCGCTCTATCGATCGGTACTAGTGAGATATATGCACGCGGAATCGTTTTCGAGTTATTAGTGAAAAACTAAATTCGTACATGTGCATATAGGGAAATTTTAAAAAGTTTGCTGCGCTATAACTTTTCCCCCCAAGTCTCTTAGAAAATAAACTATATCAATATCAATTCAGATTTTTGCGCTCTATCGATCGGTACTAGTGAGATATATGCACGCGGAATCGTTTTCGAGTTATTAGTGAAAAACTAAATTCGTACATGTGCATATAGGGAAATTTTAAAAAGTTTGCTGCGCTATAACTTTTCCCCCTAAGTCTCTTAGAAAATAAACTATATCAATATCAATTCAGATTTTTGCGCTCTATCGATCGGTACTAGTGAGATATATGCACGCGGAATCGTTTTCGAGTTATTAGTGAAAAACTAAATTCGTACATGTGCATATAGGGAAATTTTAAAAAGTTTGCTGCGCTATAACTTTTCCCCCCAAGTCTCTTAAAAAATAAACTATATCAATATCAATTCAGATTTTTGCGCTCTATCGATCGGTACTAGCGAGATATATGCACGCGGAATCGTTTTCGAGTTATTAGTGAAAAACTAAATTCATACATGTGCATATAGAGACATTTAAAAAGTTTGCTGCGTTATAACTTTTCCCCCCAAGTCTCTTAGAAAATAAACTATATCAATATCGATTCAGGTTTTTGCGCTCTATCGATTGATACTAGCTAGATATGTGCACGCGGAATAGTTTCCGAGTTATTAGCATAAAACTAAATTTGTACATGCACATATTTTGCAAATTTAAAGTTTGATGCGCTATAACTCTTTATCGCAAGAGTGTCATCTTATAACCTAAATTGATATCGATTCAGATTTTTATGATCTATCGATTGGTACTACCTACATAGGCGTGCGCTTATTTGTATTATTTTTATAAGCGAAAACCTATATGCATGCATATTCAAAACAAAACGCACTTGTAACTAAATAGTACTTTTTTTATCAACTGTGAAAAAGTTTGCCAAAACCTGAACAAAAAGTTTGCCAAAAAGTTTGTTTTCTTCACGAAGATGATTATTTCGTTTGTTTTTATTTTTATTTAGTTGTCAAAATAAAGCACAGGGTGTAGTAAAATCAAGGCAAATTCGTTACAGGTGGTTTTAAAAAATTTAACTTATTATCTTTGTTTCTGTTTTTTTTTTGTTCTTTCTAATTTGTTTGAATTCGCCGTGAGTAAAATAAAGAAAGAAAAGTCGATATTATAGGCATTTACAGGAATTCTTAATAAAGTAATATCGCAACAAAAAATTTGCATTAAATAGATTTTTGTAGGTATTTTTTTAACCCATTCTTCGCCGCACCAAGTAAAATGATAATATAATAAAGAAATACAATTCAAAATAACGGACAAAAACATTGCAACAAGAAAAAATAACAGTAAGATGGCTGCTGATTATAATCACCGGTTGGCGAAAAATGGTTTGAATATGAAAAACAGAAATTAAAAACTTCACAACCCCATTGAACTTATTACGCGACCCCCCTGTGGGTCGCGACCCACAGTTTGGAAATCAATGCTCTTAGGCATTTTAGCGATCGAAATTTAGCTTTAGCTAAGCGAATTACAGAATACGGCTGCAGGACAACTATTAAATTTATGAAACTGAAAGCAACGAGTACATTTCACATTTTCAATAAATTTTTTGTTTTGATTATTTCTTAATTTAAATTTCTTAATATTTTTTTTTTATAAAATCTAAATTTTCTTTCTAACCAACATTTTCACAATTTTCTTGCAAAATGTCCACAGTTTTCTTTGATTCTTGAACCTCTGTGACTTGTTGTTTTTGTGTCTCATTTATTCTACATTCTAATATAATTTGTTCGATTTTAATGTCATTCATCTTGAGTAATTTTTCTTGAAGATTTGTATCTGCTATCCCTTAAACGATTCGATCTCTTACCATTTCTGATACATTTCCAAATTCACAGCTTCTAGATATTTCCTTTAAATCTCTAACAAAATCGCCAATAGGCTCATTTTGCTTCTGTGATCGGTTGTTAAAAACAAATCTTTCATATAAAATATTTTTCTTCGGCGTAAAATAATCATTTAGAGCTTTTATAATTTTTTGATAGTTGTTATAGTCTTCAACGGGAATATCCAAAGTTCTTATTATTCCTTTACTATCAATTCCTATTTGATTTCCTAGTATAGCGAGCTTGATGTTATCGCTTAGTTTTACATTTTTCGCTATCAAGTAATCTTCGAAATCATGCAAAAATATTTCCCAGTTCTTGGCTTTATTTCCTTATAATCAGCTTTACATTTCCGGCAGAGATGAAGCTATTGCAAAGATATGTGGCCTATATGATATTATTGACGGCCTAGACAATAGTGTTTCCTATGGCTTTCAACGTGAAGAAGATATTATAGAGCACTCATTAGGCTCAACAGATTCAACTGCTTCAGATGAAGTTCAGGAAGAGGAATAACCCAGTGTTTAAAAAACTACATTACCTAAACATTTTTTTACTATTACTAAAACTAATACTCTAAACAATTACAAGTAGCGGCAAAAGAGCAGTTGTCTTGTTTTGTAGCATTACCTTTTTTAAAACTACTGCTACGTGCAAAATATGAAACCAGAAAATGGAGTAGCAGCAATAAAATCAAAAATGAAGTAGCAGTTAAAAAAAACTAAATAGTTTTTTATTGGTTTGATTGTTTTTTCGTTTTATGACTACTACTACATTTGGAGTTTTGTTTTTATGACTACAAAATATTGAGGTAGTATATTATTTAACATTGAGATAGTTGTAGAATAACATTGAAGTATTATGTTAATATAATATAATAACATTGAGGTAGCCAAAAAAGAAAATAATCAGGAAAACTAGAACCCAAAAATAAGTATGTGTGTGATATTGTTTGAAATATATATAAGCAGTGTTGCCAGGACGTCGCTTTTAGCACTGTTCTTAGCGCTTCTTAAAATTTGAAGTACAGAAAATTTTCGATTGTTGGAGGATATACATATGAATGTATGTACTCATATTTATTTTATGAGCATTCCTTCCACAATGCAGTGAAAATATTTTTAATGCAATATTTTATAATAAAATTTTGTTTTTAAATACCGTATATTTCCCTATTTCTAACGCACTTTTAAAATAAATTAAAAAATAACGTCCATATTCATAGAATATAAAGAAAACGAAAATTTAAAATAAAACCATAAACCTTTGTTCACAATCAGAGAAACAATTAATTATAATAAAAAAATACAAATAATTTTATTTAGTTTTGAATGAAAATTTTAACATAATGTTTTGGAAAATAATAATACAGTATTCCACGGATAATTACCTCGCCAAAAATGCCAGTCTTTTTGGGTTATTATGCGTGGAAAGCATTTAAACGAATACGCTTAACTACCTCGTTGAGGTAATTATAAGAATACGTTTAACTACCTCATTGAGGTAATTAAACGTATTTATAAACAAGATACCTTAACTTTGATGTATGAAATAAAAACTATGGGATTTGCTGTCTTAAATTTTTTCTGTAATGCTTTTTTTAATGTCGTGTCATATCCTACTAACAAAAGCGTACTTATACATACAAGCTTGTGATCAGGGAAACCGTAAATATGCAATTGCATGGTGTTTCTTGTGCAATCAACGAATGCAGAAACAATATATTTATTCGATTTAAAACTTTTTAAAAATTAAATTTTGGTATCGATTTGTTTGTGAATAATTTGCATATTTAACCCTTATGTGATTGACAAAAAAAACTACCTGTTTTGTACGACAAGGTACCCGGGTACCTTCATACAAATCTGATGACAAATTAACAATTTTTCAACAAAATTTGAAATGTTGCAAACGTTTAAATACACTGGTATACTTTTAGGGATTTCTTAAATGTTAAGCCGAGTCTACATAATGTAAAACATCAGCAGAAAATAAATTGAGCTAGGTGATTCCCCTTGCAAGCAAAATTATTAGCTTTGGCAGAATATTCTTCATTTTTTCCATTTAAGTTTTGTATCTTCACAGGGAAGTTTGTTTTGCAGAAAAAATTTTATAATTGCTGTGAAAGTTTTCAAATACGTAATAAAATGAGCTCATATACAAGGATTCGAAATAAAAGATTCAACTCTACAGAAATAAACAATTTATTGTGTGAGAGTGAATGTAGTGACGAAGATTTTATTTGTTCAGATGAGGAGGATGATTACATTGCAGTAGATAACGAATTGGAAGGGGAAGCTTCAGATGCTGAACCTACGGGAGTTATAGAAGCAGATGAGGATTCCTACGACTCGGATGAATCCAATGATAGTAATGAAATGGAAAGTAGAAACGCATTTTTTGGCAAAGATGGTTCTAGTTGGTTACTGGAGCCATTTCCTCAAACACAGACTCCGAATAGTAACGTTTTAAGACAATGCGGTGGAGCAGCCCAAAAATATAAATTGTGCACCCCAAAACAAATATTCGAAAGTATTTTCTCACCTGAAATGTGTGACATTATATTACGAGAAACGAATCGAAAAATGAGAAAAATTGCCGTTAACTGCAATACACATATGAGCACAAAAAGAGTTACCGCTAAAAACAATATATTTAAACATTTCGTCCTAGACGAACTAAATGCATTCTTTGGTCTTTTGATACATGCTGGTGTTCATAAGTCAAATAGAGAGCATACTTCAGAATTATGGGAGCCTATTAATTTGCCATTGTTTCGGGCAGCAATGTCCTTATCCAGGTTTAAGTTGTTGCTACGATGCATACGTTTTGATAACGACGAAACTCGTTTATCGCGTGGCAAATCTGATAAAGCTGCGGCATTTCGAGATATTTGGATCATGCTTAATGCTAATTTACGCCAAAGTTACAAGCCAGGTGAGTGTATAACTGTAGACGAGCAGTTATACGGATATCGTGGGCGCACTCGTTTTACACAATATATGCCGGCAAAGCCTGAAAAGTATGGGATAAAAATATTTTGGGCTTGTGATGCTTCCAACTCCTTCCCCTTACATGGCCAATTGTATACTGGTAAACCACCAGAAAGTGAGCGCAAGACAAATGTGGGAGAGAGGACTGTCTTAGACCTTGTTAGTCCATATAAGAACTCAGGAAGGAATGTCACAACCGATAATTTGTTTACATCTCTTGAACTGGCAAAAGCATTGAGCTCGTGGAATCTCACGCTCGTTGGAACAGTGAGAAAAAATAAACGCTTCATACCAGCTAATATGCAGGCACATAAAGACAGGTAAGTTAATGTTTACACATTCATTTGACAAAGTCTTACTTGATAGAATTTATTCACGTTCATAATTATATTTTAGACAATTATTTTCTACAAATTTTGTATTTCGCAAAGAGGCGACGTTGTGCTCTTACGTGCCAAAAAAAGAAAGCTGTAATAATGTTATCAACCATGCATTTTACCCCGTCAGTCGAAAGCACTTTGACTGCTAAGCCCGAAATTATAAAGTATTACAATAAAACCAAAGGGGGTGTTGATAATATGGATAAGTTGTTGGGCGAATATACTTGCAAGCGCAGAACAAGTCGGTGGCCGCTTTCCTTATTTTTTAATGCTATAGATGTAGCAGCATTGGCTTCATATATTATTTATATGGAACACAATACACACTTCACTTCTACTGACCGCCGTAGAAAATTTTTAAAAGATCTCAGTGTGCAATTGTCTATTGAAAACATAAAGCGGCGTGCTAAAAATCCTAAGGTGATGGCAAAAGCACACACACGAACAGCAATAGATATTATACTTGGAAAAGATTTTGATACTACTGTACATCCATATACCTCAAATGTGCAAAGGGATAAAAGTGGCAGGAAGTTGCAAAATCTGTTCGAAACTTCGTTTGAAGCAAAGGAAAACACGCAAAACTTGTAGCAATTGTTTTATACCGATTTGCAACTCGCATTCGGTAAATCGTCCAATATGCACAAACTGCTTACAGGACGATCAACCTAAATAAACTTATAATCATACATAAATATGTACACATGAATGTAAATATAAACATATTTGTAAACATATATGTAAATATGTAAATGAATTTTTATTACATCTTGTCAACATAATTTACAATAAAAAAAAAAATTTACAGAGCATTTTTTATAGAATCGCATAAAGGTACCTGGGTACCTTGTCGAACAGTTAAGGGTGTATGAAGAATGTTGGCATGCTACGCCTATCTGAATTTATTAATTTTTTTCAAAGCTCTAAAAATGAATAAAATATCGAAAGTTAGGAGCTCTCAAGAAGTTTCAAGTACGATGGTTGCCAATTTCTACAAAAAAAATTAATTTGAAAACGCAAAAGGTACCTGGGTACCTTGTCAGTCACATAAGGGTTAAGCTATAGCTGCTTTTGTTGCAAACATATTTCACATTTTTTAAGGATATTTTAAAACATAGCAGATGAATTTTCTGTTCGTTTAATTTCGCCATCTACATTAAATTTTCACTCTACAATTGTTAACCACTCGTAAAACAGCTCTGAGTGGAGAAGCAGCTCGCGCTTTTTGTCAATATTTCTTAAGGACAAACAGGCAGTGTTACCGTTATGCGACTAAAGTCGCATTTTTGCCCCTTTTTGACTGCCGTGCCACTTTTTTGACCCCTTTGTTTTAAATCCCCTTTTGTATCATTTTGTAGTTTTTTGTGCCCCTTTTGCCTTTTTTTGAACCAAATTTTTTTTATGCTGTCAATCAATGAATCCGAGCTCAATTTGGAGAGAAAATAGCATCTAATATGGAAAAATTTAAATAATTCAGGAAGGGCTATCTATTAACAATACAATTTACCACAAATTTCTAGTATATGTATTAAATATTATGAATAAATTAAACCTTAATTTTCAAAGCGAATCATCACAAATTATATATTTAGTTTCAACCACGAAAGATATTGTATTAGAAATTTTTAAAAAATTTTTAAAAAAAAGAGTACGTTATGCAAACAAATATATGTAGAACAAATTGATTTTGTTGATGTTCTGCATATAAAAGAAACTCTTAATATATACATTAGCGTGGCCGTTAGTTGTATGGAGAACTTTTTTTTTTGATTTCTTATATTCTCCCCCCCCCCAAATCGGTTCAGTTTTGTGTAAAAAAAAATACAAAAAAATTTCGTAGCGAGAAGTTGTGTTTTAGGGGGGGCATCCGCCCCACAAAGTTTGCCATCAAGCCATTTATTCAAATGTTATTTGTTTGCATATTACTACATATCTCTTAAAAACAACATTTTACAAGAATATGATATATGGCAATATTTTAGCTCTTCTAGTCAACAACATTAGCTTCGAAGAAAGTTTTTTGCTAAAATTAATATTTTAGATAATAATTAAGAAAATAACAACAAAATACCGAACTTTTTATATACGTTTTAAATATATTTAATGTCAAGTTACCCAATTTTGAAATCGATGTCTTCCGATTAGGATGAAATTTGCACCAAGGTTAGTCCTATTGGATAGTAGTTTAGACACAAATTTTCAACAAGATCGGTCAAAAAGTTTCAGAGTTAGAGGGGGTCAAAGTTTGCCATACAGGTGTTCTATCTCATACATGTAACTTATTACGTACTGGTGCTAGCAAAATTTGTCCCAAGTAGCTTCGATAGCTATTTGATCAATCTTTTTAAAAAAAATTTTTCGTTTTTTTAAAATTTTTTTTTTTTAAACTTAAAATTTTTTTTTTTATTGGCTCAAAGTTTTAAATTTAAAAAAAAAAAATTTTTTAATTTTTTAAAAAAACAAAAAAATTTTTTTCAAAAAGATTGACAAAATAGCTATCGAAGCTACTTGGGACAAATTTTGCTAACACCAATAGGTAATAAGTTACATGGATGAGAAAAAATACTTGTATGGCCAAAATTTCAAACTTTGACCCCCTCTAACTCTGAAACTTTTTGACCGATCTTGTGTCTAAATACCATCCAATAGGACTAACCTTGGTGCAAATTTCATCCTAATCGGAAGACATCGATTTCAAAATTTTGTCACTTGACATTAAATCCGGCTTTTATATATTTAAAATGTATATAAAAAGTTTGGTATTTTGTTGTTATTTTCTTAATTATTTTCTAAAATATTAATTTTAGCAAAAAACTTTCTTCGAAGCCAATGTTGTTGACTAGAAGAGCTAAAATATTGCCATATATCATATTCTTGTAAAATGTTGTTTTTAAGAGATAGTAATATGCAAACAAATTACATTAAATAAATGGCTTGATGGCAAACTTTGAGGGGCGGACGCCCCCCCTAAAACACAATTTCTCGCTACGAAATTTTTTTGTATTTTTTTTTACATAAAACTGAACCGATTTGGGGGGCGAGAATCTAAGAAATAAAAAAAAAAGTAAATAACGGCCACCATTATATACATATATCGGCCACGAAGCCGAGCTAGAAATATGTACTAACAACATCTTAAGTAGTGATATTGTAGAAATTAAAAACAACATTTTACTTTTTTACCAAAAGCTGTGCAAAGAAATTTTATCAAGAATTAATATTAGCGATAAGAGGCTGAGTTCATTAAAGGTTTTAGATCCAGTATTTATTAAGTCAACTGAAGACATAAATTACTTTGAAATTGTTACCGTTTTTGTTGATATAATTACTAACCCAGATGATTTTATAAAAGAGTTCAAACTTTTAGAAACCAGATCAAACGATAAAATCTATGAAGCAATTTTTAAAATATATAAGCCTGAAACATTTTGGTACGAAATTGGCAATTTAAAAAACTGTTTGGGTGACAATTTATATCCAAACTTGTATAAATTTGCTTCGAATTTTTTTACTTTACCACATAATAGTGCATCCGCTGAGCGGATTTTTTTTAAGTTAGCATATTTAAAATAAAGTGACAGATAGACTGAAAGTAGATACCTGTCAGCCTATGTTATCCGCTTTAAATTTGTATCAAAATGACTTGGAAGATTGGTTTCCAATTAATGAATTGATTAATAAATATAGATTTACGTTTTCAAAAAAATAGATATTTAATAGTTGAAGAAAAAACATAACACTGCAATTTATAAAAAAATGGATCTGTACCTGATATTAACTATCTTCCTATCAATACTTTTATATGCTTTTTCCTCGAGGTTTTTTCGTAACTTAATTTTTTTGGTAAAAAAAGTAAAATAATCCAAGTGCCAAATATTTATGTACATATACTTACATATATACATATCTCTATCTATTTAAATGTAAAGTTTTTTTGTATCAAATCATATTATGAACTATTTTTTGTTTTTGTAAGTATTGTTATTACACTATTTTAAGCTCGTTTTATTTACAAGTAATTAGTAACTGTTTTTGTATAAATAATTGAAATAAAAATTTTATGCAACAGTTCATTATCGTTTACTTGCAAACAAGACATGTATTTTCACGATATATGTATATTTATACATATATATATATATATATGTGTTGTTTCCCAAACAATTTGTATTATATACCTTTAATGTATTTTTTTATAAATATGAAGTTTATTATTTGTTATGTTTAGTATTCGATGAAAATAATTAATAAATACATACGTTTTTTTTTAAATTTTCCTGTTTTTAAAGTTGCCCCTTTTTCTCAGAATTCCCCTTTTTGTGACACTTTTTTTTGAAAATCCCCTTTTTGTGCCCCTTTTTGAAAATTTTTTGAAATTTTTGAAACGGTAACACTGCAAACAGGTCGTTTTTGTTTGTCTACATTTGTTGCGTTGTCACCCGCATTGGTTAGTGGTTCGGCGTCGTATAACTGTACCGAGTTACAGTTTTTGCGGTTTCTACATTAACTATATGCAATCGTTTTTAACCTCAATATTTTAATGTGTTGTCTGGTGAAAAACCAAAGAAAAAACTCATTGTTACTGGTGGAGAACCATATATAACTCAGACGTTTTACTGGTGGAGTACCAAGGAAATAACTCAGAAGATTACTGGTGGAGACCAAAATACTCTGGAGCGGATTCCGGAAGCTCTCGCCTTCCTATCCAAAGGTTTAGGTCGAACGAGGTTTTGCGGTTAAAGCTCTAAAAAAATTGTGTGATACCCTGGCATTATAACTTAAGTAGTTCGCCAAAAACTTAAGTTTTAAGCAAAATCAAAACAAAAACAAAAAAACAATTGTTAGCCAAAGCAAGTTATCGTTGAAGATAAATGTTATTCCAAACTGTAAAGTTTTATATATACAAATGAAAAATAACGAAAAAAGCAATTATATAAATTTGTGTGAATACATAGTAATCTAGACGCATCGTTTAGTAAACCGATCGAATCAGAAACACTTTTAAAAGTGATCTTTTCGTGTTCGTCCGTCCATCTGACTGGTTGTCATTCCATGTAAACTTTGTGCGTAAAGTAAAAGTAGCAGTTTTTAGATAATTTGATCAAATTTGCTAAATGCGTTTTAATTGTCATAAGAACAAAACCTATGTAATTTGTAAGAATTGATCTATAATATCACATGTTCCCCATTAAAACTTCTTTCTTTATGTCCATAAACCATTTAATAATGTTTGTATTAAGATTAAATTTGGCCCAAAATATCTTAAATCGGTTCAGCGACCTTTCTTTTAATCCCTTTAAGACAAAATATCTCATATATTTGGTGTATCAAGATAATAGTCAGCACAAATAACTCTTATATGAATCCTATTTTAATGAAAATAATTAATTTTGGAATATTTTCTTGCAAATAAGGCATATTTTGCTTTTTTGGGCTTATTTTTAAAAAAAAAATTAGTGCATATTTTTAAATTATTAACATGTAAACTTAGTTGCATTACTTTCTGTGTTGTTGTCAAATAGCACTGAGCCAATTAAGCGAATGAAATTAAGGTGTAATTTTGTTTTGGGAGTTTAATTTTTAAGGCAATTACCCGAATTGGGTAATTAAGCGTATGGCAATTAAACGTGGATTTTTGTTTGAAAAAATTATGAAAAAAACGGGGATTTAAAACTCAAGGTAAATAAGCGTGTAAGGCAATTAAGCGTGGGGTAATTAACCGGGTTATACTGTAAATGCCTAATATTGTTGTGGATAAAATTTGCAAACGATTTCTTAATGCAAAATGTGTTTGGTTGCGTAAAAAATCGTTCCTCTATTATGAACACCAAGTGATAATGTTTCTGGAATTATGAACAATTTTTAATACCTACTAAAAAATGTAATTTATTGACTTTTAACTAATCGTTTTTTCAATTCTATTGCTTTGCGAAATTTAAAAGTTGACACGAACTATTTTTGATAAACGAATAAGAGGTGCTTATAAACAATAATGCTGAATAATCTTAATTTTAAATAAATTCTTTTGCTAAGGCTTTTACACAGCTTAAGACATTATTACATTAGAATTAAGAAAATATGAATTAAAATTATTTAATATTAATTTAATTTTGATATTTAGTTAGGATTGAGTGCATTAAGTTGTTTCATTAAATTATTTTAATAGCCTAACTAAATATAAAAATTTCAAATTAAAAATCTACAGTTCAACTACAAAATCACAATTATTTTATATTCATAGAAATCGGTTAAACAAAGATACACTTGACAACATTTTGTTGGTAAAATTAAATCCCTCCTTTTTAGATGAAGCTTTTGATGAACTAAATCTCTATGAAGAAAATGATTCGAATTACGGTTAATAACGCTGTCATATTTAGTGAATATTATCTTAAAAACTTGTTGTATAGATCATTTTACCATTTTAAATAAAAACATTTTTACTTTAAAAATTTTTATTTAATAAATTTAATTAAAGTTTACAATTGTTGTCCCCAGACTGTTATAAACTTAAGAAGCTGTAGGCTTATGTTTTGAAATGGGAATTTTTTAGGAACATGAGCCAAAAGTTTTCTGGCAACACTGATTTGTATATATGTAATGTTCGTTTGTTTTCATTTTGCTGAAGATTTCAAGTTTTGATTATTTCTGCTGCTACCAAAATGTTATTTTATGACTGCTTCAATGTTATTAACATACTACTTCAATGTTATTCTAAAACTGCTTTAATGTTATTAAACAACTACCTAAATGTTATAATTCTGCTACATCAAATACTAGGTTGTTTTTTCCTTCTATAATTACTAAAGTAGGTAGTAGTAAAAATTAAAAAAATAAAACTACTTCAGCAGTAAAAGGTAGAGAGAGCAGTAACAATTGTTTTACTATACGGCTTCAATTATTTTCTTTTAGCGCTACTACTACAACTACCGCTACTAAAATGTGACGGTAGAGGTAGTAATAGTAAATGAACGACTACAAGTTTTTAACATTTGTTAACTAGACTATTTTGTGTTTTTTCGTTACTACAGCTACTTGGAGTCTAGTTTTTTAAACACTGGAATTACCAACCACATCTATCTCATAAAAAAAAGAAAAGCTGAAAATTAGTCTCTTCAGTACAAATTGAAAAAGTTCATGTCAGATGAAAACAGTTTGTATGCGGCAATATCAAAAACTTTAACGAACCTGCATAGTACTTTGGAAGGGAAAATTTAGACGTTAATAGGTACTAATGGTATGCAAAAAGCATTAAAAAAATTATTAGATCGCTTCAAAGAAAATATTAAAGCCACCAATGCTCAAAATAGGGTTGCCATTTTTGAAATTGGAAAAATCAGTACATTCGGAAAAAAACCAGTACACAAATTTTGACCCAAAATTTTATTGAATTCATAAGTTTTAAAGTTTACCCCATTACAGAACAGTACCCATGTTCTGTAACTATAGTGAGAACTTCCCGCATCGAAAAGATGTGAAACAAAATATTCCATCGTTTCTCGAAAAAAGAGAAAAAAGTGTGCCTGTAACTCATGTCGAAAACTATCAAAAGAGATTACGTCGTTGCGTTATAAATGTCATAACATTGCACTCGAAGCCGATGTGATATTGCAGACGGTGAGAACGCCAGTAACACATATCGTTAACGGCGACTAAAATTTACTAAAGTTAAAAGTTTTTCAACGACGGCGGTGAAAATACAACCGTCGGCTATACCAAGTAATGTAAAGTGCGACTTAAATGTTTGTTGTTTGCAAAAGAGCTTTGAAAATATTCGTATATTTTATAAAAATGTTTAAAGCAAAAGAATTAAACAATAAAAAATGTGCCATGAACAAAATATTATTATTATTATTCTTTGTGTTTTGCATTTTTAATTGTTTTTTAGTGTTAAATTTTTTCTCGTCCCATTTTTATTCGTGAGTTTGTTTAATAGTTCAAAGCGGGAACTTTTCTCACAAAAATGTTACAGACACATTTTTCTGTTAATTGGCGAGTAATTTCCTTACGTGACAAATAGAACTCGCCAATAAAATTACAGACACAGTTTATTGAGAAAAACAGCTGTTTGTTTCAACATATGGCATTTTTGTTTCATTTCACACATTTCAATCGAAAAGTTTCTCGACGCGAGAGTTACAGAACACGGGCATTGGATTGAGTTTAATTTTGCGGAGATTTTCGCACCAGATTTCAAATACATATACGTGATATATTTTATGACTTGGTTCGGTTCAGCTCTGAGCCCTCCATTTGTTGTAAATGCACAAAAAATTCTAAATTCATACAAATTATTGTCAATATAATGAGGGTCATGGGCTATAAAATTAAAACCGCTTAAAATTTTTTGTTTTTGAATTACAAACGAAAAAATGCCTTAAAATAAAATAGTTAGGAGAAAAAAATTTATTATTTTAAGAAATTGTTTTTAACGTCAAGGCCAATAGTTTGGAGCAATTTTTAAATTATGACTAATGAAAATGTGACTGGATAGGAGACCTTGTGAATACCCTAAATACTTTGCCAATAATTTGGTTGCAACCAAGGCGAATTCATCCCAGGTAATCTCGGTACTACAACAAGTACAACTCGTACAAAAACCACAAGCAATTTGTTTTTGTAAAATCATTGTACAATGTCAAAAACAGGAAAAAAACAAAACAGAAACAAAGATAATAAAAGAGAATAAACAAAATTTTGACATCCAACAGTGATTTTAGCTAATATCAGCAGGGCTTTTGAGACCACCTGTAATAAATTCGCCTTGGTTGCAACTTTAGAACACTTTGTTCTTTCTTGGAAGCAACTTTGGAATCAGGGAAGATTTTTTTGAAAAGTTTGCTGCTACAATCAGCTTAAGCGTAGCTGTGGCCATGAATGAAATGAAGATTCTGTTTTTTGATGCCTCCCTGATATATTTCGCTTACCTAGCATTTACACATGAAAGTAATTTCTTGAAAGTTGCAAAAGTACAAAAATTGTGTAAATGTTTGTGAAAATTACTTTCATGTGCAAATGCTAGGTAAGCGTAAAATATCAGGGAGTAATCAAAAAACAGTAGGTATCTTTATTTCATTCATGGCCACAGCCACGCTTAAGCTGATTGTAGCAGCAAACTTTTCAAAGAAATCGGCTGTTTCTACGATTTGTCGTTGGCCTGCAAATAATAAAGCGTGGACCATGTCATTGTTAAAAATTGTTTGTAGTGAGACAATGTGTCTCGTTTTTAACAACATGTTTTCGCTTCTTAACGAAGTTAATACTAATCCTCTTGTGCATACAATGAAGAAGTTTTAAGACTATTCCTTTGTAATCCAAAGCTGGGTTATATGGCCCTGCCCTAGAACATCGTAATGTTAAATAGACCATGTTTTTCCATACGTCTGGGTTACTTTTGGACTAGTCCTAGTCCCTTGTGGGCTACATATTACGCGAGTGTTTGGACTAATACTAATATTTGCAGGGTGATAATACGTATACTCTACTTGCAAGAAAGTTTTTTCATGTGTAAACCCCGGGTTATGTCTACCTGTTTGCATGTGCCGTTTGATGTCTGCTTTACACACAGGACGTTGGAAAACAAAACAAACATTTTACGTTATTTTTCGTTTTATTTGAGTCACAGAATACAACCAAGAAGTGTTCACGTTGGCAGTTGTTCAAAATGAAGACAGGCGAAGCAAACAATCCTGCGAGTGTTTTTATACTTTTCTCTTTTTTGCAATAGCAGCATTTTCTTTTGAAAAACACTAAAAGCACTTCTATTTATTTAAATTCAAAGCATATGGTAAGTTAAGAGTAAAGACTGAATTTTAACTAAATGATTCATAACAAATCAAAAGTAATAAGGGAAGTAAACCAATTTTAAACAAGTAAAATTATTTGGAGGCGAAATTTAAAAAAACCAGTACCTTTGCGTACTGATTTGGGTGTTATGCATAAACCAGTACATTGAAAAAACCAGTACGTGTACTGGTAAAATCAGTACGAATGGCAACCCTAGCTCAAACTGAAGAGCTGCCCTACAAGAAACGAATGAGCGAGTAGTCACATTTTTCATTTTGCTGTTAAGAAAATGATAGGAAAAATGACCGAATGTGACCGATAACTTGATTTCGGTAATTTCTTTCTATCATTTTCTTAACACCAAAATAAAAAATGTGACTACTCGCTCATTCATTTCTTGTAGGGTGACTTAACAACAATTAGAAAATGAAAGGCATCATAAAGATTTAGAGAAATTAGCTTATGAAAAACCTTTAAAAAAAGAAATGTTGCAAATACAAAAAGACCACAAACTTTAAATTTTACTTATTTATATTTTAAATTAATTATAATCATTATAATAAATAATAAATAAATAAATGTTTTGGAAACAGTGGTTCGATGCATATTAATAAATACGTCGTTACCAACTGATCGTTGAAAGCTGCCTTCAGCAAAAAATCTCAATGTTGCTGCTAGTTGGATGGGCAAAGGAATCGATGAGCATATTATATGTGGACTTAGTTTATTCAATATCCACGAGATAGCTTCTTTATTAATTCGAAAACATTCAGCAAACCTAAAAAATAAATATAAAATTTTTACAATTAATTCAATCTGGTTCAATGCTTTCAACTTACATAAGTACATTTTATCAGGTAAATCTAATGGGTTGGATGCGTCCCGCAGCTTTCTCCGCTTAATATTTTCATTTTTACTTTCTTTACTTATAATTATTAATGATGATATATTTTCCAAAATTCTGCTTCACAAATCAGCAGGCAATCGATCTCTTGTATTGCATTTGTTGACCAATATATCAGTCTGTGCTTTTTAACGGATCTAGTCCTTAATATTCGAAGGGAAATTTTTCCCCGTGAACATTTTTTCACGGTCTTATTCTTCTTTCAATTACATTTTTTTCATGGGAGTTCTTCATGATCGCAAAAATGTGAAAAGGGGGAAAATTACGAGGGAAAAATTATTCACAATAGGGGTGAATATAAATTGCGCGCAAAAGGTATGTTTAGTACCATAATTTTTGTTAGGACTAAAACACATTATCTAATTGAGCAAACATTTATTGTCAAAACAAACAATAGGTATGCATTTTTAAAGAAAATGAAATTTTCTTCACATCATTTTACGTCTGCGATATAATCATTAAAACTTTTTTCAGGTAGAAAATGGCCATGCTGCCTTGCAAAACTTTTACGTTTATTAAAACAGTTAAGTTATTTATATATAATTACTAGCTTAACCCGGTGCGCTTCGCTACACTGCTTTAACCACTTTATCGGTTGAGAGATATTTAATATATGCATCCTATGGAAGGTAGTTCCCCCCTGCGCCTACCCGCTTTATTTGTATTTTCAAAGTGAAGTATACCATAAGAGTGACTTCCAAAAAGTTTGAACATTCTCACTATAACAGTTCATAAGATATGCGATATTAAGCATTGGCGTCCTATGGGGGGAACCACTTCCCTCGCTGCTATTTTATTTCAATTATAAGGCTCAGAAGATCCTACTACAAAAAGTTCAGCAAAATGCGTCCAGCGGCTCTTAAGATATGCGATAATTAATATTGGCATCCTATGGGGGGTACCGATTCCCCCGCCCCTATCGAAAAAATAAGTAGCCTCTTTTATTTTTAGGGCTCACGTGATGTTACTGTAAAAATTTCAGGAAAATCGGTTCAGTAGTTTCGGAGTCTATAAGCCAACAAACAAACAAACAAACTGACAAACAAACATACAAACATTTTTCATTTTTATATATATAGAAGAAGAAGATAGATAGATAGATATAGATAAAAATACATACATACATGTATAAGCGTTGACTTTTATGCAGCCAAAAACACCTACAACATTGAAAAAAGTTGGGAGTCAGCTGATTAAATTTATCTGTACGGCAAATAAATAATTGACAGATGAGTGCTGGTTAGCTTTGCGACAAAATAGAAGCAAATGAGACATTGAGAAAACCAATTTCTTTAATGTGCAGTTTTTCGTTGGGAAATAAGATAATCGCGTAATGAGAAAACGGCAATTAAATGTATGTATTTAATTTTATTTTTTAATGCATGCTTTACTGTTTATATAAAACAAAGTATGTATGCATATGTACATACATTTGAATTTTTAACAAAAAATAAATTTTTGGGAACAAATTTTTTATTCAGCCTTATTGTGGTTGTCGTTTTCGTAAGCAAACGTTTCGTTTTTTGTAGTAGATTAAAGAACACATGTTGTGTATTACTTTAATCTATTACACAGTCGTATACGACAACGTAAACTACAATAATGCCGATTGTTTTTATTGTGAGAACCATATAACATGTTGAAATAGGCATTTTGCATGGTTTTGGGAATATAGAAACATGGTTGGAAAGGTTGTTTGCGTTTTTCTTCTGAACATAATAATATGTTTGAGACAATCATAAGTTAAAAACATTATGTCTGAACATATGTATATTGTTACTTAAAACGTGTTTGACACAATCATAACCACTAATATTAATGATAGTTTGCGATTGCATCAACCAAGTTTTTTCTTTGCGTGTATTATCTGCAGGGCACCACTGCTATGAAATATACATTAGGGTGGGTCACTGATGTATGAGAAAAAATAAAAGTTCTCGAATCATATTCTAATAGCAATATTTTTTTGTATTACGTTAAAACAAATAAAAATTGCAAAAAAAAAGTTAAAAACAGTGTCATCTTGAGCCCGCGCATGAGCTCCTAAGAATTAAGAATATTTGAAAAAAGTCCATTTTTTAAATTTTAATATTTTATTTACTATCAATTATTATTAATTAAAACTAAAAATATTTTGAAATCAACTTAAAAAAAATAAAAATTTGGTTCTTATACAACATAAAATAATAAAATCCTTTTTGGTCACAAAATCTTGTTTACTGTCAAATCCGGGCATCTCTCGTCTTGATTCAAGATTCGTCTATATTAAACCATCGCTTGACTTTTTTTAGCGCCAAGAGTCATGAATGCTTCTGACACTATTTTCACGAACCTAACAGTCGTTAAAATACAGTTATATGCTGCAATACAATGCTATTGTTGCTATATTCAAAATTCACAACATTGAAGGTCAAAGCGCGGGCTCTTACACTAAAAATAAATTAATAATATTTTACAGGGATCTAATTCAGACAAAAATACAACATATTTACGCTATTAGAAGTCGATAAGAGAAAAAATATTTTTTTGACCCAGCCTAATATACATGTATGTGTCTGCCGATACCCTGCAAATATTATTGTACCACCTGATCCAATTTGATTAAATGGACTACTCCATGGACTGGTCCGATGTAATGCAAGCATGGACCATGTCATTGTTAAAAAGTGTTTGTAGTGAGACGACATGTCTTCGTTTTTTAACGACATGTTTTCGTTTTTTAAGTTAAAACTAATCCTATGGAGTAGTTTTAAGACTTCTCATTTGTAACCCAAAACTGGATTATATGGTCCTGCCCTAGGACATCGTAATGTTAAATAGACCATGTTTTTTTCATATGTTTGGGTTACTTTTGGAGTAGTCCTAGTCCCTTGTGGGCTTCATTTTACACGCGTGTTTGGACTAGTCCTATTATTGGCAGGGTAGCAAATATACATAGAGTATATCGGAGTTGGCACTGAGAATTTTTAAAATTGTACCCACAACCTATAACACTAAAAAAAAAGTGTGTATTTTTTATGCAGTTTGTTAGATGATGCGGCTTCCGATGCTGAAGCAGACATGTCTATTGAAACGGAGAGTCTATATGACGATGATGAGGAACTGCAAGATTTGTATGAAGGCACTTTAGCTTTTGCCGTCGGTATGGACGAGGAGTCATGTTCGTTGAACTCGACTACATCGTATATTTCAAAGTATGGTAAGATTTAGTCAAGCGCTCCGCCGACAGCTGGTAGACCTCGTGCACATAATTGCGTTACTGTGGGTCGTGAAGGCCCGGTTACAGACACTATGCGAAACCCGATCTCCATATTCTAATCTCTTCTAACACCCGAGATAGTCAGCATAATCGTTCGTGAAACAAACCGTTAGGCCCAGGAGATGTGCCGTAAATGATCTGAGCTTAATCCTGACCAGACACCGCGAGAGTGGATGAAACCTGTAGCCGAAATAGAAACATATAGTGAAAGGCCAATGAAAGCGACATGCGGCAGCGGGCGGCAGTCAGCTGTTCTATTTGCCGCGTAAATTTATTTTTGCTAGGCAAATGAACGCGCCAAATTAAAGTTAAAAATTGTGTATTGACAATTTAAAATAAAAAAACATTTTGTAATTCCTTGACGCAGAAATAAATAAATAAACGTGTTGTAAAAAGAAAAAAAAAATAATAAAATAAATAGCGATTTGGAGGAATGCATATTTTTACTTAATTTGATTTTGCAGCTATACATGGTGGTAAGGAAGAGAAACATGAAAAGAAGACTATGGACGCGTGAACTTTACCTGCAAAGGAATTCAACTGGGTTCTTTGCGGTTTCTTTTGAGAACCTTAAAACTCGGGACAAGCAGCAGTTTCAAATTGCCACTAGAATGTCACCAGAAGTGTTTGATGCATTATTAAATTTGCTTAGAGAAAAGTTAGAGAAGAATTCAATTAGAATGCCAATTAGTCCGGAGATTAGACTGTTCCTAACACTTATGTAAGTTTCTAAAGCTACTTATTTTATTTGAAGTCATAACGATCCATTTTAGATATTTGTCGCAAGGAACTAGCAGACAGTATTTGTCCATGACATTTAAAATGTCTGTTAGATCTGTAGCTCGTATTATTTTGGTAACATGTGAGCTCATTTGGACTGAGCTCAGCGGTATATATTTGTCAACACCTAACACACATGAGTGGAGAAAGATTTCTGACGACTTTGAAACCATTTGGAACCTTCCAAATTGTGTAGGTGCAATAGATGGAAAGCACATTGTCATTTCTTGTCCACCTAATTCTGGATCGAACTTTTATAATTACAAAAGTAAGTAACCTGGAGTGTTGAATGGTTATTAATGTATGTATGAGCTATCTTGTAATCTAATAAATTAGTTTTTTAATTATAGGTTTTTATAGTATTATCTTACTTGCCATTTGTGATGCTTATTACACTCTTACTGCAGTTGATATTGGAGCATACGGAAGTCAAAGTGATGGTGGAGTTCTATCATTCTCAGAGCTTGGAAAAAGATTGATAAAGGGCGCTCTTGATCTGCCATCACCGCAACAATTACCCAATAGCAACACCATGTTTAACTTCTACTTTGTGGGAGACGCTGCCTTTCCCTTAGGATTCAACCTAATGATACCTTATCCTGGATGCTTATTAGAAGAAAAACGGGAAAACTTCAACAAGCGACTATCAAGAGCTCGTAGAGTCATTGAAAACTCCTTTGGCATTTTAACAGCGAGATGGCGAATCTTAAGAGGAACTATGAATATGACCCCTGAATCGGCAGAAAAAATTGTAAAAGCAACTGTAGTTCTTCACAACTATACTAAAATGAACGATGGATCATATTGCCCTGCTGAGTATTTGGACCATGAGGTAGAAAATGTCGTAACTAAAGGACTTTGGAGACAAGAAACTTGTCCATTACCAAATATCAGGCGCATATCTTCAAATAATAGTACGCGATCAGCATTCGCATTAAAGCTGTGTTCACATTATGTGTATTTGTCATGTGGATTGTCACTTTTTCACATGTTAAATGTGTACATATCGTCTGAACCCCTTCAAACACTATCATGTGTTATTTCTCTGTGTACAGTACACATGACAATTTTGATTTAGAACGTGTTCTATTTTCAAGTGACAAAGCATCTGACATCAGCTGTTTTTTATTAACAAAATTGTTTGTGACGGCAAAAATTAATTGAAATTGTAATACATATATATTAAAATAGTAAATAAATAATAAAACAGATAAAAAATACACAAATTAATTATTAAAAATGTTTTTTTTATTTTTGATAGGTTATGTCCAATGTACGTTACATACCATTCTGTGAACATGTAAATTACAAACCTTATGTAAAACTTAAATTTTGACATACACATGAAAACACATGTGGGTAGAAAAGTGACATTCCATATGACAAATACACATAATGTGAACACAGCTTAAGAGATGTATTAAAAGATTATTTGTGGGATAATAAAATATAATTTAATACATTAAAAACAATAAAATCATTATTAATACAAAGTATACCTATTTATATCAGCATCAAAAAAATATTACCCTTAAAAAAATTATTTGATTCAAAAAGAATTTTAAATTAACTTGTTTTTATCAGCGGGCTTTTAAAATAGATTTTTTTTTATTTTTTATCAAATTTATTTGCAACTTTATCTTAAACGGTTTTGAAATCAATTTATAAATCGATTTTGAGGTACGATTAATCGGCTTCAAAAATCGAAATAAAAAAAGTCGATCGAAAGTCGATTTTGGAATCCATTTACCATTCCCTAAAAAGAAGTCGTGGCAGTTCCGAAAAGTGAGGCTGTTGCGATACAGAGTCAAAATTTTTTAGACCGCTTTTTATGGTGTCAACTGAAAGAAGCTTAAGTGATTTACTTTTAAAATAAATTTATTGATTTTTTTAAAAATAACACAAAAAAACAATATTAATAAATAAAAAATACACATTCTAATGTACAACACATATGTACATACATGTGTATGTATAACAAACAATTAACATAAAAACAATATTAATAAACAAAACATACACATTCATGTACAAAGAATGCAACAAACAATTAACATAAAAACAATATTAATAAACAAAAAATACACATTCTAATGTACAAAGAATAAAAACATTTAAGTTTCTAAATCAAAAAATAATTAAATTGAGTTTTAGGTACAAGTAATATTTAAAAGCTATAATATTAAAAAATTGTAGATAAGAAGACAAAATGAGTCAAAGATTACACCAGAAAAAAATTGGTCGCCACTATTTGTTTCTTTAATTTATAATTATGTATGAATCTTCGACGCTTGCTTGGTTCTCCACTTTTCTGGCATAATCAAAAACGTAATTAAGTATATATAGCTTAATCTTAACAAGGTGGTGTTCAGGAATGACTTGGAACTTTTGTTCAATCATTTTAAAGAAAGCAGCATGTTGATTTCCCTGGGATTGTCGACTTTCAGTAAATTTTGTAAATTGAGTAATAAGTTCACACATTTTATTGGCTACCGGATCATCACATTCTCGAGCGCTCTTTCTTTTTTTGTAGTTGATGGTGTGTTAGATAATTCATCCAAAGGCTCAAAGTTTAATGAAGCGTCCATTGATTGCGAACTTTCTTCCGTTAGAGGGAACAAAAGTGAATCTACGGCAGGAACACTTGATACTGTTCTGTAATTATTGTATGCACATACATACTACATATGTATATGGTTTGGAAAATAAAGTAAGTACATACATAAAATATTAACATTTTACAAAAGTTGTCTTACTTTCTTGGTTGAATACGGTCATTTAAAAATTCTAGGTGGCTCATTAAATTCCAAGAAGATTCTGGTACAATGCTCTCGCTACCTGATGCAATTTTCTTTTGGTTAAGTTTTACATACCGGTCCCTTATATTTTTCCATCTTGTTTGGCAAAAACTCTCTGAAAAAGAATGTATATTTGTACATACATATGTATGTAAATTATATTAAACATTTGGAACATATGTAAATACATTTTTTATATACAAACTTACCATTAACATTTAATGCAGCACTTATATCAGCCCAAGCCCTTGCTCTTTTAAATTTATTTCGATAACCTGGCGACAAATTGAGGCGGCAAAATAAAAAGTTAAACTAAATTCAACATTGCCGCTCGGTCGCTTTTAATGGCATTGCCAAATTGATTTATATACAATGTGTCAAAATTTTTGTATGGCTATTTTTATAAACAAACTAATTTTTTGTAAGTTGGTAATATTGTTGCCGCCCACTACTGCATGCCGCTTACATTGGCCTTTCACTAATACGCTTTTTTGCCGGCAGATTTGGGTCAAATGTTCAGCCTAGTCATGAGTTGTGGGGACACAATGGAAACCCTATCTACAGGGCGACGATGTCTGCTATACGAAATAAACATAATCTAAAATATATTCGATTTGATAATGGTATAACGAGATCCGCTCGACTTGTAGAAAGCAAATCAGGCGCCATCGACGACATGTGGAACATGCTCATGAACAACTTAGAGCGTCGATATGTTCCGAGCACATTATTTGGTTACCAGAACAATAATGTCGCACTATGATCATATGTGCCAAAAAAAAAAGAAAGCAGTGGTTCTCATCTCCACGGAACACTATAATTTCAATATCGACACCAGCACAGAAGCCGTTTCAAATATTGGACTATAATAAATATTAAGCAGGAGTGGACACCATGGGCCAGATGCTTGGTGGTTACACCTGCAAAAGGGGCACAGCCCGATGGCCGTTGGCCATGTTTTTCAATATGCTGGACGTTGCGGCATTGGCTGCATTTGTCATACATGACAAATTGAGGCACGTAAAGAGAACAGACAGAAGACTTATGTTTCTTATGGAATTGGCCGAACAGCTGGTGATCCTTTACATGGAACAAAGAGCAACAAGCCCTATTGTAAGAGGCTTCCAACATGTGAAACAGTGCATGGCGTTATTCGGTGTAGAGGTTAGCATTTCATTTATTCATTCATTGAATTCAAATTTTTAATCAATTTTTCAACTTTGTTTTTTTGCAGGTAGCTGCAGGCCCGCCCATAGATGACCAACCAGCCCATGCCGCATCCTCTGCCAGCAGACCCTCGTGCTCGCTGTGTTTTAAGTTAAGTTTAATAAAAAAAAAAACAGCGAAAAAAACGCTTTCATTGCATGCATTACAAAAAGCCGGTATGCCAACAACATTCACGTGCCAGGCACTCCTGCATTGAATGCCGTATTTAAAATCTATTTCTTTACATATTATTAATAAAATACAGTAAATAGATAACTAAGATGTATAAAAATGCGTTTTTATTGTTCGTTATGTGGTTTCCAAGCATAAAATGTATTTATAGACACTTTAAGGACACCTGACTATGCATTTCCATACCAATCCCATGTAGGTCTGGACAGACCTGGTTATACCATTTAGCGACAAAAAAAAACCTTATAGAAGACGGTGGATATACCCCGCAGCAAGTTTACAATGTTGACGAAACAGGTCTGTTTTGGAAAAGAATGCCATCTAGAACATTCATTGCCAAACAAGAAAAATCTGCTTCAGGATTTAAAGACCGCAATTCCTCTGCTGGATTTCCCAAGCAGCTCACTACTTCCGGTCCTTTGGCCAAGTATCCCCTGGTAATGACTTCAGACACCCGTCTGATGTCAGCTAGAGTGAGAAGGCGCACAGCTATGAGTAACCTGAATGGCATGCTAACACCGGTGCGTCTCAGGTAATTAGGTGGTAATCCAGACTACATTTTACCTCTGAAACTCAGCTGTATTTTTTTTTGCCTGCCTAGAGGTAGTTGGCAGCCCCAACACTAGGATCGGAGTGCAGTGGTCCAATGAGCCCTCACTCTAAAACTACTACGATTACATAAACGTCAATAAATTTAGGAAGCCCTGTGTTCACACTGAACTTTATTTAAGTATTTATGGTGTTCAAAAATGTAATTCTATTTATATTTAGATAAATAAAGGACATAGTATATGTATATATAAAGACCGTACTACGACTTTATTTGGAGGGAATGCTGCAGGAGATAATAAATTTAAGTCCATGCTTATTTATCGTCCGGAAAATCCACGAGCCTTCAAAAGTTGCAACAAATCAGAACTTGGTGTTATCTGGCGGTCAAATAAAAAAGGGACGATTACAGCACATCTTTTTGAAGATTGGTTGAATAATTTTTTTGCAAGTTCTGTGAGAAAATTTAATTCGGAGCAAAATATTTCAAACAAGGCATTTCTAGTAATTGACAATGCACCTTGCCATAAACTAACTCACATACCTGACAACATTAAAAGTTGTATATCGACCGCCAAATACTGCTCCTATACTTCAACCAATGGATCAGGGTGTAATTGCTAACTAACTTTAAGGCTTATTATGTTGATGGTCCAAACCGGACAAATATTACAGTATTTTGGAAACAATTTAATATATTTAATGCTGTTGATAACATTAAAAAATCTTGGGATGAAGTTAAAGAAACAGCCATGAATGGATTATGGAAAAAGTTATGATTTCTAAAGTCCATTACAAAACATTCAAGAAATTCAAAATGAAATTGTCGCTATGGCACCCGAAGTCGGTATCACAGAATATACAGAACTGTGAAAAGTGACGTGTGAAAAAGGCCCAAATCAGTTGCAAAGGCAGCTTTCGAAGAAAGAAAAAGAAAATGTTTTTTGGTAGTAAAGTGGCAATGTGTTAACACAGGCCGCTACTATCAACACGAATTGCGTAATCAAAACAAAAAATGCAAAAAGGGCAGCTTTCGCAGAAAAAGACAGAAAAACACAATATTTTCTGTCTCGTGACACCTCTGTATGCTCTGTGGTCGGTATGGATGAAGTGGGTAATGAAGATGTGGCAGATGTACTTGGATCGGGAAAGGAAGATGTTTCAAATGAAGAATTAATAGCGATGCTTGAAGGAAGCACGGATGCAGAAATTGCGGGAAGTCTTACGCATGGCGAAAGTTCTCGTATTTTGACATCACAGAAAATGACAAAAGCATTTTCTCTTATCCAGGAAGATATCGATATATTTTCGAAAAACGATCCTTCTGCAGAAAGAAGCCTTAAGGTTTCCAGAGAAATAGAAAACTCTATTCTTTGCTATAGAGAATTATACAAAGATAAAATAAATCCGCAAAGCAAACCTCATTAGTTTCTTATTTTTCCAAAAAAAAGTGTTGCAGCTCCTAATATTCAAGAATCTGTTGAATCTATTTCCGATGCTAGTTTGGATGAAGGTTCATCTACAAGCCTAGGCGAGGGCTCATACAACACATCAGAATAGATATAACATTTATAATTAATATTTTTTTTAAATGTAATGTTTAATTTTCTATTTCAATTACTAATGAAATTATTATTTTAAATCAAAAATTATATTTTTTTTTTAATGTAAAATTTGCTTTTTTTTGTGTTTAATTTTTTAAACGAATAAATTTCTTTTCTTATCACTTTGTTATAAATATTTCTAAAAAAAAGGGGTTCGCATAACGAACATTTTGGGTGCACATCTATCTATTTTTAAAGTTAAACAAATATGTATCCCGTTTTACGAATATTTTTGATCCCTGGAACGTATCTATTTATTTTCATTAGAATGACATACTAATATTGAGCCCGATATACGAATATTCGATATGCGTCTACTTTCACAGAACGTATCCTATTCGTAAATTAAAACTACAAACATTATTCCGTATTACTGCGATTTAAGGTTTTAGTCTGTGCTAAGCTTTGTATTTAATTTTCGAATATGAAATACAAAAATTCTTTCACAATACGAATTTTGGTTTTACGCCACTTTAAACTTTGGTATTTTTTTCTCGAACAAAAATCAATCTGTAATTCGAATCAAGGTGTGAAACCGGAATAGCTTTTGTATCTAATTTGCAAGCAAAAAACAACATTTATTTTCGAATACGAGTTTAGGTTTTTCCCTAATATGAGCTGTTGTATTTCTATTCCGGATGAAAAATACGAAAATTATTTTATAACCCGATAACGATCAAATTTGGTATTTATTATTCGGATAAAAAATTTACCAAGTCTATTTCATAACGCAAACTAAGGTTTAAATTTACTAGCAATTTTTGTATTTTTCTTTTCGACCCAAAAATTATTCTTTTTTATGCTATAAATTTTTGTTTCACTTGTAAATGAATTACAAAAATATACAAAGGAAAATCTCTAAAATTGTATAGAAATTAAACCAAAAAATAAATAATATTTTTTTGAAAAATATTTATTAGGCTTCAAATCGAGCGGAGTTAAACTGCCGAAATGCATTAAATTGGGTGACAAAAAAACGCGTGGTCAAATATAAAGTGGCCGTTTCTTGTTTTGGAAGGCAAAAGCCACGGT
This sequence comes from Pollenia labialis, assembly GCA_949318255.1. NCBI lineage: Eukaryota > Metazoa > Arthropoda > Insecta > Diptera > Polleniidae > Pollenia > Pollenia labialis. The sequence goes on along the minus strand of OX439142.1, from coordinate 25,297,178 downwards.
CAAAAGAAAACTTAAAACAACGAACACGGAAGTCGCGAGTATAAAACTTATGGAGAAGAATTAATTCCTATAATTAAAATTACAGAGACTATCAAAACTAGCTACTTTATTGCACTTATCTGGGGGTTACTGCGTAATTCGATTCGAAAATGAAAATCATTCGAATGGCATTTTCGATACGAAATTTAAATTGTATTGTGTAACATTTTCGTATAGCTAACAGCGATGTATTTCTTAGTGTATGGGAAAAAGTAACAAATACTTGGGTGCACTTAATGTTAAGTGTCAAAATAGATTAAAAAAAAAAACAAACTCTTGGAGGCACTTTTTTTAAATGTTATTTTGTATCAAAACGTTTGAGTTAAAAAGAAATTGGTTTATTTTGAAAATTTTTAAGAATTACTTAAATTCATTTCTTTAATTCCATTAAGAATCACTTGAGTTCTCCTCATAGGTCCACAGAGATTCCACCTTTGCTGAAGCTGCTACACTCAAATCTTTAGGCCAAGGTGGATATCAGCATCGAATTGGCCAAGATCGACTCTTGGGCATTTCGCAGCAGCGTGTGAAGCTATAGAAAATATTCTCTGTCATCAACACATAGTTTTCGAAAAAGCAGATGATAAAAAACGAGAAGCCAAAATACATTTCTATAATAAGTCTGGAATACCAGGCGTTATTGGTGCGGTAGATGGTACCCACATACAAATTATTAAACCAACTATTGGCGAACATTTGTATTTAGGAAGAAAATTAAAGCACAGCATTGGTTGTAGGGATTAATGTACATATATAAAATTGATAACTTAGCAATTTTAGAATTAATATGTTTAATAAATTTTAATTTTAAAATTATATAAGGGCTGTCAATGGACGTTTCGGTGGAGCAAATCATGATTCCCATATATTGAGTTTATCTAATGAAAGACAATTTTTAATAGAAAAATATGAAAATGGTGATACAGAAACAAGAATTTTTGGTAAGATTATTCTTTTGGTTATTTAAGGTATCATTTTTACACAATTCAAGCATTTTCAGAAGATTCTGGATATCGTCTTGAGGTATGGGTTTTTAACCCCTTACAGAAATGTTTCTGAGAATTCAGCGGAGTCGATATTTAATGAACAACATTCAAAAGGAAGATCGATAATTGAAAGAACTTTTGGGATTTTAAATGAAAGATTTCGTTGTTTATTAGCAGCAAGAGAATAACATCATACCCCAGGGAAGGCTGCACAAATTCTTAACGCATGTTGCGCTTTTAAAGTAGAGAATCCAAACAACTCGGCCATCACTTTGACCCTTCGATGTAGCCCACATACTTTTACTTCTTAAAGTGGGTCGTGATATCGTAGTTACGCTGCCATCGGAAGAAGTAGTAGAATCGGTGGTATATTCTCGTCAGGCTCAAAGATGTCAAAATTTCATCTTCTACATCACTTTGAAGACCATCCTCCAATAATTCATCTTCCGATTCGCTCACATTTTCAGTGAAACCAAGTCCTCCAACACGCTTTGCAAAATAGCGACAATTTCTGTGTCGTCCAAGCCACGCTTACACCACATTTTTAAAGCAATACCTTAAAATTCAACCAAAACACAAAGTTATCTTCGCCACAAAAGTAACACTAAAGATAACGATACTTCTCTCAGACATATTTTGTGTTTATTTGTGTTTATATCTCAAAAAATACATAACTTACAACATAAAAACTGCCACCACCAACTAGGTGCTGCTAACAACTGAGATAATTGAACGTGAGAAATTGAAAAAGCGTACGTCTCGCAGGCGTACCTTATCTTTCTAGGGTTAATTTCTTCAAAAAATTTGGTATTCGATGTTTGGGTCGTTTCAATTTCCTTTAAAATCGATAAGGAGTTCTCTTGGTATTTTATTTGGTTTTCAACTTGTTTTTTAAGCAATCAATCTTTATTACACAGAAAAAATTATTTTTCGAATTCAAACAAAAAGTTTGTAGAATCAAAACATTTTTTGTCTGAAATCGGTCCTACAAACAAATTCGCATATTCAAACAATTTATTTACATTTTGTTTACTGAAAAAAAACACTGATTTTTTTAAACAAATAATTTACAGAACAAACAAAAAGTTGACTGAATTTCATATAAATTTCTGAATCAAACAAAAATTTTTGCACAAGCAATGACGCGCACCCAAGCTATCACTGAAGGAGAAGATGGAGGCAGAAAGCATAGCGGAGGCTGGCTTTGAGACACATTTTTTGTTAGAATAATTTTTGAACGAAGTCTTGTTTATACACACAATGTTTTTCTTCATCACTCACTGTTGCTGTATCCTTTCCTTGGCTAAAGAAGAAGAAATGTAACCAAAAACGGCAGCAGACCGACTCGATATGTTTTCGTCATCGTTCAATTTTTGTATTTGATGCATTTAACTAAACAGTTTTAAAAAATTGAATACGGGATAATGTTTTTCATTCTTTTTTATCAACTTTGAAACCAACCAAAAATTTATTTAGTTTCTTATAATGTTGGTGTTGTTTAAAAAGAGTTAAACGTTTTTTATACCCTTCACCTCAGGTGGAAAAGGGTATATATAAGTTTGTCATTCCGTTTGTAATTTCTACAATATTGATCTTAGACCCTATAAAGTATATATATTCTGGGTCCTTATGGGGAGAGAAGTTGATTTAACGATATCCGTCCCTCTGACCGTCTGTCCGTCTTACGTTTGATATGTGTTTTCCGGAGACTCCAGACATAATAGCGGCTAGGTTGTTTTACATTTATGTCACATATAGTCTACCATCGGTTGCTATTGAAATTCAGCAAGATCGATCCACAAATGGCTGAGATATGAGCAAAAAACCACGACTACCTCTAATATTTTCCAAAAATTCCTTGTGGTTGTTGTAATTTTATTACTTTTTGCTTTATAGCTGGGGAACGGCAAATGCCAAAGTTTCCAAATTAGGTACACACATTTAGGTAGCCAATACACACCATCCTACAAAATGTGGGCGGGATTGGAGAAGTGGGCGTGGTACTTCCCGTACAAAAAAAAATTAAAAATTGTATAAAACCCTTAATTTTAGGGCTGCCATATGTCCTATGGATATGACTTATATACCAAAATTTCGAAAATTTAGTAGAACATATTTTATAAAAAATTCAGAAAAATCGGTTCAGATACAAAAAAGTTACCAAAATTAATTTTTTTTTTAAATACCCACTTTCGGGAACCATAGATCTCCCCGAGTCCAAGCTTTATAACTCAAGTAAATGGTAAATTCCTTCTAAAACACGTCGGTATATAAATCGGCTAAAAAATGGCTGAGATATGGCCAAAAAACCACGACTGCCTCTAATTTTTCCAAAAAAATCCCTTGTGGTTGTTGTTTTTTTGTTTGTGCTTTTCAGTGTTGCCAAAACTTGGAGACCAAAAATGGCTAAATTTACGGGAAAAAATGGCTAAAAAATGGCTAAAAATGGGCTAAAAAATGGCTAAAAGCTTTTTTAAATAAAAACACATTAATATTCAATAACACAACAGAAATAATTCATTTAAAGTTGTTTACGATGAAATTGTTAGTTAAGATCAATTTCTTAAATAAGAATAAACGTTATTTAATATTCTGAAAGATATTTAAAAAAGAAAATCATCGATAAATTTTATGTCGTTATTGTTCATCTCATAGGAATCACTCGTGCCTATTAGTTTTAAATAATTTGAAGGTAAATAGTAATCACGACAACATTTACCCAACTTTTTGATTCCAGATCTACAATAAAAAACAAGTAAGAAAATATAGTCGGTCAACCCCGACTATATGATACCCTACACCTCATAAGAACCTGTGTACCAAATTTTATTAAATGATCTGCAAATTTGCGATATGTACTTTACGCACAAGGTTTATATGGACGGCCAGCCAGCCGGACAAACATCGTTAATTCGACTCAGAAAGTGGTTCTGAGTCAATCGGTTTACGAAAAGGTAGGCTTAGGACCAATATTTTAAGATGTTACAAACATCAGCACAAACGTATAGTACCCTCTCCACTATTGTGGTGTTGGTATAAATATTTCATTGATAAAATCGAATTAGCGGTTGCTAAATGTAACCTATTTCTGAAATTACTTTTAACGATGTTTACTTCAGCATTAGACCATGGCAGTGAGAGCAACTTTATAGTAAATTCTGAAATTTCTAAAAAAAAATTGTTGCTGCCAGCATCTCTTTATTGAAATACTTGCAACCAGAAAGAAACACCGATGCTTGTGTTGATCCGTTTTATAAATTTAATATTGAAATACTGATCCTTTATTTTGAAAGATGTTTCATCATCATTGTTTATAGCGATTTTCAACATTTGTAAAAGTTGTGATTTAAATTGAAGCCGTTTTAATTATTTAAAATGTTTATTTTGCTTTTATATATTTTTATAATAAAATAAAAATTATTCTTTTAAAAGAAACACGGCAAGAAAAATTTTATGGCTAACCCTGTTGAAAAATGGCTAAAAAAATGGCTAAATGCCTTTTTTTAATGGCTAAACAGGGTGAAAAATGGCTAAATCTAAAGTGGCAACACTGGTGCTTTTATTCGAACGTATTGAATGTTAGGCATATCAAACACACACATGTTTGTACATGATTGGTCGCTTAAATTGAAAAATACGTACCTACATATTAAAGAAACAAAGTGACGGAATATATTCTACTTTAATTCTTAATTTGCATAAGCGTTAATTGCTGAGTTGTCTGGGCGATTGGTCAACGCAGCGTTGTTAGTAGTTGCCGGGGTTCAAATCTCGGCATCCACCTTTTCAAAAAAAATTTTTTTTAACTTTTTTTATATTCTATAAACGATTTTAAAATAATTCAGCAATTTTTGATTTTTTTGACAATGTAAATGTGAAACGTTCGCTTAACTTACATGTAAAACAAAAATCATATTCTATACCTATTTGTTTTTTATTTAATTTGTTTATGTCCTAAAAACGATTTTAGAATTACCTATAAAGCTTTTCGATATTTTCATTTTATTGGCATTGACACAGTGTTTTATTTTATTTCGGCAAGCATATATGTATAAATAAAAAGTGTTATGTAATTTAATTAAATCCAGACTAACTAGTTGGTTAACCTAGCTATTGCAAAGACATACATACATATGTATGCACATGAGTATGTATGAATGAGCAAAAGTTATTTATGTATAAAGGCATTGCTTTCGTAATTGTTGTTGTTGCATTTTAATTGTATCTCTTATTGCATTGCCTTTAGGCATTGCTGTAATAATTGTTGTTATTGTGCTTCGTCTAATAAGCTGTTGCTACGTTGATCTCTACTTGCATTTCTCTTGGTTGCGGTTTTTTTGTTGTTTTTTTTTATAATCTTCACCACAAGTGGTGGATTTTAATGTGCTTTTTACGCATACACATGTATGTATGTTCATAAAATTCTCTTAATATATTTTAATTTAACGCTTTTTCAATAAAACCGTTCGTAGCTGAGTTGTCTAAGTTCTCGCTTAAGGCTCGTAAGATTGCGAGTTCAAGTCTCAAAAATAAATTTTTTTTTTATTTTTATTAAATTTTTTTATACACGATTTTAAGATTAAATAAAAATTTATATAACGAATTTCAAACATTCACTTTGACAAAAGAGGAAACGGACTTAGATATATACATAAATTTTTTGATTTTGTCATATTCTTTTTAAAAACTTCTTGTTCTTATCTCACCATGGTGAAGGGTATTTAAGATTCGGCATAGCCGAATATAGCACTCTTATTTGTTTTTACCTGTTATTGTTTTTTTTTACTACAAACCTTGTCACGCTATTTTATCATCTTTCTTAAGGCCATGTCAGATTAAACTTTTGCTTCGCGTTGCGTTAGAGATTCGCTTTGACATCCAAGAAGAAATATTCATACTTATACGAAACATGTCACATAAAGAACTTTTAACGCAGAGCGAAGCGAAGCGAAAAGTTAGGCAACTCTCATCTTTTTGCGCGCTTTGGCAGTCTGCTAGTATAATTTGTTTAATTTTTTATTTTTAACGAACAATTCGTGTGTGTTGTCAAAGTGTTTATTGTGACATACACCTTTTGCGTTACGCTTTTCTGTCGAAGTTAGAAACGTCACGCAAAGCGAAGAAGTTTTATCTGACATGGCCTTTATTGTTGTACTTTTTTAAAGCGTCCAAAAATAGACTATATGTGTTTGTGTTGTTGTTCTTAATGTTTCACATAAAGAGGTGTTGCCACTTCTTTGTCACCTTTTTTATAAATTGGAAAAATTATGCTTGTCATGAATTTTTGTCTAATTTAGCGGATTCAAATATAATGTTGTACGATTTTGCCAATTCTTCCACAAACATTTCCGTTGCATTCTTAAAGAATTCGTGACTAACACGATCTTCTCCTGAAGCCTTGTTATACTTTGTTTTTGATAGTATATCTTAAATTTCTGTTGTGGTTATAGGTTTATCTAAATTGTTAACACAATTAAACACAGCCGCATACTATTTATTTAAATTAAATGAATATTTGGCTATGTTTTAAATAAACTTTTCTTTTTTTAAAAAAGAGTGGTTTTATTGAAGAAAATAATTTGTATATAGTTACAAAAAAATCGTTTATAGTCCGAATTCGCTTATAGTCCACAAAAGTTGTGCAATTATAGTAGTGGACTATTAGCGAAAAGTACTGTAATACCTACATATGTATGTATAATCAAAATAAATTTCATTAAAGCACTGAAGCACGGGCATTTACCGTATTTGGATACTTTGGTTATCAGGAGAGGAAATCAGATAATAGTTGACTGGTATCAAAAACCAACTTCGTCGGGACGAATTATCAATTATTTTTCGTGCCATCCAAAGAGTATAATAATGAATACTGCAAGTCATTTTATTAAGAGAGTGTTATCAATCAGTTACAAACATTTCCATAAAGACAGTTTACGTAAACTAAATGATATTTTAAGAAAAAACTCGATCCCGAAACATGTTATCAAAAAACTAATCTACAAAAATAAGAACAGTAAACAAATACCTTTACCAGATGACTCTAATAAAATATATAAATCAATGACATACTTGCCAAAAATCTCGGAACGGATTCAAAACTCGGATATTAATAACAAAGAACAATATAAAATAGCTCCAAAAACAAATAACACTCTCAGACCATTTTTTCCAATACAAAAAGTAGAATTGACGACATGGATAAATCAAATCTTATCTACAAAATAAAATTTTCGCACCATTACGAATTTGTTCGCAACTGCAGCCTACTTCACATCTGTCCGTTGATAAAAAGAGTAGTAACATATGGTTCAACTTGTAAGTTTATGTGATTTTGCTCATCTGGCAGCCTCTCGCTATTTTCACTTGCCAGAGTTGAAATTTACAAGCGAGTGTGGTTAACACGGCACAGTTCATAAAAAGTTCTTATTTTTAGCTTATAGTATGTAATAACTATCAAACGCTTTTTGTCTTATAAACCTCTAATTTGTATTCATAAACGTACATTAACAGCTTTTTTACTATTAACTGTTTGTGTGCGATTTTGTGTTAACATATGGCAACTTTCTTTATATTTTGCTGCCAATTTATTGCTAGTGATGCATGAAACTTTTACTGCCCGTCTATACCAGAGATAATTATTGCGACATATATTGCAGTAATTGTCAAAATTATGTTATCTTTAATGTAGACAGCAATTTTTTGTACATATTTATTGCTAACAATTTATGTTGCAATAATTGTTAGTCCATTTTCGTTGACAATTATTGCATTCAAAAAACGTCAATTTGGTTGTCAGTTGAAAGAAAGAAGCAAAAAAGGAAAAAAAAATAAAAGCAAATTGTGTGAGAAAGAAATTAAGTTTTTGAAATTGCAGCAAATTATAATTGTGGTAAAATAATTAAATCGAAAAATTAAATAAACACTAAAATAAAATTGCAAAAATTATAATTTTTTCCTTATTCGATCTTTATTGTTAAAATTAATATTAATTTGTTTAAGTTCGAGTTCTTTTTTATAAAAAAAAATAATAATTTTACATTAACAAAAATAAAAAAATTAATTAAATTAATATTTTTGTATTAAAAATGACCTCAAGCTTAAACAAATTAATATAAATTTAAATAATAAAGTCGAATAAGAAAGAATTTATATTAATAATAATAATTCTTGTAAGATACCGCCATTTTTAACACTGCACCTTCTTTCTTGATTTTTTTCAAACTATGAGTTAAAATAAATACGTTTTCCCATGCCTTTAACATAAGCTGAGCAATAAGAAATATTGCTCTGTTATTCTGCCGACGTTATTGCCAACTTGCTGAGATAATTATCTTTAGTGTAGACCTAGGGTTATATGAAACTTATATGCGAAATAATCGATAAAAAAATCTTTGTCCGAAGCATATTATCTTTGAAATAACTGAAGAAAAAAAGATGGAGGCGAAAAGATATTGTTTTAATAAATGTGGAATACCTGGAGTAATTGGAGCAGTAGACGGCATTTATACTTCAACCGAAAACAGAAACACTGTATTCACGCTATACCGGTTAGTTCTCATATAGTTAAGCCTATAGTATACGGAATGTTAAAAGCCACATGCGCATGAGGTTCTGACGTTATTTTGACGACACTACAAAGCCACAATAGCAAGTTCGTGCTGTGTGATGACGACAAAATTACGTCAGAACCACGTGCGCATGTAGCTTTTTACATTCCTTGTACTATAGGGTTTAGATACATATGTGTATACATAATACATGTACCTAATTAATTTTTTTTTCTTCAGATTTGCGATCACGAAATGTTTATAAGGGCAGTCAGTGGACGGTTTGGTGGAGCTTGTTTTGATGCACTTGTATGGAATTCGTCTAATGAGAGATAACATTTAAAAGAAAAATTTCAAAAAGGAGATAGAGAAACTAGAATTCTTGGTAAGATTATTATTTTTTAAAATAGCTGAAATTGTAGTAAATTTTATTTAACATAGAAATAACATCGTTTTTCAAGTGATTCTGGGTATCCGTTTGAGCCATCGTTAAAAACTTTATATTTTCCTTTTTTTTAATAAATTTATCACCATCAAAATTTTCCCAAAATTAATGTCAAATATGAAATTGATTCCTATTAAACTGTGATTATAGGCAACAAAAGTAAAGATGATTCTTAAGATAACGGGTTTACTGTAGTAAAAAGCTTTTGCATTTTATGTGATGATTTATCCAGGGGGGCGCATAATGAGCTATGTATCTATGGTTTAAATAATTTATAACTTTTTTAGTTATGCGATTATCATAATTTTATTTAAAAATACAGTATATTCTTATGGATTTTTTTGCTAGGCTAGTTTACACTATCACACAAGTCTTACGTATGCGATACTAATTCAACATAACAGTTTCAGTTCACACTAGCACACATGAACATGCTTTTGTTAAAATGCAACCCTGATCAAATGAAAAGTATTATTGTTTTAAAAAATTTCAAATAGTCGTATGGGATGACAAATTGGGTTTCGGAATACTTGTCATATTTATAACATATTGCATTCACACTATCACACTTTCTCATATTACTTGAGTTTTTGATAAGTATTAATACAAAGTAAAAAAGTGTTAACTAGCCTTAAGTGATGTCCATTTACTGCTTCGCACATACGTCCTCTGTTGAGCATATTTTTCATAACTTTTCGCAAATTTTCGGGTGTAATGGCCATGATTTAATTTCGAATGTTGGTTTTTATTTATTTTACAACTGATACTTATTTTACAATCCCGAAATTAGATCCTGTCAGAAAATGCCAACATTTGGCCCCTGTAAATTTTTTAGTCCTAATATTCACAGGGGCCAAAGGCAGTGTTGTTAGATGTGACGATTTTACGTCATTTTGACGATTTTTTTGAGAAAATACAGTAAAATGACGATTGACGATTTTTTAACTAAAAGCAATAGTGTTATGACGATTTTCTGGCATCAATAAAATACTGACAAGAAATATTTACGATTAGTATAATAGGAACAGTCCAAAACGTAAAAATCTATTTTTCGATATACAAAAATTTTTTGAAATTAAACAAAAAAAAAATTCTTCCCCCATCTTTATTAGAACCATTAGTAATTCAAATTCTACAATTATATAAATGCCATCGATACTGCAAAAAATATACACTAGAGCCCCGCTTTTCGTCGGTCATATTTGGTCCGCAATTTAAAAATTGGTTAAATCCGCTTTGCGTTTTTATGATTTCGATTTCTACATACGATTGAATTTTTCGATGCAGCCATAATCACATGTGAAGAATTTTTCTATTTGCGTGTAAAAATGCGATTTCCCATTTATTTCTGTTAGGTTAGTTATTCTAAGTATAGGTGCGTGTTAGGAAGTAAGAAGTCAATTCTTAATAAGAAGTTGTGTAGAAAAATGCGCAAAGAGAAGACAATGCATTAGTTTGGAGATAAAATTGGACGTAAAAAAACGTTTCAAGTCGGGTAAAAAGACTGTTGATATAGACAGAATCCTTGGCTTAGCACCTTCACGAGTAAAACCAATTTGCAATAGTGATAGCGATAAAAATTAATCATTTATCCACAATGCAGTGAAAATATTTAAAATGCAATATTTGATATTAAAATTTTGTTTTTAAATACCGTAAATGTCCCTATTTCAAACGCACTTTTAAAGTAAATTTTTAAAAATAACGTCCATATTCATAAAATATAAATTAAGAAAAGGAAAACTTAAGATAAAACCATAATTTAAATTTCAAAAGATTTTGTTATTCGTGCTAAATTCCCAGTTTTTATTATTGATAAAAACACTTGAAATTTATTGTTGATGGGATAAGCTATTCCTATGCGCATTTCACTGGTTGCTTAGGCCAGATCATCAGGAAACTTCATCCATAAAGATTTTAGAAAAACTAAAGATATTAAACCAAGTAAAAATGTTAAACGTATAAGACTTATAGCAACAGTTCTACTTGTAATAATATCAAAGCTTAAACAAAACAACATCAACAATAAACAGTGCGTTCATCTCGTCTTACATTCCCCGCTACAATTAGTTGAAATTCTCTCAACATTAATTGTAGTTGTAAGTAGGTTAAGAAAAACAAAATAAAAAACAACAACAGCTTACAAAAGATGTTGTCAATTAAGTGTTTTTTAGGCCGTGCACCCGCCTGTTTATTATCAAAAAGTAATTTCAATTTTTGGGAATACAAAATTTAAATTTCAAAAGATTTTGTTATTCGTGCTAAATTCCCAGTTTTTATTATTGATAAAAACACTTGAAATTTATTGTTGATGGGATAAGCTATTCCTATGCGCATTTCACTGGTTGCTTAGACCAGATCATCAGGAAACTTCATCCATAAAGATTTTAGAAAAACTAAAGATATTAAACCAAGTAAAAATGTTAAACGTATAAGACTTATAGCAACAGTTCTACTTGTAATAATATCAAAGCTTAAACAAAACAACATCAACAATAAACAGTGCGTTCATCTCGTCTTACATTCCCCGCTACAATTAGTTGAAATTCTCTCAACATTAATTGTAGTTGTAAGTAGGTTAAGAAAAACAAAATAAAAAACAACAACAGCTTACAAAAGATGTTGTCAATTAAGTGTTTTTTAGGCCGTGCACCCGCCTGTTTATTATCAAAAAGTAATTTCAATTTTTGGGAATACAAAATTTAAATTTCAAAAGATTTTGTTATTCGTGCTAAATTCCCAGTTTTTATTATTGATAAAAACACTTGAAATTTATTGTTGATGGGATAAGCTATTCCTATGCGCATTTCACTGGTTGCTTAGGCCAGATCATCAGGAAACTTCATCCATAAAGATTTTAGAAAAACTAAAGATATTAAACCAAGTAAAAATGTTAAACGTATAAGACTTATAGCAACAGTTCTACTTGTAATAATATCAAAGCTTAAACAAAACAACATCAACAATAAACAGTGCGTTCATCTCGTCTTACATTCCCCGCTACAATTAGTTGAAATTCTCTCAACATTAATTGTAGTTGTAAGTAGGTTAAGAAAAACAAAATAAAAAACAACAACAGCTTACAAAAGATGTTGTCAATTAAGTGTTTTTTAGGCCGTGCACCCGCCTGTTTATTATCAAAAAGTAATTTCAATTTTTGGGAATACAAAATTTAAATTTCAAAAGATTTTGTTATTCGTGCTAAATTCCCAGTTTTTATTATTGATAAAAACACTTGAAATTTATTGTTGATGGGATAAGCTATTCCTATGCGCATTTCACTGGTTGCTTAGGCCAGATCATCAGGAAACTTCATCCATAAAGATTTTAGAAAAACTAAAGATATTAAACCAAGTAAAAATGTTAAACGTATAAGACTTATAGCAACAGTTCTACTTGTAATAATATCAAAGCTTAAACAAAACAACATCAACAATAAACAGTGCGTTCATCTCGTCTTACATTCCCCGCTACAATTAGTTGAAATTCTCTCAACATTAATTGTAGTTGTAAGTAGGTTAAGAAAAACAAAATAAAAAACAACAACAGCTTACAAAAGATGTTGTCAATTAAGTGTTTTTTAGGCCGTGCACCCGCCTGTTTATTATCAAAAAGTAATTTCAATTTTTGGGAATACAAAATTTAAATTTCAAAAGATTTTGTTATTCGTGCTAAATTCCCAGTTTTTATTATTGATAAAAACACTTGAAATTTATTGTTGATGGGATAAGCTATTCCTATGCGCATTTCACTGGTTGCTTAGGCCAGATCATCAGGAAACTTCATCCATAAAGATTTTAGAAAAACTAAAGATATTAAACCAAGTAAAAATGTTAAACGTATAAGACTTATAGCAACAGTTCTACTTGTAATAATATCAAAGCTTAAACAAAACAACATCAACAATAAACAGTGCGTTCATCTCGTCTTACATTCCCCGCTACAATTAGTTGAAATTCTCTCAACATTAATTGTAGTTGTAAGTAGGTTAAGAAAAACAAAATAAAAAACAACAACAGCTTACAAAAGATGTTGTCAATTAAGTGTTTTTTAGGCCGTGCACCCGCCCTTTTTGATAATAAACAGGCGGGTGCACGGCCTAAAAAACACTTAATTGACAACATCTTTTGTAAGCTGTTGTTGTTTTTTATTTTGTTTTTCTTAACCTACTTACAACTACAATTAATGTTGAGAGAATTTCAACTAATTGTAGCGGGGAATGTAAGACGAGATGAACGCACTGTTTATTGTTGATGTTGTTTTGTTTAAGCTTTGATATTATTACAAGTAGAACTGTTGCTATAAGTCTTATACGTTTAACATTTTTACTTGGTTTAATATCTTTAGTTTTTCTAAAATCTTTATGGATGAAGTTTCCTGATGATCTGGCCTAAGCAACCAGTGAAATGCGCATAGGAATAGCTTATCCCATCAACAATAAATTTCAAGTGTTTTTATCAATAATAAAAACTGGGAATTTAGCACGAATAACAAAATCTTTTGAAATTTAAATTTTGTATTCCCAAAAATTGAAATTACTTTTTGATAATAAAACCATAATACTAAAAAATTTTATTTATTGACTTTTTTAATTAATCTATTGCTTTGCGAAATTTAAAAGTTGACTAGAACTATTTTTGACAAACGAATAAGCGCTGCTTAAAAACAATAATGTTAAAAAAAACTTAATCTTAAATTAATTTATATACCCAGGTTAAAACAATATAACCTTAGAATTATTAAAATATGAATTTAAATTATTTAAATTAATTAGTTTTGCTATTTAGTTAGGCTTGAGCTCATTAAATTTAATTTTCATTACATTATTTTACTGAAGGAAGGATTTTTACAACGTGAAATTAATTAAAATTTATTGATAATTTTTATTCTTGGCTGATGAATTCAAGCCTAACTAAATATCAAAATTTCAAATAAAAAATCGACAGTTCAACTAAAAAATAACAATTTTTTAATATTCATAGAACATACGAATTTTAAATTATTGGCAATATTGGCAACAGATTGAATTATGAAAGAAATGTTTTTTTTGTATACTGGCAACATCGTTTTTTCATATTGTTTGAATTCGTCTACGTTAAAAGTAAGCTGTAATCTTTCATATTTAAATAATTTAAAATATTTTTTTAAAAATATGTCAAAAAGAAATAATACAATAAATATTGACGTTAATTTTGAAAAAATTAATGATATTTTCGTGTGCAAACATTGCAAAAAAGATTTTAAGACAGACAGAGCATATAATTTAAAGAAACACATTGAAAAAGTTCATAAAATAAGTTTTAAAAATAAAATAAGCAAACAACACGTAAATACTATACATAGCCCAATTTGCAAATATAAGACAAAAATTATTAAATGTGAAATTAGTAAAAAACTGTTAACGAAATCATATATTGAATTAGTAACCGAGGAAGCTGTCATTTAATTTTTTAAATTCAGTTAGCATGCGAAATATAATTGATCCCATTTGTAAGGGAATTGAAAAGGATACTGGAAACAAATTTAGCCTGAATGCAGCTAATTGTAAAAAGACCTTGGCAGATGTTGCAGCAAATGTAGTAAAAACAATATCAAAGGAATGTGAAAATCGTTTAATTTCTTTGAAAATTGATACTGCCTCACGTCTTTCTCGCAACATTTTCGGCATTTCTGCACAATATATGAGAAATGACAGTATCCATTCTACAATGTTGGGCATGGTGAAACTAAAAGGGCAACATTGTAGTACATCCAGAATTTATCTATGGAAATTTTAAATGTGCTGAATAAATACAAAATAAATTTACAGCAGATTGTAACAATTACCAGCGACAATGGGAGTAATATGATAAAGTCGACAAAAATTTTATCTCATTGTGTTTGTGAGGAAGAAAATAGTGGGGATATTCTTGACAACAGTATATATTTTGAAACTATAAATTCAATGGACTTAAATTGTGAAATGCATGTGGGAGATATTAAAATATGCCGTTGTGCTGCTCATACCTCACAACTTTGTACCCTTGAAAAAATGCAAAAATTAAACATGAAATACAAAATTGTCGAAATATTGTCAAGTTTTTAAGAAAAAATTTAAACGGGTTCAAAGACGTTTTTGAATTAAAATCTATAAAATTACCCCAGCTAGATTGTCCAACCCGTTGGGGTTCAACATACAATATGGTTAATAGTTTAAAAAATGCAAAAGATATAATAGAATCTGTTGAACCTGTACAAGACAAATCAAGTGAGGAGAATTTCTACATAATCCACGGTTTCATCATACTTTGCAGGAATCTCAGAAGATGGAAGCAATCGAATACTTGAAAAAGTTGTGGGAGAAGCTAATTGCAACTTGTTAAGTTCAGATTACCAACAACTGGATAAGTGATGCAATAACAATTGGAACGAGTGTTACCGATGAAGAAGAAGATATTCTCGATACTTTCCTAAATGAAGTTTTTGAAATTAACAACGCAGACGTTATTGATGTTGCGATGGCGACTTGTTTTATTAATAATTTACGAATATTCAGTTTACATTTTGATAACATTTTACCAATATTTCGTTTTGGGTGTAGGAAAATTCTTGCTCATTTCCATATTTTCCATTTTTAAAATTTTTATAATAACAGGCTTTGGTTTTTAAATTCATTTTTTTGAGTGAGTCAGTCGCAGCACATAATTAATTTTCCAAAAGTTTTTTTTAATAAAGGATTTGAAGATTTTCATCCCTTAAATTTTTCGAGGAAATTTTATTTAAAAATTCAATTGGTAAGTAAGTTTGAAATTTGGATTGTTAGTTATTTGTTATAGTGAGAAATTCTTTGTATATTAAAGGAATTGGAAGTCTTTGGTATCTTATTTTTTTTTTGGTGCCTAACTTTTGTCGAAGATTCCGGTATTTGGGTAGTGAGGAGAAGTTATCCTACCATTGAAAATTGAAAATTTGCGTCTCAGCTGGGAAAACTCGTATAAACATTCGAACCTACATATTAATAAATCTAGTGGTACTATTAAGCCAGTGTTTTGGAAATTTTCAAGTATATACGTTCTTAAAGGGGGACATCACCCTTTTCTGTTGTTTTTTCTTAGTTCGTTTGTGTAAGGAAAAACTTAACAGTAAGTGCTGAAAGACAAGCCTATATCATTGAGATAAAACCACTTCTGGCACCCTTTTGTTTATAAGGGTGACCAGAGGTTACAATAATCCTCTTTTCGCAAATTCAAGTTTGTATCCTGAATATGACACTATAAGCATTTGCAAGTGCTTCAAACAAACTGCGTTAAGATACTTTAATTTCTTTTGTAAATAACCTAAAAAAATAATTTAACAACTAAATTCTTTTCTTTAAAATTACTTTTAAAGAATCTTTGGGAAAGGATTACAAAACTTTAGTTATTGTAACATTCTATATTAAAGTAACAAGAACGTTCATAGTTAATATTCATTATTTTGATTCTATCTTTACTTAATTAAATTTTACATTTCATAAATAGGTGTTATTTAAACACATAAAAATAATTAACTTTTCAATATTATTCAATAATGGTCACATATTGAAGTTTTTTTTTTATCTTCATTCAAGTCTAAATTCAAATACAATAACATTAAGTAACACAAACATATCAATTCTACGTACATAAACACTCAAACAGATTTCTCGCTCTTTTATTAAAACACTACACACAGACATAACATTCATCGATAACATGCACGTTTATATACATATACAATTTTAAAACATCTATAAAATAGTGTATCAGTGGTTTAGCTATGACCAAATAAAAAAAAAAAAAAACTTGTCAGTTGTTGCTAATTCCACACATACACTCTTTGTATTTATATACAATCGACGTTAAACCTTCTGCGCATCAATTTCATCTGTCATCCGGCGCCTGCTGACTGCGATGGAACGTGTATATACAATTTATAAATAAGTAAGTTGACTTGTTCTTTGGTTTATTTTACATCCGCCATAATTTTATACACTCTCTTTAAATTGTTTATATTGGTTATATGAATATACAATACAAATACATTGGATGTTGCTAAAGAACACAAATGTATCTACTGCTACCAATGTTGCTAGTGAAAGTATATAAGCAATAAGTTTTGATTATTAAATTTTGAATATTCATATTGCAAATATAAAATCACCACACACACAAAATACTTTTAATTTTTTTTTTTTTTTTTTAATAATAATAATAAATTTGAATGAAAAACATCTTCATTGACGTATAATATTTAATAAGTTTCAATACTTTACTATATTAAAGAAAATGTTAATGTACTTTTTTATAACCTCGGATGTTCATTGTTGAAACCTATAAATATTAGGCCGTATGAGCACATTTTATGAGCTTTTGTTTGTTAAAATTTTTTTTTATAATTTAAGATGTTCTTTTATATAAATAAATAATGAATTATTATAATGTTATATAACATGAAATATTAATTTATTTTACTACGAAAGGTGAAGTAGGGTAAGGATGTATAAATAGGGTTTTTTAGTTTGTTTTTATTTTTTTTAGTTCGTTTTTGGGCTGACAACGAATAATTAGCATACTGTCAGCATGGTGGGCGGGATAGGTCATAGGGTAGTGTATACCACCTCAAGCTACCCTCCAATCAGCAACCACTTCTTTCTTCTCTCTCTAACTCTGTAGGTCATTTATTTTAGCCATGCTACCTAAAGTAAAGTTTCCGGTTATGATTCTTAAATTAGTGTACCTTTTTATATTGGGAACATTACACAACCCTCCCCATCCGACGAGCACGGCCGAATTTAATAGGTAGCCTCGTTCCCAAACTTAGTTAACCCAAACACAGAATCGTTACAATGTGAGCTCTAAAATTGAAAGACCTAATCTTCCTTGTTCTAAAAGCGCTACAAATGTGCTATATTTTTGGAAAGAAAGAAAGCATAGTGACCCCGAACTATACGCCCTCAGCAACATCTGTTTCGCGATTCCGCCAACTCAAGTGCGTAGTTTTAAGTATTTTAATAATTATGCGTTGATTTAAATATCCCTTTACAGGTATCCGTTGAGCGAGCATTTTCAGCTTTAAAACTAGTTTTAAGAGAAAACCGAAATCGGTTAAACAAAGATACTCTTGAAAACATTTTGCTGGTCAAATTAAATCCCTCCTTTTGAGATGAAGCAATTGAAGACCTAAATCTATTTGAAGAAAATGATTCGAATTACGGTTAATAACGCTGTCATATTTGATGAAAATTATCTTAATATCTTAAAAACTAGTTGTATAGAGCATTTTACCATTTTGAATAAAAACATTTTTTTTATTTAATAAATTAAATTAAAGTTTACAATTTTTGTCCCCAGACTGTTATAAACTTAAAAAATTGGAGATTTATGTCTTGAAATATGGATTTTATTGGAACATGAGCCAAAAGTTTTCTGGCAACACTGATTTTATCACACGTAATGTTCGTTTGTTTTTATTTTGCTGAAGATTTTAAGTTACTTCTGCTGCTACCAAAATGTAATTTTATGACTGCTTCAATGTTATTCTAAAACAACTACCTACCTGATTGTTATTCCTCTGCTACATCATACATACTAGGTTACCTGCTCCTTCTATAACTTCTAAAGTAGGTAGTAGTAAAAATTTCAAAAAATTAAACTACTTTTACTGCTACTAAAATTTAAAGGTAGTGAGAGCAGTAAAAAATATTTAGTACGCTGCTCCAATTATTTTCTTTTTGTACTACTACTACAACTTCTGCTACAAAAATGGGACGGTAGCGGTAGTTATAGTAAATAAACGACTACAAGTTTTTAACATTTTTTAACTCGACTATTTTGTGTTTTTTCGTTACTACTGCTACTTGGAGTCTAGTTTTTTAAACACTGGTTTTAAGTATTAAACTGAAAAATAACATTTTGAAAAATGCCCAAATAGTATTCTTAAATTAAACAATATTAGTAAACATTACTTCTAAATAGCTTCTGCCTCTAATTCGATTGAGGTCGATTTCCAATTTTGTCGAATACTGGACTTATGTATATGGATCTGATGTGTAAAACAAAATAGTAATAAGATCGTCATTAGAACAACATCTGGATATCATTCTCGCGGAAGAATCTGTAGTCCTTGTTCCTTTTTTCTTGCGCTTCTTCAGATAGGGCTCCATGTTGTAGCACACTGTGGTGAACTATTTGTTCCCCATGGTATAGAATTTTATGAACTGTGTCTCCAATAGTATTTTTTGTTTTAAAGAATTGCTGCTTCATACCGACCAAATTTGTCTTATTAATTCATAATGTACCTACTCCTGTGCTAGATGCTGCGGTTTCTGGATCGGAAAAGAATCTCATTGCAGTGTGTCCATTGTGTGTCAATTATAACGCCTAGCTGAAGTTATAATCACGTCGGGGTCACCATTTATGGAGTATGTTGCTACATGAATTTAATAGATTTTTTTTATTTACAAAACTTGTGGATGTTATAATTCAGGGTTGCACTTTTAGGTCAAAGTATCGTTAATTTAAAAAGAGTAATACAATTATTATATGTATGTATCAACAAAAGTAATAGAAGGATGTATTAGTCCCAATTTACACTAGGGACATTTCTTGCCGGACAGACGAAGTTTGATGGCGAGGGGTCGAAAAGGTAGAGTCTGTAGTACATGACTATCTGTACTGGACATTTTTTCATTTCTCTTTCTTACTTTTCGTAGTTTACATACAAGTATTAATTTCTGTCTGACTTCTAATGTTTCATATGTAAACGCTTCAGGTAAGATTAAAAGGGAATTCAAAAAATGTCCCCTGGTCTGGTTTCTTTCAAAACTTGAATTGTTATTAACTTTTGTAAATGTAACTGCTGCACAAAGTTTCAGAAGTCTACTTCAACTCCCTCAATTTTTGTCCAAATGTTATAAGGGAACAAGAAACTCTACGACATACGACCCGATTGTGTTTCTCGCATAACTTATGATGTTTTCTTTTCTGACAATAATGTTCCATGTATGCTACCATTCGCACGGGTTTTTGATCTATTCTAAAAATAAATGCAAAAATGTGAGAAGTTGTCGTTTTCCTTTCTAAACATGTTGCAAAATTAATGTCAAATTTGTTTTACATAGCGGCCACACGATCAAGTTTTGCCTTTCAATTCCATTCAATTTACTCAACTCTCTCATTTTTTTACTAACACACTCACACTTTTTAAATTGACCACGAGATGGCTTTCAATTTCACCTTTCCATTTGTTTGACAATTTACTTTCAATTTAACAGCTGAGTACATGTTTGTCTTTATAAATTGTTTTTTTTTATGGCATCTTGAAAGTAAATTGAGTGCCACCTCGTCACAGCTCTCAATTTTTGTAAATTTTGACAAGCAGTATATGTAAAAGACTATCAAGAACAACTTGATCGTGTGGCCTCAGGGTTATTTCTTACCCCTAGTCATAATTGAGTGTGAGATAATACCCTTTTTTGCATCTGTGTTAAGTACTTTTTATGCAAGCAAGTATTTTTATACCCTTCACCGAAGGTAAAAGAGTAAATATAACTTTGTCATTCCGTTTGTAATTTCTACAATATTGATCTTACACCCTATAAAGTATATATATTCTGTGTCCTTATGAAAAGCAAATTTCAAATCCGGTTGTCCGTCCGTCCGTCTGTCTGTTGAAATGGGTTTTTCGAATCCCCAAGATATGATGGGCGGGATTGGAGAAGTGGGCGTGGTACCTCCCGTACAAAAAATATCAAAAATTGTATAAAAACCTGAATGTTTGGACTGTCATATGACCTATGGATACGCCTTATATACATATGTGTATATCAAAAGATCGGAAATCTTTAGTAAAAAATATTTTCTGAAAATTTCGGAAAAATCCGTTTAGATACGAAAAAGTTATGGCCAAAATAAAATTTTTTTTAAATACCCATTTTCGGGAACCATAGATAATATGGTAAATTTCTTCTTAAACACGTCGGTATATAAATCTCTCAAATCGGTTAAAAAATTGCTGAGTTTAATTTAATTTGTATATATTCTGGGTCCTTATGAAAAGCGAAGTTCAAATCCGGTTGTCCGTCTGTCCGTCCCTTGGTGAATATTGGCCCCTATTACGGTTCACAACTGAAATAAGATGATTTTTAATTTTTGTATTATGGTATACAACTTTGATTTATTGCGGTGAACAAAAACATCAAAAATAATTACAACTCAATTGAGTTGAGTTGTGAACCTTAAAACGGCCCATATTTAATTTTAAAGATATTTGAAATAACGTTCCTGCATGGTTAAGTTGTCTAGGGGGTTTGTTAAGGTTATAAACTGTGAGTCCCCTGGTTTGAATCTTGGTTTTTCAAAAGTAAATTTTTTTTATGTGCTAAAAACGATTTTATAAATAAAAAATATTAACCAGTTTTCGCTTTTTAAATTTAATTTATAATGAAGTTTTTAGTATTGTAAATATGTATGTAAGTATGAATATGTAAAAATTATTTAGTTTTTGATTAGTTGCTCTGTATTCTGCTCGGAAAATGGTGAATGGTATATAAGATTCGGCACAGCCGAATATAGCACCCTTACTTCTTTTATTTTGATTTGTCTGATATTATACGAGCTTATAAATTCAGACCTTAGTGCCGGTTCACACAAGTCAAGTCAAGTCTTGAGTTTTTAGGAGAGAAGGGAAAAGAGAATGCCATTTCTTTTCCCCTCTCTCCTAAAAACTTAAGACTTGACGAGTCAAACTTGACTTGTGTGAACCGGCACTTATTTTCTAATGGTAATTATACTTATTATATCATGTTTCGTCCCAATTGTGTCATATTTAGGCCTTAATAAAAATTAAAAGTCGTGTCTTAAAAATAATGGCACTTCTTATTACCTGATATTTCCCAATATTTATCAATAATCAACATTTTTATTTTTTCGAATTTATTCTATGAGCTAAATTTCAGTTATGTATTTTATAAAGCTTTTTTGTAATAGTCCTATTCCTTTGTATTTTTAGGAATGACTTTCTACACTACTGAAATTTAGCTCATAGAATAAATTCGAAAAAATAAAAATGTTGAATATAATAAAGTAACCTATGAAAGGAAATAATTCCCAGTTTCTATTTATCAATAATAATAAAGTATGTAAGTAAAGTAAAAAGTAATATTTCTTTCAATTTATAAAATAGCGTTATTTGTTATTTTATTAAAAGGACTAGATAGTTTATAAATACTTTAAAAAACTTTTCAAAATTGCATACCAACAGTGCGCAACAAACGACGCAACACTTCTTGCAATACAACAATTATATAAACAAATGCAATTAAATAATTTAAACGATATAAATTTTCTTGACAATAGATTATGCATAAACAGGCACAGAAGTACAATACAATTGCAACAACACGATAACCAGAACTGAAAGAAACAAACAAAAATATATACTTACATATGTATAAACACATTCATACCTTTGCATGTTCATGTATTCTATGCATATATCGGCTTTTCAAATAAGAGTGATACATATCATTTCTTTTAAAAAAAATAACAAATTGAAAAGTTTTTTTTAATGTGAAGTACAATCGATACAATTCAGTTCTAAATAAAGTGATTCAAATGGCGTCTACGACTTCTTCTTCAGGAACGAATTCGATTAACACAATTTTCGAGCACTTTTTCCACTACATCAAGTCGTATATATATCATAAATAGCACGTTCAATATTGACTTGTAAAGCTTGAAGAGAGTCTGGTTTATTTTGAAAGAAAAATGACTTTAAATAATGAAAAACCATTACATTGACAGTTTGGTGTGGTTTTTGGTCTGGTGGAATCATCAGTCCGTACTTCCTTCGAAATGAAGCTCGTAACATCGTTAACCAACTTTTTATGGCCGAAATTGGAGGAAGTTGATCTTGACAACATTTGGTTCCAACAAGACGGGGCTACGTGCCACACAGCAAACGCAACATTTGTGGAGATTCGATTATTTAAAAAATTGTTATATTGAATGGCCTCCAAGATGTTGTGATTTAACACCATTAAACTTTTCTATTGGCCTTCCGAAATAAACCAGACACTCTTCAAGCTTTACAAGTCAATATTGAACGTGCTATTCATGACATACGACTTGACTTAGTGGAAAACGTTTCCAAACAGAATCTCGGAATTTACATCTCATGTTGAGTAACATTTATTATACAAATTTTCATATTATTCGAATGTGTATTCTTAGTCAAATTACAATCCTCAAAAGCTTTTATACTTTAATAGTCTTATTCCTTCAATATTTTCCAGGAATATTTTTGCACTATCAGAATTTTTGTTTGTAAAATTTACAATAGGCACTATCCAGTTATAAGATACAAAGAATTCTGACGAAGGCCGTAGTGGGCCGGAAAATGCATTACATTCTGCTGGTATCTAATAGATGTATACATTTTCTTTTCAATTTACTTCATTGCTAGTCAAAGGATAGCTAAAGTAAGCCTCGTAACAGAAATATACAAACAAAAAGTCTGATATGATAGTGCATACAAAATATTCCACGCAAATATTGAAGGAATAAGACTATTAAAGTATAAAAGCTTTTGAGGGTTGTAATTTGACTTAGAATACACATTCGAATAATATGAAAACTTTTGAATTTCCTTAACAATAAGTGTGTTTTTATTAAAAAATAAATCATATCACTTTTATTGGAAAACCCTTTAAAAAGATTTTACTTACGACTTATGTGGAGCATTTAATTGCAACAAAATGGTTAAACAAGAAAGCACAATAACTGTAGGCAGCAAAAATGGATCTGGTAGATTTTCACCAATATGTCTCAAACTAGAACATTCAATTTTAAGTAAATTATTTAACATTTTATCATTATTTATTTATAAAACATTTTTAAACTTACTAATGTGAGTTTATCCAAGCAATAGTTAGACCAAAATTTAGTCCCGACATTATAATAAGCAATAAAAGCAATGTTATGTGAAATGGAAAATTCGTTAAACCTTGGAAATAGTCATCAGAGTCCTCAGTTCCTTCTTGATGTGCAGGAGTTGCATTATCTGCTTCAGGCACAAGTCTTTCATCTGAGTTTATCTGTTGGTTTCTAGTTCTCATGCGCAACCTTTTGAATATTCCTGTCGCTTTTTCCCAGACCCAATTTTCCAAATAATCCTTATAGGCATTTGATAACTAAGAAAATTTAAAAAAAAAAATCAATTGAAATAAATGAAATTTAATATGTATGTATGTGTTCAAAACATACCAATATGAAATAAAAAAATGCAGCCAACACTAAAGCCATACCACTACATGTTGCAACAGCTATCGATATAAATAAGACGCCAAATGTTAAAGGTAAAGTTGAAACAATTTGAACCAAAACATTTGAAGATGCCACCGATATTCTTGATATTCTATATGAAAAAATCAACATTTTTAACAAGTTTAAAGACGTATGTAGTATATTGTCTTACCTCAAAGCAATTTTCATAAGAATATTTCCATAAAATGTTAAAATTGTCCAAATTATGAAAACCAAAATAATTGAGGCCACTATGGCAGTACTATGTATAATAATGGAAACGTAAAAGGCATATTCCGATTTATCGATTGTTGGCAGGAATTTAATTGGCAGCAATAGTTTCTTTATAATTCGACATCCTTAAAAGCAGAAAAATTAAGAAAAAAAACCTTTTAGTGCATATCATATTATAAATACATATTGAAAATCGAGATTTTAAAAATAATTATAATTTATAATTGAGTTGTTCACGGATGGCGGCTTATCAGGTTATCTGGTTAAATAGTTATATTACATAACAGCAACAAAAAAGATTTAAAAAAATAAATACAGTAGAATCCCGATAATTCGTAATCGCAAGGGACCGGCCATTTCTTACGAATTATAGGGGTTTTCGATTTAGCGGGGTTTCGATTTAACGGGGTTAAAATAAAATAAATACGAACTAACGGGGTTTTTTAAATTAATTTACTGAAACAATAAAAAAAACATAAAAAACTAATTTTAAAAATAAAATATATAAAAATGGTTCATGTTACAAACTGATATTAAGAAAATAAACACACACACAAGCAAAAACCCACGCAAAAAATAGCGGTAAACAAAAAATCATTATTTCCATGTTTATTACGAATTGTAAGAGGTAGTATCAAACAATTACGATTTATAAGAGGATTTTATTTGAAAAAAAAAATTACGAATTAGCGAGGGGACCAAAAATGTATGGAAATTTTACGAATTAACGAGATTTTTTCAAGGGACCGACAGTTTATTACGAATTATCAGGAATTACGATTTATCGGGGTATGAATTATCGGGATTTGACTGTAAATGTATTTTGTTCTTCTTAATACAGTGGACTCCCGATAATTCGTAATCGCAAGGGTCCGGCCATTTATTACGAATTATAGGGGTTTTCGATTTAGCGGGGTTTCAACTTAACGGGGTTAAAATAAAATAAATATGAATTAAAGGAGGGTTTCAATTTATTTACTAAAACGATTAAAAAAAACATAAAAATAAACACACACAAGGAAAAGCAGAAACCCACGCAAAAAAGAGCGGTAA
Source organism: Pollenia labialis (assembly GCA_949318255.1). Classification (NCBI taxonomy): domain Eukaryota; kingdom Metazoa; phylum Arthropoda; class Insecta; order Diptera; family Polleniidae; genus Pollenia; species Pollenia labialis. Next base: position 25,271,572 of record OX439142.1, on the reverse strand, counting down.
ACAAAAAATCATTATTTCCATGTTTCTGTTGTTTTTATTACGAATTATAAGTAACGAGTGCGCCATCTAACGTTTTTTCAACTAGTGCTTATTTCGTGAATGGTACTACTTAGCGCATGTCTAATTTGACAGATAATTAGTTTGATCCTTCCGCTGAACGAATTTGGTTGTGTATACGCTTGAACAACGCTGGGAAATATTGAGACATTACTTTGAAAATCATGGTAATGTTGCAGAATGTGTGCGAAAATTGCGTACGGATTTTGGATGAAGCTCATTTTGATATTGGCGGGTATGTAAACAAGCAAAATTGTCACATTTGGGGCACAGAAAACCCGCACGCATACATTGAAAAGCCGATGCACCCAAAACGAGTCACTGTTTGGTGCAGATTTAAATATTTCTAGTATTAACTCAGGTTTATTTCTTTGTAATATAGTTTATTGGCCTAATGAGGCTTTTATATTACCTGCAATAAATTGAAATTGAAATTGAAATTTTAGTCCAGAGGCATAATTGGATAATTTTTTTTTGAAAATGAGCAAGGAGTGTCCGTTACAGTCAATGCCGATCGTTATCGGGCCATGTTGAACGAATTGAAGAGGAGGATATTGGCAAAATTTGGTTTCAACAGGACGGCGCTACGTGCCACACAGCCGAAGCTACACTCGATGTTTTGCGCCCTGTTTTTGAAGATCGCATTATCAGCTACAGAGCTGATGTCGTTTGGCCACCTCGGAGCTGACACCGTTGGACTATTATTTGTGGGGTGCTGTGAAAGATAAGTGTTACGCCGACAAGGCAGAGACAATTGATACTTTAAAGGACAATATTCGTGAAGCCATTAGTGAAATACAGCTGCACACAATCGATAATGTGCTTAAAAATTGGACCGATCGTGTAAGCTACTCCATGGCCAGCCGAGGCAGAAATTTGAATGAATTTATTTTCCATTATTAATCGGAAGGATTGTACTTTCAAATAAAACAAGAAATTTGAGAAAATATTCAGTAGTTTTTTTTTATAGCATTTTCAAAAAAAAAAAAAGTTATGTGGCGGAGTTGGCAAACAATTACGATTTATAAGAGCTAAAGATTTTATTTGAAAAAAAAAAACTACGACCAAAAAATGTATGGAAATTTTACGAATTAACGATAATTTTTCAGGGGACCGACAGTTTATTACGAATAATTGGGTTACGAAATATCGCGATTTGGCTGTATTACTAAATAACCATATAACCAGCATATCGTGAACAACCCAAATGTATTTTAATATTAAACAAGAGTTTTAAATTATTTGAATACATAAATCCAAACAAAATACAAATACAAACAGAAAAGAACAATAAAGGTAGAAGAACATAATGCGAGTTAATTCGTCGACTAGTGTCGAGAAAAAATTTCTTCGTGTTAATCGTAAATAAGGGGAACACGTATGTTATAAGATTTCATAATCGAATGATTCTCGTACAGTAAACTTGTGTCGTTTTTATTATTTTTTTTAGTTTTTTCTATTTTTTTTTAGTTAAAAATGTGGTTTTTTTAAACACTTATCACAAGATTTTCACTATTTGCACTAGAAAACTAAACATTTTATATGTATGTATGTATGTATGTATGTATGTATGCATGTGTCTCAATTTACACTAGGGAAATTTCTTGCCGGACAGACGAAGTTTGATGGCGAGGGGTAGAAAAGGTAGAGTGTGTAGTACATGACTACCTGTACTGGACATTTTTCCATTTCTCATTCTTACTTTTCGGAGTTTACATACAAGTATTAATTTCTGTCTGACTTCTAATGAATGAATAAAAAATAAAAATAATGTTTCATATGTAAACGCTTCAGGTAAGATTAACCCAGCATTTACACATGCCACTGCCAGTTCGAAAAACTCAATACACTCACACTTTTTTTACTAATACACTCATATTTTTCGCAATGGCAGCTCCAGTGGCAGCAAAAATTGCATGCGAGTGGAAATTTGGCACTTGCATGTCAAAACGATAAGCAATGTTACCCTGTTAAAAATTTAATGCCAATTTACTGGATTATTGTCAAATTGTAATTAAAGTTTTAACTTGATAAATGTATTATTATGATTAATTTTTGAAACGCGCATTAATAAAAGCAAGTTTGTTAATTATAGAGCATTAATATTGTTTTAATAATGCTTATATAAATAAATGAAAAAATTTCCCCAAAAATGTGCCAACATGATTAATTCGGTAACTCTGTTTTGTTTTCTGGTACTTTTTTTTTAATTTAAGAAGTAAACAAATTTGCTCAAGTTGACGCTTCAACGACATTTTGAAAATGAACTCGCAGTGGCATGTGTAATCACAAAAGCCAGTGGCATGAGATTCGACTATTTCGAACAAATTTTCTTTGATAATATGTATACAGTAGTGGCATGCCACTACTTGCATGTGTAAAGGCAGGGTAAAAGAGAATTCAAGAAATGTCCGGCAAGAAATGTCCGTAGTATAAATTGGGACTAACAACTTATCATGACAGGGTTGCATTTTAATAAAATACGTAAGACTTTGTGGGATAGTGTGTAACGGGCTTTTTTGACGTCTACAATATGTTTTATTCTATGAATCACAAATTTGTTTAAATTATCCTTATTTTATTTTCAGCTGACAACTTGTCAAAAAAAAAAAAACTGTTGACAAAAAACCAGCTGATTATCTGTAACTGTCCGGAATTCGGAGATTTAAGACTCGAAATGTTTGGTCGAAGAGCCCTTGGGAACAAAACTTCTCTCTCCTGTTTACATGGTGTGACATGGTAACACAACGGGAACTAATTAATGGACCCACGTGAACTGTGCTTGATTACGGCTGCCAATGGAACCTAACCTGCTCTATTCAACAGAAATTTATAACAAAATATTCCTGGAAAATATTGAAGGAATAAGACTATTAAAGTGTAAAAGCTTTGAAGGATTGTAATTTGACTTAGAATACACATTCGAATTATATGAAAATTTTGTATAAAAATTAGATTAAAATTCTTGCAAACAAAAAAATGGTTTTTTTAATAATGTTCCTGTTTTTCTTCAAAAATTCAACCATATATCGGTATATCTCGAAAAGTAGAGCTGATAGAGAAAAATGGAGATTAGATTTGAAATCAGCATACATACAAATCATACCTCAACCCTCGCATATAAATACCTCGGTATACATCTAGTTCGACGTTTAACGTGAAAATGGCATATTAACTCAAATGAAACTAAAATCAATTGAAATTAATTGGCTTATTGGAAGAAATACTGTTCTTAGTTTCGATTGCAAACTTCCGCTTTACAACTCTATCTTCAAGCTAATGGTATCTAGTTATGGGGCACTGCCTCGCCCTCTAATATCGGAAAAATAAAAAGGCGCCAAAATAAACTTCTTCGAATAAGCACCCCCTGGTATTGGTATGGTTAAAACTGAAATATTCACAAGGATCTCAATGTGCCATCAGTTAAAACTATGAATGCAGTAAAGTACTTAAAAAAAGACTTGAATCAGCGTTACCGCTGTGATACTAAAATATCAATTTGACCCTTTTTCGACGGTCTTGATACCCCTTATGATTTTTTTTTAATTACAATTTTGTATAATGTTTAACTATTTCTTTCCACTTTTTGACCCTTTTTGGAAAAAGCATTAAAATGTCGTTTTTTTACACTGCTAAGCAGTGGTGCATCAGCAAAACAAGTGTTTTCGAAATAAGCATTGCTTAAAAATAAACTTTGGAATTAATTTTTGCTTTCTTCTCCTAATTTGTCTGATGCGGATGTGGAAGAATGGACTTCAAGTGAAGAATTAATAAAAAAATATAGAACGCAAATTACTAAAAAGTAGTTAGTATTCTAAAGAGTTTGTGTTAAAACATTTTTTACAACTTCTAAATTAGATTTTCGATAGCAAAGTACAATTTTCCTAATAGCAAACATAACTCATATAAATACATATTTGCTTTTTTACACAGAAACAAAAACACTCGGGATAAATCAAGTTTTTTAATTTTTACACTGCACCTTCTTCCTTGATTTCTTTAAAATTATGAGTTAACATAAATGCGTTTTCCCATGCCTTTGACTAAAGCTGCGCAATAAGAAATATTGCTCTGTTATTCGGCCGACGTTATTGCCAACTTGCTGAGATATTTATCTTAAGTGTAGACCTCTGGTTAGAGGAGCCAGTGCGATGAAAGCGAAATAATGTGTGATTTTTAGTGGCTAGATATGACCACTGTAAATCGTAAAAGTGCAAGTTTATATATTTTGAGTTGACTCCCTTTAGAGGAACCAGTGCGATAAGTATATTAATTTTTAAATTTACCTGTTATAATGTAAAGCGATTTGCATTGAAAGAATCCGGCGTATGGTTTTACAAACAATGTTTGCTCTGCACTTTGAAATTTAACAATTTGATTCCTTAGCACAACAAAAAGTACTGCCGTTAGATGAGTCGGTATCCAATGATAAAATTCTTGTACTATTTTGGACATAGTTCCAGCGAAGGAAAATTCGTAACTAGTTAAAAATAAAATTATATTATTAGAAAATTAATAAGATTTTGTTTGCGTGCTCAATTCCCAATTTTTATTTAATAAAAACACTGAAATTTATTTTGGAGAATAAGCTAGTATCTATGCGCATTTTACTTAGCAATCAGATCATCAGGAAACATTCTCCCAAAAAATTTTAAAAAAGCAAAAGATATAAGCAAATAAAACTGTAGAGTGAATGAGAATTGCAAAGTGCTGGTTCACACACGTCAAGTTTGACTCGTCAAGTCTTGAGCATTTAGGAGAGAAGGGAAAAGAGAAGGCCATTTCTTTTCCCCTCTCTCCTAAAAACTCAAGACTTGACGAGTGAAACTTGACGTGTGTGATTATTAGAAAATGTAATTAAACATGAAGGAGTACGACGACTTGCAACATGAACCAAAACAAGTTAGAGTGCTATATTCGGCTGTGCCGAATCTTTAATACCCTCCACCGATTGTTCGAATATTTCAGAAGGGGTATCTATATGATGTCTATTTATTATTAATTTTTCTTTATAAAAACAGACATCAGCATTAAAATTGGTTGGTTTGAAGTTTAGATCTACATATATTAAATTATATAATTTAAACTAGCTTGAGTAACAGTTTCAATTCAAATTTTGTTATGATAGCATTATTTTTATCGGTTTTAGGCGTACTAAACTGTTTTCCGGGAGAAGTGTTTATATGGGGCCTAGGGTAAATTATAGACGCATCTTCACGAAATTTTACAGCGTGATTTCCAGTCGAATAAAACAAGCTTTTGCAAAATCTTATCTCATTCCGTGCCTTGTTATACCATTTATGTTATTTTTTGTAACAAAATTATTATTTTTTTTAGGTGGTGGTTCCACATTTTGATTCATAGCTCTGGTCCTACTGCACCGATTTTGCTGAATTGCAATCCCGGACTACAAGCAATTTGGCACCAAATTTTCAACAGACGGACAGACGGACATGGCTAAATCGACTTAGAATCACTCAAGGACCCAGAATATATATACTTTATGGGGTCTGAGATGAATAATAAAAAAGTTTCACACGGAATGACAAACTTAATATACTCTCTTCACAACTACATAATTGTGGTGGAGGGTATAAAAAAATAAAAGTGCTTCGGGCAGCTGTTAAAGCTTTTGGATGGGTAAATTAAACATAAATAAAAACTAAAATATTTTAACACACTACATAACATGTTGCTCAGTTAATTTTGAACTGTTAAACATACCTTATTTTATAACGACATACAGGATCCAAAAATAATTCCATTGACACAGGATTTTGCGAAGTATTGTAATGGTTAGGGATGGACATGGGCACGTTTACGTAAATTCCTTTATTTTTCAATAGTTTGCTGTAATTATGTATTTATAAGATTATAAACATTTATAAGTTTCAAACAATATATCGCACTCAATCAACAGGAGGGTAATAAACCTTTTATTAACCTGTTTTATTTTTAATAAGTCAAACCGTTAAAATCTATTGATCATTCAATATAGAAATACCAAACATATTTTTAGCCAATATAAAGACATCGTCAAGATTTTCGCATCTTGAGAAATACAATTTTTTTGATACTAAAGTTACTTTAATAGAGTTTGCTACATTTGGTTGTATGGATTAAATATAAACTTATTCCATTTGTACATTAGAGTGTTTCATTTTAGAATTTTTTGATTAATATACCATTCACATTGTTTACACAATTTAAGGTGACATAAATAATATGTAATATATTCTTACGTTATGTGACTGTATCTTTCAAAGCCTCTTGCCCAGGGTATACAAATTTTGACAGCTACATTACAATCGTTGTCGCCAAAATCAATAGGTTCAATATGAAACTTTAATGTTGGAAATGGTTCATTTAAACCTGACAATCAAAAAAGCTTATTATTTTAATATTTATCAATGTTTATTAAAAATTTAATATCATGTATGTATATAAATATATGTACCTTCAATAAACACTTGGTAATGCACGCTACCGTAAATTGTTTCATTTGTTAGAAATTTTCTTTCAAAAGAAAACCAACGAGGAAATTTAATGTTAAAAGTTCTATCTTTTTTGTTGTAAACATCCAATTTAAGCATTATCTTAAAAATATATCTTTATAAACTGAGCTTTTTTTCAATTTAAAATGAAAACTTACCGGTTTATTAGTTGGTTGGAGTCGTACCATAATATGAGTCCATTGTGGATAGAATTTATTTATATGATTTATATCGATTAACACCATTGAGCGAATATTATCATGCGACGCTATGCTTTGAATGTTATGAGAAAGTGATGATCCCTTTTCACTATACGTGTAGAGAAAAATAGATAAAAAAAAAACAAGTATAACTTTTTAATTCGCAAAAGGTTTCTTAGCACTGATTCGAAAATCTAATTTGAAAACAGTTCGATATATTTTTTAGAAATTTTAGGTCAGGATTTGTTAAATACAGCTAATCTTAAACCCATTTCTCGACGACCAGTGATTATAAATACCAGCACTCACTGTTTATAACTGACAAATAAATCTAAGGGAAGTATGTGGTGAGTCTGTGGTAGGTACCGAGTCACTTTAACTTGGAACTTGGTGCGGCGAAAAATGGGTTAAAGTTGGGTTACCGTAGGAACACAATTGCACCTTTTAAACATAGTAGCGTATGACGCAGACACGTTGTTAAATTAAAAGGTATAAAATTTAATACAAATGCACTAAATAGCTGGCGCAAACGTAAAAAATTATCTACGTCGTACGTTGTATAAAATTTAACTCTATTTCATACGCCGGTTGCGACCGTATTGTCAGAAGAAAAGAAAATTTTAAATGAAATTATTTTGGTGTTTTCAAAGTGAATATTAAAAACAAAATAAAAGAAGTCAAAAACATACAAACATTTTACAAAGTTTGGATTTTTCTAGCATTATTCTGGGATGGGATTCTACCGGGTATTTACCTGATGTCTGGGTAAATACCAGAGTTGGGGGTAGTGCATTAAATATTTAATGCACTAAGGTTTCCACTTAATCCCACTATAGTGACAACATATTGATTTTCCACTATTTTTCTACCACGTAAAAATTAAGTGGTAATGAAAATTTTTCCACTACACTACAATAAAATAGTGCGCATTTTTAACAGTCACTACATGAATGCTTTAATTATATTATGTGCACTAAAATCTCAAAAAATAGTGTTTATAGAAATATTCCAAGCAAATTAAAAATATAGTGAAAATATTTCTACTTTATGCAATAATTTAGTGTTGCAAAATTGTCCTCCTTAGACATCGAATATTTGGAGCAATATGAAATGATAATGGAGCTAATGCTATAGATTTCCTATAAGGCGAGAATGAAATGTATTTTGGTTACTTCCTTTCAGCAATCATTTCCTTAAAGGTGTGTGAGTAACTTATTAAAGCGTTAGTTGGAAGATTAGAAGTATTTTTCAAAGGTAACACGGTAATAATAAAAATTATATATACAATAAAGAGTTTTTTAAGGAGGTGAAGAGGTATATCTGGCTTTATTTGCTGCGATGTCCCATCCAGCAATAAAACTTCGGTTTTTACCCGTTTTACAACAAACAGCACCGATATTGACATTGGCTGTTTTAAAGCAAAAGTTCGCTGAGTGTGCTTGGATATGTACTAGGGTAATTGAGGAGGTAATAACACCAAAATTTAGTGCAGATATCGGATTCTTAGATTTCGGAGAAATTGATAGTAAGCAAATTTTTAATTAAAATAACATGTTTTTTTAATGTCATTTACAATACAAATACAAAAAGGTGAGATACAAAATGAAGTGGATACATATCTATTAGATCCAGATACTAATTTGCATTGTCTTAAAAAATATAACATAATTAGACAAATGTTTCTAAAAGTGACTCTTTTCTTTTAGTAAAATGGTAGACGCTCCTCGCAGAAATAAATTAAGGTACTCTTTTGAATTTGAAAATTTGAAAAATTAGTTTTGTTGAAGGCATATTGATGAAACTTCCTTATTTGTGAGGCTATTATTTTTCAACTCACCACTAAATAGCTATTAGTGATATTGAAAAATTTTGCACTATCACTAACTTTTAGTGAAAACTGCAAATTTAGTGCACTACCCCCAACTCTGGTAAATACCATGTTTTTATATTCCTTTTTTGGGAATTAATTTGGGTATTTTAAAAACACAAATGAATAAGGCAATCAATAAATAGACTTAATTAAATTTTAAATTACTTTTCGTTTTTTAAAAACGTCGTAAAAGTGTTGTTTTCATAACACAAGTTATTGCTCGACTTCTTATCTTAGCAAAAATATATTCCATTAACTTTTCATCGAATTCTTTACTTGCGGATTCACTTACTACCCGCACAACGCGTTTCGTATTTTACGAATAACACTGAAACTCTATAACTTAAATTGTGCCGCGGCGAATATTTTTAAAGCTAGACATACCAAGTTTTAGGTGGTCTTTCTTGGTTCGTGCAAAAAATTTGACATTTGAGGGAAAGGATCCGAGATATCATAAATTCCATCTAAAATTTGTTCTAGCCATTAACAAAACGATGAGATTGAACTTTAATGGCGATGCTATGTACAATATATAATAAAAAGTGTGTGTTTTAGGGCGTGACAACAAAACTTGTTAAGGTTCTTCAAATTTAATAAATATAGTAGCTTTAATTCTAAGTCTTTTCAGTATGGAAACTATTGCTTTAATAGAACTCTTCTAAAACGATAATTAATATTTTCTCAATAAAGGAGGTTAAGCGGCCCTGAACCCTATCCTTAGTTAGTACTAGTTAGAGAAATACAAAGTACCGAAAAAATCCCTCTTACAGATTCGTATTTACTCAGGACATTTTATGTTTAATTTAATGCTTTTAGGTCCCATATTAACGTAATTTCAAAAAGTTCCAGCTAAAGCCCATATTACAGAATCTCATTCACTCAGGACCTTGCATGTTTAATTTGCTGTTTTAAGTCCAATACTAACGGAAATTTAAAAGTACCAGTTAAAGACCAAAAATGTACTAAAAAGATCCCCATATTGTACTTTCACTCAAAATATTGCATGTTGAATTTGAATGTTGAATTGAGTAACTGCCCGTCTATAACAGAGATAATTATTGCGGTATATATTGCAGTGAATGTCAAAATTACGTTATCTTTAATGTAGACAGCAATTTTTTGTACATATTTATTGCTAACAATTTATGTTGCAATAATTAGGTGCGATCCCGTACTTTTTGGGTAAAGTTCGGTAAAATGAGAGTAAACAAAAATTTATCTCACTAATAGTCAAAAATGTTCAAAAGTACGGGAACAATAAAAACCAAATTTCTAGCCCAAAACAAAACGATGCTATGAAAACGTTCAAATAAATACATAAATGACACATAAGCATGTATAAAATTAAAATTCAAAATTTTCTATTGTTAATTTTGTTAATATTTTGTATTTTAATTCTTTTGGTAATACTTGGTTGTAATTTTTTATTGTTTATTTTCGGACACAGCTGATTGCTAACAGTTTTCCCAACCAGCCCAAAGAAAAAGTACGGGCTACTTCGTGCAAGAAGAAGAAGAATATTTTTCCCTTAAAAGCTCTCTCACTTTACCAAACTTTGAGTACGGGAACAGTTTTCGGTAAGATTGGGATCCCGCGGGCTCCCAAAGTTGAGTACGGGATCACACCTATTGTTAGTTCATTTTCGTTGACAATTATTGCTAACATAAAACGTCAAATTTAGTTGTCAAATGAGAAAAAAAAGCAAAAAATAAATGCAAATTGTGGGAGAAAGAATAAAATTTGAGAAATGGTAGCAAATAAAATTACAAAAATTATTTTTATTAATATAATTTTTTTCTCTTTCGATCTGTATTATTTAAATTTATATTAATTTTTTTAAGTTGGAGATATTTTTTATATAAAAATAATAATTTTACTGTAAAAAAAATAAAAAAATTAATAAATTTAATATTAAAATACAAAGTTTTTTCGAGCTCGAGGCCAATTATTTTTAAAAATAAATATATTATTTATTAAATTATTTGTTCCAATATTTCGATATCCCTCGGATATCATTATCAAGAATGTAACAATTTAAGAAAACAACAATGTACGAATAATATTAACAAAGATTGTGCTTTAATAAAAATAAAATACATAATAACAACAAAAAGAAAACAAAACACTTACAATGAGTTACAGGTATATTTGCAAGAGACTTATTACTGTCTCTACATTTAATATTGAACTAACTTAATTATTTAATTTTCTTTTTTATTATATGCCTTTAGCTATTGGCGCAGTTTTCCGTGTTAGATATGTATTACATTCTCGATTCCTATTGATAACATTTTCCCGCTGGGTAGCTTATTTGGATTCTCTAATAGTGTTTTCTTTTCTACAAAAAAAATACCACATTTTAAAAGGTGCATGTATAAAATGTCTAGCCGAACATGTAATACAGCCTTGATAATGATATCCGAGGGATATCGAAATATTGGAACAAATAATTTAATAAATAATATATTAATTTTTAAAAATAATTGGCCGAGCTCGAAAAAACTTTTTATTTTAATTAAAAAAAAGGTCGAAAAAATAATAAGATTTAATTTAATAAATTTAATATTTTTAAATGAAAAATACCTCAAGCTTAAACAAACTAATATAGGTACATACATTTAAATAAAGTCGAATAAGAAAGAATTTATATTAATAAAAATAATTTTTGCAAGATAGCGCCAGTTTTTACACTGCACCTTCTTCATTAATTTTTTTCAAATTATGAGTTAACTTAAATACGTATTCCCATGCCTTTAATATCAGCTGAGCAATAAAAAATATTTCTCTGTTATTCTGCCGACGTTATTTCCAACTTGCTGAGATATTAACGTTCGAATTTCTAAAAAGTACCGAAGTTTTATTTATATTTTTTAGATAAGTTTGGACCATGATATAATGTTTATTTTTACGTTTATTGGTTTAAAAATCGAAGGGGTAACAAAAAGTACCAAAATTCAGGTTTTACCCGTTTACTCCCTAAAAGGACCGAATTTTAAAAAAGTACCCGACACCTGTCCGCTTATTATTCTAAAGAACAACGATAAGTTATTCATGTTTTCTGTCTCTTTTAGTTTTGGAGATATGAGTGAGCCCCTTGACCCCATCCTAAGCGCTTAAGTGGAAGGTTATGTCCGTTTGTGAAAGAAATTTTGAAATCGGAATGGCAGTTCCGGAGATTACCTCTTACAAACATAGAAACATACAAGCTTTTCAACTTTATAATACTAGTATAGATATGTAAGTATTAATTGTATTAAAATCTTACCACATAATACTATTGCTGATATTAACAGCAGTACAACCATATAGCCATTCCGTTATTTCATCAATACTATCAATTTCTATAAACAGTTTCTGGAATTCAAAATTAAATAATGAATTAATGTACATTGTTATGGCCGTACGTACGTTCTATCATTTACCTTATAATGCTTATATTTGGCAATTGGAAACATGTGATTATATCCAGAACGTAGACCGGCTTTAAAAAATTTTCTATAAACTATTTTTGAGTCTTCTTGCCAGGTTGCATCTAAAGTTGATTTTGAAAAATAAACTTCATGGGATTTATGTTTTCTTAAAGGTTTCTATGAAAAGAGAAGAAAAGAAATTGATGAATTTTTAATTTGCAATAAATATAAAAATTATTTACCACAAAATAATTAATGGCTTCCTGAGATCGTTGAAATTTATTGTTTATAAAAAAGACATTTTTATACTTGTCAATATTTGTAATACCAAATATGAAACGATTTACAACCAGCATCAATTGCAGACACCATACGGCTGATAAGTGGTCACAACTTAACCAAACATTCGGTATTGAAGATGTCTTTATAGAAAAGAAAGAAAAATATTTTGGATTAAAAAATAGGTGATTACAAAAAGATTTCTTAATGTTTAGTTGCGAATACATTGAGAGAACTTCTGATACCAACTTTAGATATAATATTTTGAAAATATGTGCATATATTTTTTAACTTCAAGAAAAGCTTTTAAAATATGCCTGCTAGCATTTGGAAGATCGGTTTTTCAAAAATCATCGGTATGAGTCTTTTTTAAGTACTTTTGGTGATTAAACACTGATTAATCACTTGCACGCTTAAAATTCAAGAACAAAAACTATTAAAAAAGAGTCGAAAATGTCTCTAAACTAATAAAAAAAAAAAGAATCATATACGACTCTTTGAGAAGAGTCGCGGTTAGGGTACCATTTTCTCCCGACAAAAGTATCATTTATTTTTAAAAAATGAGCGCATATTCTATTATTTTAATCGCGCTGCAGAGTCAAAAAAGACTCGAATATGATTAAAAATTTCAAAAAAATGCTAGCTGGGAAAAAATTCAAAATATCGTATCGTCTTTCAGAACAAAGTTTAATGTTTTCGTAAATATGTATGTATGCATGTACATACCATTGCATGGATATCACTGTATTTTGATGTCGTTAATGCATCACGTACAAGAAGATCTCTATTTCCACCTCCAATCGAAATCATTAAAATACTATCCAAAAGTTGTGATTCGTTTCCATTTTGAGGTATACGATGATTAAAATTGCTACAAACATTCGTGTCAGTGTTTGGCACATTAGAAACTCTTTTGTTAGACAAGTAACGGTCACTGTGTGTATAAAATTCATTTATTTTCGAATCAAAATCTACTACTGGATTGTCAAGTGGTGTAGAAATGAAAATAATTGAATTGATATATGGTGCAATATCAGGTTCTTCAAGCACTGCTTGAGCCACTTTTCCGCCCATTGAATGCCCAATAAGGATAACGTTTTTTTCAACATTAGATGATTTCCTATACAAATTCCGCACAGCCAAAATACATAGACGAATAAATTTTTTTTGATTTTCTAAATAACCACCGTATAATCCAGAAAGTTGTTCTTCGTAATTAACTAAAATAATAATGTAAATTGGCCATTACTCTGAAGTACTTTTTTTTAATAAATACAATGAAAATATATGTAGATAATATTTATATGTATATATATATATTTCATTCAATAGAAAACTGTAATCAATTTGATTTAAATGATACAAAAAATTGAATTTGGTTAGTTTTAAATTAAATAATTGTTGGATAAATCTCGTAACTTTTTGTTAAAAGGGTTAAATAAATTAAAACTAAAACTTACTTGTAAAATAATCCAAATGTAATCCTCGTTCATTATCCATACTTTTTCTCAATGCCACCGATGCTAAAGAGCGTACCTTTAGAAAGAGATAAAATTTCAGAACACAAGATCCGCAAATTGGATTAGAATAAAAAAAAGTTATTATATCTTAACAAGTAATGTCAATCGGAATAAGTTTTTGCAAACTCATGGATGTTCACAAGGCCCATCTCAAGGTATATTTACACAAGGTAAACTCGTTGGCCCATATGTTTGTCAGCTGTTTACCTAAGTTGGAACCCAGGCGTCAAATTTCGTGTATATGAGGCAAAATTTGCGATAAATTTATATGCAGACAATTTTGACAAATCGGTTCCACTCGGTTATTTTTATAGAGCAGGATGTATACACTCCCAAATAAGTCTACCTTGTGTAAATATACCTTGGCCCATCTATCAGGTCTGCTTACTTGTACAAAAACAAAAAACGATTCTTTTTAGTTGTCTAAAATTTACTACCACATATACAAAGCAAAAGGAAAAAACGTGTATGTGTCGCAACCATAAACGTATACATGCACATGTAAACAACTTTTGACAACTAAAAAGAACATAAACAATGATCATCAGGCTCAAGGCGAATTCAAACAGGTAAACTCATCTCGTCAGCCGTTCATCAGCTGTTTCCACGGCGAATTAAAAAATATGGTCAAACGTCAAAATATGATTTTGTTTTGAGAAGAAGTTGAATGAAAAGTGTTAAAAATATTATTTTTATAATAAAAAAATTTCAAAACTGCGAATGATTGAAGTGAATTTATTAATTTCTTTTATAAAAAAGTGATAATTTTAATTTGCAATAAAAAATTTTTGACAACCAACCAGAAAATTGTATAAACAAAATACATGGGGCTTTTTGTAGTTGTAGAGATGAGTTTACCTGTTTGAATTCGCCTTGATCAGGCTTCTTGCGCAGACCTTTTCAATGGGCCTTGGATGTTCATTTCTAGTTTTTTCAATCGTTCGATTTGAGGTGACAGGAAATTGATTGTGTAGTAAAATTTATATGAAAATCACTAAGTTTTTTAATGCTTTTCATATAAATTCAACTACACAATCCAAAATGTATTAACAAAGTGACCTCAGTACTACAACAATGAAACAATAGAAAAAACAACAAGCATTTTGTTGCTAGAATTGAGACGGCAAATGTCAAAATACATTTATAAAAAATGTAAATAAACAAAAAAAATGACGACAAACGTCACACACGAACAAAATCACTGCAAACAGCTGCGCTTGTGAGGCCACTTTATTAGTACATTCTAAACACAATCAATTCCCTGTCATCTGAAAACAAAACATTAGAGAATAATATTATTTAATGGATAAAATAATATTTGTATTTTCGTACTACAAAGTTAAGTTACTTTGGGTAACTTAAGTTACCCAAAGTTACACAAACTTACGCAAAAGCGTTCCCGTACATAAAAAAGGCCCAACCATAATGTGCACAAGCTGGCCTGAACAACTATGCGAATACATGTAAATCGTATGTGTCAAACCATATTGAACTTAAGGAAACTTTTTAAGTTTTATGAAAGTGTCATTTGCTGAAGCAAGTTCCGAAACTTTTCGCACATTCCGAACGGAATCAGGGACCTGTTTCTGGCAGTCGTGATAGAGTATTTCTCGAATCGAAAGCAATGTAATATCTAATTATTTCAGTCAATACTAAACGAATCGGAATTATTTTTTCAGTATTTTAAAGCATTAATTTGAGTTCAGTGTTACCGTTCAAAATTTTCAAAAAGGGGCACAAAAAGGGGATTTTCAAAAAAAAAGTGTCACAAAAAGGGGAATTCTGAGAAAAAAAGGGGCAACTTTAAAAACAGGAAAATTTAAAAAAAACGTATGTATTTATTAAATTATTATCATCGAAAACTAAACATAACAAAAAATAAACTTCATATTTATAAAAAAATACATTATAGGTATATAATACAAATTGTTTGGGAAAAAAAACACACATATATATATACATATATCGTGAAAATACATGTCTTGTTTGCAAGTAAACGATAATGAACTGTTGCATAAAATTTTTATTTCAATTATTTATACAAAAACAGTTACTAATTACTTGTAAATAAAACGAGCTTAAAATAGTGTAATAACAATACTTACAAAAACAAAAAATAGTTCATAATATGATTTGATACAAAAAAACTTTACATTTAAATAGATAGACATATGTATATATGTAAGTATATGTACATAAATATTTGGCACTTGGATTATTTTACTTTTTTACCAAAAAAATTATGTTACGAAAAAACCTCGAGGAAAAAGCATATAAAAGTATTGATAGGAAGATAGTTAATATCAGGTACAGATCCATTTTTTTATAAATTGCAGTGTTATGTTGTTTCTTCAACTATTAAATATCTATTTTTTTGAAAACGTAAATCTATATTTATTAATCAATTCATCACTTGGAATCCAATCTTCCAAGTCATTTTGATACAAATTTAAAGCGGATAACATAGACTGACAGGTATCTACTTTCAGTCTATTTGTCACTTTATTTTTTAAATATGCTAACTTAGAAAAAATCCGCTCAGCGGATGCACTACTATGTGGTAAAGTAAAAACATACGAAGCTAATTTATACAAGTTTGGATATAAATTGTCACCCAAACAGTTTTTTAAATTGCCAATTTCGTACCAAAATGTTTCAGGCGTAGATATTTTAAAAATTGCTTCATAGTTTTTATCGTTTGATCTGGTTTCTAAAAGTTTGAACTCTTTTATAAAATCATCTGGGTTAGTAATTATATCAATAAAAACGGTAACAATTTCAAAGTAATTTATGTCTTCAGCTGACTTAATAAATACTGGATCTAAAACCTTTAATGAACTCAGCCTCTTATCGCTTATATTATTTCTTGATAAAATTTCTTTGCACAGCTTTTGGTAAAAAAGTAAAATGTTTTTAATTTCTACAATATCACTACTTAAGATGTTGTTAGTACATATTTCTAGCTCGGCATCGTGGCCGATATATATATTAAGAGTTTCTTTTATATGCAGAACATCAACAAAATCAATTTGTTCTATATTTGTTTGCATAACATACTCTTTTTTTTAAAAATTTTTAAAAATGTCTAATACAATATCTTTCGTGGATGAAACTAAATATATAATTTGTGATGATTCGTTTTGAAAATTAAGGTTTAATTTATTCATAATATTTAATACATATACTGGAAATTTGAGGTAAATTTTATTGTTAATAGATAGCCCTTCCTGAATTATTTTAATTTTTTCCAAATTAGATGCTATTTTCTCTTCAAATTGAGCTCGGATTCATTGATTGACAGTATAAAAAAAAAATTTGGTTCAAAAAGGGGCAAAAGGGGCACAAAAATCTACAAAATGATACAAAAGGGTATTTAAAACGAAGGTGTCAAAAAAGTGGCATGGCAGTCAAAAAGGGGCAAAAATGCGACTTTAGTCGCATAACGGTAACACTGTTTGAGTTTCACAAAACTGAAAAATAATTTCGGTTCGTTCAGTATCAAGGCGAATTCATACAAGGTGGTCTTATTTTGAAAACGTTTACAACACTGTAAAGGCCTCGTTACTCTTACGTAAACGTATACGTTGCTAATCAGCTGTTCCGTTTTCCTTACCAAGCTACTGTGCAAATAGGTACTCTTACGTAAACGTAACGTTGCGTTGCGGACGAACCTGATAAAATTAAAATTTCTCTCCGTTTTTACGTATCAGCTGTTAAGAATTGTATTTTTGTTTTGAAGCAGTGTTGTCAACAAAGCTTATTAATCAGCGGTTTACTTTTAAATTTTATTAATGAGATTCTCATCAAAACGTTAATTTAAATTTTATGTAATGAAATCCAATGTTATGGGTTTTTTGTTCGAACTGAAGTTAATGCTGGCTTTACGTGTCACAGAAACCAAAGTTATCGGGTTTTTATTGAAAATAAAAGAAGCAGCTTACAGCTCTTGTTTATTTGTTGGAAATAAATAATGTTGTTAAAAGTTTAATTTTTTATTTTATTTTATCCAACAGTTAGATTATTTCCATAGATGGAAGTAAATAAAATTGATAAATGTTTAAATAGTATTTTTGCATGTTTCCGGCAGCGGGCTGCTGCAAACTTGCAAAAGCCTTTTTCTCACTTTTTCTATGGTCATTTTATTTATTTATAATTTTGAAACAATTTTGTTTGTATTTTAACTAAATTCGCTTTAAATATTTACAAAACAATAAAATAACACAAATATAAACAACAAATGCAAGTTATACAACGATGGCATTTTTTCATATGTATTTACATTTGTATGTTTACTCTATTTCCACTTCTTATTTTCATTTACATTTACAACATATTAACAATATTTTAACGCAAAAATTGTAATTTATAAAATTATTAAATAAAAATTTAATTTAAAGCTGGAAACACATGAGCCAAAACATAAAACAGCTGATTCAATTATTGATTTTATTATAAAATAATTATTTGCATACATTTTGGACAACGCAAATGAAAAAAATTAGCGCATAGTTCCGAATATGCGCCTTAACCTTATTATATTAAATAAATATATTATTTAGTATTATTTGACCTTTCTTTTTTTATAATTATTTTGAATTATTTAAGCTTGAGGTCTTTTTTAAAAAAAATATATTATATATATATTTATTTTTCTCATTATTGCGCTAACCTTTGGTTAGCATCGTTAGGAAATTAAATTAAGTTTACAATAACAAATTTTTTTTTTTAATTTTGGTTAACACATATTGGTTATATCAAGTTTCATTTAAAGAGATATTAATAACGGCTAAAAATATTTTAAATTCAAATTCAAAAAGTTGAAAAAAATGTTGTTAATCATACGAATTTTTATTAAAAAAACATTTTTTAAATTTTGTATTATAAACGAAATTGTTCTTTAAGTTTGGTTTTTTTATTATTTGATTTTTTCAGCGAGTTTTTTAAAAGCTTTTTGCTATCTTATTACGACTTAAGATGTTTTGTCAAAATGCCACAGATATGTATAAAATATTTTATTTTTTTGGACACAAGCGCCGATATCGGTATGTATTGGCGATTTTAAACAAGAATGTTAGCAACATGTGTTGGAACAAGTCTGTGAGCAAAATCAAAACAAATAATAATTTACGTACATACATATGTACTAGAACACGCATACCCTCAACAACATATGACACGTTTACGTTTTTGTAGTAACTACCAGCATTTCAAGTCGACCGCAACGTTTACGTATCCGCAACATTTACGTAAGAGTAACGAGGCCTTAAAGTATTTTAACGTTGTATCAAAAATAATACAACACTGTAGTGAACAATTTAAACAAATATTTCATTTTCTTTTTACTTTTAAATTGTTTGTTTAAAATGTAATAATTTAAAAATATTCCCCAGAACCACATGAACGGTATATCATTTTGACACAAGGTTAGTAATCAGCTGTTGCTTTTGTAGCAAGCCGAATTTGCACCAGGTGACCTTTTCTTGCTACGTAAGCACAAAATGAAAAAAACAAAAAAATGTACTTTGGACTTCAAGAAGAATTCTTGACATAAGTACGGAAAAAACAGAAGTTAGGAAAAACATGTAAAATCAATTAGAATGGATAATCATTCAAAAAAGCAAATTTCGATCTACCAAAGGTTAAAATAACTATTGACGTCAGCAGTCGTCGATGGCTGCGAGTGTAAGTCGGCAAATCCATCTGAGGAGATCAAGTGGTTGTGATCGAAACATGTCATGGTAACCAGCCGCCTGGGTTCGAATCTCAGGTCAGTCAAGAATGAATGATTACCAATAACAATTTTAATTAATTTTCATGTTGTAAAATTCCTTTCTTCATAAAAATAATTTAATGAAAATTAAATTTGATGAACTTAAGCCTTATTAAAATATTAAAAATTTGGATTGCAAAACATAAATAGTTCAACAAAATAACCACAATAATTAATATTAATAAAAAAAAATGCTTACACGAAAACTTTTATCTGTTATCTACTGGGGTCCAACATTTCAAATTTTATGAGAAGCCAAGATCTTTCTTTAACGGAAACAAAAAAAAATGTTTTGCCCGAAACTGCCTTTTCTGAACTTTCACTTCAAAAGTTGAACCAAAAAATTTTTAATTTATTATTGCGCGAGTGTGCACGAACATTAGTAATATGAAGGGCGGGCTTGAGTAGCGTTTTTGTAGTCGTAACATTGCGTGATCGGCGTGAAAATTTACTCACGATCCCATCTCTTGTTATTAATCACTACTTTATGTGTATATGTATGTATATTAGGGTGTCCCATTAAAAAAAATTTTGGGGATCATTCTTAATTTGAATACTCATAAGGCTAAGAATTTTTGAGATTTTTTTCCGATTTTTCGGAGGTGGTTTAGAGGTCGCGCAAATTGATTTTGTACCAAAAATCGACCTTTTTGGCCTATTTGGAATTTTGGTTGAAAATTGGTAAAAAAAAAAATAGATATTTCTTCAGCTTCTGAGTCAATATTCTTAAAGAAAATTTTCCGATCTTTAATTTTATGTGCATAAATAATAAGTTTCGTCAGGGATTTTCCACATTTTGATACATTATATAACAGTTTTTCGTAAATTTTCAGCAAATATGAAAAAAAATGCTTTATAACTTTTAAAATTTGTATGAAGACTAAAAAAAACTAATTATGCAGTTTAAAAGATTATGAAGTTTTAAATAAATTAGCAACAACAAAATGAATATCTCTCTCCGTTCTCGAGTTTACTATAAGGTGTGAACTAGGTTTGCATTGCTTTAAACTTTAAATATGTAATTGGATTTAGAAAATGTTTTTACAAATAAAATAATAGTTACTTACCACTCATACATAACAGACCTGAGCTCCATCCAACAATAAAATCTTTAGCCATTAACCGAGCTCGCTGGATGATGAAAATTATATACTCTCTAAAAATATGCATATTTCGAAACCAGCTACAACCTTTCATTCAAAATTCAAAAATTGATGCCTTGCTGGAGTTTACCTCATTTTTTTAAGAGTATATATTAAAAATTGGTACCTATGCCAATGTCCCCGACACGCTCTTCTCAATGACCTTATACTTTTGAAACAATTGTATGATTACAAACGCTTTAATGAAAAAGTTGCACGCGAGACTCTGAATACCTTTCTGCGGCATCAGTTTCAGGCCTTATCGTTTTTTGATGAACGTATAGATACCAAAACTTTGCGTTTAATGCTTAGAAACCTACATGAACTAAGTAATAACAACGAATTAGTGAAAGGAAATTTAACAGAATACATGATTGAAAATAAACAAATTCAGTGTTTTATTACAAAAGCCAGCCTAACTTTTTTTGAAGCCTGCAACATTTCTACTGATTTTTTACAAACGGATCCAGAAAAATGGGAAAACAACAAATCATTTCAGGAAGCAAAACACAGAGTTCAACAATTGCAAGTTGTAAATGATGTCGCAGAACGTGTGACCTTGGCTAATAGTTATATCACTACCACAACTTCTGAAACAGACTTTCAGAGTTTACTGCAGGGGGTAGAGCAGCATCGCAAGAACTATAATAAATGATTTATAACAATTCTATTTTTCTTTGTTTTTAATATAAATGTTATATATGAGTGGTAAGTAACTATTATTTTATTTGTAAAAACATTTTCTAAATCCAATTATTTAAAGTTTAAAGCAATGCAAACCTAGTTCACACCTTATAGTATTATACATTTCATACAATGTGTACAAAGCATTAAAAGGGTATAACTCGAGAACGGTGAGAAAAAATTAATTTTTTTTTTGCTAATTTATTTAAAACAGGTCGGAAAATTTTCTTTAAGAATATTTACTCAGAAGCCGAAAAAATACCGATTTTTTAGCAATTTTCAATAATAATTCAATAAAAGTCAAAAACGCTAGATTTTTGGTACAAAATAAGTTTGCGCGACCTCTAATGCACTTCCGAAAAATCTGATAAAATTCTCAAAAATACTTTACCTTATGAGTATCCAAATTAGGAAAGATCTTCCGAGAAAATCCAAATTTTTATTTTTTTTGGGCAACCTAATGTATGTATATGTTTCTCACTTTAATAAATATATGCTGTGTTATTGGCAAAAAGAATGCATATATGTACATATATATTTTTTATTTAAGAAAAACTCCACCAGGTAAAACGAAATTGTACGCCAGATATGTTTAAACTACTAGAAAGTACTGAAATTAATTAATGGCTAAAAATTACAGAATGGTTTTGAATTGCTTATAACTTTTTTATTATAATTTCTTTTCTTTTCAATATTTTGTAAAGAATACTTGGGGAATTTTAAATGGAGCAGTACTCAATTGAACAATGTGCCCAAATTGTTGAGCTTTTTTTTTAAAATTGACGATCCATTGTTTTGACTCAGCGTGTTTGTGACTCAGTCATTTTAATTGGCCTCCGCGTTCACCGGATTTAACCGCCACAGGCTGTTTTCTTTGGGGTTATTTGAAGACAGGAAAAGTCTACATTAATAAGCCTAGAACCATCCAACAATTAAAAAGTAATATTCGCGAGGAAATACAAGGTTAAATACAATTTGGTTTAAAGACGCGGCAGTCAAGAATGATAAATTATTCATAAATTTTAATTAATTTTCATGTTGTAAAATTCCTTTCTTCATAAAAATAATATAATAAAAACAAGTAAGAAAGTATAGTCGGTCAAGCCCGACCCCTTCGTGGCCCATAAGAACCTATGTACCAAGTTTTATTAAATTATCTCCAAAATTGCGACCTGTACTTTATGCACAAGGTTACATGGACAGCCAGCCGGGCGGACTTCGTTAGATCAACTCAGAAAGTGATTCTACGTCGAGCGGTATACTCTAAGGTGGGTCTAGGACCAATATTTTAAGGCGTTACACACATCAGCACTAATGCATAATACCCTCTCCACTATTATTGATGAACTTAAGCCTAATTAAAAAAATATCAAAATTCGAATTAAAAGCCATAAACAGTTCAACAAAACAATCACAATACTAATTATTGGCGATATACCCACATTCATTGATACCATTGGGCCATTTATTGCATATTGGGCAAAATGAGGGTACTTAACATTGCGAGTAACATATTACTAGTTCTCTGGGCAAGTTTTAAAAGTTCCGTCAGTTAAAATATTTCACAGTTAATATATAGGTATGTATATGAATGCATGTACAATAGAATAATAGTAAAAAAAATATTTCTCTTGTTTAAGAAAATCTAACTTTGTTCATATATGTATGCAATTATCAATAGTTTCATAAATCACAATAAAATGAAACTTACTTGTTTGTAGGAACCACCATTGCCTGGCAAAAAAATCACTGGTGCTCCATTTAAAACTAGATTATTTACGTCTTTCTCCAATCTTCCTTCGTAATAATAGTACAATCCATAATGCGGGAACTTCACATTGTCTTCAAAAATTAATTTCTAAATAAATATGCAATATAAAAATAGTTTACCATTTATGCACTTATATTATTGTGTAACTAAGTGATACCGAAAATTGTGGAACTCCAAACATATAAGTCATTCGACATGCATTTTCCTCAACTTCCAGGAAAATGTGACGTAGTCCATATAAAAAAGCTCCAAAGCAAAATATAATTACAAATATAAAGAAATTCTTAAACATTTTTACACTGTTTTGTTTACAATTGCAATTTTTTATGTAAACAAAAAATAAACAAGACGGTCAGATGTTTGGTTTAAAGTGCTGCCAGACATAGTCAAAAAAATCTTTGTGAACAGCACTAGATTCAGACGGTGATTTTTTTCCATGATTTTTAAGACATAATTTTTGGTGTTTGTGTCGAACATACATATATAGAAGACAACGGAGTAGAGAAAAAAAATCTAATTTTCTTCTCTTTTTTTTATATTTTCCTTTGCTAATATTCGTAATTTTGTTATGTTGATTCATTTAATTTTTTATTTCAATGCGGCAACATTTCTTTACAATACAAAACAAGAGCGCATTTTAAGAATTACCGATAACGAGGAAAATATCAACCCTAAAATCATGGGGGAAATCATTGTTTCAATCTGTTGTGTTTTTGGAAGCAAATTTTAAATGGAATTAAATGAGACATGATTTTTAAATCACGGTCTGAATCTGGTACGAGACAAACTTTTTGGCACGTGCATAAGCAGCGTGGCCATTTTGGCATATTTGCAGCTAAATTTAGCATTTTTTTTGTCTGATTTAGCTGCAAATTTTTCATTTAGCAGTTAGCATTTTTAGCATTATTTAATTGAAGAATATTCAAGGAATCTTGTTTTGAAAATCGACCACCCTTTTTGGTTGAATGCACATACATACAAATGTTTACTCTTATGCTAAAGAAACTGTACAATATTTTAAAAGACTTTTCATTTCAAATTGTTTTAAAATTTGATCAGTTTCATCCGTTAAGATCATGTTTAGCTGATTTTTTCCCTCACTTACGATTTTGAAAAATTTTTGGAATCGAAAAGAGATACCAAAACTTTTGAAATAGAAAAACAAATATGAATTACTTTCCTAGATTTTATATCTCAATTAATATATCAACTTAGACAACGTTTGCCAAACAATTTATATAATTTAACAACTACTAATGCGTGATTTCTAGAACACGAGCGCAAAACTCGTCCGTTCAACTAACATTTAAAACAAAAACTGTTAAGCAGCGGACCCATACCCTAGCTTCTGCCGGTTGCACCCCTGCACGCATATATAGCAACTATTGCTCTTTCTTCCCTCATCTGGAAATTCAGCCCCCCCCCCTCCCGACAGCCTTCAGTCCAGAACCACGATCAGTTCTGAAGCTCAGTCCCATTTATCCTCTAAGCTCTCAGTCTTATACTTCCTAATGAAGAGTGCCAGTTCCGTCGTTGACGGATTAACACCCAAATGCTTCCCCATGCTGACCACCGCACCATCGTCAGCATATGCCACAGTTTTGATCCTCATGCCGTCCATCTTCTTCAACATGGTTTTCAAAGTCAAGTTTCACAATAGTGGGGCTAGTACTCCTCCTTGAGGAGTGCCCCTGTTTACCAGTCTCTAAACGCTGGTCTCACCTATTGTGGAGCAATGACCATATTCCTGAGTGGATTGTCAATCCCCAGCAGCGTTGCCATTTGTCAATTTTTCTATTGTTTTGAACGATTTTTGAGACGTGAAAAAGTTTTAAATTTATTTAAAGTTTCTTCACGATTTTTATAAATTCATAATTTAAAATTTGCAGTATATTGGATGAATATATAAAGTGGTGTTGTTATGCGATTTCTCTGCCCTTTATTATTTCTACAGTGTTTCATTGTGTTTACTCCTTCAATGCTACTTTTCTTAAACATCTCAAATATATTTTTTCGGTGCTGAAGTATCTTTAGCACTAGATTTGTATACATAAGTTATATAATAATAATGAAATGGACTTTAGAGTTCATTGTCTTAAGGTTTATGTTGAACTGTGAAAAGGTAATTTAAACAAGTTTAATTTTGATAACGACTTTCTTAAGCCCGTAAAAGTTTTAGTACCTTTAAGTGTAACAAAGGGTAATCAATTGAGTATTTCTCAATTATTTGCTTTTGTGCCAAATATAGACTTAAGTAATATTGAAGATAATGAGCGGTGTGGGCTAATCTATTTTAATATTTTGGAGCATCAATTTTTTCCTGTAACTTATTTTAAACAAAATTAAAACAACTTCAATTTGGTGTTTTCTTTTACAATTTTGGCACTTTTGTAGAAAAAAATATTTTTTCGGAAAATAAAGTGCCGGTTCACACACGTCAATTCTTGAGTTTTTAGGAGAGAGGGAAAAATAAATGGCATTTGCTTCACATCAAGTTCGACTCGTCAAGTCTTGAGTTTATAGAAGAAAGGGGAAACGAAAAGCCATTCTCCAAAATTTCCCGCCCTACATGTCATCTGCAGTGAATCCGTAAGAAGACCCACTGCCGCATCGATACACCTGATGTCATCGACCCGGGAAGGATTTGACAGACTCCAAACCAGAGAAGAGGTTTGAATCTTTCATTTCCTTCATCTGTAGTTTATGATTAGACCCGATCCTACAGACCCAAGTCTAGACTAAATTCCACATACTATCTACATATTATCATTAGACGCCGTCCAATTTTCGATCATAGAAAAATGGTTAATACTAACTAGAATGACATAAAAAACTTCACTCCTGGTTTTTTTTTTAACGATAAACCAACACTCAGGGGATGCCCCCTAAATATGCAGTGCATTGTGTAGATCAGGAAAATAAGGTTTGGGAAGGAGGAAAGAGGGAATAGTGTTTGTGGACATTTGACTTGAATCTTAATAAATTATAAGTACCGGGGAAGACCTCTGCGGGAAGTTTATTCCACATACGCTATGAATCCGTATGTGGAATTCGACTGAAAAAGAATTTTCTTTATAATGCGTTGTGCGAAACACAGGACAATCGACTACAAACGGATGTGATCCACTGGATGAGCGAGTATTACGATGAAATACTCGGGCGGGTGGAATAAGTTCACTTATCTCAGTGGAACGCCTCCCATGGTAATATCGATAGAATAGTGTCACACAACCCACATTCAGACGATGCTCCAATGAGTCAATAGAGTTGGATACCCTACTGTCATTGATGGGCTTCACCGCCCTCCTTTGTACACAGTCCAGAAGGTTCAAAATAGACTTTGAAGCCTGCCCATATATGGGAGTTGTATTCCATCTTCGGTCGGATATAGGTGGTATAGATAGTAAGGAGATCGGATGAAGTGAAGTAAGTCTTGCACCGTTTTAAAAAACCTGAACACTTGAATGCTTCTTTCGACACTTTAAAAACGTGTTTATTCCAGCGGACATCGCACTGTATTCTCATGCCCAGAACATCAAGAGTATCCGATTCCTCAATATCAATGCCACCCATTAATACAGATGACATAGTCTGTCCCACGGCCCGTCTGTGGGTCAACATACAACATTGGGTCTTGCGTGCATTAAATTCGACCCTATTCGCTTGACCCCACTCAGAGATTGTAGCTAGGTCCTGATTAAGAGTGTCATTCATATTTTGCCTTTTGCCCCCAATCTCAACAAGGCTTGGCCTGTGATCGAAGGAATATGAATGACAAATGTTGCTGTCATCTGCAAAAGAGTAGATAGGATTTGAAGTATGACTAAGAAGGTCATTAAGAAATATAAGAAATAGCGTAGGAGAAAGGACAGAACCTTGCGGTACCCCTGAATTTAGCTGAAACTCGTTTGATGCAATCCCATCTATAACAACACGTATAGTGCTATCACTGAGGAAACTCGATATAAATCGAGAGAAAGTATTACCGACACCAAAAGCAATAAGCTTTGACACACGCGCACCATGCCACACCCGATCAAACGCCTTGGAAATATCTAGAGCAACCACTTTGCATTCGGTTTTGCAAAGCGGTGAATGGACCGACTTCAACGTTCTGAAAGAAACGCTAACAGGTCTCCTGTTGCCATAAAAAACGTAGACTCATGGCCCCTGTTTACTACTGCTAAATTATTTTTAATTATAAAGGACAAAAAGTTACTCACCCCTTACATTTTTGTTCGTACTACCCCAGATTGTGTGGTGTGCATTAGCATTTGCACAGATTACAATTGGTGTCCCAGTTCGTGCCGATTGGGTGGATGCAGTCCGTAATCATTCACCATGTAGCTCAAGACCATCTAGACTTTTCCATCACATGTCGTGTGAGCACCAGTTGTCGTGTCTTCATCACTGTAATCAGATAGAATGAAGATATTCGACGAGTTTTTAGCTAAGAGTCCAGAGATGGACAGAGTGTCATCCTTGTCAATTGTCGGCACCGTCTCAAGTTATACTTTCTTCAGATTGAGTGACCTGTTTTACCGAAGGAGCTGGATTGCCCTTGTTTTCACTTTAGTAGACTCGGAGAAAGATCTTACTTAATTCATAGTAGATTTTTGCCTGCCTTTCCCTCATTGGTTCCAAGGATTGCTAGCTAATCACCACAATCGCCGTCCTTGAGGACTCTTCAGTCGCTGAAACCTTCACTACTTTCCAATTCTTTGTGGTTAATTGAGGATTGCAGCACTGAATGATCTTAAAGTTCTCCTTAGGTTCCGACGATTCGGATTCTTCATGGTGGCAATCGAACTAGGCCTACGCGTATTCCCGCTAACTAGTTCCAAACCTCTCCCAATGATTGGATGGCGAAATTCAATAGCGATTATCCTTGAAGATCGTCCAAAGCACAACCATGAGTTTTGTTTAATCAAATCCTACTTGTTTTTGGAAATGGCACCGTTTTCGTCTTCTTTGTTGATGAGTGCCCGCACGAGGTGACCTTTGATCACCTCGCTGAAGGACCAGGACATTTAATACCTGGTTGCTGTTTCTCGGCTGCTGCTTCTTAAGGCATACTCAGCTTTCAAGGGACAAAAAGGAAAAACACTTGGCAGGCCAGCTTTGTGGGCTCTCGCCAATGCTAATGAAGCTTTCTGCTCATAAGTAAGCTCTACATATTATTTGGAGCCTAGTAGCTCAATGAAGTGCAAAGCGGCACTACTTGTATAACATGCAGGTCACCGTAGTTGGCGGGGATGCAAATTCGGGACAGGATCATCGCGTCCAATTTTGCACATGTGAAGCTGCTTTGTTGGACGACGGAAAGGGCTATGCCATTTTTGGAGGTACTTGATACGAAATTCAGAGGTATATCGCCGATATTTTTGGAAGAGCCGGCTTTTGGTCGGGTTGCCTTACCACTTCCGGTAAGGACTGATCCGTCATTCCATCCTTGTCCGTGTCAAACGTTGTCCCAATGCCGACACAGAATATACAGAACTGACACGAGACGGAAGATTTTGCCTTTTTTTTTGTCTCTTTCTAAGAAAGCTGCCCTTTTGCATTTTTTGTTTTGATTACGCAATTCGTGTTGATAGTAGCGGCCTATTTTTACACATTGCCACTTTACTACCAAAAAACATTTTCTTTCTCTTTCTTCGAAAGCTGCCCTCGCAACTGATTTGGGCCTTTTTCACACGTCAATTTTTACAGTTCTGTGTATTCTGTGATGCCGACCAGCCCATTACCGTTATTAGTCAAGTGTTTGTTGAGTGTTTTGTTTTCAAAAGTTTTGTTCAGTTTGTTTTTTGTCCGACTAGTGTAGGGGAATTGGAAGCTACACCACGTCATTACCCATCAACGTGGTATATTTACTGAGGTGCCCAGGTATCAGCAAAGCTTCGTGAAAATATAGTCAGTAACCCGTTCTTTTATTGGGTCATAGCTCGGCTAAGGATTGTCAAATCAGCAACACCTGTCTCAACATTTCAGATCTTTTTTTTCTCCCGAAGCTAATCCCGCGAAGCTCTATGCTAGTCTGCAGGAGACCAGAGTCTTTAACGGGAATCGAACCTGAAACAACGGCACTGATAGACTAGCTCACTACCAGCTAGCCTACCGGGGCACTAGAGTTGTGTAGTTCCGGAACGAACAAGTTCCATTGAACGATTCCCTAAAAGGAACGGTGCGGACTTTTCAATAGTTCCTTTTTGTCGTTCCTCAATTGCAGTCCGTTAGATCATTACATATATTTTTGTAGAATAAATGTGTGTGTATTGTTTAGTGCTGCCGACTTTTGTATATTTTTATCGTGACATAAAAAATTTAATCAATTACTAATGTGTTCCAAAGCAATATATTTTAGCAATATAACACTTATTATTATTTTTAACAAAGATTTTAAAAAAATACACAATTCTTATATACAGGAAATATTTGATTGTTGACGTTTTAACAAACGACTGATAAGTATTCCCGTTCCTCGTTCATTCATTGTTCAAAGTAAAACCCAGGAACGATGAACGAAAGGAACAACCTAGTTCCTGTGATCATTCGGATCATTCCGAACGATTCCACAAAAGAAACGGTTTTGCCCAACTCTACGGGGCACCCACTAACTGGTACAACAACAGCAACATTGCAATAGAAGATCCCGAAAAGAAGGAATGACGTTGCAGTTTCTTGTCATCCACATTAAAATTATTCATTCATAAAAACAATAAGATTTGCTTTTTGTGAACGCTTAAGAAATTTCAGTATGTTTTATTTCCTTAGAGATTTAAAGGGCTTTATTTCAATTCCATACTGGCAAATTTTAGGGCTTTTTACGATTTGATTGTCTGCATAAAAACTTAGTTATACCATATTCTACAAAAATCGCTGGATTGACTTTATACGTGTCTGAAAATCGCTTGATTTTCTAAATTACCATCTTTGGTCATGATATCTTAATACTTTTTTTCCACTATGGACAAACAACTTGTTTTGAGCAAAACGTGTCAAAGTTTTTCCATTATTTAAACTGGTTTTGGTTTTCGAATTTTCGAAATCAATTTGACATTTAGTTTTTAAGCAAGCATGAAAGCCTAAAAAAAATGTGTTAAAAAAAACATTTTTCAAATAGAAACTGGGAATTATTTCCTCTCATAGGTTACTTTATTATATTCAAAATTTTTATTTTTTTAAAGGAATAGGACTATTACAAAAAAGCTTTATAAAATACATAACTGAAATTTAGCTCATAGAATAAATTCGAAAAAATAAAAATGTTGAAAAACATTTTTCTTTAAAATGAAATTTCCTTGTTTGTTTTTTTTACACAGATATACATATATGTACTTATATAAAAGCACATAATTTACTACCTTTTTGTTATATTATTTTATTATTTTTACGCTGCAAACAAATACATCAGCTGGATAGTTGCATGAGCCTATTTAATAAAGGCTAGATTACACTATCTCACAAACCATACGTATTCCATAATACTTTGTGAGATAGAAATCTAAAGAGTTTTGTTGCGTCTTTAAAAAAATTTAATCTAACATGACAGTTTGTAATCACACCATCACACAAAGTATAAACACTCACACATAAAATAAAATGCAACCCTGATCCAATGAAAAGTATTATTGTTTTTCAAAAAACGATGAAGTCGTATGGGATGTCAAAATTTTTTCTTTAATACTTGTCATTTTCATCACACATGCATTCATACTATCAGACTTTTACATAATACTTGAGTTTTTGACATGTATTAATACAAAGTATAATAGTATAAACTTTGTTTTGTGGAATTTATAAAAGTAAAATTGTTAAAATTAAACATAGTCTTTAACAGTTTTATTAAACTGCTTATAACTGGTTCTTTAGATAGTTTATTAAAAAATTATATGCCAGAAACTATATAAAAAATATTTTTGGGGGAATTTCAATAAAATGTGCATTAAATGTACACAAATAAACTGCGAAAACAAAAACAAAGTTAAAAATATTTCATAATTTTGTTGTTGCTTTCTAAAGAAGTTCATGTTGAATTTTTAAATTTCAAACGCTGCATATCTTGTGGCGTTGGAAATTTTAAAACGCAATATGAGTTTCTGTAGAAAGCAACAACAAAGTCATAAAATATTTTTGTTTTTGCTTTTTTTGGCGTTGCGTTTTACACCATCATGGCCTTAAGCGAGATGTTTACAAACATTTTATACAAGTTATTTTTTTTTTTAAATATATTTGATAAACGAAAGCAACAAATAAAATACAATGTTGTGTTTTTGGTGTTGTACTTGTTGTAGTATCGACACCACCGTTTACATGAATTCGTCTTGTTGCCGCTAATCAAAAATAGAAGTCAGCAGCTTAAATCTCTGTTAGTTATTTATCGTATTTTTTATAATTATTTTTCTCCTTTTCTATGAAATATACAAACCATGTATAGCAATTATGTATTTTGTATACACTAATACCAATGTACTCATGAATTTAATACAACTGCATATTATTATTTTTTTTACCAAAAATGTATGTATATAAAAAGGGATAACGGTTCGCGGCTTTAAGTCACGTAGACACTTAATAATATTGCAAACGTCTTGTAAATTAAACCATATTTTTATAAGTCAGTCATCCTTACACAAAGAGACGGTCAATTACAAATAATTTTAAAGCGCATATTTTTATCGATATACACCGTAATCCCTTTAGTACACAAACTTATTTAACTGAATTGCAATAAATAAAATCTGTACTGAATTAAAACCACAAAGTAAACGATTGATTTAGCGCTATTAAAATTTGTATAAACACAGATAAAATCGTAGTACGCTGAAGCGACATTTCTTTAAAATTATTTTTGTCTACGCGAATTATTTAATATGACCAACCCGCAAGGTGAAATTTATTATAATTGTAAAAAGTGTTCGGAAAGAGATAATGATGACATGGTACAGTGTGATGGCTGCGACCATTGGTTCCATTTCGAGTGCGTCGGTGTAGACAACAATGTGGCAGATGTAAGCTGGAGCTGCGAACATTGTAAAAACACCTCCTCTATTGCCAATATAGTATCGCTTTCTTCTACGCACATCGGTAACAATGAGAGTACAGCATCAACTTTATCCACTATGCAAGGAGTAAATCAACGGACAATGCCAAAACCAGGCGCAGGTGTTGTGCAGTCATCCAAGGCAACAGCAACGGTTATTACATCATCAAGGTCACAGGTAACGGCGACGACGCCGTTGGTTTATACCGCTCCAATTATGTCATCCATGCCATATATGACACCGTATTATGGTTTTTATCCAACAACAATTATGCCACCTATGACTCAAACACCATATTCAACACCATCGTTTTCAGGAGTGCATAATACATATAGTCAACTAAAATTACCAACAACAAACTTTCAGCCTAATTGTTCTTCTTCACATATGACAGCAAACTCAATGCAATTTTTTGACAGCATTGAACAACAGCGAAATTTAGAATTACAAAAACTAGAAGAAGAAATGCGAACTAAACGGCAATATCTTGATAATAAATATAAAATGTTATCAGGAATAAACGTACCGACGATGCCAAATAACCAAATATTCATACCAAATATGGGGCCAACACCGGAGCAGATAGCAGCACGACACGCTATACCGAAGCAATTACCATTTTTTAACGGTGACCCAGAAGATTGGCCACTCTTCATTAGCAGCTATGAAAACAGCACCACTGTAGCAGGATACTCAAATTCTGAAAATTTAATTCGACTGCAAGTGGCACTGAAAGGGAAAGCACGTGAAATGGTGAAAAATAAACTGTAATTGCCCCAAATGGTCCCAGAAATTATACAGACCTTACGTATGTGCTTTGGAAGACCCGAACACATACTAGAACGTGTAATTGCTAAAGCTCGTAGCATGCCGGTGGTTAAAGATAAATTGGATGCACTTATTGAATATGCGATGTGCGTTCGAAACATATGTGCTACGATGGAGGGATGTCAACTGGAGTCCCATCTTAGTCATCCACTACTGGTCAAAGAATTGTTAGACAAACTTCCAAATAATCACAAATTAAGCTGGGCAATGTGTCAAAAAGATGAAAAGATTCCAGTCGTCAAAGCATTTAGCGATTGGCTGTACAACATGGCAGAGGCAGCTAGCACGGTAACACCGTTATTTGGAAAGCCTGGAGCAGCAGTCAACACACATAGTCGTGATGAAGGTAACACAAAGACGAATGATAATTGTGTCAACAGCGCAGTAAGTACCAAATGTGTTGTATGTAAAGATACCAACCACGCAGTACCGCAATGCGACGTTTTTAAAAACATGTCTCTCAACAACAAGTGGGAAGTTGTGAAAACTAAAAAGATGTGCCGACAATGTTTGGGAACGCACAGACGCAAATGCGACATTAATAAGGAGTGCGGAGTTGACGGATGTACGTTTAAACATAATCCTCTGTTACATAAAAAAGTCAACGCAAACGTCGAAAAATCCGTAGCAAGCAGCGCTACCAACAGCGTTACAAATTTACAACAAAACGCAATAGTAAATGCACACAGCACCAACCACGATGAATCCCAAACGTTATTTCGTATAATTCCCATAACTATTCATGGTCCCCATAAAATTAAAACGGTTTTTGCATTTTTAGACGAAGGCTCTGCAGTGACTTTAATTGAGAAGAGTACCTTCGACGACTTATGTCTTGAAGGTGAAAGCGATCCCCTATGCTTACGATGGACAGGTGATACAACACGTATGGAAAGTGACTCTTTGAAGGCAACAATTACAATTTCAAATGTACACAATGGCAGCAAATTTGTATTAAAAGACGTTCACACTGTTGATAACTTAGGCCTTTCTTCACAAACCATTGATGCTGTCGAAATTGCTAAGAAATATACATATTTAGCAAAATTACCAATACAATCGTACCATAATGCTATTCCAACAATACTAATAGGTGCAGATAATTGGAAACTGGCCATTCCTTTAAAAATACGGGAAGGGTCGTGGCACCAACCAATTGCATCAAAGACGAGGCTGGGATGGACGCTGCAGGGATGTAAAACAAGCAATTCTAGAGTATTTCCGATGAATATTCATTCCTGCGATTGCCAACAAAAATACAATGAGTTACATGATATCGTTAAAGCATATTTTACTTTAGATTCACCACGGCCAATACGGGTGAGATCAGCTGACGACAATAACGCTTTGGAAATGTTAGAGCAAACTAGCAAAAAGGTCAACGACCGCTATGAAGTTGGTTTGTTGTGGCGCAACAATAACGCAAAACTACCAGAAAGCTACAACCATGCCTATAATCGCCTGCTGTGCCTGGAGAAAAGATTTAATAGAGATGCAAATTTAAAATCAACTTTAAAATTACAAATCGAAAACCTTATCACAAAAGGGTATGCCAAAAAACTCACACAAAAAGAACTGGAAGTGCATCATGACAAAACCTGGTACTTGCCGATATTTGTCGTCAAAAATCCTAATAAACCCGACAAGATTCGACTCGTGTGGGACGCCGCCGCTAAGTCCAATGGTGTATCATTAAATGACTTTATTATGACTGGGCCTGATCTATTAAATCCGCTTGTGGAAATATTATTAAAATTCAGAGTAGGCAGAACGGCCATATGCGGTGATATCTCTGAGATGTTTCACAGGATTAATGTAAAGGAATCCGACATGCACGCCCAGCGTTTTTTATGGCGCGACGAAGAAGACCATTTGAATAAACCAAGTATTTTTGTCATGCAGGCTTTAAGTTTTGGCATAAGCTGTGCGCCTTGCATTGCACATTTTATACGCGACAAAAATGCTGAGCAGTTCAGCGAAACTCATCCTCGAGCAGTTGAAGCTATAAAAAATAACCACTATGTTGACGATTTCATTGCTAGCGTCGACGATGAAGCCCAAGCAACCGAGTTAGCAATACAGGTTCAAAATATTCATGCCGCTGCAGGATTCAAAATGCACAACTGGACGTCTAGCTCTGAACAAGTTTTAAAGCAACTACACAACAGCAACACAACTGAACAGACGATGAAGGATTGGGGCACCACTACAAAAGTATTAGGTATGTATTGGGACCCTAATACTGATGAGTTTAGATATATTTGCAGATTTGCAAAACTGCGACGTGCTGTCTTAAATGAATCGATAGTACCGACAAAGCGCGAAGTCTTACAGGTCCTGATGTCCATATTCGATCCCCTTGGTTTTGTGTCCTGTTATACCATAGGGCTAAAAATACTTCTTCAACAGATATGGCGTGCTGCCATTGGTTGGGACGAACAGCTGACCGACGTATTAACAAACAAATGGTATAGGTGGAAGTCAACCATCGAACTCATAACAGCCGTCAGAATTCAACGATGCTACTCTCCAATACTGTTAACAGCCGATGAAATTCAACTCCACACGTTCGTAGACGCCGGAGAAAACGGATACGCTGCTGTAAGCTACCTCCGCGTTAAGAAAAACAACAACGTAACCGTAACGCTTATTGCTGCCAAAAGCAAGGTTGCACCTTTAAAGCCACTATCAATACCGAAGCTCGAGCTGCAGGCTGCAATTCTTGGTACAAGACTAGCAAAAACAATATCTCAAGTACATCGAATAAGAGCAGATTCTCAATTTTGGTGGAGCGATGCTAAAACTGTTTTGAAATGGCTTCAGATGGATCCCAACAAATTTCAGCAATTCGTGATGCATCGTGTAGGTGAGATCCTCGAAAACACAAACGTAAGTCAGTGGAGGTGGGTCCCCACAAAACAGAACCCGGCCGATTTCGGCACCAAAGTACCAACCCCACCAAATGAACATATATGGTTTGATGGCCCAGATTTTTTAAAAAATGATGAAAACGCATGGCCTTATTGTGATGATTTGGGACCGCTTGATGAATCTGAAATCAAACGCTGTGCATTAGTAATCGAAAAAGTTCACAATATAGAACTCAATATAGAATATTTTTCAAAATGGAAGCGATTGTATCGCGCTGTGGCAACATTCATTTTATACTGCAACCGACTTAATCAGCTGGTAAAACAAAAAACATTCGAAAAGCAACAAAAAGTCGACTCAGTTTTGATTGAAAAGGCTCAAATGTTTTTAATAAGATATGCACAAAAAACCGAATATAATAAAGAGTTATCTAACTTAAAGCGCGGCAAGCCGATCGAAAAAGGAAGTAAGCTGATTTCCCTTAATGTTTATTTAGATAAAAAAAAACGTAATAAGATGTCGAGGAAGAGCTGAATATCTCAATAATCATGAGGACGCTATTGTGCTACCTGAAACCCACCACGTAACGTTTTTATTGGTCCGACACTACCATGAATTATTTCGTCATCAATCACATGAAACGGCACTAAACGAAATCAGAAGTCTGTATTACATAGTTCGACTACGCGTCTTGTTCCGAAAAGTTCGTCGAGTATGTCAGTGGTGCAAAATAAATTCCGCCGCGCCGCAGCTACCACAAATGGCACCAATGCCATTGGCTAGACTTGCTGCATTCGAACGTCCATTCACTTTTGTAGGATTAGATTACTTTGGGCCAATACATGTTGCAGTTGGTAGAAGACGCGAGAAAAGATGGGGTGTAATATTTACCTGTTTAACCATTCGTGCCATACATGTCGAGGTAGCACATAGTCTAGACGCAAGCTCGTGCATAATGAGTATTAGAAATTTTATTTCAAGACGTGGTACGCCCAGAGAAATTTATTCCGACAACGGAACAAACTTCAAAGCTGCTGAGAAGATATTGTGTAGCCAGCTTAAAAACATTGACGTCTCAACCATCCAATCAACGTTTGAACAAATAAAATGGAAATTTAATCCTCCAGCTGCGCCACACATGGGTGGTGCCTGGGAGAGATTGGTCAGATCGGTTAAAAGTGCGTTATACAATATATTTCCATCAATGAGTTTTAGCGATGAGAGTCTCAAAAGTGCTCTCTGTGAGGTAGAGTTCACAATAAATTGTCGCCCACTGACATACGTAACTCTCGAATGCAGCGATGATCAAGCCATTACGCCAAACCATTTGTTGATTGGTTCATCAGATGGATATAAGCCGATATCAAATGAAAATGTAGATCTCAGACAACGCTGGTATAAAACACAAGAATTTGCTGATCGTTTTTGGCGCAGATGGCTTAAAGAGTACGTACCCATCATCTCTCGTCGTAGTAAATGGTTTGCTAAGCAACCGCCTATTAAAATTGGTGATATCGTCGTCATCGTAGATCCAGATCTCCCTAGAAATTCTTGGCCTAAAGGAATTGTGACCGACACCGTGCTAGCTAAAGATGGTCAAGTTAGAAGAGCCTCGGTTAAAACAAAGAATAGTATCCTTGAACGCCCTGTCGCAAAGTTGGCAGTTTTGGACGTAAGTAGTGCTTCTAAAAGTAAACTCGACTCACCGAACTCGTTTACGATGGAGGGAACTGTTGCCGCTAATCAAAAATAGAAGTCAGCAGCTTAAATCTCTGTTAGTTATTTATCGTATTTTTTATAATTATTTTTCTCCTTTTCTATGAAATATACAAACCATGTATAGCAATTATGTATTTTGTAAACACTAATACCAATGTACTCATGAATTTAATACAACTGCATATTATTATTTTTTTTGCCAAAAATGTATGTATATAAAAAGGGATAACGGTTCGCGGCTTTAAGTCACGTAGACACTTAATAATATTGCAAACGTCTTGTAAATTAAACCATATTTTTAAAAGTCAGTCATCCTTACACAAAGAGACGGTCAATTACAAATAATTTTAAAGCGCATATTTTTATCGATATACACCGTAATCCCTTTAGTACACAAACTTATTTAACTGAATTGCAATAAATAAAATCTGTACTGAATTAAAACCACAAAGTAAACGATTGATTTAGCGCTATTAAAATTTGTATAAACACAGATAAAATCGTAGTACGCTGAAGCGACACGTCTTGATAAATTACTTATTAGTAAGGAAACCATAAATATGCAATTGCATGTTTTTTCTTGGGCGACCAATGAAGACAGAAACAATATATTTATCTGTTTAAAAGCTTTTCATGAATTTTGGCATCGATTTGTTAGTGCATATTTTACCGTTTGGAAAATTTGTTGGCATAATTTTTCAGCATTTTTTAAGTTTATAGCGCACATTTTGCCTTTTTGAGGCATATTTTGATGCATGTTAAATTTTTTTAGATGCCTAGAAAAGCTTTCGCAGCAAATAAAAAAATGTTATTCTACACACAGAAAAAAATCAAGTTAAAAACGTAGAAAACAAAGTTGATTTGACATTTTTCGGTGTTGATCTTCATACGTTTTTCATGTTAATTCTTGTGAACAACAATTTTTTTAAAGTTAGAGCAAAATGTCATTTATATTGAAATAAAGCAGAGGTAATCACAAAGAGAGCCAGTTAAAAATGTGTGTTTAGTTGTGTGTGTGAATATAAATACTAAGTTGAGATATTCCTAGTGTTTTGTTTTTTAATTGTTTAAGAGATTTTCGTTAACATTCGTGTTGTGTGATGAATGCCTACATGAGTAATGATTGGTTGATTTCTGGCTTTTTTGTTTGTATTTTTTTTTCTTTACCAAAACAATCATTGTCGGACCAAACACACAAACATCTTAATTGAAAAAGAGGCTAAACGATGGTATAAATAACAAAGCACAATGTGCATTATTTGAATGACTGCAAACCAGCAGCGAATGTTCGCGGTTGCGCAAGTTTGATTGTATGACCGCAAGCGAATGAATTTGTTGGTGTTCATCAAATGCGATTTTTTTCAATCGCAGTAAGCCGTTATCTGTCGTCTGCACAATCACTAAAAAATAATGAACTGTTTATTTTCGAACACCGGTTTAAACTTTAATATTTTATATTCATACTAGATGTGTAGCCAAGGCGCTGCTCGGGATTTTCTATATAAAAATAAAAATTAAATACAGAAGAATATTGTTTATAACGACCACAGCGCTATCAATCAGGTCAACATTTTATCAGGAAATGTATTTTTGTTCAGGTTAGGTTAGGTTCCATTGGCAGCCGTGAACAAGCACAGCTCACGTGGGTCCATTAATTAGTTCCCGTTGTGTAACCATGTCATACCGTCTCCCATGGGTCCTATGTCACCCGGCCGCTAGTATTCCCATGCAGCCAACCGGTCGATTCAATAAAGGAGTGGATCCTGTTGACATCAACATTAGAGAGACAAGTTTTGTCCCACAGGGATCTTCGACCAAACATTTCGAGTCTTAAATCTCCGAATGCCGGGCAATTACAGAGAAGATGTTCCGTTGACTCTTTCTCCTCCTCGTCGCCGCAACTTCTACACAAGTTATTATAAGGGAGCCCCAGCCTCTGGGCGTGCCTCGCAATGGGCCAGTGGCCAGTTATAACCGTGATTAGGTTTCTTAGATGATGTCTGCACAGCTGTAATGCTCGCCATGTCCTTTTTTCATCTATGATGGGCCAGATTTTCCTGGTTTCCCCATAGGTAGTTTCATCGTGCCACCTCTTACTAGCAGTAAGATGAAACTTGTGAGCTATAAGTTGTTTACTCCTTGGGAGTAAAGCATCTACATTATATGTTGAACCGCCTCGATTCAAGGTGGTGCCTGCATACGCCAAGGAATCCGCCATGCAGTTCCCCTGTATGCCCCCATGTCCGAGGACCTAATTAAGGGTGGCCAGTGAATGTCTCGCTATCTCCTGCAGAGACATCCGACATTCTCGGACAATTCTCGATGTGATGAACACATTATCCAGGGATCTTATGGCCGCCTTGCTATCGGTCGTTAATAATGTGAATATCCCTTCCAGGTATTTCACCGTACCGGATGCGTCTCGCGGCTGTGTGGATGGCCGTTATCTCGGCCCGATTGACACTGCAGTGGTCCGGCAGCCTTATAGGAATACTCCAGTTTAGCTGCTCGGAGTATGTGCCAGAACCGACTCCATACAGTGATTTAGACCCGTCCGTGAATATTCGAATCACATCTGCGGGAATTTGTAGGTCATCATAGTGGACCACGTTATCCAAAATGCTTACCGTGAAGCCAGGATCAAAGATTGCATCGGGTGTAACATAATCAACATTCATGTGCCAATAAAATTTTTTTTAATATTAGCATGTCCGATATTGTTATCCCTCCATGCTCCAGTGGCCCTTAGTCTTACCGCCGCGTTCGCAGCTAGCCTTTTCGCCAAAATTTCTGGTGGTAACCAGTTTAAAATCGTAAACAATGCCTTAGAGGGGGTTGTTCTAATGGCGCCTGTACAGCTATCGTCACCATTCTCATTCAAACCTAGTTTGATGACTCCTCACCTTGAGCACCGGCCACCAAACAGCTGCCCCGTAGAATAGAATGGGTTTAATGACACATTCGTATAGCCAGTATACGTTCCTCGGGTTAATTCCCCAGCTTAGGCCGATGGCCCTTATGCAGCAATATAAGGCAGTTGCGCCTTATTAGTCCTGGAAATGGTGTTCATCCTCCAGTTCAGTTTGCTGTCCAATATGATCTCAAGATACTTGGCGCTGTCAAACAGTTCCAGTGAGATCCCCTTTATCCTCGGGGTATCAAATTTGATTATTTTGTATCTCCTTGTGAAACGTACCAGTTCTGTTTTGCCAGGACTTACATCCAGTCCACAACCTTGGGAATGTTCGAGGCGGCTAAGTTGAATTCGATACGCCTGAAGTGCAAGATACTGCTAACGAATTGAATGATCGCTGGGTCGATTTTCAAAAGTCTCATAGCGTCAATAACCGATTCAGGTCTAACGTTGTTGAAAACGCCCTCAATATCCAGGAATGCAACTAAAGGAAATTCCTTGTAGTGCAGGGATTTCTCCATGTGGCATACCAATGAGTGGAGCGCAGTTTCAGTGGACCTTCCCTTCATGTAGGCGTGCTGAGCCAGTGACAAGGAATTCAGGGGTGTGCTGGAAATCGCAAACGCAAAACGCAAGAATTTGGAAGTTGTTTTTAAAAAACTTTAAACCTTATTCTTATTATTTTTGGTTTAAAATCCTGTTTAATAGGGAAATATTTGTTTTATATTTGTCATAAAATTATTTTATTACAGAAATCTTATTTAAAAACGACTTTTAAAATTCTTGCGTTTTACGTTTGCGATTTTCAGCACACCCCTGAATTCCTTCCCACTGGCTCAGCACGCCTACATGAAGGGAAGGTCCACTGAAACTGCGCTCCACTCATTGGTATGCCACATAGAGAAATCCCTGCACTACAAGGAATTTGCTTTAGTTGCATTCCTGGATATTGAGGGCGTTTTCAACAACGTTAGACCTGAATCGGTTATTAACGCTATGAGACTTTTGAAAATCGACCCAGCGATCATTCAATTCGTTAGCAGTATCTTGCACTTCATGAATATCCAAAATCCACTCCAGAGTTTTCAATAGAAAGAAGGATAGACTAATTGGTCTAAAGTCTTTAGCCATAGTGTGAGATGTCTTCCCGCTCTTGGGGATGAAGACGATCTTATATGATGTCTAAGTTGATGGGACATGTGAGAGACTCAGGCAGGCTCTAAATATTGCCAAGAGCCATGACATCAATATTCCCAGGTTCTTTTGTAGGTCCGCTGGGATAACGCCATCCGGGCTTGGAGATTTAAAAAGATGGAAGCTTTTGACCGCTTATTCCACACGATGGCGAATTATCGGAATATTAGAGATATCCCGAACGCCACTAAATGTTCCCTCCCTAGACACATCATCAGTGCAACCTGGAAAGTGTGTATTCATCAGGACCTCAAGGGTGTCCCAACTATTTGTGGTCAAGGATCCATCCATCTTTCGTATATACGGTGGAATAGCTGGTTCAGAGGATAAAATCTTACGTAGCCGACTTGTCTCCGAGGAATTTTCCACGTCGCTGCAGAATTTACGCCGTGACTGTCTCTTGGCCTTCCTGATAAGATTTTTGAATCCATTTACTGAGGACTTGTAATTGCTCCAAACACCATTACGTTTTGCCTCATTAAAGAGTTTCCTGCTTTCTTTGCGTTTTCAGCAATTTCCGCATTCCACCATATGGGCTTAGATTTGCCTTTCTGTCGATTCTTTTACAGGATTCGTTTGTTGCCTCAGTTAAGACACCAGTCAATGATTCTTCTGCGGAGTCAAGCATGGACACACTGTCTATGAGAACCGGGCACATAGGCAGTTTGTCCCCGAGTACACTCGCATAGATAGACCAGTTGGTCCTTCTTCTGTTCGTGTAGGATTTAACTGAATTAACTCTAAAGGAAACATTGAAATCAATTTACATGTGATCAGAGAAGGAACAGTCCTTTGACACGTTATAATCGCTAATCATATCCGCGAACTTATCACTAATAAGTGAAATATCAAGATCCTCCCTTCTGTTAGTCACAATAAAGGTGGGCTCACTACCCCTATTAAATACTGTTAGTTCACTTTCTACTATGAAGTCCAAAAGCGACTCACCTCGTGAATTGACATCCGAGCTTCCCCATATGGTATGATGCGCATTAGCATCAGCACATATTATTAGGGGGATGTTGCTCCTGTTAGCATACGGCATCGCCTTTCTGGTTGTGGAGTTTGGAGGATAAGTACCCTGATCGTGTGCCATGTAGCAGCTCATAAACCAAACTGTACTGGTTTTGCATTCTACTGCGACAGTGCAGGTGTCCTTATCGCTCAAATCAGAAAAAATGAAAGCTTTAAGGATATTTTTGATCATAACACAAGCCCTGGTCTTTCCTTGATCGGCTGCGTACAGAGTACTATAGCCGTCTAAACTGAGTCCTCAAACCCTGTCTTTATACAACAATTGTTCTTAGATGCATATAAGCTCCTACGTGCCTGAAGCCAACCGGAGGAGAAGGGCAGCTGACACCGCTTTAGAGTGATGAAGGTTAATTTGTGTAACCTCCATCATAGCTCATAGCTATGGACGACTGTGACGTTGGCATCCTCTGGGTCGTCGTCCGATTCCAGAAGGATGTCCTCATCGTCCGCCACTTCCATCTTACCAAAGAAGTCACCCACAAGTCCACTGACGTAGCAGAATCGTCTTCTATATGCTCCGTTGATGCTGTTGTTGTGGTGGTAGTCACCGGAGCTTGAGGCTTCCCTTTGTCAACACCTTTGTGCACTGGGAGGAAGATAGCTCCAAATCCATAGAATATCTTCCCCAGTGTCTTCCGAAGTGACGGCAGAGAGTCACTGGTTATTATAACAGTGGCCTTCCTGGACTCTTCAACAGATTCA
Organism: Pollenia labialis; assembly: GCA_949318255.1. Taxonomy (NCBI): domain Eukaryota; kingdom Metazoa; phylum Arthropoda; class Insecta; order Diptera; family Polleniidae; genus Pollenia; species Pollenia labialis. The sequence goes on along the minus strand of OX439142.1, from coordinate 25,228,068 downwards.
GAAACCCTCACTACTTTCCAGTCTTGTGTGGGTAGCTGGGGGTTACTGATCTGTATAATTTCCAGGATCTCCTTGGGGTCGGATGCCTCAGCGGAGATCTTGGCAATAGATCTGGGCCTTTGCGGTACATTGGCCAGAGGTATTGCCTCAATCTTGGCGCCTGCAAAACTTCCCCCAGGGACTCCACGGCATCCTTGTGCAGCAGCGCTGAACGCTCATCTGTACACGCTATCAATTTAATGTGACCTTGATACCAGCCGGCATCTTCACATTGTGGTGGTGGTCCAGGGTTACCCCTTAAGACATTCAGGAACGCCCTACTAAGTGCGACGGCAACCAGCTTCCAGTTCTTGGAGGAAATGATGCGGCCACTGGCGTTGCGGTCAATGATCGCCCAAATGAGGTGGTCTTTAGCCACATCTTTGTACGACCTGTTTTGCGGCCTTGAGACATAAATTTGGACCGTTTAGTCCCAGGAAGGGTGTCCTCCCCTGACCGTTGCCGTTTAGGCGCTGCTTCGGTTGGTTTCCGTTCAGGATTGCCATCCTCTGCAGAGGGAGGTGCACGTTTTAAATCCTTAATATGGGTTTTTGCCCACTAGAGAGAGGTTTTCTCCTGATTTTGTAGGCGGAGCGCCTGATTGTGAAGGCCCGTTTGGATGCATTTATGTGCCTTTAGGGTTTTTTGATAGGTGCCGTAGAGGCTGAGGGAGGTGCATCAGAGGGCATCGAATCTTTCTTCGTGTACCCTCTTCGCACAGGTCTCGGAACATGGGAAACTGGATTTCCGGCTGACTGAGTCTGTACCGTAAGGCCAGCACCCGAGGAAGGGGTTTTGACAGGTTTTTCTCCTGTCCGGACCTGGGAAGCCTTAGAAGTACCTGGTTTCGAAGAACCCTGTACCAAGCTTAGTTTACGACCGCCTGAAGGCTTAGTCGTCACTAGTTTTTGCGCACTAGTAGCTGAACGTCTAGCAGAGCCTGGCGCAACCACTTTACTAGACGAGGTCTCAGTAGCATTCAACATACTACAGCCTGATACCGTCGCTGTAGTAGTAGGGTCTACGGGTATTATGAAGCCCTTTGCCGGATACGTAAGGCGTGCATTTTCGGACATTTCGGGGGGGGTGAGTTGGGGTTGCATTTTATGCCTAACTACCAGGCGAAAGGATACCTGTCGCTCCTCTGGAGACAGACGCAGACCATCAGCCGCTCAATATGAGAACAGACGCTGATGGATTTTATTGCGGATCGACAGCCTTCAGAAGGCCTAACAGTTGACCGTAAAAGGCCAGCGGACGCATAGTCACTAGCCACTCCAACTAGGAGAAACAGATGCTAATAGACAGGGGGTTGTTCTTGGTTCGTACTCGGTTTAGGCCTTTCTGGCATGGGAGGTCCTACCGGTCTTGACTGACTAACCATTCGCGAGGGGTATTTGTGTTCAATAAATACATGTTTTCAGAAATCGTATCATAAATGAAAAAATTTAGAGTGAAAACTTAATGGCGGTCAGCGGTTCATATGTTAAACAATTTTCAGGGAATATTTTCAAGTTTTTATTGCATATTTAATGAGCATCATTTCTGGTTTTCCTGCTTATTAGTCGTTAGTTGAGTGTGGTATTTTGATTTTTTTTAATAAAACCTCATTGTTACATGACAATTTGTTATAGCATTTAAAACCATTCTCTGAATTTTTTAAATATCAAGTTTTTTACTTTTAAATAGAGGTATTTTTTAAAAAGTCGAGTAATTGACCACTCTTGTATATTTTAGAATTGAGATCTAAAAAGTACAATTTTAGGAGCCATTTTGTACAATTTCAAACCTTTTTTGCCATCCCTGATCTAACCAGTTCACTCTGCTGACAATAGAAGATTGCGAATAGAAAAAAAATAATGTCGCAGCATCTCGTCATCTAATGCCTGACTTTTGAAATAAATTAAGTTTAAAGGGAAATAAAATCTCCAATTATTAAAATATTGTGCAATTTGCGCGTGAGTTAGAAAAAAATTGTTTATTATTACGTTTGTGTCCTGCGTATAAATAATGCTTTTTTAAATTGTCCGTCCTTTGTGTTGTTTCGTGCTGTTTGTACTGTTTTATTTTTTACTGATAATTTTAATTGATTAATTTGATCATTGGCAATATGGAGATTTTGAGAAGTTTAACAGTGGGCGCATTTTTCCTATATGGATTTGTATTTCTCTACAGCTCCGTGGAATCGTGCAATGAAGTGGTTTGCGCATCTATTGTTTCAAAATGTATGTTGACACAAAGTTGCAAGTGCGAATTAAAGAATTGTTCCTGCTGTAAGGAATGTCTTAAATGTCTTGGCAAAAAATATTACGAGGAATGTTGCAGTTGTGTCGGTAAGTCAGTCGTTTACAGAAAAACTATTTATGTAAATAAAATATAGGAAGGGTATTTACGTACTACATTTAATATTATACGCACATACATATGTATGTACATAATAGATATTTATCGCAAATTTACACATCCATACATTAAAAGTATTTCTTTCAATAGATACATCGCATATTATAAGCTCATTAGCTAAACTAATTCAAGATAAATTAAGATCTTGATGCTTGTTCAAATGAAATCAATTCAATACATCTTTCAATATCTAAGACAATGATCGCACCATAGATAAAATAACTACAAATATGTATGTCAAACGTCCAATTTTTTTTCAATTACATAAATATTTACCTCGGATATCGGAACTGTGTGAATTCAACAACACTTGTAAAAATTCACCTAAATTTCATGACAAATATTTTATAAACAATTAAACAACTAATTTTGGAAAAATCTAGTTTACCGACGCAGCTCCAAATAAAATAAAGTACCTAGGGTGATAGAAAATGGAAAAATAAGAAGAAAATCACCCTTATCGTGGTTGGCGGATACCAAAATCGATTTTGTTGTATTAATATTCACTAGTTCGTAGTTAAGAGCAAACAATTTTTTTATCTATAATTGTTACGTCTTGTTTAGAGTTTTATTTTTTCCTGAATTTCTAGACTAGGACGGAAAAAAAAGGCTACAGGGGGCACATTTAGTTTTGATGTAACCTTTTATGATAATCATATCTCTGTCGGCTTATTACAAAAACAACACAGAATATCGGTCCTTAAGGGGATAAAAGGGGAATTTTGCGCACTTTAAAAATTATATTTTTTGTATTGCTTAAGATTAGAATTATTTTAGTATGTATTTTTTAATGATTTCTTTTATTTAACCTGCATTTCAGAATTGTGCCCTAGGCCAAATGACACTAGAAACTCTTTATCAAAGAAATCACACGTAGAAGATTTTGAGGGAGTTCCGGAGCTGTTTAATGTTTTGGTATCATCACCGGCAGATGATCTTGATTATAATTGGAATATATTCACATTCCAAGTAGATTTCGATACTGTGTTATCTGGTCCGAAACTGGAAAAAGACCTCAACTATTTTAGTAAGTTATAAAATCAATCAGTTTTATAAAAATTCAACTTTCTTTTAATTTTCTTTTATCTAGGAACTAATGATAAAAATTTGGATGAAGCTTTAAAAGAAAGAGATAACATGATAACTGTTAACTGTACTGTTATATATTTGGATCAGTGCACTTCCTGGAATAAGTGCAGACAAAGCTGTCAAAGTACTGGTGCAAGTAGCTATAGGTAAAGTATTAATTTATGTTTGTGGTGATAAGTTCGAACATACATATATTTGCTCAAACTCACTCCCTATTCTATTTGTTTTTCTCCTAAGAATACCTAATGGTATAACGGTTAAATAGCAAAACAAGGGGTGTGTTCGTTAATGCATCACTGCCTCGCATTCGAAAAGCAAACTTTTTTAAATGCCGATAAAAAAATAATTATAATTTTTTTATTGTGTACTATTATATTTGTAGAGTATTTAACAATTTTTTTTGGTCCACATCTACTTATTTGGTATATATATAAACATTTGAAATCACTGATGCAGCGCATTGATGCATTTACGAACAAGCCCAAGCATTCAATGTTTAATATATAAATAAATTTTATGGGCCCCAATTAAAATGTTTGTGAATACGAACGCAAATACATACAATATGTTTAATATTCATATGCAAATAAATTTATTTTTATGTTTAATAATAATATCAATACACATGTATTATGTATGTGTATGTACTGGAGATGCGAATCGGGACTGATTTTCGAAAATCCCAGGATTCAGGATGTGAGAAATACCGGTCCAGAAAACCCGGGAAAACAAAAAAATTTATTGTATGAATATAAATAATATGTAACCAAAATGTGAAAATTGTATTCATATAAATGTTAAATTGTTTAATCATATTTTTGTTTAAAATTTTTTGTGACGACATAGTGAATTATACCTCTAGGGTACTGGTATGCATATATTAACTGCGAGATTAATAATCAATTATTTAAGTACGGTTGCAATTTATTTTAAAACAAAATTTTCATACAAACGTCTCTAAAAATCGATTTCAAGTTTAAATAATAAATAAGTTAGTGTTTTTATATGAAATATTATCTTATTTAACGTATGTTTTTTAAGCAAAATAAAATGTTTTTATTATTTTAAAATTTTTTTATTATTAATTGACCGGATGGAATATGAGCTATTTCATTGAAATTACGATTTAATTTTTATAAATATGTATATCAACTTGTATTCTTCAGTTTCTGAATCATACTGAAATTGGATCGTGAATAGTTTTAATTTTTTGGTTTTTGAGAAGAAAATTGCTGTTCTTGAGGGAGAATCTGGTACCATACCAACACATTCCTTTTAATTTTTTTTTATGTAATATTTTATAAAGTAAAAAATTCTATCGCTCAGTTTCATTTGTAGAATTTTATATGGAAAATATTCTTATTCAGGGGTGTGCTGGAAATCGAAAACACAAAACGCAAGAAGTTTTTTAACAAGTTTTCTATAATAAATGTGGCAAATGTTATTAAAATATTTCTCTATTGAACAAAATTCTCTAACAAAACAATTAAAACTTTTAAAAATTAGATTAAAAGTGTATTAAAGACAACTTTATTTGATTTGAGTTTTCGATTTCCAGCACACCCCTGACTAAGTTTCTATGCGAACGTTTACGTTCGAAATTGTTAAACAGGCAGTAAATTTAATTTTTAAATACAGTTTGCTAAGTTTATTTATTTTTTTTTTATAATCTTAAATTTAATTTTCTTATTATGTATAATTGCTTCGAAATATATAAGAAATTGTCCCGCTCTAAACATTAGCAAAAACAAAACAAACATTTTGCATCGTTAGGCAGCCCTAAATACGACTCTAAAATAATACTTTAAAAACTCACATTCTATCATACGCATGGCAATTTATGATTGCGCACATTCTGCAAATTATGGTACGCCCAATTTCACCGAGTTATGACCGGCAAAACATATTGTTAACTGGAAGTTAAAGTAACTGTTAGTTTTAACTGAACTTGGTGAAATTGGCGATTATTGTTAGTATGTTATTTTTGTACTTGAATAAAAAATTTTACTAACAATAGAAATTGCCATAGAAATTTTGTTTCAGATATAGAGCTTATTTAATGTAGCTCATATATTTTTTCTTTTGGAACCCATATCAATAAAACTAACTGAATTAGGAATTTAAAATTGGTATCATATCGAACCCTAACCGCGAAAATAGTGTAAGCGCCAAAAATCAAATTTTACAGGAGAGAGCTTTTTTATTTTATTTCATATAAATTTTGTATGAAATTTGTCGCTTACAATAAAATTGTTGTTGCTATAAAATCGTAACGGTACCTTATGTGACCATGACATTTTAGGAGATGAGGCAAGTGTTGCCAATAAAGTCATTTATTAAAAAAAAACGAAAACTGAAATTTATGTTGCTTACACTATTTTCGCGGTTAGGGCTCGATATTAAAGAGCCTATAGGTTAACGAAAAAACTTTATTTATTAAAAACAAATACATATGTTAAAGTAGCTTTAAAAAGAAAACAAAAAACGCCTAATTTTTCTTCCGAGATTATTTTATGCAGTAAATTGCTATCTAAAAAATCGGTTCTTTTATTGTTTCTTGGTTTTTGACGACTGCAGTGACAGCATCATCAAATGTGAACAGTTATATATTACCGATTTTAACACAATAGACGATTTGTGCTTCGAATCACTATCTTGATCTAATCGAAAACGCGATATTATACCCAGATATGCTTTACTTTAAGTTCAATTGAGCCAAGTTATATTTTATTACCATATGTTAGTTTCACTCTTCTTAAGATCAGTGTTTAAGAATAGTAAATAAAATTAGCTTATCAATGTTTGCTTATATCTGTGGCATTTTGGCAAAACATTTTAAGTCGAGATAACATAGCAAAAAAGTTTTAATAAAAAACTCGATGAAAAATCATTTTTGTCAAAAAAATAAACCAAAAATTAAGGAAAAATTTCGTTTATAATTTAAAATGTTAACAACGTAAAGGCCATGTCAGATAACACTTTTGCTTCGCGTTTCGTAAGAAATTCGGTTTGACATCGAAGATAAAATATTCATACTTATACGAAACATGTCACATTAAGTGCTTTTAACGCAGAGCGAAGCGAAAAGTTAGAAAACTCTCATCTTTTTGCGCGCTTTGACAGTCTGCTAGTATAATTTTTTTTATTTATTTATTTTTAACAATTAATTCGTGTGTTGTCAAAGTGTTTATTGTGACACACAGCTTTTGCGTTATGATTTTCTGTCAAAGTTAAAAACGTCACGCAAAACAATGAAGTTTTATCTGACATGGCCTTAAACAAAAATGTGCTTTAAATGCAAATTCGTATGATTAACAGCATTTTTCAACTTTTTAAATTTGACTTAAGATGTTTTGTCAAAATGCCACAGATATGTATTTTGACGTTTGTTACAATTTATTTTATTAAAAAGTTTTCAGATGATATTGATATTGTTATCATTAGATATTCGCAAAAATCAGCGAAAAGTTCACAAAAACGAATCCGAATAAGTATTTTGTATTTAAAAACATTTTTTTATTATTTTCTAGATGGTTTCACGACGGTTGCTGTGAATGCGTGGGATCAACATGTATAAACTATGGCGTTAATGAAAGCCGTTGTAGAAATTGTCCCGAATCCAAAGACTTGGCTGAAGAGTTTGATGATGCATTAGACGAAGATATGCAAGACTATGGGGATAATATGGGACCATTCGATGGTTCTGTAAATAGCAACTATTGAACGTATTTTAAATATATTTGTAGTTTTGTCATTTAGTAGCCATTTATAAACATCCGTACATAGAACTTATGTATGTTCGTTAATTTAGAATTTACCTATGGTTAGTATATGTGTATTAGGAATAAATAAAAATATATATAATTTTTTCTTAAGTTGTATTAATTTTTTAATAATTGAAATGTTACAATTTTCTATAAAAACTATTTTTAATAATAGGATTAGTATAAAGCGTACATTTTTACATGAAAGTGATAAACTTTTTAGAATTTTCAAGGTTTGAATCCCTATCAAATAAATTTTCGAAAATCAATCATCTTCAAGATCAAAATCGCAAAAAAATTAAAAAATTCGATTTTTGTTTACCTTTTTCCCCCTGTTCAGATTCATAGGTAGCAAACCATTCAAAATTCAAGGAAACAATCAACTACAAAAATGTACCTAAGATCTGAATAAACAACTTTATACAGCATTAGAACTTCCTAGGAATAATTCTTAACACCGTTTAGGCAGCCGCAAAAGTAAAAAATTTTCCGAAAATTTTTTAATTTAATTGTTTCTTTACGTCAACATTGTGATACTATGCTATTACAAAAATATTAAAAAAAAAATATTCGTATTATTTTTATAATGTTGATGGCCCTGGACTTGCAAATCACATCCTACAACGGTCGGCGGCCTCGATGATACAAAATTTTCAGTTGCAAGCACTGGTAGAGTGGCTGTTACAGTTGCTTTATAAATGTTGTTCTTCTCAGCATGTCGATTTAGACGACTTGTGTAATTAACGCATGTATAGCAACTTTGGCTGAAGTGCACTTTACGGGGCGTACGAAAAAAAAAAATATGCCACCCGATTCAGAATAAAAAAAGAAAAAAACCATAATTAAAATTTAAGGGGGCTGAGGCCCGTGGGCCCCCGTGACCCAAAAAACTGCCCCGCCCACTTAGTGATATGTATGGGTACTCACATATTAAATTCACTTCAATCATTCGCAGTTTTGAAATTTTTTTTATTATAAAAGTAATATTTTTAGCACTTTTCAATAAACTTTTTCTCAAAACAAAATCATATTTTGACGTTTCACCATTTTTTTTAATTCGCCGTGGAAATGAACGGCTGACGAGATGAGTTTACCTGTTTGAATTCGCCTTGACATGTACTCTCACTTTTTACAAAAACAAAATACATAGTAAGTTTTCAAAAAAAAGGGATAGCTAGCATAGCTCTATCTCATGATAAGAGGAGTAAAGATATGGCATTCTCTTTTCCCTTCTCTCCTAAAAGTTCAAGACTTGACGAGTCAAACTTCAAGAATTCAAGAAATGTCCCTAGTGCAAATTGGGACTTAGTTAAGTATTTTATCAAGTCAAAATTTTCAAGTCGTTGCCAATATTTTTATTTAATTTTTTCTTCTTACTTTTCAATTTTCTATCAGCCTAGGTACTTTTTTTTATTTGGGTGTGCGTCCCTAAACTAGATTTAAGCCAATTTTTTTTTTAAATTTGAGTCAACTAGAACTTCAGCAACAATTTGTATGAAATTGTTTCTGACGTTTAAAATAATTTTATTTAGTTTTTAATGAAAATTTCAACATAATGCTGTAAAAAATAATAACAAATGCATAATTGTTGTGGATAAATTTTGCCAACGGTTTCTTAATGCAAAATGAATGTGGTTGCAAAAGAAATTGTTGCTCTATTATGAATACCAAGTAAAAATTTTGCTTTCATTGTGAACGAAGCTTTAGAGGTTTTCTCATGTTATAACACGGTTGTTAATGCAAATGTTTTAACAACGGTTTTATAACATCATGTTATAACAGCAAATCATGTCAGTTGTAGACGGGGAGTTACGTTTTGTATTTATGCCCTGGCAGCACTGGCCCAGATGTTTGTTATCAGGGCTGCCAGACTTGGGGATTTATCCCCAAAGTTGGGGATTTCATGCGAGGAAAAAGGACAAAGAAAGTAATTTTGGGCTTGTGGTTTTTTTCGGGGATTTAACTTTTACCTTACTCTTATCAACAACTAATACAGGATAAAGGGTCTTAATTAAGATAAAGATAAATTATTCTTAAGTTAATGTTTGAATATGAAGAACTTAAAAAATAATCTAAAACCGTTGACAACACATACAATTTTTGATTTTTCAAAGACAATTTTGTAGCAAATATGTCTTCGCTAAAAATAAGTAAATCGTTACCTGAAACGCAAAAGGCCCTAACTAACGAAAAATTCAAAACCAACGTTTTCATTGATTCTGATGTATTGCATCACCTTTTGCATATTAGGTGACGAAATATAATAGACAATATAATAAAGGTTGAGGAAAAGAATGCTGAGCTATTAGTAAGTAAGTATTAAATAAATGACGGATATACTTCTGTATTGTATTGTTGATTTTAAGGATGTCTAAAATCGACTGAACAAGCTCCAAATTCTTATAAATTGGCTCATATGTCTTCTAAAACAGCATATTGCTCTGTTTGTAATTCCTCACTGGAATATCATAAAAAGGATTTTAAAAAATATGCTGAAACCAGTCGATACAAACAAAATAAAATAATTTATATGCTAAAAATTTTTATTTGGGGATTTTTGGGGATTTACTCTTAAAATTTTTCTTACTTTTTTAAAAAAATTTTTGGAAAAATTGCAGTTTACGGAAAAAAAAAAAAAATTTGAACCCCTTCTGAAACAAAAAAACCAAAATTAAAATTTAAGGGGGCTGAGGCCCGTGGCCCCCCTGGATCCAAAAAACCACCCGCCCCCTAAGTGGAATGTTTGGTTACTCAAATTAAAGGTAATTGTACAAGAAAAACGAAAATAAATAAATTTAAGGCGGGCGGGACTTTTGGGGCTCTTTGGGTCAAAAAAAGTGCCCCCATCCACTCACATCTATGTGTAGGTGCTCAAATTAAAGGTAGTTTGCTCACGATTGTAAATATTTTGTTTTATTTTGTATTTTTTAATGTTTTATGCTCGATTTTTAAAAAAAAAAAATTTAATTTTTTTGTAACTAATAGCTAATTTCTATTTCCGATTTGCTAAACAATTATTGTCTGCGTAGACGGCCTTCGGCCGGGAGCAAGGATTTTCTGCTCTATGGTAAACAAAGAAGGCTTCGCTAACTAATGCTTCTCTGCATAGCCTGCCTTCGGCCGGGCGCAAGGATTTTCTCCTCTATGGTATAACAATTACCGGCTTCGCTAACTAATGCTTTTCTGCACCTAAAAGATACTTAAATTAACCTAAAGAGGAAAATAATATGCGAATACAAAACTTAAATTCATATTTGCAATCGTGAGCAAATTACCTTTAATTTGAGTACCCACACATATCACTAAGTGGGCGGGGCAGTTTTTTGGGTGCAGGGGGCCCCACGGGCCTCGGCCCCCTTAAATTTAAAATTTGGGGTTTTCCTTTTTCTATTCTGAATCGGGTGGAATATTTTTTTCGTACGCCCCGTAAAGTGCACTTCAGCCAAATTTTGAATTAACAAGATTCAAAATTTGGTCAGAAAAAAAAACAAAAGTATATATTAACTTTGTGTGATCCCACACTATGAAAGTTTTCTTTTAGAAAGTCTGAGTTTATTGGTGAGAGGGGAAGAGAACATGCTTTTCATTTCTCCTCTCTCACCCAGCGTTACCGTTGGTGCCACTAAAGTAGCAATTTGCCACTTTTTCGGCTGCTTGGATACTATTTGGCCACTTTTACAAAATGCACCCAAATGTGATACTTTTTGTAATTCTTGCCACTTTTTTGATACTTTTTACGTTAGGAAAATATACTTTTTTTCATTCTGTTTTGTTATAACTCCCATACTAGCCTTGAAAATTGGGTTCCAAGTGAAGACATTCTACGAAAGTATAGAAGTCGTTTTAAGAACAACTAATTGTAAAAAAATATGTATGTAACTGACCAATTGAAAAAGTTTGTTTAACCATTCTAAGTCCCAATTCACAGTATACGATTTTTGTCGTTGCGATTATTGTCGTTTCCTCTTTGAAGTCGGTCTGATGTTTACATTGTACGATTTTTGTCGTTACGACTTTTTCTGTGCAACCGAACTTCAATACATTTTTCGTCAAATGAGAGAACATTGAGAGAACGAATGAGCGAACAAAACGAATCGAAGAGTACACTCGCTTGTGTACCCTTTTTAATTCCTCTCACCCCTCTTGCCTATAAAGTAAGAATCGCAACGAAAAAATCGTATAATGTGAATGGACACTAACTGATTCTTATATTTTTTGGAATGCTTAAGACAAAATGAGCACAGTTTTCTCCCATCACGTCACATTTATCAGATACACCAATTATTGTAATTTCGGAAGATGTTTTGTACCACAATTAATAACAAAATCGAGTGGTATAGTTTTGTTCTATTTGTAAAGCTGATTGCAATAATTTTAAGCAATAATAGACGAATTTGGATAAAAACTAAATATCCTATACTAAAGAAATTAAAACACTTGCACTTAAATTTAGTAGCATGTATGAATGCCGTGTATTTATTTGTATTGAAGTGCGAAACTGATTAAATATAACGAATTTTAAAAAGTGATATTTTCGTTTTTTTGTTTAGGATTTCTGATAAATGTGACGTGATGGGATAAAACTGTACTCATATTTGGCCATAGCATTCTAAAAAACATAAGAATCTGGTGGAATAGGCAAATAAACTTCTAAAAAAAATTTTAAAACCTGTGCAATACAATGTCTTAAATAAATCAAAGAAAATTTATTCAAAAAGAAAAGTACAAGAAATATATTACTTAATGTCTATATAAAACAAATTACATAAATATCTTCTAATTGCTGCAACAATGTCAGAATTCAAAAAACATTTTGGCAGAAAACGAGTTTAACGTTTTTGAATTACCAAAACATTAAAGAAAATATTCAATATTTTTTATTTTTCGAATTTATTCTATGAGTTAAATTTCAGTTATGTATTTTTATAAAGCTTTTTTGTAATAGTCATATTCCTTCAATTTTTCAGAAATTACTTTATACACTACCAGACTATTAGTTATATTGTATTTTCTTGTTACATTTTACCATAGCTTTCCTTTGGAAAGCAATGAGGTATATTGTATGTAAAGAAAAATTTACAATTATTAGACACCAGCAGAATGTAATGCATTTTTTGGCCCGCTACGGCCTTCGTCAGCATTCTTTGTGTTACACTGGATAGTGATACTTTATAAATTGAATGTATTTAACTCAACAATTTTAACAAATAGAAACTGGGAATTATTTCCTTCCGAAGGTTACTTTATATTATATTCACAAAGAATGCTGACGAAGGCCGTAGCGGGCCAGAAAATGCATTACATTCTGCTGGTGTCTAATAATTCGAAAAATAAAAAATATTGAATATAATATAAAGTAACCTTCGGAAGGAAATAATTCCCAGTTTCTATTTATTAAAGAAAATATTTTATAAAAATAACTTCTCGAGAGAAATATTTAATTTAATTTTTGCAACAAATGAGCCATAAGTATGTATGTCTATTGTAATACGATCAATTGTATTTTAGTGCATATAATTACTATATATATGTTTTTTTTGTTATGTTTTTATACCATTTATAAAATGTTATTTAAAATTATAATAAATAGAAAAAAAAAAACGTAAAAAATACATAATGTGGTGTACTTATTTTAATTTGAAAAGTTGTGCCACTTTTTTTTATAAAAATCCCCTTTTCGGTGCCACTTTTTTTTTAGATATCCCCTTTTTTTGGTACTTATTGAAAATATCCGACGGTAACACTGCTCTCACCCATAAACTCAGACTTTCTGAAAGAAAACTTTCATAGTGTGAACCCAGACTTTTTTAGGTTTTGATTTTTAGTTTGGGGTTTTTTTTAATTTTTTGGGGACAAGGAAAAAGTACCTGGCAGCCCTGTTTGTTATCCAATTTTTTTATAGTTATCCGCGGCGGTATGTCTTATAATTTCATAACAAAGACGAGAAATTTTTAAAAATATATTAATTATGTGGAAAAACTTCCATAAAATTAGAAATATCAATGGTATTGTGAATAAGACAAACTTTATAACTTTAAGTCAGTTTAAACGAAGAAACTTGCCAACAGTTCTAAGTAGAAGTCAGGTAACTACTAGACATTTTCTATAGTGAGAGAAAAATTTAATGTATGAGCAACTACTTATTTCAGCTAAAACTATTTGAAGATGAATATAAAGCAGTTGTCAATCTATTGTCCAGATCTTTGGGTATAAATGCACAAGCTATACGGAAAATGCACTTTGATCTCTATGCTAATAAACCAAAGGACAGTGATGAAGCCGGGAAACACTCAGAGCAACAACAAAAATCAGCTAGTAGTAGTGGGAGAGATTCAGGATCAAGTTCAGGATCATCAGAAAACTCCAATGGCAATAAAAACGATAATAATGATAAAATAAAGTCTGTTTTGACAAAAACAATTATGTGGATGTTCACCATTTACATGTTTGTCGCATTTATTTCATTACTAATGTCTCCACGTAACGAACGGCCAGAGGTACTCAATGTAAAAATATGACTAACAATGTAATTAAATATCTTAAATAATTTTAGGGATCAACACGATATGTTTCGTGGAATGAATTTGTGCATCACATGTTATCTGCTGGTGAAGTCAAGGAAATAATTATACGGCCTGACATGGAAATGATAACTATTATATTGCATGACGGTGCTATTGTTAAAGGAAGAAAGGTATCATCAACAATATTTCATATGGCTGTTGCTGACGTTTCAAAATTTGAGGAAAAACTACGTGATGTTGAAAAACGCTTGGGTATTAATGACGGTGAGTAAATTAAGTTGTATTGTTAAAAAAAATAATGCAGTGGTTCTCATATACATAGCAATTCTGTTACTTCTTAGTAGATTACGAAACTGCTTGAAAATCGGCTGCTTTTAGCACTTGTAAGTGCAGCTTTTTTTGTTTTCTGTGTTTTAACCAGCCAGGAAAAAATTTGATTTTGAGATCTTTTAGTTTTGTCTTTTTTAACTAGCTCTGCTTTTAGGACAAAGTAAAAAAGGAAAATTCATAAGAATCATTTTGAGCTTTTGCCTTTTATGTGGCTGGCCTTTGTTGTCGCTAGCTGGTAAAAAAGCAATTTAAAAAAATAAAAATATACAAAAAAGGAGATTTGCTTTTTTGCACAAACGAAAAACATATTAAAAATTTCAATAGCAGTGGCAAAAGCAAAAATAAAAAGCATCCAGCTGATGGTTTCTTTTAAACCCTGGTTTTATTATTTAATTGTATAGAAAACAACAAAAAATTCTTGTTGTGTTTTGCACGAAAAATATCGTGTGTCCCTTCGCAATCATGTCCCATTAACACATAAGTATGATTTTTTCTCCTGTTTGTGTAGCTGCTAGCCTACATTGGTTTTTGATTTGGCGGCTTTCAGACAGTAGCTGTTTGTTTCATTATTTTTTCTACCTATTTTTTCCTACACATAAAAGTGATTGACGTTGCTTTTTGTGTTCCATCAAAGCAAAAGCTGAAAAAAGCAAGTGCCCATTATTTTGTCTGTTTATTTTGCTGCTGCTTTTGAAAAGTGTGGGCTTTTTTAACAGTGGAACTTGTCGGCTTTTTAATTTTGATTTTTTTTAATTAAGAAAAATGCAAAATTTGGCTACTTTTGCTAATATGGCGATAGCATTTTAAATCCTGTTTACTAAATTATTTTAGAAAAACAAAATACATACACACACACATTTCGTGCTGTAGTCATGTAAACTGTCGAGCAACAACAACATTACTAAAGAAAGGCAAAAATTTATTTTTCCTCACCACCATGAAAAAAACCCATGTTGCTTGTACACTGATCAGTATTCAATCGTTGTAATCTGCCTTTTTGCAGAGCTAATAGCTCTGCTCAAACTGCTTTTAGCACACACTTCAGCTGCTTTTCATTTTATTGAATTGGCTTTTTGTTATTACCAGCCAGAGAAGAATTTTTGTTCTTTGAATTCTAGATTTTTTTGGTTTGTCATTTTTAACTAGCTATTCTTTTAGGAAAAAGTAATAAAGCAAAAGGCGAAATAATTTTTTTTAGCTTTTGCTTTTTAGGTTGTTGTCCATTTTTATCGCTGGCTGGTAAAAAGCAATTGTCAAAAAATAAAAATATACCAAATAGGACATTTGCTTTTTTGCACAAACGAAAAACAAAACATTGGCTATTGGAAAAAAAATCAAAATTTCAATAGCAGTGGCAAAAGCAAAAATATAAAGCATCCAGCTGATGGGTGCTTTTAAACCAGGGGTTTCCATTTCTTTGCACAATTGTGCATACCACTACAAACCAGTGATGCCAACTTTTTGAGAGCAAAAAGCACTTTAAAATTTTAAAAAAGCACTAAAAAGCACCATTTCGAACAAAAACAAGCGTAAAAAAGCACTAAGCCATTTTTAAAAATTTAATTAAACACAAAACAAGTTGCATATGGCGTTTATTGGGACCATTTGTTTTTAAGATTAAATAACAAATATATTTACATTTGTATAAAAACATTTTTAATTGTATTATTATTATCTTCAATAAAAATAATATTATCCAGATCATGATGATCCATCAGCTATGTTTGAATTGGCCATTATACCGTTTTAAAGTAATACAGTGCGAGCTCGATTTTTGTAACTCAAAAAATCTTGCCTGCTGCAGTTACAGAAAATTTGCAATGACTGACCATTGTTTATAAAACTTAATGACAGCCTATATTTTAATAAAAAAAACTTTATATTTTATCGTTTAAATAAATCTAAATTACAATCGTGCAAAGATTAATAAAACAATTGGCGTATGATATTATCCAATTATTTTAACCTATGCACGCTTCTGAATGAAAATAAGGTGTAAAATAGAAAAAACATATATGTATGTTTGCATTCTGATACTTAGTCAAACCTTTTTATGGGGGTTAATCATTACATTTTGTAATTAATTATATACTAAATTACAAATGGCATGTAATTGTAATTGAAAAAAACTCAATTACAATTACATGTAATTGTAATTAAGCTGAAGCAAAAAATTCAATTACAAAAAAATGTAATTGTAATTGAGAAAATATCAATTACAAATTACATGTAATTGTAATTGAAATAATATCAATTACTAATTACATGTAATTGAAATTGAAAATTTTTCCCCTACAATTACATTTAATTGAAGAAAGGAATTGGTTTTAAGAAGAAAACTGTAATCATTACATTTAACATTAATTAATTTCAAAAATTTATTCAATTACAATTATTATCAATTACATATAATAAGAGCATTCAATAAGAACGAAATTAATAATAATAACAATAACGACAGTGATAATAACAATGAAAATAATAAACAGAATTCAACCAATAATAACAATAATAATTATAGTACTAACAGCGATCTTATTTATTTATAAATAAGGGGAAGTATTATATTTAAACAAAAATCTGATATTCAAAAATTGGAATTTTTTCATTTTAAGTTGTTTAAGTATTAATTCCACTTTGGTTTCTTAGGACAAGTACTAGTTCTGTAGTATGTTTCTGGAACGCGTTACGTATTTTGCAGGAAACTTGTGTTAGCTTTAAGTAAAAGCATTTTTTCAAAATTGTCATCAGTTAACCTTTGTCTCCGGGGTGTTAAAATGATGCCAGCAAAGGAAAAAAGTCTTTCTACTGGTGCTGAAGATGTTAAAGCAGTATTTGACCGGTGAACAATTTTAGAAATTGTTGGATATTTTTTCAAACTTTGTAATGAAGAATCGGTGTCGTGCAAATAATTCCGAAGTTCAACTTCAATATCAGTATATCCTAAGTTTGACTTATTATTTTCACTTTGAAAGCAATCCAGTATTCAAAGAGCTACCATGGAATATATGTAAGTAGCTATGTAACATATTATTAGTAACTCATTATTTTAAGTTTAGAAGTAATGTAGTGAGCAGGGGTAGGTCATTATTGGTAATGCAAAAAGCAATGAGCTGCTATTACTAAATTTTTCCTGGGATATTAAAAAAACATAAATTTAACTTGTTAACGTTTTAAAACAATCAGCCGAACATGAACCCTGTATAATATTATGTAGTTTAATTTTGAGGCCTAAGCAGATAAAAAAAAAATAACTTCAAATAATACAGAGAGTAAAACATAGTAAATTAATAATCGCTCAATGATCAAAAGCAATTAAATATTCTGCGAAAAAAAATAGTATTATTATCGAGATAATGAAGTTTTCGAATAAAAAGTAATAAAAGAGAATATTTTATTTCTCTTAATTATGAGTTGTTACTAACCAATAAAATGCATTTAATTGTATTTTTTGCTTTTTTCCGATCTCTACCTAAATACATCAGTAATTTTATTTAACTTAATTGTTCAGAAATGTAATTAATTACAAATTTGACCAATTATTTTCCTTCAATTACAATTACAAATTATATGTAATGGCAAATTGAAAATTTTCAATTACAATTACATGCAATTAGTAATTGATTTTTTTTCAATTACAATTACAAGTAATTGTAATTGATCTTTTAATATGACAATTACAAGTAATTGCAATTTTTTGGTCCTTCATTTGAATTACAATTACTTGTAATTGTAATTGAAAAAAAAATCAATTACTAATTACATGTAATTTAATTGTAATTGAAATGTAATTGAAATCCCCCAAGTCTGGGTAGAAGTGCACAACACGCGGTTATTTGGAGACGAGTGCTGTGCGTTTGAAAACTAAAGCGCATGAAAAATGGCAGGTTACACAACGCTCGTTAAAAAAGCATTTTCTGTCAGCTGGTTTTAATTTATTTAACACTTTTCTTATACTAAGTTACGACTCTTTTTTTTTGTTTTTAAAGCATTTGCGTTCTATTGTACGGTTTTCTACTGCATTTTTTTAACTTTCTACATGACTCAAAATCGTTGTTTATTTTTCCATTCACAATTCCTAATATTTTCCTAGCCATTTTCTATTTTTGACAGTGTCTACATCTTTAAAAAAATATTTATCGCAAACAAATACATCGTTTTTATTACGATTACTAAATATGTTATCGCTAAAAAGTAAAACGTTTTGTAAAATTTCCAAATTGCTAGGAAGCCTAACTCTAAGATCGTAAATAAAGTTTTTGGCAAAACGAATGAAACTTTCTTTTATCACTTTTTTATCATTTGAAATCTTAAAATCTTTACAGACTTTCTCAAAATTGTAATCCAAATAGCAAAGCTCATCTAAATCATCCTCTATACCTATAATCGTAGTTTTAAAAAATGGTAGAAAAAAAATTAAAATTGTTTAAAGAACTAAATGCACTAACGAAAAATTGAAAAAGCACCAAGTTAGTGTTTTTTCCAGGTTTGGCGCTAAGGATAAAGTTTTGGCATTTTGAGACATTAAAAGCACAATAAATAGTGCCAAAAGCACTAAGTTGGCATAGCTGCCAAAAATATATGTAGACTACTTAAAATGCACTTTAAAGCACTGTGAGAAATTGTTAAAAGCACTATAAATACCCGCTTTTCAAAAACGGGTATTTAACAAAATTTCGGGTATTGCATAAGCAAAAAAGCACCAAAAAATACCCGAAAGGCACCAAAATGGCAACGCTGCTACCAGGGCTGCCAGTTTAGGGGTTTTGATCCCAAATTAGGGGGTTTCCTGATGCTAAAAGGGACAGAAAATTTAATTTGGGGTTTGGGGTTTGCATTGGGGATATTAAAAAAATAACTTGGGATTTTTTGGGGAAATAAAAAATATGAGCTTAACTTTTCTACTAAAGACAACTAAGTTTAATGCACACGTAGTATGTGTCACATACACATTACAGTGGATTTTTTGCAACATCACTTGATATCAATGAGCACCGGGAAAAAAAAGTTTCGTTTTTATTAAAAAAAATATCTGATAAGTTTGAAGTTAATCTGTCAATAAGTCCAAAATTTGCATTTTCCTGGACAACTTTATGTGTATAAGAGGTGTTCAAAAAAATTAAAATGAACTCGACAGCCAATGAATGGGCTTATTGGTTCCTTTTATATAAAAACATTTAATATGAAGTTTGGTGACGAATGGGTAAAGAAAAGTCGACTGAAATTTCAAATAGTGTGTACAAGGCAAAACAATCACTTATTTAAGTTTTTGGAAAATTGTTTAAATGTCGTAAAAGTGTTTAGTCTAGAATTTTAACAATTAGAAAATTTCAAGTGTTTTTATCAATAATAAAAACTGGGAATTTATCACGAATAACAAAATCTTTTGAAATTCGAAATGTTTCTAAAAAAAAAAAAAAAAGAAATCGGTTTAGAACTAGTAATAAATGATGCCACTAATGTGCCAATTATTGCTTGACCTAGAAATGCGAGCACACACCTTAAATAGTTTTAAAATTGATTTGTGCAAAATACTAAAAATTGTCAAATAATAATAACGCATTACAGAAAATACAGTACGTTACGGTACGTTACATTGCATTGCACAACATTTACGGACGACTAAAGCAACCTTAATTCTTAAAATGTAGAATGCAAACAATTAAGCATGAAATGCAAGAGCCTTCAAACCTGTGTTTGTAGAGAAACAAATAAAGCAATTCTCAAATGGATAACTGGTGCGCGTGGGAATGTAATCGAAATTAGAACAGCCTCATTATTTTTTAATAAAAGTAAAAATAAAATTAATTTTGTATAATAAATTTCTAAAAAATTTAGTGATTTTGTAGTCCCATGCAAATTCATTATAGGAAAGTTCGACTGTATATGTATGGGGGATTTCGTGTCAAGCGGCCCAACTTTGAAATCGATGTCTTCCGATTTGGAAGAAAGTTAGTCCTATTGGATAGTACTTTAGACACAAATTTTCAACCAGATCGGTCAAAAAGTTCCTGAGTTAGAGGAGGTCAAAGTTTGACATTTTGGCCATACAGGTGTTCTTTCTCATCCATGTAACTTAGTATCTATTGGTGTTAGCAAAATTTGTCCCAAGTAGCTTCGATAGCTAAAAGTTCGATTTAAAAGTTGGGTCACTTGACACGAAATCCCCCGTATGTATATATATATTTAAAAAACAACTACATAGGTATTTCCTTTCGATAAAAGTGATCTCTTGTAGAACATGGTACAAGTAAAACTCAAATAAATATTTAAATTATCGGTTAAAAATTATGTATTTTTCTACAGGGGCTTTTTTTTGGGGATTCTTGCTTTTATCGGGGGATATTTGGGGAAATTTATTTTTTAATTTGGGGAGAACGAAAAAAAGTACCTGGCAGCCCTGGCTGCTACTAACATACATTTTTATGCTCTTCAATTCAGTCGTCGGTGTGACTTCGACAAGTGTACATGTTTAGCGGATGCTATATTATTTTGTTTCAGCTTACACTCAAAAATATTGTGCGGTCAAAAATGCTTTTGGTAACATCCAATGCCTTGCGTGCAATATTTAGAGTCTAAATTTTAAGACTTAAATGCAGAGTAATATAACAATTCTATTTAATTTTAACATAATTTAAATTGTTGAAAATATTTAACAGCAAAGCTAACGTAAATTTTATTAAGTAACTTTTTTTAACAATAACATTTACTGCAACGTTTAAGCTAACGATATGTGTTTTGTTTGTAGAAAAAATTCTTTGATACCTGTAAAAGGGTCCCTTTTGCTTTCTTTAAAAAGACGTTCCTAAATGCAGAAATTATTAAGAAAAAAAAAATAGCAAAAATAATTTGTTGGTATTTTGCTTGTAAAAATATTTTGGTTTCTGTACCAATCGCGTCGGTGGGTTTTTCTTTCTTTGAAAACACTTTTCTTAAGTAAGTAGAAATATTTAAAAACCAAGTAAAAAAGTCTTGTTTTGCTACAATTTATGTGTAAATAACCTGTACACATAAAAGCAAATGTGACAGCAGATAAAATGTTTGGGTAAGAAGATGTGTTTTATTGATGTATTAATGAAACTTTATTGTTTCGCACTATTTTTATTGCTTACTTTTTTATGCTACAATTATTTGACCGAGCCCAAAGAGTTAAGGCTCAGTAAGTCTTTACTTTCTGTTCTGTTACGAACCAGCTGATTTGTTTTTGTTATTAAAAAACTTGTGAAATTGATTAGTTGTTCTGTTATGTTGCGGTTCAGTTTGATAAAATCAAAAACTTGTAAAGTAATTGTAAGTGACCGCAAAATAAATAATAAAAAATACATTAATTAAATTTTATTTCTTCAAATTTATGTGCATAAAAGTTATTGAAATAAAACAACGGATGGCGGAAAACTAATAAATTTGTCATAAATGGCTAATAAGTTGCTACAGAAAAAGTAACTTTTACAATTTTGAAACAGAACGGCACGGAACACAACAGAAACAGAAAGTAAAGACTAATTCTGCCTTTAACCTTACTAATTTATGGTAACTATTTAACGTAACTTTGACCTGTTATAATGACTTTATACATTTTTGCAGGCAAACTCATGTGTGCATTTGGTATTTTCTAAAAAGTTATGATATACCATTAGCTAGAATAAAAATGTATGCACAGATGTTTGAAGTATGAGCAACCCAACACCGTGAATACTAAATTTATAGAGTCTCTTCCCCTGTCCAGTCAAACGGTAGGCCGTCGTACTGTTCAATTAGGAACTTGTGTAGAATCTGCAATTAGGAAAAAAGTAGTTAATTGCGAATTTTTTTCAATTTGTTTAGACGAAAGCACTGACATAAATGATCTGTGTGAACTTGCAATTTGTATTCGATTCGTAGACAGCGAATACACTATTTTTGAGTCAATGTTTACTTTAGAATCATTTTATGGAAATGTAACTGGCACGTTGTTGTATGATGTTGTCAGAGAAAAGCTTCTTTCCATTGTAAACATAAACAAATTTGCTGGAGTCTGCACAGATGGAGCCAATATAATGTTGGGCAAATATAATGGACTTATAGGCCAATTAAAAAACACGAATTTGCAGTTCATAATTTTCACTGCATAATTCATCAGACCGCTCTTGCATCGAAATTCATAAATGATACCCCAGCTATGAAGACAGCAGACAGCAGCGCTTATCCACCTAAAATTTGTAACCTTTTTAAAAAACAAAAATGCTGTGAATTGTGACCTGAAAATGTTTACAGAAGTTCGGTGGCTAAGTCGCGGTGATTGCCTGAATAGACTTTATGATTTAAGAGAAGAAGTTCTTCAGTTTCTAGAAACTGAGAAAATAGAAAAAGTTTTAGTCCAGTGTTTAAAAGACAATAATTTTATTTTAGACTAAGCTTTTTTGGCAGATACGACAAGTATGTTAAATGAACTTAATTTGGAATTGCAAGGAAAGGAACGCAATATATGCGACTTGTCAAAAATCATTCACAATTTTAAAACAAAACTTTTTCTAATTTTTTCCCAAATTAAAAGTAGTGATTTTTCCAACTTTCCAAAAACTTCACTTGTTTACAGAAATCTCGAAATCGACAAAAGATATGAATATGGGCATTTCCATTTTGACGTGTAGTGATATTTGTAGCACAAAATGTAAAAAAATTAAATGACGAAGTCAAATTTGTAAAAAGGGTTTTTATATATACAAAGTAATGAAGTAGCTCTACGTTCAGAAAAAAAATTACAGTAATCGACGCTAAGGATTTGCAGATATAAGCAAAAATCTGCCCTGGCGTGACGTTAAAAAAACGGAAGTGGGTTTTGATTGCATTACAAAACTGAAAAATACTGCGAATTGAGCAAGAAGTTTTGTACAAAACCTTTTTTAGTAAACTTAGAACTTATATAGATTTATTTTTCAAGCTATCAAATTTAAAAATCTTTGGTCGTTTTAAGGTAAATATGGGAATTTTCAGCTAAAAGTCTACTTTTTTTAATGTAACGCAAGATTGCAAATAAGGTTGTATTTTCGGACTATGTTGTTCAATCGTTATCCCTTTTGTTACTTAATGTAGAGCTTGTTGCGCTTTACACCAAAATATAAAAAAGTAAACGTTACATATAAAATTTTTTGAGAAACAATTTAAAATACTTCTGGCGTTACGTGACAAAAAGTAGACTTTTCGCTGGAAATGCCCATATGCCGAAATATTTGAAACACTTTTCAATAATTTTCAAGACAGGTTACAAGATTTTGTAATTTTAGAACCGCTATTAGATCTTTTCGAAAAGCCTTTTCGTTGCGATGTAAGCAACTACGAATTTGATATACAATCAGGGGGGTTATTATGTAATTCGATTCGAAACGAAAATACTTTCGAAAGAAATTTCCGTAACGAAAATGAAATGGTATTTTCTAATCCGTTCGAAAGCCCCACAGATTTGTATTTTTTGTTAAAAAAAGGGAAAAACAAAGTGCTGCCAAATTTATAGCCGATAAATTTGACAGTACCTGTCAATATTGACAGAAATTTTTTGAAAAACAAGCGTTAATTAAAATACGTTAAATTTTCCGCAAAATGTAAATATAAGTGAAAACTTCCAAACAAAATAAAATAACAAATAACACTACGTGACAATTTTTTGACCAAATGAATTTTACACCTAATTGTTATGTAAAATTTTCCGCTGAATCCGAATATGAAGTCAGAATTGTCAAAAGTAGAACAGTTTTTGAGATATTGCAAAATAACCGTTATTTGTGTTTTTTTTTTACATAAGGATTAGCTGTCAGATTCATTTGGTCACGACTTTGTTGAAATTTTGTCACGTAGTGTAATTATTTATAAAAATATAACGGTCTAAGAACATAAATCCTGTTCCATTGTGGTTGGAAGATAGCGATAAAGAAAGTGATGCAATTGCAGAAATACATCCAATACATCCGACATTATGAGCCTTGATAATAGTACGTAAGAAAGATTTTTAATTATCAAATTTAATTATAAAAATACTATTTTTAGTTTCGTGAAAAACTTTCGGCTTAATAAAAATTCATTTATGTATGTAAACAATTGTATATACATATGTAGGGTGATTTAAAGCCACCTGAAAGATCGACAGTTGAAATTAGCTGCAACATTAAGATGTTTGGTACAAGGTGGATACCAACATCAAATTGACCAAGATCGTCTTGTAGGAGTTTCACACTCATCAATTTCCATATGCTTATCTGAGGTATGCGAAATAATCGAACAAAATATTTGTCCGAAGCATATTATCTTTGAAATGACTGAAGAATAAAAGATGGTTTTTTTTAATAAATGTGGAATACCTGGAGTAATTAGCCAAGTAACGATGAGCATTTATACTTCAACCGAAAACAGACATTTAACTCTTCTCATACCTAGTAACATAGCACATTTGTAAAAATAGTTAATACAAAATCGATTAAATGAAAACTCACTTTTTTCCACTTTTTCAATTCACGATACGGTGGACCAACCGCATCTTAATCCTTTGATAGTCTTTGCCACAAATCCTTCGACTTGCATTTAGCATTTGCAACATTGAGGTGCCCCTTTGCTCAATATGCATGTGCAATTATAAAATCAACCATCACCATATTCTATCTTGGTTTTGTAAACATTGCTTTGTTTAAGCTTTCCCTAAACACAACCCAAATTTAAAAAAATTACTATGTATAAAAATTTTCAGACTAAAAACAAGGAGTTGTGACAACAAACACAGTATAAATTGAGATTTCAAGTCACTCACAGTTCTGAATATAGAGGAAATCCTATGTTTTAAATTATATTTTACACTTTTTGTAAAAAGTTTTATTTAATTACTTACATTTTTAAATTTTTCATTGTTTTCGCAAGCACAGCACCTTTCGAATAATTTACGAAAAATTTAAATGAACTGACATTTGCTTTCGTATTATATAGTTGCAATTGTAAAAGGGTAATTATAATTTACGAAAAGGGGTAAAAAAAATCCCACAAAAAGAAAATATTTCCGAACGTTCGAAAATAAATTTTCGAAAAACGTACTACATAATACAATTTGTACGAATTCGTAAATCTTTTCTTTCGAATCGTATTACATAATAACCCCCCAGAACTAATCATACTACGAAGCGAAGTAAATTCCCCAGACGAAAATAATATTGTAGAGTTCTGGAAAGATTTGGATGGCGAGTTCTATCCTGAACTAAAAAAAAATTCATAGAGATGCCTCTCTTTATTCGGCACTACTTACCTATGCGAACAAATTTTATCGGATTTAAAGTTTATTTGTTCCAAGCAACGTAATAAATTAAGTTTATCCCATTTGAAAAGCATTCTACTATTACGAAACTGCCATAAAAGTATAAATTTAGAAGATTTTATTTTATAACTTGTATAACACAAGGGAAACAAATTAAAAATTTTTTGTGTTGCTAGAAAATTTGTAGCAGTTCTTTACTAATTCAATGTCGCTGATTTTAAAACTGGACTTTTTTTTCTATCAGCTGTGATTTGCGTGCAATATTTATTTTTTATGAATTTTTAAAACATAAAAATCTTTAATTTTTTACAATTGTTTGATAAGGTATTTGAAACTGATTTAGAGTCAAAAAGCTTCCGAATAAAAAAAGTGTAGTTTTAAAATCAGCGACATTGAATTGGTAAAGAATTGCTACAAATTTTTTATCAACACAAAAAATTTTTAATTTTGTACCTTTGTGTTATTCAACTTATAAAATATATTACTTACATTTTATTTCGGCTGTAAATAAATGCATTCTCTCAATTTGCTTACTCTCTGGTACTCACTAATACACAACCAAAAAATTTTGGAAATCCCTGTTTTAAACCCTGTGCCCCTGTTCTGTAACTCTCGCGTCGAGAAAGTTTTCGATTGAAATGTGTGAAATGAAACAAAAATGCCATATATTGAAACAAACAGCTGTTTTTCTCACTAAACTGTGTCTGTAATTTTATTGGCGAGTTCTAGCTGTCAAGTAAGGAAATTACTCGCCAATTTACAGAAAAAGTGTGTCTGTAACATTTTTGTGAGAAAAGTTCCCGCTTTGAACTGTCAAACAAACTCACGAATAAAAATGGGGCGAGAAAAAAATTTAACACTAAAAAACAATTAAAAATGCAAAACACAAAGAATAATAACAATAATATTTTGTTCTTGGCACATTTTTGATTGTTTAGTTCTTTAACTTTTAACATTTTTATAAAATATACGAATATTTTCAAAGCTCGTTTGCAAGCAACAAACATTAAAGTCTTACTTTACATTATTTGGTATAGCCGACGGTTGTATTTTCACCGCCGTCGTTGAAAAACTTTTAACTTTAGTAAATTTTAGTCGCCGGTAACGATGTGTTACTGGCGTTCTCACCGTCTGCAATGTCAAATCGGCTTCGAGTGCAATGTTATGACATTTATAACGTAATGACGTAATCTCTTTTGATAGTTTTCGACATGAGTTACAGACACACTTTTTTCACTTTTCGAGAAACGATGGAATATTTTTTTTCACATCTTTTCGATGCGGGAAGTTCTCACTATAGTTACAGAACATGGGTACTGGATATGAATTTCGTTTATTCAGATCAATTCACAAGTTTTAAATTTATACCAATATTGACCATATTCGTTCAGAAATGTAGTAAAAAATTTAATATTTGGAAAATTTAAAATTTTAAAAGACTATTACTCGAAAACTATGCGCTTGCGCCTCTTTTTTCGCTTCATACTTTTTTACTTATTTTTCAATTTTCTATCACCCTAGGTACTATTTTGCGTTCCCATTTTATTTAAATCATAGCTCTTCTAACGCCTCCCCTAAGAGCTTATTATTGCTTGTTATTGTTATTAATATATTATTTCTTTTTGATGTTCCATTCTAATCGTCACTGTATGCACTGAATCTAGTAAAAAAAAGCATGCGAAAGAAAGTTAAATACCACCCTAG
This sequence comes from Pollenia labialis, assembly GCA_949318255.1. Classification (NCBI taxonomy): domain Eukaryota; kingdom Metazoa; phylum Arthropoda; class Insecta; order Diptera; family Polleniidae; genus Pollenia; species Pollenia labialis. The sequence continues at coordinate 25,200,946 of OX439142.1, read as the reverse complement.
AAATTATAAAACTAATATTATTATCAAAACGCAACTTGTTGTCAACTTAATTTCCAAGGCTTTTACATATGAAACAAAGCTCATAGGCTCCCCACTCATAATAATACCATGTAAATTTTGCGAATACACATCACCAAATAATATGGCTTTGGACTTTTGAGCATTTAATTTGATAAAAATATTTGAGCTCCAAGTATCTACTTGTCAGAAATTCATTTTATTTTGTTTTTTTTATTACTATAGTTGGACTATCAATAAGGACAAAAAAAAAACTTAAAACCTCTCATTTTATTTCTTTTAGAAACAAAACTTATTTATGTATGTTTGTTAGGGCGGGTCGATTTTTTTTAAGTCCTATAGCAAAAACGTAATCTACATAAAATTCTCCGAAAATCCTAATCCACTCCTCTCGACTTGAAAATTAATATGCCCTCCTTTGGCAAAAAAAAACTACCTTACTAAACAATTTTATTCAGAAAATTGGATTTCTTTTTGGAAAAAGCTATTTTTTTTTTTTTGCAAAGGCATATTCCCGTGAGGCGGGGATTAGGATTTTATTTTAGACCCATGGTTTCTTCGGAGAATTTTCTAAAAATTTTATGTGGATTACGTTTTTGCTATACGATTTTTATGAAAGTTTTTCTTAGGATTCAAAAATTAACTAACAAGGTTTCCTTCAAATGTGCTAAATTCCCATTTCATACTATTGAGAAACTGAAATTTATTGTTGAAGGCACAATATATTCCTATGCGCATTTCATTTTTTTTATCCATACAAATCGACCCGCCCTAATGTATGTATATATCACTACTCTAGTAGCTAGAGTATAGTACATTCTCTATTTCAATGAGTAAATCAATTACAAAACGTTTGTCCAACGTTTTTCTCAGAATGTTTCAAAATTGTTCTTTTTTTTCTTTTTTAGCGGCGTACGTTTATTTTGCGCTCACGAGCAAACAATACAAAACAAAATGGCACAATCAATCAAATTTTTAAGGTTTTGTTTTACTCACAGCAAAGAACAAAACAGAACGAAAGCAAACGTTTCGTTTTGTTTGTTTTCTTACTCTGATTCTGTGTTTGCGAACGCAATTTAGTAAAATGCAGTAAAGTTCAGTAAAAAATAGTAAAAACTTTTGTGTTCTCGAACACACCTTATATTTGCTAATTTGGAAGTATTTGTGAAAAAGTAAAAATCAAGATATATTTGCGATTTATGAAAATTGTTTCTTAGAAAAAACTATTCTTTATAATGAATCTATCAACTTCATGTATTTGACTAATTTATTAATAAATTTTTGTAAAGAAACATACTGTGGAAATATTTTTAATTTTTTTTAATTTGTCAAAAATTGGGTTTTTTTTAAAGAAGTGTTGATTTTTGAAATATTTGTGAAAATACTTGGGCAAAACTTATTATATATTTTCTTAAGCTATGGTATTTCAGCTTGCATAATTAAAACATAAAATCTGCCCGTTTTCGCACCATTTGAAAATATTTCAGATTTTATGAAACACATTAACTTAAACTTGTTTTTATGTTTTGTTTTGTTTCGTTTAAGTGAGTATATTAATTCATTTTATTGTTATTGTTTTTGTAGGTATGATTTTTGTAACAGGCGTTATTAATTACATTTCAACTACAATTAACTGTAATGGTAATTAACATTAAAGGTATTCATTTCAGTTTTTTTATATGTTGGAAAAATGGAAAAGTGGAAAATGTAATTTTTGTTACAACAACCACAAGAAAAAAAATTCCACCAAAAGTTACATTTTTGTCAAACTATAACCAAGTGTAAAAAAGTCAGGATAAAAAGTTGTAATTTTCCAATATAAACGTCAAACGAAATGATGTTGCCATTCATAAAAAATTGCGAATTTTTAATACAAAGAACGAAAAATTACATCTCTTTTTATAACCTCTTGAATTGTACAACTCTGATTTTAAAAATTATTTTTATAGTTACAACATTGTTAACATAACTTCTTTCTCATTTAACTTTCAAAAAGATAAAACACATATTAAGAATGAGTTTAATACAAAAAGTTATTAAAAAGAATTAAAAAAAGAAATGAAATGAATGAAGCAAACATATCTGCAATTTAATATTTCAAAGTTTATATTTGGGGGATTCACAAGGTGTGCTATCCAGGGTTACCGTTGAGAATTTTGAAAAAGTCGCACAAAAAGTCATTTTTAAAACAAAAAGTCGCACAAAAAAGTCGTTTTTTCAAATTTAAGTCTCACACTTTTTTTAACATTTTAATTACCACCCGGGTGACAATTTCGGTTTTTTTTTCTTTAGAAACACTCTTAAATTTGCTTCAGCTAAAAAGAAATTTTTACTTACAAAACAAATTGTTTACGTTAAAAAACCGAAAAAAAATTTGTATAACAAAAACTTTTTTATAAATAACCGAAAAAAAGTTGTATGGCGATGACTTGTTCTAATCGCTTATAGACATGCAGCAACAACCGGGTGGGTATTGGTAAACGATGTACATACAAATCTTTGGTTAACTGAATAAAACTAAGCAAAAAGGAATTGACAATTTAAACGATATAAATAGGTGAGAAATAAATCGTTAAAAATGTGTTTAAAAACACTTATGTATGTGTATTAATTTTACATTTTATTGATTTATAATAATGTTTTTTTTCTATTTCAGTATCTAGAAAACTTACATTAATAGAATGGACTCACAAGTTTCTACTTTCAACCTGTTGTTTAAGTTATTTTTTATTAAGTCTAATTTTGAAAAAAAAAATTGTCAGCACACGCACTGTTGTGCGGAAGAGTTAATACATGCGCTGCTTATTTATCTAAATTAAGTTACAATTGTTAATTAAAAGCAATTTTAGAGCTTCCTACTGTATACCAAAAATGGTTAGCATTTTGTAATTTTTTTTTTTTGTAATTGTATGATTTATCATTCGATTTACTTTCTAACAACTCCAATTCGTTAATAAAAGCGTGTGTCATTTATAACATTTTTAAATAAAGATATGAGATCAATAGCGGTAAAAAAGTTGTCTTAAAACGGTTTAAATAATAATGCCGATCAACCCAGATTGGCATGGAAATTCAATGAACACGATACAAAACAAGTCATATACAATACGGTTCAGTAGTTGAAATTGTCTGGATACAAAATAATCACCTGATCAATCGAATGAGGTTACATATCCAGGGGAATGTTTAAAACAAAATTGATATGTTTAAGGGAAAATATGTGAAATTATGCATTTAAAAAAAAAGTAGTTCACTTACAAAAAGGGGCAAAAGTCGCAAATAGTTGGAAAAGTTGCAAAATTAGACGATTTTGAAAAAGTCGCACAAAAAGTGTCAGGGCGTCAAAAAGGTTGCAAATTGCAACTAAAGTCGCACAACGGTAACGCTGGTGCTATCAAGTCATATCGTCATAATGTCCTAAAAATTTTTTTACAATTGTTTAAAAAAAATATTGTTTTGTTTCAAACAAAACAAAAATTTTAATGCTGTGTTCATTGATTCGGCATAACTGTACAGTAGAAATGTAAATTATAAGCGGCTGCCCACAGGAGTCATATATATTCCTTGTAATTATTTTAAGACATATAACTTTACAATTTTATGACTACCTTGTGAATCCCCCAATTGTATTGTTTTCATGAAAATGTATCTTTACATAGCCTTATTTTCGTAAATATTATCAATTTTAGTTAATGATGTGACAATTAAACAAATTAATTAATTCACTTTTTACACTTATTTGGCATATTGAAAATATCAATTACTTCCACGAATTATTTGGAAGATTTTTTTGACAGTTTGTACTTTTTACAAAAAAAAAATAAAAAACACCCGTTCACGTCAATAAGAGTGTAATTTTTTTTTCAATTTTTCCAACCAAAAAAACTTTGAAATGAATACCCTTATTGTTTTTAATACAATTACAAAGGTCTAATTGAAGAAACACATAACATGCGATTGTAATTAACAAATTCAATTACACATTACATGTAATTGATAAATATAAAACATATTGAGGTTTTTCGTTTTCAATATTATTTTCTTCAGTTTTTTAATTACCAATATTTATTTGTAATTTTAATTTAAAGTTATCTCAGTTACATTTACACGTTATAAGTGTGTAATTTATAACGAAATGTAATAATTAACACCCAGGTCTTGGTTATAAAAAGAAAAAAGTGCTTAATTTTTTTGTTATTGTTTTGTACATATTGTGATACATATTTTTTATTTTGTTTTATTTATTTTATATTATTCTATTGTGGTTAATTCTGTTTGGTATATGGCGCAAGATAAAACGAATAACCGGTTAAATTTTAAAATTTTAAAATCTTAATATTTTAGGAACAAGTGGGAACACAGTTCCCGTCGAGAACTTTTTTATATTATGCAAAAATCTGAATGTGCAATATACAGAGATAAAATAAATTTTTTAAGAATGGAAATCATCAAACGAAATAATGCTCTTTTGTCTATTTTGACTTATGCAACAAGTTTGAGTCTTAAAGCATCTGGGCAATTGCATGCAAGAAATAACTACTTCTCCAACAAAAGCGACAAAATATAGAAAAAGCTTAGAGCAAGTAACAAAGCAGCTGACTCCAGAAGAAGCTCTAACTGTTTTTGTAGAAGCCAAATTAAATCGAAGTAGCTATGATATAATAAGAAGCTAAACAAAAATGTTATCCAAAACGAGAATTTTTACAAATTTACGAAGTTTCGGCGCAAGTAAGTTTACAAGGACTTCTAGACCACACTAATTCAATTGTAAAAATGGGAAAAGGGAAAAAACTCCCAAGGAATTTTTATTCACGATAGGGGTGAATAATGTATAGTAAGTGGGGCTTTGATGGAAGCTCCTGACATAGTTCCTATAAACAAGCATTTTACGGCCATCTGCAACACGATTTTGCAGACCGTTAAAAAGAGAATTTCTAAAAGAATCAGCAGCCACTTCAAAACTTGAAAAAGAGAGGATGGAAGAAGAAATTAAAGGCTCTAGAACTCTATTGTTTCATTTGGGTAGCGATCAATCAAGGTTAATTGTAAAGATTGGCGCAAAAGCTTGTAATGCGATTAGAGATACGAATTATACTCAAAAATTTAACTCAGTTAATAAAATGATCGCAAAAGAAGTAAAGATAGATAATTTAAAGTTTGATTTATTCATTCTTCATAGATGAATTAGATTTTTTAATGCCTGCCACATTTGCCGTATAAAATTACTACAAACAAGTGCCGAATCTTCGATACCCTCTACCGACAGTTCGAATATTTCAGGAGTGATATCTGTATGCTGTCTATTTATTATTAATTTATCTTTATAAAAACAGACGTTAGCATTAAAGTTGGTTGTGGCTTGGACCTATATTAAATTATTGACCGACAATCAGAAAGTTTTATGTTTTTTTTTTAACAATTCTAACTAGCTTGAGTAAAATATCATTTTCAGGGGGGAATTTACGTACATTTGAGCCATGGTAAGTTATGAACCAATCTTCAAATTTTGTTATGATAGTATTATTAATTATGGGCTTAGGCGTACTAAACTGTTTTCCTGGAGTAGGGTTTATATGGGGCCTAGGGTAAATTGTGGCCCGATCTTCACGAAATTTTACAGTGTCATTTCTAGTCTTATAAATTTTTTTTTTAAAGTTTTGTTCTCTTCAAGCCCTAATCCAAAGATAAGCTCTTTATATTAAAACATTATTAATTATTGTATTATGCGTACTAAACTGCTTTCCGGGAGTAGGGTTTATATGAGGCCAAGTGTAAATTAAGACCCGATCTTCACGAAATTTTACAGTGTGATTTCTAGTCGAATAAAACGAATTTTTGCAAAATCTTATATCATTCCGTGTATTATTTTACCATTGATGTTAGTTTTTGTAACAAAATTATGTATTTTTTAGGGTGGTGGATCCACATTTTGATTCATAGCTCTGATCCTACTGCTGGATTTCAATTCCAAACTAATTAGAATAGCAACAAGCAATTTGTTAATTTCTTTTGAGTTTTTCAAAATTCAGCGTTTTTTCAACAGACGGACTGGCGGACATGGCTAAATCGGCTTAAAATGACTCAAGGAGCCGGAATATATATACTTGTTGGGGTCTGAGATGAATTATAAAAAGTTTCATACGGGATGACAAACTTAGTATACTCTCTTTACAACTAATTGTTTTACAGTGGGTCAACATTTTACAAACAGGGTTTGTTCTCATCGATGCGATGTAACTTATTACTCATTGTTCTTAGAAAAATTTGCCCCAAGTAGCTTAGATAGATATTTTATTAATCTCAAAAGATTTTGTTATTCGTGCTTAATTCCCAGTTTTTATTATTGATAAAAACACTTGAAATTTATTGTTGATGGGATAAGCTATTCCTATGCGCATTTCACTGGTTGCTTAGGCCAGATCATCAGGAAACTTCATCCATAAAGATTTTAGAAAAACTAAAGATATTAAACCATACAAAACTGTTAAACGTATAAGACTTATAGCAACAGTTCTACTTGTAATAATATCGAAAGTTTAAACAAAACACATCAACAATAAACAGTGGGTTTATCTCATCTTACATTCCCCACTACAATTTTATTAATCTTTCGAAAAAAAATTAATTTCAGGTGATATATTAATGTTATGGCACGTATTATTTGATGAATGCTTCACCATTGAAACGCTTTCTTTTAATAATTTTTCAAAAAGCTATCTATCTACTACAAAGACAAACTTGAGCAGTTGCAATTATGGTACTTTTAGTTAATATATTCAATGATAGAAATTTAGTTTTTTTTCCTGTGAAATCGAGCGATTTTATTTTAATACTTAGTAATCGTTATGCACAGACAAGCAAATTGTGAAACCCCCTAAAAACCCTTTAAATATACATTTATACCCCCTAAATTTTTCCCCTAAGAATTTGTACCCCAAAATTAAATAAAACCCATTTAACCTGAGGAAAACCCCTAGACTGATAACTCTGATAAGTATATTTTATCGTGTTTTTATAAGTTGTAAGAGCTCTAGAGCTTTAATGTAAGCGAAATATGTAAACGAAAAAGTTATTTAAAGGTAGTAACGTAACAATACAACCTTTATTTTACAACAAAAAATAAGACACCAAAGTAATCGAAATATTATTATTTGTTTTAAAGGTGTTCCTGTAACATATGACCGCCAGAGTGAAGTAACATCGAGGATTTTATTACTTTTGCTATTTTTTGGCGTACTTATGGCGGTTTCCTCACGAATGCGTGGCATGAAAAGCCCTCTTAGTATGGACTCATTTGTAAGTAGAATTTCAAGATACATAATATAAAACATAAAAATATACAATTTATTTTATTATATTTTAGAGTCAAATGGGACGAGCTAAGTTTACCTTAGTTGATCCTTTCGAAGGAGGACGTGGTGTGCTTTTTAAAGATGTTGCAGGCTTGCAAGAAGCCAAGCAAGAGGTTAAAGAGTTTGTCGATTACTTAAAAGATTCGGAAAAATATCAACGTCTAGGTGCTAAAGTTCCTAAAGGAGCTTTGCTTTTAGGGCCACCAGGTTGTGGCAAAACTCTATTAGCCAAAGCTGTTGCTACAGAGGCTCAAGTTCCATTTTTGAGTATGAATGGTTCAGAGTTTATAGAAATGATTGGTGGCTTAGGAGCGGCTCGTGTACGAGATCTGTTTAAAGAAGGGAAAAAACGAGCCCCATGCATTATCTACATTGATGAAATCGATGCCATAGGTCGTCAACGATCAGGTACTGAAAGCTTTAATCAAGGCAGTTCGGGAGAATCTGAACAGACTTTAAATCAACTTTTGGTTGAAATGGATGGAATGGCATCTAAAGAAGGTGTCTTAATGTTGGCCAGTACAAATAGAGCTGATGTTCTAGATAAGGTAATTTATAAATTTTAACACTTCAGGTCTGCCGTTTGTATGTAAAAACTTTTAAGTATTTTTTATTAATATCTGATAATCAGATATTGCTGTCGTTAACGCAAACGTCTGTATCGTTTTTTTAATAGATTAAAGTAACACATAGCATTTGTTCTTTAATCTACTACAAATAGACTTAGGCCCGTTTTCACAACTTACCTGCTGAAAGTAGACTTTAACCGGCTTTTAACTTTACTTTAACTTAAAGTGAGCGATAAAGTAAATGAAGCTTTATCCTACTTGGAAGGTTCAAGTAAAGTTGTAATAATGGAACACTTTTTATACGGCCGATAAAACCCTACCTTTAGCTATCGGCAAGTGCCAAATCTTTTGCAAAAATATATATACTATCAAAGTCGTAGCCCCCCCCTGAAAATTAACTTTGACATGTTTTATGAAGATTACCAAATATTTTGGCTCTAGCGATAAGGTCCCATGAGCTCAAGGTACCAGAATTCACTCTTAAGTTCAAACCCGTTTTTTGACACACTAGGTCCCTTTTCTCGAAGAAGGTCACACATTCAATTTTAAAGTTTAAAATAACATTGATTTTTAATGACAACCTGCTTTGTCTCACAATTTAAGAGTTAAAATTTAATGCAGATGGTGAAATTGAAACAACACCTTGGGTATACAGATATATATTTAAAATAGAAAAGCCAAAGTTGCGAAAGCTCTTGTGCGCTTAAAACTTAAAAAATGCTGCAAAAAGGCTCTTATACCAAATTATGCAAAAAATGCTCTGAACGGTAAAATATGCACTAACAGATTAATAATTGGAGCATTTCGAGCATGTAAAGTTACTTAAAGGTCAAAATATAAAAATTGCACACAAAACGGATAATAATCTGACGAATATATATAAAGCAAATCAAAGACAAAATACCGAAATGTAAAAATCCAATGTTATATACAGTATACCTTGTACTGGACGAGAAAATGAAAACTGTGATCAAATGTATGTCGGAACGACGAAGAATAAATTAAAAACAAGAATGGCCGCACATAAATCTGACGAAAAATTAAAACTCAGCAATTTTAGGCAAAAAACGGCATTGACAAACCAGAGAACAAATTCAAACGCCGTTACATGCTCGAAATGCTCCACATTATTAATTTACTACCAGACAAGTGGATGAATTTTAAAGTTGTTACTCTCAATTGTGCTCTTAGCTACAGATATTTGATAACCAAAGCAAAGAGAAGACCATAATAATAATTTGTTTGACATAATCAGTGTAGTTTTGATGCTGAAACGTGAAGAGCTTTTACTCCTTTATCCCTTTCCGACCTATAGCCGATCCCAGTGACAGATTCATTTAAATTTTTGAATTCGGTCATGTCTGTGTACATAAAACATATAGAATATTAATTTTTGTCAGTAAGACCCTTCATCCTTTTTTTACAGGATACGCACAATTGTTGCAGTCCGGTTTAATTTACAAATAAAAAATCCATATTTTTGAAACAATATTATTTATTTTTAGTTTTCATTGTGGTATTTAAAGAAACAATTTTGTTTTTTACCTAAACATAAATATACTTTACATTTTGAACAATAAGTTCGCGTTCTTGATTTACATCCTACAAGTCGGCAGCATCTTGCTGATGGCAAATCATGTTCAAGAGGCCAGTGTTTGTACCCATCAAGTCTTTTGTCTTGGCATGGCTGTTTGGAAGGACGATATTTTTTAGCAGCATTTTGAGGTTCTTCGGAGTTATATTCAATATTTCTTTTTTTTATCTATAGTTACTAGTTGTTTAGCTAATGCCATTTTAAAACTTAGCAAGTCATGGGTATTTTTCCGTAATTGGGAATTCATTTTGCAATGATCTCTGTATTGCATCCAGGCATTGCAGCACGCAAGGTCAATGAAATGGATAAAAACTTTTAAAGTCCATTTTCTAGTTTTAAAAAATGACCTGTATGACTCCATTAATTGATAACAAATATCAACGCCGCCCATAGACTTGTTGTATTCCCTGACGATTCTAGGAGCTGGAAATTCTATGTACCTTTTCTCTTTTTTATCCCAGCGTTTCACATATTCAACTGGCCCACACCCGTAAGCTGATGATGCAAGCACTACGGACTTTGAGTCTTTCCATTGCACTACGACAATATTATCTTCACTATGACAGAATTCCTCCATATCACCCCTCTTCATGTGCTTCTCATTCGTGAAATGTACGTTTTTTATTCTGTTCCTCATAATTGTTCCAGTAGCAAAGATTCCGCGATTCAACAGAGCTTGGAGTAGTGGTATTGTCGTGAAATAACGGTCAAAAATAGTTTCGAACCTTCAGGAAGTGTTTCTGCCAAACGTAAAACGAAGCCTGGTCCTAAGCCTAAATTCGAGCAAGGAAGTGGTGTAGTCTTGCCTTGATAAATCTCAAAATCAAGGACCAGCCCCTCAGAGGTTGTCAAAACTTCGTTTTTCAATCCCACTCCTCTAGGCTTATTTGGCAGGCTTTGTCTAACAGGGCACCGACCAGTAAATGGTATCATTTGTTCGTCTATTGAGTAATTAGCATTACATTTTCTTGGAATATTTCTACAAGCAGATCTCACACGTTCAAGTAACGGATTTATTTTCCAAAATACATTTGATTGTTTCTCTGCATCCGTTACTTCATTGTTGTCCACCACATGTAGACACATGCGCAAGAGAAATAATCTATCACGACTCATGGTATCAGCTACAACAGGGAGTCTTGTTGTTTTCTCCCAGTACATGCGTAGCCTTGGGTAACGAATGCAGCCCATCGCAATCACGATGCCAAAGAAATTTTTTATTTCAGCTATTGATGCTCCCAGCGCTTTGCCCTTCTCAGCAACATGGTACCTGTTTGTGTATTCCGTAACTTTTTCTAAAAACTCATCATTAAAATAAACGGGAAAATAATGATAAGGGGTCTCTATAGGTATGTTAGTGTCCTCAGTTGCACATGAGCTACTTTCCAAATGCGTCTCAAACGGTCTTCTTTTCCAAATATCACGACGATTGTCAGTTTGACTTTCATCTGGTGCTGTCACTGATAGAGCATTTACCTCTTCTTCATTCTCGCTTTCCTGATCTGACAAATCATTTCCTACAACGGGTAATTCCCAAGTTGCATCCCCGCACTCATCGTCACTACTAAAATCTTCCAAGTCTGAATTTAAAAGTTCAGCTAAGATATCGTCTTCAGTTAATTCACCTGAGAAGAAGATCAAAAAAGTAAACATATTTTTATAATGTAGGCCGAACGCGCACAATTGTGGCACTCCAAACAATTTTGACGAAAAAATATAAAACATCACAAAATAGTTAAGAAGTTACACTTTACACACAATATTTAGTATTTTTTCTTATTAACAACAATTGTTTGATAAAATATAGCACAATTTAAATAATTTTAATTAATATACAAACTTACCCTTTCGACTCATTTTTGCAACTGCCAAAAGTACACAACTAAAACTATGAAATTAACATGAAAAAACAAAAACTAATAACAGGGTTTTCCCATTAGCAACAAAGAAAGAGCATACACAATTGTGTTGTGTCGGTCTTATCGCATAACGTCAAAAATTAAAGAAATTATAGAGATTTAAACTTACCCGCACAATTGTGCGTATACGGTCGGAAAGGGTTATTGTGGTTAATGTAAGTTTTAATGTGAGTGATAATGTTTTTGTCGATCTACATTCCATTGTTTTTATGTTTATTTTATTCTTAGTATTTTTTTATAAGATTTAATTTGCTTTATACTGAGTATTTTTGTTTTATTTTGTTATCGTTAAATTTTAGTAAGCATTCCCTGAAGATGATATTCAAAGAATATCGAAATATCGGAATTAAATAAAGAAAAATTTTACATAAAACAGACCTCGAGCTTAAGCATTTTAACTTAATATTGAATTTTAAAGGTCAAATAAAAATACAACTTAAAAAAACTATATTATGCTACTATTAAATTAACCCGTTCATGACCAAAATTTTTTAAAGGACATTTAAAAAAAATTAAGTCCAGTTGTATGCAATACACTGAACACAATTCGCGAAAAGATTTTTCGTAAGATATTGTTTGTTAGTTCCTTTTAATTAATGTTGTTGGCATGTTGGCCATAAAAGGGTTAAATTGTATCAATTTGATATGAAATTAACGTTTTTCCTAAACGAGATACACTTTTTGTAGTCAAAAGCAATTATATTTTTTACTTTACAACTTAACTTACATTTTAAACAATTTTTTTAATGTTCTCTTAAAATGTTGTTCATGAACGTGTTAATTTAATAGTTGCTTAATATATTTATATGGTAAAATATATGCTTTTTGTGATTATAAAATGGGTCTTTAGTGAAGTCTAAATGAATGTTATAACAAAGTAAGATAGACAGTTAAGAGTTAATTTTTGACTAAAATCCCAAGCGGTGGTCAACACCTTTCTTAGTTAAGTTATTTAAATTTTTATTAAAAAGCATAAAAAAACTGGCATAAACATCTCGCTATCTCGAGTAAGTGGTTAGATTTTATAAATGTTTTAATGCAGAATCAAAAGATTCCTAAATTTCTATTATATTTAGTCATTCATTGGACAAAAAAAAATTTACCGAAGTTTTTATTCATGAAAAATACCATTTTTGGACGCGATAAGCTCACGGGGGATTATCGCTAGAGCCCAAATATGTTGGGAATCTTCATAGAACATGTCAAAGTTAGTTTTGAGGAGGGTACATCAACAAATTTTTTTTGAGTCGGTTTAATGTACGTAAAAGAGAAAGTCAATGGGTATAAAAGAATTAAAGTACTCTAGAACATATCGAAAATTTGCAACACATGTGCGTACTCGAATCTGTTTATTTTCATACTTGTGTATATCCCTGCGCATTTGCATTCATGTATGTATGTTATCATACAAATAAGCATTGACTTCAAACATTTTTTATTTGTAAATTTTTTTTCATAAATGTTCTCAGAATTTTTTTTGTAATTTGCGGAATCACTAATATATTTTTTAAAATCGTTTGAGTAAAATTCAACAAAATTTTATTGAAAAAGGATGGTCGACTTTACAAAAATCTCTGGAATATAAACATCTGCGTTCTTATCTTAAAAGAAAAAACTATTTTTAAGAAAATCTGAAAAAATGACAAAATGGATGCAAATTAAAAAACGTGGAAATCGTTCTTAATAAAAATCAATCGAATATTCGCGGTTAAAAAATGAGATATCACAGGTTAATAAATTTTATGGCTTTGAGAACAGATAGGCAGTCAGATAAGTATAAGATATGCCAACGAAAATGTTAGCCTTAAAGAAGACTTCGACATCATGTTATGGTGAAAAAACAACTCCACAAGGTATTAACGGTTGTCTAAATAGGAGTCAAAAATTTTTATCAATTCCTGCCAGCAGCGCAGCATCAGAGGGAGTTTTCTCTTTATATGGAAACATAAAAGAAGAAACAAAATAGATCCCAACACAGTTGATATCCATATGTTTTTTGAATTCTTTTTATAAAAAAACCTCTTACGTTAAAGAGATTATATTTTATTATTGTTAATAAAGGCATAATTTTTATAATAATAATAAATATTTATGTTTTAATATTACTTCTACATAAATTCGTAAAATTCTTATTTAATCAGTGAGTGCTATATTTATTTTGCTGGTTTTGGAAAATACTTACAGCCATATTCATAAAAATTTATTAATGGTTAATTAACCAAATATAAGGAAAAATTGCTTAAGTTGTATTCATAAACGAAAAATAGTTTATTAAACCTTTAATAAACCATTCATAAAGTAAGAAAATTTATTGTTCGATTTACCCTTCTTTAAACCAAAAATAAAATGAAATTTTGATAAGTGTCTGAATTTTGATATTATTTTTGTGAAATATGTTCAAAAATAATGAAAAAAATTAAAAATTATTAATATGGGCATGTTAAATACATATAACTAAATTTTTTTTTTATTTTAGATAACCAATTTTAAGTTATATGGTTAATTATTTAAAACATTTTTATATGATTCAGGGGCAAATGCAAATATTATCATTAATAACTCATTAAATTACTGAAACTAGTTGTTTTTTTGTTTAAACTAACGAGTTATTGTTCAAAAATATTGAAAAATAAAGAACCCTACTAGAAATGAATGAGCGAGTAGTCACATTTTTCATTTTGGTGTTAAGAAAATGATAGGAAAAAATTACCGATTGTGACCGAACACTTGATTTCGGTCATTTTATCCTATCATTTTCTTAACACCAGAGAATAAACAAATCATAATAATAGTGATGTTAATAAAAAGTAAACAAACTTTTTATTCGAATGCTTTCTTATCGTATATTTAAAAAAGGTTCAAACAAAAGTGTTTATGATACCTTTCGGCAAGATTTTGTTCAGAAACTAAAATAAAATGTAGTTTTAACTGATTAGTATAAGTTTTAAGTTCTACAATTAAAAAAAAACTAAAAAACAATTTAAAATAGAATTTCATGTGAACCGAATAGAAGTTTCATGCATCACTAGCAATAAAATGGCAGCAAAATATGAAGAAAGTTGCCATACTTAAACACAAAATCGCCACAAACTGTTAATAGAAATAAAACTGTTAATGTACGTTTATGAATACAAATTTATATAGGAGGTTTATTAGACAAAAAGCTATACGCTTAAAATAAGAACTTTTTATGAAAAAATTCAACTTGCGAGCATAATTCAAGTCAATTCTCTCGTTTAAAAGTTTGTGCTCGCGAGTAAGGGTATAAAAAGAGTAATTTTTGGTATTTCAGTGTTTTGATTATAACTCAGCCATTTTTTTTTTACCGATTTGAGAGATTTATATACCGACGTGTTAAAGAAGGAATTTACCATTTACTTGGGTTAAGAAACTCTGGAGGTTCCCGTAAATCAGTATTTTAAAAAAAATTTAATTTTGGTCATAACTTTTTTGTATCTTAACCGATTTTTCCGTGTTTTTCAGAAAATATTTTCTACCAAAGTTTTTAGATCTTTTGATATATAAGGGATAACCACAGGCCATAAGATAGTCCAAAAATTTAGGCTTTTATAAAATTTTCGATATATTTTGATCGTGAGGTACCACGCCCACTTCTCGAATCCCGCCCACATTTTGTGGAACGCTGTGTATTGATAACCTTAATGTGGTACCAAATTCCGAAACTTTGGCTCTAGCATACGTTATCGAGCAAAATTGATCGAAATTATTTATTTTGGTATCATGAATCTCGATATAGAATGAAATTTATTGAATTTGAAATAATAGCATTCCATATCGAGTAACTCGAAATTACATTTCTCGAGTTTTCATTCGATACGTCAGAGTCTATCGTATGCAAAAACATTCGAAAGCTTATTCGATACGATAGTATCGAATGCGGTGATTAGACCCCTGGCTGATTTTCAATCGCAAAATTATAATAAGAATACCTGACATAAATATATACCAACCATCCTATCTGGGGGCTTTGGAAAACCCATTTCAACAGAAAGACGGACAACCGGATTTGATCTTCCCTTCTCATAAGGATCCAGAATATATTTAGTTTATAGGGTCTTAGTGTAATAATTCGCTGTATATTGGTCGTTTTAGTTAATTGACTTTATTATTTATTTGTGATAACATTAATAAGTTTTTTTTTAAACTACAATGTCTTAAGCTTGTTCAATGTCAATGCCTCGCTACAGCAACAACCGGATATATCAAACTTGTCATTACCTTCTTACACTTCTTTTACTACATTTTCAAGCATGCAATTGCTACACGCTTTTTTTTATTCTAGGTATCTCCCTGGTGTTCACACCAATCGACCACTTCTTGTCCTGATTTCTGTCGTGACCTCCCCTCCGGCTCATATTTCCTCGCCCTGAATACCATTGCCCGAACAGATATCATTTCCCCCCCCCCCTTTTTCCGACCCATCCGCAATATCCCCGAATACCTGTACAGGTGCCCTATGCTCGTTCGAAAGAATGTCCAACTCAATACTGCGCTCATGTCCACTATCCAAATCCCCCTCATCAGAGTCCCCAGGTGATGGCTGCACACCATAACACCCCGGGACACACCCGTTACAACCACTACCAATATTCTCCCCTAGCAGTTAATCACCAGTATCGAAGTCAACATTCTCCGTCCTAGCAATAAATCTTCGATTACGTCTAAATAACCTATCGCAATTGTCCTTTACTATCCTTCTTAAAAATAACAAAATCACCTATACTAATTTCCGGCAATGATTTTACGTTTCGATCATAATAATCACCCCTATCGCAAACAACAACTCCCATGAAAATATTCCCATATTTTTTATTTCGTATTGTGAATCATTCCCACAACAAATTTTTTGGGAATAAATTCCGAAACATAAAAAATTTGGCATCGCCAATGATTACTCCCGCGAATTTGTTTACTAAATAAATTCCCAACAAGTGTTAATGTGAACGAGAAGGGAACATGTAAATTTTAATTTGTATTCTAAGGTTGGACTAAATTAAATTGCTTTTTCCTTTAATTGAAGCAGTTTTTTATAAAGAAAATGAAGCTAAACACTATTAATTATTTATTTTATTATATTTTTATTAGTATTTTACTTTGTATATTTTTCTTTCACAATACAAGCACTGACAAGTTATTCACAATAGAGACTTCAGTTTATAAAGCACTGACAAATAATTCACAATAAACATTTTTACTCCTAAAATTTTTGCGATACCGATTTGTTGGGGATGGGAATATAGGTTTGTTCCCATATAACATATTCCCATAACATTCGCGATAGGGGTGAATACTTTTGTCTTTCCTTTTTCATTTCAATCTTTTCCTGAACCGAGTTGTCGGTCATATTATTTCTAGTTAACAAAGTGCCCGATATTGGAAATTTGGTCTTAATCAGCCTTCCAAAGAATAACGTAGATAGTGACAGCTTCATACCTGCCTAAGAAGTCGTATTGTATTCTAAAATCCTATATTGATATGAACCCAAATCACCAGTTTCATAACAGCGCTTCAGTATGTTCTTTACATACATAAATATACATCAACCTAGTCCACATTATTTCTGGGGTTTTCGGAAAACCCATTTCAACATACACACGGACAGACGGACAACCGGATTTGAACTTCGCTTTTCATAAGGACCCAGAATATATATACTTTATAGGGTGTAGGATCAATATTGTGGAACATACAAACGGAATGACAAACTTATATATACCCTCTTACCTTCGGTGAAGGGTATAAAAATGTTGCTGGAAAATAATCTGTGCTTTTCTTTTGGTGTTTATTTTAAATTTGTAGCGTGCGACATCGTAAGTGTAAAATGCATAAATTAAAAAAAAAATTTTCTAAAATACATATCTTTATTTGCGATGGCCAATAACTACAAGCAGCAAGGACAGCTTATTCCATAAAAAAACTTTATTTGTGACTTGCAATACTATTTTCAGTTAAGTTAGTTTTTGTTCTATATTTGTATTTTTCTTTATTGAAGAAATTTTTTAAAGTTTATAATTTGTTAAAATTGTTGAGTTAAATACACAAAGAATGCTGACGAAGGCCGTAGCGGGCCAGAAAATGCATTACATTTTGCTGGTGTCTAATATGTAATTGTAAAAATGTTTCTGTACATACAATATACTTCATTGCTGTCCAAAGGAAAGCTAATGTAAAATGTAACAAGAAGATACAATATAATAGTCTGGTAGTGTATAAAAAAGTAATTTCTGAAAAATTGAAGGAATAGGACTATTACAAAAAAGCTTTATAAAATACATAACTGAAATTTAGCTCATAGAATAAATTCGAAAAAATAAAAAATGTTGTATATTGAATGTATTTAAAATAATGTAGAATCATCTTACGCATGTCTTATTACATAAAAAGTAAAAACATAAACATAAAAGTATGATGGAACAAAATGTCGCATGCAGCGTGTAGCGTGCGACAGTGATTAAAATTAAATTAAAAATAAAAATAAACTACACAATATTTTTGAATCAAATGCAAAGCTTTCTTAAGATACATCAATGCGTAACATTTTAAAATTAGTCGCATTTAAATATTTCATCAGGTTTCGCTAAAATCAGTGTTTAAACTGTTTGCCTTAAAGGCGACTTCTGTTTTTGTCGCATGCAAATGCCTTGTTTTTTTTAATTATATTGAAAACGGACAATTGCTCAAAGCCAACAAATTATAGTGCTAATGAAGACAAAAGTTTCGCTTTTTGTCAAAAAAGATAATGTTTTGGTGCATGTTTTTTCCACTTATGGCGTTCGAATGTCGCATTCGACATTGGAGAAATGCCCATATGCTGCAAATACAGCAAAACTAATTTTAAACAAAATTCAAAAAGAAAGCATTATGTCGTGGCAACAGCCTTTCTTCTTCTTCCATTTTTTGGCTTTTTCTTTTGAAACATATCCAATTATGGGCTTCATATGATTAATTAAATGATACCATGTTTCATAATTTTAGTGTTTTTCAGTTGACTTCTTTAACACATTAAAAAAATTATATTTATGTACATATATAAGGGCCATTATTACAACTTGACAATAGTTAAAAGTCGGATTTTGTCGGACCGACAAATAGCTTTGCATTATAAAACCTTCATTTATTATGTTTTCATCTATTAAATATTATTATTATTGAAAATAACAGCAATAAAAAATGGAAGTTGTAATAATGCAAAGCTATTTATCGGTCCAACAAAATCCGACTTTTAACTATTGGCAAGTTGTAATAACGGCCCTAAGAAGTACAAATTCAATTTAAATATTTGTTTTTAAAATCATTGAAGCACTGAAAGCTTTTAAGTTTTTTATATAAAGCATAAAGGCAGAATTCGTCTTTACTTTCTGTTCTGTTACGAATCAGCTGATTTGTTTTTGTTATTAAAAAACCTGTGAAAATTATTAGTTTTTCTGTTCTGTTACGGTCCAATCTGTAATATTAAAAACTTGTTAAGTCATTGTAAGTGACAGCAACGGAAACAGAAAGTAAAGACTAGCTGAGCCTTAATTGTTTAAGGAAAACATATTTGTAACTCTTTCTAAAATGCAAGTCCACTTAATTTTAAGTTTCTACTAATAGCTTGTGATGTTTATATCAAAATATTTTACCAACACTTAATGTTTTGTGATGAATGGAGACATTAATCATGGATTTGTCTTTTTTATAGGCCTTATTACGTCCCGGACGTTTTGATCGTCACATACTCATAGATTTGCCAAATCTTAATGAGCGCAAACAAATTTTCGAAAAACATTTATCCTCAATTCAACTTGATGCTGAGCCTCAGTCATATTCCCAACGGTTAGCTCGATTAACCCCCGGATTCTCAGGAGCTGATATAGCCAATGTGTGTAATGAGGCTGCACTTCATGCAGCACGTAACGGTCAGAAAAAAGTAAAAACGGAGAATTTGGAATATGCCGTAGAACGTTTGGTTGGCGGTACAGAAAAACGTTCTCACGCTCTTTCACCCGTGGAGCGCAAAGTAATTGCTTATCACGAATCTGGTCATGCGCTTGTTGGTTGGTTGCTACCTAACAGTGATGTTTTGTTAAAAGTAACAATTGTTCCTCGAACAAGTTTAGCTTTAGGTTTTGCTCAGTATACACCCAGTGAGCAACAACTTTACACCAAAGAAGAACTATTCGATAAAATGTGCATGGCTTTGGGTGGGCGAGCGGCAGAGAATTTAATTTTTAATAGCATAACTACTGGCGCCCAAAACGACTTGGAAAAAGTTACAAAAATAGCATATTCACAAGTAAGTTTTAATAAAATGTTAAGCCAACTATTTCTTCATAAAATAATTAAATTTTTTATTAGGTAAAGAAATTTGGTATGAACGATAAACTAGGACCAATTTATGTAAGAGATTCTGAAGAAACGGGCGATTACGATAAACCATTTTCAAAAGCTCTTGATAAAATGATCGATCATGAGGTAAGAAATCTAATTGCAACTGCATACCAAAAGACGGAGCAAATATTAAAAGATAATCGCGATAAGCTTGAAAAGGTACAATATTATACTTATTGTCATCCGACTTGGATAATTAGCAATTTCTTTTTTAATTTTTATAGCTCGCTGAGGCTCTTTTAGAAAAAGAAACTCTTAACTATGATGAAGTTGTAAATCTCATTGGACCACCCACGTTCGACGCTTCAAAACGTACTGTTGAACCTGTCGAATTCGAACAATCGCTTAAAAATCTTAGCGAAGACGCAAAATAATTTTAAGTGTTTAATATTATTTTGTAATAAAGTGTTTTTGTTAATAAAATGGTTTTATTTAGAACTGTCGATAAAAAAGAGACAAAACCTCATCCAAAGATCTTAGAAAAATAAGAATAAGAATTATAAACCTCAGTTCTACCTGTAACAATATCAAAGCTTAAACAATGAAGTTTCCTGACGATCTGGCCTAAGCAACCACTGAAATGCGCATTGGAATAGCTTATCCCTTCAACAATAAATTTCAGTTTCTCAATATTATGAAATGGGAATTTAGCACATTTGAAAGAAACCTTGTTAATTAATTTTTGAATCCCAAAAAAAACTTTGGTAGAGACAAAACCGTTGGCACAAAATAGGGTCAAATAAAAAAAACCGAGATTGTTATTTTGAAAAAGATTGCAATAATATATAAAGCTAAGTCTACACGATATGTTGAATCAGCAAATTTATGTTGAAAAATTTGCTTTCAGTGCCAACATATCGTGTAGACACCAAATTTTTTCAGCAAACGTATGCTTACCAACATATGACAGGCATTTGTTAACGATGTCAGCAAACGTTTGTTCAAAATTATAGCATATCGTCTAGACACAATATTTTTTACTTTTCATCAAATGTTCTACATATGTTGACAAATATGTAATTTATTGAAAGTCGTATGCAAGCTTTTCAGCATACGGCAAATTTGTTAGCATATCAAATGTATAAAACTTGATATTTCTTCAATTTCTTGCTTAATTTTGTACTGAACTCCGGAACTTATCAAGATTTTTGGCTTATTGGCAAACAAGGAACAAAAAAATGCATTTAGAAGTGCTTTGAAAGTAAAAATGTTTGCCAACGAACTTTGTTTTAGAGTTAAAGACCATAAAAGTTGATAATTCTTAACCAATATCTCTTAAAGTATAATTTTGATCTTAGCAATATGGGTATCGCTGAAAAGTGTTTCCAAATACCTTTTACATGGTATAATATAAAACATTTCGAATTATTAACCCATTAAGAACTAATTAAAAATAATATTTTTATTTACTAATGTATTTTACCAAAATGGCTCTAATCTTAAAATTTTGTTGTGACAATAAAGGTATTTTTTTACAAACATATTTTATTTTTTAGAGAACTTTTCAAGCTTTGATATAATATAATGCATGACACTACCGTACCATGTTTTGAAGTATTAAAGTTAAAAATGTATATTCTAATAAATCTTTTATTTAATATATAAATGTGAGTAAACATGTGGAAAAATGTTTATACTTTTTGTAATTGCTTTAATATGGGTATTATTTACCTCTAAGGTACGACAAACACCAGCTTCGCTTAATAAAATTTGTCTTTATTGCAGGTCTTTGATTGGACATAAGGGTTCTTAGTTTTATGGTATGTCGAGCACTGGCTTCGCTCAGCTGAGTTAATTTTCTTAATTTAAACCAGAACCCCAACACCCTTAAAAATTTATGTTTTTGTTAAAGAAACTAACAAAAATTGGTGACAAAATGAACCGATTGTAATTTAATTTTGCAAAAAATAACTCCTTTTCTATGACTAGATATTACACTACGATGATCGCTTCATTATTTACCATAGGCCCCATATAAAACACAATCTCGGAAATAATTCAATATGCTTAAGACGTACCAAACAACGCTATTATAGAAAAATTTGGTCTGTCATAGTTTCATAAAACTATAAATTTCACAACTAACTTTACCATAAGCTTCATATAAAGCCCACTTTAAGAAATAATTTAAATACGCCTTAAACCGTAAAAAATATTGATGTTGTGGTCTAGTCCATCTTAGCTTTAAATTGCTAGAAATAACACGATGCATACAACTTACTGTAGGTTTCGTATAAAGCGGGACTTTCAAACAGTTAACATTTTTTTATAGTTGTATTGAAATTTGGCATAATTCAACCGAATTTTTTGATTATTGACCCAAAAATCGCTTTTATATGGCTAAACTGATACAAATCATTATAGTTTATTCAAATTTGGTCAAATAAATATACATGTGATTAACAAGTATGTACTTTGCCTACTACAATGTGCACAGCCAGCCAGCCGCCCGGACGGACATCGTTATATCGACTCATATAGTGATTGTGTCGATCGGTATACTAAAAAATGGTTAAAGGACCAATATTTTTAGGTGTTACAGACACAATGGTGGTGTGGGTTTTAAAATAAACCCATAAAACATACTGCTGATCGGCCCATAATTTATCTTAGGGGTAGAACTGCAACAAGTTATAAAACTGTGAGGTTTTATAAATAATTTTTAGATCAATCCAGTTCATAGATATTTTAGCTACATATTTGCGGATTTATTTTCAGCATATCGTCTAGACACCTAACATATTGCATATGCTGATAGAGGCATTTGTTATTATTTTTAAACATATGAGTGTAAGCATACATTTGCTGATTCAACATATCGTCTAAACTAAGCTTAAGAGAAATCCTTCTTTTAAAAATTCTCTTATATCACATCTTTTATTAAAAATATATTGGCCTAGATTCGTGAGTTTTAATGCGGAGAAGATTCGGCATAGGAAGAAGTCTTGGAGGTTTATGGGAAATGAAATTTCATACAATAGAATTAAAGCAGGGACAAACTATTTTGAGGCTATTTTGGGTATGGAAAGGCCAACGGATTTTGCCCAGATTTTGCGTTTTCTGGGACTAGTAAAGTATTTGGTACGATTTTTACCGAACTTGTCGAAGACAATGACGGTTGCTAAATTTAACAAGGATCGACGAACATATGGGTAATTTGCCAATCTAGCCAGACATTACTTTTTGTTTTAGCTTACATATATTGATTCTCAAAAGCTACTGAGTGCCCCCAGATCGATGAAACTTGGAAGAAATATGTGTTACGGTCATCAAAAAAATATCAAATCGGACCAAGGGGGAAAAAGTTCGCCCTAGAAGAACTAATCCAACCTCTGAAAAATGCAATTTTATTAAAGTTTTCCCATATTTTTGTTTAGCAAATGCAACTTTTATCGTCACCGAAAGTTAAAAAAACTAATATTGGACCCAGAAGATCGTAAAATTACACTTTTCGGCCCCGCCCCCTTTTTTTGGGTGGTTACATAAAAGAATATTTTTTAAAAAAAATTTAATATAAAAAGAAATACACTAACGCCTTAATACTATAAGAATTTTTGAACGACCCTGTCAAAAAAAATTTTTTATTTTTTGCTAATTTCCACAAAATATAAATTTTTAAGCTTTTATGTGGATTTAATGTATTTAATAGTATTTTATTTATCTGAAAATAATTAATTTATTCATAATTATAACTTACAGTGCACTCGCGATAAAAAAAACACCCTAATTAATGAATACCCCAAAATATGAACACTTATTTTCTTCCATTGACTACTCTAAAATATGAACTTGTGCCAAGCTTTAAAATATGAACAACTTATAATTTTATTTTTAACGGTTTTTATCTAAATACTGGCATTTTCTATGGCAATAATCTATTCAATTTATTTATTTTTCTATTTTTAATAAGGATTTGTAAATTTAGTTTTAAAATGTATGTATGCGTTTTAAAGCTTTAAATTTATTTTAAATTTAAAATTGCCTAGGCAATTATTTTTTCCAACTAATTTCTCGTCTGGACTTAGGGTTAATGTAAATGTAATTGTAAACATTCATATTTTGATTTTGATTCTTTTTTGATTGGAATATTAAAATTTTTGTAAATTATAATTATAATTATTTTTTTGATATTTGCTTTATGGACTGCATATATAATGTCTTTAATAACTTATCTCTTTTTTCTTTACCATTGAATTTAAATTTCATTTTTTATTTTTTTAATGTTAAAAGTAAATCTATATTTGATCTGTTTTACTGTAATTTGGCTCCCCCGCAAATCTGAATATTGGTTTATGTTTGATGATCCATGATGAAAATCTTGGACCTGTGGCTGGAGATAGCTTAATTTTAAATTCATCTCTTCCGTTGTCGTCTGATAGTTTGATTTTTGGACACGTTAATGCCCAAAGCTTAAGTCCTTCGAATTCAAATGTCAAGCTCGAAGAGTTTAAAAGCACATTCAGTAAGTCCGGCCTTGACATAATTGGGATATCTGAAACTTGGTTTAAACCGGATATGCTTTCGCAATCACTGGGTCTGTCTGGATATAAGATTGTCAGGAATGATCGCCCAAGATCGAGTGGTGGTAGGGGTGATGGTCATCCTACAAGGGCCGGGGGTGTCTGTCTGTACATATCTGACAAATTACGTTACAAAACAATTTTTTTTGGCAGACAATATGGAGTCTGTGAATCGTTATTCATTGAAGTATTTGGTAATGGTGTTTCGGTGATAGTTGGTGTGGTATATTTGCCATATGGTGATGTAGGGGCGTTTGAAAACCTTCATAGTGATTTGTTTGACCGATATTCTAATATTGTTATCATGGGCGATTTTAATTATAATCTTTTTGATGTGGTGAAATCGAACAATCTTCGTTCTGTGATTTCAAGATGTGGTCTAACCTGTGTGCACAACTGTTTGCCCACACATCTTCATTTGCCTACTAATACTACCTCGCTAATAGACTACTTTCTCCTGAGTCAACCTTCCACTATGGCCTATAGTAAACAATTCTTTTATCCATTTTTTTCGTCATACCACAGCTTTATAATCGTTTCGGTTAAATTCTCATATCAAAAACGTAGAAATTGTTTTGAAATTAAGGATTATAATCATGTAAATTATGAGGATTTTAATCGGCATCTTGAATTTTTTGATATATCTCCTATTTTTACTACGAGCGATGTTGATTTGCAACTTTCTACAATTAATAACTTAGTGAATGGTCTCCACGACTGTGTACCCACAACTATTGTAAAATTAAAGTCTGATGATTCAAATTGGATGTGTTCCAGACGTATTGTGGAAGTCAGATCTTTAAGAGATCGAGCTTACGAAGCCTATCGTAGGGATCGGTCTGAGATTAATTGGAGGAAATATTGTAGGCTAAGGAATAAAACGAAATCTATTATTAGAAAGTCTCGAAAGGAGTATGGTGAGAATCTTTTTTCTGGTGTTGATAATACTCAAATATGGAAGAAGATTCGCCAACTGGGTTGTGCTGGTCGTGAATACTCTGAGCTCGATCCGTCAAATGTGGAATCCATAGCTTCTAGTTTTTTGAATAATCAAAATCCTAATTTTTTAGGTGATTTAAATTTTGATAATTTTACTGAGAACTTTAATGGTTTTTCGTTTATTCCTATAACCGAATATGATCTGGTACTTGCTATAGGCTCCATAAACTCTAATTCAACAGGCTATGATAGAATTCCCATTAAGTTCTTAAAATTTATATTTCCGCTTATAAGTAGACCACTCCTCCATCTTGTTAACTCTATATTTATGACCTCAAAATTTCCCACTGCGTGGAAAATGGGTCGAGTTGTACCTATTTTGAAGAATGGTAATGTTGAGAATTTAAGACCGATATCTATCTTACCTGCGATGTCAAAAATAGTTGAGACTATAATGAAAACGCAGATTTTGACCCACTGCGGTTCAATGATTAGACCTAATCAGTTTGCTTTTAGGCAAAATCAATATACGACATCGTTACTACTTTCTTTAACTGATAATATAAGAGGGCAACTTGATAATCATCAGCACTGTGTTTTAGTCTCTCTTGATTTAACGAAAGCGTTTGATCGAATCAACCACAACGTTCTTGCAAGGAAACTTCATGAAAACTTTAATTTTTCGAAATCTGCATGCAGATTGATTTATAATTATTTATTGGAAAGATCACAGTTTGTTTCAATAAATGGGATAAATTCTTCTATAGGTGCAGTAACCTCTGGTGTACCTCAGGGATCTATACTGGGTCCTATTTTATTTATTACTTACCTGAATGATTGTATCCCCCTTATGAACAACGGTTTTTGTCAATCGTATATATTTGCGGATGATATTTTACTCTTATATACATCTGATTCTCATCAAACTGACCTTTTTGAGATCCGTCTAAACAACCACCTGAGTAAATATCTAACTGGATGTCTCTTAACTTTTTTGAGATTAATTCTACTAAGACTAAGGCTATGACGTTTTATTTGCAAAGCCGAAATTGGTTTGGTCCTCGGATTTATGTAAATGGACAATTAGTTGATTATGTTGATGTTCTTAGATGTCTTGGTGTTATTTTGGATTCGGGCTTGAATTTTGATAACCATATTAATTCGCTGTCAAATAGGGTTTGTCTCACCTTGAGAAAGTTATACTCCCTAAAACCATATACACCTAGACATGTAAGATACCGATTGGCTCACTCCCTAATTATGTCTCAGTTTAATTATGGCCTTGAAGTTTTTTCAGGCTCTTGGTTATACAATGTGGATATACTTAGTGGAATTATAAGAAAAGTTGTTCGTTTTGTTTTTGATGTGAAAGTTTATGAGCATGAACGTACTAGGGAACTTGTTCCACAATTTTTTAAAATGTAGTTTTGATGATTATCTAAAAATACGTATTTTGCTTCATTTTTATAAAATTATGAAAACTCAACAACCGGAAATTTTAGTGAATAAATTTTCTTTTATCAACTCCACACGTAATATTCAGATTGATGTGCCGTTTAGACATCTTTCAATATCTGACCGCTCTTTTGTAGTGCGTGTCTATCGAGCTTGGAATGTTCTACCTAATAGTCTCAAACTCTTTTCCTATTCATTTTTAACATATAAACGAAAAATAATTGAGTATTTTAATGGAATTATGACCTAATATATTGACACTTAACTATTTTTTCTTTCTTCTGCCTCTTGCCACTTTTTAAATTTTAAATTTTTAATTTTTATTTTGTCCTTAATTGGATTTTTATATTCCAATATTCTTATGGCTGGGGGGCCACTATACTATACTTATACATACATATATAACAGCTAAATTTGTAAATTTTTTAAAAGTTTTTAGTTTTTAAGTGGAATACTTGTGAAATTGGTTATTATCAACAATACATAAATAATTGGCCTTGGAGGCTTTCTTTGTATTGATATTAATAAATAAATAAAATAAATAAATAAATAAATACACAGTGTTAAAATCAAAGTTAATTTTGACTCAACTGCAAAATAACTTGGGGATTTCCCTAGCTATCTGCTTTAAAATTGTCTTCAGTTGTTAATGAAAATGTTTTACATGCATGTTTTAGTTAGTGCTCACATGGAATTCTATAGACATCTTTAAATATACAGTATTTTAACGTGGAAAGTTCATAAATATGAATTTAAAAAAACATACATTTTTAATTTTAATATTTTACTTAGGCTAAAGTTCGTCAAATTTAATTTTCATTAAATTATTTTTATGAAAAAAGGAATTTTACAGCATGAAAATTAATTAAAATTGTTATTGATAATTTTTTTGTTCGGTTTGTGCCTTGTTGCGATACAGACGCGTATTCTTAATCCCGCATACAATTGAATTATTAATTACATTTGATACCTATTTTAATATAACAAATTAGCGAATGGACGCATTTTTTTTTAAATAAATCTTTAACATAAAAGTGAACAATAATCAAAAACGAAAAAATTAATAAAAAAAATATATGTATAAATGTACATACATATTTACACATATACTGTACAAAAACATTTTGTTTAAAATTCTTTTTTGGTGCAATACATTAAATAATAAAAATAAAAAAAGCACAGTAAAACAGTGAAAAACAAAAACAACTTTTTGCATGAGTAGTCACAATGTAACAACAATAAAACTAGATGAAAGAAATGCATACGTAACAGTTAATGCTAAAGAGTGCAATACTGAAATAAATAAAACAAAACAAAACAATATTAACTACCTAACGGCTAAACCAATTGTTCGTACACGTTCCCTTTCGCCCTCTGTTTTTACAAAGACGGTTGATGCTGAGACATTAAAAAATATTAATCTCTCGCTAGTGCCTGCAAGTGTTGCCGCTTCGGCAAAAACAATTTTAGTAACAAATGTTACCATGAATTCAAACACAGACGCAATGGAAAAATCTCAAGTAAAAAGTTGTCAAAAGCCTCAAGTACAAGTTGGTATGGACAGGTACATAACGGTGCTTAAACGTGGTCGCAGCCCTACCTCTGCAGCAGTTGCTTCGGCCTCAAAAGTACCATCTTTTGATAAAATAAATTCTCAAAATCGTTTTGCAATTCTGGAGGATGAATCCTCTGAAGCACCGAACGTCATAAAATCGTCCAAGCCTCCCCCGATATATCTTAGGGAGCAAAACTCAAATGAGCTTTTAAAGAGTTTAATTTCGTTAATTGGAGAAAATTCGTTTTACGTAGCTGCTATCAAGCGTGGTAGTATAAACGAGACTAAAATACAAGTCAATCATAAGAATGATTTTCGCAAAATAATAACCAAATTTGAAGCACTTAAAAAAAATTTTTATACATACAAACTGAAGAGCAGTAAAGGTCTTCAGGTAGTGATTAAGGGAATTGACTCATGTGTGGACCCTGAAGAGGTAAAAACATTCCTAGAAGAAAAAGGCTTCAAAATAAAACAAGTAGTAAATATTAAAAATAGAGAAAAAAATCCCCAACCACTTTTTCGAGTGGAGTTTGAACCCGGCGACGTAAAGCTTAAAAAAAACGAAACACAATTTGAAATATATTCTCTATAGAAAAATAACTATAGAAGAGCCACACAAAAGAAATGGTCCCGTTCAATGTTTAAACTGTCAAGAATATGGTCATACTAAGGCATACTGCTATTTATCCCCTGTTTGTGTAGTATGTGGTGAATTACATGGTACAGTTCTCTGCGATAAGTCTAAAACCGACCCCAACGTAAAAAAATGTAGTAACTGTGGCGGCAATCACACTGCCAATTATAGAGGATGCCCTGTATATACTATCGTCAAGCAGTCGGCTGGACCGAAAACTAATCCCCCTCAAATGCAGGTACCAAATCAAGTAAACACAAATGCAATTCAAGCCCCCCAGCCTGGTAATAACAGAACCTCTTACGCTAACGTGCTAAAATCAAACCATGTGCCAATGCAAGGTGCCTCGCCAGGTAATGATGAAACTCCAGTTTCTAATTTAAGTCGTTTAGAAAAAACCATGGAAACATTAGTGCAAACAGTAAATAATTTTACAAACACAATGGGTAATATGATGCAGGAGATTCTTAGAATGCAATCGATGTTATTGCAAGCTGTACTTAACAAACCATGAACTGTTTAAAAATTTGTTTTTGGAACGCAAACGGCATCCGCCAACATAAAAATGAATTAGAATACTTTCTTAAAAATAAACAAATTGATGTCATGATGGTTTCTGAAACTCATTTGACCTCAAGAAATACGTTTAAAATTAATGGTTATACACTATATGATACCAAGGACCCTCGAGATAGAGCTTGTGGAGGTTCTGCCATTTTAATAAAAACCAGAGTCAAACACTACCTCATGGGTGATCATTGTGAAGATTATCTTCAAGCAACAAACATTTGCGTTGAAGAATTAAATAGAAACGTAGTAATCTCATCGTTATACTCCCCACCTAGATATTCAATATCTGAAGGCCAATATTATAATTATTTTAAATCATTAGGACCTTGTTTCCTGGCCGCTGGCGATTATAACGCTAAACATACCTTCTGGGGGTCCCGACTTATAACACCAAAGGGTCGTGTTCTATTTAATACTATTTCTAAAATGGATTTGAATGTGATAGCGAGCGGACAACCAACATATTGGCCTACAGATCAGCAAAAAATACCAGATGTCATCGATTTTGGCGTGGTTAAAAACATTCCCTTAGAAACGATTTATGTTGAAGCTTCCTTAGAATTATCTTCCGACCACACACCAACAATTGTTACTTTAATGAACCCCAATAGAATTGTATCTCCAACTGGTTACTTAGCGACGCCAGCTACACAAATCAATTGGCTAAAATATAAAAAATATCTCAGCACCCATTGCACAGAAAATATTCTGCTTAGTACACCGGAATACGTAGATCGCGCTATTCTTAATTTTGACAGTTTTCTGAAGCTAGCTGTGCAACATTCCAGTAATACCCCAAAAAAAACTAAAAATATTAAAATTTATTCCACAGATGTTGAGCGTCTCCTGACTGAAAAAAGAAGAGCTCGAAGAGAGTGGCAATTGCACAGATCCCCTCAACTAAAGAGTTTATTAAAAGATTGTACAAAAAGGCTAAGAAAGTTACTACAGACTCAAAAAACGGCTTCTCTGCAAAAATATCTTAAGGAACTTGATGCAACTCCGCAATTAGAGTACTCATTATGGCGTGCAGCTAAAAATCTAAAAAGGCCAGTCGCCTCTAAGCCACCATTAAGAAACTTGAACGGAAGTTGGGCAAGAAATGATAACGAAAAGGGAAATCTGTTTGTTGATCACTTAAAAAACGTATTTACCCCAAATATATCTCACGATGCTGTGGCCGAGTTACCACCTGTTCCTGCTAGAGCAGCTGTTCCTCTAAGATTTGAGATAAGAGAAATCGAAAAGGCTGTATGTGAATTGAACCCCAAAAAAGCCCCTGGTTTTGATAAGATCAGCAACAAAATGCTTTTGGAGCTACCCAGCACAGCAAAGAAAATTATTCTTTTAATTTTCAATGCTATCTTACGTCTTCAATACTATCCTCAAAAATGGAAGGTTTCCTTAGTCACCATGATACCTAAACCAGGAAAGGATCACACAAAAGTTGAGTCATATAGGCCTATAAGCTTACTTTCTAATATATCAAAGCTGTTTGAGAGGCTGTTAGTGTCAAAATTAACTCCAATTTTAAGTGAAAATAGATGTATACCTAACCACCAATTCGGCTTTAGAAGAGAACACAGCACAATTGAACAAACCCATCGTATAGTAAACGCCATAAGAAAAGCCCTTGAAGAAAGAAAATATTGTTCCGCTCTCTTCATCGATGTTTCTCAAGCTTTTGATAAAGTCTGGCATGAAGGCTTATTACATAAATTGAAGCAAAATTTTCCAGCAAACACACACAAGCTGCTAGAAAGCTACTTAGTCGGTCGTCAATTTATTATAAAAGAAGGAAATTTCTTTAGTTCACCTCAGCCAATTGGCGCTGGAGTCCCACAGGGAAGCATTCTGGGGCCTCTATTATACTTAATTTATACTTCGGACATGCCAACGAGCAACTACACACAAACTTCAACATTTGCAGACGATACAGCTTTTCTAAGCGTCCACGAAAACAGTTATGAAGCATCTCGTTATTTACAGGATCATATATTTCAACTAGAAATATGGTTAAAACAATGGAGGATAAAAGTCAATGAGCAAAAATGCGTACATATAACATTCACCTTGCGTCGGGAATCATGCCCCCTATTAAAATCAATAATCAAATAATACCTCAAAATTCGCATGTAAAATATCTCGGTATACATTTAGATCGCCGTTTGACGTGGAAAAGCCATATAGAGGCAAAATTAACTCAAATTAAACTAAAAGCCATACAAATTCATTGGATTATTGGAAGAAACTCTGTCCTTAGTCTCGACTGCAAACTCCTACTTTACAACTCTATCTTAAAGCCTATCTGGTGCTACGGTATTCAGTTATGGGGCACTGCCTCGGCTTCTAATATCGAAAAAATTCAAAGGCGCCAAAATAAACTTCTTCGAATAATCACAGCTGCCCCTTGGTATGTTAAAAATTCAAATATTCACAAGGATCTCAATGTCCGATTAGTTAAAACTGTGATTACGAAATATGCAGTAAAATACTTAAAAAGGCTCGAATTGCATCCGAACCCACTAGCTCGAAATATTTTAAATGATAGCGGCCACACTCGCTTAAGAAGAAGAGACACTGCAGCACTTGTCCAATTAGATGAGCGATAAACACCTAGATAAGTGAACAGAACCCGTGATAAAGAAAATTTTTGTCTGGCACTGGCAGGACATAAAATAAAGTATTAGGTTAAGATTCGATTAATTATTGTTAGTTCATATTAAATGTATGAAGATTCAATAAATAATATTGAAAAAAAAAAAAAAAAAAAATTGATAATTTTTCTTTCTTGACTGCAGCTGGGCTCGAAACCAGGCTTTTACGGACAGATTACCCTTACATGTTTCGATTGCAACCACTCCATCTCTTCAGAGGGGTTTAATACTCACAGCCATCGACGACCGCTGCCAGGCAAAAGTCAAACATCAATCTTTAAACCAAATTGTATTATACTTGTGGTAGATCGATATTTGCTTTTGAATGATTACACTGCCTTACAAATTTTTAATTTGGAAAAATAAAAAGAACGCCACATGCCTATATAAGTTAATTGGGACCTCCTGAACACGAAAAACGCTGTAATTTGTTTTTTTCCAAAGTACCGTAGTACCGAAATAAATGGCACATCGTTGGAAAGGTAATTGAATGCCTTATCCGTCGATATGCTACAAACGACAATATTTTCATATTCATTGCTCACACACTATATGTATTCGGCGTAAATTCAAAAAATTTAAATTAAAATGGCGAGCGACTTTTGCATGAACTTTTGCATTTATTTTCGGATGGATCTTCGCGAATGAGAAACCAACAATAGTCCGCCATCATTTGTTCATCCCACCAGCCTTTGTAACGTCTCTCGATTTCTTCCATTTCCTGGTGAAATCTTTCACCTTGTTCATCACTATCGGAGCCCAAGTTCGTGGGGAAAATATCCAAATGACTGAATAAAAAGTTAAAAAGTGATATATGTATGTATGCACATATATGTTTTCACTCAACGCTTACCAATGGCATTGAATTTTTGCAGTAGTGTATCGATCTTCACAGCGTAATCCGGACTTCTGTAGTTTCCCAAAAAGTTGTGAACGATGTCCTGGAATGCTTCCCATGCCTCTAAATGAGCTGGACCTAAACACTCATTAAATGCTTGGTCGCAGTACAGAGCCCGAATTTGAGGTCCATCAAATATACCTACTTCAATTTTGCTCGCTGTGGCTCTCGGAAGTTTTTGTTAAAGGTAATTCATAATATTTGTAAATAATCCAAGCTTAATATGTAATGGAGGAAGTATTATCTTCTCCTGAGGAATGAGAGGGTAATTTTTGATATTGTACTCTCCGTGCGTACGTCACTGCTTCATATGTTTCCTTTATGTATTTTCCATATTCGATTATAATTGATGGTTTGTAGCCCTTTATGAAGCAACACTGCCTTCAAACTATCCTTGCCTCCATCCACAAAAAGACGCCATTCCTCTGGGTCATAATTTTGTTGGAGAGCATTGAAAAGACCACATATGTTGGCACAAAAACAAAAGTTTGCCGTTTTTGCGGACAAAAGTCTTTGCGTCAATCAGGGCTACCAACATATACAGAGATTCAAATATCGTTTTTTTAAATACGATATAACTGATGGACCCCGAGTGTGAGCAATGAATATGAAAATATTGTCGTTCCAAAAAATCCTTAATAAAAACTTTATTTTTCATCCGATTTTTTAAATCCTGGCTTAAAATGTTGGTAATGACATATACTATTTGGTTAAAAAATAAAACATTCCAGATATTTACTATAACGTAGAAAAAAACGAAATAAAAATGAAAAATTTTGAAAAAAACGAAAAAATTAGGCAAATTTTTAACTTTGAGGTGCTATAACTCAGTCATTTCTTATCAGATAGAAATTTGTAGCGGAAAAGGCATTCAATTACCTTTCCAACGATGTGGCACTTATTAATTGGGCTCCACAAGGGTTTGAGTGGGACCATACATCGAAAAACACAAAAGTACCTTTATCTAAAAAACGGACTTAGGAAAAAAAATTACAGCGTTTTTCGTGTTCAGGAGGTCCCAATTAACTTATCTAGGCATGTGACGCTCTTGGTATTTTTTGGCTGTAAACCAGTGTTATCTATTTTAATTGATTTTTCATGTTTTTTCCGTACTTTTGTCAAGAACTCTTTTATATTAGATGCCATTCGCAAATATGAACAATCTTGCAAAAGTGAACTGGCTTTGTTTTAATTAGTACATACTATCGCGAGTGCACTGTATTTATAATAGTAACAATGAGGCCCCTATTACGGTTCACTACTCAAATCAGTTGAGTTGTAATTTAGACACAGAAAAAATCAAATCAATGTAAAATATTTATCGTTTATCCACAAAAAATATATTGTTAACCTTTCAAACTGGTTGCGATCAGTTGTAATTCTTGTTATGTTTTTGTTCACCGCAATATAGCAAAGTTGTAAACCATAATACAATAATTAAGAAATTACAACAATTTTATTTTAAATAACAATAATTCTTTTGTTTCGTTCCTGCTCCCTAATAGTATTTTTTTTTGCACACACTCATTTTTTTAATATATTATTTTTGTATATTAATTATATTCACAAAATTTTTATATAAAAACTGTTTTTTTTAATATAAAAATTGTTATATGTACATATGTAAACAAACATAATTTTTTTTTGACATTTGGGGTGTAACTGGGGTAAACAGCTGACAAACATATGGGCCAACGGGTCTACCTTGTGTACTTGTACCATGAGAAATATTTTGTGTATATTATACTAGCTTTTTACATCGTTTAATTAAAAAAAATGTTACGAAAACTGAACAAAATTGACGTTTGGTGATTTCTGAAAATAAAAAATTATACATAAAAAATTTTTTATATCAAAAATATTCATTTGAAATAAATTTATTTAAATAAAAAACTTCAAAACGAAAACATATACATACTTTTAAACCGGAAATTTTAAATGTAAAATTAATTATAAAATAATTGGTACTCTCAAGATATTGAATATAAAGATTTGATTGGCACTTAAATTCATAGGATTATTTTATTTAACAAGAAAATTTTGTGGTAAGTTTAGTGACATTATCTTTAGAATTTCTATAGGCGGCATCATTGAAAATTACTCAAAATCATTTGATCATGCCATGGTCTTTAGTATAGTTGTTGCGCATAAAATAAAGCAAAAAAGGTAAAAGCACCTCCTTCTATACATTTTTAATTAATTAACTGATTCTTTTGAAAAGTTTTTGTATTTTTTTAAAAAAAAATTTTCTCCGGGTATTTTACTCAGTGCCCCGATAGGCTAGCTGGTAGTGAGCTAGTCTATCAACGCCGGGGCTCTCTCCTGCAGACAAGCGAAGATTTATTAAAAAAAAAACAAAACTTCAGCTATGCAATATTACACGATTAGTCGTTAAAAAATTTATAAAAAACGTTATCGAAGTTACCTTTTTGAATGTTTGATTATCTCTGTTTGATTTTCATTCTTCAGGATAAAAAAGACATCACTTTTTTATGTTTAACTTTTGAATATGTAACGAACAGAAATAAAGAAACAAATAGCTATTGTTTTTTTTTTAATCGCCGATCATGGTATACAGCGTTTTATTCCTCTTTCTTTCACTTGAAATTAGGTTTATGGTAAAACAACGTTTGCCGGGACAGCTAGTTAATAATAAAATAATATTTGTTTAAACTTAATTAAACTTATATCAATTAATTTTCTAAAAATCTGATTAAAAATCCAGTTTTTCTTTAATTGACTTGTTTTCTCATCTTATTTAAATTAAACGTAAATTACTAGATAAAAATATGTAATTTCCCAGCCAGCAAAATACTTCGACATTGTCTGAATCAGACATTTCGTGCAAGTTTCTAACTTCATTCTTACATGTAGTCTACAACAGACATGAAATGCTTAACATTAACACTAACATGATGTTAGTGTTAAGTATAGACTCATCATGTTAGAGTTTTTCTCATGTTTTAACACGGCTGTTAAGCCATGTGTTTTAACAACTCTTTTATAACATAAAATGACGTTTAAGCTTGACAGAAGTCATTTTGTTGCTTTTTTTCATTTCACACACACTATTGTTTGGAATATGCTTCGACGACAATCAAAAAATAATGAAATTTCTTAACATTAACATGAGTACTATACTCCACCATTAACATATTAAAAATTCAACATGGAGTCTTACCATCATGTTTTAACAGCATTTCATGTCAGTTGTAGACTCGGTGTTAGAGACTTCGTTCAGATTTCTGTCAGACATTGAATATACTAACGGTCTGGCCGATTTCGCATGGATATATCGGAGGGAATTTATGAACAGATATGTCCAATCGAATTCCGACGGAATTCATTCAGATTTGTCTAACGAAACTTATTATTTTTTTAAAATAATGACAATTGTCATTCTGTTGGAAATAATTTTAATTTTATTTTATTTGTTCAAGATAAAAAGCATAAAAAAGGTACGTACGTGTAAAATTTATAATTATGTACATATTTTGCAATAAAATTATTTCTTTCATCTATCAGTTCGAAAGCAAAAAAAATCTAGGCTAACACTTCAGAACTTCCCATACCTTTTTCATTAGATTTCTGTTAGATATCTATCAGAAATGCCGACAAAAAACCAAAATTTCCCACGACATGTCTGTAAAAGTTCGTATCAACCACTTCATAGGTTTTTGGGTCAGAAATCTGACAGAATTCGTATACGATTCCGACTTTTTTGCCGACGTTTCTCTCAGATATCTGAACGACGTCGGATTATTTTGCTGGCTGGGTTCTTATTTTTACAAATACACTTTTTACCACATTTACACACATACCAATATTCATACAAATTGACATTCACTTAGTGCCGGTTCACACAAGTCACACAAGACTTGACGAGTCAAACTTGACGTGTGTGAACCGGCACTTATATACTTTTGACCCATCAAGGATCATCCTACGCGCTGCAGGGGCCAAATTAAAGAATTGTATTAAACCGCCCTATTTGTATGGTACAGCGCGTAGGATGCTCCTAGATAGGTCAAATGTATGACCAACACCACTTTATTATTTATTGCGGAATTTCGGGTTTTTAAGTAATTTTAATAAACTAAACCGTTTTTGAGTTACGCGAATATATGCAATGCAGCCTCCTACGTTTTCAAAATAACGGTATATCTTGAAAACAAGAGCTAACCTAAAAAACCACTGGATTCAGCGTGCACCAATTAGGTTAAAATGCCAGGTGCATGGCTTGTCTGTTTTTTGCAACTAGCACAGTGTACTTATTACTCAAAATTACAATATTAAAATTCGATTTTAAGATTATTTTTCAAAGGTTGCGAAAGAAAAAAATCATATCTTAAAGAGGAAAAATACACCTCCTTCAAAGTTTCAGGATTTTTAAAGAACAGTTTGAGGTATTATGTAAAAAAATCATCCAAATAAAAAAATTGGTTTTTGACTTAGTTCGTTTTGAAATTTAATATTTTGCAGACATATGCGGCTTGTGGCCACAAGTATTTTCTTTAAAATCATCTTCGTATGTAAAGTAGATTTCGAGATATTGTAGAAATAATCTCAACACTTTCGGCTAATTCGGCGAAATTATGACATTTTGAATATGACATAACTTTTAAAAAAAAAATTATAAAATTTGTTATCGTTCATATACAGTCAGAGACTAAAGTTTAAATACACACTTAAAATTTTGAGTTTTTGGATAACTAAAGTTTTTCCGAAAATTTGTGGTATGCAGTTTTGTTTCCCTTCGTTGATAACATAAAATTAAGAAAAAAAAAATTTTACCTCATTGAATACAAAACGGTAATTTAAAAAAAAAAAAAAACAAAAAAATAACAAGGAAAAAAGTTTAAATACACATTGAAGTTTATCGAATTAATTACCATTTCTTCCTTTTATGTTCCCGTTATAATTACTTTTTTTTGATGCCAAATTTATTGTTCATCGTCCAATTGTTGCTGTAAGTTATTTTTTTGATGCCTAATTTGAAAATTTAACGCAGACAATGGCTAAAGGAAAAGAGATAGATTTCGGCGTAAGATCTTTCATAATTAAACATTTTTAAGAGGGAAAATCCTATCGATA
This sequence comes from Pollenia labialis, assembly GCA_949318255.1. Taxonomy (NCBI): domain Eukaryota; kingdom Metazoa; phylum Arthropoda; class Insecta; order Diptera; family Polleniidae; genus Pollenia; species Pollenia labialis. The sequence goes on along the minus strand of OX439142.1, from coordinate 25,162,778 downwards.
AATAGGAAAATTGTTGAATTAACTATTTTACAGCGTCTATGACATCGTTAGAAGTAATAAAAAAAGCTTCAATTGAAAATATGTTTAGAAGCGGCCAACAAAAAACACTTTCTAATCGAGATCCTAGCTATGGGCCACGAGAAGTGAAGAAAAATCCCAGAGTAAGCGCAACCATAACGGGAAATCGGATATAACAGCAGGGTTCCACGGAAAACCATCTAATAATAGAAAAGAAGAATCTTAAAATAATTTCACTTAATAATTTTATGCCACCTCGCCTCAATAATGTCATTTGACGCTGAGCCAAATGTACAAATTTGTAAAATAAAATAAAAAAAAAAAAAAAAAAATTTAAGTGCAAATCAAATCTTTATATTCAATATCTTGATAGTACCAATTATTTTGTAATTAATTTTCCATTTAAAATTATGTAAAAATATGTTTTCGTTTTGAAGTTTTTTATTTAAATAAATTTATTTCAAATGAAAATTTTTGAAATATTAAATTTTTTATGTATAATTTTTTATTTTCAGAAATCACCAAACGTCAATTTTGTTCAGTTTTCGTAACATTTTTTTAAAGTTAAATAACGTAAAAAGCTAGTATAATATACACAAAATATTGCTGGTGTTACTTTTATAGTAAATAATCTAGGTTATTGAATACAACATTACATATCAATATGGCATAATTTGTGGCACCTGCAATTTGAATACATCTGGATCTCGTTGCCTGCTTTGCAGATCTTGTGACATTTGGTATTATGCGGTTTGTGAAGATGTAACAAAAACTTTATTCTCCACATTTGATTAAGGCCGTCAATTTATTATTAAAGAACGAGATTTCTTAAGTTCACCTCAGCCAATTGGCGCTGGAGTTCCACAAGGCAGCATCCTCGGCCCTCTTTTATACTTAATTTATACTTCGGACATGCCAACAAACAACTACACCCAAACTTATACATTTGCAGACGATACAGCTTTTCTAAGCGTACACGAAAACAGTTATGAAGCATCTCGTTATTTACAGGATCATATATTTCAACTAGAAATATGGCTAAGACAATGGAGGATAATGGTAAATGAGCAAAAATGCGTACATATTACATTCACCTTGCGCCGGGAATCTTGCCCCCCTATTACAATCAATAATCAAATAATTCCTCAACATTCGCATTTAAAATATCTCGGTTTACATCTGGATCGGCGATTAACGTGGAAAGTTGTAAAGTAGAAGCTTGCAATCGAGACTAAGGACAGAATTTCTTCCAATAAGCCAATGAATTTGAATAGCTTTAGTTTCATTTGAGTTAATTTTTTATTATTTTTTTATTAACTCAAATGAAACTAAAGCTATTCAAATTCATTGGCTTATTGGAAGAAATTCTGTCCTTAGTCTCGATTGCAAGCTTCTACTTTACAACTCTATCTTAAGGATCTCAATGTGCCATTAGTAAAAACAATGATTACAAAATATGCAGTAAAATATTTAAAAAGGCTTGAACAACACCCAAATCCACTAGCTCGAAATATTTTAAATCATGGCGGCCACACTCGCTTAAGAAGAAGAGACACTGCAGCACTTATCCAACTAGAAGAGCGATAAGCACCTATATATGTAAACAGAACCCGAGAAGAAAAAAAAAATTTTGTCTGGCACTGGCAGGACATAAATAAAGAATTAGGATAAGATTTGGTTAATTATTGTTAGTTCATATTTAATATATGAAGATTCAATAAATAAACAATGAACAAAAAAAAAAAAACTTGATTAAAATCGTAATTTGGCGTATACGTGCAAATTCTGTATGGTTAACCAAATAATTCGGATGCTGCGTTTAAAGTGGAAATAAGGAAAGAATTTGCTAGTCTATAAAGTTCTATGAGTTTCGTTAAAAATGATCAGTTAGAAATTAAAAGTAAAGTTGACTCCGTTATTAATGAAGTTCGAGCAGAGCTATCAAATAGCTTGAAAGAAATTTAAGACGAAATGGCAGGCTGTAAGACGCTTGTAAATACTTATGGCATGCCTTATAAGAGTAAATTTGCTGAGCTGGAATCACAGAATCACATTTTTCGACATCGCTTGAATAGAGCAGACGTCGTTGTAAATGGTCTTCCTACTGATCTAAAAACCTAAATGCAACTGTAAGCACTTTGTGTGGGTTTCTTAAAGTTGATGTACTTAGTTGGTGGTGATATATGAATTTAATACAATGTATATAAAGAAACGAAGAGTGGTATTGGTGAAGTTTAATCATATTGCTAAACGTGATAAAAATTTTTGGAATACTACACATTTAAATCCCTTAAACCGTCTGATGTTGTGGAAGGAGCTACCGATACCCGAGTTAACTTAAATGACAACTATTCGTCGCTTGCTAATAAATTTATGAAGATGTGCTGGAAATTTAAGAAAGAGAAGAAGATAAACGGCTATGGTATTACTATGCTAAGTGGAAGTGTTAAAAATCTTAACTATTAACAACTTCTTCCGTGTTCTTTTCTTATTTCTTTTTGAATGATCAAACTACATACATATGTACACATTTTAGATTTTCAGATTTCTTACTATTAGTTTTTATCAGGGCTGTGGAGTCGTCCGAAAAAAGTACTAACTCCGACTCCAAACGCTGAAATTTTTTAAGTGCGACTCACGACTCCGACTCCTACTATAATCTTGATGCGAAACATGATACAAATACAGAAGGTAGTTCCACTCTCTCTTTTTATCGCCATATTAACGTTCTGACGTTTATGGGAATTATTACAATTTGTGCTACCATATTTCATTAAATAATCCAATTTTCCTGTTGTTGTTTTATTTAATTTTTGAAGTTTAAAAAAAATTAATATTAATTTACAATGATAATAGGTTTCACAAAACACCACTCCTAAAAATACATAGCTTATAAGTTTATAGTTTTCTTATAAATGTTTTGGTACATATAATGGTAGTGATAAACATTTTGGACATGAGACATTTTGTAATAGCTACAATGTCATGGCAAGATGTTATGGTAGTAGGTGAATAATTAACCATAAGTTTCCATAAAACTCTTCACTCTTTTCGTGGTTTGCGAATTTAAAATACGCCTTCGACTGATAGGTAATAGAAATAAGTTCACATTTTCTTTGATCTATTACCGAACAGCCGCAGAGGCGTATTTTAAATTCGCCAATTACGATAAAGGTGCAGTATGAATCTTACATACATAGTTTTGTTTTGATTACCCAATATGATAACTCCTGAATCTTTGTGTGCCATATGGTATCACACAAGACGCATTACTTCATGTGGAGGCAATACTATAACAAAACAAAAACTTTAGAAATAACAAAAGTTTATTGTATTGCATTGTCAGTGCTTGCTGTTCAAAGTGTCCACAACGTGTCCAGAATTCGCCTTGGCCAAGTTCACATTCTTACTTGTTTAAAATTTATTTAGTAATAATTTAACACAATTAAACTAAAATCTAAATAAAATATGGATAATTTGTAATACAAATTACACATTTTAACTAATAATTTCCAAAAAGAAATTTATTGTATTTTTATATATGTGGCAACGCTTTTTTAATGTTAACAAAAAAACTAACATCAAATAATTCCGATAAACTTCAAAAAAAATATTTTTTTTTTTTTTTAATTTGCTTAAAACTAAAACGTTTTTGGCGAACTATTTAAGTTATAATGCCAGGGTATCACACAATTTTATTTGGAGCTTCAACCGCAAAACCTCGGTCGACCTAAACCTTCGTATAGGAAGGTGAGAGCTTCCAGAATCCGCTCCAGAGTATTTTGGTCTCCACCAGTAATCTTCTGAGTTATTTCCTTGGTACTCCACCAGTAAAACGTCTGAGTTATATATGGTTCTCCACAAGTCACATTGAGTTTTTTCTTTGGTTCTCCACCAGACAACACATTAAAATATTGAGGTTAAAAACGATTGCATATAGTTAATGTAGAAACCGCAAAAACTGTAACTCGGTACAGTTATACGACGCCGAACCACTAACCAATGCGGGGTGACAACGCAAAACACAAAAAAAGCAGACAAACAAAAACGACCTGTTTGTCCTTAAGAAATAATGACAAAAAGCGCGAGCTGCTTCTCCACTCAGAGCAGTTTTACGAGAGCAAAAAAAAAAAATATTGTGAGAGAGAAGTGGAACTACCTTGTATATTTGTATCATGATCAGGGTTGTTAGATGTGACGATTTTTCGTCATTTTGACGATTTTTTTGAGAAAATACAGCAAAATGACGATTGACGATTTTTTAACTAAAAGTAATAGTGTTATGACGATTTTCTGGCATCAATAAAACACTTAACAGAAATATCTACAATTATGTTGGGAACAGGCCAAAACGTAAAAATCAATCAAAAAAAAAAATGTTTGATAATTAAGCAAAAAAAATTCTTCCCCCATCACAAACTAGGTGGCTTTCATAAGAAGCATAAGTAATTTAAATTATACAATTATATAAATGCCCTGATTTTCGACGGTTCTATTTGGTCCGCTTTTTAAAAATTGGTTAAATCCGCTTTGCGTTTTTATGATTTCGATTTCTACATACTATCGCATTTTTCGATGAAGTCATAATCACATGTGAAGAATTTTTCTATTTTCGTGTAAAAAGGCAATTTAACATTTAATTCTGTTAGGTAAGTTATTCTAATATTGTTGCGTGTTAGGAAGTAAGAAGTAAGTTCTTAATAACAAGTTGTGTAGAAAAATGGGTGTAAAAAGAGGGCAATGCATTAGTGCTGGATCTAATTCTCAAGTTTTAGCCGTCAAGTCTTGAGTCGTTTAAAAACGAAAGCACGTCGTTAAAAAACGAAGACATGTCGTCTCACTACAAACACTTTTTAATAATGACATGGTCCATGCTTGCATTACATCGGACCAGTCCATGGAGTAGTCCATTTAATCAAAATGGATCAGGTGGTCCAATAATATTTGCAGGGCGTTTGCATTTGTTGGTTTTATGCTCTTTTTCTCTTTGGTTTTTGTGTACACATCGTTCGCTCTTTTTGCATGTTTATTTTGCATTTGCCCATACATGGTTATCCCTGCAGATATTATTGGACTACGTGATCCAATTTGATAAAATGGACTACTCCATGGACTGGTACAATGTTATGCAAGCATGGAGCATGTCATTGTTAAAAACAGTTTGTAGTGAAACGACATGTCTTCGTTTTTAAACGAAATGTTTTCGTATTTAAACGAAGTTAAAACTAATCCTCTTGTGTATACCATGGAGTAGTTTCAAAACTAGTCCACTAGAGTATGTATGAACATGGAGTAGTTTTAAGACTACTCCTTTTTAATGCAAAACTGGGTTATATGGTCCACTCCTAGGACATCGTAATGTTAAATGGACCACCTTTTAACCATATATTTAGAGTTTTTTGAAATACTCCTACTCCTTTATGGACTACTCTTTACATGCATGTAAGGACTAGTCTCGTTATCTGCAGGGATATACCTAACTAGCATTTTTAAAACAAATTAAGCATGAAAAAAAGAAGAATGGGTTTATCAATGTAACAATGAAAGAATGAAAGAATATACGCGCTCTATATACAAACATACAAGGACAACTTAATAATTATAACCAAATTTAAATAGAAGCTACAAATGAAAATTTGGACTGTATAATACTCTCTGAGACTCATTTGATTGAAAAAGTCGATGAGAGTGAAATAATTTTAAACGATTATATATTAAGTGGAGATTTTAATATAGATTGGACAAAACATAATTTTATAAAATTAAAATAGAAGGCTGTTTGAATGATAACGGACTTAAACAAATCGTAAACGAGTATACAAGAATAACAAATACCTCTAATGCCCGTAATTTCTACAAATAGATATCTAGCTGTGTATAGATATCTATGGTGTAACGAATTTTTCATAATTTTAACACGTAGGTATGTCTTACCTATTAGTTTAAGTATAGTGTATTAAACACCATCGGTTTTCGATGGTTAATTCAAAATGTAAATAAAAATGTATGAAAGTGTCAAAAAATTTCCAAAAATTAAATAAGAAAATTAAACGAAAATGTATACTGAATTAGAAGATCTAGGAACTTTGCAACATTTGCTTAAATATAGATCTAGAAGTGTTGAACACAAGTTTCGGGAAAGATTCGATCATTTTAAAATATGGAATGATTCAGAATTTTTAAAAAGGTTTCGTCTTTCAAAGAATAACGCACGTATGGTCTTACAAAAAATTGAATCTAAGCTTTGCCAACGGGTGGAAAGGTATGTATGTAAGCTTGTAAATGTCTTTCAATTCGTGCTTACAAAAATTTGCTTTTTAGAAATACAAACGTTACAGCAAGTGAACAATTGTTACTTACTTTACGATTTTACGCATCTGGTTGCTTCCAAATAGCAGTTGCAGATTTTGGAGGAATACATCAAAGCACAGCAAGTAAAATACTTAGAAAAGTTTCGACAGCAATAAAATCATTGTATGACGAGTATATCAGCCATCCTACTTCGATGGAACAAATATCACACACTCAAGCTAAATTTTATAAAATTGCAAAATTTCCAAGATGTGTTGGTGCATTAGATTGTACCCATGTAAAAATAATGTCTCCAGGTACATATAAATTTATTTCTTATTTATGTAATCTATTTAAGATCTATGTAAACATTATTTGAAGGTGAAAATTATGCTGAACTGTTTCGAAATCGAAAAGGATATTTTTCCATAAATGTCCAAGCTATGTGTGATGCGGATTTGTACTTCACAGATGTTGTAACACGATGGCCAGGTTCAACACACGATAGTACAATATTCAATAACAGCAGATTAAAGTTCCAATTTGAGTCCGGGTTACGCAAAGATCAACTAATTTTGGGAGACGGGGGCTATGCTGGTTATAGTTCTTCCACATATCTTATGATTCCTTTGGATAACCTTACAGCAAGTTCTGAAAAATTATATAAAGAATCCCAAATCCGAACAAGAAATGTTATTAAAAGATGTTTTGGAGTTTGGAAACGGCGGTTTCCCATACTTTCTATGGGAATGAGAGTCAATTTGCTAACCGTACAGGATATTATAATTGCTACATCAATATTGCATAACATTTGCAGAAAAAACGCTGATGCAATTCCTCCATTTGAAAATTTACATCAACAAAACAACTATGATATAAGTATGGAGAGGCTTTCACGAAATTATTCTCTAAATCAAAACGCAACTAATACTACAAGGAACAGTCTTATTAATTATTTTGGTTCATTGTAAATTTTCTTTGTTCCAATCTTCCTTCCATAACCGAAAACCACCGTTTTTAATGTATCTTAAATAAAGTTGAGTCGCTTTTTAAAAATAGAAGTAGTTTTTTTTAATTATCTTTATTACCGCTTTACCAAAATTATTTTTTAACTGCCTTCCAGGTGCTGTTTAATAAAAGTATAATTTTTTAAGTGCTGAACTTAATACAAGTACTTAACAAAAATTACTTTGATAATTTCGCACAACAATGCAATTTTTTTAAACGTGCATACATACATATGTATGTATATGAAATTCATTTATAATTATACCTTATCATATATTTTTAGTAATAACATTTTTTTATATCTAATTATGAAATAAAAAAGGTAATATTAACTATTAACAGCTTTCTTTCAGTTTCTTCAACTTCACTTCCAATTCTTCTTTTTGCATTTTTAAAATTTGAAGATCCAGATTAAAATTTGGGTTTCCCTCTCATTTTTTTCCTTGAAGTACTTTGTTTGTTCATGCAAGATTCGTTTTCGATCTTCTTTAAAGCACGATGGCCACGTTCAAACTGATTTGACAAATAATATGTATGTATTGCTAATATTTGGTTTTGCTTAACGCAGCAACGTATCAAACTCAAACCATCAAATTTCATTTCAAAGCTGTTTTTAAAATGAAAGAACGTGTGGTTAATTTGGTCGCAAAATATTTTTAATGTTTACAAATTATTTTTTTTTTTAAATATTAATAAAATAGAAAATTTTTGCATAGCTATTGGTCTGGCATATGCAGGAAAAAAAAAGAACAAAAAAAATATGGCGTAAAGCCATTTTTTATTTAACCACAAAATTTTTACCGTACGGTGTTGTCGCTGCGAAAACTGAATAAAAATGCCATTTGATGTTTTTCGCAGCAACACATCAAATTTGCTTCAAATCAAAGTAGCGGCGGCAGTGAAAATCTAAATTGTTTTGATTTTCGTCAAACTCACATCAACATATACGTGTGAGATTTTTTTCACTAACACAATCAAAAAAAACTGAGTTTGACAAATCGATTTGATACGTGGCCATCGTGCTTAAGATCGGCATACTCCTCGATTAACTCGTCAAGTTTGTCTGCTTTTCGTTTTCTAGTTTTCGGCTTTTCATAGCATTCAAGAGTAGCAAATGTATTACACGTTTCAATATCTTCTTTGCTGATGTTAGTTTCGACATCATTACATGTTAATTTTGTTTATATAGGACGTTTTAAAATATCAACAGCATCACTTGCACGAAAAGATTTAGAAGGTGTTTCATCTACAATTTTTTCAAGCTGGGATTCCAAGATTTCAATAGAGTCATCGTGTTCAAGCTACAATATAATAAAATACAATAAAATAATTTTAATAACCTATTATTGTAACTTACATTTGGTGGCAATTCCCTATCACCTCCTCCACGGTCATTCATTCCAACTGTTGACGGACCTATTAGGGATAAAAGTAATTTCTCGTCCGGTGATAAATTTGAAATGGAAGCCGCACCACCACCAGTCTTATATAACTCCCTCTTATTGTTTCCCATTTTTTTACGCAAATTTTTTTTTAGGTCATCATATTTTGACCGTAAATTTGCAACATCTCGAGGAGATCTTCCACTGGTAGCATTAAATAAATAAGCTAATTTTTTCCAAACCTCTGATTTTTTTTGGTTTCTTGCTAAAACCCGTTTTTTTCGTTTCCAAAACACTTTTAAATTGGTACACGAGGATAATTAACGTGGTTTTTTCGCCTTCGTTAAAATTAGGGCTTCGTTTTGCTTCTTTAACACTCATTTTTCTAAAATTTATTTCTTTTTAAATATCACAAAAGAAACGGTAACTTAAAAACCCAAACTTAATATAAAATTATTAATATATTTGACATAAATAATAACGTCAAATACAAATGCTGCCATATTTTAAATGAAAACTTAGAAGTAACAACACGTAGGCAAAATTAACGTTGAAATTACTAAATTAGTTTTACCGGATAGGTAAAGATAACTGTAAGGTACGAACACGACTAGATATCTCTTTGTAGAAATTACGGGCATAAAACTCTAATTGATTATGTTATAACAAATAGTCATAAAGTATCAGTTGAAAACAATGAAAATAGTAAATAGCAGATCATGAAACTTTATATATTACAATTAAAAGCAGAAAAAACAATCAAAATGAAACACATATCAAATCACAGGACATATTTAAATATAATAAAAACACATTTATCTGTCACTTTAATAAAATAATAAATTATGAACACTTAAATGATGCAACTGAATATGCACTGATGCTGGATAAAAGTCTCGATGAAACTTTTAACAGATTTACCAAGAAAACAACAGAACTACGTTAATAAATGGTTTAATAACGAACTAAGGTCACTGAAACAAAACAAATGTATAACATACCAAAAAGCAAGGCTGCAAAACACTAATGAGGCGTGGTCAAGATATAAATCAATTAGAAATTAATACGAAGTTAAAGTAGAAAATGAAAAGAATAAATTTATTAATAATAGAATAAACAACGCCAAAAACAAATGTGGAAAGAAATTAAGGACCTAGTTCTTAAAAGGAAACAATATGTGATAAAAAATGTGATATTTAGTGGTTTTGAATATAAAGATAATAAGAAAATAGCTAGTCATTTTAATAATTATTTTGTAAACAGTATTAAGAATATAAGAGACTCAATCGAAACTGTGCAATATAGAAATAATATAGAATCAGTAACTCAAAATCTAGAACTTAAGAAAATAGTTATGACGTTAAACAGAAAACCAGATTATTGTAAAATATCGGTAAGAACTATCATTGATAATTGGAATGTAGTTGGAAAAATATTATTAAATATCGTTAATAAGTCGTTGGAAACTGGAGTATTTCCTGAAAGTTGGAAAGAGATAATGGTAACACCAATTGAAAAAGTGAATGGCACAAAAAAATGTGAAGAATCTTGGAGAAAGTTATTAAATAGCAATTAGAAGATTACATGGAAAAATATGCTTTAATATCGAAATATCAAATGAGTAGTTTGATTATGGAGTTGCATCAAGTTCCTAAAGATATTTTTCCAGAGAAGCCGTTTTCTGAGTCTGCAGTAACTTTCTTAGCCTTTTTGTGCACTCTTTTAATAAATTCTTAAGTTGAGGGGATCTGTGCAATTGCCACTCTCTTCGTGCCCTCCTTTTATCAGACAAGAGACGCTCGACATCTGTGGAATATATTTTAATATTTTTTGTTTTTTTGGGGGCAATATTGGAATGTTGAACAGCTAGTTTCAGAAAACTGTCAAAATTGTCAATAGAGCGATCTACATACTCCGGTGTACTGAGCGGAATATTTTCTGTGCAATGGGTACTTTAGATATTTTTTATATTTTAACCAATTAATTTGCGTAGCTGTCATCGCTAAGTTACCAGTCGGAGATACAATTATATTGGGGTTTATTATAGTTACAATTGTAGGTGTGTGGTTCGAAGATAATTCTAAGGAAGCTTTAACATGAATCGTTTCTATGGGGATGCTTTTAACCACGCCGAAATCGATGACATCTGGAATTTTTTGATGATCAGTAGGTCAATAAGTTGGTTGTCCGCTCGCTACCACATTTAAATCCATTTTTAGCGTTATAATCGCCAGCGGCTAGGAAACACGGTCCTAATGATTTAAAATATTTTTAATATTGGCTTTCTGATATTGAAAATCTATGCGGGGAGTATAACGATGAAATTATTAGGTTTCTATTTAATTCCTCAACGCAAATGTTCGTTGCTTGAAGATAATCTTCACGATGATCACACATTAGGAAGTGTTTGACTCGGGTTTTTATCAAAATGGCAGAACCTCCGCAAGCTCTATCTCGAGGTTCCTTGGTATCATATAGTATATAACCATTGATTTTAAACGTAGTTCTTGAGGTCAAATGAGTTTCAGAAACCATCATGACATCAATTTGTTTATTTTTAAGAAAGTATTCTAATTCGTTTTTATGTTGGCGGATGCCGTTTGCGTTCCAAAAACAAATTTTTAAACAGTTCATGGCTTGTTAAGTACAGCTTGCAATAACATCGATTGCATTCTTTTTTTTTTTTTTTAGCGATAAACCAACACTCAGGGGATGCCCCCTTTATATGCAGTGCATTGTGTTGATCAGGAAAATAAGGTTTGGGAAGGAGGAAAGAGGGAATAGTGTTTGTGGACATTTGACTTGAATCTTAATAAATGATAAGTACCGGGGAAGACCTCTGCGGGAAGTTTATTCCACATACGGATAGTTCGACTGAAAAACGAATTTTCTCTATAATGCGTTGTGCGAAACACAGGACAATCGACTACAAACGGATGTGATCCACTGGATGAGCGAGTATTACGAAGAAATACTCGGGCGGGTGGAATAAGTTCACTTATCTCAGTGGAACACCTCCCATGGTAATATCGATAGAAAAGTGTCACACAACCCACATTCCGACGATGCTCCAATGAGTCAATAGAGTTGGATACCCTACTGTCATTGATGAGCTTCACCGCCCTCCTTTGTACACGGTCCAGAAGGTTCAAAATAGACTTTGAAGCCCCTGCCCATATATGGGAGTTGTATTCCATCTTCGGTCGGATATAGGTGGTATAGATAGTAAGGAGATCGGATGAAGTGAAGTAAGTCTTGCACCGTTTTAAAAAACCTAAACACTTGAATGCTTCTTTCGACACTTTAAAAACGTGTTTATTCCAGCGGACATCGCACTGTATTCTCTTATCGCAAAGAACTGTGCCATGTAATTCACAACAAAATACGCAAACAGGCGGTAAACAGCAGTATGCCTTAGTATGGCCAAATTCTTGGCAGTTAAGACATTGAACGGGACCATTCCTTTTGTGCGGCTCCTCTTTGGTTATTTTTCTGTATAGAATATATTTTAAATTTTAAATAGGATGCGTTTCATTTTTTTCAAGCTTAACGTCGCCAGGTTCTAGCTCCACTCGAAATAATGGTTGGGGATTTTTTTTCCTAATTTTAATATTCGTAACGTTTTTTATCTTAAAGCCCTTTTCTTCCAAAAAGGTATTAATTTCCTCTGGGTCCACGCAAGAGTCTATGCCCTTGATCACTACCTGAAGACCTTTGCTGCTCTTCAGTTGGTATGTGTAAAAGCTTTTTTTAAGGGCTTCGATTGGTTAATTATTTTACGAAAATTACTCTCATGATTAACCTGTATTTTTGTCTCATTTATATTACCACGCTTGATTGCAGCTACTAGAGCTGCAAAACTATCGATAGTCGGCCCAATCGATAGTTTCGATAGTTAGCTTTAAAACTATCGATAGTATCGAAAAGTTTCTATGTGCCACTTCTGTGGACACGGTAGTCAATGAAGGTGGTAAAAAATGAAAAAGGTTTAAAACTTCATTTACTGAAAACGTTTTTCAGGTATAAAGACCAGCATATTAATTTTAAATTTCAGTGTCGTCTATAGTTTAAAATTAATATAAACTTTATATAGATGTAGAGACGGTTAATTCTCATCAGGGTTGTCCGTTTTTTTTTCACCTTCGTCGTCAAAATATTCAAATTAAGTCTAGAAAATGAAAAGGTTATTTCGTAACCCTTGCGTTGATAATTTATTTATGTAAAATTTTTTGAATTTTTAAAAAATTTTTATAAAAATTTTCAAGGAAGTAGATTAATTTCTTTTACAAAATAACTCCATTAATTTTTTTAAGACTTTTCGTAAAGAAAAAAAGACAAACATGTAAAATAATTGCCACATTTATCGAGAAAACAAAACTTCTACGAACCCTGGTTGCAGGTTTAACATTATTTTAATATGCAAATTAGTACACAATTTTGCGGCAGTAAGGAAAATGTGCTTAAGTCTATTTTTTCAGTTTTAAAGGTGATTTTTGAAAATTTACTCCTATTCCAAAATAATCTTCATTTATCTGCGGTTAAATGTTTTTTTTATAGTTTTTATTTCTTAACATTCCTTATGTCACAGATCGGAAGTAAACCTAAGTTTTTAATCCAAATATTATTGCACATTGAAAAAAGATATGTGTGTAATTTTGACTGTGAAGATCTCAAGGGTGTAATTATTTCTAGTTGTTGTTGCATGTACTTTTGAACATGAAGATAAAAGAAAAACTCAAATTTAGGTTACATTTTCCTTTTTCCCAAAGAACAAGAAAAGTGTATGCACTGCTTAAAACTTGCATCGAATGAGTTGTTAAAAATGTTTTGTTGACAACATTAAATCAGCTTTGCAGTTACCAAGGTATATTTACACAAGGTAAACTCGTTGGTCCATATGTTTGTCAGCTGTTTACCTAAGTTGGAACACCAATGTCAAATTCCGTGTATATGAGCCAAAATTTGTGCATGTGTGCGTTAAATTTATATGAAGAAAATTTTGACAATTCCGTTCCACTCGGTTATTTTTATAGAGCAGCATGTCTACACTCCCAAATGAGTCTACCTTGTGTAAATATACCTTGGCAGTTACTTTTAAAATTTTCCGATAGTATCGATAGTGATAAAAACTATCGATAGTCCGCCAAAAATAAAACTATCGATAGTACTATCGATTGTTTTGCAGCTCTAGCAGCTACGTAAAACGAATTTTCACCTATTACCGAGATCACGCTCTTTATTAACTCACTTGAGTTTTGCTCCCTATATAGAATACGTCTGTAAAAAAAATAGGGGAATGATAGGATTCTTCAGAATAATTAGAAATAATGTCACCACAATACCAGCAATAAACATATACAATACGACCATTTACACATGTTGTAAATCAACACAATTGTAGCGACTGCAAAAATTACAAAACAATTATACAATTATGCTCAACACGCTTAAATGGTTAAACATTAAACAAAGATTGGAATTAAACACAAAAATGACCGAATGTGACCGATAACTTGATTTCGGTCATTTCTTTCTATCATTTTCTTAACACCAAATAAAAAATGTGACTACTCGCTCATTCATTTCTTGTAGGGCAAGTTGTAAGAAACGCAGAAGACTTTAGACCACAGAATACACAGAACTGTAAAAAGTGACGTGTGAAAAAGGCCCAAATCAGTTGCGAGGGCAGCTTTCGAAGAAAGAGAAAGAAAATGTTTTTTGGTAGTAAAGTGGCAATGTGTAAAAACAGGCCGCTACTATCAACACGAATTGCGTAATCAAAACAAAAAATGCAAAAGGGCAGCTTTCTTAGAAAGAGACAAAAAAAAAGGCAAAATCTTCCGTCTCGTGTCAGTTCTGTATATTCTGTGCTTTAGACTTCAACGAGTAACCACAGCAGCAATGCAACTATTTCTTTTCTACAAAGGATTAAAATTATTTAACTCATTATCAAGGCGAATTCAACCGTTCATCAGCTGTCTCCATTAAAAAAAATTCGTAAATGTCAAAATATAAAATTGTTTTGAGAAGAAGTTGAATGAAAAGTGCTAAAAACATTATTTTTATAATAAAAAAATTCAAAACTGCGAATGATTAAAGTGAATTTAATAATTTATTTTATAAAAAAGCGATAATTTTAATATGAAATAAAAAAATTTTAACATCTTTCAATTATATTGAAAAACCAAAATACATGGGGCTTTTTGTAGTTGTAGAGTTGCACTTACCTGTTATGAATTCGCCTTGCTCATTATCAAGTAGCATTAAAAATGAACAAAATTATTATGTATTTAGAAGGGAATGTATAAACTTTGTGAAGAAAAATGTAGTTTTGTAACACATGAATGTAAACAAACTGAAATGTTAAAGTATTAAAGAAATACTAATAAAGTTTATAATAATAATAATAATAATAATAATAATGAAGGGTTTAAATTTTGCAAATTTTTCAATACAGTCTTTCATCCTCCCTATTTACTGCCTTTATTTTCAGATATTTTTCCATTACTTTCTTGGCGTTACTTGGTTCAGCTGTTGATTTCGCTGCTTGCTTCTGGAGGGGTGCAATGTGAGGCCGACTGCCATTAATTTTCCAACGCCAAAATTTTGTTTTCAAATTTTTCTTAAAAATAGTGACTGAGTAAAAATACGGTAAAAATACCCATTTAAAAAAAAAAAAAAGTAGTTTTAAATATAAAAAATAAATAGCAACTGGGAATTATTTCCTTTCATAGGTTACTTTATTATATTCAACATTTTTTATTTTATCAAAAAGTAATTTCAATTTTTGGGAATACAAAATTTAAATTTCAAAAGATTTTGTTATTCGTGCTAAATTCCCAGTTTTTATTATTGATAAAAACACTTGAAATTTATTGTTGATGGGATAAGCTATTCCTATGCGCATTTCACTGGTTGCTTAGGCAAGATCATCAGGAAACTTCATCCATAAAGATTTTAGAAAAACTAAAGATATTAAACCAAATAAAAATGTTAAACGTATAAGACTTATAGCAACAGTTCTACTTGTAATAATATCAAAGTTTAAACAAAACAACATCAACAATAAACAGTGCGTTCATCTCGTTTTACATTCCCCGCTACAATTATTTGAAATTCTCTCAACATTAATTGTAGTTGTAAGTAGGTTAAGAAAAACCAAATAAAAAACAACAACAACTTACACAAGATGTTGTCAATTAAGTGTTTTTTAGGCCGTGCACCTGCCTGTTTATTATCAAAAAGTAATTTCAATTTTTGGGAATACAAAATTTAAATTTCAAAAGATTTTGTTATTCGTGCTAAATTCCCAGTTTTTATTATTGATAACAACACTTGAAATTTATTGTTGATGGGATAAGCTATTCCTATGCGCATTTCACTGGTTGCTTAGGCCAGATCATCAGGAAACTTCATCCATAAAGATTTTAGAAAAACTAAAGATATTAAACCAAATAAAAATGTTAAACGTATAAGACTTATAGCAACAGTTCTACTTGTAATAATATCAAAGTTTAAACAAAACAACATCAACAATAAACAGTGCGTTCATCTCGTCTTACATTCCCCGCTACAATTAGTTGAAATTCTCTCAACATTAATTGTATTTGTAAGTAGAGATGAACGCACTGTTTATTGTTGATTTTGTTTTGTTTAAACTTTGATATTATTACAAGTAGAACTGTTGCTATAATTCTTATACATTTAAGAGTTTTATTTGGTTTAATATCTTTAGTTTTCTAAAATCTTTATGGAGAATAACAACATGTTCTCTTCCGCTCTCACCAATAAACTAAGCCTTTCTGAAAGAAAACTTTCATAGTGTGAACCCAGACTTAGGAAAAACATGTAAAATCAATTAAGATGGATAATCATTAAAAAAAAAAGAAGCAAATTTCGATCTACCAAAGGTTAAAATACAATTTGGTTAAGGATTGATGTTTGACTATTGACTTCAGCAGTCGTCGATGGCTGCGAGTGTAAGACGGCAAATCCATCTGAGGAGATCGAGTAGTTGCGATCGAAACATGTCATGATAACCAGCCGCCTGGGTTCGAATCTCAGGTCAGTCAAGAATGAATGATTATCAATAACAATTTTAATTAATTTTCATGTTGTAAAATTCCTTTCTTAATAAAATAATTTAATGAAAATTAAATTTTGATGAACTTAAGTCTGATTCAAATATTAAAAATTTTTGGATTAAAAACCATAAATAGTTCAACAAAATAACCACAATTCTAATTATAAAAATAAATTTAAAAAAATTTTTAAGCAACCAAAAAAATTTTTTTTCGAAAGATCCAGCTCTGATATGTATAGAAAATATAATTAATATGCGAATCACCCTGTTGTTTCATTTGTTATTCTTCCCAATTGATATCAGTAGACTTGCTCTATAGTCATTTATTATTGTATTCGCGCCTTTTTCTTTGTGACATTTGTTTTTCTTTAACGGAGGCGAAATAAAAAATTGTGTTATTACCAATAATCGTAATTTTTTAGGCCAATTTTGGTCAAGTATAGAATATATTGTGAAATTATCAAAAATTGTTAAGAACAAAAAATAAAAATTGTTGATAAATGAATTGACTAACTTTTGGATCTTCAATGTATAGTCCAAGTTAAATTGAATTATAACAAAAATCGTAAATTTTCTAAACAGTTATAACGAAATAGATAAAAATTTATCAATATGACCCAGTCTAGAGAAGATGGATCAGATCCCATACGTTCTAAGTATGAGGATTTGTGTAGAGAACTTAATATGGATAGTGAGACCGAGGAGCTTTCATGGAAAAAATTTATGGAAATTTCCCACAGATGTTCTCTTGAGGTATGTGTGTAGTTTCAGGGGCTCTTACTGTATTTTATGTTTATGTATTCCACCGTTGAAAGCCATATATTTAGGAATCCATTACAACTTTAAAGTTTATGAAATATCTATTTATGTACAAACATACTACATATTTTGTTTTACTTAACATTAACAGGGAGATCCTTTACATTGGTTTTGCTGTGCATTGTATGCTGCATGTAGAGGTTCGTATACGCCTACTGTAGGAGGTGGCTCTAATGACGTTGTGCTGGGAAATTGTATATCAGTTATTAAGCTTTTGCGTTGTTGCAATATGAGGTAAGAAGTTGTGAATAATACCTTTAATTGATGAGTATTTCGCATTAATTGCGTTTTAGCATTCATGAGTTTACATCAAAGATGAGAAAGTGGCATGATATGGCAAAGTTACCCGAATCTTTTCTTAACCAAATCAACAAAATGGAACGCAGTTATAGCATCACATCAAATGTATTTATGCGCTATAGCGACATATTTGATCAGCTTTTCGTGCCGCCCCCAAATGAAAAGAAAAATTGTAAATTCAGGTATAAAAAGAGTTGCGTTTGTATATTTTTTATATAATTAAGTGTTTTTGATACGTCAATAGATCAGCCAAGTGTCCATATGGGAAACTCTTTGAAATTTGCTGGTGTTTATACTTATGCGCTAAAAATGAAAATCCCGTTAGCCAAGTAACTGATATAGTAATGTCCTTCCATCTTCTAATCTGTTGCATAGATTTGATTTACAAAAACGTCTTGGCTGAAAATCCAGATCTCATTAACAACAAATTTGTAGGCATTCCACCTAAGTGGGGAAAACAAGACTTCGATGCCAGAATTTTAAAGGACTATTGTATAATAGAACCTTTGTGCAATATGACAAATGCATCGCCACATGACGCTAAAAATATGAAAGAAACTTTTAAGCGCATTATCAAAACGTTTTTAGAGAATAATGTGAGTGGTTTCTTTTCAATTTAAATTTTTCTAATGTTGATTTTTTTCTTTTGCAAAGTACTTGTATGGCAATGAAGAGACGCTAGTGTCCAATAAAAACTTTGAAAGAAATTTAAGATCTCTTAAGGGAGCATATGAACAGTATGTACTAAATATGGCGGAATTGGATGAAAGAATTTTGTTAGACTATCGTAAAATCAACAATAGCAGTTCACGTATGTATTTTTGAAATAAATTAAGAAAATCAACAACGAAAATATTTTTAAAACTAAAAAAATTGTGCTTAAAAAGTCTGCAAAATAAGCAAACAACTAAAATATGTAACACTCTAGATTGAATTTATATACCTATGATACCCTTTTTCTTAATTTTATTTTTATACATTAAAACGTGTACTATCAGATGAGCCATCAGGACTAAAAATTGATTTACATCCGGTATGTATGCATTTAATTAAAAAAATGTTCTGATTTAATTTTAAGAAATAAAATATAGGACATCAAGTCATTAATGCCAAATACTCCCTATACACGCAAAGAAAGTTTACCCAGCAAAGAAGGTGTTTTTGATGCTGTTGCAAATGCTACAAATAATGTTAAGAAACTACGTGAAATATCTACAATTACAGAACTTTCCGAATTCATAAGGTATTGAATTGGGTTTTACAAGATATTATATTGTATTAATTTTTTATGTATTTACATAGACAATCCACAGGAGACGAAGTAATAAAAAGAATTGAGGAAAAATTAATTTTCATGTCCAAGCTATTCTATAATAAATTTCCCAATAAGGAAGAGTCAGTAAATAAATTTCAGTTGGCGAAATCATTGTATTATTATTTGCTGGACAAGATTTTGCATTTTGAAAAAAGAATTAAGCCAATCGATCTCAAGAGTCTTTTTCAAAAGGATAATTTCAATACAACTTTAATTGCATGTAGTGTTGAGATTGTGCTCGATGCATACGATTCTCCACTTAAATTTCCTTGGATACTAGATTGTTTCAGTATTAATGCCTTTGAATTTTACAAACTAATCGAAATTATTGTTCGAAGTCATGATGGTGTGCTTAACAGAGAGCTAATAAAACATTTAAATTTAATTGAGGAAACTTGCTTAGAATCATTGGCTTGGCAAAAAACTTCACCTTTATGGGAACTGATCAAAAAAGAGCCCACACCGTTGCCAACGTGGTCGGATGTGAAAGTGGGAAATATCAATAGCAGTGAGCCACAATGTAAGTTATTTTTAAATAAATAAAAAAAAGTACTGAATTTTTCCAAAATTTTTAGTACAATCTCCAATGAGTTCTGCGTACGATACATTTAGCACATCGACAACAACTATAAGCGAATCCGTTCGGCGTGATCTCTTTAACACTTCAAGGGGTGATTTAAAAATTATTTTTGTTTCTCAGTGTTTTTATTTGTTGAAATAATATATTTTTTAACATTTTTAGAAACTTTACATTCATTGGATAAACCTAATGCCGATAATCAAAAACAAATGAATGCTAATAAACGATCAATACCATTGAAACTCTTCCTAAGAAAAGTAACTATAACATTTGTCTTTCTATATTACGTTAATAATATTAATTATTTTTATTACAGTTTTATAAATTATCCTGGTTACGCATTAAAGAGTTATGCAAAGAACTCGAACTAGGCGAAGAGATGATTTCAAAAATATGGACTCTTTTTGAATATTCAATTACTCAAAAAACCGAGTTAATGCAAGACAGGCATCTTGACCAAATTTTCATGTGTGCAATATATCTTTACATTAAAGTGAGTTTTTAAAAAATAGCTTAATCATTTATTAAATATGTAATTTTTTTTTGTCTTGTTTTTATTTTTATAGGTTGGGGAAGTAAATGACAAACTTTTTAGAGACATCATGAAATTTTATAGAAAACAACCACAGGCTACAAGCTGTATATATAGAGAAGTTTTTATAAAAGTTCTTGATTCTGGAGAAAAAAGTATATCCAAATTAAAACATCCTCGAAATTTATAAAAAATATACATGAATTTTTATTTCTAGAAGTGGGCGATATAATACAGTTTTACAACGAAATTTATATGCAAAAGATGACACCATATGCATGGAATTTTAGCAAAAGACAAGATAAACCAGTAAGTTCAATGCAATTGAGTTAGGTGAGTTGCATAACTCGTTCGTTACAAAATTTAAAATACGAGATGACAGTTATTTATGGGAAGTAATAACTAATTGTATCAGTACATATCCTCTTCCATGTTTTTCCAAGAATATAATTTGATACAATCAGTATATTTGTTATCATAAACCGTCAAAAGAACTGTGATAATCATTTGTCATCTCGTTTTTTTTAATTTCGTAAAGAACGAGTTTTGCAACTCACTTACTCAATTGTTAGTTTGAATTGCAAAACTTAAAAAATATGTTTTTTTTTTATTTTTAAACGTAAACTTGATCAACTAAACTTTTTTATTTCAATTTAGGAAAGAAACTTATTACTGTCACCACACCCACCAGAAAAACAAACGTTTCCAAGGCAAATATCGAATAACCACTCTTTATTTGTTCATTCCATTGAAAAGAATGAACTCGACAAATATACTGCATCTCCAAATCAATTGACTTTTCAATTTAATCGCAGTCCTGGCAAAGTAGTTTTAATATCTTAAATTAATTTTAAATTCGACATACATATATGTAATTAAATATCTATTTTGCAGGAACTTGAAAAAATGAGTGCAATAACAAGTAAGGGGAAACGGGCTTTTACGTTAGTTGAATTATCGGACTTGGATAGAAAAAGAGCCAGAGGTTCAGGCAATCATGCTCTGCTGAAAATAATGAAAGATAGACAAGAAGAACGCAATTAGGTACATGAACAACAAACTCTTTGTATTTTAGTATATAATGACAATGATTATTTTATTATTAGTAGTATCAAATCTCATAAGTTTTGTCTTAAATATCTTGCTTAAAACGAAAAGCATTGTAATGAAGTTTGTACATATTTAGGGAGCCTTTTTACTAGTTTAAACAAAATCAATAATTTTTCATAATCTAACTCATTAAGAATTATGTTTACTCATAATTTATAGTTTTCTTTATTAATTTATTTTAATAAGAATGTTTTCTACATATTATTTTATTTGGATTACAATAATTTCTTAGAATGAATTACATACATATAATAAATTTATATATGCATATATATATTGTACAAATATATAAACTTTTCCATCTTTATTTTCTATTTTATGTACTAGTTTCTATTTTCAGCTAAAAAAAAGTAAGCAAGCAAAAGTAAGTATATATTAAGAAACACAGTCCGTATTAAAAAGAATTATATTTTTTCCGAAACGTAGGAATTGGTGCTGTCCATATCACATCGCTTGCAAGCTGTCGTATTAAGTCGGGTGGTCCAACGATGTACTGAAGTGCTGCATTTTTATTCAAGAGATGTAATTTTTTATAAAATAATTCAGTATATTTTTGAACATTTGCCCTCGTTATTTTTCTGTTTTTTTTAAATTATTTTTATTTCTTATGAATTTTTAAAGAACAAAAAAAAATTTTTTTTAATTGTTCTTTTTACAAAACTTCAACGATATCTCTGAAACTACTGGGCAAATTTAAAACCAATGAAAGATAATATTGTTGACGAGTTCTTTATTGTTTTTTTAAATGGTGAACCGTTTTCAAGATGTTCCAATATGTGTAGCGGAAGTGCCTTAATTTTGGACATAACCGTATATCGCGAAATGTCGAGCTGGTAGAAAAAAACTAATTGAATGAAACAACATTCAGTTCTTAATCAACAAAAACCTTGTTCCCTTGTGTAATTAATAATTATCCTTGAAGAAATTAGTTATGGTAGCAATCTACTAATAAGTTGTTCTGCTTTCTTATTATTAATGTATATTTCCAATTCGAAAAGTTTTTCTACTATATCATTACATGGTTCCAGGATGGGCAATAGAGTCGGTGGAGGTTTCTTCATCGAGCAATTGGACATTAGTGTCTCTTTTAGGCTGCCAGATGGCAGTAGTGCGCTGCAGGCGGAAATCTCTCCCATAAAGCGGGCGGCAAACTGGCTGAGGTACTATCGTATATCGAGACAGCAAGGCTGCCATTGCAGCTCTGGCTGGTGTCTTTACGACATCTATGTTAACAGTGGAATGCCGGGTGTCTCTAAATGAGATCGCGGAACATTCAGTGTAACGCTGACATGGGTACCAGGGCTGTCTTTTGGACGACACGTTCGTCGACGGCCTGATTGGCACTTCAATGGTGCGCTGCAAGACTCCTTATGCATGTACTTATATTTTTGTTTACGTTGTTTGTTTTTTGCAACACATACATGCACACAAAATACATTTTTCCTTTTGTTTCGCCTATGTAGTAGTAAGATTCTGACAACGGCGGGGAATTTTACACAAGCAAAATGCCTGTTGTTTTTTGTGTTGCTGTAGAAGTAAGCAAACCTATTGGATAGGCCTTGGTAGAAACCAAAATGCAAGGTATACATACATATTTATTTTGTGTAAATATACTTTGCCAAAATGGAATTATCCTGCAAATTTTATTGGACCACCTGATCCAATTTTATGAAATGGACTACTCCATGGACTGGTCCAGTGTAATGCAAGCATGGACCATGTCATTGTTAAAAAGTGTTTGTAGTGAGACGACATGTCTTCGTTTTTTAACATGTTTTCGTTTTTAAACGAAGTTAAAACTAATCCTCTTGTGTACACAATATAGTAGTTTTAAAACTACTCCTTTGTAGACCAAAGAAGGGTTAAATGGTCCTGCCCTAGGACATCGTAATGTTAAATAGACCATGTTTTTTCCATACATTTGGGTTACTTTTGGACTAGTCCTAGTCCCTTGTGGGCTACTCTTTACAGGCGTGTTTGGACTGGTCCTAGAATTTGCAGGGTAGTTTGTTAGTGTATGTTTTTTTTTGTCGTTTTGGTAGTACAGTGACTATGATAATGCAGTGTTGGTAACGTGATTTTTGTTGTTTTTTTATACCCTTCATATGAGTGGTGGATTTTATTTTAATGTGTTTAATCAAGGCGAATTCATGTAAACGGTGGCAAGGCGAATTCAACGGTGGTGTCGATCAAGGTCGTTACTACAACAAGTAACAACACCAAAAACACAACAATGTATTGTTATACCCTTCACCGTTTGTAATTTCTACAATATTGATCCTACACCCTATAAAGTATGTACATATATTCTGGGTCCTTATGAAAAGCGAAGTTCAAATCATGTTGTCCGTCTGTCTGTTGAAATGGGTTTTCCGAAGCCCCCAGATATGAGGGGGGCTTGGTTGGGATATCTTTATGTCAGGTATGCTTATTTTGAAATTCAGCCCGATCGGTCCAAAAATGGCTGAGATATGAGCAAAAAACCACCACTACCTCTAATTTTTTCCAAAATCCCTTGTGGTTGTTGTATTTTTATTATTTTTGGCTGTATATCTGGGGAACGGCAAGAGCCAGTTTCCAAATTAGGTACACACATTAAGATTGTCAAAACACACCATCCTACAAAATGTGGGCGGGATTGGAGAAGTGGGCGTGGTACCTCCCGTACAAGAAATATCAAAAATTTTATAAAAACCTAAATTTTAGGGCTGCCATATGTCCTATGGATATGACTTATATACCAAAATATCGGAAATTTTCATGTTTCATATTTTCTAAAAAAACTCGGTTCAGATACAAAAAAGTTATGACCGAAATTAATTTTTTTTTTAAACCCACTTTCGGCAACCATAGATCTTCCCGAGTCCAAGCTTTATTACTCAAGTAAATGGTAAAAAATGGCTGAGTTATAACCGATATACTGAATCCCCAAAAATTACTCTTTTTTTTATAAGTGCTGGTTCACACACGTCAAGTTTGACTCGTCAAGTCTTGAGCATTTAGGAGAGAAGGGAAAATAGAAGGATATTTCTTTTCCCCTCTCTCCTAAAAACTCAAGACTTGACGAGACAAACTTGACGTGTGTGAACCGGCACTAATTAACTTTGTTAAAATACAGTGCACTCGCGATAATAAAAACACCCTTATATAGGAACACCAAAAAAATATTAACACTAATTTTCTTCCATTTACTACTGTAAAATATGAACTTGTTCAAAACCTTAAAATATGAACAACTTATAATTGAATTTTTAACGGTTTTTATCTACCTACACAGTGGTAAAATCAATTTTGACTCAACTTCATAATAACTTGGGGATTTCCCTAGCTATCTGCTTTAAAATTGTCTTCAGTTGTTAATCAAAATGTATTACATGCACGTTTTGGTTAGTGCTCACATTAACATGAAATTCTATAAACATCTTTAAATATAAATTTAACGTGAAAAGTTCTTAAATATGAATTTAAAAAAACATAAGTTTTAAACTTTCAAAAGAAAAATCAGAAATTTTAGAACATTAGATGCTATTCGCAAATATGAACAATCTTGCAAAAGTGAACTGGCTTTGTTTTAATTAGTTCATATTATCGCTAGTGCACTGTATATACAAGTATATCAATATTTAATTTAAGTTAATGGTAAACTTCTATCTTAGTCTTGGATCACACTTTGAAAGTTTTCTTTCAGAAAGTCTGAGTTTATTGGTGAGAGGGAAGAGAACATGCTTTTCTTTTCTCCTCTCTCACCCATAAACTAAGACTTTCTGAAAGAAAACTTCCGTGCCTTGTTCCACCATTTATGTTATTTTTTGTAACAAAATTATCATATTTTTTAGGTGGTGGTTCTACATTTTGATTCATAGCTCTGGTCCTACTGCACCGATTTTGCTGATCCCAAACTGCTTAGGATAACTATAAGCACCAAGTTTGTTCATTTCTTTTGAGTTGTTCGAATGTGAGCGTGTTTTCAACAGACGGACAGAATATATACCTATACTTTATGGGGTCTGAGATGAATAATATAAAAGTTTCACACGAAATGACAAACTTAATATACCCTCTTCACAACTAATTTTGGTGGAGGGTATAAAAAGCATCTAACCCCTCGTTTCCACATGCAAGTACAAGTTCGAAAAACTCAATACACTCACACTTTTTCACTAACATTCACACAATTTTTTTACTTTCAGCCAATCGGCTGTTTCCTTGATTTTTCGTTGATAATACGTATACACTACTTGCAAGTAATTACTTGCATGTGGAAACGCCGGGTTAGATTAATTAGCATTTGTGCAATTCTATTTTAGCACACAGATGATAAAATTTCTTGAATCGCAGTGCTGCATTTCGCACAAAATAAGGATTGCCATAACTTTTTGAGAGTATTTTATTAATATCGCGTAAAAGAAAACGCGTAATTCAAAAAATGGTTGCTATTATCGATCCGTGTTATATATAAATCGCGTAAATGGAGTACCGTGCAAATAAAGGGATACCTGTATACGAAACGAAATGACCAATATGCATTTATATTCAAGTTTTAATGCATCAAAACAAATCCATGTTCCTTGTATTTTGTTAGTAAAGTACTTTAAAATGTTAACTCAAATCATGTTTATTTTTATACCCTTCACCGAACGTGTAAGGTTATATACATATAAGTTGATCATGTCCGTCTGTTGAAATGGCGTTTTCGAAGACGGGGTCTTGGTTGTTATATAACTCTATCACATCGGCTCCGTTTAGATCGACTGCCTTTAATTTTTTTCATAAAATTCCATGTTGCTGTTGTTACACACAAAAAAATCATAGGTAAAATTACCTCAATATATGGTATAAAATTAACTAAGCGCAAGGGTAGCATGGCAGTATCTAAGTTTCTTAGCTAATAAAACTATTAACTTAGGTAATTTCTATGTTCGAAAAAGTATCTAATTATTTTGTTAAAATTACTTAAAAACTTTGAAAATTTACCAATGATAGCAAAGTTATTTTATATTTTTATTTTTGGAAAATTATCTAAGTTTAATTTTGTACCATAGATTTTAGGTAAATTTACTATATACTTTTTTTGGTTACATACTTTTAATAAAATTAATTTTATTTCATTGTAATATTTTATTTATTTTCATCAAACGGGGAAAGTATAAAAGATATAAAGATAAAATTTACACACAAAATAAACTCATAGCGAATCATTAACTCCAAAATATCATATTTTGGATGAGCGATATATATTTTTTAAACCTATTGGAATTTAACAATAAATTTGATTTATTAAATTGTCAAAATAGTGCATATTTAGTTTGCTTTCACTTAAACTTGAATTTTGTGATTTTTTGTTGTAACAAGCGCATCCAGTGGTGTTTCTGTGGAAGTCATAATTTTCATTAGGCCTTCCTTCTGTTAATGCTTCTAGATATTTTTTTTACCTGGTTCTTTTCAATGGAATTCGTGTGATAAATAACGAAATGCTTCTTGGTAGTTTAAGATGCCACAATTATTATATCAATATAATCCAATTTGGAAATGTTCGCTTCGTCCATATTAATCGTCATTAGTAAAAGTAATAAATAATTATTGTTTTTATTTTTTATATATGTATGATCTTATGTTTATAATATACTCACATAAATACGTTGTATCTTTATACTCTATCGAATAGTTTTTAATTTATTTTAAATTCAAAAAGTTTAAATTGAAATTTAAATTTACACTTTTTTCACAAAAAAATTTCCAATTGAAAGAAAAAATCAAATAAAATTACATGCATACATATATTAAACAATTCGAAGAAGATAAATAACCCAATTAGTAATAATAACAAAAATTGTAGGCAAAACTTTTTTATAAATTACCAATTATCTTAGGCAACTAAACTTAGTTTTTTGTTTTTATATAAAAATAAATTACGCATTTGTAAAATACCCTAGATTATTTTTTTGTGTGTACCTATCACAAAAAGTAACGATTTATCCCGAATTCTCCTAGAGTAGTCATATGACGACAAAAATATTGGCAGCTTTAACTTGCTGGTGAACCGTTATTATTGCATAGACACAACTAAAGCAATAGCAATTGTTTTGTGTGTTGATAACAATAGCTCTGTTTCTTTACTTTTTGGGTAAAGTTCGTGCAAATGAGAGCAAGCATAAATTTCTCTCATAAAAAGACAACATTACACAAAAGTACGGGAACAGAAAAAACAAAATTTTAAGCACGAAATAAAAATTCAGTGTTTTGACAGTCTTTACAACACCAAACAAAAATTGCGCCACTTTTGAAAAATTTTATATTGGCTCTAGAATTAAACTACTTTTACTAAAAATAAAACAAAACAAACACTTTTACAATAACTAACATTATGTTTCCCTAATATTTCAGTACAAAACTTTTTATTTAAGTACATTGTTTTATTCCACAACACTTTTCCAGAATTTGGATCATGAACTTTTTTCCTTTTTTTTTTTTTGGTTTTGTTTATGTTTTACAGCTGTTTGACAATTTACACAATTTGCACGAAGAAAAAGTCTGGGCTGTTTCGTGCAAGAAGAAGAAGAATTTTATTCTCTCAAATCCGCTCTCATTTACACAAATTAAAAGTACGGGAACGCTTTTCGTGCAAATTGGGATCCCGAGGGATCCCAAAGTAGAGTAAAGAAACAGAGCTAATAATGAACAATGTGCAAAACTATATGTAGGAACAACTGGGACGAAACTGAAAACTAGATTCAGCACATGGTACAGCTTTATCAACTCATTGCAGGGATTTAAATCATTCAGCCTTATTTCGGTTCTCGATGTCGGTAACACCGTAAGTCGAATTTTGTAGTAGATTAAAGAACTTTAATTTAATTTACTTTAATCTAATACTGAGTCGTTTTCGACATCGAGAACCGAAATAAGGCTGATTATCCAGATTTTGAGAACACATCCGTTTCCTTCAATATTTTCCAGGAATATTTTGTATGCACTATCAGATACTATTTGTTCAAATAATAAAGTTAAATACATAAAATTTACACTATCCAGTTATAAGATACAAAGAATGCTGACGAAGGCCGTAGCGGGCCAGAAAATGCATAACATTCTGCTCAACATGAGAAATAAATTCCCAGATTCTATTTAATTATATGTTTTTTTTCAAGTATTAAGATTTTTATTGAATTTTAAATTTTAGCAAATTTTTTCACAAAATGTAAACAACACTTGACATTTAGTATACACAAAAGGAAATAAACATTAAACAGATGACTCGAAAATTTCACTTTTATGAATTCGCCTTGTTACTATCTTAATCAGTGTCTTTAATAAGGGCTGCCAGACTTCGGGATTTATCCCCAAAGTTGGGGATTTCACGCGAGCAAAAAGGAGAAAGAAAGTCATTTGGTTCTTGTGGTTATTTTCGGGGATTTAAAAAAAAATTCGGGGATTTTTTGGGGATTTTATACATTTTAATTATAATTTTCCCTTCTTTTATTATTTACGCTTATTTTTCTTTCTTTCGTACATAAAATATGAAAAAATTAGCAAAACTTTTACCTTACTCTTATCAACAACTAATACAGTGTATAGCGTCTTAATTAAGATTACCATTTTTCTTAAGTGTGTAAAAGGTGCTTAAAAGCGTAAAAAATTTTGAGTGACTGCTTTAAAAAGGAAGAATTAAAAAAAAGAATCTTAAACCGTTGACAACACATACAATTTTTGATTTTTAAAAGACAATTTTCAAGCAAAAATGCCCTTCCCAAAAATAAGTAAATCGTTACCTGAACCGCAAAAAGAACTTATTAAAAATTTGCGATTTTATTATCAAAAAACAAAAGGACATTTCTACAAAAGATACTATGATAAACGCTAAAAGGCCTAACTGACAGTTTGCATAATATGCTACATTGTCAATTGTCAAAACAACTGGAATGTTTTACAAGAAAAATAAAAAAATTTAAGTATAAACAGTTAAGGTGATTTATTGATTTATCATTTTGAATAGTTTTTACTTCTGCTGTGAAAGTTTCAAAATGTTAGATAGGGCCTTTTGCGTATTAGGTGACGAAATATAAAAGACAATATAATAAAGTTTGGGCAAAAGAATGCGGGGCTATTGGTTAGTACTTATTATGCTTCGAAGTATTAAATAATCGACGGAAATATGTATTTTTTTATGGATGACTAAAACCGACTGAACAAGCTCCAAATTCTTATAAATTGGCTCATATGTCTTCAAAAACAGCATATTGCTCTGCTTGTAATTTCTCACTGGAATTACATAGAAAGGATTTAAAAAACATGCTGAAACCAGTCGCTTCAAACAAAATAAATAATTTTTTTACTAAACATTTTTATTTGATGATTTTTGGGGATTTCCTATTACAATGTTTCTTACTATTTTCAAAAAAATTTAAAATTTTTAATTAACAAGATTAAAAATTTTTTCAGAAAAAAAGCAAAACAAAATATTAACTTTTTAAGGTTTTGATTTTTAGTTTGGGGATTCTTTTTTAATATTTTGGGGACAAGGCAAAAAAGTACCTGGCAGCCCTGTCTTTAATAATGAATTGTCAATTATGGAGAATTTGCTATTTACTGCAGAAAATGTTTTATCTCATCTGCGTCAAAATCGGCCAAATAAAATAGATTTGCAAATTTTAAAAACATTGGAAAATGTGGAAAAACATGGATGTGATAATAAATCGCAAAGCCAAAAAATTCTTGAAGAGTTACTGCAGCTAATTTCAGATGAAACGTTTAACTCAAATACAGCAGCAGATGGTGCCGTAATTTGTGGGTGTGTTATATGGCTTACATTTTTGCAAGAGCAACAGAAGCTTCCATGTTTAAACGAAACTCAGTTTGGTAATTTGTGGCAGTGGCTTTTGGAACAACATGACCGTTATGATAATAATGTTGATATTGTGAGCAGAATATTAATTGCTCTAGGCAACTTGTGTGCATTGCATCCGACAAATTGTGATAAGTACTTAGTTTTGACTCTTCAGATGATATTGAAGTATACTTCCTGCAATATTTCTACTGTGCTTATAATAAATTCTTTGCAAAGTCTGGATAAGATTCTTGGTTCCTTAAAAGACGTTAAACTTTCCAGTGAACAGGGTGCAGCTTGTGCAGATGTAGGTCATAAATTGCTGCAACTGCATTACGACAATGAAAAATTCATTATTGAGAGTGCTTATATTTCAGTTGTAATTTTGTACACTTTACAAATATTGCACAAAGTAGTCGCATTAAATTCAAACTTTGCTAAACTTGAAATTGCTGAAATATTAGGAATATCTAAAGCCTATTTTCACTTTGGTGTTGATGTGAATGAGATTTCCTTTTTAAAACCCCAGAGAGTTAGTATATCACAGCAGGCTCTTTACGATTCGGCCGAAGAAATTGAGACTGTGATTAATTCGGAAAATGTTAAAAGTTGTGGAGGAAAAACGCAAAAAACTCGAAAACCTCGGGCAGTAGTAAAAAATACACGTTCATGTGATTATAAAGCTATTAATTATAGTCCTGATGACCGAAATATTGCCTTAGTATTCGATATGAAAACAAGTGACTCGGAGGTATCAGAATCGGAAAATGTTTCCAATCGTATTTTATATGAGAGAAGCAAAAATGCTAAGATACGCCTTGCTTCGATAAGTTTAGTTGGAGCAATAACACGAATCTTTGAACGGAAAACCCTTTTTGGCTATTGGCATGCATTATTTCCAAATGGAACAGGTATGTATTTACGTTGTAATATATGTGTGTGAGGAATTATCGTAAAATGCTTTTGGTAATGAAACGGTGACTTACAAATTATTTTTTATATGTAGGTATATTGAGTTAATACGAATGCGGGTTTGAATACGTCAAAATCAAGTCGGAACCACATGCGCATGTGGCTTTTTACATTCCGTGTACTCTAGGGTTTAACAATTAATCAGGTCGACATTGAAAAAGTTTTGTTAACCATCTCAAATGATTCGTATAATTGTTAACATGAAGAAGCTGAGCTTAGTTTTCTCCCATTACTTCACATTTTTCAGATAACGGTGGATTTTTGTTTAGTATACTTATCTTTCAGCCACCATTCAGAGTCAAATTAAATTGAATTAAAATAAATTACGCGTTGAATGGCGGCTAATTTACATTATTACGGTACTCAGTGTTGAAAGACTCTGCAGCAGATTAAAATAACACACAAATTTTATTTTGACTACAGTCGAACTCACTGTCGATTTTAAATTTTGTTTCGACTATAGTCGACTTTATTACCGACATCGAGAACTGTAATAAGGCTTCTTGTGTCCTTTAATCTACTACAAAATTCGACTTACGGTGTTACCGACAGCTAGAACCGTAATAAGGCTGAATCAAAGACTATAGATTTATAAAGATGTTGCACTTTGTACATTTGAAATTTTAAAAAATGTTGTTCTTATTGATGAGGGGAGGAAGTAACAAGAAAGCAAAAACTTCTTGCTCACATTCAGAGAACTAAAGAGAGCAAGAAACCACATGCATTAATACATACACATGTTTGTGGTTTTTGCCAGCCAAAGTGTGTGTGTGTGTGCTTTTTTTTTTTGGTTGAAACCGGTTTTTGGTATTTTTTTTAATTGATTGCGTTTTATTTTCAAACAATTTATGCGCAAATAACCTGTTTTTGCCAGCCAAAGTGTGTGTGTGTGCTTTTTTTTGGTTGAAACCGGTTTTTGGTATTTTTTTTAATTGATTGCGTTTTATTTTCAAACAATTTATGTGCAAATAACCTACGTAAGAGCATATGCGACCGATTGTGTAATTGTAGGGCAACAGTATTTGTTTTATTTTTGTAAAACTTAAACTACATCGATTTGCACCGAATTATAATTCCATTTTTTAGATTATTTAATTATGTACTTACCATGTGTGTATTTATTTATATATCAAACGAATTTACTATGAGTATTTATTAATTTTACTTATGAGCTCTTTACAAGTTAAATGGTTTAAGATTTTAACTTTTTCAATATTTGATAATTTGTAGTTGTAAGTTTCCCATGTGGAATGCTTCCGTAATAATATAAGAACTAGTAGTAAATTGAGCATCTCCATCCTGTGTTTATAACATACGTCATTCTCCTCAAACCAAAAAGAATAAATTGAATTTTTGGTACAATTCACGCATTGCTCAACAATAAATTTTGTTATGCTTTTCATTTCTTTATTTTGTAAAAATATTTTTTCAAAGACCTTTATATCAATTTAACAAACTTCAAAAAATAAGTCAGAGGGAGCACACAAACCTCCAAAGTCGGATTCTTTTTGACAATTTTTTGCATGAACAAACATTTCTGAAGGATATGACAAAATTTGCGCGGGTTTTTTATATCCATACGACATTTAACGCATGATATTCGTTGTGATATGTAACCAACAAAATATCGACTCGATGTTAATTCTATTGGCACATTATTGGATGTAAAGCAATCGGCATCTTCATTAAAATATTCTTAATTTTCATTGTACATACATATATATCTGCGATTTCTATTTCAGGGGTGTGAGTACTCTCTGATTGACGGAAAGGGACATTAAAATAGGTTTTAGGCTTTTGATTTCCTGAGATTAGAAATCACACTTAAAGGCTTTTGTGTTATTCGATTCAGAATTTGCATAATGTGGATCAATCTATCCGAAAAGCACTTTAATACGACTAAAAGAGAAATGTATGATAATATATCTAATAAAATTTCATATTATTTCCAGTCTAATAATAACTTTTATAATCTGAAAGCTTTATTGGCGATTTTTCAGATTTAAAAACTTGAATCGTATACTTTTACGAGTATTACCAAAAAAAATTAATATGTGTTGCAAAATTATATGTATCTGATAAATAGAGCGCATGTTTTGGCAATCCGTGTACGAGGCTATGTCATCAAAATACATAATTATTTGTCTGAATTTGTTGAATATTATTTAAGTTGCTGTAAAATATAACACTTTTTAAATAAATAAATAAAAATAAAATTATAATATGCGAACAATTTAAATAATATGGGTTTGATTTTATTGGATTTCATTCTATATATTG
Source organism: Pollenia labialis (assembly GCA_949318255.1). Lineage (NCBI taxonomy): Eukaryota > Metazoa > Arthropoda > Insecta > Diptera > Polleniidae > Pollenia > Pollenia labialis. The sequence continues at coordinate 25,129,264 of OX439142.1, read as the reverse complement.
TATGTAGCGAAATTCACATATTTTTTTGTCCTATCCCGCGAAGCTCTTCGCTTGTCTGCAGGAAAGAAACATTTCTAATTCTTATAATATTTGCTCATATATGTAAGCTGGTTCATACAAGTTTAATGGTTACAATGTTTAGCTTTTTCAGTATGTTATCGATGATTTGTAGATATGTTTTTTAATATTTCTTATTTGTAACTGCCCGTCTACAACTGACATGACTTGCAGTTATAACTTGAAGTTATAAAAGCGTTGTTAAAAAATTTGCATTAACAACCGGGTTATAACATGAGAAAACTTCTAACATGATGAGTCTATACTTAACACTAACATCATATTAGTGTTTAAGTTACATGGGGTCTTTGCCTGACAATTTTTTGTGATAATAAACGTCAAACTTCATATAAAAAAAAACGCTGACAAAAATTTAAAATTTTTTTTTATATAGACTTTGACGTTTGGTAAGACAAAAAATTGTAAGGTGAAGATCCCATGTTTAGCATTTTATGTCAGTTGTAGACTGCATGTAATGCTTCCGAAATAATATAAGGACTAGTAAATTTAACATCTCCATACTGTGTTTAGGACAGGGATTTCCAAAATTTTTTTGGTTGTGTGTTAGTGAGTACCAGAGAGTAAGCAAATTGAGAGAATGCATTTATTTACAGCCGAAATAAAATGTTAGTAATATATTTTTTAAGTTGTATAACACAAAGGTACAAAATTAAAAATTTTTTGTGTTGATAAAAAATTTGTAGCAATTCTTTACCAATTCAATGCCGCTTATTTTAAAACTACACTTTTTTTATTCGGAAGCTTTTTGACTCTAAATCAGTTTCAAATATCTTATCAAACAATTGTAAAAAATTAAAGATTTTTATGTTTTAAAAATTCATAAAAAATAAATATTGCACGCAAATCACAGCTGATAGAAAAAAAGTGCAGTTTTAAAATCAGCGACATTGAATTGGTAAAGAACTGCTACAAATTTTCTAGCAACACAAAAAATTTTTAATTTTTTTCCCTTGTGTTCTACAAGTTATAAAATAAAATCTTCTAAATTTATACTTTTATGGCAGTTTTGTAATAGTAGAATGCTTTTCAAATGGGATGAACTTAATTTATTACGTTGCTTGGAACAAATAAATTTTAAATCCGAAAAAATTTGTTCGCATAGGTAAGTAGTGCCGAATAAAGAGAGGCACGTCAATGAATTTTTTTTTAGTTCAGGATAAAAATGGTATTCACGGTGTTGGGTTGCTCATACTTCAAACATCTGTGCATACATTTTTATTCTAGCTAATGGTATATCATAACTTTTTATAAAATACCAAATGTGCACATGAGTTTGCCTGCAAAAATGTATAAAGTCATTATAACAGGTCAAAGTTACGTTTAATAATTACAATAAATTAGTAAGGTTAAAGGCAGAATTAGTCTTTACTTTCTGTTTCTGTTCTGTTCCGTGCCGTTCTGTTTCAAAATTGTAAAAGTTTCTTTTTCTTGAGCAACTGTAGCCATTTATGACAAATTTAAGCACATAAATTTGAAGAAATAAAATTTAATTAACGAATTTTTTATTATTTATTTTGCGGTAACTTACAATTACTTTACAAGTTCTTGATTTTATCAAACTGAACCGCAACAGAACAGAACAACTAATCAATTTCACAGGTTTTTTAATAACAAAAACAAATCAGCTGGTTCGTAACAGACCAGAAAGTAAAGACTTACTGAGCCTTAACTCTTTGGGCTCGGTCAAATAATTGTAGCATAAAAAAGTAAGCAATAAAAATAGTGCGAAACAATAAAGTTTCATTAATACGTCAATAAAACACATCTTCTTACCCAAACATTTTACCTACTGTCACATTTGCTTTTATGTGTACAGGTTATTTACACATAAATTGTAGCAAAACAAGACTTTTTTATTTGTTTTTTAAATATTTCTACTTACTTAAGAAAAGGGTTTTCAAAGAAAGAAAAAACCCAACGACGCAATTGGTACAGAAACCAAAATATTTTTACAAGCAAAATACCAACAAATTCTTTTGGCTATTTTTTTTCTTAATAATTTCTGCATTTAGGTACGTCTTTTTAAAGAAAGCAAAAGGGACCCTTTTACAGGTATCAAAGAATTTTTTTCCACAAACAAAACACATATCGTTAGCTTAAACGTTGCAGTAAATGTTATTGTTAAAAAAAGTTACTTAATAAAATTTACGTTAGCTTTGCTGTTAAATATTTTCAACAATTTAAATTATGTTAAAATTAAATAGAAATGTTATATTACTCTGCATTTAAGTCTTAAAATTTAGACTCTAAATATTGCACGCAAGGCATTGGATGTTACCAAAAGCATTTTTGACAGCACAATATTTTTGAGTGTAAGCTGAAACAAAATAATATAGCATCCGCTAAACATGTACACTTGTCGAAGTCACACCGACGACTGAATTGAAGAGCATAAAAATATGTGTTTGTAGTGGTTTGCACAATTGTGCAAAGAAATGGAAACCCCTGGTTTAGGACATATATAGATACGTACGCAAACCAAAAAGAATAAATTAAAATTTTGATACAATTTACGCATTGCTCAACAATAAATTTTTTATTTTCATTTCTTTATCTTGTACAAAAAAATTTTTGTAGACTTTTAAAAGAATTTTACAAACTTCAAAAAGTAAGACGGAAGGAGCACACAAACTTCCAAAGCCTGAATCTGTTGCATAATTTGTGATAATAATTTGTTGTAATAATAAATAAAATTGGATTTTTCGGCGGAAACGATTCAATAATTTTTCAAATAATACAATTTTAATAAAAAAAAATTTTTAAACAAAAATAAATAAAATTGAAAGAAATTACGTTCATACACATCAAACTGGTGGCATATTTTTATAAAAATTAAAAGTATTTTGATTATCATCAAATTCACATTGAACCATGAGTTTTTTATTACTTACACAATTACAAAATTGTGAGTTTGATGAGGCATGTTAATGTGTGGCCTTGTCGCTGTAGAAAACATAAAATATCTTTTATGAACAAAGCAGTTTATTCTTTCAGAAAAATTATTTTTTATATGCCTACAATTGTTTAAATTTAGACAATAACAGCATTTGAACTTCGGTGCGAATCGATATAATTTCATCTGTACAACAATAAAACACATATTATTGCCCTACAATTAAAATCTGACACATTTGGTTTAACGTACCTATGTTATTTGCACATAAATGGGATGCAAACAAAACATGTTTTATTATTTAAATGTGTTTTCAACGAGAAAACGAGATTTCTTTTAGTTTGTTTGTATTTTTTAAATGCAATGCATACACATACGTACACACACACGCGTGTGCACATACATATACACTGATAAGTGAGAAAAGCTCTCTGAGAGTAATAATAAATACTGTAATTTACTCTCACAAGTGGATTTAGCGGCTAAATCCACCAGAAAAATTAATATAGACAGAAAAATGTATGAACTTTGTATGGTCGTGCAATATCTTTATAAATCTATAGTCTTTGGCTGAATAATCGGATAAAAAAGCTATAGTGGACCTAAGCTATGATTTCAAGAAATGGTAACTTTTTCGTTTTTGAAAATCAATCACCCCTATCGCGAATGTTATGGGAATATGTTATATGGGAACCAAGGCCCATCTATCAGGTCTGCTTACTTGTACAAAAACAAAAAACGATTCTTTTTAGTTGTTAAAAATTTACTACCACATATACAAAGCAAAAGGAAAAAACGTGCATGTGTGGCATACCATAAACGTATACATGCACATGTAAACAACTTTTGACAACTAAAAAGAACATAAACAATGATCATCAGGCTTCTTGCGCAGACCTTTTCAATGGGCCTTGATGGGAACCAACCTATATTCCCATCCAAAATAAATCGGTATCACAAATAGTTTGGGAATAAAAATTTCTATTGTGAATTATTTGTCAGTGCTTTATAGACAAAAGTCTCTATTGTGAATAACTTGTCAGTGCTTGTATTGTGAAAGAAAAAATATACAAAGTAAAATACTAATAAAAATATAATAAAATAAGTAATGGATAGTGTTTACATTAATTTTCTTTATAAACACTCCTTCAATAAAAGGAAAAAGCAATTTAATTTAGTCCAACCTTAGAATACAAATTAAAATTTATATGTTTCTTGTCGCTTGTTGGAAATTTATTTAGTAAAAATACTCGCGCGAGTTGACATTGGCGGTGCCAAATTTTTTAAGTTTGGGACTTCATTCCCAAAAGATTTGTTATGGGAATCATTCCCAATACAAAATAACAAAATATGGGAATATTATCATGGGAGTAGTTGTTTGCGATAGGGGTGAATAGTTTCAGAATTTTATTGTTATAATGGACCGAAATCGGATAATAAAATAAAACGGTATTTAATAAAAAAATGTGTGCACGGAATTTATGCTAGTTAATTAAACTCATTATGCCTTTCGTAGTGGATAAAATAGTTAAATTCGCCTTGGTTAAATCTAACAGATTTTATTCTGTAAAATATGAACATGGAAGCACATCCTTAATAATTAATAATTCTAAGATTCTTTTTGGTGTTACTCGTCATTATTTTGTTGTCTTAAACATTTTTATCCGTGGGAATACGCTTGCCTTTGTTGACCGGTTTCGATGTTTAGGTAATTTAATTGATGATATTTTTGAAAAACATGTTCACTTTATATGTATGTTAAAGTTTGATTTCACTCGAATATTTTTTTCACCATTTTACATAAAGAATTAGCCTGTTTGTAAAACACGAGTACAAAAGTGAGTCGTTTAACTAACACCCAATTTGCATGATGATTTTTCCCCTATTTTTGAAACATGTCTTTTTTAGTTTGAAAGCGAGCGGGGAAGAGACGTCAGCAGGGTAGAAAAAAAGACATGAATCGTATTTTCTGTGTTTCTTTTTTGACATTCCTCTTTGTACTTAATTTTATTATTTAATTATGTATGTGAAGTTAGCTCCGTCAGTTAGCTTCGTTTTCTTGACTATCAAGTTTCCTGCACATAGTCACCAATTTTCGGGTTCTGAAAGTAGGGTTTTTTTTGTTAGAAATCTCATAAATTCACTTTCAGCTATGCTCTATTACAAAAAATCTATATAAATTCTGAATATAAACTATATAGTTCTGAAATCTAGAATACCTAAACTATCAACCCTATTAGTCCATATTAGAGCACCATTTCGATTTTGACCCATTTTCGGGTTCTGAAAGTAGGGCTTTTTTTTATTAGAAATCTCATAAATTCACTTTCAGCTATGCTCTATTACAAAAAATCTATACAAATTCTGAATATAAACTATATAGTTCTGAAATCTAGAATACCTAAACTATCAACCCTATTAGTCCATATAAGAGCACCATTTCGATTTTGACCCATTTTCGGGTTCTGAAAGTAGGGCTGTTTTTTGTTAGAAATCTCATAAATTCACTTTCAGCTATGCTCTATTACAAAAAATCTATACAAATTCTGAATATAAACTATATAGTTCTGAAATCTAGAATACCTAAACTATCAACCCTATTAGTCCATATTAGAGCACCATTTCGATTTTGACCCATTTTCGGGTTTTGAAAGTAGGGTTTTTTTTGTTAGAAATCTCATAAATTCACTTTCAGCTATGCTATATTACAAAAAATCTATACAAATTCTGAATATAAACTATATAGTTCTGAAATCTAGAATACCTAAACTATCAACCCTATTAGTCCATATTAGAGCACCATTTCGATTTTGACCCATTTTCGGGTTCTGAAAGTAGGGTTTTTTTTTGTTAGAAATCTCATAAATTCACTTTCAGCTATGCTCTATTACAAAAAATCTATACAAATTCTGAATATGAACTATATAGTTCTGAAATCTAGAATACCTAAACTATCAACCCTATTAGTCCATATTAGAGCACCATTTCGATTGTGACCCATTTTCGGGTTCTGAAAGTAGGGTTTTTTTTTGTTAGAAATCTCATAAATTCACTTTCAGCTATGCTCTATTACAAAAAATCTATACAAATTCTGAATATAAACTATATAGTTCTGAAATCTAGAATACCTAAACTATCAACCCTATTAGTCCATATTAGAGCACCATTTCGATTTTGACCCATTTTCGGGTTCTGAAAGTAGGGTTTTTTTGTTAGAAATCTCATAAATTCACTTTCAGCTATGCTCTATTACAAAAAATCTATACAAATTCTGAATATAAACTATATAGTTCTGAAATCTAGAATACCTAAACTATCAACCCTATTAGTCCATATTAGAGCACCATTTCGATTTTGACCCATTTTCGGGTTCTGAAAGTAGGGTTTTTTTTTGTTAGAAATCTCATAAATTCACTTTCAGCTATGTTCTATTACAAAAAATCTATACAAATTCTGAATATAAACTATATAGTTCTGAAATCTAGAATACCTAAACTATCAACCCTATTAGTCCATATTAGAGCACCATTTCGATTTTGACCCATTTTCGGGTTCTGAAAGTAGGGTTTTTTTTGTTAGAAATCTCATAAATTCACTTTCAGCTATGCTCTATTACAAAAAATCTATACAAATTCTAAATATAAACTATATAGTTCTGAAATCTAGAATACCTAAACTATCAACCCTATTAGTCCATATTAGAGCACCATTTCGATTTTGACCCATTTTCGGGTTCTGAAAGTAGGGTTTTTTTTGTTAGAAATCTCATAAATTCACTTTCAGCTATGCTCTATTACAAAAAATCTATACAAATTCTGAATATAAACTATATAGTTCTGAAATCTAGAATACCTAAACTATCAACCCAATTAGTCCATATTAGAGCACCATTTCGATTTTGACCCATTTTCGGGTTCTGAAAGTAGGGTTTTTTTTTGTTAGAAATCTCATAAATTCACTTTCAGCTATGCTCTATTACAAAAAATCTATACAAATTCTGAATATAAACTATATAGTTCTGAAATCTAGAATACCTAAACTATCAACCCTATTAGTCCATATTAGAGCACCATTTCGATTTTGACCTATTTTCGGGTTCTGAAAGTAGGGTTTTTTTTTTGTTAGAAATCTCATAAATTCACTTTCAGCTATGCTCTATTACAAAAAATCTATACAAATTCTGAATTTAAACTATATAGTTCTGAAATCTAGAATACCTAAACTATCAACCCTATTAGTCCATATTAGAGCACCATTTCGATTTTGACCCATTTTCGGGTTCTGAAAGTAGGGTTTTTTTTTGTTAGAAATCTCATAAATTCACTTTCAGCTATGCTCTATTACAAAAAATCTATACAAATTCTGAATATAAACTATATAGTTCTGAAATCTAGAATACCTAAACTATCAACCCTATTTATTAGTCCATATTAGAGCACCATTTCGATTTTGACCCATTTTCGGGTTCTGAAAGTAGGGCTTTTTTTAATTGTAATTCATTTCCTGGACAAATTGTTTAAATAAAAAATATATATTTTATTAATTATTCTGAATTACCATTTTTAAATTTATTTGTGTCTCAAATTATTTATTTTTGCCAAAAAACATCCATTCTGTTGTCTTAACAGTGTTTGAGTACGAACTATGTTAACACAAGTTGCTTGTGTGCAGGAAACTTGATAGTCAAGAAAACGAAGCTAAGTGCCGGTTCACACACGTCAAGTTTGACTTGTCAAGTCTTGAGTTTTTAGGAGAGACGGGAAAAGAAATGGCCTTCTCTTTTCCCTTCTCTCCTAAAAGTACTAAAAGCACTAACTGACGGAGCTAACTTCACATACATTATTTAATTTATGTTTTTTTTTTTATTTCAAAGTTACAATTGCTTATTAAAATATAGAAAAACCAAAAAATTTAATTTTAAAAAATTCAATACATACATACATATATACATACATTTATAATGAAAACAAATCAACACGAAAAGAAACATTGTAAAAATTTAACAAGTTTTTGAAAGTTTCTTTAAAAAAGAACTTCAAAAAAGACATGTCATCGTGAAAATTGGGTGTAACATTTAAAACAAAAACAAAATTTTCTAAAAACAGGAAAGAACACCAAATTGTCTCGATGTCTTTTTTGTAGTTCTTTTTAAAGATACTTCTAAAAACTTGTTTAATTTTTACAATGTTTCTTTTTTTGTTGAGTTTTTCTGTTTTCATTATAAATGTATGTAAATATCTATGTATGTATTGCATATTTTCAAATTAAATTTTTTTATTTTAATAAGCAACTTAGCTAGCATTTTCAATCGTCTAGGAGTCTACTGGGAATCTCACAAAAAGTGTTTTTGATCGTCGACGAGCTCATTTTTTAATTGTAGACGATTCCTCGCACGGGAGAAACTGTTACACGTGCTGATTCGTATGAGAGATTCTTCCATAACGTAGCGAAAGACGCTTTTATTAATCATAAAGGGAATCGTTTATGATGCATGTAGGGATTATCTAACGAGTCTTTCAAAAAGCATGCAAAGATTCGTATGAGACTCACCTTGGGATTATTTTACAACTCTTTAATGCTCAGCCATATAACTGAGCTAACTAAATAAGGGCATCAAGCGTATTTTTCATGTCAAAATTTCTAGTTTTCATACAATTTATATAAAACAAACCTTAAGGTCGCGAAATCAACACCATCCAGTCGGAAAAATCCTTTTTTACAGGTCCTTAGGCCGGTTTGTTTTATTGAAATTGTATTGACATTAAAATTTTCATTTTTCAAAAACGCTCTTATTTAGGTAGCTCAGTAAATGTTATACGACTCTTACAGAGAGTCGCAAAAGGTTCATTCCAATATTAAAATACGAGCGTGTCAAATAATAAAAAAAAAAATGTCGATGTTTTTGTTACTCGTCAGATAATCATCAGAAGATTCTTTTGGGAGTTGTGTATTAAACATAACCGTCAAACAAACAGCCTATGCTAGCTGGGAATTGTCACTTTGAAATAAAACAAGTAAGAGTGCTATATTCGGCTGTGCCGAATCTTATATACCCTTCACCATTGTGCGAGCAGAATACAGAGCAACTAGACAAAAACTAAATAATTTTTACATATTCACAATTCTAAAAACTTCATTATAAACAAAATTTAAAAATCTAAAACTGGTAAATATTTTTTTACAATCGTTTTTAGAACATAAAAATTAAAAAAAGAATTCTCTTTGAAAAACCAAGATTTGAACCAGAGGTATTGCCAACCTAAATGTGTGTACCTAATTTGGAAGCTTTGGCTTTTGCCGTTCCCCAGATATACAGCAAAAAGTAATAAAAATACAACAACCACAAGGGATTTTTCGAAAAAATTTGAGGTAGTCGTGGTTTTTTGCTCATAACTCAGCCATTCTTTAACCGATTTGATTTGAATTTATATACGACGTGTTAAAGAAGAAATTTACCATTTACTTTAGCTATAAAGCTTGGACTCGGGGAGATCTATGTTTCCCGAAAGTGGGTATTTAAAAAAAAATTTAATTTTGGTCATAACTTTTTTGTATCTGAACCGATTTTCCCAAGTTTTTTATAAAATATGTTCTACTAAAAATTTCAGATATTTTGATATATAAGTCATATCCATAGGACATGTGGCAGCCCTAAAATTTAGGTTTTTATACAATTTTTAAATTTTTTTGTACGGGAGGTACCACGCCCACTTCTCCAATCCCTCCCACATTTTGTAGGATGGTGTGTATTGGCAACCTAAATGTGTGTACCTAATTTGGAAACTTTGGCTCTTGCCGTTCTCAAGATATACAGAAATAAAAAAAATACAACAACAACAAGGGATTTTTGGAAAAATTTAGAGGTAGTCGTGGTTTTTTGTTCATATCTCCGTCATTTTTGGACCGATCTGGCTGAATTTCAATAGCAAACTTAAACGGAGTATATGTGACATACATAAATATACATCAACCTAGTCCACATCATTTCTGGGGTTTTCGGAAAACCCATTTCAACATACACACGGACAGACGGACAACCGGATTTGAACTTCGCTTTTCATAAGGACCCAGAATATATATGTATACCTTACAGGGTGTAGGATAAATATTGTGGAACATACAAACGGAATGATATGCTGCTTCGGTAAAAATCAATGTGTCGTCTGCATATAGTACAATCTCGCATTTCTCTAATGTTTTTTCCATATCATTTATATATATAATAAAAAGAAGAGCTCCTAAGATTGATCCCTAAGGCACCCCAAAATCATTTTCCATTGAATTTGATATTTGACGATTTGTTAAATACGATCGAAACCATTGTAATTCTACATCTTGAATTCCATATTTAGATAGTTTTTGCAAAAGGATATCCCTTTCTATTGTCTCAAATGCTCTTTTGAAATCAAGGAAAATTGCCAATATTTTATTTTTCTTCTTTTTAGACTTCCATCTGTTTACAACATAATTGACGGCTGTTTCACAAGAATATTGCTTTCTGAACCCTGATTGGTATTTTGTTAATAAATTATGTTGTTCCATGTATTCTTCCAATTGTCTTTTTACTATTTTTTCGATTACTTTTTCAAAAGTTTTTAAAGTATTAATTGGTCGGAATTCTTCACATTTAACTGTATTTTTAACTTTTTCAATTGGTTAAATCATCGATTCCTTTCAACTATTTGGAAAAACGCCAGTCGCTAGTGATTTGTTTATAATGCTTAAAATAGCATTGCCAATTAAGTCCCAATTGTCTAGAATTATATTACTTGATATTTTTGTATAGTCTGGTCTATTGCACGAAATTTAAATTTTAAGTCTATCACAGGTATTTGATTTTCATATTGCACATCTTCAATGGAACATCTGATTTCCTTAATACTATTTACGAAATAATAATTAAAATGTTTGGCTATTTGGAAATTATCGTTATATTCTATTTGCTCATATATCACAGTTTTTATTAAATTTTTGGCATTTCCCAAGACTAGTTTTTTAAGTTCACTCCACATTTCTTTTTGGTTATTTGCATTAGGTGTGTTCCACAAGATCTCGGGCAAGTTCGGACTAATGAGAATAAAATTAAAATTACTCTCTAAATTTGTCGAAACTACCGGTCTGGGGGCGGAGGGGCGTGGCAAAATCCATAACTTGATAACGGCTTGACCGATTTGAACGATTTTTTCTTTAAAATTATCGTCATGGTCCAACTTAGGTTTCTACGGAAAGAAAATTTTGTCCCGCCCACTTTTACGCCCACTTTTTTCAATTTACCTAAAATCAAAAAACTGCTCCATCGATTTGACTAATTTTTCTTTCAAATGTTCGTATTAATCCATTTTAAGTTTTCGTCGAAAGAAAAATTAACCACGCCTACTTTTTCTATTTATCTAAATCGTGTGATTTTTTTTTTCCACGATGGAACGGGGAGGTTTCCCCACAGTGACAGGTACCGCGACCAGGTTAGGTCTATTGTACCATATCCCCTTAGTTGGCCAAAAGACCCTCTGCTTCCCATAGGAACCCAACCAGGGCCTTTGCCGGTATATCACCGATTTGGGACGCACACATTATACCATGCCCCAAGTGCCTCTTCCTGGCCCATGTCAGCGCCGGGCAGTCACACAGTACATGCTCCGTCGTCTCGTCTCCGTCTAGACATAGTCTACATTCCTGATCCTCAGCCAGGCCTATCCGATAAAGGTGGTATTTGATCGTGTGGTGACCAGTCAAGTAGGCCACCAGCAGTCGCAGATCCCGTCTGCCGAGACCATTCGTCCTCATTACTTTCCCGGGAGAGATAAATCTCCTTGCCTGACGCATTCCCGGAAGCGATACCCAGTATCCCCTATGTTCGCCCAGAGCCCAGTCCTCCATGACGTACTGGACCCCTGCCCGACTGAGTCCACAGAAGCTCATCAGCCATTTTACTACCCGGGATCCCTGAGTGCCCCGGCACCCAGCAGAGCGTCAATCTGCTCCTTGTCCCCAGCTCCTGTAGCTTTCCACGGCACTCCGCCACCAGCTTCGAGGACATTCTCCAAGAAGAGAGTGCTTTAATGGCCGCTTGGCTATCAGTGAAAATCACATTACTGCCGCCAACCATCCCCCTATCAAGAATGTTGCTGCAACATATATCAATGGCGCAAATCTCGTCCTGAAAAACACTCGGTGATTCGCCCATTGCCATCGAGAGTCGTGTATTAGGTCCAAAGACCCCTGCACCCACTCCGTGCTCCGATTTGGACCCGTCAGTATACCAGTGCAATTCATGGTTTCCCTGACATGGATTCCCAACACTCCAGCACCTTTCGTCCGGAAAGATTGCCCTGAACCTTCTGTTGAAGACCAGTTCCGTGGTCATTATGTCTGCCCTTGTACAGACAGATAGACCCGGAGCCATGTCCATCAAGCAAGCATGCCCCTGGACCTCAGCAAGTCCCGATGTTAACTTGATCCTAAGGAGACCCGACATAGCAGTCCTCCTTATATGGATGTGTAGTGGCAATATGCCCACTATAACCTCAAGTGCTGCCGTGGGACATGTGCGCATTACCCCCGTTAGGGCCAGACACACCATCCGCTGCAGCCTGCTGCACTTCCTCACTGCAGTCTCCTGCCGAATCTTAGGCCACCATACCAATGATCCGTAGGTAATTATCGGTCTGACCATCATAAAGTATAGCCATTTTACCATACTTGGACTAAAACCCCAAGTTCTCCCAAAGAAGCTCTTGCATGCCCAGAAGGCCCTTACTGCCTTCCCGAGGGTTTGATCCAAGTGCGAGTTCCAATTGAGCCGTCTGTCCAGAACAATTCCTAGATATTTGACCTCATTGAAATACTCAACCTCAATTCCGTCCACTACTAGCTTCTCAAGCCTGTAGTTGTACCTCCTCGTGAACGGTATCACGACCGCCTTGTTAGGGTTCGTCAGGTCGTCTGCATAGCCAATGGCCCGAAGGCCATATCCCTCGAGCTTGACCAGCAGATCATCAATCACCAGGCACCATAATAAAGGTGACAGCTTCCCCCCTGTGGACAACCCTTAACAGCACTGATGCTGACACTAGTGTCATTCCAGGAGGCAGTGATTTTTATTCCCCTCAACATAGCCCCGACCCAGTTGACCGTGAGCTCGTCTATCCGCTTCCGCGCCAGAGCATCCGTGATAGTACCGTAGCTCGTGTTGTCAAAGGCACCCTCCACGTCAAGAAATGCACACAATGCGATCTCCCCATTACGTTGTGCCTTTTTTATTTGCGCAACCAAATGGTGCAATGCCACCTCGGTCGACTTACCCTTTTGGTAAGCAAACTGCGTTCGGTGCAGTGGTGTGGAAGCCTGCAGTTTTTCCCTGATGTGCAGGCCCAGCATCCGCTCAAAAGTCTTGAGCAGAAATGAAGTAAGGCTGATAGGCCTATAGGATTTCGGCTTCTCCAGCGGCCTGTTGCCAGCTTTGGGAATAAATACAACCCTGACCGTACGCCAAGTGGTCGGAATGTATCCCCTAAAAAGACCAATCAGAGGCCCTATTATCATATCAAGACTCTCCTGTAACAATACAGGGAAGATTCCGTCACCTCCTGGTGACTTGAATGGGCCGAACGAGCCAACTGCCCACCGTACCCTATCCTCATCGAAAATCCTACCGGCCAACCCATTTGCCCGGCGAGTCCCCGGGATTGCCGCCTCGACGTTTGTGTGCCCAGTATCATTCACAACAGTCGAGCCCGGAAAGTGTACCCTTAGCAAGGTTTCCAAAGTCTCCCTGCGGTTTGTCGTGAAGGAACCATCTGTTCCCTCCACCAGACCCACTCCATTTGAGTGTCCCTTGGTCATTACCCTGTGAAGTCTTGCCGCGCTAGGGAGGCCCGCGACACTACTGCAAAAGTTCCTCCATGAATCCCGTTTGGATTTACGTAAGGATTTGTTATATTCCGTTAGGGCACCTTTGTACTCCTGCCAGTTTTTGGTCCGTTTTGCCTTGTTGAATAACCTCCTGACATGCCTCCGCTTCTGCTCGAACGTCTCATTCCACCATGGAGTCCTACGGCTGGAGCTTAAGGGTCGCAATGTCGTGCTCCCTCGAAAGGAGGAGAGCAATGTTTCTTCAACAAGGTTGGCTGCTAGCTCAATCTCATCAACAGACCCGATATCTGTCATTAGGAGCTCAGCCTTCCGGTTCAAAAGGGACCTGAACTCATTCCAGTCCGTTCGTCTGGGAATGTAAGCGTCTCTACGCAAATCCTCCCCCCCCCCCGGTATGTCAAACCTAATATGTTGATGGTCCGACAGCGAGGACTCATCCGTAAAGTGTAAGGTCTAATACCTCCTCCCTGATCGCATTAATAACAGTCGGCTTACAGCCGACATTGTCTATGTCCAAGTTCGTACCTACCAGATATTCCAGTAGTAACTCACCTCTTTTGTTGATGTTGCTGCTACCCCAAACGGTGTGATGGGCATTGGCATCGCAGCCCAGGATAAGCTGCTTTCCATGCATACCGCAGTACAGCACCAGGTCCGCCACCTCTTTTGGTGGGGCTACTTCTTCTTCGCCGGGGAAATAGCCCGTCGCAACGACGATCTCCGACGACCCCCGTTCAGTGGGTATATTTATCTGTGCTGCCACTAGATCTCTGAAAATAAAATTAGTCAATGGAGTTATGTCAACACAATTGTCGACAAGCAATGCTGCGCGCAGCTTGTCCACTGACCGATCATAAATCAGCTTACTTGATTGGGATTGTAGTCCCTGGATCTGGCCACAATTGATCCATGGCTCCTTCAAAAGCGCAGACCGATGTTTTCTTCGGCAAAGATCCTGCACAGCGTGGCCGACGCCCCTTTGGCGTGGTGCAGGTTTGCCTGTATTACCCTAATGGTGCCCATCGCTATCCCTAATGGACCGCTGCACTAACTCCCCCAACCGATTACGTGGGGGTCCCTTCCCTCGCGGCCCTTTGGTCGGTTTATCTGATCTTTCCCCAGGGTTGGGTGTGCTGCTTTTGGCCGGGGGTTGAGGCCTTCGGACGATTTTCGCCACACTTCCCTTATCTGCCCGTTTGTTCCCGCGAGCATAAGCTGCTCCGCTGGTAGACGGGCCATCATCAAGGGCGGATTCTCTCCCTTTGATTAGTGACGATTTGCCAACTTTTTGTCCGCATTCTCCGCCGGCTTCTCGTCCTTTTTCTCGCCACCATCCTTTGAACCAGTGTTCTTGAGGTGCAGTCTCACCTGCCCAAAGCAGTAGCTGGCCTTTCCTCCCATCTTCACAAGCTTCTGGTAGGAGCAAGTATCCACTGCCAGACGAAGATGGAGGAATTCGCCATGTATTTGTCTTTGAGCCACTGCCCAATGTGTTGCAGCCAAGTCATTTTGAGCCGCTATGAAGGCCAGGACCCTCTCATTGGACAGCTCAAGACCATGTGGGAAGTATCCCCTCACAAAGTGCGCGCGGGGGAATTCTTCCTCAGGGACGATCCTACATTCTACCCCTGATTTCTCCTTGATGTAATCAAGGTTGGACTTAGTCCATTCCGCCTTCTCATTGTTGACGCACACAAGCATCAACCAGTCGGTGCGACGTAGACAGCTTTCAAACTGTGGTTTGAAAGTTCCTTCTTTCTCAATAACCGCCTGAAGAATCGTATTTTTGATCCTTCTAATCTGGTCGGCAGTTAGTGACGGAGCTTCTGAGACAAAACCCAGTCTAACGCCCTTTGGCGTCTGGACCTTTTGGGCATATGTCTGTCTCGCACATGCTCGCTTTGCCGGAGCTCCAGTAGAGGGAGAGTTTTCCGATCGTTCCCTCTTTAGTGTTGCGACTGCCGGAGCCCTTAAGGCATCTTCCCACGACAGTCCTTTTGTTAAAGCCGCTTTGAATAGCCGCCGCTCCCTAGAGTTGAGCTTAACGAATCCCATTCCGGATTCCAGGCTGAGCGCCTGTAAATTTACGCCTCGCACTGTGCTGCCAGACTTCACCGAGTTCAAGCTGCAAGCATCATCCTGCTCAGCGACTTCGGTGTCGGAGCCAGAGGACATTATCTCCTCTTGCGTTATTCCAGGCACTTCGGTTGGGGCACAAGTTGCAGCCTCCGTGGACCTTTTGTCCTCAGCCTTCAAGTTGGTACCTCCAACTGCTTGCCCAGTGGCGCTGCCATTGTTGTCGGTTGCCAGGTTGTTTGTTGGGTTCTCCGAGCTAGAAGACAGTACCCCTTGCTGCGGATTTCCGACTGCTGAGGTCGTTTCCTCAGCTCCTTCATTCACGAACCACCTATCCGCTGTCAGATGCTTGGTACCAGCGTTTACGTGCCCAATGGCTCCGCTAATGTTGGTGGTTGATGGTTTTAGAGTCTCATCCAACTCATTTTTTTCATTAAATTTTTCATCCATTAATATTTTCATAATGTAGGGATGGGTATGGTCACCCATGGCAGAGCCCGTGTACCATGAGAAGTCTAAATTAAAACTGGAGGTCGACCTGTATCCAGAGTCCGCTTACTAATGACCAAACTCCCCACTGGCCATGCATCCATCGGCGTAAGCTGTTCCACCTTGGATTGGGGTGATTTTTTGTAGAGTTGTCTTCTCTCCGCCCGACTACCATTAGCCTGCATCCAGAGCAGAGACATGACCATGCTGACGATCTGTTACCACCCGTCCCCACGTGGAGGGTATAGTCGCACTTCCAGAAGTGAGACACAGTTCCGGCACGATCACAAAGATGCGTGTTAGTCCCCCTGTGTCTCCAACTGGCTGACGGCCCGTGTGATAATACAACACTAATGTTTGCTTAGGGCCAGCAACGCGGACCGGGTCAGCTAGTTGTTTATATATTTATTTTTTTCATTTTCAATTTTCACTTTATTAATTTATAACTATTCCATGCATTATTTGTATTTTCTATTAGTGCAGTTTGATATTTAAGAATTTTATCTCTTTTTAATGTTTTAAGTTCATTATTAAACCATATTTTATTGCCTTTTTCATTTATTTTCCTTTTATTAGTAAATTTTTTTATTGTGCTTTCGAAGCATTTATCAAAATTATATAAATTTTCATTTAATTCAATTAATTCATAATTTTTTAATACTTCTCTTAATTCATTTTTGAATCTGTTTTTATTGTATTTAAAAATCTCTATTTCCTTAATTTGATTTTCCTGAGCTTTACAATCGCATTCGATAAAAATGTCAATGGTTCATGGTCAGCTATTTAATTATTTATATTATTTTATACCGTGATTGTTCTATTGTTTGATATTATTTAATCTATTAAGGTTTTTGATTTTTTTGTTATTCTAGTATATTCGTTCATTATTTGTTTAAGTCCATTATCGTTAAGAATACTTTCCAATTTGCTTGTATAAAAGTCATTTTTCCAGTCAATGTTAAAATCTTTGACTATTAGAATATCACAGTTTTTTTACATATTTCTTCAACAAAATCTTGAAAAGTATCGCAGAATTCTGATTTTGAGCTACTTGGTGATCTATATACTATTATAATAATAATTAATGTTTTTTCATATTTCGCCATATAGTCACTAATCCAATGATGACTATCTTTAATATTGTCTTTAATTTTTTTAATATTCCAATGCTTCCTAACGTACATAATTACACCACCTGTTCTGGACGAATTTGTCAATGTACTGTAATGATCGTATTTCTTAATTTCAATTTGACTTTCATTTATATCTTTAGTTTGATGCGTTTCGGTCAGTAATATGAATTCAGGTTTATTTATTTCATCTATAATTTCCAGTTGGGTAAAGTTATTAATTAATCCTTGAACGTTTGTTTACATGCCATATATCTGCTTTGGTTGTTAAAATGATAAACCAATCCTTTTCTTTTTAAGATTTAACTTATTCAGATACACCGGACATTCCCGGTTATTGGTGCCGTCATTTTCATCAAGACCTAAATTTAGTCGTTTATTTTCTTTCATGCAATTAACACACTTCATAATTATTTCTTTATTACATTCTTTACTCCTGTAGTTTCCATGGCATTTAAAGCATACACTTTCATTCTTGCATTCAGTCGATTTATGGTTATAACCTTGACATTTAAAACATTGCATAATATTTGTACCAGCAGATAAATATTTTATTGAGAAATTAAACAAAAAAACTTTTGTCAAGGTACATTAACAACAGGTAGACTCATTTGTGAGTGTAGACATGCTGCTCTATAAAAATACCCGATTTGTCAAAATTGTCTTCACATAAAACAAAAACAACCAAAAAAAAAGGATTTTTATTTAATTAAATTAAGAAAATTTTATTTTATTGCATAAATATCGTCAGCTTAGAGTGTAAACCTGTTTAATCAATTTCTTAACATTATATGACACTACAAAAGATGAACTACGCATGTCGCTAACTTGTTTTAGAACTCGACTAGTACAATTTATTGATTAACAATTTTAAAAATCAGGCTAAAAGTAAGAATTCTGCATCGTTCATTTTTGCTATACCCAACTATGGGAACCTATGGCGGCCTCCCGATATTTCTTAAGACCAAGTATCCAAAACTTAAACACTTAATACAATTCCTTAATTGTCACCAGAAATTTTACTCCAATCGGACGAACCGTTTTCAGTTCCAACTTCAAAACCAAAAAGAGAAAAACACAATATCTCAACTGCTTTGACTTCGAACACGTCGACTGGCGAAGTACTTTGTTTTGTATGACTTTTCGTTTTTTGCTTTTGCCTTGACTGCGTCTGTTTACATTTTAGGAATCAGAAGTAAAAGCAACAGTTTGTGTTTGGCCAATAAAAAAATTAAGAGGTCGAAAGGTTTTTGTTTAATTTTTTTCATATAAATTTTCATATTATTCTGTACAATTTACTTCATTGCTAGATAGTGCATAGAAGATATTTCTGGAAAATATTGAAAAAATGAGAATGTACTAATAAAGTGACCTCATAAGCGCAGCTGTTTGCAGTGATTTTCTTCGTGTGTGACGTTTGTCGTCATTTTTTTTTGTTTTTGACATTTGCCGTCTCAATAGGTGTGTTCCACAAGATCTCGGGCAAGTTCGGACTAATGAGAGTAAAATTAAAACTACTCTCTAAATTTGCCGAAACTACTTAAAATTGCTGGAACGCAAAAAACCATTTTTAAACATCTTCAAATACTAATGCTGCTTACTTTTCAAATTAAGATCTATTTAAGTGATTTAAGACGCTTAAAAGTCATGACATTATAAAACAAAAACATTTGCATCATTGAAATTTTTTATATTTTGTTTTTTTTTTTATATTAAAGATTAAGGGAAATATGTATGCAATAACGTTGTAACCACTTTCATTTTTCACAAAAACCTTACATTTTGCTTTTTAATATGTTTTTTAATTAAAACTAAACTTTTCCTTTTGCTTGTAAATTTCCTGAATTATTTATCAGTTTCATATGTAAACAAAAACAGCTGATTGTTTTTTCCTGTCCGAACTTACCCAAAGAAAAAGTTCGTGCAAATTTGTACAGGAAATCAAAAAAATTACTCTCTCAATTACTTTCTTTATTTCACAAAAATTGTTATGTTGAACGCTTTTGGGTAACTTTGTGCAAGTTCGGACTGTTTCGTTATGCATGTGGAACAGAGCTAATTCTAGCAACAAAATACCTGTTGTTTTTTCTATTGTTTCATTGTTGTAGTACTGATGTCAGTATAAAAAGCTTCTGAAAATTGTAATTTTGACTTGCATTACACATTCGAATAATATGAAAATTTATATAATAAATGTTACTCACCATGAGAAATCAATTTCAAGATTCTTTTTAATTTTTTCTTAACAACATCAAAAGTCACACCAGTTTTACAGCTTAAAAGAAAATTTTGAATTTCGATGAAGTTATGTATGAAAGACATCATCTTTTTTTTAAGATTACGCATGAATATATGTGTGGGTATACCAAGAAATTTTGTAAAGGGACGAGGTATTTTTTTTTAACTTTGGAGGCTTATGACGCTAATGCACAAAAAAATTCAAGTCATTTAACCTACGATGTTTTTTCTGTAATCGTATATAAAACCATTTTTCAAAAATTGTGTGCAGTAAACATCGATTTCCGCTGTTGCAGTTGTCCAACGATGCGTGTGTAATAGTGATCGTTTTAAAGGGGTTCTTAAAAGGGTATATATGTAGTATAATTTCATTT
This sequence comes from Pollenia labialis, assembly GCA_949318255.1. Classification (NCBI taxonomy): domain Eukaryota; kingdom Metazoa; phylum Arthropoda; class Insecta; order Diptera; family Polleniidae; genus Pollenia; species Pollenia labialis. Next base: position 25,109,114 of record OX439142.1, on the reverse strand, counting down.
AACTTAGGTTAGGTTCTTTATTGGTACCTTTGAGATACCCAGCGCCAATGCCCATTCTATAGAGCAGTTACTCAGAAGGCGTCACTGCAGAATCCAACCAATTCGTTTTCCTAATGAAGAGAAGAAGCGCTTTCAGTTCTATCCTGGATAGATCCCCTAGGCAGGCAAACCCCGGTTTCCACAGGTATTTTTCCATAACTCCCCGCAACCCAGGGCATTGACAGACAAAGTGAAGCACAGTCTCCTCTTCCTCCTCGTCATGACAACCTGGAGTCGTTAAATTCCAGACCCATTCTTTCAGCATGAGTCAAAAAAAATTTAACTTTAAAGTCGATTATCTCAAAATAATTTTTTTTGTGGCATGATGTTAATAAAAAAGCCCTTCAAATATTATATTACCGAAAATATGGCTTCTTGGCCCTTTTTAAACTCAATTTTTTGGTTGGCATCAATTAAAATCATGAATTCCAAAACTTAAAATGGAGTTCGATTTTTTTCAACCTTAAGTGCTCTTTATGTAATTTTAAATCAGATTTTAATATTGTTTCACATAAATTTAAACTTATTTTACAGAAATTTTAAAGTTGTGTAATTTTTTCGTTTTATACAGCGGATTCTACGAACAACTTATTATATATTGGCCAATATGATCCCAATTTACGGTGTCGCAGTGCTGCTCTACAAGTTTGTGCTCATCTACTTTACGGATCAAGAGGATTTTTGCATCAAGCTGAAATTAATGTAAAACGTTGTCCTAAAACTTTTATACCATTTTCAGTTAGTTTAGGATATACAGTACTAGCGATTTATAAATCGCTCAGTACTATACTGTCTGCAGAATCGTCATTGCCAGTGCTTACACAAGCACTTAAATGCCTGGCGATTTTAGTTCAAGCGTCTCCATTTCAACAGTTTGAAAAGGGATTTGTACAAAATTTTGTTAAAGATGTTAAACCATTGGTCTATCATCGTGATGCTGCCATTCAGGTTTCTGCCTTAATGGTAATGGAGTTTTTGGCTGCCCTACCGGAACCTACTATCGACACTGCCGAGTCAATAGGCTTTCCTCCAGAGACTGTAACGAAAAAGAGAACAAACTTGCAACATGTGATTGACAAAGGAATTGATGTTGTTACCATTGAAGAATTCATAGAATCCGAAGAAGATATCTGCGAGGATCATAAGTCAGATGAATCAACAAAAAAGGAAGTTTCTATTGTTCGAAATGCAGAAGAAACTTCCTGGTTACTTAGACGGGTATTACACAACTTAACCAAACATCATAAAGTGGTTGCCACCGCGGTGCGTATTGAAAGTCTACAAGTTCTCATTGTATTAAGTGCACATTTCGCAATAATTAAAGAACATTTGACAAAGGTTTCGGAAGTTTTGCAATACAGCTTGAACGATATATTACCAGACGTACGATTATACGCTGCACGATGTGTGGACGCTTGTGCTTACCAAATCAATTGTTATCTGGTTAATTGTGAATTGTGTTCAGAAATTGAAGTACTAGAATGTAATAAATTTTGGCAAAATATGTTTTCAATTATAGTTAGCCATATAAGACGAGATTCTGAAGAGATGACAACTGTGCGAATCACTTTATGTGACGCTCTCTCTAATATTGGTATGCAAATGTATGAGCATATACCACACTCCAGTCAAATAAGTCTGCTAAGCTTTTTATCGGGTGTTAGTAGTGATTGCTCAGAAGAGACTATTGTACGGGCAGCTGGGGCAAGAGCTCTAGCTGTGTTCGCCTCGTACCCTTCCTTGCGGTGTGACTTAGTGTTTATAGAAAATACTGCGGAATTGACACTACGTCTTGTAAATGATTCTAACTTATTGGTACGAGTTAAGAGTTTCTGGTCACTTGGCAACATAAGTGATGCTCTAATTAGGAAAGGGACAGAAGTTTCACAACTAAGACAAGAACGAATTTCTGACGATTTACTTTTTCGCTTAATTACTGCTGCTAACACTGCTTGTGGTGACAACGACAAAGTCCGTTGTAATGCTGTGCGTACATTAGGAAACCTGTTGCGCTTACTGACCGAGGAGCATTTTAACAGCGAAAACAGTAAATTGACTTGGCGCCAAGCATTTGTAAAGTCCATTTGTAAATTGACCGATTGCATTCGCTCCTCAGGGAATGCTAAAGTTAAATGGAATACTTGCTATGCTATTAGCAATTTATTGCGAAATCCAATCATATTCAAATTTAACGACCTTAACTGGCAGGAAACGCTTTTCTCCGCTTTATGTCACGTAATTGTTCATCATTCCAATTTTAAAGTACGTATTAACGCCTCGGTTGCCATAACAAACATTACGGAAAGGTCATACTTTGGTATCTATTATGAAAGATTTTGGTGTTCCGTGTTGGAGGCAATAGAGCAATCGTATAATCTGGAAAATTTTCACGAATACAATCATCGCGATAGTCTGCAGGAACAGCTCTGCTTGGCTATTTCCCATATATTAATGTTGGCCAATTATGATGATTTGCCAATGCTAAAGAAACATCTTATGTGTCATGTAGAAATATTACGCAACACCTGGAAACGCGTTATAAACCGTATGGTACCCGAAAAAGCAGCTCCAATCTTATCCTGTCCAGTTGTTTTGTTAGAGCGCGGAAAACAACAGGAGACTTTAACTTTGGAACAACAAAATACTATAGATTTTCTAGTTGAAGTATTAAGCACGGAATAAATTAAAGGCTTTTGATAAATTTAAAATTTTATTGTTTTTACTTCATCATTTTGGCAATAATATTTATATTTTATGTATTACGTAATAGAAATAAAACTACATAGAATTCACTATTTTTACTTAATTATAAATTAAATCATTCTACGTTTAAAATCGAATTTTGGAATTTTTTCTATTGAACACTAAAATGTTTGTTTATATTTATGTTATATGTTTGTATATACATACGTATATAAATATTTAATATATTTTCTTTTTTGGAAAAATTGGTGGTTATGGTTGTTTGATACTGGAGGTAAATATGTATAGAAGACATCATCATGTAACATAGAATAGCTTGTTAATAAATATTTAACATACATACATATATTATGAATGAAAATTCCCTGAAAATTTTCTCCCTTCTCCCATTTTTCCTACTTAAATTCAATTGCAAAAATGGGAAGATGAAGAAAACTTTCGAGAAATATTAATTGATAATTGGGTAAATTGTATAAAAAATATACTTTGCTTGTAGTAGGTGGTATACTGCATTATCTAAATGCAGAAAATCCCGTTTTAATACTATACATATGCTGCATTTCTTTAAGTGTAACTTATAAGAATTAAAGAGTTGTGTTATATACTATATTAACATACATACATAAATACTTTTAAACGGAAGCCAAATCTGATACATGGTAAAAAAATAACAAATATTCGATTAAATAATAAATTCATTTAAAAAATTCAAACTTGTAAATAGTAATGTAATGTTTTCTTCTTCAACTTAACTTATACGTCTTTTAATTTAACTAAAAAAAAAAATGAAATACATCACCGTTAATTAAGTAACAATTAGCACTACAAGATTTCTTCATGCGGTATTATCGAAGAGTCTAAGGGTGGGTACAAGTTAGCTAAGATTGCATAATAATGTAGTCCCGATGCTATCACTACAAACAAATGCCAAATGGCATGAGCCATTGGTATGATACCATCTGACTTAAAAAAACATATTCCTAATATATAGAAGAAGCCTCCCATTTTTAGCTCGGTCATGCCACGAAATTCATGGCCAGTGCAAAAAACCACAAGTGCAGGACCCAATCCCATCAATATATAAAAACAAGTCTCTAAACATTTGAAGCGCTCATGGAACATCTACAAAAAATGTTTATTTTGTTTAAAAACTAATATATTTTATAGCATGTGAAATACATACCTGTTGATAAGCGATGCCGCTGGCTGCCATTAACCAAATTATCCATTCCATACTACTTAGCACAACAGATTTATCAGGATTTTCCAATAGCAGCCATGGGAAATATGATGCTGCTATGAATATGTAAATCATCGCTCGATCACATCGATGTAAAGCATTTTTAATTCCACTAAAATGACAATCGAAATTAATGTAAATTATAAGAAAGCGTCAAAAATGTTCTAATGGCAAAAACAAGTTTTTGACCACAGTAAGTATTTACATTTATTGACTAACGCTAGTTATTATAAGTTGACTGCTCTTTTACTTTGAATACATGCTTTAAATACTGTGTTTTTGAATCCTTAAGATGCCCACACACGAGTTATTTGTCTGTTCTTGATATCTTGTAACAAGTGGATAACGCTGAGTGCGCGCAAGTTAGAAAAAATTAAAAAATTTCAATTTCTTGTGATTTGTTCGATGTGTAAGAGCGTGTGTGTCATACGCAAAGTTTACTTTGCAAATATCTGAGTTTGTAGGGGAGAAAGGAAAAGAGAATGCCACCTCTCCATATTGCAAACTCAAGACTTTGAAAAGTTAACGTTGCGGGTCGGTCTTAGTCTTAGTGGGTTTGTGAGCAAATATTTAAATTTTTTTTATTTTATTTAAAATGCAAATTCAAAATACTACATACATACATATGGGCATTTCCATTTTGACGTGTCGTGATATTTGAACCACAAAATTTAAAAAAATTTTATGACGAAGCCAAATTTGTAAAAAGGGTTTTTATATATACAATGAAATGAAGTAGCTCTATATTAAAAAAAAATTGCTGTAATCGACGCTAAGGATTTGCAGATAAAAGCAATAATCTGCGCTGGCGTGACGTTAAAAAAACGGAAGTGGGGTTTGAATTGCATTACAATACTGAAAAATACTGCGAATTGAGCAAGATGTTTTGTACAAAACCTTTTTTAGTAAACTTAGGACTTATATAGATTTATTTTTCAAGCTATAAAATTTAAAAATCTTTGTTCGTTTTAAGGTAAATATGGGAATTTTCAGCTAAAAGTCTACTGTTTTTTAATGTAACGCCAGATTGCAAATAAGGTTGTATTTTCGGACCATGTTGTTCAATCGTTATCCCTTTTGTTACTTAACGTAGAGCTTGTTGTGCTTTACACCAAAATATAAAAAAGTAAACGATACATATAAAATTTTTTGAGAAACAATTTAAAATACTTCTGGCGTTACGTGACTAAAAGAAGACTTTTCGCTGGAAATGCCCATATGTATGTACGGTGGAGTGCAATAATGCCTTACGAAATAAGGCCTTTAAGGCTTTATTTCACTTTCAAAGTGCAATAAAGCCTTTTTGCAAATAAAGGCCTTATTTCTCAATTGAAAGTGAAATAAAGCCTTAAAGGCCTTATTGCACTTACATTTTTTTTTTAATAAAGCAATACAATTTTTTATTTTTCTTATATTTTATTGAAAAATTATAAAAAAATTTCATTTTAACAAAAATTTAGGAAAAAGCCACCTAAATCTTCACTTATTAAAGTTTTTCTGCGTGGCGGCCTGCGGCCGATCTTAGGGGTTTTCTCCTCCATAGGACGCGGCAGGTGGCTTCGCTGAACACAGTTTTCCTGCGCGCGTCTCATTATCTTCCCTAGTGTGACGCGCGCAAGGAAACTTTATTCAGCGAAGCCACCTGCCGCGTCCTATGGAGGAGAAAATCTCTAAGATCGGCCGCAGGCCGCCACGCAGAAAAACTTTATTAAGTGAAGATTTTCAATATTGTTGCGGTTAAATTAATATTTGTGCATGCTTTTTTCCAGACATTTCCTTTTATGTACATTTTAATGTCAAGCAAATCTTTCAAAGCAACAACAACTAAATACAATAAAGGAGAAAAAGCATCAAACAAAAAAAAATTTAACTTCTTACAGAATTAAGATGCCGTTAGTGGCACAGTTTAGTATGCGAAATGCTGTTATCAACAACAACAAAAAACAATAAATTGAACAGTGTAACAAGAGAATCAAAAAATAGGCTTTATTGCACAATTGGCTAAATTTAAATAAAGGCCTTATTTCACTTTCAAAGTGCAATAAAGCCTTTTTGCAAATAAAGGCCTTATTTCTCAATTGAAAGTGAAATAAAGCCTTAAAGGCCTTATTTCGTAAGGCATTATTGCACTCCACCGTATGTACATTAGGGTAATGCCTCATTAAAAAAATTCACCTTTCACCATGCGATAGCCAATACCGAATTAGTGATACAAATTGTGTATGCTGGTCATTTAGGCAGAAAAACCTTCCGCACCAAATGCAATTTCTAAAATTTACACAATGTTTTTACTAAATTAGCGGAGTTCTGGAAGAGAAAATGCAAAATCTCGTAGGTCGTCTTTATTTATTTACTTTAGCCGTTTAAAATTGTGACAATGGTAAATTAAATAGTTTATTATTTTTTTTCTTAATATAGAACAAATTTCAAATCTTTGCGTTTGTTGTAATTTTTTTATGGACATTTTGGCTATGGTGTAGTGGTGTGGTGGTAAGCTGTTGGCGAAACGCAAACAGACAGAAACAAAAAGAAACACAGTGGCCAGATTGCCAGCGGCGCTGGTATGCCCGCGTTAAGGGCCAAATACACTTGTCAAATGCTTGTCCAGCCGGCGAATTCAACGTGTACGTGTGCTGGACAGTGTGACCAGATTTTTAAAAAATATAAAGCTAAATCATGCTTCAAATAGAGCTAAAAAGAGCTAAAAAAGGAAATTTAAAGCCAAAAAATAAAGCTAAATTTTTTTATAGCTTCTTGTAGTCTTTTACTTATTTCGATATTTTTCATAGCTTATTATTGAGTGTATGTAAGTATATATGTATGTATAATATCCTTGGCTTTGTTCTTAAAAATATCATTTAGGCCCGTTTTCACAACTTACCGATAGCTAAAGGTAGGAATTTATCGGCGGTATAAAACGTGCTCCATTGGCACAACTTAACTTTAATTTAAGTGAGCGATAAGTAAATGGAAGGTTTATCCTGCCTTGTAGGTTAATGTTTAGTTGTACTAATGGAAAACTTTTTATACGGCCGATAAAATCCTACCTTTAGCTATCGGTAAGTTGTAAAAACGGTGGTTAAAGTTTTTATAAACTTTTTTTTATTATATGTATGTAGCTAAGAATAACTCCAAACCTTACTTATCAACTTTGACTTAGACATATAATATACATATGTATGTGTTCATTTACTAGCAGAATTTACAAAATGTTGTCCCCATTTACTTAAAAAAATAAAAAAGTAAATGAACGCTTTACCACAAAAAACTAGCAAGTTGGTCATATCGACACTATTCTGATGTAATAAAAGAGACTATCGGCCCTGTTCTGTAAACCGAATCGTTTTTAAAAACGAGAAATTTCTAAAACCGAATAAATCGCTTTTTGGTGTTCTGCAAATTACTCGTATTGATATGATTCGAAATTAGGGTCGAATTTTTAGTTAATCGTCAAAGTCAGCTGTTGATTAAAAAATTCATAATTTGTAAATAAAAAGAAAGATATAAAAATGCCCGGAGCGTTTGTGTTAAGCTACAATTCCATAAAAAAACGTAAAATACGCCAATTAAACATTTAATTTTGACGCGTTCAAAAATTGTTTGTGGTTTATTTTGCAAAAACATATGTTCTACAATTCTAGAGTTGCCAGACAAATGATTGTATTTTATTGCTAAATAATGGTGTGTAATAAAAGAACATTCAAGGTAATTGAACCTTCAGATATATTTGGTCTTTATTTTTATCGCAAATATTATAAATTTAATTTATTATAATATACAAATACTGAGTTTGTACTAGACAAACTTTGACAGCTACATATTCACAAACAGTGGTGACTCTACTTTTTCGAAAATAAGAAAAAATGGTGATCGCTATGTTAAAAATAAATTGTGGTTTTTGCATAATACTTGTGATTTACGCAATTATTTTATTTTAGATAAGTTTTTTTGAATTAAAATTTAATTTAGTTAAAAAGTGTTTGTCATAAAAATTTAATGTATAATGTTTACTATTATTACAAGAGTATTGTTTATTCAAATGCCTTTTATATTCTCTATAAAAAAAGTGTATGTTCATTAAACTTTTTTTTGTCACTTTTAAAGCAAAAATATGCAAAAGTTTTAGGTTGTTTTTAAAATATATTTTTTTCAAATTCAAATATATGAAAATGCATGTAATTTTAATAGAATAAATAAAAAAGACTTCATATTTTATATTGCACTTGTTTTTTTGTTATTTTTGTAGTCATTTATTAAAATAATTACACATCCGATTTCCTTTCGACTAGGTTTGTTTACTCGGTTTAAAAACGAGAAAAATTATGTGAATTCGGTTTACAGAACACCAAAAAATGTGAATTCGTTTTAAAACGAGAAATTTTCTCGGATTCGGTTTACAGAACAGGGCCGTATATCGTAATTAATTTAATTGTTTTAAACCATTTGCCGAAGAATATATGTAATTATTAAATTTTAGGAAAATAAATATTTTATGTTATTGAAAGACTTTTAATTTAAAAATTTTGAAAATAATTTTTTTAAATAAAAATATGAAACAGGTTAAATAATTCTTGCTGGTAAAAATTGAACTATCAGATGTTTTCAATAAATTTTTAAAAAAATTGTTGACGAGTCGTAGTCGTTTGAAATTTTTGTCGATTTCAAAATCCCGACAACGACAATGTAAAACACATAAGTATATTTTTACCCTGATACCTAAACCAAAAACTAATTTTTTTCAAGTTGAGTGTTGATGACAAAAATTAAACGATTTAATTTTAGTTCTTTTATATGGTAGAACGTTTTGCTAATGTGACTATAATGAAAATAATTCGATTTACTTTTGCCTTTGCCGGCCGCTTATAGATGGAATACATATATGGCAAATATGCTTACATACATACCTTAATGAACTTTCATGTAAATCTAAATTTACTTACAACGGCAGCAAAACAGATACATTGGAATCGCTAAAGTTGGGACTAGAAACGAAAAGTACTGTATGGTTAAACCTTTTTGCTAGTATCACTGAAATATTATACAGAAATATGTATGTATTTGATTTTTACAAATCATATAAACTTTCTTTTGACAAAAATTTTTAAATTTTTTAAAAAATATCGTAACTTTTTTGTTCTTGCTCCGCAGCACTGTTATGTATGTAGTTCAAATCTGCAAAAGCGATTACTTCTGCACTGTCACACTATTACTCTTTTAACTAAATCACAAATACATAAGTTTATTTTGATAAACTGTTTTATATAAACACGAAATCAAAATTAAAAAAAGGCTAAAAAAGCTAAATGCATTGTTGAAAAAAGCCGAAAAAAAAGCTTAAAGCTAAATGAAATATCTAGAGCTAAACATGAAAAAATAAAGCTAAATTTAGCTCGAAAAAAGCTAATATGGTCACACTGGTGCTGGACGTAATATTCGCCGTCATATCTAAATTTTTTGATTTTTCATCAAGCGTTGTCGGATTGTAAACTTACGTTGGCGGTCGGTAGTCTACATTTGTAGCAAATATCTAGTTGCATGGAAATCTATGTACACATAAAAAAAAATCACTAGTAGGAGAGTGTTATATTTAATGCATATTTACCCGTTACTTCGTTAGCGTCTCCTTTTCCTTCGTGGACATATTTTTATGCCAAAGTTTATTTTTCTAGATTTTAACTTGTTTAAATTCTAGTATTTTACCCGCGACTTTCTATTCGGGCCTTTTCTTTCATGAACATATTTACATATATGCCAAAGTTTATGTTCCTAGGTTTTAACAAAAACGTTCATACATTTTTCATCTCATAGGTTGATATTCACACAGGACTTTGCACTTTTAATTTTGTGTTTCTAATTTCAATATTATAGCAAATTCAAAAAGTACCACTCGCAGAACACAAAATCAAATGAGAGAAAGTTAATTTCCCGTATTATCCTCTAATGGAGAAAAATGTGGTGAAAAAAGTAACAAAATTAGGAACGATTTTCACACCTTTAACGTTTGAATTTCAAAAAAGGTCAAATCTGTTTTGTATTTCTTAGATAAGCTACGAATCTGATATCATTTTTATTTGTCCTTTATACCCCAAAAAGGCCGTACCTCAAAAAAGTACCAGACAACGGTTCGTTTATTTTTTTAATGAACAATAATAAGTATTCAATCTCTTTTAGTTTAGGAGGTATGAGGTAAGCAGGATCAATTTGGCGAGGGCCAGCTTTCGGTCCAAATGTCAACCTTTTAGCTTCATACGTTTATGCTCTGCGATGAAAGATAAATAGATTCAGAAAAAAAGGACCAAACATACATACATATGTACAATTTGCATCTCTAAAACGTTTGAATTTCGAAAAAGTACCAAATATGCATTTGTATTTTTTAGATAAGTTGCAAATGTTATATAATTTGTTTCTATGCGTTTTGGCTTAAAAGCTAGATGGTGGAAAAAAGTTCAAAAATAAAGGTTTTACTCGTTTACTACCTAAATGGGCCGAATTTCGTAAAAGTACCAGAAACCTATTTGCTTTTTTTATTTAATGCACAAAAATATATCTTAAATTAAAAAAAAGTTACCAGTTTTTTAAAAAAAATACCATTTAGAGAACTAAAAATTACCAAAAATCCGTCTTACAGATTCTCATTAACGTAGAAACTTGCATGTTTAATTTTATATTTCTACTAGATTCAATAAATACGGAAATTGAAAATTTATCAGTTAAAGAACAAAATTACACCAAAAACCCTCTAACAGATTCTCATTCACTCAGGACCTTGCATGTTTAATTTTATCTTTCTAGGTCCAATACTAACGGAAATTCAAAAAGTACCAGTTAAAGAGAGAACGAGTACCAAAAACCCTCTTTTACGATTCTCATTCGATCAGGACCTTGCATGTTAAATTTTATCTCTAGGGGCAATATTAACGGAAACTCAAAAAGTACCAGTTAATGAATAAAAAAGTACCAAAAAGTTCCCTCTTATAGATTATCATCCACTCAGGACATTGCATTTTGAATTTAATGATTGTAGGTTCAATATTAACGGAAATTCAAAAAGTACCAGTTAAAGAACAAAAAAGTACTAATAGGCGCTTTTAGAGATTCTCATTCACTCAGGACCTTGCAGATTTAATGTTATATTCATAAGACCAATATTAGCGAAAATTTAAAAAAAGTACCAGTTAAAAAAACGAAAAAGTACCAAAAAGATCCTTCTAATAGATTATCTTTCACTCAACCCTTGCATGTTTAATTTCATGTTCCTAGGTCCAATACTAACGGAAATTTAAAAAATACCAAGCTGGAACAAAAAAAGTACCAAAAACTTCCCTCTACCAAAAAGTTCCCTCTTATAGATTATCATCCACTCAGGACATTGCATTTTGAATTTTTTGTTTCTAGTTCCAATAATAACGGAAATTCAAAAAGTACCAGTAAAAAAAACAAAGAAGTACCAAAATGCGCTTTTACAGATTCTTCTTCACTCAGGACGTTGAAAGTTTAATTTTATGTTTATAAGACCAATATTAACGAAAATTAAAAAAAGTACCGTTAATGAACAAAAAAGTAACAAAAACTTCCCTCTTATAGATTCTTATCAGCTCAGGACATTGTATGTTTAATTTTATGTTTCTAGGTACAATACTAACGGAAATTCAAAAATAACAGTTAAAGAACAAAAAAGTACCATAAGATCCCTCATAGATTATTATCCACTCAGGACATTGCATGTTGAATTTAATGTTTCTAGGTCCAATAATAACGGAAATTCAAAAAGTACCAGTTAAAGAACAAAAAAGTACCAAAAAGCCCTCTTACAGATTATCATTCACTCAGGACCTTGCATGTTTAATTTTATCTTTCTAGGTTCAATACCAACGGAAATTCAAAAAGCACCAGTTGTAGAACCAAAAAGCTAAACAAAAAATATCAAATTTCCCGTATTTCCTTTTTTGGTACTATTTTTTCCCCCATTAAAGTATCAAAAATTTCAGTATTGTAGTGGGAGCCCATAATTTAGTACGAATATGTCAAATAATGGAGGAAAATGTTTTGTAAAAAAAGTACCAAAAATAGTTAAGATTTTCACCACTTAAATGTTCGAATTTTGAAAAAGATGCACGGATCAAATCATACATGTTTTTTAATTAAATTTACTTATCTTGAGGTGTTTGCGTTAATTGTTTACATTTTTCGGATGCCGATTTGTCAAATTGGCACCTGACAAAACTTTCCTTAACTAATATAAATAATTATTTCGGGTGCGTTGCTATTTGATACGATAAACACTATGTCGTTAACAAATTTTGTACTGGTGATCCAAAACTTATTATATGTACCATATTTACCCCCTTTCTCAATGTGAGAAAAAATTGCATATATAGGGTGCCCGCCGGGAAGGTATACTACTCGCAGTAATTCGATTGTAATCCTGGCTGTATGCGATGTGGCACCACATGTTAATCAAGCCCAAAGCATGCATTGCCGTTAAGTAGTCAAATTCGTTAGCTAACGCTAGTTGTCGTTAAAAGCTATTCTGTAATGAAATTTTAACAATTTTTATCGGCAAATAATGTCGGTAGCTAACGACACAAAAAAAGTTCTTGTTAAATAATAACGATAATAAATGTACGTTAAACAGATTAAAAATATAGAGCAAGGAAGTCAATTTTTAAACAAAAAATGTAAGAAATATTGTCGATCAAGCCCGACCCTACATAACAGTATTTGGGCGATTATATTTCCGCCAAAAAGAGTATGTTGTGAGGTTAAGATTAACATAAGCGATTTTTGTGCCAAATATTAACTAAATATCTACTACTATAACTATGATTACAACACTATGAGATAACATAGTAATAGCTTCTAAGGTAACTTATTATAAGTGTATTCGTGTGAGAGCCGTGGTCAAATATGGACCGATTCTAATTAAATTTGTTCTGCTGATTTTTGTAGGTTACAACATAATATTTTTGGACCTAATTAAACCAAATGTCTATAAAACAAGATGGGTAATGGGCACGAAACCCTACTCTGGAAAGAAGTTTGCATGTGGGCTATGAAAAATAAATAACCGCTTCTCCGCTTTTGAAAAGGCTTCGTCGACATTGTGACAGTAAACGCATATGTGCCAAATTTTATCAAATTATTTCCAAAATTGCGACCTGTAATTTGCGCACAAGGTTATCTTATACAGACAACCAGCCAGCCTTATAGAAGGACGAACCTCGTTAGATGGATTCTAAAATTGATTCTGTGTCAATCGGTATACTAAAAGATGGGTCCAGAACCTATATTTAACTGTGTTACACACATTTGCACAAACACATAATACACTCTTCATACACAGTTGTGTGGGTATAAAAAGTAAGAGCAGAATGTTGTGCTAGAGTGGGTTAGGCACCTCGAAATTTTTCCCTATGTATAAAAAGATTATAAACTAACATATTTGTTTAGAAATACATATGTATAAGCAATATTAAAACATTTTCATTCATGTTTTGATAAAATAAATTTTTTACAAGCAAATTTATTTTATATTTTTTATTAATTTCCAAAAATTTCAACTTTGACGTTCTTATATTTTACCGATATTTGTCGTCAATATTTCTAAACAAAAAAATTTGTTTATTTAAAATAGAGCCTTCTCAGTGGAAATGTGCTGAGATTATAATGATTAAAAAACCAAATAAACCAGAAAATGAAATAACATCTTATAGACCGATAAGCCTTTTGAGTATTTTTTCAAAAATTTTTTAAAAAATTTTCCTAAGCCGATTGTCTCCAATACTTGAACAACTGCATATTATTCCTAACCATCAATTTGGATTTAAACAAAGACATGGTACTCCTGAACAGTGTCATAGAGTAGTCAACGTTATTCGGAAAGCTTTTGAAGAAAAGAAGTACTGCTCTGGGGTCTTTTTGGATATTCAACAGGCGTTTGACAGAGTCTGGCATAATGGTCTTTTGTTTAAGTTAAAAAATCTTCTTCCAGCCACATTTTATTCAGTTATAAAGTCTGATATACAAAACAGAACCTTTTATGTAAAAATCAAAGATGTGAGGTCAAACATTTTTGATATTAGAGCAGGTGTTCCACAAGGCAGCGTACTAAGTCCGGTGTTATACACAATTTTCACAGCTGACATGCCAATTTCAGAAAACGTAACTGTTTCAACATATGCAGATGACACGGCAATTTTAGCAGCAGACAATTCACCTTCAGTTGCATCTAATAATGTTCAGAGTGAATTAAATCTAATTGAATTGTGGCTGAAAAAATGGAAAATAAAAGTAAATGCGGAAAAATCTTCACATGTAACTTTTACACTTAGAAATGGTGACTGCCCCAATCTTACTATTAATAATATACAGGTACCTAAAAATGATTGTGTTAAATATCTTGGCTTGAGCATGGATCGTAGACTTACTTGGAAACAACACATAAAAAATAAGCGTCAGCATTTGAATTATATTAATAGGAAATTGTATTGGTTAATTGGTCCTAAATCTCAGATAAATATTGATAATAAATTAAGACTTTATAAAGTAATTTTAAAACCGGTGTGGACTTATGGAATTCAATTGTGGGGAACTGCAAGCCATTCTAAGATACCAATCAAAAACTCTAAGACTTATTGTTCAGTCACCTTGGTATATTACTAATGAAGCAATCCACAATGATCTTAAAATTAAAACCGTAAAGGAAACTATCAATTCATTTAGTGAAAAATACTTAAAAAGACTTAGTTATCACGAGAATCCATTGGCTATTGCTTTATTAGACGACACCGACGAAATTAAAAGACTTAAGAGATATCATATCTTAGACTTGCCATTTAGAAATTAGTTTAGTTTATTATTTTTTTTTTTTTTTTTTCTTTTACTTTACTTTACTTTTATTTATTTATTTTTTTATTATTAATTTACTTTGCCACTTATGTATATGTACTAAAACATTTTGCCATTAATTATTTATTTAAAATTAATAATCATATTATCTAGTTTTTACTTGTTTATTGAAATTTTGTAAAGCACAGAATTATTTTTCTATTTTTATAGTTGTACTTAATGTTAAAGTACAATTACAACTGTAATTTTTATGTTTCATCAAATTTGCTTATTATTATTTTGTACTGATAGATTGCAATTAAAATAACATTAAAAAAAAAAAAAAAAAAAAAAATTTAAAATAGAGAATAACAAATTCGTTAAAGTAACCGAGATTTCTCGTTACTTAACGATATCGGTAGTAAAATTAAAAAAGTTACAGAATTGAGGTACTGGTGTTGTCCGATGATAATTTTATTCATTTTGTTAATAAAATATTTGTAAATCAAAATAAAATAATGTACATACATATGTGCGGCGGCGTAAATGGTCTTGTGGAAGAAGCTCTTGTTTCAACTGAATCTTAAATGGAAACAAATGCAAATCCTTGTGGAAAATTGTGGCCAATGTTCTTCTTTGAAGAGCAAGCTACTGAGACAGTAATGTTTTCAGCCAGTACGTTGTGGTCCATGCTTGGACCTACCACCTACAGACCCTTTTCCTTCGAAATCATTCACTACGCGATAAAAAGTGTGTTTTGTTGGCACGTTGTTTCTCCCAAAAATTTCACGTAATTTATCGTCGCAGTAATCGATGATTGATTTTGAGAAAATGGTTTAACCAAATCAACTGCGAAATGCGGAAGACTTCAGGTTAAAAAAAGTAAATACGACAACAATGCAGAGATCATTATTTTATAAAGGACTTTAATTATTTAACACACTTACAAATGACATTAGGTAGGTAGGTAGAAAGGCTGGTGTGAAGTTTCCTTCACACCTTCACCCAGAGACCAGTATGGTCCATTGTGACGCCTCAATTAGAGATAGCTATATAGAGATAGAAAGTGGGTGAAATAAACAGCGAAAGTACAAGTCAGAAATAAAAAATAGATAGAAAAGAAGGTTTCGCACCCGCCCCGAGAGAAATCCTACTCAACCAAATTCGCCCTACGTGCGGTCAGCACCCAGTCTCCTCTCGCAGCCAGACCATCCCCATTACGAATCCTATCAGATTCTCGACACCGCAACCCGATACATCCCCTAATTCTCCCAGGAATCTACTGCCCAGCCACCTCAGCCTGCTGCCCTGCAACCTGGGACAGTGGCACAAAAAGTGCTCAACTGTCTCCAACTCCTCAGCGTCCTCACACAACCTGCAAATATCCGACAAGTCGGATCCTATCCTCACCGCCATCCTGCCTATCATACTATCGGACATCCTAAGCACCGGCCACAGCGTCCGTGATACCCGGCAGTCCGTTGGGTTCCCCCAGGCCCGATTGGTCGCGCCCAGAATCCACTTCCTGATTCTTCCAAAATAGAAGCCTAACCGCCTCCATACAGTTAGGGTCCGCAATCTCTGAGCCCTGTCTTGCAAACTCATCAGCAACTTCATTGCCTCCTATATACTCCCCTAAGACTTCCTCCAAAGTCCTCCTGCAACCATCAACTAGCTTTGAGTTCACATAACAGCCCCTTACGGTCATAAGAGCCGCCTGGCTGTCCACGTATATAAAGACCTCAGAGCCCCTATCAATGTTGTCCCTCATTAGTTCCACGGCCCTCAAGACCCCCAGAACCTCCGCCTGAAAGACACTACAGTCGTCAGAAAGCATATATGACCTTCAAATGCCCAGATCCTCAATGTAGACCCCCGCACCCGTGCCCCTCATCTTCGAGCCATCAGTGAAAATAGCAAATCAACCAAATAACCTGCTCCTACCTGACCAGCTGTCCCTAGAAGGCACTATTACCTCCGGCAACCGCCTAAAATACACCTTGGTGCCTACATAATCAGTGGAGCCGGGTGGTCCCAGGCAATAGCCATCAGAAAAAATTTTTCATACAAACAAAGAATGTGTGCAGTGATCCTCATTTTAACCCATTTTCCGCCTACCGGTGATTAAAATTACAAGCACTCTTACTCTTTTTTTAATGTTTTTATCTTAATCATCGATCAACAGGAATGAAGCGAAAAATTGCTCAAATGTTTGATTGCCAACACCTTTTTTTGTTTCACGTACTTTTTATATGTATGTATGTATGTTGTTTAACAGAATTAACCAAAACAATTAGAATTTCTTAAGAATTTTTAAAAATTAAAACAGTACTCTAATGGCATAATGGAGTATTTTATATGTGTAGAGAAATCCTGGAAAAGGACTGAGAAATTAGATTTTCATCTACGATTAGTGAAAGAATTTTTTCATGTCGTTTTTCTTCTATTTAAGTCTTGAAGTGTGTAAAACTTACTGTATTTTTAATTTTCTATCAAGCTGCAAATAGGAAAATTAAAAGTTTTTTGTCTGTCCTGTAAAATGGGCTGAAAGGGTGTTAGCAGGTTTGCAAAAATTAAGCCGACGATATGACTTGTGGGCTACCGCTTATAATTTTGATTTCTACGGTACAGTTATGAAGAATCAATGAACAAAGCATTAACATTTTTATTTTGTTTGAAACAACAATATTTGTTTTAAACAATTGTAAAATATTATTTAGGACATTATGACGATATGACTTGAAAGCACACCTTGTGAATCCCCCAATTATGTATTAATTGAAAAATGCATATTACATGTTTATGAATTGCTTTTTTTTCATTGGTCGTTTTAGTTCAAGAATAGTTATGTTTGGTATAAACTCCAAATAATAAATAATTAATGCATTTTTATACATGTATTGAAAATACTTACAGCCATATTCATAAAAAATATTTTCGATTAATGAAAGATTTATAAAAAAAAACTTTATTAATAGGTTAACCAATCAAAAACAAAATTAACCGATTAAACCAAAACCTCGGTTAATTAATTGAACGATTAACCGATTAAAGGAAATTAATTCCTCAATCCGTTCTTTAAAAATCCTGAAACTTTAAAGGAGGTTTTTTTTCGTTCGTAACCTTTAAAAAATAATCTTAAAATAGAATTTTAACATTGTAATTTTGAGCAATAAGTACACTGTGCTAGTTGCAAAAAACAGACAAGACGGGCACCTGGTGTTTTAACCTAATCCAGTGAAGCTAGCCTTTTTTTAGGTTAGCTCTTGTTTTCGAGATATACCGTTATTTCGAAATTGTAGGTTGGACAGCATAGCATATATTCGCGGAACTCAAAATCGGTTTAGTTTATTGAAATTACCAAAAATTCCGCAACGGTTTGAGGTATTATATAAAAAAAATCAGCCAAATAAAATTTAATATTTTGCAGATATGTATTACATTTTTCAAAAAAAAAAATTTTTTTTTTCTATCGTAGGACCACGAAGGGAGATAGGGGGCAATTTCTGCCTCTCAGTCTCAGAAACTATCAAACCGATTTAAATGATATTTAAAACATAGATAGATCCCTATTCATATAGCCATACACTTTCGAAAATTTGTTTTTAAATTCTGTGGTGTTGGGTATCATATGGTCGGGCTTGACCGACTACTATACTTTCTTACTTGTTTTTAGTTTCTTTTGGCATTTTGAATTAATCACTATCAAAAAAAAAAATTGTTCAGTAACCGTTTATTTTTGAAAACCTTAAATAATCAAGTCTTTTGTTAAAAACGGCTACCAGTTACTGTAACAGTAAGCCAAATTTGCCGCTTACGTGTTTTTGGTGCAAACAGCAATTTGCAAATAAAATTAAATTTGTAATTTTATTATTTTCGGTAAAATATTAAATCATTTTCTAAATCCCTATCGTTTTTAATTCTAAACTTTAAAAAATTTTTTGTTTTATGCATCGGCAATGTGTAAATTTTCGTTTTCGAATAATTATAAAAATAACTAATATTCGAAAAATGTCATGTTTTTTGCATACATTCCATTAGTTAGTGTGCTTCTACTGGGAACATCTTACTTTTAAAGAAATATTGGTTATGTAAAAATAATGTGGGTCGGTTTTAGAAATGAACCTCTTATGGGCACGCGTTAGCCCCCAAGGGTCTGAAAACGAATTTCTCGGCCTAGAACGGTTTTTTGTACGGCAGGCATGTTTAAATATCGAGATAGAGCTTTGTCATACATGTACAAAGTTTGCATTTTATTATAAAATGGGCCTCGAGAAATTTTTGTTCTGTGTAGGATATATAGTTTTTGAGTTACTCGACGAAAAGTGTCGTTTTTACCGTTTTAACTTTTTCCATTTTTTATTTTAAAATCAAAAAAAATGGTTGGTGATTCACAGTGGCGGTTTGTTCTCAATTATGCTCGCATAGTTGGCCTTTCTTATGTCTTTTTATGCCTACCAGAAACTTTTGCAATGATAGCACTTAAGAATTCCTAATTTTCTGTGATTTTTTCAATGAAATATGGTTAAGTGGTGGCTGTAAGAAAAATCGCCCAAAGAAAAAAGGCCAAAAAAAAAAAAATAAAAAATCGCCCAATAGAACATGAAAAATTACCCAAAAAGTTAAATATGAAATTTTGCCCAAAAGAAACGAAAAAGGGCCAAAAAAAATTAAAAATTACCCAAAAAGCAGAAAAGAATTTTTTCCAAAAAAAAAATTACCCAATTTGCAAAAAATTGTTTATTATTCATATAAATTTAGTTACATACAAATGTAAGTTTTTAGGTGGGGTGTCATAAAGCCATAGGACATAAAGCCATATGGCGTTAAGTGCCATTCCATTGAGACATCAGGGCATATTCCATTAAGACTCAATATAATGAGATTTAACGCCATAAAATTTTTTCCGAAATTGAGACATAAAGCCATATTTTTTAAAGGATTTTCTCCTCTTTGATAAAACAAATACCGGCTTCGCTAACTAAAGCTTCTCTGCACAGCCGGCCTTCGGCCGGCCGCAAGGATTTTATCCTCTATGGTATAACAAATACTGGCTTCGCAACTAAAGCTTCTCTGCGAAATCGGCCTTGAAAAATCACCAAATTTATAAAAACTAAAAATGACCCAACAATTACGAAAAATAGCCCAAAAAATTTGGGTAATTTTTGGAGGCCCATAAAAATATTGTCACCAAAATCGTTAAACTAAGTTAAGGATTATACTACCGGTAGGTAATACAATCGAATCTATAATGTCCAGCCCTAGTGTTTTGACAAAAGTCTTTATTTGTCGCGTAGTGTTATAAATATTAATTTATAAAATTTTCAACATCAATGCCATAGGGAAACGACTCGAGTAGAAAATTTCGTACGAGTAAAAAACATCAAAGTAAACACATTTCTTACTAACTTAATCATAGAGTTGAGTTTGTTTGATAGCTGAGTTAGGAGTTTTTCCCTCTATCTCTATTTTTTCTAACAATTTTTTATGACCAATGACTATTACTTATAATCATGAAAAAAGTTTTTATTGATAGAATACTGATGTTTTTTTATCTAAATCCTTGCTACAATGATTTCAGTAGAATTTTCGTCCGGCATTGACTGGACACAAACTTAAGAATTAGATTAAAATTTTTTTAACTATTGTAAGTTCATATTCTAATATATAAATATTAACAAAATATGAAAACAAATTACTTTAAGCTTTAAAAATCCAATTATTCACTCATTTTCCAACTAAATTTAAGTATTTTACTTTTTTATCTAATCCAAAACTGTGATACTTTTAGAAAAGTAAGATACAAGTAAAATAGAGCTTCGATAAATTAACTAATTTATTAAATTACTTATTGAAAATTTACGGATAACTAATAGAAACCCATAAAAAATCGTCTTACTTATGTATGTATGTATGTATTTATTTACTTACTTGTGATCTGTACAATAACAGGAACAGTGAAAACAGGAGGAGACAGTAAATAGCAAAGTAAGAGCACTGCCATATACCCAGGACACCAAATATTGACTAGATGACTTTGAACGTTCAAAAAGTTTATACTGACACAACAGCGACGGTATAATCCAGATACCGTGGGTTATAACATTAGCCATTTGTTCAATCTTTTTCATTAAAAAAAATCAAGGATTTCATATAAATTATTTTTTAAATTTACGTATTTTCATTAGACTTACCTCTGTCGGCTTGTAGGCACAGCCAGGTTTAGCCTTTTCGTTTTTCCATTTAATATTTTTTAATTGTAATTTAAATGTTAAATTTGATTTAATCCATGACTTCCAAAAATTTGTTAGTAAATTATCTAAAAATGAGTATTTATTTTGTACTTCTTGTATAACGCTTCTCATGGCGGACTGTAATATTTGCTATGCTCTCTAGTTCTTAATGCACAATGTGATTCGACTATTAGCGCTCCTGTAAATTTGTATAGAATATGAAAATTAATTAAATTCAACTTAAAAAATACACAGTAACAATAGACAATATATTATCACTCTCACACTTCAGCTTGACGAACGGCATTAATGCAATAAACAGTAAGTCATAAACATTTTTTCCAATGTATACACACAAAAAATTCAGGCATATTCATATATTAATTGAGCATATTTTTAATGGAGGTCCAGATATCATATTCTAAAAGCAAGGTGATAGTCGTCTAATTATAAATGTGTTTTCTTCTGTTTAATTCAGTTTGAAAATCAAATGTTTCCTTATCTTAAACCGTTGTAGTACTAATAGCTGCGACAACGTTAAGTTTGTTATTGTTTGGGTAAGCCGCTCGTTTTATTTCAACAACTGTTTATTTATTTATTGAAATCTTCTTTTGTATTTATTGTTGTTATAATTATTATAATCCAAAAAGCAACGGTAGTGTATAATAAAAATATACATGTCCAGAATTTATAACATTTATTGAAAGACAAATTTATGTTGAATGTACATACACTTAAAAACATTCATGCCTTATCTGCCTGTTTTTTAAAATAAAATAAAAATTTTTGCTTGGGAATTTGTATTGAATAATCAATAAAAAATACTCAAATTTGTTTTTAATATAAATTTCTACACCAAAAGTTAATATGCAAACCTGAAAAATCTACTTTTTAAGTAAATTGAGGTTTTTAGCATGTAGTTTTTCTTAAATTTGAGTCTTGAAGTGTGTAGAACCACCTACATATATTTTTAATTTTCCTCTTAAGCTGCAAATATGAAAAACAAAAAGTCTTTTGTCTCTGCTGTAAAGTGTGCTGAAAGGGAGTTAGCAGGTTTGGATATTAAGCCGACGATAGGTAAGAAAACTGTTAAGTCTATAGTACACGGAATGTAAAAAGCCACATGCGCATGTGGTTCTGACTTAATTTTGACGTCACTTCAAAGCCACAAAAGCAAGTTCGTGTTGTGTGATGACGACAAAATTACGTCAGAACCACTTTTTACATTCCGTGTACTTTAGGCTTTAGTATGTAAAAAAAAAAACTTTTGTTAATTTACGAATATAAATTTGTGTAAAGTAAAACCAAAACCCACGACGTTAATTGTAAATAAAACAAAAAAGTTTCAGACAATTGTCTTAACTAGTGTTCGCCTAATGGTCAAAATTCGACCATACATTTTTATGTGCATATGAAGAAAACATAGTACATATGTACATCTAAGTATATATTAATTCAGATGTTTTGAGCATTCTTTTTCCCATCTTTTTGTAAGTTCAATATAAAAAATATCAATTGAAAAACAAAAACGTATTCTCAGGACATTGCATGCTTAATTTTATTTTTCTATGTCTAATATTATCGAAAATTAATCAAAGTACCATATGCTGAACGAAAAAGTAACAAAAAGCTTCCCTTACATGTTCTTATTCGCCCAGTTTAATGTATAATTTTATCTTTATACATAGGTCGAATATTAACAAAAATTCAAAAAGTACCAGATGAAAAACAAAACGTACCAACATTTTTCATCTTATAGGTTTTCTTTCACTCAGGATCCTGAACCTATAATATTCAGAGCAATCATGAATAAACATTCCCCGGGAGTTTTCTCGCTTCTCCCATTTTTCTTATGTAAATTCAATTGTTAAAATGGTAAAAAGGAAAAACTCCCGGGGAATTATATTCATAATTGGGCTGATTATGTTTATAAGTTAAATATTATAGAAAATATAAAAATTATCACATGGAGCACGGAAAACTAAAATAAAGAAATTTAATTTCTCGTATTTATATACATAGTCTAAATATTTGAAAAAAAAATTTTTATTATTGAAAAAAAACAAATTTTGTATTTACATATGTGTTAGTAGCTAATTTAAGCGCGTATTACTCCGAAAATATTGAACAGATTTTAATAAAAAATATATTGTGCACTTCTAAATGTCTTTCATATGGTTTGTTTTTTTTTAAATCGGTCATACAGAGGAGGAAGGTGTTCTTAACTGTTTTGCCATTGCCGATTTATATATATGTATGTAGATTATGTGTGAAACCAAATATCGGCCAAATGCTCGCCACGGCTTCAGTGTGGCGATTTCTTACCAAACGGGACGATTTTAAATCCTGTTTGGCGTCGTTAATTTCGAATATCTGGCTATTTCGTTATCTATTTTTGATAAGCCATGAATTTATGTTGATAATCGTTAAAGTTAATATGAAAAATTTAAAAGCGGGTTTCACCCTTAATAGTAGAATTTACAAGAATAAAACAGTTAACGAAACTCTATCTCTCACTAAGCAGATTCTTAATTTTACAATACATACAAAAGAGACACTCACGCTTCTATATCTATATAAGGGATGCCAATCGGAACTGGTTTTCGCAAATCCCGGGATTCGGGATTTCAAAAAATCAAATCCCGGGATTCCGGGATTTTTCGGGATCCCGGGATTTTACGGGATCCCGGGATTTTTCAGGATATCGGGATTTTCGGGATTCGGGGTTTTTTGAAAATTAGAAGATTAATGCTTTTTATAGATATTTATTTAAAAAAAAGTCTTTAAAAGAGGTTTACAAGCAAAGTTTTATTATTAATTTATCTTTTTCAAGTAAAATATAATGTTATATTTATTACTAAAATTTGAAAATATTGAAAATTGTGATTTTTTTCATAATTAATGATTAATTTAATTAAAAATATTAAAAAAAACAACGTATGATTTCTAACAATGTGGTAGTCGATTCAATTAAAAAATAATTACCATAATATCTTTATTTGATTTAATTACCTCAGTTGATAACTAAATACAAAAAAATAATTAATATTGTAATTGAATAGAGCAAACTTGTAATTGATTTATATGTAAGATTCTACTAAAATTTTTATTAAGTAAATTAGAATGAATAATTCAAATTTGAATTCAAAATTAACTATCAAAATTAATTTATTTAGTTAACCATAAAAATCTTATTTTAACAAAAATACATTTTTATGCCCACCAAAAAAGTGGTAGGAATTATGTAGTGTGTAAAATACATTTCTTAATTTCGAAAATCACTCCATAAATTGTCGTAGTTCCTTGGGCTACTCCATTAAAACACTTTAATAATTGAAACTCTAAGAAAAGTAAAGTTTCAGTTTTGAATTTGTGCACCAGTGAAATGCTTTGTGCATTTCAAAAGACATTTTTTTTCTTTTATTTATTTTCTTCTTTAATTATTTTTTTGCACTTCTCGTTACAATTTCATATAATTATTGTACACGCTTAAAAAGAATAACAAAGTTTAACATTTTTTCGTTTTCAATGGTAGTATTAACAGAGTTTATCAAATAAATATTAAAGATCAATATTTTGTTCCTTATCCTCTCAAGGGGGAATGCCATGATGAGTTTATTTTTATAAAAAGAGGTAAAACGAAAAAATTTTGCTAACAATTTCGGGATTGACTAAATCCCGAAAATCCCGGGATTACAAAATTTAAATCCCGGGATTCGGGATCGGGATTTCGGGATTGGCATCCCTAATCTATATATATAAAAATTAAAAATGTTTGTTTGTTTGTTTGTATGTTGGCTTATAGACTCCTAAACTACTAAGCCGATTTTCCTGAAATTTTTACAGTAGCATCACTTGAGCCCTACAAATAAAGTAGGCTACTTCGATAGGGGCAAGGGAATTGGTACCCCCCATTGGATACCAATATTAAATATCGCATTTTGGTAGTAGGATCTTCTGAGCCCTGAAATTGAAATAAAGTAGCAGCGTGGGAAGTAATTTCCCCCATAGGACGCCAATGTTTAATATCGCATATCTTAAGAACTGTTATAGTGAGAATGTTCAAACTTTGTAGAAGTATTGAAAATAATAAAAAAGCGGGTAGACGTAGGAGGGGAAATGCCTCCCATAGGATCCATATATTAAATATCGCTCAACTGAAGAACTATTAAAGGGAGAGTCATCAAACGTGGTTAAAGCTACTATTATGGCAAACTTTAAATTTCAATATAGTAATAGGCGGGGTAGACAGAGGAGGAACAGTTCCCCTCATAGATAGAAATATTAAAAGGAGCCGCTGCAAGCAATTTGTTGAACTTTTGATAGTAGGATTTTCTGAGCCCCAAAATTGAAATAAAGTAGCAGCGGGGGAAGTGTTACCCACCATAGGACGTAAATGTTTAATATCGCATATCTTAAGAACTGTTATAGTGAGAATGTTCAAAATTTGCAGAAGTCACTCTTATGGTATACTACACTTTTGAAAATAGAAATAAGGCGGGTAGATGTAGGAGGGGAAATACCTCCCATAGGATCCATATATTAAATATCGCTCAACTGAAGAACTATTAAAGGGAGAGTCATCGAACGTGGTTAAAGCTACTATTATGGCAAACTTTAAATTTCAATATAGTAATGGGCGGGGTAGACAGAGGAGGAACAGTTCCCCTCATAGATAGAAATATTAAAAGGAGCCGCTGCACGCATTTTGTTGAACTTTTAGTAGTAGGATTTTCTGAGCCCAAAAATTTAAATAAAATAGCAGCGGGGGAAGTGTTACCCCCATAGGACGTAAATGTTTAATATCGCATATCTTAAGAACTGTTATAGTGAGAATGTTCAAAATTTGCAGAAGTCACTCTTATGGTATACTACATTTTTGAAAATAGAAATAAAGCGGGTAGACGTAGGAGGGGAAATACCTCCCATAGGATCCATATATTAAATATCGCTCAACTGAAGAACAATTAAAGGGATAGTCTTCAAACGTGGTTAAAGCTCCTATTATGGTAAACTATAAATTTCATTATAAAAATGGGCGGGGTAGACAGGGGAGGAGCAGTACCCATCATAGATAGATATATAAATAAGAGCCACTGCACGCATTTTGTTGAACTTTTGGTAGTAGGATCTTCTGAGCCCCAAAATTGAAATAAAATAGCAGCGGGGGAAGTGGTGCCCACCATAGGACGCCAATGTTTAATATCGCATATCTTAAGAACTGTTATAGTGAGAATGTTCAAACTTTGTGGAAGTCACTCTTATGGTATACTACACTTTTGAAATTAAAAATAAGGCGGTTAGGCGCATGGGGGAAATACCTCCAATAGGATGCATATATTAAATATCTCTCAACTGAAAAACTATTAAAGGAAGAGTCTTCAAACGTGGTTAAAGCAGTGTAGCGAAGCGCACCGGTTTAAGCTAGTTGTAGTATAAAATTTTAATTCTGGTATTTTCAGCATTTAATACTGAATTAAGTAATGTGAAATGGCTGATAAAGATATTGAAAAATTCAAAAATATAAAACGTTTTTGAAAAAGATAAAAATAAAGGTTAGGTTCAATGGGCAGCCGTCACGACGACGGCTCATTTCGGTCCTTATAGCGGTCCGTTTGTGATACGCTTAGCCAGTGACAACAGTCAGTCAGTGTCAACCAGACTATTCCCCAGAGGTCACTGCAGCCTCGAACCACCACGACTCCCTGCAGAACAGAGAGATCGATTTCAGTCCCACATTAGACACATCGTCCAGACATGGCAATTCCGGTCTCCCAAACTGCCTACACCTAATGTCCCCCAGACTGGTGCATTGTCAGAGAAAGTGACACACCGTCTCCTTCTCCTCATCATGACAACTTCTACAGTAGTCATTGTAATCAAGACCCATCATCCTAGCATGAGTCCCCATCACCCAGTGACCCGTAATGACCGATATCACTGTCCTCATCTGGTCCCTACCGAGACCAAGTAGCACGCACGTTCTCGCCGCGTCATAGCCAGGCCATAGAGTCCTGGCCATCAATCAGGCATGCTCCTCCTGCCATCTCCCCTGAGCCATTCTGTACGACTCTCGTCTGATGAGAGTCTTGCAGCAGGCCATTGAAATGTCAAAGAGACAGCCCCGTTTGGCCAGACTGTCCGCAGTTTTGTTACCCAGGCATCCACTGTGCCCTGGTACCCAGTTTGCCGTCCGCTTTATGGCATAGATTTCCGCCTAACAGAGACCCTAATGCCCAATTTCTCGATGAAGAAACCTACATCCACTCTATTGCCCATCTTGGAACCATCGGTAAAGACCCGTAGGGCCGGTTCCAGAGATCGCGTGTTATCGGAGTGCAATAGTCCAGTCCCGCCAGGTCATGATGCGTGAAGCGTGACCCTGGCATGTCCATAGTTCCGCGTAGACCATACGTCCACTGACCCAGTCTAATAGCGGAAGTAAGGGCCTGTTGTTCGGCCATAACGTAAACCGGCAGCAGGTTCAGCATTCTTCGGTCTAGCGGAGTGATCCCGTGATCATCAGCGCAACCACCCTACTTTCTTAGGCATTCTACAGTACCGCCCCCTTCCCATGGCAGGCCACCACACTATGACCCCATAGAAGAGGATCGGTTTTACCGCCGCCTCAAAGATCTATTCAACGCCCCTGGGGCCAAGGCCACAATTTCTGCCAACAGATTTCTTGCAGGTGTATAAGGCCACAATGGCCCTATCAACCCTCGAACGAACGTCGAGTTCCCAGGATAGTTTGCTATCGAGAATTACGCAGAAATATCTGGCACTGTTCGAGATCGTCGACTCCGTGTCATTTAGCCTAGGAAGCCTAAAGTTACCAACCCTGTACATCCTAGTAAAGAGTACCAACTCAGTTGTCTATGGATTGACACCAAGTCCACAGGAGATGCTCCAAGAGCTTACAATCTGTAATGCAGATTCCATACGGGGCAGTGTGTCCAGGTGTTTACCCATAACCGCCACCGCCACGTCATCCGCATACGCGACGGTTTTTATCCCAAATCTGTCAAAATGAATCAAAAAATGTTCATCGTCAAGTTCCATAATATAGGGGATAGAACCCCACCTTGCGGGGGGTGCCCCTGAGCACAAATCTGCAAACATTGGTAGCACCTATCGTGGATTCAATGATCCTACTGTCGAGTAGATTACTAATTGTTATTATGTGCTTAAGGGTCCACACAGAACTTTAAACATTCGTCGCTTTTGATCAACATCACAGGTCACCTTGGAAAGGTGATATAATCTTTAAGTGAAAATTTAATTATATTCGCTCATATAAGTGAGTATAATTGTAGGGAATTGGGTTAATCGAAAAGAAATAAAAGGAGATAAACTTAATTATTTCTTTGCCAATTAAGAGCTAATTTTTTAACAATTTTGTTGTAGGTACCTTTAAGTTTAGGGTTTGGCTTCCACCGTAGATAAATTTAAGAACACTAAGGCAAGTCTGGATTGTTCCAAATAGGTATTTATTTTAAGATTTTAACTATTCGCTTCTTTTGCTATGGGCAAATTGACCAATACAAAATCATATTTTTATCTATTAACCTGTCTTCGGCTCGCAGATAGCCGTTTATTACGAATTATAGGGGTTTTCGATTTAGCGGGGTTTCGATTTAACAGGGTTAAAAACAAATAAATAGGAATTAACTGGGTTTTTCAATTTATTTACTGAAACGATGCGTGTGCTTTGACATTTTTCTTTATTATTCATGTAACAAACTGATCTTACCCTGCAAATAAAATTGGACCACCTGATCCATTTTGATAAAATGGACTACTCCATGGACTGGTCCGATGTAATGCAAGCATGGACCATATCATTGTTAAAAAGAGTTTGTAGTGAGACGACATGTCTTCGTGTTTTAACGACATGCTTTCGTTTTTAAACGACTTCAAAACTAATCCTCTTGAGTATACCATGGATTAGTTTTAAAACTACTCCTTAGTGGTCCAAAGGTGGGTTATATGGTCCTCTCCTAGGACATCGTAATGTTAAATAGACCAGGTTTTTTCCATACGTTTGGACTAGTCCTGGTCCCTTGTGGACTACTCATTACACGCGTGTTTGGACTGGTCCTATCATTTGCAGGGTAAGTAAATAAACACACACACAAGCAAAAACCCACACAAAAAAATAGCGGCAAACAAAATATCATTCTTTCCATGTTTTTGTTGTTTTTATTACGAATTATAAGTGGTAGTTAGCAAACAATTACGATTCATAAGTGGTAAAGAATATTGTATTTGAAAAAAAAAATTACGAATTAGCGAGGGGACCAAATGTATGGAAATTTTACGAATTAACGAGATTTTTTCAAGGGACCGACAGTTTATTACGAATTATCGGGAATTAGGATTTATCGGGGTACGAATTATCGGGATTTGACTGCATTTACTTAATAAAAATAACATATTTTCTTTTTAAATTCAATATTTTAAATTCATTTTACATACATATTTCATATTTAATTCAGTTAATTTAAAGATTTTTAAATTCATTTTTTTCATATTTATTTAATGTTCAAATGTTGTTTGAACACTAATAAATCTACAAATTACATCGTCAGCACCCAACTGCCTCATTGACTCCAAGATGGAGTTGGATCTGACATTATTGAAAGCTCCCTCAATGTCCAGAAAGGCCACAAGCGAGTATTCCCGGAATTCAAGGGATTTCTTAATGAAGCCGACCAGTGAGTGAAGCCCCGTCTCTACAGACTTGCCCTTGGTGTAGGCATGCTGCGATGAAGAGAGCAAATGTATAGGGATTATACATGTATCTTCAGATGAATATTAATGACTCTCTCAATAAAACTCGTTTGCCTTATATATGGATATTTTTAAGATTTTTATGAATCCTAACATATCAATAAATAAAATTACACTTTGTTAAATGTTTTATTCCAACTAAAGGGTCCGCCATCTAGTGTTTTTTTTTAACTAGTGCTTATTTCGTGAATGGTTACACTTAGCTCATGTCTGATTAGACAGATAATTAGTTGTATCCTTCCGCTGAACGAATATGGTTGAGTATACGCTTGAACAACGCTAGGAAATATTGCGACATTACTTTGAAAATCATGGTACTGTTGCAGAATGTGTGCGAAAATTGCGTACGGATTTTGGAAGAAGAGAAGTACCGCCAGCTCTGTATGTTCGTAATATTGTGAAAAAAGTTAAAGAAACTGGCATCCTCATCGATAAACCAAAGCGTGAAAAGCCAGTGCGTACACCCAAAAAATCATCTTTTCAGATGAAGCTCATTTTGATCTTGGCGGGTATGTAAACAAGCAAAATTGTCGCATTTGGGGCACAGAAAACCCGCACGCATACATTGAAAAGCCGATGCACCCAAAACGAGTCACTGCTTGGTGCGGATTTTGGTCCAGAAGCATAATTGGGCCATTTTTCTTCGAAAATGAGCAAGGAGTGGCCGTTACAGTCAATGGCGATCGTTATTGGTTTCAACAGGACGGCGCTACGTGCCACACAGCCGAAGCTACACTCGATGTTTTGCGCCCTGTTTTTGAATATCGCATTATCAGCCGCAGAACTGATGTCGTTTGGCACCTCGGAGCTGCGATTTGACACCGTTGGACTATTATTTGCCGACAAGCCAGAGACAATTGACGCTTTAAAGGACAATATTCGTGAAGCCATTGGTGAAATACAGCTGCACACAATCGATAATGTGCTTTAAAATTGGACCGATCGTGTAGGCTACTGCATGGCCAGCCGAGGCAGCCATTTGAATGAAATTATTTTCCATTATTAACCGGAAGGATTGTACTTTCAAATAAAAAAAAGAAATTTGAGACAATATTAAGTAGTTTTTTTTATAGCATTTTCAAAAAAAAAAGTTATTTGGCAGACCCTTTAGTATTTTCTGTAAAGCAAGAGTGCCCCAGTAGGCTAGCTGGTAGTTTATCAGCGCCGGGGTTGCGGGTTCGATTCATGCCAGAGACTCTAGTTTCTTTCCTGCAGACAAGCGTAGAGCCGGAAGCTCTAGCTTTGGGAATTAAAAAAAAATAAGAAACTCCACTTAATATAATGCAATACGAACTACATAGGACGCTATTATGATTTGCACTTCTTTTGTAACTTCGCAAGATTTGCTGAATAAATATAATTCCAATACAATTCCAAAAAAGTTAATAACGAGGAATGTCTTGGCGATGAAGTGCATAGCATTTTTGGTATATAGTAGAACTGCAACTGCATACAAATGTATATCCAATATTTGTTTAATACTAATCACTAAAAATTCTTTTTTTGCTGCTTTAAGTAGCATACTTAATTTGGCGAATTGTAGCTATTCGGAACAAATTTAGTTTTAAGGATTCATGAAAAATATTTTTAATAACTTAAAAAATGTGTCAAAACCTAACAAAAAAAACTTTGTTGATTTTGGCGAAAAAGGTCAGGGGTCTAATCACCGCATTCGATACTATCGTATCGAATGAACTATCGAATGTTTTTGCATACGATAGACACTGACGTATCGAATGAAAACTCGAAAAATGTAATGTCGAGTTACTCGATATCGAATGCTATTATTTCAAATTCAATAAATTTCATTCTATATCGAGATTCATGATACCAAAATAAATAATTTCGATCAATTTTGCTCGATATCGTATGCGGTGATTAGACCCCTGAGTAAATCTGACAACCCTGTTGCCATATCATTCGCTTGCATTGTCGATCGAGGCATGGTGAAATATTTATTTAACCAAATCAGCTGTTTGTCGTTCAAAATGTAAGCTAGCGATAGCTGTCGAAAACATGGGACGAGCTGATAATGTTCTTTTGATTATAAAGGGAAAACATCCGTAGAAACGAAACGTGTTGTATTATTGACAGGACTCTTCTTGATAAAAACAGGTTGCCAACCAATTCTGTGAATGCTTATTCTGTACTAAAATCCCATTTTCAAAGAAATATTTCGTTTTGTTGGCTTTGCATTAAATATAAACTTTTAATGCATTTACATACTCCATCGGTAAGAACTGGGGTCTGAGACCGGATATGGTAAACTGGATTTACACATCGGTGGTTAGACCTATACTTACCTATGGATGCACTGTTTGGTGGGGTAAATTGAGAGTGGATAGCTATAGGAAGATGCTCAGCAAGGTTCAAAGGAGTGCTTCTCTTGGCATCAACGGCGCGAGAAGAAGCACTCCCCTATTGAGCATTATGTGGCTGCTAGGAACTTACTTAGACTCTACGAGTAAGTAAGACCTAGGCGGGATGATCACACGAGAATTTTGTACGAGGTGGGTCTGCTTTATAAGCGTATTATTCTCGAGGGAATTTTTGATCATAGAACTATGACCTAGGACTTCGGTGTAACACCACCAGTGGAGTTCTCGGATAGGGAAATCTGGCGTGGGTCCAATGGACTGTTTGAGGGGTTGGCAGTATTTACGGATGGATCCAAGATGGAAACCGGCACTGGTGCCGGTGTATATATCGCGGGCACCGAGGAAAAAAGGTAATTTAGACTCCCTGATGAGTGCAGTGTCTTCCATGCTGAGATCCTAGCGAACTGGAGGGCGACGGAGGTGATACTAGATCACATCGTGGGCGGTTCTGTGGTGACAATTTACGTCGATAGTCAGGCGGCACTTAGGGCATTGACGAACTGTACGGTGCGATCATGCCTGGTCGCTCGGTGTAGGAATGCTCTTAGGGAACTCATGGGGGCATTCAATGTAAGGCTGTGTTGGGTACCTGGACACTGCATCGTTGAGGGAAATGAGGTGGCGGACGAACTCGCGAGGTAGGGTTCGAATCTGGACTTAGTGGTAAGGGACAGGGGGGTAAAGCCTCCCCTATGTTATTACTATGGTGTGATACGAGAGAAATTCCGTGATGACGTTAACCGATCCTGGGGGACAGAGCGTATTTCAGGGTGTCTAGGGCGCTATGGCCCAGATTGGACGCGGGGGCAACCAGGGTACTACTGCGATTGGACAGTTGTGGTCTTAGAACGCTTAAAGGGTTTTTGACGGATCACTCCCCGTTGGGGCTTTTTCAGGCAGATGGGACAACACCATACCGGACTTCTGCAGATTGCGCAAGGATTCAGAAGAGCTGGAGACGATCGAGCATTTACTGTGCCATTGTCCTAGGATGCAAGGTCTCAGACAGAAGAGGCTAGGAGATACGTTTCACGACGAACTGAGGTGCATCGCTGGATGTAATCCGGGTGATCTACTGGGGTTTGTCAGGGAAATAGTGCGGCTGCTTCCGTTGAGCGGACTGTAGCGAGGGAAATTGTTCTTCGTAGTACCTACTAACTTTCTTATTTTCAGGACTGTATCCACCTCATACTTCTTTTCTTTACCTTTCTCTTTTTCTATTTTCTTTATTTTTTCTATGTGTTGAAGGGATTTACAGTGGACCGTACTGGTCTCCGAATGGAAGTGTGCCCTTGGGCACATAAACCTTCTAAGCCTAACCTAACCTATTTGTTTTTTGTTCAAATAAATTAAATTATATTTTGCATAATTTTGTATTGTGGGGGAATTTTCGAAATTTGTCGGAAATTACATAAACCCCGCTTTCAAGGGAAGTGAAAAAGTCCGAGAAAAGAAAAAGTCTAATGTGACGGTTGTCTGCTGGTTGCAAGTTGAAGGTCGTTAGTAATTTCAAATTACATTTGCTGGGGTAAAGTTAAATCTAATTAGATACATATGTATGTAGTTAAATCTAATTAACAAATGGACATTTTGAAACTTTCTAAATGAAGAGAAAAAGCTGTTGATATTCGAAGAAACGCTGATATAATTAAAAAAATTGTTGAAACCGCAACATTGTTACAAGATAAACAGGTTACAAAAATGTGAAGTAATTTTTGCCGATCTGAGAGAAAATTATCCGTTATGTAAAAATTATTTTTTTCAGCTTAAATTATGTTCCAAACATAAATTAAAATATATACAAAGGTATAGAAAATCTTGCTTCGGTTTGTGTCGCATTTTTCCGGTTCCAACTAGCGGTGCAAACCTTGGTATTGCTATACATATACATACCTATATTTCAGTCGTTATATACGTGCATACATAAAAAGTTTTCAAACAAAAGGTACCATACAATTACAAAAAATCAAAGGAACTTGACCAATAAATGGCTTTTATTTAGTATTTCAATAAAATTTATATAACATGTTTTAAACAAATTTTCATTTTATAAATTAAATACGCTATCAAATGATTATTCTACTTCAGCTTCTGAAGAACCGGTCGATATATCATTATACTATAAGGGTATTCACGTCACAAGTTCACCCTCGCAAAAAAGAAAAATATAACAACAACCACACAGACAATTAGTTGTACGTAAATACATAATTTTCTTTGGGGTTGTTGTTATGTGTTTGCACTTTTGCTTGTTTGCAAGGGTGCAACTTGTGACGTGAATACCCTTTATATGTTCTTATCGCATTTTTAAATGAGACTGTACATTTTTTTACAAAATCGCAACATTTTAAACCATACCTAATTGAAAGTAGCAAATTTATAGTCTTTAACGTCATTCTATTTCGAATTTTCTTTTTTAAAAGATTTATACCACTAAAAACCTATTTTATTAACTTCCGCGTTGCTAAATGGCAAAACCAAGAACTTCATTACAAAATAAGCTAATTTACTGAATGGATTTTCATTTCATGCATTTTTATATCCATATACATTTATCCACGAATCAACTATTGAGTTCTTATTTAACAATTCATATAAATTTAGTTTCTGCCACTGATATTCCAAGGATGTAATTACTTATACAGTGAATCAATCATTTCTTCTTTAAAATGTTCACTTAATTTGCATTTATTGAAGTGCACTAGTAAAATACTTGGTGTTTATTCCAATAAAAGTAAAAAATAATTTATTAAATAACAAACACCGGCTTCGCTAACATCAACTTCTCTGGACTCACGTCCTTCTCACGGACGCAAGACTCTTCTCACTGTGCGTTTCCGAGACTTTTTCCAATTATATTTTCTTTTTATTTTTTAATGTTTACCACCCTATGTAATTTTTGTTTTGTTTGGAGCTGCGTTGGTAAACTAGATTAAGGCCCCTTAATCTAATAAACGCTTGACTACTCTTGCCATCGCCCTTAACAAAATGTTTGTGGAATACTAAGCACAGGGTATATAATGTACTCTGTGATATACTCTAGATGTGTGTAATTATATGTATGCATGCATGTAAAGCGATTTGTTGTAGATAATATAAGCTAGATGTTCTTGGTGTTATGTACATATTAAAATATAATTTTCTATTCACCTGTTATCATAAATACTAATTCTTTTCTATTTCAAAGTTTATACACGCCTACTGTTTCCAACATGTTGATAAAAAAATTTACTAGAAAACATTTTTATTTAACTTTTACCGTTGTTTTAAAGAATAATTTTCTATTTTGTTAAATTTGCTAGTAAATTGATTAAAAGCACAACAAAAGAAAAAAATGATAGCAGTGTCATTTATAACCAGTGTTACACTTTCGGCGATTTTTCTCTCAAAACGAGCGAATTAAAAATGTAGTTGTATGACCCGGTCTAGACCAGCAATTTGGCTATAACGCTTTGCTTCCACCCAGGGTTGTTAGATGTGACTTTTTTCGTCATTTTGAAGATTTTTTTGAGAAAATACAGTATAATGACGATTGACTATTTTTGAATTAAAATAAAATAGTGTTATGACGATTTTCTGGCATCAACACTTACAAGAAATATTTACAATTATATTGGGAACAGTCCAAAACGTAAAAATCAATTTTTCGAAATAAAATTTT
Source organism: Pollenia labialis (assembly GCA_949318255.1). NCBI lineage: Eukaryota > Metazoa > Arthropoda > Insecta > Diptera > Polleniidae > Pollenia > Pollenia labialis. The sequence continues at coordinate 25,073,237 of OX439142.1, read as the reverse complement.
TTTGGAAATTAAACAAAAAAAAAATTCTTCCCCGTCACAAGGCAGGTGGCTTTCATAAGAAGCATTATTTATTTATTTGATTAACAGTAATAAAATTCTACAATTACATAAATGACATCGATACTGCAAAAAAATTACACTACAGCCATGATTTGCATCGTTCCTATTTGGTTCCCTTTTTACAAATTGGTTAAATCCGCTTTGCGTTTTAATGATTTCGATTTGCGTCGCTACATACGATTGCATTTTTCGATGAAGTCATAATCACATGTAAAGAATTTTTCTATTTGCGTTTAAAAAGGCTAATTCCCATTTAATTCTGTAAGGTAAGCTATTCTAAGCATAGCTGCGTGTTAGGAAGTTAGAAGTTCTTAATAGGAAGTTTAGTAGAAAAATGAGTGTAAAGAGAAGAAAATGAATTTATGCGTTGCAGACTAAATTTTAGTGCTACCAAGTTCAAAAAAGTGTTTATAGTACAAATATTCATACATTAAATGTGAATGCCTGTTCTTGTTCTTATTTGCTATATGGGAGAGAATTTTCGTTTTCAACAAACTTTTTAACAAACCTGCGCGAATTTAATAATTCGTTAGGATTTATTTTATTTAATAAATGATTTAAAAGTGTTTTTAACTAAAAATAAATAAAACATAACAAGCATATTTTTATTTTACGAAACCCATAACTAACAAATATACTCTGAGCAAATAAGAGTGATACTCTTATGAAAACAACCGATCACCTATTTGGCCGATTTAGAAAAATTTAGGACTTGTGACAAAAATGTGAAAACGGGGCGTTATAGAGGAGGGTCTTGGCTACATTTCCTCATATTCAGTTTTTTTCGTTAAAGTTTTTTGTAGAACGATTTTTTTCCAACAAACTTTTTTCAATAGTCACTCATACTATATTTGGACCCATTATGCAAAATTTGGGATCTGTGACAAAAATGTGAAAACGGGGCGTTATAGAGGAAGGTCTTGGCTACATTTCCTCATATTCAGTTTTTTTCGTTAAAGTTTTTTGTAGAACGATTTTTTTCCAACAAACTTTTTTCAAAAGTCACTCGTACTATATTTGGACCCATTATGCAAAATTTAGGATCTGTGACAAAAATGTGAAAACGGGGCGTTATAGAGGAAGGTCTTGGCTACATTTCCTCATATTCAGTTTTTTTCGTTAAAGTTTTTTGTTGAACGATTTTTTTCCAACAAACTTTTTTCAAAAGTCACTCATACTATATTTGGATCCATTATGCAAAATTTAGGATCTGTTACTAAAATGTGAAAACGGGGCGTTATAGAGGAAGGTCTTGGCTACATTTCCTCATATTCAGTTTTTTTTGTTAAAGTTTTTTGTAGAACGATTTTTTTCCAACAAACTTTTTTCAAAAGTCACTCATACTATATTTGGACCCATTATGCAAAATTTAGGATATGTGACAAAAATGTGATAACGGGGCGTTATAGAGGAAGGTCTTGGCTACATTTCCTCATATTCAGTTTTTTTCGTTAAAGTTTTTTGTACAACGATTTTTTTCTAACAAACTTTTTTCAAAAGTCACTCATACTATATTTGGACCCATTATGCAAAATTTAGGATCTGTGACAAAAATGTGAAAACGGGGCGTTATAGAGGAAGGTCTTGGCTACAATTCCTCATATTCAGTTTTTTCGTTAAAGTTTTTTGTAGAACGATTTTTTTCCAACAAACTTTTTTCAAAAGTCACTCATACTATATTTGGACCCATTATGCAAAATTTAGGATATGTGACAAAAATGTGATAACGGGGCGTTATAGAGGAAGGTCTTGGCTACATTTCCTCATATTCAGTTTTTTTCGTTAAAGTTTTTTGTAGAACGATTTTTTTCTAACAAACTTTTTTCAAAAGTCACTCATACTATATTTGGACCCATTATGCAAAATTTAGGATCTGTGACAAAAATGTGAAAACGGGGCGTTATAGAGGAAGGTCTTGGCTACATTTCCTCATATTCAGTTTTTTTCGTTAAAGTTTTTTGTAGAACGATTTTTTTCCAACAAACTTTTTTCAAAAGTCTCTCATACTATATTTGGGCCCATTATGCGAAATTTAGGATCTGTGACAAAAATGTGAAAACGGGGCGTTATAGAGGAAGGTCTTGGCTACATTTCCTCATATTCAGTTTTTTCGTTAAAGTTTTTTGTAGAAAAGCTTACCGAAATGTAATGTACCGTAGTTGCAACGTACCATTCTGTATAAAATAGAATTTCTTACCGTTGTTACGTGACAGTTGTAAAGCAATGACGGGCTTCTGGCATGTAAAATTGAATGCGGGTATTTTTGCTCTTTTTTTTGGTACTTTTTTTAGTATAGCTATGAAATTGCGACAAAACAACTTAAAATACTACATATTTCCATATAAACAAATATATTTATGTTTAGATGTACAAAATAAACAAATGCATATACATGCACATACAATGGAAATGTGAAACAAATAAAAGGCTTTAAATGGTATTAAAACCTTGCTTGGTGCATACACCACAATACAATATAATATATTATGTATGCTAAAAAATATATATATGGCAAAATACAAATTTATTTATTGTAAATTTATTATATAAATATTAAATTATTTACGTTTTTTACATACACAAAATACTGTTTTAATACTATTTAAATCACTTGGTACTTTTTCTGCACAGCGGTCACCATTTAAACATTTTGGATTCCCATCACTATGTGTATTGCTTTACTTTACACGATCAAGTCTTGCCTTTTAATTCCTTTCAATTTTTAATACACTCTCACTTTTTTACTAACATAGCGGCCACACGATCAAGTTTTGCCTTTCAATTCCATTCAATTTACTCAACTCTCTCATTTTTTTACTAACACACTCACACTTTTTAAATTGACCACGAGATGGCTTTCAATTTCACCTTTCCATCTGTTTGGAAATTTTGCTTCAAAATGAAACAAGAACGAATCGTGTGAACAGCATGTTTGGCAATCTAGTTTCAGAGAGCGAAACCAGTGGTTTATATCGTCGTATGAACATAACAAATCAAAACAAATAGTCTCGAACTGTCAAAAACAGAAGGCGTTTCGACACCACCTGTAGTTAATTTGTCATGACTGGGTCACATAATTTGTGACTGGGTGTTACCCTAGGTTAACAGTAAACATAAATATCTCAGCAAGTTGGCAATAACGTCGGCAGAACAACAGAGAAATATTTCTTATTGCTCAGCTTATATAAAAGGCATGGGAAAACGTATTTATGTTAACTCATAATTTGAAAAACATCAAGGAAGGTGCAGTGTAAAAACTGGCGCTATCTTGCAAAAATTATTTTTATTAATATAAATTATTTCTTATTCGACTTTATTATTTAAATGTATATTAATTTATTTAAGCTTAGGGTTGCCATACGTACTGTTTTAAACAGTACATGTACTGATTTTTTGCAATTGTACTGTTTTATGCATAATGTCCGAAACAGTACGCAAATGTACTGTTTTTTACACTTTGTACTGTTTTTTGTACTGTTTTTATTTGTGTTCAGTCTACAAAAAACCAAGATATTAAGAAAATCCCTGTTAAACTCATATTTTGAAAATATCCTAATATTTAACAGTACATAGCTTAAAAAAAATGTTGTGTTCCAAACAAAAAAGCTTTAAAATAATAAGACTTTTTACGCTGTGGTCATTGTTTTCTCATAAATACTCAGTAGAAATCTTAATTATAATGGGTGACTCGCTGCTGTTGTATATTTTCATGTTATTATTTTTAAGACATATGATTTTATGGCTACCTCTTCCAACATTTTTTTCCTTAAAACACCTGAAAAAGACAAAAACAAAATCGAAATTTTGTTAAAAATTTTATATTTTTTAAATACTTATTCCAACACAATTATCTTTAATTCCTTTAATTTAATATTCGGGCAAGTTCTGGAAATCGAAATCACGTGAAATTGAAAACGTACAAATTTAAAACTTCTCCGGGCTCAAAATTTATAAAAATACCTAATTCCTTTCAGGACCACTTTTCTCCACCTAAACTACTTTTGAAATATGTTTTTAAGAATTGTTTAAAATTGGAAAATTAACTTTGGGCACATAAATTTTCTCAAATTCTATATATGTGCAACTATGTGTGTGGTGAAAATTGCTTTAAATACCAATATAATACTTACACAATCAACGAGTTAATAGTTTTAAGCTAAGTTAGGCTTTTCTCCTTTCTTATATGGCTTACAGGAATGTAATGGTTTTCCTGTCTTCAAAAAAAAAAAAAAACATTTAGTCCAAATGCTTCGTTTTAGTGTTTTTTTTTTTAACGCAAATGGAGTAATTTAAGTATAAAATGCCATAAAACGGAAATCATTCATTTGGTGTTACACATTTTAAGTGTTTTTCGTTATATAATTGAAGGCCAGCCGCGAATAACGTTTTAAGTTACAAAATAATTATTTTTCAGGAGAGCAAAAAAACGTTTTTATCAGGCAAGGTTAATAATTTTTTATTTTTTTTTCTTTAGATTATTGAAAATAATGGTAATAAGAACTTTTATTTAAAATATCAAAAAATTTAAAATTTAAATTACATGCGAATTTACAGTTTATAACCTTTTTTTTAGTGGAAAAACGTGGAAAAACGTTTCATATCCACAATCGCGATGTCATTTAAAACGTTATTCCACGTTTCAAAACCATTTACTTTGTATCATTTTGTAAGTAACTTACAACGTTCTTCCACTAGTTGATTCTTTGAATGTCACTTTGAAGGCGTTAGGGTGCATAGTTTTGGGTGATTTAAGGTTTAAACAGTCTAAAAGGGTAATGTTAACGGTTATCTGCAAAAAAACAGTTTTTGCAAAAAGTGGCTTTTACAACGTTATTCGCGACTGTGCTTCAATTGTTGCATATTCAATCAGAAGTTTTAAATATATAATAATTTCAATAATTAGTTGTGTTTTCGCAAAAAAAAAATGTACTGTTTTTTTCTTGATTGTACTGTTTTTTTGTGTTCAATGTACTGTTTTTCCGAATTTAAAATCTGGCTACCCTATTTAAGCTTGAGGTCTTTTTTATATAAACATATTAATATAAATTTTTCATAATATTCGAATGTGTATTCTAAGTCAAATTACAATCCTCAAAAGCTTTTATACTTTAATAGTCTTATTCCTTCAATATTTTCCTGGAATATATTCTATGCACTACCAGAAATAAATTCCCAGATTCTATTTGTAAAAATATTAATATTATTAATTTTTTTTTGTTAAAGTAAAACTAATATTTTTATACAAAAAGAACTCAAACTTAAGCAAAGTAATATTAATTTAAATAATAAAGAGAAAACAAAAAAATTATATTTATAAATTTATTTAAATAATAATAACAGCAAATTTCGAACCACCAGTACTACTGGTTAAAAGATTGATATTTGACTGTTGGCTGGCGTGCACCGCAGTGGTGCAGTGGTTAGAACTCAAAGATTTAATGAAGTTAGAATGTGGTGATTCTTGAAACATGTTAAAATCAACCCGGGTTCAAATCGCAGCTAAGCTAAATTCCAAGTAAAAAAATTCCTCCCTCAGTGAAAATAATGTAATGAAAATTAAATTTGATGAACTCAAGCTTAATTAAAGAATATCAGGAAGTTAAAAATTAACAGTTCAACTAAAATCAAAATTATATTCAACATACATATTTTTATTTTTTCGAATTTATTCTATGTGCCAAATTTCAGTTATGTATTTATAAAGCTTTTTTGTAACAGACCTGTTTCTTCAAATTTCAGAAATTACTTTTTATACACTACCAGACTATAAAAAAGTAATTTCTGAAAAATTGAAGAAATAGGACTATTACAAAAAGCTTTTTAAAATACATAACTGAAATTTAGCTCATAGAATAAATCGTCCAGACTTGTAATTTTTGTTGCTGCAACTTTAATAAATTCTGCTTGGAAATTGCACTAGAGTTCAGATTAAATAAGTCTAGGGTTGCAATTTTTGAATTTTTATGTTGCCCTTTTTATATTTTTTATATAAATACAACTACAGCCAACTACAAGTTGAAAAGTGTTAAGCGGCCCATACACGCAATATTATTATACAGTGAACTCGCGATAACGTGAACTAATTTTACCATGGCGTTTCATCACCAAATAGATAAACAAGTAATATAAAACAAATATTTTATTAATTTTTAGTAAAAAAATATATGATATATAAAAAAATAAATATCTTATGAATATCATATCATTGTTTGATGAATGTTTATAAGGGGAAAAAATTTCACAGGAAAAAAAATCAGATTTTTCTTTAAGTTTTCTTAACACACTTATTTCCCTTAAAAGAGCTTCTAGAGGAAAAAATAGTCAGCTTTTTCTTTAAGTTTTCTTAACACACTTATTTGCCTTATAAGAGCTTCTACACAATACTTAGGACTCACTTTAATTTGAGGCTGGTATATCATTAAATCGTTATCATCGGTGTCATCCTGATTTTCTTCAGGATTGTTGTTCTAGTCTTTCACCGTAGAAAGGGTCACTTCAATCTATGATAAAATTAATAAGTTAAATAAAATTCTCTAAAAATACTAAAAACCTACTATAGTAAAAACAAGTAAGAGTGCTATATTCGGCTATGCCGAATCTTAAATACCCTTCACCATGGTGAGATAAGAACAAGAAGTTTTTAAAAAAAATACCTATGACAAAATCAAAAAATGTATGTATATAATTAAGTCCGTTTCCTCTTTTGACAAAGTTGATGTTTGAAATTCGTTATATAAGTTTTAATTATATTTAATCTTTAAATCGTGTATAAAAAAATTTAATAAAAATAAAAAAAAAATTTATTTTGGAGACTTGAACTCGCAATCTTACGAGCCTTAAGCGAGAACTTAGACAACTCAGCTACGAACGGTTTTATTGAAGAAGCGTTAAATTAAAATATATTGAGAGAATTTTATGAACATACATACATGTGTATGCGTAAAAAACAATTTAAAATCCACCACTTGTGGTAAAGATTATAAAAAAAAAACAACAAAAAAACCGCAACCAAGAGAAATGCAAGAAGAGATCAACGTAGCAATAGCTTATTAGACGAAACACAATAACAACAATTACTACAGCATTAAGAGATAAAAATAAAATGCAACAACAACAATTACGAAAGCAATGCCTTTATACATAAATAACTTTTGCTCATTCATACATACTCATGTGCATACATATGTATGGCTTTGCAATAGCTAGGTTAACCTACTAGTTAGTATGGATTTATTTAAATTACATACAACTTTTTATGTACATATGTAGGTACGTATATGCTTGCCGAAAAAAAAATAAAACACTGTGTCATTGCCAATAAAATGAAAATATCGAAAAGCTTTATACCTAAGTAATTTTAAAATCGTTTTTAGGACATAAACAAATTAAATAAAAAATAAAAAACAAATAGGTATAGAATATGATTTTTGTTTAACATGTAAGTTAAGCGAACGATTAATATTTACATTGTCAAATATATTTTGGTATATAAGTCATATCCATAGGACATATGGCAGCCCTAAATTTTAGGTTTTTATACAATTTTTAATTTTTTTTGTACGGGAGGTACCACGCCCACTTCTCCAATCCCGCCCACATTTTGTAGGATTGTGTGTATGGGCTACGTAAATGTGTGAAGCTAATTTGGAAGCTTTGGCTTTTGCCGTTCCCCAGATATACAGCAAAAAGTAATAAAATTACAACAACCACAAGGGATTTTTGGAAAATATTAGAGGTAGTCGTGGTTTTTTGCTCATAACTCAGCCATTTGTGGATCGATCTTGCTGAATTTCAATAGCAACCGATGGTAGACTATATGTGACACAAATGTAAAACAACCTAGCCGCTATCATGTCTGGAGTGTCCGGAAAACACATATCAAACGTAAGACGGACAGACGGACGGATATCGTTAAATCAACTTCTCTACCCATAAGGACCCAGAATATATATACTTTATAGGGTCTAAGATCAATATTGTGGAAATTACAAACGGAATGACAAACTTATATATACCCTTTTCCACCTGAGGTGAAGGGTATAAAAACCTGAGGATTAAGCACCTGAAGAAGTTTCTTCTAGATGTCATATGTCTTATTTTGGTCAAAAAATATATTTAAAATGTTGCAGCATTTGTGTAAAATTTCTTTTGAAATTTGACTCCATGCTGAGTCTAATAGATAAATTCCATCTTTCGGTTTTTTAATGACATTTTGCACTTTTGCCTTATATTTGGATAATTAACCATTAATAAATTTTTATGAATACGGCTGTTAGTCTTTAGTTTCTGTTTCTTTTGCTGTCACTTACAATTACTTAACATGGGGTCTTCACCTGAGATAATATCTGATATAATATGTGAGAAAACGTCGGCAAAATGAGAAGAAAAATATAAAGTTTCTTAAAAAGTTGGCCACACCCTCTACCCACCGCCCATAGAACCCAAAATTTATTTTCACTTCACTGGGAAAACACTTTTTCTTCTCATCTAGTACCTTTACATACGGAGGTAAAATATTGTATCCCTCTTTATACAAAACATATTTTATAGTTTCGTACTGATACGTTGTTAACTCTGCATCCAGTAACAACGCCAGCGCAGTTGAGGGAGGAATAAATGATTGCGATTTAAAATTTTTTTTTTCATTGTTTATTTATTGAATCTTCATATATTAAATATGAACTAACAATAATTAATCAAATCTTATTCTAATTCTTTATTTATGTCCTGCCAGTGCCAGACAAACATTTTTTTTTCTTCACGGGTTCTGTTCACCTATATAGGTGCTTATCGCTCTTCTAGTTGGGTAAGTGCTGCAGTGTCTTTTCTTCTTAAGCCAGTGTTCCCGCCATGATTTAAAATATTTCGAGCTAGTGGTTTTGGGTGTTGTTCAAGCCTTTTTAAATATTTTACTGCATATTTTGTAATCATAGTTTTTACTAATGGCACATTGAGATCCTTATGAATGTTTGAGTTTTTAACGTACCAGGGAGCAGCTGTGATTTTTCGAAGAAGTTTATTTTGACGCCTTTGAAATTTTTCGATATTAGAGGCCGAGGCGGTGCCCCATAGTTGAATACCGTAGCACCAGGTAGGCTTTAAGATAGAGTTGTAAAGTATAAGCTTGCAATCGAGACTATGGACAGAATTTCTTCCAATAAGCCAATGAATTTGAATGGCTTTTAGTTTCATTTGAGTTATTTTTGCCTCTATATGACATTTCCACGTTAATCGCCGATCCAGATGTATACCGAGATATTTTACATGCGAATGTTGAGGAATTATTTGATTATTGATTGTAATAGGGGGGCAAGATTCCCGGTGAATGTTATATTTACGCCTTTTTGCTCATTTTCCATTATCCTCCATTGTCTCAGCCATATTTCTAGTTGAAATATATGATCCTGTAAATAACGAGATGCTTCATAACTGTTTTCGTGTACGCTTAGAAAAGCTGTATCGTCTGCAAAGTTGAAGTTTGTAGTATAAATTAAGTATAAAAGAGGGCCGAGGATGCTGACTTGTGGAACTCCAGCGCCAATTGGCTGAGGTGAACTTAAGAAATCTCCTTCTTTAATAATAAATTGACGGCCGACTAAGTATCTTTCTAACAGTTTGTGAGTTTTGAGCACATGCATACATACTATTAAAACTAATTAGTGACTAAATATAAAATTCACCTAAAATGGTAAAAAAACAAAAACCATGTAACCATGCCAAGTAAATTGCCAGTTATATTAAATATCGCCAAATGGAAAATCCCACCGCTGGGTCTCGAATGTTTTCATTGCTGACGATTGGAGAGTTAATATGTACCTATGAATGTACGCAATTATTTTGGTTGAGCTGGGCCTGCTCTCTTTGTTGGGAGTATTTGTAAGGCTCATTCACAAAGCCCCCCTCTTTGTTGATATTATTTTTTTTTATTTTCCGTGCCTATGTATAATAAATAATACAATTTTCCGTGACTATTGCAAATAATATTATTCTCCGCAGCTATTACAAATAATTTAATTTGTTTTGTTTTTTACACAAAAAATATCACTTAATACACATCCGCACTCATCAAGAGCTGATGGCATAATGTGAAAAGCTGTGCAGAAAAAATTGAAATGCTATAACTACGGTAAGATTGGACACATACACGCAAAGAAAAAACATGGTTGATGCCATGGCCCAACTAGTAGGTCTGCGCACAAATACAACAATCCAACAATAGAAAAAACAACACGTATTTTGTTTGTGTGAAAAATGATAAAGATGTCAAGAACAAAAGCAATTGTTAGTGTAAAAAATGGTATAAATGTCAAAAGCAATTGCTACAAAAACAATTGCACGTAAAAAACACAACTCTGCAAAAAATCAGCAGGCATTTCAAGCAGACCTACTAATTGGACCATGGTTGATGCAATCACAATTGCAAACTATCATTAATGTTTGTGGTTATGATTGTGCCAAACACGTCTTGAGCAGTGTTGCCGTTAGGATACGAAAGATACATTTTTCGTATATTTTGATGACTTCATAATCCTGAAATTTTTCGTATCTTTTGAATCTTTACGTAAAATGTGCAGAAATAAAATATTAAATTTTTATTTAAAAAATGTTGTTAATGAGCCCATGTTTAAAAATTTTAAAAATGTAGTTGGGTTGGTTTAACATTTGTACTTCCATTTTCGAATGCATGTGTGGAGAGAATTTTTAGCAAACTAAAACTTATTAGGACTGATCATCGTAACCGACTCAATACTAATACAATAGCAGCTTTAATTATGGTGAAAGAGAACATTAAGGAGGTTTCAACATACGATCCACCTAAATCGATGATTACTAGTAGTGCGAAGTTGTTCTGAGGAAATATGAACATTGTTTTTATTTTCAGGAAATTTATACATATGAATTTTTTGATAATCGCCCTAGTATAAACGCCTTAAGTCGTATATTATATATATAAATGAATTTGTTTTGATAACATCCAAAGATAGTTACATATAATAATTTTTAAAGTTTGCTTTCTGTATTTTTAAAAATTACATAATTAATATTTATGACTATTACTTCAATTTATTAATAAAAATTAATTTATTTAATATAATTTTCTATACAATATTCATTAAATATGAAATAAAAATGTTATGTTAATAAATGTTAACGTTAAAAATGGATTTTTTTCAAAATGTATCTTTTTGGGGAAAAATTTTTTTTTTGGAAACTAAAATGTATCTTTCTCGAAATTTCGCTGGCAGCACTGGTCTTGAGTAACAATATATGTTCAGACATAATGTTGTTAACTTATTATTGCCTCAAACATATTACTATGCTCAGAAGAAAAATGCAAACGACCATTCCAACCATGTTTCTATATTTCCCAAAACCATGCAAAATTTCTATTTGCTGTACAGATAAATTCAATCAGCTTTTCAATGTTGTAGCTGGTTTTGGCTGTAAGAAAGACAATGTTTATACATGCATGTCAGGCGCGGATCCAGCTTGAGTCTTAGGGGGGGGAAATTTTTTTTTTATGCAAAAAAGTAAAAAAATTGTTTTTAAAAATTTATTAAAATTAATATGTGTATATTATATTAAAAAAACTCAACAATAAGGTTAAATGAAATATAAGACCAGTTCAATATAAATTAATTTTTTTAAATAAGCTATTTATGATTTCCTTGTGAGGCAAATTTAGATAGTACAGTCTTTCTTCTGTCATTGTTGATCTGAGCCATGTTTTTATTAGACGACGGGTAGGAAATGACCTCTCTCTCGTAGCTTTACTAGCGAGTAGGGCAAGTTTTTTATGGCATATGCCATTTTTGCCATTTCTTCAATAATTTTTTTAAAAAGCAATTTTCGGTCCAGCTTGCCAAAGAATACCTTTATGCAACCTAGAAAAAAATTTTTGAATAATCTAAGCGAATATGAGGCAGAATCTATTCGAAATGCTAACTGAATAATGCAAAAATCGGACGTAAAAAGTACTTTCAATGCATCTGCTCAAGCCTTTTGAAGTTAGAGACGAAAGGGATTCCTATGAATGAAAGTTTTGGCTTAATTAACAGTGCTAAGGAAAATAATACAAGATGTCAGTAAAAAAGATTTTGTTGAAAAGTTTAAAAAACGTTTTAGATCGTAATACGTGTGGTAAATTATTCAATACTCCTGAAAAATCTATATGGCTTGGCATTTCAATTTTAAAAAAGTGTTTTAATCGATTTTCTCACAATTTTATTTTCATGAAAGTGAGACGGATGAATTTATTGACAACCTTTCTTCATCTGAACTTTAAGTGTTCAAATATGCTCCAGTTACATCTTGCGATGTTAAAAGAGTGTTTTTCATGTATAGAACTTTTTTATCTGATAACAGGAGATTATCAGTGGTGTTCTAGAAATCGAAGACGCAAAACGCAAGAATTTTAAACGTCGTTTTTTAATAAGATTTCTCGAAAAAAAAATTTTATGACGAATATTATAAAAATATTTATTTATTAAACAGAATTTTATAACAAAAATTAGATTAAAAGTGTATTGAAAACAACTTCCAAATTCTTGCGTTTTGCCCCCCAGTATTTTTTTTTTTTTTTTTTTTGATAATTTGAAGAAACATACTATTGAACTTACAATAAAAACTTAATAAAATAAATGTTTCTTAAATAACATGTTTATTTTTTGCCATTTTTCGTGCCATTTTTTATTCTTTTTCGTGCCATTTTGCCAGCCATTTTTAACCATTTTTCGTGCCATTTCAAACTTGCCCTGCTGACGAGCATTGCAACGAAAATTTTAAATTTTTTTTCTTAGACTTCGGTAGATAACTTCATCACAATTTATTAAAGCATCTACAACGTTATCTGATAGATTTTCAGATATTTTCCATGTTTGTTGCAAATGCAACAGTTCAGACTCAAGTTTAGATGTTAGTAGGTGTTTATCTATCTCTTTTATCAAACATAATCAGCTCATCAGCTAGTTGTGATTTTAAAAGTTTTGTATCTGTATTTGACTTGATTTCACTTTGAGGTAGAAGTTTAGGTATGTTCAATACATTTAGGATATCTATTGGGAAACGTGTTTTGAGATCTTCTAAAATAAATTCAATAAGAGGAATGTAACCTACAACTCGGAAGTAGTCTTCAACATTTTGAATGTGATTGGAACCTCGATTTGAACGCAGATAACTTTAACTTTTTCAAAAATTGCTTTAAATAGTTCTTCGGCTTTATTTATTTTCTCTTCAAGGCACATGATTTAAGTTTTGATAAGGCTTGATCCTTTTTGAAGATCTATGTACTGCTTTTGTAAAATGATAATAAGCGGCTGTGATACAATAAGTATCAGATTTAATATGTTTATTTCGTAAATTAAATCAAAAGTACTAAGCGAGTTCCTTAATATAAGGCTTTTGATGAAGTATCTCTACCTTTCCACTCAGATTTTTTTCCAAAGATGCTACTATATTATGTACACTTGTTGCAAAGTGTAAAATTGAGTCGTGACGGTCCAACCATCTTGTCTCGCATAATGTAGAGAGTTTGGCTCCCAAATACTTTGCCAAAACTGCGTTTCGCTTGGGATGATTATATTTAAAAAAAATTGTAATTTCTTTAAAAAAATTATACAACTTATTGTATTAATGACACTTTGTTGCTTTTTAAAATTGAGTTTATGATTTATGAAATGACACTTTGTTGCTTTTTAAAATTGAGTTTATGATTTATGTGAATGGCAAGGCGTTTGTTTTGTATTTGTCCAGAATTTTATAACAGCTCTATTTTCTGCTGGCATCAGAGGACACCCATCTGTTCCATTTCCTACACAATTTTTTAGGGCAAAAAAATTTGTCAAAGCTTTTAGAACTATTGATGATAGTGCCTTCGCATCAATTGACACATCAACGTCATTATCAATATCCATTGAAGCCTCTTCAAATGCGTTTACAACAAAGCCAATAAATGTTTCCTAACAACTTTTTGTTGTCTGTTGAAATATCTTTAAGATAAGGATATCTGGGTTTTCCCCGACAAATCTGTGTCAAAAATTATCGATTCATATAACAAAGGCTTATTAATAATTCAACCGCACGCATTTTCAAGTCTCACGTTTATTCTTTGGATATACATAGATGGCACCTGCTGGGATTGAATGTTGAACAATAAGTATTTGAATACAGGAAACTAGATGTTTATTTGGAAATATCTAATAAATAACTATATATGTATATAGAATTAAGATTTGGAAATTTCGTTAGATTCAATAAAAAAAAACCTTGCTGGGATTTCCTAAAATTGTGTACATATAAAAAAATATATTATTATTGGGAATTCTTGTATTATCGAGATAAACCAAACATATTTTTATAATTTAGGGGGGGGGGGAATTTCCTTATTTCCCCCCCCCTGAATCCGCGCCTGATGCATGTAGATATTTTTATAATTATACATAAATAACTTACCTGCTTCAATAAACGTATAAGTTTTGCAAGGCAGCAGGCCGTTTCTTCCATGTAAAAAAAATTAGTTATTTCGTAAAAATTTAAGTCTCCCGATTCACTGATGCTCGCAGACGTAAAATGACGCGAAGAAAATTTAATTTTCTTTCTAAATACACATTTTTTGTTTTGGCAATAAATGTTTGCTCAATTAGAGAATGGGTTTTAAAGCAAACAAAAAATATGGTACTAAACATAACTTTTATGTGCAACTCATATTATGATTTTAATTGTATAGTTGAAAACAAAATATTTTAGTAGCAAACATAATTTAATATGTTTAGCTAGATCAGAGTAACTTGTTAAGTGTAAAACATCATATAATATTATTATAGTGAATTAAATATGTTAAGGACAAAAAATATTTTTTCAAGTTATATGAGGACTATAATAAACTTATTAGGTTAAAAAAATGTTCGTAGTGACCATTTATTTATCATGTTTTTTCTCTACGTGTACAGCGCAACTGGAAAGCACAGGAAGAAAGTTCAAGATCTGCTTCGCGAAACAACTAACTGGTAAGTCATCATTCATCGCAGGAGTCGCCGTTAAGTATTTAGAGTTTCACATCTAAAGATTCGACAATAAATTAAGTAGTGCCAAAGAGTAATAAAAGTATTTCGACATTTGGCCTTTTTTTTAATTATTTGGGTTTTTCTGTTAGTTACCTGCATTATTTTTTAACCGAAATTGCACCCACATTTATGAGTGCTCATGTTTTGGAACGTTTTGAAAACATATTTCATAAGTACCTGCCAGTAAAATATTGAAATATTTGTAGAATTTATAGGTGCTCTTTGATCGATTTTTTTCATTTAACAGTGAATATGTAACAACAAAACATATAATATATTTTCCAAATATGGAAAATAACAAGTGATCACAATTGGATAATTTTTGTTAGGTTTGTGGCCATATCGTCCCAAAAAAAGGGCAACTGGATCGAAAAAATTGATTCCTGAGGAATTCAAACAGCGTATTGTCATTATTTTGATGAAGCAGATTTAAGTAGTGCAAATTTTACGCCGAACACAGTTTGCAAAAATTGTTATAATACCCTTATAATGTGGATACATGGAAAAGGTGGAGAGTTTTCTTTTATGAAGCCAGAAATTTGGGTGGAAGACCTAACTGGACATGATGAATCCAGGTGCTACGCAAGCATAAATTCTCGTCCTGGATTTAACAGAAAACAATTGAAAACAAATAAATACATTGCTGCTTTTACTGCCACACTTCCAGTTAAACGCACTGCTGGTACCGATACACCTAAACCTCCGAGTCTGGAAACTGTGTCCCTGCAAGCCGAAACCGTTTTCATCAATCCGACCAATTTAAATGATGCTGATTGGACACCCGATATTGAAAATAATGGACCACAACCGCTAACACAAATCGAAATGGATTACATTGTGGCTATGATGGGACTATCACAACAAAACTTCGAAATGTTGATATCAT
The DNA here is from genome assembly GCA_949318255.1 of Pollenia labialis. Classification (NCBI taxonomy): domain Eukaryota; kingdom Metazoa; phylum Arthropoda; class Insecta; order Diptera; family Polleniidae; genus Pollenia; species Pollenia labialis. The sequence continues at coordinate 25,057,229 of OX439142.1, read as the reverse complement.
TTTTGAAAAGCAGAAAACTGACACAGGAAAATGTCAGCATAACATCATAGCGACAACGCCAAGCTGATTTTCAGACATTTTATTCCGTTGACGAAGCAAATACGTTTACCTACTCCCATGATATCCCAGGCTTAGTGAAAAAATTGTAAATGGATTATATCGCTGGCGACTGGCGTTTATTCATCGATGGTTCAGTTTTAAGTTTGAAGGCTGTGCTATTGCACAAAACGAACAAAAAACTGTCCATTCCATTGGGATTCAGCACACCTATGAAGGAAACTTATGAAACATTGGGCGAAATTTTGGAGAAAATCAACTACAATAAGACACGTTAACTAAAATAAAAAAAACTACAATGTACACAAATGGAAGATTTGTTGCGATCTAAAGGTTGTCAACATTTATAACCACCTATGTGCATGGGACGCATTGAAACAACTTGCTGTATTATTTTGAAAAAATCAATTCATCCATTACGTTAAAATTACATTTCTTGCATTTCCACCTTTAAACTGTTTTGGCACAAATACCTCAGGAATCGGACGGACAAGGAGAGAGGTTTCACCAGGTGACCATGTCAATGTAAAAGCGATTCAAAGGCCAAAAAAATTGGATGCATTGCTTGCGGAGGTTTGTTGGTGGAGTTCTAAAATTATGCAGTTTGAAATTTGTGGACACACTCAACAAAACATGCCTTTGAATATTACGTCTATCTCAGATGATAATGCAGACTCAGAACATAAATATGAACAACCTACGAAGAAAATAAGGTCATCAAAACCACAAGCGTCAACTTCAACGAGGATGGATAGTGACAATAATTGAAAATGTTCTAAATTTTGTTTCCATGCATAGATAACATATAAAAATTGCATATTTTCTGTGTAAGAATAGCTGTTATATGAATCGGAATGTTTATTTTCATGCAAAATAAAGAATCATAAAAACCATACCACTTTCTAGAGGTAAAGATTAATCAACTTGCATTTTTTTAAGTTATTCTTTTATGTAACCATTATGTTTTTCAATGTTACACAGTAACGGATTATTATGCAATTCCATCATATTTTCTTTGAAAAATGTGCCATCCTCAAAAGGACGGCAATGCCTAGCAAGAGCGGCAGCAACGACAAAAGCTTTCTTTTTCGAGTAACGTTCTGCATCTCCGTCAGCCCTATATTCTTCACTATCTAATAAAATTTTCTCATAAAATGGCTTCTTTAACTCTACAATTAAAGTTTCTTTTTCATTATCAGATATATTTTGATATTCGCTGTGACAAAGAGTAAAATGCCTATTCAAATACTAATAATTTCGTGTGCGTGGTAAGCTTTGTTGTCATATCAAACATTCAACTTTACTAAAAAAAATTTCGGAACAAAAAAAGTTATTAAACATTTCTTCATCAGACATTTTTTAAGTGTGCATGCAATAACAACGTCCATACGAATTGTTTGTGTACAAAAAAAGCATCAACACAACATCTTAGTATGACTGCTCATGCGACACTGAATTGTTTTCTTCCGGACGTGTTAAGCTAGAGGTCCACAGCACTGATGGGATTTATGGCCCAATTGGGCCATTTTAGGCCCTATTGAATGTTGCTTGCCCTAAGGCCCTTTCGCTCTTTTTTTGGCCCTTTTTAGACTTAGATATATTTTAGTCGATTAGTTTCTGCCCAAAAAAATTCTTTAAAAAAATCGCCCCTTTAACACTACTTCTTGTTAAAATACAACACTGTGAAATACTACTACTTTAAAAAACAACAATGTTTTATTTTGTTTTTTAAATGAACGTTAATTTGTTGTTGCCGACTTATAAGTTTTTTATTTTCATTTTTATACATATGTACATATGTATGTATATGTACATGTGTATATGAAATATAACGTTACACTTTTGCAAAGAAAAAGGAATAAAAACGCTGAAATTTTCTTCGAAAAATAAAATATTCAAAGGTAATAAAGTTCCTTAAAAAGAAACACAATGGACAAATATGTAAAAAGGTGAGTAAATGTTTTATTTCAGAAACTTCTTATTGTAAAATAATTCTTAAAAATGATTCTTACAGAACAAACGAAGATGTTTTAGTGGATAGAACACCAAATTCCATTTCAGAAAACAAGGGGTAAGCAAGCTTTTAATTTTTTTTAATTTATTAAGTTTATTAACAAAAATCAATGTTGAACATTTTGTTTTTAGTACAAGTAGCTCAGTTCAACCAAAAATTGCAAAAAAAATTAATGAAGATTGGCTGAAGGCATATCCCTGGTTGAAGAAGGTACAAAATGAAAAGGTATGTTTTATATGTAATGTAAAAGTGGCTGGAACCAAGTACCATATTCAACGACATGGGGCCACCGAAACCCACAAAAAATTGGAGCTTGAAGCTCGATCATCCCCAAAAATAAATAACTTTTTGTCGCAAGTTAGAGTTACGGATTCTGTTAAAAACGATGCCCAAAACTTGGAGTTAATGTTAACAAATTTTGTGGCGGAACATAACTTACCATTTTCTGTTTTGGATCACCTCGGAAAATTGTTAAAGAATGGAATCACCGACTCAAATATTGTAAAAAAATGCTTTATTCACCGGAAAAAAGCAACGAAAATAGTAGCAGACTGTACTGGGCCATCAAATTTTAAGCAAGTAGTGGAAATTTGAAAAAAAACAATACTATTCAATTATAATTGATGAAAGTACAGATTGTACAACGACAAAAAATCTTGCAATATTGGTACGAATTTTTAACGAAAAATGTATTGATCGCTTTTTAACTCTAACGAAAATTCCTGACGGATCTTCAAATTCAATTTTTAATATAATTTCAAAAGTATTTCAAGATAACGACATCCCTTTTACAAATTTGGTTGGTTTTGGTGCTGACAATTGTTCGGTAATGATGGGTAGAAATAATGGTGTACAAGCTTTATTATCTGAAATTCAGCCGTCGTTATATGTTAGTGGTTGCATATGCCACAATTTAAATTTGGCTTCACAACATGCTTCTGAGTGTTTACCAAATGAAATCGATAAATTACTTAAAAGTATAAACAAATATTTTTGTAACAGTTCGTCTCGAAAGGAAGATTTTGCACAATTTCAAAAAATATTTTAATTCCGAAACCCACACTATTCTCAAATATTCACCAACGCGGTGGTTATCTCGTCAAGTTGTTATTGATAGAATTATTGAGCAGTGGAACCCATTATTATATTATTTCACATTATCAGATTTCGAGTCGAAAGAAAATGAAAAAACTAATTTTATTTTGCGCAGTCTGAAAGATGACAATAAAAAAATGTACTTTTTGTTTTTATCGTATGTGCTGAAAATAATAAATGACATAAATATTGAAATGCAATCAGAAGATACAAGAATTCATATTATTATAGTAAGGCTTACTTTTTTGTTTCGGCAATTGTCACGTAATTTTTTAAACAAAAGATATATTGATGATTTACCGAAGAAATTTATTGTGGTGCAGAAGTTGAACTGTTTATAACAAAAAAATGCATTTCTGTTCAAAGTATTCTAGAATTTAAACTTAATATAAAGACATTTTATATATCATTTTTGTCATATTTAAGAAAAAAATATAACTTTAAAGATTATTATTTAAACTGGTTTCCCAAGTTTTCACCACAACACGTTTTAAGCGGAGACACAAACAATATTGTACCATTTATTTTAAAACTTTTTCCAAGTGAAGAAACAAATATCGAAAAAATAAACTGTGAGTATAGATCTATATCGGAATTCGAAGAATTAAAAAGATTAGAAAATTATACTATGAGTAAGTTTTGGAAAGAGGTCGGAGATGTGAGAAATACTTTAAATAAACCACTGTTTTCAAACATTTTTCGCATAGCTCAAGGCATACTGTCTATTCCGCATTCTTCCGCAAGTGTGGAAAGAGTTTTTTCCGTGCAAAATTTAATAAAAACCAAAGTACGAAATAGATTACAATTGGAAAGTTTGTCTTCGTTAATACACACAAAAGATTTTTTAAAATCCAATAACTTATGTTGCTACGACAACCAAGTTTCCAAAATATTAAAACAAAAGAATGTTACAAACCTTGAAATACCAGATGAATATTTATTAGATTGAAATTTTAATATTACTGTGTTAATGAAGACTGACTCTTCATCTCATACATATTATGAAAGTAATTATGTATTAGTTTGATCGCGTAAACATATTTTCTGATAGGCAATATATGGTTGAGGGATCACCAGTTTAGAGCAGCGGTTGGCGCTGGTTTGCCTGGATTACGAAGTTTTTCGGGGTTTTACATTTACTCATCGTGTTTTTTTTTACCAGAGCTGCCAAAATGACAAAAATTGCCCTGCTAAGATATTCCTTAAAATCCCCAAAACATACATACACTTGTTTTATTATACTACTTTTTAACTTAAAAAAAGTAGGTTTAAAATAGAGAAAATAAATAAAAAAAAACTATTTTTGGCAGTCAAAACAAGAAGAAATAACAATATTTACATTGAAATCAGAGTGTGAACAATTTACCGCATAAAACATACACGTGTTTGTGTGATGTTGTTTTCGCTTGTTTACTACTGCCCACAAACTGAATATCTTGAATTCATTGTTTCACGCATTAAAAGTAACAAGGGCAATCCGAAAAACAAATACAACAGAAAGAAAAAAATAAAATAGTATTCAGTTGCTTAATAAATTTCAACAAAGCAAGACTGTTGCGCATGTTGTTATTTTGGCAAATTTTGCAATTTCGTAGTGGTGCACTGACAATATATATTTATTGTGTTGTGATCAAGCTGTGCTTATGTATGTTTTTTTCATCTTATTTTAAAAACTTTTCAGCAATCATTTGGGATGCTGAATTATATAATAATCAAGTTTTTTACTGAATTCCTTTTTGTTTTTTGCATATTTACACATTTTTTTTGCACACATTTTGAAGTTTTTGCTCACGGTATTTTCGATTTCAGGTGACCATATGCATATACATATATATTTTACCGTTAATGGAAACTTGATTAATTATATATATATATATATATATATATATATGTGTTCCTCTAACTCCCATTGGAGCATAGGGCGCCAATTAATTATATATGTAATAATAATATTTTTACAGAACTTTTTTGATTTTTTGTTTTGTATATTAAAATACAGTTTAAAAAAATTTTCAAAAATTTCTCTAAGTGTAAATCAACAAATTTACTCTCTTTTAATCAATGTTCTCTATCTGCCGTTCGCTGGTTTAGAGCAGAGGTGGGCACAATTAAAACTGTGCTTGTATTGATGTTTATTAGTATTAGTGAGATGGCAGAATTACCCACCAAACACAAAGCCAAGCGTTTGAAATATAATGGTGCATTATATTTCTTTATTTAATATTTTACGCATTTGAAGTAAAATAAAACATTTTTTTAATAGTTCAAAAAATTAAAAACCATATTCATTTATGTAAAACAAAGGTTCAATTAAATTAGTTAAAAAAAAAAATAAAAAAATACTAAATGAAAATAAAAGAATGCATGCTTGATGGAGCATACCGGAGCAAAGAAAGGGAAGAACTTTTAAATAAATATAAATACATTTATTTAGGAAACATAAAACAATGGTTGCTAGCATTTGACCGTAATATGTAAGCATCCGCTTCATGTGCATTCGTTGCTGTCTCATTAAAAATGAACTAGTTAAAAAAAAAACACGTGTGTTTGCTGGGTAAATTCTCTTGAAAAAAAATACAAAAAACTAAAGAGGCTAAGAATACGTGTGAACTCTCTCAGCACAATTGTGCTATGGAGCGCCCACCATTGGTTTAGAGTATCGACAAGTAGTAGCACGAAATCCGATAAGTGATATTATATCAAGGCAGAGAGTAAGCCCCTTTAAAGGGAAGACGCGAATGCTGAGGTTAGCACAAATCGTAACCCACCAACGTACAATATGCAAAAGGGGAGCAAAATGAAGACATGTTTAAATAACGCAAAGAAACGTATACAAAATAGAACGCATGACATTTGTGTTATGTGCAACGTCCATCTCTTCTTTACAAGCAAAATGAATTGCTTTGCAGAATATCTACTATAATTAGTTTTGTATTTACATTGAAATCATTCATAAAAAATCAATAAACTGAAGTATTTTCTCCCCCTTTATTTCCATTGAGAAAAATGTTTCCCAAAAAATTCCACAAAATCTAACCACGATATTTTTATTTCTTTGCAATTTTAGTTTGTTTGTAATAAAAATCAATAAAAAATTCCATTGGATATCAAAAAATAACTCTGGCTTCCTTATGGACGTGAAAGGGTTAAGGAAATCCATCCCTTGGTTCACCTTCCACTGCCGCCAGTATTAACAAGATGAGTTTTTGGCTGTATGCTTTAAGGCCCAACCATAATGTGCTTAAGTCGGCTTAAGCAAATGTTCAAATACATGTTAATTATATGAGGCAAACCATATTGAACTTAATGCTACTTTTTGCTAAGTTTAATGAAACTGTCATTTGCTAAAGCACATTTGAGAGCCCTTTTGTTAATTTTTGACAGTAGGTTAAGCAAGCCTATGCATATTATGGTTAGGCCTTTAGAATTAAATCCAAAAATTTCGAGTAATTTAAGAATGTTAGAAGAGCTTGTTGATAGCGATTAAAAAAGTAAAAGAAATATTAACTTAAAATAACATCAGAAGTCAATTAGCATTTGGGTGTTTCCACAGAAAATTACCTCTTATAGCTCAAAAATGAAATTGTTATTTTGAATTTATTTTTCCGCTAATATTATACAAACTAAATGTATCTGTCATTTTCCGAAAGATTAACTTTAATTTTCTTTATACTAACAAAAATATGCTACTTTGAGTTACCAATAATAAGTGAATTCAAAATTTCTTTGGTTTAAAAATAAATATATTCCTTAAACAAAACATTTCAAAGAATTTCATCAGATATTTTACTTAACATATCCTGTGCAAAATTTTACAAAACATGATGTTTGTTTCCGACAGTTTAAAACAGCACATCTATAAAGTTACGACCGTTATTTTTTAATGGTCAAAAAAAGTATTGAAATTACATTTCTTATGAATTCTTTCGGTTGCTGCCGTTGCTTGAACTTTTGTAAGTCCAAAATGGTGCAATCCTCGTGGAATATTTGTGTAGTGTAGCAAAAAAAAAAAAAAAAATTGTATTTCCCAACCACGCATATATTGTTGAAAAAATTTCTAATTAGGAGGGATTTAGTTCACTAAATACACAAATCAAATTATTAATAATTTATTAATATTTTTACAAAGTAAAATTAACAATGTGGATGAAAGAATAGCCCGAAAAATAAAAAAAATCCAAGACGTTTTGCAAAAAAAAATTTAGGATTTAAAAAAATAAAATATGTAAATTTCAAATATTTGCGATCTGATCAGTTCAAAGTGGGATTTGAAAATAAATTTTTTCAACATGCATTGGCATTCACCTAGTACAAGACAAAGTTTTACTTTTAATTAAACAGTACTTATTTGTTTACACAATCAAAAATTTAAATTAGTTATTTAAGTTTTTTAAAGATACATATTTAAATAACAAAAGACTGAATTTTATATGGGTTATTTCAAATGTTTTAAGCACCTGCTGAAACCGACATACTATGGCTCTTATTTCGTTAAGTTTTATGAATTAAAAAAAAACATTGTACAGGGTTTGGATGACTACACTTGAAGGATATGACGTGCAAAGTTTTACGTTGAAAAGTCTTCACCTTAAGAATTGGTGGTCATCTAATTCGAAAAATTAAAAAAACGACTTGAAACTTGCAAGAGTTTTTTCATCCATTCCGTCTTCTTTGTTTTTTGCTTTCAGATCCAAACCAATACAAAATATAGTCACTAGACGTGGAGGATATATCCACTAAAAAAAAATTTTTGATATCGCTGCTGGAAGAAAAGTTGCATGGTGGTTTACAAGTGAAACCAAAATTTTCCGAATTTTGAACTTTTTTAAGATTTTACATAGGGTTTTTGCGCCGTTTAATAAAAATGAGTTTCAAGCGTAATTTTATAAAGTTTGAGGTATATCAAGTTGGTGTCAGCGCACCAATAACGTATCACGGACATCACAAACTTAGGAGTAATTAGCGTAAATTTTTTAAACATGTATCTTTTTTGTGTCTGACAAACTGAAGGGCACCTACGAGGCGAAAACGCACTTTAAAATTTTTAAACGCAAAAATTGTATGAACTTTTGAATATTTTTGCAAAGAAAAACATTTTTTTTAATCTTTTTTTTATATCAAAACATGGCATGGGAACATGTTTAGGTATCTAAATAGATTCTTCGCGACGGACTAAACTGATAAAGTGCAAAAAAAGTTATTTTTTAACCCTGGCGCGTGCAGCGAGATTTTTTTCCAAACACATTTCGCTTTGTGACAACTAAAGGGCTCTATCAATTCCGCTCAAACGTACATCGAATAGAAGACTTTACTGAGCTTGATACTAAAATTGAAAACGCACTAACAAATTTTAAGGATTTAAAATTTTATGGAGAAAACAAAATGTGTCTAACCTCAAAAAACATTCTTGTATGAAATATTTGATTTGGTTTCATATTATATATTTTAAAAATCCTGAAATTCGTAAAAAGAAAACTGAGAAGCGAAACAAATTATGATCATTGTAGCCTTTCTGAAAACATTAAAAAAAATAAATGATATGGGAAATAAGAATAAATATCTCAGTAAGTATTGACAAATACATATATAAATACTATACTAAACTCAGAAAAAATCATGAGTGGGAAATTTTGGTTATATCTCTTAAACCATTAGCGATAGCCAAATAGTTTTTTTCCAAAATATTGCAAATTAAGTCTTATACTAGCCCTAATTTTGTACACAAAAAGTACCACAATTTGTTTTGTTAAAAAAACCAGCTGACTAAAACAGCTGGCTTTTAACACCAGCGGAGCGGATTATTTTCTGTGCAATGGGTGCTGAGATATTTTTTATATTTTAACCAATTAATTTGCGTAGCTGTCATCGCTAAGTTACGAGTCGGAGATACAATTCTATTGGGGTTCGTTATAGTTACAATTGTAGGTGTGTGGTCGGAAGATAATTCTAAGGAAGCTTCAACATGAATCGTTTCTATGGGGATGTTTTTAACCACGCCGAAATCGATGACATCTGGCCAATAAGTTGGTTGTCCGCTCGCTACCACATTTAAATCCATTTTAGAAATTGCGTTAAATAAAACACGACCCTTTGGTGTTATAAGTCGTGATCCCCAGAAGGAATGTTTAGCGTTATAATCGCCAGCGGCTAGGAAACACGGTCCTAATGATTTAAAATATTTATAATATTGGCTTTCTGATATTGAAAATCTAGGCGGGCAGTATAACGATGAAATTACCTACTAGGTTTCTATTTAATGCCTCAACGCAAATGTTCGTTGCTTGGAGATAATCTTCACGATGATCACACATTGGGTAGTGTTTGACTCGGGTTTTCATCAAAATGGCAGCACCTCCGCCAGCTCTATCTCGAGGGTCCTTGGTATCATATAGTATATAACCATTGATTTTAAACGAACTTCTTGAGGTCAAATGAGTTTCAGAAACCATCATGACATCAATTTGTTTATATTTAAGAAAGTATTCTTAGGCCCGTTTTCACAACTTACCGATAGCTAAAGGTAGGATTTTATCGGTCGTATAAAAAGTGTTCCATTATTAGAACTTTACTTTGACCTACCAGGTAGGATGAACCTTAATTTGCTTTATAGCTCACTAAAGTTTAAAGTAAAGTTTTAATAATGAAACATTTTTTATAAGGCCGGTTAAAGTATTCTTTTAGCTATCGGTAAGTCGTGAAAACAGGCCTAATTCGTTTTTATGTTGGCGGATGCCGTTTGCGTTCCAAGACATATGGCTACATTTCACTGAGGATGGTCCAGATTGTGCCAAATGCAACTACTGCAAATCCTCTTTGAGCGTTGCTGGTGGATCTTCAGGAAATTTAAGTCGCCACCTAAAATGCAAACATCCCTTAACGCCTCGGTCATTACAACGTCAGCAAGTCATAAATTTGGACTCGCCAGAGGTAATATTGGTAGAACAGCCTTTAAATAACCCACAGCCTTCCACCAGCTCACAGCCGTCTAGCAGTTCACAGCCGTCTACAAATTCACAAGCCAGGCTACAGCAGCAGACAATGACCCAATTCATCCGTAAACCTCCTCCAATTAGAAATGTACAACAGTTTGATAGACTAGTGCTGAAGGCGGTGGCTCAGGGCAATCATTCGTTGCGTTTTGTAGATGAGCCAGCTATCAGGGAACTTATACACGAAGTATCGTATTGCCCAGGGTATCAGTTGCCAACCAGAAAAACTTTGTCAAAAAACTTGCTGCCAAGTACACACATGGAAATTCTGCAAAATGTAAAAAATAATGTTCGTACATCTGTAGCAGTGTGTCTCACTACAGATAGTTGGACATCGATGACAAATGCCAGCTACATATCCATAACAGCTCACTATATAGATGAAGAAACGAAGCTGAAGTCGTACTTGATTTCGTGCGAACAATTTTCCTAAAGGCATACAGCAGAAAATTTGTGCAATTTTAAAAAAAAAACTATGCTGGATTTTGAGATATACAATAAAGTGACAGCAATAGTAAGTGACAATGCGGCAAATATTGTTTCAGCTGTTCGGCTAGGGAGTGGGTTGTTTTGCGCATTCTCTCAACCTAGTTGTTCAAGCAGCATTAGGTGAAGTTGAAGAAACTGTTGCAAAAGTAAGAAAAATAGTGGAGTATTTTCATCGAAGTTCTCAGGGTCTGAGTAAACTTTTTGAGACTCAAAAGCAAATGGGAATGCCTGAGCTAAAACTCAAGCAAGATGTAGCAACACGCTGGAACTCCACTTACATAATGCTGGAGAGAATTGTAGCGACAAAAGATGCTGTAACATCAACTTTGTCGTTAAAACGTCCTGATTTGTTACTATCCCTACAGGACTGGGGATATATTAATGAAATCATTCCCATTTTAAAACCGTTTTTCGAGGCAACTGTGGAAATAAGTGCGGAAAAGAATGTTACACTATCAAAAGTAACCGTTATATATAACATTCTGGACCTTTTTATTTCAAAATGTGTTTCCTCAGACTGTAAAATTTCGGTAATGATTTTTAAAATAAAAACTGACCTTAAACATCGGTTTTGGGAATATGAAAAAAATGCACAGTATGCTGAAAGCGCAATTTTAGATCCCCGATTTAAACGCAGTACAAATTTTTTAAATACAGCAGCAACAAAGTCGTCTTGGGACGGTCAACCCTCAGCGCAAACCCGTAAAAACACTTCCACCAGCCACGCTGTCAATTGCCCATCAACACATTTTTCTTGGGACGGGCAACCCTCAGCGCAAACCCGCAAAACTCCTCAAGCCACGCTGTCAATTGCTTATCAACACATTTTTCTTGGGACGGGCAACCCTCATCGCAAACCCGCAAAAGCACTTGCTGCCACGTGTTTCCAGTACCGGGAACTCGCACGTAAACTTTTTCATTGATAGTCCGGCGGCGATCAGGGCAATAACCGCTGATTACTCATACTCCTCGGTCGTCCAGGAGTGTAGGGACTCGATGGATAGACTCTGTGCCAATAGGAGAGTACATATCTACTGGGTTCGCGGCCACCAGGGCATAGAGGGCAACGAGGAAGCAGACGAATTGGCGAAACGGGGGGCCCGCTTACCATACGATAGGATGATGGCCATTCCGGCTCCAATTCAGAATATTAGAAGAGATACGGACTCTGCTATACGGAGGAGATCAGAGGCGTTCTGGGGAAACTTAGGAACGTGCAGGGTTTCCAAGGTAATGTGGGGATCCTATGATCCGGGGGCAACTAGGACTCTTCTGTCGCTATCGAGAAGGGACTGTAGACTTCTGGTAGGTTTGTGACGGGTCATTGTTGGACTGCGGTATACGCCCATAGGGCGGGGCGGTTGAATAGTGACAATTGTAGATTCTGTGGGGTACCAGGGGAAAGGGAGACGGTAGAGCACTTGCTATGCTACTGTCCGGCACTCGTGCGCTCCAGGGCGAATTGTCTGGGAGATCATTACTTCCAGGATCTCGGGGAAGTCTCTGGGATTGGGTTAATGAGACTCCTGGCATTCGTCAAGAGAGTGTACCATCACATCGGAATGACTTTCTTCTGCGGGTTATCGTGAAATGTGGTGACGCTAGGGACCTATTTGGTCTATGCGGGGTCTTTGTGACCGGCCACTCTAACCTAACCTAACCTAACTTGCTGCCACGCTGTCAATTGCCTATCAACACATTTTCTTGGGACGGGCAACCCTCAGCGCAAACCCGCAAAAGCACTTCCAGCCACGCTGTCAATTGCCTATCAACACATTTTTCTTGGGACGGGCAACCCTCAGCGCAAACCCGCAAAAGCACTTCCAGCCACGCTGTCAATTGTCTGCCAAACAGATTGGACAACAAATGTTTCGTGATATTGTTTTACTCAATACGATTTTCAGTCCTCTGTGTAAGGGCGATTCTATTCTGGGGGGGTGCAACATTTAGACGCTTTAAACGTCTTTTACTAATAGAAAGAAACAAATTTACAATTATGTTATTTCGAGAAGGGGTAACATTTTGTTATATACTATTATCTATTTACAAGAATTTATATGAAACGATCAAATAGCAACGAGAGAGTTTTAAAGTGCATGACGGGTGCAACCAAATTGGCCAACTTTCATAAGATCATACCACATAAACACAAAACTCTGTTAATTTTTAAACTTTTTTTGTATTATTCTTTTTTATTGTGAAATATGAGATATCAGACGATGATTATCAAATCAAACATCGTAGAGAAATATAATCCAATAATAAGAAATTTGCTCTTTAAGCCATGACGGGTGCAACATGCAATGAATTTTCGGTTCGCGCCAAATCTATGAATCTTAATGCTTCGAAGTCCATAACAAATTTATATTTAAGCTTACGTCTATAAAAATCATATTATTATAAAATATAGATATTTAACTTTAAATTGGCATCAAAAAAGTATCAAATAGTGTGATATGAAAATTGATGTTTAAAGTTGTCTAGAATAGAATCGCCCGTAAGTATTATTTCTATTGTTTAATTAAAAAAAATTTTTTTTTACCATGCAACTCGAATTTTTCTTTAAAATTTTAAGCTACACCAAGTTGTCGGCGATGCCCATGCTTTGGGAAAGGTGCTGCATCGGTAGGAGATGCTCATGTTGCTTTTAATTTTGCTGCATCTTTAAATTCTCCTGCCATTATGTTTTGGTAAAAATCAGTTGTTTATATCAAAAGTCTTCATTTGTAAATATTTATTTATTGGCCTTTCACAACAATGGTTTTGCCATTTCAACACTATCTCATGAACAATGCAAAGGAGGTTGTATAGCTGCCAACCGTTAAAAATTTCATAGTCTCGGAATTTAAATTAATTTAGAAATATTAAGGGCAACACATTCCCCTTTCTAAAATGAACGGAACCAAAGCAAACTTGTTTAAAGTGAATTTAGTAGTAAATTTAAGCTGTACAAGTTATTGATATACTAACATATACATATATATTATATATGTATACATATCGACACCTTTTTGCAAATGTATCGTATGTTACAAAACTAAACTTTACAGGAAAAGGTTTTATTCGATTTCCTGCGGTTTGGGTGGTAATGTCGCAGCCAATTTTTAATACATACCTTTACTAGACTTCTTTAATTTAAAAAAAAAAAATTTTTGTAAAATGTGCAGTATTTTTCGATATATTTAAATTTTTGTCACATACGATACTTTTGGCACTTCAAGTTTCGGCAGCTTGGGCGCAAAATGTGTAACATACAACAAATTGACAAAAATATTACCGATCAAAGTAAATCAAAACAAAATTGTATAACGATGAAAATAGCAAAATAAAACCTTTATTTCAATATAGCAGTTATTTAAATTAATTTAGTTACATTTATTCAGTAATAAAATATTTTTTAGAGCAAAGAAAAGTATAAAACGAAATTTACTTATATTATGAAGTAAATTATTTAAATGAAGTGAATTGTTATTATAGTAAACTGAATTCAATCTTCGTTGTCCGTTTCTTGCAAAGTTTCTTTAATTTTATTGGAATGGGGAAGATTTAGGTACTCACTATGATATATAGGGGGAATACTGTTCTTAGCACATACATTTTTGAGGTCAATATATTTTTTTGTTGATATGCTTAATTGGTTAGGGTATAGCAATTTAAGGTTATGGTTAAAATTAAGATTATTTATATTCTTTTTATTAAAATCTTCAACATAGTTATTCTTTAACTCTATTGAAACAGGGTTTTTCTTTAAGGTAGCGATACGCAGTTTGCTTTTATTTAACTTAATGTTAATGGGAAGTAATGAATCGGCAAACAATTTCCAATTATAAAAATCGTTATGGCTCAGTTTAATACATTCATAACCCCATGGATTTGTTTTAGCATTTCTGATAACGGTGGGCCATTCACTAGTTGCCCATATGGTTCGATTTCTTACAAAGGATTCGATTGTGCTATGGACTGAATCTACTGGCATCATAGTGTGACCAGGAAGCAAGTAAGTTATTGTAATTTGGTTCAAACATTTGGAGGAATTTAAAAAATAAGCCAACATCGACAGTACAGCCTTGTTCTTATTTTGACTCAGTTCCATGGTGGTTTTTCTGCTGTCCAAAATTAAGAGGTACTTCAAAAGTGCTGTGCACATTTCGTTGCATCCTCGTTTACCATCCCGCTCACCCCACAAGAAGCAAAAGCCATTTCGTGTCCCACTTTCATACACGCTTAATAAGCATATTTCCGGGAGTAGAATAGTGTGACATTTTTCGAAAATGGCGTATTTAATACTTTTTGCATGTCGAAACTAGCGCATAAAAATTGTGGGTTAGATTTTGTCTTCGTTTGTTCTTTTAGAAAAATTCCTTTAATTTCGTCTTTAATTTTTAAGTGAATTTTAAGTGCATCTGAATTTAAAACCTTTTCTTTATCTTCCGCATTAAGATTTTTCACATTTTCGCATGTGATGCATTTATCCTTCCACACATAAATTACAATGTTATATGTACGTATCGAGTTCGGTTTGTGCTTTGTTGCGATACAGACGCGTATTCTTAATCCCGCATACAATTGAATTATTAATTACATTTGATATTTTAATATAACAAATTAGCGAATGGACGCATTTTTTTAAAATAAATCTTTAACATAAAAGTGAACAATAATCAAAAACGAAAAAATTAATAAAAAAATATATGTATAAATGTACATATGTACATATGTACACATATACTGTACAAAAACATTTTGTTTAAAATTCTTTTTTGGTGCAATACATTAAATAATAAAAATAAAAAAAGCACAGTAAAACAGTGATAAACAAAAACAACTTTTTGCATGAGTAGTCACAATGTAACAACAATAAAACTAGATGAAAGAAATGCATACGTAACAGTTAATGCTAAAGAGTGCAATACTGAAACAAATAAAACAAAACAAAACAATATTAACTACCTAACGGCTAAACCAATTGCTCGTACACGTTCCCTTTCGCCCTCTGTTTTTACAAAGACGGTTGATGCTGAGACATTAAAAAATATTAATCTCTCGCTAGTGCCTGCAAGTGTTGCCGCTTCGGCAAAAACAATTTTAGTAACAAATGTTACCATGAATTCAAACACAGATGCAATGGAAAAATCTCAAGTAAAAAGTTGTCAAAAGCCTCAAGTACAAGTTGGTATGGACAGGTACATAACAGTGCTTAAACGTGGTCGCAGCCCTACCTCTGCAGCAGTTGCTTCGGCCTCAAAAGTACCATCTTTTGATAAAATAAATTCTCAAAATCGTTTTGCAATTCTGGAGGATGAATCCTTTGAAGCACCAAACGTCATAAAATCGTCCAAGCCTCCCCCGATATATCTTAGGGAGCAAAACTCAAATGAGCTTATAAAGAGTTTAATTTCGTTAATTGGAGAAAATTCGTTTTACGTAGCTGCTATCAAGCGTGGTAGTATAAACGAGACTAAAATACAAGTCAATCATGAGAATGATTTTCGCAAAATAATAACCAAATTTGAAGCACTTAAAAAAACTTTTATACATACCAACTGAAGAGCAGTAAAGGTCTTCAGGTAGTGATTAAGGGAATTGACTCATGTGTGGACCCTGAAGAGGTAAAAACATTCCTAGAAGAAAAAGGCTTCAAAATAAAACATGTAGTAAATATTAAAAATAGAGAAAAAAATCCCCAACCACTTTTTCGAGTGGAGTTTGAACCCGGCGACGTAAAGCTTAAAAAAAACGAAACGCATCCTATTTACAATTTGAAATATATTCTCTATAGAAGAATAACTATAGAAGAGCCACACAAAAGAAATGGTCCCGTTCAATGTTTAAACTGTCAAGAATATGGTCATACTAAGGCATACTGCTATTTACCCCCTGTTTGTGTAGTATGTGGTGAATTACATGGTACAGTTCTCTGCGATAAGTCTAAAACCGACCCCAACGTAAAAAAATGTAGTAACTGTGGCGGCAATCACACTGCCAATTATAGAGGATGCCCTGTGTATACTATCGTCAAGCAGTCGGCTGGACCGAAAACTAATCCCCCTCAAATGCAGGTACCAAATCAAGTAAACACAAATGCAATTCAAGCCCCCCAGCCTGGTAATAACAGAACCTCTTACGCTAACGTGCTAAAATCAAACCATGTGCCAATGCAAGGTGCCTCGCCAGGTAATGATGAAACTCCAGTCTCTAATTTAAGTCGTTTAGAAAAAACAATGGAAACATTAGTGCAAACAGTAAATAATTTTACAAACACAATGGGTAATATGATGCAGGAGATTCTTAGAATGCAATCGATGTTATTGCAAGCTGTACTTAACAAACCATGAACTGTTTAAAAATTTGTTTTTGGAACGCAAACGGCATCCGCCAACATAAAAATGAATTAGAATACTTTCTTAAAAATAAACAAATTGATGTCATGATGGTTTCTGAAACTCATTTGTCCTCAAGAAATACGTTTAAAATTAATGGTTATACACTATATGATACCAAGGACCCTCGAGATAGAGCTTGTGGAGGTTCTGCCATTTTAATAAAAACCAGAGTCAAACACTACCTCATGGGTGATCATTGCGAAGATTATCTTCAAGCAACAAACATTTGCGTTGAAGAATTAAATAGAAACGTAGTAATCTCATCGTTATACTCCCCACCTAGATATTCAATATCTGAAGGCCAATATTATAATTATTTTAAATCATTAGGACCTTGTTTCCTGGCCGCTGGCGATTATAACGCTAAACATACCTTCTGGGGGTCCCGACTTATAACACCAAAGGGTCGTGTTCTATTTAATACTATTTCTAAAATGGATTTGAATGTGATAGCGAGCGGACAACCAACATATTGGCCTACTGATCAGCAAAAAATACCAGATGTCATCGATTTTGGCGTGGTTAAAAACATTCCCTTAGAAACGATTTATGTTGAAGCTTCCTTAGAATTATCTTCCGACCACACACCAACAATTGTTACTTTAATGAACCCCAATAGAATTGTATCTCCAACTGGTTACTTAGCGACGCCAGCTACACAAATCAATTGGCTAAAATATAAAAAATATCTCAGCACCCATTGCACAGAAAATATTCTGCTTAGTACACCGGAATACGTAGATCGCGCTATTCTTAATTTTGACAGTTTTCTGAAGCTAGCTGTGCAACATTCCAGTAATACCCCAAAAAAAACTAAAAATATTAAAATTTATTCCACAGATGTTGAGCGTCTCCTGACTGAAAAAAGAAGAGCTCGAAGAGAGTGGCAATTGCACAGATCCCCTCAACTAAAGAGTTTATTAAAAGATTGTACAAAAAGGCTAAGAAAGTTACTACAGACTCAAAAAACGGCTTCTCTGCAAAAATATCTTAAGGAACTTGATGCAACTCCGCAATCAGACTACTCATTATGGCGTGCAGCTAAAAATCTAAAAAGGCCAGTCGCCTCTAAGCCACCATTAAGAAACTTGAACGGAAGTTGGGCAAGAAATGATAACGAAAAGGGAAATCTGTTTGTTAATCACTTAAAAAACGTATTTACCCCAAATATATCTCACGATACTGCGGTCGTGTTACCACCTGTTCCTGCTAGAGCGGCTGTTCCCCTAAGATTTGAGATAAGAGAAATCGAAAAGGCTGTTTGTGAATTAAACCCCTGGTTTTGATAAGATCAGCAACAAAATGCTTTTGGAGCTACCCAGCACAGCAAAGAAAATTATTCTTTTAATTTTCAATGCTATCTTACGTCTTCAATACTATCCTCAAAAATGGAAGGTTTCCTTAGTCACCATGATACCTAAACCAGGAAAGGATCACACAATAGTTGAGTCATATAGGCCTATAAGCTTACTTTCTAATATATCAAAGCTGTTTGAGAGGCTGTTAGTGTCAAAATTAACTCCAATTTTAAGTGAAAATAGATGTATACCTAACCACCAATTCGGCTTTAGAAGAGAACACAGCACAATTGAACAAACCCATCGTATAGTAAACGCCATAAGAAAAGCCTTTGAAGAAAGAAAATATTGTTCCGCTCTCTTCATCGATGTTTCTCAAGCTTTTGATAAAGTCTGGCATGAAGGCTTATTACATAAATTGAAGCAAAATTTTCCAGCAAACATACACAAGCTGCTAGAAAGCTACTTAGTCGGTCGACAATTTATTATAAAAGAAGGAAATTTTCTTAGTTCACCTCAGCCAATTGGCGCTGGAGTCCCACAGGGAAGCATTCTGGGGCCTCTATTATACTTAATTTATACTTCGGACATGCCAACGAGCAACTACACACAAACTTCAACATTTGCAGACGATACAGCTTTTCTAAGCGTCCACGAAAACAGTTATGAAGCATCTCGTTACTTACAGGATCATATATTTCAACTAGAAATATGGTTAAAACAATGGAGGATAAAAGTCAATGAGCAAAAATGCGTACATATAACATTCACCTTGCGTCGGGAATCATGCCCCCCTATTAAAATCAATAATCAAATAATACCTCAAAATTCGCATGTAATATATCTCGGTATACATTTAGATCTCCGTTTGACGTGGAAAGGCCATATAGAGGCAAAATTAACTCAAATGAAACTAAAAGCCATACAAATTCATTGGCTTATTGGAAGAAACTCTGTCCTTAGTCTCGACTGTAAACTCCTACCTTACAACTCTATCTTAAAGCCTATCTGGTGCTACGGTATTCAGTTATGGGGCACTGTCTCGGCTTCTAATATCGAAAAAATTCAAAGGCGCCAAAATAAACTTCTTCGAATAATCACAGCTGCCCCTTGGTATGTTAAAAATTCAAATATTCACAAGGATCTCAATGTTCCATTAGTTAAAACTGTGATTACGAAATATGCAGTAAAATACTTAACAAGGCTCGAATTGCATCCGAACCCACTAGCTCGAAATATTTTAAATGATAGCGGCCACACTCGCTTAAGAAGAAGAGACACTGCAGCACTTGTCCAATTAGATGAGCGATAAACACCTAGATAAGTGAACAGAACCCGTGATAAAGAAAATTTTTGTCTGGCACTGGCAGGACATAAAATAAAGTATTAGGTTAAGATTTGATTAATTATTGTTAGTTCATATTAAATGTATGAAGATTCAATAAATAATATTGAAAAAGAAAAAAAAATATGTACGTATGTCACATACGATATATTTGCTGTCACCAAAATATGTGCTGTCACATACGATAAATTTTAAACTAAGTTTCCGACATACCTATAGCGAATACAGTTATAATATTTTACCAGGTGATGAGTTATAGGTGGTCCAACAATTTTGCATCAAAAAGTCAATTTCGCAAAAATTGGCGTTTACGATACATTTGCAAAAAGGTGTCGATATGTATGTATAAATTTTTAAAACATTTATTAGTAAGATTAGCTATTGTAGCTAAAAATGATCTATATTTTTTGTCGTATTGCAAAAATACAGATAAACAGCATTAATTTTAATAAACGTAGTACATACATGTTGAATGGGAATCTTCCCTCCATAAACCATCAACTCTTCTTCTAACCAGCAAATTCTCACTATCAACTGTGCCTTCAGATATGTATTCATTCGCCTTTTTTTTCCTCAAAAAATTGTGCAAATAGCAGCACGTCAATACAATTGTTTCAACTTTTTCTGGCGAAAGCCCAATTGCGCCTTGCAACACCCTAAATCGGGATACTAATATGCCAAAAGCATTTGCTACGATGCGTCGGGCGCGGCTCAAGCGATAATTAAAAATGCGTTGCTCTTCGGTAAGCCCTGTTTGGGAATACGGTTTCATTAAATTAGGTGACAGCTGAAACGCATCATCTCCCACAAAAACAAAAGGCAATTTACTATTTGTTGATGGCAATGTGCATGGTTTCGGCAGATTCAATGCACCTTCACAAAATGCTTCTCCAAATTTGGTGTTGTTTAGTACTCCGCCATCCGATACTCTTCCGTTTGTGCCAACATCCACCATAATAAACTCGTAGTTCGCATCTACTACTGCCAATAAAACAATGCTAAAACACTTTTTATAATTATAGTAGAACGACCCAGAGTTCGGTGGTTTTTTTATTGCAATGTGTTTGCCATCGATGGCTCCTAAGCAGTTAAGAAAATTCCAACGGCGATAGAAGTCTGTTGCATTTTTTTCCACTCATCTTCGTTTGAAGGAATCTGTAAATAAAAATACATATATCAATAAATTTTTTAATTTTTGTTTGCAGATTTGCGAAAAGAAGCGTAAAAAGTCAGATGCGGCGGAAGAATTAATGATTTTGGCAGCTAAATGCCTCAATCAGGCTCCGGACGAATGCGACAAAGTTGCCGAGGGTTGGGCATTGAAGCTAAAAAAATGACTGTCACACAAAGAGCATACGCTGAAAAATTTATTAACAAAATTCTTTTTGAAGGCCAAATGGGCACATTGCATAGAAATTCTATGCATATAAACATTGCAACCCCTTCACAGTGAATGCAGTACGTCTCAAACTCCAGCTTCTAATTACAGCAATGCCACTTTAACTCGAAGTAGAACACCTATTATGAAAGTTCCAGTACCACTCGTATCGCCACAAATAAACCCGGAAATTAACTATACCTTACAAAGTGAGACGTCGGAAGGGTCACTGACACGATATTTTTCGTCTTTTCAATGATTTACTTGAGTTATACTTTTTTCTTTTTTAGTATTTAAATAAATTAATTAATAAATAAAACAAAAATTGCATTTTATTCACCTTTATGTAATTTTTAATGCCTTATTTATTTGTATACAAGTTTCCATAACAATGCGGCCAATTGCTCGTTCCGAAATAGCGCTGGTAAATTTTAAATCAGCAAATGAATAACCCGTAGCCAGAAAACGCAAAGTTGTGGAAAGGCGTTGATTCGGGGAAATTGATTCACGCATCTTTTTAATTTTCGGGCCAACCAAAGTTAGAAGTTCTTCATACGTGTCTTCACTCATGCGCAAAAAATTTCGAAAATCGCTTGGAGAGCTCTTAAGTAAATTTTCGTGAGTAAATTCATTTCTTTTCTTGTGCCAGTTATTCATCCAAAGTCGTTTTACGCCTTTTTTTCTTCTTTCTTTTTTCCTGCATATGCCAGAGCAATAGCTATGCAACAATTTTCTGTGTCATTCATATTTCTAAAAAAAAAATTAATTGTTAACATTAAAAATATTTTGCGACCAAATTAACCACACGTTCTTACCTTTTAAAAACAGCTTTGAAATGAAATTTTATGGTTTGAGTTTGATACGTTGCTGTGTTAAGCAAAACCAAATATTACCAATACATACATATTATTTGTCAAATCAGTTTGACCGTGGCCATCGTGCTTAATTGAAGACACAATTGTTCACAGTTATTTGAATCAGTTTGCTTATAATGATCTACTTCTTTCAAGTTCCATTTACATATCTTCATAATTTAACAAATTTAAAAATGTATTAAACTTATTTTTGACTGCGTTTCGGTAGATCCAATGAGAGATTTATGCAATAAAAATCTTTTTTGTCGAAATCTACATACGATACTGTATGATGTATTTGATTTATATTTGTTATGGATTTATTATTGAATACTCCCATTCCTATTTCAATTGGAAGGCAATTGCAGTTAAGTATTTTAATCAATTATTGTGTTATAGATTTCCTTCCTAGAGTTAAGCGACTTAAAGTCGTGCAATCAAATGGCTCTTGAAAAAATAGGAATTTCTTTTTTAATTCTTTAAAAATATGATCATATTCATATAGTATTATTCGGACATTTTTTTATATGTTTGCTATTTTTTTATTACTTAATCTTTCAATTAAGTTTTGTTCCTTTTTCAAGCATTTTTCAGCATTCATTTCCTTTAAATTCATATTTTGTTTTATAATTTTTGGTGTACTTTTCCACATGTCTTCTATTAATTCCTCGTTTATTTCTTTACTTTTTGGTGCCTTTTCTCTGTTAAACTTACCATATATTCGAATTTCTTTAAATTTAGCCTGTATATATCATTTTGACGACCTTACATACACACTAGGCCTTACGTGACGGCTACCTTCGAGAGCTATGTTTTTGTTTATGTTAAAGTATTTCTTTAAATCTAGGTTTCACAATTTTTAAATAGTCCAATTGCTTGTCATACCGGTATCGCTTTGCTTTATTTTCATATTGTGATATATGTATGTATGTCTAAAGCCTTTATGTAAAAGGGGCTCCTTTGGTATTGCGGAACACGGTCATTGTTCTTTTTAATTACCATTAAATATTGGAGAGATCAAATAGTCCAGTGCAGCATTCACCTCATTGTTTATATTTTTGGACAATAAAATAATTGCTGCATTTTGAAACCATATCCAAAATTCTTCAATTTAACAAATATTAATTGCCCTTATCATAATTTTTTTTAAGAAAATGTTCTTGTTCTGGATGTTGTGTACATTGTTCGATACAGTTATTTTAAAATAATGACTGCAACAAATTTGAATTACGACGAACTTTAAACTGATTTCTTCATCATTTCACAATATTTTATCGCACTGAAATTAATAATGAGAAACTGATTTAAAGTTGTTAAACGATTTTATTGCTGCGTTTATGAATGCCCAGCTCCAATCCACACATATTCGTTTACTCAAAGGCCATTTAATTTTGCTTTCAAGACAATAAACTTTAACGTCCATAAAAAATTTTCCTACATCATCTTCGTAATGCCGCCCCAAAAGAGCTTTACCCATTGGTATGAGTACACCTTTTTTTGTTTCCTCTGGGACGTGCATTAGTATGGTATACAAAAAAACTCTTTTGGAATTCTTATAAAATTTTCTTCACTATGCCTCCAGTTGCATCAATAAACAATTGGGGGATTCACAAGGTGTCATAAAGTCATATGTCTTAAAATAATAACATGAAAAAACAAGACTGTTGTGCACAACCCCTCATAAATTAGTGTGCTATTTGGAATTTAAATCAGCTGATTTAAAACAAATATAAAAAAATAAATTTTCCTACAATCTAAATATTTTTTAATTCTTATTCATGAATTAATAAATTTAATTAAATCTTACCTGACTATTTTCCATTTTTTATACGCAAATCACAAATAATTTTTTATTTTGTTTGCCAAACATCAGAGTCCCAAGCCGGTCTAATTTGACGCCTCAAGTAGAAGTACATAACACGCGTTTATTCGTCAACGTTTGTCGTGCGTTTAAAAACTTTAGCGCATGAAAAATTGCGAGTTACACAACACGCGTTACAAAAGCCGTTCCTGTCAGCTGTTTTTTTATTTGTTTACTTATTTGTGCATTGAAAACGGGTTCGAAAGTTTATCAAGATTTATTTATTTTATTGAATTTATTCTTTTTAAAAATATTGTATGTTTTTGAAGCTCTTCAATAAATTTTTCTTTCGAGATTCCAAATTTGTTAAAATTTTACATTGATTTATCAATATAATTCAATATAATTTTAAAATTTATGGAATTTTCTTTAAGAAATGGATGTAAGTTTAAGAAATAAAAATATTGTATGTTTTTGAAGCTCTTCAATAAATTTTTCTTTCGAGATTCCAAATTTGTTAAAATTTTACATTGATTTATCAATATAATTCAATATTATTTTAAAATTTATGGAATTTTCTTTAAGAAATGGCTGTAAGTTTTAAGAAATTTGAAATTTTCTGCTTAAAACTTGTCGGTATGCATATTTATTTAATGTTTTTTACTTAAATTTTTACACGATAATCAAAAAAATTGTTGAGGTACACTAAAGAATATCTAATAAGTACAAAAAAGCATATTTTTTGACTAAAAATATTTTTTAGTAACAAAATATTTTAAAACTTACGTAAGCTATCGTTTGAGTTTTCCACACACATGTACAAAAGCATATTATTAGACTGAGCAATAATACGCACATGCGTGCCGTCAACGCATCCCATAACACTAGGAATACCGTGCTTTAATTAAATACATTGCCAAAGCAATTTTCCGTTTTTCTTCTACCGTTTTAGGGAAAGTAATCCATAAAAACTCTTTAAATATGCATATTACTTCTGTAAGGACTTTACTAAGACTACATTGGGCTAAGGAAACATCGCAATCTTTGCCTATACCTGTTTGGTATCCACCTTCGGCAAAGAAACGTAAAGCTGCACTTAGTTTCACAAGAGGAGATACTGCAAACGACTTTATTCTTGGATGACTGTGCGACGCACAGTGGCGCCCGTAGAGCAAACGCGGTTGCAAAAATCAAAATTTACGTGAGCGCCGACGAAGTTTTGAATAAACCCATGTTATAGGAAACTTTTCAACGATTTCAAATATGCCACTCTTAATAATAGCACATTTTTAGTTTAGAAGATATAACCGTTCAAAGTCGAACGACTTTCGGTTTTCAAAAAAACACAACATTTTTTAGTCAATTTGTTGCGATTTCAGGTGTAATATCACGAAAAATAGAAAACGAATCGCCTTATTTTTTGTTTGTATTGATTGATGTATTTATTAAATGTATAATGATAAAAAAAATTAACTGTTTGCTTTGTGTTTCTCCTGGTAAATCACTATTTAAAAACTATCCGTTTTTTCACTATTTTTTAACTTTGACGGAAAATAAAAATATATATATTTTTTTATATTTGCCATATTTGCAAAACCTGTTCTTTGATTATTTCTTTACATAATTCAAAAGGTTTTATCTGCCCGTAAGTGCCCGTTTGGCTTCTATAGGTAAAAAAGGTTAAAAAGACATGGTTGCAGAAATTGTATGGCGTCCATCCCTTATATGTTTTGACTGACAGAAGTTTATTCTAATAGTTTGAAAAAAACTACTCATTGGTATTAACAGGTACGTACCTCACTTAAACAATACTTTGGCGTACAAATGGTCAAAAACAATATTGACTTATGGTCCCTACAGGTAGGCACAAATCTTATTTGGACACGTGCATAATATCAAAATTGCATTATTCAGCCTAAATCCATATGTATGCAGGAAACAGTAGTGCAATTCACTAACTTTTAACACTTTAAAAAGTGTTAACTTTAACCACACATTTTGATGTTTGCACTAACCACTATGTGATTCACTAACTTATTTATAACCACGGTTTTATATTTCTCTCTAATAAGATTGATATATCGTGGCTGCTCTGCCAAGAGAAACATCAAAATAGGATAAAATAACAAAGAAGAATAAAAAAAAACAAAACAAAAATCTTTTAATTAAGAGATTTTTAATGATATTGTGCAAAGTGCGTTAATAATTACTAATTTTAATTTTTATATTAATTATTTTATTTTATTATTTTATTAATTTTTTTAATTTTATTTGATAAGAATAGGATAAATAAATAAGAAGCTCTACGGAAAATTGGTGTGTGATAAGAAGTGGATAAATTGTAGGCTAAATACCTTAAAGCCATATCATTTATCGACTAAACAGGTACAAAGAAAAATAAACACTTTTCTAAGCGGATTTAACCACACCAAAAATGTTGGTGTTAATAAACCACAATTTGTTTTGCTTAAAATAACAGCTGACTGAAACAGCTTGCTTTTAACACCAGCAGATGTCGTTAAAAGTGTTAGTGAATAGCAAAATGGTTAATTTTGTGGTTAACATTTTTAAACGAAACAATTGTGGTTTAAAAAGCATAGTGAATCGCACTACAGGTAAATTTTTAGGCATGGTAGCATTAGACTATATATTGCAAAATAAGCATAATGCCTGGCTTAGTCTTCGACTGAAAGTTGGCGCAACAATTACTGAAACCATTAAACAATTTAAGTACTGAAAACATGGCGTTGAACAATTTAAAATTATTTGAACTGTTTAGAAAGTCAACCACACCAAAGTTTTTCACTGAAGCTGCTTTAGAAGAACTTGATTGCTTATACGGAAATATTGAGAGAAGCGAAATTATAAAAAATAATTTTGCTGATATATGCAAATATTAAGGCAAAATGGGTGAAATCTAATCGAACCATTCAGAACTTCAACTCCAAATACGAGGACTGGCTTAATGAAGACACCATCCTGGATATATTGGCAGTAGATAAACCCACCACATCAACCAGAGGAGCAAAAGGAAGGCAAAAAAAAGTATTGAGGAGTGTTCAATTTTCACAAGAAAGAGGAAACTTACCGATGCCACTTGGATCTTGGATGTTGTAAACTGCAAAGAAAATGTCAATTCTACAAAATATGGAGAATATGCGTCGAAAACTGCATCTCTTTTAGCAGAAATGTATCCACAGAAGAAGTTGACGCCGACCGTCCATAAAATATTGGAGCATGGCAAAGATCTAATTGAGTACCAGTCTTTGCCAATTGGAGAGCTCTCTAAAGAAGCACAGGAGTCTCTTAACAAATTTTATAAAAAATATAGATTGCAGAACACATTCAAAGCATCAAGGGTAAGGCAAAATGAGGACCTCTTCAACATGTTGGCAGCATCTTCCGATCCACTTATTTCTTCCCTGCGGCATGTGAAGTCAAGAATAGAGTTTGAAAAAATTATAGTTTAGAAATGGTTAGTCTTTTAAATATACCTTCTCTTACGAATTGTGATGAATATTTTACAGAAAATTGAAAAAATAAATTAAAAAAAAAATTAATTTTTTTTTAATTTGTTGGGTAATAATTTAAAACATAAAACCCTTAATAAAAAAAATAAAAACAATCTAAAAATGTAAAAGTAATTTTTTTTAGTTACCATAAAATTGATTTTTCTACTAATTTTAACTTTGATAACCCATAAGTAGGCCCCTACAAAGCGTATCACCCTTTCCAAACGCTCATTTCATAGGCTGAACAATTATCTATCATATGCTGTTTAAACTGTTCAATTAGTATGATTAGTATGGTTCAAAAGATATGATTTTTGCAACGAAAAAACTCAAATGGCGCCACTGTGCGACGTTAACACGTCCAGCAGATATTTAAAGGCCGTCTTATTTACCCTGTAATATTTTTCAAACCTCTGAATAGCAAAATTAAAATTCTCATTACTTTTATGAACAAATATGTATAATAGCATCTTCATATATTTACAATGTTTGCGGCAGCTCCAATGGATTTGCGTCATCATGCATCTCTCTCCTTGCAATCCTTTGCTCGTTTTTGGAACTTTGTTGTTCTTCAGCTTCTGCGGCTTCAGCTACCACCCGAAATGTCACACTAAACATTTTGCTTTATTTAAAATTATTTATTCTTCACTTGGTACGCTTGTTTCACAGAAATTTTTCTTGCAAGTTTTAAGTAAAAACAAAACAGCTGTAAGTAAAACAGCTGACTGCGAAAATTCGAAATTCCCTCTCCCATAATACTATCTCCCCGTCTGTTTAAAAAAGGGGAATATTCATAATTGGGCTGTACGTATTTTGCACTAGAGGCTAAATTTTCCGTCGGAAAAGTGTGATTATTTTTGATATTTTTGCGAACTGCATGCAATGTAAGTTTCATAAATTGAGCGCTAATTTAAAATACACACCAGTTGATCACAAATCGGATAAGTACATCATTAATGTTACGTAAATTATGACTTTGATAACAAACGAACTATGGAGCCACAGCAAAGTATACGGACATCGCATATGTGTAAAAAACCACACACGAGGGTAACTAACGTAAGTTTTTTGAGCTTGAGGGTTAAGATTATTATTTGGTAAAAAAAAATTGACTGTCAGTCATTGAATTTACGTTACGAAAGGCGAATTTGTTTATATTCGCCATAATATTTTACAATGATTCACAAAATGTATCAAATATAACCATTATGAATCAGTTATTCTTATTATAGAATTATAAATTTGAAATAAAATGTACAAACAAGAGAAAAAAGGTTTTGTAATATTTTAGATATTTGTATGCAAATTAGAAAATATTTACATAAAATGCAATTCGCATATCGCCAAACGTGAACTTCAACCGACAAAATGATTAAGAAATCGCCACATTTGACATTCCTGCCAATAACAGCTAAAAACAATTTTCTATTTTTGTTCTTTATAACTGGCATTTTAAAAAATACTAGCTGACCTGGTCCACGTTGCTGGCCCTAAGCAAACATTAGTATTGTATTACCAAACGGTTTAAATTGAGCATTTAACGACATTTACGGCCTTTAAATAAAAATCCATGGAATACCTATCATAAAGTTTTTTTTACAAAATAACTTACATATGGTGTAGATATGGGCTCAATCAAAAAAGAAACGCATGTATTTAAGGCAAATTTAAAATTATAGTTATTTATTACTTCATCTTAAGACCAGCGCATAGACAATGTTTTTTGTTTTTTTTTTATTTGGTGTAAAGAGCCGTTTTCTGATTTTAGGTAAATCGAAAAAAGCGGGCGGGCAAAATTTTCTTTCCGTAAAAACCTATGTTGGACCATGGCGATCATTTTAATGCAAAAATTGTCCAAATCGGCCAAACCGTTCTCAAATTATGCGCTTAATAGAAAAAGTGGGCGTAAAAGTAGGCGTGGTAATTTTATCTTTCGATGAAAACGTTAAATGGATTAATACGAACAGTTAAAAGAAAAATTAGTCATATCGATGGAGCAGTTTTTTGATTTTAGGTAAATCGAAAAAAGTGGGCGTAAAAGTGGGCGGGGCAAAATTTTCTTTCCGTAAAAACCTAAGTTGGACCATGGCGATAATTTTAAAGAAAAAATCGTCCAAATTATATAGATGTCATTGGTGGTGCAATATGAAAATTGGATTTTGCCACGCCCCGCCGCCCGCAGACCGAAAATCAAAAATCAAAAATCAGACTTCAGCCTGAATATTCTGAAGATTCCCTGAAAATTTCATCAAAATCGGCCCAGCGGTTTTGGAGTCCATACGTTACATACATACATACACACATCCATTTTATATAGATAGATAACTGGAGAATGGCTAGACCGATTTTGGATTTCAAAATCAACAAACCATTGTTGCATTTCTTTTTTGTAGGCGGATGATCGTACTTGGAATGCTTGAATGGACTAAGCTCGTCGGAACGGGGGGGGGGGGGTTCTTGAACATCCGAAATACCACTTTGCAACACAACAGAAATTTAAATAAATCCATTCCAAGATTTACCTCATTTTTTTTTTTTGCTAAATAAGGACATGCTATTAAACAAAATTTATACTATGGCAATGAAGTGATCGATGTTTGCACCACTTTGAACACTATTAATTTAAACCCCTCCCATCTATCGCTCAAATACGTCAGTGTTCCATAAAATGTTAGTTTCGTATCTTCCCATATATCCAACATACGTATGTTGCTTTTGAGTTGTACATGCTGTAGAACTAGAATTACCTAAATACGCGTTTTTCAAGATAAGTGCTTTTTAAAAATAAAAAGTTGAAAATACCGATTATTTGTTATTGTTTTGGAAAAATTTAAAAGAATAAATAAAATATCAAAATATTGTGCACAATTATCAAAATGTCGAAAACCAAGTGGGCTGCTGTTGCTTCTTTGGCTACATTTATTTTGGAAGAAGAAGACGGCACACATCGCAAAGGCGAAAACACAAGACGGGTGCGTAGTGTATGGGCGAAAAACTGGTTGAAAAAGCGCTATACGGATGGGTACTGTGCTAAGTTAATGTACGAATTGCGTGCTGAAGACCATTACCTATACCGCGGATTCGTGCGTATGACTGCAGATCAATTTGAATTCTTAATGAATTTGGTGACGCCACACAATACGGAAACTAACATGCGATTAAGCATTTCACCAGCAAATCGGTTAACATTGGCTTTGCGCTATATGGCAACAGGCGAAAATTTTACTTATTTGCAGTACATTTTCCGTATTCCTCAGGCGACTATTTCACGAATTATTCCAGAAGTACTCGATGCAATTCACAGTGTACTTGTCCAAGAGTATTTTAAAGTATGTTTTTGATTTGCAAATGCACATAACTTTTGTTGAATAATGTATAGTTACCAAAAACCGAGCAAGAATGGAATCTGGCTGGCATTTTCCTAATTGCATTGGCGCTGTAGACGGGAAGCACGTCGTGATGATCGCCCCGCCCAACTCTGGAAGTTTACAAAGAATTACAAAGGTGTGTAAATAAAGTATAGCGTAGGTTACTAAAATGTATAAATGTATTTTTACATACATATGTATAGGCACGCACAGCATTGTGCTGATGGGAATTGCGGATGCGGATTACAAATTATATATCGATGTCGGTCGCAATGGGCGACAATCAGATGGTGGCGTCTTCAATCGTTGTTCATTTGGTCAAGCACTAGACACTGATCAGCTGCGGTTGCCTCCACCGAAAGCTCTTTGAAAAACCAGTTTCTAAATTCAACCCCCTAGACGAATGAACCATAAACGAACGTTGTTTGAATATCATTAAAATGAAATACATATGGCCCGTTTTAGGTTTCACAACTCAACTCAGCAAAGTTTTATACCATAATACAAAAATTACAATTCAACTTATTTGAGTTGTGAACCGTAGTAGTGCCCTATATTCACCAAAATAGTGTGTACCATGTATGTGTGTTTGTTTATTTGTTTCTTTTAGTATAAGCATTGTTGTCATACCGTCGATTTATCTTTTTTGGCGAGTTTTAAAGTAGCAAAAATAATCAAAAATTCCCCGTTTCTATTTGTTAAAATTATTTCGTTAAATAGATGAAATAATAAAGAAGGGTGGTAACGAACATCATATTGGGCATTATGCTAATATATATACCTAAACAAATACAAAGGGGGGGGGGGGGGGGAATAAGAGACAACCAGATTTGAACTTCGCTTTTATAAGGACCCAGAATATATATACTTTATAGGGTGTAGGATCAATATTGTAGACATTACAAACGGAATGACAAAGCTATATACATACATACATATCGTCATCGAAAATCCAAAAGTACGTAACATCACTTTTTCTTATTTTACAGGAGAAGTAAAAAACGTTATAAAATAAAAAAATAGATCAGATATAGAAAGAATTGAAGGAATATGGAGTTAAGACAGGACAACTGAACTAATTCAAGAGAAAAAACTATATTTTTCGAAGTATTTTTTAAGTTATTTTTGTTACGTTCTTTTGTATTTGTGTTTTCTGAAACAAAAGGACGTATCATCATAAATATTTTTTTATTCCTTTTATGAACGCTTTAAGTTTAATGAAAGATTAAAATTATAACTTCTGCTATTTTTTAATTATTACATTTTGATAAGAGGAATGAAGTTTCACTAAAATAAATGCCAACAATAAAAGTAATAATTTTATAATTTAAATAATACAAAACAAAATTATGTATGAAATTTAAGTTCAAAAAAATTAGTTTACAGAAAGGAAAATAATTCAATGTTCAAATGGGATATTATCACAAAAATAATGACAGTCCGAAGGAAGCAAACATTTAAGATCCTGTGAATGATGTGAAGGATGAAAGAAGTTAGGATGGGTGAATTCGAATTTTTATTTTGTCTGCTAGTTGTGGAAGAACCTAATAAACTTCTTCAATATCAGTTTTAAAATAAATGGTTCCCGATAGAACACAACCTAAGCACCGATCATATTAACAGTAGGCACTTCAATTTTTTTTCCTAAATTTTTAAAAAATAGTTTAAAGTTATAAGTATTTAATTTATAATGCATACTTTACTTGGTGGAAGTATTGATTTGGAACAGCTTCATAATCAAGAAAATAATCATGTTAAAGGTGATCAATGTTAAAAGGAAATGGGGTTTTAGGAGAATCCTTTATTAGGTCAACAAGTTGTGAGGGTAGATTTATTTTCTAGTTATTTATTCTTTGTTAACCCATTAACGCTCGCTGTACCAATTTGGGAACTCTTTATTATTGGCGGCTTACGACAAAAATGTTGACATTATTCAATACATGTTTGCATTATTGATTAGCTAAAAGTTCAGACATTTCTATTACAACAAAAACAAAATTTTTTTTTTTAAATATTCACACTTAAGTGACCATTGTGACATTAATTTCAAAAATTTTTTTTTTTTGTTTATATGTAATGTCCAGTAGTTTTTGTTTGGGCTTAAATGGGTTAAAAAAGAATGTGAGTCGAATTGCACTCCATTTGCGTGTGCCCTACGATTAAATACAGTCAAATCCCGATAATTCGAAATCGCAAGTGACCGGCCGGTAATTACGAATGATAGGGGTTTTCGGCTTAGCGTGGTTTCGATTTAACGGGGTTAAAAACAAATAAATACGAACTAACTGGGGTTTTCAATTTATTTACTAAAATGAGGCGTGTGCTTTGACATTTTTCTTTATGATTCATGTAACAAACTGATCTTAAGAAAATAAACACACACACAAGCAAAAACCCACACAAAAAAATAACGGTAAAAAAATATGTATCATTCTTTCCATGTTTTTATTACGAATTATAAGTGGTAGTTAGCAAACAATTACGATTTATAAGTGGTAAAGAAGATTTTATTTGGAAAAAAATTACGATTTAGCGAGGGGACCAAAATGTATGGAAATTTTACGAATTAACGAGATTTTTTCAAGGTACCGACTGTTTATTACGAATTATCTGGAATTACGATTTTTCCGGGTACAACACTAAAGGAAATCAAAGTATTGGATATTAATACGTTGCGATTTTGGTAAAAGCATCCGTCTGATGATGAAAATTTGACTTACGGAGGATTTCGTTTCCTCGATATTTTATGGTATAGTCGACGCAACAAGGTTTCCTTCAGTTTCATCCCAACAAAGTTTTAAGATTCATGAGGAAGTTCATTTGATTGTGGAATAAGTTTTTCAGCTTGCATGTCCAAACACAATAGCAAGCATATCGTAAGGAAAAATCAAAAACTCAAATATTTTATTTTAATTTCATTCTCCAAGTTCGATGATACGTTCATTTGACTTGTGAAAATAATGCACATGTTGATACGCTTTTTTGAATTATGGATATAAAAGCGCTATTTTTGGTCGCAAAAATCTAAAAATTGGTGGAGCCGTGTAAGATAACCTAACGAATCATAATCAATCAAAAGCTCGATTTTGATTTTTTTGATGATACGTACTTTTGGATTTTCGACGACGATATGTATATCCTTTTTACCTTCGGTGAAGTGTATAAAAATAGTAATTTTGGGAATTCAGTATTTCGGTTATAACTCGGGCATTTTTTAACCGATTTGGCAGATTTATATACCGACGTGTTTAAGAAGAAATTTTTTCACTTGAGTTATAAAGCTTGGACTCGGAGAGATCTAGATATGGTTCCCGACAGTGGGTATTAAAAAAAATTTAATGTTGGTCATAACTTTTTTGTATCTGAACCGATTTTTCCGAGTTTTTTATAAAATATGTTCTACTAAAAATTTTCGATATTTAGGTATATAAGTCATATCCATAGGACATATGGCAGCCCTAAAATTTAGTTTTTTTTGTACGGGAGGTACCATGTCCACTTCTCGAATCCCGCCCACATTTTGTAGGATGGTGTGTATTGACAACCTTAATGTGTTAACCTTATTTGGAAGCTTTGAGTTTTGTCGTTCTCCAGATATACAGATAAAAGTAATAAAAATTCAACAAGGGTTTTTTGGAAAATATTAGAGGTAGTCGTGGTTTTTTGCTCATATCTCAGCCATTTTGGTACCGCTGAATTTCAATAGCAAGCAATGGTAGACTATATGTGACATAAATGCAAACAAATCTAGCCGCTATCGTGTCTGGAGTCTCCGGAAAACACATTTCAAGCGTAAGGCGGACATCGTTAAATCAACTTCTCTCGTCATAAGGACCCGGAATATATATACTTTATAGGTAACATCAATATTGTAGAAATTACAAACGGAATGACAACCTTATACATATATTCCCTTTTTACCTTCGGTGATTAGCGATTAGCGTAAGTGTTCTGTTTTTCTCTTTCTGCTTTTAAAGATTTGCTAACTTTGATTTGTTCTGATGTCACTAACTTTTCTTTTGTTGTGGGCAGCATTCCTCGGACTTCATGACCGAAAAGGCGTTGAGAAGGAGTACCTTAATTTCCTCTAGGTGTATTCATGTAGTTTAATAGTCCCAAATAATAATCACTGTTGTCATAAGCAGATTTTTTTAAAATATTTTTAGCTATTTGAACTGCTTTTTCTGCTAAACCATTTCCACTGGGATGATATGGTGAACTAGTGCGATGATTGAATTTCCAAATTGATGAAAATTCTTTAAATTCGTTGCTGGAAAATTGCGGGCCATTATCAGTTTCCAGCGTAAGTGGTGATCCAAATGTTGAGAATATTTCTTTTAAAAATAAAATTACATTTTTTGTTGTTGTTTCAGAAAGTTTTTGAAATTTAATGTATCCGGAGTAACTATCAATAAATACTATGTAGTCTTTGTTGTTGAAATGAAATAAATCTGTAGCACCAGTATCGAAGCCGTGATTTGGAATTTCTTTTTCACCAATTTTTACTTTTTTGTTTTTATGTTGATGAACTTGACAGGCAGCACATTTGTTTACTTAATCTAAAATATCTTGACTCATGCGTGGCCAAAAAATGGATTCTCTAGCCATTCTGACACATTTAGCATACATAGCTAAAATGTCCATTGTGTATATATTTTAAAAAACTTTGTCTTAAACTGAGAAGTACTAACACCTTTGATGATTTAAAAATCATGCCATCATCGTTGATCGAAAGTTCTTCTTTAAAATTCCAATATTGTTGAATTTCAAGTGGCAAATTATCTTTAAAATGACTTATCAGTTTTTGTTTGATTTTTTAAATTCTCGAATTCTTTGTCAGACATTGATAGAATCATTTGTACTTCAAAATTTTCTTCTTTTTCTTTACTGGCCTTATTCTCACAATTACGACTTAAAGGATCAGCTAAATACATTTTTTCACCTGGTTTATAGATGACAGTTGGATTATAGGTTAGTAAGCTAAGTCTAATTTTTTGTAATCGAGTAGGTGAAGAGTGTATTGGCTTTTTGAATATCGATTCCAAGGGTTTATGATCAGACTCTATTGTTAATTGCTTTTCCAATTGGGAATATCGAGATTGACAATCTGTCAAAGCTTTGGAAGCATATGCCACTGGGTGACCTTCTTGTAGCAAAACCGCTCCCATTGCATATGAACTGGCATCAACTTGAAGCTTAACATCTTTATTAACATCATACAATTTGAGTACTGGTGATACGCTGATAATCTCTTTTAATTTATCGAATGATTGTTGTTGAACTGAGCCCCAGTGAAACGAATTTGATTTTTCAAGCAAAGCCCGCAACGGCGCAGTAATGTGAGAAAAATTTTTGATAAATTTACTTAGATATGTGAATTTACCGAGAACTCTTTGTAGTTCTTTTCGGTTTTGTGGTGGTTTAAGTCTGTTGACTGCGTCAACTTTTTCTGGATCTGGGTACATACCGCTGTCGCTTATAATGTGTCCCAAAAACTTTACTTGTTTACGATCAAATTCACATTTTTCCTTATTTAATTTCATACCACTTTTTTCAATAATATCAATTACCTCTGCTGTTGTTTTACGTAAATCTTCCAGATTGTTTGAATGTATCAAAATATCATCAATCGCTACTTTCACATTAGACATATGGGAAAAAAGTTGGTGCATTAGACTTTGAAAAACTTCAGGCGCTGATGATATGCCGAACGGCAATCTTTTACAGGAATATCTTCCCCATGGCGTGGAAAAGGTAAGTATTTTTTTTTGTGCGATTAGAGACTGGAATTTGCCAGAATCCCCTTTTGCAATCTAAAATTGTAAAATATTTGGCACCCTTAAGTTGAGCTGAAATTTCTTCCAGTGTGTTCATGGGAAAATGACGGCGCTTTATGTTTTTGTTAACACTTGTAGGATACATACAAATTCTAATTTTGTTATGTTAACGTACCACTACCATTGGCGAAACAGCTGGAGTTGGTTCGTTAGTTGGTTCAATGACATCCAATTTAACCATTTTATCAATTTCTTTTTTTACGTCATCTTTAATTTTATAAGCAACGCGTCTGGCTGGGCAAATTTCGAATTTAGGATTATCAATCAGATCGATGTCATATATAAAATTTTTTACACACCCAAGGCCGTTAAATCAGCTGTCCTTTATTTGAAGTTGCTGAACTCTCTTTATAAAGTTTAGTTTTTCACACGTATCACCACCCAGAATTGGCTTGACGTTTTCATTTACGATTTTAAAATTGATTTTGCAGGGGTTTTCTGCTATTTCACAGTTTAACAATCTTTGACCCAATACTTTCAACTTGTGATTACCGAATGACACTAAGCGTTTAACATTACAGGGATGTATAGTTGTCAGAACTTGAACAGCATTTATTTTATCAACAATAAATTTTGGCAACACATTACACTCAGCACCAGTATCAAGTTTTATTTTATATGCTTCTGTCCCAATTTTCTTTTTTATCTGGAATGTGTGAAACACAACCTATGAACAATTCAGGATCACTATCTTCACTTAATTCTTCACAATAAGCTACATCTCTGTTTTGATATTTGTTTTTATTAACATTTCTTTTGCACATCGTTTCAAAATGATTTTTCTGTTTGCATTTTCTAAAAAAATGGCGAAAAGCTGGACAACTGCGTATTGCATGTTTTTTTCCACAATTGCGGCAATCAAAAGTGTTTTTTTCTGAAGTTTTTGGTTTTTCATATTTTTGTACGGGATTTATAATTTTTTCATTTTCTTTATGTATTTCCGCTGTTTGCTTTTGAGCCAATTCTGTAGCTTGAGCAATTTGGAGGGCCTTTAGTAGGGTTATGTCTTCTGACAATAATTTTGTACGAAGAGTATCACTCCTTACTCCCAAAATTAGTTGATCACGCAAAAGACTATCGGTTAGTTTTTCAAATTCACAGTTCTGTGCTTGGAGTCTTAACCGTGTTATGTACTCATCGATAGTTTCACCCTCACTTTGAACGATTTTATGAAATTTATACCTTTCAAACGTAATGTTTAATTTCGGTGTAAAATATCTTTCAAATTTTTCTTTAACCAGTTCAAGTTTTTCGTTTGATGTTTCTGGAAACGAATTGTAAATTTGTATTGCAATATACCCAATAGCTGACATGAAAGTTGCAACTTGTACGTTTTCAGGCTTTCCAGTTAACCCAGCTGCTACTTCAAAATAATGATATTGCTGCTTCCATAATTTCCACTCTTTGGCCATATCTTTATCGTGTTCAATAACCAAAAGCTTCGGAGGTCTTAAAAAATTGCAGGTGTGCGCCATTTTTGCAGAAAGAAAGAAAAAATTATTTATGCAAGATTAGTTTGCTTTTTTATTTGATTTGATCTTATTCAGATTTTGATTTTAATAACAAATTACTACGGGTTTCGGCACCATGTAAATAATAAACATTTGGTTTATTCTTTTACATCAAAGTTGTAGATTAAGTTTATTTATCGAATATAAATTAATGTTACAACGTTTATTAAAGATGGAGATCATCAGGCTAGAAACACCAGAATGAATATAAAAAAGATTAACAAACAATAATAATATGGCAACAATGTAATATGTGTATTCAGCGTAATAACAAAAAGTACTTATAAATAACTACTGTGTTGGTACCAAGGTACAATGTAGGTATGCAGTAGTTCAAAGGTAGATGATCACCTTCTCAGGTATAAAAATACAAATGATTTAATAAAATAAATTCAAATACAGTTTTATTGATCTTCACTTTTCGACTGTACATACCCATATAAGTGTCTAAAGTATTACAAATGATCTTACAAATGAGGGGTATAGATGCAAAGACTGCAATGTCCACATTTATAGTTTTCGTAATAAATAGTAAAAACCTCTAGCTCAAAGTATATTTATATTTATGTATTGTATATCATGCTATCCTGGTAATGCAATATTCACTTAATCGCGACCTTAGGACAAATAATAAAAGTTCATGTTTTTTTTATTGTACAATTGCTGTGATATCTCGGCTATCTTCTAAAAATGTACGTTGTTCTACTAAAGAGGATTGTTATATATTGACACGAACTGTATAAAATTAAAGGCATTCATATCATAAAAATGATAAAGTGTAATGGGTTTGCACTAAAATACGAAACTTTTATGGGTTATGATGTAAACGGCCTATTAATGTAAATTCTCAAAGGAATTTACTGGCCGTAAGCTACACATTAGCGGTTTTCATCCTTGATAGTAATGTCCCTTGTAGTCCTTGTAAATTTTATTTATTAAGTTAAAGTACTAAGATTTACAACACTGCAACAACAAAATGTATTAGACTGAAATTTACTACGCTGTTGTTGAAAAATCCAACAAAAAGCCTTAGTAAACACGTTTGTAAAATTACCCAAAATAAAACCGTTGAAGAAACTATATCTGTCGCTTTTCCTCACTCAGCAACTTCATTAATTTACAATAAAAACGAAACAGACACTCATGCTTTGTAGTATAAAATCGTATTAAGAAAAGCAGAGTTGTACACTTAATACAAAGGGTGAAAACCGCTATTTAGTTGTCACTATATACTAATTGATTAAAATACAAAAAACAATTGTAGCTATTATAAGCTGCAAATTTAAATTGCACAATTTGTAATTCAAAGAAGTGTTTAAAAGCGCTAAAACAAATCAAATTGACATCACTGTTCATAATACTACTGATCGCACGCACGCTAAAGGTAGAAGTACATAACACGCGTTAGTGCGCACGCGCTCTGTAGACTTCTACTTGAGTCGTCAAATTAGACCGACTTGGGACTCTGATGTTTGGTAAACAAAAAAAAAATTATTTGCGATTTGCGTATAAAAAATGGAAAATAGTCAGGTAAGGTTTAATTTAATTTATTCATTCATGGATAAGAATTAAAAAGTATTTAGATTGTAGGAATATTTATTATTTATATTTGTTTTAAATCAGCTGACTTAAGTTCAAAATAGCACACTAACTTATGAGGGGTTGTTCACAACAGTCGTATATTTTCATGTTATTATTTTAACACTTATGACATCTTGTGAATCGCCCAATAGATTTTAAATACGTGTAGTAATAAGCAGTAAATGGTTCATAAATTCTTTTTTCTTATTTTGTTTTAAAGTTTTTGCTGCTTATAATCAAGTTTTGTTGTTTTTGTTATTTGCCTGTTGACGTAGACCCTGTAGGAAATGTGTATGAACTCAACAGTGATAATAAAAGAGTTAGGGAAAAAGTGTTTTAAAATATATGTAAGTAGAAACAAACGAAAATATAAAAAAAGGAAAAATAAAAAAAATCGCCGCACAGAATTCACTTGCATTGATTTCAGGGTGTTTCTGCATTTATTAATAGTAAGCTTATAGAGCTTTGCTAAAAAGTTAATAATAAATGCGTTTTTTTTGTAGTCGACTACCAAATTGCTTGCAGGGTTGTTTTTCAAATATTTTTATTTACTTAATACATAGTACGTTTCCACTTACATGTTTTGGGCCACAAAACTTGTTTTGCTACTTGTTTTCCCATACATTTTTCATGTTCGAAAAACTCAAACAAAAACTAGTTTTGCTCCAAAACATGTCGAAAATCATGAATACAACTCTGTGTTATCCATTATTGGTGATTGACAATTTCGAAAAAGTGACATCCCTACAAGAAATGAATGAGCGAGTATTCACATTTTTCATTTTGGTGCTAAGAAAATGATAGAAAAAAATGACCGAAATCAAGTTTACGGTCACATTCGGTCATTTCTTTCTATCATTTTCTTAACACCAAAATGAAAAATGTGACTACTCGCTCATTCATTTCTTGTAGGGATATTTCCCAAAATATCAAGACTTATTAAATAGGTTTATACAACGCTCCAGATGATTTATTTGTTTGCAGCGATAAAATAGTATACTAAAAAGGTAGCAAATTATGTGCTTTTTATATACGTACTTATATGTGTAAATGCGTATTAAAAAACCAACAAGGAAATTTCATGTTAAATAAAAATATTTTTTTTGGTGTTCATGTTTGCTTGCAACATAAATGTCAAATTGATTTCGAAAAATCGAAAACCAAAACGAGTTTTACGTAATAGAAACACTTTGAAACGTTTTGCTCAAAACAAGTTGTTTTGCTAATAGTGGAAACATAGTATAAGAAATTTTAATTACAAATGTATTTATTTATAAAAATATTTTAATAAAAATTAGTTCGTAAGTTCACAAAAATAAAAATTAGAATAATCAAAAAATGAAACATTTAACTTACAAAATCAATGAAAGTTTGATTAAAAATACAAAAATTTAAAAATAATTTATTACAAGTAAATTTAAAACAAGTGTTTCTCCACATGTAATATTGTGAAATTAGAGAAATCTAATTCATGGGAAGCAAATTACATTAATCGTCCCTAAAGAATGTCAACGTCGTTGCAATCAAAGTTAAAATAATTGTGGAATAGTTTCACAAAAGCACACAGGGTTTAAAAAAGTTGCAAGAAGCTCAAAAGCAAATGAGCCTTCCAGAATTAAAACTCAAGCATTTTGTCGTGTTCTGAAGGTCATACCGTTTTTGTGTTTCTGGGTGTGCTTTCGGCAATTGAAGATCACAACAAAACACACAAAAGCGGGACACTAAGATATCACACGTGTGATTTTAGTAGGAACATGTGATTTCAAATCACGTGATTTGAGTAAAAGTGATTTGCAGAACAAGCCTGAATAAAAGAATCAAATCAACGTCCCAATTTGTGTGCGGTTACGGTATTTGTATGAAAAGTAAAACAAATTTTTAAATTTTTATATTTTTGTTCTTATTTGCAATGTAAGCCTTTACTAAAAATAGTTTACAAAAACAAAATACACACACACGTATTTCGTGTTGTAGTCATGCAAACTGTCGAGCAACAACAACATTACTGAAGAAAGGCAAAAATTTAGTTTTCCTCACCACCATGAATAAAGTTACATAAGTAAAAAAAAACATGTTGCTTCCCAGCAAATAAAATTGGACCACCTGACCCATTTTGATAAAATGGACTACTCCATGGACTGGTCCGATGTAATGCAAGCATGGACCATGTCATTGTTAAAAAGTGTTTGTAGTGAGACGACATGTCTTCGTTTTTTAACGACGTGCTTTCGTTTTTAAACGACTTCAAAACTAATCCTCTTGAGTATACCATGGAGTAGTTTTAAAACTACTCCTTAGTGGTCCAAAGGTGGGTTATATACCATGGAGTAGTTTTAAAACTACTCCTTAGTGGTCCAAAGGTGGGTTATATGATCCTCTCCTAGGACATCGTAATGTTAAATAGACCAGGTTTTTTCCATACGTTTGGGTTACTTTTGGACTAGTCCTGGTCCTTTGTGGACTACTCTTTACACGCGTGTTTGGACTGGTCCTATTATTTGCAGGGTTGTACACTGATCAGTATGTTATCGTTGTAATCGGCCTTTTCGCAGAGCTACAGGGTCCGCCAAATAAATTTTTTTTTTTTGAAAATGCTATAAAAAAAACTACTGAATAGTTTCTAAATTTTTTTTTTTTTGAAAGTACAATCCTTCCGTTTAATATTGGAAAATAATTTCATTCAAATGGCTGCCTCGGCTGGCCATGCAGTAGCCTACACGATCGTTCCAATTTTTAAGCACATTATCGATTGTGTGCAGCTGTATTTCACCAATGGCTTCACGAATATTGTCCTTTAAAGCGTCAATTGTCTCTGGCTTGTCGGCGTAACATATAACTTTGACGGCACCCCACAAATAATAGTCCAACGGGGTCAAATTGCAGCTCCGAGGTGGCCAAACGACATCAGCTCTGCAGCTGATAATGCGATCTTCAAAAACAGGGTGCCGTCCTGAAGAAACCAAATGTTGCCAATATCCTTCTCTTCAATTTTTGTGAACAAAAATTTGTTCAACATGGCCCGATAACGATCGCCATTGACTGTAACGGCCACTCCTTGTCAATTTTAAGAAAAATGGCCCAATTATACCTCTGGACCAAAATCCGAACCAAACAGTGACTCGTTTTGGGTGCAACGGCTTTTCAATGAATGCGTGCGGGTTTTTTTGCCCCAAATGCGACAATTTTGCTTGTTTACATATCCGCCAAGATCAAAATGAGCTTTATCTGAAAAGATGATTTTTTTTTTGGCAAAATCGGCATCTTCTGTAAGTCGATCGCAGGCCCACTTAGCGAAGCGAAAACGCATATTGATTTGCTTGAATATTTGACAACGTTAAAACATTTTACAGTGTTGTAAACGTTTTCAAATAAGACCACCTTGTATGAATTCGCCCTGTATCAAACGTATTTTCAAACAAAATTTCTACACAAATTTTTCTGAAAATATATTTCAAGACCAATTTGGTTTTTAATACATACGGCAGTTAAGCTTTTTTTAAATGTTATGTTTTTTTAAAATACAAAATGTGTGATGTAGGGTTGGTTCTCTTGCAGTGCACATGCTCCCACGAAGTATTGTCAGATTTAATAATCCAGCTAATAAGAATTTCCTCTTCAGAAATTCACACGTCATTATTGCGGTAAAATTAGTTGCAAATTTTCAAAGTTTGCACAGAAATTCGGTTCTTAAAATTATAAAAAAGCAGAAAAATAAAATAAATAAAAATTCGGTTTAGCGATC
The DNA here is from genome assembly GCA_949318255.1 of Pollenia labialis. Taxonomy (NCBI): domain Eukaryota; kingdom Metazoa; phylum Arthropoda; class Insecta; order Diptera; family Polleniidae; genus Pollenia; species Pollenia labialis. The sequence continues at coordinate 25,013,975 of OX439142.1, read as the reverse complement.
TTGCAATCGATGCGAACTATAGAGTATGTAATATGTCATAAATTCAATTTGGATTGCTGGATAATTCGGATTACACTCCTTCGGATAAGCGAGCTGGCACTGTATATTTACATATCCGGCACTAAAATTGCTTTGAAAAATTTAATTGTTTATCTAGCTTTTATTGCGCCTGAGAATCTAGTTTTGGAGTTATGGACCTTAAAATATATTTAGCCGTTATTTATATCTCTTTAAATGAAACTTGATATAACCAATATGTGTTAACCAAAAATTTAAAAAAAAATTAATTTATTGTAAACTTAATTTTCGAATATTGTTTTTGTTTAACATATAATTTTCTATGCGAACGTTAACGTTCGAAATCGATGATCAGGCTGTTAATTTAATTTCCTAAAGATGCTAAGTCTGGGTTCACACTATGAAAGTTTTCTTTCAGAAAGTCTGAGTTTATGGGTGAGAGAGGAGAAAAGAAAAGCATGTTCTGTTCCCCCTCTCACCAATAAACTCAGACTTTCTGAAAGAAAACTTTCATAGTGTGATCCCAGACTAACCAAAGGTTAGCACAATAATGAAAAAAATAAATAAATATAATATATTTATTAGGAATATACTATTACAAAAAGCTTTATATTGAAATTTAGCTCATAGAATAAAATTCGAAAAATAAAAATATTGAATATAATATAATATATTTTTTTAAAAAAGACCTCAAACTTCAATAATTTTAAATAATTATGAAAAAAGAAAGGTCAAATAAAAATAAATAATATATATATTTAATATAATAAGGTTAAGGCGAATATTCGGAACTATGCGCTGATTTTTTTTTTTTTTTTTATTTTATAATAAAATCAATATTCGGATCAGCTGTTTTATGTTTTGGCTCATGTGTTTACAGCTTTAAATTAAATTTGTATTTAATAATATTATAAATTATGATTTTTGCGTTAAAATATTGTTAAAACTTTTGTTGTAAATGAAAATGAAAGTTATAGAAAAGAAAATAAGAAGTTGAAATACAGTAAACATACTAATGTACATTATGAAATAAATACCATTGTTGTATAACTTGCATTTGTTGTTTATATTTGTGTAATTTTATTGTTTTGTAAATATATAAAGCGAATTTAGTTAAAATACGAAAATATTTCTTGTTTCAAACTTATATGTAAATAAATAAATTGACCATAGAAAAAGTGAGAAAAAGGCTTTTGCAAATTTGCAGCAGCCCGCTGCCGGAAGCATGCAAAAATACTACTTTAACATTCATCAATTTTATTTATTTTCCATTTATGGAAATAATCTAACTCTTGGATAAAATAAAAAATTAAACTTTTAACAACAATATTTATTTCCAACTAAAGGCCAGTTTACACGGTAAAACAATGTATTTTTTTTTTTTTTTTTTTTTTCGTACGATAAAGCGGGGAGGTTTCCCCACAGTGACAGGTACCGCGACCAGGTTAGGTCTATTGTACCCACTCCACTTAGTTGGCCAAAAGACCCTCTGCTTCCCATAGGAACCCAACCAGGGCCTTTGCCGGTATATCACCGATTTGGGACTCACACATTGAACCATGCCCCAAGTGCCTCCTCCTGGCCCATGCCAGCGCCGGGCAGTCACACAGCACATGCTCAGTCGTCTCGTCCCCGTCTAGACATAGTCTGCATTCCTGATCCTCAGCCAGGCCCATCCGATAAAGGTGGTATTTGACCGCGTGGTGACCAGTCAGGTAGGCCACCAGCAGTCGCAGATCCCGTCTGCCAAGACCATTCGTCCTCATTACCCTTCCGGGAGAGATAAATCTCCTTGCCTGACGCATTCCCGGTAGCGATACCCAGTATCCTCTATGTTCGCCCAGAGCACAGTCCTCCATGACGGACTGAACCCCTGCCCAACTTAGTCCACAGAAGGGCTCGGGAACCACCATCTGCGCGCCAGAACCAGCCCTGGCCAGTTCATCAGCCATTTTATTACCTGGGATCCCTGAGTGCCCCGGCACCCAGCAGAGCGTCAATCTGCTCCTTGTCCCCAGCTCCTGTAGCTTTCCACGGCACTCCGCCACCAGCTTCGAGGACATTCTCCAAGAAGTGAGTGCTTTGATGGCCGCTTGGCTATCAGTGAAAATCACATTACCGCCACCAACCATTCCCCTGTCAAGAATGTTGCTGCAACACACATCAATGGCGAAAATCTCGGCTTGAAAAACACTCGGTGATTCGCCCATTGCCATCGAGAGTCGTGTATTAGGTCCAAAGACCCCTGCACCCACAATGTATTACGACTTTGTAGAATCAAAATATTATGAAATTCTCTTCGTGTTTAAAAGAAAAAAATTAAAAATCTGTTGCATGTATTTTTCATGTTTACACGGATGGTACAAGTAAAATCAAAAATAATAACAAAAAATGAGATGGTTGCAGTTTTACAATTTTTACAAAAACAACATGAAAATTTCCTGAGTTGATTTTAGTTGTTTTTGTAATTGTATAAAAATGCTACCACCTTCAATATTCTCTGTTAAAATACAACTCTGGTGTGATGAAAATACATAAGTTTCTAAAATGGTTTAGAAAAAAATCATTTACCGACCGCTTGTCAGATTTTGTGTTCGTATTCTCTCTTACTCAATACATTTTGCTTTTACATGGTATGATTTTTCTCATTCTACATAATGTCGTAATACAATGTATTACCGTGTAAACTAGCCTTAATAAACAAGAGCTGTAAGCTGCTTCTTTTATTTTCAATAAAAACCCGATAACTTTGGTTTCTGTGACACATAAGGCCAACATTATTTTAATTCGAACAAAAAACCCATAACATTGGATTTTATTACATCTAATTTAAATTAACGTTTTGATGAGAATCTCATTAATAAAATTTAAAAGTAAACCGCTGGTCAATAAGTTTTGTTGATAACACTGCTTCAAAACAAAAATACAATTCTTAACAGCTGATACGTAAAAACGGAGAGAAATTTTAATTTTATCAGGTTCATCCGCAACGTAACGTTTACGTAAGAGTACCTATTTGCACAGTAGCTTGGTAAGTAAAACGAAACAGCTGATCCGCAACGTATACGTTTACGTAAGAGTAACGAAGCCTTTATTCTCTAAATTTGCTAAAACCACCCAAAATAGCTGGAACGCAAAAAGCCATTTTTTTCACTTCTTACAATACTAATGCCGCTTTCTTTTTAAATTAATATCTATTTAAGCGATTTTAGACGCTTAAAAACCAAAACATTATAAAAACAAAGCATTTTCAACAGCTAAAAAAAAATAATAGAAAAAAACTAAAAGGAAAAGCTGACAGTGTAATTTTTTTTTAAATTTAATATACATAAGTGGAAAGCCAAATAACTCTTGCATGTTCTCCTGGAACTTCAAGCCGTGTTCAAATGCAGACAACTTGTATAGAGAACAAGTAACTGAAGAGGTCTTAAGGGATCAATGGAATTACGAAGTTGTCGTTTTTTCATCCTATAAATATAAATTTGAATAATTTGTGATATTTATTAATTTAAAAGATGAAATACCACAAGTTGAATCAACTGCACGGAATTGGAAGAAATATTTATTGCCAACGATTCCCCACAATCCCAACCAACAGCAAAAGTTTTCCTTTCGAGAGATTTGACGCCTGATGGCAAAGATACAATATTTTGGACTGAGGCAGTCGTGAAATTGATGATATCCAAAATACAGGAGCTCCGTCCAAAGGTTGGCAAAAGTGCGAGTGTCAAACAAAAAATGTATTCCCTTGTGTCGGAGTGTATGAAAAAAAGAACTTTCTTTTACACCTACACAAATAGAAAATAAATTCCGCTCCCTCGAACGGCGAAATAAAGCAACAGTTCTTAACAACAAGCAAACCGGGAGAAGTCGGCAAATAAGTCCTTTTCAGAGGTATGTATGTGCTTATTTAAATGACATACATAAATATGTTGTGTTAATATAATTTTTTTTGTTATAGTGAATTGAGTAAACAGAAGATCGGTTGTGCCAGAATTCACATTAGACAGCTCCGATGTAGAAGGTCTTAGCAGAATTAAGGTTATAAACGAAGAAATAAATTCTGACACTGATCAATCAATAATAGGTAATAATATATTAAACAAAAAGGGGACTCAATAGTATCTTCTTATATATAACAAACGCACATATTGTTTAACTTTAACTTACGGACGATAGTCCAAGTTGTTCTACCCAGCCTGTGAAAAAATGCGTTTCAGTTGCCCAAAAGAAAAACTATTAAACAAGGTAGAAGAGTTGCTAAAAGATATTATGTCTCAAAAAGAAGAAAGAGAGTTAGAAAAAGAAAAAATGCTTGAGCAGCTGGTCCCAAAAAACAAGTCATATTGTTAAAAAAAATAAAATTATAAGAACATCAAATTTAATTTTCATTAAATTATTTTTATGAAGGAAGGAATTTTACAACATGAAAATTATTTAAAATTGTTATTGATAATCATTCATTCTTGACTGACCTGAGATTCGAACCCAGGCGGCTGGTTACCATGACATGTTTCGATCGCAACCACTCGATCTCCTCAGATGGATTTGCCGTCTTACACTCGCAGCCATCGACGACTGCTGACGTCAAAATCAATTAAAATGGATAATCATTCAAAAAAAGCAAATTTCGATCTACCAAAGGCTAAAATACAATTTGGTTTAAGGATTGATGTTTGACTATTGACGTCAGCAGTCGTCGATGGCTGCGAGTGTAAGACGGCAAATCCATCTGAGGAGATCGAGTGGTTGCGATCGAAACATGTCATGGTAACCAGCCGCCTGGGTTCGAATCTCAGGTCAGTCAAGAATGAATGATTATCAATAACAATTTTAAATAATTTTCATGTTGTAAAATTCCTTCCTTCATAAAAATAATTTAATGAAAATTAAATTTGATGAACTTAAGCCTGATTAAAATATTAAAAATTTGGATTAAAAACCATAAATAGTTCAAAAAAATAACCACAATTCTAATTATTGTTAAAGCTAAGGCACGAGCTCTATGTGTACATTTGTCCTTCAAGTTGTGCTGAAAAAGGTCAACAAGAAAAAGAAAGACAAAATGAAAAAACAAAAAAATGTACTTTGGACTTCAAGAAGAATTCTTGACATAAGTACGAAAAAACAGAAGTTAGGAAAAAACATGTAAAATCAATTAAAATGGATAATCATTCAAAAAAAGCAAATTTCGATCTACCAAAGGCTAAAATACAATTTGGTTTAAGGATTGATGTTTGACTATTGACGTCAGCAGTCGTCGATGGCTGCGAGTGTAAGACGGCAAATCCATCTGAGGAGATCGAGTGGTTGCGATCGAAACATGTCATGGTAACCAGCCGCCTGGGTTCGAATCTCAGGTCAGTCAAGAATGAATGATTATCAATAACAATTTTAAATAATTTTCATGTTGTAAAATTCCTTCCTTCATAAAAATAATTTAATGAAAATTAAATTTGATGAACTTAAGCCTGATTAAAATATTAAAAATTTGGATTAAAAACCATAAATAGTTCAACAAAATAACCACAATTCTAATTATTATAAGAACATCCTAAAAAGTTACCTGCTATGTTTTAACAAAAGACTGAATTGTTATGGTTTTATATTTATTTTTAATTTTATTTTTAAATTTTTTTTAGAAAATGAACGTTTTTTAATATCTGAACATTTATTAAAGTTTTTAAGAAATACATATAAAGAAAATTCTGGTAATATTAAACAAATTACCTTGAAATCCTGTATATAGGAAACTATAAATACTATTTAGAGTAAAATTAGGTGAAGTTTCTTTTTAAACTAATTAAATTACGTGACTTGTTATTTCTCTGCAAATTGGAACTCTGGCAGCATTGCCATTTAGGTTTTCCAAAGGTGGATCGGAGTCAGGAGTAGCATCTTCTTCCATTTGTTGTTCAATAAATCAATTTCATTTTCGTTTGCCAAATTATGTAAAACACAGCACGCTCTAATGAAATGGCATAGTTTCGGAATACCACGAAGCTTACAGTAATATAATTGACGAAACCGCTGATTAAGGATTCCAAACGTATGTTCTTCAATCCTTACACGACCAGAACTTAACTTAATATTAAAGGCCCAACCAGAACATGCATGTATTAGCTTAAGCAACTGTCAAAAATTAACGAAAAGTCTGTCAAATGCATAAGCAAATTAAAAAGACTTTTAGGTCCATAACTGCCCATCTATACCAGAGATAATTATTGCGACATATATTGCAGTAAATGTCAAAATTATGTTATCTTTAATGTAGACAGTAATTTTTTGTACATATTTATTGCCGCCAATTTACGTTGCAATAATTGTTAGTCCATTTTTGTTGACAATTATTGCTTACATAAAACGTCAAATTTGGTTGTAAGTTGAAAAAAGAATCACAAAAGAAAAAAAATAGAAGCATATTGCGTGGGAAAGAAATTATGTTTGTCAAATGGTAGCTAATTATAATTGTAGTAAAAGAATTAAATTAAAGAATTTAATAAACACTAAAATAAAATTACAAAAATAATTTTTATTAATACATATAATTATTTTCTTATTCGATCTTTAATATTTAGATTTATATTGATTTGCTTAAGTTCTTTATATATAAAATTTCAATTTTACTTTAACAAAAAAAAAAATTAATAAAATTAATATTTTTATATAAAAAAAGGCATCAAGATTAAACAAATTAATATTCATTTAAATAATGAAGTCCAATAAGAAAGAATTTATGTAAATAAAAATAATTTTTTGTAAGATGAAAAAAGATACTGTTTGCTAACTATTACGTGAGTTTCAAATAAGAAAAATACGTGCCAAAGTTTATTGCTTTTGATAAATTAGCTACATTATAGGATAATAATTTAAATAAGTTAAATTGCTATTGAGGTGATGTTTCCGTTGTAGTTCTATTGTTATGCGCTTCTCTAACACATACATCCATTGGGTAGTTACATTGGGCCAATAAACCATTTAAAAACTGTGCATCCATCTCAGAATTTGCCAAAACTTTACCTTTTGACCATATATATTTCATGTTATTTAAATATATACAAAATTCACCAAGCCTTACTTTGACATTTGAATTGCTTCTCGAATTTTTTTTACTAATTTGCCGTAGATTAACGAACATTTTGCTCTTCTTCTGTGTAATCTTTTTGTATATATACAGATCGACCCTTTAATTTATTTTTAGCAGAAGTAACGTTATATGCCTGCGTTTGATATATGTATTTAACTGCTTATTTACCAAGTTCAGTTATAATTAACCACCAGTTACAGCTGTTAGTTTAAAATTTCTTTTTCATATACATTTAAAATAAGATTAAAAATTGTTTTGCTTCTTCTGAAAATTTGTAAATTTTGAGTTAACATGGGGCCGTAAGTAAATTATGGACCGACCTTCACCATATTTGGATTGGAGAAATAAAAAGGAGTTTGTTGAAATTTAATGACAATCAGTGCATTGCGCTACAAATTTATGTTAGTTTTAAGGGAGGTAGCTTACATTTGGGAGCATAACTCTTTTCCTAATAAAAACATATTTGTAGAACTAGAAACAATTAGAAACCCTAAAGGTGTTATGATACTTGCTATTTTTTGTATTGGATTTTTTTAGGATTGACTGAATGAAACAACAAATGCGAGAAAGAACAAGAAATACAATTTGATAAAATGTAAACAAAACAAACAATACTGCCCACGTTTTTTCCCCACAAAAAACCGTCATTAAAGTTAAAAATCGCAAAAAAAAAGTTAAAATCCGTTTCTTTCGATCAAAAACTAAAAAAATTGGCAACAGTGCTAACAATTAATCTGGAAATGTCAATTTTAAGTTAAAAAATTTTATATTTTTTTTTACAGTCTTAGATTATTTATCGATAACACATGTATATTTGTTTGACATTTCAAGATTTCTTATGATATAATCATACTCTTTACACTTAGTCAGACTTCCTATGCAAATATATTTGCACTGTTCTCCAATATAGAAAAAATACAAAAAAATAGCAAGTATCATAACAGCTTAACGGCTAAATCTACTTAGAATAACTAAAGACCCAGAATATACATACATATGTATATATTTTATGGAAAAAAAAGATTCACATAGAATGATACACGTAGTATCCCTTTATACACCACGACTGATTAAGGGTATAAAACTGTCAAAAATGTTATTTATTATAATAAATTTAATATCTTCTTAATGCACAATTTGTTAAATAACGAAATTGTTTCAGAATAATTATTTTGTAATGTTTGGTTTTCTATTCCTACACACGATTGCCGCAAATGCACCAATATGACACAATTATTATTGTGCTTTATTGACGCACAATAATGAAATTGCCCCAACCAAATTTTCTGAAATCACACGATTGCCCTGTTTTATACAAATTTAATTGCCGGTAGTTGGTACAAAGCGAAATGGTTACAACAATTGCCGCAGAACAGTCACACGATTGTTCTTACTTATGTATATTAACTGCGAAAACAGCTGTTGTGGTAGCTTTTATATTTGTTTGAAAGTTCTTGTTGGATTGTTCATTGAAAAAAATTAAATGATAAATAATACAAATCATATACTTAAACAAATTATTGTTGAATAGTTTTATTTAATTTTTTAAGATATTCCAAAAATTAACAGTCTGTTTAACAATTTCGTATGTTTAGGTTCGAATAGAAATATCTTTAATAAAAATATTCGCAACAGCTCAATATGCTTGTGAACAAACATACTTAAAATAATTAATTAAAAAAATTTAAATGCAAAATAAATAAATACATTCATATTTATTTTGTAATGATCTTTTTTTATTATTAGTAGACCCTGTAGTACTCTTTATTTATTAAAGAGCCTTAGAGTAGCAGACGGCTCTATCTTATGGCAAAGTTAATTGCCGAAGTTTTTTAGAAAAATAAAACAACTTTGAAGTCAGATTTATTTCTAATTTTATTTACAATTTTCTTCAGCTTATATACTATTTCTTATTCTATGCTTAATAATTATCACATTAATTTATTTTTGTTAACCTTTACAATATTCATTTTTCAACCTACAATTCTAATGACCCAATTCAATTAATACTAGTCACTTGCAATTGCATAATAAAATTTAGGTCATTAACTCATTGTTTATTTTCATAATTTTTCTTTGCTTGGAATTTTGCTTACTTGCATTTCTGTTTATATTTCTACATTAGGTGTGTTCATACTACATGCACTACACCCCTACCGCTTAAAAGAAAAAAAAAATTTTTTGGAATGAAAAAAAAAAAATTTTTTTTTGAATGTTAAACTATAAAAAAAAAAAAATTAATATATTATTTAAAATAACTTTATTCTATTCTTATGTATAGTCATAGGTTTATTATCCTTTAAAATAGTGATATTTACATCTTGTGTGTTTATTACCTTAAATGGACCCATATATTGGTTCTCACTTTTCCTTGCGTTTTCTTTTCTTAAAAATACCTTATCTCCTATTTTTATTTGAATGTCGTTAATATTCTTATCTTTAACAGCTTTTTGTTTTATTTTGTTTTCTAACAGTTTTCTGTTTGCCATTTCATGTGCATGTTTTAATTTTATTTTTAATTCTGTAATATAATCTTCATAACTATAGAATTTATCGTTCGACATGGGCTCAGTTGTCATTGATGCCAATCTTCCATATACCAGTTCAAATGGAGAAAAACCTGTGGATGAGTGTGGTGTTGTATTATACGCGAATGTATAATACGGAATCCATTCATCCCAATTGTACTGTTCCGTGAAAGAACGCATATATTCGTTTAAAACCTTATGATTTCTTTCTATACTACCTAAAGTTTCATGGTGGTATGCCGTTGAAGTTACATGCTTGATTTTCATAAGTGTACATATTCTATTAAATAATTCGTTCACGAATTCAGTTCCTCTGTCTGTTTTTACTGTATCAAAACATCCATATCTCAATATAAACTTTTCTACTAATATTCTTCCTATCTCAGATGCTTCCTTAGTTTCTATCGGAAATGCGTCAACGTATTTTGTTAATTCGCATTGTGCTGTTAATATGTATCTATACCCATTAGATATCCTTAACGGACCTACAGTGTCCAACTGTATAAATTGAAATGGTTTTGTAGGTGTATTAGTTATTTGAATTGGTGCCTTGGTATGCCTAATGACTTTGTTTCTTTTACAAAATTCGCAATGACTGATAAAATCTTTGATCATTTTGTACATATTTTTCCATATGTACCTTTGCTTTAATCTAACGATTGTTCTGCGTACTCCCGCATGACCTCCATATGGGGTTTCATGATATTCTTTTATTATCTCTTTTTGTCTATCCCTTCCTAGTATTCTTTCTGGTTGACTAAATAATATTATCTCTATAGGTCTCTGCCTATGTTTATCCTTATTCTGCATGCTATTATACATCTTATTAAATTTTTCCTCACGTATGAGTTTGAAAATCGTATCATCTTTTGCTAGCGTTACTATAAATATTTGATTATCCCGTAAGACCTTAGTTAACTTCTGCAAGACTGAACCTAAATTCGAGTATGCATTTTCATTACCAGATACTACTACGCGATTTCTAAAAATTTCAACTTTTGGCATGCTTTTATTCACTTTATCTATCACAAAATTTAACCTTGGATATCCTTTAATTTGTGAAAATGAAATGCTAGTCCACATATAGATGTGATCAGACACTCTGTCACTATTCCTTTCCATATAATCTTCATTTTTCCTAATCGAAGTACTCTCTTTATCAGTTTTTTTGTCATTCTTCCTCAAATCTTCAGTCATTTTTCTAGTCATCACGTTTATATTTCTTGTCATCATATCTTTCAAATCATTAGAATCTATTTTGATTCTTGACAACGCATCGGCATTAGTATTAATTTTTCCTTGCTTATATATAATTTCGAAATCATAATCCATTAGATCTAATCTAATTCTAGTTAATCTTGACGACGGATTACTGTGAGTAAACAATGATACCAGTGGTCTGTGATCAGTTACCACTTTGAACTTTCTACCGTATAAGTATGGTCGAAAATGAGTGATTCCCCAATGAATAGCTAAAAGTTCTTTCTCTATCACTGGCTTGTTAATTTCATGCTTATTGAGAGAACGGCTTGCATATGAGATCGGTAAATCGCTATTTATTTCACCTTGTGAAAGTACCGCTCCTAACGCGTAATTGGATGCGTCAGTAGTAAGTATGAATTCTTTTTCAAAATCTGGATATTGTAATACCGGTGGATTAGAAACTACAGATTTTAACATTTCAAAAGACTTCTGGCAATTTTCTGACCAAATAAAGGGTTGGTTTTTCTTTAATAATTCATTGAGAGGTTTAGCTATCTGTGCAAAATCTCTAACAAAACGTCTATAATAGTTACAAAAAGCTACGAATCTTCTTGTATCATCCGCATTCTTCGGAATTGGATAAGTCTCAAGTGCCTTACACTTACTCGGGTCTGTCATTACTCCTTTATCTGTAATAAGATGCCCTAAATAAACCACTTCTGGTTTCAAAAAATTACATTTATTCGGATTTAATTTAAGGTTGTGGCTTCTTAATCTCTGAAAAACTTTTCTTAAATTATCATTATGGTGTTTCAAAGAACATCCAAAAACAATTATATCATCTACGTATATAAATGCATTGGAATCCAAACCTGTTAATGCTATCGTCAACATTCTTTGGAAACTATTTGATGATATTTTGAGACCAAAAGGTAACCTTTTGAATTGATAATGCCCATTATTCGTAGAAAATGCTGTAAGTGGTCTAGATGCTGGTTGTAATTCTATCTGGTGGAATGAGCTCGTCATGTCTAGCGTTGAAAAATATTTTGCTCTTCCTATCCTGTCTAATACATCATCTAGTTGAGGTAGTGGGAATTTGTCGTTGACTAATTTTTTATTTAATTGACGATAATCGACAACTAGTCTCCATTTCTTCTCATCGTTGTCACTTTTCTTCGGGACCAAAAGTAAAGCAGAATTATAAGGACTAACAGATGGTTCAACCAAATCTTCTTCTATTAACTTGTTAACCTGTGTCTTGATTTCTTCCTGCTGTGACTGTGGTAATCTATAATTTCGCGTGTAAACCGGGGTATCGTCCACAGTTTGTAATCGTTGTTTATAGAAATTATTCGCTGTTAAATGGTCTCCCTCTAAATGAAAAATATCTTCGAATTCTTTACATATTTCCTCTATGGTTTGTCTTTCATTAATGCCGACTAAATCTATACTTAATAATTTCCTTAACTTTTCCCATCTATCTTGTCGTCTATCATTAGTAACCTCTTTTCTATTATACATAATGTTGTAATGTGATAAACGTTTGATCTGCAAATCCAATTTTGATATTGTAACCTCTTCGTCTGAAGCATTTAAAACCCTAATGTGCTTTGTCCCATGTTTTGGAATTATTGTGTTGCCAATAAAAACATTGCTACCGATTTGTTTTGCGCATACTACGCTATCCTCTTCAATCTGTAAATTTACCGCTTGTATCATTTCAGTTCTTGGTGGTATTACGAATCTATCAATATTTGCTCTCATTGGTAGAACGTATTCAGTTTCATTTACCATGATAACCAATGTGTATGTCTCATAGTCAATTTTTGCTAAATACTTGGTGAAAAAATCTCTACCTAGAATACCATCCGTTGCTATTGGGAATTTTGTATCCACTATTTGATACTCATGGCTTATTATATCCTCCGGAAGTACTAATTTCAGCATCGAAGTACCCATTGTTTGAATTGAATTATTTTCAATACCCGTAATTTTGCAAGAATTGTGTTGTTTTATTTCCTTATCTCCTATAAAATTTTCTTTACATATTGAAATGTCTGCACCTGTATCTACCAAAAACCTCACAAAAACTCCTACGTCCGTTTTAAATGTTACAAAATGAGGTGCCTCTGTGTGCGAATTGTAAGTTCTTAATGCATATTCTTTTAATTGTTTCAATTTCCCTACATCTTCTGTCAAATTTACTCTTGAGGATTGTAGGGAGTTATCTCGTTTCCCTGTTCCTGAGCAACATATACCCTTCTTTGGTTTCTATTTCTAAAATTATCATCTCTCTGGCTGTTACTGTTGTAATTATTATCTCTTCTATTTCTAAAATTATCATCTCTCTGGCTGTTATTGTTGTAATTATTATTACTTCTAGAAAAGTTACCATCTCTCTGGCTGTTATTGTTGTAATTATTATTATTTCTACGTAAATTATTCCTAGGATTGTTATTACCATCTCTATTGTAAGTATTAACATTATTACTATTACCTCGTCCGCCATTATTACCACGATATCTTCTGTTATCAAAAAATCTCTTGTTCTTATTAAAATGCATTATAGAATTTGGTTGCGAAACCACCTCTGAAGCTATTTGAATTGCTTCATTAAGACTTTTGGGTCTAGCAGCTAAAACAGTAGTTCTGTGTGGTTCATTTAAACCATTCTTAAAAGTACTAAGCGCAACCTGCTCATTCATTCTAATAACTGTTTCTCTGCTTTGGGAACCCAGTTCTGTGACCTGTAATTCATTAAGAATAGCTATTAGTGATTCAACCTTGTTTGCGAATTGTGTTACTGAACCATTTCCTTGTGTCTGTTTTGACAACTCAGTATGCACCGAAGAGAGTGATTTCTTTGGTGTAAACACTTTCCTAAGGGTACATTTGAATGTTTCTAGAGAACTTGGTGTCTCCTCCGAAATCAACTTGTTCCTTACTTTGTCTGTTAATTTAGTAGCTAGAATGAACTTGATCAACTTACTAACCTCTGTACTATCCTTAAGTGTTTCAGCATAGAATTCTATTATGCCTAAAAAATTACTCATTTGCCCGAGGTCACCATTGAATTCAGGTATTATTTTGGAAGCGTCAAGAATGCCAAACGATGCCATGTCTTTGATTTCTTTTAATTTTAAATAAAAAAATTTTTCTCTCAATTTCTTCTATATCTTCTAGGGAATAGCCTTCACTCTTTAATGCAATACTTTTCAATTCTTCAATTGTTCTTAAAGTACTTACTTTATAATTTTCTGTATAATCTCTATTCGGACTCTTCTTTAAGTTCTTATAAATACCTATTAATCCATCCATTTATTAAACATATTTTTAACATTTATTAAACATTTTCTAATCTGTTAGTAAATTTGATTGCCTTTTTCCTCATGTACTCCTTATAATATTCATTTAATTTACCTAATACTAACACAACTAAAAGGATTAGAATTACCAGCTGCATATGATCCTGAGTTACTGTCAGCACTCCACTGTTGTTTTCATTTACAATGATGGCTTCTTTTGAAAACCATCCACCCATTTTGAAATATGGTTATTACATACATATATTTTTCTAAATTAAATTTATTTAACTGTCTCCCTTATGATCCGGATTTCTTTTAAAATTTTGGATTTCTCGGCTTTGTTGCCGGTCAAATGGAACCTTCTGTAGGCCTCAGCAACGAGCTTCCGCCTCTTAACCGCTTTACCACCTCTTTTCTTCTGCTTTTCTTCCTTCTCTGGAGTCTCGGATCTTGGTACCTGCGCCTTGGACTTCTGCAGGCGTTTAAGATAATCTTTGATAGGTATCTTCTTTTTGCTGGCACTATACTTAGGGGCCTCTGGAACAGAAACTACAGGCTGAGGTACATACTCATTCTCTAGCAAATGCTCCCATTTCCTAAATAACTTGTCAATCTCCTGTTTGGTTGCCTCTAATTCTTCTGTATCCATTGGTTTGGCAGGATCGCCATGTAATGATCTTTTTTTATTATTAGTAGACCCTGTAGTACTCATTATTTATTAAAGAGCCTTAGAGTAGCAGACGGCTCTATCTTATGGCAAAGTTAATTGCCGAAGTTTTTTAGAAAAATAAAACAACTTTGAAGTCAGATTTATTTCTAATTTTATTTACAATTTTCTTCAGCTTATATACTATTTCTTATTCTATGCTTAATAATTATCACATTAATTTATTTTTGTTAACCTTTACAATATTCATTTTTCAACCTACAATTCTAATGACCCAATTCAATAAATACTAGTCACTTGCAATTGCATAATAAAATTTAGGTCATTAACTCATTGTTTATTTTCATAATTTTTCTTTGCTTGGAATTTTGCTTACTTGCATTTCTGTTTATATTTCTACATTAGGTGTGTTCATACTACATGCACTACAATTTTCATTACCTACTAAAAGAAACACAAAAAAGTAAATCTAATAAAAAAGGCAAATATTGGCGCCTATTGTGTTGTTTGATTGCCGCACAAGAACACAATAAATATTGGTGCATTTTTGTCATTTTTATTGACGCGCGGTTGCATAGCAAACAGTCACACGATTGCCGCACCAGGGTTGCATTTGATTGGTAAAAGTAAGCACAATATTGTCCTCGATTGGTACAAGAGCAATTTGGTTGTGCAGTCACACGATTGGGGTATTAAAAAGTGTGAAAATTGGTGCATTGCGGCAATCGTGTGATCCCAGCTTTAGACTACTATATGTTCATTCTTATTTTGTAAATGAGCTATGAATGAATTTGACAATGTTTATACGTATGTAAGTATATTGATTTCTATGATACTATTATCATCAAAAGTAACCCCTTTAATATCTTAAAATAGATTTAATCTTAATTTTGTATTTATTAAACGTGTCACATTGCCCTAAGATTTAGCCTACCATCCGACCAAGCGAAAATTATCCGACCAAATTTCGTCGCAAAAGACAAACAATGGTAACGTTGTTGCACATAATTTTTGACAGCACGGAGTTTATTACACAAACAAATTTGCCTGTTTTTGTTGTATTGTTGTACAACAACACCTAGCGCTGCCACCTTGTAGTAATTTCACCATGGTATAAAGTACTAGCTTTAGCTCAAATTTTTATTCACCTCAATGCTAGGTAAAACTTGAAAATTTCAAGTATTAGCTAAAGCTACCTTTTTATTCACGGGACCCAGTGTCAGTACTGTATTTACACATTCTGGACGCACGATTTGGAAAACAGCCTATTACGAAATAACTTTAGCAATAAAAAATTGAGTTTGTCGTAATAGGGCCCATTCACAACATCATCATGATTGTGCAATCAAGTGGTTGTGCCAGCTGATTGACCGTGTATGAGCTTGTGGTGTGATTGTACCAGCTGCTGTTGCTTTATCAAAAATAGTTTGATATATTTTTTATTGTACCAGCATGATTGAATCGTGTGTTGTAAAGTTAGCTCATAAAAGTTAAATCGTAAAGGCATAAACATCAAAAAATACAAAATTTAAAATATGAATGCCAAAGAAAAATATTTCTCGAACTTTTTAAAACAATGCTTTGCCTATGGAAAGTTAAAAGTACGAAATACTGCAAATATGAATTAAAAAACCAATGCTACAATAAAATGGTAGAAAATGTTATTGTTATTCATTACATCCTTTTCCACACAATTTCAACAGGCTTTACGCGCTTATTCCCCAAAAGGACCAAATTTCAAAAAAGTACCAGGCACCTGTCCTCTTATTTCTTTAATGATGAACAATAAGCGTAAAATTTTTTGGATCTCTTTTAGTTTTGAGTTTTTGAGGTTACCGGGATCGATTTGGCGAGAGGCAAGCCTCTGGCCCAAAAGTTATCTTATTAACTTCAGGAGTTTAGAATGTGTGATGATGAATCAGTCAGTAAGCAGATAAGCTACGAAGTGATATAATTTTTATTTACCCTTTTACACCCCAAAAAGGGCGTACCTCAAAAAAGTACCAGACACCTTTTAATGAACAATAATAAGCATTAAATTTTGTGAATCTCTTTTAGTTAAGGAGATATGAGGTTAGCGAATTTTTCTAATGAACAACAATAAGTGTTAATGTCTATTATCTCTTTTAGTTTATGAGGTATGAGGTTAGCAGGATCGTTTTGGCCAGCACTTATTCACTTCAGAACTTGCATGTTTAATTTTATGTTTCTAATAGAAACTTTCTATATCTAAAAAATACGGAAATTGAAAAGGTACCAGTTAAAGAACAAAATAGTACCAAAAACCTCTAACAAAATCTCATTCACTCATGACATTGCATGCTGATTTTTAAAATTTTCAAAAGTACCAGTTAAAATTGCCATTATTTATTAACAATTGTAGTCAGCTTCACTATTAAACGCGCTGTCAAAATCGTATTTTCCAATTGCAAAGCGTTGACGCCGCGCTTTAATTTTAGAAAACAATTTTAAAAAAATGTATCCAAAGAATTAAAAATTTTGACTGTTTTTGTTAAGGGGACCATAACGCACACAATCAAATTAATCCTTGGCATTTTTTTTTTTTTTTTTGTTGCATAATGTAATTTATAGTTTCCATATCACACCTTAATAAATACTAATGTTAAATTAAGATGGCGAAATGTTGATTGAGAATCATAGTAAATTTCTGTAAAAGTCTGCCCTTTATTTAAATTTATCATTATTTCATATTAATTTATTAAAATAACCTTAAATCACCTGCTTTATATCAAAATCAAAAGTGTATCTTGTTAAATTAACATGCATACGGATTTAAGTATGTGCATTTTTTTATTTTCATGTTTAAAATATGTATTTTTTTAATTAAAATTATTTCGTTAAATAACACATCAAGTTTTCAAAGTAAAATGATGACGAAACCCATATCGGGCCATTCTGCTGATGCTTCTGTTAACAAAGAAGAATACAAAATAAGTGAAACATGCGTTACAGGGTAAGTATTTCACACTGTTATATCACACTCAAACCAATTTGATTGTACATGAAATTCACGTTGTTTCAACTCAAAATAACTTTCATTCAAAATGACTCGGATTGTTATTTCAATATAAATGACATTTTGCTATAACTTTACTGCAATGTTAAATTAACATGGACTATAATCAGTTTTGAAAGGAAAATATTTTGTTCGCAAGTTATTGTAAAATCATGTTAAATTAACATGAAGTAACAATGAAGCAAAATTACCACCGAAAACGGTACAATCAACTTTGTTTTCGACGATTTTACATTGATTTTTTTTCTGTGTGTTAGTGGGATCTGAAATATTCTAACAATCGGTTCTTATGCAGGTCACAATTTTGGCGATAATTTGAAATTTGGTCCATTGCTTCTTTTGTTCCCATGAGCCGTCTTATTATGTTGGTATTTACATAGGTTTAATTTGGTCCAAACTTAGTTTATTGCAATCAAAATCATCTTACCAAATTTTAATAGAATCGGCCCATTTTTACCCATAGCTACCATAACTTCTTTTATGGATCTCCACATTTGTACTCTGATCTATAATAAAGCAATTTAAGATAAAATTGTTTTTTGCCATTTAAAGCAAAACAACGTTATAAACTTTTGTTTTAATATTTATTTAAGATTATACACTGTAATCAAGTGTTTACATTTCGAAACATAGAACAAACTCCATAAAAATTTATTTATTGGCACAGCGATACTAGAATTCCTACTTGCGTTTAATGAAATTATCTAAGTTTTAGTAAATGAACGAAATAAATAATACGCAAAAACACAGAAATTAAATATATGGGCTACTTCAAATTTTTTGAACACCTGCTGAAACCGACATACTATGGCTCTTTATCGTTAAGTTTAATGAATTGAAAAAACGTTGTACAGGGTTTGGATGACTATACTTGAAGGATATGACGTGCAAAGTTTTACGTTGAAAAGTCCTCACCTTAAGAATTGGTGGTCATCTAAAATTCGAAAAATTAAAAAAACGACTTGAACTTGCAAGAGCTTTTTACATTCATTCCGTTTGCTTTGTAATAGTTTTAAGCTTTCAGATCCAAACCCATACAAAATATAGTCACTAGACTTGGAGGATATATCCACAAAAAAAAATTTTGATATCGCTGCTGGGTGAAAAGTTGCATAGTGTTTTAAAGTGAAACCAAAATTTTCCGAATTTTTAAATTTTTGAAGATTTTACATAGAGTTTTTGCGCCGTTTAATAAAAATGAGTTTTAAGCGCAGAATTAAAAAAACTGCGTAATTTCAAAAAGTTTGAGGTGAATCAAGTTGGTGTCAGCGCACCAATAACGTATCACGGACATCACAAACTTAAAAGAAATAAGCGTAAATTTTTTAAAAATGTATCTTTTTTGCGTCTGACAATCTGAATTGCCTTTTAAGTTGGCAAGTGTATTGCGTGATGTGAGTAACTTCGTAAAGGGCACCTCCTTTTTTTGCAAAAAAAACAATTTATTTTTAAGCTTTTTTTATATCAAAACATGTCATGGGAACATGTTTAGGTATCTAAATAGATTCTTCGCGACGGACTAAACTGATAAAGTGCAAAAAAAATAATTTTTTTCAGCACTGGCGCGTGCAGCGGCAGTTTTTTCCAAACACATTTCGCTTTGTGACAACTGAAGCGCTGTATCAATTCCGCTCAAACGTACATCGAATAGAAGACTTTACTGAGCTTGATACTAAAATTGAAAACGCACCAAAAAATTTTAAGGATTTAAAAATTTAATGGAGGAAACAAAATGTTTCTAACCTCAAAAAGCATCCTTGTATGAAATATTTTATTTGGTTTCAGATTATACATTTTAAAAGTTTTTTTTCCAAAATATTGCAAATTATGTCTTATACTAGCCGTAATTTTGTAAAATGTTTAACAATTTTAAATAAATTTTTATATGCATACACGATAAAAAAAAATTTTTAAAATTTTTTTTTCCAGTGTATTTTAAAAAGTATTCAAGCTTTTACAAATTGTTTAGTGTGCTAAGAAAGCCCTTAAGGGGTATTATCCACACGCGTTTTCCTTTTTCAACAAACAAAAACTGTAATTTTTATATTTTTTTTTTAATTTTTAACTTTAAACCGCAGTAAAATTTGCGCCGTGTAATAAAAATGATTAACGCGAACGGATTTCACATGCTCAAATATCGGTTTATACATACGCAAATCAACATTGATGTCAGACAAAAAAAAAAATTTAAAAAAAATGTCTAGGTGTCGTAAATTTTTGAAGTTGCTCTTATGCATAAAACTTAATTTAGGGAGTTCCATAACAAAATGCAAAAGTTACACTACAACAATTTTTTGGATGATGGAAAAAATAAGTGACAAATTTTTTTTGAGCAAAACACTAACAAATCAAAAAAAATTAGCTCGAACTGTCAAAATCAGATGGAGTTTCGACACCACCTCTAGTTGAATTCGCCTTGATACAAATTATTAGGAATTTCATTTATCTGCCAGTTTGTTATTTAGAAAACAAAAAGGAAATTATTGCGTATGAAACCTAAGAAAATGTTGCGGTTCGAAATTAAATAGTTTTAAAATAATGACTTTTGCATTTCAATAATATTGTAATTTTTTGTTTTATAGAAAGTTAAAACACTTCCTTTTTTTTAGCTCCTCACTTTTTACTTGCATCCCGGAGTTTATTGGTGCAAAGATGTGGAGTTTGTCAATTTTGATCGGAACCTTTTTATTAATATATTAATTTGTTATTCACTCCCCCCCCCCCACCGGGAATAACTTTTCCCATGTAATTTTTTCCCGTTTTACGTATTTGCGATCATGAAAAACTCCGACAAAAATTTTTTTTTAAGGTAAATCAATGAAAAATTTTAGCTTGAAAAAATATTTGTTGCAAAAAATTCCCCTTATCGTGAATAGTTTTTTCCCTCGTAATGTTTTTTCTTTTCATGTATTTGCGATCATGAAAAAGAAGAATATTTACTTGAAAATTGTTCGCTACAAATAATTCTCCTAATGCTAGAAACACAACTGTGACGAACGACGAATTTCGTCCAGCACGACGTTTTATTCGGAAGAAATTCGCTGTATAAGTTCGGCGTATGAAATACAATAACGACGAAAAAATAAAATGGAAATAAAATATGTTGTATAAACAAGAAATAGTGGTACCATATGAACAAAAATACTTCACAAACAAAACATTAATAAGGCCCCGATTATGGTTTACAATTTATGTTGTATGTTTAATGTTGTACCCAATACAACACAACATATAAAATTTTTTTAATTATGATTAACAACATCTAGGTGTTGTGTATATCCCACAGTTGTATTTTATTTGTACTAAATTTTACCCATAAAATGCATGCCTGCGTGCCAAAAAATTTACAAGTTTAAACGAACAATTGAAAAATATAAATACAGAATATATATTGAAAATAAATAAAACAAAAAAAAGTAATGGCTATTAACGTCGATCTATATTTTGATGATGCTTATAATGAGGACAACAAAAAAACACACATGTCACGTATTCGGAAAAGAATTCGAGACAGTTCAAATCCATTGGATATATATGTATATTTTTTCTGAAATTTAAAATAACAATATGTACATTGTACATATATTAATTACGATATATGACCATTTCCATTTTGACGTGTCGTGACATTTGTACCACAAAATGTAAAAAAATTAAATGACGAAGTCAAATTTGTACAAAGGGGCAATGAAGTAGCTCTATATTCAGAAAAAAAATTACAGTAATCGACGCTAAGGATTTGTAGATATATGCAAAAATCTGCGCTGGCGTGACGTTAAAAAAACGGAAGTGGGTTTTGACTTGCATTACAAAACTGAAAAATACTGCAAACTGAGCAAAATGTTTTGTACAAAACCTTTTTTAGTAAACTTTGGACTAATACAGATTTATTTTTCAAGCTATAACATTTATAAATCTTTGCTCGTTTTAAGGTAAATATGGGAATTTTCAGCTAAAAGTCTACTTTTTTTAATGTAACGCCAGATTGCAAATAAGGTTGTATTTTCGGAACATGTTGTTCAATCGTTGTCCCTTATGTTTCTTAATGTAGAGCTTGTTGCGCTTTACACCAATATATAAAAAAGTAAACGATACATATACAATTTTTAGAGAAACAATTTAAAATACTTCTGGCGTTACGTGACAAAAAGTAGACTTTTCGCTGGAAATGCCCATATAGATATTTTATATTTTCAAGTTTTATAAAATTTTTCCGCATTAACAAGGATGGTTTTTTGTTTCTATGGACGGACCCCCACCAGTTGCTTGAAAGTATTTTTTGTTTGCAGCCAATTTTCTTTTTAAGTTGGCTTTATAGTGAGTCCATACTAGGGATGCCAATCCCGAATTAGCGAATCCCGAATCCCGGGATTTAAATATTTTAATACCGGGATTTTGTCAATCCCGAAATTGATAACTTAATTTTTTTGTTTTATCTTTTTTTATAAAAAGAAATTCATTATGACATTCCCCATGAGAGGATAGGGAACACAATATTGATCTTTAATAATTTTTTTTGATTAATTCTGTTAATACTGTCATTGAAAACGTAAGAAAATAGTTACACTTTGTTATTATTTTCAAGCGTGTCCAATAATTATAAAGTAATGTTAACGTGAAAAGTGCTGAAAATAAAGAAACAAGAAAATTTATTTAAGAAAAAAATGTTTTTGAAATGCACAAAACAATTCACTGGTGCACCAAATACAAAATTTAAGCTTTACTCTTTAAAGGGTTAAGATTATTAAAGTGTTTTCCGAGAGTTGACATCGAACCTACGGTAATTAATGGAGCGATTTCACAATATTAAGTAATGCATTTTATACACTACATAATTCCTACCGCAAGTAGTGGTGGTTTTTGTTAAAATAAGATTTAAATGATTAACTAAATAAATTGATTTTTTTAGTTAATTTCGAATTCAAATTTCAATTATTTATTTAAATTCATTTAATAAAATAGAATAGAAATAGAATCTTTCAAATAAATCAACTTTTATGTTGCGTTGTTCAATTAGAATATTAATTATTTTTTTTTATTTATCTTGAATGAACTGAGGTAATTGAATCAAATATAGCATTTATGGTAATTATTTTTTTTATTGAATCAAGTAACACATTGTTTAAAATCGTACGTTTTTTTTTATCATATTTTTTATTTAATTAGTCATTAAATAAGAAAAGTCAAAATTTAAAATTTTTACAAATTTAAGTTATATTTAACTTTAAAATAATAAATGAAGTTAAATTTAACCCCTTTTTATTGGGAAATTTAACGGCTTAAAAGTTGGAAATTTTTAATATTTGGAAAAAGTGAACGAAAACGGCTCTGGAAAATTTGGAGAGCAGAAAATCGGGAAACCCTCTTGATGACTTATAGCCTTAGGTGTGCTCTGCTTTAGAAAAAAATATATGTAAGCTAAATTGGGCAAATAACGTTGACTACAGGTGAAATTCAATGTCATGGGTATTTAAATACCCACTTCGTTGTCAGAGGGTTCAAAACACATATTTTTGTTTAAATTTTTTGCAAGTAAAAATGCTTTGTTTTATGTAAAATTAGCTATTTATAAGTAAAAAATTATGAAATAAATATCACAAATGTGGTCCATTATTGCGATAAATTTATCTTTTTAATGTTTTTTGGGACACCAGCATGAAACTGTGCAAAACAAGCCTTTGGGTGTAACTTTAATTTACATTTTGTAAAACCAAACTCAGTTTTTCCTCACATTGACCACTACGGCCACGCTTAATAATTTGGCTTATCATATGGTCAAAGTTATCCTGATGATGGGAGATCCTTCAGCTTTTCTTAGCACGCACTGTAATTTCCAGACATACACCATACCAGCATCCAAAGCATTAGTAAGAAAGCCTCGGCTCATTCCCTTCTATGAGAAGGGAGAATAGAAGGAATAACAGTTTTTGTTTTGGTTTTTTTGCGCAAGCACAAGCAAAATACTTTTTTTGATCCAGTTACCATTTTTACGTAACTGCGAAAGAAGCGAGAGCAATGACAACTTGTGTAAAAAAGAAACATCCAAAAGATGTGGCCTGACCACAAGGTCATTTGCCATGTTTTCAGCATCCTGCAGGACTCCTCCTTTACAGATATGCGTAAAGAAGAAATGTGCAGGATAGCTCCTAAAGCCTGCGTGGCACAGGTATTCTTGGCTTCCGTTATCAATGCGCAGGCGATAAACCTTATTGAGTATCACTCTAGCTTTGACCTGTTCGGTCTTAGTCCACGACGCTTGGGCGGTATTGTTCAAGATTGTTCTAATTATCGTAACAAAAGACCAGTAGATCATTCAAGGCTTCAGCTCTCATGTCATACTTCGCTAATTTTTTGACATTAATGCTCAATTTATAAACCACTTCGTGATGTTGGTGGCACATGGCTTCATTTTCGGTTTAACGGGTTTGTTCATAAACAAAATTGCTACATTTTTAGTAGACCAATCCACTACAGACCCTACCGACTCCTAATAGATTATATACAGAAAAATATGGTGCGGTTTACACGCTACCCATATCTGCGATTAAAAATGAAGAAAGTTGGACGTCCAGAATGCGTGTCGTCAAGAACAGCCGATATGCCCAATAATTTTCAAAAGTAAATGCCGTGTATAACTTTTTATTTCAAGTTCTATCAGGCTTAAAAAACACCCCTCAGATGTACATATGTATAACAACCCTTGCTTGTACATCCAAGAGAAGTTTTAGATTTTATTCGCATTCTAGAAAGCATCCGTACTTATTGTTTTTTTCTTCTGGGACAGATTCTACGTACACAGTGAAATAAGCTCACAACACTCATATCATACATGCAATAAATGCGTTTTTTAATTTTCTTGTTTTCAAAAATTTTTGTGTTTTAGAACTCTTTAATAGCGAAGTGGGTAGAAAAATACCCATGGTCAAGGGGCCAAGGTTTGACAGGCAAAAATAAAAAAAAACGCAATGTCAATATAAATGCCCATAATATCAAATGTGTGAAATTTCATCAAAATCGGAGGTCAGTCTCTAATGGGTTAAGTTCATCAAATTTTATTTTCATTAAATTATTTTTATTATGAAGAAACATGTTACATCAATTAAAAAGGATAACCATTCAAAAAAAGCAGATTTCGATCTACCAAAGGTTAACATACAATTTGGTTCAAGGATTGATGTTTGACTATTGACGTCAGCAGTCGTCGATGGCTGCGAGTGTAAGACGGCAAATCCATCTGAGGAGATCGAATGGTTGCGATCAAAACATGTCATGGTAACACCTGCCACCATCTTCGTCGATAGCCAGGCAGCTCTGATGTCACTGGAGTCCCACAAAACAACATCCATACTCGTCAACCAGTGTAGGGAAGAACTGTCCAGACTGGGCAGTCTATCTGGCTGGAGCCGCTCTTGATATTTCACAGGCTGTGCCAGTCGTAACACCCCTGGGAACTATCAGGAGCGAAATCTTCAGGCACTATCTGGATATGGCTGACGATAAATGGAGGAAACTAGATGGCTGCAGGGCTACCAAGGAAACGTGGCCCACATATGACATAGGTCGCTCGGAGCGACTTCTCAATTTCAGTCGGAAGGACGTGTCAAGACTTACATACGTGCTTACTGGTCTTTGGACGATCGGCAAGCACGCTATGAGACTCGGCCTCCCTTTCAATGAATGCTGCCGCAGCTGCAGGGAACCTGGAACTGAGGAGATAGTATTTCATCTTCTATGTGATTGCCCGGCGTTTAACTCAATGCGACATAGACTGTTCGGGAATTACCTTCTACAAGGACTCTCGGAGATATCGCGGGTGGGACTCAACAGCCTGCTGAAATATCTCAACGCAACGGGCTGGCTCTAGCCACCTCAGCATTGCCCCTGGGTCAAGTTTTGATCTGAGGGTTCCGATTTCTTGACGAGTTGTGTGGTGTCAAAACAGAGCCACCGTCGGCTCTACTTGCTGCGCGCCTGGACCTGTGCGTGCTACCACGTTAACCAACCAACCTGCCACCAGGGTTCGATCCCCGGCAACGGTCAAGAATGAAAGATTATCAATAACAATTTTAGTTAATTTTCATGTTGTAAAATTCCTTTCTTCATAAAAATAATTTAATGAAAATTAAATTTGATGAACTTAAGCCGTATTAAAATATTAAAAATTTGGATTAAAATCCATAAATAGTTCAACAAAATAACCACAATTCTAATTATTGTATTTGTTACATTTACAGAGATTTTACCATTTTAGGTATTTTTCCAAAAAATATACAATTTGAAATAATCTTCAGGATGTCCATAAAACTAAACAAACATACTAATAAATATTTAAAAAGAACTTAATTTTTATTTCAATATTGTGGCAAAACACAAACTTGAAGCACCCCAATCATAAGCTTAAAAAAAATAAAGCGAAAATTAGTATTTTTAAGCACACACTCGTTTTTATTCACACATTTTTTGAGTCAACACTGGAAGAACTAGTTTCTACCAGTCAGTATAAAGTACTAGCTTTAGCTCAAATTTTTATTCACCTCAAAGCTACCTTTTTATTCACGGGACCCAGTGTCAGTATTTTTTGGATCTCTTTTAGTTTTGAGTTTTTGAGGTTACCGGGATCGATTTGGCGAGAGGCAAGCCTCTGGCCCAAAAGTTATCTTATTAACTTCAGGAGTTTAGAATGTGTGATGATGAATCAGTCAGTAAGCAGATAAGCTACGAAGTGATATAATTTTTATTTACCCTTTTACACCCCAAAAAGGGCGTACCTCAAAAAAGTACCAGACACCTTTTAATAAACAATAATAAGCATTCAATTTTGTGAATCTCTTTTAGTTAAGGAGATATGAGGTTAGCGAATTTTTCTAATGAACAACAATAAGTGTTAATGTCTATTATCTCTTTTAGTTTAGGAGGTATGAGGTTAGCAGGATCGTTTTGGCCAGCACTTATTCACTTCAGAACTTGCATGTTTAATTTTATGTTTCTAATAGAAACTTTCTATATCTAAAAAATACGGAAATTGAAAAGGTACCAGTTAAAGAACAAAATAGTACCAAAAACCTCTAACAAAATCTCATTCACTCATGACATTGCATGCTGAATTTTAAAATTTTCAAAAGTACCAGTTAAAATTGCCATTATTTATTAACAATTGTAGTCAGCTTCACTATTAAACGCGCTGTCAAAATCGTATTTTCCAATTGCAAAGCGTTGACGCCGCGCTTTAATTTTAGAAAACAATTTTAAAAAAATGTATCCAAAGAATTAAAAATTTTGACTGTTTTTGTTAAGGGGACCATAACGCACACAATCAAATTAATCCTTGGCATTTCTTTTTTTTTTGTTGCATAATGTAATTTATAGTTTCCATATCACACATTAATAAATACCAATGTTAAATTAAGATGGCGAAATGTTGATTGAGAATCATAGTAAATTTCTATAAAAGTCTGCCCTTTAATTAAATTTATCATTATTTCATATTAATTTATTAAAATAACCTTAAATCACCTGTTTTATATCAAAATCAAAAGTGTATCTTGTTAAATTAACATGCATACGGATTTAAGTATGTGCATTTTAATATGTATTCTTTTAATTAAAATTATTTCGTTAAATAACACATCAAGTTTTCAAAGTAAAATTATGACGAAACCCATATCGGGCCATTCTGCTGATGCTTCTGTTAACAAAGAAGAATACAAAATAAGTGAAACATGCGTTACAGGGTAAGTATTTCACACTGTTATATCACACTCAAACCAATTTGATTGTACATGAAATTCACGTTGTTTCAACTCAAAATAACTTTCATTCAAAATGACTCGGATTGTTATTTCAATATAAATGACATTTTGCTATAACTTTACTGCAATGTTAAATTAACATGGACTATAATCAGTTTTGAAAGGAAAATATTTTGTTCGCAAGTTATTGTAAAATCATGTTAAATTAACATGAAGTAACAATGAAGCAAAATTACCACCGAAAACGGTACAATCAACTTTGTTTTCGACGATTTTACATTGATTTTTTTTCTGTGTGTTAGTGGGATCTGAAATATTCTAACAATCGGTTCTTATGCAGGTCACAATTTTGGCGATAATTTGAAATTTGGTCCATTGCTTCTTTTGTTCCCATGAGCCGTCTTATTATGTTGGTATTTACATAGGTTTAATTTGGTCCAAACTTAGTTTATTGCAATCAAAATCATCTTACCAAATTTTAATAGAATCGGCCCATTTTTACCCATAGCTACCATAACTTCTTTTATGGATCTCCACATTTGTACTCTGATCTATAATAAAGCAATTTAAGATAAAATTGTTTTTTGCCATTTAAAGCAAAACAACGTTATAAACTTTTGTTTTAATATTTATTTAAGATTATACACTGTAATCAAGTGTTTACATTTCGAAACATAGAACAAACTCCATAAAAATTTATTTATTGACACAGCGATACTAGAATTCCTACTTGCGTTTAATGAAATTATCTACGTTTTAGTAAATGAACGAAATAAATAATACGCAAAAACACAGAAATTAAATATATGCATAAAACTTAATTTAGGGAGTTCCATAACAAAATGCAAAAGTTACACTACAACAATTTTTTGGATGATGGAAAAAATAAGTGACAAATTTTTTTTGAATTTTTTTTACATCTTGTTGTGATACAATAGTTTTTTGGAACTACAGCAATCCAAAAACAACAGAACAACATAGGGTTTTTGCATTGCATTATTAGTGTTTACGGTTCGAAATGTCAACCATTCTTAGCAAAACACTAACAAATCAAAAAAAATTAGCTCGAACTGTCAAAATCAGATGGAGTTTCGACACCACCTCTAGTTGAATTCGCCTTGATACAAATTATAAGCAATTTCATTTATCTGCCAGTTTGTTATTTAGAAAACAAAAAGGAAATTATTGCGTCTGAAACCTAAGAAAATGTTGCGGTTCGAAATTAAATAGTTTTAAAATAATGACTTTTGCATTTCAATAATATTGTAATTTTACTTTTTTTGTTTTACATGTAGAAAGTTAAAACACTTCCTTTTTTTAGCCCCTCACTTTTTACTTGCATCACGGAGTTTATTGGTGCAAAGATGTGGAGTTTTTCAATTTTGATCGGAACCTTTTTATTAATATATTAATTTGTTATTCACTCCCCCCCCCCCCCCCCCCACCCACCGGGAATAACTTTTCCCATGTAATTTTTTCCCGTTTTACGTATGTGCGATCATGAAAAACTCCGACGAAAATTTTTTTTAAGGTAAATCAATGAAAAATTTTAGCTTGAAAAAATATTTGTTGCAAAAAATTCCCCTTATCGTGAATAGTTGTTTCCCTCGTAATGTTTTTTCTTTTCATGTATTTGCGATCATGAAGAAGCAGAATAATACTTAAAAATTGTTCGCTACAAATAATTCTCCTAATTCCCGTAATTTGTTCACTTCTCTCTTTGATTTTCCCACTTTATTTATGCTGGGGATAAGAACATGTTCTTAACGTGTTATGCTATGGTCACACTTGGCAAATATTTGACGAAAAAGATGTGACCAATAGGCAACCTAATATACAATTTTCTCCAATTCTAATATTTATTTCAATTGTAATATCACATCTTACAACAAAACAGTTTTTGCTACGTCTAGCAGTATAATAAGCTTTATTTTGTGATATTACGACAATGTTAAATCTCACTAACTGTTAACAAAAGTAGTGGTTCTGCTCATTTGTCCAATGTTTAATAAATGTGACCGTCGCTTTAGTTCTTCTTATAATTCGAATATTAAGGGTAAGATCCGTTAATATGACACAAACTGATATATTGCTCACCAACAACGTCAACAAAATGCAAAACGACGTGACGGCAAAATTTTGG
The DNA here is from genome assembly GCA_949318255.1 of Pollenia labialis. NCBI lineage: Eukaryota > Metazoa > Arthropoda > Insecta > Diptera > Polleniidae > Pollenia > Pollenia labialis. The sequence goes on along the minus strand of OX439142.1, from coordinate 24,984,235 downwards.
AAAGGATAAACTTACGTTACGATCAAACTATCATTTTTTTGTACAAAAAGTTCTTTGATTTTTTTAATCATTCTTCTTTATATAAATCGCAATCATTTTGTTTTTTTATGTTTTATGTTCTTTGTGAATTCTCATTGTTTTTGTTAATGTTTCTTTTAATATACAACTCCTAAAAGAATCTTCTGGTGATTATCTGACGAGTACCAAAAACATCTAAATCTTTTTTTAATGTATTTATTTTTTTATTTATTTTTTGACACGCTCGTCTTTAAATCTTGAAATTAACCTTTTGGGACTCTCTGTAAGAGTCGTATAACAATTACTGAGCTACCTAAATAAGACATTTTTTGAAGTATGAAATGCTATTGCCAATACAATTTTAATAAAACAAACCGGTCTAAGGATCTGCAAAAAAGGATTTTCAGACAGGATGGTGTTGATTTCGCGACCTTAAGGTTTGTTTTATAGAAATTGTATGAAAATTAGGAGTTTTGGCATGAAAATCCGCCTGATGCCCGTATTAAACACGTTTTTAAAGTGTCGAAAGAAGCATTCAAGTGTTTAGGTTTTTTAAAACGGTGCAAGACTTACTTCACTTCATCCGATCTCCTTACTATCTATACCACCTATATCCGACCGAAGATGGAATACAACTCCCATATATGGGCAGGGGCTTCAAAGTCTATTTTGAACCTTCTGGACCGTGTACAAAGGAGGGCGGTGAAGCTCATCAATGACAGTAGGGTATCCAAACTCTATTGACTCATTGGAGCATTGTCGGAATGTGGGTTGTGTGACACTTTTCTATCGATATTACCATGGGAGGAGTTCCACTGAGATGAGTGAACTTATTCCACCCGCCCGAGTATTTCTTCATAATACTCGCTCATCCAGTGAATCACATCCGTTTGTAGTCGATAATCCTGTGTTTCGCACAACGCATTATAGAGAAAATTCGTTTTTCAGTCGAACTATCCGTATGTGGAATAAACTTCCCGCAGAGGTCTTCCCCGGTAATTACAATTTATTAAGATTCAAGTCAAATGTCCACAAACACTATTCCCTCTTTCCTCCTTCCCAAACCTTATTTTCCTGATCAACACAATGCACTGCATATATAGGGGGCATTCCCTGAGTGTTGGTTTATCGCTAAAAAAAAAAAAAAAAAAAAAATTTAGGTAGCTTAGTGATACGGCTGAGTATTTCACGAGTTGTAAAATAATACCTACATGAGTCTCATACGACTCTTAGCATGCTTTTTGAAAGACTCGTTAGATAATCTCAACACACATCATAAACGATTCCCTTTACGATTAATATAATACTACATTTACACCTACGCAAAATCTAGTACTTACGAGATTTCGAACCAAATCTAGTTGTTTTTGACTAGATTTCCCATACGAAACAAAATCTACTTCGTGACTAGATTTCGATGAAATCTACTCAAAATCTAGTAGTACTTAATGATGCAACTATGGTTTTTTCAAAATAGCACTAGAAAATACTTCCCTGCACAAGAAAAAATGACATTTAAAAAAACAAAACAAAAATTGTTAAAAAAAATTAAAAAGTTTTATAAAATAAATAATTAAAAAAGTGTAGAAAAATAAAAAAGACGAATTATATTAATGAAATAAATATCGTTGATTATTAAAAAAAGGCAATGCAAATTTGTTAATGTGTATTTCTCTTTGTGTTTGTATGTGTTACGAAAAGACTTTTAGCTAGTTGTTTTGTTATAAAAACAAAATCTCTAGATTTCGAAGAAGATTTTAAATCAAATCTACAAGATTTTGGCCTAATGTAAATGTAGTATAAGCGTTTTTCGCTGTGTTATGGAAGAATCTCTCATACGAATCAGCACGTGTAACAGTTTCTCCCGTGCTAGGAATCGTCTACAATTAAAAAATGAGCTCGTCGACGATCAAAAGACTCTTTGTGAGATTCCCAGTAATCTCCTGGGTTGAAATAAAATTTTAATAAAATATAAATTTATGTATTAAAAAAATAATTATTTTTTTATTCTACTTTTAAATCAAACACTTTACTTTAGCTGCACTTTTGTGCAGGTAACCACAATTGTGTACCTGCACATTAAGGCAGGTAAATGCATTTAAGATAACTGCATTTTTGATTTACCTGCACAAAAAATCGTGCAAAGGAGATTGTGCAGCTAAGTCAAAACTACTGTATATCTTAAAACAACTTAGTGGCAACGTCAATGATTATTATTTATTATTGTTTAGCTTGTTTTACAAAATTTATAAACTATTTGAAAAATTAAGTAAAATTACTTTGGTAAACTGTACATACATATTTAAATTTAAGTATTTGTTACTTCGGCTTAAGTTCATCAAATTTAATTTTCATTAAATTATTTTTATTATGAAGAAACATGTAAAATCAATTAAAAAGGATAACCATTCAAAAAAAGCAGATTTCGATCTACCAAAGGTTAACATACAATTTGGTTCAAGGATTGATGTTTGACTATTGACGTCAGCAGTCGTCGATGGCTGCGAGTGTAAGACGGCAAATCCATCTGAGGAGATCGAATGGTTGCGATCGAAACATGTCATGGTAACCTGCCACCATCTTCGTCGATAGCCAGGCAGCTCTGATGTCACTGGAGTCCCACAAAACAACATCCATACTCGTCAACCAGTGTAGGGAAGAACTGTCCAGACTGGGCAGTCTATCTGACATTACCTTAATTTGGATCCCTGCGCATAGGGACCATTATGGCAATGAACAGGCGGACGGGCTGGCCAAAACTGGAGCCGCTCTTGATATTTCACAGGCTGTGCCAGTCGCAACACCCCTGGGAACTATCAGGAGCGAAATCTTCAGGCACTATCTGGATATGGCTGACGATAAATGAAGGAAACTAGATGGCTGCAGGGCTACCAAGGAAGCGTGGCCCACATATGACATAGGTCGCTTGGAGCGACTTCTCAATTTTAGTCGGAAGGACGTGTCAAGACTTACCTACGTGCTTACTGGTCATTGGACGATCGGCAAGCACGCTATGAGACTCGGCCTCCCTTTCAATGAATGCTGCCGCAGCTGCAGGGAACCTGGAACTGAGGAGATAGTATTTCATCTTCTATGTGATTGCCCGGCGTTTAACTCAATGCGACATAGACTGTTCGGGAATTACCTTCTACAAGGACTCTCGGAGATATCGCGGGTGGGACTCAACAGCCTGCTGAAATATCTCAACGCAACGGGCTGGCTCTAGCCACCTCAGCATTGCCCCTGGGTCAAGTTTTGATCTGAGGGTTCCGATTTCTTGACGAGTTGTGTGGTGTCAAAACAGAGCCACCGTCGGCTCTACTTGCTGCGCGCCTGGACCTGTGCGTGCTACCACGTTAACCAACCAACCTGCCACCAGGGTTCGATCCCCGGCAACGGTCAAGAATCAAAGATTATCAATAACAATTTTAGTTAATTTTCATGTTGTAAAATTCCTTTCTTCATAAAAATAATTTAATGAAAATTAAATTTGATGAACTTAAGCCGTATTAAAATATTAAAAATTTGGATTAAAATCCATAAATAGTTCAACAAAATAACCACAATTCTAATTATTGTATTTGTTACATTTACAGAGATTTTACCATTTTAGGTATTTTTCCAAAAAATATACAATTTGAAATAATCTTCAGGATGTCCATAAAACTAAACAAACATACTAATAAATATTTAAAAAGAACTTAATTTTTATTTCAATATTGTGGCAAAACACAAACTTGAAGCACCCCAATCATAAGTTTAAAAAAATAAAGCGAAAATTAGTATTTTTAAGCACACACTCGTTTTTATTCACACATTTTTTGAGTCAACACTGGAAGAACTAGTTTCTACCAGTCAGTATAAAGTACTAGCTTTAGCTCAAATTTTTATTCACCTCAAAGCTACCTTTTTATTCACGGGACCCAGTGTCAGTACTGTATTTACACATTCTGGACGCACGATTTGGAAAACAGCCTATTACGAAATAACTTTAGCAATAAAAAATTGAGTTTATCGTAATAGGGCCAATTCACAACATCATCATGATTGTGCAATCAAGTGATTGTGCCAGCTGATTGACCGTGTATGAGCTTGTGGTGTGATTGTACGAGCTGCTGTTGCTTTATCAAAAATAGTTTGATATATTTTTTATTGTACCAGCATGATTGAATCGTGTGTTGTAAAGTTAGCTCATAAAAGTTAAATCGTAAAGGCATAAACATCAAAAAATACAAAATTTAAAATATGAATGCCAAAGAAAAATATTTCTCGAACTTTTTAAAACAATGCTTTGCCTATGGAAAGTTAAAAGTACGAAATACTGCAAATATGAATTAAAAAACCAATGCTACAATAAAATGGTACAAAATGTTATTGTTATTCATTACATCCTTTTCCACACAATTTCAACAGGCTTTACGCGCTTATTCCCTTAAAGGACCAAATTTCAAAAAAGTACCAGGCACCTGTCCTCTTATTTCTTTAATGAAGAACAATAAGCGTAAAATTTTTTGGATCTCTTTTAGTTTTGAGTTTTTGAGGTTACCGGGATCGATTTGGCGAGAGGCAAGCCTCTGGCCCAAAAGTTATCTTATTAACTTCAGGAGTTTAGAATGTGTGATGATGAATCAGTCAGTAAGCAGATAAGCTACGAAGTGATATAATTTTTATTTACCCTTTTACACCCCAAAAAGGGCGTACCTCAAAAAAGTACCAGACACCTTTTAATGAACAATAATAAGCATTAAATTTTGTGAATCTCTTTTAGTTAAGGAGATATGAGGTTAGCGAATTTTTCTAATGAACAACAATAAGTGTTAATGTCTATTATCTCTTTTAGTTTATGAGGTATGAGGTTAGCAGGATCGTTTTGGCCAGCACTTATTCACTTCAGAACTTGCATGTTTAATTTTATGTTTCTAATAGAAACTTTCTATATCTAAAAAATACGGAAATTGAAAAGGTACCAGTTAAAGAACAAAATAGTACCAAAAACCTCTAACAAAATCTCATTCACTCATGACATTGCATGCTGAATTTTAAAATTTTCAAAAGTACCAGTTAAAATTGCCATTATTTATTAACAATTGTAGTCAGCTTCACTATTAAACGCGCTGTCAAAATCGTATTTTCCAATTGCAAAGCGTTGACGCCGCGCTTTAATTTTAGAAAACAATTTTAAAAAAATGTATCCAAAGAATTAAAAATTTTGACTGTTTTTGTTAAGGGGACCATAACGCACACAATCAAATTAATCCTTGGCATTTCTTTTTTTTTTTTGTTGCATAATGTAATTTATAGTTTCCATATCACACCTTAATAAATACCAATGTTAAATTAAGATGGCGAAATGTTGATTGAGAATCATAGTAAATTTCTATAAAAGTCTGCCCTTTATTTAAATTTATCATTATTTCATATTAATTTATTAAAATAACCTTAAATCACCTGTTTTATATCAAAATCAAAGGTGTATCTTGTTAAATTAACATGCATACGGATTTAAGTATGTGCATTTTAATATGTATTCTTTTAATTAAAATTATTTCGTTAAATAACACATCAAGTTTTCAAAGTAAAATTATGACGAAACCCATATCGGGCCATTCTGCTGATGCTTCTGTTAACAAAGAAGAATACAAAATAAGTGAAACATGCGTTACAGGGTAAGTATTTCACACTGTTATATCACACTCAAACCAATTTGATTGTACATGAAATTCACGTTGTTTCAACTCAAAATAACTTTCATTCAAAATGACTCGGATTGTTATTTCAATATAAATGACATTTTGCTATAACTTTACTGCAATGTTAAATTAACATGGACTATAATCAGTTTTGAAAGGAAAATATTTTGTTCGCAAGTTATTGTAAAATCATGTTAAATTAACATGAAGTAACAATGAAGCAAAATTACCACCGAAAACGGTACAATCAACTTTGTTTTCGACGATTTTACATTGATTTTTTTTCTGTGTGTTAGTGGGATCTGAAATATTCTAACAATCGGTTCTTATGCAGGTCACAATTTTGGCGATAATTTGAAATTTGGTCCATTGCTTCTTTTGTTCCCATGAGCCGTCTTATTATGTTGGTATTTACATAGGTTTAATTTGGTCCAAACTTAGTTTATTGCAATCAAAATCATCTTACCAAATTTTAATAGAATCGGCCCATTTTTACCCATAGCTACCATAACTTCTTTTATGGATCTCCACATTTGTACTCTGATCTATAATAAAGCAATTTAAGATAAAATTGTTTTTTGCCATTTAAAGCAAAACAACGTTATAAACTTTTGTTTTAATATTTATTTAAGATTATACACTGTAATCAAGTGTTTACATTTCGAAACATAGAACAAACTCCATAAAAATTTATTTATTGACACAGCGATACTAGAATTCCTACTTGCGTTTAATGAAATTATCTACGTTTTAGTAAATGAACGAAATAAATAATACGCAAAAACACAGAAATTAAATATATGCATAAAACTTAATTTAGGGAGTTCGATAACAAAATGCAAAAGTTACACTACAACAATTTTTTGGATGATGGAAAAAATAAGTGACAAATTTTTTTTGAATTTTTTTTACATCTTGTTGTGATACAATAGTTTTTTGGAACTACAGCAATCCAAAAACAACAGAACAACATAGGGTTTTTGCATTGCATTATTAGTGTTTACGGTTCGAAATGTCAACCATTCTTAGCAAAACACTAATAAATCAAAAAAAAATTGGCTCGAACTGTCAAAATCAGATGGAGTTTCGACACCACCTCTAGTTGAATTCGCCTTGATACAAATTATAAGCAATTTCATTTATCTGGCAGTTTGTTATTTAAACAAGTGGGCGTGGCACAAAATATAATTATTTATATCTTAAGAATGTTGTTCACATAATTTTTTGTTCTTATTGCACCATGGTGAAGGGTATATAAGATTCGGCACAGCCGAATATAGCACTCTTACACTCTTACGAATATAGCACTCTTCACCATTTTGCGAGCAGAATACATAGCAAACAAAAACTAAATAAAACTGGTAAATTTTTTTTTTTTTTTTATATAACAGACAACTGGTTTTGAACTTCGCTTTTCATAAGGGCCCAGAATATATATACTTTATGTAGTGTAGGATCAATATTGTAGAAATTACAGTTATATATACCTTTTTTACCTTCCGTGAAGGGTATAAAAAGAGTAATTTTCGGGAATTCAGGGGTCTAATCACTATCGTATCGAATAAACTATTGAATTTTTTTGCATACGATAGACACTGGCGTATCGAATGAAAACTCGATAAATGTAATGTCGAGTTACTCGATGTCGAATGCTATTATTTAAAATTCAATACATTTCATTCGATATCGAGTTTCAAGATACCAAAATAAATAATTTCGATGAATTTTGCTCGATATCGTATGCGGTGATTAGACCCCAGTATTTCGGTTATAAATCATACAAATTTCCGACAATATAAAAGTAAGATTTTTGTAATTTTTTTTGCTTACAATTATTTAACATATCAAAACTGCTATGTACATATATAAATAATAAAATAACAGAAAAATTAACTTTATTATTAATAGAAATTATACTTGAGAGCTCTTTAAAATGGGACTTTGTATACTAATAAGTTATCTACATATATACATACTTTTTGTTTATTTGGAGTTTGTAATTTTTCCCTTTTTAAAAAATAAATAAACATCTAAAAAAAAAAAAAATACAAATTTCCGACATTTTGGTATATAAGTCATATACAAAGGACATATGGCAGCCCTAAAATTTAGGTTTTTATAAAAATTTTGATGTTTTTTAGCCCATTTTGTGAGTATTGTGCTCATAAATTACCCATTATCTAACCGATTTGACAGATTTATATACCGACGTGCTTAAGAAGAAATTTGCCATTTACTGGAGGTACAAAGCTGGGACTCGGGCAGATCTATTGTTCCCGAAAGAGGGTATTTAAAAAAAAAAATTTAATTTTGGTCATAACTTTTTTTTATCTGAACCGATTTTTCAGAGTTTTTTATAAAATATGTTCTACTAGAAATTTCCGAGATTTTGTTATATAAGTCATATCCATAGGACGTATAGCAGCCCTAAAATTTAGGTTTTTATAAAAATTTTGATGTTTTTTAGCCCATTTTGTGAGTATTTTGCTCATAAATTACCCATTATCTAACCGATTTGATAGTTTTATATACCGACGTGTTAAGGAAGAATTTTACCATTTACTTAAGTTATATTCGTATATAAACATTTATATAAACTTGTAAATATATATTTTATCAAATTTAATTATAAAAAAGAGTAATTTTTGGGGATTCAGTATTTCGGTTATAACTCAGCCATTTTTTAACCGATTTGGCAGATTTATATACCGACGTGTTGAAGAAGAAATTTAATATGTTCTATTAAAATTTCCGATATTTTGATATATAAGTCATATCCATAGGACATATGGCAGCCCTAAAATTTTGGTTTTTATACAATTTTTAATTTTTTTTGTATGGGAGGTACCACGCCCACTTCTCCAATCCCGCCCACATTTTGTAGAATGGTGTGTATTGGCAACCCTAATGTGTGTACCTAATTTGGAAACTTTGGCTTTTGCCGTTCCCCAGATATACAGCAAAAAGTAATAAAAATACAACAAACACAAGGGATTTTTGGAAAAAATTAGAGGTAGTCGTGGTTTTTTGGTCATATTTCAGCCATTTGTGGACCGATCTGGCTGAATTTCAATAGCAAAATTATAATAAGAATACCTGACGTAAAGATACCCCAACCAAGTCCCCATCATATCTGGGGGCTTCGGAAAACCCATTTCAACAGACAGACGGACAGACGGACAATCGGATTTGAACTTCGCTTTTCATAAGGACACAGAATATATATACTTTATAGGGTGTAGGATCCATATTGTAGAAATTACAAACGGAATGACAAAGTTATATATACCCTTTCTACCTTCGGTGAAGGCTATAAAAACAAAAAGGAAATTATTGCGTTTTGATCCGACATTCATAGTAATAAATTCGTTTTGATCTGAAACCTAAGAAAATGTTGCGGTTCGAAATTAACTAGTTTTAAAATAATGACTTTTGCATTTCAATAATATTGTAATTTTACTTTTTATGTTTTATAGAAAGTTAAAACACTTCCTTTTTTTTAGCCCCTCACTTTTTACTTGCATCACGGAGTTTATTGATGCAAAGATGTGGAGTTTTTCAATTTTGATCGGAACCTTTTTATTAATATATTAATTTGTTATTCACTCCCCCCCGGGAATAACTTTTCCCATGTAATTTTTTCCCGTTTTACGTATTTGCGATCATGAAAAACTCCGACGAAAAATTTTTTTTAAGGTAAATCAATGAAAAATTTTAGCTTGAAAAAATATTTGTTCTAAAAAATTCCCCTTATCGTGAATAGTTTTTTCCCTCGTAATGTTTTTTCTTTTAATGTACTTGCGATCATGAAAAAGGAGAATAATACTTAAAAATTGTTCGCTACAAATAATTCTCCTAATTCCCGTAATTTGTTCACTTCTCTCTTTGATTTTCCCACTTTATTTATGCTGGGGATAAGAACATGTTCTTAACGTGTTATGCTATGGTCACACTTGGCAAATATTTGACGAAAAAGATGTGACCAATAGGCAACCTAATATACAATTTTCTCCAATTCTAATATTTATTTCAATTGTAATATCACATCTTACAACAAAACAGTTTTTGCTACGTCTAGCAGTATAATAAGCTTTATTTTGTGATATTACGACAATGTTAAATCTCACTAACTGTTAACAAAAGTAGTGGTTCTGCTCATTTGTCCAATGTTTAATAAATGTGACCGTCGCTTTAGTTCTTCTTATAATTCGAATATTAAGGGTAAGATCCGTTAATATGACACAAACTGATATATTGCTCACCAACAACGTCAACAAAATGCAAAACGACGGGTCGGCAAAATTTTGGAAATGATAAACTTACGTTACGATCAAACTATCATTTTTTTGTACAAAAAGTTCTTTGATTTTTTTAATCATTCTTCTTTTTTTACATTCACTGAGAACTGATAGCATGAAAAATGTTTCACTAGACATTCACGATGGCATTTTCCCTTCGAGGAGAATAAAAATTTTATGGGAACAAAAATTGCACTTGTTATTCACGAAAGGGGTGATTGAATAACTAACTATCCCCTAAACAATTTACTTATACATATTGCGAAACACAAATGGCACATTTCAAAAAGTAAGCGCTAGGTAATAGGACTACGAAGCAGGTTTGCAAGGGAAAAATATGGCTGTTTTCCTAAACGCCTGTTGCATTGTAGCAATACACAACAAAATTTTCTGGAATGCAGCCCTAAAAGTTTTTAAAAATGCATTTTGTTCCTAAATGCAACTCTGTAGTTGTCACTGCACAGAGTAAAGCAGTTATTAAATTGCAAAACACATACATACGCATAGTCATCGTCCAAACATTTTTAAAATTCTGCCTTGGAATTGCATTAGTGTCCAGATTATTAATTTCTAGGGTTGCAATTTTTGTATTTTTATCTTGCTTTTCTCTTCTTCTGTTTATATTTTGTATATCAAGTTAAAAAGTGTGAGAATAACCAAACAAAACGTAATTGCAGAGTACATAAAATTAAGTACCCCTCCCAAATCTTCTCAACCCTCTGACCATTAAACTCAAGAATTGCTGCAAAAAAAATTTCAAGTTTTGACAATAATATATACAACGTAGGTTACAATTTAAAAGTACACAATGTATCAACACAGTGGGTCGAGTGAATAAAAAGGTAGTTTATGCTACATACTACTAAGTACTAGCACTAGCTTTTAATTTTCAGTACTAGCTATGCTGAAAAGTTTAAACTACAAAAAATTGTGAATAATTCTTTGCTAGTGCTAGATAGCTAATGCTAACAGAGGAAGCAAACGCTGGATAATGCGACCATTCAATTAAATTATTTGCAAAGTGCAAAAATATCAAAAATTAAAATTTTTTAAACATATTTTTAAAAATATAACTGGGCAAAACAGAATATAAGAAAAAAATGTTAATTTCCTTTTTTATGTTTTGAATCGTTAAGCAAATGTGTATTGTTATTACAAAAAAATCCCTATAAATGGCTTAGTTTGTATGCGAACATAAATAAATATATTTTTGTATATTTATCTGTTTTTTATAAATTTTTCTTTATAAATAAATGTTTTTATTTTATTTAAAAAATGCAACACAAACTTTTTATGGCAAAAGTCTGTACCGCCCCTTATGCGGTATATCTTAAAACAACTTAGTGGCAACGTCAATGATTATTATTTATTATTGTTTAGCTTGTTTTACAAAATTTATAAACTATTTGAAAAATTAAGTAAAATTACTTTGGTAAACTGTACATACATATTTGAATTTAAGTATTTGTTACTTCGGCTTAAGTTCATCAAATTTAATTTTCATTAAATTATTTTTATTATGAAGAAACATGTAAAATCAATTAAAAAGGTTAACATACAATTTGGTTTAAGGATTGATGTTTGACTATTGACGACAGCAGTCGTCGATGGCTGCGAGTGTAAGACGGCAAATCCGTCTGAGGAAATCGAATAGTTGAGCTCGAAACATGTCATGGTAACCTGCCACCAGGGTTCGATCCCCGGCCCCGGCAACGGTCAAGAAATAATCTTTCATTCAATAACAATTTTAGTTAATTTTCATGTTGTAAAATTCCTTTCTTCATAAAAATAATTTAATGAAAATTAAATTTGATGAACTTGAGCCGTATTAAAATATTTAAAATTTGGATTAAAATCCATAAATAGTTCAACAAAATAACCACAATTCTAATTATTGTATTTGTTACATTTACAGAGATTTTACCATTTTAGGTATTTTTCCAAAAAATATACAATTTGAAATAATCTTCAGGATGTCCATAAAACTAAACAAACATACTAATAAATATTTAAAAAGAACTTAATTTTTATTTCAATATTGTGGCAAAACACAAACTTGAAGCACCCCAATCATAAGTTTAAAAAAATAAAGCGAAAATTAGTATTTTTAAGCACACACTCGTTTTTATTCACACATTTTTTGAGTCAACACTGGAAGAACTAGTTTCTACTAGTCAGTATAAAGTACTAGCTTTAGCTCAAATTTTTATTCACCTCAAAGCTACCTTTTTATTCACGGGACCCAGTGTCAGTACTGTATTTACACATTCTGGACGCACGATTTGGAAAACAGCCTATTACGAAATAACTTTAGCAATAAAAAATTGAGTTTATCGTAATAGGGCCAATTCACAACATCATCATGATTGTGCAATCAAGTGATTGTGCCAGCTGATTGACCGTGTATGAGCTTGTGGTGTGATTGTACGAGCTGCTGTTGCTTTATCAAAAATAGTTTGATATATTTTTTATTGTACCAGCATGATTGAATCGTGTGTTGTAAAGTTAGCTCATAAAAGTTAAATCGTAAAGGCATAAACATCAAAAAATACAAAATTTAAAATATGAATGCCAAAGAAAAATATTTCTCGAACTTTTTAAAACAATGCTTTGCCTATAGAAAGTTAAAAGTACGAAATACTACCAATGCTACAATAAAATGGTACAAAATGTTATTGTTATTCATTACATCCTTTTCCACACAATTTCAACAGGCTTTACGCGCTTATTCCCCAAAAGGACCAAATTTCAAAAAAGTACCAGGCACCTGTCCTCTTATTTCTTTAATGAAGAACAATAAGCGTAAAATTTTTTGGATCTCTTTTAGTTTTGAGTTTTTGAGGTTACCGGGATCGATTTGGCGAGAGGCAAGCCTCTGGCCCAAAAGTTATCTTATTAACTTCAGGAGTTTAGAATGTGTGATGATGAATCAGTCAGTAAGCAGATAAGCTACGAAGTGATATAATTTTTATTTACCCTTTTACACCCCAAAAAGGGCGTACCTCAAAAAAGTACCAGACACCTTTTAATGAACAATAATAAGCATTAAATTTTGTGAATCTCTTTTAGTTAAGGAGATATGAGGTTAGCGAATTTTTCTAATGAACAACAATAAGTGTTAATGTCTATTATCTCTTTTAGTTTAGGAGGTAGCAGGTTAGCAGGATCGTTTTGGCCAGCACTTATTCACTTAAGAACTTGCATGTTTAATTTTATGTTTCTATATCTAATAAATACGGAAATTGAAAAGGTACCAGTTAAAGAACAAAATAGTACCAAAAACCTCTAACAGAATCTCATTCACTCAGGACCTTGCATGTTAATTTTATCTTTCTTAGGTCCATCTTATAGATCCTCATCCAATCATGACATTGCATGCTGAATTTTCAAATTTTCAAAAAGTACCAGTTAAAATTGCCATTATTTATTAACAATTGTAGTCAGCTTCACTATTAAACGCGCTGTCAAAATCGTATTTTCCAATTGCAAAGCGTTGACGCCGCGCTTTAATTTTAGAAAACAATTTTAAAAAAATGTATCCAAAGAATTAAAAATTTTGACTGTTTTTGTTAAGGGGACCATAACGCACACAATCAAATTAATCCTTGGCATTTCTTTTTTTTTTTTGTTGCATAATGTAATTTATAGTTTCCATATCACACCTTAATAAATACCAATGTTAAATTAAGATGGCGAAATGTTGATTGAGAATCATAGTAAATTTCTATAAAAGTCTGCCCTTTATTTAAATTTATCATTATTTCATATTAATTTATTAAAATAACCTTAAATCACCTGTTTTATATCAAAATCAAAAGTGTATCTTGTTAAATTAACATGCATACGGATTTAAGTATGTGCATTTTTTTATTTTCATGTTTAAAATATGTATTTTTTTAATTAAAATTATTTCGTTAAATAACACATCAAGTTTTCAAAGTAAAATGATGACGAAACCCATATCGGGCCATTCTGCTGATGCTTCTGTTAACAAAGAAGAATACAAAATAAGTGAAACATGCGTTACAGGGTAAGTATTTCACACTGTTATATCACACTCAAACCAATTTGATTGTACATGAAATTCACGTTGTTTCAACTCAAAATAACTTTCATTCAAAATGACTCGGATTGTTATTTCAATATAAATGACATTTTGCTATAACTTTACTGCAATGTTAAATTAACATGGACTATAATCAGTTTTGAAAGGAAAATATTTTGTTCGCAAGTTATTGTAAAATCATGTTAAATTAACATGAAGTAACAATGAAGCAAAATTACCACCGAAAACGGTACAATCAACTTTGTTTTCGACGATTTTACATTGATTTTTTTTCTGTGTGTTAGTGGGATCTGAAATATTCTAACAATCGGTTCTTATGCAGGTCACAATTTTGGCGATAATTTGAAATTTGGTCCATTGCTTCTTTTGTTCCCATGAGCCGTCTTATTATGTTGGTATTTACATAGGTTTAATTTGGTCCAAACTTAGTTTATTGCAATCAAAATCATCTTACCAAATTTTAATAGAATCGGCCCATTTTTACCCATAGCTACCATAACTTCTTTTATGGATCTCCACATTTGTACTCTGATCTATAATAAAGCAATTTAAGATAAAATTGTTTTTTGCCATTTAAAGCAAAACAACGTTATAAACTTTTGTTTTAATATTTATTTAAGATTATACACTGTAATCAAGTGTTTACATTTCGAAACATAGAACAAACTCCATAAAAATTTATTTATTGACACAGCGATACTAGAATTCCTACTTGCGTTTAATGAAATTATCTAAGTTTTAGTAAATGAACGAAATAAATAATACGCAAAAACACAGAAATTAAATATATGGGCTACTTCAAATTTTTTGAACACCTGCTGAAACCGACATACTATGGCTCTTTATCGTTAAGTTTAATGAATTGAAAAAACGTTGTACAGGGTTTGGATGACTATACTTGAAGGATATGACGTGCAAAGTTTTACGTTGAAAAGTCCTCACCTTAAGAATTGGTGGTCATCTAAAATTCGAAAAATTAAAAAAACGACTTGAACTTGCAAGAGCTTTTTACATTCATTCCGTTTGCTTTGTAATAGTTTTAAGCTTTCAGATCCAAACCCATACAAAATATAGTCACTAGACTTGGAGGATATATCCACAAAAAAAAATTTTGATATCGCTGCTGGGTGAAAAGTTGCATAGTGTTTTAAAGTGAAACCAAAATTTTCCGAATTTTTAAATTTTTGAAGATTTTACATAGAGTTTTTGCGCCGTTTAATAAAAATGAGTTTTAAGCGCAGAATTAAAAAAACTGCGTAATTTCAAAAAGTTTGAGGTGAATCAAGTTGGTGTCAGCGCACCAATAACGTATCACGGACATCACAAACTTAAAAGAAATAAGCGTAAATTTTTTAAAAATGTATCTTTTTTGCGTCTGACAATCTGAATTGCCTTTTAAGTTGGCAAGTGTATTGCGTGATGTGAGTAACTTCGTAAAGGGCACCTCCTTTTTTTGCAAAAAAAACAATTTATTTTTAAGCTTTTTTTATATCAAAACATGTCATGGGAACATGTTTAGGTATCTAAATAGATTCTTCGCGACGGACTAAACTGATAAAGTGCAAAAAAAATAATTTTTTTCAGCACTGGCGCGTGCAGCGGCAGTTTTTTCCAAACACATTTCGCTTTGTGACAACTGAAGCGCTGTATCAATTCCGCTCAAACGTACATCGAATAGAAGACTTTACTGAGCTTGATACTAAAATTGAAAACGCACCAAAAAATTTTAAGGATTTAAAAATTTAATGGAGGAAACAAAATGTTTCTAACCTCAAAAAGCATCCTTGTATGAAATATTTTATTTGGTTTCAGATTATACATTTTAAAAGTTTTTTTTCCAAAATATTGCAAATTATGTCTTATACTAGCCGTAATTTTGTAAAATGTTTAACAATTTTAAATAAATTTTTATATGCATACACGATAAAAAAAAATTTTTAAAATTTTTTTTTCCAGTGTATTTTAAAAAGTATTCAAGCTTTTACAAATTGTTTAGTGTGCTAAGAAAGCCCTTAAGGGGTATTATCCACACGCGTTTTCCTTTTTCAACAAACAAAAACTGTAATTTTTATATTTTTTTTTTAATTTTTAACTTTAAACCGCAGTAAAATTTGCGCCGTGTAATAAAAATGATTAACGCGAACGGATTTCACATGCTCAAATATCGGTTTATACATACGCAAATCAACATTGATGTCAGACAAAAAAAAAAAATTAAAAAAAATGTCTAGGTGTCGTAAATTTTTGAAGTTGCTCTTATGCATAAAACTTAATTTAGGGAGTTCCATAACAAAATGCAAAAGTTACACTACAACAATTTTTTGGATGATGGAAAAAATAAGTGACAAATTTTTTTTGAGCAAAACACTAACAAATCAAAAAAAATTAGCTCGAACTGTCAAAATCAGATGGAGTTTCGACACCACCTCTAGTTGAATTCGCCTTGATACAAATTATTAGGAATTTCATTTATCTGCCAGTTTGTTATTTAGAAAACAAAAAGGAAATTATTGCGTATGAAACCTAAGAAAATGTTGCGGTTCGAAATTAAATAGTTTTAAAATAATGACTTTTGCATTTCAATAATATTGTAATTTTTTGTTTTATAGAAAGTTAAAACACTTCCTTTTTTTTAGCTCCTCACTTTTTACTTGCATCCCGGAGTTTATTGGTGCAAAGATGTGGAGTTTGTCAATTTTGGTCGGAACCTTTTTATTAATATATTAATTTGTTATTCACTCCCCCCCCCCCCCCCCCACCGGGAATAACTTTTCCCATGTAATTTTTTCCCGTTTTACGTATTTGCGATCATGAAAAACTCCGACAAAAATTTTTTTTTAAGGTAAATCAATGAAAAATTTTAGCTTGAAAAAATATTTGTTGCAAAAAATTCCCCTTATCGTGAATAGTTTTTTCCCTCGTAATGTTTTTTCTTTTCATGTATTTGCGATCATGAAAAAGAAGAATATTTACTTGAAAATTGTTCGCTACAAATAATTCTCCTAATGCTAGAAACACAACTGTGACGAACGACGAATTTCGTCCAGCACGACGTTTTATTCGGAAGAAATTCGCTGTATAAGTTCGGCGTATGAAATACAATAACGACGAAAAAATAAAATGGAAATAAAATATGTTGTATAAACAAGAAATAGTGGTACCATATGAACAAAAAATACTTCACAAACAAAACATTAATAAGGCCCCGATTATGGTTTACAATTTATGTTGTATGTTTAATGTTGTACCCAATACAACACAACATATAAAATTTTTTTAATTATGATTAACAACATCTAGGTGTTGTGTATATCCCACAGTTGTATTTTATTTGTACTAAATTTTACCCATAAAATGCATGCCTGCGTGCCAAAAAATTTACAAGTTTAAACGAACAATTGAAAAATATAAATACAGAATATATATTGAAAATAAATAAAACAAAAAAAAGTAATGGCTATTAACGTCGATCTATATTTTGATGATGCTTATAATGAGGACAACAAAAAAACACACATGTCACGTATTCGGAAAAGAATTCGAGACAGTTCAAATCCATTGGATATATATGTATATTTTTTCTGAAATTTAAAATAACAATATGTACATTGTACATATATTAATTACGATATATGACCATTTCCATTTTGACGTGTCGTGACATTTGTACCACAAAATGTAAAAAAATTAAATGACGAAGTCAAATTTGTACAAAGGGGCAATGAAGTAGCTCTATATTCAGAAAAAAAATTACAGTAATCGACGCTAAGGATTTGTAGATATATGCAAAAATCTGCGCTGGCGTGACGTTAAAAAAACGGAAGTGGGTTTTGACTTGCATTACAAAACTGAAAAATACTGCAAACTGAGCAAAATGTTTTGTACAAAACCTTTTTTAGTAAACTTAGGACTAATACAGATTTATTTTTCAAGCTATAACATTTATAAATCTTTGCTCGTTTTAAGGTAAATATGGGAATTTTCAGCTAAAAGTCTACTTTTTTTAATGTAACGCCAGATTGCAAATAAGGTTGTATTTTCGGAACATGTTGTTCAATCGTTGTCCCTTATGTTTCTTAATGTAGAGCTTGTTGCGCTTTACACCAATATATAAAAAAGTAAACGATACATATACAATTTTTAGAGAAACAATTTAAAATACTTCTGGCGTTACGTGACAAAAAGTAGACTTTTCGCTGGAAATGCCCATATAGATATTTTATATTTTCAAGTTTTATAAAATTTTTCCGCATTAACAAGGATGGTTTTTTGTTTCTATGGACGGACCCCCACCAGTTGCTTGAAAGTATTCTTTGTTTGCAGCCAATTTTCTTTTTAAGTTGGCTTTATAGTGAGTCCATACTAGGGATGCCAATCCCGAATTAGCGAATCCCGAATCCCGGGATTTAAATATTTTAATACCGGGATTTTGTCAATCCCGAAATTGATAACTTAATTTTTTTGTTTTATCTTTTTTTATAAAAAGAAATTCATTATGACATTCCCCATGAGAGGATAGGGAACACAATATTGATCTTTAATATTTTTTTTTGATTAATTCTGTTAATACTGTCATTGAAAACGTAAGAAAATAGTTACACTTTGTTATTATTTTCAAGCGTGTCCAATAATTATAAAGTAATGTTAACGTGAAAAGTGCTGAAAATAAAGAAACAAGAAAATTTATTTAAGAAAAAAATGTTTTTGAAATGCACAAAACAATTCACTGGTGCACCAAATACAAAATTTAAGCTTTACTCTTTAAAGGGTTAAGATTATTAAAGTGTTTTCCGAGAGTTGACATCGAACCTACGGTAATTAATGGAGCGATTTCACAATATTAAGTAATGCATTTTATACACTACATAATTCCTACCGCAAGTAGTGGTGGTTTTTGTTAAAATAAGATTTAAATGATTAACTAAATAAATTGATTTTTTTAGTTAATTTCGAATTCAAATTTCAATTATTTATTTAAATTCATTTAATAAAATAGAATAGAAATAGAATCTTTCAAATAAATCAACTTTTATGTTGCGTTGTTCAATTAGAATATTAATTATTTTTTTTTATTTATCTTGAATGAACTGAGGTAATTGAATCAAATATAGCATTTATGGTAATTATTTTTTTTATTGAATCAAGTAACACATTGTTTAAAATCGTACGTTTTTTTTTATCATATTTTTTATTTAATTAGTCATTAAATAAGAAAAGTCAAAATTTAAAATTTTTACAAATTTAAGTTATATTTAACTTTAAAATAATAAATGAAGTTAAATTTAACCCCTTTTTATTGGGAAATTTAACGGCTTAAAAGTTGGAAATTTTTAATATTTGGAAAAAGTGAACGAAAACGGCTCTGGAAAATTTGGAGAGCAGAAAATCGGGAAACCCTCTTGATGACTTATAGCCTTAGGTGTGCTCTGCTTTAGAAAAAAATATATGTAAGCTAAATTGGGCAAATAACGTTGACTACAGGTGTAATTCAATGTCATGGGTATTTAAATACCCACTTCGCTGTCAGAGGGTTCAAAACACATATTTTTGTTTAAATTTTTTGCAAGTAAAAATGCTTTGTTTTATGTAAAATTAGCTATTTATTAGTAAAAAATTATGAAATAAATATCACAAATGTGGTCCATTATTGCGATAAATTTATCTTTTTAATGTTTTTTGGGACACCAGCATGAAACTGTGCAAAACAAGCCTTTGGGTGTAACTTTAATTTACATTTTGTAAAACCAAACTCAGTTTTTCCTCACATTGACCACTACGGCCACGCTTAATAATTTGGCTTATCATATGGTCAAAGTTATCCTGATGATGGGAGATCCTTCAGCTTTTCTTAGCACGCACTGTAATTTCCAGACATACACCATACCAGCATCAAAAAAAAAAAAAAAAAGAAAGCCTCGGCTCATTCCCTTCTATGAGAAGGGAGAATAGAAGGAATAACAGTTTTTGTTTTGGTTTTTTTGCGCAAGCACAAGCAAAATACTTTTTTTGATCCAGTTACCATTTTTACGTAACTGCGAAAGAAGCGAGAGCAATGACAACTTGTGTAAAAAAGAAACATCCAAAAGATGTGGCCTGACCACAAGGTCATTTGCCATGTTTTCAGCATCCTGCAGGACTCCTCCTTTACAGATATGCGTAAAGAAGAAATGTGCAGGATAGCTCCTAAAGCCTGCGTGGCACAGGTATTCTTGGCTTCCGTTATCAATGCGCAGGCGATAAACCTTATTGAGTATCACTCTAGCTTTGACCTGTTCGGTCTTAGTCCACGACGCTTGGGCGGTATTGTTCAAGATTGTTCTAATTATCGTAACAAAAGACCAGTAGATCATTCAAGGCTTCAGCTCTCATGTCATACTTCGCTAATTTTTTGACATTAATGCTCAATTTATAAACCACTTCGTGATGTTGGTGGCACATGGCTTCATTTTCGGTTTAACGGGTTTGTTCATAAACAAAATTGCTACATTTTTAGTAGACCAATCCACTACAGACCCTACCGACTCCTAATAGATTATATACAGAAAAATATGGTGCGGTTTACACGCTAGACATATCTGCGATTAAAAATGAAGAAAGTTGGACGTCCAGAATGCGTGTCGTCAAGAACAGCCGATATGCCCAATAATTTTCAAAAGTAAATGCCGTGTATAACTTTTTATTTCAAGTTCTATCAGGCTTAAAAAACACCCCTCAGATGTACATATGTATAACAACCCTTGCTTGTACATCCAAGAGAAGTTTTAGATTTTATTCGCATTCTAGAAAGCATCCGTACTTATTGTTTTTTTCTTCTGGGACAGATTCTACGTACACAGTGAAATAAGCTCACAACACTCATATCATACATGCAATAAATGCGTTTTTTAATTTTCTTGTTTTCAAAAATTTTTGTGTTTTAGAACTCTTTAATAGCGAAGTGGGTAGAAAAATACCCATGGTCAAGGGGCCAAGGTTTGACAGGCAAAAATAAAAAAAAACGCAATGTCAATATAAATGCCCATAATATCAAATGTGTGAAATTTCATCAAAATCGGAGGTCAGTCTCTAATGGGTTAAGTTCATCAAATTTTATTTTCATTAAATTATTTTTATTATGAAGAAACATGTTACATCAATTAAAAAGGATAACCATTCAAAAAAAGCAGATTTCGATCTACCAAAGGTTAACATACAATTTGGTTCAAGGATTGATGTTTGACTATTGACGTCAGCAGTCGTCGATGGCTGCGAGTGTAAGACGGCAAATCCATCTGAGGAGATCGAATGGTTGCGATCAAAACATGTCATGGTAACACCTGCCACCATCTTCGTCGATAGCCAGGCAGCTCTGATGTCACTGGAGTCCCACAAAACAACATCCATACTCGTCAACCAGTGTAGGGAAGAACTGTCCAGACTGGGCAGTCTATCTGGCTGGAGCCGCTCTTGATATTTCACAGGCTGTGCCAGTCGTAACACCCCTGGGAACTATCAGGAGCGAAATCTTCAGGCACTATCTGGATATGGCTGACGATAAATGGAGGAAACTAGATGGCTGCAGGGCTACCAAGGAAACGTGGCCCACATATGACATAGGTCGCTCGGAGCGACTTCTCAATTTCAGTCGGAAGGACGTGTCAAGACTTACATACGTGCTTACTGGTCTTTGGACGATCGGCAAGCACGCTATGAGACTCGGCCTCCCTTTCAATGAATGCTGCCGCAGCTGCAGGGAACCTGGAACTGAGGAGACAGTATTTCATCTTCTATGTGATTGCCCGGCGTTTAACTCAATGCGACATAGACTGTTCGGGAATTACCTTCTACAAGGACTCTCGGAGATATCGCGGGTGGGACTCAACAGCCTGCTGAAATATCTCAACGCAACGGGCTGGCTCTAGCCACCTCAGCATTGCCCCTGGGTCAAGTTTTGATCTGAGGGTTCCGATTTCTTGACGAGTTGTGTGGTGTCAAAACAGAGCCACCGTCGGCTCTACTTGCTGCGCGCCTGGACCTGTGCGTGCTACCACGTTAACCAACCAACCTGCCACCAGGGTTCGATCCCCGGCAACGGTCAAGAATGAAAGATTATCAATAACAATTTTAGTTAATTTTCATGTTGTAAAATTCCTTTCTTCATAAAAATAATTTAATGAAAATTAAATTTGATGAACTTAAGCCGTATTAAAATATTAAAAATTTGGATTAAAATCCATAAATAGTTCAACAAAATAACCACAATTCTAATTATTGTATTTGTTACATTTACAGAGATTTTACCATTTTAGGTATTTTTCCAAAAAATATACAATTTGAAATAATCTTCAGGATGTCCATAAAACTAAACAAACATACTAATAAATATTTAAAAAGAACTTAATTTTTATTTCAATATTGTGGCAAAACACAAACTTGAAGCACCCCAATCATAAGCTTAAAAAAAATAAAGCGAAAATTAGTATTTTTAAGCACACACTCGTTTTTATTCACACATTTTTTGAGTCAACACTGGAAGAACTAGTTTCTACCAGTCAGTATAAAGTACTAGCTTTAGCTCAAATTTTTATTCACCTCAAAGCTACCTTTTTATTCACGGGACCCAGTGTCAGTATTTTTTGGATCTCTTTTAGTTTTGAGTTTTTGAGGTTACCGGGATCGATTTGGCGAGAGGCAAGCCTCTGGCCCAAAAGTTATCTTATTAACTTCAGGAGTTTAGAATGTGTGATGATGAATCAGTCAGTAAGCAGATAAGCTACGAAGTGATATAATTTTTATTTACCCTTTTACACCCCAAAAAGGGCGTACCTCAAAAAAGTACCAGACACCTTTTAATAAACAATAATAAGCATTCAATTTTGTGAATCTCTTTTAGTTAAGGAGATATGAGGTTAGCGAATTTTTCTAATGAACAACAATAAGTGTTAATGTCTATTATCTCTTTTAGTTTAGGAGGTATGAGGTTAGCAGGATCGTTTTGGCCAGCACTTATTCACTTCAGAACTTGCATGTTTAATTTTATGTTTCTAATAGAAACTTTCTATATCTAAAAAATACGGAAATTGAAAAGGTACCAGTTAAAGAACAAAATAGTACCAAAAACCTCTAACAAAATCTCATTCACTCATGACATTGCATGCTGAATTTTAAAATTTTCAAAAGTACCAGTTAAAATTGCCATTATTTATTAACAATTGTAGTCAGCTTCACTATTAAACGCGCTGTCAAAATCGTATTTTCCAATTGCAAAGCGTTGACGCCGCGCTTTAATTTTAGAAAACAATTTTAAAAAAATGTATCCAAAGAATTAAAAATTTTGACTGTTTTTGTTAAGGGGACCATAACGCACACAATCAAATTAATCCTTGGCATTTCTTTTTTTTTTGTTGCATAATGTAATTTATAGTTTCCATATCACACATTAATAAATACCAATGTTAAATTAAGATGGCGAAATGTTGATTGAGAATCATAGTAAATTTCTATAAAAGTCTGCCCTTTAATTAAATTTATCATTATTTCATATTAATTTATTAAAATAACCTTAAATCACCTGTTTTATATCAAAATCAAAAGTGTATCTTGTTAAATTAACATGCATACGGATTTAAGTATGTGCATTTTAATATGTATTCTTTTAATTAAAATTATTTCGTTAAATAACACATCAAGTTTTCAAAGTAAAATTATGACGAAACCCATATCGGGCCATTCTGCTGATGCTTCTGTTAACAAAGAAGAATACAAAATAAGTGAAACATGCGTTACAGGGTAAGTATTTCACACTGTTATATCACACTCAAACCAATTTGATTGTACATGAAATTCACGTTGTTTCAACTCAAAATAACTTTCATTCAAAATGACTCGGATTGTTATTTCAATATAAATGACATTTTGCTATAACTTTACTGCAATGTTAAATTAACATGGACTATAATCAGTTTTGAAAGGAAAATATTTTGTTCGCAAGTTATTGTAAAATCATGTTAAATTAACATGAAGTAACAATGAAGCAAAATTACCACCGAAAACGGTACAATCAACTTTGTTTTCGACGATTTTACATTGATTTTTTTTCTGTGTGTTAGTGGGATCTGAAATATTCTAACAATCGGTTCTTATGCAGGTCACAATTTTGGCGATAATTTGAAATTTGGTCCATTGCTTCTTTTGTTCCCATGAGCCGTCTTATTATGTTGGTATTTACATAGGTTTAATTTGGTCCAAACTTAGTTTATTGCAATCAAAATCATCTTACCAAATTTTAATAGAATCGGCCCATTTTTACCCATAGCTCCCATAACTTCTTTTATGGATCTCCACATTTGTACTCTGATCTATAATAAAGCAATTTAAGATAAAATTGTTTTTTGCCATTTAAAGCAAAACAACGTTATAAACTTTTGTTTTAATATTTATTTAAGATTATACACTGTAATCAAGTGTTTACATTTCGAAACATAGAACAAACTCCATAAAAATTTATTTATTGACACAGCGATACTAGAATTCCTACTTGCGTTTAATGAAATTATCTACGTTTTAGTAAATGAACGAAATAAATAATACGCAAAAACACAGAAATTAAATATATGCATAAAACTTAATTTAGGGAGTTCGATAACAAAATGCAAAAGTTACACTACAACAATTTTTTGGATGATGGAAAAAATAAGTGACAAATTTTTTTTGAATTTTTTTTACATCTTGTTGTGATACAATAGTTTTTTGGAACTACAGCAATCCAAAAACAACAGAACAACATAGGGTTTTTGCATTGCATTAGTAGTGTTTACGGTTCGAAATGTCAACCATTCTTAGCAAAACACTAATAAATCAAAAAAAAATTGGCTCGAACTGTCAAAATCAGATGGAGTTTCGACACCACCTCTAGTTGAATTCGCCTTGATACAAATTATAAGCAATTTCATTTATCTGGCAGTTTGTTATTTAAACAAGTGGGCGTGGCACAAAATATAATTATTTATATCTTAAGAATGTTGTTCACATAATTTTTTGTTCTTATTGCACCATGGTGAAGGGTATATAAGATTCGGCACAGCCGAATATAGCACTCTTACACTCTTACGAATATAGCACTCTTCACCATTTTGCGAGCAGAATACATAGCAAACAAAAACTAAATAAAACTGGTAAATTTTTTTTTTTTTTTTATATAACAGACAACTGGTTTTGAACTTCGCTTTTCATAAGGGCCCAGAATATATATACTTTATGTAGTGTAGGATCAATATTGTAGAAATTACAGTTATATATACCTTTTTTACCTTCCGTGAAGGGTATAAAAAGAGTAATTTTCGGGAATTCAGGGGTCTAATCACTATCGTATCGAATAAACTATTGAATTTTTTTGCATACGATAGACACTGGCGTATCGAATGAAAACTCGATAAATGTAATGTCGAGTTACTCGATGTCGAATGCTATTATTTAAAATTCAATACATTTCATTCGATATCGAGTTTCAAGATACCAAAATAAATAATTTCGATGAATTTTGCTCGATATCGTATGCGGTGATTAGACCCCAGTATTTCGGTTATAAATCATACAAATTTCCGACAATATAAAAGTAAGATTTTTGTAATTTTTTTTGCTTACAATTATTTAACATATCAAAACTGCTATGTACATATATAAATAATAAAATAACAGAAAAATTAACTTTATTATTAATAGAAATTATACTTGAGAGCTCTTTAAAATGGGACTTTGTATACTAATAAGTTATCTACATATATACATACTTTTTGTTTATTTGGAGTTTGTAATTTTTCCCTTTTTAAAAAATAAATAAACATCTAAAAAAAAAAAAAATACAAATTTCCGACATTTTGGTATATAAGTCATATACAAAGGACATATGGCAGCCCTAAAATTTAGGTTTTTATAAAAATTTTGATGTTTTTTAGCCCATTTTGTGAGTATTGTGCTCATAAATTACCCATTATCTAACCGATTTGACAGATTTATATACCGACGTGCTTAAGAAGAAATTTGCCATTTACTGGAGGTACAAAGCTGGGACTCGGGCAGATCTATTGTTCCCGAAAGAGGGTATTTAAAAAAAAAAATTTAATTTTGGTCATAACTTTTTTTTATCTGAACCGATTTTTCAGAGTTTTTTATAAAATATGTTCTACTAGAAATTTCCGAGATTTTGTTATATAAGTCATATCCATAGGACGTATAGCAGCCCTAAAATTTAGGTTTTTATAAAAATTTTGATGTTTTTTAGCCCATTTTGTGAGTATTTTGCTCATAAATTACCCATTATCTAACCGATTTGATAGTTTTATATACCGACGTGTTAAGGAAGAATTTTACCATTTACTTAAGTTATATTCGTATATAAACATTTATATAAACTTGTAAATATATATTTTATCAAATTTAATTATAAAAAAGAGTAATTTTTGGGGATTCAGTATTTCGGTTATAACTCAGCCATTTTTTAACCGATTTGGCAGATTTATATACCGACGTGTTGAAGAAGAAATTTAATATGTTCTATTAAAATTTCCGATATTTTGATATATAAGTCATATCCATAGGACATATGGCAGCCCTAAAATTTTGGTTTTTATACAATTTTTAATTTTTTTTGTATGGGAGGTACCACGCCCACTTCTCCAATCCCGCCCACATTTTGTAGAATGGTGTGTATTGGCAACCCTAATGTGTGTACCTAATTTGGAAACTTTGGCTTTTGCCGTTCCCCAGATATACAGCAAAAAGTAATAAAAATACAACAAACACAAGGGATTTTTGGAAAAAATTAGAGGTAGTCGTGGTTTTTTGGTCATATTTCAGCCATTTGTGGACCGATCTGGCTGAATTTCAATAGCAAAATTATAATAAGAATACCTGACGTAAAGATACCCCAACCAAGTCCCCATCATATCTGGGGGCTTCGGAAAACCCATTTCAACAGACAGACGGACAGACGGACAACCGGATTTGAACTTCGCTTTTCATAAGGACACAGAATATATATACTTTATAGGGTGTAGGATCCATATTGTAGAAATTACAAACGGAATGACAAAGTTATATATACCCTTTCTACCTTCGGTGAAGGCTATAAAAACAAAAAGGAAATTATTGCGTTTTGATCCGACATTCATAGTAATAAATTCGTTTTGATCTGAAACCTAAGAAAATGTTGCGGTTCGAAATTAACTAGTTTTAAAATAATGACTTTTGCATTTCAATAATATTGTAATTTTACATTTTATGTTTTATAGAAAGTTAAAACACTTCCTTTTTTTTAGCCCCTCACTTTTTACTTGCATCACGGAGTTTATTGATGCAAAGATGTGGAGTTTTTCAATTTTGATCGGAACCTTTTTATTAATATATTAATTTGTTATTCACTCCCCCCCGGGAATAACTTTTCCCATGTAATTTTTTCCCGTTTTACGTATTTGCGATCATGAAAAACTCCGACGAAAAATTTTTTTTAAGGTAAATCAATGAAAAATTTTAGCTTGAAAAAATATTTCTTCTAAAAAATTCCCCTTATCGTGAATAGTTTTTTCCCTCGTAATGTTTTTTCTTTTAATGTACTTGCGATCATGAAAAAGGAGAATAATACTTAAAAATTTTTCGCTACAAATAATTCTCCTAATTCCCGTAATTTGTTCACTTCTCTCTTTGATTTTCCCACTTTATTTATGCTGGGGATGAGAACATGTTCTTAACGTGTTATGCTATGGTCACACTTGGCAAATATTTGACGAAAAAGATGTGACCAATAGGCAACCTAATATACAATTTTCTCCAATTCTAATATTTATTTCGATTGTAATATCACATCTTACAACAAAACAGTTTTTGCTACGTCTAGCAGTATAATAAGCTTTGTTTTGTGATATTACGACAATGTTAAATCTCACTAACTGTTAACAAAAGTAGTGGTTCTGCTCATTTGTCCAATGTTTAATAAATGTGACCGTCGCTTTAGTTCTTCTTATAATTCGAATATTAAGGGTAAGATCCGTTAATATGACACAAACTGATATATTGCTCACCAACAACGTCAACAAAATGTTTTTTGTACAAAAAGTTCTTTGATTTTTTTAATCATTCTTCTTTTTTTACATTCACTGAGAACTGATAGCATGAAAAATGTTTCACTAGACATTCACGATGGCATTTTCCCTTCGAGGAGAATAAAAATTTTATGGGAACAAAAATTGCACTTGTTATTCACGAAAGGGGTGATTGAATAACTAACTATCCCCTAAACAATTTACTTATACATATTGCGAAACACAAATGGCACATTTCAAAAAGTAAGCGCTAGGTAATAGGACTACGAAGCAGGTTTGCAAGGGAAAAATTGGCTGTTTTCCTAAACGCCTGTTGCATTGTAGCAATACAAAACAAAATTTTCTGGAATGCAGCCCTAAAAGTTTTTAAAAATGCATTTTGTTCCTAAATGCAACTCTGTAGTTGTCACTGCACAGAGTAAAGCAGTTATTAAATTGCAAAACACATACATACGCATAGTCATCGTCCAAACATTTTTAAAATTCTGCCTTGGAATTGCATTAGTGTCCAGATTATTAATTTCTAGGGTTGCAATTTTTGTATTTTTATCTTGCTTTTCTCTTCTTCTGTTTATATTTTGTATATCAAGTTAAAAAGTGTGAGAATAACCAAACAAAACGTAATTGCAGAGTACATAAAATTAAGTACCCCTCCCAAATCTTCTCAACCCTCTGACCATTAAACTCAAGAATTGCTGCAAAAAAAATTTCAAGTTTTGACAATAATATATACAACGTAGGTTACAATTTAAAAGTACACAATGTATCAACACAGTGGGTCGAGTGAATAAAAAGGTAGTTTATGCTACATACTACTAAGTACTAGCACTAGCTTTTAATTTTCAGTACTAGCTATGCTGAAAAGTTTAAACTACAAAAAATTGTGAATAATTCTTTGCTAGTGCTAGATAGCTAATGCTAACAGAGGAAGCAAACGCTGGATAATGCGACCATTCAATTAAATTATTTGCAAAGTGCAAAAATATCAAAAATTAAAATTTTTTAAACATATTTTTAAAAATATAACTGGGCAAAACAGAATATAAGAAAAAAATGTTAATTTCCTTTTTTATGTTTTGAATCGTTAAGCAAATGTGTATTGTTATTACAAAAAAATCCCTATAAATGGCTTAGTTTGTATGCGAACATAAATAAATATATTTTTGTATATTTATCTGTTTTTTATAAATTTTTCTTTATAAATAAATGTTTTTATTTTATTTAAAAAATGCAACACAAACTTTTTATGGCAAAAGTCTGTACCGCCCCTTATGCGGTATATCTTAAAACAACTTAGTGGCAACGTCAATGATTATTATTTATTATTGTTTAGCTTGTTTTACAAAATTTATAAACTATTTGAAAAATTAAGTAAAATTACTTTGGTAAACTGTACATACATATTTGAATTTAAGTATTTGTTACTTCGGCTTAAGTTCATCAAATTTAATTTTCATTAAATTATTTTTATTATGAAGAAACATGTAAAATCAATTAAAAAGGTTAACATACAATTTGGTTTAAGGATTGATGTTTGACTATTGACGACAGCAGTCGTCGATGGCTGCGAGTGTAAGACGGCAAATCCGTCTGAGGAAATCGAATAGTTGAGCTCGAAACATGTCATGGTAACCTGCCACCAGGGTTCGATCCCCGGCCCCGGCAACGGTCAAGAAATAATCTTTCATTCAATAACAATTTTAGTTAATTTTCATGTTGTAAAATTCCTTTCTTCATAAAAATAATTTAATGAAAATTAAATTTGATGAACTTGAGCCGTATTAAAATATTTAAAATTTGGATTAAAATCCATAAATAGTTCAACAAAATAACCACAATTCTAATTATTGTATTTGTTACATTTACAGAGATTTTACCATTTTAGGTATTTTTCCAAAAAATATACAATTTGAAATAATCTTCAGGATGTCCATAAAACTAAACAAACATACTAATAAATATTTAAAAAGAATAATATATTTAAAAAGAACTTAATTTTTATTTCAATATTGTGGCAAAACACAAACTTGAAGCACCCCAATCATAAGTTTAAAAAAATAAAGCGAAAATTAGTATTTTTAAGCACACACTCGTTTTTATTCACACATTTTTTGAGTCAACACTGGAAGAACTAGTTTCTACTAGTCAGTATAAAGTACTAGCTTTAGCTCAAATTTTTATTCACCTCAAAGCTACCTTTTTATTCACGGGACCCAGTGTCAGTACTGTATTTACACATTCTGGACGCACGATTTGGAAAACAGCCTATTACGAAATAACTTTAGCAATAAAAAATTGAGTTTATCGTAATAGGGCCAATTCACAACATCATCATGATTGTGCAATCAAGTGATTGTGCCAGCTGATTGACCGTGTATGAGCTTGTGGTGTGATTGTACGAGCTGCTGTTGCTTTATCAAAAATAGTTTGATATATTTTTTATTGTACCAGCATGATTGAATCGTGTGTTGTAAAGTTAGCTCATAAAAGTTAAATCGTAAAGGCATAAACATCAAAAAATACAAAATTTAAAATATGAATGCCAAAGAAAAATATTTCTCGAACTTTTTAAAACAATGCTTTGCCTATGGAAAGTTAAAAGTACGAAATACTGCAAATATGAATTAAAAAACCAATGCTACAATAAAATGGTACAAAATGTTATTGTTATTCATTACATCCTTTTCCACACAATTTCAACAGGCTTTACGCGCTTATTCCCTTAAAGGACCAAATTTCAAAAAAGTACCAGGCACCTGTCCTCTTATTTCTTTAATGAAGAACAATAAGCGTAAAATTTTTTGGATCTCTTTTAGTTTTGAGTTTTTGAGGTTACCGGGATCGATTTGGCGAGAGGCAAGCCTCTGGCCCAAAAGTTATCTTATTAACTTCAGGAGTTTAGAATGTGTGATGATGAATCAGTCAGTAAGCAGATAAGCTACGAAGTGATATAATTTTTATTTACCCTTTTACACCCCAAAAAGGGCGTACCTCAAAAAAGTACCAGACACCTTTTAATGAACAATAATAAGCATTAAATTTTGTGAATCTCTTTTAGTTAAGGAGATATGAGGTTAGCGAATTTTTCTAATGAACAACAATAAGTGTTAATGTCTATTATCTCTTTTAGTTTAGGAGGTATGAGGTTAGCAGGATCGTTTTGGCCAGCACTTATTCACTTAAGAACTTGCATGTTTAATTTTATGTTTCTATATCTAATAAATACGGAAATTGAAAAGGTACCAGTTAAAGAACAAAATAGTACCAAAAACCTCTAACAGAATCTCATTCACTCAGGACCTTGCATGTTAATTTTATCTTTCTTAGGTCCATCTTATAGATCCTCATCCAATCATGACATTGCATGCTGAATTTTCAAATTTTCAAAAAGTACCAGTTAAAATTGCCATTATTTATTAACAATTGTAGTCAGCTTCACTATTAAACGCGCTGTCAAAATCGTATTTTCCAATTGCAAAGCGTTGACGCCGCGCTTTAATTTTAGAAAACAATTTTAAAAAAATGTATCCAAAGAATTAAAAATTTTGACTGTTTTTGTTAAGGGGACCATAACGCACACAATCAAATTAATCCTTGGCATTTCTTTTTTTTTTTTGTTGCATAATGTAATTTATAGTTTCCATATCACACCTTAATAAATACCAATATTAAATTAAGATGGCGAAATGTTGATTGAGAATCATAGTAAATTTCTATAAAAGTCTGCCCTTTATTTAAATTTATCATTATTTCATATTAATTTATTAAAATAACCTTAAATCACCTGTTTTATATCAAAATCAAAAGTGTATCTTGTTAAATTAACATGCATACGGATTTAAGTATGTGCATTTTTTTATTTTCATGTTTAAAATATGTATTTTTTTAATTAAAATTATTTCGTTAAATAACACATCAAGTTTTCAAAGTAAAATGATGACGAAACCCATATCGGGCCATTCTGCTGATGCTTCTGTTAACAAAGAAGAATACAAAATAAGTGAAACATGCGTTACAGGGTAAGTATT
This sequence comes from Pollenia labialis, assembly GCA_949318255.1. Lineage (NCBI taxonomy): Eukaryota > Metazoa > Arthropoda > Insecta > Diptera > Polleniidae > Pollenia > Pollenia labialis. The sequence goes on along the minus strand of OX439142.1, from coordinate 24,952,060 downwards.
TCACACTGTTATATCACACTCAAACCAATTTGATTGTACATGAAATTCACGTTGTTTCAACTCAAAATAACTTTCATTCAAAATGACTCGGATTGTTATTTCAATATAAATGACATTTTGCTATAACTTTACTGCAATGTTAAATTAACATGGACTATAATCAGTTTTGAAAGGAAAATATTTTGTTCGCAAGTTATTGTAAAATCATGTTAAATTAACATGAAGTAACAATGAAGCAAAATTACCACCGAAAACGGTACAATCAACTTTGTTTTCGACGATTTTACATTGATTTTTTTTCTGTGTGTTAGTGGGATCTGAAATATTCTAACAATCGGTTCTTATGCAGGTCACAATTTTGGCGATAATTTGCTTCTTTTGTTTCTATGAGCCGTCTTATTATGTTGGTATTTACATAGGTTTAATTTGGTCCAAACTTAGTTTATTGCAATCAAAATCATCTTACCAAATTTTAATAGAATCGGCCCATTTTTACCCATAGCTCCCATAACTTCTTTTATGGATCTCCACATTTGTACTCTGATCTATAATAAAGCAATTTAAGATAAAATTGTTTTTTGCCATTTAAAGCAAAACAACGTTATAAACTTTTGTTTTAATATTTATTTAAGATTATACACTGTAATCAAGTGTTTACATTTCGAAACATAGAACAAACTCCATAAAAATTTATTTATTGACACAGCGATACTAGAATTCCTACTTGCGTTTAATGAAATTATCTAAGTTTTAGTAAATGAACGAAATAAATAATACGCAAAAACACAGAAATTAAATATATGGGCTACTTCAAATTTTTTGAACACCTGCTGAAACCGACATACTATGGCTCTTTATCGTTAAGTTTAATGAATTGAAAAAACGTTGTACAGGGTTTGGATGACTATACTTGAAGGATATGACGTGCAAAGTTTTACGTTGAAAAGTCCTCACCTTAAGAATTGGTGGTCATCTAAAATTCGAAAAATTAAAAAAACGACTTGAACTTGCAAGAGCTTTTTACATTCATTCCGTTTGCTTTGTAATAGTTTTAAGCTTTCAGATCCAAACCCATACAAAATATAGTCACTAGACTTGGAGGATATATCCACAAAAAAAAATTTTGATATCGCTGCTGGGTGAAAAGTTGCATAGTGTTTTAAAGTGAAACCAAAATTTTCCGAATTTTTAAATTTTTGAAGATTTTACATAGAGTTTTTGCGCCGTTTAATAAAAATGAGTTTTAAGCGCAGAATTAAAAAACTGCGTAATTTCAAAAAGTTTGAGGTGAATCAAGTTGGTGTCAGCGCACCAATAACGTATCACGGACATCACAAACTTAAAAGAAATAAGCGTAAATTTTTTAAAAATGTATCTTTTTTGCGTCTGACAATCTGAATTGCCTTTTAAGTTGGCAAGTGTATTGCGTGATGTGAGTAACTTCGTAAAGGGCACCTCCTTTTTTTGCAAAAAAAACAATTTATTTTTAAGCTTTTTTTATATCAAAACATGTCATGGGAACATGTTTAGGTATCTAAATAGATTCTTCGCGACGGACTAAACTGATAAAGTGCAAAAAAAATAATTTTTTTCAGCACTGGCGCGTGCAGCGGCAGTTTTTTCCAAACACATTTCGCTTTGTGACAACTGAAGCGCTGTATCAATTCCGCTCAAACGTACATCGAATAGAAGACTTTACTGAGCTTGATACTAAAATTGAAAACGCACCAAAAAATTTTAAGGATTTAAAAATTTAATGGAGGAAACAAAATGTTTCTAACCTCAAAAAGCATCCTTGTATGAAATATTTTATTTGGTTTCAGATTATACATTTTAAAAGTTTTTTTTCCAAAATATTGCAAATTATGTCTTATACTAGCCGTAATTTTGTAAAATGTTTAACAATTTTAAATAAATTTTTATATGCATACACGATAAAAAAAAATTTTTAAAATTTTTTTTTCCAGTGTATTTTAAAAAGTATTCAAGCTTTTACAAATTGTTTAGTGTGCTAAGAAAGCCCTTAAGGGGTATTATCCACACGCGTTTTCCTTTTTCAACAAACAAAAACTGTAATTTTTATATTTTTTTTTTAATTTTTAACTTTAAACCGCAGTAAAATTTGCGCCGTGTAATAAAAATGATTAACGCGAACGGATTTCACATGCTCAAATATCGGTTTATACATACGCAAATCAACATTGATGTCAGACAAAAAAAAAAAATTAAAAAAAATGTCTAGGTGTCGTAAATTTTTGAAGTTGCTCTTATGCATAAAACTTAATTTAGGGAGTTCCATAACAAAATGCAAAAGTTACACTACAACAATTTTTTGGATGATGGAAAAAATAAGTGACAAATTTTTTTTGAGCAAAACACTAACAAATCAAAAAAAATTAGCTCGAACTGTCAAAATCAGATGGAGTTTCGACACCACCTCTAGTTGAATTCGCCTTGATACAAATTATTAGGAATTTCATTTATCTGCCAGTTTGTTATTTAGAAAACAAAAAGGAAATTATTGCGTATGAAACCTAAGAAAATGTTGCGGTTCGAAATTAAATAGTTTTAAAATAATGACTTTTGCATTTCAATAATATTGTAATTTTTTGTTTTATAGAAAGTTAAAACACTTCCTTTTTTTTAGCTCCTCACTTTTTACTTGCATCCCGGAGTTTATTGGTGCAAAGATGTGGAGTTTGTCAATTTTGGTCGGAACCTTTTTATTAATACATATATTAATTTGTTATTCACTCCCCCCCCCCCACCGGGAATAACTTTTCCCATGTAATTTTTTCCCGTTTTACGTATTTGCGATCATGAAAAACTCCGACAAAAATTTTTTTTTAAGGTAAATCAATGAAAAATTTTAGCTTGAAAAAATATTTGTTGCAAAAAATTCCCCTTATCGTGAATAGTTTTTTCCCTCGTAATGTTTTTTCTTTTCATGTATTTGCGATCATGAAAAAGAAGAATATTTACTTGAAAATTGTTCGCTACAAATAATTCTCCTAATGCTAGAAACACAACTGTGACGAACGACGAATTTCGTCCAGCACGACGTTTTATTCGGAAGAAATTCGCTGTATAAGTTCGGCGTATGAAATACAATAACGACGAAAAAATAAAATGGAAATAAAATATGTTGTATAAACAAGAAATAGTGGTACCATATGAACAAAAAATACTTCACAAACAAAACATTAATAAGGCCCCGATTATGGTTTACAATTTATGTTGTATGTTTAATGTTGTACCCAATACAACACAACATATAAAATTTTTTTAATTATGATTAACAACATCTAGGTGTTGTGTATATCCCACAGTTGTATTTTATTTGTACTAAATTTTACCCATAAAATGCATGCCTGCGTGCCAAAAAATTTACAAGTTTAAACGAACAATTGAAAAATATAAATACAGAATATATATTGAAAATAAATAAAACAAAAAAAAGTAATGGCTATTAACGTCGATCTATATTTTGATGATGCTTATAATGAGGACAACAAAAAAACACACATGTCACGTATTCGGAAAAGAATTCGAGACAGTTCAAATCCATTGGATATATATGTATATTTTTTCTGAAATTTAAAATAACAATATGTACATTGTACAGATATTAATTACGATATATGGGCATTTCCATTTTGACGTGTCGTGACATTTGTACCACAAAATGTAAAAAAATTAAATGACGAAGTCAAATTTGTACAAAGGGGCAATGAAGTAGCTCTATACCTATTCAGAAAAAAAATTACAGTAATCGACGCTAAGGATTTGTAGATATATGCAAAAATCTGCGCTGGCGTGACGTTAAAAAAACGGAAGTGGGTTTTGACTTGCATTACAAAACTGAAAAATACTGCAAACTGAGCAAAATGTTTTGTACAAAACCTTTTTTAGTAAACTTAGGACTAATACAGATTTATTTCTCAAGCTATAACATTTATAAATCTTTGCTCGTTTTAAGGTAAATATGGGAATTTTCAGCTAAAAGTCTACTTTTTTTAATGTAACGCCAGATTGCAAATAAGGTTGTATTTTCGGAACATGTTGTTCAATCGTTGTCCCTTATGTTTCTTAATGTAGAGCTTGTTGCGCTTTACACCAATATATAAAAAAGTAAACGATACATATACAATTTTTAGAGAAACAATTTAAAATACTTCTGGCGTTACGTGACAAAAAGTAGACTTTTCGCTGGAAATGCCCATATAGATATTTTATATTTTCAAGTTTTATAAAATTTTTCCGCATTAACAAGGATGGTTTTTTGTTTCTATGGACGGACCCCCACCAGTTGCTTGAAAGTATTTTTTGTTTGCAGCCAATTTTCTTTTTAAGTTGGCTTTATAGTGAGTCCATACTAGGGATGCCAATCCCGAATTAGCGAATCCCGAATCCCGGGATTTAAATATTTTAATACCGGGATTTTGTCAATCCCGAAATTGATAACTTAATTTTTTTGTTTTATCTTTTTTTATAAAAAGAAATTCATTATGACATTCCCCATGAGAGGATAGGGAACACAATATTGATCTTTAATATTTTTTTTTGATTAATTCTGTTAATACTGCCATTGAAAACGTAAGAAAATAGTTACACTTTGTTATTATTTTCAAGCGTGTCCAATAATTATAAAGTAATGTTAACGTGAAAAGTGCTGAAAATAAAGAAACAAGAAAATTTATTAAAGAAAAAAATGTTTTTGAAATGCACAAAACAATTCACTGGTGCACCAAATACAAAATTTAAGCTTTACTCTTTAAAGGGTTAAGATTATTAAAGTGTTTTCCGAGAGTTGACATCGAACCTACGGTAATTAATGGAGCGATTTCACAATATTAAGTAATGCATTTTATACACTACATAATTCCTACCGCAAGTAGTGGTGGTTTTTGTTAAAATAAGATTTAAATGATTAACTAAATAAATTGATTTTTTTAGTTAATTTCGAATTCAAATTTCAATTATTTATTTAAATTCATTTAATAAAATAGAATAAAAATAGAATCTTTCAAATAAATCAACTTTTATGTTGCGTTGTTCAATTAGAATATTAATTATTTTTTTTTATTTATCTTGAATGAACTGAGGTAATTGAATCAAATATAGCATTTATGGTAATTATTTTTTTTATTGAATCAAGTAACACATTGTTTAAAATCGTACGTTTTTTTTTATCATATTTTTTATTTAATTAGTCATTAAATAAGAAAAGTCAAAATTTAAAATTTTTACAAATTTAAGTTATATTTAACTTTAAAATAATAAATGAAGTTAAATTTAACCCCTTTTTATTGGGAAATTTAACGGCTTAAAAGTTGGAAATTTTTAATATTTGGAAAAAGTGAACGAAAACGGCTCTGGAAAATTTGGAGAGCAGAAAATCGGGAAACCCTCTTGATGACTTATAGCCTTAGGTGTGCTCTGCTTTAGAAAAAAATATATGTAAGCTAAATTGGGCAAATAACGTTGACTACAGGTGTAATTCAATGTCATGGGTATTTAAATACCCACTTCGCTGTCAGAGGGTTCAAAACACATATTTTTGTTTAAATTTTTTGCAAGTAAAAATGCTTTGTTTTATGTAAAATTAGCTATTTATTAGTAAAAAATTATGAAATAAATATCACAAATGTGGTCCATTATTGCGATAAATTTATCTTTTTAATGTTTTTTGGGACACCAGCATGAAACTGTGCAAAACAAGCCTTTGGGTGTAACTTTAATTTACATTTTGTAAAACCAAACTCAGTTTTTCCTCACATTGACCACTACGGCCACGCTTAATAATTTGGCTTATCATATGGTCAAAGTTATCCTGATGATGGGAGATCCTTCAGCTTTTCTTAGCACGCACTGTAATTTCCAGACATACACCATACCAGCATCAAAAAAAAAAAAAAAAAGAAAGCCTCGGCTCATTCCCTTCTATGAGAAGGGAGAATAGAAGGAATAACAGTTTTTGTTTTGGTTTTTTTGCGCAAGCACAAGCAAAATACTTTTTTTGATCCAGTTACCATTTTTACGTAACTGCGAAAGAAGCGAGAGCAATGACAACTTGTGTAAAAAAGAAACATCCAAAAGATGTGGCCTGACCACAAGGTCATTTGCCATGTTTTCAGCATCCTGCAGGACTCCTCCTTTACAGATATGCGTAAAGAAGAAATGTGCAGGATAGCTCCTAAAGCCTGCGTGGCACAGGTATTCTTGGCTTCCGTTATCAATGCGCAGGCGATAAACCTTATTGAGTATCACTCTAGCTTTGACCTGTTCGGTCTTAGTCCACGACGCTTGGGCGGTATTGTTCAAGATTGTTCTAATTATCGTAACAAAAGACCAGTAGATCATTCAAGGCTTCAGCTCTCATGTCATACTTCGCTAATTTTTTGACATTAATGCTCAATTTATAAACCACTTCGTGATGTTGGTGGCACATGGCTTCATTTTCGGTTTAACGGGTTTGTTCATAAACAAAATTGCTACATTTTTAGTAGACCAATCCACTACAGACCCTACCGACTCCTAATAGATTATATACAGAAAAATATGGTGCGGTTTACACGCTAGACATATCTGCGATTAAAAATGAAGAAAGTTGGACGTCCAGAATGCGTGTCGTCAAGAACAGCCGATATGCCCAATAATTTTCAAAAGTAAATGCCGTGTATAACTTTTTATTTCAAGTTCTATCAGGCTTAAAAAACACCCCTCAGATGTACATATGTATAACAACCCTTGCTTGTACATCCAAGAGAAGTTTTAGATTTTATTCGCATTCTAGAAAGCATCCGTACTTATTGTTTTTTTCTTCTGGGACAGATTCTACGTACACAGTGAAATAAGCTCACAACACTCATATCATACATGCAATAAATGCGTTTTTTAATTTTCTTGTTTTCAAAAATTTTTGTGTTTTAGAACTCTTTAATAGCGAAGTGGGTAGAAAAATACCCATGGTCAAGGGGCCAAGGTTTGACAGGCAAAAATAAAAAAAAACGCAATGTCAATATAAATGCCCATAATATCAAATGTGTGAAATTTCATCAAAATCGGAGGTCAGTCTCTAATGGGTTAAGTTCATCAAATTTTATTTTCATTAAATTATTTTTATTATGAAGAAACATGTTACATCAATTAAAAAGGATAACCATTCAAAAAAAGCAGATTTCGATCTACCAAAGGTTAACATACAATTTGGTTCAAGGATTGATGTTTGACTATTGACGTCAGCAGTCGTCGATGGCTGCGAGTGTAAGACGGCAAATCCATCTGAGGAGATCGAATGGTTGCGATCAAAACATGTCATGGTAACACCTGCCACCATCTTCGTCGATAGCCAGGCAGCTCTGATGTCACTGGAGTCCCACAAAACAACATCCATACTCGTCAACCAGTGTAGGGAAGAACTGTCCAGACTGGGCAGTCTATCTGGCTGGAGCCGCTCTTGATATTTCACAGGCTGTGCCAGTCGTAACACCCCTGGGAACTATCAGGAGCGAAATCTTCAGGCACTATCTGGATATGGCTGACGATAAATGGAGGAAACTAGATGGCTGCAGGGCTACCAAGGAAACGTGGCCCACATATGACATAGGTCGCTCGGAGCGACTTCTCAATTTCAGTCGGAAGGACGTGTCAAGACTTACATACGTGCTTACTGGTCTTTGGACGATCGGCAAGCACGCTATGAGACTCGGCCTCCCTTTCAATGAATGCTGCCGCAGCTGCAGGGAACCTGGAACTGAGGAGACAGTATTTCATCTTCTATGTGATTGCCCGGCGTTTAACTCAATGCGACATAGACTGTTCGGGAATTACCTTCTACAAGGACTCTCGGAGATATCGCGGGTGGGACTCAACAGCCTGCTGAAATATCTCAACGCAACGGGCTGGCTCTAGCCACCTCAGCATTGCCCCTGGGTCAAGTTTTGATCTGAGGGTTCCGATTTCTTGACGAGTTGTGTGGTGTCAAAACAGAGCCACCGTCGGCTCTACTTGCTGCGCGCCTGGACCTGTGCGTGCTACCACGTTAACCAACCAACCTGCCACCAGGGTTCGATCCCCGGCAACGGTCAAGAATGAAAGATTATCAATAACAATTTTAGTTAATTTTCATGTTGTAAAATTCCTTTCTTCATAAAAATAATTTAATGAAAATTAAATTTGATGAACTTAAGCCGTATTAAAATATTAAAAATTTGGATTAAAATCCATAAATAGTTCAACAAAATAACCACAATTCTAATTATTGTATTTGTTACATTTACAGAGATTTTACCATTTTAGGTATTTTTCCAAAAAATATACAATTTGAAATAATCTTCAGGATGTCCATAAAACTAAACAAACATACTAATAAATATTTAAAAAGAACTTAATTTTTATTTCAATATTGTGGCAAAACACAAACTTGAAGCACCCCAATCATAAGCTTAAAAAAAATAAAGCGAAAATTAGTATTTTTAAGCACACACTCGTTTTTATTCACACATTTTTTGAGTCAACACTGGAAGAACTAGTTTCTACTAGTCAGTATAAAGTACTAGCTTTAGCTCAAATTTTTATTCACCTCAAAGCTACCTTTTTATTCACGGGACCCAGTGTCAGTACTGTATTTACACATTCTGGACGCACGATTTGGAAAACAGCCTATTACGAAATAACTTTAGCAATAAAAAATTGAGTTTATCGTTATAGGGCCAATTCACAACATCATCATGATTGTGCAATCAAGTGATTGTGCCAGCTGATTGACCGTGTATGAGCTTGTGGTGTGATTGTACCAGCTGCTGTTGCTTTATCAAAAATAGTTTGATATATTTTTTATTGTACCAGCATGATTGAATCGTGTGTTGTAAAGTTAGCTCATAAAAGTTAAATCGTAAAGGCATAAACATCAAAAAATACAAAATTTAAAATATGAATGCCAAAGAAAAATATTTCTCGAACTTTTTAAAACAATGCTTTGCCTATAGAAAGTTAAAAGTACGAAATACTACCAATGCTACAATAAAATGGTAGAAAATGTTATTGTTATTCATTACATCCTTTTCCACACAATTTCAACAGGCTTTACGCGCTTATTCCCCAAAAGGACCAAATTTCAAAAAAGTACCAGGCACCTGTCCTCTTATTTCTTTAATGAAGAACAATAAGCGTAAAATTTTTTGGATCTCTTTTAGTTTTGAGTTTTTGAGGTTACCGGGATCGATTTGGCGAGAGGCAAGCCTCTGGCCCAAAAGTTATCTTATTAACTTCAGGAGTTTAGAATGTGTGATGATGAATCAGTCAGTAAGCAGATAAGCTACGAAGTGATATAATTTTTATTTACCCTTTTACACCCCAAAAAGGGCGTACCTCAAAAAAGTACCAGACACCTTTTAATGAACAATAATAAGCATTAAATTTTGTGAATCTCTTTTAGTTAAGGAGATATGAGGTTAGCGAATTTTTCTAATGAACAACAATAAGTGTTAATGTCTATTATCTCTTTTAGTTTAGGAGGTAGCAGGTTAGCAGGATCGTTTTGGCCAGCACTTATTCACTTAAGAACTTGCATGTTTAATTTTATGTTTCTATATCTAATAAATACGGAAATTGAAAAGGTACCAGTTAAAGAACAAAATAGTACCAAAAACCTCTAACAGAATCTCATTCACTCAGGACCTTGCATGTTAATTTTATCTTTCTTAGGTCCATCTTATAGATCCTCATCCAATCATGACATTGCATGCTGAATTTTCAAATTTTCAAAAAGTACCAGTTAAAATTGCCATTATTTATTAACAATTGTAGTCAGCTTCACTATTAAACGCGCTGTCAAAATCTTATTTTCCAATTGCAAAGCGTTGTCGCCGCGCTTTAATTTTAGAAAACAATTTTAAAAAAATGTATCCAAAGAATTAAAAATTTTGACTGTTTTTGTTAAGGGGACCATAACGCACACAATCAAATTAATCCTTGGCATTTCTTTTTTTTTTGTTGCATAATGTAATTTATAGTTTCCATATCACACATTAATAAATACCAATGTTAAATTAAGATGGCGAAATGTTGATTGAGAATCATAGTAAATTTCTGTAAAAGTCTGCCCTTTATTTAAATTTATCATTATTTCATATTAATTTATTAAAATAACCTTAAATCACCTGTTTTATATCAAAATCAAAAGTGTATCTTGTTAAATTAACATGCATACGGATTTAAGTATGTGCATTTTTTTATTTTCATGTTTAAAATATGTATTTTTTTAATTAAAATTATTTCGTTAAATAACACATCAAGTTTTCAAAGTAAAATGATGACGAAACCCATATCGGGCCATTCTGCTGATGCTTCTGTTAACAAAGAAGAATACAAAATAAGTGAAACATGCGTTACAGGGTAAGTATTTCACACTGTTATATCACACTCAAACCAATTTGATTGTACATGAAATTCACGTTGTTTCAACTCAAAATAACTTTCATTCAAAATGACTCGGATTGTTATTTCAATATAAATGACATTTTGCTATAACTTTACTGCAATGTTAAATTAACATGGACTATAATCAGTTTTGAAAGGAAAATATTTTGTTCGCAAGTTATTGTAAAATCATGTTAAATTAACATGAAGTAACAATGAAGCAAAATTACCACCGAAAACGGTACAATCAACTTTGTTTTCGACGATTTTACATTGATTTTTTTTCTGTGTGTTAGTGGGATCTGAAATATTCTAACAATCGGTTCTTATGCAGGTCACAATTTTGGCGATAATTTGAAATTTGGTCCATTGCTTCTTTTGTTCCCATGAGCCGTCTTATTATGTTGGTATTTACATAGGTTTAATTTGGTCCAAACTTAGTTTATTGCAATCAAAATCATCTTACCAAATTTTAATAGAATCGGCCCATTTTTACCCATAGCTCCCATAACTTCTTTTATGGATCTCCACATTTGTACTCTGATCTATAATAAAGCAATTTAAGATAAAATTGTTTTTTGCCATTTAAAGCAAAACAACGTTATAAACTTTTGTTTTAATATTTATTTAAGATTATACACTGTAATCAAGTGTTTACATTTCGAAACATAGAACAAACTCCATAAAAATTTATTTATTGACACAGCGATACTAGAATTCCTACTTGCGTTTAATGAAATTATCTACGTTTTAGTAAATGAACGAAATAAATAATACGCAAAAACACAGAAATTAAATATATGGGCTACTTCAAATTTTTTGAACACCTGCTGAAACCGACATACTATGGCTCTTTATCGTTAAGTTTAATGAATTGAAAAAACGTTGTACAGGGTTTGGATGACTATACTTGAAGGATATGACGTGCAAAGTTTTACGTTGAAAAGTCCTCACCTTAAGAATTGGTGGTCATCTAAAATTCGAAAAATTAAAAAAACGACTTGAACTTGCAAGAGCTTTTTACATTCATTCCGTTTGCTTTGTAATAGTTTTAAGCTTTCAGATCCAAACCCATACAAAATATAGTCACTAGACTTGGAGGATATATCCACAAAAAAAAATTTTGATATCGCTGCTGGGTGAAAAGTTGCATAGTGTTTTAAAGTGAAACCAAAATTTTCCGAATTTTTAAATTTTTGAAGATTTTACATAGAGTTTTTGCGCCGTTTAATAAAAATGAGTTTTAAGCGCAGAATTAAAAAACTGCGTAATTTCAAAAAGTTTGAGGTGAATCAAGTTGGTGTCAGCGCACCAATAACGTATCACGGACATCACAAACTTAAAAGAAATAAGCGTAAATTTTTTAAAAATGTATCTTTTTTGCGTCTGACAATCTGAATTGCCTTTTAAGTTGGCAAGTGTATTGCGTGATGTGAGTAACTTCGTAAAGGGCACCTCCGAGGCGAAAACACACTTTAAAATTTTTAAACGCAAACATTTTATGAACTTTTGAAAATTTTTGCAAAAAAACAATTTATTTTTAAGCTTTTTTTTATATCAAAACATGTCATGGGAACATGTTTAGTTATCTAAATAGATTCTTCGCGACGGACTAAACTGATAAAGTGCAAAAAAAATAATTTTTTTCAGCACTGACGCGTGCAGCGGCAGTTTTTTCCAAACACATTTCGCTTTGTGACAACTGAAGCGCTGTATCAATTCCGCTCAAACGTACATCGAATAGAAGACTTTACTGAGCTTGATACTAAAATTGAAAACGCACCAAAAAATTTTAAGGATTTAAAAATTTAATGGAGGAAACAAAATGTTTCTAACCTCAAAAAGCATCCTTGTATGAAATATTTTATTTGGTTTCAGATTATACATTTTAAAAGTTTTTTTTTCCAAAATATTGCAAATTATGTCTTATACTAGCCGTAATTTTGTAAAATGTTTAACAATTTTAAATAAATTTTTATATGCATACACGATAAAAAAAAAATTTTAAAATTTTTTTTTCCAGTATATTTTAAAAAGTATTCAAGCTTTTACAAATTGTTTAGTGTGCTAAGAAAGCCCTTAAGGGGTATTATCCACACGCGTTATCCTTTTTCAACAAACAAAAACTGTAATTTTTATATTTTTTTTTTTAATTTTTAACTTTAAACCGCAGTAAAATTTGCGCCGTGTAATAAAAATGATTAACGCGAACGGATTTCACATGCTCAAATATCGGTTTATACACACGCAAATCAACATTGATGTCAGACAAAAAAAAAAAATTAAAAAAAAATGTCTAGGTGTCGTAAATTTTTGAAGTTGCTCTTATGCATAAAACTTAATTTAGGGAGTTCCATAACAAAATGCAAAAGTTACACTACAACAATTTTTTGGATGATGGAAAAAATAAGTGACAAATTTTTTTTGAGCAAAACACTAACAAATCAAAAAAAATTAGCTCGAACTGTCAAAATCAGATGGAGTTTCGACACCACCTCTAGTTGAATTCGCCTTGATACTGTAACGTGACGTTACAAACTAACTCTATACATATACATTTAATACTAACATCATAAAGTATAAGTAACCCAACACCTTGAATACCCTTATTATTTTGCTTACTACTATGAATCCCCTTACTGTTTACCTAAATTACTTTTGTTAGTTAGAAGTCTCATTTAGTTTATTTTATTTTTGAACAAATAGACAAGGTTTTGTTCGAAAAGAGGGGAGTAGAAACTGATGCTAACCCCAGTGTTTACTCTTAGTAGCTTGCATTATTTAACCGTAGTTAGTCGTATTGAGCCGACCGCCAGCGCCTCCGAATTTCGTTGGTAGCCGACTTGATTCGAGCCTGTATTTTGCCCTAACACCAGCGCCCCCGCATTTCGTTGGTATTCTTAACCGTAGTTAGTCGTATTGAGCCGACCGCCAGCGCCTCCGAATTTCGTTGGTAGCCGACTTGATCCGAACCCGTATTTTGCCCGAACGCCAGCGCTCCCGCATTTCGTTGGTATTCGTAACCGTGGTTAGTCGTATTGAGCCGACCGCCAGCGCCCCCCGAATTTCGTTGGTAGCCGACTTGATCCGAACCCGTATTTCGCCCGAACACCAGCGCCTCCGCATTTCGTTGGTATTCGTAACCGTAGTTAGTCGTATTGAGCCGACCGCCAGCGCCTCCGAATTTCGTTGGTAGCCGACTTGATCCGAACCCGTATTTTGCCCGAACGCCAGCGCTCCCGCATTTCGTTGGTATTCGTAACCGTAGTTAGTCGTATTGAGCCGACCGCCAGCGCCTCCGAATTTCGTTGGTAGCCGACTTGATCCGAGCCTGTATTTTGCCCGAACACCACCGCCCCCGCATTTCGTTGGTATTCGTAACCGTAGTTAGTCGTATTGAGCCGACCGCCAGCGCCTCCGAATTTCGTTGGTAGCCGACTTGATCCGAACCCGTATTTTGCCCGAACACCAGCGCCTCCGCATTTCGTTGGTATTCGTAACCGTAGTTAGTCGTGTTAAGCCGACCGCCAGCGCCTCCGAATTTCGTTGGTAGCCGACTTGATCCGAGCCCGTATTTATCGTAGTTTGCCCGAACGCCAGCGCTCCCGCATTTCGTTGGTATTCGCAACCGTAGTTAATTAGCCGAACCCATCGGTCAACTAACACCCAATATCTAGAACCACTCACCAATCTCTTTACCAGATCGCAACCGTCCGGCCGCAGTCCAGCACCGCAGTCCAGCACCGCATCCGTGCATCCCCGCAACCTCTGCAGTCCAGCCCACCACCAGCCTCGCGTTGCAGCCTCCGTTCCCGCTTGCAGCTGCGCAGAACCATCAGATAGCCGTCGTAGATTTAAGTATATTACGTAGATTAAGGTTTCGTAAATAAAGCTTTGCTAAAATTATTGTAAACGAACATACACGAAAACGTCCCGTGTTTCATTTCAAAGGAAGCAGACCTTCGAATTGACCCTGGACAGACCGAGTCATACCTCAGCTGGAAAAATAAACTGCGTTACAATGGCGCCCGAGCAGGGACCCGATTCCAAAACCGCAACCAGTGGTAAAACATCTCACCAAACCACCAACGGAACTGGATCGGGCCAAAACCAAAGCAACGAAACCTCATCTACTCCAACCAATCTACGAACGGACTCCCTCGGATGGATCTATCTACTTCGGAAAGAGTCCGCCTCCGCTGCCAGGGTCACGAAAGATTCATTGCCCTAATTGAGGAATAACGGGGCCGCACGTAGGAAATTATTATTATTTTTTTTATTATTATTATTATTACCCGCCTTGGAAATTATTGTTATTTTTTTTTATATATATGAAATTATTATTATTTTTGTTTATTATATTATTATATTATTTTTTTATTATTATTCATTATATATAACTGAATTTGAAAAAAAAAAAAATAAAAAAAAAATTTCGCGCAAGGGCCGAGCCAGAGCGAATCTCACTCTGGTAAATGTTACCTTCGGGTAGTGCAGACCTCCGGTCGAAACTCGCCCAGTGCACAATATTTTTTTTTATTTAAAGTAGGGGGTGACTGTAACGTGACGTTACAAACTAACTCTATACATATACATTTAATACTAACATCATAAAGTATAAGTAATCCAACACCTTGAATACCCTTATTATTTTGCTTACTACTATGAATCCCCTTACTGTTTACCTAAATTACTTTTGTTAGTTAGAAGTCTCATTTAGTTTATTTTATTTTTGAACAAATAGACAAGGTTTTGTTCGAAAAGAGGGGAGTAGAAACTGATGCTAACCCCAGTGTTTACTCTTAGTAGCTTGCATTATTTAACCGTAGTTAGTCGTATTGAGCCGACCGCCAGCGCCTCCGAATTTCGTTGGTAGCCGACTTGATCCGAGCCTGTATTTTGCCCGAACACCAGCGCCCCCGCATTTCGTTGGTATTCGTAACCGTAGTTAGTCGTATTGAGCCGACCGCCAGCGCCTCCGAATTTCGTTGGTAGCCGACTTGATCCGAACCCGTATTTTGCCCGAACGCCAGCGCTCCCGTATTTCGTTGGTATTCGTAACCGTAGTTAGTCGTATTGAGCCGACCGCCAGCGCCCCCCGAATTTCGTTGGTAGCCGACTTGATCCGAACCCGTATTTCGCCCGAACACCAGCGCCTCCGCATTTCGTTGGTATTCGTAACCGTAGTTAGTCGTATTGAGCCGACCGCCAGCGCCTCCGAATTTCGTTGGTAGCCGACTTGATCCGAACCCGTATTTTGCCCGAACGCCAGCGCTCCCGCATTTCGTTGGTATTCGTAACCGTAGTTAGTCGTATTGAGCCGACCGCCAGCGCCTCCGAATTTCGTTGGTAGACGACTTGATCCGAGCCTGTATTTTTCCCGAACACCAGCGCCCCCGCATTTCGTTGGTATTCGTAACCGTAGTTAGTCGTATTGAGCCGACCGCCAGCGCCTCCGAATTTCGTTGGTAGCCGACTTGATCCGAACCCGTATTTTGCCCGAACACCAGCGCCTCTGCATTTCGTTGGTATTCGTAACCGTAGTTAGTCGTGTTAAGCCGACCGCCAGCGCCTCCGAATTTCGTTGGTAGCCGACTTGATCCGAGCCCGTATTTATCGTAGTTTGCCCGAACGCCAGCGCTCCCGCATTTCGTTGGTATTCGCAACCGTAGTTAATTAGCCGAACCCATCGGTCAACTAACACCCAATATCTAGAACCACTCACCAATCTCTTTACCAGATCGCAACCGTCCGGCCGCAGTCCAGCACCGCATCCGTGCATCCCCGCAACCTCTGCAGTCCAGCCCACCACCAGCCTCGCGTTGCAGCCTCCGTTCCCGCTTGCAGCTGCGCAGAACCATCAGATAGCCGTCGTAGATTTAAGTATATTACGTAGATTAAGGTTTCGTAAATAAAGCTTTGCTAAAATTATTGTAAACGAACATACACGAAAACGTCCCGTGTTTCATTTCAAAGGAAGCAGACCTTCGAATTGACCCTGGACAGACCGAGTCATACCTCAGCTGGAAAAATAAACTGCGTTACAATGGCGCCCGATCAGGGACCCGATTCCAAAACCGCAACCAGTGGTAAAACATCTCACCAAACCACCAACGGAACTGGATCGGGCCAAAACCAAAGCAACGAAACCTCATCTACTCCAACCAATCTACGAACGGACTCCCTCGGATGGATCTATCTACTTCGGAAAGAGTCCGCCTCCGCTGCCAGGGTCACGAAAGATTCATTGCCCTAACTGAGGAATAACGGGGCCGCACGTAGGAAATTATTATTATTTTTTTTTATTATTATTATTATTACCCGCCTTGGAAATTATTGTTATTTTTTTTTATATATATGAAATTATTATTATTTTTGTTTATTATATTATTATATTATTTTTTTATTATTATTCATTATATATAACTGAATTTGAAAAAAAAAAAAATAAAAAAAAAATTTCGCGCAAGGGCCGAGCCAGAGCGAATCTCACTCTGGTAAATGTTACCTTCGGGTAGTGCAGACCTCCGGTCGAAACTCGCCCAGTGCACAATATTTTTTTTTATTTAAAGTAGGGGGGGACTGTAACGTGACGTTACAAACTAACTCTATACATATACATTTAATACTAACATCATAAAGTATAAGTAATCCAACACCTTGAATACCCTTATTATTTTGCTTACTACTATGAATCCCCTTACTGTTTACCTAAATTACTTTTGTTAGTTAGAAGTCTCATTTAGTTTATTTTATTTTTGAACAAATAGACAAGGTTTTGTTCGAAAAGAGGGGAGTAGAAACTGATGCTAACCCCAGTGTTTACTCTTAGTAGCTTGCATTATTTAACCGTAGTTAGTCGTATTGAGCCGACCGCCAGCGCCTCCGAATTTCGTTGGTAGCCGACTTGATCCGAGCCTGTATTTTGCCCGAACACCAGCGCCCCCGCATTTCGTTGGTATTCGTAACCGTAGTTAGTCGTATTGAGCCGACCGCCAGCGCCTCCGAATTTCGTTGGTAGCCGACTTGATCCGAACCCGTATTTTGCCCGAACGCCAGCGCTCCCGTATTTCGTTGGTATTCGTAACCGTAGTTAGTCGTATTGAGCCGACCGCCAGCGCCCCCCGAATTTCGTTGGTAGCCGACTTGATCCGAACCCGTATTTCGCCCGAACACCAGCGCCTCCGCATTTCGTTGGTATTCGTAACCGTAGTTAGTCGTATTGAGCCGACCGCCAGCGCCTCCGAATTTCGTTGGTAGCCGACTTGATCCGAACCCGTATTTTGCCCGAACGCCAGCGCTCCCGCATTTCGTTGGTATTCGTAACCGTAGTTAGTCGTATTGAGCCGACCGCCAGCGCCTCCGAATTTCGTTGGTAGACGACTTGATCCGAGCCTGTATTTTTCCCGAACACCAGCGCCCCCGCATTTCGTTGGTATTCGTAACCGTAGTTAGTCGTATTGAGCCGACCGCCAGCGCCTCCGAATTTCGTTGGTAGCCGACTTGATCCGAACCCGTATTTTGCCCGAACACCAGCGCCTCTGCATTTCGTTGGTATTCGTAACCGTAGTTAGTCGTGTTAAGCCGACCGCCAGCGCCTCCGAATTTCGTTGGTAGCCGACTTGATCCGAGCCCGTATTTATCGTAGTTTGCCCGAACGCCAGCGCTCCCGCATTTCGTTGGTATTCGCAACCGTAGTTAATTAGCCGAACCCATCGGTCAACTAACACCCAATATCTAGAACCACTCACCAATCTCTTTACCAGATCGCAACCGTCCGGCCGCAGTCCAGCACCGCATCCGTGCATCCCCGCAACCTCTGCAGTCCAGCCCACCACCAGCCTCGCGTTGCAGCCTCCGTTCCCGCTTGCAGCTGCGCAGAACCATCAGATAGCCGTCGTAGATTTAAGTATATTACGTAGATTAAGGTTTCGTAAATAAAGCTTTGCTAAAATTATTGTAAACGAACATACACGAAAACGTCCCGTGTTTCATTTCAAAGGAAGCAGACCTTCGAATTGACCCTGGACAGACCGAGTCATACCTCAGCTGGAAAAATAAACTGCGTTACAATAATTTCATTTATCTGCCAGTTTGTTATTTAGAAAACAAAAAGGAAATTATTGCGTATGAAACCTAAGAAAATGTTGCGGTTCGAAATTAAATAGTTTTAAAATAATGACTTTTGCATTTCAATAATATTGTAATTTTTTGTTTTATAGAAAGTTAAAACACTTCTTTTTTTTAGCTCCTCACTTTTTACTTGCATCCCGGAGTTTATTGGTGCAAAGATGTGGAGTTTGTCAATTTTGATCGGAACCTTTTTATTAATATATTAATTTGTTATTCACTCCCCCCCCCCACCGGGAATAACTTTTCCCATGTAATTTTTTCCCGTTTTACGTATTTGCGATCATGAAAAACTCCGACGAAAATTTTTTTTTAAGGTAAATCAATGAAAAATTTTAGCTTGAAAAAATATTTGTTGCAAAAAATTCCCCTTATCGTGAATAGTTTTTTCCCTCGTAATGTTTTTTCTTTTCATGTATTTGCGATCATGAAAAAGAAGAATATTTACTTGAAAATTGTTCGCTACAAATAATTCTCCTAATGCTAGAAACACAACTGTGACGAACGACGAATTTCGTCCAGCACGACGTTTTATTCGGAAGAAATTCGCTGTATAAGTTCGGCGTATGAAATACAATAACGACGAAAAAACAAAATGGAAATAAAATATGTTGTATAAACAAGAAATAGTGGTACCATATGAACAAATAATACTTCACAAACAAAACATTAATAAGGCCCCGATTATGGTTTACAATTTATGTTGTACCCAATACAACACAACATATAAAATTTTTTTAATTATGATTAACAACATCTAGGTGTTGTGTATATCCCACAGTTGTATTTTATTTGTACTAAATTTTACCCATAAAATGCATGCCTGCGTGCCAAAAAATTTACAAGTTTAAACGAACAATTGAAAAATATAAATACAGAATATATATTGAAAATAAATAAAACAAAAAAAAGTAATGGCTATTAACGTCGATCTATATTTTGATGATGCTTATAATGAGGACAACAAAAAAACACACATGTCACGTATTCGGAAAAGAATTCGAGACAGTTCAAATCCATTGGATATATATGTATATTTTTTCTGAAATTTAAAATAACAATATGTACATTGTACAGATATTAATTACGATATATGGGCATTTCCATTTTGACGTGTCGTGACATTTGTACCACAAAATGTAAAAAAATTAAATGACGAAGTCAAATTTGTACAAAGGGGCAATGAAGTAGCTCTATATTCAGAAAAAAAATTACAGTAATCGACGCTAAGGATTTGTAGATATATGCAAAAATCTGCGCTGGCGTGACGTTAAAAAAACGGAAGTGGGTTTTGACTTGCATTACAAAACTGAAAAATACTGCAAACTGAGCAAAATGTTTTGTACAAAACCTTTTTTAGTAAACTTAGGACTAATACAGATTTATTTCTCAAGCTATAACATTTATAAATCTTTGCTCGTTTTAAGGTAAATATGGGAATTTTCAGCTAAAAGTCTACTTTTTTTAATGTAACGCCAGATTGCAAATAAGGTTGTATTTTCGGAACATGTTGTTCAATCGTTGTCCCTTATGTTTCTTAATGTAGAGCTTGTTGCGCTTTACACCAATATATAAAAAAGTAAACGATACATATACAATTTTTAGAGAAACAATTTAAAATACTTCTGGCGTTACGTGACAAAAAGTAGACTTTTCGCTGGAAATGCCCATATAGATATTTTATATTTTCAAGTTTTATAAAATTTTTCCGCATTAACAAGGATGGTTTTTTGTTTCTATGGACGGACCCCCACCAGTTGCTTGAAAGTATTTTTTGTTTGCAGCCAATTTTCTTTTTAAGTTGGCTTTATAGTGAGTCCATACTAGGGATGCCAATCCCGAATTAGCGAATCCCGAATCCCGGGATTTAAATATTTTAATACCGGGATTTTGTCAATCCCGAAATTGATAACTTAATTTTTTTGTTTTATCTTTTTTTATAAAAAGAAATTCATTATGACATTCCCCATGAGAGGATAGGGAACACAATATTGATCTTTAATATTTTTTTTTGATTAATTCTGTTAATACTGCCATTGAAAACGTAAGAAAATAGTTACACTTTGTTATTATTTTCAAGCGTGTCCAATAATTATAAAGTAATGTTAACGTGAAAAGTGCTGAAAATAAAGAAACAAGAAAATTTATTAAAGAAAAAAATGTTTTTGAAATGCACAAAACAATTCACTGGTGCACCAAATACAAAATTTAAGCTTTACTCTTTAAAGGGTTAAGATTATTAAAGTGTTTTCCGAGAGTTGACATCGAACCTACGGTAATTAATGGAGCGATTTCACAATATTAAGTAATGCATTTTATACACTACATAATTCCTACCGCAAGTAGTGGTGGTTTTTGTTAAAATAAGATTTAAATGATTAACTAAATAAATTGATTTTTTTAGTTAATTTCGAATTCAAATTTCAATTATTTATTTAAATTCATTTAATAAAATAGAATAGAAATAGAATCTTTCAAATAAATCAACTTTTATGTTGCGTTGTTCAATTAGAATATTAATTATTTTTTTTTATTTATCTTGAATGAACTGAGGTAATTGAATCAAATATAGCATTTATGGTAATTATTTTTTTTATTGAATCAAGTAACACATTGTTTAAAATCGTACGTTTTTTTTATCATATTTTTTATTTAATTAGTCATTAAATAAGAAAAGTCAAAATTTAAAATTTTTACAAATTTAAGTTATATTTAACTTTAAAATAATAAATGAAGTTAAATTTAACCTCTTTTTATTGGGAAATTTAACGGCTTAAAAGTTGGAAATTTTTAATATTTGGAAAAAGTGAACGAAAACGGCTCTGGAAAATTTGGAGAGCAGAAAATCGGGAAACCCTCTTGATGACTTATAGCCTTAGGTGTGCTCTGCTTTAGAAAAAAATATATGTAAGCTAAATTGGGCAAATAACGTTGACTACAGGTGTAATTCAATGTCATGGGTATTTAAATACCCACTTCGCTGTCAGAGGGTTCAAAACACATATTTTTGTTTAAATTTTTTGCAAGTAAAAATGCTTTGTTTTATGTAAAATTAGCTATTTATAAGTAAAAAATTATGAAATAAATATCACAAATGTGGTCCATTATTGCGATAAATTTATCTTTTTAATGTTTTTTGGGACACCAGCATGAAACTGTGCAAAACAAGCCTTTGGGTGTAACTTTAATTTACATTTTGTAAAACCAAACTCAGTTTTTCCTCACATTGACCACTACGGCCACGCTTAATAATTTGGCTTATCATATGGTCAAAGTTATCCTGATGATGGGAGATCCTTCAGCTTTTCTTAGCACGCACTGTAATTTCCAGACATACACCATACCAGCATCCAAAAAAAAAAAAAAAAAGAAAGCCTCGGCTCATTCCCTTCTATGAGAAGGGAGAATAGAAGGAATAACAGTTTTTGTTTTGGTTTTTTTGCGCAAGCACAAGCAAAATACTTTTTTTGATCCAGTTACCATTTTTACGTAACTGCGAAAGAAGCGAGAGCAATGACAACTTGTGTAAAAAAGAAACATCCAAAAGATGTGGCCTGACCACAAGGTCATTTGCCATGTTTTCAGCATCCTGCAGGACTCCTCCTTTACAGATATGCGTAAAGAAGAAATGTGCAGGATAGCTCCTAAAGCCTGCGTGGCACAGGTATTCTTGGCTTCCGTTATCAATGCGCAGGCGATAAACCTTATTGAGTATCACTCTAGCTTTGACCTGTTCGGTCTTAGTCCACGACGCTTGGGCGGCATTGTTCAAGATTGGTCTAATTATCGTAACAAAAGACCAGTAGATCATTCAAGGCTTCAGCTCTCATGTCATACTTCGCTAATTTTTTGACATTAATGCTCAATTTATAAACCACTTCGTGATGTTGGTGGCACATGGCTTCATTTTCGGTTTAACGGGTTTGTTCATAAACAAAATTGCTACATTTTTAGTAGACCAATCCACTACAGACCCTACCGACTCCTAATAGATTATATACAGAAAAATATGGTGCGGTTTACACGCTAGACATATCTGCGATTAAAAATGAAGAAAGTTGGACGTCCAGAATGCGTGTCGTCAAGAACAGCCGATATGCCCAATAATTTTCAAAAGTAAATGCCGTGTATAACTTTTTATTTCAAGTTCTATCAGGCTTAAAAAACACCCCTCAGATGTACATATGTATAACAACCCTTGCTTGTACATCCAAGAGAAGTTTTAGATTTTATTCGCATTCTAGAAAGCATCCGTACTTATTGTTTTTTTCTTCTGGGACAGATTCTACGTACACAGTGAAATAAGCTCACAACACTCATATCATACATGCAATAAATGCGTTTTTTAATTTTCTTGTTTTCAAAAATTTTTGTGTTTTAGAACTCTTTAATAGCGAAGTGGGTAGAAAAATACCCATGGTCTAGGGGCCAAGGTTTGACAGGCAAAAATAAAAAAAAACGCAATGTCAATATAAATGCCCATAATATCAAATGTGTGAAATTTCATCAAAATCGGAGGTCAGTCTCTAATGGGTTAAGTTCATCAAATTTTATTTTCATTAAATTATTTTTATTATGAAGAAACATGTAAAATCAATTAAAAAGGATAACCATTCAAAAAAAGCAGATTTCGATCTACCAAAGGTTAACATACAATTTGGTTCAAGGATTGATGTTTGACTATTGACGTCAGCAGTCGTCGATGGCTGCGAGTGTAAGACGGCAAATCCATCTGAGGAGATCGAATGGTTGCGATCAAAACATGTCATGGTAACACCTGCCACCATCTTCGTCGATAGCCAGGCAGCTCTGATGTCACTGGAGTCCCACAAAACAACATCCATACTCGTCAACCAGTGTAGGGAAGAACTGTCCAGACTGGGCAGTCTATCTGGCTGGAGCCGCTCTTGATATTTCACAGGCTGTGCCAGTCGCAACACCCCTGGGAACTATCAGGAGCGAAATCTTCAGGCACTATCTGGATATGGCTGACGATAAATGGAGGAAACTAGATGGCTGCAGGGCTACCAAGGAAACGTGGCCCACATATGACATAGGTCGCTTGGAGCGACTTCTCAATTTTAGTCGGAAGGACGTGTCAAGACTTACATACGTGCTTACTGGTCATTGGACGATCGGCAAGCACGCTATGAGACTCGGCCTCCCTTTCAATGAATGCTGCCGCAGCTGCAGGGAACCTGGAACTGAGGAGACAGTATTTCATCTTCTATGTGATTGCCCGGCGTTTAACTCAATGCGACATAGACTGTTCGGGAATTACCTTCTACAAGGACTCTCGGAGATATCGCGGGTAGGACTCAACAGCCTGCTGAAATATCTCAACGCAACGGGCTGGCTCTAGCCACCTCAGCATTGCCCCTGGGTCAAGTTTTGATCTGAGGGTTCCGATTTCTTGACGAGTTGTGTGGTGTCAAAACGGAGCCACCGTCGGCTCTACTTGCTGCGCGCCTGGACCTGTGCGTGCTACCACGTTAACCAACCAACCTGCCACCAGGGTTCGATCCCCGGCAACGGTCAAGAATCAAAGATTATCAATAACAATTTTAGTTAATTTTCATGTTGTAAAATTCCTTTCTTCATAAAAATAATTTAATGAAAATTAAATTTGATGAACTTAAGCCGTATTAAAATATTAAAAATTTGGATTAAAATCCATAAATAGTTCAACAAAATAACCACAATTCTAATTATTGTATTTGTTACATTTACAGAGATTTTACCATTTTAGGTATTTTTCCAAAAAATATACAATTTGAAATAATCTTCAGGATGTCCATAAAACTAAACAAACATACTAATAAATATTTAAAAAGAACTTAATTTTTATTTCAATATTGTGGCAAAACACAAACTTGAAGCACCCCAATCATAAGTTTAAAAAAATAAAGCGAAAATTAGTATTTTTAAGCACACACTCGTTTTTATTCACACATTTTTTGAGTCAACACTGGAAGAACTAGTTTCTACTAGTCAGTATAAAGTACTAGCTTTAGCTCAAATTTTTATTCACCTCAAAGCTACCTTTTTATTCACGGGACCCAGTGTCAGTACTGTATTTACACATTCTGGACGCACGATTTGGAAAACAGCCTATTACGAAATAACTTTAGCAATAAAAAATTGAGTTTATCGTAATAGGGCCAATTCACAACATCATCATGATTGTGCAATCAAGTGATTGTGCCAGCTGATTGACCGTGTATGAGCTTGTGGTGTGATTGTACCAGCTGCTGTTGCTTTATCAAAAATAGTTTGATATATTTTTTATTGTACCAGCATGATTGAATCGTGTGTTGTAAAGTTAGCTCATAAAAGTTAAATCGTAAAGGCATAAACATCAAAAAATACAAAATTTAAAATATGAATGCCAAAGAAAAATATTTCTCGAACTTTTTAAAACAATGCTTTGCCTATAGAAAGTTAAAAGTACGAAATACTACCAATGCTACAATAAAATGGTAGAAAATGTTATTGTTATTCATTACATCCTTTTCCACACAATTTCAACAGGCTTTACGCGCTTATTCCCCAAAAGGACCAAATTTCAAAAAAGTACCAGGCACCTGTCCTCTTATTTCTTTAATGAAGAACAATAAGCGTAAAATTTTTTGGATCTCTTTTAGTTTTGAGTTTTTGAGGTTACCGGGATCGATTTGGCGAGAGGCAAGCCTCTGGCCCAAAAGTTATCTTATTAACTTCAGGAGTTTAGAATGTGTGATGATGAATCAGTCAGTAAGCAGATAAGCTACGAAGTGATATAATTTTTATTTACCCTTTTACACCCCAAAAAGGGCGTACCTCAAAAAAGTACCAGACACCTTTTAATGAACAATAATAAGCATTAAATTTTGTGAATCTCTTTTAGTTAAGGAGATATGAGGTTAGCGAATTTTTCTAATGAACAACAATAAGTGTTAATGTCTATTATCTCTTTTAGTTTAGGAGGTATGAGGTTAGCAGGATCGTTTTGGCCAGCACTTATTCACTTAAGAACTTGCATGTTTAATTTTATGTTTCTATATCTAATAAATACGGAAATTGAAAAGGTACCAGTTAAAGAACAAAATAGTACCAAAAACCTCTAACAGAATCTCATTCACTCAGGACCTTGCATGTTAATTTTATCTTTCTTAGGTCCATCTTATAGATCCTCATCCAATCATGACATTGCATGCTGAATTTTCAAATTTTCAAAAAGTACCAGTTAAAATTGCCATTATTTATTAACAATTGTAGTCAGCTTCACTATTAAACGCGCTGTCAAAATCTTATTTTCCAATTGCAAAGCGTTGTCGCCGCGCTTTAATTTTAGAAAACAATTTTAAAAAAATGTATCCAAAGAATTAGAAATTTTGACTGTTTTTGTTAAGGGGACCATAACGCACACAATCAAATTAATCCTTGGCATTTCTTTTTTTTTTGTTGCATAATGTAATTTATAGTTTCCATATCACACATTAATAAATACCAATGTTAAATTAAGATGGCGAAATGTTGATTGAGAATCATAGTAAATTTCTGTAAAAGTCTGCCCTTTATTTAAATTTATCATTATTTCATATTAATTTATTAAAATAACCTTAAATCACCTGTTTTATATCAAAATCAAAAGTGTATCTTGTTAAATTAACATGCATACGGATTTAAGTATGTGCATTTTTTTATTTTCATGTTTAAAATATGTATTTTTTTAATTAAAATTATTTCGTTAAATAACACATCAAGTTTTCAAAGTAAAATGATGACGAAACCCATATCGGGCCATTCTGCTGATGCTTCTGTTAACAAAGAAGAATACAAAATAAGTGAAACATGCGTTACAGGGTAAGTATTTCACACTGTTATATCACACTCAAACCAATTTGATTGTACATGAAATTCACGTTGTTTCAACTCAAAATAACTTTCATTCAAAATGACTCGGATTGTTATTTCAATATAAATGACATTTTGCTATAACTTTACTGCAATGTTAAATTAACATGGACTATAATCAGTTTTGAAAGGAAAATATTTTGTTCGCAAGTTATTGTAAAATCATGTTAAATTAACATGAAGTAACAATGAAGCAAAATTACCACCGAAAACGGTACAATCAACTTTGTTTTCGACGATTTTACATTGATTTTTTTTCTGTGTGTTAGTGGGATCTGAAATATTCTAACAATCGGTTCTTATGCAGGTCACAATTTTGGCGATAATTTGAAATTTGGTCCATTGCTTCTTTTGTTCCCATGAGCCGTCTTATTATGTTGGTATTTACATAGGTTTAATTTGGTCCAAACTTAGTTTATTGCAATCAAAATCATCTTACCAAATTTTAATAGAATCGGCCCATTTTTACCCATAGCTCCCATAACTTCTTTTATGGATCTCCACATTTGTACTCTGATCTATAATAAAGCAATTTAAGATAAAATTGTTTTTTGCCATTTAAAGCAAAACAACGTTATAAACTTTTGTTTTAATATTTATTTAAGATTATACACTGTAATCAAGTGTTTACATTTCGAAACATAGAACAAACTCCATAAAAATTTATTTATTGACACAGCGATACTAGAATTCCTACTTGCGTTTAATGAAATTATCTAAGTTTTAGTAAATGAACGAAATAAATAATACGCAAAAACACAGAAATTAAATATGTATATGCATAAAACTTAATTTAGGGAGTTCCATAACAAAATGCAAAAGTTACACTACAACAATTTTTTGGATGATGGAAAAAATAAGTGACAAATTTTTTTTGAATTTTTTTTACATCTTGTTGTGATACAATAGTTTTTTGGAACTACAGCAATCCAAAAACAACAGAACAACATAGGGTTTTTGCATTGCATTATTAGTGTTTACGGTTCGAAATGTCAACCATTCTTAGCAAAACACTAACAAATCAAAAAAAATTAGCTCGAACTGTCAAAATCAGATGGAGTTTCGACACCACCTCTAGTTGAATTCGCCTTGATACAAATAATAAGCAATTTCATTTATCTGCCAGTTTGTTATTTAGAAAACAAAAAGGAAATTATTGCGTCTGAAACCTAAGAAAATGTTGCGGTTCGAAATTAAATAGTTTTAAAATAATGACTTTTGCATTTCAATAATATTGTAATTTTACTTTTTTTGTTTTATATGTAGAAAGTTAAAACACTTCCTTTTTTTAGCCCCTCACTTTTTACTTGCATCACGGAGTTTATTGGTGCAAAGATGTGGAGTTTTTCAATTTTGATCGGAACCTTTTTATTAATATATTAATTTGTTATTCACTCCCCCCCCCCCCCCCCCACCCACCGGGAATAACTTTTCCCATGTAATTTTTTCCCGTTTTACGTATGTGCGATCATTAAAAACTCCGACGAAAATTTTTTTTTAAGGTAAATCAATGAAAAATTTTAGCTTGAAAAAATATTTGTTGCAAAAAATTCCCCTTATCGTGAATAGTTGTTTCCCTCGTAATGTTTTTTCTTTTCATGTATTTGCGATCATGAAGAAGCAGAATAATACTTAAAAATTGTTCGCTACAAATAATTCTCCTAATTCCCGTAATTTGTTCACTTCTCTCTTTGATTTTCCCACTTTATTTATGCTGGGGATAAGAACATGTTCTTAACGTGTTATGCTATGGTCACACTTGGCAAATATTTGACGAAAAAGATGTGACCAATAGGCAACCTAATATACAATTTTCTCCAATTCTAATATTTATTTCAATTGTAATATCACATCTTACAACAAAACAGTTTTTGCTACGTCTAGCAGTATAATAAGCTTTATTTTGTGATATTACGACAATGTTAAATCTCACTAACTGTTAACAAAAGTAGTGGTTCTGCTCATTTGTCCAATGTTTAATCTTATAATTCGAATATTAAGGGTAAGATCCGTTAATATGACACAAACTGATATATTGCTCACCAACAACGTCAACAAAATGCAAAACGACGTGACGGCAAAATTTTGGAAAGGATAAACTTACGTTACGATCAAACTATCATTTTTTTGTACAAAAAGTTCTTTGATTTTTTTAATCATTCTTCTTTATATAAATCGCAATCATTTTGTTTTTTTATGTTTTGTGTTCTTTGTGAATTCTCATTGTTTTTGTTAATGTTTCTTTTAATATACAACTCCTAAAAGAATCTTCTGGTGATTATCTGACGAGTAACAAAAACATCTAAATCTTTTTTTAATGTATTTATTTTTTTATTTATTTTTTGACACGCTCGTCTTTAAATCTTGAAATTAACCTTTTGGGACTCTCTGTAAGAGTCGTATAACAATTACTGAGCTACCTAAATAAGACATTTTTTGAAGTATGAAAATGCTATTGCCAATACAATTTTAATAAAACAAACCGGTCTAAGGATCTGCAAAAAAGGATTTTCAGACAGGATGGTGTTGATTTCGCGACCTTAAGGTTTGTTTTATAGAAATTGTATGAAAATTAGGAGTTTTGGCATGAAAATCCGCCTGATGCCCGTATTAAACACGTTTTTAAAGTGTCGAAAGAAGCATTCAAGTGTTTAGGTTTTTTAAAACGGTGCAAGACTTACTTCACTTCATCCGATCTCCTTACTATCTATACCACCTATATCCGACCGAAGATGGAATACAACTCCCATATATGGGCAGGGGCTTCAAAGTCTATTTTGAACCTTCTGGACCGTGTACAAAGGAGGGCGGTGAAGCTCATCAATGACAGTAGGGTATCCAAACTCTATTGACTCATTGGAGCATTGTCGGAATGTGGGTTGTGTGACACTTTTCTATCGATATTACCATGGGAGGAGTTCCACTGAGATGAGTGAACTTATTCCACCCGCCCGAGTATTTCTTCATAATACTCGCTCATCCAGTGAATCACATCCGTTTGTAGTCGATTGTCCTGTGTTTCGCACAACGCATTATAGAGAAAATTCGTTTTTCAGTCGAACTATCCGTATGTGGAATAAACTTCCCGCAGAAGTCTTCCCCGGTAATTACAATTTATTAAGATTCAAGTCAAATGTCCACAAACACTATTCCCTCTTTCCTCCTTCCCAAACCTTATTTTCCTGATCAACACAATGCACTGCATATATAGGGGGCATCCCCTGAGTGTTGGTTTATCGCTAAAAAAAAAAAAAAAAAAAAATTAGGTAGCTTAGTGATACGGCTGAGTATTTCACGAGTTGTAAAATAATACCTACATGAGTCTCATACGACTCTTAGCATGCTTTTTGAAAGACTCGTTAGATAATCTCAACACACATCATAAACGATTCCCTTTACGATTAATATAAGCGTTTTTCGCTGTGTTATGGAAGAATCTCTCATACGAATCAGCACGTGTAACAGTTTCTCCCGTGCTAGGAATCGTCTACAATTAAAAAATGAGCTCGTCGACGATCAAAAGACTCTTTGTGAGATTCCCAGTAATCTCCTGGGTTGAAATAAAATTTTAATAAAATATAAATTTATGTATTAAAAAAATAATTATTTTTTTTATTCTACTTTTAAATCAAACACTTTACTTTAGCTGCACTTTTGTGCAGGTAACCACAATTGTGTACCTGCACATTAAGGCAGGTAAATGCATTTAAGATAACTGCATTTTTGATTTACCTGCACAAAAAATCGTGCAAAGGAGATTGTGCAGCTAAGTCAAAACTACTGTATATCTTAAAACAACTTAGTGGCAACGTCAATGATTATTATTTATTATTGTTTAGCTTGTTTTACAAAATTTATAAACTATTTGAAAAATT
The DNA here is from genome assembly GCA_949318255.1 of Pollenia labialis. Classification (NCBI taxonomy): domain Eukaryota; kingdom Metazoa; phylum Arthropoda; class Insecta; order Diptera; family Polleniidae; genus Pollenia; species Pollenia labialis. Next base: position 24,921,737 of record OX439142.1, on the reverse strand, counting down.
AAGTAAAATTACTTTGGTAAACTGTACATACATATTTAAATTTAAGTATTTGTTACTTCGGCTTAAGTTCATCAAATTTTATTTTCATTAAATTATTTTTATTATGAAGAAACATGTAAAATCAATTAAAAAGGATAACCATTCAAAAAAAGCAGATTTCGATCTACCAAAGGTTAACATACAATTTGGTTCAAGGATTGATGTTTGACTATTGACGTCAGCAGTCGTCGATGGCTGCGAGTGTAAGACGGCAAATCCATCTGAGGAGATCGAATGGTTGCGATCGAAACATGTCATGGTAACCTGCCACCATCTTCGTCGATAGCCAGGCAGCTCTGATGTCACTGGAGTCCCACAAAACAACATCCATACTCGTCAACCAGTGTAGGGAAGAACTGTCCAGACTGGGCAGTCTATCTCACATTACCTTAATTTGGATCCCTGCGCATAGGGACCATTATGGCAATGAACAGGCGGACGGGCTGGCCAAAACTGGAGCCGCTCTTGATATTTCACAGGCTGTGCCAGTCGCAACACCCCTGGGAACTATCAGGAGCGAAATTTTCAGGCACTATCTGGATATGGCTGACGATAAATGAAGGAAACTAGATGGCTGCAGGGCTACCAAGGAAACGTGGCTCACATATGACATAGGTCGCTTGGAGCGACTTCTCAATTTTAGTCGGAAGGACGTGTCAAGACTTACATACGTGCTTACTGGTCATTGGACGATCGGCAAGCACGCTATGAGACTCGGCCTCCCTTTCAATGAATGCTGCCGCAGCTGCAGGGAACCTGGAACTGAGGAGACAGTATTTCATCTTCTATGTGATTGCCCGGCGTTTAACTCAATGCGACATAGACTGTTCGGGAATTACCTTCTACAAGGACTCTCGGAGATATCGCGGGTGGGACTCAACAGCCTGCTGAAATATCTCAACGCAACGGGCTGGCTCTAGCCACCTCAGCATTGCCCCTGGGTCAAGTTTTGATCTGAGGGTTCCGATTTCTTGACGAGTTGTGTGGTGTCAAAACGGAGCCACCGTCGGCTCTACTTGCTGCGCGCCTGGACCTGTGCGTGCTACCACGTTAACCAACCAACCTGCCACCAGGGTTCGATCCCCGGCAACGGTCAAGAATCAAAGATTATCAATAACAATTTTAGTTAATTTTCATGTTGTAAAATTCCTTTCTTCATAAAAATAATTTAATGAAAATTAAATTTGATGAACTTAAGCCGTATTAAAATATTAAAAATTTGGATTAAAATCCATAAATAGTTCAACAAAATAACCACAATTCTAATTATTGTATTTGTTACATTTACAGAGATTTTACCATTTTAGGTATTTTTCCAAAAAATATACAATTTGAAATAATCTTCAGGATGTCCATAAAACTAAACAAACATACTAATAAATATTTAAAAAGAACTTAATTTTTATTTCAATATTGTGGCAAAACACAAACTTGAAGCACCCCAATCATAAGCTTAAAAAATATAAAGCGAAAATTAGTATTTTTAAGCACACACTCGTTTTTATTCACACATTTTTTGAGTCAACACTGGAAGAACTAGTTTCTACTAGTCAGTATAAAGTACTAGCTTTAGCTCAAATTTTTATTCACCTCAAAGCTACCTTTTTATTCACGGGACCCAGTGTCAGTACTGTATTTACACATTCTGGACGCACGATTTGGAAAACAGCCTATTACGAAATAACTTTAGCAATAAAAAATTGAGTTTATCGTTATAGGGCCAATTCACAACATCATCATGATTGTGCAATCAAGTGATTGTGCCAGCTGATTGACCGTGTATGAGCTTGTGGTGTGATTGTACCAGCTGCTGTTGCTTTATCAAAAATAGTTTGATATATTTTTTATTGTACCAGCATGATTGAATCGTGTGTTGTAAAGTTAGCTCATAAAAGTTAAATCGTAAAGGCATAAACATCAAAAAATACAAAATTTAAAATATGAATGCCAAAGAAAAATATTTCTCGAACTTTTTAAAACAATGCTTTGCCTATGGAAAGTTAAAAGTACGAAATACTGCAAATATGAATTAAAAAACCAATGCTACAATAAAATGGTACAAAATGTTATTGTTATTCATTACATCCTTTTCCACACAATTTCAACAGGCTTTACGCGCTTATTCCCCAAAAGGACCAAATTTCAAAAAAGTACCAGGCACCTGTCCTCTTATTTCTTTAATGAAGAACAATAAGCGTAAAATTTGTTGGATCTCTTTTAGTTTTGGGTTTTTGAGGTTAGCGGGATCGATTTGGCCCAAAAGTTAGCTTATTAGCTTCAGGAGTTTAGAATGTGCGATGATGAATCAGTCAGTAAGCAGATAAGCTACGAAGTGATACAATTTTTATTTACCCTTTTACACCCCAAAAAGGGCGTACCTCAAAAAAGTACCAGACACCTTTTAATAAACAATAATAAGCATTAAATTTTGTGAATCTCTTTTAGTTAAGGAGATATGAGGTTAGCGAATTTTTCTAATGAACAACAATAAGTGTTAATGTCTATTATCTCTTTTAGTTTAGGAGGTATGAGGTTAGCAGGATCGTTTTGGGCAGCACTTATTCACTTAAGAACTTGCATGTTTAATTTTATGATTCTATATCTAATAAATACGGAAATTGAAAAGGTACCAGTTAAAGAACAAAATAGTACCAAAAACCTCTAACAGAATCTCATTCACTCAGGACCTTGCATGTTAATTTTATCTTTCTTAGGTCCATCTTATAGATCCTCATCCAATCATGACATTGCATGCTGAATTTTCCAATTTTCAAAAAGTACCAGTTAAAATTGCCATTATTTATTAACAATTGTAGTCAGCTTCACTATTAAACGCGCTGTCAAAATCTTATTTTCCAATTGCAAAGCGTTGTCGCCGCGCTTTAATTTTAGAAAACAATTTTAAAAAAATGTATCCAAAGAATTAAAAATTTTGACTGTTTTTGTTAAGGGGACCATAACGCACACAATCAAATTAATCCTTGGCATTTCTTTTTTTTTTGTTGCATAATGTAATTTATAGTTTCCATATCACACATTAATAAATACCAATGTTAAATTAAGATGGCGAAATGTTGATTGAGAATCATAGTAAATTTCTGTAAAAGTCTGCCCTTTATTTAAATTTATCATTATTTCATATTAATTTATTAAAATAACCTTAAATCACCTGTTTTATATCAAAATCAAAAGTGTATCTTGTTAAATTAACATGCATACGGATTTAAGTATGTGCATTTTTTTATTTTCATGTTTAAAATATGTATTCTTTTAATTAAAATTATTTCGTTAAATAACACATCAAGTTTTCAAAGTAAAATGATGACGAAACCCATATCGGGCCATTCTGCTGATGCTTCTGTTAACAAAGAAGAATACAAAATAAGTGAAACATGCGTTACAGGGTAAGTATTTCACACTGTTATATCACACTCAAACCAATTTGATTGTACATGAAATTCACGTTGTTTCAACTCAAAATAACTTTCATTCAAAATGACTCGGATTGTTATTTCAATATAAATGACATTTTGCTATAACTTTACTGCAATGTTAAATTAACATGGACTATAATCAGTTTTGAAAGGAAAATATTTTGTTCGCAAGTTGTTGTAAAATCATGTTAAATTAACATGAAGTAACAATGAAGCAAAATTACCACCGAAAACGGTACAATCAACTTTGTTTTCGACGATTTTACATTGATTTTTTTTCTGTGTGTTAGTGGGATCTGAAATATTCTAACAATCGGTTCTTATGCAGGTCACAATTTTGGCGATAATTTGAAATTTGGTCCATTGCTTCTTTTGTTCCCATGAGCCGTCTTATTATGTTGGTATTTACATAGGTTTAATTTGGTCCAAACTTAGTTTATTGCAATCAAAATCATCTTACCAAATTTTAATAGAATCGGCCCATTTTTACCCATAGCTCCCATAACTTCTTTTATGGATCTCCACATTTGTACTCTGATCTATAATAAAGCAATTTAAGATAAAATTGTTTTTTGCCATTTAAAGCAAAACAACGTTATAAACTTTTGTTTTAATATTTATTTAAGATTATACACTGTAATCAAGTGTTTACATTTCGAAACATAGAACAAACTCCATAAAAATTTATTTATTGACACAGCGATACTAGAATTCCTACTTGCGTTTAATGATATTATCTACGTTTTAGTAAATGAACGAAATAAATAATACGCAAAAACACAGAAATTAAATATGTATATGCATAACACTTAATTTAGGGAGTTCCATAACAAAATGCAAAAGTTACACTACAACAATTTTTTGGATGATGGAAAAAATAAGTGACAAATTTTTTTTGAATTTTTTTTACATCTTGTTGTGATACAATAGTTTTTTGGAACTACAGCAATCCAAAAACAACAGAACAACATAGGGTTTTTGCATTGCATTATTAGTGTTTACGGTTCGAAATGTCAACCATTCTTAGCAAAACACTAACAAATCAAAAAAAATTAGCTCGAACTGTCAAAATCAGATGGAGTTTCGACACCACCTCTAGTTGAATTCGCCTTGATACTAATAATAAGCAATTTCATTTATCTGCCAGTTTGTTATTTAGAAAACAAAAAGGAAATTATTGCGTATGAAACCTAAGAAAATGTTGCGGTTCGAAATTAAATAGTTTTAAAATAATGACTTTTGCATTTCAATAATATTGTAATTTTACTTTTTTTGTTTTATATGTAGAAAGTTAAAACACTTCCTTTTTTTAGCCCCTCACTTTTTACTTGCATCACGGAGTTTATTGGTGCAAAGATGTGGAGTTTTTCAATTTTGATCGGAACCTTTTTATTAATATATTAATTTGTTATTCACTCCCCCCCCCCCCCCCACCCACCGGGAATAACTTTTCCCATGTAATTTTTTCCCGTTTTACGTATGTGCGATCATGAAAAACTCCGACGAAAATTTTTTTTTTAAGGTAAATCAATGAAAAATTTTAGCTTGAAAAAATATTTGTTGCAAAAAATTCCCCTTATCGTGAATAGTTTTTTCCCTCGTAATGTTTTTTCTTTTAATGTATTTGCGATCATGAAGAAGCAGAATAATACTTAAAAATTGTTCGCTACAAATAATTCTCCTAATTCCCGTAATTTGTTCACTTCTCTCTTTGATTTTCCCACTTTATTTATGCTGGGGATGAGAACATGTTCTTAACGTGTTATGCTATGGTCACACTTGGCAAATATTTGACGAAAAAGATGTGACCAATAGGCAACCTAATATACAATTTTCTCCAATTCTAATATTTATTTCAATTGTAATATCACATCTTACAACAAAACAGTTTTTGCTACGTCTAGCAGTATAATAAGCTTTATTTTGTGATATTACGACAATGTTAAATCTCACTAACTGTTAACAAAAGTAGTGGTTCTGCTCATTTGTCCAATGTTTAATAAATGTGACCGTCGCTTTAGTTCTTCTTATAATTCGAATATTAAGGGTAAGATTCGTTAATATGACACAAACTGATATATTGCTCACCAACAACGTCAACAAAATGCAAAACGACGTGACGGCAAAATTTTGGAAAGGATAAACTTACGTTACGATCAAACTATCATTTTTTTGTACAAAAAGTTCTTTGATTTTTTTAATCATTCTTCTTTTTTTACATTCACTGAGAACTGATAGCATGAAAAATGTTTCACTAGACATTCACGATGGCATTTTCCCTTCGAGGAGAATAAAAATTTTATGGGAACAAAAATTGCACTTGTTATTCACGAAAGGGGTGATTGAATAACTAACTATCCCCTAAACAATTAACTTATACATATTGCGAAACACAAATGGCACATTTCAAAAAATAAGCGCTACGTAATAGGACTACGAAGCAGGTTTGCAAGGGAAAATATGGCTGTTTTCCTAAACGCCTGTTGCATTGTAGCAATACAAAACAAAATTTTCTGGAATGCAGCCCTAAAAGTTTTTAAAAATGCATTTTGATCCTAAATGCAACACTGTAGTTGTCACTGCACAGAGTAAAGCAAATTAAGCAGTTATTAAATTGCAAAACACATACATACGCATAGTCATCGTCCAAACTTTTTTAAAATTCTGCCTTGGAATTGCATTAGTGTCCAGATTATTAATTTCTAGGGTTGCAATTTTTGTATTTTTATCTTGCTTTTCTCTTCTTCTGTTTATATTTTGTATATCAAGTTAAAAAGTGTGAGAATAACCAAACAAAACGTAATTGCAGAGTACATAAAATTAAGTACCCCTCCCAAATCTTCTCAACCCTCTGACCATTAAACTCAAGAATTGCTGCAAAAAAAATTTCAAGTTTTGACAATAATATATACAACGTAGGTTACAATTTAAAAGTACACAATGGGCCGCGTGAATAAAAAGGTAGCTTTAGCTAATACTTGAAATTTGTAAGTTTAAACTAGCTTTGAGGTGAATAAAAATTTGAGCTAAAGCTAGTACTTTATACTGACTGGTAGAAACTAGTTCTTCTAGTTGACTCAAAAAATGTGTGAATAAAAACGAGTGTGTGCTTAAAAATACTAGTTTTCGCTTTATTTTTTTAAGCTTATGATTGGGGTGCTTCAAGTTTGTGTTTTGCCACAATATTGAAATAAAAATTAAGTTCTTTTTAAATATTTATTAGTATGTTTGTTTAGTTTTATGGACATCCTGAAGATTATTTCAAATTGTATATTTTTTGGAAAAATACCTAAAATGGTAAAATCTCTGTAAATGTAACAAATACAATAATTAGAATTGTGGTTATTTTGTTGAACTATTTATGGTTTTTAATCCAAATTTTTAATATTTTAATACGGCTTAAGTTCATCAAATTTAATTTTCATTAAATTATTGTTATGAAGAAAGGAATTTTACAACATAAAAATTAATTAAAATTGTTATTGATAATCTTTCATTCTTGACCGTTGCCGGGGATCGAACCCTGGTGGCAGGTTGGTTGGTTAACGTGGCCAGCACTTATTCACTTAAGAACTTGCATGTTTAATTTTATGTTTCTATATCTAATAAATACGGAAATTGAAAAGGTACCAGTTAAAGAACAAAATAGTACCAAAAACCTCTAACAGAATCTCATTCACTCAGGACCTTGCATGTTAATTTTATCTTTCTTAGGTCCATCTTATAGATCCTCATCCAATCATGACATTGCATGCTGAATTTTCAAATTTTCAAAAAGTACCAGTTAAAATTGCCATTATTTATTAACAATTGTAGTCAGCTTCACTATTAAACGCGCTGTCAAAATCGTATGTTCCAATTGCAAAGCGTTGACGCCGCGCTTTAATTTTAGAAAACAATTTTAAAAAAATGTATCCAAAGAATTAAAAATTTTGTCTGTTTTTGTTAAGGGGACCATAACGCACACAATCAAATTAATCCTTGGCATTTCTTTTTTTTTTTTGTTGCATAATGTAATTTATAGTTTCCATATCACACCTTAATAAATACCAATGTTAAATTAAGATGGCGAAATGTTGATTGAGAATCATAGTAAATTTCTGTAAAAGTCTGCCCTTTATTTAAATTTATCATTATTTCATATTAATTTATTAAAATAACCTTAAATCACCTGTTTTATATCAAAATCAAAAGTGTATCTTGTTAAATTAACATGCATACGGATTTAAGTATGTGCATTTTTTTATTTTCATGTTTAAAATATGTATTTTTTTAATTAAAATTATTTCGTTAAATAACACATCAAGTTTTCAAAGTAAAATGATGACGAAAACCATATCGGGCCTGCAATTTTTATTTTCATGTTTAAAATATGTATTTTTTTAATTAAAATTATTTCGTAAAATAACACATCAAGTTTTCAAAGTAAAATGATGACGAAACCCATATCGGGCCATTCTGCTGATGCTTCTGTTAACAAAGAAGAATACAAAATAAGTGAAACATGCGTTACAGGGTAAGTATTTCACACTGTTATATCACACTCAAACCAATTTGATTGTACATGAAATTCACGTTGTTTCAACTCAAAATAACTTTCATTCAAAATGACTCGGATTGTTATTTCAATATAAATGACATTTTGCTATAACTTTACTGCAATGTTAAATTAACATGGACTATAATCAGTTTTGAAAGGAAAATATTTTGTTCGCAAGTTATTGTAAAATCATGTTAAATTAACATGAAGTAACAATGAAGCAAAATTACCACCGAAAACGGTACAATCAACTTTGTTTTCGACGATTTTACATTGATTTTTTTTCTGTGTGTTAGTGGGATCTGAAATATTCTAACAATCGGTTCTTATGCAGGTCACAATTTTGGCGATAATTTGCTTCTTTTGTTTCTATGAGCCGTCTTATTATGTTGGTATTTACATAGGTTTAATTTGGTCCAAACTTAGTTTATTGCAATCAAAATCATCTTACCAAATTTTAATAGAATCGGCCCATTTTTACCCATAGCTCCCATAACTTCTTTTATGGATCTCCACATTTGTACTCTGATCTATAATAAAGCAATTTAAGATAAAATTGTTTTTTGCCATTTAAAGCAAAACAACGTTATAAACTTTTGTTTTAATATTTATTTAAGATTATACACTGTAATCAAGTGTTTACATTTCGAAACATAGAACAAACTCCATAAAAATTTATTTATTGACACAGCGATACTAGAATTCCTACTTGCGTTTAATGAAATTATCTAAGTTTTAGTAAATGAACGAAATAAATAATACGCAAAAACACAGAAATTAAATATATGGGCTACTTCAAATTTTTTGAACACCTGCTGAAACCGACATACTATGGCTCTTTATCGTTAAGTTTAATGAATTGAAAAAACGTTGTACAGGGTTTGGATGACTATACTTGAAGGATATGACGTGCAAAGTTTTACGTTGAAAAGTCCTCACCTTAAGAATTGGTGGTCATCTAAAATTCGAAAAATTAAAAAAACGACTTGAACTTGCAAGAGCTTTTTACATTCATTCCGTTTGCTTTGTAATAGTTTTAAGCTTTCAGATCCAAACCCATACAAAATATAGTCACTAGACTTGGAGGATATATCCACAAAAAAAAATTTTGATATCGCTGCTGGGTGAAAAGTTGCATAGTGTTTTAAAGTGAAACCAAAATTTTCCGAATTTTTAAATTTTTGAAGATTTTACATAGAGTTTTTGCGCCGTTTAATAAAAATGAGTTTTAAGCGCAGAATTAAAAAACTGCGTAATTTCAAAAAGTTTGAGGTGAATCAAGTTGGTGTCAGCGCACCAATAACGTATCACGGACATCACAAACTTAAAAGAAATTAGCGTAAATTTTTTAAAAATTTATCTTTTTTGCGTCTGACAATCTGAATTGCCTTTTAAGTTGGCAAGTGTATTGCGTGATGTGAGTAACTTCGTAAAGGGCACCTCCGAGGCGAAAACACACTTTAAAATTTTTAAACGCAAACATTTTATGAACTTTTGAAAATTTTTGCAAAAAAACAATTTATTTTTAAGCTTTTTTTTATATCAAAACATGTCATGGGAACATGTTTAGGTATCTAAATAGATTCTTCGCGACGGACTAAACTGATAAAGTGCAAAAAAAATAATTTTTTTCAGCACTGGCGCGTGCAGCGGCAGTTTTTTCCAAACACATTTCGCTTTGTGACAACTGAAGCGCTGTATCAATTCCGCTCAAACGTACATCGAATAGAAGACTTTACTGAGCTTGATACTAAAATTGAAAACGCACCAAAAAATTTTAAGGATTTAAAAAATTAATGGAGGAAACAAAATGTTTCTAACCTCAAAAAGCATCCTTGTATGAAATATTTTATTTGGTTTCAGATTATACATTTTAAAAGTTTTTTTTCCAAAATATTGCAAATTATGTCTTATACTAGCCGAAATTTTGTAAAATGTTTAACAATTTTAAATAAATTTTTATATGCATACACGATAAAAAAAAATTTTTTAAATTTTTTTTTCCAGTATATTTTAAAAAGTATTCAAGCTTTTACAAATTGTTTAGTGTGCTAAGAAAGCCCTTAAGGGGTATTATCCACACGCGTTATCCTTTTTCAACAAACAAAAACTGTAATTTTTATATTTTTTTTTTTAATTTTTAACTTTAAACCGCAGTAAAATTTGCGCCGTGTAATAAAAATGATTAACGCGAACGGATTTCACATGCTCAAATATCGGTTTATACACACGCAAATCAACATTGATGTCAGACAAAAAAAAAAATTAAAAAAAATAAAACTTAATTTAGGGAATGCAAAATGCAAAAGTTACACTACAACAATTTTTTGGATGATGGAAAAAATAAGTGACAAATTTTTTTTGAGCAAAACACTAACAAATCAAAAAAAATTAGCTCGAACTGTCAAAATCAGATGGAGTTTCGACACCACCTCTAGTTGAATTCGCCTTGATACAAATTATTAGGAATTTCATTTATCTGCCAGTTTGTTATTTAGAAAACAAAAAGGAAATTATTGCGTATGAAACCTAAGAAAATGTTGCGGTTCGAAATTAAATAGTTTTAAAATAATGACTTTTGCATTTCAATAATATTGTAATTTTACTTTTTTTGTTTTATATGTAGAAAGTTAAAACACTTCCTTTTTTTAGCCCCTCACTTTTTACTTGCATCACGGAGTTTATTGGTGCAAAGATGTGGAGTTTTTCAATTTTGATCGGAACCTTTTTATTAATATATTAATTTGTTATTCACTCCCCCCCCCCCCCCCCACCGGGAATAACTTTTCCCATGTAATTTTTTCCCGTTTTACGTATTTGCGATCATGAAAAACTCCGACGAAAATTTTTTTTTAAGGTAAATCAATGAAAAATTTTAGCTTGAAAAAATATTTGTTGCAAAAAATTCCCCTTATCGTGAATAGTTTTTTCCCTCGTAATGTTTTTTCTTTTCATGTATTTGCGATCATGAAAAAGAAGAATATTTACTTGAAAATTGTTCGCTACAAATAATTCTCCTAATGCTAGAAACACAACTGTGACGAACGACGAATTTCGTCCAGCACGACGTTTTATTCGGAAGAAATTCGCTGTATAAGTTCGGCGTATGAAATACAATAACGACGAAAAAACAAAATGGAAATAAAATATGTTGTATAAACAAGAAATAGTGGTACCATATGAACAAATAATACTTCACAAACAAAACATTAATAAGGCCCCGATTATGGTTTACAATTTATGTTGTACCCAATACAACACAACATATAAAATTTTTTTAATTATGATTAACAACATCTAGGTGTTGTGTATATCCCACAGTTGTATTTTATTTGTACTAAATTTTACCCATAAAATGCATGCCTGCGTGTTCTTATGCAGGTCACAATTTTGGCGATAATTTGCTTCTTTTGTTTCTATGAGCCGTCTTATTATGTTGGTATTTACATAGGTTTAATTTGGTCCAAACTTAGTTTATTGCAATCAAAATCATCTTACCAAATTTTAATAGAATCGGCCCATTTTTACCCATAGCTCCCATAACTTCTTTTATGGATCTCCACATTTGTACTCTGATCTATAATAAAGCAATTTAAGATAAAATTGTTTTTTGCCATTTAAAGCAAAACAACGTTATAAACTTTTGTTTTAATATTTATTTAAGATTATACACTGTAATCAAGTGTTTACATTTCGAAACATAGAACAAACTCCATAAAAATTTATTTATTGACACAGCGATACTAGAATTCCTACTTGCGTTTAATGAAATTATCTAAGTTTTAGTAAATGAACGAAATAAATAATACGCAAAAACACAGAAATTAAATATATGGGCTACTTCAAATTTTTTGAACACCTGCTGAAACCGACATACTATGGCTCTTTATCGTTAAGTTTAATGAATTGAAAAAACGTTGTACAGGGTTTGGATGACTATACTTGAAGGATATGACGTGCAAAGTTTTACGTTGAAAAGTCCTCACCTTAAGAATTGGTGGTCATCTAAAATTCGAAAAATTAAAAAAACGACTTGAACTTGCAAGAGCTTTTTACATTCATTCCGTTTGCTTTGTAATAGTTTTAAGCTTTCAGATCCAAACCCATACAAAATATAGTCACTAGACTTGGAGGATATATCCACAAAAAAAAATTTTGATATCGCTGCTGGGTGAAAAGTTGCATAGTGTTTTAAAGTGAAACCAAAATTTTCCGAATTTTTAAATTTTTGAAGATTTTACATAGAGTTTTTGCGCCGTTTAATAAAAATGAGTTTTAAGCGCAGAATTAAAAAACTGCGTAATTTCAAAAAGTTTGAGGTGAATCAAGTTGGTGTCAGCGCACCAATAACGTATCACGGACATCACAAACTTAAAAGAAATTAGCGTAAATTTTTTAAAAATTTATCTTTTTTGCGTCTGACAATCTGAATTGCCTTTTAAGTTGGCAAGTGTATTGCGTGATGTGAGTAACTTCGTAAAGGGCACCTCCGAGGCGAAAACACACTTTAAAATTTTTAAACGCAAACATTTTATGAACTTTTGAAAATTTTTGCAAAAAAACAATTTATTTTTAAGCTTTTTTTTATATCAAAACATGTCATGGGAACATGTTTAGGTATCTAAATAGATTCTTCGCGACGGACTAAACTGATAAAGTGCAAAAAAAATAATTTTTTTCAGCACTGGCGCGTGCAGCGGCAGTTTTTTCCAAACACATTTCGCTTTGTGACAACTGAAGCGCTGTATCAATTCCGCTCAAACGTACATCGAATAGAAGACTTTACTGAGCTTGATACTAAAATTGAAAACGCACCAAAAAATTTTAAGGATTTAAAAAATTAATGGAGGAAACAAAATGTTTCTAACCTCAAAAAGCATCCTTGTATGAAATATTTTATTTGGTTTCAGATTATACATTTTAAAAGTTTTTTTTCCAAAATATTGCAAATTATGTCTTATACTAGCCGAAATTTTGTAAAATGTTTAACAATTTTAAATAAATTTTTATATGCATACACGATAAAAAAAAATTTTTTAAATTTTTTTTTCCAGTATATTTTAAAAAGTATTCAAGCTTTTACAAATTGTTTAGTGTGCTAAGAAAGCCCTTAAGGGGTATTATCCACACGCGTTATCCTTTTTCAACAAACAAAAACTGTAATTTTTATATTTTTTTTTTTAATTTTTAACTTTAAACCGCAGTAAAATTTGCGCCGTGTAATAAAAATGATTAACGCGAACGGATTTCACATGCTCAAATATCGGTTTATACACACGCAAATCAACATTGATGTCAGACAAAAAAAAAAATTAAAAAAAATAAAACTTAATTTAGGGAATGCAAAATGCAAAAGTTACACTACAACAATTTTTTGGATGATGGAAAAAATAAGTGACAAATTTTTTTTGAGCAAAACACTAACAAATCAAAAAAAATTAGCTCGAACTGTCAAAATCAGATGGAGTTTCGACACCACCTCTAGTTGAATTCGCCTTGATACAAATTATTAGGAATTTCATTTATCTGCCAGTTTGTTATTTAGAAAACAAAAAGGAAATTATTGCGTATGAAACCTAAGAAAATGTTGCGGTTCGAAATTAAATAGTTTTAAAATAATGACTTTTGCATTTCAATAATATTGTAATTTTACTTTTTTTGTTTTATATGTAGAAAGTTAAAACACTTCCTTTTTTTAGCCCCTCACTTTTTACTTGCATCACGGAGTTTATTGGTGCAAAGATGTGGAGTTTTTCAATTTTGATCGGAACCTTTTTATTAATATATTAATTTGTTATTCACTCCCCCCCCCCCCCCCCACCGGGAATAACTTTTCCCATGTAATTTTTTCCCGTTTTACGTATTTGCGATCATGAAAAACTCCGACGAAAATTTTTTTTTAAGGTAAATCAATGAAAAATTTTAGCTTGAAAAAATATTTGTTGCAAAAAATTCCCCTTATCGTGAATAGTTTTTTCCCTCGTAATGTTTTTTCTTTTCATGTATTTGCGATCATGAAAAAGAAGAATATTTACTTGAAAATTGTTCGCTACAAATAATTCTCCTAATGCTAGAAACACAACTGTGACGAACGACGAATTTCGTCCAGCACGACGTTTTATTCGGAAGAAATTCGCTGTATAAGTTCGGCGTATGAAATACAATAACGACGAAAAAACAAAATGGAAATAAAATATGTTGTATAAACAAGAAATAGTGGTACCATATGAACAAATAATACTTCACAAACAAAACATTAATAAGGCCCCGATTATGGTTTACAATTTATGTTGTACCCAATACAACACAACATATAAAATTTTTTTAATTATGATTAACAACATCTAGGTGTTGTGTATATCCCACAGTTGTATTTTATTTGTACTAAATTTTACCCATAAAATGCATGCCTGCGTGCCAAAAAATTTACAAGTTTAAACGAACAATTGAAAAATATAAATACAGAATATATATTGAAAATAAATAAAACAAAAAAAAGTAATGGCTATTAACGTCGATCTATATTTTAATGATGCTTATAATGAGGACAACAAAAAAACACACATGTCACGTATTCGGAAAAGAATTCGAGACAGTTCAAATCCATTGGATATATATGTATATTTTTTCTGAAATTTAAAATAACAATATGTACATTGTACATATATTAATTACGATATATGACCATTTCCATTTTGACGTGTCGTGACATTTGTACCACAAAATGTAAAAAAATTAAATGACGAAGTCAAATTTGTACAAAGGGGCAATGAAGTAGCTCTATATTCAGAAAAAAAATTACAGTAATCGACGCTAAGGATTTGTAGATATATGCAAAAATCTGCGCTGGCGTGACGTTAAAAAAACGGAAGTGGGTTTTGACTTGCATTACAAAACTGAAAAATACTGCAAACTGAGCAAAATGTTTTGTACAAAACCTTTTTTAGTAAACTTAGGACTAATACAGATTTATTTTTCAAGCTATAACATTTATAAATCTTTGCTCGTTTTAAGGTAAATATGGGAATTTTCAGCTAAAAGTCTACTTCTTTTAATGTAACGCCAGATTGCAAATAAGGTTGTATTTTCGGAACATGTTGTTCAATCGTTGTCCCTTATGTTTCTTAATGTAGAGCAGGGGTTTCCATTTCCCCTGCAAATAATAGGACCAGTCCAAACACGCGTGTAAAGAGTAGTCCACAAAGGACCAGGACTAGTCCAAAAGTAACCCAAACGTATGGAAAAAACCTGGTCTATTTAACATTGCGATGTCCTAGGAGAGGATCATATAACCCACCTTTGGACCACTAAGGAGTAGTTTTAAAACTACTCCATGGTATATAACCCACCTTTGGACCACTAAGGAGTAGTTTTAAAACTACTCCATGGTATACTCAAGAGGATTAGTTTTGAAGTCGTTTAAACACGAAAGCACGTCGTTAAAAAACGAAGACATGTCGTCTCACTACAAACACTTTTTAACAATGACATGGTCCATGCTTGCATTACATCGGACCAGTCCATGGAGTAGTCCATTTTATGAAAATGGGTCAGGTGGTCCAATTTTATTTGCTGGGTCTTTGCACAATTGTGCAAACCACTACAAACACATATTTTTATGCTCTTCAATTCAGTCGTCGGTGTGACTTCGACAAGTGTACATGTTTAGCGGATGCTATATTATTTTGTTTCAGCTTACACTCAAAAATATTGTGCGGTCAAAAATGCTTTTGGTAACATCCAATGCCTTGCGTGCAATATTTAGAGTCTAAGTTTTAAGACTTAAATGCAGAGTAATATAACATTTTTATTTAAATTGTTGAAAATATTTAACAGCAAAGCTAGCGTAAATTTTATTTAGTAAATTTTTTTAACAATAACATTTACTGCAACGTTTAAGCTAACGATATGTGTTTTGTTTGTTAAACAAAATTCCTGTAAAAGGGTCCCTTTTGCTTTCTTAAAAAAGACGTACCTAAATGCAGAAATTATTAAGAAAAAATAGCCAAAAGAATTTGTTGGTATTTTGCTTGTAAAAATATTTTGGTTTCTGTACCAATTGCGTCGTTGGGTTTTTTCTTTCTTTGAAAACCCTTTTCTTAAGTAAGTAGAAATATTTAAAAAACAAGTAAAAAAGTCTTGTTTTGCTACAATTTATGTGTAAATAACCTGTACACATAAAAGCAAATGTGACAGTAGGTAAAATGTTTGGGTAAGAAGATGTGTTTTATTGATGTATTAATGAAACTTTATTGTTTCGCACTATTTTTATTGCTTACTTTTTTATGCTACAATTATTTGACCGAGCCCAAAGAGTTAAGGCTCAGTAAGTCTTTACTTTCTGTTCTGTTACGAACCAGCTGATTTGTTTTTGTTATTAAAAAACCTGTGAAATTGATTAGTTGTTCTGTTCTGTTGCGGTTCAGTTTGATAAAATCAAGAACTTGTAAAGTAATTGTAAGTTACCGCAAAATAAATAATAAAAAATTCGTTAATTAAATTTTATTTCTTCAAATTTATGTGCATAAAAGTTATTGAAATAAAACAATGGATGGTGCAAAACTAATAAATTTGTCATAAATGGCTACAGTTGCTACAGAAAAAGAAACTTTTACAATTTTGAAACAGAACGGCACGAAACAGAACAGAAACAGAAAGTAAAGACTAATTCTGCCTTTAACCTTACTAATTTATGGTAACTATTTAACGTAACTTTGACCTGTTATAATGACTTTATACATTTTTGCAGGCAAACTCATGTGTGCATTTGGTATTTTCTTAAAAGTTATGATATACCATTAGCTAGAATAAAAATGTATGCACAGATGTTTGAAGTATGAGCAACCCAACACCGTGAATACCATTTCTATCCTGAATTAAAAAAAAATTCATTGACGTGCCTCTCTTTATTCGGCACTACTTACCTATGCGAACAAATTTTTTCGGATTTAAAATTTATTTGTTCCAAGCAACGTAATAAATTAAGTTCATTCCATTTGAAAAGCATTCTACTATTACAAAACTGCCATAAAAGTATAAATTTAGAAGATTTTATTTTATAACTTGTAGAACACAAGGGAAAAAAATTAAAAATTTTTTGTGTTGCTAGAAAATTTGTAGCAGTTCTTTACCAATTCAATGTCGCTGATTTTAAAACTGCACTTTTTTTCTATCAGCTGTGATTTGCGTGCAATATTTATTTTTTATGAATTTTTAAAACATAAAAATCTTTAATTTTTTACAATTGTTTGATAAGATATTTGAAACTGATTTAGAGTCAAAAAGCTTCCGAATAAAAAAAGTGTAGTTTTAAAATCAGCGGCATTGAATTGGTAAAGAATTGCTACAAATTTTTTATCAACACAAAACATTTTTAATTTTGTACCTTTGTGTTATACAACTTATAAAATATATTACTAACATTTTATTTCGGCTGTAAATAAATGCATTCTCTCAATTTGCTTACTCTCTGGTACTCACTAACACACAACCAAAAAAATTTTGGAAATCCCTGATGTAGAGCTTGTTGCGCTTTACACCAATATATAAAAAAGTAAACGATACATATACAATTTTTAGAGAAACAATTTAAAATACTTCTGGCGTTACGTGACAAAAAGTAGACTTTTCGCTGGAAATGCCCATATAGATATTTTATATTTTCAAGTTTTATAAAATTTTTCCGCATTAACAAGGATGGTTTTTTGTTTCTATGGACGGACCCCCACCAGTTGCTTGAAAGTATTCTTTGTATGCAGCCAATTTTCTTTTTAAGTTGGCTTTATAGTGAGTCCATACTAGGGATGCCAATCCCGAATTAGCGAATCCCGAATCCCGGGATTTAAATATTTTAATACCGGGATTTTGTCAATCCCGAAATTGATAACTTAATTTTTTTGTTTTATCTTTTTTAATAAAAAGAAATTCATTATGACATTCCCCATGAGAGGATAGGGAACACAATATTGATCTTTAATATTTATTTGATTAATTCTGTTAATACTGCCATTGAAAACGTAAGAAAATAGTTACACTTTGTTATTATTTTCAAGCGTGTCCAATAATTATAAAGTAATGTTAACGTGAAAAGTGCTGAAAATAAAGAAACAAGAAAATTTATTTAAGAAAAAAATGTTTTTGAAATGCACAAAACAATTCACTGGTGCACCAAATACAAAATTTAAGCTTTACTCTTTAAAGGGTTAAGATTATTAAAGTGTTTTCCGAGAGTTGACATCGAACCTACGGTAATTAATGGAGCGATTTCACAATATTAAGTAATGCATTTTATACACTACATAATTCCTACCGCAAGTAGTGGTGGTTTTTGTTAAAATAAGATTTAAATGATTAACTAAATAAATTAATTTTTTTAGTTAATTTCGAATTCAAATTTCAATTATTTATTTAAATTCATTTAATAAAATAGAATAGAAATAGAATCTTTCAAATAAATCAACTTTTATGTTGCGTTGTTCAATTAGAATATTAATTATTTTTTTTTATTTATCTTGAATGAACTGAGGTAATTGAATCAAATATAGCATTTATGGTAATTATTTTTTTTATTGAATCAAGTAACACATTGTTTAAAATCGTACGTTTTTTTTTATCATATTTTTTATTTAATTAGTCATTAAATAAGAAAAGTCAAAATTTAAAATTTTTACAAATTTAAGTTATATTTAACTTTAAAATAATAAATGAAGTTAAATTTAACCTCTTTTTATTGGGAAATTTAACGGCTTAAAAGTTGGAAATTTTTAATATTTGGAAAAAGTGAACGAAAACGGCTCTGGAAAATTTGGAGAGCAGAAAATCGGGAAACCCTCTTGATGACTTATAGCCTTAGGTGTGCTCTGCTTTAGAAAAAAATATATGTAAGCTAAATTGGGCAAATAACGTTGACTACAGGTGTAATTCAATGTCATGGGTATTTAAATACCCACTTTTTTTTGACATTAATGCTCAATTTATAAACCACTTCGTGATGTTGGTGGCACATGGCTTCATTTTCGGTTTAACGGGTTTGTTCATAAACAAAATTGCTACATTTTTAGTAGACCAATCCACTACAGACCCTACCGACTCCTAATAGATTATATACAGAAAAATATGGTGCGGTTTACACGCTAGACATATCTGCGATTAAAAATGAAGAAAGTTGGACGTCCAGAATGCGTGTCGTCAAGAACAGCCGATATGCCCAATAATTTTCAAAAGTAAATGCCGTGTATAACTTTTTATTTCAAGTTCTATCAGGCTTAAAAAACACCCCTCAGATGTACATATGTATAACAACCCTTGCTTGTACATCCAAGAGAAGTTTTAGATTTTATTCGCATTCTAGAAAGCATCCGTACTTATTGTTTTTTTCTTCTGGGACAGATTCTACGTACACAGTGAAATAAGCTCACAACACTCATATCATACATGCAATAAATGCGTTTTTTAATTTTCTTGTTTTCAAAAATTTTTGTGTTTTAGAACTCTTTAATAGCGAAGTGGGTAGAAAAATACCCATGGTCTAGGGGCCAAGGTTTGACAGGCAAAAATAAAAAAAAACGCAATGTCAATATAAATGCCCATAATATCAAATGTGTGAAATTTCATCAAAATCGGAGGTCAGTCTCTAATGGGTTAAGTTCATCAAATTTTATTTTCATTAAATTATTTTTATTATGAAGAAACATGTTACATCAATTAAAAAGGATAACCATTCAAAAAAAGCAGATTTCGATCTACCAAAGGTTAACATACAATTTGGTTCAAGGATTGATGTTTGACTATTGACGTCAGCAGTCGTCGATGGCTGCGAGTGTAAGACGGCAAATCCATCTGAGGAGATCGAATGGTTGCGATCAAAACATGTCATGGTAACACCTGCCACCATCTTCGTCGATAGCCAGGCAGCTCTGATGTCACTGGAGTCCCACAAAACAACATCCATACTCGTCAACCAGTGTAGGGAAGAACTGTCCAGACTGGGCAGTCTATCTGGCTGGAGCCGCTCTTGATATTTCACAGGCTGTGCCAGTCGCAACACCCCTGGGAACTATCAGGAGCGAAATCTTCAGGCACTATCTGGATATGGCTGACGATAAATGGAGGAAACTAGATGGCTGCAGGGCTACCAAGGAAACGTGGCCCACATATGACATAGGTCGCTCGGAGCGACTTCTCAATTTCAGTCGGAAGGACGTGTCAAGACTTACATACGTGCTTACTGGTCTTTGGACGATCGGCAAGCACGCTATGAGACTCGGCCTCCCTTTCAATGAATGCTGCCGCAGCTGCAGGGAACCTGGAACTGAGGAGACAGTATTTCATCTTCTATGTGATTGCCCGGCGTTTAACTCAATGCGACATAGACTGTTCGGGAATTACCTTCTACAAGGACTCTCGGAGATATCGCGGGTGGGACTCAACAGCCTGCTGAAATATCTCAACGCAACGGGCTGGCTCTAGCCACCTCAGCATTGCCCCTGGGTCAAGTTTTGATCTGAGGGTTCCGATTTCTTGACGAGTTGTGTGGTGTCAAAACGGAGCCACCGTCGGCTCTACTTGCTGCGCGCCTGGACCTGTGCGTGCTACCACGTTAACCAACCAACCTGCCACCAGGGTTCGATCCCCGGCAACGGTCAAGAATCAAAGATTATCAATAACAATTTTAGTTAATTTTCATGTTGTAAAATTCCTTTCTTCATAAAAATAATTTAATGAAAATTTAATTTGATGAACTTAAGCCGTATTAAAATATTAAAAATTTGGATTAAAATCCATAAATAGTTCAACAAAATAACCACAATTCTAATTATTGTATTTGTTACATTTACAGAGATTTTACCATTTTAGGTATTTTTCCAAAAAATATACAATTTGAAATAATCTTCAGGATGTCCATAAAACTAAACAAACATACTAATAAATATTTAAAAAGAACTTAATTTTTATTTCAATATTGTGGCAAAACACAAACTTGAAGCACCCCAATCATAAGTTTAAAAAAATAAAGCGAAAATTAGTATTTTTAAGCACACACTCGTTTTTATTCACACATTTTTTGAGTCAACACTGGAAGAACTAGTTTCTACTAGTCAGTATAAAGTACTAGCTTTAGCTCAAATTTTTATTCACCTCAAAGCTACCTTTTTATTCACGGGACCCAGTGTCAGTACTGTATTTACACATTCTGGACGCACGATTTGGAAAACAGCCTATTACGAAATAACTTTAGCAATAAAAAATTGAGTTTATCGTAATAGGGCCAATTCACAACATCATCATGATTGTGCAATCAAGTGATTGTGCCAGCTGATTGACCGTGTATGAGCTTGTGGTGTGATTGTACGAGCTGCTGTTGCTTTATCAAAAATAGTTTGATATATTTTTTATTGTACCAGCATGATTGAATCGTGTGTTGTAAAGTTAGCTCATAAAAGTTAAATCGTAAAGGCATAAACATCAAAAAATACAAAATTTAAAATATGAATGCCAAAGAAAAATATTTCTCGAACTTTTTAAAACAATGCTTTGCCTATAGAAAGTTAAAAGTACGAAATACTACCAATGCTACAATAAAATGGTAGAAAATGTTATTGTTATTCATTACATCCTTTTCCACACAATTTCAACAGGCTTTACGCGCTTATTCCCCAAAAGGACCAAATTTCAAAAAAGTACCAGGCACCTGTCCTCTTATTTCTTTAATGAAGAACAATAAGCGTAAAATTTTTTGGATCTCTTTTAGTTTTGAGTTTTTGAGGTTACCGGGATCGATTTGGCGAGAGGCAAGCCTCTGGCCCAAAAGTTATCTTATTAACTTCAGGAGTTTAGAATGTGTGATGATGAATTAGTCAGTAAGCAGATAAGCTACGAAGTGATATAATTTTTATTTACCCTTTTACACCCCAAAAAGGGCGTACCTCAAAAAAGTACCAGACACCTTTTAATGAACAATAATAAGCATTAAATTTTGTGAATCTCTTTTAGTTAAGGAGATATGAGGTTAGCGAATTTTTCTAATGAACAACAATAAGTGTTAATGT
The DNA here is from genome assembly GCA_949318255.1 of Pollenia labialis. NCBI lineage: Eukaryota > Metazoa > Arthropoda > Insecta > Diptera > Polleniidae > Pollenia > Pollenia labialis. Next base: position 24,899,676 of record OX439142.1, on the reverse strand, counting down.
CTATTATCTCTTTTAGTTTAGGAGGTATGAGGTTAGCAGGATCGTTTTGGGCAGCACTTATTCACTTAAGAACTTGCATGTTTAATTTTATGTTTCTATATCTAATAAATACGGAAATTGAAAAGGTACCAGTTAAAGAACAAAATAGTACCAAAAACCTCTAACAGAATCTCATTCACTCAGGACCTTGCATGTTAATTTTATCTTTCTTAGGTCCATCTTATAGATCCTCATCCAATCATGACATTGCATGCTGAATTTTCAAATTTTCAAAAAGTACCAGTTAAAATTGCCATTATTTATTAACAATTGTAGTCAGCTTCACTATTAAACGCGCTGTCAAAATCTTATTTTCCAATTGCAAAGCGTTGTCGCCGCGCTTTAATTTTAGAAAACAATTTTAAAAAAATGTATCCAAAGAATTAGAAATTTTGACTGTTTTTGTTAAGGGGACCATAACGCACACAATCAAATTAATCCTTGGCATTTCTTTTTTTTTTGTTGCATAATGTAGGGGAGAGGGGGGCACCTTTGAACACTTTTTGCTTTCAAGCCTCATAAAAATTAATTTTGTTTAATTATTAACTTTTAACATAACTCAACTAATGTGTATGGATATAATCTTTAGTTTATGTATACAAGTAACTTATTTTTAGTTCGGCTTAAATTTTTATTTATTTTTTAATGGATGAAGTCATTGTGTTCAAATGTGCCCCCGATACGGGGCAGCTTTGAACTAGGCTGGGGCAGCTTTGAACGGCAATTTTTTCTTATAGCGTTTATGTACAAAAATACAATAAATAGTTCTATTTTTTTTATAAAATAAATTAGATTTATTTATTAAGAAATAAAGTTAAAATATATAATATATAATACCCATTAACATTTAAAAATAAAAAAATTCAGTTCACAAATGAGTTTTATACATACATGTTAAGTAATGATTAGTAATGCTAATGATTGCTAATTAACATTCTTTTGTGAAATTCTCTAATTGATCAAACAATTAGAATTAGTTCAACTAATTCCCATTAGCTAATTGAAATTTTTATTCCAATGGTAAAACTAATTGCAATTAGTTGCCATTAGCAAAAAAAATTGGTTTACCTTTACAATTAGAAATCTAATTGACTTCTGCTAATGCAATTAGATATTCAATTAGGAAATTTAATTTATTGTAATTCGAGCTAATTGAATATCTAATTGCATTAGCAGAAGTCAATTAGATTTCTAATTGTAAAGGTTAACCAATTTTTTTTGCTAATGGCAACTAATTGCAATTAGTTTTACCATTGGAATAAAAATTGCAATTAGCTAATGGGAATTAGTTGAACTAATTCTAATTGTTTGATCAATTAGAGAATATAAACTAATTGCATCAATTGCTAATTCTAATTGGAATTTGAACATGTTCAAAGGTGCCCCCTTCTTTTTGTTCAAAGCTGAACCCGCGTGCTATTTCACGGAAAATTTATAATATTTTTTTTTTGTTTACATAATTATTAAAGAACTTACATTAATTCGGCGAAAAACGTATTTTAGATTGCAATAAATTTATTTCACGAAAGAAAGCGATTACCAAATGCTTCTCAGACTCTTACAAAAAAAAATTGAAAAATTTACAATGGCACTATAAAAATGTGTTCACCCAACTACATTTCGTCGACGACTGAAAAAACTAGCGAAAGTTGTTGACGTTGCTAGAAAACAAGGTTGCCATGTGAAAAACTCAGTTAATGGTCGGAAAAAATTTGCAACAGAGATTTTATTAACATTGTTCAAAGGTGCCCCGCGTTCAAAGGTGCCCCCCTCTCCCCTAATTTATAGTTTCCATATCACACCTTAATAAATACCAATGTTAAATTAAGATGGCGAAATGTTGATTGAGAATCATAGTAAATTTCTGTAAAAGTCTGCCCTTTATTTAAATTTATCATTATTTCATATTAATTTATTAAAATAACCTTAAATCACCTGTTTTATATCAAAATCAAAAGTGTATCTTGTTAAATTAACATGCATACGGATTTAAGTATGTGCATTTTTTTATTTTCATGTTTAAAATATGTATTTTTTTAATTCAAATTATTTCGTTAAATAACACATCAAGTTTTCAAAGTAAAATGATGACGAAACCCATATCGGGCCATTCTGCTGATGCTTCTGTTAACAAAGAAGAATACAAAATAAGTGAAACATGCGTTACAGGGTAAGTATTTCACACTGTTATATCACACTCAAACCAATTTGATTGTACATGAAATTCACGTTGTTTCAACTCAAAATAACTTTCATTCAAAATGACTCGGATTGTTATTTCAATATAAATGACATTTTGCTATAACTTTACTGCAATGTTAAATTAACATGGACTATAATCAGTTTTGAAAGGAAAATATTTTGTTCGCAAGTTATTGTAAAATCATGTTAAATTAACATGAAGTAACAATGAAGCAAAATTACCACCGAAAACGGTACAATCAACTTTGTTTTCGACGATTTTACATTGATTTTTTTTCTGTGTGTTAGTGGGATCTGAAATATTCTAACAATCGGTTCTTATGCAGGTCACAATTTTGGCGATAATTTGAAATTTGGTCCATTGCTTCTTTTGTTCCCATGAGCCGTCTTATTATGTTGGTATTTACATAGGTTTAATTTGGTCCAAACTTAGTTTATTGCAATCAAAATCATCTTACCAAATTTTAATAGAATCGGCCCATTTTTACCCATAGCTCCCATAACTTCTTTTATGGATCTCCACATTTGTACTCTGATCTATAATAAAGCAATTTAAGATAACATTTTTTTTGCCATTTAAAGCAAAACAACGTTATAAACTTTTGTTTTAATATTTATTTAAGATTATACTCTGTAATCAAGTGTTTACATTTCGAAACATAGAACAAACTCCATAAAAATTTATTTATTGACACAGCGATACTAGAATTCCTACTTGCGTTTAATGATATTATCTACGTTTTAGTAAATGAACGAAATAAATAATACGCAAAAACACAGAAATTAAATATGTATGTATATGCATAACACTTAATTTAGGGAGTTCCATAACAAAATGCAAAAGTTACACTACAACAATTTTTTGGATGATGGAAAAAATAAGTGACAAATTTTTTTTGAATTTTTTTTACATCTTGTTGTGATACAATAGTTTTTTGGAACTACAGCAATCCAAAAACAACAGAACAACATAGGGTTTTTGCATTTCATTATTAGTGTTTACGGTTCGAAATGTCAACCATTCTTAGCAAAACACTAACAAATCAAAAAAAATTAGCTCGAACTGTCAAAATCAGATGGAGTTTCGACACCACCTCTAGTTGAATTCACCTTGATACAAATTATAAGCAATTTCATTTATCTGCCAGTTTGTTATTTAGAAAACAAAAAGGAAATTATTGCGTCTGAAACCTAAGAAAATGTTGCGGTTCGAAATTAACTAGTTTTAAAATAATGACTTTTGCATTTCAATAATATTGTAATTTTACTTTTTTTGTTTTATATGTAGAAAGTTAAAACACTTCCTTTTTTTAGCCCCTCACTTTTTACTTGCATCACGGAGTTTATTGGTGCAAAGATGTGGAGTTTTTCAATTTTGATCGGAACCTTTTTATTAATATATTAATTTGTTATTCACTCCCCCCCCCCCCCCCCCCCCCCCACCCACCGGGAATAACTTTTCCCATGTAATTTTTTCCCGTTTTACGTATGTGCGATCATGAAAAACTCCGACGAAAATTTTTTTTTAAGGTAAATCAATGAAAAATTTTAGCTTGAAAAAATATTTGTTGCAAAAAATTCCCCTTATCGTGAATAGTTTTTTCCCTCGTAATGTTTTTTCTTTTAATGTATTTGCGATCATGAAGAAGCAGAATAATACTTAAAAATTGTTCGCTACAAATAATTCTCCTAATTCCCGTAATTTGTTCACTTCTCTCTTTGATTTTCCCACTTTATTTATGCTGGGGATGAGAACATGTTCTTAACGTGTTATGCTATGGTCACACTTGGCAAATATTTGACGAAAAAGATGTGACCAATAGGCAACCTAATATACAATTTTCTCCAATTCTAATATTTATTTCAATTGTAATATCACATCTTACAACAAAACAGTTTTTGCTACGTCTAGCAGTATAATAAGCTTTATTTTGTGATATTACGACAATGTTAAATCTCACTAACTGTTAACAAAAGTAGTGGTTCTGCTCATTTGTCCAATGTTTAATAAATGTGACCGTCGCTTTAGTTCTTCTTATAATTCGAATATTAAGGGTAAGATCCGTTAATATGACACAAACTGATATATTGCTCACCAACAACGTCAACAAAATGCAAAACGACGTGACGGCAAAATTTTGGAAAGGATAAACTTACGTTACGATCAAACTATCATTTTTTTGTACAAAAAGTTCTTTGATTTTTTTAATCATTCTTCTTTTTTTACATTCACTGAGAACTGATAGCATGAAAAATGTTTCACTAGACATTCACGATGGCATTTTCCCTTCGAGGAGAATAAAAATTTTATGGGAACAAAAATTGCACTTGTTATTCACGAAAGGGGTGATTGAATAACTAACTATCCCCTAAACAATTAACTTATACATATTGCGAAACACAAATGGCACATTTCAAAAAGTAAGCGCTACGTAATAGGACTACGAAGCAGGTTTGCAAGGGAAAAAAAAGGGCTGTTTTCCTAAACGCCTGTTGCATTGTAGCAATACAAAACAAAATTTTCTGGAATGCAGCCCTAAAAGTTTTTAAAAATGCATTTTGATCCTAAATGCAACACTGTAGTTGTCACTGCACAGAGTAAAGCAAATTAAGCAGTTATTAAATTGCAAAACACATACATACGCATAGTCATCGTCCAAACTTTTTTAAAATTCTGCCTTGGAATTGCATTAGTGTCCAGATTATTAATTTCTAGGGTTGCAATTTTTGTATTTTTATCTTGCTTTTCTCTTCTTCTGTTTATATTTTGTATATCAAGTTAAAAAGTGTGAGAATAACCAAACAAAACGTAATTGCAGAGTACATAAAATTAAGTACCCCTCCCAAATCTTCTCAACCCTCTGACCATTAAACTCAAGAATTGCTGCAAAAAAAATTTCAAGTTTTGACAATAATATATACAACGTAGGTTACAATTTAAAAGTACACAATGGGCCGCGTGAATAAAAAGGTAGCTTTAGCTAATACTTGAAATTTGTAAGTTTAAACTAGCTTTGAGGTGAATAAAAATTTGAGTTAAAGCTAGTACTTTATACTGACTAGTAGAAACTAGTTCTTCCAGTGTTGACTCAAAAAATGTGTGAATAAAAACGAATGTGTGCTTAAAAATACTAGTTTTCGCTTTATTTTTTTTAAGCTTATGATTGGGGTGCTTGAAGTTTGTGTTTTGCCACAATATTGAAATAAAAATTAAGTTCTTTTTAAATATTTATTAGTATGTTTGTTAAGTTTAATGGACATCCTGAAGATTATTTCAAATTGTATATTTTTTGGAAAAATACCTAAAATAGTAAAATCTCTGTAAATGTAACAAATACAATAATTAGAATTGTGGTTATTTTGTTGAACTATTTATGGATTTTAATCCAAATTTTTAATATTTTAATACGGCTTAAGTTCATCAAATTTAATTTTCATTAAATTATTGTTATGAAGAAAGGAATTTTACAACATAAAAATTAATTAAAATTGTTATTGATAATCTTTCATTCTTGACCGTGGCCGGGGCCGGGGATCGAACCCTGGTGGCAGGTTACCATGACATGTTTCGATCGCAACCATTCGATCTCCTCAGATGGATTTGCCGTCTCACGCTCGCAGCCATCGACGACTGCTGACGTCAATAGTCAAACATCAATCCTTAAACCAAATTGTATGTTAACCTTTGGTAGATCGAAATTTGCGTTTTTTGAATCATTATCCATTTTAATTGATTTTACATGTTTCTTCATAAAAATAATTTAATGAAAATTAAATTTGATGAACTTAAACCGAAGTAACAAATACTTAAATTTAAATATGTATGTACAGTTTACCAAAGTAATTTTACTTAATTTTTCAAATAAATAATAATCATTGACGTTGCCACTAAGTTGTTTTAAGATATACCGCATAAAGGTCGGTACAGACTTTTGCCATAAAAAGTTTGTGTTGCATTTTTTAAATAAAATAAAAAAATCTGTTAAAAAGAAAAATTTATAAAAAACAGATAAATATACAAAAATATATTTATTTATGTTCGCATACAAACTAAGACATTTACAGCGATTTTTTTTTGTAATAATAATACACATTTGTTTAACGATTCAAAACATAAAAAAGGAAATTAACATTTTTTTCTTATATTCTGTTTTATATTTTTAAAAATATGTTTTAAAAATTTTAATTTTTGATATTTTTGCACTTTGCAATTAATTTAATTGAATGGTCGCAATATCCAGCGTTTGCTTCCTCTGTTAAGCATTAGCTACCTAGCACTAGCAAAGAATTATTCACAATTTTTGTAGTTTAAACTTTTCAGCATAGCTAGTACTGAAAAGTAAAAGCTAGTGCTAGTACTTAGTACTATGTAAAATATAAATCGCAATCATTTTGTTTTTTTATGTTTTATGTTCTTTGTGAATTCTCATTGTTTTTGTTAATGTTTCTTTTAATATACAACTCCTAAAAGAATCTTCTGGTGATTATCTGACGAGTAACAAAAACATCTAAATCTTTTTTTAATGTATTTATTTTTTTATTTATTTTTTGACACGCTCGTCTTTAAATCTTGAAATTAACCTTTTGGGACTCTCTGTAAGAGTCGTATAACAATTACTGAGCTACCTAAATAAGACATTTTTTGAAGTATGAAAATGCTATTGCCAATACAATTTTAATAAAACAAACCGGTCTAAGGATCTGCAAAAAAGGATTTTCAGACAGGATGGTGTTGATTTCGCGACCTTAAGGTTTGTTTTATAGAAATTGTATGAAAATTAGGAGTTTTGGCATGAAAATCCGCCTGATGCCCGTATTAAACACGTTTTTAAAGTGTCGAAAGAAGCATTCAAGTGTTTACGTTTTTTAAAACGGTGCAAGACTTACTTCACTTCATCCGATCTCCTTACTATCTATACCTACCACCTATATCCGACCGAAGATGGAATACAACTCCCATATATGGGCAGGGGCTTCAAAGTCTATTTTGAACCTTCTGGACCGTGTACAAAGGAGGGCGGTGAAGCTCATCAATGACAGTAGGGTATCCAAACTCTATTGACTCATTGGAGCATTGTCGGAATGTGGGTTGTGTGACACTTTTCTATCGATATTACCATGGGAGGAGTTCCACTGAGATGAGTGAACTTATTCCACCCGCCCGAGTATTTCTTCATAATACTCGCTCATCCAGTGAATCACATCCGTTTGTAGTCGATTGTCCTGTGTTTCGCACAACGCATTATAGAGAAAATTCGTTTTTCAGTCGAACTATCCGTATGTGGAATAAACTTCCCGCAGAGGTCTTCCCCGGTAATTACAATTTATTAAGATTCAAGTCAAATGTCCACAAACACTATTCCCTCTTTCCTCCTTCCCAAACCTTATTTTCCTGATCAACACAATGCACTGCATATATAGGGGGCATCCCCTGAGTGTTGGTTTATCGCTAAAAAAAAAAAAAAAAAATTTAGGTAGCTTAGTGATACGGCTGAGTATTTCACGAGTTGTAAAATAATACCTACATGAGTCTCATACGACTCTTAGCATGCTTTTTGAAAGACTCGTTAGATAATCTCAACACACATCATAAACGATTCCCTTTACGATTAATATAATACTACATTTACACCTACGCAAAATCTAGTACTTACGAGATTTCGAACCAAATCTAGTTGTTTTTGACTAGATTTCCCATACGAAACAAAATCTACTTCGTGACTAGATTTCGATGAAATCTACTCAAAATCTAGTAGTACTTAATGATGCAACTATGGTTTTTTCAAAATAGCACTAGAAAATACTTCCCTGCACAAGAAAAAATGACATTTAAAAAAACAAAACAAAAATTGTTAAAAAAAATTAAAAAGTTTTATAAAATAAATAATTAAAAAAGTGTAGAAAAATAAAAAAGACGAATTATATTAATGAAATAAATATCGTTGATTATTAAAAAAAGGCAATGCAAATTTGTTAATGTGTATTTCTCTTTGTGTTTGTATGTGTTACGAAAAGACTTTTAGCTAGTTGTTTTGTTATAAAAACAAAATCTCTAGATTTCGAAGAAGATTTTAAATCAAATCTACAAGATTTTGGCCTAATGTAAATGTAGTATAAGCGTTTTTCGCTGTGTTATGGAAGAATCTCTCATACGAATCAGCACGTGTAACAGTTTCTCCCGTGCTAGGAATCGTCTACAATTAAAAAATGAGCTCGTCGACGATCAAAAGACTCTTTGTGAGATTCCCAGTAATCTCCTGGGTTGAAATAAAATTTTAATAAAATATAAATTTATGTATTAAAAAAATAATTATTTTTTTTATTCTACTTTTAAATCAAACACTTTACTTTAGCTGCACTTTTGTGCAGGTAACCACAATTGTGTACCTGCACATTAAGGCAGGTAAATGCATTTAAGATAACTGCATTTTTGATTTACCTGCACAAAAAATCGTGCAAAGGAGATTGTGCAGCTAAGTCAAAACTACTGTATATCTTAAAACAACTTAGTGGCAACGTCAATGATTATTATTTATTATTGTTTAGCTTGTTTTACAAAATTTATAAACTATTTGAAAAATTAAGTAAAATTACTTTGGTAAACTGTACATACATATTTAAATTTAAGTATTTGTTACTTCGGCTTAAGTTCATCAAATTTTATTTTCATTAAATTATTTTTATTATGAAGAAACATGTAAAATCAATTAAAAAGGATAACCATTCAAAAAAAGCAGATTTCGATCTACCAAAGGTTAACATACAATTTGGTTCAAGGATTGATGTTTGACTATTGACGTCAGCAGTCGTCGATGGCTGCGAGTGTAAGACGGCAAATCCATCTGAGGAGATCGAATGGTTGCGATCGAAACATGTCATGGTAACCTGCCACCATCTTCGTCGATAGCCAGGCAGCTCTGATGTCACTGGAGTCCCACAAAACAACATCCATACTCGTCAACCAGTGTAGGGAAGAACTGTCCAGACTGGGCAGTCTATCTGACATTACCTTAACTTGGATCCCTGCGCATAGGGACCATTATGGCAATGAACAGGCGGAAGGGCCTAAATGAAGGAAACTAGATGGCTGCAGGGCTACCAAGGAAACGTGGCCCACATATGACATAGGTCGCTTGGAGCGACTTCTCAATTTTAGTCGGAAGGACGTGTCAAGACTTACCTACGTGCTTACTGGTCATTGGACGATCGGCAAGCACGCTATGAGACTCGGCCTCCCTTTCAATGAATGCTGCCGCAGCTGCAGGGAACCTGGAACTGAGGAGATAGTATTTCATCTTCTATGTGATTGCCCGGCGTTTAACTCAATGCGACATAGATTGTTCGGGAATTACCTTCTACAAGGACTCTCGGAGATATCGCGGGTGGGACTCAACAGCCTGCTGAAATATCTCAACGCAACGGGCTGGCTCTAGCCACCTCAGCATTGCCCCTGGGTCAAGTTTTGATCTGAGGGTTCCGATTTCTTGACGAGTTGTGTGGTGTCAAAACGGAGCCACCGTCGGCTCTACTTGCTGCGCGCCTGGACCTGTGCGTGCTACCACGTTAACCAACCAACCTGCCACCAGGGTTCGATCCCCGGCAACGGTCAAGAATGAAAGATTATCAATAACAATTTTAGTTAATTTTCATGTTGTAAAATTCCTTTCTTCATAAAAATAATTTAATGAAAATTAAATTTGATGAACTTAAGCCGTATTAAAATATTAAAAATTTGGATTAAAATCCATAAATAGTTCAACAAAATAACCACAATTCTAATTATTGTATTTGTTACATTTACAGAGATTTTACCATTTTAGGTATTTTTCCAAAAAACATAGGTACAATTTGAAATAATCTTCAGGATGTCCATAAAACTAAACAAACATACTAATAAATATTTAAAAAGAACTTAATTTTTATTTCAATATTGTGGCAAAACACAAACTTGAAGCACCCCAATCATAAGTTTAAAAAAATAAAGCGAAAATTAGTATTTTTAAGCACACACTCGTTTTTATTCACACATTTTTTGAGTCAACACTGGAAGAACTAGTTTCTACTAGTCAGTATAAAGTACTAGCTTTAGCTCAAATTTTTATTCACCTCAAAGCTACCTTTTTATTCACGGGACCCAGTGTCAGTACTGTATTTACACATTCTGGACGCACGATTTGGAAAACAGCCTATTACGAAATAACTTTAGCAATAAAAAATTGAGTTTATCGTAATAGGGCCAATTCACAACATCATCATGATTGTGCAATCAAGTGATTGTGCCAGCTGATTGACCGTGTATGAGCTTGTGGTGTGATTGTACGAGCTGCTGTTGCTTTATCAAAAATAGTTTGATATATTTTTTATTGTACCAGCATGATTGAATCGTGTGTTGTAAAGTTAGCTCATAAAAGTTAAATCGTAAAGGCATAAACATCAAAAAATACAAAATTTAAAATATGAATGCCAAAGAAAAATATTTCTCGAACTTTTTAAAACAATGCTTTGCCTATGGAAAGTTAAAAGTACGAAATACTGCAAATATGAATTAAAAAACCAATGCTACAATAAAATGGTACAAAATGTTATTGTTATTCATTACATCCTTTTCCACACAATTTCAACAGGCTTTACGCGCTTATTCCCCAAAAGGACCAAATTTCAAAAAAGTACCAGGCACCTGTCCTCTTATTTCTTTAATGAAGAACAATAAGCGTAAAATTTTTTGGATCTCTTTTAGTTTTGAGTTTTTGAGGTTACCGGGATCGATTTGGCGAGAGGCAAGCCTCTGGCCCAAAAGTTATCTTATTAACTTCAGGAGTTTAGAATGTGTGATGATGAATCAGTCAGTAAGCAGATAAGCTACGAAGTGATATAATTTTTATTTACCCTTTTACACCCCAAAAAGGGCGTACCTCAAAAAAGTACCAGACACCTTTTAATGAACAATAATAAGCATTAAATTTTGTGAATCTCTTTAAGTTAAGGAGATATGAGGTTAGCGAATTTTTCTAATGAACAACAATAAGTGTTAATGTCTATTATCTCTTTTAGTTTAGGAGGTATGAGGTTAGCAGGATCGTTTTGGGCAGCACTTATTCACTTAAGAACTTGCATGTTTAATTTATGTTTCTATATCTAATAAATACGGAAATTGAAAAGGTACCAGTTAAAGAACAAAATAGTACCAAAAACCTCTAACAGAATCTCATTCACTCAGGACCTTGCATGTTAATTTTATCTTTCTTATGTCCATCTTATAGAACCTCATCCAATCATGACATTGCATGCTGAATTTTCAAATTTTCAAAAAGTACCAGTTAAAATTGCCATTATTTATTAACAATTGTAGTCAGCTTCACTATTAAACGCGCTGTCAAAATCTTATTTTCCAATTGCAAAGCGTTGTCGCCGCGCTTTAATTTTAGAAAACAATTTTAAAAAAATGTATCCAAAGAATTAAAAATTTTGACTGTTTTTGTTAAGGGGACCATAACGCACACAATCAAATTAATCCTTGGCATTTCTTTTTTTTTTGTTGCATAATGTAATTTATAGTTTCCATATCACACATTAATAAATACCAATGTTAAATTAAGATGGCGAAATGTTGATTGAGAATCATAGTAAATTTCTGTAAAAGTCTGCCCTTTATTTAAATGTATCATTATTTCATATTAATTTATTAAAATAACCTTAAATCACCTGTTTTATATCAAAATCAAAAGTGTATCTTGTTAAATTAACATGCATACGGATTTAAGTATGTGCATTTTTTTATTTTCATGTTTAAAATATGTATTCTTTTAATTAAAATTATTTCGTTAAATAACACATCAAGTTTTCAAAGTAAAATTATGACGAAACCCATATCGGGCCATTCTGCTGATGCTTCTGTTAACAAAGAAGAATACAAACTAAGTGAAACATGCGTTACAGGGTAAGTATTTCACACTGTTATATCACACTCAAACCAATTTGATTGTACATGAAATTCACGTTGTTTCAACTCAAAATAACTTTCATTCAAAATGACTCGGATTGTTATTTCAATATAAATGACATTTTGCTATAACTTTACTGCAATGTTAAATTAACATGGACTATAATCAGTTTTGAAAGGAAAATATTTTGTTCGCAAGTTATTGTAAAATCATGTTAAATTAACATGAAGTAACAATGAAGCAAAATTACCACCGAAAACGGTACAATCAACTTTGTTTTCGACGATTTTACATTGATTTTTTTTCTGTGTGTTAGTGGGATCTGAAATATTCTAACAATCGGTTCTTATGCAGGTCACAATTTTGGCGATAATTTGAAATTTGGTCCATTGCTTCTTTTGTTCCTATGAGCCGTCTTATTATGTTGGTATTTACATAGGTTTAATTTGGTCCAAACTTAGTTTATTGCAATCAAAATCATCTTACCAAATTTTAATAGAATCGGCCCATTTTTACCCATAGCTCCCATAACTTCTTTTATGGATCTCCACATTTGTACTCTGATCTATAATAAAGCAATTTAAGATAAAATTGTTTTTTGCCATTTAAAGCAAAACAACGTTATAAACTTTTGTTTTAATATTTATTTAAGATTATACACTGTAATCAAGTGTTTACATTTCGAAACATAGAACAAACTCCATAAAAATTTATTTATTGACACAGCGATACTAGAATTCCTACTTGCGTTTAATGAAATTATCTACGTTTTAGTAAATGAACGAAATAAATAATACGCAAAAACACAGAAATTAAATATATGCATAAAACTTAATTTAGGGAGTTCGATAACAAAATGCAAAAGTTACACTACAACAATTTTTTGGAAATAAGTAACAAATTTTTTTTGAATTTTTTTTACATCTTGTTGTGATACAATAGTTTTTTGGAACTACAGCAATCCAAAAACAACAGAACAACATAGGGTTTTTGCATTGCATTATTAGTGTTTACGGTTCGAAATGTCAACCATTCTTAGCAAAACACTAATAAATCAAAAAAAAATTGGCTCGAACTGTCAAAATCAGATGGAGTTTCGACACCACCTCTAGTTGAATTCGCCTTGATACAAATTATAAGAAATTTCATTTATCTGGCAGTTTGTTATTTAAACAAGTGGGCGTGGCACAAAATATAATTATTTATATCTTAAGAATGTTGTTCACATAATTTTTTGTTCTTATTGCACCATGGTGAAGGGTATATAAGATTCGGCACAGCCGAATATAGCACTCTTACACTCTTACGAATATAGCACTCTTCACCATTTTGCGAGCAGAAGACATAGCAAACAAAAACTAAATAAAACTGGTAAATTTTTTTTTTATATAAGAGACAACTGGTTTTGAACTTCGCTTTTCATAAGGGCCCAGAATATATATACTTTATGTAGTGTAGGATCAATATTGTAGAAATTACAGTTATATATACCTTTTTTTACCTTCCGTGAAGGGTATAAAAAGAGTAATTTTCGGGAATTCAGGGGTCTAATCACTATCGTATCGAATAAACTATTGAATTTTTTTGCTTACGATGGCGTATCGAATGAAAACTCGATAAATGTAATGTCGAGTTACTCGATGTCGAATGCTATTATTTAAAATTCAATACATTTCATTCGATATCGAGTTTCAAGATACCAAAATAAATAATTTCGATGAATTTTGCTCGATATCGTATGCGGTGATTAGACCCCAGTATTTCGGTTATAAATCATACAAATTTCCGACATTTTGGTATATAAGTCATATACAAAGGACATATGGCAGCCCTAAAATTTAGGTTTTTATAAAAATTTTGATGTTTTTTAGCCCATTTTGTGAGTATTTTGCTCATAAATTACCCATTATCTAACCGATTTGACAGATTTATATACCGACGTGCTTAAGAAGAAATTTGCCATTTACTGGAGGTACAAAGCTGGGAGATCTATTGTTCCCGAAAGAGGGTATTTAAAAAAAAAAAATTTAATTTTGGTCATAACTTTTTTTTATCTGAACCGATTTTTCAGAGTTTTTTATAAAATATGTTCTACTAGAAATTACCGAGATTTTGTTATATAAGTCATATCCATAGGACGTATAGCAGCCCTAAAATTTAGGTTTTTATAAAAATTTTGATGTTTTTTAGCCCATTTTGTGAGTATTTACCATTTACTTAAGTTATATTCGTATATAAACATTTATATAAACTTGTAAATATATATTTTATCAAATTTAATTATAAAAAAGAGTAATTTTTGGGGATTCAGTATTTCGGTTATAACTCAGCCATTTTTTAACCGATTTGGCAGATTTATATACCGACGTGTTGAAGAAGAAATTTAATATGTTCTATTAAAATTTCCGATATTTTGATATATAAGTCATATCCATAGGACATATGGCAGCCCTAAAATTTTGGTTTTTATACAATTTTTAATTTTTTTTGTATGGGAGGTACCACGCCCACTTCTCCAATCCCGCCCACATTTTGTAGAATGGTGTGTATTGGCAACCCTAATGTGTGTACCTAATTTGGAAACTTTGGCTTTTGCCGTTCCCCAGATATACAGCAAAAAGTAATAAAAATACAACAAACACAAGGGATTTTTGGAAAAAATTAGAGGTAGTCGTGGTTTTTTGGTCATATTTCAGCCATTTGTGGACCGATCTGGCTGAATTTCAATAGCAAAATTATAATAAGAATACCTGACGTAAAGATACCCCAACCAAGTCCCCATCATATCTGGGGGCTTCGGAAAACCCATTTCAACAGACAGACGGACAGACGGACAACCGGATTTGAACTTCGCTTTTCATAAGGACACAGAATATATATACTTTATAGGGTGTAGGATCCATATTGTAGAAATTACAAACGGAATGACAAAGTTATATATACCCTTTCTACCTTCGGTGAAGGCTATAAAAACAAAAAGGAAATTATTGCGTTTTGATCCGACATTCATAGTAATAAATTCGTTTTGATCTGAAACCTAAGAAAATGTTGCGGTTCGAAATTAACTAGTTTTAAAATAATGACTTTTGCATTTCAATAATATTGTAATTTTACATTTTATGTTTTATAGAAAGTTAAAACACTTCCTTTTTTTTAGCCCCTCACTTTTTACTTGCATCACGGAGTTTATTGATGCAAAGAT
Source organism: Pollenia labialis (assembly GCA_949318255.1). NCBI lineage: Eukaryota > Metazoa > Arthropoda > Insecta > Diptera > Polleniidae > Pollenia > Pollenia labialis. The sequence goes on along the minus strand of OX439142.1, from coordinate 24,884,292 downwards.
GTGGAGTTTTTCAATTTTGATCGGAACCTTTTTATTAATATATTAATTTGTTATTCACTCCCCCCCGGGAATAACTTTTCCCATGTAATTTTTTCCCGTTTTACGTATTTGCGATCATGAAAAACTCCGACGAAAAATTTTTTTTAAGGTAAATCAATGAAAAATTTTAGCTTGAAAAAATATTTGTTCTAAAAAATTCCCCTTATCGTGAATAGTTTTTTCCCTCGTAATGTTTTTTCTTTTAATGTACTTGCGATCATGAAAAAGGAGAATAATACTTAAAAATTTTTCGCTACAAATAATTCTCCTAATTCCCGTAATTTGTTCACTTCTCTCTTTGATTTTCCCACTTTATTTATGCTGGGGATGAGAACATGTTCTTAACGTGTTATGCTATGGTCACACTTGGCAAATATTTGACGAAAAAGATGTGACCAATAGGCAACCTAATATACAATTTTCTCCAATTCTAATATTTATTTCGATTGTAATATCACATCTTACAACAAAACAGTTTTTGCTACGTCTAGCAGTATAATAAGCTTTGTTTTGTGATATTACGACAATGTTAAATCTCACTAACTGTTAACAAAAGTAGTGGTTCTGCTCATTTGTCCAATGTTTAATAAATGTGACCGTCGCTTTAGTTCTTCTTATAATTCGAATATTAAGGGTAAGATCCGTTAATATGACACAAACTGATATATTGCTCACCAACAACGTCAACAAAATGTTTTTTGTACAAAAAGTTCTTTGATTTTTTTAATCATTCTTCTTTTTTTACATTCACTGAGAACTGATAGCATGAAAAATGTTTCACTAGACATTCACGATGGCATTTTCCCTTCGAGGAGAATAAAAATTTTATGGGAACAAAAATTGCACTTGTTATTCACGAAAGGGGTGATTGAATAACTAACTATCCCCTAAACAATTTACTTATACATATTGCGAAACACAAATGGCACATTTCAAAAAGTAAGCGCTACGTAATAGGACTACGAAGCAGGTTTGCAAGGGAAAAATATGGCTGTTTTCCTAAACGCCTGTTGCATTGTAGCAATACACAACAAAATTTTCTGGAATGCAGCCCTAAAAGTTTTTAAAAATGCATTTTGTTCCTAAATGCAACTCTGTAGTTGTCACTGCACAGAGTAAAGCAGTTATTAAATTGCAAAACACATACATACGCATAGTCATCGTCCAAACATTTTTAAAATTCTGCCTTGGAATTGCATTAGTGTCCAGATTATTAATTTCTAGGGTTGCAATTTTTGTATTTTTATCTTGCTTTTCTCTTCTTCTGTTTATATTTTGTATATCAAGTTAAAAAGTGTGAGAATAACCAAACAAAACGTAATTGCAGAGTACATAAAATTAAGTACCCCTCCCAAATCTTCTCAACCCTCTGACCATTAAACTCAAGAATTGCTGCAAAAAAATTTCAAGTTTTGACAATAATATATACAACGTAGGTTACAATTTAAAAGTACTCAATGTATCAACACAGTGGGTCGAGTGAATAAAAAGGTAGTTTATGCTACATACTACTAAGTACTAGCACTAGCTTTTACTTTTCAGTACTAGCTATGCTGAAAAGTTTAAACTACAAAAATTGTGAATAATTCTTTGCTAGTGCTAGGTAGCTAATGCTTAACAGAGGAAGCAAACGCTGAATATTGCGACCATTCAATTAAATTAATTGCAAAGTGCAAAAATATCAAAAATTAAAATTTTTAAAACATATTTTTAAAAATATAAAACAGAATATAAGAAAAAAATGTTAATTTCCTTTTTTATGTTTTGAATCGTTAAACAAATGTGTATTATTATTACAAAAAAATCCCTATAAATGGCTTAGTTTGTATGCGAACATAAATAAATATATTTTTGTATATTTATCTGTTTTTTATAAATTTTTCTTTATAAAAAAATGTTTTTATTTTATTTAAAAAATGCAACACAAACTTTTTATGGCAAAAGTCTGTACCGCCCCTTATGCGGTATATCTTAAAACAACTTAGTGGCAACGTCAATGATTATTATTTATTATTGTTTAGCTTGTTTTACAAAATTTATAAACTATTTGAAAAATTAAGTAAAATTACTTTGGTAAACTGTACATACATATTTGAATTTAAGTATTTGTTACTTCGGCTTAAGTTCATCAAATTTAATTTTCATTAAATTATTTTTATTATGAAGAAACATGTAAAATCAATTAAAAAGGTTAACATACAATTTGGTTTAAGGATTGATGTTTGACTATTGACGTCAGCAGTCGTCGATGGCTGCGAGTGTAAGACGGCAAATCCGTCTGAGGAAATCGAATAGTTGAGCTCGAAACATGTCATGGTAACCTGCCACCAGGGTTCGATCCCCGGCCCCGGCAACGGTCAAGAAATAATCTTTCATTCAATAACAATTTTAGTTAATTTTCATGTTGTAAAATTCCTTTCTTCATAAAAATAATTTAATGAAAATTAAATTTGATGAACTTGAGCCGTATTAAAATATTAAAAATTTGGATTAAAATCCATAAATAGTTCAACAAAATAACCACAATTCTAATTATTGTATTTGTTACATTTACAGAAATTTTACCATTTTAGGTATTTTTCCAAAAAATATACAATTTGAAATAATCTTCAGGATGTCCATTAAACTTAACAAACATACTAATAAATATTTAAAAAGAAATTAATTTTTATTTCAATATTGTGGCAAAACACAAACTTCAAGCACCCAACTCATAAGCTTAAAAAAATAAAGCGAAAACTAGTATTTTTAAGCACACACTCGTTTTTATTCACACATTTTTTGAGTCAACTAGAAGAACTAGTTTCTACCAGTCAGTATAAAGTACTAGCTTTAGCTCAAATTTTTATTCACCTCAAAGCTACCTTTTTATTCACGGGACCCAGTGTCAGTACTGTATTTACACATTCTGGACGCACGATTTGGAAAACAGCCTATTACGAAATAACTTTAGCAATAAAAAATTGAGTTTATCGTAATAGGGCCCATTCACAACATCATCATGATTGTGCAATCAAGTGATTGTGCCAGCTGATTGACCGTGTATGAGCTTGTGGTGTGATTGTACCAGCTGCTGTTGCTTTATCAAAAATAGTTTGATATATTTTTTATTGTACCAGCATGATTGAATCGTGTGTTGTAAAGTTAGCTCATAAAAGTTAAATCGTAAGAGCATAAACATCAAAAAATACAAAATTTAAAATATGAATGCCAAAGAAAAATATTTCTCGAACTTTTTAAAACAATGCTTTGCCTATGGAAAGTTAAAAGTACGAAATACTGCAAATATGAATTAAAAAACCAATGCTACAATAAAATGGTAGACAATTTTATTGTTATTCATTACATCCTTTTCCACACAATTTTTATTAAAAAATGATTTTTGTTCCAGCATGCTGGTGTATTGTGTGCTTCAAGCTTAATTACACAATCAATTGATTGCACAATCATGATGGTATTGTGTATGGGGTCCATAACACTCAACACTTTTTATGTGCGTTGAATAAAACGCTTTTTGTGTCAAAAATATATTGCTTCAAAGTGGAAACTTGTTCTATAAAATTCAGGCCTTCCGTATGCGAGTTGGTAAGCGAAAATTTTACAGTTCTTCCTTACAAATCTCTTACGTTTCAGTACCATTGTCAGCAAATCTCTTACGTTTGAAGCTCCTTGTTTTATTGGGAATATAATTATTGACCTTTGGTTAGTTTTATAAATTTGTATTGTATATGTGAAAAAGCGAAGTAAAAAACTTAATAATCTTAATTATCTATTCTGTTTTGTTATGAACCTCTTCTACATTTGTAAATTAATTTATAATAAAGCATTTACAGATACAATTTTTTTTTTATCTAAATTAGAACTATTTTATAATGTTTTTGTTTAATTTAAGATAATATTTTTAAGTACACTGGAATCAAGTATTTACAATTTAATATTTAATACAGACTCCATAAAAACTTTATTTACTAAAATAATGTTTTTCAAAGATAACAAATATTTACTAATATTTATACATTAACATACATTTATGGTATCCATTTTACATATTTACATAAATCATTTCGATAAATTCCTTATCTTTTTGTTAATCCCTGATTTTTAGTCCCCAACTCTTCAGTATATAAATCTGCACTGGAGTTCGTTTTTTAACAGAAATCAACAAACATGAAGTCAGTAAAATTATTCGCAGTTGTACTCGCAGTGTTTCACATAATCGGGATACAAAGTCAATTGTATGAAATAAATAACATTAATTATTTTTTTAATTATGAGCAATCAGTAAGAAAATTCGATTCAAGAGTTGTGATATAATCTCAGGACAAATGAGGTACTAACATATTGTTTTTATAAATTTTAGTATACTTGGAATATGGCGGTAATTGAATGTGGTAAACTGGACATGGACCTTGCATCAATTGATAGCGCAGAAGAATTTGATGAAATTAAAAAAAAAATATCTCCAATGTAAGTTTATCATTTACGATTAATGCCCGTAATTTCTACAAAACTGAAAGCAGGAGGTTTTGCGTACCTAACAGTTTTTTTACCTATTTCAACGTTTATTTTGCCTACATGTTTTTACCTTCCTTCAGTTTTCCCTCAAAATATGGCAGCATTTACACCATAGATTTCTATGCACAGCTAGATTACTTTTTGTAGAAATTACGCGCATTAATGGCAATTAAAACAAAAAATTATTATCGAAGTAATTTTTGGGAATACAAAATTTTTAATTTACGAGATTTAGTTTGTCGTGCTAATTCCCAATTTTTATTTTTGATAAAAACACTGAAATTTTTTGTTGATGGGTCAAGCTTTCCCTATGCGCATTACAATGGTTGCTTGGGCCAGAAAAACTAAAGATATTATACAAATAAAACTGTTAAGCAAATAAGAATTATAAGCAACAGTCTTATGCTAGAAACACAACTGGGACGAATGAATAGAAATAGTCAGAAATAGAACACATTGGTATGTATGAGAATACACACAATCGTTGCGTAGACCGAATTTCGTCATGCGTAAAGAACACTGCGATAGGTTTATTTCTATTTCTTACGCAGACGAACGACGAATAAATTGGGACAGAGACAGCTAACCGCAGCTAAATCATGAAAGCTGTAAAGAATCACAGGCAAAACTCGCTTCTAATGCGAGCTTGGCTAAAATTTGCAAAAATTCGCGAAAATTTTTAATATTTCAAACAAGCCATTAAATTGATTAAAAGTCCCTTAAACTATAAGGAATGGCAAAAATTCGACGAAAATTGATAAATTAGCGGAAATTCGCAAAAATTTGCTAACAGCGGCATAAAAACAATGTCTAATATTTTTTAAAAATCGTTAAACCTGTAAAGAATCATTACCCTTATAGATAAAAATCGCTTATATCGCGAACATAGCTAAAATTCGCAAAAATTTCAATATTTAAACCAACGCAAAAATTTAATTGAAATCGCTTAATCAGTTTAAAATATCAAAATATCCGATAATAACATAAAACAGTTTGCAAAAATTCGCGAAAATTTTTCATTTTTCAAAGAACCCATAAAATTGATTAAAAGTCCCTTAGACCATTAGGAATGGCAAAAATTCGTAAAAAATTGTTTAATTAGCGGAAATTCGCAAAAATTTGCTAACAGCGGCATGATAGCAAAGTCTACTATTAATTATAAATCGTTAAAGCTGTAAAGAATCAGACAACTTACAAACACAAATCGCGAAAATGGCTGAAATTCGCGAAAAATTGCAAAATTTAAAACAAACCCAAAAACTAATTTAAGTTTGCTAAATCGAAATAAAGAACACCAAAAATGCTTAAGAAATCCACTTTCGAACACACTCAATTAATAGTTTTTTATGTTTTTTTTTGTTGAAATATGGTCAACCTATGATTTGATAAATGTTAACAAACAAAGAAATTTTAATAAAATTATTGCTAGTTAAAGAAGATGAAAATAGATGAAAATGTTTATATAATCAAGCGTCCAAGGTATGTATTTTTATAAATTAAAATAAATTCAAGTCTTATTAATACTTGGAGTTTACGCACTTATTGTGTCTAATTTGACGAATTTACGCAACGAATTCTTGCCGACGAATTCGTCGTACTATGCGAAGTTCGTCGCTCGTCCCAGTTGTGTTCATACTATTACTTGTAACAATATTAAAACTTAACCAAAAACTACAACAATAAACAGTGAGTATATTTTTTCTTCCATTCCCCAAAAAAAAAAAATATTTTTAGTACCGCCTTTTACGTTGGAGGTGCTGGTGCTGAAAACACTATTGCATGGACTGCAACCGGAACAATTGTTATACCCGCCTTTTGGGATATGAATTCGCCTTCATCATACTACTATTATTGTGTAATACTTAATGAAGAGTGGTTATTCAATTATAGCTGTTCTGATACTTATGGGTACATTTGTAAAGAACGTGTGCAACAAAGTAATTGTTGCGTTAAAAAAACAAATATTGTTCTAAATTTAAAACAGATGAATTAATATTTTGCTGATACAAGGATTTGTAGTAAATTTATTTAAATAAAATAAATTAAATTTATCGTAAAAAATACCTTAAAATCAAGTTTTTTATTCTTTTTCCCCTTTTTTGACATGAAAAGTCAAGTTTTATTAATTTATTATTTCGATACAATAATTTTCGACTTATTTTTAAATTCTAAATCATATCACTTCACTAGATTCTAATCAAATACGGGTTTAAAGGTTCTACCTTTGGAAGTTCTAAAATTTGTGTGCTGCAAAAGTTACAACTCGAGTTTTATTCCCGGAGTTTTTCGATTCCTGGGAAAGCTGGGGTCTAAGCACCGCATACGATATCGAGCAAAATTGATCGAAATTATTTATTTTGGTATCACGACTTAGTAGCATTCGATAAAGAGTAACTCGACATTACATTTCTCGAGTTTTCATTCGATACGAAAGTGTCTATCGTATGCAAAAACATTCGATAGTTTTTTCGATACGATAGTATCGAATGCGGTGATTAGACCCCTGACTACTTCTTACAAACCTTTTTTTCATTACTGCCCGTCTATACCAGGGATAATTATTGCTACATATATTGCAGTAACTGTCAAAATTATGTTATCTTTAATGTAGACAGCAATTTTTTGTACATATTTATTGCTAACAATTTATGTTGCAATAATTGTTAGTCCATTTTCGTTGACAATTATTGCTTACAAAAAACGTCAATTTGGTTGTCAGTTGAAAGAAAAAAGCAAAAAAAAAAAAAATAGAAGCAAATTGTTTGAGAAAGAAATTAAGTTTTTGAAATTGCAGCAAATTATAATTGTAGTAAAATAATTATATTAAAAAATTAAATAAACACTAAAATAATATTGCAAAAATTATAATTTTGTCCTTATTCGATCTTTATTGTTAAAATTAATATTAATTTGTTTAAGTTCGAGTTCTTTTTTATAAAAATATAATAATTTTACATTAACAAAAATACAAAAATTAATATTTTTGTATTAAAAATGACCTCAAGCTTAAACAAATTAATATAAATTTAAATAATAAAGTCCAATAAGAAAGAATTTATATTAATAATAATAATTCTTGTAAGATACCGCCATTTTTTACACTGCACCTTCTTTCTTGATTTTTTCAAACTATGAGTTAACATAAATACGTTTTCCCATGCCTTTAACATAAGCTGAGCAATAAGAAATATTGCTCTGTTATTCTGCCGACGTTATTGCCAACTTGCTGAGATAATTATCTTTAGTGTAGCCCTAGGGTTAGGTCCATCTGTCATCTTTAGGACAATGTGTTTTTCAAATTGTATGTTGTAGTATTTAACACGAGTTTCCTTATTTTTTATTTCGGTTTCCCCGCACTTCCCGAGTATATTACCGAGCTCGATTTTTTTTTGTAGATATGACAATGTTGCAATAAAGGAGCGATATGTTTAGGTATCTCATATTTTTAAGACTTGTCCATGGGCAATGAGAATTTACTGCCTGCATCTTATTTTGAGTTTATGTTCCTTATCAACTCTTCACTTCACTAAATTTATTAATTATCAACTCTTGCACTGCCCATTCAGCTTTTTATAAATTTATTGCAGCAGAAGACATTGATTTATGTATGTACTCACTTTTTGTCATTGATCTAATTGACAACCCATCCACAGATGCTAGTTTTTTAGCACAGAATACACAGAACTGTGAAAAGTGACGTGTGAAAAGGGCCCAAATCAGTTGCGAAGGCAGCTTTCGAAGAAAAAGACAAAAAGCTTTTTTTGGTAGTGAAGTGGCAATGTGTAAAAACAGGCCGCTACCATCAACACAAATGGCGTGATCAAAACAAAAATAACAAAACACAAACCACGTTAAACAAATGCATTAGTTCAACAAACGTTGTGTTTAGTGAAAAAAAATTAATTTAGTTATATTGTTTTGTTTTATAATGTTATTAACTCACTTAAATATTATTTACTAGTGTTGTGGTAATTTTTAAAGTTAATTTTTGCAACAGTTTTTCATGTTTATTTCAACTTAATAAATTTGTGTTCATTGTATTGTGGCAAAAAGATGGTGCAAAGAGAAATGCAAAAAGGAGACAAAAGAAAACGCAAAATCTTCCGTCTCGTGACAGTTCTGTGCTATTCTGTGGTTTTTAGAGAAAAGAAACTAAATTTCAGAGTAAAAATAGCTGTTTTCTAAAACTATTTATAAGCAATTTTTTAATTCCCGGGATCCTGCAAAAAAATCACGGGAAAGCGGGAAATATAATAATTGAAATTCCGGGCAACTCCTGGGAAGTGGTATAGAGTATTTTTTATTTTTCTGTGTAACAGAACTTTTATCGACTTATTTTGTAAATCACTTCATCTGATTTAAAAAATATTTTTTTATAAAAATTTTTGAAAATTCAAAAAATTTTATATGAAAATACACTGATCAACATCTACCACCAAAGATCCAGAAAAAATTAAACTATCGTATACAATGTTCACCTCTAGAACTGCCATCAAACAAAAATTCTACCATATTTGCAAAAAAAAAATTGGAAAACAACGTTTTTTCAACAAAACCACAAATATTTAAAAAAAAAACGCAAAACTGTATTTGAAATTCTATTAAAAAAAAAATACATTGCCAATTCATACCGATATCGGTTTTGTACAAAAAAATTAAATACTTTATACATATCTGTGGCATTTTGACAAAACATCTTAAGTCGTAATAAGATAGCAAAAAGATTTAAAAAAAACTCGCTGAAAAAATCATTTTTATCAAATAATGAAAAAACCAAACTTAAAGAAAAATTTCGTTTATAAAACAAAATTTTAAAAATGCAAACAAAAATGTTTTTTGAATGATAATTCGTATGATTAACAACATTTTTTTCAACTTTTTGAATTTGACTTAAGATTTTTTGTCAAAATGGAAACAATCTAACTGTTGGATAAAATAAAATAAAAAATTAAACTTGTAGCAACAATATTAATTTCCAACAAATAAACAAGAGCTGTAAGCTGCTTCTTTTATTTTCAATAAAAACCCGATAACTTTTGTTTCTGTGACACATAAAGGCAACATTAATTTCAGTTCGAACAAAAAACAAATAACATTGGATTTCATTGCATCAAATTTAAATTAATGTTTTGATGAGAATCTCATTAATAAAATTTAAAAGTAAACCGCTGGCTAATAGGTTTTGTTGACAACACTGCTTCAAAACAAAAATACAGAAACAACAGCTGATACGTAAAAACGGAGACATTTTAATTTTATCAGGTTCATCCGCAACGCAACGTTACGTTTACGTAAGAGTACCTATTTGAACAGTAGCTTCGTAAGGAAAACGGAACAGCTGATCCGCAACGTATACGTTTACGTAAGAGTAACGTGGTCTTTATTCGTGGAACTGTGCTCTGCGGTAGGAATTGCAAAATGAAATGTGTATATGGAGCAGCGTTGCCATATATATATTTTTAACTGGTACGAAGATTTCAAATATTGATTTGTTCACGCGAGTTACGATAGTAATTAACTATCTTTTTCGTTTCTTTTTACATTTGAAGTTCCTTCTATTTCATAATTTTTAAGTACTCTTTAAATAGTTTTTAAGATTAGTTTTTAGTCTGTTATTACCACTTGATTTGAAAACAATAAAGAATATTTTTCATTTATAAATAAATTGTGTTATATATTATTTATTACATAACTGGCGCAGTCTAAATTGAAACCTACAAAACTATTTTTAATAAAAAAAAAAACAATTCGCTCAACAGGAATTTAAAAAAAAAAATATTGAAAATTGAATATTACTTAATAAAACATGAATCAGTAATTACTGATATAGTAAAGAAACAAACATTTGGAAATTAAAGTGAAAGGAATGTACATACATATCTACATATATAAATTGCATTCAGTTTTTAACAAAAACATATAGTGAAAACTTTATTAATAACTAGTACAGTTTATAACAAAAAGTTAAATTAAAAATATAAAAAAAAGAACAAATAATAATAAAGAACATTGGTTGAGTACAAAAGTCACAACATAAAACATACTTATGAACTAGTATAACCTTGAAAAATTTTTTTAAATAAATTGCTTTTGTAACGTTTAAAAGAAAACCAACAACATTGTACAAATATTAACCGCTAACATCAAAATCAAATGATTTCATATTTGTAACAGCTAAGAGAATTTAAACATAAGAATGATGTGCAACTGAAAACCGATTTTGAGTAAATAATAATAAAAAAAAAAAAAAAAACAACAACAGCACTTAGTGGGAAGAAATTGGGTTGTAAATGTAAATTAAAAAAGAGAGCAAACGTGACAACAACAAATATTGAACTAATAATAAATTCATCATGGAGCTATCATTTACTCTTTCTATGAACGACTTATTAAAAGATGCCCACCGCATTCATGAATTTAGAGGCAATGACGAGTATGCCTTAACTTCATTTCTAAGAGAAGTAGACACATTATTTTTGTTAGTACAAGGTCAACCAGATGTAAAACAATATATTTACCAACGTATTATAATAAACAAAATCCAAGGAGAAGCGCTTCATGTTTTAAGAACATTAGGGGCAAATCCAAAATTAATGAAAAGTATGAGTATGACGTATATAAACCTATTGAATTTAGCCCCACATATGCGGAGAAAATAATCTTAAAAACTTTTAATAATAATAATATTGATGTTAATTTGGCTTCTGTTATTATTAACAGAAATTTGACAAAGTTAAGAGATGCCTTTAATTTACTAGAAAACGAGGGTCTTATTAGAAATAAATTTGAGGAAAGAAAAACTAATGTTGATCGTAGCAATAAAAATAACAACAAAGCATATAGAAACGGCGAAAATAATTTACACAATAATACCGGTGAAAATATTAACAACCGGACTCTAGATAGCAGATCAAATTCATACCAGTATAGAAATCAATCTAATGTCAGAAGCAGTCCTTCAAATGTACAGAATTTAGGCAGAAATAATGTAGGTCTTAATAACGGAAATTTCTATAATGATCGTAGACTATTCCAGCCAATGAATAGAAGTGTGAATTTTAGACAAAATGGTACGCAAATGGATGTAGATCATCTTCAGGAAGGCGAAGGGGAGCATAATGCTGAAGAAGAAGTAAATTTTCTTACAATAGCCCCGTCGCAACACTTCCCATAGTCGATCTTACTATAGGTAAGGACAAAATTAGGGCTTTAATAGATACAGGTTCGACTACATCTCTACTAGATTTTAAAATGTTACCACAATATAGGAGACTATTACTACAACATCCTGTTTCTTTTACATCTTTGAATGGTAGAACTATAATAGATCAGGAAATTATTACTTATTTACCCACAGAATTTTGTATGAATGCAACAATGTCGTGGAAATTGACGACATTTACAGGAAAAGCGTTTAATGCGATTTTAGGACAAAATCTGTTAAGACCATTGGGTGCTATGATAAACATGAGTAATGATTGCTTGACTATTAATAACAATAGAATTGAATTTTTGAAGATGTGTCCATATGGGGAAAATGAAATATTTCAGTTGGAGTCTTTAAACTTGGCTGGTGAAGTTTTTGACAGATTGTATAACGGATTGAATAAGGAAGAAAAACTAGCATTGGATGAGATATTGAGCACATTTGGTGACTTGATTTTTACTGAGGGACAGGTATTGGGTAATACCGATATTATTAGGCAAGAGATTAGGACCACAACGGATAGACCAATTTATACCCGAATGTATAGATATCCTCACGTTCATGAGAAGGAAATATGCGACCAAATAGGTGATATGCTAAGACAAGGTATTATAAATGAGAGTAAGTCTCCCTATAATAGCCCTTTGTGGATAGTTCCGAGGAAAATGGACAGTACAGGACAGCGGAAATGGAGAATAGTCATTGATTACAGGGGATTGAACAGCATAACCGTAGATGACAAGTTTCCAATTCCCAATATTGAGAATATTTTGGACAAATTGGGTAGAGCTCAGTATTTTTCGACTATTGACTTGGCTAAGGGATTTCACCAAATTCTTCTTAAGGAAGAAGACCGGTCGAAAACGGCCTTTTCTACACCATACGGTCATTATGAATTTGCAAGGATGCCTTTTGGGCTAAAGAATGCTCCTGCCACTTTCCAAAGGCTTATTAATAGTGTCCTTCGTGCCCTTATAAATAAAATATGTGTAGTGTATCTTGACGATATCTTAATTTTTTCAACAAGTTTTCAGGAACATATCTGCAATATAAAAACCGTTTTTAGGAAATTAAGGGAGGCAAATTTGAAGGTTCAAATTAACAAATGCAAGTTTTTTGCTAGGGAAACCCTATATTTGGGCCACATTTTGACTACAGATGGAGTCAAACCTGATCCGACTAAAATTGATACAATACTGGGATTGAAAATTCCAACGACAATTAAGGGAATAAAGTCATTTTTGGGAATTACGGGGTACTACCGTAAATTTATCAGGGATTTTTCCAAGGTAGCATATCCTATTATAAAATATTTGAAAAAGAATACGAAATTAAATGTGAATGATCCAAATTACATTATCGCTTTTGAGAAATTAAAGAGAATTATTACTGAGGCTCCAGTACTTAAATATCCGGATTTTCACAGATCATTTCAACTTACGACAGATGCTAGTTTAAACTCGTTAGGAGCTGTTTTACAGCAGAATGGACATCCCATATGTTTCGCTAGTAGGACCTTGAATGACCATGAGAGGAATTATTCGGCTACGGAGAGGGAACTGTTGGCAATAGTGTGGGCTACAAATTATTTTAGGCCATATTTGTACGGCGTAAAATTTGAAATTCTTTCTGATCACCAACCACTCAAGTGGCTGTTTGTAAAATCTCAATGTAGGGAATTAAATCCAAGACTTCATCGATGGTTATTGAAATTAAGTGAATTTAATTTAACGGTTAATTACATAAAGGGAAAGGACAATCAAGTGGCTGATTTTTTGAGCCGTATAGACAATGATTCTGGCGAGATTAACGTTTTAGGGAATAATGAGGACGATTCTTTATATAATAATATAGACAATGATATGGATACAATTCACTCTCAAGAGGAGGATTTACATGACCATATCGGTATATTGGATACGATGGTAAACAGATTTAGGACGCAAATAATTTTAACTGATAATAAGACAACGGAGTTTGTATTGAAAAATGGTAATAGAAAGATTTATTTGAATTCTGAAGACCTACGGAGCAATTTTGATATTATTTTGGTGCGAAACATAACAAAGGGAAAAGTAGGAATTTTTACGGAATTAACGGATTATCAGTACAATATTTTACAGAAGCGGATTATAGAATTATTTAAAGAGAGGACGGACTTGAAATTTGTAAGGTGTTCGTATTATGCAAGGGAACTATCATCTGAAGATGAGGCCTACGGGCAAATTGACCATTACCACAGGAATGAAACCGGACATTCGGGGATAAATGAAAACTACGAGGGTTTGAAAAAGCTGATATATTATCCGAATTTGAGAATTTTAGTTCAGAAATATGTGAATAACTGTGATGTTTGTAATGGTGCAAAATTTGACCGAAATCCTGTGAGGGGAAAATTCAGGCAGACACAGACTCCAACTGATATTAAGCAGGTTGTTCATATGGATGTGTATACTAATTCTAAATTTAATTTTTTAACTTTTATTGACAAATTTTCTAAATTTGCTACCGCATATTATTTGGAAGATAGAACTAATCAGACAATTATTGAGAAACTGATGTTGTACAAGTCTCAAAAAGGGCATTTTGATAAGCTGGTTACGGATAATGAATTCAGGGCCATTAATATTAGGGAGTATCTTCGAAATGAGGGTATAGAACTTCATTTAGTGAAACCTAACAATCATACTGGTAATGCTGATGTTGAGAGATTGCATAGCACAATTAGTGAGAAAATTAGAGTATTGACAGTCGAAAATCGGCATATGAATATAAAAGAAAAAATGAGTAAATCTATAGAATATTACAATAATAGTTTCCATTCAGTTATAGGAGAGAAACCTATAAATGTAGAATATGGTAAATGTGACAAGGTTAAAATACACGGGACTATGAAGTCATATAAGCAAAAACGTATTGAGAGAAGAAATGAAACTAGAGAAGATTATCAGGACCAGAGAAATATAGGTTATATAAAAAATTATAGGGCTTTGGGACACAAGGAACAGCCAAAATTTAGAAGAAGTGAACTTCAAAATATACATAGCTCAAATATAAAAAGACCTAAAAAATTTGAGGGAATCGTAAATATAAGAGATTTCGTTGAACCTAATATTTAATTTTTATGTTAAAAATTAATGTTTCTTTTTAATTAAACTGTTTTATTTACTATATGTAAATCCGTTAAATAATACAATTAATATATATTTAATACATATTAAAAAAAAAAAAAATAATAAAAATTTATAACATTTAGAATTAAATGTATTAATTTTAGTATACTAGCTTTAAGCATTAAGTTTTTGTTTTTTAAGAACTCTGGAGAGTCCTTTATTAAATGAAGGGGCAGTTACGATAGTAATTAACTATCTTTTTCGTTTCTTTTTACATTTGAAGTTCCTTCTATTTCATAATTTTTAAGTACTCTTTAAATAGTTTTTAAGATTAGTTTTTAGTCTGTTATTACCACTTGATTTGAAAACAATAAAGAATATTTTTCATTTATAAATAAATTGTGTTATATATTATTTATTACATAACTCGCGCGTTACAAATTGAGTGCAGCCTACGTCACAGCTTTCAATTTATGTAAATTTTGACAAGCAGTATATCGTCAGCTCAGAATTGGTTTGGCGCATATGCAAAAAGACGGAGTGGAGAAAAACGACAAAGAAGATTTACATGAAGATTTCTCAAAATGTACCCGATAGAATTTCTTTTATATTTTTTCCACTGTTTCGGCATATGTTTTGAAGAAAAATGTAAATTTTTGTGCACTTTCATGAATAAAGTTAGAATTTAATAGTAATTTTTGAAAATGAAAAATATTGTTTTGTGCAGCATACGCCACTTTTCTAAATAAAAAATTAAAAAAGTTGCTTTTTGTGCTGCATACGTATACTTATTGCTGTGTATTGAGTAACTTGTTGTTGAGATGAATGTTTCTATATTTACAATCTAATAAAAAGTCAACATTAATGAATTTTTTTTTATTTGGTTTTATTTTACAAAAACAGTTCTACTGTTATAAGATCAGTTCAATATAAATTAATTTTTTTAAATAGGTAAGCAATTTATGATTTCCTTGTGAGGGAAATTTAGATAGTACAGTCTTTCTTCTGTCACTGTTGAGCCATATTTTTATTAGACGACGGGTAGGAAATGACCTCTCTCTCGTAGCATTACTGGCGAGTAGGGCAAGTTGTTTATCGAATATGCAATTTTTGCCATTTCTTCAATTATTTTTTTTAAAAGCAATTGTTTGTCCAGCTTGCCAAAGAATACCTATTTGCAACTTAGAAAAAAATTTTTAAATTAGCTTAGCGAATATGAGGCAGAATCTATTCGAAATGCTTACTGAATAATGCAAAAATCGGCCGCAAAAATTACTTTCAATGCATCTGCTCAAGCCTCTTGAAGTTACAAACAAAATGGATTTCTATGAATGAAAACTTTGGCTTAATTGACAGTGCTACTAAGGAAAATAATACAAGATGTCAGTAAAAAAGATTTTGTTGAAAAGTTTAAAAAACGTTTTAGATCGTAATACGTGTGGTAAATTATTCAATACTCCTGAAAAATCTATATGGCTTGGCATTTCACCTTTCTCCATCTGAACTTTTAGGCCCCGATTACCGTTTACAACAGTTGTTATTTTAGTGTCGTATTTTTTAAAATGCGATCATGATTTACAACTGTTGTCAGCACTGTTGTATTTAGTGTTGTCTATGTTCTGTAACATCGATTATCGTTTACAACATGTGTATCTAAATGTTGTTACACCTGTAAAAATCATACAACTGGTAATTTGGTGTTGTGTTGTTAACGTTACAAATTGAAAAGTGAAAATGGAGAAAAGTTTGTAAGTACGCATATAAGATTTGTTTAAAAAAACATTTATAACTGTAAAAAATAAAAAAATATAGATACATATAAAAATTAAAATATTTCTTAGAAAAATTACAAATAAAAAGCAAATGGAAAAGCTAGTGGACTTAATGAAAATTAATCCAGATATTGGCCGTGGCAAGTTACCATTTGGATATAACAAAATGCAGCTTAAGGAAAAATGGGATCGGTTTATGGAGCAATTGAATGGATTGGGACCGCCGATTCGAAACACAAAAGAATGGCAAAGAGTTAGTAGCATATTAACTTTATATTATAACTAATATTATTTAAATGGTTTTGATTTCACCATAGGTATGGACTCACTATAAAGCCAACTTAAAAAGAAAATTGGCTGCAAACAAAAAAAACTTTCAAGCAACCCATTAGAGCAGAGCACTGTGGAACTTGTTTCAATGCAGACGCAAGTAAACCCGAATGGATCTGCAATGGGTTTAGGAATTCAAGAAGATTCCGATGAAGTGGAATCAATATTCTGTCCTGAGGAGCCTTCACAGACTGTAGAATCAACCGACCCACAATTACCAAGGAACCGCAGGCAATCAAAGAATTAGTTGGAAGAGGAACGTTTGCAAGTTTTGAAAACTCAATCAAAAAATCAGGAGGAGATCTTACGAACGTTGAAAAGATTAGAAAATAATTCGTACAAAAATTATCAAATTAATAAAAAAACTACGAATTGAAAAAAAAGAAGACTGATATACAAATGAAATTGTTAAAAGCTAAACTCGAATTAACAAATAAAAGAATTCAGGATATGTGATTTACTATAGTATGTACATATCGTTACTTTAATATAGAAAAGCCCTAACTAATGTTTTCCTTACTTTACAGGAGAAGGAAACAACTTAATAAAAATTATAGTCTTGCAGCCACGATTTTTTTGAACGCAGTTTTTTGTTTATTCTCTAAGCAATTTAATAAAAAACTGGGTTTAAAAAAAATCGCGACTACAAGACTATAATTTTTATTAAGTTTTTTCCTTCTCCTGTAAAGTAAGGAAAATATTAGTTAGGGCTTTTCTATATTAAAGTAACGATATATTAATTTTTTTTTTTAGTTTTAAGAGTAACAGCAACAGGACAGGCTGTAATTGAATTTTTTGTAATATTTTTTTTGAATAAATTTTTAAGTTTTCCTTTATATATTTTAATGTTAATATTTAAACTGAATTAAAAACATAAAATGTGTTTAAAAAAACAAACAGTTTATTCATTTATAATTGCATGCATTATATTATTTCTAATTTGTCGTGCAGACTCTTCAATGTTTGTTTCTGTAGCTTCTCCAGCTTCTACTTCTGTGTGCAATGGAAATGGTATTTCATCATTAAAATCTGTTTTAAAGTGTTGGCTTAAATTGTGC
This sequence comes from Pollenia labialis, assembly GCA_949318255.1. Classification (NCBI taxonomy): domain Eukaryota; kingdom Metazoa; phylum Arthropoda; class Insecta; order Diptera; family Polleniidae; genus Pollenia; species Pollenia labialis. The sequence continues at coordinate 24,866,258 of OX439142.1, read as the reverse complement.
AATGCACAACACACATTTGTGATTTGAGTCGCCTTTTCTGGTGTGTAGTGCAAACCTCTTGCAGAAAGCAAGCATCGAAATCTGCTTTTAAGAACTCCAATTGTTCTTTCAATGATGTTTCTTGCTTTTGCATGAATTGTATTAAACCGTCGTTCTCGAGATTCTTCAGCAGCACTCCGAAATGGTGTTATTAAAAACGGCTCCAGTGGATAACCGGCGTCACCTAAAAAATTTTTAAATATAGCATATTGAATTAAAAAAAGAAAACGCCAAATTCCTACCTAAAATCCAGGTATTCTCCTCCAAATTTTGCTGTAAATATTGTTTTAAATCGCTTAAATTCCACTCAAAGGAGTCATGGTTGGATCCGGGATATCGAGCATCTACATAGCGGATGTTCATTTCAAAGTCGCACAACTATTAAAAAAATATTTACTATATATAAATTTACTTGAAAATTATAATACTCACAATCATGACATTTAGACTGTAATATCCCTTCCTGTTCAAATACAAATGTTGCATTTCCTTTGCAGGCGCAACAATTCGAACGTGCGTTCCATCTATACATCCAATTACGCCAGGAAATCGTGTTTTCGAGTAAAACGACATTTTGTTGTTATTTTTTTCTTCTTCAGTCATTCGAGCGTTTATCCAAATTTGGCAAATTTTTTGCTCAAAAAAGTTTATTATTTCATTTAAAATGCAGGAAACGGTTGGTTGCGAAACTCCAATGTTGAAATCATTACCACTACTTCTTTGATAGCTACCATCAGCAAAAAATCTTAATGCACAACATAATTTTAAAATTGGTAGAATGGCAGAACACCGGGTTGAAGGTTTTAAAAAAATGCTTAGTTTTTCCAACAGAAACAAAAAACCATCCTTGTTAATGCGGAAAAATTTTATAAAACTTGAAAATATAAAATATGTATATCGTAATTAATATATGTATGTACATATTGTTATTTTAAATTTCAGAAAAAATATACATATGTACATACGCAGTATTTGGTAGTTCCAATGGATTTGAACTGTCTCGAATTCTTTTCCGAATACGTGACATGTGTGTTTTTTTGTTGCCCTCATTATAAGCATCATCAAAATATAGATCGACGTTAATATCCATTACTTTTTTTGTTTTATTTATTTTTAATATATATTCTGTATTTAAATTTTTCAATTGTTCGTTTAAACTTGTAAATTTTTTGGCACGCAGGCATGCATTTTATGGGAAAAATTGAGTACAAATTAAATACAACTCTGGGACATACACAACACCTAGATGTTGTAAATCATAATTAAAAAAATTTTATATGTTGTGTTGTACCCAATACAACACAACATTTGTGTGTTGTTAACCATAATCGGGGCCTTAGTGTTCAAATATGCTCCAGTTACATCTTGCGATGTTGAAAGTGTGTTTTTCATTTATAGAACTATTTTATGTGATAACAGGAGATTATCAGGGGTGTTCTAGAAATCGATGACGCAAAACGCAAGAATTTTAATTGCCGTTTTTTAATAAGATTTCCCTGATAAAAAAATTTTATGGCAAATATTATAAAAATATTTCTTTATTAAACAGAATTTTATAACAAAAATTAGATTAAAAGTGTATTAAAAAAAACTTCCAAATTCTTTCGATTTGCCCCCCAGTATTTTTTTTGACAATTTATAGAAACATACTATTGTACTTACAATAAAAACTTAATAAAATAAATGTTTCTTAAATAACATGTTTAATTTTTCCATTTTGCCATTTTTAACCATTTTTCATTCCATTTTAAACTTGCCCTGCTGACGAGCATTGAAACGAATATTTGAAATATTTTTCTTAGATTTCGGTAGAAATCTTCATCACAGTTTATTAAAGCATCTACAGCGTTATCTGATAGATTTTCAGATATTTTCCATGTTCATTGCCAATGCAACAGTTCAGACTCAAGTTTAGATGCTAGCAGGTGTTTGTCTATCTCTTTTATCAAACATAATCAGCTCATCAGGTAGTTGTGATTTTAAAAGTTTTGTATCTGTATTTGACTTGATTACACTTTGAGGTAGAAGTTTAAGTATGTTCAATACATTTAGGATGTCTATTGGGAAACGTGTTTTGAGATCTTCTAAAATAAATTCAATAAGAGAAATGTAACCTACAACTCGGTAGTAATCTTCAACATTTTGAATGTGATTGGAAATTCCATTTGTACGCAGATAACTTTAACTTTTTCAAAAATCGCTTTTAATAGTTCTTTGGCTTTATTTATTTTCTCTTCAAGTTTAAGTTTTGATAAGGCTTGATCCTTTTTGAAGATCTATATCGTACTTTTGTAAAATGATACTTAGTATCACACTTAATATGTTTATTCCGTAAATGAATTCAAAAGTACTAAGCTAGTTCCTTAATATAAGGCTTTTGATGAAGTATCTCTACCTTTCCACTCAGATATTTTTTCCAAAGCTTCTACTATATGATGTACACTTGTTGCAAAGTGTAAAATTGAGTCGTGACGGTCCAACCATCTTGACTCGCATAATGTAGAGTTTGGCTCCCAAATACTTTGCTAAAACTGCGTTTCGCTTGGGATTATTATATTTAAACAAATTTGTCGTTTCTTTAACAAATGATACAACTTATTGTATTAATGGCTCTTTGTTGCTTTTAAAAATTGAGTTGTTTGATTTATGGGAATAGCAACGCGTTTGTTTTGCATTTGTCCAGAATTTTATAACAGCTCCATTTTCTGCTGACATCAGAGGACACCCATCTGTTCCATTTCCTACACAATTTTTTAGGTCAAGACTATAATTTGTCAAAGCTTTTAGAACTATTGGTGATAGTGCCTTCGCATCAATTGACACATCAACGTCATTATGAATATCCTTTGAAGCCTCTTCAAATGCGTTTACAACAAAGCCACTAAAAGCTTTCCTAACGACTTTTTGTTGTATGTTGAAATATCTTTAAGATAAGGAAATCTGGGTTTTCCCCGACAAATCTGTGTTGTCGTCAAAAATTATCGAATAGAATTTTGATTCATATAACACATACATATATACATAAATATTGCATATACTAAGGCTTATTACCCAGCAAATAAAATTGGACCACCTGACCCATTTTGATAAAATGGACTACTCCATGGACTGGTCCGATGTAATGCAAGCATGGACCATGTCATTGTTAAAAAGTGTTTGTAGTGAGACGACATGTCTTCGTTTTTTAACGACGTGCTTTCGTTTTTAAACGACTTCAAAACTAATCCTCTTGAGTATACCATGGAGTAGTTTTAAAACTACTCCTTAGTGGTCCAAAGGTGGGTTATATACCATGGAGTAGTTTTAAAACTACTCCTTAGTGGTCCAAAGGTGGGTTATATGATCCTCTCCTAGGACATCGCAATGTTAAATAGACCAGGTTTTTTCCATACGTTTGGGTTACTTTTGGACTAGTCCTGGTCCTTTGTGGACTACTCTTTACACGCGTGTTTGGACTGGTCCTATTATATTTGCAGGGTAATTATTCAACCGCACGCATTTTCAAGTCAAATGTTTATTCATTGGATATAGATGGCACCTGCTGGGATTAAATATATAATAATAAGTATGTATGTGAATACAGTAAACAGGATGTTTCATTGGAAATATCTTATAAATAACTATTAGAATTAAGATTTGGATACTTATTGAAAATTTCGTTAGATTCAATAAAAAAAAAACATTGCTGGGATTTCCTAAAATTTTGTTGTTGGGAATTCTTGTATTATCGAGATAAACTAAACATATTTTTATAATTTAGGGTGGGAAATTTCCTTCCCCCCTGAATCCGCGCCTGACTGTTATGAAAAGGTACATAAAAAGCCACAAAGTAAGCAACTTAAATAATACAAAAGTAAAATAAAATCAAGAAAAAACACTTAAGACTTAAAACAAAATATTGAGTAAATTTTTATAATAAGTTTTATCAACTTATCAACATGTGGAAGAAATATAAGCAAGTCTTTTTTGTCTCTATTTTTATCGCTGGAAATAAATGAAGGTTTCGATATTTTCAAAACATTCGTCAACAAATTCTCAGGAGTTTTCAAACAATTTTTTGATGCAGACTTAACCAAAATTGCATTTTTATATTTTTTCTCTCTCGTAAAAGTTTTATAATATATACATAAATCATTATTTTTATTGTATAGAATAACTTTAATTTTAGCTAAAGGGACTTTTGGAAAGTCCATTTTATTTGCTTCCAACGAGTATTGTGCGAAAATTTACCGAAAGCATTTCCATAACTTTTAATTTTTTTTATTATTTGGCATTGTTTTAAGCAAATTTAGTAAATGAAGAGGACTATGAATTTCAATATTCTTGAAATTCACTTCTTGAATTAAAAAATGTCCTGGTTCTGAAGACTTTTGTAAACCAGCATCAATGTTTAATGAACATTTTGATTGCGGTTGAGTTAATTCGATTTTTATTTTGAGGCAGGCAAGAATCGCTCCATAATGTCAAAGTTTTTATTAGTGATAATCTTTTATTAATTCATTTAAAATTTTAATTAAAGCACTATAAATATTGTTACCACTCCACCACTGAGCTTCAGTCCACAAGGCACAATAAGTAAAAGCTGGTATATTTGGCATAATAATGGTTGCTGTAAGATTATACATATTTAATTCTCGTTTATAGTAAAATGTTGAAGCATTTCCCTTAGGTAGGCTAAAAACACTTTGCAAATCATAGCAAACCGTACACTTGGTTGGGTCCATTATTTTATAAAACTACTTTCCACAAATTTATTTTATTGTTGTCATTTTATTTTGCTTTTGCTTTAACTAATTTATTTCTTACGGCAATAAAGCAAAGCAACAGTAAAATTTATTTTGTACGTTTTTGTATGAAGAATTTGCTGCAATCGCACAACAGTGGCTTGTAGAGCAAAACAAATCTTAAAAAATGCAGCAAAATTAATGCTTTGTATCTCAGAAACCACAAAAAATTTCGCGAAACAGATTTTGAATTCAAAATATATAAACACCATACCTAACTCAATTTTTTAAAAATGGTCTGTAGGTCAAACCAATTCTGAGCTAACGATATGTAAAAGACTATGAAGAACAAATTGAACGTGTGGCCGCAGGGTTAATAACAAAATATTTTTATATGTAAAAATTGATGTAACTTGCAAAGGGGTTGGCTGTCACACAAAATGTTATATGCTGTGTTCAGTTATTGCCATTTATGATCAGTAAACTCTAGCAAATTAATAGTAACGTAAAAAAGAAACAGGCAGTCGTTCGATGAATGAAGAAAGTTTTTTTTACAAAATCTTCAAAATAAATTTATTTTAAACGATTTGAAGATGAGATTTCAGAAACCAAAATAATACAAAAAGTTTATGGAAAAATCGAAAATCGATTTTTGAATCTATTTGCCATTCCCTAGAAGAAAAAATACAGTTATATCAACACAATTTTTAGATAAAAGAAATTTTGTTAAAGAATTATTTGAAAAATAACCGTAGTTTTTCCTGTTTTAAGAGTTGTTTTTGTAAAGCAAATTGATAAATAAAAACTGAAGTAGACAAAATGGAATATTTGAATGAACTTTCATTACAAGGAAGTTTTTAAAATTTACCCGAATTTCAATCCGCCTTAATTCGATTTTAGAACATTCCCGACATTAATTTTTTACTTTTCAACTGTTTAACCTTTTAAGCTCTTGGCAGATGGAAAACATCGAATTTCATCGCTTGACGCGGTCCATATACACATGTAGGATTACGCAGTACACATAATACAAATTGTCGTGTTCCTGGTATTTTATTATCAACAGTTCCACAATCTCGTTATTCCACATAATTTTTTATATTTGTATTGAATTTCAATTAAATTTTTAACAAAAAGCAAAATTCTTAGATTTATGTAGATTTAAATATTTTTTTTTTGTCATAAATAATAATTTCAATAAGCACTTGTCACTTTGAAATAGGAACATTGAAGAACAAAAAAATCAAGTATTTAGTACCAAAAGGTAAAACTAATGGAACTTCCATATTTATGATAATTTTTAAACAAAGTATATTTAAAGCGCTGAACTATTCCGTTAAGAATTAATTTAGAAAAATACAGATTTTTTCAATGAGTTTTTTTAAAAAAGAATTTTATCAAAATATCTTTTATATTATATCCAATTAAAATATATGTATAATTTTAAATTAAGAACCTTTAGATTTTATATGACGTATGAACTTCATAGTATCCAAGGCCCATCTATCAGGTCTGCTTACTTGTACAAAAACAAAATACGATTCTTTTTAGTTGTCAAAAATTTACTACCGCATATACAAAGAAAAAGGAAAAAACGTGTATGTGTGGCATACCATAAACGTATACATGCACATGTAAGCAAAATGTAAACAACTTTTGACAACTAAAAAGAACATAAAAAATGATCATCAGGCTTCTTGCACAGACCTTTTCAATAGGCCTTAATAGTATCCAAACTAGAATCTTCTTGCCCAAAATCTATAAATCACTAATATTAGAATTTAATTACTTTCAATAAAACTTCTTTATTTAGATGGACTTTTTACGTTCTTATTTATAAGAAATTAAATGGATTTATAATGTATTTTTAGAAAAATTTTTACGGAAAATATAACCGAAAACTATTTAACCCTATTTTATTTTGTAAAAAAATGGCAATTCGTCAGCTCATTATTATACATAACTAGCTAAACCCGGAGCGCTTTGCTACCCCAATCGAAATAAAATAAGTAAAATTTTTTGAATACAGATCTCGTGTATTGATTACAAAGCATCTTGTACTTAATTTACAAAAAAGAAAAATTTTAAACTTAAAACGTATAAAATTTAAATACAAAATTTACAAATTAATAATAAAAAATAATTAAAAATAAATTGGCTGCCAAAGAAAATGTAAGTTTCTATTAACATAACAAATACAAATTGCGTGTATAGACGTTGGGTAACCATTCTACATATATCCAAAAATTTCAAATGTATTCGTTCTACTTTTTCCATTAAACCTTCTTTTTTTGAAAGAAGTTGTGTATTAATTTCTAAGTTATTTGTAAAAAATTGGAATACTTTTACAGTACTCCAAAAATTTAGAAATCTTTTATGTTAATGTGTGGAAGTTGTCACACCCACCTAAAAATTAAAAAATAATAATTGCTGTAGTTTTGTTCTTTTGAAAGGTGTAGTTTACCATAAGAGTGGATCCTACAATGCTTGAAGACTTTTATCTTCAGATATTCGGTATTAAATATTTTCGTTCTGTGGGCGAGTAGACGCCATGTTTTTTATTTTGTATAGTCGTGCGTATGCATGTGTGCTTTTTTGATATTGAAAACAAAAACAAAATTAAACAACGAATGAAAAAGCAAAGCGTAAGGAAAGTACAGACATGTGTGTACTCGTTTCTTTTCCCCTCTCCCCTCTCGCCAATAAAGTAGCAATCTTTTCAGTAAAGAATGAACCGTATAAACACAGACTAAGCTACTGAACCGATTTTCCTGAAATTTTTACAGTAACATCATGTGAGCCCTAAAAATAAACTGTTATATTGAAAATGTTCTTACTTGGCAGGAGTCAATCTTATAGTAAACTTCACATTTAAAAATAAAAATTAAGGGGGTAGCCACAGGTGTAGCAATACCCCCAATAGGATGATGCATATGAGAGGTACAGATGCAAAGACTGCAATGTCCACTTTTTTCACAAACGTAACTAATAATACCTCTTAGTTGTATTTAATGAATGCTTCCAATTAGTGAATATTACATAACCAGAAACACTTTTATCCCATAAAAAAGTATGTTCAAAAATAAAGATATGATGCAAAAACGACAATCTCCAAAGGATGATCACAGTTTGTTAAGCTCTTTTTCTCTCAGCTATTTACGAAAATTGACGCTATTTTTTATTCTGTTTCTTTTTTGCAAAACAAAACATAAAGAAATGAAAATAAAAATTTGATTTTTCAATAATTTAAGTTATTTGCTAAAAAGTCTAAAGAGGTTGAATTAAACCTTTGTTAAGTTTTATTTAAGAATTTTATAACCTTTGATTTTTTTAAGTACATTCATGCTATAATAAAAAATATTGGATTTAAAACAAACGTGGCGATTTTGAAACGTGTTTAGCGGTGGGACTTTTAATTTGGCGACTGGCGACTTTAATGGCGATTTTTGGTGTAACTGGCGATTTACTTGGCTGTTTTTACCATTTTGTAATTTTTTCGATATCATTACTAATCTAGGAACTTTTTTTCACATGATTTTGGTTTTGTTATAATTTAAGGTGAATTTTATATTGAGTCACTATTAATTTTTCTAAAAGTATGTATGGAGGTCAAAATACTAGTAATGAAATCGACGAGGCTGATGGTACGATCTTATGGACTTGTGTATCTTATTTTCGTTTTTTTTTAACTGAATATATGATCTCCATTTTATGTTATTTAAAAAAAAAATAACAGATACTAAACAAAACTTACTTTCGGCAACTTTTTTGTATTTTCTTCAGTTTTTGGCGATTTTTGATTGAAATATTATACTAGCTTTTTTGTATGCAGATTTTAATAAAAACAAATTGATTTGAAAAACATGTTACAAAAACTAAACAAAATTGACGTTTGGCGATTTCTGACATCCGGTTTGGCGATGGAGCTCAAAAAAATCTGACAACCCTGTTATTTATCTCAGATCAAATCAAACAATACAAAATCCATACTCGATTAATTCATAAGCAGCAATGTCCATTTGATTAAAGCAAACACAGCAATCTCCAATTTTATTATTATAATTGCCAGCAAACCGCTATATCGATTTGGTTGAAACTTGCGGCATATCTTCATCATATTCTTATTAACTGAATAGCATGATATACAACACATAAATATGAATATACTTTCAGCTAGAGGTTTTTACTATTTATTACGACAACTTTAAATGTGGACATCGCAGTCTTTGCATCTATACCCCTCATATATTAAATATGACGTAACTGAACAACTATTATAGCTTGAGTCTCCAAACGTGGCTAAAGGCAATACTATGGTATTATAAGTTTGAAATAAAAATAGGCGTCTACTCGCCCACAGAACGAAAATATTTAATACCGAATATCTGAAGATAAAAGTCTTCAAGCATTGTAGGATCCACTCTTATGGTAAACTACACCTTTCAAAAGAACAAAACTACAGCAATTATTATTTTTTAATTTTTAGGTGGGTGTGACAACTTCCACACATTAACATAAAAGATTTCTAAATTTTTGGAGTACTGTAAAAGTATTCCAATTTTTTACAAATAACTTAGAAATTAATACACAACTTCTTTCAAAAAAAGAAGGTTTAATGGAAAAAGTAGAACGAATACATTTGAAATTTTTAGATATATGTAGAATGGTTACCCAACGTCTATACACGCAATTTGTATTTGTTATGTTAATAGAAACTTACATTTTCTTTGGCAGCCAATTTATTTTTAATTATTTTTTATTATTAATTTGTAAATTTTGTATTTAAATTTTATACGTTTTAAGTTTAAAATTTTTCTTTTTTGTAAATTAAGTACAAGATGCTTTGTAATCAATACACGAGATCTGTATTCAAAAAATTTTACTTATTTTATTTCGATTGGGGTAGCAAAGCGCTCCGGGTTTAGCTAGTTATGTATAATAATGAGCTGACGAATTGCCATTTTTTTACAAAATAAAATAGGGTTAAATAGTTTTCGGTTATATTTTCCGTAAAAATTTTTCTAAAAATACATTATAAATCCATTTAATTTCTTATAAATAAGAACGTAAAAAGTCCATCTAAATAAAGAAGTTTTATTGAAAGTAATTAAATTCTAATATTAGTGATTTATAGATTTTGGGCAAGAAGATTCTAGTTTGGATACTATTAAGGCCTATTGAAAAGGTCTGTGCAAGAAGCCTGATGATCATTTTTTATGTTCTTTTTAGTTGTCAAAAGTTGTTTACATTTTGCTTACATGTGCATGTATACGTTTATGGTATGCCACACATACACGTTTTTTCCTTGCACTATTAGAAACGATGACGGTTACACATGTAGCCAGTTAAGAAACGTTAGCTATTGGTTGGAACTAAATCAGGACTCCAGAAAATAAAAAAAACGTGATGTTGCTATTCCCTAATATAACAAAAATAAAACTGCCCATGTAAAATAAAGCCAATATGTGTCTGCATAGTGGCCTTATGACTCGTCACGAAAATAAAACAAAAAAAAATAAAAGTATAAAACGATAAGTATATTAAGTAGGTTTTACGGTACGTTATTGTTTTAAGTCTTTCCCGTGAAATACTCCCAACGATTTTCCCATAAGATCCTCCACTTCATACAGACTATTTCCGACAGGCTTTACTATACGACATTTTAGGAACTTTCGGGCAAATTTCGCGTTAAAACCCGTTTTAAAATCGCTCTGTTGAAAGTTTCTACGATAGACCTCTTGTCCCGGTACAAATTTTACGACTCGGCATCGCGTATTATAAGATTTTACACCCCGTAAATAAGCTTTATGTAAGCTTTCTCGCATATTTTGCCTCAAAAGGTCCATTTTCGCCGATTTCGGCAAAACATTCGACTCCGCGTCACTTAAAATTTTAAGATTTCTAGCTATTTTGTACACGCTACCATGGCCTATCATGTTCATACCGAACAGCGCAAAATAAGGTGTTACACCAATCGAAGTTTGTACTGAAGATCGTAATGAAAACTCTATTTCGGACAAATGCTTGTCCCACTCAGAGTGATCTTCTTTCAAATACGTACGAATAGCTGCCAAAATTGTCTGATTTACCCGCTCGGACGCATTTGCTTGTGGCGAATGTGTTGCCGTGCGGAGATGCTTGATACCAAAATTCTGCACCAGGGTACCAAATTCCTTACTGGTAAATTGCTTGCCATTGTCAGAAACAATTGTTTCTGGCGTTCCAAACTTATGAAAAACTTCAGATATCGAAAATTTTATGACATTTTTGGTACTAGCTTTTGCCCTTGCCTTAAGTAAGACAAATTTCGTGAGGTGGTCTAATACGATAAAAATATAACAATTCCCGTTCTTTGAACGCGGGTATGGGCCAAGAAAATCAATCAAAATTCGTTGAAATGGACGTTCACTTATTATTTCAGCTCCCATTGGTGGGCGTAGTGTTACGTTAGCCGGTTTCGCTTCTTTACATATTTCACAATTTTTTACAAAGTCGCGAATTTCAATCGTCTGGTGTGGCCAATAAAAATACTCTCGGACTCTGCGGAGAGTCTTTCCTATGCCCCCGTGAGCAGCTTGCGGCAAATTGTGGGCGTTTCCCATGATAGTTTTGGTTAGTTCAAGAGGTACCCATAGCTTCCAAGCAAAATCTTCGCTTAAAATCTCACCGTCATATGGAAGTACCCTCTTATAAACAAAACCATCAACTACTTTTAAGTCAGGTAATTGCTCAGAATTTGCTTCTACAGTAGAAACAAGCTCTAAATAATTACTTGACTAAAATGCATCAGAATTTAAGTCGATCATACTATTACCTCCGTCGATATCTCGGACATTTCGTAGCGCGATAGGGTGTCGGGTACTACGTTTTGCTTCCCCTGCCTATGCTCGATCGTAAAATCGTACGCCTGCAAATGCAAACTCCACCTCGCCAATCGACCGGTCAAGTCCTTATGTGACATAAGCCACTTTAGGCTGTTGTGGTCGGTAATAATAGCAAAAGGCATCAATTCTATATTGGGCCTAAACTTCTTAATCGCCAAGACAACTGCCCTGTCTTTATTGACCAAAATACGCATACTTCTCACCTGTAAATTCGATTGTTGTTGTTGTTGTTGTTGTTGTTGAACTGGGTCTAAACTTCGGTTGACCGCGCCTCCCCAGTTCGAGACGGGTTCCGGGACCGGTTTCCCTGGCATTTTGGACACTTAGGCCACTACATTTTCCCTACCACACCTAAAACAAAACTGCCTAGTTATGGGCTCGGGACAATCAACAAAACTGTGACCGACCACTTTGCAGTTCCAGCACGTGTAACTGCTTGTAGACCGAATACCATCTACCTCGAAATCGATCAACGACAAATCTTCCTCATCACCTGCCAATTCACTCACCCTTTGCGTAGGACGCTGCTGATACATTTGACGTTGATTCACAATCAGGCCTTCAGCCCGTCTCACCTCACGACAAAATTCAGATAAGGTTTTTAGGCGTACAGAGAACATCATCTGGGCCAGCGATGGCTTCAAATTGCCCCTCATAATTTCCACAAGTTGCTCCTCATCGTAGGGTTGCTGTTGCTGATTCCGTAATTTAATTACAGCATTGTAGAAATAATCAAATAGCTCATTTGGAAACTGCCTTCGATTCAGAATTTTCATCTGTATTTGATGTTCTTGCTCGAAACGTCTATACTGAGCCAAGAGAGCTTTTTCTAGTTCCTCCCATGTATTTATATGAACAATCTTGCGATAGTCCCAATACCAGTCAAGGGCTAGACCATCCAGTAAGAGATGAAAACTACGCAAAATTTCGTTGTCAGAGCAATTGTAGTCCCTCCTCAGAGCTCCCACTCTAAAAATAAACTCTTGCACATTCATAGTTTTATTCGTGCCGTCAAATTTGACACCCCACTTAGCTACTTTAAATTTGTCCAACGATTCTGGCCTCCCTGGCATAGACATGGCCAAGTTGTACCCTTGCTGTGGTTGCGGCTGCGTGGCTGGCCTTGACCAAGCCTCCTGTGGATATCCAGGCTGAGAACCATTATACTGCTGGTAAATGGGCTGATGGCCTGGCGCAGGTTGCGCCCACATCTGTAGCTGCTGACCATATGGGTGAACTGGCGGTAGGGCATACTGCAAAGGGTTTTGTGGCTGTAATAATTGCTGTGGCTGACCATACTGCTGTTCCAGCGGTTGAGAAAATGGCAGATTACTTTGCTGCTGTCGCGGCAACTGTTGTGGCTGGTAAGGCGTTACCCCGGGAGTTTGCTGTGTATATCGCCCCTCACTTCCGGCCGCATTTTGGCAGACGGGCATAAAATTAGGAGCAGCAACCAATGGGGGTGGTGGCATATAAGCTGGCGGAACTAGTGGTGCTGCTGGTTGCCCATATACCGTAGCTTGTGCCTCCAAAGAGGTTCTGGATGGCTGCAGTGGCGGTAACTCATGAGTGCCAGGTGATATGTCTGCGGGCCTAGCTGTTTGGCCGCGCGCGCCCTGCGACAGAATGAGCTGTTTCACCTCGTCTAGGGCTCTTTGGATCCTCTCATCAATCTCTTTCATCAGCCAACCGACGCTTCCACCAGGTTTCGCAGTTCGCCAGCAGGCCTCTGTAGTTCTCCCCTTTGGAGGCCAAAAACGCTTTCCCGCACCTCTTTGCGTATGTTTTGCGCTGCCTCGCTAAGAAATGGTGGGGATAATATAGGCTGATCTGCAATTTCGGAATTTGTATATATATCGTGTGAGGTTTGCGTACGGAAGACAGGATGACCTATCCTAGCAGCTGTTGTCGTGGTGGTGGTAATGGCAGTGGGATTATTCAAGGTAGTGATCGACACGATGGTAGGGGTATCGGTGCTACCGGTGACACTGTCTCTTGTGGTCGCCATGGCGTTATTTTGTTGAACTAGACGACTCGCACGACGAGTTAAAACCATTTAAAAAAAACGACTTTAGTATAAAAAAAAATCAAATAAACAAATTCAAAAAAAACGTACCTTAGGCAAAATGGTATTGTAAACTCCAATACGAGGATATTAAAAACTTAGAAAAAAAATTATATATAAATCTGGCTAGAAAAAAGAAATTTCAAAACAATTCGAAAATAATAACACAATAAAGATTTTGGCGGTTTATTTCGAGGAAATGTAAACTTTCGCAGGTAAAGTAAAAAAAAAATAAAAATGTTTATATGTGTGAAAGTAATGGTGAAAAAGTATAATTTTCAGATGTTAAAACAAACAAATAGTTGGAAAAATGGAAATTGACTTTCCTTGCGACTGGGCCGCTACACTAAGAACTATACAAAAATTGTTCCCTGGACTAACCCTAGTCATAGCGATTCTCGCGGATGAAAATACAAGGAATCAAATGTGAGTATCACCATAAAAAAATCAATTTTTTGACTATTGAAACTAACAACGTAAGTGATGGTTTTCCCAACCCTTGCCTCACCTCTTGAGCCACTCAGATAATGATTTTTGGTAATCATATATCGGCCTCAAGCTGTCAGGAAGGATCGGGAGTGATGAATCGTTAAGTCATAATGCCCATATCGCTCACACTTAATGTCGCAGCGCGAAATAGTCTGCATCGTCTCTTTATTCGGGACTTACCTAAGTGTGAACGTTATGCTCATGCCAACTTACATGATTCATAACGCCTATTGTGCTGAAAAAACTAAAACTTGAAAAAAAAATCCTATTTAGATTAGTCGCTACGGTTTAGGGACTCTTACTCCTACCTATCCGGACTTACGAACCTAAATAGTTTGTAACTATTCTAATTCCTATATATTTCATTTCCAGGCTATGGAACTACTTCGGGCCCCACGTTGGGCGCCATTCTGTACTGTACGGGACGGGGAAAAATTACCAGCTGGTTGCTGTTCAACAACAACCAGTGAATGTGACCAGACTGTCGGCGGCGCTGGTATGCTGGCGGTTTGCGCGGCTTAAGCTCGCCGGATGGGGGTGGTTCTTGCCGACCAGCTGACGTAAACCCGGGTACAAAAAACTTCATACCAGCTATGAAATTGAAAAAAGAAAATGTTGGGGCTCGAAGTAGCTGAAAAAAATAAAAACAATCAAAAACACCTCCTTCCTCACCATTTCCACACATCTCCGGCTGATGACGTGCCGGGATTGGCCCTCCCACTAGAGACGAAGTCTCGCCATGACATCCATTTATTTCCGGATGTCCCAAAAATTCACCTGCAAACGATTACATTCCTCTACTTACCCGCCTTAAGTAAAATCTACCAAATCATAATTAAAACCAAGGAAATTTTCATTTTAAAACGTTATAATTCATATTGTTTTATTAAAACTAATTAGAAAAATTGCGACAAACAATTAACATCAAATCTTTCTCAAAAATTCATTTATGTGGGCAATTTTAATAAAATTTACAAACCAAAAAAAAAAGATAATTTAATTCACTTTAAAAAAATTTCAAAGTTAAAATTTACTTTTAATTTTTTACTTATTAAAATTTACTTTAACTATTGAAATTAAAATTCAACATAAAAACTCAAAAAAAAACATTAACAAAACTGCTTTTTTCTTTGCTCCTCTTTCATAGCCGCAGCTTCCTTCAAAAACTGAGCTCCTGCCTCCAGGAGGAAGATCTAGAAGTCTGCCGTCCGTCCGTGAAATGTCTCCTGTCCTATCTTATGGTAAGTCTAAAAAAACCAGTCTACATATACATATATATCACCTGCCTTAAAATCTACCGCTTTTTTTTCTAGGGAAACTTTAATATTACGGGTAAATCTACCCTAGTCTGACCGAGAACCTAGGCTTGAGCTCAACCCTAATTACGCGCACTTCAGGCTCTAAATCGCCCAAAGGACTGAACCACGGTAAGATTCCCCTAACAAAAAAACTTGCTTAAAATTTTAAAACACCACGCTCAATATATTTATATTTTACTCTGTCCGTAGGTCGACTGTTCTTGTGTTTGTCCGATGTCAAGGCAGATACCTGATTTCTCCAAGATTTGGTGAGCCTACTGCTGGCAGATCCCACGCTAAAGTGACGTGGACGATTCGGTGGCGCACTCGGCTGGCTTTTTAATAAGTTTATATATTTTCTTTGCTTATTTTAATATTTACATATATGCAATACACTGTCCTTTACTTTTTCGTTCTTTATTAAATTTTTTTTTGTGCTCTATTTTAGTTTACTTTAAGTCAATTTTATATTTAGTTTTTTAAAAATTTAAACTTATTTCTTTACGCCATAGATTTTATAATTGCCAAATTGTCAATTAGTTCAACTTTTAAATTTCACTTTTCTTTTTGCAATAATATAATAAATATAAGATTTACAAATTCTTTACGCTGTTTCTTCTTTGCAAATCAAATTCTTCTTTTTTTTCACCACTGCCGGCGGCCACTCGTCACACTTCCACTTAATCAGTTGCTCCAAAACGAAAAAAAAGGACATTTTTCATTTTAGTCCCCATGAAACCTCGGGAACGCTCCCGTTCACCATCTAAAAAAAACTTTTCAGCCGTTCCTCAATATGCAAACCATAATTCCTTCTTTTTCTACATATACTTTCTTTTCATGTTTATTTTTTTTCTTCTACAGCTGTCTCACTTTATAAACAAACAAAATTTTCCCTTTTGTATATAACACTGCCTTATCATACTTAGGGTGACCATAACAAACAAACATTTTTCATTTTTACATACATATATATGTAGATAAAGATAGAAGAAGATAGATACAACTACAGTGAAATGCGCATAGGAATAGCTTATCCTATTAACAATAAATTTCAGTTTATCAAAAGTATGAAATGGGAATTTAGCACATTAAAATGAAACCTTGTTAATTAATTTTTTGAATCCCAAGAAAAATTTTGATAATAATAATACTTTTCATTGGATCAGGGTCCTAATTCTGGCAGTCGTGATCGAGTAATTTCTTGATTCGAAAGCAATTTGTTATCTAATTATTTCAGTCAATACTGAACGAATCGGAATTTTTTTTTCAGTGTTATAAAGCATTAATTTGAGTTTCACAATACTGAAAAAAAATTTCGATTTGTTTAGTATCGACTGAAATAAAATTGCTTTCGAATCGAGAAAGTTCTCGATCACGACTGCCAGAATCAGGCCCCAGGGTTGCATTTTATTTCATGTGTGAGTGTTTATGATTTGTGTGAACACAAACTGTTACGTTAAATAAGATTTTTTGACAGTCGCAACAAAACTCATCAGATTTCTATCTCACAAAGTATTATGGAATACGTAAGACTTGTGGGATAGTGTCTTAATTAAAGCCCTTTTACACTATCCCACAAAATCTTTTTTTAATTTACGAAAATGCAACCCTGTCATGATTAGATCAGGGAAGCATTTTTGAAAAATACGTAAGACTTTGTGGGATAGTGTGTAACGGCCTTTAAAAATTGAAATTGTGGGAAGAAATTTTAAAAATTTCCGGGAATTTCAAAGATATTTTGCACGGAACTTCGTTTCTAAATAGAAACCCCAAAATAAACAAAACTGACTGTATATATTTTTAGAAATCAATTTTGTTTTATTTCTAATATCACTTTAATAGTATTTATTTTGTTTTGTTTTTTTTTTGTTTTGTATGTTTTGTTTTTTATTTTACAATCTAAAAGTAGTTTTACTATGTAAATGTTATTTTATTTTACAAATAAAAAGAATTCGTTAAGATTTAAAATGTATGTTTTAATGACTTATGAACTACGATAATGGAATTTATTGAACTGGCAGGTATAGACGGGATGGATCTGGTACATTAAAACTTTGACTGCAAAAACAAAAAGTAAAACAAATTGGTAAATAAGGAGACACATTTAGTAAAAAATTCGTGCGTTTAAAATAACTTACCTTGGGGGTTGGTAGTCGTAACCATTTGAATGACTATTGTGTTCATTTAAATTGATGCCGCCTAGTTTAGAATAACTGTAGTCATCACCGCTTTGCCCACTGCCTCTGACTGGAGATTGATTTAATTCCAAATTAAAATCTTGTTTCAAAAACTGGAATCTATTTTTCTTGTCATCAACGCCAAATTTGTTATTAAGAGCTCCCAAACCGGCACCGAGGGGCTGAGGACTGTTAATAAATAATAAGTATTACACATTTAATTAACTATTAGATATTTTAAAATGTATAAGTAGCTATATTTAGTACATATATGTAGCTTTTAACTTACTCGGGTATATCTAAGTCGAGTTCAGTAATTGGATGGTAACCATATTCATCCGCGGTATATCTGGTCTTATAACGTTTTCCGTCAGCACCGGTGAAGGAATATGAACCACTTACAACAAAAGTTTTATCGTCCTTCAATTTGCCAACACTCGATACTTCAATGCCATTCTGTGTCTTTAAACTAAAAATTTTCAAGTTAATTATCTGATTGTCAGAATGTTTCAATTAAAGGTTTATAAAGCTTTTTTTTAAAGTTTACATATTGTTTTTTGATTTAAGGAAAATGTTTTAGTTGGAACTTACTCCAATTTATATTTTTTGTTTCCACTGAGACTTTGTAATTTCTCTACTTTAGCTTTCATTACATCACCGTTGAAAATTATAGCTGGTTTATCGTCATCTATATCTTCGGGTAGAGTGTATACGTCGCTGGGGTTATATTTGAATAGATCAACATTACGATCTGTAAGACGTTTAACATCAGCGGCCACACATACTACAATACACATTAAAATGATCTGTTTCCAATAAAAAAAAGGAAAATTTATATTGTTTTTTATATTTATACATAATAATATTGAAAAATTTATTTAATTAAAAATATATAATCTGCATACATAAAATTATATAAACATTTTGAATTTTTAACTGTTACATTTTTAAAATTCATTTACTGGACCTGCCTTATATGTGTGTTTGTATAAAAACCTTAAAATTAAAAATTAGTCTTATTCCAGAAGAGCATGAATTTTCAGTCGTTTGTATTTTCTTTGACAATACAAAGGAAAATTTAACAAATTTGCGAATCGTGAAAGAAAAACTTATTGAAGAGCTAACAAAACAAACAATATTTCTATAAAAAGATTAAATTCAATAAAATCAACAAAGTCTTGACATACTTTCGAATCCGTTTTCAATGCACAAATAAAAAACAGCTGACCGGAACGGCTTTTGTAACGCGCGTTGTGTAACTTGCAATTTTTCATGCGCTTAAGTTTTTAAACGCACGACAAACGTCGACGAATTAACGCGTGTTATGTACTTCTTAAGTCTTTACTTTCTGTTCTGTTACGAATCAGCTGATTTGTTGTTGTTATTAAAAAACCTGTGAAATTAATTAGTTTTTCTGTTCTGTTGCGGTTCAGTTTGTTAAAATCCAAAACTTGGTAAGTAATTGTAAGTGACAGCAAAATAAACAATAAAAAATACATATTTATATTGAAATAAACTATTTTTTGATTTTAAGAATTCATAAAATTTAATTTCTTCAAAGGTATCTGCATTAAACTTATTGAAATAAAACAATGGACGGTGCAAAACTAATAAATTTGTCATAAATGGCTGATAAGTTGCTACAGAAAAAGTAACTATTACAATTTCGAAACAGAACGAAACGGAAACAGAAAGTTTGTACACTTGCATACATTTCGGAGGAACGCATGGAAGATGTTGAAAATGTGAAACACGCGTTCACACTTGAAACAGCTACTATCAATAAAAAATGTCACCATATCTGAAAAAAAACATTTATTTTTTTTAAATACTTTTTTCCACAAAAGACCCAAAATTTTAAAAGATTATAAAACAAAAAGAAGTCAAGCTTAATAAAATAAACATACAAACTTATTTAAAATAGATATATACAAATACCAAGAAATTAAAATTTTTTAAATTAATTCCGCTTGGATAACAGTAAAATACATACATATTTAGGGTTCAGACACAACAAATTCGGTTTATACTGGAATATTTCCAGTAATTAAGTGTCAAATAAAAGCGAAACGTCAACAAAAGAAATAAATATAATAAAAACAGGGCTGCCAGATTTGACGAGTTATCGTCATCTTGACGATTTTTTGTTCCGATATTAACAAAGTGGCGTTTTGATGATTTTTTCTAAAAAAGTGACGAAAGCAAAAACAAAATCAAAAATATTTTATAATTTTGTTGTTACTTTCTATAGAAATTCATCTTGAATTTTTAAATTTCAAACACTTCTATTTTGTGGCGTTGAAAATTAACAAAAAAATAATATGAATGTCTGTAGAAAGCAACAACAAATTTATAAAATATATTTTATTTTATTTTTGCTTTTAATGAAATTGTTGGCGTTGCGTTTTACACTATAAGCCCCTTAGTCTTCGAAATAAGATAATTGTAAATAGTTTTATATGTTTGTTTATTAGAAAAAAAGATATTTTTAGAAACAAGGCTGCTTAAATTTTTATATTTATCCCTATTGTGAAAATTGTCCTCGAAATTGTTTGTTTCTTCCCTAAAAAATGTATCGGCAAAAGCAAAATTTCGAGGGAAAGTAATGGACCGACTTGGCTTATTTTGAACATTTAATACTTCTTATATACATATACAAAATATGATTGATATTTGATATTCTTATCTTATATGTATGTACACTTTTGTGCCAAAACCATTATTCCGGCAAGAAAGAAATTTGTTTGTCTCCCAGTAAAAACTTTTTCAAAATGGATAACTTCTTTCACTCGTTATTAAGTAGCTTTCTTCCATAAGAACTTCGATAACTACTTTTTTCTGGATGTATTAAGATAAAATAAATGACTTACTTTTGAATTTGTTCTTTTTGGCACAACCCTTGTAAAATTCATTAGTTTTTCAGTAGAATTGTATGTAGTGCTTTTATGTGTTTCTGATTACTTAACATATTATTTTGTAGGCGAAGATTTTACTGGGTCTTTAACCCGTTTATTTATGAACCGATTTTTTTAATTTTAACTACAACTAAGTATATTTCAGGTAAAAAAGAAAAAGATTATAGGAATAGGTAAATTAAAGATTAATAACTCAATTATTAAATAATAATTATTAAATACCCATGAACTTAAACTATGTTTTTGTTTGATTATTTTTTAATAAAAGTCGAAACAAATTTGTTTAAAATTGATTTTAAATTGCACGATGTTTAAAACAAAAAAGACGATCTTTTTTATTTTTTTCTCAGGAAATTGACGATTTTGACACAAATTTATCTGGCAGCACTGATTAAAACCAAAACAAGAAAATGTTAACAAAAATTTAAACTAACAATATATAACAATTGTTTTTTGTTTATTTTCATCATATAAATTATGCATTTATCATTTATATTCCTTCTATTTTTTTTATTTATTTAAAAAAAATAGTATATAAACATATTTTAAATTCAAAATATCTACATTTTGTTTTTCTCGCCACCAAATTCAAATGTGACTTATTTTGACAGTTCTTGAAAGAAACTTTTCGCAAAATATTGTTATAGAAACACTTTTTCTCGCATCCTTCCAATAATTGCTGGAAAATTATTAAAATGACAGATAATTCTCGCAACGGAAAGATACAGAAACACTTGTGCGAGAAAACCCATTTTTTTGTTTCATTTTGCACTGTTTCTGTCCCGATTCAATGGTTTCATGCGGAAAATTTTACGATGCGAAAAATACAGAAACGGGCTACAGTTGTGTCAACTCAACTCAGCAAAGTTGTAAACCATACCACAAAAATTACAATTCAACTTATTTGAGTTGTGAACCGTAATAGTAGCCTTTATTCACTAAAATGGTTTGCATCATGTATGTGTGTTTGTTTGTTTCTTTTAGTGCATTGTTGTGTTTTTGGTGTTATTACTTGTTGTGGTATCGACACCACCGTTTACATGAATTCGCCTTGATTAAACACATTTAAATAAACTCCACCATTCATATACCATCAACAAAAAACCACATTACCAACACTGCATTATCATAGTCACTGTACTACCAAAACGACAAAAAAAACATACACTAACATATTAATTCCATTTTGGTTTCTACGGTCATTGTTACGGCTGTGGCATTATGTTCAATTAGGTGCAATTAGAGGTGACATAAGGTCCAATTAGACGTGACACAAACATAATGCCACAATCGTAACCATGGCCGTAGAAACCAAATTGTATGGTATGTTTATGTCATTTTGGTAATACAGTGGTTATGGTAATGCAGCGTTGGTAAGGTTATGTCGCTTCTAACTGGATCTTTAAAGGGAACAAATTGAGGCAGTCGTGGTTTTTTACTAATATCTCAGCCATTTGTGGACCGATCTTTTTGAATTTCAATAGCAAACAATTCCGGACCATATGTGACATAAATGTACAATAACCTGGCCCCCATCTTATATGGGGTCTTCGGAAATCCCATTTAAACAGGCAGACGGACAGACGGACATCATTAAATCAACGACCCAGAATATATATACTTTATAGGGTCTAACATCGATGTTATAGAAATTACAACCGGAATGACAAACTTATATATACCCTATTCACCACCTTTGGTGAAGGGTATAAAAATAAATACTTGCTTGCATAAAGAAGTACTTAACGCAGATGCAAAAAGGGTCTCATCAAGGTATATTTACACAAGGTAGACTCATTTGGGAGTGTAGACATGCTGCTCTATATAAATAACCGAGTAGAACGGAATTGTCAAAATTGTCTTTATATAAATTTAACGCACACATGTACAAATTTTGGCTCATATACACGGAATTTGACATTGGTGTTCCAACTTAGGTAAACAGCTGACAAACATATGGGCCAACGAGTTTACCTTGTGTAAATATACCTTGGGTCTTATCTCACACTCAATTATGACTAGGGGTAAGGAATGGAATAAATTTGACATTTATTTTTGCAACATATTTAGAAAGAAAAACGACAAATTTTCACATTTTTGCATATATTTTTAGAATAGAACACAAACCCGCGCGAATGGTAGCATACATGGAACATTATTGTCAGAAAAGAAAACACCATAAGAGTGACAGGTTGATACTTTTCTCTTGTTTTTGCTTTTTAAAAATCTATCTATAATCACTCCTTCCGTATCAGTGACGTGTCCGTTCAGTATACCGGTGACCAGTCCGGAATCATTTGGGGTTCAATTGGTAGTAGTCATTACCCACGAAGCTGACCGAAGTCTTTATTCGGTACCACGGAATTACGATTCCAACCTGGTTAATGTTGAGGACCCTTCGGGGGAGTAACGTGGTGGCTGTGGTTTAATGCCCAAATCGCGGATAGAACAATTTATTGCTTGATGTGGATTTACATTGCAAACAATTCAGGCTGTTATTCAAAAAACAGTAGGAGTTTTAGATAGGCTCCGCACTCAACCAAGGTGTAAGAACAATGTCCAAATTACATTTTCTTAAATTTTGCCACCTTTACTCCAATGTCCCCGATTTCGTGGCGGGAGGTTTAAAGGGGGCGTTGGTAAATGCTATTTATTTCACCCAGTGGCTAGGACCCATCATGAGTTTGTGTCTTAGTATAGGTACTCATGTTAAACTCGACATATTTGTCCGTTCAGTATCAGTGAAAATCGGGTGCTATTTTACTATACATATGTCGCACACTAAATCAAAATTTATAAAAATCGTTTTTTTACACAAGTTCACAAATAAAATCTATAGCGACTACGAAAGTTTCGTTTGCCTCCTGTATTTTACTTTCTTTGTTAACATTTTAAGAACTCAATTTTATTAAAAAATTTCAACTTAAATTTTGATGCTAGTTTTCCTCTTCTAAACATTTTAAAAATTTAGAGTTGTGTCTGTTTGTGATTTAGTGTGCGATATGTAAGTACATATATATTTTTGAAAAAAATTTTGAATGAGCAATAAAATACCGAGGCATATCAGAACTTTTTTATTTGCGCTTCACCTATGTATATGGAACGAATGAGTATAAATAGACCTTAACTCGTTGAATCAAATTCGGCGATTTTTCACATGACAAGATTCAAATGCCTGTTCGGATGCGAACTAAGAATAGGAAATATGGAGAAAATGGAGCTGTATATTTAATAGAGAGTAGTTCCAAGAATACTTTTCTGTGGAACACCAGCTTTAATCTCATATTCTCTTGTCACATATTCTTTGTTGTTTTTTACTTAAATAAATGGTATGGTAAATCATTCTCTAGTAATTAATGGGTGTTTGGTAGCAGCAGACATTTGATTTTAGAAACAAGTCTTATAAGGCATACCTTGTCAAAAAGCTAAGTAACATCTCAGAAAACTGCTGAATAATATTTTCTAGTTCAGCGGATTTTCTTATCTCTTCACTTATTCTTTTATTTGTATTATACTTCTAAAAAACGTGTTTGCCGTTTTTAACAATGGATTCTAAGCAGTGATGCCATCCATATTATTCCTTTTCGGGCTAGATTTACCAATTTTTTAAGTACTTGAAACGAGAAAAAAATTTGTAACCCTAAACTAAAAAACTCGAAAATGCAGCCCTTTTTGTTAGCCTTATTTTTTGATTGGTATTCTTTAGGCTTTTCACACTTGTCAACATTAAAATCACCATTAATTTGCGAAGATAATGAAAATGTTTCATATGAAATACATAAGAGCTAAAACTCAAAATTTTTCAACATCTTCACAAAATGTAAGACCCCTTTCTTCAGACTCGGTAAGTTAGTTGCGCAAGTTACTTGCCGAGTACAAAAGTCTGTACTAAATTTTTTTCCCTACCCCGACCTTACCGCTGACGTCTACAAACTAAGAGTTGCGCAAGAGACTTGCGCAAGTAACTTGCCGATTGTGAAAGATGTCTTATACCATGTTCACACGGACAGCAATATTCGTGTTTCGCTCTCTTATTCCTGTTTCGCGCCCCTAACATGATTGAAACGACTTGTTTTCCCATACAAAATTTTGAGAGCGAAACAGGTCGTTTCATTGTAAAACAGGCTGCGAAACAGGAAAAATGTAGGTACTATCATCTCCAATTTTGATTACAGTTTTCGTTAGTTTATCTGAATTAGCTTTCAAAAAATATCAAAGCAAAGAAAAAAACAAAATAAAAATTGATTTTTAATAAAATAAAGTGATAATTATAATACCTTAATATTAATAAAAGTATTAAATAATATATTCTTAAGTTTTATTTACTTTTTTATTAACAACACACAAAAAAATGTCAAATGAAACAGGAATAAATCGTATGAACAGCATGTTTGGCAATCTAGTTTCAGAGAGCGAAACCAGTGGTTTCTATCGTCGTATGAACATAGCATTATTGTTCCCTTTGACATGCTTCGATTTTTTTAGTGTCATCACTAGAGAAGTGACAACAAATTCTATAATTACTGTGGCAGCACTGACAAAATGGCATTTTTTTCAAAGCAGCGTTACCATTTGTCAAGCTTTTACTTTTCTGCAAGTATTTTTTTGTTTATTTTTAATGAATTCCAAATAGTACATTTTGGTATTTTCTTTTAAAATTTTTTACTTTTGTAGAAAAAAAATATTTAAAAAAATATAAGTTTTTTTTCAGAAATGGTGTCATTTTTATTTATAGTAGATGTCAGATGCTTCGGGTGGGAACACATATTTCACATTTTCAACATCTTCCATGTGATTCTCGGAAATGTATGCAGGTGTACAAAGGGTATTATGTACCTGTTTTGTTTTTATGGCCATATCGAATTGTGAAAACTTTCTTAAAAATTTAAAAGCGAGCGAATGAAAAAACATTGAAAGTACGGATTAGTTTTGGATCGTAGTTCACAGTTATAAAAATGCAATATGTAACAATCCAACAATCTTCAGAATTAATTCTAAGACAAATGGCGCTTTCTTTTCTGAGTAATATTCTGCATTTATTCAGCCTTTTACATTTCTTTATGTTCTTTTCTGAAGATGTTCCCCGTAAAAAGAAAAAAAATGCTGCATGTTCAACTCTCATTTTAATTAAAGGGGCATGAGTGTAGCACTAGATTAACAGCTGGTTTTGTTATTATATCAGCAAAAATAAATTATTTTTTTTTTACTTAGAAATAAGCGGTATAAAAGGCTCCAAATTTTTAACGATAATTGTACTTTATTTTTTATGCCGAAACTTCTTGTGTTCTTTTGTAAACGTAAAATATACAACACTTCTTAAAAATCAGGTTAACATTTTAAAATGTTGCCATATCCCATGTAACACTTATGGCACACTTTTTTTAGAAAAAAAAACAACAAAAATTTATATTTTTAGAGCGCTGGCTGCATAGGCTATCGGCTATCGCATTATTTAACTTTATAGTTTTGCTATAAAAAATTATATGTATATCCGTACTCAAACGCTGAAGTTGAGACCACTTTTAGTGTCATGAATTTATTTTTAAAAATAAAATAGGCTAGAAAACTTTCTCTTCTGTTGTATTCTAAGTCTCACGTGAATAGAGATGCACGGACATAACACAAGAGTTAAAGATGCCAATCTTTGTATTTTTGGGTGTTGCAGAACATTTTAGAGTTGGGTAGTACATGAACGAACTAGTTCAATTGAACTACTCAGTCAGATGAACGATGAACTGTCTTTCAGTTTGACAGTTCTTTTCAGTTCAGTAGTTCACTTTAGTCACTTGGGTCTTTTGCGTCAGTCAGTCTTTTTCAGACAGTACACTTAGTTCAATTCACTTGGTTCAATTCATTTAGTTCAAGGGTTCATTTACTTCAGTTCAGGGATGATAAAGTCAGTACAAGTGTACTTTTTTTAGTACTATTAGCATTGCAAAAGTACTGAAGTACTACAATGACATGTTTAGTACAATTTAAAAATTTCAAACATTTAACATTAAAGTATTTTGGTTGGAAAAATGAAACATAAAATTAATGAAATGTTTCCAGACATCTGTAGAAAAAAGTGAATTTTAATGTATGTTTATATATACATATATGTAATATTAGAACAATTAAAAAATATATTTGTGATTTAGTACAATTTTTATCAATGTCTCGCCACTCGCAGTGATGCCAGAAGTACAGATTTATCTGCATTTTAAAGATTTTATACCCCATAATGCTATGTTCATACGACGATAGAAACCACTGGTTTCGCTCTCTGAAACTAGATTGCCAAACATGCTGTTCATACGATTTAATCCTGTTTCATTTTGACATTTTTTTTGTGTTATTAGTGTGATTTTCAAATGAAACGACCTGTTTCGCTCTCAAAGTTTTGTATGGGAAAACAAGTCGTTTCATTCATGTTTGGGGCGCGAAACAGGAATAAGAGAGCGAAACCCGAATATTGCTGTCCATGTGAACATGGTATAATGGTCAACATATTTCACTTTCTTTTCAATCTTCAAAACACATTTAATTCCTTTTATTTTAAAAACTTTATAACAATTTATTTCAAAATATAAGGCCAATGTTCTGGAATTTGAAATCGATGGCAGTGATCCTCGAAGTACGAGTTATAAAATAGAATATTTTTTTGAACTTTTAACACAGAAAAGTTTTAAAAATTTGTTCGATTTTAATTTCTCTCGAATGCGGCTTCCAGAACAAGGCTGATAATTTTTTAATATTTTTACATTAAAAATATCTATCCAAATTTAATTACTCAGACTGAGTAAGGATTAATCACATGTTTGTTATTTTAAAGAACAAATAAAATAGCTTGGCAAGTTATTTAAACTATCAAAGGTCTTATAGGAAATTTACAAGAGATTAAATATTGAAACTATTAAAGATATTTATACATAAGTACATATAAATATGTACGTATAACGTATATTTACATAATATTTCGAGTAAAATCAGATGACATAAGTTCGGCGATATTATTAATTCCTACTAATGCATATATTTCCACACGGTTCTTCCATGAATGGTTGTTATATTTCATTTATCAATGCAAAAAGGGGAAATATTCAAGCATAAGTGACATTGTACACCGAGGTAAAAAAATCTGCAATTTTAAACCAAAAATCTTTAAATTTGCACTTTGACCATTATGGGTTATAAAATCTTCAATATGCAGATAAATCTGTACTTCTGGTGTGGCGAGACATCTCTTAATATGGCAGCCCTGATTATGTTATGAAAATGTTTAAGCTGGAGGTCCATATCACGCGTTTTCGCCTCCACGCAGTGCGTGCTTTTCTTACCTTACTTGCGTTTTACGTTTCAAGTTACATGCAACGCTTTTTATGCAGCAGCAACACAAGTAAAAATAAATTTAATTTTCAAAATCAGCTGAATATTATAACATATAATAAGATATGAATGAGCGAATAGTCACATTTTTCACGTTGGTGTTAAGAAAATGACTACTCGCTCATTCATTTCTTGTAGGGTATAGACACTAATAATATTGTTGTTTATTTTGTGCCGGTTCACACACGTCAAGTTAGACTCGTCGAGTCTTGAGCTTTTAGGAGAGAAGGGAAAAGAGAAAGACTTGACGAGTCAAACTTGACGTGTGTGAACCGGCTCTTTCAATCAATTCGGTAAAGCATAGGAAATCAAGTGAACAAGCAACTGAAGTAAATGAACCCTTAAACTAAATTAATTGAACTAAGTGAATTGAACTAAATGAATTGAACTAAATGAATTGAACTAAGTGAACTGACAGAAAAACACTGACTGGCTAGCGCTGCCAGAAGTAAGATTTTACCTTATTTTTTAAGATTTTTTAACCGGAAATAGATTTTAAGATTTTTTCCCCAAAAACAAGACTTTGTTTTGCCTAGACGAAGGTTAGGTTCAATTAAAAAAAACCTTCTTTGTTCCCATTTACAAATTTTTAAACTAACAGGCATGTCACAAATTCCGATCGAAATGGTTTTTATTCCGTATGTTCAATTCCGATCGATTTAGTTTTAGCTTCTTCAGATTCCGATCGATTTTGCTAAATGGTTTTACAATTGGATATGGCAACTTTACATAAAAACAATATGATTTTTGTGTTAAGTATGGCAATGTGCAGAAAAAAGTGGTTTGTGGGGAAAAAAGGTGGCAACGCAACAGTAAAGAATTTATTATGTTTTTAATAAAATCAATATAAAGTAAAATAAATAAATCAAAAGTGTGTTATTTTTTCAATCTTTATCATAAAAAATATTTATTTATCCATAAAAAATAGTTTTAAGTAGCTTTTTCGGTTATAAAATACTTAAACAACCAATTCCACTTAGAAAACCAAAAGTGGTTTCATTCCGAAAAAAATTTTCGTTTTCTGAAGAAGCAAAATACGGAATTAACCCACTTTCGATCGGAATGGAATTCTATGACAGGCCTGTAAATAGTACAATTTAGTATAAGAAATTAAATTTTTTGTAATGTTTTTTTTTTGTTTATTTTATGTATTAAATAAAATATGAATTGTTTTTATTATTTATAATAAGATTTTTCCTTCAAAAATAAGAAATTTTTTAGGTGAAATTAATATTTTTTGCTGAAAATTTCTGGCAGCCCTTTGACTGACGCAAGTGAACTGCTGAACTAGATGAACGAACTAGTTCACTTTTTAAAATGAACTCTTATGACAAGTCACCTAAATGAACTATTAAGCCCAAGTCTAGAACATTTCTATACTGAACGAATGGTACCAAAGCATGATTGGCTTTGAGGATTAGGTAAGCTACATATTTGCAAGAACTACATACATGTATTTGTGAGGATGTTACCTACATAAGTAGTAAAATAAATTGACTATAGCTCTCATATATTTACAGAGAACTTAAAATAAAGTCGTTGCTTACTCTTATCGAAATAAACTAGAATTTAACACCGATAAATGTTTTTATGTACATATTTAAAAAAAAAATGTGTAGTTGATTTGAACTATATGAATTCCGTCTTGGGTAATCTGGTAAATGTTGTATTAATTAACTTTCCCCAAGCACTTGGTTTACATTATACCAAAATTGTTTTATTGACTGCCTTTTGTTAAAAGACAAAGTGAATTTAAAAGCCTCTTAACTAGAAAAATGTTGTACTGTTCCTTTGTAAAATCAAGTCTTACATAAACATACATATTTGAAAATCAAAACCAAATCAAATGTGTGTACAACCATAATTTTAATAGAGATATGAGGGTACAAGAACCCAAAAAAAAAATCTCCAAAAAGTACTTGTTTCTTTCTGCGAGAATTTGTGTTGCGTAATTGCATGTCATATGCAACGAACGCACATAAATAAAATATAACAAGATTGCACACTCAGCCGTACAAATTTTTTGTTTGTTTTTTGCTTCTACACGTTCGCACACTTATGCATTAAACACATTCACCACAGCAGGATACACGAACACTCGACTACAAATGCTGCTGGGTGCAATTACAGTCGTGTAGACAGCTACTGAATTATTTTGAAGACGACAGCTACAATTGAAAAATTAAAAACAGCTGTTTTTTTTATTGTGTATTTATATTTCAGTGGTGCCACTATCATTTTTTTAAACTTTTATGAAATGGAAAAACATGCATTATTCAAGACTCGTAACACACTTAATTTAAGCCAATAAATATATAAATACTTATTTATAATACATTTTATAGCGTAAAAACAAACGAATTTATTAAAAATATTTTAATTTTGTTTGTTTTTTTGGAACTAATAAACAATATAATTTTAACAGCAGATTACATAAAAAAATATATACTGCTTATAAAATAAAAATTTTGTTCCGTCATCGCACGTCATAAAAGTTTCAGAACACGTTGGGTACGTACGTAAATATATAAAAGCTGCAGTGATGCAAAATGTTGTTGCTGATGCGTGGTTACCAGTTGCATTTGTAATGCTAAAGGCCCAACCATAATATGCATAGCCTTGCTTAACCTACTGTCAAAAATTAACAAAAAGTATCTCAAATGTACTTTAAAAAACAACAAATAAAAAAAAATTTGATTCCGTACAGAATGTGCGATTAGATTCGCACCTTGCTTAAGCAAAAGACAGTTTCATTAAATTTAGTAAAAAGTTGCCTTAAGTTCAATATGGTTTGCATTATTTAATTTACATGTTTTCGCACATTTGATTAAGCCAACTTAAGCACATTATGGTTGGGCCTTAATACTTTTTTTACTGCACAACAGCTGTGCAAAGTTTGAATTTTTGAACACGAGCTAAATTTCAAAAGTTTAATGGGCAAACATAAAATAATAAATAAATGTTATCAACAATATCGATGACAAATTCTATTGAAAATATTGAAAAAAGTGGCAGTGTTCTTATAAATTACAAGAAAAAGCATCACAAAAGAAAAATAAAACGATTTTTTTTATGTCAAAATTTATTGCATCAGAAAAAAATTTGCTGCAGAGCTGCGGCATGACAGCATAAAAAAACTTTTGAAATATGAGAGTGATGCTAAGTTTCTTACAAGTGATGCTTTTATGAACATTAAACTTTACTTCTGCGCAAGAGACACCCAACAACTGCATTTACGAACGTTCCCCTTATCAATAACTTTGAAAACTGGATCTAAATAGTATTGGTATTATAAGAAACTACTTCGAAATATCTTTCACATGATGAATTAAAAATTCCGATTTATAAGCCTGTTAAGAACCAATTTCAAATATTAATATTTCTTGATAGATTTTTCAACAACACTTAAAATTTTGTCAAAATATTTAATCAAACATATTACATATTAGTAACTCCATCATGTAAAATTTTAAATTTATTAAGGTTTAAAAAATTATATCTTGGAAAACTACTGAATTTATTGAGTAAAAATATATATGTGGTAGTAATTAATGTACTAGTTACAAATTTAATTATTGCAATGTGTACATAATTAATAAGTGTTCCGCAACGCTGAAAACCCGCAAAACGTTATTAAGCAAATATCTAAGGGTTAGATAATAATTGCTATATCGATATTATTTATATTTTAAAAGCTAATTTTGTAATTAAAAATCAGCCACGGAATACGAATATAGATATTAAATTGGCTCTAAATTGGTTAATCGCCATGTGAAAAACACTTTGAATAATTTTTCTTTTTAAAGCTAAAGAGATATAGATAAAATATTTTACAAATTTCAGTCCTATAACTCCTAAACGAGGAAAGCGTAAGCACGAAAAAATCTTCCTATAGAGCTTCTTTCAAGGATACTAAAAAGTTATATAATTTTTTCAATTTCAAGCGTATTCTTTTCTGTTAAACAAAAAAAATATTTTCAAGCACTTATTCCTTAAATATTTTTTAATATTAGCAACACTTTTTCTGTTTTGTAGTGGACAAAAATAGAAATTAGTTTAATTTGACTACAACGACAAAATAAGCACAGACAACAACCTGCAGCCATGTAGCCGTGTCGTCGTGAAAATAATCATTTCCATATACACACATGTATTCTATGTTTGACATATTGAAGTCGGTAGCTTGCTGTCTCGAATGTGTTTATAGCATTACGTTGATTCGTCATCTACACTTCTATTTAGTGTTTTTTTTTTTGTGACAGCTACACTACAGTATAGAGTGTGAAAAATTTTCAATGATTTACAGCCGTGTTCAAATGGAAATGTGCAAGCCTCGAATATGGAAAAGTTCAGCGTAATTTAACGAAACTTTCTCTTTCTTAAAGGCTATTTTACAGTATTATACTTTGTATTAATACAGGTCAAAAACTCCAGTAATCTCTTAAAGTGTGATAGTGTGAATGCATGTGTGATGAAAATGACAAGTATTATGCAAAAATGTTTGACATCCCATACGACTTCATCATTTTTTGAAAAATTTCTAAACAATAATAATACCATGTTCACACGGACAGCAGTATTCGTGTTTCGCTCTCTTATTCCTGTTTCAGGCCCCAAACATGATTGAAACGACTTGTTTCCCCATACAAAATTTTGAGAGCGAAACAGGTCGTTTCATTTTGAAACAGGCTGCGAAACAGGAAAAATGTACTATCATCTCCAATTTTGATAACAACTATCGTTAGTTTAACTGAACTAGCTCTCAAAAAAATCAAAACAAAGAAAAAACAAAATAAAAATTGATGTTAAATAATATAAAGTGATAATAATAACATAATAATATTTATAAAAGTATTAAATAATATACTTTTAAGTTTAATTTACTATTTTATCTATTTTAAAAAGAATTACACTAACAACACAAAAAAAAAATTTCAACATGAAACAAGAACGAATCGTATGAACAGCATGTTTGGCAATCTAGTTTCAGAGAGCGAAACCAGTGGTTTATATCGTCGTATGAACATAGCATAATACTTTTCATTGGATCATGTGTGAGTGTTTACACTTTGTGTGATGTTAAATTAGATTTTTCGACAGTCGCAACAAAACTCATTAGTTTTCTATATCACAAAGTATTATTGAATACGTATGACTTGTGAGATGTAGTAAACTAGCCTTTAGCAGATAATAACCCATTGCTTACCTACGTTATCCAATGTATTTTTTTAGGAATAAAAACACATGTTCTTGTTTGTATAATTATTTATAACAAAAAATTCCTAATTTACTATCACGAGACAATTTTAAAGTTCCCTTTAAGGTTTCAAACATATTTTGATTTTGGAGTACATACGACTAATTATTCACTAAATAAACCACTTGTTAGAACCCATCCATTGTTTAAGATATTAGATTTTAGTCAGTCTATAATTTTTAAAATTCTTGATTCTTATTGCAACCGAATTATAAGTATCTCGTAAATTTTTTGATATTACCATTTAAACTTTCTCAAAGATTAATCTCAATTCCATAAATCATATACAAATTTGGTATCGATGTAAAATTTTAAATTAATTAATTCCACTAAAATTGTCTTTACACACTCAAGTGGTATCAATCTTTGTAAATCCAACTTTAAACCGTTTCGCGTGTTGCTCTTTAAATTATGTACCCTATCAAACTTTCACACTTTTAAATATAAAATATTGTTAGCCTTTATTTATCCTATCTATCACTCAGATGATCGTACGAAGATAAAAGTAAATTATTTTTAATTATATTTAAAAAATGTATATATGTATGTATGTATTATATATCGTGTCATTCCAGGACGATGTTTTTAATTGGCTGTATTGTAAAAAATCGCCCATAAAAAGTAAAATTATTTTGAATGTTTGTAAAAAATGTTTAAATTATAGCACACATTTGATAGTTTCTCTTAAGTAACAGTAAATATTTTAAAAAGTTCATCACAAATAATTTGTATTTTTTTGTAAATTTTTTTTTTTTGGCTTGCATTAGTTTAAAATCGATTATATGAATATTCACAGCACTAATTTATTTACAATTTCAATAAAAGACTGATTGATTAATTGACACTTATTAGCGGATAGTAATGCATTGCATGTTTTTTTGTTGTTTAAACGTCTAATTGGTGAACTCTTTTAAAATAAATTTAACAACAAACCGCCAATTTTACTGTTGATTGCTTTTTATTTGGTCAAAGTTTTTTTTTAATAATATTTTATCACTCTTAAAAATGTATTCCTAGTTGAGCACAACTTTTTTGTTTTGTAAATTAAATGACATTTTTAAGTTAGTTAATTTTTTTTATTATGTTTCAGTATCAGAAATTAACTTACTAATCGTGTCATTTTGTTCCGTATCTGTTTGGCACGTATTAATCGAACGAATTATTACTGGCAAATACGGATCAAAGGTACTTCTTGTTTCCTTATATATTGTCATTTGCATATGAAATGAATCTAATATTATTAAAACAAGATTTTAAATTTTAATATTTTTGTTTTTTTTTTTTTAAGTGGATAGATAGATAGAGATGATCGTATATTCCACCATACTACATACAAACGTAATTATTAGATGTACATACGTACATACATATATAAATACATATGTGCTAGTTAACTAATATACATTTATCCATATATATGTACATCGGTTTTTTTTGTTGGTATTATTATAAAATAGAATATGTATGTATGTATGTAGATAGAAATAGAATTTTATCATCAGCATGATCATCATTATTTAATGATGGTTTTGTTTGATGTGAAAAATGATATCGACATTTGTTTAAGTGTGTGCTGCTGACTGTGTTTTGTATGTATGTATGTATATGTTTGTAATACCAGTATCATTTTTAAATTTCGGCAAATCTAATATTATCATGACACAAACATTCATAGCTGTGTGTATATCTATATATTTAGATTAGGGGGCGACGAGTTTGAATACCCATATTAAAATTTTTCAAATGCGAATACTTCAGCTTCGTACAGTGGTCAGATCTTACAATATTTATTGTATGTATATAATGCAAGGTCTAGTAATGTGCTGACAATATACTGTCAAAGAAAATTGCCACCAAAAGTAAATTGTCAGTGCCGGTTCACACAGGTCAAGTTTGTCCCGTCAAGTCTTAAGTTTTTAGGAAAGAGGGGGAAAAAAATAGCATTCTCTTTTCCCTTCTCTCCTAAAAGCTTAAGACTTGACGAGCCAAACTTGACGTGTGTGAACCGGCACTAAGAAAACCATACAATTTCATTAGCAGACAACTGTCTGGCAATAAATTCAACTGCCAACAAAAATTATCACTTCAGACGGTTGTAGGGTTGCCCTTTTTGAAATTGGAAATTTTATTGAATTCATAAGTTTTAAACGATTATTAAAACAAAAAGAAAACTATATGTACATCAAAAATAATTCATTTTTCTATTTTTTAAAGCAAGAACTTAACAAAATACATGCAACAAAAAACATCACGTCGCAATATTAAAAATAGATAGAAGTAATGTCATTGATCGGCACATTTGTTGTAAATGCACAAAAAGTTCTAAATTCATACAAATTATTGTCAATATAATGAGGGTATTCACGGATCTCCAATCTAGCCATATTTGTCAGTTTGTTTGTTTGTTGGCTTATAGACTCCGAAACTACTGAGCGGATTTTCCTGAAATTTTTACAGTAACATCACGTGAGCCCTAAAAATAAAATAGGCTAGAGGGAGGGGAATTGGTGCCCGCATAGGATGCCAATATTAATTATCGCATATCTTAAGAGCCGCTGGACGCATTTTGCTGAACTTTTTGTAGTAGGATCTTCTGAGCCCCAAAATTGAAATAAAATAGTAGCGGGGGAAGTGTTATCCCCCATAGGACGCCAATTTTTAATATCGGATATCTTAAAAACTGTTATAGTGAGAAAGTTCAAACTTTGTAGAAGTCACTCTTATGGTATACTTCACTTTGAAAATAAAAATATAGCGGGTAGGCGCAGGGGGAACTTATTTCCAAAGGATGCATTTATTAAATATCTCTCAACCGATAAAGTGGTTAAAGCAGTGTTGCGAAGCGCACCGGGTTAAGCTAGTAGGCTATAAAATTAAAACCCCTTAAAATTTTTTGTTTTTGAATGACAAACGAAAAAATGCCTTAATATAAAATAGTAAGGAGAAAAAAAATTTATTAATTTAAGAAATTTTTTTAACGTCAAGACCTTATAGATTGGAGCAATTTTTAAATTATGACTTATGAAAATGTGACTGGATAGGAGACCTTGTGAATACCCTAAATACTTTGCCAATAATTTGGTTGCAATTTTAGAACACTTTGTTCTTCCGCAACTGAAATTGGAAGCAACTTTGGAATCAGGGAAGATTTCTTTGAAAAGTTTGCTGCTACAATCAGTTGAAGCGTAGCTGTGACCATGAATGAAATTAAGATACTTTTTTTTGATGACTCCCTGATATATTTCGCTTACCTAGCATTTACACATGAAAGTAATTTCTTTAAAGTTGCAATACAATTTTTCACTATCATTCACACAATTTTTGTACTTTCAGTCAATCGGCTGTTTCTACGATTTTTCGTTGCCCGGAAAATTATATTGGACCGCCTGATCCATTTAGATTAAATGGACTACTCCATGGACTGGTCCGATGTAATGCAAGCATGGACCATGTCATTGTCAAAAATTGTTTGTAGTGAGACAATAGGTATGTCTTGTTTTTAACGACATGTTTTCGCTTCTAAACGAAGTTAAAACTAATCCTCTTGTGTATTCAATGAAGTAGTTTTAAGACTACACTTTTGTAATCCAACGCTGGGTTATATGGCCCTGCCCTAGGACATCGTAATGTTAAATAGACCATGTTTTTTCATACGTTTGGGTTACTTACTAGTCCTAGTCCCTTGTGCGCTACATTTTACACGCGTGTTTGCACTAGTACTAATATTTGCAGGGTTATAATACGTACACTCTACTTGCAAGAAAGTTCTTTCATGTGCAAGCCCCGGGTTATGTCTACCTGTTTCCATGTGCCGTTTAACATCTTTTTTACACACAGGACGTTGGAATACAAAACAAACATTTTACCTTCTTTTTCGTTTTATTTGAATCACAGAATATAACCAAGAAGTGTTAACGTTGGCAGTTGTTTAAAACGAAGACAGGCGAAGCAAACAATCCTGCTAGTGTTTTTATAATTTTCTCTTTTTCGCAAAATCAGCATTTTCTTTTGAAAAGCAATAATGACACTTCTATTTATTTAAATACAAAGCATATGGTAAGTTAAGAGTAAATACTGAATTTTAACTGGGTGATTCATAACAAATCAAAAGTAATTAAGGAAGAAACTACATATATGAAATTATTTGGAGGCAAAATTTAAAAAAACCAGTACTTTTGCGTACTGATTTGGGTGTAATGCATAAACCAGTACATTGAATAAAAACCAGTACGTGTACTGGTAAAATCATTACGAATGGCAACCCTAGACGGTTGCCAGATAATTGCATGGCAAGAACTGCCAGATCTGTTTTTAGACAATGTCCGAAAATGAAAATTGCATGTATATTTATACCGACACCACAACAGTGGAGAGGGAATTAAGCATTAGTGCTTATTAGGGATGCCAATCCCGAATACCGAAATCCCGGGATTATTCAAAAAAATTAAGTCTCGAATCCCGGGATTTTGGATTTAGTAAATATGTGGTATTTTTTTTTTAAATACAACTATATTTATATAAACGTGAGTCATCCTGTTAAAAATAACTTCAAAAATATAATCACCCCTATCGTGAATAATTTTTCCCTCGTAATAATTCCCCTTTTCACATATTTGCGATCATGAAAAACTGCCTTGAAAAAACGCTTATTCAAATGAGAATAATAACGTGAAAAAATGTTCACGGGAAAAATACCCCCTATCGTGAGAAGTTTTTTCCCTCATAATGTGTTCACATTTCCCTTAGGTTTTTTTTACTTTATTTTTGCTAGGAAACAGAACATGTATGTAAGTAATTCCTCCTATTAACCGAATATTAACGGTTAGATCCGTTAATAGGGCACAAACCGATATATTGGTCAACAAAATGCATAACAACAGGTCGATTGCCAGGGAATTTGTGAAGCTTTCGAAAATTTAAAAAGTGCAAAAAACTAACGTTGTAATCAAACTATCCCATCAATACTAAATATTTTGCTTTGTTATTTTATCTTTTCTTTAAGAGCAAAAATTTAATTGATTGTTAATTTTTCTTCTTTTTTACATTCACTGAAACTGATAGCGTGCAAATTTTTTCACATGAGATTCACGATTGCTTTTTTCCCTTCGAGGAGAATGAAAATTTCATGGGAACAAAAATTCCACTTGTTATTCACGATAGGGGTGAATATCCCATAAACCATCTTATTATGTCGCTATTTCGATTAAATTTGGTCCGATCAAAATCATCTAACCAAATTTTATTCGAACCGGTCCATATTTGACAATAGTTCCCATACAAATACTACTCCCGAAAATAGCTGTAATTGCCATAACTTCTATAAATATTGGTACGGAGTTCTTGCTTAAGTGCGCATCGAAAAATTTTCAGTTTTCTACGCATTTAAACGGGGAATCATTTAACCGATATCCTGCATAAATGCGCAATCAACGCATTTATAAAAACCTCGCTTAAAAATTCAATAATCATTTAAAAGTACTTTTTTAGTTACCTATAAGGGAAAATAAAATTGATTATACCTAGTTCTAATATGAAATTAAATATAATATTAAAACTAAAATTAAT
Organism: Pollenia labialis; assembly: GCA_949318255.1. Taxonomy (NCBI): domain Eukaryota; kingdom Metazoa; phylum Arthropoda; class Insecta; order Diptera; family Polleniidae; genus Pollenia; species Pollenia labialis. Next base: position 24,827,477 of record OX439142.1, on the reverse strand, counting down.
TCAATAAACATTCTTACATAAATAAATATGCACATATATACGTATTTTTTTAAAATATAAATTATTATATTTTATTCGACCTTTATTATTTTCAAGTATTAATAAATTGTCGAGCTTTAGGTCTTTTCTGAAAAATCTTTAAGGCCTGTTTTCATAACATACCGATAACTAAAGGTAGGATTTTATCGGCCGTATAGGATGAACCTTAATTTATTCTATAGCTCACTTTAAGTTAAAGTAAAGTTTTAATACTGAAAAGCTTTTTCTAAGGCCGGTTTAAATCTACTTTTAGTTATCAGTAAGTTGTGAAAACTGGCCTAAATGTTAATTCGAACCAATATTTCGGCACTTCTTATAATTTGCAAATTTATAAAATAAGAAAAGATAAAACAATATCGTGAAGAAGGCACTCAAAGAAGTGGCGAAATGTTAGTTCGAATGTTTTCTTTACCAGCCAAAAGGGACGAACATTAATGAGCCGAACGAAAAAACCGAACGGAATCAAATGTTCTCATCTTTTGTTGCGTTTAATAAAATTAGTATTGCTTTTGTGTTCGAAAGATGACTTACAGGGAAACTTTATTTTTTTTTAATGATTTTCTACACATATACTATTAGCGTTAGTTTTTCCACAAATATACCGAACTGAACACTAAGAAGCGATATTTAGTGTTTATTTTCGAACACTGTGGGTCTACTCTCTATTGAGATGCGAAAGAAAATTGTAGCAAATCTAGCGATTGGTACTCTTTAATACGTTTGTGCATGTGTCTTTCGCATCTTTTAATTTTTTGTCTTTTCGTAAATGATCACTTTATTTTATTTAAATTTTCCAATTTCAAATATTTTTACACACTTCGGCATTTCATTACTGTAAAACCGAGCCTTCTTTAATTTTTATTGCCACTATTCAGCTTCAATTTTTAGAAAATTTTGCGAAAGTGATAGGGAGTACCAAGTTGGCATTTAGCTTTCGCATCGAAATTCTTTTCGCATCACAATAGAGAGTAGACCCCCTGGTATGAACATGGTATAAGGATTACAAGGTAGTGCTGCTCTCTCTTTTAAGCTAACCTTACTTGCTAACTTACTTGATAAAAATTATTCTTACGTTAATCTTTTATCAGCGATAATCCTCTCTCCCTTAAACCAAATGAAGATTTTATGAAATATTGGAGGCGCTTAATACTATTTTTGAAGTTGAATCATGAGCAATTATAGACAAATTACATGAAAACTTTGATTTATATGTGCGACTTAAATTTAGACCATAACATTGTAAAAAGGTTTTTTTAGGGAGAGCATTTTTCAAAATTCCCATTTTCATGTAAATAAAAAAATTAAAAAAAAACAAGTTAATCAAATTTATCATATAAAGTTCAACTGATTTTCATTACTATTTTAAATTAATATGTCTCTACCACAAGTTTCACATAATTTTAATTAATTAAAGACTTAAATTTGTACGTAATTTTTATTTATTTACAACTACACATTTAACTTTGAAATTTCTGGGAATCTCTATCCCTTTTCCTTAAGTGGCAATATTTTGTTAAACCTGAGTAAAAAATACAAAAGGAACAAAACACAATACATACTTGTCAAATAATTTTAAGTGGCACTACCTTATTTTCCTTATACCATGGGTACCCTGCAGATACCGAGACTAATCCATACATGCATGTAAAGAGTAGTCCATAAAGGAGTAGGAGTACTCCGAAACTACTTCAAATATTTGGGTAAAAGGTGGTCCATTTAACATTACCGAAGTAGTCCCTAAACTACTCAATGGAATACTAAAGTGGGTTAGTTTTAAAAGTACTCCATGTCACTACAGTATGGAGTACACTAAATGGGTAGTTTCAAAAGTACTCAATGTCACTACTCCATGGATTAACTAAAAGGGTTACTTTCAAAAGTACTCCATGTCACTACTGAATGGAGTGCACTAAAGGGGTTGTTTGAAAACAACTGAATGAAAGACTAAAAATAACTTTACAATGAAGTTTTTTTATTTTTGTTTATTAAAAATAAAATAATAATAAAAGCAATCCTTTTCTCACCCATATAATATATTTATATATGTATGTATGTATGTATACGGTGAAGGACTAAAGTTTGCATGTAGTGATATTTTGAAGAAAATGTTTATTTAATAAAAAAATTAGTGAATACGTTAAAACTTGTGAATACGTTGGAGCTTCAATTATTTCCATTTCATCATCATCGGAAGATTCCGATAACTCTTTCGAAATTCAAGAGAAATTTACTTTTTTACTTCAACTGCCCAAAATGTATTAACAAAGTGACCTCAGTACTGCAACAGTGAATCAATAGAACAAACAACAGGCATTTTGTTGCTAGAATTAAGAGGGCAAATGTCAAAATGCCTTTATAAAAAATATAAATAAACAAAACAAATGACACCAAACGTCACTCACGAAGAAAATCACTGCAAACAGCTGCGCTTGTTAGGTCACTGCAACTGCCGTTTTAAATATCTGTGCTGCCATACACATAAATTCAAAAATACTTTTACTAACTTTATAAATGCAACTTTTTTGTTTACGCATTTAGGCGATTTATTTGGTTTAAATTCATGTAATTTCAGACAAAAATGATGAATCATTAAAACGGGGAACGTATATTAGTGAGGTCATTTAAGCGGGATTTTGTTCATGTAATTATGTGAAAATTTTGCTTGCCACCACATTGTGCGCATTTAGGAGAGGTAGCCATTTAAGCGAGAACTACTGTATTAACTTTTGCGATAGCAACAATGTCATGACAAAAATTTGTCCCGGTAGGTTCAAAAATAACCATAGGTGCCATATTAACCCGCACCCTAAAATCTCATAAAGATGAAGATAGAGCAATAATATGGTCGGACTTGACGGACTATACCTTCTTACTTGTTTTATAAATTGAAAAAGTGGAAAAACTGTTATTGAAGGTAAAAAGCAATAGCAAGAATTTTTAATTCTTTATGAAGTTTTCAAACGATTTCATTGATATTCATTAATCCCATCAACAATAAATTTCAGTATGTTTATCAGGAGTACGAATTGAAAATTTAGCACATTAAAATGAAATATTAATAATAAGTTTTTTTTTTGTACTTTCTTTTCAATCATGCATATCAGAAATGGAAACTATGGTGCAGTTATACTTTTTTTGATACATTAAACGCTAGATAATTTGAGCTTCTTTTAATGCCATAATAAATTTCAGCCAAAGTTCTAGTCCGATATATGTAGCTGAAATTTGGAATATAAGAGTTTTTCATGGCAGGCACGGTGGAGTTTTTGATTTTTGAAATAGTTGAATTTTTAGAGTTGCCAGCATTTGAAAAATAGTAAAAAACGGTAAATCTCGAAAATTAAGGATATATTTTTTGAAATTTAGCACGATGAAACAACGCAAGGTGGCTAACAAAATGGCGTACAACCTTTCAGACAAAATCAGTTTTGGCTTAGCTTAAAAAATTCCGTGAGCCTTGTGCCACCTTAACGATAAATTTGTTGATAACGTTTGTATCTTTTGCTTAAACGAAGCCAAATTTGTTTTAAACATTAGTTAAATCAATTTCACTGATAAAACAAATTCTAAACAGCATCAGTTTTTTCATTTTATTTTTTACACAAATCCAAACATTAGAAAGTTCGCTATATTTTAAGCTGAGGCTGTCCGGTTTACAACTTGATAGTCAACATACGCCAGCGCAAACTAGAACCAACTTTAAAACAATTTGTTCTTTTTACGAGAATGATGATTTGTATAATTCTTTCATTTATAAATCAAAATGATTCTTTTAAGGACATTTTAAATGTTACCAACAGTGGTTTTACCTTACTTATGACTCCATTCAATTGACTGGATCGAGTTTCCATGAGGCAAATAGCTACAAAAACATGACTTGGTATTGCTGCACAATGCGAGAAGTGTTAGCGAGATCCTCTCTTCAGGTAATATTCGTTGTCCTGACTTTCTTAGCGCACTCTTTACGAGAGTAAGAGAAGTTCATAACACGCAGTCTACAACTAACATAAAATCTTTAACAGTAATACTAATATGATGTTAGTGTTAAGTATATACTCATCATGTAAGAGTTTTTCTCACGTTATAACACGGTTGTTAATGCAAATGTTTTAATAACGCTTTTATAACATCATGTTATAACAGCAAATCATGCCAGTTGTAGAAGTGGAGTAAACTTCTTTCGTTATCCTGGTGTGTTGAACTCAATGTTCTTCATCCAGTTCCTTAATTTGTTTAAACACTTTTTTATAGTACCCCGAATAAACCCAATCACTGTTGTTAGGTCGAGTGCACCATCTCCTTTTACAGTTCGCTTTTTTTTTGAACATTTACTCTTGTACAATTTGCACACTGTTAAAAAACTGCCAATAATACTCACATTTTCAACATCGGAATCAGAATTATAATAATAATTCTTTTTTTTATAAATTGCCACAATTTCGTTTTAAATTCTATTAAATATTTGTTTATCAAAAACAGCTAATATATAGTCACAGAACAACTAACTACTGCATATAAGTAAAAAACAGAGCGGAACAGAACGCAACAGAAACAGAAAGTAAAGACTAATGAGGCCTTTAGTAGAAACAGCGACGTGATGTGTATTTAATATGAATGTTTTCACTATCACTAATATTCTATAGTCATGCAATAGGTATTATTTGATTTTTATTTTGTTTTTTTTTTTTAAATTTGGCTTTCAAATAAAATAAATCAGAGTACCGAAACGTTCGCTCATTTTTCAGTCATGAGCGAGCGTGAAAAATTTTAAATTGTACTGCTTTTTCTCATTCATGAGGGTGAGGAAAAAAAATATTTTGAATTTCCTCATTCATGAAAAATGAGCAAACAAAAAAATTCATATGTGAATTTGTCAGATATGAAAAATTTAAAAAAATTCACATTCAAATTCCTCATAAAGAAAAAAAACGCGATTTGCCCGTCCATTAACAGCGGGAAAATGAAGAAGTAAAGAGGCCTTATAGAATGCCTTATTGGCGATATAAAGTTTTTCAGTCGCATTCCAACTGTATTTCTAATTTACACAGTATGTCATTGGATCTACTTTAACGATTTCGACAGGCCTTATTTTAGAATAGAAAATCTCAATTTCTAAAATATTTAATAAAAACTATTCTAAAAGAACTTTTAAAATAATGCAGAGTGGAATAAGTAAAAGTTTATTAAAAATACAGTTGTAAACCTTCTTTAAGGCCTGCAAAGTGAAAGCGCTGGCAATTTTTCCCGCTGGGCAACGTGAAAGCATGTGTGTGTGTTTTGTTTTGTAAAATTATTTGTTGGCTGCAGCACCATGGTGAACCAAAATGTATGTGCTGCTTTTTAGCAGGCATACATTATTGGAAAAAAATTAAAAGAACTGCACATATCGTCATCTTAAATGCAGAATAACATAACATTTCATAAGTTTACATGCAGAGCAAAAAACTTTGTAAAATGTTAATTATTTGAGATTTAAAATCAATTTTAAATATTTCAGATAAAAATGCGATAACCCATATATTTTTGAAGAAAAATATCATTTTTATTATTTTTTAAAATGTGTTAATATTAATTTGTATTTTTTGGAAACAAAAAGACATGTCGTAAAAGAAAGTATATTAGTATTAAGTGAAACAAACATATAATATATTAAATTATTAAATATTTGTGTTTAATTACCGGAAAATGGAATATATACATATATATAAATATATGATAATCGCACGATTAATATGTAGCATCATAAGGATTGCGTTGACATGTTAAATAAGTTTGCTTTTCTGATGCAGCGCAGGCAGTAATGCATTTAACAATGTGGAGAACTTATATTGTTATAGATATTATGACATACCTATTATTTATAATTTTTTTTATTGATTTTAATTACTTATAAGTAGTGGTTTAAACTAAAATATGTACTTCATTAAATTTAGCTATGAATTGATTTTAAAAATACATCTTTTTCATTCTTATCTAAACGTATTTTGATCTCCATAAAATGAATTTTTTTTTACAATGAACAAATTTTGCAAATAAATATTTGACTCATATTCATTCATACCTATTTGTCTCCAGTTCACGAATTATTTCAAAATAACTCTGCATCATATACTTTCAAAGCTAATGCAACAAGTTAATTTTAATTAGGTAATTTATGAAAAATATAAAAAAGATGGAAAGAGTAGTCCAACTAAGAGTAGTTGTTGATAGCAGCTCCGGTATTTAGTAAACGTAAATATTGGACAAAGTAGTACTTCTCCAAAGAAAGATATTATTAGAATTTAATAAAGCTGAAGAATTAACAAAATATAGCTAAACAGTCTATATTCCACTACTTATTTAAAAAAAATTGCGTTTATTCTAAAAATTTATAAAAATTGTCTTTTTTAAGGATATTGATGAAGGGCCACTTGGAAGAATGCAATTCTAACACAAAAAACCCCGAAAATTTTAAATAAACTAATAAAAAATATTTCTTTTGTATTATAAACTTTATATTTTATGGTCCCATACAGATTTATTATAGGGAAGTTCGACTATATTTAAATTTATTAAAAAGGAAATACATATGTACATACATATATAAACTCAAAAATCTAAGGACCTGCAGATGTTGTCATTTATTCTTGGAAATTCTTAGCGTTTGGGAGTGCAATGGGGTAGGCTACACAATTTCAAGATTACTAACGGTTCGGTTCATTTAATTTTACAGCACTTTTTTATTTTTTCTTATGCTATACTGAAAATTATTATTATTAATTATTATTTGATCACAAATTTCACTAGCACCGTAGTAACAGTAATCAAACAGATCACCCAATTTTGATGTTGTAAAAAAAATGTGTTCTTATAAAAATAATTAAAAACTCTGCTAATTTTTTTCTTGAGTGTGATTATACATTATGTTGTTAAGAACAATGATATACATATGTATTTGATAACACTTAATTTTTCATTTTGTAAATAACTTGGTTATTTTTTTAGATAGAAGTTTAAAATTTTATAAAAATATGTTGTAACGTGAATTGTAATCAACAAAACAAGTCAATTTCAAATATTCCAATAATATCTTCATTGTTTTGCATTTAAGCTAACGATATGTGTCTTGTTTGTGAAAAATAAAAATTCTTTGATGCCTTTAAAAAGGTCACTTTTTCGTTTCGTTAAAAAGACGTACCTAAAGGCAGAAATATTAAGAGAAAAAATTGCCACAAGAACTTGTTGGTATTTTGTGCTTGTAAAAATATTTTGGTTTCTGTACCAATCGCGTCGGTGGGTTTTTTTTTTCTTTGAAAACACTTTTCTTAAGTCAGTAAAAATATTAAAAAAAAAAAAATTAAAAAGGTCTTGTTTTGCTACAATTTATGTGTAAATAACCTCTACACATAAAAGCAAATGTGACAGTAGGTAAAGTATTTGGTCAAGAAGATGTTTTATTGACGGATTAATGAAAAATGTACAATAAGAAAAGGCAACAGGACAAATTATTCAAACATCTGTGCCTACATTTTAATTCTACCTAATGGTATCATAACTTTTTACAAAATATGCAAAAAATGCGCACCTGTGTTTGCCTGCAAAAATGTATAAAGTCATTATAACAGTTCAAATTTACGTCAAGTAAATTACCACAAAATGGTAAGGTTAACTCTTTGGGCTCTGTTATATAATTCTAGCATAAAAAAGTAAGCAATAAATTTCGTGCGAAACAATAAAGTTTCATTATTCCGTCAAAAAAACTCATCTTCTTGACCAAATACTTTACCTACGGTCACATTTGCTTTTATGTGTAGAGGTTATTTACACATAAATTGTAGCAGAACAAGACCTTTTCATTTTTTTTTTTTTTTAATATTTTTACTGACTTAAGAAAAGTGTTTTCAAAAAAAAAAAAAACCCACCGACGCGATTGGTACAGAAACCAAAATATTTTTACAAGCACAAAATACCAACAAGTTCTTGTGGCTATTTTTTCTCTTAATATTTCTGCCTTTAGGTACCTACGTCTTTTTAACGAAACGAAAAAGTGACCTTTTTAAAGGCATCAAAGAATTTTTATTTTTCACAAACAAGACACATATCGTTAGCTTAAATGCAAAACAATGAAGATATTATTGGAATATTTGAAATTGACTTGTTTTGTTGATTACAATTCACGTTACAACATATTTTTATAAAATTTTAAACTTCTATCTAAAAAAATAACCAAGTTATTTACAAAATGAAAAATTAAGTGTTATCAAATACATATGTATATCATTGTTCTTAACAACATAATGTATAATCACACTCAAGAAAAAAATTAGCAGAGTTTTTAATTATTTTTATAAGAACACATTTTTTTTACAACATCAAAATTGGGTGATCTGTTTGATTACTGTTACTACGGTGCTAGTGAAATTTGTGATCAAATAATAATTTTCAGTATAGCATAAGAAAAAATAAAAAAGTGCTGTAAAATTAAATGAACCGAACCGTTAGTAATCTTGAAATTGTGTAGCCTACCCCATTGCACTCCCAAACGCTAAGAATTTCCAAGAATAAATGACAACATCTGCAGGTCCTTAGATTTTTGAGTTTATATATGTATGTACATATGTATTTCCTTTTTAATAAATTTAAATATAGTCGAACTTCCCTATAATAAATCTGTATGGGACCATAAAATATAAAGTTTATAATACAAAAGAAATATTTTTTATTAGTTTATTTAAAATTTTCGGGGTTTTTTGTGTTAGAATTGCATTCTTCCAAGTGGCCCTTCATCAATATCCTTAAAAAAGACAATTTTTATAAATTTTTAGAATAAACGCAATTTTTTTTAAATAAGTAGTGGAATATAGACTGTTTAGCTATATTTTGTTAATTCTTCAGCTTTATTAAATTCTAATAATATCTTTCTTTGGAGAAGTACTACTTTGTCCAATATTTACGTTTACTAAATACCGGAGCTGCTATCAACAACTACTCTTAGTTGGACTACTCTTTCCATCTTTTTTATATTTTTCATAAATTACCTAATTAAAATTAACTTGTTGCATTAGCTTTGAAAGTATATGATGCAGAGTTATTTTGAAATAATTCGTGAACTGGAGACAAATAGGTATGAATGAATATGAGTCAAATATTTATTTGCAAAATTTGTTCATTGTAAAAAAAAATTCATTTTATGGAGATCAAAATACGTTTAGATAAGAATGAAAAAGATGTATTTTTAAAATCAATTCATAGCTAAATTTAATGAAGTACATATTTTAGTTTAAACCACTACTTATAAGTAATTAAAATCAATAAAAAAAATTATAAATAATAGGTATGTCATAATATCTATAACAATATAAGTTCTCCACATTGTTAAATGCATTACTGCCTGCGCTGCATCAGAAAAGCAAACTTATTTAACATGTCAACGCAATCCTTATGATGCTACATATTAATCGTGCGATTATCATATATTTATATATATGTATATATTCCATTTTCCGGTAATTAAACACAAATATTTAATAATTTAATATATTATATGTTTGTTTCACTTAATACTAATATACTTTCTTTTACGACATGTCTTTTTGTTTCCAAAAAATACAAATTAATATTAACACATTTTAAAAAATAATAAAAATGATATTTTTCTTCAAAAATATATGGGTTATCGCATTTTTATCTGAAATATTTAAAATTGATTTTAAATCTCAAATAATTAACATTTTACAAAGTTTTTTGCTCTGCATGTAAACTTATGAAATGTTATGTTATTCTGCATTTAAGATGACGATATGTGCAGTCCTTTTAATTTTTTTCCAATAATTTTTTCCTACAAAAAATGCAACAGACACTTTGGCTGGTTGCCTTTGCCAAAAATATTTTACACAAACAATTACACACACAGGCATTTCGAGCTGTAGTCATGCAAACTGTCGAGCAACAACAACATTACTAGTGAGGATCGTTTTTAAAACTTTTTTTTTCCTCATTTTACATGACTGAAGAAAGGCAAAATTGGATTTTTCCTCAAAAACATGAATGAATTTGCCGAAATATTAACAATTCATTTATGACTGTGAAAAAAGTTACATATTTTACATTTTTCATTTATGTAAAAAATTCAAGAATGGTTGAATATGAGCGATCACATATGACTTTCTCTGAACTCTGAAATAAATAAAAACAAATAAAAAAAATTATGCTCGACAACATGTCTTGCACGTGACAGTCTTGTATTGGAAACCTGCTTTTAATTGAGTGTGGTATGGATAGGGCTTCCTTAAATAAGTTTGCATTGGGAACTCATCATCGCTAACTACCTTATATCGAAACCATCTACCATTTCCTGAAATTCTATTTTTTGGTATTTCCTTTTCATCTTCTAAACCTTTTTTAAATTGGTTTGAAGAAATACAACAGCATCGTTAGCATTGCAACCAATGTCGGCATAAATAAATTTACAATCGGCGTCAACTAAGGCCATCAAAATTATGCTATCGCTTCCTTTTGTAATTGTGGTAAAACGCTCCGTCTTTGTGTGTGGAGGCCAAAAGTTAATATGTTTCCCATCTAGAGCGCCTAGACAGTTAGGAAATTGCCATTTCACTGCAAATTCTTTAGCAATTGCTTCCAACGTGGGTTTCTGGGAAACTATGTTAAAGGCCAAATACACTTGTCAAATGCTTGTCCAGCCGGCGAATTCAACGTGTACGTGTGCTGGACGTTATATTCGCCGTCATATCTAAATTTTTTGATTTTTCATCAAGCGTTCCCAGCGGGAAAAAAAAGAACGGATGCCTTCTAGAAGGCCTCTGTACTCCTTCTTATGGATATACAAGGCCTGCTCGCACCATTCCATACTCATCTTTTTTACATACGTTGTAATTGCGGAGAAGGCCTTCCGCTCTCGCTTCTTTAGCAGGTACATAAGAATGGCAACGGGATCAAAAAAATAATTGTTTTTCTTTTGCTTGTGCAAAAAAGAAACAATACAAAACATGTTACTCCTTCTCTACTCCCTTCTCATAGAAGCGAGTGTGGAAGGTGTATCTTATCTTTTACACCAAAGAGCAGAGCCTTCTATGAGGCATTCTTTAGCAGTTAGATAAGAATAGGAATTTAATCAAAACTATTTTTAAGCAGGCCTCTTAAAAGGCCTGAAGTAAGAAGGTCTTCTGAGTTTTACCGCTGGGTTGTCGGTGTCACACATACAAACACATTTTCACTAATACTACAGTAGTTTTGAGTTAACTGCCACTCTTTTAGCTGCCAATTTGAGATACCTGCCAAAAACCACAAAATTTCTCTCATTTCTTCTATTTCGTATGAAATTTACTTGTTTAAGTGCCAATTTCATACGTGCCAATTTAAGTTAGCTGCCACAAATATTTGAACTTATTTTTCCATATTCATTGATAATTTTTTATTTAACTGCCACAAAATTTTTTTTTGCAACTGTTGCTAACGAAAACTATGTACATACAGTAGTTTTGACTTAACTGCCTTTTGTTTACGTGCACTTTTGACTTAACTGCACAAAATTGATAATTTTTGGAATTATTCTTTCTAATTCCATACAAATTCCTTATTTAAGTGCACTTTCTATACCTGCACATTTAAGATAAATGCACAAAATTTTTGGCATTTTAAAATTAGTTTCATACAAAATATCAAAGTTAGCTGCACTTTGACTTAACTGCCCAAAATAAATATTTTCTGGAATTATTCTTCAAAATCCTTGTTTACGTGCATTTTGTGTACCTGCACATTTTTCATATTTTTGGGCAGCTTTAAAATATTTTCGTACAAAACATCAAACTTAGCTGCACACAAACAAATATATGGTGGCCACTTTTTCATATAAATATCCAATTAAAGCTGTTTATAAAAATATAAATCGCAATTATTTTGTTTTTTTATGTTCTTTGTGAATTCTCATTTTTTTTGTTAATGTCTCTTTTATATTAAATAAACATACACGTTAAAATGATCTGTTATTTCCCAGCTAGCATAGGCTGTTTGTTAGACAATTATGTTTAATATACAACTCCTAAAAGAATCTTCTGGTGATTATCTGACGAGTAGCAAAAACATCTAAACCTTTTTCTAATTTATTTATTTTTTGACACGTTCGTCTTTAAATCTTGAAATTAACCTCTGTAAGAGTCGTATAACAGTTACTGAGCTGCCTAAAAAAGACAGTTTTTAAAGTATGAAAATGCTATTGCCAATACAATTTTAATAAAACAAACCGGCCTTAGGATCTGCAAAAAAGGGTTTTCCGACAGGATGGTGTTGATTTCGCGACCTTAAGGTTTGTTTTATAGAAATTGTATGAAAATTAGAAGTTGTGGCATGAAAAATACGCTTAATGCCCTTATTTAGGTAGCTAGTCATACGGCTGAGTATTTCACGAGTTGTAAAATAATACCTACATGAGTCTCATACGACTCTTAGCATGCTTTTTTAAAGACTCGTTAGATAATCTCAACATACATCATAAACGATTCCCTTTACGATTAATATAAGCGTTTTTCGCTGCGTTATGGAAGAATCTCTCATACGAATCAGGACGTGTAACAGTTTCTCCCGTGCTAGGAATCGTCTACAATTAAAAAATGAGCTCGTCGACGATCAAAAAGACTCTTTGTGAGATTCCCAGTAAGCTCCTGGGTTGAAACAAAATTTCAATAAAATATAAATTTATGTATTAAAAAAATTATTTTTTTATTCTACTTTTAAATTCAACTTTACTTTAGCTGCACTTTTGTGCAGGTAACCACAATTGTGTACCTGAACTTTTAGGCAGGTAAATGCATTTAAGATAACTGCATTTTTGATTTACCTACACAAAAAATCGTGCAAAGGAGATTGTGCAGCTAAGTCAAAACTACTGTAGTTCCAATTTTATAACGTTTTTTCCCTCCTGTAAACTTTTGAAAACTGCAGATAGGTTATTTCGACTTTTAGGTGACGATATATTATAGAACACAATAATTTACGAACCCCGATATGTTAATTTATCATTGTTTTATAGTAGATGATGCAAAAAGGACTACGCAACCATAAGGCAAAATAAAGAAGACATCCGTGGACATAAGATGCGAAAAGTACTACGTGACCATAAGGCAAAATAAAGAAGACATCCGTGCAATTAAATTAAATAGGTGAGTATATTGTTCCAAATAAAATAATAAAAATTATAGCCTTGTAGTCGCGATTTTTTTTAAACGCAACTACAATACTACAATTTATATTAAGTTTTTTTCTTCTTAATAATAAATTAAAAATAAAAATAAATTAATAATAAATTTTGTATTCCCGAAAATAACTTTGATACTAAAATTTATAATATTTATATTTAATTTCAAATAAAGCATTACCTTAAAATTTTACTTACAACTATTTTTTTCGAGAAATAGCATACCTCGACACAAAATTACATAGAGGAGGCAATAAAATAACGTTTGATTGGTATGCAAAAAATACATCGTCTGGCAGAATTATCAATTTCAACGCTACTCAACCTAAAGCTCAAATAATAAATACTGCAAAAAATTTTATACGTAGAGTTCTTGATATTAGCGATGAACAATACCACAACAAAAATAAACTGGTAATCACGAAAATACTTAAAGATAATGCTTTTCCTACAAATTTAATTAAAAATGTAATAACTGTCTATAAACCTACAATAACAAACAAAAATGGTAACACTGATCAGGAGGAAAAATATTTTTACAGTGTAAAATACATACCGGGCCTCACGGACAATAAAAACATAAGAAGTGCAATAGATAAAAATGACATGAGCTTTGCTTACAAACCATGGTGAAATAATTAGAAGGTGGCAGCACTACGGAATCTATTATTTTTTGCTCAATTCATGGTGAACTTTCATTATGTCAAAATCATTTGTTTGTTTTTTGATGTAATGTCACTTAAATACACAAAAGATTATAAAAATTATTCTTCTAGATAAAAACACAAAATTGAAAGTGTAGTGCAAGTGAATTTGAGAATTTTGTGTATGTGAACTGGTTTGGTTGGGTTTGTTGATTTGTGAACCACCCAACAACAGCTAAAGTGGAATATGAATAACATCGTTGTACCGCTACATAACTTTTCCACCAAAAACTACAACTTTAAATCACCCGCCCATGCTAAAAGATTGTTTTTAAGAAATGGTTTCTTTTAAAGTTTTAAACCTATTATTACCGGTGCGCCAGAGGAGCATGTAAAGGGTAGACGTAGACGCATCTATATGTCACCTAAAAATGCCATGCAAAGTGTTACCAACAATGTGAACACATGACAAATTGATTTCGACAGTCGTGAATGTTGAGAGAATCCCTTAATGGGATGCTAATCATCGTAAGTCAAATTTGAGATAGTGTAAAGGCAAATTTATTTAAGTCCTCCGTTTCATTGGAAATCCCTTGTCTAATATGCTAGTCAGCTTTGCTTTCCATGATAAAGCCATTACTTTCTTAAATAATTATTTCAAAGTATTCTTTGTTCTTGATATTTGTGTCATGTAAAATTGTCTTCTTTAACCTTTTGCCTTTTTGGCTACTACCTTACTGTTGCTTTTGGTCTTTATTGCCTAAAACCAAACTAAAAGCTTTTGTTCCCGGGAAAACTTCGCCTATAGTTCATTTAAACTGCGGGGAGCTTCCACTTCATTACTTTGTAAAATTTCTCGATGTTAATATTCAGGTTTACGACGATTCATTAAATAAAAACAATAATATTTTGGTGTGGTGAAAATCCATATTTTTGACATAATGGACTATTTTACACAAACAAATTTGCCTGTTTTTGTTGTTTTGTTGTACAACAACTCCTAGTGCTGCCACCTTCTAGTAATTTCACCATGTTACAAACCAAACAAAACATTAAGTGCAATATTTACAAATACAAAAACTCCAATAAACAAACTACAACAAAATAATGTAGTGTATGAAATACCATGCAAAGGAGACAACAACAACAGCTGTGACTTAGTTTACATTGGTACGACCAAAAGAAATTTGGAGACAAGAATGGGAGAACACAATTCAGACATAAACAAAAATAAAGAAAGCACCGCATTATCACAACACATATTACAAACAAAACACAAACCTGATTTTGACAACATAAGAATACTAGACAAAGTAAATAACGTGAGGAAAAGATATACAACAGAAAGCTTAAGAATTCAACAGAAAATAAACAAAACAATGAATAAAAAAGAAGATACTGACAATTTAAGCGCCTGTTATAGAGTTGTTTTAAATAACAGTAGATGACGCCGCTATCATTGATTTTTATATTTTTAAAATTTATTAATGTAATTTAAATTAATTATTTTCACTGTAAGTTCGTTACATTAATAGCTATTGTATTATTAAATGTTGATGTTTTTTATTTAATATTAATAGACGAATTCCCTGAAGAAGTGAACATAAAATTCACGAAACGTCGGGAAAAATGAAATAAAAAATTTTTGCATTTTTATTTTCAAAAATGGAGTTAGGCCTCACCAGCTAAATATATATAAACATATATATTAATAACTATTTTTTTCTTTTTTATTTTGAGCATTATAGGAACACAAGATAAAGGAACATCTAAGTAACTTAGATATGAGTAGAGTTTAGAAAACCTGAAAATATTTTCCAAAAAAAAATTAACATTTGTTTCAAAATATTGTAGATATTTTAAATAAAAAAGAAGCAAATATAACGGAATTAGAAATAATGCAAAAACTTGTAAACGAATATCGGTTATTGCAGGACGTATTCGAAAATCAAGAAATGCAATAAATTCTAGTTTAGGAATGTCTGAAAATCTACATTCCGAAAAAAATTGTATCTAATTAAAAAGTAATATTTCTGAAAATGATGCAACTTCTTTGGATTTAGAAAGTTTTCCAATGGAACAAGCTTATATTTAAGCTTTATTGTCTGATCTCGATAAAATTCAGGAAACTAAATATGAACAGAACAGTAAAGATAATAATTTAAATACTTCAGTAGAAAATACAAAAAGTAGAAAATCTGAAAATAATTTTTCAGTAAATGGTGATCAAAATGTATCTATGTATGTAATCATAAAATACAAAATTTTGATTCTAATAAGATTTCTGATAACTCCATATTGGAAACAAATTTAAATGTTTTTAATATGGACATGTTCAAAAGAAATTTTGCTCGATTCATTTAAGAAATTGTCGGAAAATTTTTTCGAACAATTTAAATCAATTACTTGTAGTTTAAATGACGCTGTAAGAGAAAATTCAGATTTAAAGAAGATTTCTACAAACACTGAGTCAAATTTAAATGAAATTACAGCATACTGTATACAAAATTTAAATATATGTAGATGAAGTTTCTTTCAAAAGTACACCATGCTTTAAAAAACCAGTTTGTAATAAATTGGAAAACAATAATAAATTAACGATTTCGAATAAAAAACGAGATCATACTCTAAGCCCATTTGAGATAACAGATGATTCTCTAAATGTTTCAGATTTCTTGAAATATAGAAAAGAACCAAACCCGAATGAAAAATGCAACAGAAACGTAATACGTTCAAAATCAAAGTGCAATAAACCTATGAGAGGATTTAAAGAAAATATTTTTGATTGCTCTTTAACTGTTAATTTAGATACTGTAAAGATAGAAACTACAGACAAAATAACACAAAAGAAACTTTTGTTTCTGTAGCCTGCTGTGGTGAATGTGTTTAATGGATAAAACTTACTACAAAAGTAAGAATTATTTCCAAACAAATCAATTATTTTTCCACATTTTCTAATATTACAGATGTTGCGATTTTTTTTTTGAGAAAAATTGAAACGATTTAATTTTGAAATGGCATTTAAATATACATTATTTATTTTACCATTGGTATAATAAACATATATTTTCCCCGCAAGTAAAATTGTGTAATAAACTTCAATGAGGTTTCTTCCCTAATAAACAACTTGCGATGTTTTCTTTACGAGTTTAGCTCTCACACGTTAATATGCATGTAACTATCGTGTACATTCAGTAAGCACTGGATTAAATCTCAATCTCAGTTTTAAAAGCGGAGTAATTCTGTCTTTTTTTAACAGATGGTCTCTTAATTAATTTGAGTATTGCACAAAATTCTTATTGGAAAGCAACTAAAACAACAACAAAATAATGAAATATTTTTTATTTTGTTTTTGCTTTCAATGTAATTTTTTGCGTTGCGGTTGCGTTTTACAGAATTAGGGCCTTAAACAAAAATGATCATTTAAAAAAGAGTATGTATGTATGTAGGTATGTTGTGAAGAAAAATATTGACAAAAGTGGTATTTCAAATAAACACAAATTTTTTTTATCCGGCTTTAAAAAATAATTCCTACCTAAAAATAATTTTGTTGCATTAATTCATCCTTCCAATGAAAGTTAAGATAAGTGTTAAAAGTCAGGACCATGCGTCTGTAAATAACGATTTAAAGTTCCTAAGAAGTACAACAATATTACAACCTTTTTTTTTAAGAAAATTGTAATAATTTCACCTACCATCTATTCTTTATACTAAATCTTTGAATAGATTAACATTCCCCTGTATACCAAACTGGGCAAATATATAATTATTTTGCACCAAATTGAATGAGCTTCAATGCCATCAAGAATTTCAACAGTCAGCGTGTTCATATTCAATTTCCTTTCATATTCAAAATCTTTAGAATTTGTTGTGAATTTTTTTATTGGGGTCGGACAGGTAAAGATGCCAAGTTCCTAAGTACGAAAACAAAATTGCTGTTACACGATTATATGACATTATCAATGAACAACCCAGAACAATTTGTATTTCCCTGGTGATGTCATTGTTATTGTCTTTGCATTATTGAGCTTTTGTTGGCGCAGAATTGTATAATAACTTATCTGCATTATGAGACTCTTTGGAAATAAATTATAAAAACATTCGAGCTTGATCGAACCTCTGTTTAGGTTAGCCATAACAATTGCCTTGTTCTCTTGAGGTAGTGAAATTTTTGGGGAAAAATTATCAATATCGCCGTGCCAAATAAACTTGGTATTGCTAGTTGATTGAACAGGAGTTGTTTCAGTGAAATTTACACTTTCAGAGTTGTTGTCGCTATCTTCATTTACCGTTTGTACATTTTTATGCATCTGCATATCTAACTACATCATCATCCGTGCTATCTACTTCAGAATATATGGAGGCATCAGAACCTTTATAGTCTGTGTCCCTGCTATCGTCACTGTCATGGAAAGGATAAATCCATATCAGATGAATTAGCAAGCTCTTCCTCTATTTCTTTGTTAGACAGTGGTCGATTCATCCTGAAATTATTTCAATAATAAAAAATACTAAACAAAATACTGCTGGGAAGAATACATCCCACACAGCAGTACTGCAGGGTATACATATATGTCCCAATACAACAAAAACTGGTTAAAAATGCATACAGATCATTTTATTCTTAAACAAATCTTACATTCAATTAACGTTTTCCTTCCGTAATTAGAAACACGGAACATTTTCACCAAAACACGTAGAAAACCCTAAAATATTTGATTACACGTGAATGCACGAAGAGCACGCTTACACTTATAAACAACTAGCAACTAACAATTACTTTAGTCCCATCCCAGTGCTAAAAAAGCTTCTACTTTTCACACCAGTAATTTTTTAACATAAGGCGTTGGTTTAAGTGCCGGATACGAAAATGAATCCTACATTAAAAAAAAAGTCTTTTACGTTTTGCGGCAATTCTGCAATTCTACTGCTTTGCTTTCTTCCACAAGGCGCTCATGTAGTTTCAGTCATGTTGAAATTTCTATGCCATTTAGTTTGTGGAAAATTGTCTCTAAAATTTTAATTTGTTTCACAAAACAGTTTGATAGTTATTTTAAAAAACCTTTGGATAACTGGACGACCCACGTTAATGAGTTTTCATCGCATTCGTGCTCTTCAAGATTAAGCTTCCGAATGATATACATAACTCCAAAGCATCCTCTTGAAGAGCACCAATGCCACTTAAATCCGACACATTTAGGTGTTCTAGAATATCGATTTAATTTTTTGGTCTTCTAATTCTAGGTTTTTTTTTGATATTCTTAGCCACTCGTTTGGTCAAGAGCCACGTTGCCTGTTCCACTCAACTGCTGAGTGCTTCTTGCTAACATTTATAAAAAAAAGCATTAGGTTTTATACTTAATTGTCAGTTTAGAAAGTATGTGTTTTAAGATTACAAACCTAAATGATATGATAACTCACCTGAAATGTACTTACGAAGGCTATACTTAAAGTCCCTTGGGGAAGGGTGGTCATTCAAACCGCCTTTGCTCCTTATAGCGCCAAAAAAGTTCTCTAAAATGTCTTGATTTAGGCGGTTGATACATATGTATGTAGGACATTTGGAACTTTGGTATTTGTATTTATTAATTAGATTTTCTAATACAACAAGACACAATATCTTATAAATTACAGTATTAGAATCAGACAAGTTAAATTAAACAAATTGAGTTGAATATTTAAAAATGGTACTGCAAAAACAGTGAATATAAATTGAGGCTACAGAATTAAAAGATAACACTGGTTTACAGCCAAAAAATTCCAAGAACGCCACATGCCTAGAAAAGTTAATTGGGACCTCCTGAACACGAAAAACGCTGTAATTTTTTTCCTAAGTACCGTTTTTTAGATAACGGTACTTTTGTGTTTTTCGATGTATGGTCCCACTCAAACCCTTGTGGAGCCCAACTGAAAAGTCTGATCGAAATCGTTGGAAAGGTAATTGAATGCCTTTTTCGTCGATATGCCACAAATTTCTATCTTATAAAAAATGGCTGACTTATGGCACCTCAAATTTCAAAATGTTCCTATTTTGTACGTTTTTTTCAAAATGTTTCATTTTTATTTCGTATGTTTTGTCATGCCCTTTGTGTTACAACCAGTAAAAATTTCAGACGAATATAAAAGTGCAGGCAAGAGATAAGTTTTTGGTAGTAATATCCTTATTTTCAAAGGCGTACAGTGCTGAGTGGCATTTAAATTACGCAACATACCGTATATTCTACCACACGCTTAAGTTATTTGATTTGATATGAAAAAAAAATTACTAAAAGAAACAATTCTGCAAATATCTTATTTACCTACTTGTAGTAGAAAAAAACATGGCAAGATATTATGCCAGTAGGGTACAATTTTCCCACCCGATTGTTAAACGCCATGACAGAATAAATACCCATAATATATTTCTGTCCCAAAAAAAAATTTATTTACCTAAATGCATCCACATTTTGTTTCAGTTATCCTTCCCAATCAGAAAAATTTATAGTTTCATTTTAAACGTAATTAACAAAAAGATTTATAAAAAAAAGAAATTCATAGTTAAGCAATATAATATAATAAAGGTATTCACCTCAGAATTTTTACTCTTGCGGAATTGCGGAATCGCAATACTTTTTATTTTTCACTACAACAAACACATGAAAATAATTTCCCAATTCTTTTTATGTTTTGCAAGACCTTTTTGATGGAGCGTAATTGCAAGGGTAAAAGTTGCACAATTCAGCTTATAAACTTCAATATTGGTATCGTTGCCACATTTTTAACAAGTGTATAGTAATATGTAAACAGTACCTTAAATTACAACCTTTAATGACAAAATTCCGTTGTCCAACACTGTTTTTTTTAAACACAATCAAAGTTCTACGAAATAAACGAAAATTTAAAAATTTTATTCAATTCCTCGACGTGCTGACAAAACTAAAGATAAATCATCATAAAGTGTGGTTAACTCCTCTTCTACGAATTCGTTATCCAAAATATCTTCAGTTGTGAAATTATTTTGATAATTTTCTCAAAAGTTTAATTACAAATTTTAATTTGGTATTTTTAATAAAATAGATCTATATTTACGGATTTCATGATAGATGTTTTAAATTTTAACAACAGATTCATTTATTAAATGATTTACCAAAAATGTCTTAAAATTTTGCTTCGGCATCTTGAATTAATAAACAGTTTTTGACAGTTCGTAAAATTTCGAAATTGAAATTTCAAAATGTTTAAAGCTGGGTGTTCACGACACCGATGGTGCAAAACCGCAATTCCGCAAGAGTAAAAATTCTGAGGTGAATACCTCTAATATAATTAGAACATAGGAACAAAATAAAAATAAAAAAGCAAACATTACTTAGAGCGCAATATCATAGTGAGAAAAATATTATTTTACTTATTATTGAAAGGAACAAAATGGAAACGGACCGACAGAACAAATTGTAATAATGATAATTGATAATTGATAATTGAAATAAATTTAAATTTGCTTTTGTTTTTTCTTTGTATATTATTACTCACATACTATTCACACTTGATGTATTCCAAATTCATATTGTCTCATTGATGATGGGCCCAGCAATCAGGAGTACATGAAGAAGTTGTTGTTTAAATAAAAAAAAATGTAGACAATAAGTAAAGAATAAATCAAAAGCAAAAATATTAAAAAAAAATTAGTAGAGAAG
Organism: Pollenia labialis; assembly: GCA_949318255.1. Lineage (NCBI taxonomy): Eukaryota > Metazoa > Arthropoda > Insecta > Diptera > Polleniidae > Pollenia > Pollenia labialis. The sequence goes on along the minus strand of OX439142.1, from coordinate 24,805,932 downwards.
ATATTTTATACACCTAAGAAAAATAATTAGTAATTATATGTAGTTTTTTCCCATTTTTCCATATGGTAAATCGAACTTAAACGTACATTCTTAAAAATTATATAACACGGTTTTTTTTTGTTATTTTTTTCTTAATTTTGGGATTTCAGTTAATTTAATATTACTTTGTTTTTTTTTATTTATTTTATTATATGATATGATTATATGATTATTAAATTTCTGTGCAATATAGTTTAGATGTGTATTTCCATAAATTGAGGTAGAATGTTAGATATGGGTTAGAGGTGTATTTCAATAGTTCTAAGTTTAATGTTAAGTATTGGTTAGGGGTGTATTTCAATAGTTCTAAGTATAATTTTAAGTATTGGTTAGGGGTGTATTTCGATATTATTGTTTTTGTGAGACGTAATATATATGTTAGGTTTAATCCATTTTAAATATAATATATGAGTAAAACTAGTTTTATATATTTTTTTAATTTCGAAAATTTTTTACCAAAATATGAATTTAGGAATATTTCAGTTAGTTATCTAAAAGTTAGTTAGGATGAATTTCAAATAATTTTAATAAACTTTCACTTTCTAAATATATTATGTATTAATGGTCTAGTTATGTTATTGTCAATTTTAATGTTTAATGGCTTAAAACCTATTTCTTTTGTAGTTAATTATTTAAAGGAATAAGGATGTGATATTTTACGAATTGACAATAACATAACTAGACCATTAATACATAATATATTTAGAAAGTGAAAGTTTATTAAAATTATTTGAAATTCATCCTAACTAACTTTTAGATAACTAACTGAAATATTCCTAAATTCATATTTTGGTAAAAAATTTTCGAAATTAAAAAAATATATAAAACTAGTTTTACTCATATATTATATTTAAAATGGATTAAACCTAACATATATATTACGTCTCACAAAAACAATAATATCGAAATACACCCCTAACCAATACTTAAAATTATACTTAGAACTATTGAAATACACCCCTAACCAATACTTAACATTAAACTTAGAACTATTGAAATACACCTCTAACCCATATCTAACATTCTACCTCAATTTATGGAAATACACATCTAAACTATATTGCACAGAAATTTAATAATCATATAATCATATCATATAATAAAATAAATAAAAAAAAACAAAGTAATATTAAATTAACTGAAATCCCAAAATTAAGAAAAAAATAACAAAAAAAAACCGTGTTATATAATTTTTAAGAATGTACGTTTAAGTTCGATTTACCATATGGAAAAATGGGAAAAAACTACATATAATTACTAATTATTTTTCTTAGGTGTATAAAATATCTTCTCTACTAATTTTTTTTTAATATTTTTGCTTTTGATTTATTCTTTACTTATTGTCTACATTTTTTTTTATTTAAACAACAACTTCTTCATGTACTCCTGATTGCTGGGCCCATCATCAATGAGACAATATGAATTTGGAATACATCAAGTGTGAATAGTATGTGAGTAATAATATACAAAGAAAAAACAAAAGCAAATTTAAATTTATTTCAATTATCAATTATCAATTATCATTATTACAATTTGTTCTGTCGGTCCGTTTCCATTTTGTTCCTTTCAATAATAAGTAAAATAATATTTTTCTCACTATGATATTGCGCTCTAAGTAATGTTTGCTTTTTTATTTTTATTTTGTTCCTATGTTCTAATTATATTAGAGGTATTCACCTCAGAATTTTTACTCTTGCGGAATTGCGGTTTTGCACCATCGGTGTCGTGAACACCCAGCTTTAAACATTTTGAAATTTCAATTTCGAAATTTTACGAACTGTCAAAAACTGTTTATTAATTCAAGATGCCGAAGCAAAATTTTAAGACATTTTTGGTAAATCATTTAATAAATGAATCTGTTGTTAAAATTTAAAACATCTATCATGAAATCCGTAAATATAGATCTATTTTATTAAAAATACCAAATTAAAATTTGTAATTAAACTTTTGAGAAAATTATCAAAATAATTTCACAACTGAAGATATTTTGGATAACGAATTCGTAGAAGAGGAGTTAACCACACTTTATGATGATTTATCTTTAGTTTTGTCAGCACGTCGAGGAATTGAATAAAATTTTTAAATTTTCGTTTATTTCGTAGAACTTTGATTGTGTTTAAAAAAAACAGTGTTGGACAACGGAATTTTGTCATTAAAGGTTGTAATTTAAGGTACTGTTTACATATTACTATACACTTGTTAAAAATGTGGCAACGATACCAATATTGAAGTTTATAAGCTGAATTGTGCAACTTTTACCCTTGCAATTACGCTCCATCAAAAAGGTCTTGCAAAACATAAAAAGAATTGGGAAATTATTTTCATGTGTTTGTTGTAGTGAAAAATAAAAAGTATTGCGATTCCGCAATTCCGCAAGAGTAAAAATTCTGAGGTGAATACCTTTATTATATTATATTGCTTAACTATGAATTTCTTTTTTTTATAAATCTTTTTGTTAATTACGTTTAAAATGAAACTATAAATTTTTCTGATTGGGAAGGATAACTGAAACAAAATGTGGATGCATTTAGGTAAATAAATTTTTTTTTGGGACAGAAATATATTATGGGTATTTATTCTGTCATGGCGTTTAACAATCGGGTGGGAAAATTGTACCCTACTGGCATAATATCTTGCCATGTTTTTTTCTACTACAAGTAGGTAAATAAGATATTTGCAGAATTGTTTCTTTTAGTAATTTTTTTTTCATATCAAATCAAATAACTTAAGCGTGTGGTAGAATATACGGTATGTTGCGTAATTTAAATGCCACTCAGCACTGTACGCCTTTGAAAATAAGGATATTACTACCAAAAACTTATCTCTTGCCTGCACTTTTATATTCGTCTGAAATTTTTACTGGTTGTAACACAAAGGGCATGACAAAACATACGAAATAAAAATGAAACATTTTGAAAAAAACGTACAAAATAGGAACATTTTGAAATTTGAGGTGCCATAAGTCAGCCATTTTTTATAAGATAGAAATTTGTGGCATATCGACGAAAAAGGCATTCAATTACCTTTCCAACGATTTCGATCAGACTTTTCAGTTGGGCTCCACAAGGGTTTGAGTGGGACCATACATCGAAAAACACAAAAGTACCGTTATCTAAAAAACGGTACTTAGGAAAAAAATTACAGCGTTTTTCGTGTTCAGGAGGTCCCAATTAACTTTTCTAGGCATGTGGCGTTCTTGGAATTTTTTGGCTGTAAACCAGTGTTATCTTTTAATTCTGTAGCCTCAATTTATATTCACTGTTTTTGCAGTACCATTTTTAAATATTCAACTCAATTTGTTTAATTTAACTTGTCTGATTCTAATACTGTAATTTATAAGATATTGTGTCTTGTTGTATTAGAAAATCTAATTAATAAATACAAATACCAAAGTTCCAAATGTCCTACATACATATGTATCAACCGCCTAAATCAAGACATTTTAGAGAACTTTTTTGGCGCTATAAGGAGCAAAGGCGGTTTGAATGACCACCCTTCCCCAAGGGACTTTAAGTATAGCCTTCGTAAGTACATTTCAGGTGAGTTATCATATCATTTAGGTTTGTAATCTTAAAACACATACTTTCTAAACTGACAATTAAGTATAAAACCTAATGCTTTTTTTTATAAATGTTAGCAAGAAGCACTCAGCAGTTGAGTGGAACAGGCAACGTGGCTCTTGACCAAACGAGTGGCTAAGAATATCAAAAAAAAACCTAGAATTAGAAGACCAAAAAATTAAATCGATATTCTAGAACACCTAAATGTGTCGGATTTAAGTGGCATTGGTGCTCTTCAAGAGGATGCTTTGGAGTTATGTATATCATTCGGAAGCTTAATCTTGAAGAGCACGAATGCGATGAAAACTCATTAACGTGGGTCGTCCAGGTATCCAAAGGTTTTTTAAAATAACTATCAAACTGTTTTGTGAAACAAATTAAAATTTTAGAGACAATTTTCCACAAACTAAATGGCATAGAAATTTCAACATGACTGAAACTACATGAGCGCCTTGTGGAAGAAAGCAAAGCAGTAGAATTGCAGAATTGCCGCAAAACGTAAAAGACTTTTTTTTTAATGTAGGATTCATTTTCGTATCCGGCACTTAAACCAACGCCTTATGTTAAAAAATTACTGGTGTGAAAAGTAGAAGCTTTTTTAGCACTGGGATGGGACTAAAGTAATTGTTAGTTGCTAGTTGTTTATAAGTGTAAGCGTGCTCTTCGTGCATTCACGTGTAATCAAATATTTTAGGGGTTTCTACGTGTTTTGGTGAAAATGTTCCGTGTTTCTAATTACGGAAGGAAAACGTTAATTGAATGTAAGATTTGTTTAAGAATAAAATGATCTGTATGCATTTTTAACCAGTTTTTGTTGTATTGGGACATATATGTATACCCTGCAGTACTGCTGTGTGGGATGTATTCTTCCCAGCAGTATTTTGTTTAGTATTTTTTATTATTGAAATAATTTCAGGATGAATCGACCACTGTCTAACAAAGAAATAGAGGAAGAGCTTGCTAATTCATCTGATATGGATTTATCCTTTCCATGACAGTGACGATAGCAGGGACACAGACTATAAAGGTTCTGATGCCTCCATATATTCTGAAGTAGATAGCACGGATGATGATGTAGTTAGATATGCAGATGCATAAAAATGTACAAACGGTAAATGAAGATAGCGACAACAACTCTGAAAGTGTAAATTTCACTGAAACAACTCCTGTTCAATCAACTAGCAATACCAAGTTTATTTGGCACGGCGATATTGATAATTTTTCCCCAAAAATTTCACTACCTCAAGAGAACAAGGCAATTGTTATGGCTAACCTAAACAGAGGTTCGATCAAGCTCGAATGTTTTTATAATTTATTTCCAAAGAGTCTCATAATGCAGATAAGTTATTATACAATTCTGCGCCAACAAAAGCTCAATAATGCAAAGACAATAACAATGACATCACCAGGGAAATACAAATTGTTCTGGGTTGTTCATTGATAATGTCATATAATCGTGTAACAGCAATTTTGTTTTCGTACTTAGGAACTTGGCATCTTTACCTGTCCGACCCCAATAAAAAAATTCACAACAAATTCTAAAGATTTTGAATATGAAAGGAAATTGAATATGAACACGCTGACTGTTGAAATTCTTGATGGCATTGAAGCTCATTCAATTTGGTGCAAAATAATTATATATTTGCCCAGTTTGGTATACAGGGGAATGTTAATCTATTCAAAGATTTAGTATAAAGAATAGATGGTAGGTGAAATTATTACAATTTTCTTAAAAAAAAAGGTTGTAATATTGTTGTACTTCTTAGGAACTTTAAATCGTTATTTACAGACGCATGGTCCTGACTTTTAACACTTATCTTAACTTTCATTGGAAGGATGAATTAATGCAACAAAATTATTTTTAGGTAGGAATTATTTTTTAAAGCCGGATAAAAAAAATTTGTGTTTATTTGAAATACCACTTTTGTCAATATTTTTCTTCACAACATACCTACATACATACATACTCTTTTTTAAATGATCATTTTTGTTTAAGGCCCTAATTCTGTAAAACGCAACCGCAACGCAAAAAATTACATTGAAAGCAAAAACAAAATAAAAAATATTTCATTATTTTGTTGTTGTTTTAAACAGAAATTAATAATGAATTTTTACATTTCAAACGCTGCATATCTTGTGACGTTGAACATTTTAAAACGCAGTATGGATTTCTATAGAAAGCAACCACAATATTATGACAAATTTTTGACATTGTTTTTACTTTTAATGTTATTTTTGGCGTTGCGGTTGCCTTTTACGGAATTAGGGCCTTAATCTTCAGCCTTTTACAATTGGTCTGATCGACAAAATAATGACTCAGTTGCTCAAACCTTTCGCCTGAAATTTACAAATGCAGATGCTCCCAAACATTTTTTAAGACGTTTCTCCATATATTTAATGAGAACTCAAAAAGGGTTAGTCCGAGGGGTATTCATTTAATAGGGAGTTTGGTTTAATCGGTTAATTTTGGTATTGATCGGTTAACCGGTTAATAAGGTTTTTTTTAAATTAAATAATTTCAATAAATTTGATAATATACATACTTGCATGTGCCCGTGCAAAAAACTGAATTGGCAAATTGTTTTTTTTTTGTTGTTTTCTTACGAAGACAGTAGAATGAAGCAGTTTGTTTTTTAATTTTGTTTTTTCTTTTTACCCACTTACAACTACAATTCGTGTCGGAAAGAACCCGACCAATTGTAGGGGAATGTAAGAAAAGATAAACTCACTGTTTATTGTTGGTGTTTTGTTTTGGCTTTAATATTGTTACAAGTAAGACTTTTGTGTTTATAATTCTTATTCGCTTTAGGGTTTTATTTGTATAATATTTTTGGCCTTTCTAAAATCTTTGGAAAAGGTTTCCTAATGAGCTGGCCTAAGCAACCAGTGAAATGCGCATAGAAGCTAGCTTTCCCTCAACAATAAATTTCAGTGTATTTATCAAATATGAAAAACTGGAAATTTAGCACGTCATACGGAAATCGTATTAATTATAAATTTTGTATTCCCGAAAATAACTTTGATAATAAAAATTATAATTTTCAAAAGATTTTGTTATTCGTGCTAAATTCCCAATTTAAATTTTGTATTCCCAAAAATTGAAATTACTTTTTGATAATAAACAGGCGGGTGCACGGCCTAAAAAACACTTAATTGACAACATCTTTTGTAAGTTGTTGTTGTTTTTTATTTTGTTTTTCTTAACCTACTTACAACTACAATTAATGTTGAGAGAATTTCAACTAATTGTAGCGGGGAATGTAAGACGAGATGAACACACTGTTTATTGTTGATGTTGTTTTGTTTAAGCTTTGATATTATTACAAGTAGAACTGTTGCTATAAGTCTTATACGTTTAACATTTTTTACTTGGTTTAATATCTTTTGTTTTTCTAAAATCTTTATGGATGAAGTTTCCTGATGATCTGGCCTAAGCAACCAGTGAAATGCGCATAGGAATAGCTTATCCCATCAACAAAAAATTTCAAGTGTTTTTATCAATAATACAGTAGTTTTGACTTAACTGCCTTTTGTTTACGTGCACTTTTGACTTAACTGCACAAAATTGAGAATTTTTGGAATTATTCTTTCTAATTCCATACAAATTCCTTTTTTAAGTGCACTTTCTATACCTGCACATTTAAGATAAATGCACAAAATTTTTGGCATTTTAAAATTATTTTCATACAATAAATCAAAGTTAGCTGCACTTTGACTTAACTGCCCAAAATAAATATTTTCTGGAATTATTCTTCAAAATCCTTGTTTACGTGCATTTTGTGTACCTGCACATTTTTCATATTTTTGGGCAGCTTTAAAATATTTTCATACAAAACATCAAAGTTAGCTGCACACATAAAAATATATGTTGGCCACTTTTTCACATTAATATCCAATTTAAGCTGTTTATAAAAATATAAATCGCAATTATTTTGTTTTTTATGTTTTATGTTCTTTGTGAATTCTCATTGTTTTTGTTAATGTTTCTTGTATATTAAATAAACAAACATACATACATACATGTATAAAATTATCTGTTATTTCCCAGCTGGCATAGGCTGTTTGTTAGACGATTATGTTTAATATACAAGTCCTAAAAGAATCTTCTGGTGATTATCTGACGAGTAACAAAAACATCTAAATCTTTTTTTAATTTATTTATTTTTTGACACGCTCGTCTTTAAATCTTGAAATGAACCTTTTGGGGCTCTCTGTAAGAGTCGTATAACAATTACTGAAAAAAGGATTTTCCGACAGGATGGTGTTGATTTCGCGACCTTAAGGTTTGTTTTATAGAAATTGTATGAAAATTAGAAGTTTTGGCATGAAAAATAGGCCAGATGCCCTTATTTAGGTAGCTAGTCATACGGCTGAGTATTTCACGAGTTGTAAAATAATACCTACATACATACATGATTCTCATACGACACTTACGCATGCTTTTTTAAAGACTCGTTAGATAATCTCAACATACATCATAAACGATTCCCTTTACGATTAATATAAGCGTTTTTCGCTGCGTTATGGAAGAATCTATCATCCGAATAAGCACGTGTAAGTTTCTCCCGTGCTAGGAATCGTCTAAAATTAAAAAATGAGCTCGTCGACGATCAAAAAGACTCTTTGTGAGATTCCCAGTAAGCTCCTGGGTTGAAACAAAATTTCAATAAAATATAAATTTATGTATTAAAAAAATTATTTTTTTATTCTACTTTTAAATTCAACTTTACTTTAGCTGCACTTTTGTGCAGGTAACCACAATTGTGTACCTGCACATTAAGGCAGGTAAATGCATTTAAGATAACTGCATTTTTGATTTACCTGCACAAAAAATCGTGCAAAGGAGATTGTGCAGCTAAGTCAAAACTACTGTAAAACTGGGAATTTAGCACGAATAACAAAATCTTTTGAAATTTAAATTTTGTATTCCCAAAAATTGAAATTACTTTTTGATAATAAAAATTATTTATTTTTTGGAGTTTATTAGTAAAAAAAACAAAAACATAACAATCCTTGAACTTAAACGAGCAAACAGAAAATTAATAATACATTTTTTAATTATTACATATTATGTATTTATTGTGAGATCATTTAATTAATCATTTCAATGGTTTAAGGAGATCTTATAAAATAATGTTTTAGAAAAATAAATTGGTTTAAATGTTAGGATTGAAGCTATTTTTTCTTTAGACTTTTGTTTCTGTTTATTCTGTTGTTGTGTTACTATCGATAGTTTCTTCTGGTGTCAGGTCATCATCAAACTTCTCCTGACAAAGCTCAGAACCGAACATGTTGCAAAAAAGTTTATTTCCCAATTCCTTAATTTCTGTTTTTGCACTGTATTTTAAGAATGCATTTCTAGAAGAAAATATATTTTATAAAAAAATATTTCTAATCACAACTTTTTTGGTGTACTTTGGTAACTTTTTCAGTTACTTTGGTACAGATAACATTGTAAAATTCTACATGGTTGCATTGTAGAATGCATTTAAAAAAGCGAGTTGCTTAGCAACTGACGTTTTAGAACTCATCCATAATTAAAAACACAAAAAATATGGTTGAATACTACAAAAAATTAAAAATGTCGTTACATCGGTTTATCGACTGAAATTAACCGGTTTAATCGTTAATCGAAAAAAGCCTATTTTAAATTAAATCAGTTAATCGGGTAGTAATTAACCGAATGGATACCCCAATACTTAACGATAAGATCGTTTTCAGAATCTCTAAAAATTGATTTCTAACATATTTTTCTCTGCTTTCCTGCATATATTCTTTTAAATTCTTTATTATATGTATGTTGATTGAACTGTTTGTTGAACAAAAACTTGAGACTTTAATTCAGAAATAGATTTTGAAATACCTCGAAATTCATCACACCTTCTAAAAACGATCCGTTTGAAATCGATCGATTTTCGTCACATACTTGATAACCTTTAACCCGTTTATATATTGCGTTAAAATTTTTTACGTCAAAATAGCAAGTTTTTTTTTTTTGTTTTAAAAAAATCGGCCAAAAATTGTTCTGATTTGTTGTTTTATCTCAAAGCCACATGTTATAGCAACAACATGAGATATCGATCATAAAAGTGTATTGATTTTTTTTCGCATTTATTCACAACTAAGGGAATTTGCTCATTTTCACAAAACTTTAGTTTTCAGTGTTGCTCTGAATATTCCAGCAAAAATCAGCCATCATGCGTGCATCCAGGCGACTCTGGTATCGGTCCTCCATTGTCCGGATACTCAAGTCTCCAAGACTTCCAGGAAAACGATCTAAGTGACTGTACAGGGAGTGCACTTTGATGCTCATGTTGCATCCTAGATTCTTGAAGTGAGTTAACGTAATCATTACCCTTGTTATTTCCTTAGACATTTTGATTAACCCTTTGAAATGAATCCCAAGCATTCTTCCCAATTTCTGGCATTGAAATGCCAAGATCAGTATCTTTCACCAATTTGTGAATTTGAGGGCAGTTGAATATGATTGATTTCTGCTTTTTTATACTCAGATTGGGAAACTTCCTTGCAATATACTGGAAACATTCACTATCTTAGTTAAGTGCTTTAACATATTGTTTCATCAGACCAATTTTAATGTGAATAGTGGGTAATATGATACGATTTCGGGGCACTAGAGCCACATTTATAACATTTGAAATACCTGGAACTAGTGTTCCCTAGAAGGCCATTGTTGTCTATTAAAATTTTCTGCTTTTGCTCTGATGTCCCATAAACAAATAAAACAAGGATATTTGGTAAGGCCGCTTTGTTGACCTAAGAGGAAATTTACCATCTTAAGATAAACACAAATTATCCAGTTGTGTTCATCAAATTTAATCTTCTTCATTACCAATCAATTACAGAGTATTCTTCTATTACTTTTGTTGAAAGTGCGATCAGCCATAAGTGAAATTTATTTCCATTTTGCAAAAGGACACACCTCAAGCTGCGTTTTGATGAGTCGATAAATAAACGCCATTCGTTTAAACCGTATCTCTGTTGGCCCATGTCAGTCATCAAACTAGAGAAATCTGTGCAGTAAATAATGGCATCCTCTTTAACTTCTTCGAGTACAGTAATATAAAACTTTTGTTTCTTTAGATATGAGATCTGTTTCTTTCATCCGGGACGCAAGTAATGCAGAAGATCTTTTCGAAAATCCAAGGTCTTTAATTACATCATTCAGCTGGTCTTGATTCCAGTTATAGATGGTATTGCTAGATATAAACTATATGATATGTAAAGGTCGTGATACACTATCCTACACAATCGTTCACTGGAAAATCTGACAAATTTCTATCACACTCAAAAAAAATCGCATCAAAAGTCTGTTACAGGTGCCACACTATTACACAAAAAAGATGCTTTAAATCAATGAAGCCGACATTGTTGTTTTCTTATCAGCTGTATTAGAAAATACAACTCTGATCGCATAGAAACTATCATTTTATGAAAATTTTTAAAAACTTTTGCAAGTCGGTCAGACTTGTCAAAAAAATCTGTCATTTAGTTAAATTTTTAGGCCACACTATCATACTTTATGAACACACACGATTTTTTTGACATATCGTACGACTAAATAGGATAGTGTGTAGTGACCTTAACACATACTTGAGGTTGAGTGGCCTGCTGAAGAAGAAAGCACATGCCCAGCGATGCCAGAAGTGCAGATTTATCTGCATTTTGAAGATTTTATCCCCAAAATTGTTTAGCTCGGTGGAAACTTCTTTACATTGTCATGATTGTACTATTTCCACTTGTTGCATTGATAAATAAATATAGTATATCAACCATTCATGGAAGAACCGTGTGGAAAAACATTCATTAGTAGACATTTAATGCACAAATTATTACTTAAATCGCATCGTCTTGACACATTAATATCGCCGGACATATGTTTTTTGATTTTACACAAAATATTATGCATGCATATGTATGTACGTATATATTTATATGCACTTATGTACAAATATCTTCAAAAGTTGCAATATTTCAACTTTTCTAAATTTTCAATAAGACCCTTGGTAATTTAAATTACATGTCAAACAATTAACGTTTAATATGTTTTTTTAAATAACAAAGATTAATCCTTACTCAGCCTGAGTAATTAAATAGATAGATATTTTTAATGTAAAAATATCCAAAAGTTATTAGTCATGTTCTTAAAATCGAACAAATTTTTAAAACTTTTCTGTGTTGAAAGTTCAAAAACCTTTTTTATACCTCATACTTCGAGGATCACTCATATTAACCAGAACGATTTTTAAATCTACCATTGATTTTAACTTCGGGAACATATTTTGAAATTAATTGTAATATCTTTTTCTAAACAAACTACATAAAAATTGTAATAAATTTGTTTTGAAGGTTTATTGAAGATTTTTAAAACTTTGGCGCAGATTTTGCAGATTTTTTGACGAAAAATTATGGGTTTTTGCTGATTTTTCCTCTAAAAGTTCTGGCAACACTGCACATGCCTACAGCTTGGACCCCGATCTTAAGGATATTTAATTTCTTGTGAATGGAGAACCACAGAGGCGTCACGAGACAGAAAATATTGTATTTTTCTGTCTTTTTCTTCGAAATCTGCCCTTTTTGCATTTTTTGATTTAATTACGCAATTTGTGTTGATAGTATCTGCCTCTTTTTACACATTGCCACTTCACTACCAAAAAAACGTTTTCTTTCTCTTTCTTCGAAAGCCGCCCTCGCAAATGATTTAGTCATTTCTGTATGCTTTGTGTGTAAAACTGCAAGTGTAAACTCATCAGCAGATCTCATGGGATTACATATACCAGCGAAGGGCAGATAGAGAATATTGAATAAAAGAGAGTAAAATTGTTGATTTATACTTGGAGAAATTTTTGAAAAGTTTTTAAACTTTATGTAAATATGCAAAACAAACAAAAAAATAGTTCAGTCAAAATATTATTATTATATAATTTATCAAGTTTTCATTAACGGTAATATATACATATATATGCATATGACCGCGAGCAAAAACTTCAAAATGTGTAGGTACTATTTATAGGTGAATATGCAAAAAAAAAGGGATGCAGTATAAAACTTGATTATTGTATAATTCATCATCCCACATAATTGCTGAAAAACACACATAAGCACAGCTTGATCACAACACAATAAATATATTGTCAGTGTACCACTACGAAATTGCAAAATTTGCCAAAATAACAACATGCGCAACACTCCTGCTTTGTTGAAATTTATTAAGCAACTGAATACAATTTTATTTTTTCTTTCTGTTGTATTTGTTTTTCGGGCAAGTTGTTTTTGAGTTATGACAACATATGTATGTAAGTGAAGAAATGTCTCAAAATATTGACAATTTTACTTAAAAATTATCCATAGAATTAAAAATTTTACCATTTTTGTTCATATGTATGTACATAAGTATGTAAGTAGATAGCTAAGATGCATCAAATCTATATAGTGGTTATTAAAGCTGTTTTGCTGGTGACCTGTTTATTTAATGGTTAATATAATTGTAAAATAATAATTTCTGAAAAAGAAATACTTAATTCCAACAATCTATTTTTATATTCTTTAGACCTTTAGACGAAATAATAAATAAGCATACCTAAAAAGATAAATTAACATATGTATGTACATAAATCATGTGCACCACAATCACTTTTTTCTATAAAAACTTTAATTCAACTTTCAAAATTACTCAATCCGCTTGTAAATAAAATTTGAACTTGTTATTTTTTGTTTTTTGTAGCGCCTTAACTTTATTCTTCCATAAAAACTTTTGATGAGCAGTATACAAAAAGAAATACTGTAAATACATACATACATATGTATGCTAAATCATGTAACACGTGGCTAAATTAGTCAAAAATACACATGTAATTGACACTTCGTTTATAAATCATTCTCAAACAATAGTTTTTATTTTGCGTAGAAAGAAAAGAGCCACTTAATCTAACGTCAAAATTGTTATTTTTTATGTTTTTGTTTTTAAAATGACAGTCTGTATTTAAGCGTGTCTTTTGCTAATTAATTTAATTTAAAAAAAAAACAAACAATAAATAAACTAAAAATGCTGCTTGTGCGTGTTAATGTTTTTAAATTTAGCGAGAACTCTCTCCAAATCTTGTCAAATGGAGAAAAAAAATCATTAAAAATATCAACAGTTTTAAATTTCTACTTACATAAGTATGTATGTGTGTATGCATGTGTAAACAAAATATATTAATTTACATAAGTACGTACATATGTATGTATACACAATTGCAAATAATACGTATTATACAGCATATAAAGTGTACAATGTGTATGCACAGATGTATACGTATGTATGTGTTTTTTTTTATTAAAACATACAATTAATAACAACAACATTTTAAAACTGACTGAAATTTGAAACCGAAATCGTTAAACGTGTATGCTAATTTTCTTGTGGTCTCATCACTGAATGCTTGACTTTTTCTTCGGAAACCAGATTTCTTTTTTATTTTTGTTTCTTTTAAATTAAAAGTTTTAATAAAATTCTAATACTTTACATATGTATATTTAAAAAATGTATTAACTTAAATAATAAAAAAATATATACATCCATAAATATCGTTACCTTAGTATAAAAAGGCCCGAACTAGTTTTTTTATTCGAATTTTTTTGGATGTTTCGATAGATGATCCTATAATACAATTTAATGGCTCCGACTAAAAATAACAAACATGTTAGCAGTTCATAAAAGATTTTAATTATTTTAGTAATTAAAATAAAAAGTAATTTAATAATTTTATTCAAACAAAATTTAAATATATTTAGCAAAGTACGTGCATGTCACAACAACTTCCTTGCATATGATTCAACATATACTGATACATAGTAGGCGTCGATTTATTTAAAAATAAGCTATTACATTGCGCACGCAGCATATTTTGTGCAATTTTTAATTGAACTCCATGACTTACACCCAATTTTCCCATTGATTTTTCCCCTATTTTTATATCATGCCTTTTTTCGTTTGCAAGCGAGCGGGGTAGAAAAAAAAGACATGAATCTTATTTTCTGTGTTTCTTTTTTGACTTTCCTCTTTGCACTTTTTTGTGTTTTTTAATTCATGTGTTTTTCTTGTGACAAGTTCTTATTAAAATATAGCAAAATTAAAAAAAAAAATATATACATATTACAAAAAAATTCAATATAATTTAATATTATCAAATTAATTTTTGGGAATACAAAATTTTAATTTAAAAAAATTTTTTTAGTCGTGCTAAATTCCCAATTCTAATTCTTGATAAAAACACTTAAATTTATTGATGAAGGGATAAGCTTTGGCCAGATCGTCAGGAATAAGAATTAAGCGAATAAGAATTATAAGCAACAGCTTCACTTGTAACAATATCAAAGCTTAAACAAAAACAACAAGAATAAACAGTGAGTTTATCTCTTCTTACATTCCCCACTACAATTTCAATATTAATTGTAGTTGTAAGTAGGTTAAGAAAAAACAAAATTAAAACAAAAACAACTTGCAAAAGCATGTTGCCAGTTTATTATCAAATTAATTTTTGGGAATACAAAATTTTTTAATATTTTTAAACTAATAAGGAGCTAGGAAAATCAGAAAAAATAACTCTGAATGCAAAAAAGAGACATGGTAAAAATTTAACAAGTTTTTGGAAGTTCCTTTTATAAAGAAATAAAAAGACAAGTCTTTTAAATTGCCGTTTCTACATGCAAGTGCAAGTTCGAAAAACCCAATACACTCACACTTTTTCACCAACATTCACACAATTTTTGTACTTTCAGCCAATCGGCTGCTTCCTCGATTGTTCGTTGATATTACGTACATATACTTGCAAGTAGTATATACTTATTAGGTGCGTTTGTTTACTTTTCCGACAAACTATTTGGACTTGATATTGGGCTGCTATTGAAGTGGATATTATTATTAGTATTGCTTTCGATATTATTATTTAATAAATTGTTTGAAGATAAATTATTTGTTTCATCGAGTTTGTTTGAATCATATAACACAATAACATCAAACCTTTTGTTTGAATCACTTTGTGGTATTTTTGATTGGACAAAATTTTATTTAATATCATGTTGTCTTTCTAAATATTTTTTAAAAGAATTAAAATTTGAAAATATTTGATTACAGTTTTCTTGTTTGCATTGAAGTTGAAGAAGTTTATTAGTTAATAAATGATTAATTTTTAAATGACGTATTAATACTTTCGTGAATATAAGTGAAAATTTGTTGGCACATTAAAAACAAATATACATTATTGATTGGAATGATGAGTAACTTTAATATAAAAAATTTAATTTTGCTAATTGCTGTTCATAAAATTAAGGAGCGATGTTAAATTAGACGATTTGCAATCAGAAATTGTATTAATATTAAAAAAATAAAATTGTATAAAAACCCAAAGTGGGTTGCAAGCTTTTGGGTTATCAATAGAAAAAACGTAAAACATTTTAAAACATGTATCTAAACATGCAAAGAATGAATCGAACTGAAATAAATTTCCGTCAAAATATATAAAGAAACCAGTCAAGTCTTCACTGGAATTTCCTTCGATATTCAAAAATGGTTGAATTGTGCAACTCTTCATTTACCACTTCATTTAATTTTTGTTGATAATCATTTATGGATGAAACTCTTACAGCAAAGCTTTCGTGAGCATCAGAAATGGTGATTTTTCTTTTGTTTTCTCCAGACGCGTTTTTAAATCTGCATGTCGATGGAACAACTGCGTTTAAAAAAAGTGCAAATTAAATAGTCTTGCGTTTCTGTGAAAATTAAAATTATTATAAACTTGTATTAAACTTTTTGATGTAAACATTTTCTCACCATTATTTGTTGACGACTTTAAAATTTCAAATAATTGTTTGCAGTATTCATTATGTATATTGTTTTCGTAAACTAACTTAATTTTTTTCTTAAATGATTCCCATTTTGAACGCAATAGATTATTCTTGTTTTGATACAGTAATGAAAAATCTATGTTGACCTGGTACTGTATATGTATATAAGTTGGTTTTATATATCGTTTAAAACTTTTTGCTTAATACATACCAAATTTGGAAATCTTGGATCTTTGAATTTAGGCCAAGCTTTTAAGAATTCAGCTAAATTTAAACTCTTTAATTCTCTTTGCCGCAAAAGAAAACATTTTTCCCATTTGGCGATTATTGCATCCCAAATACTTTTTTCAACGTTAAGAAAATCCTTTAAGGCTTTAGCTGTGGATTCATCAAATTCGGCTACGCTACTTCTAGGTGAAATATTCTTTTTTTTCTGCAGTATTTTCAATTTTTTTTTTTTAAATCTCATATTCACGTATTTTGAATAAAGCTTTCCAGAAGGATTTTTTTACCACGCGGTGTTATAAAGAAGTATTCCTAAAAAAGTTTAAAAATAGTAACATTAACAATAAATCTGTCAGATAGCCGAATATAGCACTTTTACTTGTGTATTTATTAGTTTGATTCGCAAAGACTTACTTGATATTTTCTTTCGTTGGGCAAATTTTTACGTATCTCATCAACAATATTTGTAACATCCTTTGGAGATAGTGGCCCATTGCAAAATAGAGAGTCCTCAACGATTATATTTATAAGTTCTGTTCTGTTCACGTTGGTAGAGCATTTGCCTTTTCGTACAAATTTAAAATGGCCCATAATTAAAGTCAGAAATTATTTAATTTGTTTATTATTCAAAGATAAAAACTTGAGCTACGGTCACACTTATCAAATATTTGACGAAAAAACCGGGACCAACAAGCAAACTAAATAATTATTTCCTTCAATTCAAATATTTATTAAGATTATAATACCACATCTTACAAAAACAATTTTTTGCTATGTCTAGTAGTATAATTAGCTTGATTTGTGATATTAAGACCATTTTACATCTCAATAACTATTAACAAAAGAAGGGGTTACGCTTATATGGTCAAATATTTAATAAGTGTGACCGCAGCTTTACTTTTACTACAGCTGCACCTGAGTTGTTCGATGATGACTGTGTTTGCGTATGACACAACCAATCTTGCACTTTTGACGGAGCAGATAAAGTGTCATCATCAATACCAAAATAAAAAATTTAAAATAAAGAAAAGAATATTAAATAAACTTATTAATAAAAACAACTCGTTTTTTCTCCACGCAAGCAAATAACTTTTCTCTAAATTCCACTCGAAGGCCTATCATCTATACAAATTTAATTACTAAGACTGAGTAAGGATTAATCACATGTTTGTTATTTTAAACAACAACTTAAATTGCTTTTACGGGGAACCACTTCAGAAAACAACACGTTGTACTTTTAAAACAGAACACATTTTTCAGAAAAGATCATAAAGAAATGTAAAAGGCAGAATAAATGCAGAATATTACTCAGAAAAGAAAACGCCATTTGTCTTAGAATTAATTCTGTAGATTGTTGGATTGTTACATATTGCATTTTTATAACTGTGAACTACGATCCAAAACTAATCCGTACTTTCAATGTTTTTTCATTCGCTCGCTTTTATATTTTTAAGACAGTTTTCACAATTCGATATTGCCATAAAAACAAAACAGGTACGTCGTTACGGCAACAAATACAACATTACAACAAAAATGGAAAATACATCACCCTTTACGTCAAAAAATACTTTAAACAAAAATCAAAGCGTGCGGCTGAACGTGATGAAATATAAAAATTTTTAGCTGATTTTTATTTAATTATGGTCAATATCTTATTTATTTTAATTTAATATTAACAAAAACTTTAATAAAATACAATAATCACAGCACAAAACGTGGAGTTTTTGTAAACATAAACAAAACTTTGGCATAAACATAGACAAACAATGCAAGAGCAAAAAATCGTCATCTGGCGTAGTGCTGCCACCTGTTTATTTCACTATGAATCATAGTTTATGATCAAATTAAAATGTGCCTACCTGTTTATGAATTAAGTTCTTTTTTTAAAACTAAATATTGGGAATATGTTAAAAAAAAAATGATATTCGAAAGCTCTTAAATGGTGAATTTAAAAGTTTTTAGCTAACGGAAATAAAGCAAAGCAAGAGTGAAATTTTTTTGTACGTTTTTGAATGAAGAATTTGGTGCAATCGCCAAACATGGCATGTGTAGCAAATTATAACTAACTAAACCTTAAAAAAGTTGATATGGAGCAACATGAATGCTTACTGCCGTATTCTGAAAAATTCAAATCCATATAAAATTTTGCAAAACAGTTTTTGAGTTGAGAAAGCTGGTATTTAAAATATACATATGTATGTATGTATATACCCCAAACCTAACTTGATTTATTTTAAAACGGTCAGTGGGTCAAAATAATAATGAGCTGGCGAATTGTTTTTTTTTATTTACAATTACAATAAAGAAAAAAACAAGTTTGCTACATTTAAAAAAATATGTATTCCATTAACTGATTTTGCCACCTTGAAGTACATTAAATCCGCGATTTAAAAAAAACATTCGAATGACTTCACTTTTAAAATCCAAATAGAAAATTTTTTATTCTTTAATTGTTTGGCTCAGTAACAATCCTGTTATTCGAAAAAAATAATAATTAAAATAAAATAATAACCATACATACATACATTTATTTGTAAATTGTTAATTTAATTGTATTTTTATTTTTAAATTTCTTAAATAACTTGAAAAAATTAGTTCAGAATAATCAAATTTATTATAAAATTCATTAAATAAAAACCTGAAAAAAATGAAAGTTATTTGCTAAAAGCTGAGAATTCAAATTTAATTTATTATTATTTCTCTTAGAAAAATATTTACGATACGAAAACAAATGCACTAAAGGACGAAAAAAAAGTCCATGCAAAGTAAATGGTAGACAGGGTTGGACCGTATTCAAAATACAAATACTTATTTTGGTATATTGCACGTCTATACCAGAGATAATTATTGCGACATATGTATATTACAGTAATTGTCAAAATTATGTTATCTTTAATGTAGACAGCAATTTTTCGTGCAGGTACGCAAAATATTCTGTTACGCAGTATTCACTTAGCAGCATAAATAATGCTGCTAAGGGAATTCACTTACCTGTATAAATGTTACCTTATGTAAAATTTTTTTAATACAGTTTTAAATTTAATATTAATATATACATTTCATAATTTTACAGGGCAAGCAAAAAACGTTATAAAATGAAAAATGTTTCAGATATAAAAACAAATAATTGAACATGGGCTTAAAATACAACAACAAAACTATTTCCCAAGGAAAAAAATTATTTTTCGAAATATTTTTGCAGTTATGTATGTTACGTTATTTTGAATTTGTGTTTTCTGAAACTAAAGTACGTATCATCATAATTTTTCTAAACAAAAGTGAAACATACGTTACAAATATAAAGTAATTTTTATTAACAGTTTCAGTTTTAATAAAACATTTAGGGCATTTATCATCTTTTATTTAAAATAAACTTATGACTTCTTTTAATAATAAGTATTAATTTTAACTAAACAAAAATTAGTTACAAAATGAAAAAAACAATTCATTATAAAGTTTTTCTAAGATTAATACTTAGAGTAATAATTTTATAATTAAAATAATACAAAACATAAAGAATTCAATTTCATTAAAAAAATAATATACAGAAGAGAAAACAATTCAATACTCAAATGGAATATTATCATAAAAATAATGACAGTCCGAAGGAAGTAATAATTTCAGGTCCTGCAAATGCTGCCATTTCTTTTTAGAAATTTTTAATCTTTCAGGATGCAAGAGGTTAGGATGGGTACATTCAGATTTATTGGCACCCCGTTGTGGAAGAACCTTATAATCTTCCTCAATGTTTGTTTTAAAATAAATGGTTCCCGATGAATCATAACCCAAAGATCGTATCATATTAACCGTAGGGTCTCCAGACTTTTTACCTACATTTTTAAACAAATTAATTGTTTAAAGATATATTTATTTATTTTGTTATACTTTACCTGGTCGAATAGATGAGTATCGCTTGGGAACAGCTTCGTAATCCAGGAAATAATCATGTTCAAGGTGATGAACGTTAAGTGGAAATGGGTTTTGTCGCGAATCCTTTATTAGTTCAACGAGTTGTGATGGTAAATTTATTTGCTTGTTACTAATTTTACGTTGAATAAGAGAGTGTGTTGAATCGCACTCCATTTGTGTATGTCCTACGATTAAATATTTATGTTCAATAGTAATGTTTTTTTCAACACTAAAGGAAATCAAAGCATTGGATAACAACACATTGCGATTTTGGTAGAAGCATCCGTCTGAATATTTAATAATATGGTGAAAATTTTTCCTATCAAGGATTGCGTTTCTTAAATATTTTATTAGAATAGTGGCGAAAGTGGATGCAACGAGGCTTCCTTCAGTTTCATCCCAGACATAGTTGTCAGATTGATGAGTTACAATATTATAAATAGTAAAGTTGTGAACTTGCAACTTCATTTTGTAATATGAAGCATTTGCTTTTGACTGTGGAATTAGCTTTACAGCTTGCATGTCTATACATAACAGTAGGCATAAATTCGCCTTAGCACTTTCTATGTCATTTAATTTTTCTTCTCTCATACTGTCGATTTGTTTTCTGTGGCTCTCGTACTGCTCTTGTGAAATATTTTTAGATTCATATGATATACAAGTGTCACACATATCATTTCTGGGTTTGAAAATAGAATAGTTACGTTTTTTTAAAACTTCCATGAATCTTGGGAAAGATACAGGAGATATTTCATTTTCTTTGAGGGACTCACATTTCTTAGAATATACTTCATATACGTTTTTGTAAGATTTAAAATCCGTCTGAAAGTACAATCTAGTTGTGTGTTGACGTCGGTAATGCGACTCTAGCTTTGGAATTGCGTCCAACCATTTATTTAAATAATTTAACCTTGTTTCATAGCGTTTTCCTTGGGTGGTATTTCTTTTGGCTTCAGTTCTAAATTTTGTTTGGTTTTCCGGACCCATTTGTGTAACATGTAACTCACTGAAGTTCACCCATTTCCTAACCCCTGATTCTGAAATTCCTAGGGTTGAAAAAAACATTTTACTACATACTTGCAGGCGGGCGGTTTCTTTGTTTAAATAATATGATTTTGAAAATGTTCGGCGCGAATTTTCTACGTATGTCCGCTTCTTGGTAGAACATTCAATTCTATCGGTAACATACATTTGTTTTTGGTCCCACGACATTTGCCAGAAACGATAAAATGTTTCTTTTCTCACACTTTCGGAAAAGGGAACAATGCCGTGTTGAACATTTTTCACAATATTTCGAAGTGCACCCAGCTTTCATCTCTCTTGGCTTTCTATCACAAACTATTCCCCGTGACAAACCTTCATATTTTTGTCCATTCATACGCTTTTGCTTATTTTCTTGTTTTTTGTTTGTGTTTTTGGAACAATGTACATTGTCATCATAAATATTTTCTATATTAGAACACATTTTTTTTTATTTTTACCACACTTTTCACTTCTGTTGCAATTTTAAGTTTGATATAAACTGAAATTCTTTTTAATGGTAAACGAAATCAACGCTAATAACTAATAATAACAAAAATAAATGCTTGCTATGTTATTTAAAAAATTCAAATATTTTTTTACATTTCCTACCCAAGTGTGATACGTTCTTTTGACATATGAAAATCATGAACATGTTGATACGTTATTTTGAATTATGGATATACAATCGTTGTTTTTGGTCACAGAAGTCTAAAAATTGGTAGAGGCATGTAGTTTAACCTAATGAATCATAATCAATCAAAAACACGATTTTTATTTTTTTGATGATACGTACTTTTGGATTTTCGACGACGATATGTACATACATATATAAGACAATTCATTTAAAAACAATTTAGAGAGCAACTTTTGAATATGAGGAAGTTGTGGATGCGTTAAGAACCCCATCAAATTATGTGCAAGTTGTCATGGCTTAAAAAATCGTGGAAGCATGACACCTGAACTTATTGCAAATATATTATAATATAACGGATTTGCACAAGGCAGGGACCCTTCCAACCGTAAGTTGTGGCAAGTTTATGAAGTTTCTGGAGCTAAGTTTGTACATATGTGTTATGAATTGCAGATCCCTTAAAAAACGAAGTTTACATGTTAATAATTTAAAAATATACACAAAAAATTTTAAAAAAATATGCCCAAAAAACAAAATTTTGGCTTATTTGAAAAAAATATTCCACAATTTCATATTTGCATTGAAATAAACTTTATTCTGTGCTCACCAGAATAAAGTTACGTTATGAGGTTAGGATTCATATAAGATTTATTTATAATACACCGAATATATGATATATTTTGTCTTTAAGGGATTAAAGGAAAGGTCGCTAAATTTTATTAACATTTAAAAGGATAAAATAGCTTGAATATTTTAGGGATTGAAATTTGAATGGAAGCTGTATGTTTAAATCTGAACCGATTTAACCATATTTAATTGGCAGTAAGATATTTTGGGACAAATTTAATCTTAATACGAACATGATTAAATGGTTTATGGATATAAAGATAGAAGTTTGCATGGGGACTATGTGATATTATAGACCGATTCGTTCTTATCACAAGTATAACGTATTTACCAAACTTTATCAAATTATCTAAAAACTGCTACATACTTTTATTTTATGCACAAGGTTTACTTGGACAGACAACCAGCCAGATGGACGGACGGATTCGTAAAGATCACTTTAAAAAGTGTTGCTTATTCGATCGGTTTACTAAACGATGCGTCTATATTTCTAGGTACATATCAGCACAAATTTATATAATTGCTTTTTTGTTAATTTTTGCATATATATAAAACTTTACATTTTGGAATAACATTTATCTTCAACGAAAACTTGCTTTGGCTTACAATTGTAGCGTGAAAATCAAATGTAGATGGCAAAATTAAAGCAACAGAATATTCATCTGTTATGCAAATTATCTTAAGCATGTTTAATTGCTGAACATGATTAAAACTATGCTTACAAAATGTGAAATAGATGTGCAATAAAAGTGCAGCAATAGCTAAAATATGCAAATTATTCACAAAAAAATCGATATCAAATTTTATAAAAAGTTTTAAAACGGATAAATATATTGTTTCTGCATTCATTGATCGCACAAGAAAACCCATGCAATTGCACATTTACGGGTTTCCTGATCATAAGATCATAAACAGGCAGGTGCACGGCCTAAAAAACACTTAATTGACAACATCTTTTGTAAGTTGTTGTTGTTTTTATTTTGTTTTTCTTAACCTACTTACAACTACAATTAATGTTGAGAGAATTTCAACTAATTGTAGTGGGGAATGTAAGATGAGATAAACCCACTGTTTATTGTTGATGTTGTTTTGTTTAAACTTTGATATTATTACAAGTAGAACTGTTGCTATAATTCTTATACGTTAACCAGTTTTATTTGGTTTAAGATCTTTAGTTTTTCTAAAATCTTTATGGATGAAGTTTCCTGATGATCTGGCCTAAGCAACCAGTGAAATGCGCATAGGAATAGCTTATCCCATCAACAATAAATTTCAAGTGTTTTTATCAATAATAAAAACTGGGAGTTAAGCACGAATAACAAAATCTTTTGAAAATTTAAATTAAAAAAAGATTAAGATGTTTTTGTTACTCGTCAGATAATCACCAGAAGATTCTTTAAGGAGTTGTATATTAAACATAATCGTCTAACAAACAGCCTATGCCAGCTGGGAAATAACATGTATGTATGTATGTATGTTTGTTTATTTAATATAAAAGAAACATTAACAAAAACAATGAGAATTCATAAAGAACATAAAACATAAAAAACAAAATAATTGCGATTTATATTTTTATAAACAGCTTAAATTGGATATTTATGTGGAAAAGTGGCCAATATATAGTTTTATGTGTGCAGCTAACTTTGCTGTTTTGTATGAAAATATTTTAAAGCTGCCCAAAAATATGAAAAATGTGCAGGTATACAAAATGCACGTAAACAAGGATTTTGAAGAATAATTCCAGAAAATATTTATTTTGGGCAGTTAAGTCAAAGTGCAGCTAACTTTGATTTTTTGTATGAAAATAATTTTAAAATGCCAAAAATTTTGTGCATTTATCTTAAATGTGCAGGTATAGAAAGTGCACTTAAAAAAGGAATTTGTATGGAATTAGAAAGAATAATTCCAAAAATGATCAATTTTGTGCAGTTAAGTCAAAAGTGCACGTAAACAAAAGGCAGTTAAGTCAAAACTACTGTATAAGTTAAGTAAGACTCTAAACTTTAGACGATGCAAAATATGTGTGGCAGGGATGATAAATGAGAAAACCAATATCGTACCAACGAACTTCTAAAATCGTACTGTACCGACCCCAATAGTACTAAATAATTTTTTTATAATACTATTTTGCCAATTTTACAAAATACACCCAAATGTGATAGTTTTTGTTATTCTTGTCAATTTTTTTTTCATTTTTTACTAAATGAAGAGACACTTTTGGTTTTATTAAAACTTCCAGAGTTAATGAAAGTTATATTCACTCTTATTCCATTTACCGCCGTCTCGAATTTCGGATAATTTTGCCATTTACATGGAATTTTTTCTATTCCTTACTCCCCGTCTACAACTGACATGATTTGCTGTTATAACATGATGTTATAAAAGCGTTGTTAAAACATTTGCATTAACTACCGTATTATAACATGAGAAAACCTCTAACATGATGACTTTATACTAAACACTAACATCATATTAGTGTTAATGTTAACCCATATCGTCCCAGCGATTTTTTTTTTCGAGTAATTTTAAAAAACTTTGTGGTTGATAGATAATTTGAGACTAGAAAACACGAATCTGAAGTCAAAATTTTTTTTGGATTTTTTGTTTCTGAGAAAAATGGTGTTCGATAAATCGAACGTTGGGCGCTATTTAGCATTTTTGTTTTATTGCTCCTATAGATTGTAAATATGGAAAACCTATGTTTTTTATGAACTTAAACTAATTCATTTTATTTAAATATGGTAAAATGGAAGAAGGCATTTATTTAAATAAAAAATATACAGTTGATCCTCGATTATCCGGCCAGCACAGGACCGGGCTGGGAGTGAATAATAAGGGTGATTCATCGGTAGGTTTGAATTATAATGTAAAATAAAGCACATAAATTTAAAAGTGAACCTAAAATTTTTATTATCGGTTAAAAGAACAATTTATGGCATTTACTGTTTGGAAATGATATCAGGCAAATGTTGGGCATGTTATTCCTGAAGACCCAATACATTGCATATCGCCAGAGAAAATAGTCCAAAGGTGTGATATCGAATGATCTAGGGGCCAATTTACCATAGCAAAACGAGATATTAAGTGCTCACCAAAATGATTCCTGAATAAGGTCATTGTTTCACGCGCTGTATGGCTCGTAGCGCCGTGTTATTGAAACCAGAGCTCACAGAGACCATGCGCTTGATTTTCAGGTCGCTCTACTGGAGACCTACTGACCCTGTTATCAAAAAAATGGTGCCGGTCCATTTACCATTTTGGCGAAAGTAAGGTTTGTAATTTCTTTAGATATTTCCAACGCGTTTGACAGAGTCTGGCATTGTGCACGTTTTGACAAGAAACTTATTGCATTTGGTGTCGGTGATAATTTGTCTCGTTTTATATCGAGTTTTCACAGAGATCGCACTACACGATTTGTTATAGTAGGTTTTCGTCAAACGAGTTCAAAATTCATTCAGGGGTGCCGCAAGGCTCCGTTCTTTCTCTTACTGTATTTATTATTTTTCTAAATGACCTCCTACATATGTCAAACTTTCAACCCTATCTACTCTTTTACAAGCCTATGCCATTAGTATTCACTTGATTATGGGCGAAGCGTATCCGATGTTGGTGCTATTAGGCAGAACATGAATGATACGCTTGGCCGACACCGATACCCGTACGCTTGTTCGTAATTCACGTTTTTCCTCAAGAGGCCATCCTTTTGTGGTCGATTGACCGGTAAATCGTACAACGCATTACAAGAAATTCGTTTTGTTGGCCGGACTGTTCGTATGTGGAATAACCCTTTTACTTTCAATAAGTTCAAGTCGAATATTCACAAGCACTACTCTCTCTTTCCACCTTTCCGTAACATAGTTCCATCACAATGCAATGCAATGTAAAACAACAAGGTGCGAGGTTACCATTGACGGTATTGTTCTGGTTTTCCTTAATTTTGAAGAAAAATGGGCCAGTGACTGCACTTTTAGCTACAGCTGCTATATTCACTTTACTACGTGCTGGATGTTGTCTAAAGGGTCGAGTATCATGCATACTGGACTCAAATTTGCGAATGATGTTGGCAATTGTGGTTTCAGTACGTCGATTAAGCGTACCCTAACTTCCTCGAATCGGACGAAAAACATTTCTCACATAACGCTGATTGTGCATAAACATTTTATTAATCAGCAAAAACAAAATAAATTTATATCCGTTAATTCAAATGCGTGAAAAATATATATTATGGTAACATCCGATGATTCAGTTAGCCTCTCAAAGAAAAAACCCAAAGTGATTTATAGTGCCCAGTGTTGTTGAAAGCTTAATCGTTTTTCAATAGAACTACATTTTCACTTTTTTTATTTTTTTATAATTTTTACAAAATTTTCAGTTTTTAAAATCATGCTAAAATTAATATTTTTTCTTTCCCCTTGTTATAAAAGGAAGTAGCAAAGTGGGTAAGAACAATTATTTTTATATTTGTAGCGAACCACTTACAATATTTAATTGTTTAAAAAAATTTGTTCTTTGTCTTTCCTAAAAAGTGTAAAAAAAATTCAAAAACACGAAAAATTTACTGTTCGAAAAATCGAACATTGGGACGATATGGGTTAAGCATTTCATGCCAGTTGTAGACTATATGTTATAGTTTTAGGAACTTTTCATCAATTTTTTGGCTTGTTTGAAATATTCAAAATTTTCGCGAATTTTCGCTATTTTGCAATTTTTGCGAAGCTTCGTTGCTATTTTTACATTTTTTTTAATTCAAGATTATTATTATTATTAAAAATTAAAAAGAAAAAAAACTGTTTCGACACCTACATACATATAAGACTGACAATAAATCAGAGGCAATTTCCATCGATGCCAACTTTACCGTTTTTTACAGCATACCAGGCGCGGATCCAGCTTGCGCCTTAGGGGGGGGGGGATTTTTTTTTTGATACAAAAAAGTAAAAAATTTGTTTTTAAAAGTTTATTAAAATTAATATGAGTATATTTTATTAAAAAAACTCAACAATAAGGTTAAATGAAATATAAGATCAGTTTAATATAAATTAATTTTTTTAAATAAGCAATTTATGATTTCCTTGTGAGGCAAATTTAGATAGTATGTACAGTCTTTCTTCTGTCATTGTTGATCTGAGCCATGTTTTTATTAGACGACGGGTAGGAAATTACCTCTCTCTCGTAGCATTACTGACGAGTAGGCAAAGTTGTTTATGGCATATCGATGCCTTACTTCCTCAACCTCGTATCTTAAACGATTGCTATTTTTGTGTTCTATTACTGCAACAACTTATTATTTCAATACTTTGTCTCAATTCTGTAAATATTGATAAATTATATTTACGTATCTCATTTACTCCTATTTTCATTACTGCGTCAAACTCTTGTCTTAATATGTGCAGTTGTTAAACCATTAAGAATTTTAAAAATTTCGTCTTTGCGTAACTTTAGTATGGAACGTTGTTCAATAGGTGATATTCAAATGTTAATGGTGGACTTGTAAGCAGTGCAAACAATTCCTCTACTTTCAACTGGAGCAAACTACTATAAAACAAAACTGTATGTGCACCAGTACACAATTTTTAAAGAGTATTATACTACCAGACTGTCAAAGCGCGCAAAAAGATGAGAGTTGCCTAACTTTTCGCTTCGCTATACGTAAAGAGTACTTTATGTGACATGTTTCGTGTAAGTATGAATATTTCATCTTGGATGTCAAAGCTAATCTCTAACGCAAAGCGAAGCAAACATTTTATCTGACATGGCCTTAACAGTCTCATTACAGTTAATTGTGCTTCGAGTTCTTCTTTTGCCAGCTATAATATTTTGTTTTGATACCGTGCAATCGTCATCAGTTCTTTTGAGTTTACGAAGTTAGTTCTTAGATTAGTTGATTGAATTTTATATTAAGTGACATACAAAAATATTAAACTATTTATCCTATTAAATATATTATAAAGGTTATTCTGCAAAATTTAATAGTGTTTCCAAATTGTATGGTTTTATAAAAAAAGAAACCTTTTTAACACGAACAATGGCAAAACAAATGTTATATTCGAAAGGTGTCAGGAATTATACAAGATATCACAACAGCGTCCAATACTACGACACTGAATAGCCAGATTTGAAGCATGCAAATCTATAGATTTTCAACAAAAGCAAGTTATTTTTCAAAAATCCGAAAACAAGACGATAAACTAATAACGGGTCCGCCAAATAACTTTTTTTTGAAAATGCTATAAAAAAACTACTAAATATGTTCTTAAATTTCTTTTTTTATTTGAAAGTACAATCCTTCCGGTTAATAATGAAAAATAATTTCATTCAAATGGCTGCCTCGGCTGGCCATGCAGTAGCCTATACGATCGGTCCAATTTTTAAGCACATTATCGATTGTGTGCAGCTGTATTTCACCAATGGCTTCACGAATATTGTCCTTTAAAGTGTCAATTGTCTCTGGCTTGTCGGCGTAGCACTTATCTTTACCGGCACCCCACAAATAATAGTCCAACGGTGTCAAATCGCAGCTCCGAGGTGGCCAATCGACATCAGCTCTGCGGCTGATAATGCGATCTTTAAAATCAGGGCGCAAAACATTGAGTGTAGCTTCGGTTGCGTGGCACGTAGTACCGTCCTGTTGAAACCAAAGGTTGCCAGTATCCTCCTCTTCAATTTTTGCAAACAAAATTTCGTTCAACATGGCCCGATAACGATCGCCATTGACTGTAACGGCCACTCCTTGTACATTTTCGAAGAAAAATGGCCTAATTATGCCTCTGGACCAAAATCCGCAACGGCTTTTCAATGCATGCGTGCGGGTTTTCTGTGCCCCAAATGCTAAAAATTTACCTGTTTACATATCCGCTAAGATCAAAATGAGCTTCATCTGAAAAGATGATTTTTTTGGCAAAATCGGCATCTTGTGTAAGTCGATCTTACCACTTACCGAAGCGAAAACGCATATTTCCCAGCGTTGTTCAAGCGTATAACGATATTCGTTCAGCGGAAGGATAAAACTAATTATCTGTCAAATCAGACATGAGCTAAGTGTTACCATTCACGAAATAAGCACTACTTGAAAAAAACGTTAGATGGCGGACCCGCGTTCGTAAAATAAATATAACATAAGTACGTGTGTACAGTGCGTTCCTCTTAAGGGGGTTAACTCAAAATGTATATATTTTCAGTAGAGACAGAAACATGTTTTCTTTTTATATGTAGTCTTATACTATAAAGGGGGATACAATTGTATTATTTTTAAGTAAAATTCTAAAGAAACTGATCAAAGATTTTTACAGTGACCACTGTGCATCGATTTCTTGCAAAAAGAGGAAATGGAAAAATCTTGAGTTGACTCTCTTTAGAGGAAGCAGTGCGATATGTAAGTATTCATGTACTTATGTACATAATTTATGTAACCTCGTGACACACTTCTGAAACAAATTATAATGATTCCTTTCGGTTTTAGGCTTTTCGGGAGGAAGTTTTATATTGGATCTTTGATAAGTTATGAAACAAACACCACAAAATTGGGCAGAGTGGAAAAGTTGCTACATTCCAATATGGAGGAGGATTTATATGGAACCTGTGATAAATTCTGAGGCGGTCATGAAAAAAGTTTTTATGTATAACTTCGAGTCTAACGAAACTTATTTCAGCCAAATTTCACCACAATATCAATTTAAATTATCGGATAGAATTAAGGGCGTATTTAAATTTTATTGTTAATTTTTGATTTTAATAAAAAATTTTTAATTTAAATTTCAATTATTTATAATAATTTATTTAATAAAAATTTTAATTGAATCTAATAATAATAATTTAATTACTGGATTGCTCATCAATTACTTTATTCATTAATTATTTGTTTCATTTAAATCTAATGAGGTAATTGAATAATATATAGATTTTATCTTAATTATTTTTGTAATTGAATCAATTAACACATTTCTTGAAATCTCATAGTTTTTTGATCATATTTTTAATTAAAATTGAAAATATCATTTATTGAAAAAAAAATTACAATTTTCAATTTCTACAATTTTTAGTAACTTGATTTTGTGAATTGGTTGACTAAAATCCATTTTTAATTTTTTCCGTGATTTATTAAATATGGGTTTCATTGGATAATTTTGGTATAACGGGGTTATTTGTTTGTATAGCTATGAGTGCAACAAACGCGTAACTAATTCATCAAGTATTAAGAATTAATATTACTGTTAATGCTGCAAACTCGTATCTCAATATATGCATTTCATGCTTAAACTAAAGAAGATTAGTATACTATTACTACAATATACATAGATGAAATC
The DNA here is from genome assembly GCA_949318255.1 of Pollenia labialis. Taxonomy (NCBI): domain Eukaryota; kingdom Metazoa; phylum Arthropoda; class Insecta; order Diptera; family Polleniidae; genus Pollenia; species Pollenia labialis. The sequence goes on along the minus strand of OX439142.1, from coordinate 24,774,766 downwards.
AATTCTTTAATAATTGCATTTGAACTTTTACCTAAACACCGAAGTATAAAAAAATGAAACGTTTTTTCTCTCTCCTGAAAGGGTCTATTTTTGCATGTTTTGTTAATTTGAGAATCTGTTTCCTTACCAACATTTTCAAATTGGGTATCATAAGAAAGGTTTTTTAAGGCGCGTCCAACTCTATATACAATTTGTCCAAGAACGATCATCCACTTCCTTTTTTAAGGATTTTCTGTTAAAAAACGGTTTTTGAATTTTTTGTTCGGGGTTGTTTGTAATAAAAATGTCAAATAAACATATTTTATGTGCTGTTTTCACAACACAAGTGACTGAACGTTTAGTGAAATTTATATGAAAAGCACTCAGTTTTTTGAGTGTTTCCCATATAAATTTTACTACGCGTTCATTCACTTGTGCTGTGAAAACAGCACATTAATCTCTAGTCGATTAATTTAAATACGTGTTTCCGCTTTTTTGGAAATTCGTGCTAGTTCGCGTTTTGACAAAAATGCAATGGGCTGGCAACGCTTAGTTTTAAATAGACCAATATGGGTATCAAATTTTTTCTTTTGCCAAGTACATCATCTTTGTATGTAAATAATTTAGATTTTTGCAAATTAGATGCATTTTACTCGGTGCTCTGGAATATACATATGTATGTATATAAATGCAATTTTGTAGTAACTCTAATATAATAGCGGATTTAGTTTCTAGATCATGTATGGATGTTTTAAAATGAAAAATTTATAGAAAACATTTTACATTTAAGTCAAAGTAAATTTGAACAATTTGTTTAAAATTTCAAAACAAACAATTTAAAATTAAAAAGAAAATGAAATATTTGATTATTGCATTGTTGTATTATTTTTGACACAACGTTAAAATATTTTACAGTGTTGTAAACGTTTTCAAAATAAGACCACCTTGTATGAATTCACCTTGCTATCACCAATTATAACTCCCAGGCACCGCAACCTACTAAGTGAGTAGGTTGCCAGAATTAAGATTTTCTCTTATTTTTGAAGATTTTTTGACCAAAATAAGATTTGAAGATTTTTTTCTCAAAAGAAGATTTTTTATTTTTAGAAATAAAGATTTGTAACGTTAATACATAATTTTTTTAAATTTTTTTAAACAATCACTTTTTAAAACAATAAGGGTTGTATCAGCTTGTTGTCTACTGGTTTTGCACACTTTTGTTTTGCACCCATTGTCTAGCATACACAACAAGGCGAATTAACTACAGGTGGTGTCGAAACGGCATCTGATTTTGACAGTTCGAGCTTATTTGTTTTGATTTGTTAGTGTTTTGCTAAGAATGGTTGACATTTCGAGCCGTAAACACTAACAATGCAATGCAAAAAACACTTTGTTGTTTCTGTTGCTGTTGGATTGTTGTAGTTCCGACACCACCTGTAGTTGAATTCGCCTTGATACACAAGAATGCATCATTATCTCTTGGCATACAAATAATTAAAAAAGCATCTTAGATTAGCGGATGTGAATTTGGAGAATATGTATATTGATGAAAAATAATTATTTTTGAAAAGAAAAAACGTATCTTTATAAAGTTTTATATATAAAAGAACAAAAAAATCATTAATTTAGTACCAAAAGGTAAAACTAGTAGAACTTAAAAAGCTTTTAATTTGAATATTTCACGTTCCATGTTTAAGATAATTTTTAAACAAAGAATTGGGAGATTCACAAGGTGTGCTATCAAGTCATATCGTCATAAAAAGTACAATTGTTTAAAATTAATGTTGTTGTGTTTTAAACAAAATAAAAATTTTAATGCTGTGTTACGTCATAACTGTACAGTAGAAATCTAAATTTTACGCGGTAGCCCACAGCAGTCATATATATGTCATGTAATTATTTTAAGACATATGACTTTACAACGTTATGACTACCTTGTGGATCACCCAAATATGTACATATGTAGTACATACATAAGTGCTTAAGAATACCTTTTTAAAGGTGTACCAACATTATTTTAATAACTATTGCATTAGGAATATATTTAGGAAAATCCATATATTTTCAATGAGCATATTTTTAAACGCAATTTTCTCAAAATATCGAATTAAACGGTATCAAAAAATATGATATTAAATTGAGAGCCCTTAAGATGTCATATGATGTATGAGCCTCATAGCTCCCAAACTAAAATTATTTTGCCCAAAATTTATATACATATGTATCTCTAATTTCACCATTTAATTACTTTCAATGAAACTTCGTTATTTAGATGGACTTTTTTACAATCACTTTATTTAATAGAAATTTAATGGATTTAAAATGCGCTTTTAGAAAAAAATTTATGGCAAATATAACTCAAACCAAAATTTTAACCTACAACCTAATTTTGTATAAATACCGCAATTATCTATTAAATCTTCAGCAAATTGGCTTTCTCCTGACCATAAAATTTGTTTGTCGTCTGCAAAAGCAAAAGGTTTACAGTTACTATAACCAAGCGATTCAAATAAATCATTCAAAAACAATGTAAATAAAACTGTTACGAATCAAATATGCGCTTGAAACTGGCTAATACAAATGTCATAAAATAGGTAAATATTCGGCGTCACGAATGTTCGTGACATCACTAATATGTATATTAGGGCGGGTAGATTGTTTTTTTTAAAAATCGTATAGCAAAAACGTAATCTACATAAAATTCTAAGAAAATTATCCGAAGAAACCATGGGTCTAAAACAAAATCCTAATCCGCGCCTCTCGACTTGAAAATTTGGCGAATTTTTTTAATAAAATGGTTTAGTATGGTTATTCTTTTGCACTTTATATTTTTTTACAATCAAAATTTTTTTTACATTAAAAAAATTTTCACCCAAGTAAAAAAAGTTTCAAGTCGAGAATCGCGGACTAGGATTTTGTAGAATTTTCGTAGAATTTTTTGTAGATTACGTTTTTGCTTTACGATTTTTAATTATTTTTTCATCCATACAAATCGACCCGCCCTAATGTATATACATACATATGTATGTATGCATATTTCAATTCAATTCAGCTTCAAATAGTGGCGTGGTTTTAAAGTCAAGACCTCTAATTTAATGCGCTTCTTACTATCACATCTAAATATAAATATAGCGCAACAAATAGTTTAGTAAAAGAAACCAAAGCCATTCAAAACAAAGTTGGTTTTTTCCATTTAAAAAGAAAAAAAATCAACATGATTGAGAAGATAAAATGAATAGAATTGTTTACTAAATCAAAGAAATTAAAACGAGAAATTATTAAGTTGTTGACCACCAGACGGTAAAACAGTTAATGATATAAAATTTTAAGTAGGTAGGTACCTATAAAGTTTATACTATAAATACTATAAACTGATTAATAAATTATGAAACAAGAAGCATGCTATAAAATACTGCGTCAGTTTGTCTACAAACACGTTCCAATATTTTAACAATAGGATTTTCCTATTGTATTTTATAAATATATTTGCTTCAATATGTACATATGTAGATACATAACCATGCATACATACATAAGTATGTTTGTATATGTATGTACATATTATGTATTATAATTAAATTTATTATTGAACAGAGATTAGCATATAAACAAATTAATTTAATCAGGTTTAAATCCTCTAGATAACTTCGTTAGTTTTTGTATTTTTTCGTTTTAAATAAAACGTGTTTAAAGGTAAATGAATGTATTTTAAGTATGTATTTAAATTAATGCTAAAACCACCGATTCTACATGGAATTAAAAATGTAAACACACCAATCAATATAAAAATAAAAATTTATTGATATTGAAAAAAAATATACAACTCCGATATTTGTTTAGATGCAAAAAATGCAAGTGCCAATTTCAAATAGAAACAATTTAATTCTTTCTTCCTTTTTTTGTTTTGTCAAGTCGGTCGATCGCGGGCCAAATTTTACACGAACGTGCGAAATATTTCATATTGTTATTATTCCAGTCGGTATCGAGTTCTGTGTTATCATTGTTATCAAATAATAATATAAACCAAAATTAAAGAAAAATTTCGTTTATAATACAAAATTTTAATAACGTTAACAAAAATATTTTTTGAATGACAATTCGATAATAAAATTTTTTTCAACTTTTTAAGTTTGACTTAAGATATTTTGTCAAAACGCCACAGATATTTTTGTTATAACAAATATTAATATGTTTTACTAACTTTATTTATTAGTTACATATATAAATTTTGATAACATTCTACTGTTATCTAATAGTTGCATACATTTTCTGTACAATTTACTTCATACCTAGCGAAAGTAAGGCTCGTAACAGAAATATACAACAGAAAATTCGATTTTGCTTCTATATATGTAATTCCAAATTGCTTAGTATAACTATTAATAATAATAATTCAATACATATTGCTAGTTTCTTTTTAGTCGCACGACGGACAGACAGACAAACATGGCTTAATCAACTTGGAATTACTCAAGAACCCAGAATATACATAAATATGGACATACAAACATTACGGGGTCTAAAATGAATATTTAAAAAGCTTCACATGAAATGGCAAATTAAGTATGTAAACGCTTTTCACAACTTACTGTGGAGGGTATAAAAATATTAAATTAAAAACTTTGTTGTGCATGTAAACCAATTTTTGTCACTGTAATTGTCGCCGAAAATATAAAAACACAACACATTTAACAAGTGAAAAGATCTACAAACACACAAAACAATAACGTTAATATTAATACTATGGTTAGCTGAAATACAAAACGACGTAACAAACATTTTTATTATTTTACAGTAGAAACTAAATTTTTTGTATGTATGTGCTGGTTCACACTCTTTAAGTTTTAGCCATCAAGTCTTGAGTTTGTTGTGGAGAGAGGAAAAGAAATGGCATTCTCTTTTCCCTTCTCACCTAAAAGCTCAAGACTTGACGTGTGTGAACCGGCACTATATTGAAAACGAACAATTTATTCATTTCTGAATAAAAATATTTATTTGTTAATGTTTCAAAGAGTTATATTAGTAACGTACTTTTTACCTCATATTTCCTTAAACATGTTGTTATTTTATGCAAAATTCATAACATTAACAAAAACAGAAAAATTTGAGAATTTCATTGTAAAATGAATGAAATCCGGTGAAAGAAATGATTTATGGGCGTGTAGGAATTGCCAATTGTTGCTTAAAACTATTATGCTGGGTACACACTATGCAACACATTTACGCAATCTAGTGAATTAAATTCATTTTCATTCATTCCAGATTGCATCAACATCAAAACGCTTTGATATTTTGAGGTTGCATTGAAACAGATTGCATGTAGGTGGCACTGTGTGTACCCAGCATTAAGGTGGATTCATCCATGCGTTCCGAACAGTATTTTTGTCCGGAGAATAATTCGGAAAATTTTTACGGAAAAACGAAGCTCTACCATATGGTTTACAGATGTAAACAATTATACAAAATGGCAGCACAACTAGCAAACAACTTATTTTCAATTGTTTTCTAAAAGTGTGTTTAAGAAAATGGACGAAAATAGTAAATCACTTTATTATGTTCAATGATATTACACAACCATTTCAAATGAAAAATGTGGCAACTCAGTTCATTTTGTTCTAAACGCTGGGTCTACACGTAGCAATTTGTATTGCTTAGTACAAGCAAAAACGTCGGCAGAACAATGGAGCAATAATTTCTAATTATATTGCTGAAGAACACTTGAAATTGCTTCGCCATAAATTTGCAATTTTTATAACGAATGTTTTATGTTGTGTTTTAAAGTGGTTGTTAAATTTTCTTTTTTAAATAAATAAATTAAATTAATAAAATAATTAATTGTAAATGCCGTAGCTGTGTTTTGTATTACTTTTGTGTTTATTTGCGTTTGAAAAAAACCTAAAATTGATAATATATAATAATATATTTCAAAAAATAAAGTATACATATTAATTTCACACAAAAATGAAATGTCAGAAAAATTACAACTGATTTGACAGCAGTAGCCCTTTTCTGTATTTCTCGCATCGTAAAATTTTCCGCATGAAACCAGTGAATCGGGACAGAAACAGTGCAAGATTAAACAAAAAATGGGGTTTCTCACACAAGCGTTTCTGTATCTTTCCGTCGCGAGAACTATCTGTCATTTAAATAATTTTCCAGCAATTATTGGAAGGATGTGAGAAAATGTGTTTCTGTAACAAAATTTTGCGAAAAGTTGCTTACAAGAACTGTCAAAATAAGTCACATTTGAAATTGGTGCGAGAAATACAAAATATAGATATTTTAAATTTAAAGTATGTTTATATACTATTTTTTTAATATAAATAAAAAATAAAAAGAATTTAAATTATGAATGCATAATTTAAATGATGAAAATAAATAAAACACCATTGTTATATTTGGTTGATTAAATATTTTTTTCGCCTTTCCTTGTTTTGGTTTTATTCAGGGCTGCCAGATAAATTTGTGTAAAAATCGTAAATTTCTTGAGAAAAATAAAAATATCGTCTTTTTGTTTTAAAAAAATCAGACAATTTAAAATTAAACAAATTTTGTTCGATTTTTTATTAAAACATAATCAAACAAAAACATAGTCAAAGCTTATGGGTTTTTTATACATACATATGTACAATGTACATATAATTTGTTTTTTTAAATTTATATTTATTTTATTAAGCTTGAGGTCTATAGTTTTACTCCGCAAATCATATTGACAATGGGATCGTCAACCTTTTTACCGATAGAAAAAGAAATGTTTTTGTGAGTCTTACCCAGCGCTTCCACATAGAAGTAATTACTTGCAAGTAGTGTATACGTATTATCAACGAATAATCGAGGAAACAGCCGATTGGCTGAAAGTAAAAGAATTGTGTGAATGGTAGTGAAAAAGTGTGAGTGCATTGAGTTTTTCGAACTTGTTCATACTTGCATATGGAAACGGGGGGTTAACAAGGAAAAATATAAATAATAACTTAACTGGTACACAAGTTTAAAAAGGGGGAGTTGTTTACAAAACTCAATTGAAAAAAATAAATAAATTACATATAAAAATTCAAACCCACTATGGATTTCATGAAAATAAATAAGTGGCTTCGTACATTTGGTTTAAATAGTACTTGCACTTTTAGTTAAGTTTTTTCGATTTTCGCTTATAAAATTTCTAGTTTTTATTATCTGAAGCATCGTACATCATCTGCCAAATAATGTGCTTACAATGTTCACACAGTTGCAAGATATTTTTAGGCAATTTTAATGACAATATTGAAAGATCTTACCATCGTCTGTACGAAGCTTGAGATTAGAAATTAGAGAGGAAATGGAAGACGTTGGTATAGGTTCATCATAATAAATCAAAAAACTGATTTCGCATTACGTAGTTTTGCATTTTAGCTAACAATATGTAGATACAAACGTATTATGTCCGCTCATTTAAATTTGTAGAAAATACAAGTTTATATGTTAAACAAAATTATTAATTAAAATGAATTAATATACATAATAAATTTGTCTAAAAATAAATTTACATAAACATGTACCTATGTATCAATGTATTTCAATAAACAAATAAAAATATACTTTTACATTTAATATGGTTTGCTTAAAAAAAAACAACATTAACATATGAATCAGAGCTTTCAGTAGCGGTACTTTTGTTTATTTGGTACAAAAACATACTTCCGTTCATTTACCTTAATAACCAATAAAATATATAATGTATATAATAACAATTAGCATATTTATGTACTGATATTATATACATATTTTTTTTTCTTTTTCATTACACAGTACAACACATGATTTCTGGACTCAATTCTGATAATTGCTTATGAAATTAGACCCAAAAAGAAGAACTTCTGCATCATTAGTTGGTCATGGTACCTCAATAGTTAGTAAGTATCGTACAGTAACAGTTTCGCAGTTATAAATAAATGTATGAAGGAAAAAAAAATTTTTGGCCCAAAAAATTTAAATGTTTTAATTTAAATTCATAAAAAATCCAAAACGGTAAAAAAGTCCTATTACTTTCACGTAAAGTCGCATAACCTATGAACAAAATGAGACATAAATCATGTAAATCGATAAACGCGTTTCGCTTTTATTCACAGTTAAGTAAAGGTATGAATTTCAAAAATTTGCTAGAGATATCCACAATATCTTTTGAAAAAACATTGATGACTTTTTTATGATTCTCAGAATTAAAAAAAAGTAATAAACAAAAGGTTATTTGATTTTTTAATTGCGGTACTAAAGAAATAAGCGTTAATAAATGTGAGTGGACAATTAAAAGCAAAAAAGGAAAGTGCACTTTTTTAATTATTTGGGTTTTTCCGTTAGTTACCTGCATGATTTCTTTACAGAAATTGCACCCACATTTATGAGTGCTCATCTTTTGGAACGTTTCGAAAACATATTCCATAAGTACCTGGCAATAAAATATTGAAATATTTGTAGTATTTATGGGTGCTATTTGATCGATTTTTGTCATTTAACAAGAGTCGACGAACGCGAGAAGCACAATTGAAATTTTCTCGAGTTTTTAAAAGTGAACACATAACAACAAAACATATAAAATATGGAAAATAACAAGTGCCCACAATTGATAATTTTTGTTACGTCTTTGGTCATATCGTCCCAAAAAGTGGCCAACTGGATCGAAAAAAAATTGATAACTGAGGAATTCAAAGCAGCGTATTGTCATTATTTTGATGATGCAGATTTAAGTGGTGCAAATTTTACGCCGAACACAGTGTGCAAAAATTTTTATAATACCCTTATAATGTGGATACATGGAAAAGGTGGACAGTTTTCTTTTATGAAGCCAGTAAACTTGCTGCATCCATGACGTTAAAATTACATTTCTTGCATTTCCTCCTTGAAACCTTTTTGGCACAATTACCTCAGGAATCGGACGAACAAGGAGAGAGGTTCCACCAGGTGACCATGCCAATGGAAAAGCTATTCAAAGGCAAAAAATTGGATGCATTGCTTGCGGAGGTTTGTTGGTGGAGTTCTAAAATTATGCAGTTTGAAATTTGTGGACACACTGAACAAAGCATGCCCTTGAATATTACGTCTATCTCGGATAATGATGCAGACTCAGAACATAAATATGAACAACCTACGAAGAAAATAAGGTCATCAGAACCACAAGCGTCAACTTCAACGAGGATGGATAGTGACAATAGTTGAAAATGTTCTAAATTTTGTTTCCATGCATAGATGACCAGCGTTACCGTTTAACATTTTCAAAAAGGGCCCCAAAAAGGGGATTTTTAAAAAAAATGTCACAAAAAGGGGAATTCTGAGAAAAAAAGGAGCAACTTTAAAAACAGAAATCTGGACCAATATTTTAGTATATCGACTCAGAATCACTTTTTAAAGTAATATAACGATGTCCATCCGTCCATCTGGCTAGTTGTCTGTCCATGTTAACCTTGTGCGCAAAGCACAATTTGCAATCTTTCAGGCAATATGATCAATTAAAGTCTATGTAAATAAAAACATCTTTCCAAGTTAGACTCTTTGTGTCCATAATGCTCTCATCTATAAATAGCTTTAACTTCCTTTAAAATGTTAACATTAATAAAAAAATTTAGTTACCGTCCCTAAAATCTCTTTAAGACAAAAGATCTTATATGGATGTAAACATCTAGATAATATTCGGTTCCAAATTGGGTAAAATTGGTAGAAATTTTTGATTTTTCTGGGGCATATTTTTAACAATTTTTAGGGCATATTTTCAAGTTTTTACTGCATATTTAATGCGAATAAAATGCGTTTTTTAGTGCATATTTTTATGGGTTTTATTGAAATAATCACATTTAGTTTAAATTCGCATTATACATATATTGTTTCTCTATGTGTATGTTATAGTAAAATCTTTATTTGAAATACCTTGTTAATCTTGAATTATAATTATTAAAGTTTTCCTTTTTTAGATCACCTTGTAATTCACTTACATTGTCTTTTTCTAACTATTTCCTTTTACATTTAATAAAGAATTTTCGTGAAGTTAATACACGTTTTTCCGGCCTTTTTATTTTTATTATATTTTAATGCGGTAAAGCAACAGGTTATGGGCCCTCATAAAATAAAGTAAAGTTGTTTTAATAAAAATAAAGAAAATTAAAATAAAGTTAAAGAAAACCAAATAAAGTCAAAGTAAATTTGAAGAAATGGCGGACCCCAAGCCTAAATTCGCAAAACTTGCAAATGGCAACTATGCAATTTGGAAATTCAAAATGGAGCTTCTATTACGTAAAGAGGGATTGTGGAAACGTGTAATTGAAGGCTCCCGTCCTCAACCTAAGATTGAAGGTGGTGTAGTAGTTAACGAATCTGATATGGATTCTTGGGACAACAAGGACGACGAAGCAAGAGGTACCATCGGTTTACTTGTAATGGATGACCAGCTTGCTCATATACGAAATTCGAAGACGGCTAAAGATACATGGAACGTGCTGAAGGATTATCATGAGAAAAACACACTCACAAATAAAGTATATCTAATGAGGTCGATTTGCTGTTTAAAACTAGAAGAAGGTGGTGATGCTGTGGCGCATATTAATTCCATGAACGATTTATTTACAAAGTTGCGTGATGTTGGGGAGGAGGCGTTGTCAGATAAATGGAGTGCTGCTATGTTGCTTAGGAGTTTGCCCGAAGGATATGATACGCTTGTAACTTCACTAGAATCGCGTAAAGAAGAGGAGATTACATTTGCTTTGGTTCAACAGAGGATAATATCTGAGTATGAAAGTTGTTTACATGCCGGTAATAGTGTAAATGATGCAGTTTTGAGAGCATATGCTAAACCTGGAGGTGTTTGCTATTTTTGCAAAAAGCCTGGACATCAAAAGAAAAATTGTGACAGGTACAAATCTTGGAAATCTAAACAGGTACCTCAAAAATTTACAAATAAAGTTAATTCTATCGGGGAAACGTCAACCGCAGATGAGTTTCTTTTTAAATTTGGTTAAACTGGAAGATTTTCCTGGCTAGTGGACTCTGGAGCAACACGACATGCGGTAAATGATCATAAATTTTATAAAAGTTTAGAGACGACATATAAAAGTTCAATCGAATTAGCAAATGGAGAAACAGTTGCAATTGAGGGTATTGGTTCAGGTGAGTTGACATTTTGCGATGTATATGGTCATCAACATAAAATTTTGATGAACGAAGTTTTATATGCCCCCTCTTTGGTTGGGAATATATTATCCGTAAGCAAATTAGCTAAGGCTGGGTTTGACGTAAATTTTAAGAAAAATTTTTGCTTTATAAATTTTGATAAAAGGAACGTTGGTATAGCAGACATTGATGGAGAAATGTATATTTTGCGCAAACCTGATAGTGTAAATGCCATAATTCAACATAATGCTAACTGTATTCATCAGTGGCATCGCAAGCTAGGCCATCGTGATTCTGAAGCTATACGAAAAATGTTTTCTAAAAATCTAGTTGAAAATCTGAAAATTGTTGACTGCGGTATCAAAGAAGCTTGTGAAACATGTGCTAAAGGGAAAATGACTCGATTGCCATTTCCTAAAGAATCTGTAAATAAATCTACAGAACCGTTGCAGTTAATTCATACGGATATATGTGGCCCGATGCAAACAACTACCCCTTCTGGTAAAAAGTAAATCGTCACTTTTATTGATGATTTTTCTGGCTTTACTATAATACATTTATTAACTCGAAAATCGGAAGTAGAACAAACATTTAAAGATTTTGTTATGTTATGTCGTACACATTTTGGCCGTTATCCAAAAGCTATTCGTTCTGATAGAGGTGGTGAATACACCGGAAAAAAATTTAATGATTATTTGAGGTCTGAGGGAATTAAAGTACAGCTAACTGCACCCTACACTCCACAACAAAATGAAAAGGCAGAAAGAAAGAATAGGACGTTGATTGAAATGGCGAGATGTTTACTTAGAGATGCCGGTTTACCAAACTCATTTTGGGGTGAGGCTATATCGACAGCAAATTACATTCAAAATAGAATTTTTTCAAGGTCTACAAATACAACCCCATATGAATTATGGTATGGTACCAAACCAAACTTGGGTGAATTTCATATTTTTGGTTCAAAATGTTTTGTACATATTCCGTCTGAGAAAAGACGAAAGTTAGATAACAAATCATGCGAAATGATTTTTCTTGGCTATGACAACAACTCAAAAGCATATCGTTGTTACAACCCTGTAACAAATAGGGTTGTCATTAGTCGTGATGTTCGATTTAATGATTTAACTAAAAATAAAGTTGATATTGAAATTTCCATTAAACTACATAAAAATCTAAATGGTGAAAATACAATATTGATTGAGGAGGAGATGTTAGAGTCTATTAAAACTCAAGAAATAACAATCAATAATGAATCTAAAGATTCTAATGAACATACGGATTTTAATGATCAGGCAGATGAAAATAAATCCACTCATATTATTAAACCTACGGTTGATAATGAACTGACAAATTTAAATGAATTTGAAGAGGTAAACAAACATGAAGCTACAAATGAAACACATATTGATGTACAAGAAGAAGGTGTAAGAGTTTCCCAAAGAACAAATAAAGGTGTAAAGCCTAAAAAATTAATAGATGAAATCTGGTCAACTAAAGAAATCAAAGAACCCGGGACTTATAGTGAAGCTATTGATAGTGATGAAAGAATACAGTGGGTAGCTGCAATGCAGGAAGAAATCGATTCTATGAAGAAGAATCAGACATGGGAACTTGTCAAATTACCAGAAGGTAGGTTTGCAATCGGCAGTAAATGGGTTTATAAAATTAAACGTAATAAAGATGGAGACATATGCCGTTTTAAAGCTCGTCTTGTAGCCCAAGGCTTTTCTCAGAAATATGGAATCGATTATGATGAAGTTTTCGCTCCAGTCGTTTCTCACACAACATTTAGATTGTTACTGTCGATTGCAGGAAGAAAGAAGATGCTCGTAAATCACATCGATGCCAAGACGGCGTTTCTAAATGAAAAGTTAACCGAATCTATTTTCATGAAACAACCTTCTGGTTTTGAAGAAGGAGACAAAGAGTTAGTATGTTTACTTAAGAAGAGCATATATGGACTGAAACAGTCGGCAAGATCTTGGAATAATGTCTTGCACGATGTTCTTATAAAATCTAAATTTTTCCAAAGCGTTAATGATCCTTGTCTATATCACGGTAACATTTATGAAACAATATGCTACATAATCGTTTATGTAGATGACCTTATTTTGGCCTGTTACAATCAGAAACAAATAAGGTACATTGAAAATGCATTATTAAGTAATTTTGATATGGAAAATTTAGGTGAATTAAAACACTATCTGGGAATTGAAATATCGAAGGATGATAATTGTAATTTTCAACTTTGCCAATCCAATTACATACATAAAACGGTTAAAGAATTTGGTCTTCAAGATGCAAAACCAATTAAAACTCCAATGGATATCAGTTATGGAAAAGGAGGAGAACCTACACAACTTGAAAACAATAATAAATATCGTAAACTGATTGGACATCTGTTATACATTTCTGTAAATACCAGACCTGATATTTCAGCACCAGTAACCATTCTAGCACAAAGAGTTTCACAACCAACAAATGAAGCAATGCAAACGTATTTTAAAATATTTGAAATCAACTGTAAATTTTAAATTAACATTAAGTGACCAATCAAAAGAACAACAATTAATCATTTACGCGGATGCAAATTGGGCCGAAGAAAGAAGTGATAGAAAATCTAATAGTGGACGTATATCTTTCTACAATGGCGGTACCATTTCTTGGTCCTGTCAAAAACAAACACTGGTTGCATCTTCAACATGTGAAGCTGAATACATTTCTCTATCAGAAGCAGCTAAGGAAGCAAAATGGTTGAGACAATTATTAGAAGATTTACACCAACCCGTCAATGAACCAATACCCATCTTAAACGATAATCAAAGCTGCTTACGCCTTGTAAATGATGATAAATTCTCTTTTAGAACTAACCACATGGATACAAAATATAAAATGATAAAAGATCTAGTGAAGAAAGGTATCATATCATGCAGCTACTGCCCCACAGAAGAGATGATAGCTGACATTTTAACCAAGCCGTTAGCAGCAAATAAGCATAGTTATTTTTGTAATAAATGCAATTTAAAGTAAATGAGGAGGAGTATTGAAATAATCACATTTAGTTTAAATTCGCATTATATACATATATTGTTTCTCTATGTGTATGTATAGTAAAATCCTTATTTGAAATACCTTGTTAATCTTGAATTATAATTATTAAAGTTTTCCTTTTTTAGATCACCTTGTCATTCATCTTACATTGTCTTTTTCTAACTATTTCCTTTTACATTTAATAAAGAATTTTCGTGAAGTTAATACACGTTTTTCCGGCCTTTTTATTTTTATTATATTTTAATGCGGTAGAGCAACAGGTTTTTAATGCGATGCGAAAACAATTTCGATGCCAAAGCGAAATGCAAACTTGGTACTCTCTATCACTTTCGCAAAATGTTCTAAAAATTAAGCAATAGTGGCAATTAAAATTAAAGATGGCTCGGATTTACAGTAATGAAATGCCAAAGTGTGTAAAAATATTTAAAATTGAAAAATTTTAATTAAAATAAAGTGATGATTTAGATAAGAAAAAAAATTAAAAGATGCGAAAGACACAAAAGCAAACGTATTAAAGAGTACCAATCGTTAGATTTGCTACAATTTTCTTTCGCATCGCAATAGAGAGTAGCCCCCCTGGTTTCCATGATAAGTAACAGGGATGATAAAGTCGTAAAGTTGTACTTTTTTCAGTATGACATTTTTAGTACAATTTAAAATTTGCAAATGCTTTAAAATAGAAACATTTTGGTCAAAGGTTGGAAAGGTTTTTGAAAATTTAAATTAATGAACTAATGTTTCCAGATATCAGAGAATTGCTGTGCCAAATTTGTCGGCGAATATGGAACACATTTTTCATACCAAAATGTGATTAAAATGTGAAATCGCCTTTATGTAAATTTACGTATTTTTCCTCTTTTCCCCTATCAAGTCTAAAAAAAAGTTAAAAAATCTTCGTCTAAACTGCATTTTACATATTTTTTTTGTTAAATGCCAAATATATATTTCAAATAAATATAAAAGTGAATTTTTATGCATAGGATGTTTATTTTTTAGCTGCACGAGAACTTAAAATGATAATACAAGACAAGATATAGTTGGAATGAAATTTTTTTATTAAAACCTGGTAGATAATTTCGTGGTATTTATTTTTTTAAAAAGGTTTCAGGCATATGTCTACCGCGCTACAAGTTACACGGTCCATTTTGTTAAATTTTGGACCACATTTTCTAATAAATCTGGCGGTGTGACGTAAGTGTTGGCTTGCATATTGGCTTCCAACAAACTAATGACCTAACAGCTTCCTGAAATTGTCTTCGGAATTTTGCTCATTGACGTAGCCATTTATTCACTAATCACTACACACAATTCTTTGATAAAAGTTCCCGCGAACGGGTTTATTTTTTTCAAAGTAAATTTCAAAAATTTGAAGCGTTGTTGTAGCATCAAACAATTCATAATGAACTGCCAAATCTTACTGAACAGAAATGTCTAGACAGTTTGACATTCTCAGCTCTGAAAGCATAGTTACGGACATGGTACAAGTACACACGGTAGACTCGTTGGCGCATATGTTTGTCAGCTGTTTACCCCAGTTAAACCCCAAATGTCAAAAATTTTTCATTTTTGTTTACATTTTTTCATGTTTGTTTACATTTTAAAATAAAAACATAGAGATTGTGAAAAAAAATTTGATTTATGTTTCAATTTTAAATGAATTAAAAAAATTGTGATTTCAAAAATAACATTTTTTTTTTGGTTTAATTATTACTATGTATACTTTGTTACATGATTTCTGTAAATATTTAGCGCAAAAGGATGAATACTGTGTGGTTATCTTGGGTCTGGATAATGCTGGCAAGACGGTAAAGCTAAAATCATTTTAAAAAAATAAAACCTAAAATAATCAAATTGCAGACTTATTTGGAAGCAGCTAAAACAAAATTTACAAAAAACTATAAAGGCATGAATCCCAGTAAAATAACTACAATAGTGGGTTTAAACATAGGCACTATAGATGTACAAGGAGTACGTTTGAACTTTTGGGATTTAGGAGGACAATATGAGCTGCAATCTTTGTGGGATAAGTACTACCAGGAATCGCATGCAGTCATCTATGTAATAGACTCGAACGATAGAGATCGTTTGGAGGAATCGAAAACAATTTTTGGTACGTTTCTATTCACAAAATTTTTTGTTTTTAATTTGTTGTTCATGCCAATATGTAAATAAAATGATACAAAATTATTTATTATCTGGTGTTCCGTTACTTATTTTGGCTGATAAACAAGATTTACCTGATGTTATGGGAGTAAGAGACATAAAACCTGTATTTCAACAATCGGGAGGTTTTATTGGCCGTCGAGATTGTCTCACCATTCTAATTACCTTGTGATTTTTTACGGCATATACAAAAATTTCACCAATTAAAAGAAAAATTTTATCATTTTCCTTCACGTGTTGTTTTTTTTTTTTTTTTGATTTGTATTTTTATTTTGTGTTTCTGAAGGCACAGTGTTGCTCTTTTTTTGAAGTCTCGGGTAAAAAAACAAAAACAAATTGCGTGTTGCTTTTGTCATGTTGTACTTGTTGTAGCAACGAGTCTACCTTGTGTAGTTGTACCATGGTTACGGATATCGATAGTAAAAAATAATTTTGGGTTTTAGTACAACAATTTTTTTTTGAATTAAGTACACTTTTGGGAAGAGCATTTATCATCCCTGATAAGTAATATATTATTGCTAGTATCAGGGCTGTGGAGTCGTCCGAAAAAAGTACTAACTCCGACTCCGACTCCAAATGCTGAAATTTTTTAAGTGCGACTCCGACTCCTACTATTATCTTGATGCTAAATGTATATGAGATTTAGTGATGTTAACTGTTATTTTTTCATTACCGTACGGCCTTCTAAAAATTAGAGTTTTTGAGAAGCAATTACCGTACGCAAACATTAATGTGCTGTTTCCAAATCACAGGCGATTGATTATGTAGCAAAATTTATTAGCAGTGTGCTGGAAATCGCAATCGCAAACGCAAAACGCAAGAATTTGGAAGTTGTTTTTAATAAACTTTAAACCTAATTCTTATAATTTTTGGTTTAAAATCCTGTTTAATAGGAAAATATTTGTTAAATATTTGTCGTAAAATTCTTTTATTACAAAAATCTTATTTAAAAACGACTTAAAATTCTTGCGTTTTACGTTTGCGATTTCCAGCACACCCCTGTATATGAAAAGCACTCAGTCCATCGCCTGTCATTTGGAAACAGCACATAAGAGCAGTATTCATAAACCATTTATTTAAATTTTAAATGTGTTTTAAGAAGATTATTTTTATTTGGGAAATTTTTTTAAATTTTGTATGCCGAAAAACTTTGGAGTAGGAGTCGCGAGTTTTTGTGGGTATTATGACACCGACTCCACAGACCTGGCTAGTATAAAAAATATTTGGTTCAAAAAGGGGCACAAAAAACTACAAAATGATACAAAAGGGGATTTAAAACTAAGGTTCCAAAAAGTGGCACTGCAGTCAAAAAGGGGCAAAAATGCGACTTTAGTTTTTAATTTTTAAAACAAGGTCAGGTTATGTAAAATATATACATATATTTATAATTAATCCATTATTTCGCTGTCACAATGGACAGCTTCTTCAGGGATCTTTGGTTAATATTAATACAATTTAACAAATAGGAACTGGGAATTATTTCCTTCCGAAGGTTACTTTTATATTATATTCAACATATTTTTATTTTTCGAATTTATTCTATGAGCTAAATTTCAGTTATATATTTTATAAAGCTTTTTTGTAATAGTTCTATTCCTTCAATTTTTCAGAAATGCCTTTATACACTACCAGACTATTATATTGTATTTTCTTGTTAAATTTTATCTTAGCTGTCCTTTGGAAAGCAATGAGGTATATTGTATGTTTATGAAAAATATAAAATTATTAGACACCAGCAGAATGTAATGCATTTTCTGGCTCGCTACGGCCTTCGTCAGCATTCTTTGTGTCACACTGGATAGTGATACTTTATAAATTGAATGTATTTAACTCATCAACTTTAACAAATAGAAACTGGGAATTATTTCCTTCCGAAGGTTACTTTTATATTATATTCAACATATTTTTATTTTTTTTTATTTATTTCTGAAAAATTGAAGGAATAGGACTGTTACAAAAAAGCTTTATAAAATACATAACTGAAATTTAGCTCATAGAATAAATTCGAAAAATAAAAATATGTTGAATTTAGGGCGTGTGTGAAACGGTAGCAAAGTATTATGGTAAAAAAATATTTTGATGTGGGGAAAAAATTTTATGTTTGTGCTGTGTGAAATACAGTACAATACGCATATAAGAAACTCGCTTATAAGAAAAACTCGGTTATAAGAAAGACATCTTCAGACACCATGCACATTTGTATATATCTGCGTGCTAAATAATCCTCATATAAGAAACTCGCTTATAAGAAAAACTCTTCTATAAGAAACAAATTCTGAAGAAAAATATAAGAAAGTATTATATGGGCATTTCCAGCGAAAAGTCTACTTTTTGTCACGTAACGCCAGAAGTATTTTAAATTGTTTCTCAAAAAAATTTATATGTATAGTTTACTTTTTTATATTTTGGTGTAAAGCGCAACTAGCTCTACATTTAGTAATAAAAGGGATAACGATTGAACAACATGGTCCGAAAATACAACCTTATTTGCAATCTGGCGTTACATTAAAAAAAGTAGACTTTAAGCTGAAAATTACCATATTTACCTTAAAACGAGCAAAGATTTTTAAATTTGATAGCTTGAAAAATAAATCTATATAAGTTCTAAGTTTACTAAAAAAGGTTTTGTACAAAACTTCTTGCTCAATTCGCAGTATTTTTCAGTTTTGTAATGCAATCAAAACCCACTTCCGTTTTTTTAACGTCACGCCAGGGCAGATTTTTGCTTATATCTGCAATTCCTTAGCGTCGATTACTTTAATTTTTTTTCTGAATGTAGAGCTACTTCATTACTTTGTATATGTATATAAAAACCCTTTTTACAAATTTGACTTCGTCATTTAATTTTTTTACATTTTGTGCTACAAATATCACGACACGTCAAAATGGAAATGCCCATATATTCTCACAATTGAATTTTTTTTTACCTCGGTTAAAATAGATTTTGTTTTGTGTATAATTTACAATTTACATCTGTTCAGTGTTACTTCATATTTAGTATTTTTTAAGTAAACACATGTTTTTAAACTATGTATTCATTCTTCTTACTGATTTTTTATCAAATTTAATTTTCAAACTAGGAATTAATATTTTTTTTACCAAATTACTTTTTTTTATCAAATGCGATTTTAAGTGAAGTGCAATCACCTGTTTTGTTATGTTTCTATATTTAGGCCCAGGCCCACGATGTTACCAAGAACATTTCTTTCGTATATTTGTATTGAAAGCAAAACAAATTTTAGTTTTTTATTATTGTTTTCAATATAAATATGCGAAAAAAATGTTCTTGTCGACATCGTGGGCCTGGCAGTTAGTTGCGTACTTACATATATGTATATTTATATTTGTACGACAAATAAACGAAATTTAGTACAAAATGATGTGTAGTATGTATTGGTATTAAACAGTTTTATTTCAATTACTATATATTTCTATAGGACATTTTTTAAATTCTGTTACTGATGTATGTACTATATAAGAAAATATCTTTCTTATATGGGTGTTACAGATATAAGAAAATATCTTTCTAATATGCGTGTTACAGATATAAGAAAATATCTTTCTTATATGAGTGTTTTCTTTATAAGAAAGCTCGCATATAAGAAAGAAAATCGGTGCATTTTTAGACTTTCTTATATGCATATTGTACTGTAATATCTTTTTTGACGATATAAAATTTTGACTTTTGTAAAAAATATTTATAAATGAATCAAGGCCCATCTATCAGGTCTGCTTACTTGTACAAAAACAAAAAACGATTCTTTTTAGTTGTCAAAAATTAACTTCCACATATACAAAGCAAGAGGAAAAAATGTGTATGTGTGGCATACCATAAACGTAAACAAACGTATACATGCACATGTAAGCAAAATGTAAACAACTTTTGACAACTAAAAAGAACATAAACAATGATCATCAGGCTTCTTGCGCAGACCTTTTCAATGGGCCTTGAAATGAATGAACAATTCAGGAAAATAAATACCAACACATCATTTTTTTATAGATGTCTCTATTTGCATTTTATTTATTGTTTATTTTGAGTTCATACAATTTTGTAAACGTTTTTATTTTACTTTTTCAATTTAAACTTCTAATTTGCTGCTTTTTAGTTTATTTTCGCCTATGTTATGCCATTCTTGCACTAAAACTGCCTTTAGCTCATTCACATACATACATATGTATATTTAAAATTGCGCGTTTTCGGATACTTCGCTCCAATTCCTCCCACAAATGCTCAATGGGGTTTAAGTCTGGGGACTGGGTGTGGCAAAACATGAGCCGTATTGTATGCAAGCCACATCTTTACGTCATAGGCCGTATGCTTTGGGTCTTGCTGGAATGCAAACGACTCAGGTAAGTTTAGCTTTTCTGCACTTTTTTTGTCATTTTCCTTTAAAATGTTAAGGTATACTGTCTTGTCCATTATCCCCTCAATAAATACGAGCTCTCTCGCACCCGCAGAAGACATATATCGTCACCTTAAAGACGAAATAACCTATCTGCAGTTTTCAAAAGTTTATAGGAGAGGGAAAAAACGTTATAAAATTGGAACTATTAACGATATTGAAACGAAAATTACACATTTTGATTAAAATGAAACCAGTAATATATATCGGGTGAGAAAATTTTGTTTTTCTAATCACAGCTTATGTTATGACACTTAGGTTTTTTGGAATTGTAAAAATCTGAAACCAAATAACCTATCTGCAGTACTAATTAGTATGAATAAATAAAAATTTTTTTACACATGAATATTATATACATTAAATAATTAAAGTAGTAGTTTCTTTTACTGGTTTAAGCAAAAACCAGTACTTAATGTTTTTTTAAATTACACTATGCAACAAAATAAAACTTTTATTATGATTTTTGATGATTTATTTTTCTCTTTTTTTTCCTTTAAAATGTTAAGGTATACTGTCTTGTCCATTATCCAGACCCGAGGGTGACCATCAGATCGGGAAATATCGCATTGCTTATTTTCAAACTGTTTGGCATAGTCTACTCTCTTTTTTTTTGGTTAAAAGTAGATATCCAAGGTTTGCGTCTAGCCACACGTGAGTGATACCCAGCCTCATGTAACGTTCTCCCAACAGTTTTGGAGTGTACATCCTTACCAAAATCTTTTTTTTATCTCTGCGGCAACCTGATTTCCTGATTTCTTACGATTTAACAACGTTCTCTCCCAGTTAATTTGCGAGGACGACCACTGCGACTTGCATTTTCAGTTTGTTTCACCTTTGAACCGATTTGCAAAGGCCCGTACGGTAAAACGGCTGCGATTCATCAATTCCCCGATCTCAGCAAACGATTTGCCTTTGTTATGCAAATGCAATATTATTCTGCCCTGAGATTCAGTTGTTTCACATTGCTTAGAACCCATTTTAAAAATATATCAAACGAAATTTGTATTTTCAAAACTTTTTACAACATTTTAGTTTCGTAAATGAATAACAGATTAATAACGGAATATAACAGCATGTGTCAAATGAAAAATTGTTGCCAGATTACTAAAATTTAAATACTTTTGTCCATTGTATTTAAGAGCTTTTTGTACTTTTTATCTGCCAACAGACTAATCTAATCTTTCTACACGAATAAACATGCTAGAGGCAAAAAATATAGAGCAGCCTGTAATATATTAATTGTAATATTAATATAAAAATATTAATTCTGCTTCTAATGCAACATGGCTGTTGTGCCTATACTTTAGTCCATCACTGTACAGGTGGTCCAATATATATTTGCAGGGTACCTATACATATTTAAGTTCAACTTCCCTGCATATAATATTGGACCACCTGATCCATTTTCATAAAATGGACTACTCCATTAACTGGTCCGAATTAATGCAAGCATGGACCATGGCATTGTTAAAAAGTGTTTGTAGTGAGACGACATGTCTTCGTTTTTTAACGACGTGCTTTCGTTTTTAAACGACTTCAAAACTAATCCTCTTGAGTATACCATGGAGTAGTTTTAAAACTACTCCTTTGTAGTCCAAAGCTGGGTTATATGGTCCTGCCCTAGGACATCGTAATGTTAAATAGACCATGTTTTTTCATACGTTTGTGATACTTTTGGACTAGTCCTAGTCCCATGTGGGCTACTCTTTACACGCGTGTTTGGACTGGTCCTATTATTTGAAGGGTTGTTATGGGTAATGGTATATACATATGTGTATGGTTTTGATATCTACCCATTCATGTCCATACATGTTTTCTCACTAATATTGAAAGAGTACTTAAAATGATATTTTTGTCATTCTCTGATGGACACTATGACACTGGACGTTATGACATGCCACCGATTTAAATTCAGCACGCTAAAGTTAATTTATAACACATTAAAAATATCTTGTTCCAAGCTTTTTTTTATTTTGCCCACCAGTATTTATACACGAAAACTAAAAATAATTTTTGTCAATTCAACATAATTTGACATCATAACAAATATGTTTAAAAAAAAAATTTTGTATAATTTTTCTAGCAGAAACGAATTTAATTTCGACAAAAAAATTTCTTTTGACTTTATAACATCACTTGAAAAAAAATACTTGAAATCTCTTATTTTGAGAAAAACAAATTTAATTTTTTTTATTGTATATTGCGTTGATATAAAAAAACGCTTGATTTCCCGCGAACCGTCAAAACTAAAATTTTACTGCGAGGGGCACAAAAAATGCTAGAATCACGGTAAACAACAGTGGCTGCCACCTTCTATAATTTCACCATGCCTAGTTGTATTCCCTTGAAACGTTGGTGTGGAAAATTACAAAACTCACCCCCGAAAGACGCTGTTGCATGGTGAAATAATTAGAAGGTGGCAGCACTACGGAATCAATTATTTTTTGCTCAATGCATGGTGAACTTCCTTGATGTCAAAATTATTTTTTTTTTGAGGTAATGTCACTTAAATAAATTTTTAGAATATGAAAGAAATTGTTGGCGTTGGTTTGTCGAGGCTGAGGAAAACCCCAAAAAGGAACGTGTTAAGAATTATGGAGTCAACTTTGCTTGGAACAAGCGTACCCGTTTCAACTATGTAAGTAGAAATGTTAATTTAATTGTTATAATATATCAGAAAGAATAAAAGTTGTTTTTTCATGAAGACGAAGTGGTTAGTTAATCAAGAATAATTTTGTCCAATATCAAGTGATCTATAAAAATTTAAAACAATTTTAAAATACATAATCAGAGGCTAATTCTGGCAGTCGTGATCGAATACAACACAGCTGAAGGGTTTTATTTTATGTAAAGCTGATATGAGTAACAAATTATGTGTAATTATGTATATGGTGTTTTGTGTGATGAACTAACGGGAAATTAAAGACTAATTTCTATTAATTTTTTTCTCATTAACCTTTATTTAAAAGTTTTCACATAGCATAATTTCATGTCGTGCTATACGCAGATACATCGAAAAGGGATAATCAAATTCTTAAAAAAATTATAAACTTCGTCCATTTAAATCTTTTTATATTTTGTGTTTAGATCCTTGGTAATTGCAGATATCGTTGGCATAATATGCAAACTTGCTAACTCCGTTTCAACACATTTTACAGGAGAGACAAAAAACTTTTTATTTTTCTTATTTTCTACTTGAGAGGAAAACCAAAAAACTTCTTGATTTTACACACTTCGACTCAAATTGAAGAAAAACTGCATGCTGGTCGACTATGAGTATCTTTCTCTATCACACGGCAACAAAATCTCAATTTAGTTAAAAAGTATATTTTGCAGGTTTGCATATTAAGCCGACAATATCTTTTGTAGGCTCGTTGATTCCTTTTTTTTGCAACTTTTTTTTCACAACTGAGACTTCTTCTGTAGTTTGACCTTTCTTTTGAAATATCTGCACTGCAACTTCTGCTAAACCTTGATCTTTTATGATTATTTTTGCTTTTAACCTTACTACGAGTTGTGCTATACTTTCTTACTCTGAATTCTGCCACGGTTTCTCTTTTCATTACTACGACTTCTACTATGTCTTGTTCTTTCGTATGGAAATTCTTCCCGGGGACTTATTTTATGTCGTTTATCATTATAGATTTCATGCTCTTTACTACGGCTACTATGTTGCCGTCTGAAGTCTTCACGGTATTCGCTTAATCTGTCCTTATTTACTCCTTCCACTTCATTGCTTTGTAAAATTTCTCGAAGTTTTTATTCAGGTTTATTTACTTGTGGATTTAGAATATATCGAGCCCTAACCGCGAAAATAGTGTAAGCGACATAAATTTCAGTTATGGCAACACTTGCATCATCTCCTAAAATGTCATGGTCACATAAGGTACCGTTACGATTTTATAGCAAGAACAATTTTATTGTAAGCGACAAATTTCATACAAAATTTATATGAAATAAAATAAAAAAGCTCTCTCCTGTAAAATTTGATTTTTGCCGCTTACACTATTTTCGCGGCTAGGGCTCGATATGTATTGTTGATATTTGGGCTCTCAAATAATCCACGGAACTTCCACTAATTTAGATGGGACTTCTGAGGTTTGAACTTCAATGTAATATTTATTTCATTCTATTATTTATTTTTCTGGCAAACTTTTTTTTCCTTGCTTGACTAATGTTCAAGCAAAGCTATGTTGGAGACGTAAGCAGTTGCCAGAAAGATATTGTCACCATTAATTACCACTATCAATCATAAATGATAATTCCCAGTTTTTCATATTTGATAAATACACTGAAATTCATTATATTAACTTTATTATGAAGTTTAAAAGGATAACAGCTATAAAGAATGTCTTCTTCGTTTTCCGATGGCTCAACAAATGAACAGTATATCCAATAAAAACAATAATATTTTGGTGTGGTGAAAATACATATTTTTGACATAATGGACTATTTTACACAAACAAATTTGCCTGTTTTTGTTGTATTGTTGTACAACAACTCCTAGTGCTGCCACCTTCTAGTAATTTCACCATGCGCTGTTGTATGAATATAAAAATAAACTGAATACCAGTGCCATCGTGATTTCAAAATGGCAACTAAATAGTCTCATTATTTAATAAGCGCCCTAATGTATGCCTCGTTAAATCAACTCTTAAAAAGGTCAATATGACACAGCCCCTGATATATAGATGGCGCATTAATATGCAATAGTAAATTCGAACTTGTATTTGTCGTAATACTCAGTGTTGCCAGAAGTAATGACATCTCCCTAGACACAGATTTTCTACAGTAGAATAGTGAGTGGTATAAGAAAAATCTGACAAAATTTACTTATGTATTTATTTTTAGAAAAATTAACTTAAGAGTGGGTTTTTAACATTGAGATTAATCTAACTTGAGGGTTACACGATCAAGTTTTGCCTATAAAGTTTTAATACACTCACACTTTTTAACCAATACACTCATACTTATAAAAATTGATACGAACTTGCCTTTAAAATTCTCTTTCCAGCAGTGATGCCAACTTTTTGAGAGCAAAAAGCACTTTAAAATTTAAAAAAGCACTATTTCGAGCAAAAAAAAGCGTAAAAAGCACTAAGCCATTTTTAAAAATTTAATTGAACACAAAACAAGTTGCATATGGCGTTTATTGGGACCATTTTTATAAGATTAAAAAATAAATATATTTACATTTGTATAAAAACATTTTTAATTGTATTATTATTATCTTCAATAAAAATAATATCATCCAAATCATGATGATCCATCAGCTATGTTTGAATTGGCCATAATACCGTTTTAAAGTAATACAGTGCGTCGTTTAAATAAATCGAAATTACAATCGTGCAAAGTTTAATAAAACAATTGGCGTATGATATTATTCAATTATTTTAACCTAAGTACGCTTCTGAATGAAAATAACGTGTAAAATAGAAAAAACATGTATGTTTTCATTCTGATACTAAGCATAATTATGCTATGTTCATACGACGATATAAACTATTGGTTTCGCTCTCTGAAACTAGATTGCCAAACATGCTGTTCATACGATTCGTTCTTGTTTCATTTTGACACTTTTTTAGTGTTGTGAGTGTGATTCTTTTTAAAATAGATTAAAAAAGTAATTAAAACTTAAAAATGTATTATTTAATACTTTTATTAATATTATTATGTTATTATTATCACTTTATATTATTTAACATCAATTTTTATTTTGTTTTTTTCTTTGTTTTGATTTTTTTGAGAGCTTGTTCAGATAAACTAACGATTACTGTTATCAAAATTGGAGATGATAGTACATTTTTTCTGTTTCGCAGCCTGTTCAAAATGAAACGACCTGTTTCGCTCTCAAAATTTTGTATGGGAAAACAAGTCGTTTCAATCATGTTTTGTAGACAAAACAAAAAAAAAAACACGGAGTGGCCAGATTGCCAGCGGCGCTGGTATGCCCGCGTTTAGCTCGGCTGAAGCTCGCCGGATGGGGTGGTTCTTGCCGGCAACCTGTACCATATCCAAACACTAACAAAAAAAAATCATACCAGCTAATGGTTTTAATTTATTAAATATTAGGGGCTCAAAGTAGTCCTGCATCTCCCTACCGGTCACACCTATACACAAATGCTATACCCCCCCACTCGAGCACTTCGTCTCGCCATGACGTCATCCTTCTCGACGTCCCAAATCTAACCTGCAAACATTATCCCCCCTACTTACCGCCGCTTATTATTTAAATTTAGCCAATCATCTTAAATGACAACACTTTCAAATATTTCATTTAAACATTATAAAAAATTAGCACGAATAACAAAATCTTTTGAAATTTAAATTTTGTATTCCCAAAAATTGAAATTACTTTTTGATAATAAACAGGCAGGTGCATGGCCTAAAAAACACTTAATAGACAACATCTTTTGTAAGTTGTTGTTTGTTTTTTATTTTGTTTTTCTTAACCTACTTACAACTTCAATTAATGTTGAGAGAATTTCAACTAATTGTAGCGGGGAATGTAAGATGAGATGAACGCACTGTTTATTGTTGATGTTGTTTTGTTTAAACTTTGATATTATTACAAGTAGAACTGTTGCTATAAGTCTTATACGTTTAACATTTTTATTTGGTTTAATATCTTTAGTTTTTCTAAAATCTTTATGGATGAAGTTTCCTGATGATCTGGCCTAAGCAACCAGTGAAATGCGCATAGGAATAGCTTATCCCATCAACAATAAATTTCAAGTGTTTTTATCAATAATAAAAACTGGGAATTTAGCACGAATAACAGAATCTTTTGAAATTTAAATTTTGTATTCCCAAAAATTGAAATTACTTTTTGATAATAAACAGGCAGGTGCACGGCCTAAAAAACACTTAATAGACAACATCTTTTGTAAGTTGTTGTTTGTTTTTTATTTTGTTTTTCTTAACCTACTTACAACTACAATTAATGTTGAGAGAATTTCAACTAATTGTAGCGGGGAATGTAAGATGAGATGAACGCACTGTTTATTGTTGATGTTGTTTTGTTTAAACTTTGATATTATTACAAGTAGAACTGTTGCTATAAGTTTTATACGTTTAACATTTTTATTTGGTTTAATATCTTTAGTTTTTCTAAAATCTTTATGGATGAAGTTTCCTGATGATCTGGCCTAAGCAACCAGTGAAATGCGCATAGGAATAGCTTATCCCATCAACAATAAATTTGAAGTGTTTTTTAATCAATAATAAAAACTGGGAATTTAGCACGAGTAACAAAATCTTTTGAAAAAAAAAAAAAAAAAAAAAAAAAAAAACATTATAAAAAAAATTACTTAATTTTATTAAAAACAATTTGTAAATTAATCTCAATTAGGTTTAAATAGTTTACAATAAAATCTAGCAAAAGTATTAAATTCAAAAAAAACAAATTTAGCAATTTAAAACTTTAAATTATTTCATACAAAAAAAATTATTTTCAAACTAACATTTTATTTCTAATTTTTATTATATTATTTTCTTTTCTTTTCTAGGATGTTTCACTGCTTGACAACCGAGAAGGAAGAATTTCCGCTACAGGTGGTGGTTGGTTTTCCGTCCGTCCGTCTTTGTAACAATATTCACATTTGTTTCCTTTTCTTTTATATATATAAGTTTTGGGAAGCCCCGGATCTCCAACACAACAGAATACCGATTCTCTCTACTCTAAATTAGGCCTGAGCTCACCCCTAACTTACGCGCACGCTGGGCTTAATTCCCCCAACGGAATTGCTTCGAGGGAAAAACGACAGGTATGCCTACCTACTTATATACATATAATAAATTTAAAACAATAATGTTTTTCTTTCTTTTGCAAACAAAATTATCTAAAAGGGACCTTCGAGTGACGGTGCTGAAAAGCTTATCCCTCGTTGGATGGAGTGTGTGATGGCGTGGCTTTGGCGGGTTTTATTTTAAGTTACAGACTTTAATTGTGTCATTTAATAATAGTTATCAAGTTTAAATTGCCATTAACTTGCTTTAGATAAAATGTACTTTACATGAAATTTGTTTTTTTGTTTTCATTATTTTTTTATTCTTATATACATTTTACTGTTTTTCTTTTTGTTCAATAAAAAAAAATAACAAGCTTTGCACTTCTAGTTTCTTTTTTTTTACGCTTTAACTTTTTTTTAAAAAACTGCTCTGAATGTTTTCTTTTTCTTTCTAAAAACAAAAAAATCACAGAAACTTTGCTCAAACTTTTGGTTTTTCTTCAATTGTTGGGTTTTTTAAAATTTTTAATTTACGTTGGCCACTAGCTCCACCGACTTCTTTGCACCGCCGCAAGACAAGATCAAAAGGACCGACATTTTAGATTTTATCGGCCATGAAGCCTAGCCCAAGCCAATATGGCTCTTTTTCTTCAGCAATCTCATTCCTGTATTAATTTTTTTTTATGCCTACTTTTTGTTTTTGTTTATGTTTATTGTTTTTATTTTTCCTCTTCCAGCTGTCATAATAAATTCATTTAGCTTTCGCGTTGCCTACTATTCTCTTCTTCTTTTTAAAACTTTTTTCTCAAAACAACTACAGGGTGCACACGACAGTTTGTGGCGCGAAACAGGAATAAGAGAGCGAAAAACAAATATTGCTGTCCGTGTGAACATGGTATTAGTCAAAAATTTTTGCAATTGCACTAGAGGTTGAAGTGCACGAGTGTTGTGCGTTTGAAAACTAAGGCGCATGAAAAATGGCAGGTTACACAACGCTCGTTAAAAAAGCATTTTCTGTCAGCTGTTTTTAATATATTTAACACTTTGCTTATTCTAAGTTACGACTCTTTTTTTTTTGGTTTTAAAGTTTTTGCGTTCTTTTGTACAGTTTCCTACTGAATTTTTTTAACTTTTTTACATGACTCAAAATCGTTGTTTATTTTTCCATTCACACTTCCTAATATTTTCCAAGCCATTTTCTATTTTTGACACAGTGTCTACATCTTTAAAAAAATGTTTATCGCAAACAAATACATCGTTTTAATTACGATTGCTTAATATGTTGTCATCGCTAAAAAGTGAAACCTTTTGTAAATTTTCCAAATTGTTAGGACGCCTAGCTCTTACCTTGTAAATAAAGTTTTGGGCAAAACGAATACAACTTTCTTTTATCACTTTTTTTATCATTTGAAATCTTAAAATCTTTACAGGCTTTCTCAAAATTGTTATCCAAATAGCAAAGCTTATCTAAATCATCTATACCTATAATCGTAGTTTTAAAAAATGGTAGAAAAAAATTAAAATTGTAAAATGAACTAAATGCACTAAAGAAAAATTGAAAAAGAACCAAGTTAGTGCTTTTTCTAGGTTTGGCGCTAAGGATAAAATTTTTGCGTTTTGTGACATAAAAAAAACAATAAATAGTGCCAAAAGCACTAAGTTGGCCTCGCTGCCAAAAATATATGTAGATTACTTAAAAGGCACTTTAAAGCACTGTGAGAATTTGTTAAGAGCACTATAAATACCCGCGTTTCAAAAACGGGTGTTTAACAAAATTTCGGGTATTGCATAAGCAAAAAATTACCAAAAAATACCCGAAAGGCACCAAAATGGCAACGCTGCTTTCCAGTGAGTGTTTCAATTTACGTTCAAGAAAACAGCTGATTACAATTCTTTAGAAGTTGTTTTTGTTTTTCCTTTCACAAATATTTTGCCGGCAAAAGCTGTAGTTCTGTTTTTTTTAAATTTTGCGGGAATTCTAAAATTTTAGTTAAAATCGTAAAAAAAAAGTGAAATATGTTTGTGAATAAACTGAATAAGCATAATGATGTTTTGCGATTCATACAGCTGTACAGAAGCAATGAAATTTTATGGAACATGAATCTTTCATCATATAGGCGAAATGATTTAAAAATAACAGCCTATGAGTCTATAGCTTCTGAAACAAAAATTCCAGTAGAAGTAAAGAAAAAAATAAAGTACCTTCTAACAGCCTACAGTGCAGAAAAATCTAAAGTGGAAAACAGAAAAAAACCTGGATCTGACATAGACTCTGTATACATTCCAAGTTTGTTTTGGTATAATGAGATGACTTTTCTTGATGTATCTCTAATTCGTCGGAAAACTGTTGACAATTCCATCCAGGTAAGTGAATAAATAAAATAAAAAACATTTTATTTCTTAGTTTTTTTTTTTAATTTTTTTCCTAAGCTAATCCCGCGAAGCTTTATGCTTGTCTGCAGGAATGGAACCAGAGTCTCTGGCGGGAATCGAACCCGCAACCCCGGCGCTGATAGACTAGCTCGCTACCAGCTAGCCTACCGGGATGTAAGTATGTAAATATTTATTTAATATTGATTTCTTGCCACTGAAAATCTACATTTCCATGTGTGGTTAGATATCGCGACAGCTCATCCCTAGTTCTGCACGAATACTTATAAGTTTTGTGGCTTTGATTTCCAATCGCTGAAAACGCTTCAACAATGATTTGTTCTGTTGCCTCTGCAACTGTTGTTACTGTTTTAGATTTAGTTAAATAATTGTGAACCACACAGCAAGCCTTCACTATAGCATCCACAGTTTTAGGCTGAACTTCGAGCGGTCTGTGGATAATGCTGAATCTACCATTCGTGCGTGCATATCCGGTATTTAAAAATTTCTTGTGGCACGCTTAATTTCATGCATCTGGCATATGGCTTCATTAAATTTTTATCCAGCGCGAAAGCATCGTCGCCGATTAAGAAGTAAGGAATTTTGTTTCCTTCATAGGCAACCAGTTGGGTTGGTTCTTAAATAGTTAACTTTCCATTCTTCAAAGTTTGGTACAAACAACTATCGCTTAAGATGGTGTTGTCGGACGACTTTCCATTGCAGCCCACGTTTATGTATGTGAAGCGGGTATGTGCATCAACAGCAGCAAACAGCGCTATACTAAAATACCCGTTAAAATTAAAAAATTGGGAGCCTGTGTGTGCCGGAGCCTTAATGCGAATATGCTTCCCATCTAGTGCACCTAGTGTATGTGGGAACTGCCAGAACTTCTCAAAATCGTTAGATATCTGCCGCCATTCGTTTTCAGTGTTGGGCATCTGTTAAGAAATAAAATGAAAAGTTGTAATATT
This sequence comes from Pollenia labialis, assembly GCA_949318255.1. Classification (NCBI taxonomy): domain Eukaryota; kingdom Metazoa; phylum Arthropoda; class Insecta; order Diptera; family Polleniidae; genus Pollenia; species Pollenia labialis. The sequence continues at coordinate 24,742,966 of OX439142.1, read as the reverse complement.
GTAATAGACGTACATATGTATATACATACATATGTATGTATAGATAATTTTTTTTATTTACAGGGAGATATTGGTACATTAGCCGAAACATCTTTGAACTCTGAGCCAAACGAATGTTCATTTTCGGAGTCGTTTTCGTCTTGCTCAAAAAAACTAAGGCATTCGCCAGAGCCCAAATCGAAATTGGACGATGCTTTGGAAAAACTGATTTCGATAAATAAAGATTTGAGTGCATTTGAGGCTTTTGGGGAAAGTGTTGGCTGACAAGTGAAGGAATTTCCTGAACTGGAGGCGTATCAGTTAATTTTTTTTTGGCGGACCTGCAATCCCTGTTATCAAAAAGAAAAATAGAGGTTTTTAGAAAGAACCTTGCAACGAAAGCTAACAAAATTGTTCCTCTTGAGGTAAACCGCCCATCGAGAGCATCAACACCTACATATGTCGCAAAGCTCAAACTCAATACCATCAAGTGATGTTTTGTTTTTCGCTATGTCTGATGCTGATATCTTAGAAGAAAAATGCTAGCATTTCTGTTCTTCTATAAAAAACAAATTTTTTATACTTTGCGGTCGAAAACATTTACGCAATGTTATATCCTTTAACAATTTAAGCCAGGGAACGAAAATAACTGTTATTTGGTAATTTTGAAACAAAAAAAGCATATAGAAGTAAATGTCGAAAAATGCGGTACTCCAGCTCGTATGTCTTGGGGGGTGCTGTAAAAACTTTTTTCTGCAAGAACGAATTTTCGATTTGTAATGTAGCTTTCTAGCAACTTGTGGGTATTTGATGGTAACAAAAGTTTTATTTTTAAAAGAAGTCCCTCATGCCAAACTTTATCAAAGGCTTGTGAGATATCAATAAAAAGAGCAGAGCAATATTTTTTTTCCTCAAATTTCTAATTACTGTGGTTAACCTATGAACTTGTTCAATGGTGTTGTGTTTTCTCCTAAAGCCAAATTGATGTGCTGGGATAGTATTGTTTTCGCTTACATATTTAGTTAACTTGTTCGTGAGTAACTTTTCGAACAGTTTTGACATATTGGGTAAAAGACTGATGGGTCTATAAGATTCTACTTTAGTGTGGTCTTTGCCTGGTTTGGGTATCATTTTAACAAGCGATGTTTTCCATTCTGGCGGGTAATGGAATATGCGTAAAATAGCATTAAAAATATAGAGAATTATTCTCACTGCTATGCGGGGTAATTCCAAAAGCATCTTATTACTGATATTCTCGATGCCTGGTGCTTTTTTTGGGTCCAAGTCAATGATAGCGGGACACTTGCTATGTGCTGGGATATTACAGGGGGTAACTCAATTATAGTGCTAGATATATTCGGCGTAAAAACATCCTTTAAGTAATCAACGTGGAGATTTGTGCTGTTGCCATTCTCTTCGTGTACGTCTTTTTTTACTTAGGAGTCTTTCAACATCTATAGAGAAAACTCTGGTTTCTCTTTTTTGTCTTTGAGAATGAGGTATCAACAAGATGGAGCCACTGCGTATACTGCTAGGCAAACTGTGGACATGCAGCGTGAAATTCTTGGTGAACGCATAATTTCAAAAATTTCAGATTTCCCTTGTCCTCCTCGTTTACCAGATTTAACTGCGTCCGATTTTTTTATGGGGTTATTTAAAAGACAAACATTTAACAGACACTTTTACAACTCAAGCAGAATATTCGAGACGAAATACGGCGCCTGCAACCAGAAACATTACGCCGTTTAATGCAAAATGCGCTAAAAAGAGCCAATGCCTGTATCGAGCAAAATGGTGGTCATTTGTCTGATGTCATATTTCACACATAGTCACGTTAAATTTCCATAAAATGTATTAAACATATAAAAAATAAATTATTTAAAAAAAAACCCGTTATTACAAGAGTTATACGTGTTTAACATCACTATGTCTTATTTGGGCCACCCTGTATAACGTTTAAATAAGATTGATTTTATTTTTTATACCCTTCACCGAAGGTTTTTTTACACATAACAAATACGTAAATGTACAGCACAGTTGGGTTAACGATATCCGTATGAAATCCCAAAAATTACTCTTTTTTATATTGACTAATTACATATTCATGAAAAATACCATTTTTGGAACCTTTTTTGACGCGGTTTGTTTGGAAGAAGATAAATGATTAATGTTATTTAGAAAGTGTTTAAAGCCGTTTTTCACTATCCCACAAAGTCTTTAGTGCCGGTTCACATAAGTCAAGTTTGACTCGTCAAGTCTTGAGCTTTTAGGAAAGAAGGGTAAAGAGAATGCCATTTCATTTCCCTTCTCTCCTAAAAACTCAAGACTTAACGAGTCAAACTTGACGTGTGTGAACCGGCACTTAGTAATTTACGAAAATGCAACCCTGTCATGATAAGTTGTTATTGCTTTTTGAAAATGTTCAAAGAATAATTAGATCAGGGAAGCATTTTTGAAAAATACGTAAGACTTTGTGGGATAGTGTGTAACGGCCTTTAATGATATTTGAAATAGAAAAAAGTTTTGCAAAAGCAAATCATTTTTCAATAAAACTAGGGGTTACGCGTATGATGCCAAATATTTAATAGGTGCGAATATAGCTTAGGTATATGTACATATATATCGTCACCTAAAATGCAAAAGGGACTAACAACAACAAAATTCGAAATGGAGTTTTTGATTAATTTTTGTTCGTTTTGGTACACCTTGTTGCCATTGATTTTGTAAAGTTTTTGCTTCTCCTGTAAAAACTAAATAGTGTTACGCCCTTTTGCATTTACAGTCCAAGTAAATAGAATAGTAGAATAGAAACTCAGATACAAAGAAGTATGGATAACCAAAATATAATTCATTTCAGTATCAGCAAAACCATTTTTAATTTAACATTGGACGCATATGCAATACAATTTTAAAGCCAACCGTTTCATTACCAAAAAGTAGATAAAATAGCACGATATTTTTATAACGGGTAGATATGAATATAACGTGTCGATTTTTCCGAAAAAGTGGAAAACTAAAAATTTTAAGTTTATACCCTCTTGTTGATTAATTGCGATATAAATACGTATTTACATATAAACATATAAAATCTCGGTAAAAAAAATTTTAGCAAATAATAAAATAAACCAAAATTAAAGAAAAATTTCGTTTTTAATACAAAATTTTAAAAAAGTAGACAAAAATGTTTTTTAAACTCACTGTTTATTGTTGCTGTTTTTATTTATGCTTTGATATTGTTACAAGTAAAACTGAGGTTTATAATTCTTATCCGCTTAAGTGTTTTATTTGTGTAATATCTTTAGCTTTTCTAAAATCTTTGGATGAAGTTTCCTGACGACCTGGCCTAAGCAACCAGTGAAATGCTCATAGGAATAGATTATCCCTTCAACAATAAATTTCAGTTTCTCAATAGTATGAAATGGGAATTTCGCACATTTGAAAGAAACCTTGTTAAATAATTTTTGAATCCCAAGAAAAACTTTGAAACTTCGTTTGATTCATCATTCATTCTTGTCTGACCTGAGATTCGAACCCAGGCGGCTGGTTACCCTGACATCTTTCGATCGCTACCACTCAAACTCCTCAGAGGGATTTGCCGTCTTACACTCGCAGCCATCGACGACTGCTGACGTTAATAGTCAAACATCAATCCTTAAACCAAATTGTATTTTAACCCTTTGGTAGATCGAAATTTGCTTTTCTTTTTGCATGATTATCCTTTTTTTTAATTGATTTTACATGTTTATCCTTTACCTCTGTTTTTCGTACTTTTCGTCAATAATTCTTATTGAAGTCCAAAGTACATTTTTGTTCTTCCATGTTTGTCCTTATTTTTCTTGTGAACCTTTTTCAGCACAACTTGAAGGGCAAATGTACACATAGAGCTCGTGCCCTAGCTTTAACAATAATTAGTATTGTGGTAATTTTGTTGAACTATTTATGGTTCTCAAACCAAATTTTAAATATTTTAATCACAAAAATAATTTAATGAAAATTAAATTTGATGAACTTAAGCCTGATTAAAATATTGAAAATTTGGTTTAAGAACCATAAATAGTTCAACAAAATTACCACAATCTGGTTATTGATAATAATTTTGTTAAAACTTTTTTGTTAGGTATTATTATAACATAAAAAAAACATAAATTAAATATTTGAATTCTTTGCCTTAAAAATTAATATAAAAAAATTCGTTATAAACATTTATTTTCTCTTTGAAAAAAATAAAGCCATCTAACTAAACCTTAAAAAAAATAAAGTAAATAAAATGAATAGTAAAATAATTTCTTATATGACTACAAATACTATCTCAGTATTTTGTAGAACTACCATCACTTTAAATTACAGCGAAGCAGCGCTTCGGCATAGTGTCAGCAAGTTTTTTACAAGTCGTAACTGCAATGTTCTTTCATGCAGTCTGAATCATTGTCCACAGCTCATCTTTATTTGATGGATTCTTTCCCCTAAGACATCTTTTAACCTCACCCCACAAGTTTTCGATGGGATTTAGGTCTGGTGACTGTGAAGGCCATCCTAAAACCTTCACATGGTTGCCCCCGAACCATGCCTTTGCCAACTTCGATGAATGTTTCGGATCATTGTCCTGTTGGAATCAGTGTTGCCACCAACGAAATGGTAAATTACACATGGATTATGTCAAATTACACATAAAAATACGAATTAAACATGCTATCTTTTTACAGATGTCACAGAAACAAATTTCGATCAAAAGTGGAATTAAAACCGTATTTGGCCTCTTCAGAAAACGTAAACCAAATTAAATTTTCTATGCCACCTATTTATTTTGTACAAACCACTAAAAATATAAGAAGCTAAAAGCGATAATGCTTATCTATAGAATTTTTGTTTGCAAACAAAAATATCGCCACCTAAAATGCTGAAGGGCGTAACAAAACTTTTTATCTTTTTACAAGAGAAGCAAAAAACTTTATAAAATCAATAGCAACAAGCTGTAATTGGCGTTTGAATTTCTATAATAAAGTCGCTATTTTTGTTCTAAATTTATTTAATAAAAAGGTGAACATAACCTATAGGAATAACATAAACAGCATTGTACAATGTTGCCAACACATTTCACTTTCTTTTCGTTGTGCAATACAACTCCAAAGTCTTTTGATTGTTGCCAATATATTGAGCGACCTTCGAATAGCACATACAAATTGGCGATATAATTGTACAATACGTAAAATTATATAATGTAACTTACATTTCATTTGGGTATGATAAAGGATCTGATTCATTCCTCAAATGTCGACGACGCAATTTTTCAACGGAATATTAATTCAGTTCTTCTATTGCTGCAACATTGGATAGATATGCTGGGCATTTTTATATTTTTTGCTTATCCAACATAAAAATCTCTTTATTTGCTTTTTTCGCAACAATCATATCGTTAAAAAAAAGATTTAAACAAAAATACCTATTTGCAAAGTAGGAAATAATCTGGCTCCAAAGGAATTTTTTATTTCAAAAACCTTTTTTCAATAATATACTTGAATTTCCTTAAGTTTTATCTGCCGAGACTTACTTCTAAAAAACAATATCTAATATTATAAAGTAAACCCTTCAAATATGTTGGATGGTTCAGACAGGCCTTCGACGCTACCAAATGCATTTTACCAAAATAATAACTGTCTTATCGTCTTTTAGCAACTTAACTTCTGAAGTAATCTGTCCAAACATAACATTAGGCGTATCTGATGCAAATCCAACTAGATTTTCAGAAGGAATCCTTTTTTCTATATTTGTGCTTTTGAGAAGCTCCAACATTTCTTTTGCAGTCGATGATCCACTGACTTTGAAATAAAAACAAATAATGTACACAGGATGTTTCGTCGTTATAATAAATTGTGGCAAAAGCTATCTAAATGCCAAATGGTTAGTAGTTATGATCCAACCATTTTTAGTTCAGCTCTTTTAACGTCTTCATTCTTTTAATTAATTTTTCAAGTTTTGCTTAGAATAATAAACATTTTTTACTTTTTGCGAAAAAATAATAAAAAAAAATCAGTTCAACAAAACGCTAAAATATTAAATTACACATGCAGTCAATTACACATGGGCTACACATGAAAAAAAATATTACACATGATATGTGTAATTACACCTGAGGTGGCAACACTGGTTGGAATGTCCATTGAAGCGGCATTTCCCACTCAGCATAAGGCAGCATGACTTCTCTTAACATATTTGTATAAAATTTGCCATCCATTATGTCCTGGGTGCTCCCTCTATTATTAGGAACAGCTGAAACAAAATCAATAGCATCCTGCACATCGTCTGCCAAAGAAGGGGACTCAATCTCGCTATTAATGCAGCAAATGTTGTGAAGCACTGCTGTTGCTACAATTATTCCTGCACTTTTTTATGTTTAATCGAATTCCTAAAGAGAGAATTGGTAATCGTTTTTTAAGGCACCGTAACTGCGTTCGACACAAGAGCGATTTCTGATCTGCCATTCATTGTACAAAGTTTCCTCTGCAGTTTTTGGGTTTAATAATGGGGTCATTATATATTTTTTATTAGGATAACCACTATCCCCCAATATTATTCTATTGCAATAGTCACCGCTCTTGAATTTAGAGTAGATTTTTAAGAATATTGGAATCATGTGCAGAGCCTGGCCAACGAGCAACAATATTCGTTATTTTTAAGTTAGCATCGCACGTTGTTTGTACATTAATCGATAGGAATCCCTTTCTACTTCGATAAATTTCAGCACTGGAAAAACAATTTTTATATGGGTGCAGTCAATAGCAGCTACAACTTTAGGGAATTTAGCGATTTCAAAAAATCTTCTTCATCCGATTGCGGAAACTTAAACAAATGATCTTTCAACAGTGCTAAGTTATGAGTTACGCGCGCAACGACTTTTGACATTGTAGATTTTGACACTCCTTTCAAGTCTCCTATCGTCATTAACATGCCACCAGTTGCATATACTCGTAAAGTTATTAGCAGCATTTGGTCTTAGGATAAAGCAGTATGCCTTAAAATGTTTAATATTTAGTTTTATTGACTTATATGCAATTCCTTCCCTACTTACCAATTTGTAAAATTTTTTATATGTGGACCAATAAGTTCTAACACCTTGTAAGCTGAACGTTTGGATAGCCGGAACCTTTGTCGGAATTCACCGTCATTGTATAAATAAAAGTGATTTGGTCGCGTTCTTATGGTTTTTGTTCTTATCATAATTGTTTTAGTTAAATTTTGAAATGTTTTAGAATCACTGAAGTCTTCGTCTTCACTAGAATAATAAATTTTTTGGTTTTTTAAAAAATATTTTCTTTTAAGTTTTTTTTTTATCTTTTTTATTCTTTTATTTTTTTTTTATTTAAACAGCTGACCAACATTGGCCGCTTAAACCGGTAAATACAAGTATTTAATCCTCATCTTAAAAACTACAAACACAGATTAAAGATGACTTAATCTCTAATCTCCATGTTAAAAACCCACCCAAAAACACAGATTAAAGATGACTAAATCTCCACCCTAAAGAGTTAATTAATATTATTGTTATATAAATCTTTTTTCTGAAATGATTATTCGTCATCTTACTCTTGTTCTACAGTGAAGTCTGCTTGCGTTGTAGGCAATTAAAAAATATTCAGATTAAACTCTTTATATACCATTAGGGATGCCAATCGGGACTGGTTTTCGCAAATCCCGGGATTTTACGGGATATCGGGATTTTTGAAAATTAAGAGATAAATGCTTTTTATAGTTATTTAAAAAAAAGGCTTTAAAAGAAGTTTACAAACGAAGGTTTTATATTTAATTTATTATTATTTTAAAGTTAAATATTACATAAATTTGTAAAAATTTTAAATTGTGACTTTTCCTTTTTAATGACTAATTTAATAAAAAAAATGATAAAAAAAACAACGTACGATTTTAAACAATGTGTTAATTGATTCAATAAAAAAATTATTACCATAAAAGCTATATTTGAGTCAATTACCTCAGTTCATTCAAGCTAAATAAAAATAATAATTAATATTCGAATTGAACAACGCAACATAGAAGTTGATTTATTTGTAAGATTTTATTAAAATTTTATTAAATGAATTAAAATAAATAATTGAAACTTGAATTCGAAATTAACTAAAAAAATCAATTTATTTAGTTTGCCATTAAAATCTTATTTTAACAAAAACGCATTTTTATAACCACCACTACTTGCGGTAGGAATTATGTAGTGTTTAAAATTCATTAATTAATATTGTGAAATCGCTCCTTTAATTACCGTAGGTTCGATGTCAACTCTCGGAAAACTAATCAAATAAAAATTAAAGATGTGTTCCTTATCCTCTCATGGGGAAAGTCATAATGAATTTATTTTTATAAAAAAGGTAAAACAAAAATATTAAGTTAACAATTTCTTGATTGACAAAATCCCGGGATTAAAAAATTTAAATCCCGGGATTCGGGATTCGCTAAATCCCGAAAATCGGGATTTCGGGATTGGCATCCCTATATACCATCAAGTACGGTTTTAGAGCTTGTAAATCTTCTATTTTGTTTTCATTTATTGGCCCCTACAACAAACAGTAACGAAAAAGATTTGGGCCCTGAATCTGTAAAACGCAACTGCAACGCCAAAAATAACATTAAAAGCAAAAACAATGTTAAAAATTTGTCATAATTTTGTAGTTGCTTTCTATAGAAATTCATACTGCGTTTTAAAAATTTTAACGCCACAAGATATGCAGCGTTTGAAATTTAAAAATTCAATATGAATTTCTGTGGAAAACAACAACAAAATAATGAAATATTTTTTATTTTGTTTTTGCTTTCAATGTAATTTTTTGCGTTGCGGTTGCGTTTACCAGAATTAGGGCCTTGATGTGGGCCCTGTATTACGCCAGCCAAACGTCGTCACTTGACTTTTTTCTGCATTAAAGAAGGTTTTATAAAGTAGGGTATAACTTTTTTTTAAATGCAAAATACCACTCCAGTACCATGTGGGGAATGTTGTTCTCAAAATAAAGGCCCCTATTACGGTTTACAACTTAACTCAGTTGAGTTTGATTTTGCATTAGACTTATGAAAAATGGTTTATTGTTGAAGATTATACAGCAATTTATACAAAAACGAACTTATTTTAGACAAGAGCAACTGATTTAATGATGAAAGTCTGGGTTTACACAATGAAAGTTTTCTTTCAGAAAGTCTGACTTTATAGGTGAGAGGGGAAGAGAACATGCTATTCTTCCCTCCCCTCTCACCCATAAACTCAAACTTTCTGAAAGAAAACTTTCATAATGTGAACGCAGACAATATAAATAAATAAAAACGATAGAGGAAAAGTGACACCATGTTTTTTATTGAGTTGTTATTTTTGATATTTGCAAAACGTTATGTCCCTAATATACAGTCTGTCAAAACATATGGCATTGTGAAAATAGCGGATATTGAACTTGTAATCAAAAAAACCTGTTGTTTTTTGGTTATTTTTTTTAACTAAATCGATTTATCTTTGTCTTAAAATTAACAAACACCAGCCAGCGGAGCAAAAACACTGCTCGAATTTGACACTTTTTTCAGTCAAGCGGGGCACACGGCGGGTAAACCTAATTCGTGTACGCTAAATTCAGTGGTGGTAACCGTTTTTTAGGTTAGCTATTTTTTCGAGATACATGTACCGTTATTTCTAAAATGAAGAAGGTTGCGCAACATATATTCGCGCAACTCAAAAAGGGGTTTGTTTATTGAATAAGCTAAAAAAAAATGCCGCAATAAAATTACCTTTAAGTGAGGATAACCTTTTGTTTAATCTGCGCAGTCGTTTTAGAAAAATTTTAGCGAAATTTCGAAATTTTTGTTTTTTAAATTTCTTAACAAACCAAGCTATAAATGCTTAAAATCTGTCTTTAACTTTTGATTTTAATCAAAATTAAAATTAAGAATTTCATAAAACGCTTCATTTGTACGGGAGCCCTTTGAAGGGTGAGGATAAAGGGCAAGTATGTTTGAGAAAATGTTAGACACTAAAGATTGCGGAAAGTAAGAATGACAAAAACTATAATGTTGACAAATGCAAAGCGACATCCAAAGCCGCGAAAGCCTTTTCTGTCAGCAGAACAAAAAACCCCTGATTTGGGTGTTGCAAAGTCAGAAACGACTAAGTACGGCAAAATTTAGAGAAAGCAACGGGTTTTTACCAGCAGAATAACATTAAACGACCGAAATACGACGAAGACATACATACATATTTATCGGGGTTTGCTCTTTTGTGGCGAAAGTTAGGAGTTTTAAAAAAATAGTATCGCAAAACGGCAACAAATCTCTTACAAAAAAGGTTATCGTGGTAAGTGTATATTTTACAAAAACTGTCGTTAAGTTGTATTAATAACGACAGTGTAAATGAACAAATTTTTGTCTAAATACGCTTACGCCCATCACGATAAGGGTAAATGATCTACCATCCCAGCTTAATATTCAGGCTGGGTTTTTGAGGTCTCAGTTAAACTAGGCAAAGTTAATCTGAAAATATATTTTCCCGCCATTACCAATACAAAATTTTGACCGAACAGTTTATTTTTACTTTAAATGTTGGTCTTTAATGAAATAAAAAAAAACGCATTTCGACGTAAAAATCAGAGTTTAAGACTACGTCAGGCGCGGATTCAGGGGGGGGGAAATAAGGAAATTTCCCCCCCCCTAAATTATAAAAATATGTTTGGTTTATCTCGATAATACAAGAATTCCCAATAATAATATTTTTTTATATGCACAAAATTTTAGGAAATCCCAGCTAGGTTTTTTTTTATTGAATCTAACGAAATTTTCAATAAGAATCCAAATCTTAATTCTAATAGTTATTTATTAGATATTTCCAATGAAACATCTAGTTTACTGTATTCAAATACTTATTTTTCTACATTCAATCCCAGCAGGTGCCATCTCTATCCAAAGAATAAACGTTTAACTTGAAAATGCGTGCGGTCAAATTTTTAATAAGCCTTAGTATGTACATATATGCAATATTTATGTATATATGTGTTATATGAATCAAAATTCTATTCGATAATTTTTGACGAAAACACAGATTTTTCGGGGAAAACACAGATTTCCTTATCTTAAAGATATTTCAACATACAACAATAAATTATTAGGAAAGCATTTATTGGCTTTGTTGTAAACGCATTTAAAGAGGCTTCAAAGGATATTGATTCAAAAAGGAGCTAATTGCAGACTCTGGTTTCTTTCCTGCAGACAAGCATAAAGCTTCGCGGGATAAGCTAGGAAATTATAAAAAAAAAAAAAAAAAAAATAGAGTTTAAATTGCTGGTAAATGCCACACAGTATGATAATGACGTTGATGTGTCAATTGATGCAAAAATTGTGTAGGAAATGGAACAGATGGGTGTCCTCTGATGTCAGCAGAAAATGGCGCTGTTATAAAATTCTGGACAAATGCAAAACAAACGCCTTGCTATTCCCATAAATCAAACAACTCAATTTAAAAAAGCAACAAAGTGCCATTAATACAATAAGTTGTATCATTTGTTAAAGAAACGAAAAATTTTTTTAAATATAATCATCCCAAGCGAAACGCAGTTTCAGCAAAGTATTTGGGAGCCGAACTCTCTACATCATGCGAGATAAGATGGTTGGACCGTTACGACTCAATTTTACGCTTTGCAACAAGTGTTCATCATATAGTAGAAGCTTTGGAAAAAATATCTGAGTGGAAAGGTAGAGATACTTCATCAAAAGCCTTATATTAAGGAACTCGCTTAGTACTTTTGAATTCATTTACGGAATAAACATATTAAGTGTGATACTTATTGTATCACAGGCGCTTAGTATCATTTGACAAAAGCACGATAAAGATCTTCAAAAAGGATCAAGCCTTATCAAAACTTAAATCATGTGCCTTAAAGAGAAAAGAAATAAAGCCGAAGAACTATTTAAAGCGATTTTTGAAAAAGTTATAGTTATCTGCGTTCAAATCGAGGTTCTCATTCAAAATTTTTGAAGATTACTACCGAGTTGTAGGTTACATTCCTCTTTTTGAATTTATTTTAGAAGATCTCAAAACACGTTTCCCAATAGATAACCTATATGTATTGAACATACCTAAACTTCTACCTCAAAGTGTAATCAAGTCAAATACAGATACAAAACTTTTAAAATCACAACTAGCTGATAAGCTGATTATGTTTGATAAAAGAGATAGATACACACCTACTAACATCTAAACATCTAAAGTCTGAACTGTTGCATTGGCAACAAACATGGAAAATATCTGAAAATCTATCAGATAACGTTGTAGATGCTTTAATAAACTGTGATGAAGATTTCTACCGAAATCTAAGAAAAATATTTCAAATTTTCGTTTCAATGCTCGTCAGCAGGGCAAGTTCAAAATGGCACGACAAATGGTTAAAAATGGCACAAAAAAGTATAAAAAATGGCAAAAATAAAAATGTTATTAACACTTTATTAACATATATTTTATTACGTTTTTATTGTAAGTACAATAATATATTTCTTCAAATTGTCAAAAAAAAAAAAAAGAAAAACTACTGGAGGGTAAACGCAAGAATTTGGAAGTTGTGTTTTATCTAATATTTGTTATAAAATTCTGTTTAATAAAGAAATATTTTTGTATTTGTCATCAAATTTTTTTTATCAGGGAAATGTTATTAAAGAACGACGTTTAAAATTGTTGCGTTTTGAGTCTTCGATTTCTTGAACACCCCTATTAATCTCCTGTTATCACATAAAACAGTTCTATAAATGAAAAACACTCTTTCAACATCGCAAGATATAACTGGAGCATATTTGAACACTAAAAGTTCAGATGGAGAAAGGTTGTCAATAAATTCATCCGTCTCAGTTTCATTTAAACAAAATTGTGAGAAAATCGATTAAAACACTTTTTTAAAATTGAAATGCCAAGCCATGTAGATTTTTCAGGAGTATTGAATAATTTACCACACGTATTACGATCTAAAATGTTTTTTAAACTTTTAAACAAAATCTTTTTACCTGATATCTTGTATTATTTTCCTTAGCACTGTCAATTAAGCCAAAGCTTTCATTCATAGAAATTCCTTTCGTTTGTAACTTCAAGAGGCTTGAGCAGATGCATTGAAAGAACTTTTTACGTCCGATTGTTGCATTATTCAGTTAGCATTTCGAATAGATTCTGCCTCATAATCGCTAAGCTTATTTAAAATTTTTTTCTAGATTGCAAAAAGGTATTCTATGGCAAGCTGGACCAAAAATTGCTTTTAAAAAAAATAATTGAAGAAATGGCAAAAATGGCATATGCCATAAAAAACTTGCCCTACTCGTTAGTAATGATCTTATATTTCATTTAACCTTATTGTTGAGTTTTTTTTAATAATATACACATATTAATTTTACTACACTTTTAAAAAAAAATTTTTTACTTTTTGTATCAAAAAAAATTTTCCCCCCCCCCTAAGGCTCTAGCTGGATCCGCGCCTGGACTACGTTAAACTTAGTTTAGCATAATCAACATTTAAAAACCCTGCCCTTAGAGTCTGAAATGATAACATCCAGTGAAGTGTAACTTTTTACTATCTACTAGAGTATCCACTCGATTAAGTGGTGTTCGATTTCGAATAACGAATAACTCGAACAATTTATGTCAATTAATCGATTAAAATTAATTTCTTTAAAAATTGTACTTTTTTACTGCCAGGCCCACAATGTCGAAAAGAACATATCTTTCGCATATTTATATTGCAACTTCATTAACTGAGACACATTGGCCTGCAATCACACCTGTTTCAACTGGCACTGGCAGGACATAAAATAAAGTACAGTCAAAGCCCGGTATAACGAATACGCAGTTTAACGAATATCCGATATAACGAATGGCCAAATTTTTACATTAACTACCTTATATAGCGAATTGCAAAAAAAAAATAATCCCGATTTAACGAATGACAAAGCAAAATAAAAAAATCATAACAGAACCGTTAGATTTTTGTGTGTGTTTTTGGCTTCTTTGCTTTGTATTTAAAGAACACGTGTGATGTGTTGCTTTTTTCGTTAAAGTTTTAGTAGTTTTGTTTGGTTCATTACGAAAACGAGATTTCAAATCGAAAAAGAATCTCTTTTGATAAAAAATTAAAGATTTCAGTAATATCCAAGTGAAAATATTAATTAAAGTTTTATTTCTACACTAAATTATAAATTCAATTAAATTTTGATGTTTTTCAAATTGTGGACCACCGTTTTTTATAAAATTTTAAGGTAAAAAATTACTGACCGATATAACGAATATCTCGGTATAACGAAAGGTCTAAACATTATATCATTCGTTAAACCGGGCTTTCACTGTATTAGGTTAAGATTTGATTAATTATTGTGAGTTCATATTTACTATATGAAGATTCAATAAATAAATAATGAAAAAAAAAAAAATATTTATATTGAAAACAATAATAAAAAACTAAAGTGTTAAATGTTCTTGTCGACATTTGGTCCAGGTAGTTAATATATAATATTTTCAAGAACAATTGTGATTTTTTAGTTGAACTGTTATTTTTTTTTAATTTTTGATAATTTTATTTAGGCTTGAATTCATCAAATTTAATTGTCACTAAATTATTTATTCGTATAAAAATGTTTAAAAATTCGTTATTCCACATAATTATGATGTGTCTTGATTTTTTTTTTAATAAATTTGTTATTTTTCTTTATTTTAATAAGCACTTGTCACTGAAATAAGAAAAAAAACATTAATTAAAAAACACAAATAAGTGCAAAGAGGAATCTCAAAAATGAAAAACACAGAAAATACGATTCATGTTTTTTTTCTACCCTGCTTACTTCTCTAACACGCTCGCTGTCAAACGAAAAAAGACATGATTTTAAAATAGGGGGGAAAGTCATTGTAAAAATTGAGTGTTTTATTGAAACATTTCAAATTTTATTTTAAGTCAATTTTTTGTAATTTTAAATAAAAAAAAACAAATAACTGATTATTCAGTATAAAAGCCACGACAAAAGAAACTATTTTAAAACTGTTTTGATTTGTGCAAATAAGAAACATTTTCGCAGTAAAATAAAAATGAAATTCAAATTGTAAATGTGTGACCTTCTCCGAAAAAAGGGACCTAGTGTGTGAAAATGAAGTTTTGAGAAAAACTCATTTCATCTTATTCTACACCCTTTTGGGTAGCAGAATCCACTCTTGAGTCCAAACTCGTTTTATAACACACTAGGTCCCCCTTCTCGGAGAAGGTCACATTAATCTCATTTTAATTAAAAAATTTGAATTTCAATTTAATAAGTTCACACTGCACCAGTGCAAGTATGAGAGTAGTTCAACAAAAAAAGGGTTGATTTAATTTGCTCTAAAATGTAATCGAAACAAATTAATAAAATATTTGAATTTTTTTTTCTAATAGAGTACTTTTCGGAGTATCTGTTTTCATTTTATTTAAGATGTTTTTTTGTTTTTCATACATAACTTAACATAGAATTTGAAATTTACAATATTAAATATTGAATTGGTTTTTATTACATCTTTTATTTTTTTTTAATAAATTTTTTCAATATTTTTCTTTTGCTATTTTGTTTGTTTTGTTTGCTTGCTGGCTTACTTGCTTGTGCTAGTATGCACATGTACATACATACAATACAATACAATACGATATTATTTTGTTTTTCTATTAGTATTTTTAAATATTAACTTTCTTTCCGCTTTAAACACAAACGTTAGCGAAAGTTTTAGATAGAATAATTCGCGTTATCATTTTTATGAAATAAATAAATATAACTTATCTTTTTGTTTTTGATAATTTCTATGCTTCATTTACGCATGTTCTTATATGTATTTTTATGTTTCATTTAGTCGGTCGGTCGGTTGGTTGGTTTGTATGTATGTATATGTAGAAGTGTGTGCAATTAGTATTTGTATTATTAAATGCGTTTTATATTTTTATTTTTAATTGTTATTAATTTTGTTCATTTGAATGTACCTAATAAACTTTTCGAAACAAAA
Organism: Pollenia labialis; assembly: GCA_949318255.1. NCBI lineage: Eukaryota > Metazoa > Arthropoda > Insecta > Diptera > Polleniidae > Pollenia > Pollenia labialis. Next base: position 24,726,969 of record OX439142.1, on the reverse strand, counting down.
ATAAAAAATTAACGGAAACGTTGAGAACCGGTAGGTGGTAATGGGGTGGGGAGGATGGGGAAGAAATAGATGTATGTACTTTAATAAATATAAAATAAATAACTAACAGTATTATAGAGTATGTACGTTAACATACTTACATATACACAATCAAAAAGAATAAAATATATTGAAATAAATCAATACGAATAAATAATTTGGAGAAAAATCCGTACACAGATGGATGGATATAATAAATAAAATAAAACAAATAAAGAAATTATCTCAACTGATCATGAGGAAACAAGCTGCTCAGTGTATAGTAAATAGTTTGAATGCATACATGTATGTATGTAAATATGAATTTCAACTGCATACAAAATATTTTTAATTAAATTTAAATTTTTTATTTTGTTATTTTTTTTTTGTGTTTTGAGTTATTATTGCAATCGCTAGGGTCGCTTAAATAAAAGTCGCAAAATAGTGTACATATAAATAATAAATACGCTTAGTAAAAAATATATGTATGTATATGTATATATATTATGATTAATATATAAGTTGGTTTGCTTTTTATTCTATACATAAACAATTAGGCATGCCAAGGAGGAGTAAGAGGATGTGGAGCAGCAACCTGCACTTTCATTTTACATTTATATACTTGTAATTTGGTTTATCTCATTTTTATCATCTCATCCAAAACAACCTAATAATAATCATATTAGTTGTCTCCTTATTTTAACTGCCTCAAACATAAATTATAGCCCCTGCATTGGCTCGTTCATTGAACAACACAGCAGCCCTTTTTCTTGTTTTTCTTTTCGTCTATAACAACATGACTAGCCGACGTAGGTCCAGGTACTACTTTCTTTGAGACTTGAGCTGAAGATGTAACACCATTATTTTCTGCTGGCTTAACAGCTCCGCCACCAGTTGTTGCCGTAGACGACGGTACCCTATGAGTACCATTTGTACCATTTTGTGCGGACTGATTTTGGGATACCTTTAAACAAAAAGTTAAAGAACATTAATTATATAATAAAAATGTATGTACAAATACTTTTCCTATTAACTTACATTTGATTTTGTTATATCTTCTGTTACCACTGTGCCATTACCAGCAGTGCCGTTTGTCTGTGACTTTCCATTGCCTATCACATGTTCATCTGTCGGTGTTATTGGTTTTCCACCTAAACGAAATAAATAATAATAATAATTTAATAAAGCGAGGGCATAGTAGGAAATTTAATTAAAATGGCTTTGCACAAATATTTATTAACAAATTAATTTTATTACAATTGGGTTGTTCACGGTTGTTCACGGAGGGCTGGTTATATTGTTAATTAATTATATTTACAACAATAAAATACATTTATTTAATTTTGTTTGATATATTTTGTTAATATAACTATATAACCTGATAATCCGCTTACCGTGAACAACCAACATATTTAATTAATTTAGATTTTTTCTATTTAACTTTCCAAATACATACTGAACGTTGCTTTGATTGTTTGATAATTGGATATTCCAAGTCTGGTAAGAACATATTAAACGTATTAACGTCAAAAGTTGCCTTCTTGCGAAAACGTTAAATTACAAAACCATAGAAAATTCTTTTTGCGAAATAATTGTGTATGTGGTTACTGTCTGTTACATATGTTAGAATCAAGTTGTGTCTGTTTTTCAAAAATATATGCAGTGCTAGACAAAACTATTGGCCATTTAGATTAAACCGCTTTTAAATGTGGAAAAAATTTATTCAACATAAGTTGTGGAACTAAAATCTATTTCCGAAAGTGGTGTGTGTATGGAAGATATTCCGATATAATTTGATAGGATAATTTAGGTTGTTATTATATACATAACTATTTTTGGGCCAAATTTCGTCTTAACAGTAATATTATAATAGCCTTTCCACACTTGTCAACAACTACCAGATTAATGGCGAAGATGTTGAAATTTTTGTATAAGAAATAATATGTACATACCCTACTGATAATATTGGACTACATGGTCCATTGTGGCTTAAATGGACTACTTACAACATGGTCCAATGCACTGTAGTATGGACCATGTTATAAGAAATTAACATGCAGTGCTGCCAACAACTGCATGATGTATACTTTTCTATAGTTTACAGTATTACACATTGGTAGCCCTGATGGTGTCCATTATTAATTGTTTATTTAAAAGTGAAAGAGGAAAGTTTGTGAAATTTGTGAAAAAAGGCATGTCATATGATACTATATTTAAGTTATTAGGTTTTTTTATAAAACGACAAATTAATTAATTTGACTTAGGTTTTTTATAAGAATAATTAAAAAAAATGGAACACTAATTTTTATTATTAAATAAACATTTTCTTCAAAATAACACTACATTAGGGTTTTTTTCCCGAGATTTCCCGTCCCGGGAATTCCCGGGAATTTCGATTATTTTCTTTCCCGTTTTCCCGGGATTTTTGTTGCGGGATCCCGGGAAATAAAAGTTCCTCATAGTTGCAGAAAAAAGCTTTTTATACTTTGAAATTTAGTTTTATATTCTCTAAAAATTAGCATCTGTAGATGGGTTGTCGATTAGATCAATAACAAGAAGTGAGTACGTTCGTAAATCAATGTCTACTGACGCAATAAATCTACCAAAAGCACAATGTGCCGTGCAACAGTTGATAATTAATAAATTTAGTGAAGTGAAGAGTTAATAAAGAACATAAATTCAAAATAAGATGCAGGCAGTACATTTTAATTGTCCATGGACAAGTCTTACAAATAGGAGATATCCAAAAATATCGCTCCTTTATTGCAGCAAAGTCATATCTACAAAATGGCAAAATGCGATTAAAGTTAAAATGTACCGATTGAAAGTTACATATATTTTGCTATAACTTCGGTTCAGTTTGAGGTAAAAACCGATGTTTTGTTACGAGAAAGTAGAAGGAACACTTTGCTTAATTAACTTATATTGAAAAAAATTTTTGAGATATGACGATATGTTTATAAGGTGATAAACATAAATTTGTTTCATTTTATGACGGCTTATATAACTAGGAAGTGCTGGGAAACAGAAATAAACAAAAACTATGGAAACTCGTGTAAGATACTACAACATACAATTTTAAAAACACATTGTCCTAAATATTACAGGTGGATCTTGTAAGAAGAAGTGCGTTTGATGCTATTTTTTGCATCAACCTTGTCATACATTTGGCTGATATAGACGTTGTTTATAAAAAAGAAAAATTACTTCGGATTGCGAATTAGAAATATGCAACAACCTTAAACATTTGCACTTTAAACTATTTGTCCAATCTCGGTAAAAAAGTGAACGAAATGTTTCGGAAACATGGTAATAAGTAAATAAAATAAAAAATATACTCTTTGCCGACTTTCTAAACGCATTGAGTGTGTCTTAATGTTATTTCCTATGCTGTTGAAAAATGTTGTTAATATATTTATAAAACATAATTATTTAAAATATTTTATCTATTTTTTAAATTTACTTTTTGATCTCAAAACTTGAGTACCATAATTTTTGTTTGTTTTTATTATTGTTTTATGAATTAAATTGTTATGTTTATGTTATCTTTTTATCTTGTATCTAGAACATAATGATACGAAAAATGTACGTATAAAAGCGTAAGGTAATAATAATTCAAGTTCCCCTTTCAACCTTTAATTAATTTTTGGGAGTACTTAGGCATTTCTTTTACTTACTTTGTAAACAAGTTCTCTTACGCTTTTTTTAAAAAAAGTTTTTTTTTCATTAACTTAAAACAAATTTACTTTGTATTATTTCTATGGAGCGGGATCCCGGGAAATTTAAAAATTTTTCCCGTTTTCCCGGGAATCGAAAAACTCCGGGAAAAAAACTCTACACTACATGCAAACTTAAGTCCTTCACCGTATATATATATAAATATATTATATGGGTGAGAAAAGGATTGCTTTTATTATTATTTTATTTTTAATAAACAAAAATAAAAAAGCTTAATCGTAAAGTTATTTTTAGTCTTTCATTCAGTAGTTTTCAAAAACCCCTTTTGTCCATTCCATTCTGTAGTGGCATGGAGTACTTAGTTTTAAAACTAACCCTATTAGTTAATCCATGGAGTAGGTCTTAAACTACCCCTTTAGTGCACTCCATTCAGTAGTGGCATGGAATACTTTTGAAACTACTCCTTTAGTGTACTCCATACTGTAGTGACATGGAGTACTTTTAAAACTAACCCACTTTAGTACTCCATGGAATAGTTTGGGACTACTTCGGTGGGTTATATGGTCCCCTCCTAGGACATCGTAATGTTAAATGGACCACCTTTTACCCATATATTTGGAGTACTCCTACTCCTTTATGGACTACTCTTTACATGCATGTATGGACTAGTCTCGTTATCTGCAGGGCAGAGGTAAAAATCAACATGTTTATAAGATGTTCCTATCTAATTGTATTCAATTCTTCATTTTCCGATTGTCATCACTAGAAAAATGGCAATAAATTTTATTATTATTGTGGCATCACTGCATTTGTTTTGAAAGCAGAGTTACCATTTGTCAAGTTTTTCCTTTTTTTAAAGTCTTTTTTTTTGTTTATTTTTTTTTATATCAATTAACAAAATGAATTCCAAATAAATTTGGAACATATCTAGTTTACCGACGCAGCTCCAAATAAAATAATAAGTAACAAGAAGAAAATATCAAGTGAAAAAAGTGGCGCTTACGAATAGCTTTCGAGTTATGGACCTCTAATGTTTTCATATACGTAAATGTGCGTTTTGCCACTACATTTCTAAACGAATAGGGCCAATATTGGTATTCTTTGAAAGCTCTTGACTAGATCTTTCTGAATATACAAAATTAATATAAAATTGTTTAACTCCCATTACAGTTTTTATAACATTTTACATCAAAATATTACTTGTGTAGGCAATTCCAGTAAAAGTGTTAATAAAAATTTATTAAATAACAAACACCAGTTTCGCTAAGACCCCTTTCAAACTTGGCAAGTTACTTGCGCAAGTCTCTTTCGCAACTCATGATTTGATGGCGTCAGCAGTAAGGTCGGGGTAAGGGAAAGAAATTTTTGTGCAGACTTTGTTGTATTCGACTAGTAACTTGCCTAGTCTGAAAGGGGTCCAACTAAAGCTTTTTTAGATAACCGGGCTTTGGCTGGGCGCAAAAATGTTCTCCTCTATGGTATAACATACACTGGCTTCGCTAACTAAAGCTTATCTGCATAGCAGGGCTTCGTCCGGCTGGAAAGATTTTCTCCTCTGTGGCATAACAAACACCGGCTTTGCTAACTGAAACTTTTCTCGTTTTATTATGATTATGCTTACTAAAAACTCTTGTACTTTCGCAACCTCATCCCGCTTCTTAATGATTTTTAAATAAATTTTGTATATAAAGAAAGATCTATTAAAAAGCTTAAATATTATATATTTTTCACTTAATGTTTTTTTTCTTATTTTTCAATTTTCCATCACACGAGTTACATATTCACTCCTTTGTCTAATAGTATTGGCTGGTAGAAGTGTAGGGAACCAACATCATATTACATTTATATTTTATGTTCCCACATTTTTTCCAGACAGTAATATTAAACGCTTAAAATAAATATAATATTACAATTTTCTATTCCCATAGTTTAGCTTTTTTACAAATACAAAATTATTTTTAATTAAAAATTTAGTCTTAAGATTCATTTAAAATAAATAAGACGTTCTAAAGAACGTCAGAAAACAAATACTTATATATTTTGTTTTATTTAAAAACTGTTTCTCCCCAAACAGTTAACTGGCGCAGTCGGTTTCGCGAACCATATTTAATAATTTTGGAAAAAATTAAGTTTTAAACCTTTTTTTTTTAAATTAACAAAAATTAGAAAGAGAACTTTAAAAGAATATATATTTGTGAGAAGAAAGAAACCCATATTTAATAATTTTGAGAAAAAGTAAAGTGTTAAATCCTTATTTATACAAACAAAAAAAAATTAGAAAGAGAACTCTAAAAATATTTGTGAAAAGAAAGAAAAATTTTTTAAGGAAAAATAAATAAACATATTTTTTTATAAAACGTTTGAATTGTTCAAACTAAAAACAACAAAGTGATATTTGTTAAAAGATACTGCGAAAAGATGAATAGATTCGATGTAAACAGGGATCTACAGCAAGACGACCGGGCAATGCAGGAAAAGATCGCTGAATTAGAGGCGGTCCTGCGGTTGCAAGAACAAAAAATCCTCCAGCAGCAACAGCAGTTGCAAGAACAACAGCTGCAAATGCAACAGCAGTTGCAAGAACAACAACAGGAACAAATACAACAGCAACAACTAGAACAAGCTCAACAAGAACAGCAACAGCGTCAACAATTACAAGAACTTAATCTACAACAAACACAACAACAACAGCTACCCCCACAACAATATCCTCTGAACGATGAGTTCGGATTTAATATGACGGCCAAGGACGTCATTGAACAGTTCCGGCGTCTAAAGCCTCTTGACGAAAGGCATAGCCCAAGAGCATTTATACATGCCGTTGAGGCAAATCTTGCTCTCTGCAGGAACAATGAAACTCTGGCTCAATTCTGCATTAGGATTGTGGCAAACGAAAAAGTTCTCGGAAATGCTGGTAAAAGGGTGAGAGAACTACCAAACAATGCCTCCTGGGAGGAAATTAAAGCAAGGATTCTACAAGAGTACAGACCGAGAAGGACCTATGCGGAAATCTTCAATTACTGCCGTACAATAAAAGTAAGGAATCTAAATGAATTATTTAATATATTTGAAAAAGCTAAATTCGAAATAAACGACATATATTTAGGGGATCAATTCAAACCAACTATATATAGGCCAGAAAATGTCGACAGGGATCTGGTAGATATTTTGCTAGAAAAAATAGACGGACCTATTAGGGCACACATAAGAGAACATGAGACTTTGACCGACATTATTCTTAAATACACAAGACTTAAATTATTGGACGATACAAGAGCCATTGCTTTCAACCATAGGACTAAGGGATACAACCAAGGAGTTTCAATCATTAACAAAAACCAAAACCACCAAATACGACAGAATTATCGCACAAAAAATTACAATAATTTAAGCTCACAAAATTCTAACCGAACACGACAAACCTATCATGCAAATAACCAAAATATTTTTAGCTCAGAACACACAAATAGAAATTATGAAACCCGACATAATTACCAACCAACTAACTACAATAATTTAACTACACAAACTAGTAACAGAAGGCAAAGCCATGAAAACAGACAAGAGTACAACCCGAATAAAGATAGATATAGCAATCAAACAAGGACTAGTCGTACTGACAGTCGTAATAATCAGTCCACGGACGAACCAATGGAAATAGGCAACCTTTATAGGGAAAATGAAATAAATTTTCTGATGCAGCCTCAAAATCAACACTGCCCATAATAGTTATTTCATTGGGAAAGCAAAAGGTCAGGTGCCTTATAGACACCGGATCAACAACTAGTATTGTTAAGAAAAATATATTGATTGAAAATTACCCAGAACAGAAACTGGAAACCCCAATTAAATATCGAACTATCAATGGGTTTAATGAAATATGTTTTCATGTGGTTACACCTTTCCCCAAGGAATTTCAATGTAAGGGAACACTTAGTTGGAAAATAGTAGATTTTAGAAATGATAGATACGACGCTATAATGGGTCAAAATTTTCTGATACCACTCAAGGCTGTAATAGATGATGAGCATGGTTATGTGAATATTTTAGGTAATAAATTCCTTTTTGAGAAAATAAACCATCCACTCCATACTGTTAACATATGTGCATTGGAACCTATCTCAAGAAAACATGTTTTAGATAAGCTCGATTTTAGTCATTTAAACGAAGACGAAAAAAATACAATGATACGTTTGCTTAGGGATTTCACGGACTTATTTTATGTCGAGGGAGACAACCTTTCGGCAACAACTGAGATAGAACACCAAATAATTACTAACATTGATAGACCTCTTTATTCAAAAATATATAGATACCCCCAAGTTCACGAAAGTGAAATCCAAAGGCAAATCAAAGACATGCTCAGACAAAATATTATAAGGGAAAGTAATTCTCCTTATAATAGCCCCTTATGGGTCGTACCGAAAAAGCAAGATAATTCGGGAATAAAAAAATGGAGAATTGTCATTGACTACAGAAAGCTTAATGAGAATACAGTCGATGATAAATTTCCCATACCAAATCTAAACGGTATTCTGGATAAATTGGGAAAATCCCAATATTTTACAACCTTAGACCTTGCCAAAGGTTTCCACCAAATTTTGGTAAGAGAAGAAGATCGCAAGAAAACAGCATTTTCAACGCCTTTCGGACACTACGAGTTTATTCGTATGCCCTTCGGCTTGAAAAATGCGCCATCAACCTTTCAAAGGCTGATGAATTCAATTCTGCGTGAGCAAATTAATAAAACATGTGTTGTCTATATGGATGACATTTTGGTTTTTAGCACGTCTCTAGAAGAACATAAAAATTCTTTAAAATCAATTTTCGAGGCCATAAGAAAAGCCAAATTAAAAATCCAGATAGATAAATGCGACTTTCTGAAGAAAGAAACGCAATTTCTAGGTCATTTACTGACCAATAAAGGCATTAAACCGAATCCCGAGAAAATTAAAATAATACAAAACCTGCAACTTCCTCAAACGACCAAACAAATCAAATCATTCCTGGGAATGACAGGTTTCTACAGAAAATTTATTAAAAATTACGCGAAAATCGCAACCCCTTTAACAAAAGCGCTTAGGAAAAATGGAAAAATTAATATATTTGATCCCAATTACATTTTGGCTTTTGAAAAATTAAAAGAAATCGTCACCAATGCACCAATCCTAAGATATCCAATCTTTTCCAAAAGATTCAAGATAACCACTGACGCAAGCAATTTCGCAATTGGCGCCGTTCTTTCACAAGAAGGCCACCCAATTGCATATGCCTCTCGAACTCTGAATGTAAACGAAACAAACTACTCAACAATTGAAAAGGAATTGTTGGCGATAGTATGGGGCGTTAAATACTTCCGACCATATATCTATGGAAGAGAGTTTGATCTTGAGTGTGATCATGAACCATTGAAGTGGTTACAAGTAAAATATACGGGTAAGGACATCAACCCACGTCTTCAAAGATGGTTGGTTCAATTGGGAGAATATAATATGAAAATCAATTATATAAAAGGTGAACTAAACAAAGTTGCCGATTTCTTGAGTCGTATTAATTCTGACACTAATGAAATTAATTACTTAACAGAAAATGACTCCGATGATACAAACGATAATAGGGATCAAGATTCATTGTTGGTACACACTGATCATTCTCTGGATGAAAACTCAATCGAAAGTTTACGAGAGTTTAATGAGAAAGTTTCAAGAATTCAATCAGAAATCTTTTATAAAACTGAAGATGTTACAAACATCAAGATCAGAATGTATAACAAATTTGAAAGTATTGTAAGTATTGACTTAGTTAACGAAACATCAAACTTCGGTGAAATGCTTTTAAGGTTACAAAAAAGAGCTAACAATAATGGCATTTATATTATAGAATGGGCAAAGAATGATCCATTTTTTTCTATATGCTCTGTTCAGAACTTTAAAAACCATTGTAACAAAGTACTTACTACTTTGAAAATTTTGTTGGTTGATCAGTCAGAAGACGGTGAGACCATACACTCTCAAGAGGAAGATCTAGGCGATAGTGTTCCAATATTAGATACGGTGGTTAATCGTTTTAAAACTCAAATTATAATACTAGATGTTAAGGAGGTAGTCACTGAAACAATTTTTGGTAAAAAACGAATTTACATAGACAGAAACGACATCGCGAATAAAAATATTTCAAATATTTTAAGAAGGGAGGTTGCTAAAGGAAAAATAGGAATATTTTCCAAATTGAATGATCACGAATATTACAAGGTTCAACTGAAGTTGATAGAAGAATTTCCTGACAAAAAGAACTTTAAATTTGTTAAGTGTTCTAAATTTGCCAAAGATATTGTTGAGGAAAACGACCTAAAAAAACAAATAGCATTGTTTCACAAATTCGAAACGGGCCATGCTGGCATAATTCCAACTTACGAAAAAATTAAACACAAAATATACAACCCTAATTTGAAAGAATTCGTACAAAAAGTAATAAATAATTGCGAAACTTGTTCCGGGGCTAAATACGATAGAAACCCAATAAAACCAAAATTCAAAATAACTGAAACCCCTTCCACCACGAATGAAATAATTCACGTCGATACTTACGTAAACAGTAAACATTCATTTATAATTTTTATCGACAAATTCTCAAAACATGTAATTTCATTCCATTTGCACGACAGAAACAGTCAAACCCTAGTTGGTAAAATTCGAGCATTTTTAGCCATCAAAGGTAAGATTACTAAATTTGTTTTAGATAATGAATTCAATAATGCGAATGTAAGGGACTACCTTGATCAAGAGGGAATCCAATATCATTTTACAAAACCAAACAGCCATACCGGTAATTCGGATATTGAAAGATTCAATAATACAGTCACAGAAAAAATCAGAGTTTTTAATTTGGAAGAAAAACTCCCAATAAATTCCCAAATTCTTAAAGCAATAAAATTCTACAATAGTAATTATCATAGCACAATAAAATGCAGTCCTTTAGATGTTCAAAATAAATTGATTGATCATAGCATTATAAAAGAGAGACTAAAAAATGCTAAATTCAAAATAGTTCAAAAAAGAAATAAATATCGTGAAAACTATGTAGAAAATAGGAACGTAGGTTTTATAAAAAATTATAAAAGCTTAAGGCATAAAGAAGAACCAAAGTTTATTAAAAAACCTTTAGAAAATGTTCATGTATCAAACATTAAAAGACCATTCAAATTTTCAGACAATATCACTGATGCTTCTGTTATTGATGAACATTCAGCTGAACCAATCCACTCTACGGATTAATCCAATAACAGGAGACGGCGGATTCATCAAAATAAGAATAGGCGAAGTGGAAATTGTCAACAAAACGACTACTCTTGTACATGTCATAAACATAATCGAAATAGAAGAAATATTGAACCAAATAAAGGGAAACATAAAACATTTACTTTTACATGAAGAGATAATTATGCAAAATGAAATTAAATTAATAGAATCTAAGATCAAGACTCTTAAACCAATTCAAAATAGGAAACGAAGAGGTTTGATAAATATAGGAGGAAAGGTCTACAAATGGCTCTTCGGGACAATGGATGATGATGATAGACAAGAAATTCTGGAACACCTTTCCGTTACTGAACAAAATTCACACAATTCAATTGAGACTTTAAATAAACAAATAATAATCAACAATTCGATGAACAAATCACTGCATCATCTGAAAACTGCGGTGGAAAACGATAGAAAGGAAATAAGCATATTTTTGCAGAAGATAAAGAACACGAATAATGAAATAGTGAAGGAGATAATTTACTTAGACCAACTTACAAAACTTAAAACCTTAGAACATAAAATAGATCAGATTCAGGATAATGTAGTTTCAGCAAAAAGTAATATTATACATCCAAGTATGTTTACTACACAAGAAATAGAGAAGTTTGAAATTGATTTTTATAAGCTAAGGATGTTGAAAGTAGGCATAATGACTTATAGTGATCATTCTTTGATTATCGCGGTACTAATTCCTGACAATTACATTAAAACTGATTTAAAAATGATTACACCTATTCCAAACAAAAACAAAATTGAAATAGACGCAAATGACGAATACATAGTCGAAATTGATAACCAAACTTTTGCATATCAAGATAACGTACCTTTAAGGAAATTGAAAATAACTAATCATTGTACTTATTATAATACGTGTAAATTTAATTTTAATAACATTACATCTATATTAAGTCTTGACGAGGAAACAATTATTGTAAAGAATGTTTTTTTCGAAAAGGTGAATCAAGATTGTGATGATAGAAAATTTAAATTGGAAGGAAACTTTTTTATAAATTTTAATAATTGTAGTATAACAATTCGCAACCAAACATTTTCCAACAAAAAATTTATAATAAAAGAAAAATATTTTTATCCAAACTTTAATAAGTTTGAGAATTTAAGTATATCAAATGTTAACCCAAAATTTACTAATATCATAACAGAGCATTTTGAGAACATTAAGCAAATTGAGGAGCTTAAATTTCATAAAACAGTTTCTTATGGTATAAGTGCAACGCTAGTAATTATAATCGTTGTGATATCTGTAGTTTTGTATTGCCTTATTAAAAGAAATAATGTAAAGGTAACCATTAAAGAAAATGTTGCAACTAGAGGTAGCAGAGCCGAATTATCAGGTTCAAATGAAGTAGGAGAAATATTAAAAAAATATAAGTCATAATAAAAATCTAATAATTTAAATTTAAGATAAAATTTTTATAAAAATAAAATAAACTGGAAAAATGCAGTATATTTACAATGGAATATTGACAAAATAAAAATTATAATAACACTTAAAGTTTAAAATCTATTTTATATTGATAAATTAAAAAAACAATTATTTAAAAACCATAAGAAAAATCAAGTATAATGAAATCCAGGAGTATTTCAAACAAGGGGTGGAGGAGTTACATATTCACTCCTTTGTCTAATAGTATTGGCTGGTAGAAGTGTAGGGAACCAACATCATATTACATTTATATTTTATGTTCCCACATTTTTTCCAGACAGTAATATTAAACGCTTAAAATAAATATAATATTACAATTTTCTATTCCCATAGTTTAGCTTTTTTACAAATACAAAATTATTTTTAATTAAAAATTTAGTCTTAAGATTCATTTAAAATAAATAAGACGTTCTAAAGAACGTCAGAAAACAAATACTTATATATTTTGTTTTATTTAAAAACTGTTTCTCCCCAAACAGTTAACTCACGAGGTACTTGTTTTTTTTATATGCAGCTGCGTCGGTAAACCATTTAATAAACGGATTTAAGCCATTAAATTTGTGGTTATATTAATTGAATCAGTAAAAAAATTTGTAGAAATTAAAAAAATTTCAAACAATCGTTGGTTTGAAAATAATTCGGCAATAATTTTTTCTGTGTTAAAACGGGTTATATTATTAGTGTTGAATAAAGGAAACGTAGTTTTGATATATTCAAACCATGACACTTAAACAAAACTTTGAACTATTTGAACTTGTAACATATTTAAAGAATAAAAACGCGTTTTTTGGTTGGGCTTTAAAAAATCTTAACAAAACACATTTTTTCTTTGATTATTGACGAGCACTGAAAATTCTTGTTAATCAAGAAAAATAAAGTCCATCTGGCAAGCCTATGGCTATGTGAAATTTTGAACCGATTATGACAATTTTCATGTAATTCCGCGAAGCTCTTCGCTTGCCTGCGGGAAAGACATCAGAGTCTCCAGCTAGCCTACCGGGGCACTCAATTAAATTAAAACGTCTGTACAAATTTCATGAAAATATCCGAAAAATTGCGACATGTACTTTGAGCACAAGGCTACATAAAAAACCAGCCATCCAGACTAACGGACATCGGTTTACTAAAAGGTAGGTCTAGGGCCAATATTTTTAGTTGTTACAAACATCAGCACAAACGCATAATACCCCCTCCATAATGGTGGTGTTAGTATTAAAACAAAAATAGCCCTAATTTTTAAACTAAATGTTAAAAAAGTAAAAGTTAAAAGCTTAATCGATTTTAATTAAATTATAACTAAAAAAATTTATCGCTCCATCAAAAAAAAAAAAAAAATAAAAATATCTCTTATTGTAAACAATTCTAATAAAAGTGCTAATAGCATGAACACTGGTTGTGCTAAATAAATTCTGATTACATATTTAGATTTAGAGTGTCGATATGTATCAGTTCCACATATGTATATATGTACATATACAAATGTATGTACATGGTTTTACTTATAAAGAGCGGTCCAACCAAAACGTTAATTGTAAATAAAACAAAAGTTTGGAGAGAATTATTTAATAATAAAGGGTGGTTAAGGTTTTAAGGGCCGATGTTGATTTTGAATAAAACAGAAATTATTTAGGAAATTATTGTCATTTCTTTTTATTATGATGATATTGGCATGGTTCAACTATCTATGAAACAAAATATCGGCCAAATGGCCGCCACGACTTCGGCGGCACACCTCAATCCGATGGTCCAAATTGTCGATGACCCTGAGGCATAATTGCGGTTCTATGCCATTAATGTGCCGAATTATCTCATCTTTTAGCGTTTGAATTATTGCTGGCTTATCGACGCACACCTTTTATTTCAAATAACCCCAAAGAAAGAAGTCCAACGGTGTCAAATCACATGATCTTGGCGGCCAATTGATATCGCCACCACGTGAGATAACACGGCCATTGAATTTGTCGCGCAAAAGAGTTATTGTTTCGTGAGCTGTGTGGCAAGTGGCACCAAGTCCAATTCGGGCCACAAAAAGTTCGTTATCATCTCTCGATAGCGAACACCATTCACAGTAACTTTTTTTTTCATTTTGAAAAAAAAATAAGGCCCGATGTTGCCGCCAGCCCATAAACAGCACCAAACAGTCATTCTTTGTGGGTGCATTAGTTTTTCGACAATCACTCTTGGATTATTATTCGCCCAAATGCGGCAATTCGGCTTATATTGACGAATCTACTGAGGTGAAAAATTGCCTCATCACAGAAGATGAGTTTCTTCGAAACTTGATCATCCACTGTTGCCATTTCTTGCCACCGTTCTGACCATTGACGACGTTTGGAATGGTCAAGAGGCTTTTGTTCTGGAGTCAATTGCACCTTGTTAGCGTGTAAATACAAGTCTTTATGCATAATGTTCATCAATGACGAGCGTGAGAGGTGCAATTGTTGGGCACGACGACGAGTTGAGGTGGACGGCTCTTCAGCCACACTATCGCGAACAACATCAATATTTTCTGTAGTACGAGCTGTATGAGCATGCACTGGTGTTTTCACATGCCCTACTGATCCGGTTTGCTCAAATTTTTGCACGATTTTTCCGATTGTATGCACATTTGGACGACTAAATTGTCCGAAAAAAATCACGAAGTGCACGATATGCATTTTTATTTGAACGCCCATTTTCATAATAAGCCACGCTTTGCTCGATTGTGTATCTTTCCATGGTTCAAATTGAATTGGTCTGAAATTGAGAAATGACAAATAAAATGCAGTTCTGCCGTTCACATTCAACATCAGCCCATTTTGAGCCAACCGTTATTTTTAAAGAAGGATCTATGACAATTATGTATGAATCAATATATGGGCCAAATGCTCGCCACGGCTTCGGTGGCATACCTTTACCCGATGGTCCATATTTTTAATGACTATGAGACATAATTGAGGTTCAATGTTGTTTATGTGCCGAATTGTGTCATCCTTTAGCTCTTTAATTGCTCTTGGGTTATTTACGTACACTTTTTCTTTTAAATATCCTAAAAGAATGAATTCCAACGTTGTCATATCACATGATCGTGACGGCCAATTAACATTGCCACAGCGTGAGATAACGGCCAATGAATTTCTCGAAAAAGAGCCATTGTTTTCTTGGCTGTGTGGCAAGTGGAAACGTCCAGGTCCATATCCTTAATTTCTGGCCACAAGAAGTCCGCTATCATCTCGCGATAGCGAACCCCATTCACCGCACTAAACAGTCACTCTTTGTGACTGTTGAAAAGCATCGGCTTTTCAACAATCACCCCTGGTTTCTCATTTTCCCAGATGCAGCAATTCTTCTTGTTAACGAACCCACTGAGGTGAAACTGTGCCTCGTCGCTGAAGACAATTTTCTTTGTTCAACCAATCATTCGGCGCATTGACGACGCTTGAAATGGTCAGTAGGCTTCATTCAGCTCTTGAGTCAATTGAACCTTGTAAGCTAAATTCTTCTGATTGTGAAGGGCACGAAATTCATTTTGATTTGAACGCCTGTTTTCGTAAAAGGCTTCAATAATCTTAATGCGCTGCTGAATTGTGTACCTCTCTATGGTTGAATTTTTCAAACACTGAAACAAAGAAATGTCAAATCAAGTTGGGCAAAAAACATGACGTTAAAGTGTGACTCACAATTAACATCGTGCATTATGGTTGGACCACCAATAATTTTTTTTTTATTACTCGTATTAGTATTCAAATCTCTATCTAAATTTAGTTTCTCCTTATTTAAGTGATATTTTTTTTTAATTCCCTAAGCTAAACCCCGCGAAGCTCTACGCTTGTCTGCAAGAAAGAAACCAGTCTCTCGCGGGAATCGAACCTGCAACCCCGGGGCTGATAGACCAGCTCACTACTACTGAAAAGTAGCGATTCCCCATTTTTGATGAAGTTTTATTCGGGGAATTTTTTGCTGTAAGTTTGTATATTATCGTATGTATTAGAAACAACTTAGTTTGAGGCTAAAAGTAAATGTAAAATTTTTTTTAGTAAATATTTAAGATTTTCCACCTTTTCTTATTGTAATAACTTAGTTTTTAGTTCTTATGACCGCTTGTATAAACGTAATTCTTTTTAGCTAAATAATAAAAAAAACTATTTAATTTACATTACTTATTGCCCGAATAAAGCCTTTTTAATGAACAATTTTGTAATACCCCAATCTCTGATTTACAAGATAAATTCGTTGAAAATCGGTAAAATTAAATTCTTTATTTAGGTGATTCGCAGTGTAGTAATGCAAAAACATTCGATAACATTTTCTATTTTTTTTTTAACTTACCACTTATCATTTTTACAATTTCATCAGCCTCTCTCGATAAATCGCCACCAGGGCGAAAGGGATTATCCCAACCGGAATCAGTACTGCAATTAAAATAATATTGAAAATGTTATACATTTGTTATTATCATTATTTAAGAAATTAAAATGTTATTCTATTACCTTTGTTGTCTGTCATAGCCAGGTATTGGCGATGCTGTCGTCATGATGTCTTCTAAATTACAATTATAGTTACTTAATGAATTATCTAAATTATCTTCAAATTTTGAAAAATATTCGGGAGGGTAAATTTGTTGTGGTTGACTACTTTGGTAAATTGATACACGTACTATAGAGCGTTCCGATCTGTAACAAAAAATAATAAAATAAATCAATATATTAATATGCATTTAGTTTAAGGTGTGATAATATAATATGGGTGGCAGCACTAGGGCAACAAATACAACAAAAAAGAAAAAAACCGCTGGCAGCGAAAATTCGAGATTCCCTTTCCCCTAATACTATTCTCCCCGTCTGTTTAGAATAGGGGAATTTTATTCCCGGGAAAAACTAATTCCCAGGGAGCTCATATCCCCGGGAATATTTAAAATTGGGCTGTTATATAAATAAAAGGAAATATATATATATATCTCATACATAACGGCATCAAAAGAATAAAACAAATTCATAAAATCTCAAACATACTTTATTTTATTTCAAGTTACGACTCGTAACTTACGAGTAATGATAGGAAACGCTTAGTAAATGAAAAGCTTCGTACAGACGGTGGGCAGATCTCACAATATTGTAAGAAAAAATATGCTTAAAATGTCTTACAACCGTAAGAACTTGCAATTTTTGTTTGACAATGTTGTCAGAAAAAGCACTGTCAGTCCATTGTAAGACATCAATATTGTTAGGTGTCTGACAATCGTATGAACAATCTTCGTTGTCATTGGGGATCAATGTCAGACGTTGTTTGCTTATTTTTAATTGTCAGATGTGCGAAGTTTGTGCATCTGACAATTGCATCTTTGTCAGATACCTTTTGCAATTGGCAACGCTGCAAACACATACGTATCAGGGATGGAAAATGGGTGTTTGCAAATAATAGGACTAGTCCAAACACGCGTGTAAATTGTAGCCCACAGGGGACTAGGACTAGTCGAAAAGTAACCCAAACGTATGGAAAAACATGGTCCAATTAACATTACGATGTTCTTGGGCAGGACCATATAACCCAGCTTTGGATTACAAAGGAGTAGTCTTCAAACTACTCCATTGTATACACAAGAGGATTAGTTTTAACTTCGTTTAAAAACAAAAACATGTAATTAAAAAACTAAGACATGTCGTCTCAGTACAAACACTTTTTAACAATGACATGGTCCATGCTTGAATTACATTGGACCAGTCCATGGAGTAGTCCATTTAATCAAAACGGATTAGGTGGTCCAATATTATTTGCAGGGTTGTATAAAAAATTTTCAAAAACTTATAAATTCTACTTGCTTGTAATTCAAAGTTTATTTTAAATTGTTTTGTTTGAATAAAAACTGTTAAATTGCATTTTTGTAAAATACAAAATCTTATTTTTAAACAAAAAACTAAATTGCCTCTGATTCGTAACATTTAAATATTTGACGATGTTTTGAAAATCTTGTTTAATGCTCGTGCCGATTTTGACGAATTTTGTTAAAACTTTGACGATTTTTAGAAAGAAAAAAAGGCATAATAACCCGGCTGACCATCGTCTGTACGAGGCTTAACCTATTAATGATTCCAATTTGCATTTTATATAACTTTCTAGATCTTTTTTGCTCTTCTAAGCATTCTCTTTCTATGCTTGTGCCACTAACTAGATACAACTTTTCTTAATTTTAAATATTGCCAGAAAGATAAGCCAAAAATATTGTTATAAAATAACAGAAAATTAAAAAAATTCCAGAAAATCAAAACTTTCTACAATTGAAAACTGCGATGACTTTAAGACATAATAAATTTGTTTTAAAGCGCGGATCTAAGATTGTTTAACATCTTTAAGGTTTTTTTTTTAATTCTATAAATTTAAATTTTTATAAGAATGTTGGAAACCAAATCTGCTAAACTAAAAAACGTTGTAAAAACCGTACTCTATGATTAGAAAATATTTCTATGCCAAATTTAAAATTTATCAATGTTAGTTTTTATGTTTATTACACTCTTAAAAAAAAAAAAAAAAAAACAAATTGTACGAGTGAAAATAAATTACCCACTGAGTTGATTCAACTGCCAAAGGACTTAACAATTATAAAGCAGTGGCATTGAATCTACTTGGCTTTTCTTGATAGCCTTCCAAATCAGCCTCCAAGTGTGCTTTAGTTGTTTAACTTGCTTTTCATTAAAAATAAATTGTGTCTTTTAACCTTGAAATACCTGATTTGGCAAATAAAACTATGTCAAGTGAAAACAAATAGATAAGGACATTGCATTGAATATGTGTGTATGCATGTATGTATCTATTTATAGTTAGTTTGTCTTTTGCACAAGGATATTTTCAATTGCGCAAAAACATTCCAACATTTTTTTTCAGTTGTGT
The DNA here is from genome assembly GCA_949318255.1 of Pollenia labialis. NCBI lineage: Eukaryota > Metazoa > Arthropoda > Insecta > Diptera > Polleniidae > Pollenia > Pollenia labialis. Next base: position 24,707,661 of record OX439142.1, on the reverse strand, counting down.
GATGTTTTTTTAGATTAAATTTTAAACTTTTAAATAAAAATCACAGCAACAAATGTATTTAGAAATATGATTTTTTTTTATTTGGTAAATTCCAAAAGCGGAACTTTTTTTTTTTTTTTTGAATAAACGCGTGAGAGAATTTACGAGTATTTTTTTTAATAAATACGAGTTAATCATTTGCTTTAGTGGGGTGTACAAAAACAAAATTGCATAAGTAAAATCAGGTAAACACAACACAACAACACAGACAGCAGCAGCAGCAGGGACACTTTAACCGTTAATCGAGCTTTGTATCAAAAATGATACATTTGGTTTTTAGCGTCAACATAATTTGATCCAAAAAATTAGGGAAGCTACATCTATTTAGACTTTGTTAACATCGTTCTTGCCATTATTTTAAATAACAATTTTAAAAGAAATTCCAAGCAGGCCATGAGAAATTCAACAAATTCATAATTCTAGCTTAGTATCATTTTTAATACATACTTATGGCCAATTTTCAGGATTGATATTAAAAGACATTTATTTTTAAAATCGTTTTAAATACAAAATTCTCTTCTTCACTAGAAACTGAAGTCACCGATGTGGTACACTTAATTTCAACTTTAGTTTCCATTGTAATATCTTAGTAAGGTGGCCTCAATATCACAACAATACAAGAACAGGAGGCAAAGCTTTAACAGTCAGCTGTTTTTTCAGACCACCTTGTAAATAAATACACTTGTTTATATTTTTGTTTTGTATTTAGTAGTGCTACCATACTTTTATCTGAATTAAATAAGACCTTTCAAATAAAACTCAAAAAACCAATCTGTATTTAAATACGATTTAAGTTTTTATGAAAATTAACTTAATATAGATTTAAATACAATCCTGAAAATTGGGCATTAGAGTTTTTCATTTCCCGGGAAAGCGGGATTTATTTTCTAATTTGCCGGGATCCCGGGAAATCCCGCTTAATACAAATCGATGCAATTTATTATTTAATTTAATTTATTTGAACAAATAACATTTCCTGAGATCAATTAAATAAGTTTATAAATGCATTCAACTTTCTATAATTTCTGTGGCAAAAAGGAAACAGTGCTTAATGGCTGGCACCTTAAGATCCTCATGGGCAAAATTTCAATTATTTTGTAGGATTTTTGGAAAGCTTATAGCAAAATGACTTTTTCGTTATCTTTTTTCAATGTGCAATAACGTTTGGAACATTAAAAACTTCCCGATCTCTGACATGAGTAACGTTTAGGAAAAAACAAAACACCGCAGAGAACTTTCCAAAAAAGTTTAATTATTTTAACAAATAATTTCTTTTAAAATAGGATTTAAGTTCACAATAAGCATTTACAGAATCGTTTGAAAGCCTATTTCTAATTTTTATCAAGAAGATTTCAATGAGATAACACGTTTCCTTTCCACGGATGTTTGCCTTTATAGTCGAAGGGACATTCTATAATCTAAAGACACTTTCAGTTTTCTTAGCACTTCCTTCAAAACTTGTAATTTCTTTTTCGAAAAAGCGTTTTCTTTATGAATAACTTTTGTCATCATCTCTTACAAAATCTTATCCGAAATTTCGAAATTTCAGAACATTAAACATTACCATACTTATCGGTTATGAATTGGCATCTCTTTGGCGTTTGGCAAAACTGTCTTAAGGTCAAAAACTGTACTTTTTCGTTACATTAAATTGAAAAATATTTATTTGGTGTATTTCATTCACTTTTTTCTAAGAGCCGATGATAACGATTGGAGTTGTGATAGACTTTAGTGATTTAAGCCATACAAAAGAGAATTAAAAATATTAAATAAAAGCTAATCAAAAACTCAAAATAAGACCTTTTTGCCTAACGGCTAAAAGTTGCCATAATTAAATTAAAAAAATCCCGGGAATTCCCGCACAAATTTCCCGGGATTTATTTCCCGAAAAATGTGCGAGATTTCGGGATTTTTGTCCCGGGGATTCCCGTATGAAAAACACTATACATACTGCATTTTAAATGATTTTGAGCTGTTGTTCATATCATTTGCAAGTCCCAATTCATTGTTTACATTGTACGATTTTTGTCGTTACGACTTTTTTAAATGAGAGAACGAGAGAGCGAACAAAATGAATCGAAGAGTACACTCGCTTGTATACCGCATGTATACCGCTTGTATACCGCTTGTGTACCCCTTTTAATTCCTCTCTCCCCTCTCGACCATAATATTAATGGGCACTAAGGTGGTTTCCAGATTTTTTAGTTTTTTCTAGTTATTCTGTAAAAAAGTATTTTTATCTGTAAAAGTTACCAGCAATATATCCGCGGTATTTGACCTTTGAAGAACTAGTGAATGAAGTAATGAATGCGAGTAAAGAGGATCAAGATATATCTGATATTGATGTATCTAATCCTGATGTTGCTGGTCCTGGTGTTTTTGATCCCGAGGTAGAAGAGAATATCAGCACAGATTCAGATGACAGTAACACACATGGCGACCCGTCGTATACTGCCAAAGATGGCAATAATTGGAGCAGCGAACCTTGCCCCGTTGGTAGGTTGGGAAGGGAAAATATTATAAATTTGCACCAAGGTTGGTAGTGATTGTTTGTAAAATATCCCCGAATTGAGTTTTATATTGTTTAGGCGTTACAAGATTTGCATCCAGCCGCGTAAAAAGTATTCGGGACTCATTTCTACTAATTTTCTCACCGCAACTAACAAAAATTGTAATCGATAACACCAACAAATATGGAAAGCATTTACATGCTTCTAGGCACATTAAAATTGACGAGGATCTATTTGATGCTTATTTGGCAGTATTATTGTTAGCCGGAGTATACAAGTAAGTAGCATTACAGATACAAGTTTGGAAAAATATACAAATATTTTTACGCTCACCAGATCCAAAAACGAGACATTGCATGATTTATTCGATGAATATTATGGACGACCACCTATATTTCGGCCAATTATGTCTGAGAGAACATTTTTATATATTCCCAAACAATTCGCTTTGATGATGTGCTAAGCTGACATGCCCAGAGAAGTGATGACAAGCTGGAGCCAATTAGGAACCTCTTGGAAAAATGGTCTGGAAGACTTCCAGTATTCTATAATCCTAATGATTGTGTTACTGTAGACGAACAACTGCTAGGATTTCATGGCCGTTGTAAATTTCGTCAGTATATTCCCTTGAAACCGGAGAGATATGGACTAAAATTTTGGCTAATTGTTGATTCACGTACATGCTATGTGAGGAAAATACAGCCTTACTTGGGCAAAGCTGTATCTGGGAATCCTGAGCGAAATCAAGGAGAATGGGTTGTTCTTGATTTAGTCGACGGACCAAAAGGGCATAATATCACCATGGAAAACTTTTTTCATTGCACGCTCTTGGCCAAAAACTTTTACAAAGGAATTTGACAATGGTTAGAACCATGCGCAAAAATAAAAGATCTATTCCTCCAAAGCTGTTGGTATGCAAGAAAGTTTCACGATATAATTCAACTTTCGCCTTTACTGCAGACACTACTATCTTTTCGTATATTTTAGTCACAAAGACAAATGTACTATTGTTATAAGCACAATGCATTGCAAACATAGTGTTGCGGATGATTCTAAAAAGCTGCCCGAAATAATATCTTCTTGTAGCTCCCTAAAAGGAGGAGTGGATACGGTTGACAAAATGCTGAGTTGCTATAGTTGCAAAAGTAAAAATAATCGGTGGACAATGGCTGTATTTCCCAATATAATTGATATTTCTTCATTAAATACTTATATTTTATATAACGAAATCGATCCCAATTGGATACAAACTCGCAAACACACAAAACGAAAATCTTTTCTACATGACTTGCAATATCATTGGCAATACCATATATGGAAGAACGGAAGAAGCGCCCAAGAAATGAACTATCTGTGGCGTTTCTCTCCAAGCTGTCAACCCAGAATACCAGAAATTCAACTGATAATGAAGATGGTCCATCTAAAAATCAGAAACCCGAAAAATCTCCAAAGATAAAACGTGCAGATGCCAAAAATACTATCATTTAGGAGAAATCTAGAATAAATGGACTTCGTCAACCTATTTCTCCTGTCAAATGCCATGCTGCAACGAAAAACATGCTAACAGCATTTGCGTGAATTGCATTAACAGGACATAGAAATGTAACAAAGTTACCGAATTTTTTTAACATGCATCAATATCAATAAATATGTATATTAAAACTTTTGAACAAAACGGTTTAATTTGTAAATTATTTCCAATCCACTCTAGGATATATCAAAATCGATACACAGCTAGAATTATTAATTATTTTTAAAGCTACGGTTAAAGGGTAATGACAGTGAAAAGTGAGAGCAGCAGCAGAAGTTAAAATGTTGGGCAATTATAATTCTAAAGAAATCGCGTCATTCATTACGTATATAAGGATAACTTTGTTATAGTATTGGGGGATTCACAAGGTAGTCATAAAGTTGTAAAGTCATATGTCCTAAAATAATTACAAGAAATATTTAGGACTGTTGTGGGCTACCGCTTATAATAAAGACAGCATTAACATTTTTAATTTGTTTAAAATACAACAACATATATTTTAAACAATTGTAAAATATTATTTAGGACATTATGACGATATGACTGGATAGCATACCTTGTGAATCCCCCATATGTTTTTAATTATAATCAGGGCAAGTTTAAAATGGCACCAAAAATTGTTAAAATTGGGTGGCGAAATGGCACGAAAAAGTATAAAAAATGGCATAACTGGCGAAAATAAACATGTTGTCATTTAAGAAACTATTTTTTTTATAAAGTTTTGATTGTATAGCACAGTGGCATGTTTCTTCAAATTATCAAAAATAAATAATCTCAAAAAACATTTCATTAATGAAGAGCACTCTTTCAACATCGCAAGATGTAACTGGAGCATATTTGAACGCTAAAAGTTCAGATGGAGAAAGGATTTGCAATTAATTCATAAGTCTCACTTTCATTAAAATATGAGTATTCCACTTGCAAACAACGCTAACCCCCCGTTTCCACATGCAATTGCAAGTTCGAAAACGATCAACGACCCTGTAAATATTATTGGACCACCTGATCCATTTTGATTACACTCCATCAGTGTTGGCAAAACTTGCTAACCAAAAATGGCTAAATTTACGGAAAAAAATTGCTAAAAAATGGCTAAAAATGTGCTAAAAAAAATGGATAAAAACTTTTTTAAATAAAAACACATTAAAATTCAATAACAAAATATTTTAAGTTGTATACGATGAAATTGTAAGTTAATATCAATATGTTAAATAAGAATTAATATTTTGATAGATACAGTGCACTCGCGATAATGTAAACTAATTAAAACAAGGCCAGTACACTTTTGCAAGATTGTTCATATTTGCGAATGTCATCTAATGCTCTAACATTTCTGATTTTTCTTTTGAAAGTTCAAAACTTGTTTTTTTAAATTCATATTTAAGAGCTTTTATATTTGAAGATGTACAAATATAGAATTGCATGTAAATGTGAGCACTAACTAAAACGTGCATGTACAACATTTAAATGAACAACTGAAGACAATTTTAAAGCAGATATCAAGGGAAATCCCCAAGTTATTATGCAGTTGAGTCAAAATTTGTTAAGATTTTAAAACTGTGTAGGTACATAAAACCGTTAAAAATACAATTATAAGTTGTTCATATTTTAAAGCTTTTGCACAAGTTCATATTTTAGAGTAGTAAATGGAAGAATATAAGTGTTCATATTTCACGTTTGTCGTTTGAGAAAACGTTTGATTTCAAATCATTTTCAATTTGAAATCAAACCTCCGTGTTTGTTGGGATATTATATTCAAAATTTTTTATTTTTCGAATTTATTCTATGGGCTAAATTTCAGTTATATATTTTATAAAGCTTTTTTGTAATAGTCCTATTCCTTCAATTTTTCAGAAATGACTTTTTTATACACTACCAAAAAAAAGCTTTATAATCAGGGGTGTGCTGGAAATCGAAAACGCAAAACGCAAGAATTTTAAAAGTTGTTTTTTGATAAGATTTCTGTAATAAAAGAATTGTATGACAAAAATTATACAAATATTTCTCTTTTAAACTGAATTTTATAACAAAAATTAAGAAAAATAGATTAAAAGTGTATTAAAAACAACTTTGAACTTCTTGCGTTTTACGTTTTCGATTTTCAGCACACCCCTGCATATACATAACTGAAATTTAGCTCATGGAATAAATTCGAAAAATAAAAAATGTTGAATATTTTTTATTAACTTTTAATTTTTTTAGGAAATTAAATCAGGTACTCTAATTTCTCTTTCTCCAAGATTTGGTGCATCGCAACGTGAAAATTTTCGTTTTTGAAAAATTTTAAAAATAACTCATATCAGACAAAATGTATGTTTTTTTTTTCATAAATTTTACGGTTTGTATGGGAGCTATTATTAGGGGCAGAGAGAGATAGAGCTTTGAATACGTTAAAAGAATTGTTGGTTATACAAAAATAGATGGGATCGGTCTAAGAACTTAGCCCCCTATGGACAAGCGGTAACCGAAAACAAAAACAAAAAACAAAGTTCGGGCTAGAACGGGTTTTCGCAAAGGAGCAATGTTTAAATATCGAGATGGAGCTTTGGCATACAGGAGAAATGGTTGGTTCGAGGAACATTTGTGCTGATTTTGAGCGCCTGCCACCGCACCATAAATGCACCGATTGGCCTGAAACTTTACACATTTTTACTACCCGTCACCGAAGGTAAGTTCACCGTTTGTAAGTTCCACAATATTGATCCTACACCTATAAAGAATATATATATTTTGGGTCCTTATGAAATGCGAAGTTTATTTAACGACGTCCCACTCCTCTTCAATATTTCATTTTAATGATATTCAAACAACGTTTCTTCATGGTTCAGATGTCTAGGGGGTTTGTTAAGGTTAGAAACGGTGAGTCCCCTGGTTCGAATCTTGGATTTTTTTTTAATTTTTATGTTCTAAAAGCGATTTAAAAAAAAATAATTACCAGTTTTCGCTTTTAAAATTTAATTTATAATGAAGTTTTTAGTATTGTAAATATGTATGTATTTATATGTAAAAATTATTTAGTTTTTGTCAAGATGCTCCGCTCGCACAATGGTGAAGGGTATATAAGATTCGGCGCAGGCGAATATAGCACTCTAACTTGTTTTATCTTAAAAGCAATAAACTTGGTGGGTGAGACTTTAACATTTCCAACTTAAAATATAAAAACCATTCTTTTTTACATGCAAATGTCATTACGAGGTTTTCGAAATGGCTTTAATCTTTTTTTTACAATGTTGACAACATGGGAATGCAATCGGGTTGCCTCCGATTCTACCATACGAACAAATAAAGTCAATTTCAAAAAAAAGGCGCTTTCATGGTAAAGAAAGAAACGCGACATACAAATATATGTACATATGTACGTCATGCTTGAATCATAACTCAAGTGAATAAATACTTAATTGCCTTTCAAATTTAAATTAAACAATAATTTTGCCTAAATGAAAAGAAAAATTCATTGCGAACAAGTGTATTTTATTTTAAAGAGAATCGAAGGCCGTTACTTGTTAAAAGTATTTCAAATGCCACGCCTTTTAGCCTGTGACTTAATTTAATTGCGAAAAAAAAATTAAAAATACTTAAGCATGAACCAACATGACTGTAGAATGAATAAACTTGTTATTGAGAAAGGGGTTGCTTTATTGGATATGGGTTCGTTGGTGGGCTTTTTAGTTTGCTTTATTTGATTGCATGCTTGGAAAAAGCATGATATTGCAATGCCTCAACTTAACTACAAATAGGGTGTATTTTGTGGTGCCAGTAGGTGGTGGTGGGGATAAAAGAGAAAAACAAACAAACAAACTTAAAAAAAAAATGAAAATTCACACACTGATCTACTTTACTGCAACAACTACAATAGAAACAATAATAACAAAAAATATTAAGTAAAAAAAATAACAACAACTATTATAAAATGAATGAGCGAATAAAAGCAATGTTATGTAAAGAAGGAAAATAGTATTTCAAAAATACATATTGAAAGGGAATCACGAATAAATATCTTTACTATCTACATGCATACATACTTACTAGCTTACATACATACATACATACACACATACATACATTCATATTTATACAATAAAATTCTTTAAAATTTAAAGCATTCTCTATGTGTTCCTCTTGTTTGTTTTGGTATCAGTAGCATGCAACATTATTTTGACACAGACTTTGTGGATAGTTTTTAGTAAGTTTTTTTTTTTTTATTTCTTTTTATGCTTATTTTTGGAGTGTCGCACTATTGTATCTATTGGATAAGTTTTTACGTTTTGATATTATTATTCTTATGTTCATGCAATGGACTCTCTCACAGTTTCTCACTAACACAATTCAGCAAATCATCCATCTTTGGACAACTGTTATACGTGTGACGAAGGCACGCGTTATGGAGTTTTCTCAAAATATAAAAAAAATGTAAACACGAAGAGAAGTGTTAAAAATACACTGCATGAAAATAATATATGGAACAGCGTTGCCAATTTGTTGGTAATTACCCGAATTTGGTATAATTTTTACCGTCGTGGGTAGAGCATGGGTAATTCCTCTTGGGTGTTATTCCGGTGTTACTTGAAATTCTTACTTTAGATACCCAAATCAAATCAAGATTCGATTTCAGTGATGACATTTATTTCTTTTAAATAGGTATTGTTGCTTAAAATGCACAGTCTTTTGGAACAAAGTTTCGTTTTCTTAAAAAGAAAACACTTCAATCAATAAATATATATGTATGTTCAAAAGTTTTTTAATGAATGTCGCAAGATGGTCCCTTAGATTTGGATAAAGATGCCTCTAATAGTGATGTAGAACCTAAAGTTTATTGAAAAAAGTTGTTCAAACTGAACTTAGCCTGGGGGATGAAATGTTTTCAATATTTCAACATGTAATTAATTTTATTTTTTTTCTGGCAACTTGCAAATGCTTTAGTTTGAAGAATATTTAACGCCCTTATCAGTTGTATAACTGAATTACAAAAGGGATAGTTGTATAAAACCCAGTTGGCATTTTGTTTACTAAATACGGTATAAGGGGTATTTTTAAAGACCATGAAACTTAAAATTTTAGACAACACAAAAAAAATAATTTTAATCGCAGATTAATACACGGCATTACTAATTGAAACTGATTTCAAACAAATAGGCACCGCATTTGTCCTTGACGAAACGCATTGCAGACGTCCAATTTTGTAACTCTTTTTTGAGCATTGCTGGCTGCTTGTCACGAATAGAATGGACACAGTTTACCTCCAAGACGTCAATTGCTGATGTTTTATCAGCATAAGCCAGTGACTTCAATCAAGAGATGTCACATCGCACGGCTTTGAAGTCAAATTGACAGTTTATTTTCTCTAAATCAACACATCGCCTTCATTTGTAAAAAAATAAGTTGCGTCAGTTTCATCATGAAGTTGCCTTTAGTTGCGAAAATCGATGGCTGATTTTCAAAATAAATTTGGATAATTTGTTGGCGGTGATCAAGCATGAATCTATTCATGATGATGTGCCTGAGAAAAAAATTGAAAGCAGTATCACAGTTCGTTTGACAGCTAACCTTTCGTTTCATTTTAAACCTTCCCTGGTGTATGCCACCAACTGTGGAAGCTAAACTCATTATTTTATGAGTTTTATTTTATGTTTTATTAATTGTATTTAAGTCTTTTTTGTTAATTTATTTAAAATTACATTTAGAATCTTAACAGTTTAACTAATATTGATTTTCTTTCAATGAGTTTGTTGTGTTTTTGCTTCTTTGTAAATGTCTTTTTATTAAATAAAACTTAAATTTTATATCAGGTGTTATTTCATTTAAATCGTAATTTTGAAATTTGATGGTGGTAACACTGATATGGAAACATGTTTGTATTAGGCGTTTTCCCTCACTTTTTTTTTGTTTCCGGGAAAGCGGGGAATACAAATCCTATATCCGGGATCCCGGGATTCTCGCCCGAATTTTTTTTATTTAATTTTAAACTAAATTCACCAATCAAACTAATATTTTTACTGGCGAGAATGCTTCAAATAATTAAATCTAAAGTGTCTAGTATTTTAATAACAAAATTGGAAAATCTATATACCAGTAATTAAAATCTCCAAACGCACAATAGTGTATTTACACCTACGCCATAAACAGGTTATATGTAAGTTGTTTATGATGATAAGCTAGTTTGTAACACGTTTGTAACTAGCTTTTGAGATAAACTAGTTACAAACAACTAGTTTTTGATAATGCAACTTTGTTTTTTCAAATTTTTTTACTGGCAACGCTGGTAATATTTGACATTTCCTCAAAAATAAAAAAAAAATCTAGTGAAAAAAGTTTACTTTTATCTGTGAAAAAAAGCCGAAACAATATGAAAAATAAAATATGTAAAGAAAATGTTAAAAAAAAATCCGGATTTATTAGTTTAGTTAAGATTTTTTTTTTAATATGGACAACGAAAATAAAAGGTATGTTTATGTGTTCATATGTAGGAGCATCAAAAATTTTTTTTTTAAATATTGGAGCTAAAAATTTTATGACTTGTCAAAGATAAACAATTTAGCTGTCTAAAATGCTGATGTAAACGGTATTGTTTATGAAAGAAGTTTACGATCATTAGCTAGTTTGAAAATTACAATACTAATCATATGAATTTGACGACATTTATCGTAGTGCTGCCACATTATAACTTGTTAAACTATATATAATACTAGCATATACCCGCTACTTCGTTAGCGTCTTCTTTTTCTTCGTGGACATATTTTTATGCCAAAGATTATTTTTCTGGTTAAACTTGTTAAAATATTCCAGCATTTAACCCGCTACTTTAGTAGAACCAAAATGCTAAAGAAAAATATCAAATTTCCCGTATTTCCTTTTTTGGTTACTATATTTCCCCCCCATTAAAGTATCAAAAATTTCAGTATTGTAGTGGCAGCCCATAATTTAGTACGAATATGTAAATGATGGAGGAAAATGGTTTTGTAAAAAAAAGTACAAAAAATAGTTATCATTTTCACCCCTTAAATGTTCGAATTTCGAAAAAGTACCAAACTTGTATTCGTATTTTTTTTCATAAGTTTCGAATGTGGTATTAACTTTGTTTCTATGTTTATTGGTTCAAAAGATAGATGGGGTGGCAAAACAGTACTAAAATTCAGATTTTACCCGTTTACTCCCTAATAGGGCCGCATTTCAAAAAAGTACCAGACACCTGTCGGCATATTTTTCTAAAGAACAACGATAAGTATTACATTTATTTTGCATCTCTTTTAGTTTTGGAGATATTAGGTTATCGAATTTTCCCGTTTTTACCTTTTTACCCCCTAAACATTCGAATTTCGAAAAATCCCGTCTTAGTGGATCGATTTGGGGAGTGACCAATCGCTAGTCCAAATTTCTAGTTTCTAGGGTCAGCTTTTTGGGCTGGGCGATGATGAATGAGTCAGTCAGTCAGTCACTCACGCAACTCTTTATATATATATAGATATGGGTCACTGATTTCCAGCTATTGAGTTTAAATTACGAACAAATTAATGTTAAGTTCAACCAGACCAGCGTTTAAAAATTCATTGATTTATTAGCCATTAAGAGATTATTTTTGGTCAGTGAAATCCATAAAACTTAAACCTCAACAAATATTAATATTGTGGTTTGGTTGGATAAAACAACCAAAGACACGAGTCCAATATAGATTTACTAGAAATCCCACCACTAAATTTCGTGAAGATCGAGTCATAATTAATAATACAACCCATATAAAACACACACTCAAAAAACACTTTACTACACCTTAAACTGAATAATATTTTTGTAAAATTAGGCCCATTGAACCTACACACTAGTTCACAAGCTTTCAACTTTTTTCCATAACCTAAAAAAATTAGAATTCCAAACTAAATTTGGGCCGCTGAACACGAATATGGCATTCATTGATTTTTTTCTTAGGGCACGTTTTCGAGATATTCGCAAAAAACTGTTTTTTCCAATTTATTAAGTTTTTTCCAAAAACCTTGAGACTTACGACACTGTTGAAAAGATAACGTCGGCTTAATATGCAAACCTGCTAACTCCCTTTCAGTAAATTTTAAAGAAGAGACGAACAACTTTTTATATTTTACATGTGCAGCTTGAGAGAAAACCCAAAAATATAATTGGTGAAACACACTTCAAGACATAAATTGAAGAAAAACTACATGCTGGTCGACGAGGCGTATCTTTATCTTCCACACGGCATAAAAATCTCTATTTACTTAAAAAGTGGATTTAGCAGGTTTGCATAAATATTAAGCCCACGATAAGTTTTTCCTCTTACAGCCCATACATATACTGTTCATATCGAATAAAAATCCACTGAGTCACACGCCTTTAGATTTGAGAAAAAAATTTGTCTGTGCTTTTTCAAAATTCAACATTTTAAATCCCTCCATTTAAGCAAAAAATAATTTTTTTTTTTAAATTTTTGGTCCCATTTCTTAAAGACAATTTTGCTTCAAACGAATTTGTCATAAAAAATCGGACAGTTTCACAGTCTGTTCATGGATTTCGAATGTTAATGTTCGCATAAAAAATAACATTTAAAACAAAAGCAAATTATGGACCGATTCTAATAAAACGTGACAGGTTAATATATTTTTTTGGAAAAATAAATAAGAAAAATTATGATTTCCAAGCCACACAAATACGTGGATTGCACTAAAATAAATATATATGTAAGAAAAAAAATGTTTCGGGTATTGGAAGCCTAAATAATCAGCCTTTTTACAGTAGTTTTTTGAAAAAAAAAATTAAAAAAACCAAAACAACATGTGTTCTTAAGCCTAATACAAAAAACGACTAAGTCGTTTCCAACAACGAAAACCTTTATGAGGTTGAATATATGTTTTTTGAGATTGAGTGATTAAAAAAAAACGGAGATAGGTCTATAAAAATGTGACCAAATATATAATAATAAAAAAAAGCAAATGTTACTTTAGTTAGGGTGGGTTAGTTTTCATTTTTTACTATTAAAAAGGTCAGAATTCCTAAAGCAAACAATCATGTTATCATGGCAACCAATTAAAATTGTTAGCAACAATTGTCGCCTGTTGTGGCCTAAATATTAAAATATACCTGTTACCACAGCAAAGAAACTAAGCACAAAAAACATTATACATTTGATTTTAGTTATGTATAACAATAATAATGGTACTTTGTTGAAATTCGGCCCTTTTAGGGAGTAATCGGGTAAATTCTAAATTTTAGTACTTTTTTGCCACCCCATCCAACTTTTTAACCAATAAACATAGAAACAAAGTTAATACCACATGTGAAACTTATCAAAAAATACGAACACAAATTTGGTACTTTTAGGAATTCGAACGAAATTATGGGCTGCCACTAAAATACTTAAATTTTCGATTCTTTGATGGGGGAAAAAATTAGTACCCAAAAAAGGAAATACGGAAAATTTGATATTTTTCTTTACCATTTTGGTTCTAGACCTGGTATTTTTTTTCAATAAACTTTAGCATAAAAATATGTCCACGAAGAAAAAGGAGACGCTAACGAAGTTGCGGTTTAAATGCCAGTTTTAAATAAAAATAAAAGAAAATTTAAGAAAATGCACTGCACTGTCAGGACACTGATACAGTATAACCCGCTTAACTATCCCACGCTTAAAAGCCTTTCATGCTTGTTTGCCTTGAGTTTTAAAACTCCGTTTTTGTAGAGTGAAAATTAAATTTAAAGGCAAAATTAAAGCACCAGCACGCAGAGAAAAGGCTTCTTGATGGAGGCCTAATTTAACCATAATATGGTTGTCGGTGACAATAATATGGTTAGAGGAAACATAATATGTTTACAATTTTCTTTAAAAATAGTTTTTTTGGAGGTAGCCGCATTTAAACATGTTTTTTCTCTGGCTGTGTTAACCAGAATATCAAGCAATTTTTTTTCTCTGAACATGCATAAAAATATGCTTCAAAAACGTGAAATATGCGGCGCTGCATTACCTCAATGAGATAGTTAAACCTATTCGTTAAATGCTTGCCTCGCATAATTAACAAAAAAAAAATTTAATTTTTGGCGGAGTAATTATCCGTGGAATACCGTATCGTTTAAAACAAAATTTATTTACTACTTTGAATTACGGATAATAAAACCAAATGTTCTTTAATATCTGAGATGACAAAATAAAATGTAGAAAAGCAAGGTTGGCGTTATTAATACCAACCGACAGCGCTTAAATACCGTTTTAAATTGAATACCGTTACTGATACCGACACCGAAATAACAAAAAGTTTAATACCGTTACTGATACCGATACAAAAATTCGTTTCGGTTGCCTTCAAACATATTTTGCATGAGCACAAGTGTTGACTATTTCATTTGTTTCTACTCTGCAAAATTTATATTTAAGAAAAAATAGTCAAATTCGTTGGCTTAACATACATTTAAAATGAAAACCGTTATCACAGCTATAAAAACAAAATTTTACCATAATTTTACCTATAAATACCTTCTTGTTGTTGTTGTATTTTTATTTTTTTTTCTGTATATCGACAGTGGGCGTGGCACTTCCCATTATAATTTCTTTATATCTGGAGCACGAAAAGAGCTAAAGTTTTCAAATTATGTAAAAACACATCCCGATTATCAATACACAACATCCCACAACATGTGGGCGGATCGAAAAAGAGGGCGGGGCACAAAATAGTTTTTTTTATATCTTAAGAACGATAAGAGAAATATTGTCCGAATTTGGTATACAACCTCTTTAAAAATATGGGCGGAATTGGAGAAGTGGGCATGGAACCTCCCGTACAAAGACTATATAGATTTCTGTATATCTGGAGTACGGTGAGAGAACAAGTTTTCAAATTTGGTACAAACATCTTGGCTATCAATACACAACAAGGTGGCACAAAATAGAATTATTTATTTCTAAAGAACGGTATTTATATTTTATATGATTTTTTTCGGACAATTTAATCGTCCAAATGTGCGTACAATCGGAAAAATCGTGCAAAAATTTGAGCAAACCGGGTCTGTATAAGATGTGAAAACACCAGTGCATGCTCCTCAAGCTCGTACTGCAGAAAATATTGCTGCTTTTCGCGATAGTGTGGCTGAAGAGCCGCCCACCTCATTTCGTCGTAGTGCCTAACAATTGCAGCTCTCACGCTCGTCGTTGATGAACATTATGCACGCTTACAAGATGCAACTAACTCAAGAAATTAAGCCTCTTGACCATTCCAACTGTCGTCAATAGTTAGAATGGTGGCAAGAAATGGCAACAGTGGATGATAAATTTTCAAAGGAAATCATCTTCAGTGATAAGGCACATTTTCACCTCAGTGGATTCGTCAATACGCAGAATTTTCGCATTTGGGCGATTGATAAACTAAGAATGATTGTCCAAAAAGCAATGCACTCACAAAGAGTGGCTGTTTGTTGCGGTTTATGGGCTGGCGGCATCATCGGACCGTATTTTTCCAAAATGAGGCCGGTCAGGCAGTTACTGTGAATGGTGTTCGCTATCGTGAGATGATAACGAACTTTTTATTGCCCGAATTGGAAGATAGGGATGTGGACGATATGTGGTTTCAACAGGACGGTGCCACTTGCCATACAACTAACGAAACAATGGCTCTTTTGCGCGACAAATTCAAAGGCCGTGTTACCTCACGTAGTGGCGATGTCTCAATTGGCCGCCAAGATGATTTGACACCTTTGGACTTCTTTCTTTGGGGTTATTTTAAAAGAAAAGGTGTACGTCGATAAGCCAGCAACAATTCAAGAGCTAAGGATGAAATAATTCGGCACATTAACGGCATAGAACCTCAATTATACCTCAGGGTCATCGAAAATTTGGGCCATCGGATTGAGGTGTGCCGCCGAGGTCGCCGCTGCCATTTGTACGATATTTTGTTCCATAGATAATTGAACCATACCAATATCATCATAATAAAAAGAAATGACAATAATTTGTATTTTATTCAAAATCAACATCGGCCCTTAAAATGTAACCACCCTTTACAAGGTGGAGCAATAGTAATCACCCTATTGGAACACGCTATAACTTTTGCAAATGGCACCAAATGCCAATTCGGTTTTTTCATTTGTGAAGTAATCAAACTTAGAATACAAACCGACAAGCCATGAATCTGTTTATTCGACAAGAACGCGGAGTTCTGAAGGAAGCATTTCGGGTTCGCTTAATCTCTCGTTTTGTTGATTTGCACTGGCCGGCCATATCAGTCGATTTAACCGTTCCAGACCTTTTTATGGGATTTTTTGAAGTCAAGGGGTTAATTCAGTTTAGCAGATTTTAGCATATTTTCTTCATTTTACGAATTAGCATATTTTTTGAAATTCTGGCATATTCTCATCAATCAGTTATGGCAGCACTGGTCATCAGTTATGTCGGCGGCCACCGATAACATTCTCTCAACTTGATGGAATAAATTCTAATGGATTAAAAAACAAATTTCAGATGCAAAACCAAAAGTTTTCATTAAAAAAATTACAGTAAAAGAACATTGGGTGATTACCAGGGAAACCATTTAACAAACCAAAATTTGAAAAAAAACCCCTAAAACTATGATCACTTAAGCCTATATTAGGATAAAATTCATATAAGAGATGTTTGCGCCGAAGGGATTTTACGTACGGCCGCTAAATTGTAAACAAATGTTAACATTTAAAGGAAGTTAAATCTATTTAAGAATGGGAGCTTTGGGAAAATGTGAAACGATTCGAAAATAATTTCATTTGCAGTAAAATATTCAGCCAGTTGTCGTTGTCGTAATCGATCAAGTGTTTTTTTGTAAGAGATTAAAGAACACTGGACGTGTGTTACTCTGGGGCGAATTTAATTTATGTACCATCATAATTAGATGGCTTATTGACACAAAGAGACTTATTTGAAAAAAAGTTTTTATGGGAAATATGCGAAATTATAGACCAATTCTCACCATTTACACAGACCTCGTCCATATTTGATCAAATTATCTACAAAATTGGAACTTGTACTTTGCGCACAAGTTTAACGTGGGCGGATAACCAGCCAGACGGATGGATGGACATCGTAAGATCACTTTAAAAAGTGATTTTAAATCATCGGGATGCTAAAAGATTGATCGATATTTCTATGTATTATACACATCGCACAACATTTATTCTTAATCGCAACCTCCTTTGTCTAACAATTTGACAGTAAACATTAAAAGTAGATGGCGAAATTGAAATAACAGAATTTCGAAAAAAAAAAACTTATTTTCTGCGAAAGCTCCTATAAACATCTAAAAAAATTTAACATGTATCAAAATGTGCCTTAAAATGGCAAAATATATGCTTTAAACTTGAAATATGCTGCAAAAATGCTGGTTTTATGATATTATGCACAAAAATGCTGCAAACGGTAAAATATGCAAAAATATGCCCTAACAAATCGATGCCAAAATTCATAAAAGGCTCTAAAACGGATAAATATATTGTTTGAGCCTTCATTGGTCGCACAAGGAACAACATGCAATTGCATATTTTTGGTTTCCCTGGTGATTACTTTTGCGCCATCTTGTACATATATGTACCCCCTTCCACCTGCTGTGAAGGGTATAAAAATGACCCGATTGTAATAAAATTTTGTAACATGATTTATGTTACAATAAAACTATTTTTTTTATAGAACTCAGAAATAAATTCTTAGTCGATTGGTATACTGTGCGAATCAAGCGCGGAACCATGGGGTGTTCATGAACCCCCGCCTGGGTTAGTCGAGTACTGGTATTTTAAATTCATAAATTCTGTTTGCAAGCTGTTTCGACTGAATTTCCATTTGAATGTAACACAAACATTTTGAAAAATTATTTAATTTCATACAACCCTTAAACATTCTAGTTAAGATAATACGATTTTTTTGGACAAAATCATAGAAACAAGATTTTTCTCAAGTCTGTTTTAATACTTGTAGTAAAAGTAAATTGTTATTCTTAAAACATCGTTGTCTTATTCGAGCTATTGACTTTTTCTTTTTTGTAAAAGAGAAAAAAACCTTTTGCGTAAAATATAATTTTAAATTCGTGCTTAGCGTTAAAAAAAGAAAGTGTAATCTCCATAAGATGACTACTTGGCCCATTATTATTTAATTTCTTAGGTACAATAAAGTGTCTGTGATTTTTTTTTATGATTTATATGATGTATTTTATTATATTTTAGTTTTAACATAAAACCATAAGAATGTGCACAATGTTTTTATTTAACTCACTTTCATTTTTATGTGTTTTTAATTCATGTATAGCAGATATAGTACGAGTATGTAGCTTCCTTATACGCTTCAGCTCATCTGGGGTCTCGTGAATGAATATTTATTTTTTTAAATACACTTTATTAATTTTTATTGCTTTGCGGAAATTGTAAACAAGCAAAAAAATGAAAGTTCAAGAAAAAAATTTAATAATTTTATTTATAAAAATAGATTGTAAATAATTTAGGTCTTAAACCATTTTTTTTTTGCACAAGGGAGTTCTTTTTTTGTAAACTTTAACTACACATGTTTAAAAATTTCGATAAAGATTTTCGTTCTTTAGAAATTAAAGTTGTTGAAACGCTGAACTCAAATCTGCACTCCGTTTTTTCATCAGCTCTAGTTTTCGCTAGTTATAAAGCGTTTTGTAAAAAATTAAAGCACTCTCACCACTTAATATAAATATGTAGTAGCATTATTTGAGAAGGGTATCCCTATTTAGTAAAAAAAAATCCAAAATTCGACAACAAAACAATCTTTAGCCCGTGCAAACATTGTTTCTGAATTTGCCCAGCCGTTTCAGAGGTATTTTAAAAGTTTGTTCAAAAAAAAAATACAACTTTTATAAAAAATCTTGATTTTTGTTTTTAAGAATGTATAAAAAATAAAAATTGCAAGAAGAATTTATTTTTGGTTTAGTAACTTATAGCTTAATGTATTCCAAAAGAATTTGATATTATTAACAACAAGCCATGACAGCGGCACTGCGCGCTCAGAGTTGATTTTTTTGATAGCTGAAAATAAGACATATCACTTAACTGGTGATAATGTGTTTGAGGTATAGTAATAGGAGGAAAGGTAATTGACACAAGCATTGTCATGTGACTGGATTTTGTGCGGGTAGTGGCTGATTTTATCTGGTATGCATTACCTTATATTAAGGGAATCTATGATATTAACATGGTTCACTCGGGACAATATCTGCGACAGGCATTATTTTAACCAAAATAAAATCCATCAATTTAGGTTATTTCAGTGGCCTGTCACAAAGTGTCAAAAAGGTGGCAATTAACCCTCTCCTATGACATCGCCATGTCAAAAAGACAAGTTCCCTTCATATAAAGCGTAAGAACTATAACCGGTCCCTTCCACTTTAGAAATTGGTACTCAAAAAAATTAAACAATTGCGGTACAGAAAAAGGGAAATGTAGAAAATATTCTGGGTAAATGATATGGAAGGTGTGTCAGCTTTTCGGTGCTTCTATATATTAAAGAAGTGGTGGTAAGTATACGCACGAACGCAATTACTTTGAATATTGGTGTGCTCAAGTTTAACAGTCAGTAAATGACATAAGAATTTATTCTTTATGTCCTACCTTAACGTACCCGACGTACATGTGCTGGTCGTAACATTCGCCGTCATATTTAAATTTTTGATTTTCCATCCAGCATCGTCGGTGTGACACATTCAAAAACACATTTTCACAAATACTTCCATAGAGCTTGATGAGAAATGCTTAATAAATTGCTGACGGCACTTTTACACGATATGGTTTTTTGAGGTGGCTTTGTCAGATGCATGAGGGCCATGTGGCAACGAAAGGGCTAAATTCAAGGCCGTGAGCCTTTGGGTAATGGGTCATGTTTAGTTCAGTTTGTGCTCTAGTGAAGTGTTTTATTAAAAGTGAAAAATGTCCGATCGTGGTAAAGGTGGCAAAGTTAAGGGAACCCAAAGACCCGTTCAAACCGTGCTGGTTTTAAATTTCCCGTCGGTCGTATTCATCGTTTGTTGCGTAAAGACAATTATGCTGAACGTGTTGGTGCCGGCGCTCCTCTATATTTAGCTGCTGTTATGGAGTATTTGGCAGCTGAAGTTCTCGAATTGGCTGGTAATGCTGCACGTGATAACAAAAAGACTAGAATTATTCCCCGTTATTTGCAATTGGCCATCCGTAATGACGAAGAATTGAACAAATTATTGTCTGACGTAAAAATTGCTCAAGGTGGTGTTTTGCCAAACGTTCAAGCTGTACATTTATCCAAGAAGACAGAAAAGAAGGCCTAAACTAAATTATTATTCTTAGTTCATGTAAATATTGCGTACAGGCCATCGTATTCTTTTAAACCCAAGCCCAAATGTTAGTACCAAGATATTTAGATGTTGTCTATGATCTTTCACCGGGCAGGTGTGCCCCGATACAATAACTGATAGTGAGCTAGTCTATCAGTGCCGAGGTTGCGGGTTCGACCAATTGATGTCAGTTGGTTTGTCAGTTCAAAATAGAAAACGCTAAAAAAAAAGTTACACTGCTAATTCGAGCTGACATTTACGGAATCAAATTTATTTTGTTTGCTTTTTTATGACATATATGCATTTTTCAGTGGGAAATTTGACAAGTACACTGCTAAATATATATCGTGTATAAGTGCCTTTAGAGCGTTAAAGAATATGCAAATTAAAAACTTCGTCTTTTTTGTTTTAATCTAAAAAGGGGAACTATTCAATCTATCAAAGTTGGTATATTTTTTATGTATTAAAGCTCTTTAATAAATTAATTTTATTACTTAATAACTGATAAGAAAAAAAAACCGATTTATTCTCTAAAACAACTTTTACGACGTTGATGATTAATTTTAAATTACTCGGCCTTGGCCATTAAGCAATAAGTGCGGAAAGTCTTAAAGTATTGATTTTAATGTGTACTACATACTTTGAAATAATAATAAGTAAATTGTTTAGTTCCTATAATAAAATATATGATGGAATGCGTTATAGAAATTAATTAAGATTTTTAATACAAAATAAAAAAATGTTTTCCCATTGTATGAGGTAATATTGCGATAATATTCTAATGTTAAGCACTGTGGTTTCTAATATTTATTTATTTTTTTTTTTTATTACTGAAAATACTGACACATATACATACGTACGTACATATATACATACACATATTGAAACACGCACACTCACACAACGAAACAAACACTATTTGCCAGAGTATTAAGAGCAAAGAAGCAGAGCAGCAGAGCAGTCAGTGGTAGATTTGATTATATTTTTTGCGATGAACTCAGCGCTCACAATTGTTTTACTTTAATTCACTTTTTTTTTCTTTTTTCATTTGTTTTGTTCAATACGCCCAAAATCAATATAATTAAAAAAACTTGGAGTAATTATTTTTTATATTTACATATTTATTTTGTATTATAAACATTTTTTTTATTGTTATTTGCCACAAACATTTTTGTTTTTTTTTTTTTTGTTTTTGTTTAAATAAACATATTTAGTACATCTTTTTATATTTGTATGTATGTTTGTATATACACTCTCTTTTATATATTACCTATATACATAAATATACCTACAGCATTATTAATAATATTTATATCTGTATAAAAAAAATCTTTTTGCGCCTTCTGCAAATTAAGGAAAATTATTAAGAAGAAGCATAAAAGGAAAAAACTTACACTTGTTTCTAACTACGAATATTTGTTGTTTATTCGTTTCCTTATTTTGTTTTTCTTTCTTTCCTTCCGTTTCCTTAGCAAAACTTTAATAACATTCTTTAATTAAATCAATGTTTAAAACAGATACCGATAATTAATAAAAATATATTAACGAAATGCGTATTTATAGGAATATTTTGTACTTTTGCTTAAAGCAAATCATCAGAAAAAAAAAACACTAACCGATTTTCAAATCGAATCTTTATGGAGTAAAAAATATTTCTTTCATTTAAAATTTTCTTTTCACTTTTTTTTCAATTAAAAGAAAACACGCAATTTGTTGGCAAAATTGCTTGCAATGGGGATGATGTTAACGATGACGATTCGAGTATGTGAGAAAAAATAATTCATTTAATTTTATTTGAAGTTCGATTTAATTGGACAATTTGTGACCCGTTCGCGTAGTGTACGTGCGTTCATCTATTGTGAAAAATATCAAACTGTATATTGACTAGTTTATTCTCGTAATGACTAAAAAAAATATTTATTAGTACAAGTTTCTCTCCCTCTTTCCTCTCTTTTTATTAAAAAAAAAAATAAAAAAAAGTTGCCAGATTGTCTCCAGAGTTTATTATTATTTAAAACAATTAAAGAAAAAAATGTTAAATTTGTTTTATGTATTTACATCTGATGTTTGACGAATAAACACAGCCGGCTCTGGTGTGTTAAAAAGAAACATATGTATTTATAAGGATCTCAGGGTACTATAAAATTAAAATCCACTACCTACACCGAAAACACTCGTGATAAATCAAGTGTTTTATGATTACTTTGAGTCGTACTCAAAAATTCAAGTTCGAATAACACTCAAACGTACTCAAAACAATCCTAAATGGGATTATTTTCAAACATTAATCCCGGAATTTCTGTAAATAAGTATAAAATTCTTAAGTCAAGTAAAAAAAAAGACTTAACTTCTCGTTGTGTTTAACCCTCCGGCTTTCGCATGTTATGATTTTCCAAACACATTGAAAAAGGTCTGGCTAGGCTCATGTGTACCACAAAGGGCTAAAAAGTAAATTTGAACTCTTGCTTCTCATTTAGTTTATATTTTAGGTTAAATATGTACATAAGATTTCTAAAGTAAAACCATATCGGGCATGATGGTGGTGTTTAATCATTCTGTAAGGTGTGTAATACGAGTAAGTAAATCATTCATAATAATTTAAGTATTTTGCGATTAAAAATCCGAACTTGAATCAATCTTTCTGTACTTGATTCAAGAAAATTCGTAGTCACCGTACTATTAATAACGCTTCGGATTCATTGAGTACGGATGGATTGATTTTTCTTTTGAGTGTATAAATATATTAAATGATGGCGGCCACACTCGCTTAAGGAGAATAGATACTTCAGAAATCATCCGACTAGAAGAGAAACTAGAGAAACGATGGGGAAAATATTCGTCCGGCACTGGCTGGACTTAAAATAAAGTATTAGAATAAGATTTTATTTAAAACAGTCCTGCAAAATTAAGTAAAAGTGACAACCCTGGGACCAGAGTATACTTTTCTAAGGGTTGGGGCTTCACTGAATCAGAATCTGAACATAAAAATTAAAAAATAATTTTTTAAATAATAAGACTGTTCGTCGTGCTCAATTTCCAATTTTTATTCTTGATAAAAACGCTGAAATTATTTTTGGGGGATAGGCTTGTTCATCAGGAAACATTTTCCCACACATTTTTAAGAAAAGCCAAAGATATTAGCAAACAGAACTGCAGAGTGAATGCGAATTACAAACATTAAAAAAGTCTTATTTAATAAAAATTAGTTTGCTACTCATCTCTGCACTACATACACTTTGAAGTTTCGTTGTACTAAAATGACAGTTTTCCAATATACGCGTATAATAAATTGAAAATTTTTAACTTCTTGCTATTTGTGCGCGCAAAACCCTTGTATTGTAACAAGGCGTATAACACGGATAAATTACACGCACAAATCACTTGTGTACTGTAAGCAGCTAAAGTTGTTTGTTTTACATTTTTATTTTGATAATTTTGTTTTTGTAGAATGCAACAGGGTGGCAACATACCGCATGACATCACTTTTTTCTTCCTCTACAAAAGATACACACATACAAAATGTATCTTATAAATTGTACATTAGAAGAGAGTATTTAATTATTCGAGAGAGAAAATAAAACAACTACGAGTATGTAGTAATACTGTTATACAAACTGTAGCTGCAATTGAAATACTTAATGTACAAAAAAAAAATACTAGATAAGAAAAAACATTTATCCCAGCAAAATATTTGAATAAACTCTGACGATTAAACTTGTATAAGCTTGTGAATTCAACGGATGTTTTATTAAAATGATGTGATAAGGGCCTCCTTACTGTAACGTAATTGTTACGGATACTTTAACGTTGCAGTGGACTTCAATAGTTGGTAGTAACTAAAAATAAGTTAACGTGTCATTTGGTGTTGAAGTGTGTTAAAATACCAAATAAAATTAGATTAAGAAAAATTGGTTTTGTTTTGATTTTCCGCCGAGAGTTGTTCGTTGATGTTTTTGTTTGAAAACGCCAATACATCACGATATCGACACTTTTGTTAAAAAAAAAGTAGAATATGTAGGTATGCATATTTACTAGAGTATCTACAAACGAACAGCGATTAATCGAAAATTTTTCTGCCATTATTTGATCGAATAATGAAAATAACTAATTTCATATAACGAATAACTCGAACATAATATGTAATTGGATACTCTAATATTTACTAGTGCTGAGATATTATCGATATTTATCGATAGTTCAGATTTCACTATAGATACTATCAATATTACTATCGACTGAATGTTATTTTGAAAAAGCGTGTTTACAATAAGTAACAAAAGGTTGAAGTTTTCCCTGTTCGCCCCTCAAATGTACTTTATTCTTTTTTTACCTTTATTTAGAAGACAATGGGTTTCAAGTTTGCGCAAAATTATATTGCAAAAATCGCGTTGACAAAAAGTACGAATTTTTACCGTTTTGTCCCTTAAATTTAATATTTTTTTTATCTTATGAAAGTTCCCGGTGATAGTTTAAGCCAACAAATAATTAAACTTTTCAAGTTTTGCAGTATTAGAGCCACTTTTTGGGTTAGAGATTAGCGATTAAATTAACTTTAATCTCCGTATTCACTTTTTGGGTTGTATTTTTTTTTTTTACTTTTTTTGCTAGTTTAAGCGGCCAAAGGTGGTGGTTTAAGCCTTAACTTAAACTGTCAACATACACATGTTTAACACAAACAATTGTTGCAAAAATATACACAAAAATAAATTTTTAAATAAAATATATTGCTAAGCACTTTTATATAATTTTTCCTTTCTATATTTTTTCATTTATATATTTTTTCTTTAAAAGTAAAAAATTGCTACCTTGTGAAAGATATTAAATTCGCACATTTTCTTTTTCATCTTTGAAAACATCCATCTTGCTTTGATAAAAAGTGGACATTTGCAAAAAAATTTTGCAATCTATTTGTTCTCAGTATGGTAACACCGCATGGTTTAAGCCACAACCCAAAAATATCAAATTCAATTGATGCTAGATTAACTTAATTCTCAGATTAGCCAATTATAGTATTTAATTCAATTAGTGGCTCAGGGGTTACTTCAAAAATCGGTTTCATTTTACGCCTCCCTGGTCCAAAATCCCTGCTCCAATAAAGCCTTAAATAATTTTGCTATGACATTTTATCTTCTTGCCAAGTTTCATAATTTATTATAAAAAATAGTTTGTTCTGTAGCTTTACTAACAGAAACTTGCAACGAGAAGGTAAATTTCTCCCGATTACTCAAAAAATAAAAAAGTAAATGGACGCTATAACAGCAAAAACAAGCAAGTTAAGGTCCAATTAGACGTGACATAAACACAATGCCGCAGCCGTAACGATGACCAAAGAAACCAAAATTCTATTGTTTTTTATGGTTATGGTTATGTCGGTATGGTAAGTCGCCTATAATCAAGTTTAGTGTTGCCCATAAGCTTTGTTCAAACAGCTGTTTTGTATGGTTATGTTTATGTCACGACTAATTTGAGCTTATTGCATATCGACACTATTCAGCTGTAAGATACGAGATTATTTCTGTATAAATTCAATTGTTTTGAACTAATTGCGCAAAAATATTGTTCCAAAATTTTAGAAAAATAAATATTTCATGTTATTGAAAAACTTTTAACTTAAAAATTATGAAAATTATTTTTGTTTTGTAAACACAAACATGAAACAGGTGGCAAAATAATTTACTATCAGAAATGTTCAACAAATTTTTTGTCCCTCAAATTTGTTTGCTCTTTTTTTTACTATTTCATTGCAAGTGCGTGAACGAACAATTATATGAAATAAGCAACAATTTTCTGTAAATGAACAAAACCTAAAGTGAAACAATATTTTACTATTCAAATTTTTCGAAGTTTAGTTAAAATTAACTATAACTGTCGATTAATAATACGTTATTTCACAGTTATAGCCATAGTTAATTATAACTCAACTTGGTGTAATTGGCCGAAAGACATTCTAGTTTTCTTTTTTTTTATTGAATTTTATATTAACGAAAAAGTTTGTTTATTTTATAAAAAAAAACTTCCAATAAAAATTCATTTTTCACACGTCATACTTTCTACATATGAATTTTATTTTTTTCAAACAAAAGTTTTTGTGAAATTAATTAATCAATTAAGTTCTGTTGCATTGCAATTTAGTAAACACATTTTAATTAGGTAATAGAGTAGGCCACCACCATCACCACAATACTGACCACAGCTACAATTGTAGAGTTTAGCGTATGATGACACAATAACATATAATTACACCTAATACTTAATTGACAGCATTAACGTTTTCAAAAGAGGTTATTCACCCTTATCGTGAATAACATTTTCCTCGAATTTTGCTTCAACATATTTTCTTTAAAAGCTGTATTAACGGTTTCAAATTTTGTGACATGAAAATTTCATGAAACAATTAAAGATTAGTGGCGAAAGGTGTCACGATGATTGTGGGGTAAACAATGTAGCACGAAATGTAAAAACAGGCAACAATTTAATATTCCTCCCAGATATTTTTTGTTAACATTTTTGTAATTTAATATTAACATTTGAAACTTTAGCCTGTGGCTTGCAACGTGTACAACGTGTGTGAACGTGTAAAAAAAATACTCACTTCTTGTTTACGGCGCAAAAAAAAGCGTAATTATCGTTTAGTAGAACAATAACACAAAACACTTATCAAAACTAGTCCAAAGTTTTTGTCGAAAATAAAAATTGAAATGCAAAGCCAAGATCGTTCGAATTTAGTTTGACGACTAGGGTGTTCAATAAATCTGGTTTTATTTGTGTTCGATTAAACGATTAATCGATATTTGGCATTTTTAACCTTTTCGATTATACGAATAATATTTTTAAATTAATCGAATAATTCTAAATCCTGAACTTTTTTTGGAAAAAATTAGTACTTGAGTAGATGAACAATCTTTTATTATCAAAGAGTAATTTCAATTTTTGGGAATACAAAACTTAAATTTTCAAAAATTGAAATTACTTTTTGATAATAAACAGGCTGGTGCACGGCCTAAAATACACTTAATTGACAACATCTTTTGTAAGTTGTTGTTGTTTTTATTTTGTTTTTCTTAACCTACTTACAACTATAATTAATGTTGAGAGAATTTCAACTAATTGTAGTGGGGAATGTAAGATGAGATGAACCCACTGTTTATTGTTGATGTTGTTTTGTTTAAGCTTTGATATTGTTACAAGTAGAACTGTTGCTATAATTCTTATACGTTTAACAGTTTTATTTGGTTAAATATCTTTAGTTTTTCTTAAATCTTTATGGATGAAGTTTCCTGATGATCTGGCCTAAGCAACCAGTGAAATGCGCATAGGAATAGCTTATCCCATCAACAATAAATTTCAAGTGTTTTTATCAATAATAAAAACTGGGAATTAAGCACGAATAACAAAATCTTTTGAGGACAATCTTTTTTAAATAAAACTTGTCAATGTTGCCAAATTGTCAAAATACATACAATCAAAAAAATAGAACCAATGACCAATTCTTGGTTTATTCTTGTGAAAAAAATATCTTGTGCGTATTATTTTAAAGTAAGTTCGCAATACTGTTATACATTGTAACTTTATTTTCTCTGAGCGTCTTTATTTTTTCCATAAAATGTTAACGGTTCTTTTCCAAAGATCGGAATTATAAAAAAAACTCTGCATCAATGCAGTCAATAGCACCGAATGACAAAAATTCTTGAAAAAATATTAATAGTGATTTAATAGTTGAAATAAAAGTATACAAAACTGAAGAAAAGATATATTTCATTATTTATTTTCATAAAAATGGGACGTGGAAAGCATTGTACACCTGAAAAACGCGCTTTTATAAAAAAGTGAATTCTGAGCGCAAGTCATATTCTGGAATGAAAAACATGATTGGGTGCTAGAATAAAATTATTGTAATTGCCATAAACATTTACTCAAAAGTCGAGAACACGTTGTCGCTACAGAGCTATAAAAAGGAGCTAAGTACGCTCGCAAGTGCTGAAACTATTCGTCGGAGATTGCGAGAGAACAACTTGAATGTCTGTAGTTCCAGCAAAGTACCCCTGATCTCACGTAAGCATGTTGCAAAACGTTTGGAGTTTGCTAGAACTTATTTGCGATGGCCAACTGAAAAGTGGAGCAATGTTCTTTGGACAAATGAATCAAAGGTTGTCGTATTTGGATGTAAAGAATCGCGTTCTTACGTCAGAAGACCACCTTATGCTGAATTCAATCCAAAATTCACAACGAAAACCATTAAACATGGTTGTTCAAGCATTATGGTAATGGGGGTGCTTTTCGTACTATGAAGTAGGATCCATATAGTGGATCAGAACAATCATGGATACGACACTTTACGTTAATATCCTTCAGGAAGTAATGCTACCATATGTTGCCGAAGGAAATGCAGCTTGGTTTGGTCTTCCAGCAAAACAATGACCTGAAGCATACCAGCAAACTTGCCAAAAACTGGTTTCAAGGCAATAAAATAAACGTGATGGAATGGCCAAATCAGTCCCCAGATCAAAGTCCAATCGAGAACTTATGGACAGATATAAAGAAGGGAGTATTCCAAATAGAACCAACCAGCAACGAAACCCTTTGGGTGGCTGTTTAGCAAATCTGGATCAGAATTCCGAAGAAGAGGTGCCAAAATCTGGTGAAATCGATGCAAAAACGTTGTGCAGAGGGCACGCAACAAAATTTTTATTTTAATATGAGAAGACATCATAAAAATAAAGAATTCAAATTCTTTAATTGATTCTTAGTTAAAGTATTTATGTTGTTTAGTATAACTTGACCTTTCTTTTTATAATTATTTTAAATTGTTTAAGCTTGAGGTCTTCTTTTATAAAAAAAATATTATATTTATTATTTTTTTCAATATTTCGCTAACCAACCACACAAATCAAGATGCAGGGACGACCTATGCGCGTTTCCAAGGTTGACCAACACGTTCCTTACGTCATGAGATGTGTCGCTTTTAAATGAGACCAATACCAACACGCTCAGTGATGGTACACCAAAGATACACGTATTTAAATCTTTAAAATGGCTCTCCTGAACAAAACCCTTAGGTCCCTTTCAATTTTGCGCGTCACTAATAAAAAAAGTTCAGTTATTCTTTTGAAAAAATATTCGTTAAATATCTACACAATTCATATTGGTATCAAGGGAAAATCGACCTTGTGGATTTTCGGTAAACCATAAAGTTTCGTAGAAGTAGCAATATTTGTTTTTAGTTTATGTCTTTCGGATACGGATATAATTTTCTGCACAAAAAGTTCTTCTATAATTTATTATTAGTTTTTTCCAATCTGTTCGTTATATGAATTTTCTTTAGTCAAAATGTTTTTTTTTTATTATTGTTAATGTGGTTTTTGAATTAGATTTATAGATAGGAAATTTTTTCGGTTTATGCTTTAGTTATATTTTATTTTTGTTAAGCCCTTATGACACTACATTTTTTATTCATTAATTGGTATAGAATTGATAGAAAGAAACAGTAAATGCTAGAAAGAGCAAACTATACAAAATGTAAACAAAGTTTTTTTAGTTTTTTTTTCTCTTGTTATGGTTTTGTCTCAGGGATGGCGTTAAGAATTTTTAAAATTGTACCAACAACCTTTAAAAATCCTCCTTTTTTTACCCTCATTGTACTAAAAGATTTTTTTAGTTGAAATTAATTTTATTTATGTTCTTAAAAAACTTGTGGTATTATAAATCTTAGTTTAAAAAAAATCAACAAAAAAGAACAATTGAAACAACTTACCCATTCGTGTTCTGTTAATTTTATTAAATGTTGCCAACTTTTTGTTCATGAGAAACCTATAAACAAAAAGCGGTAAATCGCTGAATTTGCCCATAAACCGCTGATTCAGCAGCACTTTTAATATTTCAAGCTTGAAATATCAATTTTAAGTTGAACAATTTTACATTTTTTTTGACATAACTTCATTTTTTATCGATAAATTTAGTAAAATGTTTGAAAGTTTGCCATTTATGTATCTTAATACAGTTCAACCCTTCGCACTTGGTAAATTTTTCTATTACTTTATATTTGCTCTGTTCACCAAAACTTGAACAATGCATTAAAAATGTAGTGTCATAAGGGCTTTATTTTTTTTCATAATTTTGTTACCAAAGGTTAGCGAACAATTTAAAAAAATAATAAATATAATATTTTTTTATAAAAGAAGACCTCAAGCTTAAACAATTTAAAATAATTTTAAAGTATTTATTTTTAATGCAATAAGAACTGAGGTGCTATTTTTTGACTGAGTGTTTTTTTAATTGTTGGAATGTAAGATGAGATGAACCCACTGTTTATTGTTGATGTTGTTTTGTTTAAACTTTGATATTATTACAAGTAGAACTGTTGCTATAATTCTTATACGTTTAACAGTTTTATTTGGTTTAATATCTTTAGTTTTTCTAAAATCTTTATGGATGAAGTTTCCTGATGATCTGGCCTAAGCAACCAGTGAAATGCGCATAGAATAGCTTATCCCATCAACAATAAATTTCAAGTGTTTTTATCAATAATAAAAACTGGGAATTGAGCACGAATAACAGAATCTTTTGAAGATGTTTTTAAAAAAATTAAAATTTTATATGAAATAAAAAACCAAATTAATTGTTTGTTATTAAATATTGTTTGAGAGTCCTGTAAGTATCTTATGACAAGTATTCAATGAAATCAGTTTGACCTGTTTATTTATATGTAACGAAGATTTTTTTATATCCTGGTGCTATTTTTTTGACCGCAGCTGTAACTGAGTTTTTTTTAAACTTTTCACGGACATCTGATCTTGTTTAAAATATTTATTCATTGGATTGATTAGTGAAGTGGTTGAAGACCATTAACGTTAATACAGGCTTAGGCGCCTGTTACATTTAGCATTATTCGATTTATCCTTCGTACAATATTTTTAAACCAAACTCAATCTAAAGAGAAAAACGCATGAATTACTTTGTTAAAAATTACGGGCATGTTCTAGAAATCGAAATGAAGGGGATTTCAAATCGAGCAAATTTTAAAAACGACCCTGTAATGAAAAATCATAAAAATATAAAATTTTTCTACTTCATTTTTTAAGTATTTATTATTTTTGCAAGAACAACACTTAAAACCACGAAAAACTTCAGTCATTTTGTAAATTTTAATTTCAATTTCACTTCATTTCGATTTCTTGAACATACCCGATAAATCTATATATAAATTAGCAAAGGCAAAACAAATAAGAAATATTAATTCTAAAATATTCTGCAGAAGGTAAATATATAAATTAAATAAATCTGTAATATATAAATCTGTTTCCTTTTCAACTTAATCCAGATATTACTCAACCCTCATAATGGATGCAATTTTAAAGGAATTGATTGGAAATTACAAAATTATTTTATTTTACTTTATTTTATTTGTAAGTATAATTTACTAATATGTATGTTTGTGATAAAAAAATGTATGTTAAATAAAATGAATGTTTTTCAAAATGCAAAATCTTCTTTTTATCATCCCAATGATATTTTGGCGATATCTTCTTATTTTCTTATATGTGGTTATCTGGCGATATTGCCAGTTTATCATCTAGCACAATCGCTTTCGTATTGCTAAGGAGTATTGCTATCGAGACACGTTTCTTCCCGAAGGAAGTATCTTCCGCAATACGAAATCGATTATTGCCGCAATAATATTTTTCATCCAGGCAATACGTTTGGCAATACATAGGGTGTATTTCTGTGTTTGCTGGGAGGTGGTCGATTATTCGACATTTTTTTCAAAAACCGGGTGTCAAATATTTCGACTTTTTAAATACGGGAATTTAAATTTTATTCTTTTACTTCTCCGTGCTGGATGTGATCATTTTTAAATGTTCTTTAATATTAAACATAGAAACATAATATTATAATAAAAACCTATTAGATAAAAATGTTGGTACTTTTTTTTTTGGTACTTTTTGAATTTTTGTTTATATTCGACGTATAAAGATAAAATTTCACAAGCATGGTTTTCAGTGAATAAGAATATGTAAGGGGAACTTGTTGGTACTTTTTCGTTCAACATCTGAAACTTTGATTAATTTTCGTAAATATTAGACATAAAAAAATAAAATTAAACATGCAATGTCCTGAGTGAATGACAATCTATAAAGGAGATATTTTGATACTTTTTTGTTTTTCAATACTGTAGAATATCACAAATAAGAACCACTTTGTGCCCTAGGAAGTTCGAATTTCTGAAAAGTTAGAATTTCTGGACATATTTTTTTCCAGAAAATGATAAAAATATAATGAAATACCTAGTGATAGATATGAATAGTTGTGTAAGCTTTACTTTAACTCAAAACGGTTTTTCATTTAATAACATTTAATTAAATGAACATATTATGTAGTATATATTTTTCTTATCTTTCACATGTTTGAACGCTTCGCTTTGACCTTCAGTTATCAACTGACCCAAATTTGTACAAACACATAAAATTTCATACGCATATGACCGAATTATACACACCAGCATAACTCGGTGATTCCCCGTTTTGTTTTTACTTTAATGAGCGAAAAAAATAATTTGTAGTGAAAAAAAAAACTAAATATAAAAATTCCAGAAATTAGAACCCCCTGTTTAGAATGTACTAATAAAGTGACCTCACAAGCGCAGCTGTTTGCAGTGATTTTCTTCGTGTGTGACGATTGGCGTCATTTTTTTTTTTGTTTATTTACATTTTTAATAAAGGCATTTTGACATTTGCCGTCTCAATTCTAGAAACAAAATGCCTGTTGTTTTTTCTATTGCTTCGTTATCGTAGTACTGAGGTCACTTTGTTAATACATTTTGCCCCTGTTCTAATTTTAGAGGGTTTGAATTGGGTTTTCAAAATCATAAAAAAAAAATTTCCTACTATACAGGGGTGTCATGGAAATCGAAAACGTAAAACGAAAGAATTTTAAGAGTCGTTTTTCAATAAGGTTTCTGTATTAAAAAAATTTCATGACAATTATTATACAAATAATGCTCTATTAAACAGAATTCTTTAACAAAAATTGTAAAAATTAGATCACAAGTTGAATAAAAAGGACTGTTAAATTCTTTCGTTTTACGTTTTCGATTTCCATGACACCCCTGATAGAGTTTATTTCCATAACCACAGGTTCTAATTTCAGAGCGTCTAATACATTGAAATGGCCGGTTCTAATTTCTGGACGGTTCGAATTTGTGAGATCTACTGTATTTGGATATTTACTGATGTATATTTTTATATTGAACTTACAAAATTAAAATAGCTCACGTGGAAGATAAAATATGAACCGGAGGTTGGGTTTCGCCATATCGATCCGCAAAGGCGGAAGAAATACATACATGCCCGAAAAATGAAAATTCATGTTCTTCATATGTACATGCACATTTCTGGTCGAATTTTGACCATTAGGCGAACACTAGTAAATAGTTATAAATCTTTAAGTTAACATACCTTTGTCGTTGTCGTTGTTGTTTTATTTTTTTTTTTTTGTGAAATAAATTATTAAATTGAGTTGAAAAAAATTCAACAAAAAGATGAGTGCTTTAACCTTTGTCCGGCGGAAGAGGTACAATTGTACCTTTTTAATTTGCAATAACTTTTTTTTTGTTAATACTAAAAATCTAAAATTTTCTGACATCTCTAAACTTTTATTACGGATTGCATATTTGAAATTTAAAAAAAAAGATTTTGATTATATCACACCGAAATAAGTCTTTTTTGACTTGATATCGCTAAAAGGCTGAAGGGGTACAATTGTACCTTCATATAAGTCGTAAGAAAAAAACAAGAAAATAAAGCAAATAATGTATACATGTGTACGTAAAATAAGTTTTTTTTAGCCACGGGCCTGTTCTATCATTTGTTTATTAAATAAGAACAGAATAATTTAATTATATTAATAGGAAAGCCGTGTTAAGTATATAAGGGTACAATTGTACCCATACCGCCTTTTAAAGTTGTAAAATTCTTCCGCTGGACAAAGGTTAAAAGAAAATAAATTATAATGATTAGTAATAATTTTTCATAATCAAAAAGAAACTCTATTAATGGCAAATTCTTTAAAAATAATAACAAGTAAGAAAGTATAGTCGGCCAAGCCCGACTATATGATCCCCTACACCACAGTATCTAAAAACAATTTTCCGAGAAGGATCTTTCTATGTTTAAAATTTCATTAAAATCTGTTAGATAGTTTTGGAGAGGCGGAAATCGCCCCATATCTCCCCCCGTGATCCTATTTTTTTTTAAATGCATAGCTTATGTGTCCATATAAATATAGATCGATCTATGTTTTAAATTTCATTAAAAATACTTTGATAGTAGACACAAAGACCCTCTTCCGGAAAGCAGTTTGTTTGGTGGTTATATGAAATTATAGACCGTTTCGCCCCATTTTCAATAGCTTGGTCCTTGTGCCAATTAGAGCCTACGTATTAAAAAATGCGACCTGTACTTTGCGCACAAGCTTACATGGACAGCCAGCCATACACCATTGTTAGATCGACTGATTCTGAGTCGATCGGTATACTTTAAGGTGGGTCTAGGACCAATATTTTAAGGTGTTACACACATCAGCACAAATGCATAATACCCTCTCCACTATTGTGGTGTGGGTATAAAAAGGCCGCTTTAAGAGGATTATGTGTAACAAAAAATATTTAGTCAAGCTAGTGCATTGAACAATTCTTTTTCCAACATATGTATGTATGTATATATGAAATATATGTATTTATGTACATATTTATTTATAAACATACATATGTGCACATATACAGTATGTCAGAAAAATATTTTGTTGATACAAACTTCAAAAGTCCAATTTGTATAAATGAGTAGGTGAGTTGCAAAACAAAATTAAAAATACGAGATGAAAATTGATTCTAACAGTTCTTGTGGCGCTTTATGAGAAGAACTATACCAATTGGATCAATGCATGTCCTCTTCCATGTTTTTCCAAGGATACAAACATGTGATTTGACACCGTTGGACTTCTTTCTTTAAGGATATTTAAAAGAAAAGCTGTACGTTAACAAGCCAAGAACAAGTCATGAGCTAGAGGTGAGAAAATTTGGCTCATTAACGACATTAAGCCTCAATTATGTCTCAGTCATTGAAAATATGGACTATCGGCTAGATGTATGCCTCTGAAGCCATTGCGAGTATTAGGCCGATACATAATTGTCATAGATCCCTTTATAATAATGAAAAATACCAAGATAATTTTTTAAAAACTTTTTGTTTTATAAAACGATGCGTTTTGGTTGGGCCACCCTACACATAAGGTATAGTAAACGGAACGGGTGATCCGCAACGTTTGTTGAGAACAAAATTTCTAATGACTATACCTTGTACTTATTCTACCATGGATATTATTAATTTATGTTTAAAATTCGTTTTTAATGTCAAATATAAATAAAACAAGTAAGAGTGCTATATTCGGCTGTGCCGAATCTTATATACCCTTCACTATTGTGCGAGCAGTATACAGAGCAACTAGACAAAACATAAATAATTTTTACATATGTATATGTACATACATACATATTCACAATTCTAAAAACTTCATTATGAATTAAATTTAAGAATCTTAAACTGGTAAATATTTTTTTACAATCGTTATTAGAACATAAAAATTAAAAAAAAAAATTCCTTTTGAAAAACCAAGATTTGAACCATTTGAATTCGCCTTGATTAAACACATTAAAATAAACTCCACCACTCATATAAAGGGTCCCAATAAAAAATGGCGCTTCCAACGAAGCAGGTTTGTAAGGGAGAAACATAAACGTTTCGCTTACCATTGCGCTGACGGAAGACATGCATTTTATATGGCGAGTTCCCACTTTGAAGCAATACATTTTTGACACATAAAGCGCATTATTCAGCGCATATAAAAATTGTTGTATGTAACGATCGGCCTTAAACACTGAATGTTTTGATACAGTTATTTTTTAGTATTCTCCCTTACAAACCTGCTTCGTGGTAAGGGAATGCCGTAGCACTTGAAATGTTATTTTTTTTTATAAAAGTTGTTGAGAGTTCTTTCACTTACTTTACCGCATTTCTGTATGTCTTATTGCGTAGCGCATAATTGTGCGCTTAATATATTAAATGTACCATTAGTGCTCCGCAAAATGATAAAATTTTTTATTGGGGTATAAAAAACAACAAAAAACCACATTACCAACACTGCATTATCATAGACGTAGAAACCAAATTGTATGGTATGTTTATGTCATTTTGGTAATACAGTGGTTATGGTAATGCAGCGTTGATAAGGTTATGTCGCTTCTAATTGGATCTTTAAAAATTGAGGTAGTCGTGGTTTTTTACTCATATCTCAGCCATTTGTGGGCCGATCTTTTTGAATTTCAATAGCAAACAATTCCGGACCATATGTGACATAAATGTACAATAACGTGGCCCCCATCATATATGGGGTCTTCGGAAAACCCATTTCAACAGACAGACGGACAGACGGACATCGTTAAATCAACTTCGTTTTTCATAAGGACCCAGAATATATATACTTTATAGGGTCTAACATCGATATTATGGAAATTACAAACGGAATGACAAACTTATATATACCCTATTCACCACCTGTGGTGAAGGGTATAAATATGTTTAAATATGATTTGATATTTAAATACAATTTGTCAACGAAAGTTGACAAAAAACATAATAAACAAATTTATTCAGGTTTTCAAGACAAACAGGTAAGTATGTGATGAAAATCGATCGATTTCAATACGAACGTTTTTAAAAAATGTCATTCAGACTCCCTGATGAGCGCAGTGTCTTCCAGGCTGAGATCCTAGCGATCTGGAGGGCGTCGGAAGTGATACAGGAACACATCGTAGGGCATTGACAAATTATACGGTGCGATCGTGCCTGGTCGCTCGGTGTAGGAATGCTCATGGAGTCATTCAATGTTATGATGTGTTGGGTAACTGGACTCTGCATGGTTGACGGAAATGAGGTGTCGGACGAACTCGCGAGAGGGCTCGAATCTGGACTTAGTGGTAAGGGGCTGGTCTTAAATGTTCGCTCAGAATATTTAAGACTAACGTGTATAATATAAACATGTTAAAGAATAAAGACTGAAAAGAAGAGGAACATGTACTTAAAATCAATTTTAAAAGATACTGAAAACGATGTTTTCGTTTTCAAATCGTTTTGTTTTTAAAATCGATTTCCATCACATACCTGAAAGAATACGAAAAAAACAGAAGAAAAAGGAGGCAACATGTAAATAAATTGAAAAATGATAATTACAGCAAATTTCAAACCACCAGTACCGTACCACTGGTTAAATATTGATATTTGACTGGTTACTGGCAGGCACCACCGCCACCGTGCAGAGGTTAGAACGTCAAAGAATTCTGATGAAAGAATGTGTTGATTCTTGATACATGTTAATTCAACCCCAGCTCAGCCAAGAAACTATCAATAAATTTTAATAAAAATAAGTAAAAATTCCTTTCTTCAGTAAAAAAAATTTAATGAAAATTTAATTTGATGAACTCAATCAAGCCTAAGAAAAAATATCAAAAATTAAAAATTAAAAGTTCGACAAAAAATCACAATTGGGCATAAGAGTTTTCTTATTTCCCTCCAATTCAAAATTTTTTAAATTTATACTCATAATATTTCTACAGAAAATAAACCGACTTTTTTAATTCCAAGCCTCTGGATTGTTTATTTTGAAGAATATTAAAAATAATTTAATTATTGTTTTGAAGTTTTAACAAAATTATTGTAAAGAAAAACGTGTTTTTAGAAAAAGTACCAAGAATACACAATTTTATCCATTTTTGTCTCTTTATTTTTCTTTTGTTTTATGTTTAAGAAAAAATTTTGCCCAAAATTACTTTGAAAAAAAACGTGTTTACAAGAAGTACCGAAAGTACTAATTTTTGCTCTGCAGCTCTTAAAGCTAAACTCTAACAACTACTGTCCCTAATGATAGTTTAGACATTCAAATAAATTAACTCTTACAATTTTTAAGTCCAAATGAGGTTGATTAAAAATGAACCCAAGCCGATTTTTAAACTGTCTTGTTTTCTGACATGATAACGCAGCTAAAAAAAATCATACGAAGATCATTTTCGATTTCGTCACTTGCGAAATTGCATTGGAGCTCTACAAAAATTTGGATGTCGCCACAAATTCACCTGAATACAAAACAGAGTGTATTCTCCTCCAATGTCCGATCTATCCTGTTATACGTACGCAAATCGTGGTATACCACATCTTAAGATCTTCAAGCCGTACAGGCACTCATAAACAGATCGATTTTGCCTGCACTTTTACTGCGACTTGTAGGAAAGAGCAGGAAAACTCCCATCGAATAGAAAAAGCCAAAAGAAAATGGAATTGAATAGGACCCATTTCAAGAAGATCAAATTATGGCAAAAAAATGCCGAATGACACCCTCAAGGAAGCAGAAGGCGAAGACTGCCCACGAACACTTGGAGAAGACAAATATAATCTGAAGCAAAATTGGCAGAGTTCTGGAACGTGATAAAGTCGGTTGCGCTTTAACCAGATAGAAATTCATAACTAAATGACGGATATATGCTACACCTAAGGGAAAATATTTTTGTGACATACTGTATGCATGTTGTATGCACAAGATATCCAATCACTAGACAAATCGAACAGAACAAACAAACCAACTAAAAAAAAAATAAAAAACAACAACAAAAATAAATAAACTAAGAATAGCAGCTATTAGCTGCTATTAAGTCTAGTAAATGATTATGTTGATGATAATTTGTTAAAAGCACGCAATTCAGGCGCATTTCCAAATATTTTTTGTATTGTATGTAGAGTTTTTTTTGCAGGGTTTTCCGACATGGAATTTCCCGGAAAAATAATTTGTTTTCATTTCCCCATTTATAATTCTATTTATTGATAACTGTGAAAACAAAGAGAGAGAGAGTATTAAATTAAAGCGTTCGTTCATTAAAAATTTAACTTATAAAAAAAAAACTAAAACAAAAGTTGAGTTGCCAGAAACGAAATCAGGCAACGCCGCTCATGTTAAAATATAAAATAAAAAAAAAATTGTCTTTTAACATGAGCGGCGTTACTTAATTTCCTGCTGGCAACTCAACTTCAGTTATGTTGCCACCCATTTAATTAGTTTTTTTTTTATTAAAATTCCATTTTAATGGGCGAAAGCTTTAATTAAACCACCCTTTATATGCGTTCTAGATCAACAATCATGGGTAAGTCTTAGGTTGGGTTTTTGAAATCTCAGTTAAACTAGGTTTAGTTAATCTGAAAACATATTTGTGTCGCCATTACCAAGTTTGTATACAAAATGTTGACAGAACAGCTTATTTGCTTAAAATATTGGTAAAGGGTCCGCCAAATAACTTTTTTTTTTGAAAATGCTACAAAAAAAAATCTACTGAATATTTTCTCAAATTTTTTTTTTATTTGAAAGTACAATCCTTCCGTTTAATAATGGAAAATAATTTCATTCAAATGGCTGCCTCGGCTGGCCATGCAATGCAGTAGCCTACACGATCGGTCCAATTTTTAAGCACATTATCGATTGTGTGCAGCTGCATTTCACCAATGGCTTCACGAATATTGTCCTTTAAAGCGTCAATTGTCTCTGGCTTGTCGGCGTAACATTTATCTCTGACGGCACCCCAGAAATAATAGTCCAACGGTGCCAAATCGCAGCTCCGAGGTGGCCAAACGACATCAGCTCTGCGGCTGATAATGCGATCTTCAAAAACAGGGCGCAAAACATCGAGTGTAGCTTCGGCTGTGTGGCACGTAGCGCCGTCCTGTTGAAACCAAATGTTGCCATTATCCTCCTCTTCAATTTTTGTGAACAAAAATTCGTTCAACAAGGCCCGATACGATCGCCATTGACTGTAACGGCCACTCCTTGCTCATTTTCGAAGAAAAATGGCCCAATTATGCCTCTGGACCAAAATCCGCACCAAACAGTGACTCGTTTTGGGTTCATCGGCATTTAAATGTATGCGTGCGGGTTTTCTGTGCCCCATATGCGACAATTTTGCTTGTTTACATACCCGCCAAGATCAAAATGAGCTTCACCCAAAATCCGTTCGCAATTTTCGCACACATTCTGCAACATTACCATGATTTTCAAAGTAATGTCGCAATATTTCCCAATGTTGTTCAAGCGTATACACAACCATATTCGTTCAGCGGAAGACATGAGCTAAGTGTGACCATTCACGAAATAAGCACTAGTTGAAAGGAAAAAAAAAACGTTAGATGGTGGACCCGTTGTTTAATGAAATAATACAAAAAAATCAGATTTCGCCGGAAAAAATCCGAGTTTCAGCCCACATTAAACTAAGTTTAAACTTACTTCACATCCCAAAAATCCAGCCTAAGGGGTTCCCAGTTTCCTACGAAGTGAAAAAATTCGGGATAAAAACTCTACTTCCATTTACTTTTTTAAGATAGAAAACACATAAATTAATAAATTCAAATTTAAACAATATAAGACAAGTTTGAGTTTGTATCAATAGTTTTGACTGTGGAAAAATGTTTTTTTTTAACACTTTTTTAACACGAGACACTCACAGACAGTGTTCGAAAATAAACAAAACATTATTTAGCGTACGGCTCACACACTCAGAAACAATATTTATTTGTTTAAGGCTTTGTGTATACGAACACGAGCATTTTATCTCTGGCATTTTTACAAAACATCTTAAGTCATATTTAAAAAGTAAAAAAAAAGTTGTTAATCATACGAATTTCCATTCAAAAAACATTTTTGATTACGTTTTTAAAATTTTGTATTGTAAACAAAATTTTTCTTTAATTTTGGTTAATTTTATTATGTGATAAAAATTATTTAATCACCGAACTTTTTTGCTATCTTATCTCGACTTAAGATGGTTTCTCAAAATGTCACAGATATAGTCTTCTGTTCTTCGTTATAAACCAGAACGATTGTAGTGGTTCTGTAGACATACATTATATTTGAATGAATGTTTTTTTTCGTATATGTTTTTTGTTTTTGTAAAAAATGTTTGGTTATCTTCACCAGCCGAAGCGGCACTAAGCACAACTGAAATGAACGAACATTATTTTGCTGATGAATTTGCTGAACCGACCACAACGGAATCTGTGGTTTAAAATAAAATAAAACACAACGCCATTCAATGTTCTCATCTTTTTGTTGAGTTAAATAAGTACAGTATTATTTTTGGGTTCGAAGATCGCAAACAGAGAAACGTTATTTATTTTAATGATTTACTACATAAACACTATTATAAGCACTTTTGTGTTTTCAACAAATCCACCGAACCGAACACAAATTAACGATATTTAATTTTTATTTTCGAACACTGCTCACGGTTGACATTAAAAAGTGTTTCACACTTGTCTAACGTACTGTGGGTGGGTTTTACTGACCGATTTTTAATTTAATTAATTTATTTTTTTAATTCATTTCATTTGGTATTGACACATGCATACGCACATATGTACATATGTATGTAAATATGTATTTATTTATATTTTTGATGAACAACTAATAAATTTGATATTGATTTTGTGTGCATAATAAACTTACAATCGCCCTATAATGTCTGTATTGGTAGGTAATTATTTATTAGTCTTCAACTTTTAAACACAATAAAAAATAAAATAGAAAAAAACTCTATTATATTTTAGAACGACTTTGAGCTTGTCCACTTCTAGCTACGATACTGATTTTTGGGTTTGGATTTCAAACACTTCGGAATAGCAAAAAACAAAAAAAAAAAAAATACGAATATAAATGGCAAAAGTTTTAACTAAACTGAAATGTTATGTCTAAAAAATATACAAACAAAATAAAAAAATATGACAACAATAACAACCAGTGATGACATCACTATTAACTGAAACAACGAAAAAGTAAATAAGTAAAGACAAAGTTAACTTAATGAAGAATGAGCGTATTAGCAGCGACTGAGCGAACAGCGAGCTTAATAATATTAACTATTGTAAATTCACGTACATCTATTGATAGTGTGTGCTAGGGAGATCGAACGGTTATTAATCGACCGGTTTTAACCGGTTTTTTTTATTTTTGCTAAAGCTATTTTTCAAATATCTAATAAATCGGTTATTTTGGTAAAATTTTGCAAAAGCAGGGATCGAAAATAACAGTTATGTTAAAACAAAACCAAAAACGTATAGCAGAAAATGTCGGAAAACTGATTCAAGTATTTCATATTGATCCTTATGAATTT
Source organism: Pollenia labialis (assembly GCA_949318255.1). Lineage (NCBI taxonomy): Eukaryota > Metazoa > Arthropoda > Insecta > Diptera > Polleniidae > Pollenia > Pollenia labialis. The sequence goes on along the minus strand of OX439142.1, from coordinate 24,665,061 downwards.
TTCTATGATAAAATATATTGATTTTTATTTTTTTGAACAAAAAAAAAACAGTTGTTTTTTGATTTTGATTTTTTTGAACAAAAAAGCAGTTACTTTTTGATTTTTATTGAGCAAAATTTTTAATTTGGAGAAAAAAAAAGTTATTCTCTAAAGAAATGTACATATCTACGTGTAATAATAATTTAATTGACTTTTAATACAGGGTGGCCCCAAACTTCGTTATAGCTTTTTATTTAAGAAATTATTAATTTTTTTTTGTTTTAATACAGTATATAAATGGGGAATACTTTTAGTTTAGTTATGAAAAAAAAATATCTCGCAAGTGGTGCTTCGCAAATTCGGGCTCTTTTACACATTTTCCATAACCTTTCGCAAAATGCAGGTGTTATGTTGTTTATTTCTTCGCGTATATTGCTTTTTAATTGATGGATGGTTCTAGGCTTATTAATGTAGACTTTTCCTTTCAAAAAACCCCAAAGAAAACAGTCTGGGGCGGTTAAATCCGCTGAACGCGAAATAATTCGCCAAAACAAAGAATCGTTGATTTGAAAAATAAAGCTGAACAATTTGGCCACGTTGTTCAATTGAGTACTGCTCTATTTTAAATTTCCCAAGTCTTCTTTACAAAATAGTGTAAATGCTTAACCGAAACCCGGGGTTTTTAATAAAGCAACAATTCGAAATATTCGGAAACCGGTTTTTGAAAAAAGTCGTATGCTCGATCTCCCTAGTGTGTGCTAAATATAGCGTGTTAAAACACAATTCATTTCTAGTTTGTCTATTTACAAGAACACATGCAGTGGTGGTCAAAACATAAGAAATTGAGGTTTGTTTTGATTAATTTTCTATTTCAGGAGTAGTAATGGGTCGATTATGTATAGTCCTAGAACTTAAGTTGAGTTTTCGAGTTTTCTTAGAGTGGGCTTTAATGGGGCCTGTAGTAAATTATGACCGATCATCAAGATACTTAGTAGTGTAATTTCTAATCTATAAAACAAAGTGCTGTGCTGGTTGATAAAACAGACAAGCTGGGCACATGGCGTTTTAACGTAATTCGGGTACGCTGAATCCAATGGTGCTAACCATTTTTTAGGTTAGCTCTTTATTTCGAGATATACCGTTATTTCGAAAATGAAGGGGGTTGCCGCAATAAAAAACTAAGCTGCAAACAAAACAAGCCATAAATGATTAAAATCTGTAAGCAACTTTTGATTTTATTTACAAAATCTATTTAATTTATTTAAGAATTTCATAAAACGCAATATTTGTATGGGAGCCCCCTAAGAAGTGAAGATAAGGGGCAAGTATGTCTCGAGAAAATGTTAAGGCAAAAAATTAATTGAGGTCGGTCATACATTAAATCCCACTAGAGGCGACTCCTGGGCATTTATGGCACTTTTTCTTCAATATATATTTCTAGTCTGCATTGAACATTTTGTCTGGGAGCCCTCTAAAGGAATGGAGATACCGGGTAGGTATGTTAGAAATAAATGATTACGATGATAAATAAAGTGGGATTGGTCATACATTTGACCCATCTAGCGGCATCCTAGGCACTGCAGCAGCCAAATTTAAGAATTTCAACCATACAAATATGGCGGTTTAAAAAAATTCTTAAATTTGGCCCCTGCAGTGCCAATGGCCAAATTGTTTTGTTAGCAAATTCGCCTTACATACGCCTGGAAAAAATTAGAAGCCTAGCTGCATTTTCCAATTTTTTGAATTTAAAAAAAAAACATTTCGAAATTTTGATAAAAAAAAATAAATTATTTTCAAAAAAAAAAATTATGTTTCTAAAACGACTTCGCATATTAGATTTAATTGCGGAATTTCGGTTTTTATAGTTTTTTTCAATAAGCTAAAGGGTTTTTGAGTTACGTGAACATAAGTTGTACTACCTCCTCCATTTTCGAAATAACGGTATATCTCGAAAACCAGAGCTAACCTAAAAAAAACGGCAAGAACCACTAGATTCAGCGTACCCGAATTAGTTTAAAACGCCAAGTGCTAGAAAGTGTAAATTTCTAGCACTGTGTTATTAATATTTAGTAAATAAATAGGTTTTCTTATTTGGGTTTAAAATAACTAAAAAAAATGTTTCCCACTGTGATGAATTTACCCATCTGAATATGTATTTACTTGTTTCTACATACAAATAACATTTAGAAAAATACTTAAAACACACATAATGTTCAACAACTAAGAAAGTATAGTCGATAGCGACCATATGATAGCCTACACTACAGTATTTGAAAACAAATTTCGAGTTTTCGATGGACTTGGTGCCTGTGACAATTTAAATTTATGTACCAAATTTTCAAAAGTATCTCGAAAATTGCGACCTGTACTTTGCGCACAAAATTTACACGGACAGAAAACCAGCTGGCCAGTCGGACGGATTGTTAAATCATTTCAAAAAGTGATTCTAAGTCGATCGGTATACTAAAAATCCGCTATAGGACCAACCTTAAAATGTATGACAAACATCAACACAAACGCATAATACCCTTTCCACTATTGTTGTTGTGTGGGTATAAAAAAAAAGAAAAACTTAAAGTTTAAAAGGCAAAACACAAACTTATAAAAACAAATAGAAAACAAATAACTTCAAAACAAAACAACAAAAAAAGATAGTAGATAACATAACTTATTGAATTATAAATGATGTCAGCATCTTTTGAAGGAAATGAGCAAAATGTTACATTTAATAACAAAAAGTATTGTGAACTTATTTCAACACACGATAACAATACACTCGTTAATGTTGCCTGGTTCAATGGCTGCTTCATTTTAAACCAAAAAAAAAAAAAAACTGAAGAAAAATGCCATAAAAATTTCAGTTCTTTAAAATGATTTTTTTTAGCGGAAAGCTGAATGTACAAGTAATATTTTTAAATTTTTTATTACAAAATAAAATGCCACAATAATTCTTTGTATAATTATTATTTCGAAAATTAAAAACGCAAACACTCAAACCACACAAAAGAGAGTAATATGCGTAACCGGATAAATTCAAGGTTTTTAAACTTGTATAATGAAATTTTAATAGGTTCTCATACACATCAAACAGTAAGTTTTTTTTTTTTTTTTGTTCGAACAATGTGTAAATGCGGTACATATAAAACAAAAATAAAGTTAACAGTATTTAAATTATTTTAAAGCAGACATATCGTCAAATGAAATACAAATGGGGATCTCTAGTCCAATTTTTCCTACGATTATATTTTTCCATACATCTGGCAACACTTATCCTAGCACTAATGCCATGTTTCCACGACGATTTGAATCACCTGCTTCGCTCTCTGAATCATGTTAATGAATCACGGTGTTTATACGACTTATCTACTTGCTTCGTTTTGACAGTTGTCTTTAAAAAACAAATCAGCGTTGTCAACTTTGCATTTTCAAAACGCACCAAAATGGTGAAAAAACGCAGCAATTTCAGACTTTTTTTTATTTAAAATATTTATTTAATTAATTAATTCTGCATAACATTTTTATATGAATAATACAGTAGAATCGCAAATTGTCGTTCAAGAGGAGTTGTGCACTTTAAACCAGCAAATTAAATCTAAGTTAATTTATTAAAAAAAAGTAATTTAAATAAATTAAGTGTGTTATTTTGGAAAAATCTTTGCTTATTTTTGCATTTTTTACAATTAAATACCCCTTAGAAAATTTAATAGTTCAAAAAAGTTAACAACTCATATAATATTTCGGTCTATTTTTTCGCGATTCTACTGTAACACAATAAAACAGTCTTTAAAGTTCAGAGTTTTAGAAAGAATAAATAAAACTTAACAAACATAAAAAAGCTACACAAATTAGTTTGTTTTCATACAAGGCGAATTCAACAAGGTAAACTCTTTAGAGCAACTGCTCGTCAGCTGTTAAATCCCATTCGTCAAAATTTTCTTTTTTAATTGTTTTGTTTTAATTACATACATTAAATTGTCGAAGTTAAAATTTTTTGAGAAAAAACTTATTTGTTGTGAAACTTTTATTAAAATTGATTACAAAGTACGTATACTTACTTGTTTTTCAATAGCTTATATATTAGTTATTCCCTTTAAATTGTTCCAACAACTTCAAAATCTTGAGAAACACAAATTAAAATATGAAAACAATCAATAACATTTATTTCATTTATTAATTACGTCTTCATCACATTTTGTAAACAACTATTTTGACAAATTGGAATTGTTAAACTAACAAAATTCCTGTTATTTTTGTTAGAGTTGTAATTGTTGAAGCGACGAGTTTAGCTTGTTGAATTCGACTCGGTATTCATATGTACTAATTAATTTTTTTTATTTTCATAAAATATATACCAGCGATCAACTGTAAATATCTAGTAGGGATTCAAAGTTAACAATAGTTCAGTATTTATCGTTTTATTAAGAAAAATTTAAAAAATTTAATTTTTTCAGAAGTTTAGTATTTTCATATTTAAAATTATAACAATTAAACAGCCTTTTACATTTACATAGTTAAACAAGAAAACCCCAAAACTTTATAAAAAATAAAGAAATTTGTATATAAATACATAATATATATGTTTGCATTCATTTGTACAAGATGATACATTTTCGAAAATTAATTTAATAAATCTTGTTTAAAACTTTTTAAAAAGAGATCAAAAATTTATAATAATTATTCCAAATTAATAAAGTTAATATTTTCATCATTATTGTTATCGCAGAATAAATTTAAAAAAGCACCAAAACTGGTGCGAAACGAACCGAGTTGACAACTCTGAAATAATCGATTTGGACAGCTAGATCAGATAAACTTGCGATAAAAATTGGAGAAGAGAGAAATTTTTCGTGCTTCACAAGTAGATTCATATTGAATCTACTTGCTTCGCTCTCAAAATTTTGTATGGCGAAGCAGTTGCTTCGTTCATGATTGGAATGTGAAGCATGAATAGAGAGCGAAGCACGTACCGTGGAAACATGGCATAAAGGTACGTTCAGACCAGCGTTGCCAGAATAAATATTTTATCTTATTTTTGAAGGTTTTTTGACCAAAATAAGATTTTAAGATTTTTTTATTTAAATGAAGGGTTTTTTATTTTTAGAAATAAAGATTATTGACTTTGTTTGTACAACATTTTTTAAGTTTTTTAATCAATGAATTTTAAAAACAATGAGATTTTGTATCAGCTTGTTGTCTATTGGTTTTGCACAGTTTTGCACCAATTGTCTCGCATACACAAAAATGCATCATTATTTCTGGGTATACAAAATATTAAAAAAGCATCTTATGGTGTTTTCTTTTCTACAAAAAATGTCACATTTTATTTAAAAAAATGCAATTTGGTGTTCGTTTCTTAAAAATGCTTTGCTCTTTAAAAGGACAGCGTGTTTTATTCTAAAAAAATTCACCCTTAAATGTCATAAGGCATTGCTTTATGCCCCGTATAAATCAGGAGTGTTGATAATGCCCTGTAAAAAGATGGCTTCTGTTTATATATGGGGTTACCAGACGAAGTCGGTTAAAAATCGCCTCTAATCGGGACAGTAAAAATTTTAAGTTTTAATAGTTATTTTTTCTATTATTTTAAAGTAAAAACAAAAGAAAGCATTACATTGTTAATGGTAGGTTGTCAGTGATATAAAATTTTAATGGATTCGTTATTATAAAATTGTTTTTGAAAAACGTCAAATCAAGAAATCGTAAAAACTTGGTGGTAATAAATCGGCAATCTGGCAAAGGTATTTTCTTGTACACATATTTTTTGAAAAATAAACTAAAGAAACTGGAATTTCGTTATTCATTTTTTTAATTAATTTATTTTTTTAATATCAATCTTGAACAAATTTGGGTTTATGTATATTTTGAAGAACACACTTTTGGATTTATGTACATATTTTTTTATATATTGAAGAACAAATTAAATTATTTTTATGAAAAAGGGAATATGACAACATGGAATTAATTGAAATTTTTTTGATAATTGCTCATCATTGACTGCCATTTCCAGGAACCCAGGGTTTTACAGACATGTTACGCTTACATGTTTCAATTGCAACCCTCTGAATAGATTGGCATAATTTTAAAGCTGATAGGGTAAAGTATTTTTGGGATTTTTTTCAGATTTTTCGGAAGATGTTTAGAGGTCACTCAAGTCGAATTTATGCCAAAAATCGGGTTTGCCGGCCTTTTTTGTGTTTTCTTTATACCATTGTCAAAAACCACGAGTTTCTTCACTTTTAAGGAAATAATTTAAAAAAGTGTCCAAGGTTTATTTTGGTGTACAAAGACTATAAGTTATTCCAATGCATTTGCTCATTTGGGCACCCTTCATTACAATTTTTTTTTAATTTTTCCATACATTTTGTAAATAACAAACTAAAAATGCAGAAAGATCGATTAATTCTAAATAATTTAGAAACGATAATTTTTAAATTTGCTGTTACCGTCCCGGAGTTATACCGGGTTTCAGCTTTGTACCCAGTTTGTGATATAATTATTCATACCCAACAAACACATAAAACTCAAACGTTTAAAAATCATTTATTGGAGTTCTTACGATGTAGTCTATGCCCTGCAATGAATGCTGAAAATCAGTTTCAGAAGTTGTGACATTCAAGTAAGTGTTAGCCAAGGCCACACCTCCATTCATTTTTTTTTCATTTTTAAAATTCATCTTTATAAAATTATTTGATTACATATTTACATTTTTCGAGATTTTATCTATAGATATTACAGCGAATTATATTTTTAATCACAGATATTGAGTAATTTTATATACAAAAATATTTAAAGGAAAAATAGGAAAACCTTTATATGACAAAAAGAAAGGTAGGCCACACCTCCAAAAAGTAGTATGTTCTTATAAAAAATTAATAATTTTTACTTGTTTGTACTTGTTATAAAACATTTTAAGATTTTTCTTTACAAAATAAAATTTTTTTAACCCAATTGAAGATTTTCATGCTAAATCTTCTGGCAACGCTGGTTCAGACTAATCAAATATTTGACGAACATATTTGTTTTGATATTTGCTTCAAACTGTGTACAACAAAAAAATATTTTGTTTAATGCTCAAACTAAGTTCAAATATTTGACAATGTTTGTTTGTTGAAACAGTTGGCAAAAAGTGTTAAATAAAATAATTTAAATCCTGTTTGCCATGCGTTCAGACTAAAACAAATATTTGCACCAAATAATTATTTAATGAAAGTGTTAAAAAATTAAAATATATTTCACAAATAGCAAAAATGAGCGCAGAAGCTAATTTATTTGTTTTATTCTGTGGAGCAGCATATCTTAAAGTGTTAGAACAGGAGAATGTAAAAGAAAAAAAAAACTGGACGGTAACGGGAACATGGCTTAAATTTGCAAAAAATTGCAAACTTGGAAACAAACCCTAAAATATATTTGAAATCGCTAAATCGGTTAAAAAACAAAATAAAATTTTTTTTTTGCAAAAATAGTGAAAATTCGCGAAAAATTTAGATATTTTAAACCAGCCATAAAATTTATTAAAACTTCCTAAAAGCATAAGGTATGGCAAAAATTCGATAAAAATTGCTAAATTAGCGGAAATTCGCAAATATTTGCTAATAGTGGCATGATTAAATATCGTTAAAATATCATTAAAACTGTAAAGGATTCGAAAACTTACAGGAAAAATTGTTTCTATCGGGAACATGGCTAAAATTATTTGTCGTTGTTTGCTCTTACAATTGTTTTTGTAATCTTCTATATACATATATAAAAAGAAGTGTACACTTTGATGTCACCAATAACTGTGAAAACGGGTCGACCAATTTTAACCTAAACTTCAGGGTATATATTAATCCCATACAAATATCAGCAAAATGCCCTTCATTTTCCATATTATGATTTTATATTGTCACTTAAAAAGTTACCAAACCATGTTTCGTAATGTCTTATGGGTACAATGACATTCGGAATAGATCTTAATGAATATTTCATACCGCTAGAGGGCATAAAATAGGGCAAAACGGGTAAAAGCTCCCCCTTCCAATATCTTCTTAACTGATCAGACGATTTTCTTGAAATTTGGCAGACAAATCTGTAGTGTAACATCTGGAAGGAACTACAGTCTATAATTTTTATTATTTAGGGTGTGAAATAGGGGCAAACGCTCCCCCTCACTATATCTTATTAACTAATCAACCGATTTTCTTAAAATTTGGCATGCTGACACTGTAATATCTAAAGGAACTTTAAGATATACAGTTAGGGACAAAATTGTTCACGAATTTTATAATAATACTATGTAAACTTATTTTCAAAAGTACCGTTAGTTTTTATATTTATACTTAGTTAACATCCAAACCATATGTGTGAACAATATTGACCCTGTGTGAAATTTCAAGTTTTATCTGTGGAAGTTGCTTTTAAAGTTAGTAAATTAATTTAAATTGTTTTTTAAAATTTGAAAAAAAATTGAGCAATTTAATTTTGCCTAGTTTCTTTAAGAACGCTAAGTCAAAAGCGGCACTTTTAAAACAAAGCATTGTGAAAAATGTACAATAAGGAGTCTCACATCGCAAGATCACAAAAAACACAACATTTCAGTAAGATTTGTATGTAAAATAAAAATAGTGTATTTTGGATATCAAAAGCAACAAAGCTGGTCGCCCAAAAAAAACTTACGCCAAAAGATTTTCGCGAATCAAAGCGACTTATTATTACTGGTTTAGTTAATACAGCTATTAAGGTTCGGAAAATACTGAGCATAGAGTACAATTTAGATGTAAGCACTAAAATCGTACGAAGTTGCTTAAGTTCTAGTAGATAAGTGGCTAGAATAAAGAGCGATAACCCACCTTTCAGCAAAAATAAAGGCTGAAAACAGCTGAAGTTTGCAAAAGAGTAAGAAAAGTTCATTTTTAAAGATTCAATGCGTGTAACATGCTTAGATCGGACAAAAATTATGCGATTGGAGCCAGTAGGACGGCAGTAAACATGGCTGGATAAAAGTGTTAGCGTAAAAGTGCGGAATAATTCCAAATATTAAAATTTTAAAGATCTCTTAAATGACTTGAGATTGTTTTCGCGGGAACCAGCTTCGAGCACTCCGCTAATTCGGAAGAAAAATGTGTGTCAAGTACTACATAATTATCCTTTAAGATCCGTAGATTACAAGATTAGCCATATTCGGCTAAGAACCACGACAGGGTGATATCATTATGCAGGACAACGATATTAAGCATACTTCAGAAATAGCTTAAAGTTAGTTTGAAGAAAATAAAAATTCGAATATAAATTTACTCCCTCACTCGCCAGAGTTGTACCCACTTGAGTACCTTTGCTCCATTCCAAAAAGCCACATTTGTTTGCTCAGAGCAACCCGCCTAACACTGCATATAAGCTTTGGGACCATGGACAATTGCTAAAAACTTTTGTAAAAGTATGGCAAAAAGGATTAAGGCAGCTTAAAAGAGCAAAGGGACAACACACCAAGCGCTAGGACTTAACTTTATACAAATAACGTGTAAAATATTATGAAGACATATTTTTTGGAAAAGTTTTTATTTTTAGGTTAATGAAATGTTCTACATTTCGTATAGTTAAAAATATTAAATAATTATAAATAAAACAAAAATGTATAGCCTATTTTTCCAATAACACTAATTTTGTGAACAATTTTGTCCCTAACTGTACACACAGAAAAAAATACCAATGTAAAATTAACATGGAAAAATGTTGATTGAGAATCATAGTGAATTTCTTCAAAAGTATGCCCTTTATTAAAATTGATCATTATTTTATATTAATTTCAAATGAAAAATATTAAAATAATATTTAATCACGTTTATTAAATATTATTCACTGTTAAAAAAATTAAAAAAAATATTAATATATAAATAAATATGAATTCAATATTGAATCCATTAAAAACCCTGTTTTATATTAAAATCAAAAGTTTATCTTGTTAAATTAACATGCATACATAGTTAAGTATGTTAATTTTTTTATTTTCATTCTTAAAATATGTTATAAAAAGAAGACAATTCCCGTATTCTTTTAATTAAAATTATTTAGTTAAATAGTACATCAAGTTTTCAAAGTAGAATGATGACGAAAACCATATCGGGCGATTCTGCTGATGCTTCTGTTGACAAAGGAGAATACAAAATAAGTGAAACATGTGTTATAGGGGTAAGTGTATTGAATTCTTCTTAAATAAATGCATATGTTGTCTCTGAAGCTTCCTCACACTGTTATAACACACTCAAACCAATTTTATTCTACATGAAATTCACGTTGTTTCAACTTGAAATAACTTTGCTGCAATGTTAAATTGAAAGAAAAAATGTTGTTCGCAAGTAATTATAACATCAGGTTGAATTAACATGAAAAACGTATGAAGCAAAATCAACACCGAAAAATTTTAAATCAACCTTGTTTTCTACGTTTTTAACTTGATTTTTTTCTGTGAGTATGGACATTTTTTGGAAATTCCGATATTTAGGGCGTAAAATAGGGCAAAATGGGTAAAACCTTACTCTACCCATGTCTTCTTAATACATTTTTCAATTAAAGTTTCAAGTCTTGAACAAAAGGCTATAAATTTCAACATTTACGGCGAAAATAAAGCAAAAAGGTAAAGCACCACCTTCTGTACCTTCTCAATTTATTTTGAGAAGTTTATGTATTTTTTGACAAATTTTTTTTCTACTTCGGAATTTGAACCCACCACGGCTATGCAATGGTAAACTACTATTGGTCGTTAAAAAATGTATGAAACACGTTATCGAAGCTGCCATTTGGAATGGTAAATTCCGAGACCAAAATGTTTGGCTGCCACGAACTCCGATGATTGCCACAGACGTCCTAACTGAATTCAAACGCATTTAATTTCCTATTATATTGGCAATTGTAATGACAATCAATAAGTCGCAAGGCCAATCAATGTCTGTTTGCAACTTATACTTGCGTACACCATGTCTTTCCCACGGACAATTATACGCCATCGAGCTTATTTGTGTTGGCTAAAGACGGACTGATAAAAAATATCGTACACGCAATTGCTCTTCGTAATGAAAATTTATTATTTCTGTTTGATTTTCATACTTCAGGATAAAAAACACATCACTTTTTCATATTTAACTTTTGAATATGTAGCAAACATTTTCATCGCCGGTCATGGTATAAAGCGCTCTATTTCTCTTTCTTTAACTAGAAATAAGTTATATGGCAAAACAACGCTTGCTGGGTCAGCTGGTATCAAATAAATGTTTGGTCAAAAATGACTTAAATATTTTTTGTGTTCACACTATGTTCACATTTGTTCGCCGGCATATACCTTTGTTTACTAAAAATCAGCTGTTATTTAATTTGTAACTCAAAAATATTTTGTGTTCAGACTACGTTAATGAAATATTTGTTGTTTGCTACCATATATTGCATCAGTCTGATCTTGATGATGGTTTTAGGATATACATACATACATTTTTTCAAAATTAGGGCTCGAGGGGAGGTAGGGGGCAATTTCTGCCTTTCCGAATCTATCTAGCAGATTTTAATGAAATTCAAACAAGGGAAGGAAGAGGCCGATTTCTGCCTCTTCGAAACTATTTAACAGATTATAATGAAATTTTAAATATGCATAGATCCCTTTTATATAGACACACAAGCTATGCATTTTTTTTTAATGGGACTACGAAGAACGGAGCGCGTAGTAGCACACGTCGGGTATCCGCTAGTTATAATGTACATAAAGCATCAACAACATTTTTGCGGTCAATCAAATGTTCAAAAATATTAAAAGCAATTTTTTTTTAAATCAAAACAAAACAGATTAAAATATACATAACAAAAATTCAAATAAATCTAAGACTAAAAATTCGTAAAGTGTTGGCCACGTTTTTTTTACATTTTAAGAATAGTAAAAATTTATTTATTAAAAAATTCAACACATTTCAGAGTTAAAAAATAAACGGAACTTAATTCTGAAGATTTGTTATACGTTGTCAGATGTGGCGATTTCTCGCAAAACTTAGCGATTTTCAAACGTTTGCCAACTATTGAAAAACAGCCGTTTAAAAATTTTATTTGTTTTTTTTTTTATCTAGTATTTTTTTAATTTTTTATCTTTTTTTAATTCCAAAAACTGTTTTATAATTTGTATATGTATGTGAAGAAAACAAAATTTTTCAATTAATTCCTAAAGCTGTTTCAAACAATTTTTTTAATTGTTCCAATTAATTTGCCTTAATTGAAAATAAAAACTATAATATTTAAAGTTTCAAACAATTTTTTAATTGTTTCAATTAACTATTTTGATTTGTGTTTACGTTTAATATAGTCTCTTTTGCTTAAACTGAACAGCAAGAAAAGCTCAAACTTACAAATGTGTTAATTGATATGATCAATTTGGTTGCTGGCGGAAAATCAGTGTAGTGTACAAACTCTAGCTAACTTTTTGTTATGAATACACGGCTGTAAGATTTTTTAAATTTTTTTTTATTGTCAAAAACTAAAAAATAAAGACTTTGGCGAGTTTGGCGATTTTTTAAATTGAATTTGGCGAAAAAGCCGAAATCAAACTGACAACCCTGTTAATTTTTAATAAAATTTGATATTATGTACTTACTCTTCTTGAATTTCTATTCCACTATCGTCCATATTTGCTTTGTAGTCTGTCTCTGATCCAAATCCAAAATTTGGCTCCACATTTTCAGACAATGGTGTTGGCGTTTCAAACACTAACGTTTCAACCATGGAGCCTTTGGAGGAACCAAATGATACCCTGAAAAAAAAAATTTAATTTTTATTTAAAAATTGTTTATTCTGTACGACAGAAAAGATTTCTTTGAAAATAAAAAATTCTTGTTTATTTTTAGTTCGAGATTTAGCGAATAAAAGTTTTCAAGTTTTTAACAGAAACTTGTATTAAAAAATAAATTCGGAACTAATGTTAGGTCGTTCAAGAACTATTAAGCGAATAATACAAAAAAAGTATTCACGTCAAAAGTTGCACTCTGCGAAAAAGCAAAAACATAACAACAACCAATAAGCAATTACATATTTCGCAAAAACGATGCAAAATGTACTTTTTATTTAACATGCCGACGTAGCTAAATAAATTTTAATTTAGGATCTCAAAAGTATTTAAAAAAAATAAAAACGTGTTTGCAAAAAGCACTAAAAGTACGATCTTTTGCCCTTTTTAATTAAAAATTTTCAAATCGATATCCCTTGTGATAATTTGAGTCAAAAAATAAACTTTTTAAGTTTTACAGTCTAAATGGGGTTGATTAAAATGTACCTTAAATTCCCCTTTTCATTCCTTAAAACTTGATTATCAAAATGTTCTTTTTGTAGCTAAAGAAATTCGTACGAAAAAAAATTTTGAATTTTCAAAAACTTGGTGCCATTTTTGTTCTTTTTAGAAAATATTATCATTTCCTGGTCCAAAAATTCAGAAAAAATATAGCCCATAGCAATTTCGCTACAATATTCTATTTTTGGTACCAAAGCAGAAGTTTTGAAGTGATTGCGGAACAACCAAACTTACACCTCATTTTTATAATGCAACTTGCCTAATCCAGTGCACTTCGCTATTATAAGAAATTATAAGCAGTTTTATTTTAATAAAGTTCTCGTGCATTATTTAAGAAGCTATTTTTTACTAATTTTTAATACTCTTACATTTACTATTCACAAAAATCTATATGGAATTTGTATTAAAGGGGCCCCGCCACTTTTTTTTACAGATATTATGCGTTTATTACGAAGATATTTGAACAATTTCTTTAAAATGTAGCTGTTGCCGTTCTCGAGATAAACATAATTCTTATTTGCGCCACACCCACTTCGGCCATTCCGCCCATTTGCGATAGATGATGTGTATTCATAACCTTTATATTTGTACAAAATTTGGAAAATTTTACAGCTACCGTTCTTCAGATTTAAGGAATTTTATTTTATGTCACGTCCACTTTTTAAAATTTTAACTGTTACCGTTCTCTAGATAAACAGATTTGCCTTTATTTGTGAGGTACCGCATCCACTTATCCACTTCTACGTACTTTTTAACAGTTGTTGTGTATTTATAACCCAGCTTGGAGTACCAAATTTGGACAATTTTTCTTTTACTGTTGTTTAGAAGTAAATGAATTTACTTTATGTCACGCCCACATCTCTTATCCCGCCCGGATCTTTTCAGGTGATTTGTGTTAACAACCAAGATGTTTGTAACTAATTTGGAAACTTTCGCTTCTGCCGTTCTCTAGTTATACAGAAATCTTTAACGTCGTTGTATGGTAGGTGCCACGCCCAATTCTCCAATCTCGCCAACTTTTTTCGAGAAGTTGCGTAGTATTTATCCACCTGATCTGTGTTTCTACCACCCAAATGTCAGAAAAGCAAAGCTCGCAAAAAATTATTAAACGTTTGCTAAAAATGTATTTCGATACAAAAAGAATTAAAGCAAGCCAAGTGTGATATATTCGGCTGTGGCGAATATTAAATACAATTCACCGACAGTTGGAATATTTCAGAAATGGGCTCTATATGGGTCCTATAAACGTTAAACCAATCTTTTGTAAAAACTGGCGTCTGGGGGGCTACAGCGTATTTCGATTAGAAATTTCAATTTCCGATTCCAAAGTTAAATCGTAGTGCGTAACTCATTCGAAACAATGACAGAGTTTTAATTATAAACAAATGGGAAATTTGATTAAAAGGTGGTAGCACTGCTATTAAAATACCAAAATGGACGAAAATATCCCAAAACAAAACAAATAATAAATACTACTTAATGTGTGAAAAATATTATAATTGTGCTTTTTTAATAAAAATTTATTGCATTTCCCTGTAAATGAAAAAAAAAAAAACAAAAATTAATGTTTGAAGGTTGGCTGACAGGCACCCCAGTAGTGCAGAGGTTAGAACTCAAAGAATTTTAAGAATGTGGTGATTCCTGAAACATGTAAATTTAAACCAGGTTCGAGCCCCAGCTCAGATAAGAAAATTATCAACACATTTTAATAAAATTCCATGTTGTACTAAAAATTCCTAACTAAAAATATCAAAATTAAGATCAACAATTCAACTAAAAATCACAATTGTTCGTAATTTTATTTTTAAATATAATTTTTAAATTTCAAGACCACAAATATTAAGACATTTTCAATAATAACATAGTAAACATTTATTTTATATCAAATCTAATCCAAATAATGGTTTAATTTGTTTGTTTTACACTTTTATTTATCTTGCACTTTGTCACTTACAAAATAGCTTTCGAACAATTTCCTAAAGCTTTTTACATAACTGACGATTGCTTTCGTAATACAGAGTTGGAGTTTCGAAAGGGATTTTTATTGTTCGTAATTGAGAGTGGCCGTTACGAATGGGACTTTTTGTTTTCGAAAAGGTATTAACAACTTCCGTTTGTTCGAAACAAATAGTACGAAAATCGTACTGCACAGTACAAATTGTTCGCACTCGTAAATTATTTCTTTCGAATCGAAATACGCGGTAACCCCCAGTATTTGTTTCGGTTTAGCCCTATGCTTTGGCCTTCTCAAGACTTTAATATATCAATCATTAAGATCCGCCTGTAAGTGCCAAAGATATAACGAAAAATGTAAAAAGGCGACCCCTACATTCGGCAAAATTTTCGAAACCCCATTACATAATTACTTTATGTTAGAGATGCACTCTTTTTTTACTTTGTTTGCTTATAAGTTGGTACGTTCTAACCTAACAAACACAGAGATTTGATTTTAAATTAAGAATGATTTGAAATCAAACGTCAAACGTTTGATAATGATTTGAAAATCACAGCATTTTCAACAAAAAGGGGAAATTCTTAGCAAATTGAAAAATACCTTTTTTTCAACTTGCCTTCAAACGTAATTCTCAAACGTGGATTATAATAAGACAATGTGGAACATAAATAAAAATATTTAATTTTTTTTTTAATTAAAATTCATTATTTTTTTTAATAAACTGTGCGATAAGCATTCGGCAACACAGCTAAAAGATGTAATAATGTTCTTTCCGTCCTCTAATTCTTTCAAAGATGAAATAATTCCTTTTTATTACAATTATTGAATCTTAAACTTCTACGGGATAAACCTAATAAATCCAATTTAGTAAGAAGAAGGTGATGGTTAACTTTATCAAACGCTTTACTGAAGTCAGTATAAACAGCATCAGTTTGTTTCTTTTGTGTAAATGCACAATTAATTAAAGTTGTTAAATGAAGTACATTGGTTGTAGTTGAGCAGCCTTTTCTAAAACCATGCTGGCATGCTGCCAGTAACGATGAGGTGTGATGGCTGAGGAAATCAGTAACTAGTTTTTCAAAAAGTTTTGGAATAGCACTTAATTTGGCAATTCCTCTATAGTTTGTTATATCCGATTTATTACCAGATTTAAATAAAGGTTTTATATACGAATCTTTCCATAATACGGGAAAATAACCACATATAATCGACGCATTGTACATTAAAGTTAATGGCGTAACTGATGATTCAGCACATTGATTTAAAATACATGTTGGAACAAGATCAGGATTTCACTTTTACATTTGATACCAATTTGACATCAAATTGATAAAACATTTAATGTCAACTGTTTATTTTCAAATCATTATCAATTTGAGTTTAAATGTTAAAATCAAACAATTGAAAAACGTTTGAGAATTGTGTTTGATGTCAAATGATAAAGTCATTTTTTATCAAAGGTTTGAATTCGTGCCAACTATGTACATACTTACATACATACATATGTGCAAACAAATTGATATGTTTGTGTAGAATTAAATGCAACAAATGGGTAACACGCATATGTATGTATGTATGTATGTATATAGATTAATGTATTTATCTACTTGTGTATCTGTATTTGTGTGCATGCTTAAAGTTATTTGAACTTTTAAACAATTTCTTTTTCCAACAACAACATAAGGCATATCCACAGTAATATGTTATTGTGTAAATAGGTAAAATAAAGACAAAATTAAACGACAACTACAAAAAATAAAATTAAAACGCCAACTAAAAAGAAAAACATATAAAATAAATAAATTAATATGTATGTGCATTACAAATGTATATACCTACATACATACATACACATGTATGTATGTAATAGGTTAAAGACGATCAAACATATACATATGTACATTCATAGATACAGTTTATTTCTTAGTTTCTGCATGTAATTTATAGATATTCGTACCATATGTAAGTTAGTAAAACAGTGTGTACATTCTAATGTAATTAAATACATAAATATAAGAAAAAGAGAAAATAAAAAGAAACAGAAGAAAGCAAAGATGAGGACGTTGAAACAGACGAATTACAATTACTCAAACATTTTGTGTTTAAAAATGTACTCGTTCTTACGTATGTATATACAATACGTTCGTACGTGATAGGTACTACATACGTAGTAAATTTCTGGACAAGTGCCAACGAGTTTAACGGAGCACAAACAATGCACCTATTTTCCCTCCATGATTTTTTTTTTTTTTGCCATTCGTTCCACCAGACATCTTTTAGTTCAGATTCTCATTACTATAATAAAAATATTGTAAACTTAAACCTTATGCCAGCCAGTACCAAAAACACCCTGCTGAAATTGTAAGTTTCATGTGCAGTTACCACTTTAAATTGACTATAAAATAATGTCATGTTTGACCCCTAAAGTTTGCAGGAAATGATTTGTAGCTCAAGACTTTAGTTACAAATACATCGCGACACACTTTAATGGAAACATTAAAGTTTTAGACGACGCTTTATTTTTAAAAAAAGAAAAGATTTTTACTTCGGTTGTGCAAATTCACTTTTCAGTTTGTGTGAACATTTTATTTTTGTTTTTCAATTTATTTTAACATTGTTTCTTAATTTTACTACAATTTTATTAACCAATATAAAGGGTGTCCAAAAATTGAGGTATCATTTTTATTTTAATAAAAAAAAACAGTTTTATTTTGAGATATTAAAAATATGTTTATTTCAGTTTTTTATTAGAGTTGTCAAATTTTCGTCTATTTGAAAAAATCGGATTTTCGGTTTTGTATTTTAAAACCAGTTTCGAATAATCGGTTTTTTGGTTTTTTTAATTATTTATTTAATAAAAAAGTAAAACAGAACAAGCAATTTGTACGTACATATGTACACATGTACTTCAGAACTAAAACGGATAATACTTGTAAGGTGTATTACCACTAGGGATGCCAATCCCGAAATCCCAAATACCGAAATCCCGGGATTATTCTAAAAATGTAAGTCCCGAATCCAAAGATTATTTACATAAAAATGTGTTAATTTTTTGTTATCAAATACAACTACACAAGGCCCATCTATCAGGTCTGCTTACTTGTACAAAAACAAAATACGATTCTTTTTAGTTGTCAAAAATTTACTACCACATATACAAAGCAAAAGGAAAAAACGTGTATGTGTGGCATACCATAAACGTATACATGCATATGTAAACAACTTTTGACAACTAAAAAGAACATAAACAATGATCATCAGGCTTCTTGCACAGACCTTTTCAATGGGCCTTGCAACTACATATATTTAAATAAACGTGAGTCGTTGAAAATAACTCCAAAAATTTTATATTAAATTATACTGGCAATGAATCTTAATTTTAAATAAGTCACAAGTGAATAAATTTTACATGCAATGCATTTTGTACCACAGAAAATAAAATCAGAAGACAAAGTTCGGTGTGGTCTTTTTTCTAAGTGAATGATAATAGAACTGCGCACGCAAAATGCAGGTTGTGTAAAAAGGTGTTAAAAACTTAAGGGGGTTATACCAAAGGTCTTTTGACACATATTTGTTGAAGTTTATTTTATTAGATTAATAATATTGCATATACATTTACGATAAAATATTGTCATATATCATATACTTATGTATGTAGCTATTTATTTACGATACCATTCAGAAGTGTTTAATGCGAACATTGGTTTCGTCGGCAGCATATATTTGCCATAAACTAAGGTATCGATTATCAGACGTCATTAATTTGTTCTAGAAGCTTTTTAAAATATACGTTTTAATACATAATTCTTCCATATTTCTTTAAAAGAATACATTAAACTGTTTTATTTTGTAATGAGTTTAATTTTCTTCATTAATTAATATGTTTTAATACGTATACATAAACATTAAATTATAATTATGTATATGAAATTTCAAAATTGGCTTTAATATTTATATGAAATCCCGATCCGTCCCGGGATCCCGTTTTTTTTTTTTTAATTAAAAATCCCGGATTAAAAAAATCTGTTCCCATTTGGCATCCCTAATTACCACATAAAATGTAAGTTCACTAATCGTTGAGATTGAGTTAATTGCAGTAATCCCATGTAAAGCAGATCTAATTTGGAAGATATTTTAGAAAAGTTATCACTAGAAATGAGATTTTCATTCACTAAACTATCGAAAAAATGCACAAAAAAATCAAAAATATGTACTAAAAAAAATAAAAAATATGCACTAAAAACTTGAAAAATTTTCATAAAAAATCGCTTTTTAATTAAGAAAAATATAAAAAATTCAGTCTATTTTTATTCAAATATCTTTAAGAAGCTTAAAAAACTAATGTAAAATTTTGTTGGTTAAAATAAATAAGTACGGCTTTATCAAATCTAAAACTTTGTCCTGTACTCAAAGAATGCCAAGGCATATTGAAAAAATTAATTTTCAGATTCCAGATCAGATCAAAAATATCTGGCCTAAGCAGCCAGTGAAATGCGCATGGCAATAGCTTATCCCATCAACAATAAATTTCAGTTTATCAATAGTATGAAATGGGAATTAAGCACATTTAAAAGAAACCTTGTTAATTAATTTTTGAATCCCAAGAAAAACTTTGATAAAAATATTTTAAATTTATTTTTTTTTTTTTTCAATTTGTTAATTTTTTTTTTTGTAAAACGTTTTGAATTATTTCTGATTTGTCGGGCTTTTCTTCCTTCCACATTGTTAATTTTACTTTCTGCAATATCAATCAATTAATTTGACTTTAGTATTAAGTGAAATAAATCCCTCCATATTAGTTATTGTTTCACCAATATATGTGGCCTTCTCCGAGAAAAGGCACCTAGTGTGTCAAAAAACGGGTTTGGACTTAAGAGTGGATTCTTTAGCCTAAAAGGGTGTAGAATAAGATGAAATGCGTTTTTCTCAAAACTTCCCTTTTCTCGGAGAAGATCACAAATCCGCAACTGGAGATTACATATCTGTGGCATTTTGACAAAACATCTTAAGTCAAATTTAAAAAGGTGAACAAATGTGTGAATCATACGAATTTTCATACAAACAAATATTTTTGTTTAGGGTTTTAAAATTTTTTATTATAAACGAAATTTATCTTTAATTTTGGTTTATTTTATTATTTAATAAAAATGATTTTTTCATCGAGGTTTTTTAAAAAACTTTTTTGCTATTTTATCTCGACTTAAGATGTTTTGTCAAAATTCCACAGATATGCTCATTTACTTCTGATGTTATTTAAATTTAATATTTATTTTACCTATTTAATGGCATAATCATCGGTATCAACAACATTCTTAAATTACTCAAAGTTTTTTTGAATAGAATTTTGAATCATCTGATCAGGTCACCCCATCTACATTTCATTAAAAATTGCAATATTTTCGAATTGGCTTCAATTTCCTCTGCATCATAACCCAAGCAAGTATCTTGTAACAGTTTTGGATAAAAAATATTGAACCCACTGGAAGAAGCCTCAAACAAGTTAATTGCTGCATCGGCTTAAAATAGAAGGATCTTTTGTCGAAATCTTGAAAATCTTGTTGTTAAAGCAAATCTCCAAAAAATTTATTTTTTGTTTTGAAATTTTTTTGGAAGGCTTTTTTTTGTGTATTTAAAAAATTTTATAAGAATTTTTTTAAAATATGCAAATTAAAGAAAAAATCACTCAAAATTTTCAAAATAGCCAAAAATATGCATTTAAAACCTAAATATGCAAGGATATGCATTTTCAACAAAATATGCAACAATATGAAAAAACAAATCGATGCCATTTTAACGCAAATTTAATGATTCGGAAAGATAATTGGTCAGCATCGTTTTTAGACTATCGACAAAAAAAACATGCATTCGCATGGAAATCGCATCACTACCCTGCGGGAAATTGAAAGGGTGTCAGACTAAGAAGAAAAATGTGAGTCAAGTAGGGAATAATCCCTACATGTAGGGATTTTCATATTCGCCAAAATGTAGGATACGAAATAAATGCTAAATAATTTATTTTAAACAGTGTTCGAAAACAAACACTAACCCCCATATTCATAAAAAATATTAGTGATTTATAAGAGGTTTATTAAACAGATTTCCATAGGAAATTCATTTAATAAACTTGTTATTAACCTAAAATATATTTTATGAATAAGGTCTATAATATCGCTCCTTAGTTTTCGGTTCGGTAGATTTGTGGAAAACACAAAAGCTAATATAGTTTGTGTAGTGAATAATTGAGAAAATAACGTTTCCCTGTTTGTCATCTTTCGAACACAAAAATAAAACTGCTCTTATCCAACTTAACAATAGATAAAAATATGTATTTAATTTCGTTCGGGTTTTTTTTAAGTCCTCAAACTTCATTGTGTTCGGTTTAGCTCATTAGTGTTTGTTCGTTTCTGTTGTGCTTGTCGCCCTTTTGGCTGGTAAAAAAAACAAACATTTTCTTCAGAAACAAAATAGACATACGAAAAATAAAACAAAAAGCCAGCAAAATAATTTTACACAAACAAAACATATACACAACACACACAAGCTGTTCGTGGTGCGGTCGTTGCTAAAAATTTTTTTTATTCATTTCTTTATCAATGTAAAAAAAACATTATAGAACATTAAAATATTATGTTTGTCTACAGTATCACTACAATTTTTAAAGGAAAATTACCAGAACACTATATATAAGAGCCGAACATTATTATGTTCGGCTCTTTCTTAAAAATAATTACGAACGGTATTAAGGGTTGTGTTCAACTACACAAACACTAAAAAAAATAAATATTGTCCCTTCGTGTGTGAGCTGAAAGCAACACTGAGATTAAATATTTAAAGAAATGAGGCTTTAAGTCTAGTGTATAGAATTGAAAATAAATAAATAAATAAAAAAAATAAATAAAAAAAAATGAAATGGTATTCAGAAAATGTTTTCGGACACAAAGACAGATGAGTACAAATTTTAACTATTGTTTTAACAATTTAACCAAACCTCCATGATACAAATAATTTTTCTGAAATTGTAAAATTAATATGTGAAAATGTGAAATTAATATATGTATGTATGTATTTTAAAACAACTTTAAAACAAATTAAGCCACACAAGTTTAAGCTTAATTTGTATTTTAAGATCATTTACGCAAAACAGTGGAAGAGTTTTGAATGCACTTATAGTCCCTTTAGAAAATGGAGGCGCATATGCCAAAAAGTCGGAGTAGAGAAAAACGACAAAGAAGGTTTACATGAAGATTTCTCAAAATGTATACGATAGAATATTTTTATATTTTATGCGCTGCTTCCGGCAAATGTTCTGAAGAAAAATGTAAATTTTTGTCCACTTTCATGAATGATGCTAAAAGTTAATAGTGTTTTATTGAAAGTGAAAAATATTATTTTTTGCCGCATACGCCACTTTTCTAAAAATATTTTTAAAATGTAGCTTTTTGTGCTGCATGCGTGTACTTATTGCTATGCATTGAGTAACTTGCTGACATTAAAATTTCTATATTAACAATCTAATAAAAAGTCATCATTGAGGATTTTTTTTCTTTAATTGGTTTTATTTTACCAAAACAGTTCCATTTTTATATTTTTAATAAATTTTAGAAATGTTTACTATTTCTTAACACGTGTTTATTACTTTATGCAACTATTTTTTTCTTGTTGTCATTTTATTTTATTTTGCTTTTCCTCATTAAGAATATTCGGAAATACAACAACTTAAAAACAACACGCACTTTGTTTGTGTAAAATATGATGAAGATATCCAAAACAATTGCATTAAAAAAAAAAAAACACAACTCTACAAAATATCAGCAATCAGCTTTTGCTTAAACTACCTTTTTTCTTACGCCAATGAAGCAAAGCAAGAGTGAAATGTATTTTGTACGTTTTTATATGAAGAATTTGGTGCAATCGCCAAATAGTGGCGTTTAGAGCAAAACAATACTTAAAATAATTTAAAATAGTTGATATGGAGCAAAATGAATGCTTAATATCTCAGAAACCATAAACAATTTCGCGAAACAGGTTTTTGATTTAGAAAGGGGTATTAAAAAAAATGAATCCTCATACCTAACTCATTTGTTTTTTAATGGGCGGTAGGTAAAACCAATAATGAGCTGACGATATATTATTTTTAAAATAACCTGTTGCTGTTGTACCTGAATTAGCTTAAAAGAACTATAAATATTAACTTTTAAAAAACCTTTCGTACATACAATTTATTAGTTTTATTACCTTTTTTTGTTATTAAAGCATTACTATACGTAAAAGAATAGAATTAGTTTTTCATAACCATAGTTTTTTCATAGATATTAATGACTAAAAGGGGAAGAGAAAATCTCTTCTTTTAGGGAAATTTTTTTCAACCTTTAGGGAAAATCGGGTTTCCTTGGTAGAAATTTTAAAAAAAAAAATCGTCTGGCAACACTGGTCAAGGTTTAAAAACTTTTAAAGTTATTAAAGAAATATAATAAGGTATGTGATGAAGATCGATCGAATTCAAAACTATCAGTTTTTAAAGAGTGTAGGTCAAGCCCGACCATATGATACCCTACACCACAGTATTTAAAAACACATCATGCTTATGTGTCAATATAAATATGGAATTATCTATGTGGTTAAACTTCATTAAAGTCGGCTTGAAAGTTTGTGAGAGGCAGAAATTGCCCCCTACCTCCCCTTATGATCCTGCATACCCAGTTAAAAAAATTGGGTATTTTGAAGAACTTAAGAGAAAAAACGCATAATCGAGCGCTCCCATAAGAGAGCTTTTATACAGCAGTAAATGATAAGGAATAAAATACACAAAAATATGCTATTTTAGTGCTGACAACGAAGAATGTTTTTATGCGAAAAAAACAAAAATATGTTATGGTTTACGAAATTTATTGTAAAAAGGCATTTAAGCAAGTAAAAGCAAAATATTACAGAATATGTTAATATAGTTAGCCCTTAAAAAGGCACTTTAGAGTGATTTGCTGGCATGTTAAAAGAAGCGCTTGTTGTCAGCAGAAAATAGTCCTCCAAACCGGGAACATCCCATACAAAAATCAGTCATCCCGTCAGCAGGTTTGAAGCGATTTGAGGTATGAATTCATACGTAAAACCTGCTCCTTTTGGTGGACATTTGTTACTGGGTAGCTTATCTGGCCATATAAATATGTTTCGAACTATGATTTAAATTTCCTTAAAATCGGTTTGAAGGTTTCAGTGAGGCAGAATTCCGCCCATTTTCAATAGGCTTGGTCCTTGTGCCAATAAGAACCTATGTCCCAAATTTTCTCTAAAATTGCGATCTGTACTTTGCGCAGGCAGCCAGCTCGACGGACATCGTTAGTTCGACTCAGAAAGTGATTCTGAGTCGATCGGTATACTTAAGGTGGGTCTAGGGGGTCTGTTGGCAGCCCGGGCACCAAGATCGGATACGGAACCGCAATTAGCAACTCTTCTTAAAATAAGCCAAGATTAACGTAATCTCATAAGGCCCTAAGCTCCTTATAGGCGCCAAAGGAACCATGCTGTGTCGAATCCCTATTTTTCTTAACACACAGTAAACTCTTATTACGCCTATCATGGTCCTTGAACATTTGCTATTGATGCATAAAAGACAGTGATACTCTGCAGTCAATTCTGTTTTTTCATGCATGATTGGTTTTCTTTTTCGTTAATCATTATAAATTATCGGCCATGTTCTGACAATCGCACGATTTGAAATCGCAAAACGCCAAATTTATTTTATGGAGTTCTTAAACTCGAGCGTTTAGCGTACGATCTGCCATAGTTTCTTAAAAATATTGTAGTTCCCTTGAGTACATTTTGCAATTTGAAGTCGTTAAACAAATAACATATTATGCGATTGCAAGTAATGCAAGGCATGCCCATAAGTAGCTATTAATATCATCAACATTTTTTCTTTAAATTACTTGCTTGATGTTACTATCTTCTATAAAGCCGCATGCACCCGTACCCACATTAATATTCGAGCCATCAGTGAATATTATGTAGTTGGCCTCGACCGTACCATAATTTTTTAATGGTTTTCGTTTTCAACCAACAAAATGGTTTATACTGAATAAAGCCTTTAAGGTTTATCGAAAGGATTCCTTAGAAAAAGTCGATACTCAATAGCTTTTTGTTTATTCTGGTAGACAAATGCATTTTGCTTAAAAATTTTGGGTTGCTATAGCAACAATTTGTTGCATCTGTTTATTAAAAATTGCATGAAGACTTTGTATATCTAAAACTATATGGACTTTATTGAGGGGGTTATTTTTTTTTCTCCTGTATGCAAACAAAAAAATCGGGTTATGCCTTTTTTATTTTTAGTCATCGATATGTATCAGAGAGGGTTATGCAGGCTGTCAATATTTTTTTATATTATTTTTTTTATTTATTTATTTTTATTAATAGTTAAGTTAAGGATACCCTGAATAAAAATAACAAATTGTGTAGTTCAGAAGGCGAATTCATCACAGGTGAGTTTTCAAATAAAGTACGCTTAAATTTGACATCCACAATTACATTTGGTTAAAATGGGCGTACTTGCAATAGTAGGCGTGACATATCTCACATGAATGAAATATAAAAAATCGTATATCTGGACTTGAAAACAGTTAGAGTATCCAAATTTTGCCAGCTTTGAGCAGCTTTAACATCTACATACATATATGATTATTTTTATAAGAAGCGGGTGCATTAGCATTAATGGGCGAGGCACCTCGCATATGAATTAAATACTAAAATTCGTATATATGCGAAACTATAACATCTAAAGTCATCAAATCATGCACAGGAAACTTTGACATACATATAAACTGTAAGGAAAGTAATTGGTGCGCTAACAAACGTGGGCGTGGCCCTGCCTTTATGAATTAAATACAACTATGTGTATATTATATTATTTATTATTATTATTATTATGTCTTTCTTTATTAGTATTTTAAATACTTTTAATGTGCAATATGAAAAATGTATGTATGAAATATTTCTAGCTCTATCAAAAATTACAATTTTTTACAAAGCATACAATAAGTTTATAAAATATATTTATATTCGTTTCCGTTTTTATGCTGTTTGGAAAAGAGTTATATAGCTGTAATCCCTTATAGAAAAGCGATCGTTGCATTGCAGTTGTTGATGCCCTCTGAGGTCTAAAATCTTCAATATTTCGAAGTTGGTAACGTTGAGCCTCTCTTACGTATATTATTTGTTCTGTTACATCTTCTGGTGCTTTTTCGTTTTTTATTTTTTTAATAAATTTGATTGTGTTTAATTTAAGTCTTTAAGTCTTTTATATTTAGCCATCTAAGTGATTCTAACATGTAATTAATTGATGTGTATCTGTTACACTTTAATATGACAGGCATAGATTTATTCTGGAGTTTTTGCTGTCTTTCAATTTGATTTATTGTACAGCATGAGTATAGGATTGCTGACCCGAATTCGAAATGCGGTTTGTATATATTAATTGCTGTTATAATTCTAAAATACTAATTGGTGTGGTTTATGCACCACACGGTAATATTCAAATTTTAGAAAGTGTTTTTGGTGATATCTGTTGTAGATATAGTAAAATTGTCGTATTGGGTGATTTTAATAATAATTTATATGTTAACTCAAAGGCGGAATTTGTTAGGAATCTATGTTATGCTAATAATCTCTTGATGTCCGGCAGGGCTCTACCTCATTATTGGATTTTTCATTCGTAAATAGATTAGATTTTGTCAAAAAATCAGGTCAATTCTTAGTACCGTCCTTGTCTCATCATGCATTTATTTATCTATGTATTGATGTTTCAGTAAGAAGGGAAGTTATAGTTAGGGAATTTAAGGATTATAATAATATTAACATGAATAAAGTAAATGATGTTTTATCACTTCAATCATGGAATGAATTATTTTGCACTAATAATGTGGAAAGACAAATTGACACTTTATATACACTTCTTCATTCATTACATGAGGCAGTTCCGGTGAAGAAAATAAGTTCGCATAGGAATAATAATTTCTGTAATATGCCGGATGTAACAAGGGCTAGAAATATAAGAGACTTAGCGTTTAGAGCCTACAGGGAAGATATGACGCATTATAATTGGGCTATTTATTGTAAATACCGGAACAGAGTGAAGAGTTTGATAAGAAAACATAAGGTAGAATACTGGAAGGCAAAATTTGAGAATGCCAATAACAGGGAAATGTGGAAAATTATTAAGAGTGGAGAAGATAATAATTCAAATACATTTGATCAGCATGATCCTGAAGTTTTTAATGATTATTTTGTTTCGTCGCAGGTTAACTCCGGCAATTCAGTACCCAATTTCTGTGAAATTTCGCAATTAGGGTTTGGTTTTAAAACTATAGACAAGAATGAGCTTTTCAATGCAATCTACAAAGTTAGGTCAAATTCGGTTGGATTCGATATGATACCACATAAGTTTATAAAAATTATATATCCGTTTATTGAAGATTTCCTTCTTCACATATTTAACTCTATAATAACAACCTCTACTTACCCTAGTATATGGAAAATTTCAAGAATAGTGCCGGTAAGAAAAAAAGACAGGAATGTTTCTTTAGATAATTTTAGACCGATTAATATTTTGAGTAGTCTCTCTAAAAGTTTTGAATTTATTTTAAAAGATCAAATGATGAACTATATTACCACGAGTAAATTTTTAAGTGATTCTCACTTTGGGTTTAGAACTGGAAGGAGTACCAATTCTCTGTTATTGAGTATGACTGAAAATATTAGAAAGCATTTAAATTGTAATAAAATTGCTACAATGGTATCCCTGGATATAAGTAAAGCTTTTGATACTGTTAATTATAACACTTTAATTGAGAAACTGTCCATGAAGTTAAGGTGTTCTTCGTCCTCATGTAGACTTTTATATTCTTACCTTAAGGGTCGCAAACAGTTTGTTGGAGTTCAGGATAAAATATCGTCTATTTCGGAATGCTTTAGTGGAGTGCCCCAGGGTTCGATCATTGGACCTTTACTTTTCCTAATATATATAAATGATTTTGAAGAATTTATTGGCACTTCTCATTGCAAAAGTTATTTATTTGCTGATGACATAAACTTGGTATTCATCGGGGATAGTCAGTTCCAGGACTGTCATGAGTCTGTTATTAATTATACATTATCTATAGCAATCCAATGGGCAGAACATAATAAACTTATGTTTAATCCACAAAAATCAAAAGTAATGTATTTTGGAACACACAATCGTTCAAATATATTAATGGATATAAAACTTGGTGCAGCAAGTATACCTTGTGTAGACTCAATTGTCTGTCTGGGGTTAACAATCGATAAGATTTTGACTTTTGAAAGACATATCATGAAAGTTGGTGCTAGAGTAAATCTATTGCTTAGATCTTTATATACGCTGAACTTTTACCTACCTGTAAGTGTTAAACGGAAAATATCGCATGCTCTGCTCATGTCTCATGTGCGTTACTGTTTTGAAGTATACAGTGGGACCACAGCGTTTAACTTAAGAAAGATAAAACTCATTTTTAACCGAGTTATAAGGTATATTTATGGACTTAGGATTTCTGATCATGTTTCTCAATATTCTAAGAGTTTCTTAAATTGTTCTTTTCAAGATTTTATAAAGATAAGAGTTAAAATTACACTTTTTCAAATAATAACTACTCAAACACCCTCATGTTTAGTTTGCCTATTTCATTTTTCTAGATCTACAAGGAACCCGACATTAATTTTTCCAAGAATAACAAATTCTATATTTGAAAGATCATTTTTAATAAGAGCGTGTAGACTGTGGAACGCTTTACCTATACATTTAAGAAGATTTAATTTAACGAAATACACTTTTAAACAATTATTAATGTGCTATTTTGATAACTAAAATATTTAATTGATTTCCTAATAAGGTTAGTAGTATATAAGTTAATTTAAAAAATTTATTACTTTACATATATTACATATATTATTACAAAGTTGTAAAAACTATATTAATCGTATATGGCCCATGGGCTTGATTAAATAATAAATAAAATAAATAAAAAAAAAATAAGAAATATCGTTAATTGTTTTCGCAACCTTTTGAAGAAACTTATTTGTATAATTATAACAGCTAGAATCCCGAATTTTTGTAAGAGTAACTTCAAGAAAATGTTATAACTCCGACTCCTTCCGCTGAATTTTTTAAGTACGACTCCGACTCTGACTCCGATTCCTATTCTAACCTCGATGCTAAATATTTATGAAACTTTCCTTATTTGATTTTAAACTCTTTTTTTAATTCAGTACCTTCTAAATGGTTAAATATAGCAAGAAAATGATTCTGTAAAAATTTAAATCGATATTTTAATTCTAACGTGCCGCATTGAGCTTTAACATATTAGTTATCAACATATAAGTAGGAGAGTCGCCAAATTGGAAAAATTTCAAAAAAACCTATAGCGATTAAATGAACCAATTTGAGTTAACTTTTTTGATCCTAAAGTGTTATGTCATTCTTGACTAATAACTCAACAGTTGAAAAATTAAAAGCAACTGAAATATAGAAAAATCATGGATTTAATTTTGGAGCGAACGAGTTTTGTTACGAACTTTCGAAAGAAACGAGTTTTGCTTCATTCCGTATGGAATCATTGAACTTTAGTATATTTTTGGAGTTATATTAATTTATTAAAGTTATGAAACAGTGCTAAAAATAAAACAAATAGTTCTGTAGGGGAGAGATAAACTACACCAATTCAAATCTTTTTCAAAATACGTTTTTTATACTGTTCTAATTTATAGATGTGTAAATTTCCATAAGTCCTATCTTATGTAGTTTTCGAGATAGAAAAGTTGAAAACAACACCAAGTCCAATTTGCTTAGACGTTAAGGGCATCAAGTGTACTTAGTTGTTGTTAACCACAGAATTTGAAGAGGCAACGCACAACATAAGAAATTTTTTTTTGTAAATTATGAAGTGAGGTCTTTTGTTTTTAATATACATACATAAATTAAAACCCTGCCATTTTGGTTTTGTGTTATTTTTAAAGTCAAATATTTCGACCAACTTTGTTAATCATTCTCAGAAAAATTATATTTTTAAAGTCAAATATTTCGACCAACTTTGTTAATCATTGTTACTTCTACAATTTTTATAACACATTTTGAAGAGAAACGTAACCTTAAAAAAAATTTGTAAGCCTTCTATTATTTTTGGGATATAGCACTCCTTTTGTTGTTGTTGTTGTTGTTGTAACAGCTCGACTTGTATTGGTGTTGGTGTTGCTGGGTTGACAATCTTTGGTCGGCGCGATTGATGCTCCGAGTCGTTCCGGTACGTAGACCCAATTGTCGCGGGAACGTTGTTGGACTCGGTGCTGGTTGTCTAAAGGCATGGAACAGTACCAATTCCATCATAGAAGGTTACGAACCTTTTATGACGTAATTTTATTAACCCTTATGTGTGTGGAAAAAAAACACCTTCTATAGGGTGGATAGGTACCTGGGTACTTTCATGCAAATTGTATGAGAAATCTAAATTTTTGTCTTGTATTGTACAAAAAATCGATGGTTAATGATATAATATTAGAATTTTACTCTGGTTTTCCCCTTTTCATATATTTTTTAAAATCCTACACCCAAAAAAAAAAAATTGTAATATCAGCAACTTTTTTTGCACCCTTAATAGGGTGAATAGGTACCTGGGTACCTGTATACGTTTTATATGGAGCAACTTGGAGGATCCTAGCAGAAAAAGTTGCTAACATTAGCAAAAAATTGCTTAATTCAGCAAGTTTTTAGCTGAATTTAGCAACTTTTGCTGAATTTCGCACCTTTTTCTGCTAGGATTCTCCAAATTGCTCCATATAAAACGTATACAGGTACCCAGGTACCTATTCACCCTATTAAGGGTGCAAAAAGCAAATTGATATGCTACGCCCCCCACTACTGATATTGTATATAAACACCTATGAAAATATAATAATAACAAAAAGTTAGGAGTTCTCATGAAATTGTAGAATTGTAGACTAAAATCTTTTATAAAAAATTTCGATTTGAAAACGCAATAGGTACACAGGTACCTGTCCACACACATAAGGGTTAAGGATATCATTGACATAAAAAAACATTTATGGATCATATTGAATATTCGGCAAATTTTTAATACAAAAATATAATCATTTTTGATTTTCAACATGTTTTAGCGGTCTGCTGAATTTTTAAACAATTAATTTGAAATCTTTTTCATCAGTGCGAGTACACTGCTTTTTTCCGTTCCATAATCAATATTATTATTGTCGAAGACCAAAATTTTAAATTGCAAGTCTTTATTATCTCTCTTAATTTCCCCCAAAATGAGTAGATACAAGTATTTTCAAATAATTTTTTGGGTAAACCCCACTTTTATGGCAATTATATCTGGAACAATATCATATATTATTCCGAGTACCTTTTCCTTTTATCCTATTATAATTAACCTTGAAGGTTGGAACTTAAAATTTAGTTCACTTAATGCTTTTACCACAGAAGCTACAGCAGATTTCAAGTCATATATTATATGAACATGGCTACAAAAATATTTGTTAATATACGATAAATAAAAAACAACTTGTTTACAAATTTAATTTTTAAGTTCTATAATTTAGCTCTATTTCATTAACGATTTCTTGGCGAAATTTAAGCAGAAAGGTTAAAACAGTGAACCAGCGAGTTTTGTTATAGAAATTTTAGGTCACATAAAAACATAGAAAAAGGATATGTTTCGATACAATCTATATATATTTATCCTCATAAATTTCAAAAGATCTTTCAAAATAAGATGTTATCTCAATTTTTTAATTTTTGAAACTCACCTACTCATATGTTAAGTAAACTGGTCCTTATTTGCCGACTTCAAAATTTCAAAAAGCAGACCCTCTTATGGTCAATTTCACCAATTTATTTATATATCAATTTTTGTTTATAATTCGTTTTTTTATGGCAAATAAAAATAACATTATAAAACTATATTTAAATATGAATTGATATTTAAATAGAATTGGTGAAAGTGGCCATTAAAATTTTTTTATTTTGAAAAATTTTAATGCCAAAAATGTTGGAGTCGTAGTCGCTAGTTTTTGTGGGTACTTCGACTCCTGTACAAAAACCTCAACTCCGGCTCCACAGCCCTGGTATAAAAATGGGCGGACTACAAACAGTGGGTGTGACACTTCCTATATGAAGAAAATTTGTGAACAAGAGCCACCAAATTTTGAACGAGTAACTTTAATATCAATATGAATATTTAAGGCAGAAATTCCCGGATGACTAATTGTGGGGGTGTCACATCATGTATTAACTAAATAATAAAATTCTTATTTATTATATTAATTTAGCAATAGATGACATGGTAACTCACATATGAATTAAATACTGAAATTCGTATATCTGGACAAGAGCCATTAAATTTTGAAAGGCAATTTTAATATTCATATAAATATTTGGAGAATAAATGGGTACAATGCCAGTAAAGAAAAAGTACCAATTTAATCCGTTTTTTACATCCTTAAAAAGTACCCTATATTTTAATCTGGTTCATATGCTATTTTTGTACCAAATTTTTCGAAAAGAAAAAAAGTACCTCATTTTAAAGAGTACCAAGAATACCAGCTTTTCCGCATATTAGGCCCCCAGAAAGTTCACTGTATGTTATTGTAGGCTATAATCAGGATGTACATAGGTACATAAATTTTATTGAAAAAAAATAGTACTAATTTAATCCCTTTTTATTTCTTAAAAAGTACTCTACCTATATATTTTAATGCTGACAATAGCAATCTACATACGAAATTAAAAAAAAAAGGAAAAAAAGTACCAAAGTACCAATTTTTCCATGATTTTTCTCTTAAGAATTACCCTATACATATTTAATTCTGGACGATATGCTATCCGTCTACCAAATCTACATTATTTTCCATTTACTTAGATTTAAAATATAGAATTTAATATATTCTTTTAAATTGTGACCGGCTTTAACCGAATGGATGCAGTTATTTTGTAATATAATTATTAAGATGTTCAAGCAGAACGCACGGACATACAATACCTTACACCCCATACTGATGTAGGCTGTGTAAGTTGAACAAGCAATCAAGCGTAAGTACCAACAACTTGTGACGAGGTGCGATACGTTTCAATGCATATTATTAATGTGACATTTAATGTAGCAAAAAAAAATCAAAGAAACTAAAACATACTTAGATACAAAGACCCTTCAAACTTAAAATCTTTGCATTTTGTTTTTCAAAATCATTTTATATTTTATTTAAAAAAAAGAGAAAGTCTTGGCTACAGTAACAATACACGCAGAAATAAATAATACTAAATATACCTACATACATACTATATACATATATAATAGTTAAAATGATCAAATAGAATCAAGAAAATATACTAAAAACGCTCGGTTGTGTGTATATTTATACAAATAGAAGTGTGTGGAAAACAATTCTGCTGTGGCATTAGAATATCTACATGTACTCGTGTGCAATAAAATAAATACATAAATAAATATGTATGAAAGTAGAAAGATTAAAAGTGATAAACTAACCTTTTTAAACCAACTGTTTTATTTGAACCCAGTTTGCTTAATTTTTGTTTTTTAGTTGTTGATACCGTTGTCATCGTTTGGCGGGGAATCGAGTGGATGTTTTGATGCAATGACTGCCTATCACTTATATCGGAATTAAAAGCATTCACTGTCATTTCATTAGCGGTCACAGCATCATCTGAGAGTGTTTCGTCATTATCTACGTTAACATTTACATTGACTACGTCATCGCGGCCCTCTAAACCACTACAACTTCTGTCATTGGTGGCATTGTTATTCAAGCTAAACGAATTGTTGTTGTTGCTGTTTTGACGTTTGACACGCGGGGGTGGAGTCGCATTTGAATCGTCGTTTAACAAATGGGTGCGTTCATCACAGGTATCGGCAATATTTGCCAATAGTGCATCAACCTCGGATGGTTGATGCAGTTGCGGCTGTTGTTGCATGTGGCGTTGTTCTCCACCGCCGCCGACACTAATTCCAGTAGAGTTGTAGCTTGAATTTAGACGTAGACTTAAATTTCGTGGTGGAGAAGGCACTTGTCTAACACCGTCGTTTTCACTCATTGGACGACCATTTGAAGCCGTTGTTTCCTGAGTGGGTATAACGTAGGAAAGCATTAAAACCCTATTAACTTTGATTTTAACCTTATAAGTACGTAAGCTGAACAGAACAAAACAGGAATGGGGTTTCCTTGTCTTTGCGTTCCTTTTGTTTGTTTGCGATTTTTGTTTTGTTTATTTACTTAACAGCTCTTCCTCCAATAGATTACAACGTCTCGTCGAGCTGTAAATTTAATGTTACTACAGTCTTTAAGTTATTACTGGATGTCAGCGACCGGAAGAAATCTCACTTCCTGATTAACGATACAATGTATTTTTATTCTTGTTTTATTAAAAAAAAACTGATTAATACTGTCTGTATGCACAGCCAAAAGGCGCTTCACTCAGTCTTTTGGTAAAACAATTAATTTCGATTCTTTACAAAATATTGCAACTTAAACTATTGAAGTTTATTATTGTTTGCGTTTCTTTTTTTAATTTTTTTTTTTTTTTTAATTGTGCAATTCATATACAATTTTATAGGTATTGGTTTTATGCATTCCTCCACTATTTTGCATACACTCTATTTTTTTAATGCGCCTTTTGTTTTTCTTTTAATTTTCCTTTGGTAGTTTGTGTATAATAAAATGCCCTTTTTAGTTCAGGCGCAAATGAATTTTATTAATAATATTCTTCAATTAAATTATGTTGATTAAGCGGTCAGTTCATCTACTAGGAATCGCTGGTAAATTGTTTTTTTTTTTTAATACATTAAACATTTCACAAAAACATGCAAATTTGTTTACTACGCCAAACTTGTAAATTAATTCTCATCACCACACAACAAAAAATCGTTTTGATTCTTCTAATTAGAAATTTATTCAATAAGTGCGTTACCAACTATCTATAACAGAGATAAATTTATGCAGGGTTGCATATTTCAAAATTACCAATTCTTCGTTAGTGGATGTGCAGTGTTTAGCTATTGCAGTTTTTTTATTACCGTTATTATAAATTTACGTCTTTATTTGTATAGGGAAACAAAACTTTAAGGAACCCACAGACTTACAATATTATTGTGTAATAATTGATATTGCACATTAATAGATGTGCCTGTGTGTATATTACATAAATTCCCAGTTGGCAAATTGGTCATAGATGCCAATGTCTACAACGATGTCTTTAGGAAATTTTTGAATTTGTCGTCGCCTATAAAACATTGATGGCGACAACTTAAGTAACAAAACGGGTTTTTTGCCGTGTTTAAAATCGTATTTAAGTTTGTCTTGAATAATACTTTATTGAGGACAACATAAGCCACCATTGCATGCATTTTGTCGTCGAAATGGTTTGAAAAACGTTTTTTTTTTGCTCTCCTTAAAAATAAGTATTGTGTAACTTACATGCGTGAATTGATGGGCCAAGAAGCACAAACCAATTAATGTTTCTGCTGACTATGTGTATTGCCATATGTGAAGTTTAGAACCCATTTCCTAATTAATCAAAAGGCTATTGAAGGTCTGGCTGTCTCCGCACAGCCAATATCCCCTTTTTCGAGACCAGTCTTCCAAACTCATCGGCCATTTCATTAGCGGTGACCAGGTACCTAGCATTTACACACTACATACTCTCCTTATATATCCATTAGAGCTCTTCTACATCATTAACTAGTTTGGATTTCACAGCCCAGCAATACCCTAAGAGCTGTCCACATATATGGTGACCGTCAATTCCCAGAAATGTTACCACTTACCAATTCTAATGCCTTCACAATCCCTAGAACCTCCGCCAAAAATATATTGCAGTCGTCAGGAAGCCTGTTTAACCGTTAAGTATCTATATTCTCAAGGTAACCCCCTTTATCCATTCCCCTTATCCTGGATACATTGGCAAATCTGAAGTATCGCCGTTATATCGGTATCTCTAATTTAATACATCCCTAATTATCACTTACCTTTCGGCGACCAAATTGTAGATAGCGTCCACAATACTGTCATCAACGACACTATTAAGGTAATGTCGCTAATCAGGCATCAACGACTTTATGAGAAAAATTTCATTTATATAGTCGCCAATGACGACTTTAACGACATTTTTACCTAAATGACCACCAACGACAATGTGCATGATAATGCTGTCGACGATTTGCATGGGCTGTCGCCAACATGTCGTAAGGGATTTAGTATGTGTCTTGTAAGCGTCGTCGACGTTATCTTGAAGTCATGACCAACTGGGGTAGTAGGTTACGCAATATATTGGAAATGAATAAAGATAAAGTTTTGTTTTACTGATTTCAATGGCATTACAAATTTTCAAATTTTTTAGGTAAATTTGGCTTGAAAAGGTGAAGCGGAAATAAACCCAACATTAATTAAAAATTTGGTATTCTTTGCATAAAACAGTATTTCGTAATAAAACCATGCTGTTCTTAAAAATTTCTTAAATGTTAATTTTGATGCCTCGGCGTAAGCTAGGTTTTGATTTTATAAATAGTTTTTGGGTGAAATTTTCTTAGAATTTGTTGTATACAATGTTTTTTCTATACGCCTGTTGGCGAAAAAATTAACCCACTCTAATATATATACATATATGTATATATTTCATAAATCGAAAATTAAATTTTAAAACCGTTACAAATAAGTATTAAAATTACTTAACTATGAAGTAAAACAACAAATTTTAACACATTTCATCTGATATTTGTTTCACACATAAACCTATAACCATAAATTGTTTTCAATAAGCTAAACCGTTTTAGAGTTATATAGTGTTCAGAAATGCACCTTAATTGAGTTTTACGCAATAAATGCCATTATTGAGCTCAATTATACATACAAAATTGCAATTTAGTAATTGCTCAATTAATACGAAAGGTCTGCGCAAAAGCCAGATGTTTATTTTGTTTTTTCTTTAAAGATGTAAAAATTTGTTTACATTGTATGTGTGAACAGAAAGATAATTAAGTCAATAAACCATATTCGAAATAACGGTATATCTTGAAAACAAGAGCTTACGTAAAAAACTGCTAGCACCACTGGATTCAGCATACCCCAATTAGGTTAAATCGCCAGGTACCCGGCTTGTCTGTTTTTTTTTAACTAGCACAGTGTAATTAATGCGCTTTCTTCACAATAGTGATTGAACGTCTAATAAAGTTTATATGAGAAGTACTCTGTTTTTACTACACATTCAATCACTTGTATTGTGAAAACCTCACATAAGTCATCTCCGATCCACTGATGAACAATATACATATGTGAATCGATTCATTTTATACAAAAAATAAGTAGTTTGACGGCAATTTTCGAACCCTGATTAGAATACATTTGAATAGTAGTAAATTATAGTATTAGTACGTTTTGTATACAACTCTTTCAATGTGTGTTAAAACTGGCTGCAACTCTGTCCTGTTGACTGTAAAATTTTTATTAATTGTGTTAAAGTACTAAAGGCCTTTGGGGTGTTTTTAAAGTTGCTGGCAAAAATACGATAAAATTTCTGTGTAGGAAAATAATCTGTGTCTTTTTTAATACAAACCAAAAAAAATGTAAGTCAATATTACAAATTTAATTTATTTTCTATTAACTTTTAAGTCAACGCAAATTTAGATTATTTTCTTAAACTTGGTGATGTGTTAAAAATTTGAGGACTTAAATATTTTAATTCTTGTGTTTTGTAATGAATCATCTCGGGATGTTTTTTCAATTAAAGGGAATAAGTTAAAAACAAAAGAAATTCCTTTTGTTAAAAATTCTATTTTTGAAATCATTTCAAAGATAAACTTTTTGTTCTATCGGTTTTGCGATGAACAACAGAATTCGAGTTGTTTTTATGTAAAATGAATTTTAATGTGTGTTATACTTAGAATATAAAGTAAAACTTTTACCTTTTATGGCAATAAATGTGCATAAGTTTCTTTTGTTGATTTTTGCAAAAACAAATGAGAATATAAAACACATTTAATTGAAAACTTGAGTTTTTTTAAATATTTTGTTTTTATTGCACAAATACACATATACTAGCACCCAAAAACATTTCAATGGACACAGATACAAATGTAACAGCAAAAACATCTACGGTGTTTGAAGTTATGAGTCACTAACCAAAAAAAATTGTGTATATTATTCGTCCAAAAGTTGTTGACACAATTTACTGATAAAGTTTCTTACCCATTTTGGTAAAAATAAAGTAACAGCAACTTCAATAGAAATATTTTAAACAAAATTATATGGCAGATGGTTGGACAGAGATATGAATTTTGTTTACATTATAAATATGTATGTATGTTTGTACAGTGACTCTCAATAATACTTGGTGTTTTTATTTGTATTATTAAAAGTCAACAAAGTTAATAGAAAATAATAAAAACTCGGGGATATTAATTTTTTTTGGCCGAAAAATGCAGTTCATTCAGAATAAAATATTAAAAAACCAAAATTGTAATTTAAGGGGGCTAAAGCCCGTGGAGTCTCCTGGAACCAAAAAACTGCCCCGCCCTCTTAGTGATATGGGTGGGTACTCACGATTTGAAATATGTTTTTGCATATTAGTTTCCTCTTCAGGGTTATTTATGTATCTTTTAGGAGCAAAAAAGGTTTAGTTAGAGGAGCCAGCATTTGTTTTACCATTGGGAATAAATCCTTGCGCCCGGCCAAATGCTGTCTATGCAGAGAAGCTTTGTTAGCGAAGCCGGTCTTTGTTATAGATACCATAGAGGAGAAAATCTTTGCGCCCGGCCGAAGCCCGGCTATGCAGAGAAGCTTTGGTTAGCGAAGCCGGTATTTGTTATACCATAGAGAAGAAAATCTTTGCGCCTAAAAGAATTCCTTAGCACATCAGAAATAGGCTATTAGTTCCAAAAAAAAATTTAAAAAAAATCAAGCATAACACATTAAAAAATACTAAATAAAACAATAGATTAACAATCGTGAGCAAATTACCTTTAATTTAAGTACCTACACATAGATATGAGTGGATGGGGGCACCCAAAAGTCCCGGCCGCCCTAAATTTTTGTTTTTCTTGTTTTTTTTTTCTTCTCCGCCCCTTCAATTTTAATTTTGGTTTTTTTTAATTCCAGAGGGGGCTCAAATTTTTTTTATTTTTTCTTTCGTTCCTTTTTTTATTCACAAGGTATTTATATTAAGAGGTAAAAATAATCTTATTTCAGAATTCTGAATACATATTGAACAAACAATATTAAAAAAATAAAAACAAAAAAACTAAAATAATTTACACTTTATTAATATTCGGTTTTTAGCACCTACACCATTATTTACGATTTAAATAAAAATAAACTAATATCTGGTTGGATAGACCTTATTTTTTATAACCTCGGAAAGACGATTTGGCATGTTAAAAATAATTTTTTGTAAGCAATCAACACTGCTTTTACCCTCGGCGATCTAAATGGTGCCATATATTTTCTATGGCATTCATGTGGACTAGATTTTTTTTCCCGGAGTTTTTCGATTCCCGGGAAAACGGGAACATTTTTTAAATTTCCCGGGATCCCGCTCCATATAAATAATACAAAGTAAATTTGTTTTAAATTAATGAAAAAAACTTTTTTTTAAAAAAGCGTAAGAGAACTTATTTACAAAGTAAGTAAAATAAATGCCTAAATACTCTCAAAAATTAATTAAAGGTTGAAAGGGGAACTTGAATTATTATAACCTTACGCTTTTATATGTAAATTTCGTATCATTATGCTCTAGATACAAGATAAAAAGATAACATTAACATAACAATTTAATTCATAAAACCATAATAAAAACAAACAAAAATTATGGTACTCAAGTTTTGAGATCAACAAGTAAAATTATAAAATATATAAAATATTTTAAATAAATATGTTTTATAAATATATTAACATGTTTTAACAGCTTAGGAAATAATATTAAGACACACTTAATGCGTTTAGAAAGTCGGCAACGAGTATATTTCTTATTTTATTTACTTATTACCCTGTTTCCGAAAAATTTCGTTCACTTTTTTACCGAGATTGGACAAATAGTTTAAAGTTTAAAGTTGTTGCATATTTCTAATTCACAATCCGAAGTTATTTTTCTTTTTTATAAACAACGTCTATATCGGTCAAATGTATGTCACGGACTTCTTCTTACAAGATCCACCTGTAATCTTTAGGACAATGTGGTTTTAAAATTGTATGTTGTAGTATCTTACACGAGTTTCCATAGTTTTTTTTTATTTCTGTTTCCCAGCACTTCCCAGTTATATAAGCCGTCACAAAATGAAACAAATTTAGTCTATCCGCGCCGGGGTTGCGTGTTCCTGCAGACAAGCGTAGAGCTTCGCGGGATAAGCTTAGGGAATTAAAAAAAAAATTTAATCGATGAATTCTGTTTTTTCAAATACTGCCGTTGAACCCTTATTTTTTATTGTGCGACGTAATGTTGCTTCTATAACTGTCTCTCCAAACTCCGCGCAATTTCAGTAACAATTTTGGAAGCACTTTAGCGTGGATTAGCATTGATTTTTCTAACAATACGGGGCTCTTCTATCCCGATAAGCTTTTTTGGCTGCCCAGTTTGTTTTTTAAAATTAATTTTCTTTTTTTAAAGAGAAATACGAAAAATTTAATTGTTTTCTTTAGCTTTGTGGTTCTACAACTGTTACATTTTTTTAATTTCCGTTAATATTGGACCTAGAAACATAAAATTCGTCATGAAATATCCAGAGTTATAATACTCTATAAGAGAACTTTTTGGTCTTATCTGTTACTTTTTGAATTACCGTTAATATTGGACTTAAAACATACAATTAAACATGCAAGGAGTGAATGAGAATATTAAAAGGGATCTATTTGATCCTTTTTTGTTCTTTAACCGGTACTTTTTTATTTTAGTTAATATTGCAATACGTTAGGTTAGGTTAAACGGGCAGCCGACACGAAGACGACTCACTTGGGTCCTTATAGCGGTCCCTTTGTGATACCCCAGACTATTCCCCGGAGGTCACTGCAGCCTCGAACCACCGATCGATTTCAGTCCAACATTGGACATATCGTCCAGACATGGCAATTCTGGTCTCCCAAAGTGCCTAAGCCTAATGCTCCCCAGACCGGGGCATTGGCAAGTGAAATTCACAAATATTTTGAATTTTTTACCATAATTGTTTTAAGTTAACTGCTGTTCTATTCTAGAGAAAAAATTGTCCCATAAATATTGGTAGTTTGACATTATAATAATGAAAATATAATAATAATTATATTTATATATAAATAATATTTTGCCGTGGCTGAAATTAAATTCAGAAAATTAATTTGATAAAATCCAAGATGGGAAATAGATTAGTAGATTAGTTTTTTTTAATTCAGTTATGCGAATGTTTTTAACTTTTATTTTACTATTTATGTTATTTCTTCTCTGTTTATTGTGTTTGAAATTCTTTAGTTGTTCTTTATTTATTTAGAAACAATATGTCGTCTCGTAAAACTGCCGGTCGTCGTGCTACAACCAAAAAACGTGCCCAACGTGCCACATCCAATGTTTTTGCCATGTTTGATCAAGCTCAAATTGCTGAATTCAAAGAAGCCTTCAACATGAT
The DNA here is from genome assembly GCA_949318255.1 of Pollenia labialis. Classification (NCBI taxonomy): domain Eukaryota; kingdom Metazoa; phylum Arthropoda; class Insecta; order Diptera; family Polleniidae; genus Pollenia; species Pollenia labialis. Next base: position 24,623,168 of record OX439142.1, on the reverse strand, counting down.
TGATCAGAACCGTGATGGTTTTGTTGAAAAGGAGGACTTACATGATATGCTAGCATCGTTGGGTAAAAATCCCACTGATGACTATTTGGAAGCCATGATGAATGAAGCCCCTGGTCCCATTAATTTCACAATGTTTTTAACACTTTTTGGTGAACGCTTACAAGGAACTGATCCCGAGGATGTAATCAAAAATGCATTTGGCTGTTTCGATGAGGAAAATAATGGTGTTATACCAGAAGACCGTTTGCGTGAACTTCTTACCACCATGGGGGATCGTTTCACAGATGAAGATGTATGTGTAAATTTCGTATTCATAACATCATTGGCCTAAATCTTTCTTAACATTTCCTTTTAGGTTGATGAAATGTACCGAGAAGCACCAATCAAAGGGGGACTTTTTGATTATATCGAATTTACTAGAATTCTCAAACATGGTGCTAAAGACAAAGACGAACAATAAACGCAACTCTTTTTGAAGACATTCCCCCTCCATTTTAAAACCGAATACTATTTTCTTTGTTTTTTTTTACTGATACAATTAACATTAATACCAAAAAAAAAAGTTAAACATTTTCCACTTGTTAATGTACATTTTTCGTTTGTTTTTAACTTTTAAAAGGCATTTTAATGTTATAAACAACATAATTAATATGAAACACATTAGTCCTATTGTATTTATATAAATTTTAATTACATTTCTGAAATATTTCCTGTCTAATTTGATCAATTTGTATGTGTCCAAGTACATTTGAGTACTTAAGTATATTATTACTATACACTTTAATACTATTGAACACTAAACATTTCGAAATCAATTTAAGAATATCACATTTATAAGTATTAACGTGAAAATCATTTATATCTAAATATTGAATAAAATTTTATACATAATTCATATACATACATACATATTAAATTCGTTTTTTATTAAAAACATTAATACTTTAACTTTTGACGTCCAAATAGTAGGATCGAAAGAACTGGGTCGAATTTTCCGTAAGAAAAATGACTTATAAACAGTAAGTCAGTTAATCGCAAATAAATTTATCTTGTAAAATAATTTATATTTGCGAACAGGCTAAGTATACATGTATTTTTTTTTGTTTTTGAAAAACTAATTCGGCGTGGTTCTTTGTTCTATGCTGAGTCTTTCCATTATAAATTTCCCAAGTTTTTCAATGTTGCTTTTGAAAAAAAATGTAAACAAGAAATTTATTCACTTATGAAATCATCACGTTCATTATGCACCACCCTGTACATATATTTAAAAACTGAAGTTAACAGGTACTCAGTTGAGTTGGAATTTCTTAATTTTTGTATTATGGTTTACAACTTTGCTATATTGCGGTTTGCAAAAACATTTTTTTTTTTTATAGTTAATTTATTTTTTTATTATTGAATCTTTCTTATCGAAATTTACAATATGTATTCAAATCTTAATTCTACTTGTTGATTATTAGTTGTCTTCCTTGAAGCTTTTGGATGTTTGATGCGCATAATTGTCTACCGGAATCCTGACGTTCCGGGAGATTTTCTAATATTCACTTTTTCTATTGCAGATTGTACTTGAGTTATGTTAAATTTTATTGGATGGTTAACCTTATCAGGAATGATTGGACGACAGGAACAATTATGTGCATCTTGTGGCAACTCGAGTTTTTTTGGCATCTAGGCTGTTTAAATAGCCTTCTACTGCAGACTCGTGGTTCTGTCTCAATTTTATGCGAAGAGTTGTCAGACATAATTGTAGTTCGGCCTTAATGGTTGGGGAACGACTGTTTTGCCATTGTCTTCTTAACTTTCTTTTTTCTCTGATAAAGGTCCGTCGATGTATTGTAAGGAGCACGTTTAATTGTCCGCTTAATTGGGGTTGAATTTCTTGCTGCAGAATCCAAGGCTTCTGTAAATCGATCGACAGCTATTTGGATGTCAGATGAATTTTTTAGGGGAATGCACTGGGATAGGTGGAAGCTCACATACATTTTTTACTTTAAACAATTTGTGTTTCTGTTTGGATAGGAAATAAAGTTTGCAGCTGCGGCGTCAGAGTTGCCTTTTAAAATGAGGATTGAAGGTGAATGATTAGAAGATACATAGATCGTAAGAGGAACTAACTAGTACCTGATCAATAAGGTCTGGTAGCTAGTTGAAGTCGGTTGGCCAATAGTTAGGCTCACCACTCGATACGACATCAAAATTATTTGCAGTTACGGTATTGTATAGCTGATTACCTCTAGGACTAATAAGTCTGGAGCCCCAATATGTATGTTTAGCGTTGTAATCGCCAGCAGCAATGAATTTCTGGCCAAATGTAAAGAAGAAGAAGTTGAAAAATTTATCGTGCACAATTTTGTGCCTCGGGGGCAATAAACGGATGACAACGTAAGTATGAAATCAGTAAGATTTATATATGTATGTAGCCTGGATACTAGAGGTCTGCTTTGAATAACTCACTTGTTTGCCTTTACTCAAAGTGCACAACATTTATTCAATTATAAAACATTCAAAAATATAAGAAGAGAGTAAACCATGTACAAAAATAAGAATGAATGAATTGAATAAAAAACTTGTTTACTGTAAATGAATATGAGAGTAATTCATAAATAACAAAACATTGGAATGACCCGTTAGAGAGAGCAAGTTTACATAAAGTATTCAAATAATTTTTGAATTATTGAATGTGCATACATTTATTTGCATACCTTGCCATAATATGTGTGTAAGCTTGTGGCTTCTTTTATTTATAAGAGTTAAGCTTACACATACACAAATAATGTGTAAGTAGCAGTACAAACACATAACAAAAATTACAACTGATCACAACCAGTTGCCTTAATTAATAATGTAATCCGTAATAGGGGCCTAATTTTAAATTACTTTTCGTTTTTTAAAAACGTCATTAATTATTTTAAAGCTGGTTAAATTGCACTAAAACTACAATAAACCGGAGTATATTGAAAATTTTGTACAAAACGTTTATACCCACCCTTTGGGTAAATACCAGGGTATTCACTAATTTTTACCCAATTTTCCCTATTTACCGGGTGTTTACCAATTGGGTATTTAACTTTTCTCATCTACAATTATGTTTTGTATATTTTTTTTAATTTTAGATTTCAAAATGCTTAAAACAACAACTTGAAAACAGTTTGAACTTTTAATATATGAAATATATGCGTATCGCAAAAAAATTTAACAGTTTTGGCAACAAGTGAGGGTACAATTAAAGTAGAGTTTGCTAAAAACCGTTTAAATGTGACACCACGGTTTCGGTTTTAAAAATATAAAATAATAAAATCAATCAAGCTATCATTTGGGTGATAGTTTTTTGTAAAAATAAGCTAAATGAGTATTCTCAGATCGCTTTTGAAGATTGCAAACTGATTTAACACTTGAGCGATTGGAAAAGCATTCATTTATTATGCAATCATTGAAAAAGGATTGGCATATGATTCATTCCTATTCTCAATAAAGAATCAGAGAATTGTATCAGAGAATTCCTCACAACGAGTGTATTATTTGTCATCGGAAAATGGTCTCATATGCGTTTATTTTTTATCCATGAAGCTGATTTTTCAAAGATGCAATTATGATAAATTTTTAATCATATTCGAATCTTTTTGACTCTTCAGCGCGATTAAAAAACAAGAAAATGCGCTCATTTACTGAATATAAAAGATTATTTTCTAGGGAGAAAAGGTTCTCTACCCGCAACTCTTTATTTGTGATTCCTGCAACAGAAATCCCTAATTTAAACGCAATATTACAGAAAAAATGCCGCACAATAAAAAAAATGTATACAATAGCGGCGCACAGTGGCTGAAAATCGTTTTTCATCTGCAATTTTTTTTTGTTGGACTTCTTGAACTTTCCTGCAGTTATTATACCCTTTACCACAGGTGGAAAAGAGTATATAAATCAGTGTGTAATTTTTACAATATTGATCTTAGACCCTATAAAGTATATATATTCTGGGTCCTTATGAGAAGCGAAGTTGTTTTAACGATGCCCGTCTGTCCGTCTTACGTTTGATATGTTTTTTCCGTAGAACCCAGACATGATAGGGGCTAAATTGTTTTGCATTTATGTCACATATAGTCCATCATTTCTTGCTATAGAAATTCAGCAAGATCGGTTCACAAATGGCTGAGATATGAGCAAAAAACCACGACTACCTCTAATTTTTCCTAAAAATCCCTTGTTGTTCATTTTTTATTTATTTTTTCTGTATATCTGGAGAAACGCAAGAGCCAAAGCTTGGGCAGTCATATGACTTATAAATACGCCTTATATATCAATGGGAAATCTTTAGTAGAAAATATTTTCTAAAAAACTCGGAAAAATCGGTTCAGATACGAAAAAGTTATGACCAAAATAAAATATTTAAAAATACGTATTATCGGGAACCATAGTTCATAGATCCATAGTTGTTCAGGCTTATTATTAAAATGGGCGTTCAAATCAAAATGCATATCGTGCACTCCATCTTCAGTGATGAGGCACATTTTCACCTCAGTGGATTCGTCAATAAGCAGAATTGACGCATTTGGGCGAATGATAATCCATGAATGATGGTCGAAAAAACAATGCACCCACAAATAGTGACTCTTTGGTGCGGTTTATGGGCTGGCGACATCATCGCGCCGTATATTTTCCAAAATGGAGCCGGTCAGGCAGTTGCTGTGAATGGTGTTCGCTATCGTGAGATGATAACGAGCTTTTTTTGGCCCTAATTGGAAGACATGGATGTGGACGATTTGTGGTTTTAACAGGACGGTGCCACTTGCCAAACAGCTAACGAAATAATGGCTCTTTTGCACGACAAATTCAATGGCCGTGATATCTCACGTGGTGGCCACGTCAATTGGCCGCCAAGATTATGTGATTTGACACCGTTGGACTTCTTTCTTTGGGGTTATTTGAAAGAAAAGGCGTACGTCGATAAGCCAGCAACAATTCAAGTGTTAAAGGATGTGGTAATTCGGCACATTAACGGCATAGAACCTCAATTATGCCTCAGCGTCATCGAAAAATTGGACCATCGGATGGAGATGTGCCGCCGAAGTCGCGGCCAATATCGCCATTTGGCCGATATTTTGTTTCATACATAATTGAACCATACCAATATTACCATAATAAAAAGAAATGACAATAATTTCCTAAATAATTTGTGGAAATAATTAAATGCAATTAAGCGATTTATATCACATGTATAAATATACATACATATGTGACCTTCTCCGAGAAAAGGGGCCTAGTGTTTGAAAATTAAGTTTTGAGAAAAACGCATTTAAAGTTACTCTACACCCTTTTAGGTACCAGAATCCACTCTTAAGTCCAAACCCGTTTTTTGACACACTATGTCCCTTTTCTCGGAGAAGGTCACATATATTTAAATATACGTACATATATATAAACTTCTGTTCTTTCCCAACCATTGTGACGGGCATCTTAGACCCTATAAAGTATATAACTATATTCTGGGTCCTTATGAAAAGCGAAGTTGATTTAATGAGGTGATGTCCCTCAAACAAATTTTCGAATATGTAAAAAATGTTAAATTGGAAAATTTAAATAAAATAAGTAGTGATGATATGCGAAAAAAATAAATGAATAGAGTATCAATCACTAGATTTGCTACCATTTTCTTTCGCATCGCAATGGAGAGTAGCCCCGCTGAAGTTTTGAAACAATACATTAACGAGCGATAACAACAAACGGTAGAGGATTTGATTACCTCTTATATAGCGTCTAATAAAGGGTGTTTTTTTTTGAGTGATTCAACTTTGAGTTGGCATCACCCATCTAACAGCTGATAGTTGCTTTTTGTTTAGTTTGCTTTGACATGGCATTATGGATCGACTTACGCCAGGGCAACGCGTGCAAATTGTTGAAATTCTTAATCAAAATAATACGGCGAATGGGCTGAACCACTAATTGATATTGATTTTGAATTTCCATTCAAAATTTTATTTTCCGATGAAGCCCATTTCTGGTTGCGGGTACGTAAATAAGCAGAATTGTCGCATTTGATGTGAGGAGAATCAACAAACTTTTGTCGAAACACCATTACATCCACAGAAAATTACTGTGTGGTGCGCTTTATGAGCGGGCGGTGTCATTGGCCTTTATGTATTCAAAAACGACGATGGTCAGAATGCGAAAAGCTGTTGAAAATTGGTGTTCACATGGCCGAAATCATATTTAAACATTAATGTCATAAAATTTTCTATCCAATAAAGACCGTTTCATTGATATCAAAAATATATTACTATGTTTTATTATGATTTAAACTTGTTTCACTCTATAAAAAAACACCCTTTAGATGTCACGTTTATCGCCTGCTCTTGGTCTTCAGAAATCGGTCCACAGAACAAATCATATTTTTATAGTTTTATATTATTTAACTTTTTATTTAATTACTTTGAATTATTTTTTGTTCGTTTTTTCAATTAATTTTAATTTTTTTTTTTTTTGCCAACACGTCAAGTTTGACTCGTCAAGTCTTGAGTTTTTAGGAAAGAGGGGAAAAGAGAATGCCATTATTTCCCCTCTTTGCTAAAAACTCATGACTTGATGAGACAAACTTGACATGTGTGAACCGGAACTTACTTTTTGGCAACTAAATAATGTTGCCATACCTAATACGAACTTAAAAATTAGTTGAGTGGCTTTTTGACAACGCAACTGAAGTTGTGTTACTATCCGTAATCAACCTATAATTGTTTTTTAGTTAATTCTTCTACTAAATCGATTTATCTACTCTTAATTAACAAACAAAAGCCAGAGGAGTATAATTAGAGATCCACCTCATTGTTTTTCATATTAGAAAAGTATGTAAACTCTTAATAAATTAATGACAGCAAAATTCAGGGGGTCTACTCTCTACTGCGATACGAAAACAATTTCGATGCTAAAGCTAAATGCCAACTTGGTACTCTCAAAATTTTCTGAAAATAAAGCACCTGTGCCAATAAAAATTAAAGATGGCGCGGATTTACAGTAATGAAATGCCAAAATGTGGAAAAACATTTGAAATTGGAAAATTTAAATAAAATAAAGCGATGATTTACAAAAAGAAACACAAATAAAAGATCGGAAAGACATTTGCGCAAACGTTTTAAAGAGTACCAATCGCTAGATTTGCTACAATTTTCTTTCGCATCGCAACAGAGAGTATCCCCCCAGAAGTATCTTTTCATTTTTGATCTTATTTCTTAAACCAACATGTTTTTTTTTTTTTGTTTTTTCTCCTTGCCGTTATTTGTAAGTTTATATTAACTTACAAATAACAAATAATTAATAAAAAAAATGTATTAAAAATTAAATAAATGTTGTTTTTTTTTAACGAAAAAAGGCATAACAAACATATTTTAACTATGTAAAAACATACTCTTGACCATAGTTGGGGGTAGTGCACTATATATTGATTTAAATCATCAGTGCACTATCACTAAATAAAACTGCAAATAAATTAGTTTGCATTGTTTTTTACCAGCTTTAGTGGTGATTGCAATTTGTTAACTACCACTAAAAAAAATTTAGTGATATTGCAAATATTTTCACTATCACTAAACGCAGATTGAATGCAAAAATCTGCACTCAATTCAAATAGTGCAAAATTTGGGCTTGCAATCAAAAAAGCTGCATATAAATATTGTGTCACTAAAATTTAAAAAATTTAACTTTGTATTTGTATGGTTTTTGATTTTTTTTGGAGGATATGCATAAGCAAAGAACATTAAACAAATTGAAATGTTGTCAATAACGGAATAATTATTGGCTTTAATCTTGAAAAAACAAGTTTTTGATTTTAAATTTAGTGCAACAAGTTTAGTTGCACTCAAATGAGTGAAGGAAAAAAAAGTTGCAATAAACTGATAATTGCTTTTTTTAAATCAAAGTATTTTTTTTTGAGTGCAAAATTTTTTAGCATCACTATCACTCATGCTTAGTCTGGGATCACACTTTGAAAGTTTTCTTTAAGAAAGTCTGAGTTAGTGGGTGAGAGAGTAGAGAAAAAAGCATATTCTCTTCCCCTCTTACCAATAAACTCAAACTTTCTGAAAGAAAACTTTCATAATGTGAACCCAGACTTAGTGAGGCTGCAAATTTTCAATTCACCACTCAACATCAAAAAAATTTTTGCACTATCACTTAGTGTGAGTTGAAACTGCAAAATGAGTGCACTACCCCCAACTATGCTCTTGACAGACTGTACATACTTTTCCTATGTACATAAAAAGTATCTACCTAAGTATATGCACTTATTTCAGCAAATTCTAAATAAATTTATAAAATTAATGCATGTAATATTAAAAAATTTTTGTTTGTATAAATCAGTCGGTAAAATAAAGTTACTCATGTAAATAATAAAATTCATATTTGTATTAAAGTCACGTAGACTGTATTTAAAAATGCTTTAAAATATCAAATCTGCCTAAACGTTCAATACCCTATTGATCGTACAAAGTATGCAGTTTACTTTACATATGCAGTGTTGCCAAAACTTATTGAAGAAAAAATGCTCGATTTTCTTAAAAAAAACATGCAAATGAACTATGCGCAGCACATCTACATAATACCGTCTCTGCTGAAAGTTATAGCCATATTTTTGCATATTTAACCGTTCAGAGCATTTTTTGCATAATGTGTTAAAAATAGCCTTTTTGCAGCATTTTTTAAGCTTTTAGCGCATATTTTGCCTTTTTGAGGAATATTTTGATACAAGTTTAATTTTTTCTAGATGCCTACACGAGCTTTCGCAACAGATAATGGAATATAATTTCATTCAAATGGCTGCCTCGGCTGGCCGTGCAGTAGCCTACACTACTGCATATGCAGCCATATATGGCTTTTCAATATCAAATGCACAGTGTGAACAAAAATTAACAGTTTTGAAAAATAATAGTTCTTGAATAACACAAGTAGACCTTTGTGATTATGAGACGAATGTTTTTTTCTCTGTTCTTTACATATGTACATACATATGTAGGTGCATAGAAAACCTCAGTCTTGTTTATAAGTACACGTGGTCACTTCGTACAGTGAAAATATACAAAATAAAACATATATTTTTTTAATAACAAGTAAGTTGGTATGCTTACATATTTTTTTTTGTAGAATATATAGCTTTGTGAAGAGTGTTTATGTGAATATTTTTCTATTGTGCATGTAGAACTCGTAAAATCACGCATTTTTAAGAACAGCCAAATATGGCTTCTCATGCATTCACAGAAAATTTCGTCCAACTTTGTCGTGCCATATTTGGCTTTTCATGCATTTACTGATAAACATTACGGTATATGTATGTATGTGTTTTCATTTCTTTCATAATAACAACACTTTCCTTGAAAAAAGTTTTTAGAAATAGATTGCTCAAAAGTTGTAGATATTTATAACAAATATATGGGAGGTAGGGATCTTCTAGATGCCATGCTTGGTCTATATGGAATAGAAAAAGGACCCCGAGTTCCTGTAACGTGCCAAAGAAATACACAAAAAACAAAGCTCGCCGCCAAGACTTTTCACTAAGTGCTGTCAGACTGGATTCTACAGATCATCTTCCAGAATGGAAAAAAGTACGTCAGCTATGTCAAAATGATTGCAAATTTCGATCATATATAACTTGTACTAAATGCGGGGTCCATCTTTGTTTGAAAAAAGACAGAAAATGCTTTGCTTTATTCCACGCATAAGTAGATCAATCTGATTTCGATTTTGCAATACTCATTTTTTTTACTCTGCTTTTAATTGCTTTTAATGTTATTAATATACAACCATTGAAGTGTTATTATCGTATTTTTTACTTATGTTCCTTACACTATTTTTTAATTACTTTTAATTGCTTAAATAAAGTATAAATACAAAAATTATATTATCTTTGTTGCATGAAACGCCATATATGCCAATAAATTTTTAGGGTGATACAGACAGGAGTGCATATGAAGCCATATATGGCAATTTTTTTTTTTCAGAAAACTGACATGCTTTTCTGAAAAAATTTTGTTTGCATATCTTAATTATGCCATTTAAAACAATAATTAAAAAAAAAAAATTAATTTGTAGCACATTATCGATTGTGTGGAGCTGTATTTTACCAATGGCTTCACGAATATTGTCCTTTTAAGGGCCATTATTACAACTTGAAGTTAGCTAAAGTTAAGATTAAGTTGACAGACAGTAATGTGTTATCTGTCAAAAAGCGTCTGTTAACTGCCGGATAACAGCTAACATCAAGTTGTAATAATTACCCTAAGCGTCAATTGTCTCTGGCTTGTCGGCGTAACACTAATCTTTGACGGCACCCCATAAATAATAGTCCAATGGTGTCCAATCGCAACTCCGAGGTGGCCAAACGACATCAGTACTGCGGCTGATAATGCGATCTTTAAAAACAGGACGCAAAACATCGAGTGTAGCTTCGGCTGTGTGGCACGTAGCTCCATCCTGTTGAAACCAAATGTTGCCAATATCCTCCTCTTCAATTTTTGTAAACAAAAATTCGTTCATCATGGCCGGATAAAGATCGTCATTGACTGTAACGGCCTTGCTCATTTTCGAAGAAAAATTGCCCAATTATGCCTCTGGGCCAAAATCCGCACCAAACAGTGACTCGTTTTGGTTGCAACGGCTTTTCAATGTATGCGTGCGGGTTTTCTGTGCCCCAAATGCGACAATTTTGCTTTTTTACATTTCCGCCAAGATCAAAATGAGCTTCATCTGAAAAGAGGATTTTTTTTTGGCAAAATCGCCATCTTTTGCAAGTCGATCGCAGGCCGACTTAGCGAAGCGAAAACGCATTGGATGGTCAGTTGGCTTCAACTGCTGAACCAATTGGACTTTGTATGGCGTCATAACGAGGTCTTTATGCAAAATTCGTCTCAATGATGTCACCGGAATGTTCAATTGTTGAGAACGACGCTGAATTGATGTTGATGGCGCTTCACGCACACTTTCTGCCACAGCAGCAATATTCTCGGGTGTACGCACTGTTTTTGGCTTTTCACGCTTTGGTTTATCGATGAGAATGCCAGTTTCTTTTTTCACAAGATAACGAACATACGGAGCTGACGGTGCTTCTCTTTTTCCAAAATCCGTACGCAATTTTCGCAAACATTCTGCAACCTTACCATGATTTTCAAAGTAATGTCGCAATATTTCCCAGCGTTGTTCATGCGTATACACAACCATATTCGTTCAGCGGAAGGATACAACTAATTATCGGTCAAATCAGACATGAGCTAAGTGTTACCATTCACGAAATAAGCACTAGTTGAAAGAAAAAAACGTTAGATGGCGGACCCGTTATCTGTATACCCAAGGTGTTGCTTCAATTGCACCAACTACATTTAATTTTTACTCGAAAATTGTGAGACAAAGCCGGCTGTCATTAAAGATTTATGTTATTTTAAACTTTAAAATTTTATATATGTATGAATAAGCAAAAAATTAGGGAAAAGTCAATTATATACGTATTTGGCGACGTTCGTAATTCATGGAAATCTGGATCAATATTTTAGCATACCGATCAATTTAGAATCACTTTCAAAGTGATCTAACGATAACCATCCGTCCGTCTGGCTAGTTGCCTGTGCATGTTAATTTCGTGCGCAAAGTAAGAAGATAATGGGATCAAATTTGGTAAATACACTTTAATTGTACTAAGGACAAAATCCAATTTCTATGTCTATAAATATGAATCGGTCTTTAATTTTACATTTTCCCCATAAAAACTTTTTCCAAATTGGAATCTGTGTGTCTGCAATCCTTCTCATTACGTTGGTTTTTAGATTAAATTCGCCCAAAAATGTTTTACTGCAAACTAAATTCTTTTCAAATCATTTCAAATCTATAAATCGCTTTAACTTCCTTTGAAATATTTTCATAAATAAACAATTTAGTGACCGTCCCTAGAATCCCTTTAAGAGAAAAAATCTCCTATGGATGTTGAGTGCGCCGGTAGGCTACCTGGTAGCGAGCTAGTCTATCAGCGCCGGAGTTGCGGGTTCGATTCCCGCCAGACAGTCTGGTTTCTTTCCTTCAGACAAGCGAAGAGCTTCACGGGATTAGTTAAGGAAATATTCGACACAAATAACTTTCATATGAATTTTAATTTCTTAACATGACTTTGTTTTTGTGAGCCGATGACTGCCCATCGTTTCCAAATAGAGTAAAATCTCGAAAACTTGTCTGTAAAAACTATGGTGTTGTTGAATTTGTTGGTGCATATTTTTAACAATTTTGAGGGCATATTTTCAAGTTTTTACTGCATATTTAATGCGCATAAACGTGTTTTTTAGAGCATATTTCTGGTTTCCCTGGTTATAACAAATTCTTTTAAAGGATTTAAAAGGAAGCTATGCCCGTAGCATTTTTGTGTTTTCTTGTTTCTGCGTGTTGCTCCAGGCCACTAAATTTAGAAACAATATAGCATTTCCAGTGATTTCAAAATTGGCTTTACTAGCTGACCGTGCAAACGTTGTTTTGCCATATAACTTATTTCTTTCAGATGTTACAGTACCTGCATGCTAATTTTTAAGAAAACCGGTTGATTAGTTCAGAAGATAATAAAAATGATAGACTTTAGTTCTGCCAAATTTCAAGAAAATCAGTTGATTAGTTAAGAAGATACAGGGAGGGGTACCTTTCACCCCTTTTGCTTTATTTCACGCCCTAAATAATAAAATCTATAGGTTTGAAGTACGTTCCAGCTGTAACACTATTTACTTGCTAAATTTTTAGAAAATCGGTCGATTAGTTAAGAAGATAATGGGATGGGAGGGGGAGCTTTTACCCTTCTTGCCCTATTTCACATCCTATACCTTATTTCCTTTCAGATGTTCATTAGTTTAAAAGATATAGGGAAGGGGAGCTTTTACCGCTATTGCCCTATGTTACGCCCTAAATAATAAAAACTTTAGGCAATAGTTCTTTCCAGATGTTACACTATTTTCCTGCAAAATTTCAAGAAAATCGGTCGATTAGTTAAGCAGATATAGGGAGGGAGAATTTTTACCCCTCTTGCCCTATTTCACGCCCTACTCCCTATTTTCTTTCAGATGTTACAGTGCGTGCATGCCAAATTTTAAGAAAACCGGTTGATTAGCTAAGAAGATATAGGGAGGGGGAACTAATGCCCCATTTTGCGCCCTCTAGCGATATAAAATATATTTTACGAACTATTCTCATACCTAACAAATACACATACAAAATTTCATAAAAATCAGTCAAGCCGTTTCGGAGGAGTTCAAAATGGAGGACATTTTGTTGATATTTGTATGGGAATATATAGGAAAATATAAATGGCATATCTGCGGAACCCCTAAGCTAATTTCGTGCAAACTTAACTTAAACCATCTTCAGACCATCTATCCCCAACGTACTCTGAAATTTTGGTTGAAATCTGTCGACCCGTTTCCGCAGCTAGTGGTGTCATCAAAGTGTACACTTCTTTTTATACCCTCCACCACAATTAGTTGTGAAGAGGGTATATTAAGTTTGTCATTCCGCGTGAAACTTTTTTATTATTCATCTCAGATCCCATAAAGTATATACATACATTCTGGGTCCTTGAGTGATTCTAAGTCGATTTAGCCATGTCCGTCTGTTGAAAAACGCTCACTTTCGAACAACTCAAAAGAAATGCATAAACTTGGTGCCAAATTGCTTGTAATTATCCTAAGCAGTTTGGGATTGAAATTCAGCAAAATCGGTGCAGTAAGACCAGAGCTATGAATCAAAATGTGGAACCACCACCTAAAAAAATTATAATTTTGTTACAAAAAATAAAATAAATGGTGGAACAAGGCACGGAATCAGATAAGATTTTGCAGAAATTTGTTTTATTCGACTGGAATTTAACAAATTTAACAAAAAATTGACAAAATTAAAAAAAATTTTTGGAATTGAATAAAAAATATTTTTCAATACAAACTTGATCTATTACAATATACAAAAATTTTTTACCTTCCGTTTTTATTTTTATAAATTAAATGTCTATAATTTTGTGCAAGGCCCATTGAAAAGGTCTGTGCAAGAATCCTGATGATCATTGTTTATGTTCTTTTTAGTTGTCAAACGTTGTTTACATTTTGCTTACATGTGCATTTATACGTTTATGGTATGCCACACATACACGTTTTTTCCTTTTGCTTTGTATATGTGGTAGTAAATTTTTGACAACTAAAAAGAATCGTATTTTGTTTTTGTACAAGTAAGCAGACCTGATAGATGGGCCTTGATTTTGTGCTACATTTTCAGTATCTGACTTAAAATTAATTCTAGAAACTGTCGGAACTCTTATAATTTGTAACATTTCCAACATAAATCTACGCTTGTAATTATTTTCCATGTTTAAAACTTTTGTATTATCAAAATCTGGATAATGGTTTAGATTAGCACAATGAGTTGATAAAGCTGTTTTTTGTGAAATATTTCTATACTTCTGATCTGGGGATCTACTCTCTAATGCGATGCGAAAACAATTTCGATGCGAAAGCGAAATGCCAACTTCGTACTCTCTATCACTTTCGCAAAGTTTTCTGAAAACTAAGCAATAGTGGCAATAAAAATTAAAGATGGCGTGGATTAACAGTAATGAAATGCCAAAGTGTGTAAAAATATTTGTAATTGGAAAATTAAAATAAAATAAATAGTGATGATTTTCGAAAAGAAAAAAATTAATAGATGCGAAAGACAAATGCTCAAACGCATTAAAGAGTACCAATCGCTAGATTTGCTTCAATTTTCTTTCGCATCGCAATAGAGAGTAGCCCCCCTGAATTATGTCCTGCTATCCTAGTTTTTAGTTTATTCTTTGTTGTACCTTTATATACCTTATTATACTGTCCACTATCATTACCCTTACAAGGTATATGATAAACAATATTAGACATTTCCATTCTCTTTATTTTGTCTTTTGCTTTAGTAAATAGTTAACCTACTGTATTGAAAGATTTATAAGCTATTTTATATATTTTGTTATCATATACATATATCTGATTTTGCTAATCTTTCTGAAAATTTTGGAATATACATATGTTACTGATTTATAAATTTTCTGTTCTGTAATACACAATTATTATGTTGTATTAATAAATCTGTTATTAATTGTTTAGGAAAACTATTCTCTGTTAAAATGTTTGAAATCGTCCTTTTATTTTCTATATGAAATTCTGAATCACTTATTTTAAAAACTCTTTTTATAAAATTTTTAGCCGTATTAATTATTATTCTCCTTGGAGGTTTCTGATACCAATATATTGATACTCCATTTCCATTTCTAATTATCAATGTGTCTTAATATGGTAGTCTTGAATTAAGCTCCCTTTCCATTGTAAATTTAATGTCCGAATGAAAAGAGTTAAAAACATCCAACATTTGTTCCATTCCCGACTCCGGAATTATACAAAATAAATCGTCAACATATTTGGTCAAGATTTTCGGTTTTATACCTAACTTTTCTACACATATGTACATCTAATAATTTTTCCATAACTATATCTGCTACAATTGGAGAAGCTGGCGAACCCATTGGAAGTCCTTTCATTTGAATATACATATACACGATTATCTAATTGAAAATATCTGTTATCTACTATACAAAATCTTAGAATACGTAAGAATAAATCTTTTTCTATATTATAAAATGAAATAAATAAATAAATAAAAAGGGAAAAAACTCCCGGGGAATTTGTATTCATAATTGGGCTGATAGTGTTTACTCGGTTTAACCGAATTTCAGCCCTTCTAAAATTAAATTTTAAAATTTCAGCCAAAAACATTTTAGTTTTTATTGCTCAAATATTGTAATACTTTTGGTATTTTTTCAAAACTCAGCCATTTTTAACAAGTTTGTATTAATCTTCTAATGTAAAAACACCTTCTATTCAATCGAAAACAACATGGTTTATTTAGGGACTCCTAAACAACGATTTATTCGGTTTTATAAGAGGCAATTTGTATGGGGACTAGGAAAAATAATGAATCTATTGAACCCATTGACAAAACATCTTAAGATAAGATAGCAAAAAAGTTTTTAAAAAAACTCGATGCAAATATAATTTTTATCAAATAATAAAATAAACCAAAATTATAGAAAAATTTCGTTTATAATACAAAATGTTTAAAAACGTAAGCAAAAATGTTTTTTGAATGAAAATTCGTATGAATGTTTTTCTTGTGAGTCAAAAAATTGATTAAGGTTTCGTTTAAATGTGCTAAATTCCCATTTCATACTTTTGATTAACTTTATTGTTGATGGGATAAGCTATTCGGGAAACTTCATCCAGAGTTTAGAAAAGCTAAATTTATTATACAAATAAAACTGTTAAGCGAATAAGAATTATAAGCACCAGTTTTTCTTGTAACAATATCAAAGCTTAAACAAAAACAACAACAATAAACAGTGAGTTTATCCCTTCTTACAGTTCCGACTACAATTTGTTGATTTTTTTAACTTTAAATTTAGTTGTAAGTGGGTAAAGAAAAAGCAAAAATAAAAACAAATTACTTAATTTTCAAAAGATTTTGTTATTCGTGCTTAATTCCCAGTTTTTATTATTGATAAAAACACTTGAAATTTATTGTTGATGGGATAAGCTATTCCTATGCGCATTTCACTGGTTGCTTAGGCCAGATCATCAGGAAACTTCATCCATAAAGATTTTAGAAAAACTAAAGATATTAAACCAAATAAAACTGTTAAACGTATAAGAATTATAACAACAGTTCTACTTGTAATAATATCAAAGTTTAAACAAAACAACATCAACAATAAACAGTGGCTTCATCTCATCTTACATTCCCCACTACAATTAGTTGAAATTCTCTCAACATTAATTATAGTTGTAAGTAGGTTAAGAAAAACAAAATAAAAACAACAACAACTTACAAAAGATGTTGTCAATTAAGTGTTTTTTAGGCCGTGCACCTGCCTGTTTATTATCAAAAAGTAATTTCAATTTTTGGGAATACAAAATTTAAATTTTCAAAAGATTTTGTTATTCGTGCTTAATTCCCAGTTTTTAGTATTGATAAAAACACTTGAAATTTATTGTTGATGGGATAAGCTATTCCTATGCGCATTTCACTGGTTGCTTAGGCCAGATCATCAGGAAACTTCATCCATAAAGATTTTAGAAAAACTAAAGATATTAAACCAAATAAAACTGTTAAACGTATAAGAATTATAACAACAGTTCTACTTGTAATAATATCAAAGTTTAAACAAAACAACATCAACAATAAACAGTGGCTTCATCTCATCTTACATTCCCCACTACAATTAGTTGAAATTCTCTCAACATTAATTATAGTTGTAAGTAGGTTAAGAAAAACAAAATAAAAACAACAACAACTTACAAAAGATGTTGTCAATTAAGTGTTTTTTAGGCCGTGCACCTGCCTGTTTATTATCAAAAAGTAATTTCAATTTTTGGGAATACAAAATTTAAATTTTCAAAAGATTTTGTTATTCGTGCTTAATTCCCAGTTTTTAGTATTGATAAAAACACTTGAAATTTATTGTTGATGGGATAAGCTATTCCTATGCGCATTTCACTGGTTGCTTAGGCCAGATCATCAGGAAACTTCATCCATAAAGATTTTAGAAAAACTAAAGATATTAAACCAAATAAAACTGTTAAACGTATAAGAATTATAACAACAGTTCTACTTGTAATAATATCAAAGTTTAAACAAAACAACATCAACAATAAACAGTGGCTTCATCTCATCTTACATTCCCCACTACAATTAGTTGAAATTCTCTCAACATTAATTATAGTTGTAAGTAGGTTAAGAAAAACAAAATAAAAACAACAACAACTTACAAAAGATGTTGTCAATTAAGTGTTTTTTAGGCCGTGCACCTGCCTGTTTATTATCAAAAAGTAATTTCAATTTTTGGGAATACAAAATTTAAATTTTCAAAAGATTTTGTTATTCGTGCTTAATTCCCAGTTTTTATTATTGATAAAAACACTTGAAATTTATTGTTGATGGGATAAGCTATTCCTATGCGCATTTCACTGGTTGCTTAGACCAGATCATCAGGAAACTTCATCCATAAAGATTTTAGAAAAACTAAAGATATTAAACCAAATAAAACTGTTAAACGTATAAGAATTATAACAACAGTTCTACTTGTAATAATATCAAAGTTTAAACAAAACAACATCAACAATAAACAGTGACTTCATCTCATCTTACATTCCCCACTACAATTAGTTGAAATTCTCTCAACATTAATTATAGTTGTAAGT
Organism: Pollenia labialis; assembly: GCA_949318255.1. Lineage (NCBI taxonomy): Eukaryota > Metazoa > Arthropoda > Insecta > Diptera > Polleniidae > Pollenia > Pollenia labialis. The sequence goes on along the minus strand of OX439142.1, from coordinate 24,604,902 downwards.
AGGTTAAGAAAAACAAAATAAAAACAACAACAACTTACAAAAGATGTTGTCAATTAAGTGTTTTTTAGGCCGTGCACCTGCCTGTTTATTATCAAAAAGTAATTTCAATTTTTGGGAATACAAAATTTAAATTTTCAAAAGATTTTGTTATTCGTGCTTAATTCCCAGTTTTTATTATTGATAAAAACACTTGAAATTTATTGTTGATGGGATAAGCTATTCCTATGCGCATTTCACTGGTTGCTTAGACCAGATCATCAGGAAACTTCATCCATAAAGATTTTAGAAAAACTAAAGATATTAAACCAAATAAAACTGTTAAACGTATAAGAATTATAACAACAGTTCTACTTGTAATAATATCAAAGTTTAAACAAAACAACATCAACAATAAACAGTGGTAAGATGAGATGATTTTTTTCTCAGAATTCCCCTTTTTGTGACACTTTTTTTTTGAAAATCCCCTTTTTGTGCCCCTTTTTGAAAATTTTGAACGGTAACACTGATTGTAGTGGGGAATGTAAGATGAGATGAAGTCACTGTTTATTGTTGATGTTGTTTTGTTTAAACTTTGATATTATTACAAGTAGAACTGTTGTTATAATTCTTATACGTTTAACAGTTTTATTTGGTTTAATATCTTTAGTTTTTCTAAAATCTTTATGGATGAAGTTTCCTGATGATCTGGCCTAAGCAACCAGTGAAATGCGCATAGGAATAGCTTATCCCATCAACAATAAATTTCAAGTGTTTTTATCAATACTAAAAACTGGGAATTAAGCACGAATAACAAAATCTTTTGAAAATTTAAATTTTGTATTCCCAAAAATTGAAATTACTTTTTGATAACAAATTACTTAATTTTATTTTGCCAGTTCAGTTTATTGGCACTGCCACATGCATATTAGTTATCGTATCTTTATCGTATCTTGTTGCACAGTTAACGAAATCACTTCTGTATGTTATTGATTTCTGTGACAGGCCTGATACAATATGGAGATAATGAACAATTTTGAGACTTAATTCAAAATTTTATTCTGTAAAACTGATTAGAAATTATTCGACTGAAAGTTCATCGTATTTTTCATAATACCAATTTCTAAAATGTATTAAAATACTGAACATTTTTTAAAAATCAAACACAATTTTAGTTTTTATAAAATTTTGTATGAAAATGTTATTCTTTTTCTTAGTTTTTTCTTTGATATATAAATATTTACGTACGCAAAATTATAAATGCTTTTACAAAGTAAAGTATGTCTTCTTTCAGTAATATTAGATATTAGGAATGAGTTAAAAAAATACGTCAACCAGCCATGTATGCATATATGCCATTTGCAATTGTTACTGGCACGTCTGCTGAGATGGCAACAACACCGGCTGTGGCATGTTGATTTTTATTTATTTTTTTTTTCGTTTTTGATGCTGTTGTAGTTTTGTTTTTGTTTTTATAATAATTATTATGTGTTTAATGATTTAATGTAGTTTATGCTACATGCATGCATGCATTTTTTAACCTCTCTTCTCCTCTTCGATTACCTCTTTGGTTGGCAATGGATTCTTTTCACATGTCTCAGTATGTTTCAATTTTTTCGAATCGAAATTTTCAATGCCAGAAATGAAATTATTTTTCTCCTTCTCCTTTTCGATGGCTGAAAAGAAAAGTCAAGTAAAATTTTTTCTTAAAAAAAGGATTTCTAACAAAAAAAAAATTAATAATAATTTTCATTTAAATAAAACATGTGTCAAAACAGTTAATGCTAGGAACCAAGGTATATTTACACAAGGTAAACTCGTTGGCCCATATGTTTGTCAGCTGTTTACCTAAGTTGGAACACCAATGCCAAATTCCGTGTATATGAGCCAAAATTTGTACATGTGTGCGTTAAATTTATATGAAGACAATTTTGACAATTCCGTTCCACTCGGTTATTTTTATAGAGCAGCATGTCTACACTCCCAAATGAGTCTACCTTGTGTAAATATACCTTGCTAGGAACTGTGTTATCTCTGCTAGAAACACAGTTAGGCTGTACTTCGTAACAACGTAGGACGTAAAACCATAAATTTATAAAAACACCCTCTATTTACCCACAATTGCATAGTAAACCTATTTTGTTTTCTTCGTCCTAGTCCATATTATAAAACATTTGCTTCAAAACATTTGACTTTGATGACTTTGCAAGTCTGTTAAGGAAAGAAAGAGAGAAGGCCAGGGACCGTAACATTTATTCCTTTTTTTCTTAAAGTCAATAGAAAACAGTTATTTTTTACCTTTTATTTTTATGAACAAAAATATCAGTAACTTTCTGATTTTTAATTTTTTGAACAAAAATGAAAGTTATTCTTTAAAGAAATGTACGTGGTTTAATAATTTAGTTGACTTTAAATATTTATTTTAATGCGCATACGAAATCCCAATGATGATTACACATTAAAAAAAACAATTAAAGTCAACTAAATTATTATTACACATACATACATTTCTTTAGAGAATACATAATTTTTTTTTTGCTCGAAAAAATAAAAAAATAACTGTTATTTTTGTTCAAAAAAATAAAAATCAAAAAAATAACTGTTAATTTGGATCGAAAAAATAAAAATCTAAATTTTAAAAACCAGTATATTTTATCATAAACGTGTTCATTGGAATCAGTATGGTATACTTTAATCAGTTTTTCGACATTTACATCCATATGCTTTTTTTGTTTTAAAATTCCAATATAACTGTTATTTTCGGTCCCTGGAGAAGGCATAGAAAATGACTCAATGCTGTAAATCAAAATTTTTATTCTATGGAGAATTGAAGAAAGAATTTGCAGCAAATATTTCATAATATGGATGAGGTTAATTGGGACTTATTAACAGAAAGAGAAAAGGCATACGAAATGATTTAATGCTGCAAAACAAAAGTTTTATTGCAATATTGTACATGTACAAGCAGTTTTTGTAAGTTTGTTACGGAAAGAAAGAGAGAAGGCATAAAAAATGACTCAATGCTGTAAAACAAAATTTTTATTCTATGGACACGAATTCTATGGACAGAGAATTGAAGAAAGTTTCTGCAGCAAATGTTTAATAATAAGGATGAGGACTTTTGAAAAATTTTTAGAAATTTCCAAATTTATTCCAATTGTTGTTTACTTTTACCTTCTTTTATTTTGTTTTTAAATATTCTACTTGAAAACGCAAAAATAATTTTATTTTATATATTTTATTTTTCTTTTCCTATGACAATATGGACGCATTCGGCGTATAAAATAGAATTATGTAGATCTATATCGACGTAGATACGATTTTATGGTATGCCTTTGTAAAAAACATTATTCGTTTTAATTTGCCAACGTATCTACGTCGTACGCTACTACGTTTACACGGTGTAATTGTGTTCCTACGACAATTTTTACAAGTTTTGTTGTAAAAAATTGTATCTATGAACATATGTACATATAGAAGATGTACATAGTTGAAATAGATTTCTGTAAAAGGTATTCAAAACAAACATCAACATTTACAGAAATCTTGTGCTCGTATGCAACAAAAATAACATTTTAAATGCCATATTTGGAAGCTTGCTGCAAGTACGTAAACGAATTTTTTCTTATAAGGTAAAGTCACCTTAATATTACGAACATTTTCAGTAGTAAGTCAGTTGGAAACTGTTTGAAAATGAAGTGCAATATCAGGCACAAACACATATACATTTTTTTAATAGATTTGAGGTCAAGACCGCCGTATTTTATAGCTGACACACATAATTTTATATTCAACTTTAATGTTTAGCAAATTTTTAAAAATTACCTTCTTTGTCTGGCAACGGATTCTTCTCTTGAGTTTCGGTATGTTTTAAATTGGATGGATTGAAACCTTCGATGCCAGCGAAAAGCGATTTTTGAGTTTTTTCGGCGGCAACATCTATTATACATAAATGTAAGAAAATTATAAATATTTTATTAAAATTTTAAAATGTGTTTAAATTAGTTTTATTTTTTAATTTATATTTTCTCACCTTCTGCTGTTGGCAAAATAATTTTTTCCTGAGTATTGGCATTCTTCAATTTGTCAGGATTGAAGGTTTCGAGTTGGCTTTTGAGGGTTTCCGCAACTTTTGGAAGATCTTTTAAAGCAGGTGATGCCATTTTTAAAACTGAAAATCAAAAAATAAGCGATACTTAATTAAAAAAAGTTTAAACAAATTTTCCAAAGGTTTAAATAAAGTCAATTAAAAGTTTTAATTTAAAACTTTGATAATTTAAATTTTTAATAAAATATGTATTTGTTTTTTGCCATTACTCGAAAAGAAAAATTTTTGCTCATTAGATTTTCTACTAAAATGACTTATAATTAGCTCATTATTTTGCTAGAACTAAACTTTTAAACTGAAACTCGCCACAAAAATGTCCTTATTGACAATTATAGATTACTGTCGACAGTAATGTACATGTTATTATCTAAGGCGCTTGTAATTCGACATCGAGTAGAATTGTATTTGTTTTAGTTTTTCAGCTGTTTTGTTTGGTGTGGGTTGTCTCATAAGAATTCTAGTTAACTAATGTTCTGTTGTCGTATTAGTAAAAAAAACAGATTTTTGTCTTATGTTGGTGTGGGTTCAGCGTTTAAAAAACTGCAGTCAAAGTAGAAAAATTGTAATTTCTTCCACTTCTTCATTTGTCATTGTCCAAAAAAGAACAAATTACTTCTAATTCATTAAATGTAAACAGTCGCTGTAAAACCAACTCAAAAAGCGAAAAGTTGTACACAAATGTTAATTTTTTGTTTGACAGTTTTAGGATTCAACTTCAGTTTTTTAAACCTTGCCTTAAATTGATTACATTCATTTTAGACTATGGACTTGAATAAAAAAAGCCGCCAGGATGAATACATACATTACTTAGTTTTCAAAAAAAAAACACTTAAATAAATTTTTAAATATGTAAAAACAAAACGTCAGCAAAGAAAATAATTAGAGATGGATTTTTTTTTAAAATTTCGATAACTATGTTTAGTTATATAGTAGCACCATATTAACCAGGGCTGTGAAGTCGGAGTTGGAGTTTACCCACAAAAACTTGCGACTCCGACACCAAAATATGTCTAGTGCGTAGAAAATATTTATTTCATTTTATTTACTTAATCAAGCCCATAGGACCATATATGATTAATACAGTAATATATAATCACCCTTATCGTGGTTGGCGTATTTAAAATACGCCTACGACTGTTTGGTAATAGATTAAAGAAAATAAGTTCACCTTCTCTTTAATCTATTACGAAACAGTCGCAGGCGTATTTTAAATATGCCAACCACGATAAGGGTGATTGATCACTTATTTTAATTTGTACAAAAAGGTTCGTATTTTTTAAGAATAAGAATAAGAAAATTAACATTTTTTCCTAATCTGTTAATTATTTGGAAAATATTGAAGGAATAAGACTATTAAAGTATGAAAGATTTTTAAATTGTAATTTGACTTAGAATACACATTCGAATTAATATGATAATTTTTCTAATCTTTTTAAAAAATATGAATTCTTCGAAATTCGCGATGCAAGATCAGTGTTGCCAGAAGTAGGGGAAAATCCCTACATGTAGGTATTTTTGATACTAAAATAGCAGCGTAGGGAAAATCAGACAGATTTTTTATAATCTCCAAAATGTAGGGATTTTTCGCCATACCGCATTATTTATGAAATAAATGCAGAAAAAATGTGTTTGTGTTATTTTCTTGTTCCCAAAGGTTTAAAAAATTGTATTTTCCCTAAAATCGCATTAAACAATACTAGTGTATTGTTTGTTGTGGCTTAAAAAGTTGCCGACAGTTGGCGAAGTTCGCGCTTGTCAAAAAAGTGCCCCACAAAATTTAAAATTTTTTATTTTTTTATTTCTTTATCCAAAAAACCCAAATATTTTTTCAGGCAATATGTTATAATCAAACAACATTTTCCACTTTACTATTTGACTTATCAATATGTGATAATTAAACAATATTTTTCACTTTTAGTTACATATTAATAAAATTTTTAAAATGTTATTATTTAAATTAGCGTACTTTTGTTTTGAGAGATATAACAAAGTTTTTGTGGGTGAGGTTTTTATTCCAAAATGACCCGAAAATTGGTTTTCGTAAAAAGCAAAACATTCGCAATCGTGTAGTCCTGGGCCAAAATTTGGTTATCGCCCTAATGTACATATGAATTATTTTTTAGTTTTGTATTTATTTTTTGTCAAAGCTTTAATATATGTACATATTCGAATAAAATTTATTTTTTAAATCTATTGTTTTTTCCTCTATTTTAATGACAATAATGCGTAGGGATTTTTGTATGGGAAATCTTTTCTGCGTGTAGGGAAAAGTAGTATTTTTCTTAGCATGTGTAGGTATTTTTCCGTAAATCCACTGGCAACACTGTGCAAGATTTAAAATATGGATATGCATATATGGATAAAAAACAAAATTTTTAAGTCAAATGAGGACCAGTAATTCAAATACATTTAGCATCAATGTAAGAGTAGGTGTCGGACAACTCCACAGCCCTGATAGTAACATTGAAAACAAAAGTCAGAGGACCGCCAATTGGCGTTATCATTTTAGAACTGTGAAAGTATTGTAATTTTGGTAAATAGGATGTTAAACTGATGTTAGTTTTATTGATTGGCTTTTACCGTCTGGGAAGTCGATACAACATTATTATAAATTACCAAATTAACATCGAAGTAATGTGACACCAACTTAAAATTGTGTTTATCAAACTCAATTTTTATTTAAACCGGTAAAAAAAATAATATTGACATTTCTGATTAGAATTTGTTTCATTGTATTTTATGCATTTGCTTCCGGTAATAAGTTTTTTAAATTGAAATTTTAATAGTGACAATACTAATTTACATATCGTCTGTTTTTATGCTAATGCGGATCCTTTTATTAGAATGTGCAATGAATTTAACAAATTCTATAATTGTATTGATTTTTCTTCAAGTCCTAACGTAATTAAGAACAAAATAATGATATCATTAAATTCATAACTTTTTTAAATAAATATTTTACATATTTTGTATTGTATTTTATGTGTAAATCAAGAATATTAAATTTAAAATGTACAATAAATCCAAAAGGCCGTACGCGACAAATAATTAAAAATCGAACATAATCAATCAGTTTAAAAGTGACTCAACTCAAAATTTCATGTTTTTGGGTTTAGTACAGTACTTTTCGCTTATAGTCCACTACTATAGTTGCACAACTTTTGTGGACTATATCCGAATTTGGACTATAACCGATTTTTTTATAAGACATTTTATGGATAATAAGTGAAACCTAGTAAAATCAACATTTTGGACAATAAAAAAATTATTTTCTTCAATAAAACCACTCTTATTAAACAAAAGAAGAGTTTATTTAAAACATATCCAAATATTGATTTATGTGCTGTTTTCACAACACAACTGACTGAACGTGTACACTCAAAAAACTGAGTGCTTTTCATATAAATTTTACTACTCGTTCAGTCACTTGTGTTGTGAAAACAGCACATTAATCTATATATAAATCGGCTAAGGCAAAACAGTTAAGAACACTTTTCTCCTCTGTTTGCCCAGCGAATAGAATAAAAAATACACAATTTGAAAGGTATTTACTGCCAGAATTGCGCAATAAAATAATGTTAATAAAATCTGTTCAATATTTTCAGAGTTATCAGCGTTCAAATTTGATACTAACACATATGCAAAACAAATAAATACAAATTTTGTTTTGTTCCAATTATCAAATAAAAAATAGGGTAGTCGATAATTCGACATTTTCAAGAAATCGGTTTTCGAATATTTCGACTATATACATCTTATATATAAATCGGCACAGGCAAACCAGTTAAGAACGATATTTTTCTTTGTTTGCCAACCGCTCACCCACTATATTTTTTTCATATTAAAAAAAATGTATGTCCGAATTTCAACCATTAGGCAAACACTTGTTTAACTAACGGCCATTTTCACCAAGTTCGGTTATAATTAACTATCGGTTATAGCTGTCAAAACATATTGGTAACCGGAACTTTAATTGAAAGTTAGTTTTAACCGAACTTGGTGAAAATGGCCGTAAATAGTTAAAATAAAAATCTTTTTTATTAATTATTGGAAATGCTTTAAAAGCTAACAATAAAAACAAAAATGTAAATAAATAATAAGCTTAATAAGTCTTAAGTATGAGATTTATTTGAATTCTTTGGATGACGAAATCAAACACAAGATAAATATCCATTCATTTGCGAAATTTGACATTTAAAATAGTTGCCACAAAGTCCCAATTTACACTAGGGACATTTCTTGAATTCTCTTTTAATCTTACTTGAAGCGTTTACATATGAAACATTAGAAGTCTGACAGAAATTAATATGTACTTGTATGTAAACTACGAAAAGTAAGAAAGAGACATGAAAAAATTTACAGTACAGATAGATAGTCATGTACTACACACTCTACCTTTTCGACCCCTCGCCGTTAAACTTCGTCTATCCGGCAAGAAAAGTTTCTAGTGTAAATTGGGACAAAGGTAAATAAAAACATGTTGGCATTTGGTTAAAAAGCTGGACTGTATGCGAAAAATTTTGCATAAAGAATTATATATCTACGCAATGTGGCTTTTAAACGAAAATGGACTACAAGCGAAATGGACCTTAGAACAATTAATTTGTATGAAATCCAATAAAATCTTCAAGTGAATATGACAGATTTGGCTTAAATCCGTGTTTGGCCTTTAAGCGGAATGGACTATAAGCGAAAAGTACGTACATATATACTTTAGCTATGCACACTGCTTATCTATAAATAAAAATATCAGTGTATTTTGTTGTTGTTAACTGTGTTATGTCATTCTTCATATTTCAATTGGTATAAAGTTTCAATTCTTAAAAGTGACTTATTTTTAGTTGTGCCGGAAAATACAAAATTCGAATTGTGAAACTTTTGAAAAAATAAATCTTTGTTGAAATTTATATTAGAATTTGGCAAGTGTCGAAACTTGAAAAGAATTCAGCTAAAGTGACATAACTCAAAATAATTCGGTAACTTGTGCAAATAATACATTATCAATAATGACACAACTTAAACATTTTCATTATCTAGTGTAAAAATATTAAAAAAAAACTTATATCATAATCCTAATGGATTTTCTAGTTTATTTCCTTTATGTAATGCTTTTTTATTTTTGAGGTCTTCGAGACAGCCTCAAATTTATATTCCTAGAATTCATAAACTAACTTTTGAGAGATCATTTATGGTAAGAATTGCTCGTTGCTGGAATTGTTTACCTTATGAATTACGTATATTTTCCCATTCAAATAATGTTTTTCGACGAAAACTTCTTGAGTTTTTTACAAGGAGATAGCATCACTGTATGACGGGACTAGTTATTTCTTTTTTTTTTATTTACAATCAAATTTAACTTAGAACGTCTTAGTGGCTGGGGAGCCAAAATGTGTTTTTTTTCTTTTTTATTGTTGATTTAGGTTTAAGTTTTGAACTAAGGTCTGGATCTTAGGTTTTTCTGTTATTACTGTGTAATACATATTTATATTTTGGCCTGGAAGGCTTTGTATTACTTTATCAAATAAATAAATAAAAAAATAAAAAATAAATGGTCCAAAGATATGTTTTTAATTTTTTTTTTGTTTAGGCCAAAAATAGTTTTTTTTCGATTTCTAAAAAATTAAGTTTTTTTGAGTTGAGTCACTTTTACACTAAGTAATGAAAATAAAATCAGATTATTTTAATAATAATAAATAAATATTTAAAAATTGCCATATTTTTAGACAAATTCAACTTCAAGTGAAAAATTTATTGTATGTATGAACGAATGATTTGAGATAAGTATTGGGAAACATGAAGAAGGTGGATAAGAAAACAAAGCACTTTATATAAGAAGAAAGTATAAAATAAAAGCAAAACAAATAATAAAATTTCTATGGTTCATACTTTCTTAATCTTCATTTATAGGTGGCTGTTTCTCTACCAACAACGAGCACGACGGCAAGTGGTGGTTGTGTGATTGGTGGTGGTAGAGTTGCTGCTGGTAATTCTTACCACATGCATTAATGTATGATTCATGACATTTTTTTTATGTATGGAGAAAAAGTAAACCGTTTTTTTTTTGTTTCTTAAATTTTGAACATGTCCGTCTGAATGTCTGTTTGATTATTCTCGCATTTATTAATAATGAACAAAGGCAAAAGAATAAAATATACATAGTGTGTGTATATGTATGTATATACAGTATATAGATTGTATGTATTTAATGAAATTTATGCACATACATTCATATAAATTTTTATGAATCACTTGATAATATTTTAGTAAATTGCTATAAAACAAAGTGTAAGGAACAGCCAAAGAAAAAAGAAAGAGTTTAAAAAATGAAAACGGATATGCCAAAGTTGTGTGTAAAACCAAACCCTTCCTTCTTACATACATTAATAAAAAAATATATACATATGTGTATGTAAGTTTGTAGTACATACGTAAATTTACGTATTAATATGTACATACATATATACATAAATATTTACATATGTAGTATCTATATTTGTAAATTGGGTACATAGTATGTATGTATGTATGTATGTTTGAGCCGGCATAAACAATTCGTTTTGAATGTTGCTTTTTTTTACCGCCCACCACCTCTGCCAGTTTACCACTAACGCAAAAGGAGTAATACGCATTTCGGAAATAGAAACAACAACTGCATTAAAGGCATAAAAAATTAAATAAATAATGCATACTTGCATTGAATTTTTAATGATTTTAGTTAAAACAAGTATGTATGTACAGTTAATAAATGAGCTTATATATTTTTGTAAATATGTAAGTACATAAATATGTATATATGAGTATATATGTATGTATTATATACTTTAAAAATAAAAAATAAACTAATATGTATACATATCACGTTCTTTCAAGACAGGGTGCGCAAAGCATTTACATATTTTGTATTTAATTTAAACTTTTGAAATGAGTTAAGATAGTAAAAATCTCAATTTCAAGCTTTCTGTTATATGTTTTGCTAATTATTGTTAAAACTGCTTATACAATTCGTTAGCTTATTAATTTGACCTACCAACGATTTAATCGTTTAATCGTTTAATCTGAATCCAAGCCCGGTTTCACGAAATTATTTATGGTTTCTGAAATATTAAGCGTTAATTTTGCTCAATATCAACTATTTTTAAGTTAAGTAATTATTGTAGTGCTCTACACGCCACTGTTTGACGAATGCACATAATTCCTCATACATAAACGTACAAAATAAATTTCACTCTTGCTTTGCTTCATTTCCGTAGGAAAAAAAGTATTTAAAGAAAAAAAAAATAAAATCTCAACAACTTAATACACAGCAGTTAAGGCCCAACCATAATGTGCTTAAGTTGGCTAAGCAAATGTGCGAATACATGTTAATTATATGAGGCTAACGATATTGAACTTAAGAAAACTTTTTGCTTAGTTTAATGAAACTGTCATTTGCTTAAGCAAGGTGCGAATCTAATAGCACATTCCGTACGGAATCAAATGTTTTTTTATTTTGTTTTTTTTTTAATACATTTGAGAGTTTTTTTTGTTAATTTTTGACAGGCGTTCATATGCAGCACAAAAATTTACTTTTTAAAAATAAATTTAGAGAAGTCGCGGCACAAAACAATAATTTTTACTTTCAATAAAATACTATTAACTTCAAAGTTCCTTAATGAACGTTCACTTAACAATTTACAATTTCAAAACCTTTTCCAGAAGCAGTGGTGGAAATACAAATAATATACCCGATAGAATGGGTATATTTTCAGAAAATTTAAAGTAAACCTTCATTGTCGTTTTTCTTCATTCTTCAGCTGACGATTTGTTAATGGTATATAATTATTGTTCGTTTTGTACAAAGTACAAAAAAAAAACTAAATTCGAAAGAATAGAAAGCTGAAATTAACGAGACATAAAATTGTAATGTTAATATTATAATTATAAAAGATTCAAAAACGGGTTAAATTTCTAACTTTTTGAAAAATATCATATAAGAAAAAAATTGATAAGGAATGTTTTAACAAAAAGCGTTAAAATCAAAAAAAAATCAATATTTTTCAAAAATATTTTATTATTTTATTTTATTTATAAAAAATTACTTAAAACTTTGCTAATTATTTATAAAAGGGCAAATCCTGCTGGTTTTTTATTAATGAATCTATGAATGGATATCAATTTTTTTTTAACGAAATAATGTAATTTTATAACACATGAATGTAAACAAAGTGAAATGTTAAAGTATTAAAAATACAAATAAAAATAATATTTTAATGAGTCTGCTGTAAATGCTATTTTAAGCACATAAAGCACCTAAAATAATGTTAAATTCATGTATAAAATTAAGAGATCAGCGGTGGGGTAGGATTTGGTAAAAATTATTGTATTAATGATCAGAAATACATACATATTTTTTAATATAAAAATGAAATTATACATTCAGTCTTATATTCCATTTTGGTTGGTACACTGTTTCTGGGATTTGCCCACATGTTCAAATTTATTTTTTTTTAATTCCCTAAGCTAAACCTTGTCTGCAGGAAAGAAACCAGAGTCTCTGGCGGGAATCGAACACGCAACCCCGGCGCTGATAGACTAGCTCACTACCAGCTAGACTACCGGGGCACTGTTTATACTTTAGACGATAATTCAGTGACACCTAAAAAGTCAACCGGTTGTTAATGTTAAATGCTCAAAAGGCATTATTACATAAATTGGCGGATACAGAAGCCATAAATGGCTAAAGATGCAATAAAATTCTAAACAAACATCCTACTGTAGTTTCGGACAATGAGCGGTAATTACACAAGCAAACTCGATTATCTCTGACACAATTAAGATCTGGTTGGTGCTTTATTCTTTACTGTTACTGCGAACTAATTGTTCCCGACACCTTAAATCTTTACCCTGCCTGCCTTCGAATAACCCCCCCCCCGGGATACAGACTATCGTGCCCAATAGACTTATAGTAAAGATCGACTGGGGCGAATAGGTTTCTCCAGCTCCCAATTAAATAAACAAAAACAAATAAAAATTCAGGAAAGAACTTTCGATGACAGCAAGCCCGATACAACAACAATTAACAAAATAAATAAACAAACTTTTACATAAAAACATAAAATATATTTTTTAGATAAAAAGAATTACGTATAGTATACGTAATATAATAATATATTATCTTGGTAGTACTTGATAGGGGTACTATCGCTTTAACCAAAAATCAACCGTTATATAATAAATCTACATATGGGCATTTCCAGCGAAAAGTCCACTTTTTGTCACGTAACGCCAGAAGTATTTTAAATTGTTTCTCAAAAAATTTTATATGTATAGTTTACTTTTTTATATTTTGGTGTAAAGCGCAACCAGCTCTACATTTAGTAACAAAAGGGATAACGATTGAACAACATGGTCCGTAAATACAACCTTATTTGCAATCTGGCGTTACATTAAAAAAAGTAGACTTTTAGCTGAAAATTCCCATATTTACCTTAAAACGAGCAAAGATTTTTAAATTTGATAGCTTGAAAAATAAATCTATATAAGTTCTAAGTTTACTAAAAAAGGTTTTGTACAAAACTTCTTGCTCAATTCGCAGTATTTTTCAGTTTTGTAATGCAATCAAAACCCACTTCCGTTTTTTTAACGTCACGCCAGGGCAGATTTTTGCTTATATCTGCAAATTCTTAGCGTCGATTACTTTAATTTTTTTTCTGAATGTAGAGCAACTTCATTACTTTGTATATATAAAAACCCTTTTTACAAATTTGACTTCGTCATTTATTTTTTTTACATTTTGTGCTACAAATATCACGACACGTCAAAATGGAAATGCCCATATGTATGTGTATATTTTAAAACAATAACCGCAATTAGAAAATCACAATTAATAAAAAATCGTCATCTATAATGAAAAAAACCCTACCCATTAAATATTTCAAAAGTACATACTTTGTATACATATCGTCGGTTGATAATTTAAAAGTCGTATTTGGATTTTTTGCGGTTTTGAGTTAAGATCGTTTCCTTAGGTTTTCCGACCTGATCTTTCATTTGGCGTAATCAGTTTTTCGATACCTCATACGTTTTTCGAGATATGAAGTGTTGAGTTCGTCGTATGTGGTATTTGCTGAAGGAATTTTCAAATTAAATGTCGTATGTAACTGCCAAACGCCACATACGACAAATTTCCATATAAAACGACCAAAAAATTGATTTATTATTTAAATGTCTTATGTGGAAATTTATAAGAGTTCACACTTTAAACTCAATTTACTCGAAACTATCGGAATCCACATACGGCAATTAAATTATCAGCCGACGATATGTATATTAAACTAGCAATAGAAATAATACGGAATTTTCTATAACTAAAACAAAAAATCAAGTAATTGATATTGTATTTTTTTTTACTTTTAACAAGCCATATTTTTTTATTTTTTATTTAATTTACGGCCAGTTTCACCAAGTCCAAATATAATTAACAGTCAGTTATTACTGTCAAAAATATATTGCTAACTGGAAGTTAAAGTTATAGTTTAAAATTGGCCGTCAATAGCTTCAATTCAAAAAAAAATTTTTTTTGATATAAAAATCTAAATTAAATAATTGAATGTTAAACTACACTATTTTTTATAAGATATGAAAACATTATAATTAAATGTACATATGTATATGGACATTTCCCTAGAAAAGTAACCTTTTAGAAACGTTACGAAATTTGTTGTAATTATCACTTTCAATTTTATTTATAGTTTAGTTACAGTTCAACTAAAAATCACAATTGTTCTAAAATGGCTTTTGAAAAAATATATATGAATGCATATTTGAAAGTTTCGAAATTAATTTCAGAAACTTGGAATAATTTTTAAAGTCCACTTAACATATTGAAAATTTAACTGCCTTTTCAATAATTTAGAATGTTAACGTTCCCAAAGAAAATTTATCTGAAAAGCAATAAGTTAAAAAAAATATCTTTCATATAAAATTGTATACAAACGTTTACGTTTGAAGTTTTTGAAACTTATTTTAGAAATTTGAATTTTTTACTGGCTGGGGAGCTAAAAGGCAATTAAAGTGTTCTATTGTGCTGTATTGTTTGTATTTATTTGATATAAAAATTTTATTATTTTTTTTTCATACTCAAACATTTTTTCAGCTGGTTTTTGTTAACAACTTTAAGTCATTGCTTGTTTTAATTTTTTATTAACTCATGTATTTCTACATACATATTTTTTTATATATGTATTTTTTTGTAATTTAATTTTGACGTTTACACTAATTTTTTTACTACATATGTATGTATGTTATGTATTACTATGATGAATTAATAAATAAATACATAGAAAAAGTGCATGTCAAAATTTGCGACCAAAAGCAATTAAAGGACACGACCTTAGCTTTCTTTTAGTCAAAACCAAGGTAAAAAAACAGATACCTAAACTACTTGGGACAAATTTGTCTAAAAACAATAGGTAATAAGTTACGTGGATGAGATAAAACTCCTGTTTGGCCAAAATGTAAAATTTTAACCCCCTAGAACTCACAGAGTTCCAATTTTCAATAGTACTAACCTTGGTAAAAACTTCATTAGAATCGGAAGACATCGGATTTCACTTGACACGAAATCCCCCATAAATGTATGTACATATGTATATTATTAGAACAACTAATGCCCGTAATTTCAACAAATAGATATCTAACTGAGTATAGGTATCTATGATTTTCATAATTTTAAAACGTATTTCTTACATACGGGTTAAAGTGTAATGTAATGTGAACACCACCGATTTTCGATAATTAATTCACGTAGGTAAAACTAACGTTTAAATTACCAAAATAGTGGTACCGGATAGGTAAAGATAACTGTTAGGTGCCAAACGACTAGATATGTATGTATCTGTGTGTAGAAATTACGGGCATTATTATATTTAATCTTTGTAAGATAAAATTGTTTTTGACCTATGATAATAATTATGTACACATACATATATGTTCCTACATACATGCATCCATACTTATGTATGTAACAACATAATTTAAAAAGTTAAATTTATAAAAATGTTATAAATATAATCTGAAAATTATTTCTTTTTATAAGTTACTTTATGTTAAACATTTTTTTTCATAGGAAGAATTCATTCGAAAAATAAAAAATGTTTAATATAAAATGTAATAAATTGTTTTGTTTAATTAGAATCGACACGTTTATTTATTCGTTTATATTAAGGGAGTTATTTTGTAAATCCCCTCATCTTGCTTGAGTTGAGACATTTTTCATATAAAATTTCTTGAATTTTTAAAAATTTTTATTAAAATATTTTTTTAACACAACAGAAACATAACAAATTTTAAATTCAAATATATTCTAATAGTTGTTGCTTCATATGATAAATAAATGAACGTTTCTAAGATACCAACAATTAGAATTAGGTACATATTTAAAATTTAAATTTTTGGAACGATTTCACAAATTTTCAGAATATTAAAACTGGTTGCATTGAGGTATAAATAACCTCATAGTGAAATAATTTTACACTCTTTTTAGGTATTCAATTTTGTTTTATGATTTTAGAGAACCTTTTTCATCAATTACTTTTTAAGTGTAGGTAAGTATGTACCTAAATATTATATACATTTTGGCAAATTAGACCGATGACAAAGGTTTTTAAAATATGTTTGTTCTAATAATGTTTATATTAATAGCTTTTTCCCCCACTTTATTTGTGTATATTTTTGATCAAATAAGTACACAAAGAATTTTGTTTAATAATAAATCGTTTATTTTTATCGCCCTTAACCAAAACGATTGCATTATTGACTTTGTGCGATAATGAGACACACTGCCATGATTCAGACATTTAAAAATTTGTTTGCCATTTTTTAAAGTTTCGCATACCAGAAAAAATAATATGCCATTTATGTGCTTCAGTACCACGCCCAGATTCTAAGGAACTAGAATTATTTAAACAGGTGCAAATAAATGTTAAAACAAAATCCTTGTTATTTTTAATCCATTGATCGGTTGACCCTGTGCCTATCTAATTAATACACAACCAAACAGCCCACTTGGCTTCTGTCTGGTCTGTAAAATTTAATTTTGTATGTAGTATGTACCTTTCAAAATGTATTTAATAAACGTCATGATCTTGTCTGATTAAAAAAAAAACATAACTGTGCAAATTGGAATTTTGCTGTATTGTCTTTAAAACATCATCATCTATCCATATAAGTATCTATAACAGCTCTAAATTTCTCCAATTAAAATTAAAGCAAATAAACTTCATCATTAACTTCATCTATCTTTAACTACATACATACCTACATTATTCTGTTTCTGTTAACATCATTACTATTAAAACTCAGCAACACAACACAACAAACATTAACATAACAGAATAGACAAAAAAAATGTAAAAGAATAGGAAAAAGTATGTAAGTGAAAAAGAAACCAGTTGGATGGATATGAATACGTGTATGTGCATTTTTAACATTTCTTTTCTTTACATACATCCATATGTATACAGTGGACGTTTTTATTCTTTCTTCTTTTGCCAACCGTTTTTATGTTAATACAAAAGATATGTGCCGGTGTTTAAAAAGTTTAAGATCCAAGCATTACAATTTAATTCTGTTATTTAAAAAATTTGTTAACAAAGAAACTGTTACATTGAGTCATCTGTTTATTAATATTTTTTTAATATTAAATTGATATTTTATAGATTTCCAGACTTACCTTTTAAAAAAATATATATATATGTATTTGCAAATGTAGATAAAAAAATATTTTATACTGATTTAGCGCAATCGACCACTCCTATTTGAAGGATTACTCACAACTTAATACTGCAACTTTAAAATTTACTCTATCACTAAACTTAACTTAACCAGCGTTACCGTTGTAATGCTAGTAAAGAGCTAATTAACCTTCCCTGCCACCTTTTTTAAAGCTTACTAAGCTGCCAACTATATTTATGAAGTAATGTTGCCAATATACATTTAAACATTTCCTGTCAAATAAAAATACACAAAGCGAAATTTTGTATTAGAATGTGTGTATTTATAATATGACCACAGTTCTGTGTTTGTTAAAGGCCAGTTTACACGGTAATACAATGTATTACGACTTTGTAGAATCAAAATATTATGAAATTCTCTCCGTGCTTAAAAGAAAAAAAGAAAAATCTGTTGTATGAATTTTTCATGTTTACACGAATGGTACAAGTAAAATAAAAAATAATAACAAAAAAAACAGCTTAACAATTTTTACAAAAACAGCATGAAAATTTCCTGAATTGATTTTAGTTGTTTTTGTAATTGTATAAAAATGCTATCACCTTTAATGTACTCTGTTAAAATACACCTCTGGTGTGATGAAAATACATAAGTTTCTAAAATGGTTTAGAAAAAAATAATTTACCGACCGCTTGTCAGATTTTGTGTTCGTATTCTCTCTTACTTAATACATTTTTCTTTTACATGGTGATTTTTCTCATTCTACATAATGTCGTAATACAATGTATTACCGAGTAAACTAGCCTTAAGCAGCTGAGACTGAACAAATGAAATTTGGTATGAAGTAGGAATGGGCAAAAAATATCGATATATCAAAATATCGATATTTAAAAAAAATATAATCGATATATATCGCCGATATTTTAGATACCGATGTATAGATGTATCGATATTGAAATACGACTATCGAATTCGATATTTTTTAAAGTCAGTCTTCATTAACAACTCAAAATTTTAGCCGTTTTTCAAACAATATGTTTTAAGAATTGGAATCATTGCATGCATCATATTTTTTTTTAAACAAATATGAAGATCTAAAATAATTGGCATTTATAAGAAACAGTGCCGGATACAAGAAGCAGATTGTCTGGAGTGCACATAAAATAGAGAATGCTCCTGATGTCCATATCTGATGATTACTGGTTTGACTAAAACCAGTTGGTACTTTTGGGGTGCAATTCAAATTTTAAGAAAAGTTGGTACTTCCATGACTTATTTACTTCCATTTAAATTTTTCGTAATTTATTTTTTTTTCTTATGGTTTTTTTGTATTCTTTCCTTTTGTTTTTTTATAATTGAACTTTTTGTTTTGATTAAATTTTTTTGTTTTTATTAATTTTTTTAAATAAAATGAAACAATAAAAGCTAACAATGTAATTACATATAATTAATTTGTTCATACATATAATTGTACAAAGGTATACTGAATTTTTTAATTTGGTAATAGTTTCAGCAAAATACGTTCGATATATCGATATATCGATATTTTTGAAATGATAAATATCGATACTCTAAAAAAATATCGATTCGATATATATCGATATATTTTTTCAACTTGCCTATCCCTAGTATGAAGATAGAATGTAAGAGCGAAATTATTATAGGCTATACTTTGGACTAGGGCCGAATAAAAAAGTTCAAAAACGGTCAAACTAGACCTGATTTTTTTGAATTAAATCTTCATACTCAATCAAAAATTTTTTATATGAATTTCTATAACTTCGTCGTCATGTCACATTTTGAAAGTCGGCCATAATGTTGGTAAAAGTGGGTAAAAGGGGAATTCTGGGTACTTGTTTTTCAACCCGATTTAGACTACAAAATACTAAACATTTATTTCTATTTTGGTCTAACTAATGGCGTTTTCTTTTCTAAAAAAAAGTGTTGCATAAGTGTTACATGTTACTTGGTAACATTTTTAAATGCTCCCCTAATTTTTAATGGGTGTTTCATATTTTACGTTTACAAAAGAACACACGGTATTAAACAATAAAGTACAATTAGCGCAAGGTAAATTCAATTACAGGTGGTGGCAAGACTACAACAATCCAAAGCCAACAGAAACAACAGATGTTTTTTGTATCGCATTGTTACTGTTTACTGCTCGAAACTTGCCACCACCTTGTACTGAATTCGCCTTGATCTAGTGCTGCACTCATGCCCCTTTAATTAAAATGAGTGTTGAACATGTAGCATTTTTTTTAATTTTAAAGGGAACATCATCAGAAAAGAACGCTTTATACTTTTAAAATAACACATGTTTTTCAGAAAAGAACATAAAAAAATGTAAAAGGCAGATTAATGCAGAATTTTACTCAGAAAATAAAACGCCACAAGCTACCTAAATAAAGCAAGCGACTGTTTTATGTCAAAACTTTTTATTTCCACACAGTTTATACGAAACAAAACTTAAGAAAGCTGTCAAAATAAATAAATCTACATTCTCCGGTGCTCTAAGCGGAATAAGTTCTGTTCAATAAGTACTGGGATATTTTTTTTTAACCAATAAATTTGTGTAGCTGACGTCGCTAAGTATCAAGTCGGAGATACAATTCTATTGGCGTAAATTTTTGTAAAAATTGTAGGTATGTGGTCGGAAGATAATTCTAAGGAAGCTTTAACATGAATCGTTTCTATGGGGATGCTTTTAACCACGCCAAAATCGATGACATCTGAAATTTATTGCTGATCAGTAGGCCAATATGTTGGTTGTCTGCTCGCTACCAAATTTAAATCCATTTTAGAAATTGTTTTAAATAAAACCCTTTGGTGTTATAAGTCGTGACCCCCAGAAGTATGTTTAGCGTTATAATCGTCAGCGGACAGGAAACTGGGTCCTAATGATTTAAAATATTTATAATGATATTGAAAATCTAGGCGGGGAGTATAGCGACGAAATCACTAGGTTTATATTTATGTAATTCCTCAACGCAAATGTTTGTTGCTTAGAGAGATCACACTGCAGATGGCATAACCTCCACAATATCTATCTTGAGGATCTTTGATATCATATCGTAAATAACTATTGATTTTAAACGTTTCATTTTTCAGTTTCAGAAAGCATCATGGCATCAATTTGTTTTTTTAAGAAAGCATTATAATTCATTTTTATGTTGGCGGATGCCGTTTGTTTTCCAAAAACAAATTTTTAAACAGTTCATGGCTTGTTAAGTACAACTTGCAATAACATCGATTGCATTCTAAGAATTTCCTGCATCATTTTACCCATTGTGTTCCTAAAATTATTTACAGTTTCCATGTTTTTTTCTAGATGACTTAAGTAAAAACTGGAGTTTCATCATAACTTGGCGAAGCACCTTGCATTGGCACATGATTTGATTTTAGCTAAAGAGGTTCTGTTATTACTAGGCTGCGGAGCAGTCTTGACGATAGTATATACAGGGTATCATCTTTAATTGGCAGTGTTATTACCGCCACAGTTGCTAAGTAGCAGTATGCCTTAGTATGACCAAATTCTTGGCAGTTTAAATGCTAATCGGGTCCATTTCTTTTATGCGGCTCGTCTATCGTGACTTTCTGTACAGGATATATTTCAAACTTTAAATAGGATACGTTCATTTTTTTTTAGCTTAACGTCGTTGGGGTCTTACTCCACTCGAAAAAGTGGTTCGGGATTTTTTCCCTATTTTTAATATTTACCACTTGTTTTATTTTGAAGCCTTTTTCTTCAAAGAAAGTTTTTATTTCTTCTGGGTCCACACATGAGCCAATTCCCTTAATCACTACCTGAAGACATATACTCCTCTTCAGTTGTTATGTATAAAAACTTTTTTTAGTGCTTCAAATTTGTTAATTATTTTGCGAAAATAAGAAATTCAAGCTAAAATGTTTTTACTCAGAATATGTGTTCATACATACGTATGTATGACTATTAATACGTACATATTTTTTCTAATTTTCTTTACATAATTTTTTCGTTTTTAATAATTGTTCACTTTTATGTTAAATAATTTAAATAAAAAAATGTGATTAATTAATAATTCAACACGTATGCGGGGTTAAGAGTACATATCTGTATCACAACAAAGCACAAGCGTACTCCGATATGATATGATATTCGTAAGTGCATATTAATGTCACTAAATTCTATATATAAGATGCAGCTATCTCTTTTTAAAGATCAATCAATTTTAATATGTATATCAATCAGAAAACCCAAGCGACTGTAGCGTTCTTTACGAAGAATTTGTCCATATGTATTAAGTTTTTTTTATCGCTTCAAGCTTCTTAATTTTGAAAATATGTAGTTTTAAATACCTCCTCTTTCTACCTGAATTAAATTTATTATATCTGCCATTGTGAATGAGGCTTTTGTTATAAATTTTTTATTTGGCGATTTGTGTTTACCAAAAATTTTAGAAAATGTAATCTAGCGATTTTCGATAATATGTCGGCGATACGGGGAAAATAGTCTGACAACTCTGGTTAAACTGACAGAAAACTGCCGGGCAACGAACACGCACTCGTCAGATTCTTCTGGTCTTTTGATTAAAAGTGTTTTTTTTTGTGTTAAGAGGTTAAATATCTGCTGCACGTTTTGAACCGTGTAACGTGAAATTTAAAATAAAAGATACCAACAATTAAAAAGTAAAAAACTATTTTTAAATTAAACTAATTTCAATTAATTATCTTGCAAAACACAAAAAACAGCGTAAGTAAATTAAAACATTAACGAGCAATTTGTCAAAGTTTACTCAAAATATTTTTCTAATGATTACATAAGTTTCGCCGAAGAAATGTATGAATGTATTTTGGAATAAAGTTAATTTCTAGAAATTTCATCATATTTTAAATTATTGGCTAGGCTGATGAAACTAATGATCATATTGTTTGAAATCTACTTTTTAGAACGTACAGATTTTTCATTAATAAAAAATAAGAAAATAATTAATATATTCGCCGGCTAAATTGATTAATGAAAGAAGAGAACAAAATCTCTAGACAATCGACATATTGTTGTGCCTACCATGTGTTTTTCATCTACATATGTACATACATATTTCTAATTGCATTTCCCTTTTATAAGAACCCCCGTGTTTGTATGTAATTAACAAAAAATTTTGAAATCATCATGGTATGTACATATGTATGTATGTACCTGTAATACCATGGAAATTAAAGTAATCACTATTTTGGTTAGTATGAATATAGATACAGTGTAATTTTTTATATTTTCTAGTGATGAAAAATCCCTATTTCATATTTTATTCAAGTTATATGTAGGTATAAAAGCTCCTTTTATTTTCGTCTGAAGACAATACGTTTAACAAAATTTTAATCAAATTATTTAACATGTACATACATACATACATATGTATGTATGTATGAACTTATACATTTTCAATCGTGTAAGTTTACTGGGAATCTCATGTACATATAGCGTTTTTGATCGTCGGTGAGCGCGTTTTTTAATCGAACTAGATTCCTCGCTTGAGGAACTGCTACACATGCTGAATCATCAGATACAACACACCGAAATATGCTTATATTAGTCGCAGAGGGAAGTGCTTAAGGTGTGTGTAAAGATTATCTCTAAGCATGTCAATTATTATATGAGACTAATGTAGGATTATATGATAACTGAGCTACCTAAATAACAGCGTCAAGCATTTTTTCATGTCAAAACTTGATACAATTTATATATCAAAACAATCGAGAATTCAACACCATCCGGTTGAAAAATCTTATTTGATTTAATTTAGCAAAGAAACAGACGCCACCAAACAACAACTTTTGTCATAATCCTCAATACTATCCATATATTGACTAATTTGCAATACATATTTAGAAACGTTTATTATAAAAATATTGCTAAATTACAGAATTTTTTTTTTATAATTTTAGTCAAGAACACAATTTTAAGGTAGTCAAATCAAAATTTACACATGTTCACTTTTTGCAGGAAATTGATAAACAGTAGTCATATCTACCTGCTGTAAAAATTTCAATTAAATTAATCTAGTATTTTGCCAAACAATTACAGTTGTTTTCCTCTTTGTGATCTACGGTTTAGGATTGCAAATCAATGGCCCATCACACACTAGACTAATTATGCTGGCGTAAAATGGCAGTTTGTAGGCAAGCAAGGTGAAGGGAATGGGTTTTCGTTGGCGTAAAGTTTCAACCGGCTTCAACCCCGCACAAGCAGCACAAAACTAATACATGGACATTTTCAAAAACAAATGAATGCAAAAAACACAAATCCATACAAAGTTTTGTACATGTACACATTTTATGCCAGATAATTTTACTACAGTTTGTGATTAATGGAACAAAAATTGTTCGCTTAAAAATTAGTCTAATGTGTGAAGGCTCAATCAAACGATTGTGAAATCGATTTTTAGGTCCGACTAATCGAAATAAGAAAGTCGATCGAAAAATCGATTTTGGAATCCATTTACCTTTCCCTAATTCATACTGGGATTCGCAAGTTTTCGTTTGATGGTGTGAATAAAGAAAACCAAAGTGTTACATTGTTGTTTTTGTACTCTTGAAATAATCAAAAAAAAATATTGTTTTAGGACTTACATGGTAAACATTCCAAGATTAGGCCCAGGCCCACGATGTCGACAAGAACATTTCTTTCATATACCTATTTGTATTAAAATAAAAACAAATTTTAGTTTTTTATTATTGTTTTCAGTATAAATATGCGAAAGAAATGTTCTTGTCGACATCGTGGGCATGGCAGTTAAAGACGAGCGTGTCAAAAAATTTATAAAGTATGTATGTAATAAATAAAAAAAATTTGGATGATTTTGTTTGTCGTCGGATCATCAACATGCTAACTGGATACATACATACAACATATCCCCTTTGCGTGAAATTATCGTATGCATATGCCAATTTTTTGAAATTGAGTTTTTTATGCAATCTTGTTCTACATTCAAAGAGACGTCACCTGACAAAATATTGTAGGCGAATTCCACTTTGTTGCGGTTTTTTTGTAACATACGATAATTTCGCGCAAAGGGGTCGATATGAATGGAAATGTTCTTATCTTAAAAGTCTTAATTTTATAAAGATTCTCAAAATTCTACACATACATATGCATGTATATGGGCATTTCCAGCGAAAAGTCTACTTTTTGTCACGTAACGCCAGAAGTATTATAAATTGTTTCGCAAAAAATTTTATATGTATCGTTTACTTTTTTATATTTTGGTGTAAAGCGCAACAAGCTCTACATTAAGTAACAAAAGGGATAACGATTGAACAACATGGTCCGAAAATACAACCTTATTTGCAATCTGGCGTTACATTAAAAAAAGTAGACTTTTAGCTGAAAATGCCTATATTTACCTTAAAACGAGCAAAGATTTTTAAATTTGATAACTTGAAAAATAAATCTATATAAGTTCTTAGTTTACTAAAAAAGGTTTTGTACAAAGCTTCTTTCTAAATTCGCAGTATTTTTCAGTTTTGTAATGCAATCAAAACCCACTTCCGTTTTTTTAACGTCACGCCAGGGCAGATTTTTGCTTATATCTGCAAATCCTTAGCGTCGATTACTGTAATTTTTTTTCTGAATGTAGAGCTACTTCATTACTTTGTATATATAAAAGCCCTTTTTACAAATTTGACTTCGTCATTTAATTTTTTTACATTTTGTTCTACAAATATCACGACACGTCAAAATGGAAATGCCCATATATATTTATACATAATATACTATACTATACATAGATAAGGTGACCGACCATAATTTTAAAACCAAAATACAGAACAAAAATTTGACTGCGAAAAATCGTTTTTTTTTTTGACACAAAATCGATTTTCGATTGGAATCGAATCTATTTACTATTCCCTAGCTCCAAACTACAGCACCGTATTCATGTTTAGACCTAATTAGAGAAGTGAACAAAGGATCATAAAAATCTTAACAATTTCTTTTGATAAAGGCTAATGCTGATTATGTGGTTGGAATTGATGGCTGCAAATGGGGAATGAAACCTAATATGCGGGTATGTTCTAGAATCCGAACCCACTCGAAAGTGGATTACTTCAGCATTTTTGGTGTTCTACATTTCACATCCACATGTTTTTATTCGTTTTCAATTAGAGTAGTAAGGGGTTGGTGAAAGTAAAACGAATCGACTTTAAGGCCCAGGCCCACGATGTCGACAAGAACATTTCTTTCGTTTATTTGTATTGAAAGCAAAAACAAATTTTTGTTTTTTATTTTTGTTTTCAACATAAATATGCGAAAGAAATCTTCTTGTCGACATCGTGGGCTTGGCAGTAAGTCTAATATGTGATAACATTTTTAACAAAAAAAAGATTTTGTTTTTAGTTTAATATTGTTATTAATCCAATTTATTCAAAAATATATAGTTACCTAAAACGCAATAGGCCCAACTAACCCAAAATTTAAAATCGACTTTGTCATTGCTTTTGTTGTAATTATAGCTAATTTTTTACGCTTTTTATGTTAGTTTTCGACAATTTGTTTTTTTTTATTGATTTAGCGATCTTAAATTAGTTTTTGGGTTTGTTTCAAATTTTGCAATTTTTCGCGAATTTAAGCCATGTTCGCGATAAAAGCGATTTGTTCCTGTAAGTTTTCTGATTCTTTACAGCTTTAACGATTTAGAATAAAAAATAGACTTTGCCATCATGCCGCTGTAAGGAAATTTTCTCGAATTTCCGCTAATTTAGCAATTTTGACCGAATTTTTGTCATTTCTTATAGTTTTAGGGACTGTTAATCAATTTTATATCTTTTGAACTACTAAAATTTTTCACGAATATTCGCTATTTTTGTTATTTTCCGACATTTTGAATTTTAAACCCATTTATAGATTTCAAACAAATTTTTGTCGATACTCTAAAAAATATCGATTCGATATATATCGATATATTTTTTCAACTTGCCCATCCCTATAACGAATTAAAATTCAATTTGGTACTCGATGTAACGAACAAATAAAAATAATATAAAAACAATTCGTAAAACTTATTGAAATAAATAGATGGACTAGTCAGGCAAACAGTTGTAGTCTTGACACACACCTACAGGCATATATTTCGTTTTGTTATCAATGAATTATGTACGATTGCCTTCAATTTTTTATTTTTTAGTATCTGATCAACAAATCGTTAAATTACAGTTTGAGTTTTTTCCATTTTGATTTAAAAGTTTATGTTGTTTGAAATGTTCTTATTTTTCGACTTTTAGTCGATTTTTTTAGTATTCATATTCGTTTTGTGTTCACAACTGATCAATATATATTAAGGTAAAGAAAAGCGTTTCTTAAAAATTTTTTTTTTTTATTTATTTGTATTTAGTTATCACTGTTTTTTTTTAGTATTCATAACGAAATGATAACTTTAAAAATCTTTGTCAGAGACGGAAAGTAAAATATTTTAGTTATATACGAAAAATTTCAGGATTATACATGGTACCTTAGCCATCAAAAGATACGAAAAATGTATATTTCGTGTACTAATGGCGTCACTGGATTCCATGGTTTTTTCTAAACGACTTAAAAAAGAAACTGGAGTTTTATCATTACTTGGCGAAGCACCTTGCATTGACACATGATTTGATTTTAGGACGTTAGCGTAAAAGGTTCTGTTATTACTAGGCTGCGGAGTATTTGAGGGGGATTATTTTTCGGTCCAACCGACTGCTTGACGATAGTATATACGGGCATCCTCTACAATTGGCAGTGTGATAACCGCCACAGTTGCTACATTTATTTTTTACGTTGGGGTCGGTTTTAGACTTATCGCAAAGAACTGTACCGTGTAGTTCACCACATACTATGCAAACAAGCGGCAAGTATCAGTATGCCTTACTGCCCGTCTATACTAGAGATAATTATTGCGACATATATTGCAGTAATTGTCAAAATTATGTTATCTTTAATGTAGACAGCAATTTTTTGTACATATTTATTGCTAACAATTTATGTTGCAATAATTGTTAGTCCATTTTCGTTGGCAATTATTGCTTACAAAAAACTTCAATTTGGTTGTCAGTTGAAAGAAAGAAGCAATAAAGAAAAAGAAATAGAAGAAAATTGTGTGGGAAAGAAATTATGTTTTTGAAATTACAGCAAATTATAATTGTAGTAAAATAATTTAATTAAAAAATTAAATAAACACTAAAATAAAAGTGCAAAAATTATAATTTTTTCCTTATTCGATCTTTATTGTTAAAATTAATATTAATTTTTTAAGTTCGAGTTCTTTTTTATAAAAAAATAATAATTTTACATTAACAAAAATAAAAAAATTAATAAAATTAATATTTTTGTATTAAAAATGACCTCAAGCTTAAACAAATTAATATAAATTTAAATAATAAAGTCGAATAAGAAAGAATTTATATTAATAATAATAATTCTTGTAAGATACCGCCATTTTTTACATTGCACCTTTTTTCTTGATTTTTTTCAAATTATGAGTTAACATAAATACGTATTACCATGCCTTTACCATAAGCTGAGCAATAAGAAATATTGCTCTGTTATTCTGCCGACGTTATTGCCAACTTGCTGAGATAATTATCTTTAGTGTAGACCTAGGGTTAGTATGACCAAATTCTTGTCAGTTTTACACTGAACCCTCTATCCTCCTCCTCTATAGTAATTTTTCTGTACAGGATATATTTAAAACTAAATAGGATGTGTTGTGTTTTTTTTAGCTTAACGTCGCCGGGCTCTAACTCCACTTGAAATAGTGGTTCAAAATTTAGAATACATTTCTAAAATATGAAAATTTTAAAGTTTGAAATAAAAAATGGTCTAAAGTCGAAAAAAAATTCATGTTTTGTTCAATGCAAATTCATTCTAGGTAATCTCGGTACCATAAGCAATTTGATTTCGTAAAATAATTGTACAATGTCAAGAAGAGAAATAAAACAAACCAGAAACAAAGATAATAAACAAAATTTTGACATCCAACATTGGTTTAGTTTTAAAAATTTTGAAACGAAGTCCTTAAGTTAATTATCTGTTAATATAATGCAGACCTTAAAAATTCTTAATTAAAAAATTATATTTGTTTGGTCATATTTGCAGATGTTGCGTTTACCAGTTACACTTGCCCGTTCCTCCATTGCCCGTCAATTGGCCGTTCGTGGTTATGCCAAAGATGTTAAATTCGGCCCAGAAGTCCGTGCTATGATGTTGCAAGGCGTCGATGTTCTTGCCGATGCTGTTGCCGTTACAATGGGTCCTAAGGGCCGTAATGTGATAATTGAACAATCGTGGGGTTCTCCCAAGATCACCAAAGACGGTGTCACAGTTGCCAAATCCATTGAATTGAAGGATAAGTTCCAAAACATTGGTGCTAAATTGGTCCAAGATGTTGCAAACAATACAAACGAAGAGGCCGGTGATGGTACTACCACCGCCACTGTTTTGGCTCGTGCTATTGCAAAGGAAGGTTTTGAAAAGATTTCCAAGGGTGCTAATCCCATCGAAATCCGTCGTGGTGTAATGATTGCTGTCGAAACTGTCAAGGACAATTTAAAGGCAATGTCTCGTCCCGTTAATACCCCCGAAGAAATTGCTCAAGTGGCTACCATTTCTGCTAATGGCGACAAAGCTATTGGTGATTTGATTAGCGAAGCCATGAAGAAAGTCGGTCGTGATGGAGTCATTACCGTTAAGGATGGCAAAACCTTAAATGATGAACTGGAAGTTATTGAAGGCATGAAATTCGACAGAGGTTACATTTCTCCCTACTTCATTAATTCCTCCAAGGGTGCTAAGGTTGAATTCCAAGATGCCTTGTTGCTTTTATCAGAAAAGAAAATCTCGTCTGTCCAAAGCATTATTCCCGCCCTCGAATTGGCCAACCAACAACGCAAACCTTTAGTGATTATTGCTGAAGACATTGATGGCGAAGCTTTGAGCACTTTGGTTGTTAACCGTTTGAAGATTGGTCTCCAAGTAGCTGCTATCAAAGCTCCCGGCTTTGGTGACAACCGTAAATCGACACTCACTGACATGGCTATTGCCTCTGGCGGTATTGTATTCGGTGATGATGCCAACCTTGTTAAATTGGAAGACGTCAATGTCAACGACCTCGGCAAAGTTGGTGAAGTTGTCATCACCAAGGACGACACTTTGTTGTTGAAAGGAAAGGGCAAGAAGGAAGACATTGACCGTCGTGTCTCCCAAATCAAGGATCAAATCGCTGAAACCACTTCCGAATATGAAAAGGAGAAATTGCAAGAACGTCTAGCACGTTTAGCTTCTGGTGTTGCCTTGTTGCGTGTTGGTGGCTCTAGTGAAGTAGAGGTAAACGAGAAAAAAGACCGCGTACATGATGCTCTTAATGCCACACGCGCTGCCGTTGAAGAAGGTATTGTTCCCGGTGGTGGCACTGCACTTTTGCGTTGCATTCCCAAATTAGATGCCCTCAAGGCACAAAACGAAGACCAAAACATGGGTATTGATATTGTTCGCCGAGCTCTACGCATGCCATGCATGACCATTGCCAAGAACGCTGGCGTCGATGGTGCCATGGTTGTTGCTAAGGTTGAAAACAAGGAAGGTGACTGGGGCTACGATGCATTAAAGAGTGAATATGGTAACCTCATCGAAAAGGGTATCATCGATCCCACAAAGGTAAGACGACGTTACAACTATTCCTTTTTTTTAACGTTAATTGCGAAATCTTGTATTATAGGTTGTGCGCACCGCTATTACCGATGCTTCTGGTGTTGCTTCCTTGTTGACTACAGCCGAAGCTGTTGTTACTGAACTTCCTAAAGAAGATGGCCCCGCTGGTATGCCTGGTATGGGTGGTATGGGCGGTATGGGAGGAATGGGCGGTATGGGTGGCATGATGTAAATTAATTTTCCAAATACTTTGTTAACTCTTCATTCGTTTTAACTATAATTTTACTTTAAATTTTAAATAATTTTAATGTTTAAATCATAATTTTTTAAAACTACCACACATACCACTTACGAGTACATGCATACAAATTATAATTACATATTAATTAATTCTATCAATATTTTCGTTTTTTACGATTATTTCTATTTTTTTACATGTTATATATGTAAATGAAAATAAATCTTTAACTCATACGCAGATTATTAACTCTTGTTAGTTGTAAAAAATAAAAGAATATAAAAGATTTTTGTTGAAAACAAAAAAAAAATGAAACAAAACCTCTTCATTTTCTAAACCAAAGAATTCTTTTTGACCTTAACCTAGGCCCCTATTACGGTTCACAACTGAACTTACTTGAGTTGGTAATCAGTGTTCAAAAAGCTGCAGTCAAAATCAAAAAATTGCTTTTTCTTCCACTTTCTGATTTTTCATTGGACGAAAATAAACCATTGCCTTTACTTCTGATTCATTTAATGAAAACTGTCGCAGTGAAGGCAAAAGCAAAACACGAAAAGTTGAAAACAACAAAGAACATCGGCACTCGACATGTTCGGAAGTGTTTCGTTTGACAGACTGAAACTTTCTGAAAATCCGGAGTTACCGAAGATGGAACGTTGTGTTTTTTCCGATTTGTTTTTTTTTTCTTTAAATAATACCTACATGTGTACATAAATACATACATATGTATTTATTTTAATGCTTAACAATCTTTTTAATTTTTTGAAAAAATAAAACGTATTTATTTATGTACACATGTATTAAAAAAATTGCAGAAAAAAACACAACGTCCCATCTTCGTTAACTTCGGTATTTATTAAAAGTTTCAGTCTGTCAAACGAAACACTTCCGAACATGTCGAGTGCCGATTTTCTTTGTTGTTTTCAACATTTCGTGTTTTGCTTTTGCCCTCACTACGACTGTTTTCATTTAATGAATCAGAAGTTAAGGCAATTGTTTATTTTCGTCCAATGAAAAATCAGAAAGTGGAAGAAAAAGCAATTTTTTGATTTTGACTGCAGCTTTTTAAACCCTGGTTTTTTCCGCAATTTTTTTTTTAATACATGTGTACATAAATACATACGTTTTATTTAATTTCAAAAAATGAAAAAGATTGTTAAGCATTAAAATAAGAGAAAGCTTATTTATTTGTGTAAAATATCATGATTCGTAATAGTTTTGGCCGAACTAAAACTATTTTCGAGACCCCTGGTAAATTAAGGACAAACCATCACAAAATTCTGTAGAGTGATTTCTGTACTATCCCCAAAGTACCCTGCAAATTTGGTTAAAATCGGTCCACCCGATTCCGCAGTTAGTGGTGACATCAAAGTGTACACTTCTTTTTATAGACATAATATAAGATATTAGTATGCTGCAATCCCGTTTTTCTCTTTGCTGACGATATATGTACATACATTTGCTATTTACAAGAAATAAGGAGTTTCTAGATTATCATGTTGAAACCATAAATTGCTGCAGACTGGGCAGAACTAAATAAACTCAAATTTAATACAAATATAAGACAAAAGCCATACAGGCCTGTTCTGAAAATCACTTTATCTTAAATAACGTGATTTCAAATCACATGTACCTATTAAAAACACACGTGTAATGTTTTGGTGTTCCGTTTTTGTGTGTTTTGGTATGATCTTCAATTGGCGAAAGCACAACGAGAAACACATAAACTGTATGACTTTCAAAACACCACAAAATCACACATGTGATTTTAAAAACACGTGATTTGAAATCACGTGATTTTCAGAACAGGCCCGATAGTCTTTGACTCTTTTGAAAACCCGGAAAGCTCTATGAGTGTGAGTTTTGACAATACTCATGTGCAATTTGTTAAAACTGTTAATTGTTTGGGGGTAATACTAGACAGGGATCTAAATTTATATCGGCAGTTGCTACTAAAGTTGGTTATTCTCTAGGTATTCTTTATAATTTGGACTGCTACATACCTACTACTAGTAGGATAAAATTATCCCAAGCTTTACTTATGACACATATCCTTTACTGTTTTGAAGTGTATGGCAGCACTAATCGATGAATTCGATTAGACAAAAGAAAAATTAATCGATTAAACAAGAATTAAGTAAATCAAATTCCTTTACTTTCAAATAACGTATTAATTATAATTTTGTTTAATCGGTTAATTTCACATCCCTTAAAAACATACAGCCCAGTTATGAATAAAAATTCCCCTGGAGTTTTTTTCCTTTATACATTTTTTGAATTTATATAGCATAAAGGAGAAGGAAAAAAACTCCAGGGCAATATGAACATATCGCTCTTGATCATAAAGGGGATATTAAAAATTTTTTTTTTTCACTTTTTGGTAAAAATCTACACGTTTTACTCATATATGCCCGCTGTAAAATCATGCTATTTTGTCTAATTTTTGGTAATACATCGGTTGGCTTGAAAATTTTTTTTTTATATGCCTTTAATGTTAAATTAATAATTATTTTGCTTCAACTGAAAAGTTTTACTATTAATACGATTTTCGTATGACGTGCTAAATTCCCAGTTTTTCATATTTGATAAATAGACTGAAATTTATTGTTGAGGGAAAGCTAGCTAGTTTTACATTTTGAGTTAATACCCTCTTTGTGATCAAGTGCGATACATACATATACAATATATATTTATTTGTTTAATATTTATTTAAAGAATAAAACAGGGTAAACGAAAGAATATATTGATTACATTGAGTTGGCCAACAATTGTGCAGCAATAACTTCTGCATCATTTAGTGTTAATTTTGAAGTTACTTTAGACTTCTTCGCTAAAGGTTCCTCAAAATCCTCAGCAACTTCTTCTCCTTCAGTACTGCTGTCTTCACTTTCTTGTGTGCGTTTTACTTGTGTAGAACTGGAATCACTTTCACTGTTGTCCGTTTCCAAGTCTGAATTCGAAACTTTGTTGTAAACTTTAGAAGGATCAGGCAACCATGATAAATCAACTGAACCCATATCATCACAACTATCGACATCCTCATCACCACTACCTTCATTCTCCATACCTTCATCCTTACTTTCGTCCCGTTTTTTAAGTTTCTCTTTAAGGGCTTTATGTCTAAGTTTTACTAGTTCTCTAAAACGTTGTTTGTCGTATTTGTCTTCCTCTTTTAACAACTGTTTAGCCATTTCAATGTCTATTCCTCCCGTAGGTAAATCTTTGTTCTCGTACTCCTTAGCCAATTCGGATTGTAGTTGTTTGCGTGGATCTATGACTTCTTGACCATCCTCATCAAATTTGACTTTATCGTTCATTTGTAGTTTTTTCTTTAGAACCTTTTTGGCGACCGCAGCTTTTGTGACAAGTTTTTCTTTTTTCCTCAGAACAGGAGGTGGCAGGTCTTCATCATTATTGCTTAGTTGGTTATCCAATATTTCATGATCGACTCTTTTGATTTTAATAAAATCATCATCCTCATCAGAGTCGGAATTGCTATCAGAGGCTTTAAAAAGAATACCATCTTCTTTTTTGTTTCTAAATTGTTTTGTTTTACTTTTGACTTCCTTCTCATTGTCATCTTCTGAATCTTCATCAGATTCGTTGGTGCATTGCTCGTTTTTATCACTGCTATTTTGCTTTTTCAAGTAACGCTCCAAGAATCTTACACGAGGTGTCACTACAAGACCCAGTGATTTTGCATATCCATCAAAATTTAAGGCGAGAACATTAAACACCGTTTTGTTTTTCATCAGAAACACCGATTTTATATACGATACAAAAGCACGCTGGGCTGATGCTTTGAGTTCTGGATTTTGCGCCAGATAAGCTTCAATTTTTGCACGCGGTGAAAACAGTTTCTTTGGGTCGATTTGTATTTTTCGTATGCTGAGGAATTTACGATTTAACTCATCAATCATACCCATCTCTTCGGAGGGCATTAGAACCAAAAGACATTCACCGCGAGTTTTATTACGAGCTGAACGCCCAGCACGGTGAATATATTGGGTGACATCTTCAGGACAGTCTAGTTGAACGACCCAATTAACCGAAGGAAAGTCAAGTCCACGTGAGGCAATATCAGTTGCAAATAGTACTACATTACTCTTTTTAACAAAATCATTGTAAATAGCAATTCTACGATCTTGGTGAAGAGTTCCGTACAATGCTAGTAGACTAGTGCCAGGCCTTAGTTTGCAAAATATCTCATACACATATTTAACCTGTTTACAACTTGACAGAAAAACAATAACTTTTTGTTTTAGATGATTTTTAATAAACGACCACAGCATGGTAATTTTATCTTCAAGATCAACGATAACATAATTTTGCTGAAGTAAATCGGGAACCACTTTCGCAGCATTTTTCGTTTCGCCCTCACTTTTCGGTTGCCCAATGTACACCGGATTCTTAAGATTAAGTCTTGCCAAGTCTTTTACAGAATTAGTTTGGGTGGCCGAAAACAATAAGGTCTGCCTGTCCGGAGGAAAATTTTCAACAATAGCATTTAAAGTTTGTTCAAAGCCCATATCAAGGCACCTATCCGCTTCGTCTAGTACTAGCATTTCCATTGTCGAGGCATTAAACAAAGGATTCTCGTCCATATGCTGAAGCAAACGTCCCGGTGTGCATATCAATATATTGCACTGATCCATACGACTTCTTTCAAACTTTAAATTTTTGCCACCAATTATTAGCCCGGCGGAAAAATCATGAAATTTTCCTATTTTCTTCAAGGTTTCAAATATCTGATAGGCTAACTCTCTTGTGGGCGATATAATAACAGCGGCGACTCCATCCGTTCTGGACCATTTTGCCATGTAAAGGTGTTCCAAAATCTAAAGAAGAAATAACATTCAATTTATACAACATTAACATTTTATTTCCTACTTACCGGTATAAGAAAAGCTAAAGTTTTACCACTTCCAGTAATGGCAGCACCCAAAACATCTTTGCCTTGCAAACAAGCCCCAATACTTTCGCGCTGAATGTCCGTTGGTTGTGTGAATTTACAATCGTTCAGACCTTTTAGGGTCTTTTGTGAGAGGGGAAAATCTTGGAAACGTTTGATTACATCTTTTTCGGTCGAAATTGTTTCGTATTGAGCACGTAATTGCTCAATTTCTTCATCTAAACGATTTTTTAAAGATTTTGGTTTTTCAAACGCACGTTTTTGCTTCATGTTGTGAATGAATATGTGAAAGAAACTAAAAAATTCAGTGTTGACTTTGAACGTACTAAGCGCTGGCAGCATTTTTAACCCATGTGTGACTAACAGTCATACAATTTTCTATTAACCCATTGATTACCTGAAATATAAATGTGGAAATTTTTTGATGAAAATTTTCTATTTACCCATTGATTACCTGAAATTTAAATGTGGAAATTTTTTGATGAAAATTTCAAGAACGTCTTATAAAGCGGTTCATACACTTGCAATAAAATTGCTCAGTTTTACGTATTGTACAATTATATCGCCAATGTGTATGTCATATGTCCCAATTTCCACAATGCAAGTCTTATTGATCAGCTTGCTACTTTGTAGGCGAGAGGGACGAGGGGAAAAGAAACGAGTACTCAGCTTGCTGTACTCGTCATATGCGTTTTGTTTTCTCATTCGTAATTTTCAGCAGATCTATTTTGACAATTATCTTTCATATTTAATTTCGTTGTACAAAGTTAATTTCGTAGCGTGTGTGAATTTTTTTAAATATTTGTCATTTAACAAAAGAAATTTATAATTAAAAGTACATTTTACACAACTTTAATTTTAAATTAAACAATTGTTAAAATATTCAACACGAATTTGAATTTAAATACATTTTAATAAGAAATATGTTTTAAACGAAATGTCAAAACGCACATATACAGTCATACAAATGGAATAACAGATAAATAATAAGACTTGACACGTGAAAACGCCGAAGCTGATTCAAAAAAGAAAATGTGATAAGTTTATCAATAATGCTCTAAACACATAGACCACAGCAGGCTACACGTACACACGACTACAAATGCTGCTGGTTGCATATGGAGCCGTGTAGTCAGCTACTGAATTATTTTGAAGACGGCAGCTACAATTCAAAAAATATAAACAGCTGTTTTTGTGCAGTATGTTTTTATATTTCAGTGGTGCCACTATAAATTTTTATTTGCTTACTTTTATAAAATGGAACAACATGCACAATTACGACTTTTACATAAATTTAATTAAAGCCTGTATTATTATTAAGTATTTATATTTTATACTTATTTATAATATATTTTATAACGTTAAAATAATAAATTTACTAAAAAAACTCTTTTAATTATTTGTACAAAATGTATACAAACTGCTTTTAAAATAAAAAAATGCTAATATCACTCATGTAAACACATATTTTTTGCGCAAATGCACGTGGTTTAGGAATTAGAAGTTTCACAATATTTTATTTATATTTTTTAGGTACAAATTTCATCGTAACAGTATTGGTATCATTGGAAAGTACATATTTCGAAATTAATTTTTTATAAATCCGTGAGGAGCCATTTTTTTACAAAGTGGAGTTTATGTTACAAATTTGTCGATATAACTTTATTTATGCATGTTATAGAAAACAGTTCAAGCCTTTATATGCTATGTTTTAGAAACTCCATCATATAAAATGACAAACATTTATGCTTGTATTCATAAAAATATTTTATACCTAATAAAACTAATTTTCTATGACAATGTTCCTTAATAAACGTTTGCTAAATTTAATAATCGTTTATGAATACGGGGGTTAAAAACTTTTATTTTAGATAATTACTCAATTTATATAAAAGTTTAACTAAAAATATATGTTTGATAATAATTTATGCATTTGTTACATATTTAGTTATTGTAATATGGACATAATTATTAAGTAAAGCCCTAATAATAATCCGAAAGTTTGAAGTGTTCTCTAAGTTTTATGATGTTTATATAATTATTGTTATATCGACATAATTTAATAATAAAGCCAATTTTGTATAAAAACCCAGTCAATGCAAGAAGTATTAATTCTTGTAATTGTCTCTTTTATAGTATCGGTACGTTTTGAACACCATGTCAAAGGCATTTTGAAACATTTTTCAATGATACTCATATTGCTAAAATACAGTTTATACTAAAGAGATATGGATAAAGTAACTTGTACTGTAATTACCTCTTTCTTTAGAACTTCAGTTAAGGATACTAAAAAGTTATATGTATACATAAATACAAATTTGGTACAGAATCGAATTTATATTTTGTTTTAAGCTGGTTCTTTTATGTTTAACAAAAAAAAATTTTGCATTTTGCATTTTTAATTATATTAGCAACACTTTTTCACTGATACATTTTTGTAAAAATGGCTACTACCTCATGTTTCTTTTTAATTTTCAAGAATGTTGATATTTTCCTAACCTTTTATAAAATATATTAAAGCACTTATTTATTTCACATTGTTTATTATGTTGGCAGCACTAATCTGCTCATTGCCGCCTTCATGCTCTAAACACATAGACCACAGCAGGCTACACGAACACACGACTACAAATGCTGCTGGTTGCATATGGAGCCGTGTAGTCAGCTACTGAATTATTTTGAAGACGGCAGCTACAATTCAAAAAATATAAACAGCTGTTTTTGTGCAGTATGTTTTTATATTTCAGTGGTGCCACTATAAATTTTTATTTGTTTACTTTTATAAAATGGAACAACATGCACAATTACGACTTTTACATAAATTTAATTAAAGCCTGTATTATTATTAAGTATTTATATTTTATACTTATTTATAATATATTTTATAACGTTAAAATAATAAATTTCTAAAAAACTCTTTCAATTATATCTTATTGAAAATACCGGATGCACAAGTATGGGACAAACAGAAACATGTAGCCATTGTTCAATGGTTCTAGTACCGATCGATCATGCTTATTATACTCGTCTGGGCAGGCGATACTCTGACATTCTGCCAACATGACCAAACCATCTTAGGTTTTGTTGCTCGGTCCTATTATTCAAAGGTTCTGTCGATAGGCCTGCTCGTATTGTGTCGTTTTGAATTCTGCCCCGCCAAGTTTTACCTGCCACACGCCGTTTATATTTCATCTCCGATGCCTGAACTCTGTTCCGATTTTCAGATGTAAGCGGCCCATTATTCACATCTATATGTGGAGCAGAGAACTGCAACGAGCACCCGTTTTTATGATTGATGATACTCGCCTTAAAACGAGTTGCGGTTTAGTTAATACAGCCTATTGTTTTTGTATGTGCTCGCCAGGCTCGTAAGAAATTGTGTTTTCAACATACGAGCCTTTAGCAAACGCAATGAAATTTATATGAGTTCTGTTTTGTATTGTTTCTTAAATATATTATTTCAACATTCGGCAATAGCACTCGTACTTCTGATAAATCAACTTATTTACTCTCTTTTATTCAATGTTCTCTATCTGCCCTTCGCTGACCTAGAGTTATAATTGTCTGAGTGCACAAGTGTTTACCCAGCAAATAAAATTGGACCACCTGACCCATTTTGATAAAATGGACTACTCCATGGACTGGTCCGATGTAATGCAAGCATGGACCATGTCATTGTTAAAAAGTGTTTGTAGTGAGACGACATGTCTTCGTTTTTTAACGACGTGCTTTCGTTTTTAAACGACTTCAAAACTAATCCTCTTGAG
Source organism: Pollenia labialis (assembly GCA_949318255.1). Classification (NCBI taxonomy): domain Eukaryota; kingdom Metazoa; phylum Arthropoda; class Insecta; order Diptera; family Polleniidae; genus Pollenia; species Pollenia labialis. Next base: position 24,565,533 of record OX439142.1, on the reverse strand, counting down.
TATACCATGGAGTAGTTTTAAAACTACTCCTTAGTGGTCTAAAGGTGGGTTATATACCATGGAGTAGTTTTAAAACTACTCCTTAGTGGTCCAAAGGTGGGTTATATGATCCTCTCCTAGGACATCGTAATGTTAACCCTAACCGTACTGACAACATTTACACACGTAGACTCCTGACAAAGGTACCCGGGTACCCGTGTGTGTTTATTTGTCCGTTATTATTTATGCGGAAATTGCAGTTTTAAAATTGAAACCTCGCCAGTTTCGGTTGATTTCAATGGAAGAACTTGATGCTTTTATTGGAATTTTACTGGTCATGGGTATAAATGGTGACAACGATGATCCTCCTTCAATTCTATGGGGGAATTACAGTCATCCTTTACACAAAGCATCGTTAAGGCGCAATATATTTCAGCAAATACTACGCGTAATACGTTTTGACTATGATTTCACAAGAGCGACACGCAAACAGACAAAGCTGCTCCTATCTGGAATATGTTGATGCAGAATCTACTTTTAAATTATTTTTCAGATAAAAATGTGACAGTAGACGAACAGTTATATCCATTTAGAGGTAGAGCCAGTTTCACTCAATATATTCCCTTAAAGCCAGCTAAATGCGGAATAAAAATATTTTGGTTGTGTAACACAGCCAATAGCTATCCCTTTAATGGAATCATTTATACAGGCAAGCCACCTGGTGGTCAACGACAGGTAAATGTAGGAGAAAACATCGTTCTAGATCTGGTGGATTTCTACAACCAATCTGGAATAAATGTAAAAACCGACAATTTTTTTACTTCACTTCCTTTGGCCAATCGACTACAAGTTAGAGGAATAAGTTTCGTCGGTACCCTTCGACAAAACGAAGCCTATATACCAAAAGAGCTACGTCCAAACACAACGGACGATATAGGTACACCCCGATATGGTTTCAACAAAAACGGAACATTTTTATCTGTTGTGACCAAGAAGAAGAAGTGTGTTTTCCTTCAGTCAACAATGCATTATACTCGAGGGGAGCCAACTATTAATGGAAAAGAGGAGATTAATGACTTCTATAACAAAACAAAAGGCGGAGTAGATGTTATGGACCAGATGGTGTCTAAATATACCACCAAACGCAAAACAAAAAGATGGCAATTGGCAGTTTTTTTCAATATGATTGACGTGGCTGCATTGGGTGCATTTTGTGTATACTCCAGCCTCGATCCAAGCGCAAAAGTAAAACGAAGCTCTCGTTGAGGATTTTTAAACTTACTTGGAGTGGAGTTGGCAACTAAAAATATGAACAAAAAAACAAAACCATCCCTAAAGAAGTTTTCCAGGATGCCGCAGTCCCATCAGCTACAACCAAACGAGATAAAACTGAACTATTGTCAATAACGGGTCGCTGCTACCTTTGCGTGACTACTGATCCAAAATCTGATCGAAAAACACGCAAAATATGCGATGGCTGTAAACGACCAATGTGCAATACGCATAGCAAAACTATTGCTCCACGCTGCACTAGATGTTAATTTTTTTTATTTTTTCTTTTATGCAACAATATAAGTAAACAGTTTTGTTTATTTTTTATACATGTACAAAGTTTGATGTAAAATATTTTTTGAGTTAAAAAGCCAATAAACAAAAAAATACTATAATTTTTTTTCATACAAAATGTAAAAAGTTATATAAGGGTACCCGGGTACCCTTATCAGGAGGGAAAGGACTATTCGACTTTGGGTGGCTCCAGAGTCAATCCAAAAGAATCAAGAGTGCTTTAGGTGGAAAAAAACTTTAGAAAATGGTTATATTAAGGAACTTGTGGAGCCTCAATATTGGGTTTTATTTAGTTTAAGAAAAATATGACTTTAAAGTTCGTTCGGGTACCGGGGTACCCGTTTTAGTATGGTTAGGGTTAAATAGACCAGGTTTTTTCCATACGTTTGGGTTACCTTTGGACTAGTCCTGGTCCTTTGTGGACTACTCTTTACACGCGTGCTTGGACTGGTCCTATTATTTGCAGGGTACTCGCAGCATTCGTCATTCGTAGTAATACTTAAAGCAGCGTTGCCAGATGGTTTAGGAAAAAAACAATGATCGTATATTTAAGTAAACATGTAGGGCTAAATTCATTATGAAATAAAATGAATTTAAAAGTTATTATAAGAAAAATTTTCGTGGAAAATTTTAATTAAAATATATAACGAATGCGACAGGCTTATGAATCAAAATTTTTTTATACGTCAATTTCATTTATATGTAAATATTTTTACAAAAATATTGACCAATGGCAACGCTGCGCATTCCGTTATTTCATTGTGCGACGTAAACACAGAATTTACTTTTTATATATTTATAAATTTTTGACAACAAATTTTACAACAAACACACAATTATATTCCATGATGCTAAAGATGCACATAATAACATTTTTTTTAAATGGCTAAGTGCGCTCTTTATTAACGGTAAATATCGGCTGCTAATTGAGTTTTTTCTTTTACTAGTTTTCATTCATAAAATAAATAACAAAATATGCACTAAATCATTTAAACGCCTAAAATCGTTTAACCTAGGACAAATCATAAAATCTGGCAGCCACGTTTTCATTTAATGTTGAATTTTAAATAGCGAGTGTTTAAAAGTATTCGAGACAAAAAATGATTTAGTAAACAGCGAGTGCGCTCGCGAGTATTATGTATTGTTGCAGTTCTCTGATGTGAAGTTATATATTGCAAGTTTTGTTTCCTTTGAGACTTCCCTGTCTGTTTACGGTGAAGTATAGATTGGTAGTTTTGGCTATTCTGCGATTTAGTAAACTAAACAACCATCCCTAGCGCAATGGAAAAACACATTAATAGTATAAAATAGTTTTCTGAAAATTAAAAAAATGCAATGGACTGTTTTGCTATGCTTTTCGTTAATAAAAAACGTTAAAAAAAGATGAGCGATTTTTAGTAACGTTTCTGGATTTTTATGCGATTAATTATTTGTCGGTTAAACTTAAAGTTACAGAGCCCCTACATAACACCTTATAAGCATGTTATCTTCATTGATAGGTAATGCTTCGAGAGTTTTCAGTTTCAACTGAATCGGTCTATAAATAACTACGAAGTAATCAAAAAAAAGTTTTATATTATACACATCTTTGGCATTTTGACAAAACATCTGAAGCCATATTTAAAAAGTTGTTAATCATACGAATTTTCATTCAAAAAACATTTTTGTTTACGTTTTTAAAATTTTGTATTATAATCGAAATTTTTCTTTAATATTTGTTTATTTTATTGTTTGATAAAAATGATTCTATAAATATTTTTTTTTGACCAATTTCAATTAAACGTGTTGTTTTATGATTAGTTATGCTGTACATCGGATAAAAATATGAATTAGTTTATGTGTCTTGTCGGAAGCCGTCAAGATTGTAGTTGTTTACTTGTATACAAGGCGAATTTATTACAGGTGGTCTTAACACAGGGTCTCCACGTGAGATAAGATTTTTATATCAGCAAACGTCAAATTCAATCACAGAGAGCATTATCTTACGTGTAGACTCTCAAATAGTGTTAATATTAATATTATAATAAATATTATGAGACAGTTGTTATAAGAAATCTTATAACAACCATCTTATAAGATGAGCTGTCAAAAATACACATATAAAACAAAAAAAAGACGCATTCATTAAAATGTTTAATTTTTTATTGCAAATAGTGAAAATCTTGTAATAAAAATATTTTTAATTAAAAAAATAGAAAATACTAAAAAAAATAATAAAAACGACACAAGTTTACTCTACGAGAATCATTCGATTATGAAATCTTATAACATACGTGTTCCCCTTGTTTAAGATTAAGATTAACATGAAGAAATTTGTTCTCTCATTCTGCCGACGTTCTCTCACATATTATATCAGATATTATCTCAGGTGAAGACCCCATGTAAAAGCCCTGCTGATACTAGCTAAAATCACTGTTGGATGTCAAAATTTTGTTTATTCTCTTTTATTATCTTTGTTTCTGTTTTGTTTTATTTCTGTTTTTGACATTGTACAATGATTTTACAAAAACAAATTGCTTGTGGTTTTTGTACGAGTTGTACTTGTTGTAGTACCGAGATTACCTAGGATGAATTCGCCTTGCTTGTATATATATCGTTTTTTAATTTTTGTTTTCATTTTCGCTTTCCCATTCATTGGAAGTAAATTTCGGTATACAGAAAATAGCGCCATCTATACTCAGTCAGGCGAGACAATTTTAAAATATATCTGCTTTTTGGCAGTGTTGCCATAACTGTTTGATGAGAATATGCCAAAACTCCAAAAAAAATTCTGCTAAATAGTAAAATGGAGGAAATATGCTTCAAAATCTGCTAAAATTATAACATAAAATTTTTAATAGTTTAATGTTAAATTTTTCCAAAAAAAATTCTTAAAATTTGTTAAATAAAAAGGAATTTTAATATATAAAGAAGTGTTGCTGTTTAACGAACCTTCGATTCTGCGAACATCGCATTTAACGAACACTCTAGCTTGCTCCATTGAGCACCTTATACAGCGAACAACAAATATTTTATGTTCGCAATTTAGCGAACAAATAAGATTCATAATTTAAGTTTAAAAAAGCATATAACTAAAAACAAAGTGAGTAGCAAAAAGTACCGCTATTTTAAGTTTTGTTTATGTATCATTTTTGTTTGATTATGCAGCAATGATCAGTTATGCATATTTTTTCGATCATGAAAAACGTTTGGAGCAAGAAATAAAACACAAACGTGATAGCAAAACCTTCGAAATTTGTATTCGAAGTGCTCAACAAAAAGGGTTGATTTGTCAACTTTATTTCTTTTACGAGAAATTCAGGAAGATGACACAAAACAATTTTTTTTTTGTTCCAAAAAAACAAACATTACTCGACAAATTTTTTATGTTAAATTTTCAAGGAAATTGAAAATGAATTTGAACCTATTTTTCATATTTTTTAAGGTTTTATGCAACCAGTGTTATGAATTGTACCTTTTCTAGTTTTTTTTAAATATATTATTCAGATCTCAAAACATATTTCAAAATAAACGACTGTATTACAGTTCTAGTTAATTATTTATTTATGACATGGGTATTAGACATATGTAAGTATAGCATATAACGAACTTTTCAGTTTAACGAACTGGCCTGACAAAGTACCGGTTCGTTAAACCGGAAAACTACTGCATTTTATTATATATTACTATTGAAAAAAAACGAAGAAATAGTATTAATTTGAATATGAAATTGTTTGAAAATATGTATAGTAAATCTGTTTTAAACAAAATTTGCTTAAAAATTCTGTTTTCCTAAAAAGTAAAAATATGCTAAAAAAAATCTGCTTTTGGGCAAGCAAATATGCAAAAAAGCAGTAAGCTTATTTTTTCGAAAAAAATGTGCAATTTCCCAACTCATTCTACTAAATCTAACAGAAAATATGCTAAAATGGGAACACTGCTTATTGGTTTTGCTTTGTATTTGTTTTTTGTTTCGTGACCTCATCCGTTTAGTGCATATTTTCGATACAATATTTGTGAAAAAATAAAAAAACTCTTGTGAAACAAAAATTACTAAACATATTTTAGTTGAAATTGCAAAAAACAATATGAAAAAGTGAAAAAATATAAAAGAATCTTCTATTCACATGGTGGCCAAATGTAAAAAACCAAAGAAAAAGTCCCTCTCATTGTGTTCTTTGTTTTCTTTATTTTTGTACATGTTGTGACAATATTCTAAAGACAAATTCGTCTATTGAAACAGGTGGGTGCTTAATTATTAGAGCAAAAATTTCAATTTTTCATAAACTCTAGCAAGAGATATATTTGTAATTACAAATATTCTAATACGAGTAAAAAATTTATGAATAACAATAAAAAAAGATAGGGATTTATTTTATTTTTGGCTTTTTTTAAATTGTTTTTTTTTTCCTATAAAGCAATGGAAAAATAGTCAGCTGTTTATATTTAATTTTTGTGGGATGTTGGTAGTGTGATAAAAACCTGAATTTCTGCATTAAAAAGAATCTTTTTAAAACGTTATTTAATGTATCTTCTCTATATTTTTAGGATATGAACTCAGACTTAAAGTGTAATTTCAAATGAATCATGACAGTACTTGAAAAAAGTCGTAAAATATTCTAAAAATAATATGTGACTGAATCATTGGAAATGCTAAGAATTCCTTATTATAAATATTTATAAAAAACAAGTTTGTAATTCAGATTTTGAATTTATGAAGTTCACTTGACCAGAAACGTTCTAGGTTCAGAGTTCTTAAGAAAAAGTGCAGATTATCTTAACAAAAAAGTCCACCATTCTTTAATGGTTTTTGGAATAATAAAGATTTTATTTTTAAATCCCGCCGATACGATAGTTTTGTCCAGGGATGATAAATGACATTTTCAAAACTGTAGTTAATTCAGTTAAAATATTATTTATTTATTTTTTGACACTAATTGTAATTAAACCCAATAAATATTATTAGAATACCGTGCGAATAATGTACGTACAAGTCAATTTTAATGAATTAGGGAATGGTAAATGGATTCCAAATTCGATTTTTCGATCGACTATTTTAAATTAGATTTTGGAAATCGATTAATCACACCTCAATATCGGTATTAAAATCGATTTCAAAAACGTATATTACAAACTGTAGTCGGGACTGTAAGAAAAGATAAACCCTCTGTTTATTGTTGTTGTTTTTGTTTAAGCTTTGATATTGTTACAAGTAAAACTGAGGTTTATAATTCTTATTCGCTTAACATTTTTATTTGTATAATATCTTTAGTTTTTCTAAAATCTTTGGATGAAGTTTCCTGACGATCTGGCCTAAGCAACCAATGAAATGCGCATAGGAATAGCTTATCCCATCAACAATAAATTTCAGTTTCTCAATAGTATGAAATGGGAATTGAGCACATTTGAAAGAAACCTTGTTAATTAATTTTTGAATCCCAAGAAAAACTTTGATAACTACATTTTTTGTTTGGCAAAATACTAGAGAAATTACATTTAATACTAGAGAAATTGTCTATAATTTTCTTGCAAAAAGTAAAAATTTGTAAATTATGAGTTGACTGCCTTTAGAGGAACTAGTGCGATATGTATGTATGTATGTACATTTCACATACATATTAAAATTGTATTCTTAATTAAAATTATAATAAAAAAATCCGGATTCTTAGCAATATTTTTTGTAATAAATAAAATGCATTTCAAAATATTGCAAATTAATCAATGTATGGATAGTATTTTAAGGGATGATGACATTAGTTCTTTATCGTTAAAGACTGTTTCTTTGCTAAGTTACTATTAAGTTAGATTTAGAAAACAAACATTTGCTTGTTATTGATGTCGGAAAGAAACAGAAATATTCCCTTGCAATTTTTTGTTAGGAAAAATTATTTTCTGTTTTTCCATTATGCTAATAACACTGTGCAAGAAATTGACACTTTTTTTTTGAGAAAAAATTGATTTTTTTGCCACAATTTCGAAATTTTTGTTTTTAAAAATTCATAAAAAATTAGAAAAAGCAGCTAAGCTTCTAATTTTTGCAGACATATGAAAAACGAAGCTGCAAATAAAACAAGCCATAAATAATTAAAATCTGTTACTAACTTTTGATTTTATTCACATACACACATATTATATGGCTGTTTAATAAAATTCTTAGATTTGGCCGCTGCAGTGTCTGGGATGCTCTTAGATGGGTCAAATGTATGACCAACCCCACTTTATTTTTGATCTAATCCATTTATATCTAACATACCTACCCGCTATCTCCATTCTTTAAGGGGGCTCCCATACGAAATGTTCAATGCAGGCTAGAAATATATTGAAAAAAAGTCCCATAAATGCCCAGGAGTCGCCCCAGTAAGATAAAATGTATGAACGACCTCAATTTTTTTAATTTTTATGAATTTTTAAAAAACTAAAATGTAAGAAAAGATAAACTCACTGTTTATTGTTGGTGTTTTGTTTTGGCTTTGATATTGTTACAAGTAAGACTTTTAGTGTTTATAATTCTTATTCGCTTTAGGGTTTTATTTGTATAATATTTTTGGCCTTTCTAAAATCTTTGGAAAAGGTTTCCTGATGAGCTGGCCGAAGCAACCAGTGAAATGCGCATAGAAGCTAGCTTTCCCTCAACAATAAATTTCAGTGTATTTATCAAATATGAAAAACTGGGAATTTAGCACGTCATACGGAAATCGTATTAATAATAAATTTTGTATTCCCGGAAATAACTTTGATAACATTTAAAAATTTCGAAATTTGTATAAAAAAATAATTTTTTTTTAAAAAACGACTGCTCATATTTTTCCTAAAGGAAATTTTATTGCGGAATTTCTTTGTTTTTAGTTATTTCAATAAACTAAACCGTTTTTGAGTTACGCGAATATATGTTGTGCAACCTTCTCCATTTTCGAAATAACGGTATATCTCGAAAACCAAAGTCAATCTAAAAAATCGGCGAGCACCACTTGATTCAGCGTACCCAAATTATGTTGAAACGCCATGTGCCCGGCTTGTCTGTTTTTCAACTAGCATAGTGTAATTATATTAAAAAATCGCTTGCACAATATATTAGGCTAATTCCGCAATGATGCCTTGGTTGGATTCACCTATTGTACTTTTATATTATGTTGATTTTCACAAAGCTTACTCTCTGTGTTTTTTCGGTCATTATTAAAAATTTTCCGTGCCAATTTAAACTTGCCCTGCTAATTATATTTCGACTTTTTTATTTTTTGTCTGATGATAACAATTGGGTGACAAAAATGTTTGGGTTAGAAAACTAAAAAAATTTTTTTTTGCCTTAATAGAAGGTCTTAAATAGCTGAAACGTAAAAAAGAAATCAATTTAGTTCAATCAAAAGGCGTGTAACTCAGTGAATTTTTATCCGATAAAACCATTGTGGATATGGGCTGAAAAAGGCAAAATTATACCTTTGTAACAGTGTAATTCAAAAAGAGTTCAAGATATTTGGAAAACTCCTTATAAGTGCAAAACCTAGAAACGCTTTCTAAAAAAAAGAAATGAATGCCATATTCGTGTTCACCAGTCCCGGTTTATCTTGAAAATTTGTGAGCCAGTGTAATTTAGGACTTTGCTATTTCTAATTTTGTATTTTTAACTAGGAGATAACACAAATTCTTGCTTTTATTAGTCGTTTTTTTTGTTGTTAAATATATCTTGTTAATTATATCTATACTGACTTATCATCGCCCATCCCAAACGGCTAAAGCTAAAGACTTGAAATTCGGTACAAAAATAAATACCTCTTTTCATGAGCAGATCCACTGAAAAGGGATTTTTTAAATTCGAATGTCTAAAAGGTTAAAAACGAGTAATTTCGCAAACTACATATCTTCTATACTAAAAGTGATAAACAAAATTTCATACTTATCGTTGCTCATAAAAAGAATAAGCGGACAGGTGTCTGGTACTTTTTTTAAATTCGGCCATTTTTGGAGTAAAGACTTTTTTTTGTCAACCCATCTATCTTTTAAGTCACTAAAACATAGAAATAAAAATTTATCACCTTCGTAACTTATCTAAAAAATACAAACGCAAATTTGGTCTTTTTCGAAATTCGAACCATTAAGGGGTGAAAATCAAACTATTTTTTAAAGTTTTTTGCAAAACATTTTTCTCCATCTGTCTCAATAGGTATAGAAAGGTTATTCACGTCACAAGTTGCACCCTTGAAAAAAGCAAAAGTGCAAACACATAACAACAACCACAAAGAAAACTATTTACGCACAACAAATTGTCTGTGTGGTTGTTGTTATATTTTTGCACTTTTGCTTTTTCGCAAGGATGCAACTTGTGACGTAAATACCCTTAGAGATTTCATCTCAAGTGACCCAACTTTTGGAACCGATGTCTTCCGATCGGAATGAAATTTGGATCAAGGTAAGTCCTATAGGATATTAGGTTAGATAAAATTTTTCAACAAGATCGGTCAAGAACTCTCAGTTAGAGTTTTTTTTTTATATTAATTTAGTAGTATTAAAATACTTTACTTTTGCTAAACAAATATTATATTATAAAAAGCTCTGTTGGTTACTATTATTCTTAACGAAATATACAATTTTTCTTTTAAACTCATTAGTATTTCTCTCATGGGCAGCATGTTGTATAGACGAAGCCTTTGTAGAAAAGTGACCGTTGCTTTGCAGTTGTTGTTGCTCTTGGAAGCCTAAAGTTGTTAACATTTCTTAGATGATATGGTTGAATTTCCCCTACATAGTTTAGCTGCTCTGTTAAATAATCTGGTGCATTTCGCATTTTCATTTTGTGTATAAAATTTAATGTATTCATTTAAAGTCTTTGTTTAATATTTAGCCATTTTAATGCATTAAGCATACCTTCTATTGGTGTATAAATGTTACATTTTAATATTGATCGCAGTCTTTCAATTTGTGATTCTGTGCAGCATGTATGTACATATATAAAATAGTTGAGCCAAATTCAAAATGTGGTTTTATCATAGTGTTATAAATATTTATAGCAGTCAATACCGATATTTTTTTACGTATACGTTTAAAAAACCCGATTTTTTTCCAATTTTTTTGCATATGAACTCTATATGTTCTTTAAATTTTAATTGTTTATCTATTAAGAAGCCAAGATATTTAATTTGATTAACTTTTTCTATTACTTCATTATTGATTTTAAATACCGATTCATTGTCCATATTAATTTGCATTAGTTTAGTTTTATTTTCATTTAACTTAAGTTTATTCATCTTAAACCATTTGTTAACATTATTTATATCATATATCATGTTATCGTGACACTGTTTATCTGTGCATCCTTCCGTAAATATCAGTGTATCATCCGCATATAACACTATTTCGCATTTTTGTAAAATGTTTGGCATATCGTTGATATATATAATAAACAATAGTGCACCCAAAATTGAACCTTGTGGTACTCCATATTCATTTTCTATATACTCAGATTTTATATTATTTATTTTCACCATTTGTTTCCGATCTGATAGATATGATTTAAACCATTTCAGCTCATTTTCTTGTATTCCGTACATATAAAGCTTTTGCATTAAAATATCTCTGTCAATTGTCTCGAAAGCTCTTTTAAAATCTAAAAACATTGCCATAATTTTCTTATTTTTCTCCACATTTTTCCATCTATTGATGACATAGTTTACTGTTGTTTCACATGAAAATTTTTTTCTGAAGCCAGATTGATGCTTATTTAATATATCATTTTCCTCAATGTATTTTTCAAGTTGTTGCTTTACCACCTTTTCAATTATCTTTTCACACGTTTTTAAAGTATTTATGGGACGGAATTCTTCACATTTTTTTGTTTTTACAATTTTTTCTATTGGTGTTACGGATGATATTTTCCAGCTTTCAGGGAATTCACCTGTTTCCAATGATTGGTTTATGACGTTCATCATGATTACTCCTATAATGCTCCAATTATCTAATATTATTTTCATAGAAACATTGTTAAAATCAGATTTATTTTTAATATCTTTACATATAATTTTAAGTTCTTGTATATTTATTGCACGAAATTTAAATTTGTTGTTAATCACAGGTATTTGATTAATATATTGCACTTGGTCTATCGAATTTCTAATTGTCTTAATACTATCCACGAAATAATTATTAAATTTATTGGCTATTTGGTAGGTTTCCTTATATTCTATATCATTAAATATCACAGTTTTTATCACATTTTTGTTTTTATTAAGTACCAAATCTTTTATTTCCTTCCACATTTGTTTCTGGTCTTTGGCATTGCTTATTTTATTATTAACAAATTTATTTTTCTCATATTCGAGTTTTGTTCCATGTAACTTTTTACCAGGGAAACCATTAATATGCAATTGCATGTTTTTTCTTATGCGACCAAAGAAGGCAGATTAAGAGCTTTTTATGAATTTGAAATCGATTTGCTAGTGCATATTTTTGCATATTTTACCCTTTTTTTGCATAATTTAGTTAAAATAGACTTTTTCAGCATCTTTCAAGTTTTTAGCGCATATTTTGAGGCATTTGGCTTCTGGGTTTTAAATATTTATCTGTTTAAGAAGGGTGTCACTAAAGACAAATGTTATTTTAAACTTTAAAATTGTATATATGAATAAGCAAAAGTTAAGAAAAAAATCAATAATATACGTCTTTGGCGATATGTGTGATACATAGAAATCTGGGCAAATCTTTTAGTATACTGATCGACTCAGAATCACTTTTTTTAAGTGATCTAACATGTCCATCCGTCCGTTCTTTGTTCATGTTAACCTTGTGCGCAAAGTACAAGTTGCAGTCTGGTAGGTAATTTGATAAAATTTGGTAAATACATTTTAATTGTACTAAGGACGAAGTAAGAAACGATCTAGAATTTCATATATTACCCATAAAAACTTTTTTCCAAATAAGACTTTGTGTCCGTAAACCATCTAAATATGTTGTTGTTTTGATTAAATTCGCCCCAAAATTGGGTTTTTCTGCAAATTAAATTCTTTTTGGATCAGTTCACATATTGCTAAAGTTTCCATCTTTATAGTTTTTATTGCTTTTACTTCGTTTAAAAAGTTAACATTAATAAAGAATTTAGCGACCGTCCTTTAAATCCATTTGAGAAAAAAAATCTCATACGGATGTTAATATTCGGCCAAAATAACTCTGACATGAATTTTAACCTCTTTACATAACTTAGTTTATGTGAGCCGATTACTGCACATCGTTTGCATATGCGGTAACATCTCGAAAATTCGCCCGTAAATACATTGGAGTTTGGGCTTTCCCGATTATAATTTTAGGATTGTTTTTATTACATGGAACTGTTATTAAATTGCTGAATATTTTGTTTTCAAATCAGCAATTTTTGAATTTTTTGTTTTCAAATCAACAATTTTTGAATTTTTTGGGGCATATTTTTAACAATTTTTGGGGCATATTTTCAAGTTTTTACTGCACATTTTATGCGCATAAAACCCGTTTTTTAGAGCATATTTCTGGTTTCCCCGCTTAATACTTATTGGTCTCAGCAAAGTTTGTTCCAAATATGTAGTTAGATATATATTTTTCAATCTTTCGAAAATAAAAAAAGAGAGCTTGTGACTTTTCCTTTAAAAGCTTTTTGGTCGCTTAGTAGGGTGCGAGTGGTATATCTATCAAAATAAATGTTTTGTAACTCAAGACAAGGGCTTCTCAATTGTTTTGAATCTTCTCCCATTTGTATGAAAGTGTTTCTAAAACCTTAAAAAAAAACTTAACTGAGAAACTAGACAGATTAACCTTTTCGGCGGTATGTTGCATGTATAACTAACTTTGTCATGCCGTTTGTAATTTCTACAATATTGATCTTAGACCCCATAAATTAAATATATTCTGGATCCTTATGAGAAGGGAAGTTTAAATCTGGCTGTCCGTCCCAGGGTTGGCTGCCTACTGGGTAACCCAGAAAAACCCACCCGTGTTTGAATGGATATTTTGTTTAAAAAACCCGAGTGGGGTTTTTTTTCTTTATATTCATTTAAACAAAGATGGTATAATTTCTACATTTTATTTACAGAAACATAAAGAAAATGATTATAAAATGCATATATGCATTGTATTGTATACAATGTGTTTATATGCCGATCTGTACGAATATTGATTTAACGTAAGCGGGCTTTTCTCTATTTATTAACTTTAAATTCGGCCTTTTTTAAATCTAATAAATTTTAAAAATCAAAATCAGGCTTTTTAAAATGAATTTGATTAAAATTGATTTTAATATTTAAAGTACCGAATTTGATTTGAAAAATGCGGAATATGATTTGTAAAATACTCAATTTGATTTTGAAAATTCTGATTTTTTTTTTTAAATCGGAATTTGATTTTTAAAAGCCCGAAATTGAAGTTAAAATCCTATACATAAAAAATTCCAAGAAAATAATTAAAAAATTCATAAAATAGCAGCGCAAACACATACATAAGTGTACGTGATACATTTTTAAAAAGGGATAATGCTTTTTCCAATGCAAGACGATTTCTATGGTTATTCTATATTAAACAATGAGGTGTAAATTATTTTCTATTGATGCTGAACTAGCAGGGCAATTTATTACTGAAGTGAAAAAGTCGTAAAAGTTTGCTGGTAAATATTTAAAATTTTTGACATTCAGATTTTTTTGATTGCAAAAATTCATTTTTTCATTTAATCAATCAAATAAAATCTTAACTAAATACCGTTATTGTGAAAAATATTCTGCAGCTTAAATTTTAAATGACAAATGGAGTAAGTACGCTTATCAACAAAATCCCGTTTGGAAAGTAGTATATCATGTTCAACAAATTACATCAATAGCAGTTGCATTTGTAGCGGAGTCACTTTGTATAGCTTTTTGAACTTTGATAAACATTTGTTGGATATTCAAAGCTTCTTTATACAACTAAACGTTATTTAAAATTATATGAATGTCATAGTCAAGGTTCAAAAAAGTTCCACTGTACACCACTTGGCATTTAAGCATTATATTAGGGAATTAAAAAAAAAATAGCTCGATTTTAAAGCCAATTCATTTCGAATTGCAGAACATACCCGGATGTCATAAAAAATCTTGAAGATTTTCTTGCTAAATCTATACCGAAAAGGGCTGAATGGACAACATTGCTTAGACCAATTATTATATCATTACATGAAAAACAACAAAACCCAAAAAAAAACCCAAAAACACCATGAAAAAACCCACTGGGTTGGGTTTTTTTTAAAAACCCGGGTTTTTGCCAGCCCTGCCACTGGCCCAAGAACACTTACTTGTGGTACACCCGCGTTAATACAACCAAAACTAGAAAAATTTTAATTTACTCTCACAAAAAGGTATCTGTCATGAATATAGGCTTTAAGCATTAAATAAAATGGAGCTGGGACTAGATTTTTTAAATCGTACAAAACTCCAACGTGCCAAATTCTGTCGAAAGCCTGTTCAACGTCTAAAAACACAGCAGTGAAAAATGTTGAGCAACATTAATTATTTCGCACGAAAATTTTGGCATGAATCGATGTTACCTATCATGCGAGTTTGTACAATTTGACGTTTTTGTCCTGCAAAGTATGCGACATTGGTTTACGTATGTAAACAAACCCCACATGTATTTTACAAAAAATTATTTTTTTAATAAAAAATTTAATAAAAAAGAAAGTAAATATGGATAAAAAACTGTTACCGGTTGTGTTATTTTAATTTTTTATTTCTTATTTAATAATCAGTTCATACTTGTTTGCTTTTGCTTAAAATTCCACGTGAAATAAGTGCTGCTTACATTATTTCGCAGTTGTAATAAAATGTTGCCAGAAACATTTCTGAATTTTTTCACAAAATGAACAGAGTACCACTCTATCGACCAAGGCCCATTGAAAAGGTCTGCGCAAGAAGCCTGATGATCATTGTTTATGTTCTTTTTAGTTGTCAAAAGTTGTTTACATTTTGCTTACATGTGCATGTATACGTTTTTTTACGTTTATGGTATGCCACACATAAACGTTTTTACCTTTTGCTTTGTATATGTGGTAGTAAATTTTTGACAACTAAAAAGAATCGTTTTTTGTTTTTGTACAAGTAAGCAGACCTGATAGATGGGCCTTGCTATCGACATTGTTTCACAGATATTCCGCACAAGTTTTTTCGTATTCGTTTTGACAGCGTTTCACGTGAAATGTTGAACAGAGTACCAGGCTTAAGGCAAAGATTTATTAACCGTGGAGCCAATATTGTCGTACCCAGAAGTTTTGGTATTATGTATTCAATTTGCCAGTAGATTTTTTTACGTTTGCTGGGGATTGCAGTCTTGTAGGGCAAACCATTTGACAAGGAACATCTAAAAAGTTTTCAATATCAGCCCTAAATGTTCCAGAAAAGCATCTGCTTTGCTGATGCACGAACTACACCATTCACAATTTTTATTTTTAGTTGGAATATTTTTCTTTATCGGCCTTTTTAAGAACTTTGCTGCGTTCCACATATTAAGTTCGCTATCATTAGTAAGAGCATCCAAATTTTTTAAATAATTGTTTATCAAGTCGTTTTTATAATCGTTAATGCGCTTTTTTAGTTGTTGTGATGCTCTATTAAAATTCGTTTTGTCTTGTACGCTTCTAACGTTCTGGTATATTCTTCTTAATCGTCTCCTACTTGAAATAAGCTGCCTAATTTCTGCCGTGAGTCTAACTTTATTTCCGTTTGTTTGTTGATGCTATTGAAATAAAAGTTTATAATTACAAATTTTACAGTAAAATATCGATGCTTATGCGTAAAAAGGGCCAATCTTCTTTTTTTTATAAAGACCAATGTGTTTTTGTTTACTTTGAATCGAAAAATCAAAAGGGCCGATATACAACGAGTTGGTTTACAGGGGCCAATCGGCATAATTAACTATTTTAAAAATTATATGTTTTGGTATTTTTGTAAGTGTTTTGGCTTTGGTAACACTGGACTAAAGTTTGTAGCCACAGTATCCTTATTTTTACCATCCTTAGAGGGAAGCGAACTGACACCAAACTAGTCCCGTGATTGGTCTTTGGAGGTATAGACCGGTTCTAGTTCTAATACTTTATATGAATACGACCTATCACTTTAACATGGGGTTGTCATTTTAGGGGGTCATTAGACACCACTTGACCAGTCACACATCTATTCTCAATACAACAAGTCTAGAAATTAATTCAAGAACCAAATTTTAGAAAGTCCCATAAAATGTGTCGCAGCACCGCTGAAGACTGTACTGTAATTCATTACTTTTTCAACCTTTTTGTTCTTCATAATCCAGTTAAATGATTGGTTCTCCTTTCTCTGGGCATGTCTCGAGAAAATGTTTAGGACACAAAACTAATTGTGGTCGGTCATAAATAATGTGCCCCTAGGGGCGACTCCTGGGCGGTATGGGACTTCCTGTATTGAAAAATTTGTATTGGAGCCCCTTTAAGGAAAAGAGGTAGCAGGTAGGTATGTTAAAACAAATGATGGGGATAAAAAATAAAGTGGGGTCGGTCAAACATTTGACCCATCCTGGGGGCATCCTAGCGGCTGCAGAGCCAAATTTTAGAATTTCATTAAACCACTATATTTGTATGGGAGCCCCCTAAGGGGTTGAGATGTATGGCAAGTATGTTTTAAGAAAATGTTCAGCACAAAAAACTATTAAAGGGCTGTTATACATTTTATGCCCCTAGGGGCGATTCCTTGGCAGTTATCGGTCTATTTCTTTAATATATTTCTAGTCTGTATTGGCAATTTTGTATAGGAGCGCCCATAAGGAGTAGGGGTAGCGTGTAGGTAGGTTAGAAACAAACGATATGCGTTTGACTATTTTTTTTGTAAGCAAACGCACACAAGCACAAATATTGAAGATGAATTGACGTGTGTAAGAAAAAAAAATTTTCTAAAGAAAAAATTCGCATCAATGCTGCTGTTTGCTGTTTGCTTTTTATTTTTATTGGGTCTTGTTAAATATGAGATTTAGTGAAAACTTTTTAAGACAAAAGTTGTTCGAAACTTCACTTATATCAACTGCTTGGTTGGTTGGTTAACGTTGTAGCACGCCTGATCTAGGCGTGCTGCAAGTAGAGTCGACAGTGACTCCGTTAACAGTTAAATTGTTAAAAACTGTTATTTAAAATTAAAAAAAGGATGTATGGCTAGCTTTTTTAATACAAGGAATATAACAATAATAATTGTTACCCACAAGATGCACAACATCTTTTAATCATATTCATAATATCAAAGGCTAAAAAGCATCCCGAGTAAAATAAAACAAGTTTGCTGTAGGAATTACATATAGAACAATTTTATGTAATTCAAAAAGGATATATGGCTGGTTTTTTAAATATTAGGCCTACAATTTGTATAATTTGAAACCCATAACCAGCTTAATATTCTTCAATTATATTCATAGTTTCAAGCGATTTAAAATATCCTTAGAGATTTTTTTTAATTTATGGAACGATTTTTTAAAACGCTGTATAATTTTTCGTTATATTTAATTAGTTTGCATTAAGATTAACAATAGAAGAAAAAACTGATATGTTAAATTAAATAAAAAAAGGATATATGGCTAGCTTTTTTATTGCAAGGCCAATAACAATTATGTCTAGTACCCATAAAAAGCACAAAATAACCAAAGTTTCAAAAGATTTGAATTGTCCTTAGAGATTTTTTAAAGAATTTTATGAAAAAACTTTCAGAAATACCAAATGTATTTTAAATATGTTACATAAGTTTGATATAAAATTAACAAAAATTAACAAAAAAATATTTATTTTTAATGAATTTAAAAAAAGGATATATGGCTAGCTTTTTTAAAACTAAGTCTATAACATTAATATTTGGTACCCATATGAAGCACACTATCTAACAATCATATCTATAATTTAAAAGGAATTCAAGTATCCTTAAAGATTTTATTAAAAATAATTATTTAATAGCTTTTAGAAAAATTCTTAGCAAAATTAAATAAGGTTTCTATAAATATTAATGATTTTGATAAGATTTGATTAATACTTAAAATTTATTTTTATAAGTATAAAGGACTAAGTACCCCTAAGGATTTTTAGAAAATTTCATAGCAAAATAAATAAGTTTTCTGTAAGATTTCCAAATAGATAAACAAATTTTTTTTTTTAATAAAATTGAAAAAGGATATATGGCCAGCTATTTCAAGACCAGGCTTATAGCAACAATATTTGGCATCCATAACAACTACAACGATCCTCAATCGTATTCAAAATTTTAGAAGATTTAAAGTATTCATATGGATTTTACGGGCTGAGTAGTTCATATATTTAGCCATAAGATTTACAAAAATTAGAAACATTCGTATTAAAATGTTTCTAATTTTTGTTTGATTTAGAGATTGGATATAATTCGGAAAAGAACATCTACCAAGCTATTTAAATACCAGGCTTAGACCAACAATATTTGTTATCCACAATAACTACAACGATCCTCAATCGTTTTAAAAATTTAAGAAGATTGGCTGTATTTATAAATATTTTACGGGCTAAAGCAAACCCATAGATTTCCCAGTAAAATCTAATTACTTTTCCAAAATATTTACAAGAAGTAGAAATACATTAATTGGAACTTGGCTTAAAGATTTGAGTAGAGACTACTGTTCTTATTTAAAAAGTCTTTTGACTTTACTACAAAATAGCCGAGGGAATAAACTAGAACTAGTCTAGAGGTATTGATTGGTACTGGTTTTGGGCGGAGACTGAGCACAAATAAGGAATCAAACTTAAAATAAATGTAAAGCATAATTTAACAACAACTGCTTAGTAAATGTTTTTTTTTTGTAATATTAATAATTTTCAAGTTATGAGGCATAAAAGTCGGACTTTACGATTTTTCTCAAACTTTGGCGGGCGTAAGGGACGACTTAGCCTTCACCGTCGTTTTTTATCAATACCCACCGCATTGGGGGATGAGAGCATGGAAAAGCATACAGTTAACGACCTCCCTAATGTACATAGATTATTTTAAAATAGCAAACTGCACAATTTTCTTTTTAAATTATTCCCATTTCCATAATTTTTTTTATTAAGCTCAGGTGTAGGATTAGGAGCTGTTTGCAACATGCCAAAGTCTAATGATCAGCCTGCTTCTAGTTTTAAAGAATATTCATGTTTTAACATATTGAATTTTTTACACATTTTTAAAATGTGCAAAGCAGTTTTTGATAAGAAACAAATTGCATTCTGAATGTTTTAGTATTTTCCAATCTTTAGCCTATTAAAATCGATTATTTTTTTTGTTAATTAAAAGGAAATTAAGGGCTGACCAAATAGAAGCCCCGCTTCAACTTAACCATTCTTAATTACCAATTTCAAATGTACAATAATACAAGTTTAAAGCGAGCCATTCCTTCAGACCTACATCAGGAATTCTTGGCTCCGCATCACCCAACTACAGTTCCTGATGCACTTGTACAGCCTTACGAAGATGGATTACATAAACGCTATGCAAAACATTTAATACCCAGTAAACACTTCGCCTCCAAAATAATGTGTTGAGTAATCAGAAAAACATAAAAGTACTACTTACAATTCTACTGAAAGTACCAAAATGAAGGCATTCAAAAGTAAGTCATTATAATTTGTATACCTAAATACATTCAGAAAAATGTTGTTATAGAAGAAAGCTACTAAAAAATGAGTGAAAGAAGCTATTCAATTTGAAAAAGTAAGCGAAGTTTTTACTGGGTAGTTTTTAATTTCAATGTACTTTTATCTTAAAAATAATTCTTTTTTGCAAATGAGCAGCTCAGTTTTATTTTCTTCCCTATCATATGCAAACATTGGCCCAATATTTTTCATATTTGGGTAAAAATATAGGGCCAAACTGCTAGATTGGTACCATTTAATTTCTATTTACTAGAACCGTTGTTACGTGAAAAGGGCCAAACTGTACTATGTTGGTCTTTAAATCATTTTTCCTATACATTAAAAAGTTAATGACTAATTTTTCTTTCAAATGTTCGTATTAATCAACTTTAAGTTTTCATCAAAAAAAAAATTTACCACGCCTACTTTTACGCCCACTTTTTCTATTAAGCGCATAACTGGAGAACGGCTTGACCGATTTGGACGATATTTTCTTTAAAATGATCGCCATGGTCTAACTTAGGTTTTGGAAAAATTTACCACGCCTACTTTTACGCCCACTTTTTCTATTAAGCGTATAACTGGAGAACGGCTTCACCGATTTGGACGATTTTTTCTATAAAATGATCGCCATGGTCTAACTTAGGTTTTGCGGAAAGAAAATTTTGCCCCGCCCACTTTTACGCCCACTTTTACGCCCACTTTTTTCGATTTACCTAAAATCAAAAAACTGCTCCATCGATTTGACTAATTTTTCTTTTAACTGTTCGTATTAATCCATTTTACGTTTTCATCGAAAGAAAAAAATTACCACGATTTTTTCTTTAAAATTATCGCCATGGTCCAACTTAGGTTTTTACGGAAAGAAAGTTTTGACCCGCCCGCTTATTTCGATTTACCTAAAATCAGAAAACGGCTCTTTACACCAAATAAAAAAAAAACATTGTCTATGCGCTGGCCTTAAGATGAAGTAATAAATAAATATAATTTCCAATTTGCCTTAAATACATGCGTTTCTTTTTTTATTTTGTAAAAAAAACTTTATGATAGGCATTTCATGGATTTTTATTTAAAGGCCGTAAATTTCGTTTAAAGATCAATTTAAATCGTCTGGTAATACAACAATAATGTTTTCTTAGGGCCAGCAACGCGGACCGGGTCAGCTAGTAAAATATAAAACTTAAAAGAATTAGGACTGAAAATGTAAGGAATATGTATTTAAAATCCATTTTAAAAGATACTGAAAACGATATATTCGGTTTCAAATCGTTTCGTTTTTAAAATCGATTTCCATCACCATTTAAAATGAACTTCATTAAAAAAAAAAGAGTTTAAAGTCAAATGAGGACCTGTCTTTTATACACTGCGAATCAAAGTCGTACTTGAAAAATTTCATCGGAAGGAGTCGGAGTTATCACTTTTTATTAAAGACTCCACATCCCTGCTTGAAAAAGACCTGAATTAAGAAGGTCTTCTAAATTTTTCCCGCTAGGAATCTAGCGCACTAGCATCTTAAGCAACAACAAAAAAAAAACCAACTTTAATAAAACAGATCCTTAGCAATAGTTTGTTCTCGAAAATCGTTTAATGTACACAGATCTGAATAAAATTTCGCAAACTTTGAATCAGCAAAATCATGAACAATATGTAAATTCACCATTGTACGACTGTGTTCTGATTTTAATTGGTTTTTGTTGTTGTTGTTTTGATTTTGGTTTAAGAAAATATTGCTTGTACTTCGTCTTTAACCACTTTTAAGTAGATATAACAAAAATACACATTTGCGAAAACAAGAGTGTGAGCAACTCATGGCAAGAGAGTAAAATGAGATGAGAGATGAATGCATTTATTAGGCCAAATGTGGTAAGTTTGGCTATAAGTAGTATACTACAAACTATTTAACATTTCAGTTTTATATTATCCTTTGAAGTCCGCTGGTCTAAACTGAAATGAAATACGCACATTAATAATAATAAAAAAAACAACACATATGTACTACATACATATGTATATCTAAATATAATACTATATTTATATACATATATACAATACATGCCTACAATATTTGAGGATTAAAAAAATAAATAACTGCAAATAATTAACAAAAAAATTCGTGAATAAAAAGAAAACTAAATAGTTTTGCATCAAAGCTAATAATGACAAAAGTCCTCAGATAAGTTCGTCTTTTCCATAAAAAATTTATTATTTCGCAATTGTGTCTAGTGCAAATGCCATTTGTGTGCAAATGAAAACAAAATATTATTAATAAATTATATAATGATGGGTTAAATACTACGAAACAAAAAAAATCTAAACAATTGGTTTTGCAATAACAAAAAAAAAAACAAAAAAAAAAGGTAACATGAATTCAATGTACGTATGCACGTATGTTAAAAAGTATGTAACAGAGTCATGTGACTTGAAAAAATAACAGAAAATTTAGTATTTAAAAAAAAGGTTAAAAAAAGAAAGAAAAAAACAGACAACTAAATTCACCACTCAAACTAGAATTTATAGCAAGACTTATAGACAGTGTTGCCAGAATAAAGTTTATCATTTGCCTAATATTAAGTTTAAAGGCAAAATTTCCATCGTACTTTGCTTTGCTGGCCCCCTTGAGATACAAACATATTTTCGCGAATCCCCAAACGTAATTTGGTTACAAAAGGTATGAAGAAATAATATTCGTCAAAATAAACGCATAGAATACTTTCTTTCAGCTAATGTTTTTTTTTTAGTTTTTATATGATTATTTTTTTATATTTTAAATTTAAATAAAAAAGTTCTTAAAACGAAGAAATACCTTTGCGGATTAGCTAAAAAACAATCGCAGACGCCTATGGAAAAACCCCATCCTAAACAAGTAAACCTGGAGGTCCATATCAAGCGTTCTTTTCTATGTTGCATTTATGTAAAACGCGTAGAATGCAACGTATCAAATTCATGAAGAAGGTTTACTTTCTACTTATAGTTATATGCGTCGCATGCGACTTAAAGAAAGGTCGGATATGTGGTGTGGACTTCCAGCTTCAGAATACTATATTCGGCAAGTCCGAATGTGCACAGAAAATTTTACAATTACCAGCAGAATTTAATGCATTTTCTAGCTCGCTACAGCCCTCGTCAGCATTTGTATCACACTGGATAGTGATATTCTGGTAGTGTATAGAATCATTCCTAAATATATGTAAATATCTATAACTGCAATGCTAACCAAAGGTTGGCTTAAGCAAAAAGTATGTGAAATATTGAGGGATAAGATTTTTTGCAAGAAATCCTTTTAAATTGAAATTTGAAAATTGAAACTTAAAAAAAAATTATATGTTAAATACTCCTTTCCTAAATGAGAGTAACGATATATCGTCAGCTCATTTTTGTTTTGACCTACCGACCATTTACAAAAAAATTAGTTAGGTGTGAGGAATATATTTTTTAATACTTCCAAATCCTGTTTCTCGAAAGTGTTTATGGTTTCCGAGATATTAAGCATTAATTTTGCTTTATATCAACTACTTTAAAGATTTTTAAGAATTGCTTTGCTCTACACGTCACTATTTGGCGATTACACCAAATTCTTCATTTAAAAACTTACAAAATAAATTAAACTCTTGGTTTGCTTCATTGCCGTAAGAAAAAGAAATAGTTTAAGCAAAAGCATCGTCGAATTAGTAGGTCTACGCAAAACGACTGCTGATTTTTTGTAGAGTTGTGTTTTTTCGTCCAATCGTTTTTATAGCAATTGTTTTTTATATATTCACCATGTTATACACAAACAAAGTGCGTGTTGTTTTTTTAATTGTTGTATTTTTGCGTAGACCTAATAATTGGACCATGAGCAAAATCAGAATAAAATGACAACAAGAAACAAAAGAAGTTTAATGAATAATAAACACGTGTTAATAAATAGTCAAAATTTCTAATATTTATTAAAAATATAAAAATGGAACTGGTTTTGTAAAATAAAACCAAATAAAAGAATGAAATAAATCATCAATGTTGAGTTTTTATTAGATTGTTAATACAGAAACTTTCATTTAAGCAAGTTACTCAATGCATAGCAATAAGTATACGTATGCAGCACAAAAAGTTACTTCTTAAAAATATTTTTGGAAAAGTGGCGTATGCGGCACAAAATAATATTTTTCACTTTCAATAAAACACTATTAACTTCTAACTTCATTCATGAAAATTGACAAATATTTACGGCCCCTATTACGGTTGAATTGTAATTGAGACATCTGGTTGTGATCAGTTTTAATTTTTGTTATGTTTTTGTACACCGCAATATAGCAAAGTTGTCGGAAGCAGCGGGGAAAACATACAAAAATATATTTTGATAAATCTTCATGTAAACCTTCTATGTCGTTTTTCTCTACTCCGGCTTTTGCGCCAAACCAATAATGAGCTGGCGATATGCATTTTATAAAATTTAAAAGAATATAGGCAGGGGGAAAAAAATGGAAAAACGTATTAGAAATCATTTTTTTAAGATACCGAAAACAATATTGTCGGGTTCGAATAGTTTTGTTCTCAAAATCGTTTTCCATCACAATCCTAAAAAACTATAAGAATAATAAAGTAAAAGAAATCTTACTTTTTGCCTTCTTTGTTCAAAGTAGCACTTTAGACTCAGCAACAATATTTTCGATACTAACGAAGTGAAAAAAATTAGCAACATACCAACAGTTTTCACTCTTAGTGTTAAGTGTACAACTTTGTTTTATTTAATACGATTTTATACATCAAAGCACGAGTGTATTTTTCAAATGTATTGTAATTTAATAAATCTGTTGGTAGAGAGAAAGAGAAAGATAGAGTTTGGTCAACTGTTTTATTCTGGTAGATTTGACACACGTGTTTACTGCAGCTTTTTGCATAATTTTTTAACCACAGCGTAGTAAATAAAAGTTTAATACATTTTGTTATTGCGGTGTTGTAAATGTTAGTACGTTAAATACATTAATAATATTAACAAAGTCTACATGGGCAGTACCCATGAATCAAATAAACAAGATTGCGCAGGTCCGTTATTTTTGTGTGTGACGAAACAAAAGACTTTGTGTGTGTTCATTTGTGTGTGTCTTACATTTTTTACAACAAACACTCATATTTAGTCTATGATGACGTAGCTGCGCAGTATACATTTTTTTTGTACGGCTGAGTGAGCAATCTTGTTTTTTTGATTCATGGGTAGTACCCCATCAAGGGTGTAAACCGCTACTGTGATTTTTAGTTTTCAAGAAAGTTTTAAACAGAAACTTGAAAAAATTCCCATTGAATATTTTGAAAATTTTTTGCAGAGTCTTAAATTTCAAATATCTTGTTCTAAGATCGGTTATGTTCTTTTTCAGTTATCGAATTGCATATATCCTTTATTTCTCTAAAAAAAATAATATGAATACAAAAAAATGTAAAATAAAATATTTAAATAAACTGTTCACGGAGAACATAGGGCGTCAACGAATTATCTCCATCTATTTCTATCTCTGGCAAGTAGTTTAATCTCGTTCCATGTAAGACGAGCAGTTTCATTCTCTTTTCTGATGGTCCGGATCCAGGAATTGCGTCATCGACCAGTCTGGCGCTGACCTTGAGGATTCCAATCTAGGGCAGCTCTTGCAATACCATTTGATGGTCTTCTGAGAATATGGCCGATCCATGTCCATTTAAGTCTTCGTATATCACTTGTGGCAGATTCCACAGGGTTTCATTTTATACCCAGTTTGAGGCTCCATTTAGTGCAACCATATAGCAGTACCGATTTTACGCTACAGTTGAATATACGAAACTGTAGGAACGCAACACGTGCCTTGTTAATGCGGTCATCAACATCAGCTACAGAGCCGATACATTAAGTTCATATGGTTGTTTTATTTTTTGATGAAATTCGTTATTTTCAAAAACAAGAAATCAGATTGCAATTTTTGGTTATTAAACGGCGATATTTAAAAAGAAAACTCTCGGTTGACGCATCACGGCAAAGCAAATTTGTATCGATATGATATATTTGCATAACATTAAATTTTTGTGTTCTGTATTTTGATTTTAAATGCATGGTCTCCGCAGATATGTATGTATTTATCCAATGCAGAAATGATTCATTTATTGATAAATGACTGTGGTTATTCGGTAGATGATGTAAATTGTCATAGAAATCGAAAAAACGTGAAATCGAAATCAGCCTTTTCTAATTTCAAAAGAAGTTTAGGTAGCGGAAAGTGGAGCTCAAAGAAAGAGGCAGTATTTGTCTCGCTTCGAAATACGTCCAGGGATCAAATCACCGCTTACGATATCGAATGAAATGTATCGTAATTTGAGATGATAAGATTCGATATCGAGTATTGCGAGTATTGCGTTTGCAGAAAAATATGATAGCTAACTCGATACGATAGCTTTCTCGATATCGAATGTGATGATAAGACCCCAGTGCTTTTGGTGCAATTTCAATTTTAGTGTACGAGTATTAAAAAAAAAAACGAAGAACATTTTTTAATTCCTTAATTTTATACTTAAATAAATTTTCGGGGTCAATTTTAGTTTTTTTTTTGTTGGGGATCCTCTAAAGGGTTAGAGATAGTTTTTTTTAGAGAAATATTAGGAAAACAAAAATGTTTAAATTTTACTTCCCTAGGGGCGACTCTTGAGTAGCTACGAGGTTTTTTTACACTTTTATCCAATTTTAATTCACAAACTTTAACCCTAGTGTGGCACGCCAAATTTTAACGCCATAGAAAGTTCTTACGTTTCAGGTAACACTCGTAAACCGTTGTTTGAAGCCAAAAACTCGTCACCATGGAGCGATCGATGTTTGTAATAGTAGTATTATTATTTAAGATGTTTGGTTAATTGGACCGCAGCATCCCCTCTAGGTAGGGTCGCCTTCTCACTTTAGCTACCATTATACAGTTGTCAAAATTGTATAATTGGGGAGAACTTCATCAGATATCGGAAGTAGTGCGCTGCTGATGTGAATGGCAGTCAGATAGCTTTCCGCACCGAAGTACACATATGTGTGTGTATGAAAAAAGCCATTCCGAAAGCTGATAATTAATTAACAAAAATTCAA
The DNA here is from genome assembly GCA_949318255.1 of Pollenia labialis. Taxonomy (NCBI): domain Eukaryota; kingdom Metazoa; phylum Arthropoda; class Insecta; order Diptera; family Polleniidae; genus Pollenia; species Pollenia labialis. Next base: position 24,538,330 of record OX439142.1, on the reverse strand, counting down.
AAAGGTTCATACTTTAAAATAAAAGGTGCCCCAGTAGGCTAGTTGGTGGTGATTTACGCCTGTTCATAAAAATTTTTTAAATTTAATAATTCAATAAACGTTTGTTAAATTTAATAAACGTTTATGAATACGGGGGTGAATCTATGTATAAGCTTTTTGAGAGAGTTGGTCTGTCTCACTACAACGTGCTCGGTTATTTAAGTAAAAATGTTATTTGCAATTGTTTTTTAAACAAATTGAATTCTAATTGAATTTTATGAATAGTTTCCCAATTTCCACAATTTTCTGGCAACACTGATGAAGACAAACAACAAACAAAAATTCGCAGAAAAAACAAAATTCACCTCAATAAAAGTTTTCTCACATGCGCGTTTTGGCGAATACCGATACATTAACACGCATTTACACGAATAAAACACACATACACATAAACCGTATTTTCAACTTTGTGTGTGTATGTATGTCTTTCCATTTCATACTCTATATACACATTCATTTTTGTGGATCCTTTTTATTTGCAACCAAACAACACCAATTAAAATTTTAAAAGATTTTTTTTCAACAATATTTTTTCGAAAAAAACGTAGAAATAATATTAAAATCGTTATTAAAATTTTTTATAAATAATACGCCATCGAAACTCTTCTAATTTAAATAAATTTTTTTGTTATTTATTCAAGTTTTCTGTGGTTTAATTAAATCAGTTTTATTATTTTTTTCCAATTTTGCTCTTTTTTTTTTAGCAAAAGTGAACAATTTTTTGCTCACCCATAAGTTTTGTGTAACATATCTAAAGTGAAAAATCAATTGATACATATTTTTTTTCTAAACAAAAGAAGTTTTTTACTACGTATCCTTTTACGAACTAATACTAACTTTGAAGCACAAATAATTTTTCCAAATTTTACTTAAATTGAAGAATAATAATAATAAGAAGCTTTAAATAAAACCGTATTCAAATTTATATGTACGAGTTGCAAAATAAATAAAATTGTTTTTTAAATTTAACATTAAAAAACAAAACTGCGACAAAAAAATTAAAACGAGTACACAATATTTAAAAAAAATATTACGCTTTTCTTTATGAAAGAAGAAAAAGCAATTAACAAACAAAAACATAAAGTATGCTGGAATGTGTAAGTTTTAAATGAAAGATAAATAGAAAAAAAACTGAAAAAAATTAAGCAAAATAACAATAAAGTATGCAAAAAAAAAAAAAAAAAAGAAACAAGGTGAATGGGAAGTGTATAGATACATGATGGCATCAAATTAAATCAAATAGACTGGCAGGCAAACAGCCTTCAACATCATCATCATCATCACCATCATTAATGCTGTTGTTGTTATTTTTCTCTTTCATATTTTTATGCCATCACTTAAAAAAAAACTAAGTGTGTATATCAGGGAACCACCACTTTTAAGCAACAAAGTCTTCATCATCATCGACATCTTTTAATTCCCCACTCAACTTCCTTTTCAATGTTTCCGTTTCCCACCATTAGCAACACTACCACAAAGGCAACAACAACTACATACTAAGTACTACACGTACCAAGAATTAACACAATGTTTCCCAGTTACCCGCTTGACCACGATATACATGAAAATAGAATCGTTATCGAACAATTTGCAATCGTTGTTCTGATAAAACATTTGAGAACGGCAATTGCTGCTAGTGAAACGAATAAAGGCCTAACCATAGCATGCATAATAGCCTTGCTTAACCTACTGTCAAAAATTAACAAAAACAAAATAAAAAATCATTTGATTCCGTACGGAATGTGCGATTAGAATCGCACCATGCTTAAGCAAATGACAGTTTCATTAAACTTAGCAAAAAGTTGCATTAAGTTCAATATGGTTTGCCTCATATAATTAACATGTACTCTGACATTTGCTTAACCCAACTTAAGCACATTATGGTTGGGCCTAAATAACTTGTAGAGTTCACCTGTTGCAGCAAATGTCTCGACCTCGAAAAGCGAATCTTTAGCAATATCTATAACGAACAACTTGAATGATACATATCGTCAGCTCATTATTGGCTTGATGCATATGCCAACGAACAACGAGAATGAAGGTTTACATGAAGTTTTCTGAAAATATACCCGATTGAATTTGTTTGTATTTTTACCACTGCTTCTGGCATATGTTTGAAAGAAAAATGTAAATTTTTGTGAATAACGAACTTAGAAGTTAATCAGGGGTGTACGGGAAATCGAAAACGTAAAACGCAAGAATTTTAGAATAAGAAAAAAAATAAGATTTCTGCATTAAACGAATTTTATGGCAAATATATATACAAATACAAATATATCTCCATTAAATAGAATTTTGTAGCAAAAATTATAAAAATTTAATTAAATGTGTATTAAAAACTACTTTAAAATTCTTGCGGTTTACGATTTCGATTTCCAGCACACCCCCGAATATTATTTTCTTAAAAGAGAAAATTATTGTATTTTCGATTTTAGTGCTGCATACGTATTCTTACTACTGTGTATGAAGGTGTTGGCATTTTATTTTGCTTTTACTAATTTTTTTCTTGTGTCAATGAAGCGAATTTATTTTCTTGTTGTTATTTTATTTCGCTTTTGCTTTTACTACTTTTTTTAACGGCAATGCAGCAAAGCAAGAGTGAACTTTATTTTGTTCGTTTTTGTATGAGGAATTTGCAGCATTCGCCGAAGAGTGGTGTGTAGAGCAAAACAATACCTAAAAAACTATAAAGTAGTTGATATGGAGCGAAATCAATGTTTAATATTTTCGAAACCATAAAAAATTGCGTAAAACAGTTTTTGGATTCAGAAATGGAGGGCGTATACAAAATATAAGCACAATGTATACCCCATACTTACTCAATTTTCTTAAAAATGGTCGTTAGGTCAAACCAACAATGAGCTGACGATATCTCAAATAATCACTAAAAACGGTTCTAACGATTCGATTTTAATATGGCTTAACATTCGTTTTTATTAGTTTGGCTTAAGTTCACACAGAAAAAAATCAAGTTAAAAACGTAAAAAACAAGGTTGATTTAAAATTTTTCGGTGTTGATTTTGCTTCATACGTTTTTCATGTTAATTCAACTTGATTTTACAATTACTTGCGAACAACATTTTTTTCTTTTAAAATAACTATAATTCATGTTAATTTAACATTGCAGTAAAGTTAGAGCAAAATGTCATTTATATTGAAATAACAATCCGAATCACGCTGAATGAAAGTTGTTTCAAGTTGAAACAACGTGAATTTCATGTATAATCAAATTGGTTTGAGTGTGTTATAACAGTGTGAAGAAGCTTCAGAGACAACATATGCATTTATTTAAGAATAATTCAAAACACTTACCCCTGTAACACATGTTTCACTTATTTTGTATTCTCCTTTGTCAACAGAAGAAGCGTCAGCAGAATCGCCCGGTATGGTATTCGTCATCATTCTACTTTGAAAACTTGATGTACTATTTAACTAAATAATTTTAATTGAATGAATACGGGAAGTGTCTTCTTTTTATAACATATTTTAAGAATGAAAATAAAAAAATTAACATACTTAACTATGTACATATGCATGTTAATTTAATTTGTGTGTAAACAATTTATGGGAAATAGCAAAATTTCTGTCGCTTTCTTGCAATCTTGCCCATGCAACTGATTGGGGCAATTTTCATACGTCACTTTTTTCAACTCTGTGTTTTGTGCCACGATTCTACTTATAGTATTAATTTACAAAAACTCTAAATTTAAAAAATTTTCAAATAATTGTCAAGTGTTGTTTTATTAAGACAATGAATGCATTAAAATTCGAATTGCTCCGGATATGGATGGATAAAAGATTTGCCAACTATAAATAAATAATAAATAAAAATTTAATCAACCAAATTAAATTTTTAATCAAGTTGATTAAACGTTTAATCAAGTAAATAAACCCTTTAATTGAAACTATTAATTTGCACCAGTAAACGTTTGATTTACTTAATTAAACGTTTAATTCAATTGATGAAACATTTAATTATCCTGATTCAATTATTAATTAAAACTATTTTTATTTTTGATTAATGCTTTAATTGGTGAACAATTTTTTGTTTTATGTGAAAAATAAAGAGGTGGAGTCTGCTAAAAGCAGATTGTTTTAAGAAATAAAGAAATCTTTTTCGCAAATTTGTTATGTTTTCGGATAATTTTGGGAGCATCCTCGTACAATAGGATAACAATAATGTACAGACATATCCTAAAATAGTCTTTCTAAACGTTAGAATATATAAAAAGAGTGCTTACGTTAAAATGTGAGGACCTTTTTTTAATTAAATATGCTTAAAGTATATTTAGACACAAGGAAATTTAGACACTTCTTCTTATTCTCTGATATCAGATATGTCGCCAAAAATTGTTTGCTGGGTATTTATGCATTAGTATATGTATGCACTTATGAAATACAATAGAAATATTACTTTTCTTCTTAAAATTTTTATATGTTGGATGGATGGTTAATTGTTTGTCTTGTTTGATTGATATTCATACAGCATTTTTTACACCGATTATTGTTATTAAGGTGATGATTATGATGACGAGTTGCCTGTTATATTTTGATACATACATACATACGCATACATTCATGCGTATGTATGTATGTATAAAAATCTTGTCTTTTTTATGAATTTAAAAACGTTTTTTTTAATGCAATTTCGATTTTTCACTCTCTTGCTTCGGCAATACAGTACATAATATTTTTTTTATTCTGTACTCGACTTTATAGCACATTGTCAAATAGAATACTCGTTTGTTGTATGTATGTGTATGTGTGTGTCAGTAAAAAAGTACTATATTTTAATTGCACCATATTTGCTTTACCTAGATTTTATTTTAACAAGGTTCTTATTGAAAAACAAAGTAGAATACTTAATTGACAGCAACAGTATAAAATACCCTATAGCGTAGGACAATGCAATGTGAAATTAATAAAATTTAAAATATTAACTGATTGACCTTAATGTATTACGAGACCGGAATCAAATCAAGCACTTTTTTTAAATATCTTTTTTTTTATTGTTTTGTCGTTATGAGCCTTTAATTTAAAACAACTTTAAATCATATACGTTGCCACCAACGAAATGGTAAATTACACATGGATCATGCCAAAATTACACATGAAAATACGAATTACACGTGCTATCTTTTTACGCATGTCACAGAAACAAATTTCGATCAAAAGTGCAATTTAAACCGTATTTGGTTTCTTGGTATTTTAAGCAGACTTTATATTATTGCCACCTTCTTATTTCGTACAAACCACTAAAAATTTATGAAGCTAAAAGCGATAATTATCTGCCTGTTTTTAGAAAACGTAAGCAAGTGAGTGAGTGAGAAATTATAATGAAAACAACAATAAAAAGCGAAAATTTGTTTTTGTTTTTTATATAATTTCTCACTCACTCACTTGCTTACGTTTTCTAAAAACAGGCAGTATGTATGTATGTATACAATTTTTGTTAGCAAACAAATAAACAGTAATATCGTCACATAAAATGCAAAACACTTTTTATTTGTTAACAGGAGAAGCAAAAAACTAAACAAAATCAATAACAACAAGGTGTATTTGGCGTTTGGATTTCTTTAATAAAGTCGCCATTTTTGATCTGAAATTGCTTGTGAATATAAAGTTTAATAAAACGAACAAGACTCAATCAAAAACTCTTATTTCGAAATTATTTTGTTGTTAAGCCCTTTTGCATTTTAGGTGACGATATGTAACTTGCATTTCATTTGGGTATGATAAAGCATCTGATGCATCCCTCAAATGTCGTTGACACAATTTTTCACCGGAATGTTAATTCAGTTCCTCTATTGCTGTAACATTGGATATGCCGGACATTTTTTTATTTTTTACTTGTCCAACACAAAAATATTTGTCAAATGTCTCTTTATTTGCTTTTTGTTTACAACAATCGTATCGTTGCTATATTTAATGCAACAAAATAATATTTTTTTTTACATTTAAAAGATTAAAACAAAAATAACTATTTGCAAAGTAGAAAATTATTGGTCTGCAAAGGAACTTTTTATTTCAAAACCCTTTTTCCAGTAATAGTCTGCCTTCAAATATGTTGGCCTTTGACACTACAGGCCTTTGACGCTACTAAATGTATTAGGTGGCATACATAAGTATTTTATCAAAATAATAACTGGCTTTTCGTCTTTTAGCAACTGAACTTCTGAATTATACTGTCCAAACATAACTTTAGGTATTCTATTTTCTATAATTGTGCTTTTGAGAAGCTCAAAAATTTCTTTTGCAGGCGATGATGATCCACTATCTTTGAAATAAAAAAAAAAAAAAATGTATCAGGATGTTTCGTCGTTATAATAAATTGTGGCTATCAAATGGTTAGTAGTTAAAGATGCAACTATTTTTAGTTCAGCTCTTCTTTTAATTTAAATTTTTAAGAATAAAAAACCTTTTTACTTCTTGTGAAAAAATAACAACAAAAACTGTGCTACAAAATGTTAAAATATTAAATTACACATGCAGTCAATTACACATGGGCTACACATGAATAAAAATATTACACATGATATGTGTAATTACACGTGAGGTGGCAACACTGCTTGTTAATAGGGTTGCCATAAACCAAAATTTCAATAACTGGCCATTGTTAAAAATTCGCTTGGATTTTGGAAAAAAACTGGACCTTTTTTAAATGCATTTATACGATAGTTCAAAAAAGCAATATTTGATTTAACAATTAAAACTTAGTCCAACATCATTTTATATATCGTCACCTAAACTCTAAAAGGCCGTAATTAACAAAAAAAAATTAAATCTACTTTTTGTTTGGTTATGATGTATTTTGGTTAATTACATCATGATCAATCAGATCAATCTATAGGTATTTTGTTCCTTATTTATATTTTGCATATGTGACCTTCTCCGAGAAAAGGGACCTTGTGTGTCAAAAAACTGGTTTGGACTTATGAGTGGATTCTGGTACCTAAAAGGGTGTAGGATAAGATGAAATGCGTTTTTCTCAAAACTTCATTTTCACCCTTTTCTCGGAGAAGGTCACAATTTAATAAAAAAAAATAATCTAAAATTCAAGTATTTGAGCTGGTAACTGGACAATCCAGGCCATTCCAGGCCGTCTGGCAACCCCACTTGTTAACTATTTTGATCCAGCGTTGCCGTTGCGACCCCTAAGTAGCAAATTTGACCCTTGCCACTTTTAAAGCCTCTTTTCTAAATAACCCATTTTGTATCATTTGAAATCAATTTGTACTACTTTTTGAAATTAGGACACGAAATTTTATCAAGAATAAATAACAAAGATACAAGACCAAGGCGAATTCATACAAGGTGGTCTTATTTTGAAAACAACACTGTAAAATACTTTATCGTTGTGTCAAAATAATACAACACTGAAGTAAACAAACTACCCTGCAAATAATAGGACCAGTCCAAACACGCATGCAAAGAGTAGCCCACAAGGGACTAGGACTAGTCCAAAAGTAACCCAAACGAATGGAAAAACATGATATATTTAACATTACGATTTTCTTGGGCAGTACCATATAACCCAGCTTTGGATTACAAAGGAGTAGTCTTCAAACTACTCCATTGTATACACAAGGGGATTAGTTTTGAAGTCGTTTAAAAACGAAAGCACGTCGTTAAAAAGCGAAGACATGTCGTATCACTGCAAACACTTTTTAACAATGACATGGTCCATGCTTGCATTACATCGGACCAATGGAGTAGTACATTTAATCAAAATGGATCAGGTGGTGCAGGGTCACTGTGCACTAACACACAAATATTAAAATATAAATGTAAAAAAAGTACCAGAATATCATTTTGACATCTAGTTAGTTAACAGCTGTTGCTTACGTAGCAAGCCCAGACCAGCTTGTATGAATACGCCTTGTACAAGACTGAAAGTTTTAAAGATTTTTAAACACTTTATTTATAAAATCCAAGCAATCGTTTCCAACGGTTTAATTTTTGAACTGAAGGCTTTAGTTTATTAGAATAAAAAATAAATGCCAAAACTAAAGAGGAAAAGTTTTGGTTAAAGCTCGGAAAGAAATAATATAAAGTTAAAATTCTTAGAGCACTAGCTGGCATGTGTCCATCAGCTTAATAACGCATTAACTGTAAACCAAAACTGATGCAAATCGTAGTTCGTTTGTTTAAAAAACATGACCATTTCTTTCTTCAAAATATTTTTTTATAAGCCCTTCTTTTTTTTGAGAAATACGCATTGCCCCGTTTGGAACTGTTTAAACGGCAAGGATGTTTTGATTGTACGTTAATTCCTCCGGGGATCTACAGGGTTCATCTTTAGGATATTTCACATTTTGATGTCGCATCCTCCGGGGAAATCAGGCGCATTCAATACCTGGTACCACGGTAGTCATTACATCCCGGTGGCTCGGAACTGGACTGAGTATTAGCTAAGGCCTCCGTTTGAATGCTTTGGGGGGATATTCTTTCTGTTTTTCAGACAGAGTGTCTTTACGTAATGTCTTTATGTAAGTTTCGCTTTTTCGTTGAAAATATACTAGGATCACTGACTGATTTTTCACTACATGTGGGAGGGTTTGGCCTGAAGTAGGATTATCCCTAGGTGCTGGTGCTACTCAACAGATGCTGCTAGCATGTATCCAAGCAGAGGTTAGATTGTTCCAGCTCCTGAGAAACGGATACCCTTTGCACTACGGATTGTGCACTCAAATTGCTGCCGCTCATGTTAAAATATACAAATTTTTTTTTATTTTATATTTTAACATGAGCGGCGTTGCCTGATTTCGCTGCTGGCAACTCAACTTTTGTTCAGTTGTCACCCGTAATCGACCAATTAATTTTGACCAGATCTACTGTTGTCATGTATGTGTGTATTTTAATCCCCTCAAATTTTAAAATATATTTTTGAATTTGATTCTTTTTAACTCGTACACAAAAGCACTAAGTTTTTAAATTCTAGCCGCAACCAAAAAAAGGTTTGAATAGAAAGTAGTACCGCCTCCTCTTGGGCCAACCACAAGTATGTGTGTGGAAGCAAACTATTTAAAAAGTTTCAAATTAATTTAAGATATACGAGAGCAGCTCAATAAGTACGAATTTTTTTATAATTTCTAACTAAATGAGCCATGTACGAGTGAAATTGAAATGGAAGAATTTTTGAAAACGATCATCCTGCTTTAAAACTTCATTAAAATACTTTGATTTACATACTTCGACTACCACTTACCTTAAGGGCCAAGTAAACCACACAAACATATGACAAAAACAACTCTTGTGTGAATAATAATAAGGTATACTATTGTTACGTTACTGCCTTTCAATAACGTTTTGGCTTATTTCCTTTATAATAAACCGTTTCGAGTTCTTTATTGCACTTTAAATAAAACTAAATAATCACAACACTTTAAACACTGTTTACAATTTACACAACTTTATTTAGTACTTAGTCACTTTAACAACCGTAATTTATAGCTTTTATTAACAACCAACTATAATTTTCTCCGCGTGATACGTTATTGACAAAGTCTGAACTTAGAATGATCTCATTATGCTAGCCGCCGCAAGTATTTATACTGTAATTCGGCCGTCTAGAACATTCGAAATGTTTTTCGAAGGTTCGCGGCTTTACTATTCACCACTATTATGTTTATGGCGGCACTTATGTTTACATAATTTCACTACTTTACTGAAGCTTTTTAACGGTCTTTTCGAGGTCTTTCTGCACATTGGGATTGAAGTGTACTAAATTATAACAATTGTGTACTACTACAATTACCGTTAAATACAAAACAACTAATAAATACAAGATAAATAATAATTACAACTGATGCTTAACCAATAATTACAACTAATTCTTAACTAAAGTGACTTTCGTAACAATATTTATATATATTACAGCCAGCTGTCAAACTGCTTGTATGGTTTATTTACTCTTAAAAGTACAAAAAAAAAAGAAAAAAAAACTGGAGGCTAATTCTGGCATTCGTTATCGAATAATTTTTCGATTCGAAAGCAATTTTATTTCTAATCCTCTCAAATACTAAATTATTTTAACAGTGTTGTGAAAACTCAAATAAATGCTTTACATTAAAATAAAATCTTCTCCAGATTTTTAGACATTTACATTGTCCTTACTCTTCCAGCCCTGCTCGCTTTTTGACTGATGTTTTGTATTGATAACCAAACTATTTGTTTCAAATTTGGAAACTTTTTATTTAACCGTTCTGTAAAAAGCTGATCGTATTCTGTGGTGTATCTGGTGTTTGCCTTGCTGCCATCTACACGGTGGAATTTACATTGGCATCATGTTTGCATATAGAGTTGAGAAAATTCCTTTCCTAAGATGATCGTGAAGTCGATCGTAAAAAGTTACTTTCAAAAACAAATTCACGTGCCAAAATTAATATTCATCGAGCTAGCTTTAAAGGAATGGAATGTTTTTCGTTAAAAATATTAATTAGTGCTCCTTTATTGGCTTGTTATGCGTAATGCTCATCAATGACGAGCGTGAGAGGTGGACGGCTCTTCAGCCACACTATCGTGAACAGCAGCAATATTTTCTGCAGTACGAGCTGTAGGAGCATGCATTGGTGTTTTCGCATCTCCTACAGACCCGGTTTGCATAAATTTTTGCACGATTTTTCCGATTGTACGCACATTTAGACGATTACATTGACCGAAGAAATGACGAAGTGCACGATATGCATTTTGATTTGAACGCCCATTTTCATAATAAGCCTGAATAACTTAAACGCGTTGCTCGAATGTTGTGTATCTTTCCTTGGTTCAAATTGAGTTAGTCTGAAATTAAAAAATGCCAAATGGAATGCAGAAAAAACTTGACGTTTAGGTGTGGTTTACACTCCACATCGGCCCTAAAATTTTACAAAACGTGAGTGTATTTTTCGTATGTATCGTAAATTAAAGAATCTACCGGAGAGAGAGTGAGGGATATACAGGGGTGTCATGTAAAACGAAAACGTAAAACGAAAGAATTTTAAGAGTCGTTTTTTAATAAGATTTCTGTAATAAACAATTTTTTTGACAATTAATAGACAAATAATGCTCCATTAAACAGAATTCTTGAACGAAAATTGTAAAAATTATATTAAAAGTTTTTTAAAAAGAACTGCCAAATTCTTTAGTTTTACGTTTTCGATTTCCATGACACCCCTGATAGTCCCATAATCATAGTCACAAATAACGTCGACTTTTTCTTAAGTATACTTAAGAACAATGACATTCAAATGAATTTAAAGCCGCAAAGTTTTTGTTTAAAGTATACATTATTTTGACTATGAGTATGGGCCATTGAGTTTTGTCAAATGTTTTAATCTGGTAGATTTAACAAACGTGTTTACTACAGCTTTTTTAATAAATTTTTAACCAAAGCGTAGTAAAAAAAGTGTAATGGGTACATTTTGTTGTTACTGTGTCGTATGTGTTAGTACGTTTTTAAGATTCACAAGGCCTACAATGGTACTTTACTACCGCTAATATTTACTCGCATTTCCATTTCAAAGTGAAATAATTTTTATGTATCGTGTTAAAGCCATATTTTCTCGAAATTATGAGCGGCATGTATCATGACAAACAAAATAAAACCTTGGTTGTACAAAAAAAGTAGTAAGTTTCACATTTGTAAAAAAGGGCAGTATAAGCACCTTAAATAAAAGTGAGAGTAAAATATGCAACATATTTTTCATGCACCATATTCACAAAAGTTAGTTTAGGAAACTTCAAAATAATATTCTAAATCATAAATTTTTCAGATAAAGTAACTGTTTAATATTTTAAAACTTACGAGCATAAAGGTCCGCCCTCGTATAAGTTTATATTTTGTAAAATTCACAATATCCGTGAGTATTAACCTTAAAAAAAACAAATTTTTATTGCTTTTTAATTAATTCAAATACAAATACATTTCATGTACATACATACATATGTATGTATGTATACACAGAAACAAATATGTATTTTATTTCTTAAAACATTTATGTACAAGTGCTTTGGTAACCGACCTTCGCAACCAGGTTTAAGTAGGTTTTGAGTGTTTGCTGAAACGTATGATTATAAAAAGAAAACAAACTTTTATATTAAATCGATTTAAATTTTAATGAAATATGTGTACAATTAGAAAGTATTTAAAGTAAAGTTTAAATATAAAAAGACGGTATTGAATGCCATTCAAATTAACAGCAACTTGTTCGTTGTTTTCGTAAAAATATGGTCCAAAGATCTTTTCATAAGTTATTCCACATCGTAATGTGCATCGAAGTGATATTCAACTAATATTCTTGGATTTTGGGGGCCATATATTTCTATTGAGGGGCAAATTAGCCTCATCGTTTATTATTCGATATGAAAATTTATATAAAAACCAAAAAAAAAAAAAAAACAGAAGGAACATAACTAAAAATTTGTTCACTTATTAAATGAAAACGTTGATTATACGCCACACGTTTGTTTACGAAAACGACAACCACAATAAGGCTGATTATTAAATTTAATTTAATTGAACAAATAACATTTCCTGAGATCAATTAAATTAGTTTTTAATTGCATTCAACTTGTTTATTTCTGTGGCAAAAATGAAAAAGTGATTAATGTTCAAAAGTACACATGGGCAAAATTAAAATTATTTTGTACGATTTTTGAGGAAGTTATAGCAAAATGATTCGAATATTTTTTTTAATGTCCAATAACATTTGGAATAATAAAAATGAGGACATTAGGAGTGTTTAGGAATAAAAAAATAAACAAAATATTCGCAGAGAACTGATGATTATGTTAAATTCGGAGTAAATTTCCAAAAGCCACTTTTAAAGTTTTAAATTGTTCCCTATAAAACTTAACAAATAGACTTAAGCACTTATTGTCACAGAATTAATACAAAGCCAGCAGCATAAATATAAAAAGTTAAATTATTTAAACGAATACTTACAAAATGTTTCTTTTAAAATTGGATTTTAGTTCAGAATAAGCATTTACACAATCGTTTGAAAGCCTATTTCTAATTTTTATCAATAAGATTTCAATGAGAAAAGACGTGTTCCTTGTACGGGTGTTTGCCTTTATATTCAAAGGAACCATATATAATCTCTAGACACTTTCAGTATTCTTAGCTCTTCCCTTAAAACTTGTAATTCCTTTTAAAACAAATTATTTTCTTCGAATCGAATCAGTGTTTTCTTTATCAATAACTTTTGTCATCACCTCTTACCGAATCAAATCCGAAAAATCTTTTATGCATCTGCCCTCCTTATAAAATCATTACATTTTTTGAAGCAAGTGGGAACACGACTTTTCTTAATTTTTAAAAAATAAATCTTGGTCTTTAAACAAATTAAAAATTTTGTACATTTAACTCATCTCCTTTCGAAATTGATTATCATTAAACATTTCCTTACTTATCGGATATGAATTGACATCTCTTTGGCGTTTGGCAAAAATGTCTTAAGTCAGAAATGGTAGATTTTTTTTTGTTTAATTGAAAACAAAGACTTTTTTCCTAAGAGCAGTTGATAATGATTAGAAGCAGCTGTGCTAGACTAAAGAGAAAACCAAGCAAACAAGAGAGAGAGACAAATTGAATTAAAGGCAATCAAAAGCAGCGATGCCAACTTAGTGCTTTTGGCACTATTTATGGTGCTTTTTGATGCCTCAAAACGCCAAAATTTTATCCATAGTGCCAACCTAAGAAAAAGCACTAACTTGGTGCTTTTTCAATTTTTCGTGAGTGCCTTTAGTGCTTTTTACAATTTTTATTTTTTTCTACCATTTTTTAAAACTTTGATTGTATAGAGGATGATTTAGATGAGATTTGCTATTTTGGGTACAATGTTGAGAAGGCTTGTAGAGATTTTAAGATTTCAAATGATAAGAAAAGTGATCAAAGCTGCATTCGTTTCACCAAAAACTTTATTTACGAGGTTAGAGCTAGGCTTCCTAGTATTTTGGAAATTTTATAAAACGTTACACTTTTAAGCGTTGGCAACATATTTAGTAATCGTACTAAAAACGATGTTTTGTTTTCAAAAAAAAATGGCTTGAAAAAAAATTTGCAATTGTGAATGGAAAAATAAACAACGATTTTGAGTCATGTTAAAAAAACGTACTGAAAAGGTAAAAAAACATGCAGTCGGAAACCGTACAAAAGCCACGAAAATCGAGCTCGCACTGAATTACTTTAAAACTGTTTTATGGCCAATTCAAACTCAGCTGATGATGATCCAAATGATTTGGATGATATTATTTTTATTGAAGATAATAATATGGTGCATTTAAAAATGTTAACAAACAAATGTAAATACATATGTATGTATAATCATTAGTAAATATCAAAGTATTGTTCTTGGGAATACAAAATTTTTAATTTACAAGGTTTTGTTTGTCGTGCTTAATTCGCAATTTTTATTTTAAAATTTATTGTTGAATTGCTGAGGCCAGATCGTCAGGAAACTTCATCCAAAGATTTTAGAAAAACCAAAGATATTTAACAAATCAAAGTTACTGTTAAATGAAAGTGGTCAACAATCGACGACGCCGCCTTTTTTTAAATTTTGGAGGTATATAATATTCGGCACAGCCGAATGCAACTTGTTTTGTGTTTAATTAAATTGTAAAAATAGCTTAGTGCTATTTTACGCTTTTCTTTGTTCGAAATAGTGCTTTTTAGTGCTTTTTTTAAATTTTAAAGTGCTTTTTGCTCTCAAAAAGTTGGCATCACTGATCAAAAGCTCAAATGCGTTTTTTTGACTTAAGACCTTTTTGCCTAACGGCTAAAATCTATTTCATGACACAACTTTTTTACCATTAAATCAGCAGTAGAGTTGCCATAACTAAATAAAAATTCCCGGGAATACCCGCACAAATTTCCCGTAGCATTGGAAAATGCTTCAAAGTGCGTCTTACATGGTGTTCAAAGCATACTGATTTATTAACCCATTAAGAACCAAAATTCATACTTTTTGATTGACTTTTTTTAAATTATCTTTATTTTTAAATTATATCGATATAGAAATAATTATTGACACCTAATATATTAAAGAGATCACTTTAAGTATTTAGATGTTACCAAAGTTATAAGACCTTAATTTACACTAATACATTTCAAAAACTCAAGCAATACGTAAAAGCGTGATAGTGTAAATGCACCCTGCTAATACTATTGGACCACCTGATCCAATTTCATGAAATAGACTACTCCACGGACTGGTCCGATGTAATGCAAGCATGGACCATGTCATTGTTAAAAAGTGTTTCTAGTGTTTTTTAAACGAAGTTAAAACTAACCCTCTTGTGTATACAATGGAGTAGTTTTAAAACTACTTCTTTGTAGTCTAAAGCTGGATTATATAGTCCTGCCCTAGGACATCGTAATGTTAAAAAAACATGGTATTTTTTTCCATACGTTTGGGTTACTTTTGGACTAGTCCTAGTCCCTTGTAGACTACTCTTTACACGCGAGTTTGGACTGGTCCTATTATTTGCAGGGCAATGTGTTATGAAAACGACAGTATTTCACGGATAAATGCATCACGATTAAAATTAAACATTTTCCTTGATCCTTTTGATTTGTGTATTAATTAAATACCGCTTAACTGCGTTACACTCATAAGTGGGTCATATATTTCGTAAAAAATTAAATATCAACGGTTTATTGCGCTAACGAATTTCTTGATTTTTTTTATGTTTTGTTTGTATCATTTAAGAAATTTTATTATTCTTTGTAAAGGTATTCACTTAAAAAGTTGCACCCTTGCGAAAAAGTAAAAGTGCAATAGCAAAACAACAACCACATAGACAATTATTTCGCACAAAATTGTCAGGGGCTTAGTAAGAGCAAGTTTATCAGAGTAAAAGCATAACATTTTTGCAACTTTTTATGGCATTGCCATATTGAAAAAAATGCTTAAAAAGTACTCATGAAATCAACTCTACACTAAACAACAACGCAGAAATACCATGTTGATGTACATTTTTTTCTTTGAATTGAAAAATATTATAAACTGTAGTGTTTGTAAAAAATAAAACAATTAAAAAAGAAGAAGCGTCAAAAGAATAAAAAAAGCAGAAATAATAAAAATTCTGAAATACTTATCTGAAAAAGTTTTTCAAGGTAGATAAGTTATTAATTCGAATTGTAAATTAATAAAATTATTCATTTTGTGCTATTTTCAACAAACTTACGACCCAATATTTTTAAAAAATATTTTAAAATAGCCGCAAGTGCAGGCATCTTTAAATATTTTCAAATGGAAGGTGAGTTGCTTAAAAATGGTTTCGGAAATGCTGAAAATTAAAGGTGAAAGCAATATGGGTTGCTCACGTCAAATAAGTGCAACAATGTTTTTTTGCACAGTTGCAAGCAAGGCGAATTTATTACAGGTGGTCTTAAAAGCCCTGCTGATATACTAAGCTAAAATCACTGTTGGATGTCAAAATTTTGTTTATTCTCTTTTATTATCTTTGTTTCTGTTTTGTTTTATTTTTATTTTTGACATTGTACAATGATTTTACAAAAACAAATTGCTTGTGGTTTTTGTATGAGTTGTACTTGTTGTAGTACCGAGATTACCTGGGATGAATTCGCCTTGGTTGCAAGGGTAACACAATTTACGTGATTACCTTTTGTGTTTTAAAATAATAATTCAATTGACAAAGTGCTCTATTGTATTGTGGTTGCTATAATTTTATGACTTTCTTAAAATTATCATTTTACTTTTCATATTAAAATGTATAATAAACAGGCTAATTTTTAAATGCCATTTGCATGAATAATATGCATAGTTTTTTTCATATCTATATTTTGCATAAATTTTCAATAGCTTTTGAGTCAATCTGATGCAATTACCAATATGTAGGTTTTTTTCTTTAATATGCATTTTCTTATATCGAAATTTTTAACAAGAACTAAAAAAAAATTATAACAAGATCCCACGACAATCGGCTCTACGCACCGGAGTTCGACGAACAAAGACCAAGAACTGTCAACTCAGCAATGCCTGGGGGCAAATAATGGCATTCAATATCGAGCGAAATTTCCATTTAAATTGCATTGTAATTTCGATCGATATCGAATGCCGTAATTTGCAATCTGTTCTTCAGGTCTTGCTGCTACAGCAACAATATCGGATTAAGCTTTACTCAAGGCGAATTCATTTTTCAGGTGGCGTTAAAAGCACAGGCGTGCTACTTTTGTTCTAAATTGGAGAGAAATGTCAAAAGTTATTTGTGTTTTTGACATACCGTCCAACGAAAGCAAGCAACAAATAAAATACAATGTTGTGTTTTTGGTGTTGTTACTTGTTGTAGTGTCGACACCACCGTTTACGCCTTGGCTTTACTAAAATAAACGGTTACCGAACAATTTTGGATGTTTACGAGGGTTTTTTTGCAAAAGGGAAAGTGATTCAAGATTTTTACAGTGGGTGGATATGAGCACTGCTTATCGTTTTCTTGCAAAAAGTGAAAATGTGTAAATTTTGATTTGACTTCCTTTAGAGGAACCAGCGCGATATTCAAATCGGTTAAGTACTTAGTTTTGCCTTGAAAAAGTCACAAGTAACCCAGCAGTACCATTTATAAATACAGTGTGCTCACAACAAATATGTTATGCCAAATATAGATATTAAATATTGTAATAATAAAAAAAAAAAACAAATGAATATGTAAATGTAAATACACTTAAATATATCTATTAATAAATAAATAAATAATAATAAATACAGTGTAATCAGGGACAACTTCTTAAAGACCTTTTGACAGAACGGTCAATATTGCCTGGTCCCGGTGGCGATCCATAAGAAGAGCATTGAGTTCTTTTAAAAGACATTCCCCTTGGACGTACACGTTTTAATGGTGCCTTTGTTGTTCGGTCATAAGGGATTCCACTGTATATTGGATGACAAAGGATGAGTATGACGAAGCCTTTAAATGAAATTTTGAATTTAATTAAAAAAAAATCCACCACATCAACTAGAATTAAACGAACTTTAATTAAATATGTATAACGGTTTATATTTACCTTTAAAAGAGTATCATTGTCCCGAACTATGCAATATAATCCACATGAACTAATTTTATTAAAAAGAAGAGCTTAATTCAACAAATAATCCATATTATAAAATTTTGCACCAATTCATACACATTATTACATTGTATACCTTTGTAAGGCTTAGGTATCCTTAAATTAATTTGATTTGGTTAAACTTAAAAAAAAAAATACAACATACTCTTCTCTTATTTTCTTTTGTTCTCTTTTACCATCCTTGGCTGCGGGTGGTTTGTGGAGCTGCTAGTTAAGTATTCAATAATATTTTCATTATATCTCAATTGTGCCAGTGATGATGACTAACTAAGATTAGTTAGGTCAGCCAGTCATAATCTAAATGTAAGGGAGTGGATAAATCATGTTGTTTTCACTCGAAAATTTTATTAATATTACTTTAATGTATTAGAAGAAGCAAATATTTTCGTGTTAAATATTATTAAAGAAAACATACTCACACCAAGAATTTTCTATGGTTTTTTATATTTTCGTCTAAAAACAGTTGACATTTTTTATACCCTTCACCGACGCTATAAATACCATATTCTGAGTCCTTATGAGTAGCAAAGTTGATTTAACGATGACCGTCTGTCCGTTGCAATTTATTTTCCGAGGACCTCTGATATAATAGGGACTAGGTAAATATATACCTGTTTTTTTTTCATTTTCTCTTATCTGGACAACGGTAAGGCCTAGAGGACTAGGCTTGCCAGATAAAAATTTGCAAAATTCTTGGCATTATCTAAAAGAAATCTTGATTTTGAAAGGAATTCCTGACAATTAAAAAATAATCTTTTATTAAAACCAGTTTGCATTGTTATAGACAGGACTGTGGAATCGGAGTTGAAGCGTCGGAGTTCAGGTTTTTGTTTCCCTCAGTTGGAGTCGAAGTACCCACAAAAACACGCGACTCCAACTCCAAAATTTTTCGACATAAAAAATATTTTATTTTTCAAATTAAAAAATTTTTAAGAGGGTCTGCTTTAAAAATTTTGAAGTCAGAAAATAAGGACCAGTCTACTTTACGTATGTATGTAAATCACCCCTATCGTGAATAAAAATTTCTTGGGAGTTTTTTTTCCCTTTTTCCATTTTTGCTATATTAATTCAATTGTAATAATGGGGAAAGGGAAAAAACTCCCAAGGAATTTTAATTCACGATAGGGGTGAATAACTTTATTCAGGCTCAATAAAATTTCTACAGAATAATTTTCTTGCTATATTTTACCATTTGAAAGGTGCTGCATTTAAAAAAAGTTAAAAATCCAATAAGTAGAGGTGAGCAGACCTATTGAATAGACCTTGGAATTCACAAAATAAGACTTTTTTTATTTATTTATCTTTGTATAGTAATACGTACATACATATGCATGTATTTGAAATTTGTTGTCGTCTAGATTATTGCTAAAAAGCTAACTTCCCGTATTTATGTTTAAACCTTTTTCTTGATTTAAATTTCATCTTATTTTTCTTTATAATTCCCATTGTGCTTATATAAAATGTTACGTGTTTAGTATAGAAAAATAACGTTTTGTTTGCGCTGGCTTCTCTTCCGTGGAGAGGAGCACCATAATAAGTCTAAATATAATTTTTGCTAAGACTTTCCGAAAGTAGATTCATAAATAATAAATTTCAGTAATTTATTGTGAACTGTTCCAAAGTAATGGGTAATTCAAGTAGAGATACTTTTTTCAATAGCCCTTTTTTGACAGATCACGTGTAAGTCGTGTCATGATGTCATGTTATTTTTGTTTAGTATTGTTTGGCTTTTCATAATTAAAAGACTTACGCCTGTGGGGAATGTGTTTCGTGCACTTCGCTCATCTTATGGTCAACACAATCGGCCTACTGAGCGTACTATTCGCAACAACATTTGAGACCCAGCATTCATTATTGGATAATATTTGACCGAATAGACCACGTGCAGGACGCTGTGAAGAAAATATGGCGGTCGTAGCTGAGAGTAGAATCATCGGTCCATATTTCTTCAAAAATTATGCCGGTGCGAACGTAACCGTCAATGGCGACCGTTATCGTGGCATGATAACCGACTATTTGATGCCTGAAATTGAAGCTCGGGATCTCGGCGACATTTGGTTTCAGCAAGACGGCGCCACTTCCCACACATCGCATCAATCAATGGATTTATTGAGATAACACTTCGGTGAGCACATAATTTCAAGTTTTGGGCCGGTCGATTGGCCACCAAGATCGTGTGATATCACACCGTTCGACTTTTTCCTGAAGGGATATGTTAAGTCTAAAGTTTATGCGGACAAACCCGCTTTGATTCAGGCTTTGGAGGAAAACATCACGCGTGTCATTCGCCAAGTACCAGTAGAAATACTCGAACGAGTCATCGAAAATTGGACTCGACTGATAGACCATCATTGACAACATTTGATAGACATAATCTTCAAAAAATAAATGCTAAAGAATGTTCTTTCAAATGATAATAAAAATTCCCCATTAAATTTGAATTTTCTGTGTTTTTTTTCTTTAAAAAAGTAGGGAACCACGAAATGGATCACCACGCTTTTTTAGTCTGAAAGGCTCCTGTTCGAGTTTCTGTACGCTTTTGTTTTTAATCAGCTGGTTAACGTTTTTAATTACATTGTTCTCGAATCAGAAACTTTTTAGTAACAATCGGGGCACACGGCGGGTAAACCTAATTCGAACACGCTGAATCTAAAGCGGCCCATACACTTGTAATATTATTGTACATGATATTCGCCTTATTATTTCCATTTTGTCCTATATTATGCAATAAGTCGCACAATGGTTTCATTCATGCAATAAAAAGGTGAACATAACCTATAGGAACAACATAAACAGCGTTGTACAATGTTGCCAACAGACATCACTTTCTTTTCGTTGTGCAATAAGAATCAAAAGTCTTTTGATTGTCGCCAATATATTGTGCCACCTTCGGATATCATATACACATTGGCGATATAATTGTACATTACATAAAATTGAACAATTTTATTGCAAGTGTATGAGCCGCTTAATGGTGCTAACCAGTGCTTCAATCATTTAATATATAATTTTAAAAGTTCAATAATGAATGTCGCAAGATGGACTCTTAGATTTGGATAAAGATGGCTTTAATAGTGATTCAAAACCTGAGGTCTATTGAAAAAAGTCATTCAAACCAAAAACTAGCCAGGGGGAAGAAATGTTTTCAATATTCCAACATATAATTAATTTTATTTTTATCTGGCAACTTGCAAATGCTTTAGTTTGAAGAATATTTAACGCCCTTAACAGTTGTAAAACGGAATTACGAAAAGGACAGTTGTAAAAAAAACCTGCAGGCATTTTGTTTACTAAATAATGTATAAAGGGTATTTTAAAGACCATTGAACTTCAAATGATAGACAACAACAAAAAAAATTTGCTTTAATCGCAGATAAATAACGGCATTACCAATTGAAACTGATTTTATATAAAAAAGCACCGCGCCTGTTCTTAACGAAATGCATTGTAAAACGTCCAATTTTTTTTTATCTTTTTCGAGCATTTCTGGCCGCATGTCACCAATTAAATGAACAATGAATGTTGAACTCCAAGACGTCAATTGTTGCTGGTTTACCAGCATAAACCAGTGACTTCACAGCCCTACGGAAAACAACCAAGAGGTTTCACATCACACGGCCTTGAAGTCTAATTGATAGTTTATTTTCTCTAAATCAACCCTTCGCCTTCATTTAAAAAAAAAAATAAGTTGCGTCATTTATATCATGAAATACAGGGGCGTTCTGGAAATCGAAAACGCAAGAATTTGAAGGTTGTTTTACTACACTTTTAATCTAATTTTTATAATTTATGTCATACAATTATTTTATTTCAGACGTCTTATAAAAAAACAGCATTTAAAATTCTTGCGTTTTGCATTTTCGATTTCCAGAACACCCCTGATAAATATAAATGCCTATAAGTTGCGAAAATCCATTGCTGATTTTCAAAGTAAATTTGGATGATTTGGTGGCGTTTTTCAAGCATGAATCTATTCATGATGAGGTGCCTGAGCAAAAGGTGAGAGCAGTATGGCAGACAGTTCGTTTGACAGAAAACCTTTCGTAAAGGCCAGCTTACACGGTAATACAATGTATTACGATTTTGTATAATCAAAATATTATGAAATTCTATCCGTGTTTTAAAGAAAACAATAAAAGTCTATTGAAGGTATATTTCATGTTTACACGGAAGGTATAAGTAAAATTAAAAATAATAACAAAAAGGCAGATGATTACAGTTTTACAATTTTAACAAAAACAACATAAAAGTTTCTTGAGTTGCTACCACCTTCAATATACTCCGTTAAAATACATATTTACCGACCGCTTGTCAGATTTTGTATCCGTAATCTCTCTTACTCAATACATTTTGCTTTTACATGATAAGATTTTTCTCATTCTACATCCTTTTTCGACATGTCGTAATACATTGTATTACCGTGTAAACCGGCCTAAAGCTTTATCGGGGTTTAAAAACACCCAACCAAATGTTGAAGTTATACTCATTTTTTAGGAGTTTTATTTTATGTTTTATTAATAGTTTTTAACCCCCATATTCATAAAAATAATTTTTGATTTATGAAAGGCAAATTGAACAAATTTCAATAGAAAAATCTTTTCATAAACCTCTTATAAACCTGAAATGTTTTTTATGAATATGAGGGTAAATCTTTAATTTTATTTTTGTTAATTTATTTTAAGTAACAATAATAATCTTTACAGTTTCACTAAAATATTAATCTTCTTTCAATCAGTTTGTTTTGTTTTTGCTTCTTTCTTAATGCCTTTTTATTAAATAAAACTTTATCAGCTGTAATTTCATTTACATCGGGTAATTTTGGTTTATCTCAAGTGTAATTTTGAATTTTGCTGGTCGTCTAACTGGTGCTAACCGCTTTTTAGGATACCAGTTTTCTACAATTTTTTAATTTTTATACCATTTATATATTTTTGAACTAGCACAGTGTAATTAGTGCTGTGTATAGAGCCAAATAAATACAATTGTCGTTACGGGTTCCTGTCTTAAATCAGCCTCTCAGTGCTGTCAATTTGTTAGTGTTGAATTAAGGCAATGTGATTTTCAAAAAAATACACTTAAAGAAAACGATAAAATATTTATTTTCTTTTTTAACAGCGTTGTTTAATGAAAACTGTAAACCAATTTCAAAAATAATAACGTGTTTTTTGGTTGGGCTTTAAAAACTCTTGACAAAACATATTTTTTCTTGATTCTTGTGCACGTGCACTGAACATTCTCGTATGGCAAGCCAACATGCGACAGAAATATATAATAACCTAGTTCCCATTTTCGCTGTGGTCCTTGGAAAACCCGATTCAACAGACAAACGGACAGAAAGTCCGACGGACACCCACCGTTAAATCAACTTTGCTACTCATAAGTACCCAGAATATATGCAATAGGGTCTTAGACCAATATTATAGAAATTACAAACGGAATGACAAACTTTTATATACCCTTTTCATCTGTAGCGAAGGCTTAAATAAGCACTCAAATGCTATTTAATCGAGCTTGATACTGGTATTTTTGGTATATAAACACAATATTTATGTTTTCTTTTCCAATCAAATGTTTTGTAAATGCCACCCCAGAGGAGGGGTTTGTGTTACATTTATCTTAAATAAGCTTGTTGTTGGTTTGGCAAACAAAGTTGTTGAAATGAATATAAATTAATTTGTTTAAAGAGGAATACAAAGCAACAACAATTGGCTTTTCCGGATTTGCTTGACACGCACATTTTAATGGGAACTTTGTTGAATATTTCCTAAAACTAAAATGTTAAATTTTTTGCTTCAAGCTTAACATATTTGCATTAGCAGTTTTTGTTAAGGTTTCTTAACTTGTACATGAAATCCTATTTGGTACCACGGGAACCAGTAGCCCCTGGGATTTCGATCCTGGCCTAATTGTTTGTAAGGGAAAATTATTTAACTAAATTTACGATAATGCAAAAACTTTGTTTGATGCAATTTACAAAAATATTTCGTAAAATACATAAATTTTAATGAGCAAACAAAATTTTTTTGAATGTGTAGAGAAAAAATTGATTTTTCAATGACGCGGAGGTTAAAAAAATTTAAATTTGCAACACTGATTTGTTTGTACATCAGAGCTTAAAATGTATTTAAACCAGTGCTCGAAAATAAACAGTACATTCTTTAGCGTTCGGCTCACACACCCAAGAACGATATCTATTTTTTTAATGATTGTGTAGAACCGAACATTTTATAATGTGCTGTTCTTCGTTAAAAAAAAAACAGAACAATTGTAGTGATACTGTAGACCAGGGATTTCCAAAATTTTTTTGGTTGTGTATTAGTGAGTACCAGAGAGTAAGCAAATTGAGAGAATTCATTTATTTACAGCCGAAAGAAAATGTTAGTAATATATTTTTAAAGGTACAAAATTAAAAATTTTTTGTGTTGATAAAAAATTTGTAGCAATTCTTTACCAATTCAATGTCGCTAAAACTACACTTTTTTTATTTGGAAGCTTTTTGACTCTAAATCTCTGATGAATTATGCAGTGAAAATTATGAACTGCAAATTCGTGTTTTTTTAATTGGCCTATAAGTCGATTATTATAGTTTCTGTTCTGTTTCTGTTCTGTTCCGTGCTGTTCTGTTTCAAAATTGTAAAAGTTACTTTTTCTGTAGCAACTTATTAGCCATTTATGACAAATTTATTAGTTTTGCACCATCCATTGTTTTATTTCAATAACTTTTATGCACATAAATTTGAAAAAATAAAATTAAATTAATGTATTTTTTATTATTATTTTGCGGTCACTTACAATTACTTTACAAGTTTTTGATTTTATCAAACTGAACCGCAACAGAACAGAACAACTAATCAATTTCACAGGTTTTTTAATAACAAAAACAAATCAGCTGGTTTGTAACAGAACTTACTGAGCCTTAATGTTTTGTCCACAAGAATTAATATCATATAAAACAATGTATTTTTTATGTACATACACACAAACACAGGTAATAATAATTACATTTAACCATAAATGAATTTATTATTACCAACAATGAGAAAAGAATAAGTACTATAAATTCCAACTAATTATGTCTGGATTAATTCCGGCAGTTGACATAAATTAATTTCACACATTGCTTAATTTTCTTAAAGACATGAAATTGCAAAACAACGTGCCAATATTTCTGTCTTAAATTTCTCAAGAATTATTTGTGCGCTAAATTAAATTTAACTTTAATTTGAACTTTTTAAGTTGCTTAATTTCCTGTCCTGCAGTAAATTAAAATGCAAGTATGCACTTTATTCTTTTCTCACAATAATTTTAATAAACTATATATTCAAAACAAATATAATTAATAAAAATGTCAGTACTAATTTTACCATCAAAAAAGACGCGTGTTTTAATTACTCCAGATTTGTTATCTGAAAACCCGCGAATATAAATTTGTTTTTTGGGTCTCAAGAACCCAAAGGACGTTTCTCCTTAACTCTTTGGGCTCGGTCAAATAATTGTAGCATAAAAAAGTAAGCAATAAAAATAGTGTGAAACAATAAAGTTTCCTTAATACATCAATAAAGAACACATCTTCTTACCCAAACATTTTACCTACTGTCACATTTGCTTTTATGTGTAGAGGTTATTTACACATAAATTGTAGCAAAACAAGACTTTTTTACTTGTTTTTTTAAATATTTCTACTTACTTAAGAAAAGTGTTTTCAAAGAAAGAAAAAACCCACCGACGCGATTGGTACAGAAACCAAAATATTTTTACAAGCAAAATACCAACAAATTCCTTTGGCTATTTTTTTTCTTAATAATTTCTGCATTTAGGTAGGTACGTCTTTTTAAAGAAAGCAGAAGGGACTCTTTTACAGGTATCAAAGAATATTTTTTCACAAACAAAACACATATCGTTAGCTTAAACGTTGCAGTAAATGTTATTGTTAAAAAAATTTACTAAATAAAATTTACGCTAGCTTTGCTGTTAAATATTTGCAACAATTTAAATTATGTTAAAATTAAATAAAAATGTTATATTACTCTGCATTTAAGTCTTAAAATTTAGACTCTAAATATTGCACGCAAGGCATTGGATGTTACCAAAAGCATTTTTGACCGCACAATATTTTTGAGTGTAAGCTGAAACAAAATAATATAGCATCCGCTAAACATGTACACTTGTCGAAGTCACACCGACGACTGAATTGAAGAGCATAAAAATATGTGTTTGTAGTGGTTTGCACAATTGTGCAAAGAAATGGAAACCCCTGCTGTAGACAAACATTATATTTTAATGTTCTATAATGTTTTTTTTATTTTACATTGATAAAGAAATGAACGAACAAAAAATTTTAGCAACGACCGCACCACGAACAGCTTGTGTGTGTATTGCTTGTGTAAAATTATTTTGCTGGCTTTTTGTTTTTTTTCGTATGTGCGTTTAGATTTTGTAAAAAAATTTTTGGTTTTTTTTACCAGCCAAAAGGGACGAACATTAATAAGCCGAACCGAACACAATGAATGTTTTCATCTTTTGTTGAGTTTGATCTTTTTGGTTGTACCCCTATTTGCACATATTTAATGGAATACCTTTCATTATACATTTCATCAGAGTGGTCTTTCATTTTTTTTAATGTTTGCTTGTTTTATAGAATAAAATATGCTTTGAATTAGGTATAGTTAAAATTTTTGTTTAAATATATTCGGGCATGTTCAAGAATTTGAAATGAAGTGGATTTAAAGTCGAGCAAATTTTAAAACGACCCTGTACTGATAATTCATACAAATATACCATTTTATCAATTTTATTTTGTGAGTACCAATTAGGTTTACAAGAACAACTCTTAAAACCAGGTAAATAATTGAACTTAAAATCTCGCTCGATTTCAATTTCACTTCATTTCGATTTCTAGAACATGCCCGATTAATTCGCTTTTATATTTAATGTTTTCACTTTTTCAATCACTTTAACACTTTCATTTTTTAACTTTTTTAAAGACACTGCAACGAGCTATATTTTTTTTAATGACGGTTGAAAAAAATGGCGTTAACACTAATGTAGAAAAATTAACACATATAAAAAAGGCTGCTGTCAACTTTTAAAATTAAAATGCTTTATTTTATTTTCAATAACAAAACTGTTTTGATTTTAATATGTTTTTTTTTTCTAAATTGTTTAACTACTAAAAACAAAAACGAAAAATTTTTAATTTTAGAATGTTTTTTCTGCAAAAGTGCTGCCTTTTAATAATAGAAAGGAAAACCTTTTTGTTCTTGAAATTTTTAGTTTAAAAATAATATTTTTGATACAAAAAATTTTGTTTCAAATATGATTTTTATTGCATAATTTTGTAAATCATACCGTTTCTATTTAAAATAAAATTGAACATTTTTGTTTTTAAAACTTTTTTAAAAAAATTGCTGCAATTTTAAAATAAAAACGCAAAATTTTGTTTTAAATAGCGTTTTTTGGCTCAGTGTATTTATTTGCGTATACACTTTGTTATTATTGTTGCTATTGTTTTGTTTTATCCTTTGCAAAAGATGTCTTAAGCTGTTGCGTGTATCGTGATTATTTGTAAAGTGTTAAAATATTGACTTGATTCCTTCTTTGTTTTACCTGTTTATTATTTTTCAAGACTTTTGCGAAAAATCGATTAAAACACAAAGCAAAAATAAGTATTTTTGTTTTATTTCTCTATTTTCGCTTTCATTAAGAAGCATAAAGAAAATCCATTAAAGCAAAAGTCATTGTTTTGATGATTGATTAAAATTAAGAAAATCACTTGTATCTGATTTTTTTTTGTATGGAATTTGGATTTATGTACTTATAATGTACATTTTTAATTACACTTGAATTGTGTTTCTAAGGAAGTTCGTAAGTTCGTTTGTAATTTGCATGAAATTGATTTTAGACCAGTATAATCTCCCTTAAGCGAATACCTCCTTTGGACGGTGCCTTTGGTTTCCGGTCATGAAACATTCCAGTGTACAATGTTATCTCCCTTAGCGGACACCTTCCTGAAGCGGATGTATACATTGGACGGACACTGTCG
This sequence comes from Pollenia labialis, assembly GCA_949318255.1. Classification (NCBI taxonomy): domain Eukaryota; kingdom Metazoa; phylum Arthropoda; class Insecta; order Diptera; family Polleniidae; genus Pollenia; species Pollenia labialis. The sequence goes on along the minus strand of OX439142.1, from coordinate 24,510,176 downwards.
TCTGGTTTGTGAATCGTTCCACAAAAAAAGTATCGAGTTCTTTTGAGGGGAGATCCCCTTTTAGTGGACACATTTTAATGGTTTAATGACATAATTTATTACGATCCTATATATAGTAAACTGTTTTCCGATAGTAGGCTTTATATGAGGCCTATTGTAAATTATGGACCTATCGTCACGAAATTCGACAGTGATTTTTGTGACATAGAACGACAGCTTATATAAATCCGTGCATTATGTTAATTTTCATGTCCACATTCTCCGGTGTACTAAGCGGAAATGTTTCTGTGCAATCAGTGCTAAGATAATTTTTATATTTTATATATTTAAACGAATGTATTTGTGTGACTGACGTGGCTAAGTAACCAGACGGAGACACAATTCATTTGGGGTTCAATACAGTAACAATTTTAGGTGTGTGGTCGGAAGATAATTCCAAGGAAGCTTCAACATCAATCGTTTCTATGGGGATGTTTTTAACCACGCCAAAATCGATGAGTTCTTTCGTCCGCTCGCGACCAAATTTTAATTCAACCTTTGGTGTTATAAGTATGTTAAGCGTTATAATCGCTAGCAGCCAGGAAAGAGGGTTCTATGATTTTTTTCTGATATTGAAAATCGAGGTGGATAGCATAAATATACAATTCAAGGTTTCGATTAAACTCTTCGACGCAAATGTTAGTTGCTTGCAGATAACCTTTACGATGATTAACTTGTGTTTGATTCAGGTTTTTATCAAAATGGCAGAACCTCCACAAGCTCTATCTCGGGGTCCTTAGATATAACCATATCTATATGGACACAAAATGTATGCATTTTTCAAAAATAGGATCACGAGGGGAGATAGGGGCAATTTCTGCATTTCAAACCGATTTTATTGAAATTTAAAACATAGATAGATCCATATCTATATGGACACATTAGCTATACACTTTTTCAAAAATAGGATTACAAGGGGAGGTAGGGGGCAATTTCTGGCCCTCGCAAACTTTCAAACCGATTTTCATGAAGTTTATAAACATAGATAAATCCATATTTATATGGACACATAAGCATGATGTGTTTGTAAATACTGTGGTGCAGGGTTTCATATGGTCGGGCTTGACCGACCATACTATCTTACTTGTTTTAGATGTAATTCTTGAAGTCAAACGCGTTTCAAAATTGTAGTTATTTTTTATGTTGTCGGATGCCGTTTGCGTTCCAAGAACAAATTTTTAGACTGTTCATGGCTTTTTAGGTTCAGATTTCAATAACATCGATTGCGTTCTCAACATTCGGTGCTAAGGTCTATACTTACCTATGTATGTTTGATGGGATTCGTTGAGCGTGGATAGCTTTAGAAAGATGCTCAGCAAGGTTCAAAGGAGTGCATCTCTTGGCATCACAGGTGTAAGGAGAAGAACTCCACAGGCAGCGTTGGACATCCAAATATATCTGTCCCCTATTGAGCATTATATAAGGAGTGTGGCTGCAAGTAACTTACTTAGATTTTGCGAGTCTTCTTTGGTTAGACCTAGGTGAGATGATCACACGAGAATTTTGTACGAGGTGGGTCTGCTTGATCGGGATATTTTTCTCGAGGGTATTTCGAATCATAAGATTATGACCCTGGACTTCGGTGTAACACCACCAATGGAGTTCCCGGATAGGGAAGTTTGGCGTGGATCCAATGGACTGTTTGAGGGGTGGGCAGTATTTACGGACGGATCCAAGATGGAAATCGGCATTGGTGCCGGTGTATATATCGCGGACACCGACGTGAAAAGGTCATTTGGACTCACTGATGAGTGCAGTGTCTTACAGGTTGAGATCTTAGCGATCTGGAGGGCGACGGATCACATCTGTGGTGACAATTTACGTCGATCGTCAGGCGGCGCTTAGGGTATTGACAAATTATGCGGTGCGATCGTGCTTGGTCGCTCGGTGAAGGAATGCTCTGAGGGAACTCATTGTAGGTATTCAATTTAAGGCTGTGTTGGGTACCTGGATACTGCATGGTTGATGGAAATGAGGTGGCGGACGAACTCGCGAGAGAGGGTTCGAATCTGGGCTTCGTGGTAAGAGAGAGCCCCCTCCCCTATGTTACTACTATGGGGTGATACGGAAAAGATTCCGTGATGACGGTAACCGGTCCTGGAGGGATGGAACGGAGGGTGTCTAAGGTTCTACTGGGATTGGATAGGGGTGGTCTTAGGGCACTTATAGGGTTCTTGACGGGTCATTGTCCTGTTAGGGCTTTTACGGGCAAATGTGACAGTACCACAGCAAACTTCTGCAGATTATGCGATGATTCTAAGGAGCTAGAGACGATTGAGCATGTACTGTGCCACTGCACTAGGATGCAGGGTCTCAGACAGAAATGGCTAGGAGAACGATTAACTGGGGCTTGTCAGGGAAATAGTGCGGTTGTTTCTGTTGAGGGAGTAATAGTTCTACGTGGTACCTACTAACTTTCTTAATTCTATCTATCTCTTGTGTCTTTTCTTCTTCACTTTTCTCTTTTTCTACCTTTTCATTAAAGGGATTCACAATGGACCTAACCTATTCTCAACAAATCCTGCATCTTGTTACACATTGTATTCATAAAATTTGCTTACTGTTTGCACTTATGCTTCGATCGATTTTTCTAATCGACTTAAACAAGAAACGGGAGTTTCATTATTGGTAGGTCTGCGACCCCGTTAAGCACTGTTTTGTTCCTATCAATAAAAACTTGTACTTCAATCTTTTGACAACTTTTTACTCAGTTTTTGGGTTAACAGTTTCATCACTTATTAAAATTTTTTTTGTCGCTGCGGCAACACTTGCATGTAGCAGTTTGTTAGTGTTTTGCAATGAATGCTAGGGAATGCGTGCGAGTTATTGGTTTAGCCGTTAGGTATTTACTATCATCAATTTTTTTTACTTATTTCTGCATTGCTTTCGTTAACATTCACTGTCACATATGCATTAATTTCATAGAGCTTTTTTCTTTTCTGTTTGCTGTGCCCTTTTAGGTATAACCTATTGTGTCTTACAACAACACCAAAAATAAAAACAAAAATGTTTTTGCACAGTATATTTACATATGTATGTATGTATGTAAAGCGTCATGGTGGAGTAAGCAGGTGCCAGCGTTACGGCAACAAATACAACATAACAACAAAAATGGAAATTAGGTCCAAGCTGACGTCAAAAAATATTTTAAACAAAAATCAATGCGAACGTGATGAAATAAAAAATTTTTAAAAACTTTTAATTTAAAAGATTTTGTTTATCGTGCTTAAATCCCAATTTTTATTCTTGATAAAAAGACGGAAATTTATTGTGGAAGGGCTAAGCTATTCCTATGCGCATTTCACTGGTTGCTTATGCCAAATCGTCAGGAAACTTCATCCAAAGATTTTAGAAAAACTAAAGATATTAAACAAATAATATCGAATAAGAATTATAAGCAACAGCTCTACTTGTAACAATATCAAAGATTAAACAAAAACAACAACAATAAACAGGGAGTTTATCTCTTCTTACATTCCCCACTACAATTGATTGGAATTCTTCCAGCATTTATTGTAGTTGTAAGTAAGTAAATGAAAACAAAAACAACTTGCTTTATATTACATACATATTTGTTTTCGCAAACAAAAATAAAGCATGTTGCCAGTTTAGCTTTTTTTTTATCGTGGGAATAGAAACATTTTTTTTTTTATAAACTTTAATAAAATGCAATAATCACAGCATAAAAAGTGGACTTTTTGTAAACATAAACAAAACTTTGACATTAGATTGGACAAACAATGCAAGGGCAAAAAATCTTCATCTAGCGTAGTGCTGCCACCTGTATTATTTTACCATGGTACACCGTTTAAAAAACTGCAATTTCTTTCACTTCTTCATTTGTCATTGGTTAAAAAAAACTTGTTTTCACTTTTGATTAGTTAAATGTGAACAGTCGCTATTAAACCAACTCAAGAAGCGAAAAGTTGTACCCAAATTTTCGTTTTTTGTTTGACAGTTTTTGGTTTTGACTGCAGTGTCTTTAATTGCAAATCAAAACAAATACACACACTTATTGAGCTTAAAAAACTTTTTTGAAATTAATTACAATGTTTCCAAAATGAATTTACTGTTCTCAAGTAGTAACGAACTGAACCGTTTAATGTCTCAGATAAAATTAAACCAACATTTATGAGCCATCCTGTATCTATAGTTCACAACCATTTCAAGTCCATTACAGAACTTTTTTATTTTTAAATTACTTTTATACATCTAGATCTAAAGACTATCTTTAGCCGTTGCATTACTAGAAAATTTCGTACAGTGGAGTTCATTACAATTTTAAACTAAAACGATGTTTATTTACAAAAAAACTTATACCTAAAGCTATAAATAATTCTTAGATAAATCAAATTTCGTAACAATATGTATATTCCTTGTATATTGTACATCATTTTTTTTTTAAACTAAAAACCGATTTAATATTTTTGTTTTATTTTTAGGGGTTAATGGATTATTTTTAAGAACAAAAATAAAAAACATCAACAACAACTATAATATTAAAACCAAAAAATCTTCTACATATTTAAAACTAATACATTCTATATGTAAAAATGAAAAAGTTTACCTTTAAAGGAGTTCTAGATGGATTTCGACAAACTGTTCAGCCCCAGGCCATAAGGCAAGAGCAAGAAATTCAGGAATCATTAAAAACTGAACATTTTGCTCTGCGAAAGGTAACTTTATTTAATAGATACTTTTAAATCTTTATTTTGTTTAAAACTATCAAGTAGTACTTTCAAAAACAATTGCAACAGTTAGCGTTTGTTTTATTTGGTAGTGTTGAATTAAAAACTATCATAAGACACACGCGGCTATTGCAGTTGTTTTAATAGAACAACAATATGAATTTTTAAATAAAAAAAGTGAAATGTGAAAATCAGTTTTCTTAAAACTCTCTATAAACATAAAAATTAAACAAATTATGAATGTTTTTTGTTTTGATATCAAACTTTAATATTTATCTATTTTCTTTTTCTCCACATCTTCAGACCTTTCGCCATGGATTTCCCTATTCTCCAACTGCATTCGCATTTGATCCTATTCAAAAACTTTTAGCGATTGGTGACAAAAATGGCAGTTTAAGACTGTAAGTCTTACTACTTTACCCAAAGAAAACATATTCCTCAGTGGGGTCGCCGCCAACAAACCAATTTTAAATGAAACACTTTCAAACATATTATGGTTTCAGCAGTTCACCACAACCTTTTTATGAATACCTTCGATCATTAAAATATTATTATTATTAACCCCAAGATACTTTTAAAAAAAATCATAAAATGGAGCTCATTTGGTTGGGCCTTCCTATGGTTAACGTAACCGCTATATGTTGAAAATGTTTCGTCTAAAATAATTTTGTTAGAGCATACCGACCATATGGGCAAATATGATTTCTTAACGTACATCCATAATGTATACATTTTTATTGGTTTTAAATTTTATAGTTTGGGAAGGCCTGGTGTTGATGCTCATGTAAAGCACGAAGGTGAATCCGAATGTGCTGTTCTTTTAGCTGAATTCATAGTCAATGATGGAAAATTGGTGACTGTAACTGCTGATGACACGATTCATTTGTGGAATTTACGACCAAAAGTACCACTAGTTGTACAGAGTTTAAAATTTCAACGTGAGAGGTAAAGTTCTTTTAAATAAATAAGTTTTCATTTTAAAGTTTTTATATAAGAACTTAAAAACGAAAAATGGCTTTAAATAAAAATGAAAGCAGTGAACTAACTGCTGGTTTTTAATTAAAGTTTTTGATTTTTAAATTAGGTTTCAGTTCATCAAATTTAATTTTCATTAAATAATTTTTTTAATAAAGGAAATAATTTTACAACATGAAATAAATTAAATTTATTTTAATAATCTTATTCTTGACTTTATACTGGATTGATTTCGGGTCGAATCTACATGTTTTGAAAATACTCACATTCCCATCATCATAAACACAAAAAACAAATGTAGGAAAATCAGAAGTAAGGAAGAAACGTGAAAATAATTAATTGCAGCAAATTTCGATCCATCAACACCATTGATACGGTAGAACGGCGAAAAATTCATTAAACGTCTAAATTCGAGCCGAGTTCAACTCGTGTTCAGCCAAGACTAAAATTATTAAAAAAATTTTAATTAATTTCACGTTGAGAATTCCTTCCTTCCTTCACTAAAAACAATTTACTGAAAATTAAATTTGATAAACTAAAGGCGAATTCTTTCTTCATCCATGCGTTCTGAACTATTTTTTTGTCCGGAAAATAATTTTTTTTACTGAGAGTGTTCTGATAATGTTCTGCAGAACGATTCACCCATATCGGAAAATTTGTCCGGAAAAACAAAGCTACCATACTCCTTACAGATGTAAACAATTATACAAAATGGCAGCACAACTAGCAAACCACTAATTTTCAATTGTTTTCTAAAAGTGTGTTAAAGAGCGAAAAAAGTAAAGTGATGGTATTCTTTTTAATTAATTTATTTTATTTTTATTTAATTATTCTGCAAAAAAAAACAATAATTTCAACTTTTATGTACAAATTGAAAAAAGTGGCAACCCAGTTCATTTTGTTCTGAACAAAATTTTAAATTAAACCATTAAACGTCAAAAATCAAATAAATTAATTTGACATTACATGGGTAAATAATAAAAACTACTCTCCTTAATGAACTTTAGTGTGTCCCAAAATTTTTTGATTTTCATGGGCGCTCAAGCATAATTTAAGAGCTTTAGGGTAAAGTATTTTTGAGATTATTCGGAAGGTGTTAAGAGGTCGCTTAAGGCGATTTTTTTTTTGCCAAAAATCGGATCTGCCTGCTTTTTATAAGTTTTCTTCATAACTTTGTCAAAACCCACGATTTTCTTCACTTGTAAGTAAATAATTAAAAGAAAAATGTCGAAGCTTTATTTTAATGTACAAAGTTTTTGCAATGTACTTGCTCATTTATGCACACTAGATTAAAATTTTAACAAACCAACAATGCAGTTTAAAAGATCAATTTATTTTAAATAATTTAGAAACAAATATTTTTGAATTTGCTATTACCATCCCTGAGTTTTTTCAGCTTTGTACCCAGTTTATAATTTTATTACTCATACCCAACAAACAAACTAAATTCAAACGTTTTGTTTTGCTTGGGGTTCTTACGACGTAGTATAAGCCCTGTAATAAATTCTGAAAATCAGTTGCAAAAGTTGTGAAATTCCAAAGAATCTGAAAAAAAAATCTCAAAAATACTTTACCCTATAGGCTTTTTAATTATGCTTGAGAACCAAAAAAAAATTTTTTGGGACAGACTAATGAGCATACCTTGGGATACTATCGATATTTATCGATAGTTCCGATTTCACTATCGATATATCGATATTACTATCGACTGAATGCTTTTACTTGAGCATGAAAACTTTAACTAGTTTTTTATCATTCTACAGTTCTTTGTTTTTATCACTTTATTGAACGTATGAAACGTATGTATGTGTACGCACGTTATTTTAGATGACAGTTTTTTAGAATTGTGAAGCAATCAAAGTGGCAGGCACTATAAGATATTTTATTGCATCTTTAGATAATGTTTTAAATTGGTTTTGATTCTCAACCCAAAAGTTATTCAATCTAGCGGACTTTTCCTCTAATTGTCGAGCATTATTTTATTCTATACTCGCAATTGCAATTGTATTTGCAATTTTTTTTACAACATTACAAAAATATTTGACATATCAGTCCCTAAGTTCATTCCCTATAAAAATTTCGACGTAAAGGCATTTAATTAGCAGTAAAAAGCACATCTAAGCAATCTATACCACCTGCCATTCTTGTTGTTTGTATTCATTGCTGTAATTCAGCGCGAATTAATAATAGCAAGTATAAAACTGTATGTGTATAGCTGCTGTTACATGTCTTCATATCTGTATTTTAAATAATAATAATATCGATATCGATATTTTTCCTATCGATATTTTTTATATATTTTAAGACTATCGATAGTATCGATAGTTTCCCAGCACTAATCTATATACGTGGTACACAACTACGTCCTTACAGCATGTCTTACTTTATTAAACTCTATGATTTTGTTAGTAAGAAAGGCTATCGGGCATGTTCTTGAAATTGAAATGAAGTGGATTTGAAATCGAGCAAATTTTAAAAACGACCTAAAAAGAAAGTTCATACAAATATTCTATTTTTTCAATTTAATTTTGTGAGTACCATTTAGCTTAAAATCTCGTTCGATTTCAATTTCACTTCATTGCCCCGGTAGGCTAGCTTGTAGTGAGCTAGTCTATTAGCGCCGGGGTTGCGGGTTCGATTCCCGCCAGAGACTCTGGCTTCTTTCCTGCAGACAAGCGCAGAGCTTCGCGGGGTTAAGCTTAGGGAATTTAAATAAAATAAAAAAAATCTAACAAAAAAAATGTCGGTTTCTAGAACATGCCCGTACATTTGTCGTTATAAAAAAGTTAAAAACCTTAATGGGTTTGGTAACTTGACTAACGTAGCAATACATTTTTGTTGGGCATAATTGAAATTTACTACTAAGATCATGAGATGGGGTATGGGCACAATGATTCTATTCCGGAAAGAAGTTTGTATGGGGGATATGTTAAACTCTTAATCGATTCGTATCGTTTGCCATAGCCTTGCGTACATGATTTTACAGTTAGAAAACCGGCTGTCGTTAGATTGATTCAGAAAGAGATTCAGAGTCGATCGATATATTAAAATGGGAATAGACATACATATGTATTCTATTATAATACATTGGGTGTCAGATGCCTTGTCAAAAGGTATTCGTAATACAAATTTCGTACGTCAGCATTCTTGTGTTTCCAAACAGCAAAATACAAGCAAAATACTTTAAAAAAAGCAACAATTTTACAATTTTTGTTTCAATTATATTAATAGGAAGATTTATGGGCGCCAAGACCATATTCCGATTAGAAACTTGTATGAGGACTAAGTGCAATTATGGACCAATTCGCCCAATTTTCAATAGACTCGTTCCTGTGTACCAAATTTCATCGATTCTGAGTCGAATACTTGGAAATAATTTTTACCGCCAGTTCGGCTTTTGGACACATATTGATTATAATTCTTACTTGTTTATAGTAATTACGTTTACCGTAAATTAAAAGTGAACTATTTTTCCCTCGTAGTTTGCTTCTCTCAATAAATTTTTTAGGGAAATTTTATTCACGATAGGAGTGAATATGTTTAATACTGTACTTAATTTAAATAATTTGAATAAGTTCTTTTATGACTAATAAGTACTTTTAAGTTCTTACATAGAGTTTTCATACTTAAATGCTATAACAACGAGTACCAAATGTAAACAAACATTTGGAAAACCAATTAGCTTGTAATACAAAAATGTTGTAGTCCATAATTGTCAACAAAAAGTGTTTAATTTGTCTTGTTGTTTAATTGCAGAGTTACGTGCATACATTTACCAGTGGCTAGCAACTGGTTGTATGTGGGCACAGAAAAGGGCAATATTCATGTGGTGAATGTGGAAAGCTTTGCTCTTAGCGGTTACGTTATTAATTGGAATAAGGCGATAGAAGTGTATGTGTAATAATTCTTTTTTTTTTTCTAATTAATAAACAATCAACTAAAATACTCCTTTCTATCATCTTAGTGTTAGAGCTAGTCATCCTGGTGCTGTGATTGCATTATGTGATAATCCGTTAGATGCAAATAAGGTAAGTGGGCATTTAAGATCGCAAAAAAAAAAAACAAAATAATAATTGATTTGTGTTAATAATTTTAGATACTCGTTGCATTCGAATGTGGTCTAATTGTGTTGTGGGACTTGAAGGGCAAATTTGCTGAGATGCGATGGCAGTCGGCGGAGCCAGTGAAATCAATTGCTTGGCATTATGAAGGAAAATATTTTGTATCTTCGCATAAAGATGGTTCCATTTGTTCATGGCCTACAAGACCGACCCCAAAACCTCAGTCATTAGTATTTCCTCATGGTATTAACAAATAAAACTACATACATATCGCTTATTTAAATCAAAAAGAACCATTTTAGTTAAGCAACAATGACACATTTTAGTTTTGCAAAGGTCGTCATAATGTTAAGGTCGTCGGTTTTCCAAAATAAACGATATATTTTGTTTTGGCTCGATATTTTTTCTTGTATTTTAGATCATTTGACTATTAGTGTAAATAAGCGATATGTTAAAAATGTATTCAAAAAAATACTTAATTTCAATTTCTATTTAATTCTGCAGCCAAAACAACAAAAGATGGTACATTGGAAAAATGCAATTCCATTTATAAAGTTGATTTAAAAACTTCACAGACAGGGTAAGTTTTTCAAAAGTATCAATCGCATATTTGATACATTTTAATTATCACACAGTTTTTAACATTTTATGCTCATTAAACTTTATAAAACATATTTACATGTTTTTATTTACAGTGAAACTTTTACAATATTTTCGGGTGGGATGCCAACGGAAAAAGGTGCAAAATCCAACTGTATTACCGTAATGGTGGGTAAAACCACCACTGTTTTGGAAATGGAACATGCGGTTGTTGATTTTATAACACTTTGTGAAAATCCTTGGACATCTGGTAATTAGAATATTGTTGACAGTGTAAATACTTGCGCATAAAAAAAATATTTAAATACTTTTCTATTAATGTATTTAAAATAATTAGAAACCCAAGAGCCGTATGCGATAGCAGTGCTGCTGCAATATGATTTAGTATTAATAGACTTACTCACACCCGGTTTTCCATGTTTCGAATCGCCTTATCCTATGGACTTACACGAATCACCTGTTACATGTTGCACTTACTTAACTGATTGCCCCTCGGATTTGGTTCCTGCGTTTTATTCGGTAAATTTCTACAATCTTAAAAATGAATAACTCTCTTTTTAAATTGGTCACTTATATTATTATAGGTTGGTCGTACTACGACATCTAAAAAAACTGGTTTCTCAGAAAGAGAATGGCCCATATCGGGGGGAGAATGGTCACCAGCGTCTTGTAGTTACTCTGAAATTGTTATAACTGGCCATCAGGATGGCAGTTTAAAGTTTTGGGATTCTGGTGCTGGCACATTACAGGTACATTCATACATATTTATTTACATATAGTGCAAAAGGGCCTATCATCATTTTTAAAAAAATGTTCAGGAGAGATAAAAAGCATAATGGTGTCTATTCTTGAAAACGCAATGAAGAGTGAAGAGTAAAAAAAATTGTTTATTTTATATTTACACTTTTAAGGCCTGGTACAGAATAAAGTAGTTGTAGTAGTAGCTAAAACTGACGAATGCTCTGTAGCGCGACAAAGTTCAAAATTGGGAATTTTTCGCTTCAACTTCAACTGCAAAGACTACAACAACTACTTATTCTGTTGACAGTACTTTGAAACTGCCGTTTTTAACTTTTGACAGCTTGCAGCGCTACTCGTAACGTTGTACTACAGCGACTTTTCTGTCCCCCACTTTAAATTTACTACGCTGTGGTTGAAAAATCCAACAAAAAGCTCTAGTAAACACGGTTGTTAAATGTTAAGAATAAAACAGTTTACAAAACTATAACTATCTCTTTCTCTCAATGAGCAAATTTATTAATTTGTAGTATAAAATCGTATTAAGTAAATCTTAGTTGTATACTTACAGCCGTACTCATAACAAAAAGTTATCCACAGTTTGTGCACTACGTACAACGAGCTGCTAACTAGAATGCCGATTAAACTTAGCAGCTTGTTGGCACAGAGTTAATTCATAACGAACTTTTCTCCATCTGCTAACTTTTAATAAATCAACATATAAAAATTTTTAAAATTAAAATAAATTAAGTAAAAGAAAGTAAATTAAAAAAAAAATATGTTAAATTTTAAAAATCCACAAAATGGTTTGACATCAAACGGCTGTTTTTCACAAGTTAAACAAATCGTTAGCCAGAGTTTAGTTAGTGTATTATGAATAAACTTTGCGCTAACTGCATGCCAAATTTTCATTATGAATACGGCTGTTAATAAATACAAAGGGCGAAAACGGCTTGTGTTTTTGATATTTAATTTTATTTAGTAAATAATATTGGTAGTTATTTAGGTTTGTTTTACTAATTATATTCTTATTAATTTTTATTCCCTTTTTATCGCCCCTAATTTTTTTTTAAATGATGATCAAGGTGAATTTATTACAGGTGGTCTTAAAAGCCCTGCTGATTTTAGCAAAAATCACTGTTGGATGTCAAAATTTTGTTTATTCTCTTTTATTATCTTTGTTTCTGTTTTGTTTTATTTCTATTTTTGACATTGTACAATGATTTTACAAAAACAAATTGCTTGTGGTTTTCGTATGAGTTGTACTTGTTGTAGTACCGAGATTACCTGGGATGAATTCGCCTCGATGATGATGGACTCTTTTGCATTTAATATGACGATATATTTTTAATTACTCACAATAAAAAATGAAATTATTTTATAGATTTTATATAAACTTAAAACGGCAAAAATTTTTGAAAAATCTAAAAATCTACAATCTGACACCTCTGGTATGGAGTACCCTTTGGCAATTCAATTGATATACCTCTGTTCCGAATCGAGACGTTTATGTGTGGCTGGTTCATTGGGACAAGTTTTGTTATTTAAATTCCGCAAAGTCGAAACAACTTCGGACATTTTAGTTCTAGAAATACCAATACTCTTCGAGAACTACGAAGATATTTATGGAACTAGTCCAGAATGCGATTTTATTCCACATCAAGTTCAAAAAACCGAATCTAGTGAATCCGATAAGGTATTTATTTATATAGAATACAACTTTCTATTTATTTTGAGTGATAACTTTAACATTTTTATTTTATTTCGTGAACTAGACGGATAATTTATTGCGAGTTAAAATTGGCGCACAGCGAAAACCTCCTGGGTTTCAGTCACAATTGGTTTGTTTAACAACTGGCCCAAATCGAAGAATCGTGCAAGTGACTTCACTGTGTATAAACTCAAACTATGGACTGTGAGTATAAATAAAAACATATTAGATATAAGAAAAGTACAAGATTTTTAGCAATTTTGAAGAACATGTCGATTGGAAATATTTTTAAGAGTGCGTTTTCTTATCTATGTAATTTTTCGGATAACCTAACCATAGCACACTGTTTCAAACACCTACTTTTTTCGTGCGAAATTAATAATTTTTAAAATATTAAACTTTTTGGAGCCACATTGAAAGGGAAGCTAAAGACAGGCATTTTTGGATGAATCAAAGAAAAAATTAACCCATTGGTGATCAGTAGATGAAAAAAGTTAATTAATTTCATGATTTTTTTTTTTATTAAAAAAAAAGTTATTTTACTTCAGTTTTCAGTCAAATTGATTAAATCAGTTAACTGCAATTCATTTTCTAGACACATTTGACTGAAAATATTTATTGAACTAGCGGATGAAAATTTGCCTTGGAGCTTCCAATTCTTCTCTTAAAATAGATTGCTTCATTTCCTTAATGAATGCCAACTTAATTGGCCGACAAAACCTTGTTGGCATAATTGTTGTGGTAGAAGCGAAGCGTCAGAATTATTGGATAAGTCTGTTGAATGAAACAGCTGCTTATATTGCGCTTGGCCTGTGCTACTGTAAAATTAACTTACATTTTAAATGATCAGAATTGTCAGATTCCATTACGGCATTAAAAACCTCAATTTGCATTTCAACAATTCTATTGGCAATATGTAACACAACAGATTCTAAAGAGCTCTTGCTACGGTCTCGGTTACTTTGATACCTTCTGGTCGGCATTTTGACTTCGCAGCTAGAATTTGGTTATAGTGAGGATATACATATGTCACAGTTTCTCGATTTACTTTCACGACGTATTGCGTTATACTGTGCTGTTGTGAAACTATTTCCTATGAAAAAAGCTAACACTTCATTTGCAGGAAGAGGTATTGGTTTAGGTTGACTTCCTGAGTAGCTACATCTTTTTAATTTTATAAGGCCTTGTTGGACTTGCTATGGTTTTCTTAACAACTGCAGCTAAGTTAGCATTTCCATCCTTTCTTGCTGACGTTGCTGTTGCTTGCACTAGTAAATCAATTTGGCCTAATAAAGCCGTTGAAAGCTCCGCTGCTGCTCTTCTTTTCCCATATTCCGACTTCTTGCAAAATGGAACATCTGGAGGTCCCACAGTGGAAGAAGTAGTTTTGATAGCTGCTTTTTTAATTTGGAAAGATATCTCGCTAGTTAGCCATGAAAAGTTTTCATTTTGAAACTTATTTTCTCATCTTCTACTTTTTATCCATTTTTTTCTAAATACTTGCAGATAAGGCTTACCTTCTCCACAAATAATTTCTCGCAATCATCGTCAATCTCAGACGCATCAACTTTATTTAAGTCATATTGGAGTTTTTTAAGAGTTGTTATACCAAATTTCAAAAAGTTCGATTTTTTCAAGGCGTAGGAATCTGCAAAAATTAACCACACTTTAGTGTATTCAAATATGTTTACAATTGGCGTGCCAAACATTAACATTTGTTTAAAAGGTTACATGAAATTTAACTGAAATTTAATTCCAAATTCACAATTTCATACACGCATAGAAAAAAATAAGTTTGAATAGGATTACAACAACAATACTGAGTGATTGATGGAAAATGTGACAATAATAGGAACACTTCCATCAAATTTTCTATCACAGCAAGATGCTTGGAAGCAACATCTCTTTTTTCTTGAAAATTTGACAGTGACTGTGGCTAATCATTCGGTAACGCCGGGTTTGATGCTGGGGTGCTCATCAGTCGCATTAAAAGTCCTTTATATAAATTACTTTACAAAATCACGCTCGTTGACATCCAGTTTTATTATTTTATTATTTTCTTCTTTATTTCTTTAATACAATTAAACTTTTAACATTTTTGAAACAATTTTTGATTCATACCGGTTTTCTAGAGAGCTCCTGCTGCCTTTTGAAGCTTTAGCTGCCACCAGAGTCAGTGGTAGGGCACACCTGCCCTTTAACTTCTACCCTTCGGTTGCCTTGTATGTAAATTCAATACTACACTACGGCCCTTCAGTTTCTGGGTGTAAACCTCGGAAATGCCTACAGCTTAGTCCTAACTCAGTGCTTTACACTTCCTCCAGACTGGACGTAAGTCT
The DNA here is from genome assembly GCA_949318255.1 of Pollenia labialis. NCBI lineage: Eukaryota > Metazoa > Arthropoda > Insecta > Diptera > Polleniidae > Pollenia > Pollenia labialis. The sequence goes on along the minus strand of OX439142.1, from coordinate 24,495,025 downwards.
CAGTCATGATAAATCCTCCTCAATTTACAATTTATACTATCAAGGAATAAGTGTACCAATCCACTATACTATTGTTTCTTTGTTATTTTTTTTTCTTAGGTTAGGTTAGGTTAGGTTGGGTTAGGTTAAGAAGGGTTATGTGCTCAAGGGCACACTTCCACTCGGAGACCAATGCGGTCCATTGTGAATCCCTTCAATGATAGAAAGAGAAAAGTAAAGAAATGAAGTATGAGGTGGATAGAATTAAGAAAGTTTTAAGAAAGTTAGTAGGTACCCTCTCTACAGTCCCCTCAACAGAAACAACCTCACTATTTCCCTGACAAACCACAGTAGATCAGCCGGATTACATCCAGCGATGCACCCCAATTCGTCGTGAAATCTATCTCCTAGCCACTTCTGTCTGAGACTCTGGGCCCTAGACACCCTGCAATCCGTTCTGTTACCCCAGGATCGGTTAACGTCCTCACGGAATTTCTCACGTATCACTCCATAGTAGTAACATAATGGGGGCTTTACCCCCTGTCCCTTACCGCCACCTCATTTCCATCAACCATGCAGTGCCCAGGTACCCAACACAGCCTTACATTGAATGACTCCATGAGTTCCCTAAGAGCATTCCTACACCGAGCGATCAGGCACGAGCGCGCCGTATAATTTGTCAATGGCCTAAAACAAAGAAAGCGACTTATTTTATTTTGGGCGGCATGAAATAACCCCCCCAAACAAAATAATAAAATAACCCCCAAAGTGTGGGGCCTTATTTCATATGCAATAAAACCTCAATTTTGAAAATGAAATAAACCCCCAACGAATTCAAATAACGCCGTAAACAGAATTTAATACGACCCTAAATTTGGGGGAGCTAAGACCCCAACTTTTGATATGAAATAAGAGCCCAATATGTTAGATAATACAATTACATAATTGTACAGTTTTTGTTCTTACTGAAATAGCTAAAAAGCTGTGTTTAATAAGATACCACATTTATACTATGCCAGTATAGTATACAACAGTAAACAGTAAAGTACTATTTGTGTGACACAAATTACCCACAATTTTGGTCTTCAGAAGGGTTGTTTCAATCATAATTTGTTTCGTGCAATCATTCAAATGGTTGAGTTGTCAACAATATGGTTAACAAAAAATAAATATTAGATTCGGAACATCTAAATATATAAAATTGTAACGTTACTGAATGACTGTCTGACTCACTGATTCATCATCTCACAGCCTAAACGCCTAAAGCTAAAAACTTGATATTTGGACCAAAGATTGGTCACTCCCCAAATCGATGCACTAAGACGGGATTCGCCCCTATTAGGGAGTAAACGGGTAAAACCTGAATTTTGGTGTTTTTTGACACCCCATCTATCTTTTGAACCAATAAACATAGAAACACACACCACATTCGGAACTTATCAACAAAATACAAATTTGGTACGTTTTCGAAATTCGAACATTTAAGGGGTGAAAATCATAACTATTTTTGGTACTTTTTTTACCAAACATTTTTCTCCATTCGTTGACATATTCGTACTAAATTATGGGCTGCCACTACAATACTGAAGTTTTTGATACTTTAATGGGGGGGGGGGGGGGGTGATATAGTACCCAAAAAAGGAAATACGGGAAATTTGATATTTTTCTTTAGCATTTTGGTTCTACAACTGGTATTTTTTTAATTTTCGTTAATATTGCAACTTAAAACATAAGATTCAACAGGCAATGTCCTGAATGGATAAGAATCTATGGCGGAACTTTTTTGTTCTCTAACTGGTACTTTTTGTTTTTCCGTTAGTATTGGACCTAGAATCATAAAATTCAATATGCAATTTCCTGGGTAGATGAGAATCTATAAGAGTGAACTTTTTGGTACTTTTTTTATTCTTTGACTGGTACTTTTTGAATTGCCGTTGCTATTGGACCTAGAAAGATAAAATTAAACATGCAAGGTCCTGAGTGAATGAGAATCGGTAAGATTGTTTTTTGGTACTTTTGTATTCTTTAACTGGTACTATTTGAATTTCCGTTATTTTTGGACCTAGAAACATAAAATTAAACATGTAATGTCCTGAGTGGTTAAGAATCTATGAGGGAATTTTTTGGTACTTTTTCATTATTTAACTGGTACTTTTTGAATTTCCGTTAGTATTGGACCTATAAACGTAAAAGTCATGAAGCAAAGTCCTAAGTGGATAAGAATCTATAAGAGGGAAGTTTGTGGTACTTTTTTGTTCATTAACTGATACTTTTTGAATTTTTCTCCATCTATCTATATAAAGTAAAGTTACTGACAATTTCATAATCGCACATCCCAAACTCCTAAAGCTAAAAAGCTGACTTTAGGACCGAGGCTGGCCTCTCGCCAAACTAAATGAGATCCAAAAAATTTAACACTTATTGTTGTTTATTTAAAGAATAAGTGGACAAGTTTGAAATTTTTGAAATTTTGTCCTTTTGGAAATAAACGCGTAAAACCTGTACATATTTTGAAACTTTTTTGTCACGCCATCTATCTTTTAAACCAAAAATTTCCCCCATTCATTGACATATACGTACTAAATTATGGGCTCCCACTAAAACATTGCCATTTTTGGCATATAAATGGCAAGAAAAAAGTATCAAAATGGATACTGTGGCATACAGATATGTCCACGAAGAAAGAGGAGACGCTAACAAAGTAGCGGGTTAAATGCTAGTCTAATGGCGTTTTCTTTTCTGAGTAAAATTCTGCATTTATTCTGCCTTTTACATTTTTTATGTTCTTTTATGAAAAACATGTGTTATTTTAAAAGGGTAAAGCGTTCTTTTCTGATGATGTTCCCTTTAAAATTAAAACAAATGCAACATGTTCAACACTCATTTTAATTAAAGGGGCATAAGTGCAGCACTAGATCCAGGCGAATTCAGTACAAGGTGGTGGCAAGTTTCGAGCCGTAAACACAAACAATGCAATACAAAAAACATATGTTGTTTCTGTTGGCCTTGGTTTGTTGTAGTCTTGGTACCATCTGTAATTGAATTTTCCTTGCGCTAATTGTACTTTATTGTTTAATGCCGAAATAAGTGTGTGTTCTTTTGTAAACGTAAAATATGAAACACTTCTTAAAAATAAGGGGATAATTTAAAAATGTTGCCAAGTCACATGTAACACTTATGCAACACTTTTTTTTAGAAAAGAAAACGCCATAAATTTAAAATTACTTTAATGGTAAAATAATTTTAATTTATTATTTCAATTCCCTGTATTATTCAAAAAGTTTTTTTTGGTTCTCATTAGTGGTGAATGAGGGTACACTAAGTTTGTTACTCCATGTAACCATTGAGTTTTCTCCATAATTACAATTGTCCGATAAAATGAAATATATACTGTGGCAGCATTAAAGTAGATACCGACTACTTTTGGTCGTTTAAAATACGTAGTAGCAACGACTTACTTTGGTTATTTCTTTAATTCACTCAATTTTTTCTGTCATTGAATGAACCTTATCTTCAGCAGAAAATATCTTAAATATCTGCAAGCTCACTTGTTAAGTTACTATAAAGATAAACCTGCTGTTAACTCAGTCAGTCACTTCTTAGGTTAATCTTAACTTTTAATAGCCAAAAACTATTTATTTGTCTGATAGGATCCTAAAAATAACAATTTGTAAGTTGTAATAATGGCACTTAGATAAACTTAGATCACAATCCTGAAATATTCTTACTCTGGGTGAGGGTATCAAAGATAAGACACTCTAAATTGTTTCTCTTTAAGAAAACCTTAACTTTAAATTCTAATAAATTTTTATTTATTTTTAAGAATGGCTTACGGTACTGAATTCGGACTTGTTATAATAGATATAATACAAAAGGTTTGCTTGCTGAGCGTAGCATGTCCAGATTTGTATGGGGCCCATGATCCATACTCAAGAACACCAAAAAGTCCAAAGCGTATTGAAAACAAAGAGGAACAAAGTCGTTCGCCCAGTTCGGACCAGGTAAGTTAATTACATGTCGTAATACGTGTTTTTTTTAATTTTTTTATTATTATTATTTTTATTTATTTTTCAAATAAATTTGATGCTCTCTAAGAATATTATTTTTAATTTTGTTTTCGAAATTCTAAATTGCATTCAGTAGTTTCTTAAGGCAGCATATAAAAATGCATTTGTAATATTAATTTGCTTCTTTGTACGAATTGTTTATTTTTTGTTTTTGTTTTATTTTTTTTTTAAATTTATTTTTAACTTTCTTTCTTAAGTTGATATTAACTTTTATTTAGTAAACAAATTGGTAGTTATTTAGATTTTTTTTTTCATTAAATATTTTCTTTTTTATTTCAATTCTTAATCGTTTTTAATTGGAATGTTTTTTACTCATTATTCCATTAAAAGTAAAGTGGAAGTACAATATCTATGAAAGTATAGAATATTTAAATGTATTCCCCCTTTTTCCCCCCAATTTCTTCTCCACCCCTTTTCTGTGTCTTACTATATTTTTCTATTATTTTTGAGAGCCTTGAAAAAAAAACAAAACTATCACTGAATTTAAATGCTTTTTGAAAACTGTGTAGAGTGTGGCTTATTGAAAAAAATAATAGTTCTAACCATTTACTAATAAAAAATCCAGTTTTATTAAATACCCCCTCTAAAGCATGCAAATATTTTTAAATGTGTCCGTTAATTATTTACAACGATATATTTTTTGTTATAGTTTTTTTTTTCATTTTGGGCAACAAACACTGTTAACAATTCTATATTTAATTATAAAAAAATAAAACTTTAATTGATTGTTATAAAATAATCAAACACGTATTTTTAGGATTGAATTGTCGTAAACAAGGCCAATTCATTCAGGTGACCGCATCAGAGAAAGAGAGAGAGAGTTATGCTAGTTGTCCCTACTTGGTATGTAGGTACATAAACATATGTATTCTAAATGTCAAACACCATATAAAAAAATGTTGCAGCCAGCATAACTCTGTCTGCGGTCACATGTTTGAATTCGCCGGTCGTAACAGACTAATAGCAAACACATAAAATTTTCTATTTAAATTATATATAACCTTCGTCGATTTCGAACAAATTTTCGAATTTTGTTTTTGATTTAAATATAATTTCCTATGCGAACGTTAACGTTCGCAATTGCAAAACATGCAGTAACTTTTTTTTAATATTCTTAAATAAACGAAAAAAGAAATCGTTTCACTTAAAACTTATGGCTAACATTTTCTACAAATATTATAAATTATTTTAGATTATTTTATGTAGGAAATACAATTTGAAATTAAAACACAGGACCGTTTTTGAAAGTTATATGGAGGTATTAAAGCTAAACTGAATAAAGTCATAAAATATAAATTCACCACTTCTTCTTGTTTATTTTTTGAGGCAAAATGATTATTTTTGTGAACGTTCACTAAAGAACTACGAAGTTAAAAGTATTTTATTGAAAGTGGTTACTATTGTTTTGTGTCGCATACGCCACTTTTTTAAATTTATTTCTTAAAAGAAGCTTTTTGTGCTGCATATGTACGTATACTTACTGCTGTGTATTGAGTTGTTGACATTTTGTTTTGCTTTTGCTTTTACTACTCCTTTTCTAACGGCAATAAAGAGAATTTATTTTCTTGTTGTTATCTTATATTGCTTTCGCTTTTACTACTTTTTTACGACAATGAAGCAAATCAAGAGTGAAATTAGTTTTGAACGTTTTTGTATAAGGATTTTGCAGCATTCGCCGAAGAGTGGCGTGTAGAGCAAAACAATATTACGTAAACCTTAAAATATTTGATATAGAGCAAAATTAGTGCTTGATATCTCAGAAACCATACATTACATTCGTAAAACAGGATTTGGATATAGAAAGGGATGAGGTATACAAAATATGTATATGAACGCCATACCTTAATCAATTTTTTTTAAATTAAAAATGGTTGGTATATCAAACCAATAATGAGTTGAAGATATGTATTTAAAAACTGGTGTGAAATTCTCCGCAAAGTTTAACTCTATTCAGTTCTGTAACGGACTTAATCAAAAAGTGTTTCGCGGTAACGGTAATAAACCGAGTAAATAGCTTTAGAAATTAATGGGAGTTCACTTACTCGAATTCGAAATATTTTCCAACTTTATTTTTTGACTTGGTTTGCATCAGCTTGGAGCCCTCCATATTTAACTTTATGATTCAAGACTGGTACATTAAAAATTGATAGACCAGGATTTATTGCCTCAAAAATTTCTTAAATTTTTGCAATTGTAGTATTTTTTATTGCTAAAAACATTTTCATGTTACATTTTAATGTAAATCCACCTTCCCTCAAAAAGACTTAAAGTACACAGAGGTAAAAATTTCCAAAGGCATCTCTTTTAGAAAGATACATTTTTTTTTATTTATTTAATCAATACATTTTTTGGTCGATCGCTAAAGTAACCCCTCGCTTTCACTGACTATTTAAACAGAGAGATGTTTTGAAAGAAATGTGGCACCTCTGTATATTTTGTGACTGAGATTGGTAAGAGTACTTAACAAAAATCACATTAAGATTTTTAACTTTCTGAATCTGTAACAAAAAAAATTATTTATTTTTCGGAAAATATTCTATATGTTGAGTATTTTCTAAGAAACCATTTTGTGGCTTTTATCAAAAATAAACACTTTTTTGAGCCTGTACTAAAATTCTGTAACTTTTTTAGTACAAAGATTTATCGTTAAGCAGTCAAAATTGCTTAGTTACTCAGTAAAAACTTGGATTACAAAGTAATGTGTTTATAAAAAGCCAAAAAATAAACAATTTTGCCAACTTGTCAAAAGTCCATTTTCATTAAATAAAAATATTTTTTATTTGCATTACTTCTGTAAATCTTGACATGTCATTGATTATTTCATTAATTATAATAATGACTTATACTTATAATACGAGTGAAAGCAGCTATTCATTTTGAAAAACCAAGCGAAGTTTTTACTGGGTAACGATTAGGGTGATCGATCGAATAGTATTCGACCGGTTTTAACCGGTTATTTTAGTTTTGCCCAAGTCGAATATTTCAAAATGTCCATTTTTCGAATATCGAATAAACCGGTTATTTTACTAAAATAACCCGGTTATTTAAGTAATGTGTAATTTATATACGTTTTCCTTACTTTTGTTATAAATGAACCCGTAATTTAAGTATTTTTCTAATTGAATATTTGGCAAACGTAAACTTTTTATAAAAAAGTCAAAACAAAATGAAACAAATGTAAAAAAAAAATTATGAGCAATGTAAATACAAATCGCTTATATAAATGTGTGTTCTTGTAACAAAAACCAAAAACAATTTAAAGTACTACAAAAAAAATTCAGCTTAAACTGACTTAAAAGAAAATTGTGCTTAAACGGCCCTAAAATGATAAGTTGCAAAGGTTCTTTAACGTCACGACTTATTAATCACTTTAAATTAGTCTACAAGCTTGACATAAATAAACGCCAAGTAAAACTTGACTCTTTCCAAGTAGTTTTTAAGAGACTGCAAATAATACTTTACAAAAAATACTTTAATAAAAATAATGACTGAAAAACTCTTAAGTAGTTCCAGCATATCTTCATGCTTAAAACAAAAACATACCGGCGGAATCAACGTTATGGGAAAATTCATCAGTTTTATTTATTAAAACACCAAGAACTTAAACCAAATTGAAGGAATCAAAAAAGTCCTGGAAGGGTTTAAATTGTGTGATCGACGAATTGAAAGATATTTCATACAAAAAGCATGTTTTCTTGTCTTTAATGCTGAAACAAAAAAAATTGAAATATATAATCCTGGATAAGAGATTTTGTTTGCCACTTTTCAAAAATAAGGCTGAAGTTTACTGCTTCATATAGACATGCTTAACCAGCAACAAATTAAAACTCATTGACTGGTCAGGTTTTTTTTTGATTTTATCGTCAAATATTTGTGGTCTGAACATACCTTAAGTCATATCTATGGAGTTTTTGGTTTCATACCTTCGTGAATTGTTTTGTTTTTATTCTTATTTACTTTTTATTACAAAAACTAATTTGATTTTTGTATTTTTATGTATTCGAATTAAAACCGGTTAACCGGTTATTTTTAAAATGTCTAACCGAAAACCGGTTTTTTTAAAATAGCAACTATTCGGAATATTCGAAAACCGGTTATTGAAAAAAGTCGAATAATCGATCACCCTAGTAACGATAATTGTCGTAAAGAGCTGTTCTGTAGTGAAATCTTAACAAGTTTTGTCAATTAATAATATTGGTGGCTAACAAAAGGTGTCGTTAACCTAACGGCACAATAACAGTTCTGTTAAAAAATAACGATAATTAAAACAAGTTTTGGCGATTAAGCCCGTTCCCCAGTAAGATAAATATATAATATATATAAATAATGTGTTAAGTTATCAGAAAAACTTAAAAGCACAACTTACAATTCTACTAAAAGAACCAATGAATTTTACAAGGGATGTCCCAAAATGAACGCATTCAAAAGTAAGTCATTATTTTTTTACCTACATACATCCAGAAATAAGTAGTTATAGAAGCAGTTATAGAAGAAAGCTACTATTTAGTAGAGTGAGAGAAGCTATTCATTTTGAAAAAGTAAGCGAAATATTTACTGGGTCATACACCACAGTATTTTTAGAAAAATTTTCGAAAGTGAACCCTATTTGGCACCCATGGGCAATTATGGCTCCGCCAAAAAAAAGTACAAGTTTGTTGTTAGGTTTAGATTCAAATAATAATCCGTTTGCATTACAACGAAATCTAGTAGATTTGGCTTAAATTCTTTTTCTAAAAAATCTGGTGTGTTTACATTGTACTTTTTTGACATTTGCGAGATATTGTTTTCAAATTAAAAACAGCTGACTTAATGTCTTTTGTGCAACACAAAAAACACGTAAAGAAATACACCAATACCCCGGTTTGCGTCGTTTCGAAGATGGGTCTTTATAAAAATTTCTGTGATTTCGAAGTTGCGTTGTTTTTGTTTCAGTTTGCGTCGAATGGCTTCAAAGTTGCGTCGTTAATGTAAAATTGTTTGTACAAAACAAAAACAAAAAATGGTAATTTCTCGTTTAAGTCTAGTGCAAATATGTATGTGAAGTAGTACATAGTTTCAAATTACATTTGGTGAAGTGAAGTTAATCTAAATATTTTGCAACAATGAGTCGAAAAAGAAAGTAAATAAGTTTAGAACAAAAGTTGAACATTTTCAATTAGCCCCTTCTACAATAAAAATGAAACCGCAACATCGGTACAACATAAACAGGTAACAAAAATGAGAAGTCCTTTAATGAAAAATCTCGGAGCCAATAAAATAAAAATCAATAGAAATGTATAGAAAATCGTGCTTCGGCTTGCGTCGTTTCGATTTGCATCCCATTTATCCGGGCTCAATTAGCGACGCATTAAAAATGTTGCATAATTTTTTATTTCTAATCATGGCGAATTCATCCCAGGCAATCTCCGTACTACAACAAGTAAAACTAGTAGAAAAACTACAAGCAATTTGTATTTGTACAATCATTTACAATGTCAAAAACAGCAATAAAACAAAACAGAAACAAAGATAATAAACAAAATTTTGACATCCAACAATAAAAAAGCTAAAAAAAAGTTATCAGCAGAGCTTTTAAGACAACCTGTAATAAATTCGCCTTGTTTCTAATCTAATCAACTTAATTTACTTTATTAATGTTATTTATCTGTAAATTTGTTTACAATTTTCTTAAAAAATTTCAACAGTATTTTTTTACATTTTTTCTTGTACAAAAAGGTATTTTTTAGTACTTTTAGGAAAAAAAACCATAATTGCATCACTAAGTACTACTAGATTTTGTGTAGTTTTCGTTAAAATCTAGTCACGAGTCGAGACTCACGACCCAACAAACACGAAGTCAAACCTTTGATATGAAATGTTCTAAAACTTTTTTCAATTGTTTGACTTTAACATTAAAACTCAAATTGATAATGATTGGAAAATAAACATTTGCCATCAAATGTTTTAGCAATTTGATGTCAAATGTTAAATTCGAAAAAAAAATGTTAACATTAAAAATGGCGATTAACCTCGGGTCTTCACGTAGCAGTATTTATTGCGGCAAACGTCAAATTTGATTGCTCTATTAAATTTGCGACGTATAGACCGCATATTGCCATGAGTGGTGGCAATCCATTGCGCAATGATTGCTCTTCTGATTGCTTGAGCATTTATTGCTTTATTTATTTCTTGTGAAAAATTAAAAGTTATTTGTGAGTAAGTAGTATCCACTCGATTAATCGTTGTTTCAATAATCGAGGAATTTTTCCGCCAATATTTGATCGAATAATCATAATAGCCAATTTCTAAGAACTCGAACGATTTATGTCAATTATTCGATTAAGATGAATATCTTTAAAAAATCGACGTTTTTAAATAAAAATATTGGTTTTTAGTTTTCTAACTATGTATTTAATATTATTTAAAACTAAATTACATGTTCCTAACTTCTACATTTATTTTAATCACACTAAATTTTCAGCATATTTCAGACACTTTTGTGTGAGAGACAAATTATGTTTATCTTTATAAACTTCAAATTTGGCACTTTAATAGCACATTTTTCTTATATACTTTAACATTTATCGTAAAAAAAGTGTGTAAATTAAAGGAGATTACAAAAATTTAATAAGTTATCAGTGAAATTGAAATCAAAGAAATTTTAAAAACTTAAGAGTATAAAAAAATTATAAAAAATTTAGTGATTTTTAAAAAAAATTTTACTTAGTATGTACATCGACTTCAATTTCACGCGATTTCTACGAATAATGAATTGGTTTTAAAAGTTTTTCATAACTAACTGGCACCTCTCACAAAATATGCCGGAACTAAAAAGACAAAAATATAAGAAGTAAATCAAAAATTGTCTAAAAAAATATAAGCTCAAGCCTATACTTAATACCCGCATTCTCGAAAAAAATTATTGCTTCCCGCCTGCTAATAAACATAACTGTACTAAACTTTGGCTTTCAGATCATTTTATTCTGTTAAGGGCAAAATGCACTATCAAATGCTTGTCTAGCAGGCAAATTTAGTCGTGTATGTACGTGTGCCGGACGTAATATTCGCTGTCATATCTAAATTTTTTGATTCTCCATCCAGCATCATCGATGTGACACATACAAACACATGTTCACCAATACTACCATAGCGCTTGACAAGAAATACTTGACGTGTACAGACCCCTTTAAACCGAATAAGCGTAAATTTCATTTTGTTTTCCTTAATCTTATTTCGGTCTTTTAAATGTATAAAAACTTAATTTTTTGCAGCCAGGTTTTTTTGATTTTTTAAATTATTTATTCAATTTAAAAGCAACAAAGTCATATTCAAGGCGAATTTATACCAGGTGATCTTATCTTGCTACAAAAGCTGATTACTAACCTTGTGTCAAAATGATATACCGTTCATGTGGTTCTGGGGAATATTTACTACATTTTATAAGTTTCGCTTAAAATTATGAAATTAGAAATTTTTTAAATTATTAAATTTCAAAACAAACAATTTAAAAGTAAAAATAAAATGAAATATTTGTTTAAATTGTTCACTACAGTGTTGTATTATTTTTGACACAACGTTAAAATACTTTACAGTGTTGTTAACGTTTTCAAAATAAGACCACCTTGTATGAATTCGCCTTGGTCATATTCCAAAAAAAAAAAAAAAAAACTTGGCACAATGCGATTAAAGTTTTCAAAATCAACCTTTAGATACAAGTTTAATGAAATAGTATATCGAGCCCTAAGAGCAAAAATTATGTAACCAACAACATTTTTGATATTGGTTTTTTTAAGAAAATCGATAATTTTTGATCATTTGCATCATCTCTAAAAATCTCATATCTCTGGGAAGTACCAATACGAAATAAGAGCAAAAGCTATTTCAAACGAATACTTAGACTTGAGTGCCCCGGTAGACTAGCTGGTAGCGAGCTAGTCTATCATCGCCGGGGTTGCGGGTTCGATTCCCGCCTGAGACTCTGGTTTCTTTCCTGCATACAAGCATTAAGCTTCGCGGGATAAGCTTAGAAAATTAAAAAAAAAAACCTTCTCCTGTAAAATTTTATTTTTGTTGGTTACATCATTTTTGCTATAAGGATACTGATTTTATTTTTACATATAAAGAAGGTTGAAAGAATACTTGAAATTTTTGATTTTTTTGAAATACATTTGAAGGAGCGATATGAATTGTTATTGTTAAACTACATTATGACGTCGTTGACTATTTATCGATAATGTTAATAAAATACAGCACACATCTCTTATATACGAATCAGCTGATTCATTTTGCTTACTGTTTTTTGATAACAAAAACAATTCTGTGCTGTTTGTGCAAAATGTTAAGTTAAATAAAAAATCTTTTTATTTCTGATTCGGACTCGTCCAGTGACGAAGGAAATAAAAAAATTTAATAGTGAAAAGAAGACTGCTTAGACAGAAATCTTCCATTTTCCCAGCCACTAGTTTCAAATATTTTTGTCTTGGAGAGAGAACTTTGTCCACAAAGGATAAACTTCGAGATGACGGATGCTGATACGAATGAGACTAAGTTGCATTTCTTTAAAAAGCAGCATTTCCAGGTGTAAGTGGCTGTGTGGACGGAACCCACACCAAGATTTTAGCTCCAAAAAATAAACAAGACCAGGGGGTTAGGTTACAGTGTATTTCGATTTGAAAGAAATAATTTACGAGTTCGAACAATTTGTACTGTGTATTACGATTTTCGCAATCGTTCGAACCGATGGCATAGGTTGGGAAATTTGATGAAAACTTTTTGTCCGTAACTACCCGTCTCCACTATCCATCAACTTGGCAAGAACAGCATGTCGCACATGAATTCTACTCGTGTAGACTGTTCATGTTCATGTTTCGTCCATGTGTTGCCATCGTTGCCTAAACATTCGTCTTAGCATCCATGTGCGCCATGATGTTGGCCATACAATGCATTTTCTGTATACAACCAAACGCCACAACAACAAAAATTGTGGTCCATCAGAACATGAACATCAGCACGTATTCGCCACATACATGAACAAATTAATACCGTTGCTCTGCCGGCGTTATTATCATGTCATGTTCAACTCGATGGCGCTTGAAGACGTAGCGTACCAAAATTCCAGCGAAACATAACGTAAAATTTTTTAAACACAACAATAAAAACGCCGACGACAAAATCAATGCCAATTTTTCTTAGAAAATACCAAACATATGTTAACAGTCATCGAAATATGTCTATATTGCCAACGGGAATACGAAATTGAAAAAAAAATAAAAAACGGGTTTGTTTACTGTTGACGACGCCAAATAGAATATGGGTGATTATTTACGTTTATGAAGTCAGCCTAGTTTTCTTTGAAGTGTAAACGGATTATTGGAGGTTTTTATGCTAAACATTATGTAAATATTTATTTCTTTTACTATGACTATTACTATGACTTGACAGAAGCTTTATAAAATGTATCGCCGCTAAATTTAATATCAATACACAGGTTGGGTGAAAAGAAAGTTGCGTCATTAAAAGATTTTTTCGGAAATGTTAAAAACGAAAAATCGATTCACGCCAGAGACTTTGGTCTCTGCAGCTAAGCTAAAGGTATAAGGCCGAGGCTACGCAATGAGCGTCGAGCGGCGAGTTAGAGCGGCAATTGGCTTTTTACTGAGCGATATTTCTAAGCGGTTTGTTGTTAAAATTCCATTGTCAAGAGATGTTTGTTTACTGTTATTACGCGAATATCGTATTCAAAAGAAAAAAAAGAAGATTTGGTCAAGCAAGGCGACATCACGGCGAATTTTACTATTTATATACAAATCTACGCAAATTTTAAGACAGATTTTGTCAATTGCTGCCGTATTTCTGCGAAATCCTTTGATTTTCTGTTGCAAAAAGTTAATCAAATCTATCTTTCCATTTTAGCGGTCGGCTTTGTACAGATTAAATTATAAGCTCCAAATTCACTTTTGCCATGTTTATTTTTTACAGAAAACAACAAAAAATTAGAGCAGTTTTTATTCCTCATTGCGTAGTAGTATTTCATATCTTTAAATTGTTTGCCGCTTGCCGCTCATTGCGTGGCCTAGGTCTAAGTAAGAACAAATAAAATAAATAAATGATTAGGCTTTAAAACCGTCGGATGAGATATCAAAGGCTGTAAAAGTGTTGGCAATTTACCGCGACGCCTTTTCGTGGAAAAAATGCAAGTTAAACTTTCTTTTAAATTCCTAGATGCTTGTAAAGTTCTGCAGACTGAAATCTCTGCTGGCACATATCAAGAACTATTTTCATTAATGTTTCACTTTAACGGTCTTAGTTATAAAAAATAAAACAGGGTTATGAAAGGCTTATGAAACGATTTTCTGTGAAAATTAATAAACCCTTTATAAACCTGTTTTATTTTTTTTTTTAAATAGTTTAAAAGGTTTCGATTTCTTTTTTTGCGGTTAGAGGATCTTGGAGAAAATTACCGTGGTCTTAATGTTTTCCAGGAGGAAATTTTAATCAAAAGGTGGACACAATCAAGAGATACATATTTCTTTGCAGGCGGAATTAATATAAATATTGGGACATTTTTGCGTAAATCTCTCCGGAGACTTTTGAGGATAAAGACAGTGTTGTATGTTGTCCAGATTGCTGGGATATGTGAAAGACGCAGGTAGGCCCTTAATATCACCACGATTCTTTTGAAGATTCGCTGAGATAGTCCCACTCCGGCCTGGAAATGTAAAGGGATGTAAGCTTTTGACCGCCTATTCCCCACGATAGGAGTTATCGGGATATTAGAAATATATCCACCACCGCTAAATGTTTCCTCCCTCTGCACACCATCAGTGCGGCCGGGGAAGTGTGTATTTATCAGGAACTCAAGGGTGTCCCGACCGTTTGCGGTTCGATGTTCTGTATGTACGGTAGCCGTCTTGTCTACGAGGAGTTTACCACTTCGCTGCATGACTCTCCGTGACTGTCTTTTGCCCTTCCTGATAAGACTCTTAAATCCATTAACTGAGGACTTGTAATTGTTCCAAACCTTGTTCCTTGCCTTTTTCAGCAATTTCTGCATTTCACCATATGAGCTTAGCCTTTCCCTTCCTGTCGATTCTTTCACATGACTTATTTGTTGCCTCAATTAAGACATTCGTCAGTGAACTGAAATCATATTCATGTAATCGGAGAAGGAACATTCACATTCCAATCGCTAATCCTATCTGAGAACCTATCGCTAATAAGCGTAATTTCAAAAATCTCCATGTAAGCGAGTGTGCGCAGACATTTTTACTTAGCGTATGTGCAAAAAAGCTAATTTTACTAAAAAAAATAAATGTAACCATATCATTTTAATTAAAGTCTAAACAGAGTAAAGGGTGTTTTTTTTAGAGTGTCACAACTTGGAGTTGGCATCACTGCTTTATTTGACCACCCATTTAACAGATGATAATTGCTTTTTGTTTAGTTTGCTTTGAAATTTTATTATGAAGCGACTTACACCAGAGCAACGCGTGCAAATTGTGGAAATTTTTAATCAAAACTATTCGGCGAATGGGCTGAAGAATAAATTGATATTGATTTTGAATTTCCATTCAAAATTTGAATGGGTACGTAAATAAGCAGAATTGTCGCATTTGTAGTGAGAAGAATCCACAAGCTTTTGTCGAAACCCCATTACATTCACAGAAAATTACTGTTTGGTGCGCTTTATGGGCTGGCGGAGCCATTGGCCCATATGTCTTCAAAAACGATGATGGTCAGAATGTTACTGTCAATGGTGAACGGTATAAAAATCATGATTATAAATTTTTTCGTACCCCAATTAAGTGGCATTAATCTTGCTGATATGTGGCTCTAGGAAGACGGAGCCACATGCCACACAGCGGGCGCTACGATTGATTTACTCAAAGAAACTTTTGATAAAAAAATAATTTCACGTAATGGTCTAAAGAATAGGCCACCAAGATCATGTGATTTAACCCCATTGGATTATTTTCTTTGGGTTTATGTTAAGTCACTTGTCTACGTAGATAAGCACCAACAATTGAACTCCTGGAAATCAACATTCGAAGAGTTATCGGCGAAATACGGCCGCAAATACTGCGAAAACTTGTTGAAAATTGGTTTTATAGATTACGACTTCTACGCGCCAGCCGATGCGGCCACATGGCAGAAATCATATTTAAATAATCACCCCTATCGTGAATAATTTTTCCCTCGTAATTTTTTCCCTTTTCACATATTTGCAATCATGAAAAACTCCCATGAAAAAAAGGCAATTCAAAGGAGAATAATAACGTGAAAAAATGTTCACGGGAATAAATTCCCCTTATCCTGAAAAGTTTTTTCCCTCGTAATTTGATCACATTTCCCCTTAGATTTTCTCACTTTATTTTTGCCAGGGAACAGAACATGTATGTCAGTAGTTCCTCCTTTCAATCGAATATTAAGGGCAAAACCCGTTAATAAGGCACAAACCGATATATTGGTCAACACAAGGCATAACAACAGGTCGATTGCCTGCGGATTTGTGAAGCTTTTGAAAGACGTGGTGGCAGAATTTTGGAAAATATTTAACTACATAAAATTTACAAAGTGCAAAAAACTAACATTGCAATCAAACTATCCCTCCAATACTAAAGATTTTGTTTTATTATTTTAACTTTTCTTTAAAATATATACGTGTATATTTTTGAACAAAAATTTAATTGATTTTTAATATTTTCTAATCTTTCTTCTTTTTTGTTACATTCACTGGAACTGATAGCGTGACAAATTTTTCACATGAGATTCATTATGGCTTTTTTCCCTTCGAGGGGAGTGAACATTTTATGGGAACAAAAATTCCATTTGTGTTTCACGTTAGGGGTGATTAATTTCATAAAATTGACTTTCCAATAAAGCCCGTTCCATTGATATAAATATATTTCCTTGTTTTATTATGATTTAAACTTGTGTCACTCTATAAAAAAAACACCGCTTATACAGCAAAAATAGGCAAGAGATTTTTAATCGTCAGTCATAATTTGCAGTGCCTTAAACACCTTTTTCGTGATTTGAAGTCACTTTGACGAAAATGGATTTTCAGAACAACCCTGTTTATTGACATTTATTCAACTATTATTCTTACTATGTGTCGATTTTTGTTAAGTAGTGTTATCGAGATTGGTAAAATTAAAAAAAATGTTTCGTAGTTCTAATATAATTTTAATGTGTTGACATCCATCCTGTCCATGCTTTTCTAAACCTTTTCTTAGTATACCCCTTTCTTATAGTTGTACTTGCCATTTAAATGTCTTAAAATGTCCTATTTCTTTTCTTTGTATAAAAAATTCAAAAATATGTTTTTATAATATCACCCTACTAATAAAATTGTTCCCTGTTACCTGTGAAATGCAATCAGTGTCTTTAAACGACAATTTTTTATGATTTTCCGAAACAAAAAATTGTTCCTGAAGTTTCTTTTATGCCTCGTTAAAGAAAGTTAATGTTAAAGAAAGTAGATTTTTGTTAAGCAAATAAAATGCTTAAAAAAATAAATACATTTTTAATTTATCGCGTAATCCTAAATTGTATCTTATAGACTTATCTATTGATGTGGAAGTCGTTTTAATTGTTACTCTTATGGTGTTTTCTTTTCTACAAAAAAATACCAAATTTTAAAAGGTGCATGTATGTATAAAATGTCTTGCCGAACATGTAATACTGCAATTTTTTATTTGACGAGAACAAAACACAAAATTGGATCGCCCTGTTTTTAACAGCTGACAAAAAAGTTTGTTCTTCAATATACTAAAAAAAACTATGACCATAAATCAATCAAAAGGTGTGTTCTTCAAAATATAAAAAAATATACATTAACCCAAATTTGTTAATAGATTGATATTAAATAAATAAATCAAGGCGAATTCATTTTTCAGGTGACCTTTGCCAGATTGCCGATTTATTAACACCAAGTTTTTACGATTTCTTGATTTGACGTTTTTTTTATAATAATTTTTTAACACCGATTCATTTAAATTATACCACTGACAACCTACCATTAACAATGTAATGCTTTCTTTTGTTTTTACTATAAAAGAATAGAAAAAATAACTATTAAAACTGAAATTTTTATTGTCCTGATTAGAAGCGGTTTTTTCCTAACTTCGTCTGGTAACCCCATATATAAACAAAAGCCATCTTTTTACAGGGCATTATCAACACACTCGATTTATACGGGGCGTAAGGTGCAATGCCTTACGACATTTAAGGGTGAATTGTGTTAAGAATAAAACAAGCTGGCCTTTTAGGGAGCAAAGCATTTTTAAGAAACGAACACAAAATTGCATTTTTTTTTTTAATAAAATGTGACATTTTTGTAGAAAAGAAAACACCAGGGTGGGTGGTTTTTAACATGGAGATTAGAGATTTAGTCATCTTTAATCTGTGTTTTTAGTTTTTAAGATGAGGATTAATTACTTTTATTTGCCAGTTTAAGCGGGCAATGTTGGCAGTTTTAACGTAATCATAAAATATCAACACATCCACATGTATGTAAAACAAAAACAGAAAAATTAATTATTCTAGTAAAGATGAAGACTTTAGTGATTCTAAAACATATGAAAACCTAAATAAAATATTTATAAGAATTAATTTTCTTTTTATAAGAATTAATAGGGCTAAAATTCTTCTTCTTCTGTATAAAATGCTAAGTCGATTGATAAAAATTTGCAATTTTTAAATATGTTGTTGCCATTTGTAGTTATTCAGTATGGCAATGCAGCCGAGGCTTAAACTACCTCTAAAAAACGGCAAACACAATTAGTACTAAATTAGATTTATTCTCAGATGAATTAATTAAAGTTCCCTGCTAAGATTAATCTCAATGTTAAAAACCAACTCTTAAAGACCATAGAGAAATATTCGATGTAGTTCCGAAAATGTTATGACATAACATACTACAATATTGTTAACAATTGTGTCGTAAAGTAAATAAAGATTTAACTATAAATAATCGTCCAACGGAAACCTAAACCTAATCAAAGAGATAATAGAAAATAAGTTGAAGCATGGTAAATAAAAATAATAAATTTATTTTTTTTTTAATTATTTTAGTGCACGAAAATATATATTTTTTGTGTGTTTGGTTTTGTTTAAATGTAAACGAACGTTTTTCATTACGAAAAGTAAAATGATTTTAAAAAAAAACACAAACAACTTAATTTTAAAGTACTTTTATTAATAAGTTATGTATTTGGAGAAAACATTTGTACAAACAGTTAACAATCAGACAGACAACCAATTCACTTAATGAACAGGTTTTTTTTACCAATAGTTCGATTTTGTGATTAGCCAGATTTGAGTTAATGGTCTAAGAATGAATTGTCTTTAGTCCAAAGTAAAGTAAAGAAGAAAAAAAAAATTAAAAATAATAATAATTTTTCTTAGGGCAGGCAAACTTATTGATTTAATTTGATATGAATGATTTGCAAATCGATTTAGCTCAACGACACCACAAGTCCGGATAGTCCATCAATTGAATTTATACCGGAAGTAAATGAAACACTGTCATCCAATCAAAGTCAGAGTCTGGACCAAACAAATTTATCTCGACCAGTTTCGCCGGATAATGAGAAGGGTGCTGTTGGCGGCAAAAGCCCTTTACGCGAAGAAGTGTCAATTCCCCCTAAAGAACTTCCGGACAGGCGAATGTCGATGTCCTGGAAAAAGTTCAATTTGAAGCGTCAATTATCAAAAGTCAATATGAAAATAGGCATAAATATTAATAGCGACAATGAAACGGCTTCAAAGGGCACATCCGTATTTTATACTCAAAAAGAATGCTCGCCAGAAGATAGTGACCAATCGCCTCCAAAGGAACCGGTTGCATTGGGAATTGAAGCACGTGAGAGCATGACTGAGAGTTGTATGGCTGATGTAGGAGATGCCCCAACAGAAGGCGTTGTTGCCTCCGAGGACAAAGCCGAAACAGTAAACGAATGTATTTTTGAAACAATGCCACAAGTATCGAAACGTGTAGATTTTACAAACGATACCGTCAATCAAAGCTCAAGGCCAAACAATTTACCACTAACGTCTTCGGTTGTTCCCGGCTCTAGTGAACTGCCTACAAGGCCTCCGCGTCAAAAGTTTAAAGAGAAACGAGATCAACGACTACTCTCTGTACCAAATATTAAATATCAAATGCGCGATGTGCGCACACGTCCTAATCGCAACGATTCGTCACCTTCGATTAGTGGCGGTGCCGCCGGTGGTGTTGTTGGTGTTGGAAATGTTACGAAAAAGACGAGTAAGTATTCGTATTTGCTCTCACTAACTCTTTCGAACACAGCTACAACTACTCTTTATGTGTATGTGCTACTCCTCCAAGCACGACTTTTAACAAACCAACCATGTACTTACTACTTTTTTTTTTTTGTTCAAACTCTTTTCACAAAATCTTCAAAGAAAATAATTAACTTATCAATTTAAAATCTTTATGAAAGTAAAAACAAATAACAAGAAAACAATTCAGCTTTCGAAACATACTTTTTCCTACATAAAATCTATTAAGGGCATTTTTTGCTCCAGCGGATACAGTTGAGAAAAGATTTTTGAATACCTTTAATTCAAAAGCCAATAGAAATTACGGCCCTTATTCTGTAAAACGAAACCGCAACGCCAAAAATTACATTGAAAGCAAAAAAAAAAATAAAAAATATTTCATTATTTTGTTGTTGTTTTCCACAGAAATTCATATTGAATTTTTAAATTTCAAACGCTTCATTTCTTGTGGCGTTGAAAATTTTAAAACGTAGTAGGAATTTCTATAGAAAGCAACAACAAAATTATGACAAATTTTTGACATTGTTTTTGCTTTTAATGATATTTTTGGCGTTGCGGTAGCGTTATGCAGAATTAGGGCCTACGTTCTATGTCCGTGTGATGTGTTATGCTCTGTTTCATGTTATGCATTCATAAATACTTTTTTAATATAATGTCAAACTATTTTTACATCTAGCATTAGACCCTAAAAATCATCAATGTCATCACATTCATCCAATCATTTTAAAGCATTCGTTCATTCCAAGGCGAATTCACTAGATAGTGGGGTCAAGTCAGCGTTTTTTTTTTGTCAAAGTTTGTCCATAAACTAGTTTTTTATATGTACATATGTATAAACAGTTTTTTTTTATTGTAGCAATATTTTTGACATTCCGACCACAAAAGCAGTGTTGTTGTAGAGTTGACCTCACCTTTTAGGCAATTCACCTTGGTTCATTTGTTGCGGCTTATTTTTTCTAGCATGTACAAAATAGGGCTATGTATTATATATATCGGTATCAAAATATCGATAGTTGAAAAATCAAAAATATTCGATGTATATCGCCGATATTAAAAATACCCATCTTATGTTTTTTTAGTTAATATTACGTAAAAGGGGGGTTTCCACTTTACATTTTCATAGTTTCCAAAGTCAAGGCAAAGGAACTTCAAAATAGTTCTTTTAGGTGTTTTTGGTATAAAGAATTATGTCTTCCTTGTGAAAGTATTTGAAAAAATTTAAATTTGAATGTAAGACTTAGGCCCGTTTTCACAACTTTCATACTGTGTGGCATTTACCAGCAATTTAAACTCTATTTTTTTTTTTTTTTTTTTGTTATAATTTCCTAGCTTATCCCGCGAAGCTTTATGCTTGTCTGCAGGAAAGAAACCAGAGTCTGGAATTTAGCTCTCCGATAGCTAAAAGTAGACTTTGAACGGCCTTAAAATAAGTGTTCCATTTTTAAAACTTTACTTTAACATAAAGTGAGCGATAAGATAAATTAAGGTAAATCCTATCTGATATGTTAAACTAAAGTTGTAATTATGAAACACTTTTTCTATGGCCGATAAAATCCTACCTTTAGCTATCGTTAAGTTGTGAAAATGGGCCTAAAGGCCTTATGACACTACATTTTTAATGCATTGTTCAAGTTTTTGTGTACAGCTGAACAGCAGGGTTTTTCATAAACAAAAAGTTGGCAACATTTAATAATATTAACAGAACAGGGATGGCTAAGTAGTTTCAATTGTACTTTTTTGTTGATACTTTTTGAACTAAGATTTATAATACCTTTTTGTGGTGTTTTTTAAGAAATAAATTTCAACTTAAAAAATCTTTTAGTATAAT
Source organism: Pollenia labialis (assembly GCA_949318255.1). Classification (NCBI taxonomy): domain Eukaryota; kingdom Metazoa; phylum Arthropoda; class Insecta; order Diptera; family Polleniidae; genus Pollenia; species Pollenia labialis. The sequence goes on along the minus strand of OX439142.1, from coordinate 24,472,867 downwards.
TAGGGTAAAAAAGTACAATTTTTTAAAGATTGTTGGTACAATATTAAAAATTCTTAACGTCATCCCTGTAAAAAACCATAACAAGAGAAAAAAAACTTTGTTTACATTTTTTTTATAGTTTGCTCTTTCTAGCATTTACTTTTTCTTTCTATCAATTCTATATAAATTAATGAATAAAAAATGTTGTGTCATAACGCTTAAATAAGTCAGTTTCGTGACTTATTTTATTTCAGTTAAAATTTTCGTAATTTAAAGAAATGCGGTCTTGGGTTGGTTGCGGACAGTTTTTTATTTATTTTTTTATTGTGAAATTTAATTTTAAATTAATTTAAATTACATGGAATATGTTTGTACATGAATGCATACTTCACATATGTATCTGGGTTTTGAATTTGGTAACAAAAATTTGGGGGGAACACCGTCTTCTCTCTCTATCTCCTTTAAATATCCATCAACCGCTGACTACACCTCTCCATTGTGTGCAATTCATTATACCTACACCAGCCATTTTTTTCAAGTTTGGAAAAGGAAATAATTATAGGGAGCTTATTCTGGAAAATAAAGTTGCAACTTTTTACCAAACTATTTTTTTTTTCAAACTACTGCCTAACGTCAGTTCGGCTAATTTTGGGACCGCTCTCGTTGGTTGACAGTTGTATAAGAACTTTAAAAGAGGATGTATATCGGCCATGTTCTGACAATCGTACGATTTGAAATCGCAAGACGCCACATTAATTTTATGGTGTTTTGAAACTCGTGCCACTCTTGTTCCCTTGAGCACACTTTTGCAATTTGAAATAGCTAAACTTCTCGCGATTGCGATTTACAGAACATCTTTTATACGATTTCAAGTCAAAATTGCAAATGTTAAGCGTTTTGCGATTGTCGAAACATGACCGTATATTTGATTTTTTTTAATTAAACGGAGTCTGTTCGAAAATCTTGTGGAAGATATTAAAAAGTTTAATTTAAGTGTTGATTTTTCACCCATTGTTGGGAAGTTCGGCCTAATGGCAGTTCACATAGGTGCTGTTGCTATTCAATATATGCTTCCTGCTTTACAGCAACGGAGGTTAGACAGCTCCAGCTCCTTAGCAAGTGGCGAGTGTATGATTCTGCCGGATTTTATACTCAAACATCCACCTGTAAGTGTCCGTTTCCCTTACACATGGGGGCGTTGGTGGAGGTATTTTGCACATCTTGTGCGAAGAAATGTTTGTTCTTACCAGGGATGATAAAGTCGGTACAATTGTACTTTTTTCAGTACTATTGGCATTGCAAAAGTACTGAAATGCTCCAATTACATTTTGAGTACAATTTAAAAATTTCAAATGCTTCAAAATATAAACATGTGGGTCAAATGTTTCCAGATATCACAGAATTGCTGTTATAAATTTGTCGACAAATATGGAACAAATTTTTCAAGTCTAAAAAACAAGCTAAAAAATCTTCGTCTAAACTCCTTCTTACATATTTTTTTTTTTTTTGTTAATTGCCAAATACATATTTCAAATAAGTATAAAATTAAATTTTAATGATTAGGAGGATTTTTTTGGCTGAACGAGAACTTAAAATGAAAACACAAGACAAGCTATGGTTGGAATAACATTTTTTATTATAATCTGTTAGATAATTTCATGGCATTTATTTTTAAAATATGATTTCACGCATATATCTACCGCGCTACAAGTAACACGGTCCATTCTGTTAAATTTATAAAAAGTTATTCAGATGCGTTTAATCGCACGAACGAGGGGCCAGTTACAGAACAACTTCCTGAAATTGTTCTCGCTATAAATACAGCAATTAAGCCAAATTGACGTAGCCTTTTATTCACTAAACATAATTTTTTGATAAAAGTGCCCGCGAACAGGTTTATTTTTTCAAAGTAAATTTCCACAATTTGAAAGCGTCGTTGTAGCATCAAACAATTCATAAGACTTGCCAAATCTTACTGAACAGAAATGTCTACACAGTTTGACATTCTCAGCTCTCAAAGCATAGTTACGGATGGATATCAATAGTAAAAAATAATTTTGGGTTTAAGTACAATAAGATTTGAAAAAGTACAATTTTTTACTGAATTAAGTACAATTTAGGAAATACCATTTATCATCCCTGGTTCTTACAAGTGGCAAGAAAATTTATAAAAAGGGATGTATTGGATTATATGTATGTTAGTGGAAACTTTAAATTTAAATAAAAACCATATTTATAGAAGCATGCAATGTTAAGGAAATGGTCTATAAAGTAAAAGAAACTAAATTTTGTTTTGAAAATAAAACCTTAAAAGATTATCAATCCCATCACTCCGGAAAATATTGTTTCCGGAAAAACCAAAAGCATAATACTGTTGTTATTAATGTTATTTCCAAACGATAACGAAAACTAAAATAATATCAATTCTCAATTCCGTGTTCTAGAGGATCTTTCGAAAAAAAAACTTTACAGAACTGAATATATTTAAATTTCTTGGAAAAATATAGCCAACATGAAGAACGAAACTAATGTTTGCTGACATTGAACATATTGCTATTGGTATTTTATCGATACATACCACATCTCTGAGCATCAATTGAACGCACATTTTCAACTGCAAAATGATGTAAAAAGCAAAGGAAGAAATCGTTTACACGTAGAAACTGTTTTAAGTTTATCAAAAACTAAAGATCAATAAAAATCAACTCTCTTACATGGGGTCTTCACCTGACAATTTTTTGCCACACCAAACGTCAAAGTCAATATAAAAAAAAAAAAAAAAATTTGTCAGAGTTTTTTTATATGAAGTTTGACGTTTATTAAGACAAAAAATTGGCAGGTGAAGACCCCATGTTGAAGTAAATTTGATTTATGTTATAACACTGAATTAAAAGCTTTATTTTTAAATATTAATGCTTTAAACTGTTTTAGAGCTAAGTTCTAAGTAAATATGTAATATATCGATGCCTTACTATCTCAACATTGTATCTTTAAAAAATACAACTTTTCAGGAGAGAGAAAAAACGTTTCATCTTTTTATACTTCGGTGTTTGGGTAAAAGTTCAAATGCAATTATTAAAGAATTGTTTACATCTATGCATATTAGTAGTAATAGTATACTAATCTTCTTTAGTTTAAGCATATAACGCATATATTGAGATACGAGTTTGCTGCATTAACAGTAATGTTAATTCTTAATACTTGATGAATTAGTTACGCGTTTGTTGCACTCATAGCTATACAAACAAATAACCCCGTTATACCAAAATTATCCAATGAATCACAGAAAAAAATTAAAAATGGAGTTTAATCACCCAATTAATAAAATCAAGTTACTAAAAATTGTAGAAATTGAAAATTGTACATTTTTTTCAATAAATGATATTTTCAATTTTAATAAAAAATATGATCAAAAAACTATGAGATTTCAAGAAATGTGTTAATTGATTCAATTACAAAAATAATAAAGAAAAAATCTATATATTATTCAATTGCCTCATTAGATTTAAATGAAACAAATAATTAATGAATAAAGTAATTGATGAGCAATCCAGTAATCAAATTATTAGATTCAATTAAAATTATTATAAATAATTGAAATTTAAATTAAAAATTTGTTATTAAAATCAAAAATTAACAATAAAACTTAAATACGCCCTTAATTCTATCCGATAATATAAATTGATATTGTGGTGAAATTTGGTTGAATTAAGTTTCGTTAGACTCGAAGTTAACATAAAAACTTTTTTCATGACCGGTTCAGAATTCATCACAGGTTCCATATAAATCCTCCTCCAGAAATGCCAGCCAATTATATTTTTATATTGGAATGTAGCAACTTGTCCACTCTGTCCAATTTTGTGATGTTTGTTTCATAACTTACCAAAGATCCAATATAAAACTTCCTCCCGAAAAGCCTTAAACCGAAAGGAATCATTATAATTTATTTCAGAAATGTGTCACAAGGTTACATATACTATGTAGGTTAGGTTAGGTTCCATTGGCAGCCGTGATCAAGCACAGCTCACGTGGGTCCATTAATTAGTTCCCGTTGTATGGTATGGGTCCTATGTTATCTGGCTGCTAGTATTCGCATGCAGCCATCCGGTCGATTCAATAAAGCAGTGGATCCTGTTTACATCAACATAAAAGAGACAAGTTTTGTCCCCAAGGGCTCTTCGACCAAACATTTCGAATATAATATGTACATAAGTACATGAATACTTACATATCGCACTGCTTTCTCTAAAGAGAGTCAACTCAAGATTTTTCCATTTTCACTTTTTGCAAGAAATCGATGCACAGTGGTCACTGTAAAAATCTTAGATCAGTTTCTTTAGAATTTTACTTAAAAATAATACAATTGTGTCCCGCTTTATAGTATAAGACTACATATAAAAAGAAAACAAGTTTTTTTCTCTACTGAAAAGATATGCATTTTGAGTTAACCCCCTTTAGAGGACCGCACTGTACACACGTACTTACGTTATATTTTACGAACGCGGCAGCATGGCATTATATAAGTTTATCATCTAACTTGCTTTTGTTGAAAATCTATAGATTTGCTTGCTTCTAATCTGCTGGCTATTGAGAGTGGGAGCATTGGAGGCTGTTGTGATATCTTGTATAATTCCTGAAATTTCGTATTTAACATTTGTTTTGTCATAGTTCGTGTTAAATTTGACGAGAACAAAACACAAAATTGGATCGCCCTGTTTTTAACAGCTGACAAAAAGTTTGTTCTTCAGTATATAAAAAAATATGTATGTACATAAAATAAATATACATAAACCCAAATTTGTTAATAAATTGATATTAAATAAATAAATAAATAATTGAACAAAATGAATGGCGAAATTCCAATTTCTTTAGTTTGTTTCTCATAAAATATGTAAACAAGAAAATACCTATGCCAGATTGCCGATTTATTACCACGATTTTTGATTTGACGTTTTTTTTTTTCAAAAATAATTTTATAACACCGAATTCATTTAAATTTTATACCACTGACAACCTACCATTAACAATGTAATGCTTTCTTTTGTTTTTACTATAAAATAATAGAAAAAATAACTATTAAAACTTTAAATTTTTACTGTCCTGATTAGAGGCGATTTTTCCCCAACTTCGTCTGGTAACCCCATATATAAACGGAATGCATCTTTTTACAGGGCATTATCAACACACTCGATTTATACGGGGCGTAAAGTTCAATGCCTTTGGAGAGCAAGCATTTTTAAGAAACGAACACCAAATTGCATTATTTTAAATAAAATGTGATATTTTTTATAGAAAAGAAAACACAATTATATACATGAATTCCAATAAAATATTTTTTGTTCATTTTATTTTCATAATTGATTGTTTTATTGTTTTCAAAAAAAAAGTACCATTTGGTGGGAAAAATTGTCTTTTAGTTGAAGTTCAGTACTATTTCAAAAATTCAAATTTGCAACAGTGATCTACCTTGTTATGTTCACGGCGATTTATCGTTTGAAACCGATAAATTTCCTAATATCTAATTGCTGTTTGTGGCAGGCTTGATTTTTTTAAAGTCCATTAAAAAAATACTTTTTATTTTTTAAATAACCAGCTCCATTTTGTCTTTGTTCTCTTATATTATTGTAAACTGTTAAGGTATGGGAGGCGGTTAAAGACGGTGATGATGATGATGATAATAGCGATGATGAGAACACCAACTGCCTTTATGTTATAATATGGAAAGTTTTTGGTAATTACCAAACCAATATTGAAAAAATTACATATTCACATAATACATATGATAATCGAATCGAATCTTTTATAGGAAAATCATTTAAACGATGTGTATTTATAATCTTTATAATGGATGACTTAAAAAATTTATTATGTCTAGGTCCACACTATGAAAGTGTTCTTTCAGAATGACTTAAGCTTATTGGTGGGAGGGGAGAGAAGAATCTAACGTTTTCTTCCCTTCTCAGCAATAAAGTCAGAGTTTCTGAAAGAAAACTTTTATAATGTAAAACCAGTCTTTGAACATTTAAAGTATCGAATGGTCTTGAAATAAATTTGGAAAATTTAAGTCTCATTTACATAAGTGTATTAATTTTATAAAATTGTCGTTTTGAATGGAATTCCTATAAATTATTGTTCAATATAACACTATAATATCAATGCAAACATAAATAGTTGATCAATTCAAAGCTAATGTTGCAAGTTGTATTATTTTGTAGAAGCACACAACTAAATTTTGAGTTATAGGCAACATTTCTTGAAAATTGAGTATATTACATCTAAGTGCAGCATTTTAAATGAATGATTTCTCAAACTTTGTATTATTTAGTTTAAAAAATGTAAAAGTCTTGCGTTGAATATACACTTTACTTATTAACCAACACTATTATTTATTTAAAAGTAGTTATTGAAAAAATAGCGTCTAGCAAATGTGTGGCACTAAGAACAAAAATTGTTATTTGTAAAAACACCTGTAGCTTTGAATGTCTTCCAAACACCTTATCATTTAAACCATACAAAAAATTAATATCGTAAGTGTGTGTTCCCAAAACATTTTATGCAAAAATATTAATGAAATCCAAAACAATATCAATCAATAATCCCCCAACATAATTTAAATTTTTCTTTTTTATTACTGTATGTATTTAATGAGAATTGATAATAATTGCAAAGAATTGGAATTTCATACATAACAAATTTGTTGTTCGAATTATAACTCGAATTTATTTAAGTAAAGTAAGGAGGTTGTGAGTTCGATTCTCGGCAGAGTCCTTATTTCATTTCCACAATTGGGTTGTTCACAGAAGGATGGTTATTTAAAGAAGGCTAGTTTACACTATTACACAAGTCTTACGTATTCCATAACACTTTAAGAGATAGAAATCTAATGAGTTTTGTCGCGACTGTCAAAAAATCGAATGTAACATTACAGTTTGTAGTTACACTATCACACATGAACATGCTTTTGTTAAAATGCAACCCTGATCCAATAAAAATTATTATTGTTTAGAAAAATTTCAAAAAACAATGAAGTCGTATGGGATGTAAGCTTTTTTTTGGTAGTGCTTGTCATTTTCGTAACACGTTGCATTTACACTATCACACTTTTCATTATTACTTTAGTTTTTGCTGACATGTATTAATACAAAGTATAATAGTGTAAACTAACCTTTAGTTATATTAACAACAGCAAAATACATTTATTAATTTTTTTTTTCAAAATACATATTTTGTTGCTGCTAAAGACCGTTACACACTATCCCACAAAGTCTTACGTATTTTATGAAAATGAAATTCTCTCCGTGTTTAAAAGATAAAAAATAAAAGTCTGTTGTGAGTATATTTCATGTTTACACGGATGGTATAAGTAAAATTAAAAATAATAACAGAAAAGCAGATGTTTACAGTCTTACAATTTTTACAAAAACAACATGAACATTTTTTGAGTTGTTTTTGTAATTGTATAAAAATGCTACCACCTTCAATATACTCCGTTAAAATACACCCCTGGTGTGATGTAAATACATACATAAGTTTCTCAAATGGTTTAGAAAAAAACCATTTACCGACCGCTTGTCACATTTTGTATCCGTATTCTCTTACTCAATACATTTTGCTTTTACATGATAAGATTTTACTCATTCTACATCCTTTTTCGACATGTCGTAATACATTATATTACCGTGTAAATTGGCCTTAATATAGCTACATAAACATATAAACATATAACCTGATAATCCGCCTTCTGTGAACAACCCAAATATTTTTACAAAAAAATTTTAAAACATATACATATGTATGTAAATAATCAAACAGAACTGCGTCGACATCGCATTTTTCATAAAATTTTACATACAAATTTGCCGTAGAAAGCCGTCGTGAAATAAGGCCATGTCAGATAAAACTTCATTGCTTTGCGTGACGTTTATAACTTTGACAGAAAAGCGTAACGCAAAAGGTGTATGTCACAATAAACACTTTGACAACGCACACGAATTGTTTGTTAAAAATAAATAAATAAAAAAAATTATACTAGCAGACTGTCAAAGCGCACAAAAAGATGAGAGTTGCCTAACTTTTCGCTCTGCATTAAAAGTACTTTATGTGACATGTTTCGTATAAGTATGAATATTTCATCTTGGATGTCAAAGCGAATCTCTAACGCAACGCGAAGCAAAAGTAGTATCTGACATGGCGTATAGAAAAAAATTTTTTTTTAGTGTTTTATCCAGTGTTACCACCAGCAAAATTTAAAATTATACTTGAGATAAAGAAAAATTACCCGATATCACTATTATAGTCATCTTTATCCAAATACAAGAGTTCATCTTGCGAAATTCATTACTGAACTTTTGAAAATATATATTAATTGATTAAAGACTTTTCTTAAAAAGAAACCGAGTCTTCGGTTGAGAAGACTGTGCATTTTTATCAACAATATTTTAAAGTAAATAAATGTCATCACTGAAATCGAATCTTGATTTTGTTTCGGTATCTGAAGTAAGAATTTTAAATAACACCTAAGAGAAATTACCGGCGCTCTACTCACGACAGTAAAAATTATACCAAATTCGGGTAATTACCCACAAAGTGGCAACACTGGTTTTTTGTTATGCTCTCACAATGGTACCATACTTTCATTTAATTTCATATATTTTGTGAACAGAAAATTAAGAACAAAAGATAATCAAAAGTTAAAACAATGAAATAAGCAAGGCGAATTCTACTACAGGTTGTGTCGGAACTAGTGCTGCGATAGTCTAAAAATATCGAAAGAAAAAATATCGATATCGATGTTATTATTATTTAAAATAAAGCTATGAAAGCATGTAATGCTATGTTCATACGACGATATAAACCACTGGTTTCGCTCTCATAAACTAGATTGCCAAAAATGCTGTTCATACGATTCGTTCTTGTTTCATTTTGACATTTTATTTGTGTTCTTAGTGTGATTTATTTTAAAATAGATAAAAAAAAGTAAATAAAACTTAAAAATATATTATTAAATACTTTTATTACTATTATTATGTTATTATTATCACTTTATTTTATTAAACATAAATTTTTATTTTGTTTTTTTCTTTGTTTTAATTTTTTTTTTTGAGAGGTAGTTCAGATAAACTAACGATAATTGTTATGAAAATTAGAGATGATAGTACATTTTTCCTGTTTCGCAGCCTGTTTTAAAATGAAACTACCTGTTTCGCTTTTAAAATTTTGTATGGGGAAACAAGTCCTTTCAATCATGTTTGGGGTGCGAAACAGGAATAAGAGAGCGAAACACGATTATTGCTGTCCGTGTGGACATGGCATAACAGTAGCTATATTAACAGTTTTTCGCCGCAAGTTAAATTGCTAATAATTCGCTCTGGATAACAGTAATGCATAAAAAAAAGAAGAATAGCAAGCAGGTAGTATTGATAGCTCAGCTGTTCTTCTTTGTACTGCCAATTGGTGGCCCTTATCTCAAAATTGTAAATGTTCACATTGGGACTGAAATGTAAAATTTGTTTGTTATGTTGTAAAAAAAATATGCAAATGCAATTGCGAGCACGAGACAATACAATAAACGACCATTACAGGAAAAGGCCTCTAGACCGATTACTTTTTAAGGTGAATCAAAACCAATTTAGAACATTATCTAAAGTTGCAATAAAATATCTTATAGTTCGGTTTCTTCGGAAAGGTGCTTTTCAGCTGCCGGTGAAATAACAGGAAAAAGTGCCTGAAACCAAAAAAGGTGGGCATGTTTGTGGCTTGAAAAAATCTAATTTTTCCTACTCAAGTACAAAGATTCAAGCGATAGTAACATTGATAGTATCGAAAGTGAAATGTAAATTATCGATAAATATCGATAGTATCACAGCATTTGTCGGAACTACAACAATTCAAAAACAACAGGAACAACATAGGGTTTTTTGCATTGCATTGTTAGTGCTTATAGCTCGAAATGTCGACCTTTCTTAGCAAAACACTAACAATTCAAAATAAATAAGCTCGAACTGTCAAAATCAGATGCCGTTTCGACACCACCTGTAGCTTATTCGCCTTGGACATGAGAGAGAATGGCATGTTAATTATGAGCTTTGTAATTTTCATACGGCTCATGTCTTATTGTCATGATTCTTCCTTTTTCTTCTTTGAACATAAATTGGCGTTCAAATGATTCATGTCATGTTGACGACATGTTTTTTATTTTGTATAGTCATTCCTGTTTATGTGTGCGTTTTTGATATTGAAAACAAAATTAAACAACTCGTTTCATTTCCCCTCGTCTCTCTAGCCAATAAAGTAGCAATCATATCATTAAAACCTGAGCCATTTGAACACAGACTTATTCTTACATCTGCCAAGTGTGTAATGGAATTTTTTTTTTAAAAACGAAATGATTTAAAACTGAATATTTCGCTTTTAAATCTTTTTGTTTTCTGTCTCTATTCTTAAGAGTTCTATATTATAAATATTAATTGAATTGTATGTAAAACAAAACGTTGAGAATAAAATATTTTCAAAGTTAATATTAAAATCGCTTTAAACTTTTTGACAGCTTTTAAAAACGTTCGTTTTGTAATCGATCGATTTTCTTCTAATGCCTGAATATCTAACTGTCAGGGGTATGCTGGAAATCGAAAACGTCAAACGCAAGACTTTTAAGTTGTTTTTTTAATAAGAGTTCTGTAGTTAAAGAATTTTATGAAAAGTATTATACAAATATCCAAAGTCGCGGGAATTGAACCATAAAAGTCCTACTAAAGGACAGCTTTTTCACCACTTGTGAGAGAAGAGCAGCAATTCTTACACCGAACGTGTGGTATGCTTCGGATCATTGTCCTGTTGGAAGATCCAATGAGGTCCGACTTCCAATTTGTTGACAGAAGGTTGTAAATTATGCTGCAGCAGGTTCTTATATTGATGTTAGTCCATTATAACATCTATGAAAGCCAAATTACCAACATCACATGCTGCTATTGCCCCCCAAACCATAACATTTCCACCTCCGTGCTTTACAGTGGGAATCAGATATTTCGTATGAAGGACAGTGTTAGGTTTCCGCCAGAAACAAGTTAAACTTGCATTCGTGTGTGAAAATAACAGTTTTCCAGAATTACACATCTTTACTTTTATATTTATTAGCAAACTCCAATATTTTCACTTATAAGCGGTTTTTTGCGTGTTTTTCTTCCGCAATGCCTTTTGCACAGTTTTGGGATGCACATGTTTCCTTAGGAATATGGCTAATATCTCGACTTGACAGTTTTTTTGGGCGTCCACTTCTAGGCATATTTTCCAAAGTACCATTGCGTTTATACTTTCTAACAATATTTTGCACACTAGAAAATGGTGCATTTAATATTTTTTTGTTTCTCGGTGTGATTTACCTTCTCGATATTGTTTAATTATTAAAGTTTTCACGCTTAATTGTATTTATTTTCCCTTGCCAATAGCTTCAAATCGACTGACCATAACACCAAAAGAATAAGACTAAAATTAATGTTTGGCAGCTCAATAACTAATTTAAGTAAAAAAAATAAAATGTACCGTTGCTTGGATTGGAAAAAATTGCTTAAAAGATATTAGTATTTAACATGTATTTAAACTTTTGTCCAATGCAATTTTTTTGTTATTGTGCCGTTAAGTTTGCAATGTAGAAAATATTTTATTCATTGTTGTGTAAAAAAATCTGCATACACAAAATGTTTGTAACAAGTTTACTTTTCCTTAAACTCCACATTTTAAAGCTGTATTTAAACTTTTGTCTCTGACTGTATGTAAATCATACCACTCTTGTAAACAACGCGAAATTCGTCAGTTGTTATCTAGCAAAAGATTTTCTGCATGACAAAAATACTTCAATATTATGATAAATAGAGTGTGTAGACCAGCATTTCCGAGTGTGAACGTGTCGATTTTAGCCAGCCTTGGTGAGAGTATTCTCGATCTAACATTTGCTCTTATCCATAAGTCCTCGTCCATATTATGAAACATTTGCTGAGAAGCATTTGAGTTTCTCGATGAAAGGGGAAAGACGAATGGAAAAGTGTACTTTGTTTTGTATACAACCAGTTTTTGTGAGTTTGTTATAGAAAGAAAGAGAGGTCATACAAAATTTTTGTTTTATGGACACGAATGCAGTTTTAAAAGAGAATTGAGAATTTCTGCAGCAAATGTTTAATAATATGGACAAGGACTTAATGAGAAGTCATTTGCAGCAATAGAGAAAGAGACTGTTAGCTTATCAAGATTGAATTTCTTAAGACATCTGCCAGTAATTTGTAATGGTTTTCTTAATTTCGATCCCATAACAGTTGAGAATCTATTGGCCAAGACATGGAAATCGAAATCACGAGAAATTTAAATCGCCGACGATTTTCAATTCAATTTTTATAAAAACGAACGCAGCTTTTTCTGATTTCAAAAGTAGTTTGGGTAGAGGAAAGTGGTCCTAAAAGTATGAGGCATATAAAAGGAAATATTTTTATGAACTTTGAATACGGGAAGTTTTCAAAATTTATTCAATTTCACGTGATTAAAATTTCCAGATGCAGTCAGGCAAAATACAAAATAAACCTAAACAGATTGTAAAATTGTTTAATAAATTAACATTTAACTTGAAAAAAGGTTTATCAATTTCTTTAGTTTTACGATTTTTTTTAAAACATTTCTTTTTCTTTAAATAATAAAAAAAGAAATAATATTCAAAATTTGACTATAATCGTAAGTATTTTCGAAAATTTTGAAAACGTTTCTGTTGTCAAACGACACCACGTAAGAATTTATTTTGTAAAAAGTTAAAAAAGCTCAAGTTGATATTGTATTGCAGTGTATTGAAACTTAAAAGGCTAAAATTTAAAGTGCTAACTACAGGTTGATCGAGAGTACTAAGAAATTTGCTAATTTCGTGAAATGTCAGTAGCTTAGAGCCGGCAAAAATTGTTTTACACTCATATGATGTATCTACAGTGAAGCCTGACTTTCGACCAATCATCGAGATATCAATCTCACTGACTGTTAAACATTTTAGACAAAGTATTGTGAACTACGGAAAGAGCACAACTTGAAATAATATTAAAATGCGGATATAATTAATAAATATGACTTATTGAATACTTTTGATATGCCAGAAAACGATATGGAGTTACAATTAGACAATCCGTTGAAAAGACCTTTACTCTACTCTGCATTGTCCTGCAGTCAAAGATTGTTTCGACCAGTTTGGTACAATTAGAAGCAAGCTTCTTTGCCATCCCTGGCTTAGATTGAACACTTTGTAAAGCGAAACATATTACACGCCGTCTTCACGAGCCATTGCTATGTTCAAACAACAAATAATTATTTTGTGTACACTTGAATTTGGCGCATGAAGACTGTTGTTGTCCAAGTTTAAACAACATTGCTCAAGCATTTATAAGCACAACGATGTCTGACATTACTCCAGTAGTGTCATATACATAAATAAACGCCATATTGATTGTTATTGTTGCTTTTTATACGTTTTACCCACAGAAAAAACGTAAATAATAAATTGTCATGTCAACGTTTTGTTATAATGAACACAAAACAATGACAATGTCAAGAGGGGGTGTTATGGTTATTATATTTATTAACGATGTTTCTCATGGTTTAAATGAAGTTTTTAACGCTGAGGTTGCTAAATTCAATTATTTCCTAAAACGTTTTCTTGCGTACATATATGATATATGCAAGACGAATTCATTTTTCAGGTGGCGTTGAAAGCACAGCGGTGCTACTTTTTTTTCTTAATTAGAGAGAGGAATGTCAAAAGTTACTTGTGTTTTTGACTATCGACCAACGAAAAACACAAATAAAATACAATGTTGTGTTTTTGGTGTTGTTACGTGTTGTAGTATCGCCACCACCGTTTACATGAATTCGCCTTAAATGTATGCATGTTAAGTTTTCTTGTTCAAAACTTAAGTTTATTGTAAAGAGAAAGGCTAAAGGGTAGTTAAAACCTTTTCTATCTCTATGTTTTGCGTTGATGGTGTCTTATGGTGGGGTTTTCCTACGAAATAAATTGCATATTTATAAGTTACATGATCTACACGTTTGTGGTCGTTTCTAAAGAAAATATAACTGTGGGAAAAATTTTCAATTTCTTTTGTAAATATGTTGCATGAAAAAAATATGTAAACATTTAGCATATTTTAACCTCACCCTAACTGTGGCGAAAATGTTCAATTTCTTTTGTGAATATGTTGCATGAAAACAATGTAAACATATGTATAAACCTCACTTTTATTTAAGGAGTTCATAGTGTCCTTTTTTAAAACTGAGGTACATACTTTGTTTTTACAACTAAGGTTTTGTTTTGCTTGTCATTATGTACATACCGCCAGCTCAAAATTTCGAGAAGAGATTTCTCTAACAGAAAATATAAAAATTATTACACATTAAAATGGAAATACGAGTAAATATATTAATTTTTGGCACTTAATAAAGGGTGTCTGTGTGTTGTTTTCAAACCATAACAGTATGCAGAAGCAGCTTTAATAGTTAAAAAAAAAAAATCGGTAATGAAGTACATTAATGATAAAAGTTTAATAGTTGTAAATAAAATCAACTAATTGTGTTCCAGTGAAATTGTACAACATTTAACTCTTCGATTGATTATAGATAACCTTGAAAAATGTTCCGTGTAAATACATATGTGTATATACATACATATGTAGGTATGTATACTTAATGTAACATATTTTTCTCGGAAAATAAATCGTCATAAGATACTTTTGCATAGTATTACGGTTAAGAGAATTGTATCGGTTGATTTTTTTTGCATGTTGTTTTCTTTCTTGTCAGTTATTGTAAATTCAAATTCTAAATTGCCCTTGATCTACATAGTGTTATCTTGACATTGTTATAGAAAAAGGATCTAAATATGTATGTATGTATATAATTATGTATATATAAAATAAAATGCCGTTTCAAATATTTCTACTTTTTTTTAGTGATTATTCTAATATTCTCTTTCCACTTTCAAATATTAATCTCAACAGTTCTTTTTACTTTGCATCTATGTTACTTTGTACATATCGTTGACCACCTACTTACTCTTTCTCTCTCTCTTTTTCCGTCTATTTCTTTTACAAAAGCATTTCTCATCATAAATCAATTAATTTTGTTAATATTTTATTAAAATTATTTTTATTTTTAATACAAAAAAAAAAAACAATAAAAAAATAAATAAACTGAATCTAGTACTTTTCGTCAAATTTTAAGTTTAATTTTATTGTTGATTTTTATATATTTTTTTTTTACTTTTTATGCACAATATGCAAACGAATTTAATTGAATAAAACTATACATATAAACATTACAACAACAACAAAAATATATTTATGTATGTATTTGTTTATAAACAAAGGGATTACAAACATACACCGCGCACGTATGTCAGAATGTTTGAATGTATATAAAGTGAATTTACAGTGAAAGTTGGCTAAAACTAATAGTTAATCATATGGATAAGTTAAATGTGAATAAATTCATTAAAGATTTTGTTTTTCAATTCCCCGAAGCATTTAAAAATTTTCTTTCGGCTAAGCAAATTCATACTGCTAACCACATAAAGGAAAGAGAGAGATAGAGTTAGGCTAGCAGTCAGGGTTGCCAAACTTGGTATTTTCCGCCTAATTTTGGTCAGTTTTAGAAAATGTGCAACATTAATTTATTTTAAAAATGTATAACACTGGTCGCAAATCTATTAGCTATGTATAGATGTGGCAATGAATTGTTAGTTTTATAAAGAATAGTCTTGTCACCTTATTCGAGCTTACCAAGTCAGATACCGTTTCAATTTTTCTTTTTAAAATCTTTTCATAAACAAACAATATTCCTTTCAAACATTTTATCAGATTGGCAACAAAAGGCGCTAACGCCATGACTGGTAACGGTGGTAAGCTTAATCTTACTTAGCAATGCAAAAAGTATTAAGCTTCGTTCACAATAGGCAGTAACAATTTCACTGGTGTGCTAAATACAGCAACAAATTTTTCAACAACAATATTATGAATTTAATAATATTTTGTACAACATTTTGTTAAAATGTTCATTAAAAAAAATGTTTATTCAAAAGTAAATAAAATTAATAAAAACGTCGTTTTCAATTTTATACAATTTGTTGCTGAAGTAGATTTTTTTTAAAAAGTTGAGTCTACTTCTACTTCAGCAACAATTTGTATGAAATTGTATTTTTTATGACGATATACTTGTTTTTGAATATTTCAAAAATTTGGTCGGTTTCAAAGGATTTTGCAGACAATTTTGGCCGGATAATAATAATTTTTTAAACGGCAACCCTGCTAGCAGTCCTTTTTTACGTAACTACAGTAGAATCGCAAAAATTTAAATGTCCCAAGGGTTTTTAACTTTTTCGAACTATTAACTTTTCTAAGCGGGCTTAAATTTGAAAAATATTCAATAATAAACATGGATCTTTCAGAAATAACACACTAAACTTATTCCAATGGCTTAGTTTTCATAATAACAAAACATAAGCTCAGATTTTTTATATATATTCGCCACAGCCTCGAGAATGAAATTCCAACGATATTAGTTTTCCCTGAATATCTTTATTAATTTTGTTTAAATTCCCTACTTTCTGCTCATTTCCGATGTTTTTTTTATAAAACTTTCAGAAAAGTTAACTAAAACTTAACTTTTTAGAGCGACGCAGGCACGCTGAAATTCGGTTAACTTATCCGCGAGATTAACTAATCCGAGAGTTAACTTTTTCGCGATTCTACTGTATACTTATGCATTCTAACAGCCAATTCACATGGAGGCTTTTACGACGTCTCTTTTGGCTTAGTGTCGAGCGGTGTAGAAAAGAAAGAGGAGTAAACAAAACGACTCGTTTTGTGTTTTTCATGTCGTTTTTTATAATTCTCTTTTAAATTTTTCTATTAACGTTTTATTCTTTTTCTTACTTTAAAGTGTGTGGTTGAAAATACAGTGAGACCTTGATTATTGTTAACAGACGGGACCGGCAGCATTTTTGGTGTGTTTGTTTTTGTATGTAAATATATACATAAATGTATTATTATGTAAACATGAGGAAAAAAGTAATTGTGGCAGAACATGCTTCCAGTACGTTGGGAAATTCTCTTTCTTCGTTTAGTTAAATTTGTTGTGATTGTTCAAAAGTAAACAAAAAAAAATAATTTGCTTATAATTTCGGATAACAGAGGTAATGACGGATAATAGAGGTAATTTAAATCAATGCAAAAAAAATTTGTATATTCCAGTTAATTGATGCTGCTGGTAAATCGAATAACGCATAATCAAGGCCATACTGTAAATAAAAAAAAGACATGCAACCAAAAATCATCGTATGAACGCAAAGAGGTTTTGGAAGTTGATTTAAAAGGGAATCAAGATAAAACGACGTCGTTAAAGCCCTCATGTGAATTGAGTGTATCTCTCTCTCTGCGGTCACCTGTATGAATTCGTCATGAATTTCTGGTAGATAAAAAAAATATTTGAAATTAATTGTAGTTTTTCATTAATAGTCATTTTTTGTTTGATAGCAAGCGGTGTAGAGAAGAAAGAGGAAGAGAAAACAGAAATCATGTCTATTTTTCTACCCCTCTTTCTTCTCTACACCGCTTGCTACCAAACAAAAAAATGACGTCCAAAATCGGACGTCATTAAATTCATCATGTAAATTGGGTGCAGCATAGAAAAGCTTGCAATATAGAGAGACGCTTGATGTTCCTCTTTAATTGCTTTCATTTAAATGTTTGCAACACTACCTAAATATTTAAACTTATTTTTAATAAAGGGTGGTTAAATTTTGGTTTTTGTTGGTTTTGAATAAAACCCAAATTATTGTAATTTCTTTTTATTATGGTAATATTGATATGGTTCAACTATGTATGGAACAAAACATCAACCAAATGGCCGCCGCGACTTCGACGGCACGACTCCATCCGATGGTCCAAACTTTCGATGACGCCGATGCATAATTGAGGTTCTATGCCGTTAATGTGCCGAATTTGCTCATCCTTTAGTTTTTTAATTGTTGCTGGCTTTTCTTTCAAAAAACCTCAAAGAAAGAAGCCCAACGGTGTCAAATCACATGATTTTGGCGGCAAATTGACATCGCCACCACGTGAGATAACACGAGCGCTGAATTTGTCGTGCAGAGTCATGGTTTCGTTAGCTGTGTGACAAGTGGCACCGTCCTGTTGAAACCACGTATCGTCCATTTGCATATCATCCAATTCGGGCCATAAAAAGTTCGTTATCGTCTCACGATAGCGAACGCCATTCACAGTAACTGCCTGACCAGCCTCATTTTGGAAAAAATACGGCCCGATGATGCCGCCAGCCCATAAACCGCACAAAACTGTCACTCTTTGTGGGTGCATTGGTTATTCGACAACCACTCTTGGATTATCATTCGCCCAAATGCGGCAATTCTGCTAATCGACGAATGCACTGAGGTGAAAATGTGCCTCGAAAATTTACCATCCACTGTTGCCATTTCTTGCCACCATTCTGACCATTGATGACGTTTGGAATGGTCAAGAGGCTTTAGTTCTTGAGTCAATTGCACTCTGTAAGCGTGTCAATGCAAGTCTTTATGCATTATGTCCATCAACGAAGAGCATGAAAGGTGCAATTGTTGGGCACGACGACGAGTTGTGGTGGTCGGCTCTTCAGCCACACTATCGCGAACAGCAGAAAATTTTTTGCAGTACGAGCTGTACGAGCATGCACTGGTGTCTTCACATCTCCTACGAACCGGTTTGCTCAAATTTTTGCACGATTTTTATTGACAACATTAAGTGATCTTTCATTTTTTATACCCTTCACCGAAGGTGTGTCCGTTGCAATGGGGTTTCCGAAGACCCCGGATATGATGGGGACTTGGTAGGTTTATATTAATCTCACATATAGTTCGGAATTGTTTGCTATTGAATTTCAGCCTGATCGGTCCACAAATGGCTGGGTTATGAGCAAAAAACAACTACTGCCTCCAATTTTACCCAAAAAACCCATGTTGTTTTTTATTTTATTTTCAAGTGTATCTGGAGAACGGCAGGAACCTAAGTTTCAATATTTGGTACTAGCAACTTGGTATTGATACACAACATCCGACAAAATTTGTGAGTGGGTTTGGACAAGTGGGCGTGGCACTTCCCATACAAAGGCATTATAGATTTCGGTATGCCTGGAGAACTGCAAGAGGCAAAGTTTCCGGATTAGTTAGAAGCATCATGGTTATCAATTCACTACATAAGTCAAAATGTAGGCAGGATTGGACAAGTAGGCGTGGCCAAATGTTGAATTATTTAAGGAACGGTATTTATTTAACTTTCTTTTATTTTCGCACCATGTTGAAGGGTTTATAAGATTCGGTATAGCCGAATAAAGCACTCTTGTTTTTTTTCAATTTGTTGATATAAAAGTTTCTGGTCTTCATAAGCAATTATTTTACTGCGTTTATCGCTGGTCAAAGTTTTTCCACGATCCTTTATACAGAAGTGATATTCTAACAATTTCTCCTCGTAGTTAAATCAATCAAGAAAACATCACTGAACCTATTTCGGGAGGACATTTGTGTAGGAAGGGCCCATACTTAATACTAACTCCTCTAAAAGCTATTTATGAGAAGTTTGTTTTTCTATGTCCTCTCTTGTACCGGTTCCTCAAGAACCCTGAATATATACAATATATATGTATATATATTATGGCCTGTGGTTCCCAAGAGGAACAAAGGGTCAACTAACCCAGAGAACGTGCCTTAAATTGGCATCGGTGATAATATCGATGTGTTTTAGTAATTAAATTAATTATTTAAATTCTGATTAAAGTCGAACTATTATTTTTTCCTGTCTATTTTTATAATAAATTTCTTTGTAAATTATTTTGGGGACCTTTATCGCACTCATATGATCGAATTAGTTATAGCCCACATTCAGGTTTATTCTATGTTGCACAACGGTTCAGAATCAAAATATTTGGCAAATGAAACCTACATTTTTTCCAATGGCATATCAAATAAAATTAAAATTAATGGCAGCATAACGTATTCAAATTCAACTAGGAGTGATCAATTAAAAACGTGCTAAAATTTATTTCAAAATATCGGAGAACATTTTTTTTGATAAGGAAGCAATTTTATAAGCGCTTCAAACGTTTTTATAATTTCTATGTGCCCCATTTTAAGCAGCCAATTGGAAAAAATATACTTTTTTATTTATTTCCCAAATATTCTACGTCTGTCCTACTGTCTTTTGTCTTTAGTTTGAAAAGAAAACTGCTGCTGCACTTAAGTTTTATTTAAAATTATTTTTGTTGCTAAAAATATTAATTTATTTTAATTTAAATATTTCTTATTTGAGTCTGGCTATAAAAACGCAATTATTTTTTTAAATTAATTATTGTTTACTTTGATTTTTTATAAATGTGCATTTTTTGTGTGTTTGTGTGTTTGTGTGTGTGTGTGTGTGTGCGCAATACTGTTACCAGCTAAACACATACATACAAAAAGAAAAATACAAAAAACAATAATCAATATTTATCTGTGTTTGTAAATAGTATGCAAAAAAACAACAAAATAATAAAAAATATATGTAATACATGATGTTTTCTCATAACTGTCATATGCCCATCTCTGTTTGTTTTGTTTGTTCTGATTCGATATTTACCCCAGATAAATGGATCGACCACAGCACCTATAGCCAGTGCAAGCAGCAGTGGTGGTAACAAAGTAGTTGTTTCAGGTAGTCCAAACAATCATCTTCGCTTAGAGGCAAATTCATCTACAGATGAGTATTTAATTGGCGCTGGTGCTGGTGCCGGTTCTACTGGCAGTGGTGGAGGAGGTGGAGGTGCTGTTTGTGGCAACGTTAGCAGTAGTGCTGGCACTGGAGGCGTTGCTAATGTTGGCAAAGTATCATTTACGGAACAGGCATCAACATCGTCAATATCATTTGATAACCCGGCCGATACACAAGCAGCTGGTATTTACATAGGTGATACAGGTGCGCATCCTCTAAAGCACTATTTGCTACAACAACAACAACAACACCATTAATCAAATATTTTTAACCAATCACAAGCTGGAGGAGTACATACTTACATACATATGTATACCAAATAAACAATTTGTTTATCACTATAATGATCTACCCAACACTTTGACAGTCAGTCACTACCATGCCACTTAACAGGCGCTAACAAATATGTTAAATGCACTCGCATTACACTCATACATATGTACATACATAAAAACATACACGATAAACATAAATACATACATACATAATTATAACCGCCTCATAAAATAGATATTTAAAACTGTTTAAGTTATAAGCGGCTATTACACGGCCATACTTGGTATGTCAGCATAGATTGATGACATACCAACATATGTACTTGTAAGGTGGTAAGATGGATTTTAAAATTTTTGGATATACATATTGTGTATTCCATTCAACCATCATACTCGTGTAATAGCTCTTCTGTCAACTTTGCAAGTCCCATGTAATTGTGCATGTCTGTCAAAATTGCTGTTTTACATAAGGTTTATAATGTTCGGTCACAAACGTACATGAAATTTGCTTCTGACATTGTCGCTGTTTTTTCGCATAGTTATTGCAGAAACCAAAGTAGTTCTCGGTTATAGTTCTCAAAATAGCGTGCGGCCGCCACAAAATGTTTTATTTGCGCCGTAAAAGAGTTCAGCCATCTTAAACATTTTTTCTTTAAGTTCGAAGATGCCAATTTTGGATGTAATAATGGAACGCTTTTTTGTATATGTATGTTCATTATGTCTATTAAAAGGTTCCCGTCAATAGTGCACCGCCACTGCCGGCTTCCTTGCGGCATTTTTTTTTCACAATAACAACTGTGATGCCAGATGGTTTGTCAGATGACTTTGCGTCTGACTTTTACAGAAGCAAAGTAAAAAAGGTAACACACGACATGCATACAAAGCGCACATCATTATGAAATTACCATGATATGCGCCAAACCAATAATGAGCTGACTGTATGTATTTTGCAGTGGTAAATTTGACATGTCAGATGACAAAAACATGTCGTGTACGGGCGCCTTAAAAGAGTTTCTTGTAGTGTACAAAAGTCTACCAGAGTTGTAGCAGATACAAATTGATATTTACCACAATCAGGGTAGTCAGATGTTTTTAAAATTTGATACCCAAAATGTTAATTTGTATCCCCAAACATTATTTTTTATCCCTAAAAACCCCTACTAAATACTTTTAAATTTCAAGTTTAAAATTTGTCATTTTTTTCAATTTTTGAAACATATTTCTAGAACTATTCAGAAATGGTTCAAACGTGCCGAAACAAATTGGCTTATTTCTAAAATAAGTACTTGTTATTAGTATTAATGTTCTAGTACTGCAATTTATGTCTTAATTTTACTTTTTTGCGTTTATTTCTGAAAAAAAATCGATCAACTCAAACATTGCTTGGTGGTACACGGAAAAGCTTTAATTGCAATTTCACTAAATCTTTAAATGACCTTGATAGATATAAATAAATTTCTGTCCTAACTCTACGTCTACAACTGACATGATTTGCTGTAATAACGTGATGTTATTAAAGCGTTGAGAAAAACTTTTAACATGTTGAGTCTATTCTTAACACTAACATCGTATTAGTGTTATGGTTAAACATTTCATGTAAGTTGTAGACTGTGTGTAAAAGTGCAAAAGCCAGATGTTTATTTCTTAAAGATGTTAAAAGTTGTTTTAATTTTGCTTGTACATGTAGAGGGGTGAATATGCGGGGAGAGGGGGGGATTTTAAAGCTGACAATTAAGAGACTAGTAAGGTATACACAGAGACAACACAGATTCAACGAACTCCGGGGTTTGTCTTATGACTCTGGTAAGGAGCGTAAAATTACATTGATTTCTCCTTATTATCAAATCCAGGATGAGGGGCCCTCAGCTACTGTCGTGACGACTTAACTTGAAATCCACATGAGGTAGTTCATCTTGCTGTAGAGCCTATTCACTAATTAGACGTGTTAGTCGATGTTTTTAATACTGCAAATTACGTCAAATATTGATTTTAAAGTGTAGTGTTATATTTCTGTTAACATTTTTATTTTTTTTTTAGGTAAGAAACCATACAAAAGTTTAGGGATTCGGTACCATTTAAAAATCTGAAATTTTCCATCCCGGGCTTGAAATTACCAGCACTTTAGATTTTGCATTAAGCGGCCCATACACTTGCAATATTATTCTATATGATATTTGCCATATTATTTCCATTTTGTCCTATATTATGCAATAAGTCGCACAATGGTTTCATTCATTCAATAAAAAGGTGAACATAACCTTCACTTCACTTTTTTTTCGTTTTGCAATAAAAATCAAAAGTCTTTGCCGGCTAAAAAGTGTCGAAATTTCGAAAATCGTCAAATTGACTCCTAAGCTTAAGGTATAATATTTATATTTAATATCTAACCCCCAGTTATATTTCAAGGTGGGATAATACTCTTTTTGGCAGCTGCTATAAGTACTTTATGTTTTTTGAGATCAGCATTCCTAAATAAAATAAATAAGTATCTTAAAAATATGCCTGAAAGTCAGCGTATAGATATAAAAAGTGCTTGAAAGTGAGCGTAGAAATAAAGGGGTTTTCTTAGTCGCCTAAAACTTCCGATAGGCATAACTGTAAAAATAGCTGTCATACTTATGAAGTGTGTTGACTTTTTTTCCGCATACTTTGGAAAATCACCATGCAAAGACTTACGCTAAAACAACGTATAAAAATCGTGGAAATTGATTTTCAAAATTCGCGCTCTGTTCGCCCAACTTATATATCTCTTCGAGCACTTAAAGTTTACGGTGCGCATAATCGTCCATCTGACCAGCTAATATGCAATGCTATAGATAAATTCTAGACCACACATATTCGACGCACTATTGACGATGCATGAATGGGTATGATCGAAAAAGTGATGCAAAATTGGACCTAATGAATTGCGTTCATAAGGCGCATTCACGAGGCCATATGCCAGAAATTATTTTTAAAAAATAATAATAAATTTTCGTGCTAAAAAGTGAACATTTTGGTCATCCCATTGAATTTGTTATGGTTTATTTTTTTAAAAAAAAATTTATGGCTCTAGCAAAAACAACCTTTATTTTAAACTTAAAAATTAATGATATTAAAAATAAAGCCTTCTTTACACTTTACAAAGTATAACTCAATTACTGAAATCGTGTCAGCTAAATTAGTAGACTCTTGAAAAGAAATTTTTTTTTAATTCCTTAGGAATCATTCCTTGAGATCATAAATCATTTAAACTTTCATTTTCATTGGCAAGTAGAAGATTGAATAGCTTTAAAGCTTTTTAGTAATACATTCATATTGTATTAAATATATTAAGTTTTTTTCATACATACATATGTATATGCTTGCTATTTTTTATAACTCGTAATTCCTATTTAAAAATATTTTTAAAAATGCTCACAATTTTTATTTGCTAATTCATAAATTTTAAATTCGAAAATCGGTAGAATCTTTTGAAACCTAAAATAATTAAATACGCATACAAAGTGGGAAAAAGCCGGTAGAAAATTCCCACATTCGTTGTAAGCTTACAATGTTTGTTCTTAATTTAACAACAATTGATTTTATTTTGAGCGCAACGCACTCTTCTCATTCTGGCAATAACGAATGTTGTCGAAAATTTAACAACATTTCATTGTCATTTCGATACCACGAATTTTGTTTTATCTGCGTATCTATTGTTTCTGGCATTATGCGCATTATTTTAGGTTTTCAATATTTGTTTTTTTTTGTTGTAAGAAAATGTAGGCTTCGTTCAGAATGGCAACAACATTTTCACTGGTGTTCACAATAAAGTACCAATTTTTTTCGAAACCACACTAATTTCGATCAAATATACCATATTAAAAGTCAATAATATTGCCGTTCAAACACTTCCATTGAAATTTATCTCTCTATTCACAATGGTTGAACATAATTTGTACTCATATTTTCTTAAGTAACATTTTTATAAAATACTTGTCATTTTTATAAAATACATAGCATAGAATCTTAAACCATAATTTTTTTTTTAACAAACCTAATATAAGATTAGTTGCTTTAAATTTTAAACTTTGGCAATTAACTTAATTATTTGGCAACTAAAGTAACATTTAACTTGTTTTTTTATTTTTGCTAACTTTTGAAAGTTTATTTTGTTTTCAATGAAACTTTAACAAAGCCTTATGAGTTTAAATTAAGGGTGAAAAGTTCCCGTAGGAACACAATTGCAATTGCAAAAATACTAAAGTACACACATACATATTTCACGCTTATTACGAGTTAACTAAAAAATTTACAACCTCCTTGTGCAAAAAAATTTAAAGTTAACATTAGCTAACCAACACATAAAAACCCATTCACTTTTACTGGGCTTAAAGTTGGTTAAATAATGTGAACTTTAACTTTTTTTGCATAAGGGAGGGGGGGGGGGTAAGTACTTTAGTTTATAGCGGGGTACATACACTATCGAATACAGTTTTGCTCAAAATTCAGCGATGCCGCTATTTTCGCCAGTCAACTATACATTCTACTTTGCACTTAAGTTCGATAGCGTAGTGTTCCCAGGCTTGCCAGACGATTTTGATTTACAAGAATTTTCACTGCTCGTCACGAATCAAGAAAACATTTAATTTTTTTTTTAACAAATCTGCTTAAAGCAAATAACTATGTATTTCATCGTTTTGTTAAGTGGCAAAACGAAATTTTCAAATTGCACCAACTGGCTACATTACATTTGTTTTATCTATTATTTGTGTATTAAAACGTTAAATAAGACGCATTCATTAAATTGTTTAATTTTTTAGTGCAAATAGTGAAAATCTTGTGATAAATGTTTAAAAAAACAATATTTTTAACTAAAAAAATAGAACAAACTAAAACAAATAATAAAAACGACACAAGTTTACTGTACGAGAATCATTCGATTATGAAATCTTATGACATACGTGTTCCCCTTGTTTACTCCACGTCTACAACTGACATGGTTTGCTGTTATAACATGATGTTATAAAAGCGTTGTTAAAACATTTGCATTAACAACCGTGTTATAACATGAGAAAACCTCTAACATGATGATGATATTAGTGTTAATGTTAAACATTTCATGTCAGTTGTAGACTGCATGTTAAGATTAAGATTAACATGAAGAAATTTGTTCTCTCATTCTGCCGACGTTCTCTCACATATTACATCAGATATTCGGCCATGTTCTGGAAATCGAAACCACGTGAAAGTGAAATCGATGAAGATTTTTAATTGAATTTTTGTAAAAATGAACATAGCTTTTCCTGATTTCAAAAGTTCTTTAGGTAGAGGAAAGTGGTCCTAAAACTATTATGACGTATTTAAAAATAAATATTTTTACGAACCTTGAACACGGAAAAGTTTACAAAATTTGTTCGATTTCACTTTCACGTGGTTTCGATTTCCAGAACATGGCCGATTATCTCAGGTGAAGACCCCATGTAAACTACATGTAAGATAGAACCTTGTTGTCCTTGAGTTTGCCAGCTTGAAATTTTTAGCAAATAGACTTGCAGTTTGCGTGACTTTATTTTGCCGACATGCGCAAAAAATTTAACTTTGTTTTCGGGAAGCGTAATCTTTATTTTTCTATTATTCATGTTTACTACGCTGTGCTTGAAAAATCCAACAAAAAGATGTAGTAAACACGTTTGTTAAATAACCCAGAATAAAACAGTTGAAGAAACTATATTTGTCTCTTTGCCTCACTCTGCAACTTCATTAACTTACAATACTAACGAAAAAGACACTCATGCTTTGTAGTACATAACTATAAAATCGTATTGAGAAAAGTAGAGCTGTACACTTAATACAAAGGGTGAAAACCTCTATTTTTTTTTAACAAATTTAGCAAACAATGGTAAAATAGTGTTACACAAGGTTTGTTACCGTGCACAGAAAAAATGATTTTACCAATTCAAACAAAAATTTGTAGAATCAAACAATTTTTTGTCTGAAAACGGTCCTATAAACAAATTTGCATATTCAAACAATTTATTTGCATTTTGTTTATTGAAAAAAAAAACTGATTATTTTAAACAAATAATTTAACTGAATCAAACAAAAAGTTTAATGAAATTCATATAAATTTCAAACAAATAATTTTGCTGAATCAAACAAAAAAGTTTTTGCACAAGCAAGCACTGTAGGAGAAGATGAAGGCAGAGCAGAGCGACCTGGCTGGCTGGCTTTGAGACACATTTTTTTTTTTGTTGGAATAATTTTTTAACGCAGTCCTGTTTATACACACAATGTTTTTCTTTATCACTCACTTTTGCTGTATCCCAAGGCGAATTCAACTACAGGTGGTGTCGGAACTACAACAATCCAAAAACAAAAGAAACAACATAGCGGTTTTGCATTGCATTGTTAGTGTTTATGGCTCGAAATGTCAAGCATTCTTAGCAACACACTAACAAATCAAAACAAATAGGCTCGAACTGTCAAAATCAGAAGGCGTTTCGACACCACCTGTAGTTAATTCGCCTTACTGTATCCTTTCCATTGCTAAAGAAGAAGAAATGTAAGCAAAAAACGGCAGCAGACCGACTCGATATGTTTTTCGTCATCAGTCTATTTTTGTATTTGATGTATTTAACTAAACAGTTTTAAAAAATTCAATACGGGATTTTGTTTTTCATTCTTTTTACCAACTTTGAAACCAACCAAAAATTTAGTTTGTTTCTTATAATGTTGTTGTTGTTGTTTCTGTTGTTTAAAAAGAGTCAAACGTTTTTTTTTTACCTGGTATTGTTTTTCTTATTGTTGTACTTTTTTAAAGCGTCCAAAAAAAGACTGTGGCCCGTTTTCACAACTTACCGATAGCTAAAGGTAGCATTTTATCGGCCGTATACAAAGTGTTCCATTATTACAACTTTACTTTAACCTACCAGGTAGGATGAACCTCAATTTCCTTTTTCGATCACTTTAAATTAAAGTAAAGTTTCAATAATGTAACACTTTTTATACGGCCAGTTAAAGTCTACTTTAAGCTATCGGTAAGTTGTGAAAACGGGCCTGTATGTGTGTTTTGTTGTTGTTCTTTTATTTCACATAAATAAATGTTGCTTACGATCAAATAAAAAATGCAAAAATACGACAACATTAAAGAGCGTTAAATATTTCATATAAAATTGTGAAAACTTGAAACCAATATCGCGTATATTATCAGCCAGTTCATCGATTTCGAACGTTCACGTTCGCATAGAAAATAACATTTAAAACCAAAACAAATTTTAGAATTTTGTTTTTGTTTGAGATGTAATTTTCTATGCGAACGTTAATGTTCGAAATCGTTGAACAGGCTGTATATCTTGAAAAGTTGTCACCATTTTTGTTGGTTAAATAAAATATTTTATTAATTGAATCAGCAAAAAAATTTGTAGAAGTTAAAAAAATTTTCAAACAAGCGTTTATTTGAAAATAATTCGGCAATAATTTTTTCTGTGTACTCATAATTGGGATCCGATTGTTACCAACAAGCGTCCCCATACTTGAAAAGTTGTTTGATGGTTAATAGATTGGTTTTTCCCATATTTGGATCTTTATTTCCTTTTTTTTGTTTTTGTAATTTTGTCCCAACAATTTTTCACATACTGCTGATAACTGTATTTTCCTTAATTTTAGAATGAACTAAATTGACAAATTTGCCCTTTTCATCAAATCCCCAAAGAGCTAGCAAATGCCACAAATATATATTTGTTTAATTTATATTTTTTTAAGTACTTTAAAGTATTTTCTTTTCCTTTTAATTTTTTGTATGAATTTTTAAACCAACATTTTAAAATCGGTTTAATTTTAATTCGGCTTTATGACAAACATATGTACAGGTATAATTTGTAGTGTTGCCATACAAAGTACGAATAATTGATTCGGGTTTTTTAGTTTAAATCATTATCGATGAATGAAAAATAAATTAACAATATTTGAAATTATAATAAAGCAAAATAAAACATTTTTTAACTATATATTCTACTTTAAAACAAATTTAAATAATTTAATATTGTTGTTATTACAATATATACTACACACACAAACTCACACACACACATTTACATTTAGGTCCGTTTGCGAAAACTTACTTTTTTCATAATATTTTGTAATAAATTATTTAAAAAACGTAAGTAAATTTTCTTGTTTTAAAAACATTTATTTTATATTTATTATAAAGAAGAGAAACATAAATATTAAAACAAATAAAGGATGTTACAAAATAAACGCAAGTTCTAAATTGATAAGCAATCTGTGCACTTAGAGAAAAATATTTCCAAATTTCCATTCAAATAACTCAAATAATCCGTCGAGTTACGGCTAGTTAAGCCAACAAACAGACTTAATTCGAAAATATACTTACTTTAGCCATACTTATTATTACCGCAAGCATATTAAATAAGTCTGTTACACGTCTACCACAAACATAAACAATTTTTTTTTTATTTCCAACCATATTATCCTTGTAGCTCGATTTAGTACTCAATAGCTTCAATATCTTGATTAAAGTAGTAAAAACTGTTTAGCTCCGAAAAATGGCCATGACCAGCAGACTCCAACTCTTCATTGTTGGCAAATCTTTAACCAACAAACCATTTTTCAAGTTTGGAAATGGCAAATAATCCGAAGTATCTAAATCAGGCGAAAAAGGTGCGAATGAGGCAATTCGACCTTTAATTCATTGATGTTGGCCACCACAATAGTGCACTGTCTTGATGAAATAACACGTTCTTTTTCTACAAATGCTACCTTATTTCCCTTAATTTTATCACTTAAACGTTGCAATAAGCTTTCCTTTTTGAAGGTTATTAATAAAAACGCGATTCGTTGCCAGCAGATGGGACACATTCTCCCATTCCAGTCCACTGCTTTGACTGTTCGTTAGTCACAGTTGTGAAGTGGTGGGCCCATGGTTTCGGTTCTACTGTGGTAGAGCATCGCAAAACCCTCGATTCAAGCATTATACCGAGCTAATGCGACACCTATCTTACAACCAGTTTTCTTATCTTCAAATTTCAGGTCAATATGCGATGCATACCTCTAGCTCATGAACCATCCGCCGACGATCATCCAATATTATTTTGTGGATTTTCTGAAACGATTCTGGCATAAGCACTTCAACTTTGGTTGACCACTACAATGTTCGTCTTGGCAGCCAGTGTTCCTAGAATTTGATGACAGATTCGTAAAACTTAAAAAAAATGTTCTCAAAGCTCAATATGCATTGGCACATTTTATTTATTTATTTATTTGATAAAGTAATACAAAGCCTTCCAGGCCAAAATATAAATATGTTTTACACAGTAATAACAGAAAAACCTAAGATCCAGACCTTAGTTCAAAACTTAAACCTAAATCAACAATAAAAAAGAAAAAGAAAAAACTCATTCTGGCTCCCCAGCCACTAAGACGTTCTAAAGTTAAATTTGAATGTAAATAAAAAAAAAGAAATAACTAGTCCCGTCATACAGCGATGCTATAATCTCCTTGTAAAAAACTCAAGAAGTTTTCGTCGAAAAACATAATTTGAATGGGAAAATATACGTAATTCATAAGGTAAACAATTCCAGCAACGAGCAATTCTTACCATAAATGATCTCTCAAAAATTAGTTTATGAATTCTAGGAATAAAAATTTGAGGATGTCTCGAAGACCTCAAAAATAAAAAAGCATTACATAACAACATATAACAGAAACTTCAGGTCTTCGAATAAAATGAAGTTTGTCATCATATTATTCGATTGCCTATATGAATTTAGAAAACTTCTACATTACATAATTATTATACCAGGCAAATTATCGCATATTTTGGTGTAGAATTTCTAAAAGCATGAAGGAAATTTTGATGAAAAAATAGATAAGAGTGGCCTATGGCTAAATTTATTTATTCATGGCTAAACAAGACAGCCTTACAAATCAAAGTATTGAATTACATAACGGCGATAAATTTGTTCCATGTTTAAGATAACACTAAAGGCTAATAAATCAGTACAAGTTAAACTCTCTTTTTGATTGAAAATGTGTTTAACCCCCAATTTCACCAAGTTCAGTTATAATTAAATATCAGTTATAGCTGTCAAAAAACAGGGTGGCTCAAAATTAACGAAGGGGTTTGAATTTGTTATAACTTTTTATATAAGAAATTATTATTAATTTTTTTTTTTTTTAATACAGTATATAAATGGGGAATGTTTTTAGTTAAGCTGTGAAAAATAATATATCGCAAGTGGTGGCCATTTTCTGTTTCGCATTATGTTGTAGCATCAGGTGTTATGTTGTTTATTTTGTCGCGTATATTGCTTTTTAATTGCTGGATGGTTTTAGGCTTATTAATGTAGACTTTTCCTTTCAAATAACCCCAAAGAAAACAGTCTGGGCGGTTAAATCCGGCGAACGCAGAAGCCAATTAAAATCACTGAGTCACAATCACGCTGAGTCAAAACAATGGATCGTTGATTTGAAAAATAAAGTTCAACAATTTGGGTACGTTGTTCAATTGAGTACTGCTGCATTTTAAATTCCCCAAGTCTTCTTTACAAAATACTGAAAAGAAAAGAAAAAAAAATATAATTAAAAAGTTGTAAGCAATTCAAATCCCTTCGGTAGTTTTGGGCCACCCTGTTTATTGTTAACTGGAAGTTAAAGTAATAGTAAGTTTTAACTGAACTTGGTGAAATTGGAGGTAAACCAGCAAAGCTATAATTTAGTAAACATTTAATCCATCTCTAAACGCATTAAATTGGGCGTTTAAACTACCAATGCTAACCATATGAATTTGACAACATATGTCATAGTGCTGCCACATTATTATTGTTTGCACTACATATAATATATGGGGCACTGATTTACAGCTGTTAAGCTTAAACTACATATAAATTTAAATTTAGTTCAACTAAACCAGCATTCAGTATGAAATCTATAAACCATTTTTAAACACATAGATTTGGGTATTTAAACTATCAATACAGGTCATATGAACTTGACAACATTTATCATAGTGCTGCCACATGTTATTTTCTAAACTACATATGTGTAATATATGGAATACTGATTTACAGTTGTTGAGTTTAAACTACACATAAATTTAAGTTTTGTTCAACTCAACCAGGGTTTTTAACAATCACAGATAAACCGTAAAATCATTTACATATATTTAATGGCTCCAAAAAAAGAAATATTTACTTGCGCCTAAAAACTTAAATTTAGTTTTATAATGTTGCCACTATTCACCAAAGCAATTTTTTCAAAACGACTGCTGCAATCTATTCGTCAGTTCGTCTAATTTTTGGACCGCCATCGTATTAACCAATATTAAAATTTAACAAGGTTTCGTTTAAATGTGCTAAACTCCCATTTCATACTATTGATAAACTGAAATTTATTGTTGATGGGATAAGCTATTCCTATGCGCATTTAACAAACATTACACGGTTGTATTCAGTGCTTTGGAATCGTCACAATAATTGTTCTAACTCCGACTCCATCCGTTGAAATTTTTTAAGCACGGCTCCGACTTCTTCTGTAACCTTGATGCTGAATGTATATGAGACTTTAAACATGTTTTTTTTAATGCAGTACCTTTTAAATGGTTAAATATAGCAAGAAAATTATTCTGTAAAAATTACTAATCGATATTTTTATTCTAACTCGTGCCGCATTGATCTTTAATATAGTTATTAACATATGTTAGCTGGACTGGTCCTTATTTTTATACGGTTGCCGGTAACTAAAATATGATCGCAGTAATCATAATCAGCCCTATTACGAGGGTCGTCTTATTTATACTGTTTGCGACAATTACAAAGCCAATGACAAAAACGACTGTTTTTCGACTATGAAAATGAAACCCATCCAAAGGCAGAATATGTATTGTAATTCTGTTTTATAAAGAGTCTTGTTATTCGTGGGCTATTAAAAATTTTTGTATATTTTCTCTGCGTGTAGTTTGATTTTTATTTATTGAATCATAATATTAATGGAAATGTTGGTTAAACTTGAATGCACAATTACTGTGTTGCACATTTTTATCTTGCGTTAACTTTGGGACAGCCATTACAAAGCAAAACACATTTACAACACACCGTACATGTACATATGTATTATATATTTTTTTACCATTTACACGAACATATTTTCAACAAAATACATACATAAGTATTTAAGTAGGTACATAATACATTACACGCATATTGTATTTACTTTTACATTCCATATGTGTAATACTTTCATTATGTGTGTTCGGAAATAGGCTTTAAAAAAATGGATGACAATAAAGGTATTTACGGCAATTGTTTTACCCTTGCATCTGGGCAAAATAGCATAGTTGCACTTATTTGAGCAACCTTTTTTTGTTTTCTATCTCTAATTTTTAGCTTTTCCGAAACAATTTTTTAAATAACGCACCTTCCATTTTACAAGAGACATAAAAACAAATTTTATAAAAAATTTGAACCGTAGGTTTCATAAAAATTACACAAAATGATTAATTTATAAGTCGAATTTAGGTATTACTAGTAATAGTTCAGCAGCCGTATTTTGCAATTCGCTTACACTAAATCTCTATCGTTAAAAATATATAAAGTTGATTTAGCGATTCCTTGCTGCGAATGCAATACTGTAACGTGCATTGCTAAATTTTGCAATGTCATAAAAATCTAATTCGCCGCAGTTTTAGCGAATTACAGAATACGGCTGCAGTATTTAAATTTTTGTTAACGCTTTTCTTTTTAATTGATTTATTTTTCGCAGAGTTTAAAGATGAACACTATTTGTAATCTCTTACAGTTTAAAGAAAACAGTTTTGTGTAAAGCTGATTTTATGAGCACTTTTAAGCTTGTTTGTTCAATTTGGCAATTCGATAAAAAGTTGCACAACTTATACTTTTACTCTGAGAATCTTGTACTTAGACCCCTTTCAAACTCGGCAAGTAAGTGCCTATTCACATTATACGATTTTTGTCGTTGCGATTCTTACCTTATGGACGAGAGGGGAGAGACGAATTAAAAGGGGTAGACAAGCGAGTGTACTCTTCGATTCATTTTGTTCGCTCATTCGTTCTCTCATTGTTCCCTCATTTGACGAAAAATGTATTGAAGTTCGGTTGCAAAAAAAAGACGTAACGACAAAAATCGTACAATGTTAATATCAGACCGACTTCAAAGAGGTTACGACAATAATCGCAACGACAAAAATTGTATAATGTGAATTGGGACTTAGTTGCGCAAGTTATTTGCCGAGTACAACAAATACTGTTCAAAATGTTTTTTTCCTTACCCCGACCGCTGACGTCTACAAACCAAGAGTTGCGCAAGAGACTTGCGCAAGTAACGTGCCAATGTGAAAGAGGCCTTAAATAGACCCTGACAATTTTGCATCGTTTGTGCAAAAATATTGATTTTTCGCAAAAAGAATTGTAAAAATCTTTCGGATTTTCCTAAATATACGTTAGAATATTTTCCTTATTCCGGCTACGCTGATTCGTTGAGCTTTCAAGGGAAACTTAAACTACACAAACATACGGAAAACGTATAAAGCATCAAAAAAGTTTAATATTCGCACAAACATCTTATTGTTGTCAAGCCGCTTGTCTGGCTCTTTAATCTGGCTCAAGGCGAATTCAAACAGGTAAACTCATCTCTACAACTACAAAAAGCCCCATGTATTTTGTTTATACAATTTTCTGGTTAGTTGTCAAAATTTTTTTATTGCAAATTAAAATTATCACTTTTTTATAAAAGAAATTAATAAATTCACTTCAATCATTCGCAGTTTTGAAATTTTTTTATTATAAAAATAATATTTTTACCACTTTTCATTCAACTTCTTCTCAAAACAAAATCATATTTTGACGTTTGACCATATTTTTTAATTCGCCGTGGAAACAGCTGATGAACGGCTGACAAGATGAGTTTACCTGTTTGAATTCGCCTTGATCTGGCTTTTACTCGACAATACAATACAATAAAACTGATACTATGTGCACACGGACAGCGATATTCGTGTTTCGCTCTCCCATTCCTGTTTCGCGCCATAAACATGATTGAAACAACATGTTTTGCCACACAACATTTTGAGAGCGAAACAGGTCGTTCAATTTGAAACATGCTGCGAAACCGGAGAAATGTACTATCATCTCCAATTTTGAGCTCTCAAAAAAATCAAAACAAAATAAAAAATAAATTTAGTATAAAATAATATCCACCGTATTTAAACACGATTATTAAATTTTACAAACGTTTATTAAGGCAAATTTTCATACAAAATTTGTTTTGTAAACCTTTATTGAATTTAAATTTTTTTTTAAATACGGCCGTATTTCTTAAATTTTTACTTATTTTTTTATCTAATTTTTAATAAAATTACACTGACAACACAAAAATAAATGTCAAAATGAAACAAGAATTAATCGTATGAACAGCATCTTTGGCAAACTAGTTTTAGAGAGCGAAACGAGTGGTTTATATCGTCGTATGAACTAATCATGATTGTTGTAGAATCGAAAACTGTTAAAATTTTAGAGTTCATTTTTAAAAATTAATATGACAAATATAGACTTGAGATAATGCTGAAGGTGGATCAACTTTTTCTTGCACATCCATACAATTAGAAAATTATAAATTAGAAAGTGTATGCATTTCAACCTAAATTATTCCTTTTGTAACACTTACGGCCAGTAATTATGATTAACTACCAGTTATAACTGTCAAAACATACTATTAACTGGAAGTTAAAGTAATAGTTAGTTTCAACTGAACTTGGTGAAATTGGCAGTAAGTTACACTAAATGTTAATGTTAAAAGGCATCTTTCGGCAATTTAACTGCCTGCTTTTAATTTTTCGCTTGTGTTTTTAAAACATACAGTAAGACAGGGTCAAGTTTACAACAACATTTGACAAATTCTAGAGAACCAAATGAACTTTACAAACGGCTTGCCAAACACACACTTCCCGCTTGCAAATAAACGACACAAATCTTATTATAAATTTTTCCATCAAATCCAATAAAAAACATTTACCAAAATTCAATTATGTCATTTTCATCTTCCTTACATTCTGAATAGCCGATCGTTGCTTGTCCCAATTTGCTTCTCTAAAGCCGGACAATGATTTTTGTAGTGTGGCAAAATTATTTTTGTTGATAGTATGATCAGAAAACCAAACTTCGCTCTAAGCATCACATGCAAATAGCAAATAATTTCAATTCCGGATTAAGTTTAAAAGACAAAAGTGCAAGAATTCCAAATAGCATTACTAAGTGTACATCTGTCGTGCATGTCACACTTATACATATCACTTTTTTAAATATTTTTTCAAAATGGCTTATGATCTTATAAAAAAGGAATTGCGTTTGATGTGAAAACTTTTATGTATGTGATTTAAAAAAAAAACTATATTCGACTATGGTATGCCATTTTTCCTATACCTAATACTTATGTACATATGTATTTTTCTTGATACACTTGAAGAATTCATACTTTACTTGAATTGATTATGTGAGTTTTTAAGTGGTTTTGGGATCTAAAAAAAAGTGCTACAAATGCTAAATAATAATAAAAATTTGCATTTTTTTCGAAATTCGTAGTGCTAATTCAGAAAAAATGTGCTAAATGTAGCACCAAAAGTTCCAAACTGGCAAGCAACCATACGTATAGCGTAATGGTTACAATACTGAAGCAATTAGATCTCAATATAGAGCGCTAGCTGATGTGAAGAAATTCAAAACATACCAAGAGTCAAATATTTCAGATATTTTAAAATATGTGACAAGAAATATACTAATACAAACCTATTTCAGATTCGCACGCTAAACGAAATTCGATAACGTTTAAATTTTACAAAAATGTGACATTAGCAAAAATGTTCAATCATTTTGCATACTGGGATAAATTATTGAATTTTTAACAAGGATTTGCCTGATATAAAAAGAAAAGAAAAACACTTTCATATTTATATTGCCTTCCCAATTCTAATAATTTTAACTTAAAAGGGTGAACCAGGACGGAGTTAATATAGTCATTCTGGGAGTGATCAACGAGCGGGAATTTGAAAGGTACAATTAGCATTTGACTTTGATTTGGATTTTTGGGTATTCACAAGGTTTTACTATGAAAGGCGAAACAGTACTGGTTCAATTAAGGGATATTGTCGTTTTTATGAATCTGTCGAAACATGTGCTGCAGGAATTCTGAGGAAAATACCACTTGACTCTGGTAGAGAGCATAAAATCATTGTCCACAATTAGAATCAGAGGATGAGTCCATTTGCTAATGTAGTGAGGTCAATGTACTTGGTTGTTCATCTCGATTTAAAACACTCGTAAAATTATTCTGGTTGGCAAAGCAGCTCGGGTGTCATTGTAAGTCTAGTTTAAGGGAAATCAGGCCGTCATTGTTTGTCTAACTTCGCGCGTTTTACGTTTTGGCCCGGGGTTCGACATTAAACGTTCGCTTAAAACTCATTTTTATATATTTATAATGCGCTGACTTTGGATGTTTCTGCTTCTTACATAAAGGTGTTGGTTGTGCGATAACTTGTGAATAAGGCTCATGCCGTAATTTGTGATTGCTTTATTATGCTTTTGCTATTGAATAAAAATCAAATAATCACCAAAAAAAAAAAAATTTTTTAAAAAATTTAGAAAAATTTTAAAATTATTTTAATGTTTAACAATAAAAGATAAAAGTTGAATTATATTGATACCACATAGATTTGAAATTTACTATGCAAATTATCCCTAATAAACGTTTGTTAAATTTGATAATCGTTTTTGAATACGGGGATTAATTATTAAAAAAAAAATTAAATGTTTGAAATAGTTCTAATTCTTTAAACCTTTATTAAATTTAAAAAATGTTTGTGAATACAGGCATAAACCTTTTATGAATTTAATATTATGCTTATGTTTTGATATAATTCTGAAAGCCTTGCAATGGCACAACACTTATACTCTTCTATCTGTGTACCAGAGAATGACAAAAGTATTATTTTGAGTACTTTAAAAGTATAAACGGGCAAACAATGTATGATGGCATTTTGTTAAAATTAAGCCATACGCCATACAATACACAACGTATGCATGAAAAATTTCACTCGAAAAACTACAAATCTAGGCAATGATGAGATTTCGCACACTTTTACTTGTTTTATGCATTAAAAACTATTATAAAGCCTATGGTACACGGAATGTAAAAAGCCATATGCGAATGTGGTTCTGACGTAATTTTGACGACACTACAAAGCCACAATAGCAAGTTCGTGTTGTGTGATGACGACAAAACTACGTCAGAACCACATGCGCATGTAGCTTTTTTACATTCCGTGTACTATAGGCTTAAGTAAGAATTGTTTGTACCCATGTTGAACTCACACGTAAGTGCGGCTTCCACAATACAGACGATTAGTTGAATAGTAAAATTGATATGAATATCTCTCAAGAAACTGGGTGATTTTCATATAAATTTTCTGCTTAATCACACCGCCTGTATTGTGGAGAGCGCACATTAAAAAAGCCATAACAGAGCGAGTATAAATGTAACTTTGCTCTTGATATACATACATACATCCATATGTACTTCAAATACTTCCTAACCATTGAATAACAAAAAAAATCCAAGTCACACTGATAATAGCTGCTTTGCACTGTCACCCAAGTCTTACGTATTTTTAAAAAACGCAACAGTAAATTAAATTATAAAAACAAAACATTTTCTTTAATTTTGTCAGTGATGCCAAAGTAATAACAGAATTTTTTGGTACATTTCTAGTGATGACACTAAAAGATGTTGAACAGAATAAAATGAGACAGGAACATTTTGTAAAGATATTTCTTATGGGAAGAGGTTAACATCTTCGCATATGATCAGTGTAAAAAGGCTATAGTACATAAATATTTTTCGTTCGAATGTAACCGCCACTCAACAAATTATCCACTTTCATTCATACCTGTGTTTAATTTATAATTTTTGAGACAGACAATTGCGTTGAGCCATGTTTGCTTTAAGTTTTGAGTATTAAAAAGATTGTATGGACGAAAAAATGTAAAGTTAAAATCCGCCCCCTAGAATTTTTCTATGTATTGTATATAAACGTTGTGTAAAATAAAGGGATAATAGGATAACGTTAACTGGCGCCGCAAGGACGCTTAAGTTTGATAGTGCATTTATAAGGGGAGAAAATACATTTTTTGTCAGTTTTGGTAAAAATTCCAATGAGTGCCAAATTCGAACGAAAATAAAAATTTAAACGTTTTACCTTCTCCAGAAAATGAAAAACGCAAAAAATTTTAGTTTTTTTTTTATTTAAAAAAGCACAACAAAAACGGTAAGAATTGGAAAATGTGTTACTTTCGTACAAATTCTGTGGCATACCTGATAAAAGACAACATAAAAATTTCCTCCAGGCCATTAACGTGTTTTATTTAGGCCATGTTTTATTTATTTATTTTTATTTTATTTATTTAATCAATGGATATTATCCTTACTGACTAATAACAATATTGACCTAAAATTAATGAATAACAATTTGCATTTTAAAATATAGTACAACTTTACAAAATAGGTATACATATGTATGTATGTACATAAAAATTTACGAGTTAAGAAAAACAATAATTTTATGCTTTATGGAATTTAAACATAAAGAAAAATCAACAAATTGTGACAGAGAATTATATTGTCTACATAACCTCGAAAAAGGATCAGCAATAGCGTAATTTACTCTATAAAAAAATAAAATTAACAGGAAATGTAGAAACAAAATTACATAACATATTTCGAGAAATATTTGAATAAGAGCTTATTTCCAACTTATTTTCCTAACCCTATTTTTTGTATATGAGTTTTTGTATTCGTAGTTCTGACGTAGTTTTTCGTCATCACACAACACGATCTTGCTATTGCGGCTTTGTAGTAACGTCAAAATTACGTCAGAACTTTTTACATTCCGTGTACTATATATAGGCTTTACCCTATTCGCAGGTATGACCAAATACAAATTTGTTTTTAACGGCAGTTTCAAAACTCCATTTTCAACGTTTTAAAAAATTTCAGTAGTTTTTGATCATCACATTGGGATTTTTTGAAGATAAAATAGGGAATAAATGAATGTGAAAAGAATTATGTCAAAACCTCCCATAGTTTTTCCGTACCTACGATTTAAATTTTTCTATTTTCGGGAAAAATTAATTTTTTGTTACCATATTTTGGCGAATGTACCTAATTCCCTTGCTGTGTTTTATTAAAATCGGAAAACATTAACCCTAAAATCATGAACATATTTGGATTTTTATAAAACTGGAGAACATATCGAGCCCTAATAGCAAAAATTATGTAGCCGACAACATTAAAGATTTTTTGTTTTTTGATGAAAATCGATCATTTTTGATCATTTGCATCATCTCTAAAAATCTCATATCTCTGGGAAGTACCGTTAAGAAATAAGAGCAAAAGCAATTTCAAACGAAACCCTAGACTTCAAGCAAAAATATTTAAAAAAAACCTTCTCCTGTAAAAGCTTATTTTTGTTGGTTACATCATTTTTGCTATTAGGGCTCGATATACTCTAAAGGAGAAAATTTTACTCTAAAGTCATACGAAGACAAAAAAGTTCAAAAATGGAGATTAACCTTTAAATGCACTTGGGATCAAAATTACCCAAGATATTAAAAGTCGCAAGCTCATTTTTCTTGGAGCACTCTTATGCACAATGTGCATTGCACATACATACATACAGTTTGACAACAAATAAATATTTTTTTTTTATTCTTTGTGCTACAAATGAGGTTTTATCCAATAACAAAAAGAAAGAGTGAATATTGAAGTACATACATACATACATATTTTTTTTCAAAATCTTAATGTCATTCTCTGGTACTATGTATGTATGTATATAAATATGTATGTATCTCTGTATGTATGTACATATATATGTATGTATGTTTTATTTTATGGACCCAGTAATTCACATTGACCCCAGCTACAAAAGTCCAAAAATATTTAATTAAAATTTAAATATCTATGAGTCTTTATTTTGATATTGTCAATTCGAAATGATGGTTTTCAATTCATATGTCGTCTGCTTGTATTGCATTGTACACATTAATTTCAAAATAGTTTTAAGATAAATCGAATTATAAAAGAAAAATAAAACTTATGTAGTCACACACGTCACCTTCTCTAGCATTTTTATCATAAACATTAGTTTACTCAAAACACAATCCCATCTAACACATTTCTACTATGTATTTTATTTTAACCATTAGTGCTATTATTACACCAACTATTACATTCCTCCATTTTCAATATCCAACACACCACACACATACTCTTTATATATACGTATACTATACTCTTCTTATCTATCAACCAATCTATGCATCTACTCGTTCTATCTTTTATCTATAAATCTTTATTCACGTCATACAAATTCGATCAATTCCAAGAAAAAAAAAAATATAAATCATACATAAAACTTGCTGTCTAAACTTTTATTGTGGAAAATTATTTAACAATTTTTTTGTAAAATAATTACAGACAAAGTGGATGGCACATTTTCCAGATCGAGATCATCATCTATGTCAAGTATAGACATGTCTTCCGCAGAATCTGTTACATGTTTAGCTTTTATTGAAACTTTTGTTAAAAGAAGTGGTAAGTTAGCACAATTTGTTGATGTTGCGCTCAGGCTTATTTAACATATGTATATTTGCAATTTCAGATATATTAACACTGGTACCCACACTATGGATAGGTACTAGTTTTGGTTCAATACTTACACTAGTGGTTAGCATGCCCGATCGGGAAGCCCGCAAATCACAACCAGTTTTGGTTACCATAAATGGTATGTAGTTTTTTTTTTAATTTGACTTATAACACCGTTTTCATACCCTTTAGAAATGGTAGAATATATACAACACTATGTAACTGTACCACAATATTTTTATACGACAAATTATTTTACTGTTCGCCATATTTTAACTTTTAGTCTCACCCATGAAAAGTACCAAAAGATCGAATTTTTACCCTGTTTTTCCCCGAAATGTACTTTGTTTGTTTGCTACCTGTATGTTAAGCATAAGTATAAAGTTTCTAAAAAAAGTACCAAATGGACAAAAAATTACCCTGTTTTGTCCCTTTTAGTTAAAATTTTGTAAACCTATATCCCTGGATTTAGTTTAGGGCAAAAAATAAATAAACTTAAATTTAGGATGAAGGGTTACTTCAAAAAATACGGTTCCAGTTTTGTCCATTTCAGATCTTTAACCCTCCCTAGTCATTGGAACCAAATATCTACCTTCCTTTTCGCATCTATTTTGAAGGCTTCCAGAAGTCCTTCTAAAAACAATTAAGAATTAAGCTAAATCTAAGCACAATTGTTGTTGCTAATAATGCGAAAAGGAGTATATCAATAACTGTTGATGTTGGGTATTTTCT
This sequence comes from Pollenia labialis, assembly GCA_949318255.1. Classification (NCBI taxonomy): domain Eukaryota; kingdom Metazoa; phylum Arthropoda; class Insecta; order Diptera; family Polleniidae; genus Pollenia; species Pollenia labialis. Next base: position 24,430,383 of record OX439142.1, on the reverse strand, counting down.
AAAATTGAGAAGTAATTCCAACACATTCCCATTCAACAACTAAAATAATGATTTTGGCATGCCTGTACCCAAGGCGAATTGAGTAGAAGGTGAGGTCAACTCTACAACAACACTGCTTCTGTGGTCGGGTTGTCAAAAATATTGCTAGTAAAAAAAATAGGTTTGTTTAAATAAAAAACTATTTTGTATACAAACTTTGACAAGTCGACCACAGAAAAAAACACCATATGTTGACTTCACCCCACCTTCTAGTCAATTCGCCTCTCAATTTACATGATGAATTTTATTACGTCCAATTTTAGACGTCATTTTTTTGTTTGATAGCAAGAGGTGTAGAGAAGAAAGAGGAAGAGAAAACAGAAATCATGTCTATTTTTCTACCCTCTTTCTTCTCTACACCGCTTACTGCAAATCCAAAATTGGACGTCATAAAATTCATCATGTAAATTGAGTGTTACTTAAGTGAGAACTTCTCGCACCGAAAATATGTGAAACAAAATATATCATCGTTTCTCGGAAAGTGAGAAAAAACTGTGTCTGTAATTCTTGGCGAAAACTATCAAAAGAGTTTACGTCGTTACGTTATAAATGTCATAACATTGCACTCGAAGCTGATGTGACATTGCAGACGTGGAGAACGCCAGTAACTCATATCGTTGACGGCGACCAAAATTTACTAAAATTAAAAATTTTCAACTACGGCGGTGAAAATACAACCGTCGGCTATCCCAAATGGTGTAAAGTGCGACTTTAATGTTTGTTGTTTGCAAACGAGCTTTGAAAACATTCGTATATTTTATAAAAATGTTAAAAGCAAATTAATAAAACTGAAAAAATGTGCCAAGAACAAAATATTATTATTATTATTCTTTGCATTTTTCATTTTTAATTGTTTTTTAGGGTTAAAATTGTTTCTCGCTCCATTTTTATTCGTCAGTTTATTTGACAGTTCAAAGCGGGAACTTTTCTCACCAAAATGTTACAGACACACTTTTTCTGTAAATTGGCGAGTAATTTCCTTACGTGACAGCTTGTAATCGCCAAAAAAAAAGTTACAGACACAGTTTAGTGAGAAAAACAGCTGTTTGTTTCAATATTTGGACTTTGTTTCATTTCACACATTTCAATCGAAAAAATTCTCGACGCGAGAGTTACAGAACATGGGCACAGATCTTAAAATGAAAATTTGAAATTGTAAAATATATTATTAATGCCCGTAATTTCTACAAAAAGAAAGCAGGTCGTGTTCGTACCTAATAGTTATCTTTACCTATTTCAACGTTTATTTTGCCTAAGTGTTTTTACCTTCAGTTTTCCTTTAAAATGTGGCAGCTTTTACACCATAGATTTCTATGCACAGCTAGATTTCTTTTTGTAGAAACTACGGGCATAAGACATTCTAAAAGAACTTTTTAAAGAAGGCAGATTGGAATGAATAAAAGTTAAAAGGTCTGAAAAGATCTTTATGAGTATCGAAGTTGATTTTACTATGTCCGAGTCGAGTGTTGGTTGAAATGGGGTTTCTAAAGATTTCAGATATGATGTGGACAATGTTCTTATATATTTATATCACATAAAGTCCAGAAAAGTCTTTTATTGAAATGCAGTTAGTCCATAAATGGCTAAGATATGAACAAAAAACCTCTACTGCCTTTCATTTTAACCACTATATTAACTTTTACCCACTTCTCAAGTCTCTGTTTAATCTATACAAATTATTTTTCGCTATCATATTTAATTATATACGTAGCATTCTAGTAGTAAAAAAAAGCGAAATCGGAATAACCGTTTGGGCACAGTTTTCATGTTTTATGATTTAGAAAGACCATATTTGGCTCACATTCAAGGAGTATTTAATTTTGTCCTGGTTTCATGCCAGCAAGTGCCCTCCTGAGTTTTACATAAAACTACTTTTAAAAGATTTTAATCTTCTCTCAAGAGTTATAAGAAATATTTTCAATATCATCATAAGAATGATTTACTATGCATTAGTGATATTAATTCAAATTTGGGATCTCTTTACTTCTGACGTTGTTGCGGCAAATGAGGGATTTGAGAATTGCATTTTTTCTTTAATTCAGCCAAATCGATTATTTCGTCCCCTTTATATAACAATAGCGTATGTGCTCATACGCTTTTATTTTTTATTGCATATTTAGAATCTTCATCATTGATTTTATGTCTGGTCAAAATTTCGTCATATTCTACTTCCAAAAAGTGGGTCAAAATGTCGTTGGAAACAATAGTGTATAATTCCTTGTTCAAAATTTTCCTTCAATAAGTGTGTAAGCTCATATGCGCTATTTTACTTGAAATTGCCACTCCAAAATTGTTAAAAGAATAATAGTGTAGACGCATAAAACAAAAACACCAAAACTCCCTTCAGTTGAAAAAATTCATTTAAAAAAAAGCCTGTGGAAAAATATTTAGTTTATTAAGAGTAGCAAATATTTAAACTCCTTTTTCTTGTTAATATTTTTTGGTAAACTATTTTGAATTTTTTTTTTTAGTTTCGGTGTTTACCAACACAGAAACTAACTCAGCTGTTTAAGTTTTTCGCATAAAATAGCTTATAATAATATACACTATTGTTTGAGAAATAGTTTCATTCCGACCACCGAAAGCTGCATGATCTCCAAAATTTGTGCAAGAAGAATGTAATTCGTCGCGGCTCGCAGTCATTTTTTTTATAACTTACAAGGTGGATTGATTTACGCAATGTTTACCTTAATTTGTCATAATTTTTTGTTTTTAATAACCCAAATTGAAAAGTAATGAATATATGCCACTGAAACTGAAACAAAACTATTGGGGGATTCACAAGGTGTGCTATCCAGTCATATCGTCATAATGTCATAAATAATATTTTACAATTGTTTAAAATAAATGTTGTTGTAATTTAAACAAAATAAAAATGTAAATGCTGTGTTTATTGATTCGTCATAACTGTACTGCTAGGAACACAACTGGGACGAACGACGAAATTCGTCCAGCACGACGAATTATTCAGAAGAAATTCGCTGTATAAATTCGTCGTATGAAACACAATAACGACGAAAAAACAAAATGGAAATAAAATATTTTGTATAAACAAGAAATAGTAGTACCATACGAACAAAAAATACTTCACAAATAAAACATTAAAAACAACTTAACTAAAATACTTTTTTATTGTTAATTTTTTTTCAATTTGTATTTTATATGATATTCAGTTAAAATTTTACAATTTCTAAAGTAAAAAGTAACTTTATTTACTAAAACACCTACCATTTTGAAACAATATGGCTACCCAGTACTGATTTGTTCGTCGTACGCCGGCGTAAGAATTAGAATTAAATCTATTTAAAGTTTGAAACGTCCGGCGAATTTTCGTCGGCGCCCTGATTGTGTGCATTTTCATATGCACAGATATTTTTTATTTTTGGCGACGAATATTCGCGGCCAAAAATTCGTCGTTCGTCCCAGTTGTGTTCCTAGCATACAGTAGAAATCTTAATTATAAGCGGTAGCCCACAGCAGTCCAATATATTTCTTGTAATTTTTGATATTCTTTAATTAGGCTTGAGTTCATCAAATTTAACTTTCATTAAATTATTTTCACTGAGGGAAGGAATTTAACAACTTGGAATTTTTTATTAAAATTTATTGATAATTTTTCCTGGCTGAGCTGGGATTCGAACCCGGGTTGATCTTTACATGTTTCAAGAAACACCACTTTCTATCGTCAGAAGATCTTTGTGTTCTACCCACTGCACCACTGCGGTGCCCGTTAGCCAACAGTCAAACATCAATCTTTAACCAGTAGTACTGGTGGTTCGAAATTTGCTGTTATTATCACTTTAATTTCAAATTACATACATGTTGCCTCCTTTTTCCTCTGTTTCTTCGTATTCTTTCTGTCAAGACTTTGTCTTGAAAACCTGAATACATTTGTTTATTATGTTTTTTTGTCCACTTTCGTCGACATTTTCATTTGTACAAATTAAAGTACAAATGTAAACATTAGAGCTTGTGCCATAGCTATTTCTAAGAACAATTTTGATTTTTAGTTAGCTCTAATGTTTACATTTGTACTTTAATTTGTACAAATGAAAATGTCGACGAAAGTGGACAAAAAAACATAATAAACAAATGTATTCAGGTTTTCAAGACAAAGTCTTGACAGAAAGAATACGAAGAAACAGAGGAAAAAGGAGGCAACATGTATGTAATTTGAAATTAAAGTGATAATAACAGCAAATTTCGAACCACCAGTACTACTGGTTAAAGGTTGATGTTTGACTGTTGGCTAACGGGCACCGCAGTGGTGCAGTGGGAAGAACACAAAGATCTTCTGACGATAGAAAGTGGTGTTTCTTGAAACATGTAAAGATCAACCCGGGTTCGAATCCCAGCTCAGCCAGGAAAAATTATCAATAAATTTTAATAAAAAATTCCAAGTTGTTAAATTCCTTCCCTCAGTGAAAATAATTTAATGAAAGTTAAATTTGATGAACTCAAGCCTAATTAAAGAATATCAAAAATTGAAAATAAACAGTTCAACTAAAAATCAAAATTGTTCTTATTTCTTGTAATTATTTTAGGACATATGACTTTACAACTTTACGACTACCTTGTGAATCCCCCATATGAATTAATCATCACTGTTTTACAATGTTACAAATTGATATTTTTCAGATCAAATATTTTAATAAAAATACCGTAAAATTATTGAATAAAACAGCGTATACCATACAAAATAAAATAGTGTATCAGATTTATCATACGAATTCTTAAAAAAATAAAAAAGCCTATATGGAGGACTTGCACTTTGAATGACATATGGATGGTCTTAAAGGATGCGTAGAATAAAAAAAATTGGTCAATTTAAAAACAAAAAACGGTATTATGTATTCGTCGAAAAATCCAATATGAAGAATTTTTATTTACCGCGATATTGAGGTTTTAATAGACATCCGATTTGACAAAAACTTTAAACTTTGGAGCGCCTCTGCTCTCGTGCAAACTCGGCGATCAACTATCGATATTGCTAATGACAGATGAGACGCAATGATCAAAAGGGGCGTATCACTTTTGGTATCTGTAGTCACGGTAAACTGTCTTATGGGTAGGCATGCACACCGTCTGGGTGCCGGGCACGTATGTTTACTGCCGCAGCTGTGATATGTACGATATCTCTTGCGTTAAACTGGAGCGGATTTTAAAAACTCGTTAGAAATATGGGTTGGTCCTGCGGTGCGGGTTCTGTTTATTGGAACTCTTTGATATAGCAATGGTATAAATGCGTCAGATGACTACTGACAGCCATTTCTACCTAACCTAAACAAGTTCAACTTTTTAATCATAAGAAAATAGCACATCGTTATCGTTTTGATTAAAAAAAATCGTTTTCTTACCGAAGCCCGGCTGTGCATAAAAAAGCGACAGCCAGCAGACAGACTTCTCTAGTGCATACACCTTGTGTAAATTTACCTTGGTAAGAAAAGTTTTTTCCGCCTAACCCAATAAACCGTAGAGCGAAACGATTGCGATAACGATATTATATTTTACGGCGATTATAATATTATATCGTTACGACCTCACGGTTTCCAAATATTTTCTTTCCAATTATAAACAAAAACATTTGAAAAAAATATGAAAACATAAAATTCGGTTCGTTATTATTGAAAATAATGACATCGAAAACGATATGATAATTTAAAAGAAAACGACTTTGTTAGGAAAGGTACAATTGAGTCCGTTAAAACTATCGTTTATGATTCAAAAACGATTATCACTTGTGACACTTTCTATCACCGATTACATGATATCTTTTCGATATCGTTAAAATATCGCTTGGTTTACTGTTGAAGCGATTTAAAAATCAAATTTTTAGGATTCATACATCTATTGAATCTAAAAATTTTTATGTATCTTTTTTATGTTCATATTTTAAATCAAAAAGACTCGAAAATATAATGAACTATAAATATTCAAATATTTCCTCATCCTCAATATTGTTGCAAGATGTTGATTAATTTGCGTGCATCCATGTGTATAAAATATTGCGAAAACTAAACACTTTCTCCAAACATAATAATAATAATTATCCTGGCCTATTTATAATAATCTCTTTACATATTTATTTTTTTATAGGAGGCCCTATTTTGCGACTCAAAGGTTCAATAACATCAATGTCATTTCTGGATGCTTTCGGCACAATAATCCCATTTTCGTATGAACCATGGCGAGACGATAGTAGAGATGCAAAAAAAGATCGTATGTATAAAACGTTTTTAGAAGTTTTATTTTTTTTTTTTATTTTTACTCAATTTAAAAGTATTAAATTTTATTTGAAATTTAAAAGGAACGCCAACAAAAAGTAGCAGTCGCACGAGTCCTACATTTACACCAACAACTGCCAATACAATATCAAATACATCTGGTGCTAATGTTAGTACTAGTGCTAGTAGCAGTGGTATTAGTGGAAGTGTAAGTACTGGCCTCGATACCATTGCGGACAGACAATATGTCATCATTGCAAGCGAAAAACAAACTAAAGTCTACGACATTGCTAATCAATGTTGTATTAATCGCATTCAATTATCTGAAATGGATTATGCAGTCAAAGCAGAAACTATCACAATGAAAGGTATATACTCTACATATCGTTGGTCCCATCAAGAAAGGCCCTAACTCACATAATTGCAACTTAACAGGAGAAGCCAAAAACATAATAGAAACTGTATGCATCATAATGTAAAATGGCTTCTACAATTGCTTGTAAAACTGATATTTTTGATGGTATTTCATTAAATTCTTGTGACGAGGTGTATTTGTGGGAAATGTATTGAAATCACTAAAAAACTCAATTTAAAAAAAACCGAGTTAGGGCCTTTCTACATGAGACCGACGATATATACATTTTTTGTTTTAAATGATTTTGAAAAAATTGTTTTGTAAACCTAATCGGCCTTATTATGAGTGTCGTTTTCGTAGTCGGAAAACAGTAATTTTTTAAAATCTGTATTATGATTGTCGTAAACGACGCACTTTCAATGTATTTTACATTGTCGTTAATTTAAAACGATATCGACGAACATTTTAAACGACTTTCGAATTCGACCACCACAACGACTCTCCTTATAAGGCTGAATAAAAAAATATTTGACCGATTTAAACAAAACATTTTATTGCTAAATTTCTAATACGTGAAATCATTTTATATTTTTTCTTTTACGATTAAGGTGGAACTTGCCTAGCAACCTATCTTTCAAATGGCCATTTAATGGTTCATAGTCTTCCTAGTCTGAAAATGTTATTGGATACAGAATTCTTACCAATTATGAACTTAAGGTAAGAAAAAAATAAAAACTCTTAATTATATCACAGACGCAAGCTAAGTCACTGCAAAAACATACACCCAGACCTTAAAAATTAATAAAAAAACTATCAAGAAACAAGTTAAAAGGCAAAGTAGCCGCAGAGTATTCGAAACAAATTCATAGTGTTATTATTTGTGAAAAACATACTTCAAGGCCATATCTATTTCGGCAGCTAATTTGGCTAACGTTTACAAGTGGTGACATCTACAGGTATAGATTGCCATATACCCATTAGAGCGTTGTTTTAGTGTTTCATTGCTGGTTAGGTTAGGTTCAGAAGGGTTATGTGCCCAAGGGCACACTTCCACTCGGAGACCAGAACGGTCCATTGTGAATCCCTTCAACATATAGAAAAATAGATGAAGAAGATAGAAAAAAAGAAAGGTCAAAAAAGAAGTATGAGGTGAATAGAGTCTAGAAAATAAGAAAGTAAGTAGGCATCATGAAGAACAAATTCCCTCTCTACTGTCCCCTCAACAGAAACAACCGCACTATTTCCCTGACAAACCCCAGTAGATCAGCTGGACTACATCCAGCGATGCACCCCAGTTCGTCGTGAAACCTATTTCCTAGCCACTTCTGTCTGAGACCCTGCATCCTGGGACAATGGCACAGTACATGCTCGATCGTCTCCAGCTCCTCCGACTCCTCGCACAATCTGCAGAAGTCCGGTATGGCGTTTTCCCATCTGCCCGCAAAAGCCTTGACAGAACAATGACCCGTCAAGAACCCTATAAGCGTTCTATGACTACTCCTATCCAATCCCAGTAGAACCCTGGTTGCCCCGCGTCCAATCTGGGCTTTAGTGCCCTAGACACCCTGCAATCCACTCTGTCCGTCCAGGACCGGTTAACGTCATCACGGAATTTCTCCCGTATCACACCATAGTAGTAACATAGGGGAGGCTTTACCCCCCTGTCCCTTACCACTAAGTCCAGATTCGAACCCCCTCTCGCGAGTTCGTCCGCCACCTCATTTCCCTCAACCATGCAGTGTCCAGGTACCCAACACAGCCTCACATTGAATGCCTCCATGAGTCCACCAAGAGCATTCCTACACCGAGCGACCAGGCACGATCGCACCGTATAATTTGGTATTCAATAATTTTTGTTTTCATATGAGCCCACAAATGTTCTATGGGGTTCAAGTCTGGGCTCTGGGGAGGATGGGGCAGACCCCGTTTTGTGTTATAAAGTAGCCATTCTCTGACAACAACGGCAGAGTGCTTTGGGTCGTTGTCTTGAACAAACATAAAGCCCCCAAGCCAATTTTTTGAGCAGATTGAGTCAAATTATTTTTTAATATATTTATATAATCTATTTTATTCATTATCCCCTTTATAAAAACAATGTTACCTACGCCGTCTGCACTCACCACATTTCCACCCCCGTGCTCAACACAGTGTTTCGTGATTTTAGGGCTTCTCCTTCCTTTCTCCACACGGATTTTCGACCGTTACTTCCGAATATATTAAATTTGGACTCATCTGTGAAAATAACAGTGTCCCAGAAGCATTGTCTTTCTGAATATATTCATTAGCATACACTTAGCGTTTTTTATGTTTGCTTTGGAAAGAAGAGGGGTCAAACGAACAGAGTATCCTTTTAAATTTGGGGAGTGCATGAAGTTCCGAATAGTCTGTGGAGTTACCTCAACAATTTCACCAATTCTAAGTTCATTGACTATTTTAGCAGCGGAAATTTGTTGGTATTTTTTTTACAAATTTACAAATTTGTCTTTCAATTTGGAGTGTTTATATTTTTTGGACAACCACTTCCACTAGGACTTTCGCAAGATGCATTTTTATAACATAATGGGCAGTACTTTGTGTTTTCTTCAGTATTTTTCCAATTTCACATGTTGATTTTCCTTTTTTCCACATTTTAATGATTGCTTCCTTCAAATCCTTGGACATTTGCTTTTCCGGCATAATTACTTTTATTCCACAGGGTAAAAAGAAACAGGTTAATTTTTATAAATACCTAAACTTTTTTTAAACACAAATATATCGATTTTTGTAACAAAAATTTATAACGGCAGCTTTTTTATTAACAAAGCAACAAATGTACAAGTTTTTTTTGCGTTCCAGTGCTGACAAGTTTATTAATTTAAGAGATAACATTAATACGATCAACCATAAAGAGAAAATTAAACGTGCAATTGAAAATAGATCAAATATCATGTAATTTTCGTCTGGAATATTTTTAATTTTATTAAATTAATATTTATTAAAAGCACGGATATTTTGAATAGAAAGGTGTACAAGTTTTTTTTTTATTAACTGTATAAAACGAATTTGTAAAAAATTTAATGACAATCGGTCTATTCTGCCACAAATTTATGTTGGTTCTTGGCAAGCTTTTAGAGAGGTATGTATGTAGTTCCCCCTTAGGGTGCATTACTCTTTTGAAGCAATTCTGCTGAAATTTAATCCCAAAGAAGAACTAGAAACAATTTGACACACAAATGGCTAAATCGATTTAGAATTACTGAAGGAACCAGAATATATACATACATATACTTTATGGGATCTTAGATGCATATTAAAAAAAGATTAACATGAAGAGTTGCGCTTACCTTTTTTAATTCGCCTTGGGGTGATAATTTTTTGTAAAAATCACCTTAATGAGTCTTCTCAGATCATTTTTGATGATTAAACGACTAAAAGTAGTCGGTATCTACTGCAATGTTGCCACAGTATACAAATTACATTTTTCATTTTATCGCGCAGTTGTAATAATGAAGAAAACTTAATGGTCACTTTATCGTTCACGATCGCTTTTAATCACGTTAACTTTCAGAAACTTTGTCGTTAAGTTGTAATAATGGCCCTTTCGAATCGAATTAAACAATTATTTTGGGGCTTTTGAATATTATTTTCCCAGTAAAAACTTCGCCTCCTTCTTTAAAATTTATTGCTTCTTTCATTCATTATTTAGTACCTTTTTTCTAAATAACTACTATAATTACTTCTATAACTACTTATTTTTCAGATGTATATATGTATAGGAAAAAATAATGACTTACATTAAAATGCGTTCATTTTGGGACGTCCCTTGTAAAATTCATTGGTTCTTTCAGTGGAATTGGAAGTAGTATTTTTACTTTTTCCTGATTACTTAAGACATTATTTTGTAGGCGAAGTTTTTACTGGGTTTAAAAAGAATAAAAAAAAATGTAAATGCATTTATTAATATGTAGATGTAATACTACAATTTTACTTATAGTTTTCAAACCAAATGCAAACAGGGAATTGTGGATCCAATGCTTTCCATATGGGGTCAACAAATCATTGTTCATGAAGATATAACACAGTAAGTATTTATTTGTATTTTTTGTATTTATTTCACAAAGTTCAGTTATAATTAATCAGTAATAACTGCCAAAAAGTAATAGTTAGTTTTAACTGCACTTGGTGAAATTGACCGTAAAAAATCTATTTTCACTTATAAATTTTTTTTTTTCAATATTTTTTAGAATATCAAAAATATTTTGCTTTAGTAATAAAGGTCATGGTTTGTACATGGCATCACCCACCGAAATACAAAAGTTTACAATATCGTCAGAGTTTTGGTAAGTATTTAAAAAGGATTATTCAAACAAAAATTAACTATTTTTTTTAAAAATAATATCAATTTGTAAATCGAAAATAGCTCGGTTTGTTACTACTGGCGAAGCTCGACAATTTCTCTATTAACGTAAAGTTCTAAAAAACGGCTTTTTTATTACTTTTTTTCAAAAGATCTCTTTAATTCCTGGGGGAACGAAAAATTCCTGGGTAGGACCAGAGAAAAGGGATGCTCATCAAACTCAAAGTGTGAGCAAAAAGGAAAAAATTTACAAAAAACAAAACTCCATAACCGCCACAGAGTCACTTCTAGAGGGGTAATATCTTCTCATATCATTAGTCTTTAGGAGGACTGCCGTACAAAGTTTAATATTTTATAAAATTGATCTTCACAACTCCTGGGATGCCTCTAGACAGGTCAAATATATGCCGACACCACTTTATATTTCATGCTCATCATTTGTTTCTGACAAACCTACCCGCTATATTCATTCCTTAAGGGGGCTCCCACACAAAATTTTTATTTCTTACACAGGTTTTTTATGAAAAGTGTATAATGCACTGGGATTAGTGTTTTTCATAGTCTGCTTTCACACGTTTCATCTTTTTATGCTCAACTCTTATGTTTTTAGGTGATAGAAGAAAGAAGAAAGGGGGTTAGTACCACAGAGCATACAGAGGTGTCACGAGACAGAAAATATTGTGTTTTTTTCTGTCTTTTTCTGCGAAAGCTGCCTTTTTTGCATTTTTTGTTTTGATTACGCAATTCGTGTTAATAGTAGCGGCCTGTGTTTACACATTGCCACTTTACTACCAAAAAACATTTTCTTTCTCTTTCTTCGAAAGCTGCCCTCGCAACTGATTTGGGCCTTTTTCACACGTCACTTTTCACAGTTCTTTGTATTCTGTGGTTAGTACGGAGATGCCTGTACTCGGTCAGTACGCTTTGTGTTTTTATTCGTTGGTATATGAACAACGATGGCTGCATGTAATTTTTTTTCTTTTCTTTTTCTCTTTGATTCGCTGTTAATAAAATTGTTTTGGTTTTGAACCAAAAAAAGTTGAAACCGATTGCTGCGTGTGAATATATTGGCATCTTTAAAAGGGAATTGAAAAGAAGTTGAGCATCAAAAGATGAAACTGGTAAATTTAGACATACGGAGGAGTAGTCTCAAAACTACTCCATGGTATACTTAAGAGTATTAGTTTTAAAGTCGTTTAAAAACGAAGATATGTCGTCTCACTACAAACACTTTTTAACAATGACATGGTCCATGCTTGCATTACATTGGACCAGTCCAGGGATCAAAATGGATCAGGTAGTCCAATAGTAATTGCAGGACAACATAAGGGCAACATGCGTGTTTGCAAGTACAATGCAAGAAAAACACATTTTGGGAGAATAACAAAAAATTCAAACACTATTTATACATGTATGTATGTATGTGCGTGTTTAAAACGCTTTTTAAACCCTTTAATCCTGAAAATTTAATGTTTTTTTTAAATCAGTGGAAGACAAAATGTTTCCCGTATTTATATATTTATAAGATAATTACAAATTTGTATCTCTCAATTAAACAGTATTTTACAACAAAAATTAGATTAAAACTGTATTTAAAACAACTTCCAAATTCTTGCGTTTTACGCTTCCGATTTCCAGCACACCCCAGAATATCTTTGGCCTGAGCAACAAATAAAATGGGCCAAACGCTGGCTAACGATTTGCTAAACTCTTGTTAACGAGCTACCAAACGTTTGCCAACTTGTGAAAAGCAGCCGTTAAATGCCAAACAATTTTGTTGGTTTCTTTTAATTAACTGTTTTTTTTTAATTCACTGTCTTTTACTTAATTTATTTTAATTTTAAAAACTTTTTTAAATTGTTTTATGTGAAGGGAAAAACAAAAAAATTGGAAGAAATTACAAATTCAGCGATGATTAATGCAAAATGTGTTGAATTTTTGAGTACAACAATGTGGCATCATACAAATTCAGAGTTGATTTATTAAAAGTTGGCAGATGGAGAAAAGTTCTTTATGAATTAACTATGTGCCAACAAGCTGCTAAGCCTAATCGGCATTCTAGTTACAGTATTCCACGGATAATTAGCTCGACAAAAATGTCAAACTTTTTGGGTAATTATGCGGGGTAAGCATTTAAAGGAATACGCTTAACTACCTCGTTGAGGTAATTATAAGAATACGTTTTACGACGTTTAAATACGTTTTTTGCACACATATTTCACGTTTTTTAAGCATATTTTAATGCATGTTCAGCAAATAAAATATTGCTAAAATTCTAGTTATCAGATGAATTGTCTGTTGCTTTAATTTCGCCATCTACATTTAATTTTCACTCCACAATTTTAAGCCAAAGCAAGTTTTCGCTAAGAAGATAAATGTTATTCCAAACTGTATAGTTTTATGTATATGGGTGTGTGTGTGAAACGGTAGCAAAGATCTCGTGGAAGTGAAATTTTGACACTGTTGAGGTGAATAAAGTTTTACTAGCCCTGGGGGCTGGTATAAATTTTGACATTAGCGTAGAAATTCTTGACAATTTCAATGTATGCAAAAATTAAGAAAAAAGCAATTATATAAATTTTTTCTGATAAATAGAAATAAAGACGCATCGTTTAGTAAACCGATCGAATCAGAAACACTTTTAAAGTGATCTCTTCGTGTCCGATCGGAAATCTGGCTGGTTGTCTGTCCATGTTAACCTTGTGCGGAAAGAAAAGTAGCTGTTTTTAGATAATTTGATAAAAATTTGGTAAATACGTTTCAAATGTCATAATAACGTAACCTATGTTAGGCCCTATTACGATTTACAACTCAACTCAGTTGAGTTGTAATTAAGACAACTGGTTGTGATCAGTTGTAATTTTTGTTATGTTTTTGTACACCGCAATATAGAAAAGTTGTAAACCGTAATAGGGGCCTTAAGGCAGAATTAGTCTTTACTTTCTGTTCTGTTCCAAATCAGCTGATTTTTTTTTTGTTATTAAAAAACCTGTGAAATTGATTAGTTTTTCTGTTATGTTACGGTCCAATCTGTGATATTAAAAACTTGTTAAGTAATTGTTAGTGACAGCAACAGAAACAGAAAGTAAAGACTAACTGAGCCTTTAATTGTAAGAATCGCTCCAAAATATTACATAGTTCCCATGCAAACTTCTTTCTTTATGTCCATAAACCACTTGATCATGTTCGTATTAAGATTAAATTTGGCCCAAAATATCTTACTGCAACTTAAATATGGTTGAGTCGGTTCAGATTTAAACGTACAGCTTCCATTCAAATATCAATTCCTAAAATATTCAAGCTATTTCATCTTTTCATATGTTAATATAATTTAAAATTTAGCGGCCTTTCCTTTAATCCCTTTAAGACAGAATATCTCATATATTTGGTGTATCAAGATAATATTCAGCACAAATAACTCTTATATGAATCTTAACATTGTAACATAACTTTATTCTGGTGAGCCCTGAAGAAAGTTTATTTTAATGCAAATATTAATTTGCGGAATATTTTTTGGCCATTTTTTTTTTTGTAAATGTTTAGTGCATATTTTTTAAAATATTAACATGTAAACTTGGTTGCATTACTTACTGTGTTGTTGCCAAATAGTACTGAGGCAATTAAACGAATGAAATTAAGGTGTAATTTTGTTTTGGGAGTTAAATTTTGAAGGCAATTACCCGAATTGGGCAATTAAGCGTAATTGCCTTACGTGGATTTTTGTTTGAAAAATGGAAGAAGAAATACGGCGATTTAAAACTCAAGGTAAATAAGCGTGAAAGGCATTTAAGCGTGGGGTAATTAACCGGGTTATACTGTAGCAGCTCCTTGTACGTAGTGTACAAACTGTGGCTAACTTTTTGTTATGAATAGCGCTGTGGGAATTTAGCACGTTATAGAGAAATCTTATTACATAATGAGAAAAATTAACAGTTCGTCAGATAACGCTGACGATTTGAGAAAGCTGAAAGTGTCCAGTGATTATGTTATTTTTTGTTTAAGTCTGCAGGAACCAGAACCCGCAACCCCGGCACTGATAGACTAGCTCACTACCAGCTAGCCTACCTGGGCACTTTTGACTGTAAAGGCAAAAATCCGTAGAAACGGAACGCGTTTTCTGTTTGTTAATTTAAATTACTGTTTTAGAATGCGGAGATTATAAGCATTATTTGCTAGTGAAATTTTTATGATTAGAACGAAATTCGACCAAATTTTATCACAATAGGTGCGTTTGAGTACTTTTACAGTAAACGAGTAAACTAAAAAATTTGCTCTCATAAAAAGCTGTTGTCCAAAAAAGAACGCGAACGCAAAATTTGTATAAATTCGTAAAAAAAAAGGCAACAGCTGATGGCAAATAATTGAAGTGTTGAAAAATGTTTGTACTTTTGACAACTTAACTCCTTTTTTTATCAATACTCGATTTAAATCTTTTTATAACACGAACATTTTTGGAAAATACAAACAAACTATTTTATGTAATCTTTCATATTTGTTTGTTTTTTATTTGATTTTACTAATTTGTGGCGGGTTAATTTATTCAAAAGAACATGAAAAATTTGTTTGCTATTGATTACTTAAGTACCCAAATACTTCACACTTTTACAACTCTAAAAAGTAAACTTAACAAAAAAAATTTAAAAATGTTGTATTTAGCCAAATAAATGCTTCACAAACAAGTTTAGTTTATTAATAGTTATTTACTATTTGTTTTGGTTTAATTTTTATTTAAACTTTTCTTTTATTTAACAATTTTTTCACAATTTGTATGCATTTTATTTGTTACTTTTGTTTGTTAACCTTTTGAAACATGTTTTTTGTTTAACAAAATTTTACTTCAAAAATTTCTGCAGTACAAATTTGTAAATACTCAGACAAGAACTGTCACTTTACGCTCTCAATTTGTGTTCTCATTTACTGTATCTTGTGTACTAGAAAGCAATTTCGTAAAATGCAGTAAAGTTCAGTAAAAACTAGTAAAAACTTTTGTGTTCTCGAACGCAGCTAAAATCGTTTTAGGATATGTATGTACATAGATTTATAAAAATGTGTCTTCTCTTATCTTTTCAGTCAATTCATATTAGAAATGATGGGGAACTTGTACACACTTCAAGAGATGCCAGAACAACCTAAGGAAAGCTTTTTTAAAGGTTTATTTGGCGGAGGTGCCAAAAGTTTGGACAGAGAAGAATTATGTAAGTTTTAAAAAGAAAATGTACCACCGGTTTCATATGCAAATAATATTTAATTTCTTTCTTTCTTTCTTTAATCAAGTCGGAGAACAAAGTGGGAAAGCAAATCGTTCTATTGCAAAGCACATTCCGGGTCCTACTCTAGATCAGCTGAATCAAAGAACTTCTACTGCAGCATCCGAAATTAGTCGTGCCCATCAATTGGCAATGGAACGTGGGGAAAAATTGAATTTGTTAGAAGAGCGTGCCGAACGCATGGCCAATCAAGCTCAAGATTTTAGTGGTACAGCGCATAATTTAATGCTTAAATACAAGGATAAAAAGTGGTATCAGTTGTAAAATATTTATTATAGGAGCCAATTCTACTACCACAGTTATTGTAATATTGCTTTTATAACAACAAAAAAACAAAAATAACAACAACAACAACAAACACTTTCTACTACATTAAAAAAAGAGTACACTTATTTAATTTCTGTTTTCAAATCGTCATGTTATTTATATATTTAACAAAAAAACAAAAAAAAAACGTAAATTATATAAAGATTACAACAAAAAATGTTTTTAATAAAATATAGACCAATAAAAAACGTGTTACAGATTTACAATATCGAAGTTTTAATTTAATTCGTTAGAGAAAAGGAAATTACAAATTAAATTTCTAAGTTAAAAGATTTAACCAAGACGAATCTCTAAGCACAGAATACTAACAGAACTGTCAAAAGTGACGTGTGAAAAGGGCCCAAATCAGTTGCAAAGGCAGCTTTCGAAGAAAAAGACAGAAAGCTTTTTCTGGTAGTGAAGTGGCAATGTGTAAAAATGTATGTAATGTATGCATAAATTGTCATGGCTTGGTTTTTCACATTGCCGCTTCACTACAAAATAAAGCTTTTTAAGCTGCCCTCGCAACTGATTTGGACCTTTTTCACACGTCACTTTTTACAGTTATGTTAGTATTCTGTGCTCTGGGGTCTAATTAGGGCTGCCAGGCGACCTGGAATGACCTAGATTGTACAGTTTTTTTTTGTCTTGTCCAGGAACCAGCTAAAATACAAATTATCCAGTTAAAAAAATTTATTTAATTTTGAAAAATTACTTTTTTATTTATTTATTTCTTGAATGTTTAAATAAATATTTTATACAGAACAAAATCGTATAGTAACACAAAAATTGTAAAAAAAAATTGCCGAAAGTCATTCCAATTAACATGATACGGTCCAGTTTTTAAAAATCAGACACAAATAACGTTCAAAAATTGCTTAAAATTATTATATAATAGCGATTTTCACCCTTGATAGAACAGTCCCTTGTAGTCCTTGTGAATCTTAATAATTTTGAAAAAGTACTAAGATTTACAATACTGCAACAACAAAATGTGTTAGACTAAAATTTACTACGCTGTGGATGAAAAATCCTGTAGTAAACACGTTTGTTAAATAACCCAGAATAAAACAGTTGAACAAGCTATATCTGTCTCTTTTCCTCACTCAGCAACTTCATTAAGTCTGGGTTCACATTTTGAAAGTTTTCTTTCAGAAAGTCTGTGTTTATTGGTGAGAGGGGAAGAGAATATGCTTTTTTCTCTCCTCTCTCACCCATAAACTCAGACTTTCTGCAAGAAAACTTTCAAAGTGTGACCCCAGACTAAATTACAATACTATCGAAAAAGACACTCATGCTTTGCACAAGGCGAATTGACTACAGGTGGTGTCGAACCGCCTTCTGATTTTGACAGTTCGGGACTATTTGTTTTGATTTGTTAGTGTTTTGCTAAGAATGGTTGACATTTCGAGCCGTAAACACTAACAATGCAATGCAAAACCCCCTATGTTGTTTCTGTTGTTTTTGGATTGTTGTAGTTGCGACACCACCTGTAGTTGAATTCGCCTTGGCTTTGCAGCATAAAATCATATTAAGCAAAGCAGAGTTGTACACTTAATACAAAGGGCTAGTGTTAACAAACATAACACTTAACTAAACCATTTAAAATCAAAACAGAATACATATCGTTACTTTAATATAGAAAAGCCCTAACTAATATTTTCCTTACTTTACAGGAGAAGGAAAAAACTTAATAAAAATTATAGTCTTGTAGTCGCGATTTTTTTTAAAACCCAGTTTTTTATTAAATTGCTTAGAGAATTGAACAAAAAACTGCGTTTAAAAAAAATCGTGACTGCAAGACTATAATTTTTATTAAGTTGTTTCCTTCTCCTGTAAAGTAAGGAAAACATTAGTTAGGGCTTTTCTATATTAAAGTAACGATATACAATTTTATTTTTTACATTTTGATTTTTTTTTCTTTTGCGAACAAAACTTTAGATTACTGTCAGGGTTGTCAGATTTTTTTGAGCTAAATCGCCAAACCGGATGTCAAAAATCGCCAAACGTCAATTTTGTTTAGTTTTTGTAACATTTTTTTCAAATCAAATTTTTTTTTTAATTAAATTATGCATACAAAAAAGCTAGTATAATATTTCAGTCAAAAATCGCCAAAAACTGAGCAAAAGTAAATTTTGTTTAGCTTCTGTTTTTTTTTTATAAATAACATAAAATGGAGATCATATATTCATTAAGAAAAAATAAAATAAGGTGCACAGGTCTATAAGATCGTACCATCAGGCTCGTCGATTGCATTACTAGTATTTTGACCTGCATACATACTATTAGAAAAATTAATAGTGACTCAATATAAAATTCACCTAAAATTATAACAAAACAAAAATCATGTGAAAAAAAAGTTCCTAGATTAGTAATGATAACGAAAAAATGACAAACTGTTAAAAAAAATCACTGAAATAAAATATATAAATGGTAAAAATAGCCAAGTAAATCGCCAGTTACTTCAAAAATCGCCATTAAAGTCGCCAAATGAAAAATCCCACCGCCAAGCACGTTTCAAAATCGCCACGTTTGGCGAGAAATCGCCATATCTGACAGCCCTGATTACTGTTAGCAAATATCAAATCACTGTCAAACTTTACTGTCTGCAAAATTTGCTAGACAGTAGACAAGACAGTTGGAAAAGTGTGCATGAATTAGTGAAAAAGTTTGCATGTTTTGCTACTGTCTTGCCAGTACTGGCAAATGTAAACGCCATGTTGTATGAAAAAAATACGATAGTTTCCTCGATATCGAATGCGGTGACTTTTTTGTAAAAAATTTTAACGATTGAAAGCATAATCCAGGGGACTAGTAACCGCATACGATATCGAGTAAACTATCGTACCGAGTATGACTACTGTAATGCTCAAAATATTTTGCCAAGGCAAAGATTCACAAATTTGGTAACAGGGTTGTCAGATTTCTTTTCACCTTCATCGCCAAATAGTATATCGAAAATTTAATTTTTTAGATTTTTGGTGAAAAAACATTTTGTCTGTTTTAGAAATTTAATTGACATATCTTTCACAACTTTCTTTTTTTTTTTGTATGGAGGTCGACCCGGTCTACTACCCAGCGTACATTATTATTGTTGTTAAAATTTATGAAATCAAATTTCATTTGCAATCGAAAACGATTCAGTTTTTAGAATTTATTTTCCAAAATAAATTAAAAACTAACTAGGTTTTCCGTTAATAGCCGACGATTGAAAAGAAAATGATATAAACTCGAAATATGAGCAAAATGTCGCAAAATCTAAGAAAGCTTAAACCTTATTCCAAATCTCTATAGCAGCAATTTTTATTGTTTTCAATTTATCATAGAGCAATCATAGACGAGAATTTTTTTTAAGGCCGCACAATTTTTGTTCTTTCCGTCACACACGTGATTATTTCATCTGGCTGCTAATGCCGGGTTGAGGCTGGTTAAAAAATTATGCCAGAAAAAAAAACATTCTCGCTTCTCTTGCCTACAAATTTTCATTTTGTGCCAGCACAATTATTCCCGTGTTTGATAGACCGTTGAAAACAATTGCATACTTATTGTGATTTTATTATTTGTTAAAGGGCCAAATACACTTGGCAAATGCTTGTCCAGCCGGCGAATTCAATCGTGATCGTGTGATTGACGTAATATTCGCTGTCATATCAAGTGTCGTCGGTGTGACACATGCAAACACATTTTCACTAATACTACGACAATGATGAGTATTTTGATCAGTGTATTTGGGCTTTACCAATTCAAAGTAAAAGCTATGCCCCTACTCACAAATTTTTTATATAAATAAGAAAAAAAGAAGCTTAAAAGCGTTTTAGAAATCGCCAATTTTTTGGAACATCGCCAAAAATATCGCAATGTCTCCAAACACAAAATTTCATCGCCAAATAGGTTAATAAATCGCCACGTTTGGCCAGAAATCGCCACATCTGACAGCCCTGTGTGGTAAAGGAATCGACTACCACTACTACGTGCCTCCACTTTCTGCTTACAGCAGGTAAAGGTTCAAAGTGGTCAGCATACAGTGTGTCGAAATTAACGGGTCCTTTCAATAATTTCATTGTTGGGGTAGTGTACTAAATATTGATTTTAATCATCAGTGCATAGAGTTTTTTTCCCGGAGTTTTTCGATTCCCGGGAAAACGGGACATTTTTTTAAATTTCCCGGGATCCCGCTCCATGTAAAATAATACAAAGTAAATTTGTTTTAAATTAATGAAAAAAACTTTTTTTAAAAAAGCGTAAGGGAACTTGTTAACAAAGTAAGTAAAATAAATGCCTAAATACTACAAAAATTAATTAAAGGTTTAAAGAGGAACTTGAGTTATTATTACCTTACGATTTTATATGTAAATTTCGTATCATTATGCTCTAGATACAAGATAAAAAGATTACATATACATAACAATTTAATTCATAAAACAATAATAAAAACAAACAAAAATTGTGGTACTCAATTTATGAGATCAAAATGTAAATTCATAAAATAGATAAAATATTTTAAATAAATATTTTTTAGAAGTATATATATATTAAATAAATATATTCAAATAATAAAGGTCGAAGAAAATATAAATTAGATATACATATGTACATATTAACACTTTTTAACAGCTTAGGAAATAACATTAAGACACACTTAATGCGTTTTGAAAGTCGTATATTTCTTATTTTATTTACTTATTACCATGTTTCCGAAAAATTTCGTTCACTTTTTTACCGAGATTGGACAAATAGTTTAAAGTTTAAAGTTGTTGCATATTTCTAATTCACAATCCGAAGTTATTTTTCTTTTTTATAAACAACGTCTCTATCAGTCAAATGTATGTCAAGGTTAATGCAAAAAATGGCATCAAACGGACTTCTTCTTGCAAGATCCACCTGTAATCTTTAGCACAATGTGTTTTTAAAATTGTATGTTGTAGTATCTTACACGAGTTTCCATAGTTTTTTTTTATTCCGGTTTTCCAGCACTTCCCGGTTATATAAGCCGTCACAAAATGAAACAAAGTTATGTTTAACATCTTATAAACATATCGTCATATCTCAAAATTTTTTTTTTAATTTAAAGTTAATTAAGCAGTGTTCCTTCATACTTTCTCGTAACAAAAAATCGGTACAAACTGAACCGAAGTTATAGCAAAATCGGTACATTTTGAAAACTTTAATCTCATTTTGCCAAGCTCGATTTTTTTTGTAGAAATGACTTTGCTGCAATAAAGGAGCGATATTTTTGGATGTCTCCTATTTTTAAGATTTGAATTTATGTTCCTAATTAACTCTTCCCTTCACCAAATTTATTATTTATCAACTGTTGCGCGGCACATTCTGCTTTTTGTAAATTTATTGCGTCAGTAGACATTGATTTACGAACGTACTCACTTCTTGTTATTGATCTAATCAACAGCCTAAATTTCAAAGTATTAATAGCTTGTTTCCCGCAACAAAAATCCCGGGAAAACGGAAATAAAATAATTGAAATTCCCGAGAATTACCTAGACGGGAAAACCCGGGAAAAAACCCTATCAGTGCACTATTACTAAATAAAACTGCAAAAAATTAGCTTGCACTCTTTTTTTACAGCTTTAGTGATAACGGTTATTTTTTTACTACCACTAAAAAAATTTAGTGATATTGCAAACTTTTTCACTATCACTTAACGCAGATTGAATGCAAAAATCTGTACTCAATTCAAATAGTGCAAAATTTGAACTTGCAATCAAAAAAGCTGCATACAAATATTTGCTCACTGAAATTTAAAAAATTTTACTTTGTATGTGCATGGTTTTTGACTTTATTTGAGGATATGCATAAGTAAAGAACATTAAACAAAATGAAATTTGATCAATAACGATATATTATTGACTTTAATCGTGAAAAAACAAGTTTTTGATTTTTAATTTAGTGCAAAATTTTTTGTTGCACTCAAATGAGTGAAGAAAAAAAAAGTTGCAATAAACTGATGATTGCATTTTTTAAATTAAACTATTTTTTTTGAATGCAAATTTTTTTAACATCACTATCCCTCATGTTTACTGAGGCTGCAAATTTTCAATTCATCACTCAACATCAAGAAAATGATTGACATTTTTATTTACACAGAAAAAATTATTTTTCGAATTCAAACAAAAAGTTTGTAGTATCAAAACATTTTTTGTCTGAAATCGGTCCTACAAACAAATTCGCATATTCAAACAATTTATTTGCATTTTGTTTACTAAAAAAAAACACTGATTTTTTCAAACAAATAATTTACAGAATCAAACAAAAAGTTTACTGAAATTCATATAAATTTCAAACAAATAATTTTGCTGAATCAAACAAAAATTTTTTGCACAAGCAATCACGCGGCACCCAAGCTATCACTGAAGGAGATGATGAAGGCAGAAGCAGAGCGGCGGCTGGCTTTAAGACACATGTTTTGTTGGAATAATTTTTGAACGAAGTCTGGTTTATACACACAATGTTTTTCTTCATCACTCACTGTTGCTGTATCCTTTCCTTGGCTAAAGAAGAAGAAATGTAACAAACAACGGCAGCAGACCGACTCGATATGTTTTTCGTCATCATTTTATTTTTGAATTTGATGTAGGTATTTAAGTAAACAGTTTTCAAAAATTGAATACGGGATTTTGTTTTTCATTCTTTTTTTTCCAACTTTGAAACCAACCAAAAATTTATTTTGTTTCTGTTGTTTAAAAAAGAATGAACCCTTTTTTTACCTGCTATTTTTTTTTGTTTTTTTACTAATAACCTCGTCGCGCTATTTTATCATCTTTCTTCTTGTTGTACTTTTTTAAAGCGTCCAAAAATAAACTGTATGTGTTGTTGTTCTTATATTTCACATAAAGAAGTGTTGCTTACGATCAAATAAAAAATGCAAAAAACGACAACATTAAAGAGCGTTAAATATTTCATACAAAATTATGAAAAATTCAAACCAATAGCGCGTATATTATATTATTGAAAAGTTGTCAACATTTTTGTTGGTTAAATAAAATTCAAACAAAAATATTAATTGAATCAGTAAACAAATTTGTAGAAATTAAAAAAAATTTCAAACAATCGTTTGTTAGAAAATAATTCGGCAATAATTTTTTCTGTGACAGAAAAAATTATTTTTCGAATTCAAACAAAAAATTTGTAGTATCAAAACATTTTTTGTCTGAAATCGGTCCTACAAACAAATTCGCATATTCAAACAATTTATTTGCATTTTGTTTACTAAAAAAAAAACACTGATTTTTTCAAACAAATAATTTACAGAATCAAACAAAAAGTTTACAGAAATTCATATAAATTTCAAACAAATAATTTTGCTGAATCAAACAAAAAATTTTTGCACAAGCAATGACGCGCACCCAAGCTATCACTGAAGGAGATGATGAAGGCAGAAGCAGAGCGGCGGCTGGCTTTAAGACACATGTTTTGTTGGAATAATTTTTGAACGAAGTCTTGTTTATATACACACAATGTTTTTCTTCATCACTCACTGTTGCTCTATCCTTTCCTTGGCTAAAGAAGAAGAAATGTAACAAACAACGGCAGCAGACACTCGATATGTTTTTCGTCATCATTTTATTTTTGTATTTGATGTATTTAAGTAAACAGTTTTCAAAAATTGAATACGGGATTTTGTTTTTCATTCTTTTTTTTCCAACTTAGAAACCAACCAAAAATTTATTTTGTTTCTTATAATGTTGTTGTTGTTTCTGTTGTTTAAAAAAGAATGAAACCTTTTTTTACCTGCTATTTTTTTTGTTTTTTTTACTAATAAACTCGTCGCGCTATTTTGTCATCTTTCTTCTTGTTGTACTTTTTTAAAGCGTCCAAAAATAAACTGTATGTGTTGTTGTTCTTATATTTCACATAAAGAAGTGTTGCTTACGATCAAATAAAAAATGCAAAAAACGACAACATTAAAGAGCGTTAAATAATTTATACAAAATTATGAAAAATTGAAACCAATAGCGCGTATATTATGTTATTGAAAAGTTGTCAACATTTTTGTTGGTTAAATAAAAATCAAACAAAAATATTAATTGAATCAGTAAAAAAATTTGTAGAAATTAAAAAAAATTTCAAACAATCGTTTGTTTGAAAATAATTTGGCAATAATTTTTTCTGTGTAGTCCAGCTTCATGGATAAGGTTTTTTAAGGTGACCATACGTACTCTTTTTTAGAGGACAATCATCTATTTTAACTGGCTGTCATCTATAAAATTTGTGTCCTCTTTTATCATCTTTTTTTCATAATCTGTCATCTTTGTCCTCTTTATTTTTAAATGCATAATCAATATTTGTTTTTATTTTTATAAACTAAAATAAATTTTATTTCACGGCGATCGCCGGTTTTTTCCTGTCAAATCGTATGGTAAATGTCGTGCCGTGCTTATTCTTTTCATACTTCTACTGAACTCTTATTCACTTGCAGTATACAATTTTGAATAAGTTAGTGCAATGCATTTTAATTTTCGTTATTTTTTTTTAGTAATTTTACTTATTTATAAGTAAACGTAAATGTGTATATATCGCTGGCTGAATATGCAAGCAAACCTACTAAGTCCCTTTCAACAAATTTTACAGGAAAACTTTTTTCCCCAATTTGCTGCTTGAAAGGAAAACCAAAAATATAGTTGATTTGACACACTTCAAGACTCAAATTAAAGGAAAACTACATGGTGGTCGACGAGGAATATCTTTCTCTACCACACGGCATCGAAATCTCCATTTACTTGAAAATTGGATTTAACAGGTTTGCATTTTAAGGGATATGTTATTTTTTTTTAATTTACTTAACATATGTGAATGTGGGAATGCAAATTTGTCAGTAAAATATGGAAAAAAAATCTTAAATTTTTAACTTTTTTTCTTTTTGTCCTCTATTTTTATTTTCAAAATCTGGTCGCCTTAGGTTTTTGAAACTTTCAACCACGTCATCCAATTCTCGTGGTGATTTAATGGACACATTTAAATGAACGTTTCCCTCAATCCAATTTCCAAAAGTGTTTAAATCTGTTTTACAGTTGACTACTTGAAATTTTTTTGACTTGGAATGTAGAAATGTATTAAAATTTAATAGTATAGGAGAGTGATCGGAATTAAGTTCATCATTCAATTCATTGGATATTTGTAGGAATTGGCTTGAAATACCGGAGTAAACGAAAAAATCCATAAGGTCTGGCTTCTTTCTTGGATCTGTCGGCCAATACGTTGGACTACCCGTAGATAAGACAGAATAGTGATTATTTATTATACAGTTATGAAGCTCTATCCCTTTTGGATTATGCACTCTAGACCCCCACCATGGATGTTTGGCATTAAAATCGCCTCCCACTAGAAATCTTGGCCCCAATCGATCAAAGAAATCTTTAAAATTTTGTGAGGTTACCTTAAAGCGCGGTGGCAAATAAATTGAACATATAGATATTTCACTCATATCACATTTAACTTTAATGCAAACAGCCTGAAGAAAGGGTTCAGTTATTATGTTTGAGACTTCATATTTAATTGAGGATTTTATTACAATTGCAGATCCAGCATGTGCTTTATCGTGTGGTTGGTTGGCTATTATTAAATCAAAACCTTTTATTTTAAAAAAGGTTTTACTTGTGAAATGTGTCTCTGACACTAAAAGTATATCTATGAAATTTGTTTTAAGGAAGAGTTCAAGTTCTTGTGTATGGTTAGAAAGCCCATTAGCATTCCATATTGCGATACGAAGATCTAAACGCATAATTTTGAAATTAAAGCCGACATCATTGTTAAAAGCTTGTTTGTCAGCTCGATTTGGTGTTGCAGTAAAACTTCGATTTTTTCAAAAGAGTTATTATTGTACCTTGTTGTGGATTTCTAAGCGCATCAGCATAAGAGAATTGATTATTATTTTCATAAACATAGTTATTGTTATTGTTGGTTGTCGATGGAAATTCATTTTTGTTATATGCATATCGTGTATTTCTAGATCTGTTAAAATAATTAATACTTTGCAATTTTCTTCTTAACGACTGTTTGTATATCTCACAACCTTTATAATTCGCTGGATGATTTTGTAAGAAGTTCACACATCGAGCTGGAGTATCATTAGTTTTTTTGCATTCCGAAGTTAGATGACCTAAACCACATTTAACACAGTTTACTTGCTTTTTGCAATACGTTTTTGTGTGACCAAACTCTTGACATCGGTGACATTGAATAAGATCATTCGATTTTTTGGGTGGAACAATAGTAACAATTGCATTATTAATATGTTTTAGATCGTAAATGTTCTTATTTTTTGCATGAGGCTCCAGATCAATATAAAACATGGGAAGAGGTATTCTTGTTATTCTACTGCGAATGTTGGTAATATTTCTTACTTGATATCCAAGGCTCTCAATAGCTAACTTAATATTTTGAGTCGGTGTAGTAGGGTGTAAATTTTTTGCAACCACCCTATATGCTCTTTCTTGCTTTACTTGATAAGTATGAAAGTTTATTTTTTTATCATCTAAGTAACGTACAAGCATCCTATAAGTTTGAATATTTTTTACCATTATCCTAATCTGACTATCTTTTAATGTTTTGTAATTAAATTCAGTAGGGAAAATTACATTGGAGAATGTTTTTATCATAGCGCTGATATTTGAAACATTTGGTACAATTATTGGTGGAGGTTTAGGTAAATTATTTTCTGTTGTTTCATCACATTCTTCAACAATATCATTGTCATCTTCCTCTTCATCACTGCTTAATGTCGAAAACCTGGTTTGACTTACTTGATTGTTAGTTGAAGGATTAGTTGTTGTTTTATTAGCAATTCTTGCTTGTTCAGAAGTACTGGCTTCGTAGTTGATGTTGTTATTATTTTTATTTTTTGTTTTAGCATTGTTGTTATTTGTTAAAGTAGTCGAAATATTTGCAGATGGTAAATTATTTAAATTATTAATATTGGGTTTTTTATATTTATAAATTTTTGGAGATTCATTTAAATGACGTTTTGACAATTTGGCAGGAGGAACTACCTGCCAGCTTAGATCATTCTCTTCACTTTCATTGCCATCATCCATGATGATTAGCAATGAAAATTAAATTTAATTCTTAATATTGTTCTTAATACAAGACAATTGAATTTTTTTTTTATAGTTCCTTAATTATTACTTTACACTCAGAGCTTAAACGAATTTTTGTACGTGCGTACGAGATTGCAGTCAAACACAGACTGTATACATATTCTTAAAATTATATGAAAAAATTAAAAGAATTAAATGCAGTTTTGTTAAACAAAGATTTTATTAGAAAGTTAAGTAAATTTCATAGGGAAAAAGGGTTTGTTTATTTTGTATACACATATAAGACTTTCTAACTTTTCTAAAAGCAGCACTTAGTTTGACCTCTATTCGCATCATTATCTTCCATGCGTCCCCCAAAGCTTTTACCTTTTACCAAGTTAACATTTTAAGAGATCCATAGGGTTCAGATCAGATGATTGCGGAGTGAATTTAATAGTATTAGTACATAATAAAATAACTACTAATTTACTGAACTTGCTGCATGTTTGGGGTCATTATCCTGTTGAAATACCCAACGTTCGCCAGCACCTAAAGCATCATCGAAATCTTTTAAATTACCGTCCAATATTTGCTCATATTTATGCCCATCCATGACACTACCAACAAACCTTAATCGTCCTACTCCACTGGCTGCTTTAGATGTACAAAATTTGATATCAATAGTTAAGCACAGCGGTGAAAGTGTTATGGTAATGGGTACAATGACAACCAGTGGAGTAGGGCGATTGGTGTTTGTTGGTGGTGTTATGGATGAGCATCAATATGAGCGAATATTGGACGGTAATTTCAAGGATTAGTTTATGTACCTGATATATTTAAAAAATTGCATAAGTCCTTTTCATTATAGGGAAACGACTTAAGGAGAAACTGTCTCCAAATGATATAAGATTTTGCAAAAATTCGTTTTATTCGACTGGAAATCACGCTGTAAAATTTCGTGAAGATCCGTCCATAATTTACCCTAGGC
This sequence comes from Pollenia labialis, assembly GCA_949318255.1. NCBI lineage: Eukaryota > Metazoa > Arthropoda > Insecta > Diptera > Polleniidae > Pollenia > Pollenia labialis. Next base: position 24,401,838 of record OX439142.1, on the reverse strand, counting down.
CTCATATAAACCCTTCTACCGGAAAACAGTTTAGTTTGTCTTAAACCTAGGGTTGCCATACGTACTGTTTTAAACAGTACATGTACTGATTTTTTGTAATTGTACTGTTTTATGCATAATGTCCAAAACAGTACGCAAATGTACTGTTTTTTACACTTTGTACTGTTTTTTGTACTGTTTTTTTTTGTTCAGTCTCCAAAAAACCAAGATATCAAGAAAAACCCTGTACATAGCTTTAAAAAAATGTTGTGTTCCAAACAAAAATGCTGTAAAATAATAAGACTTTTTACGCTGTGATCATTGTTTTCTCATAAATACGCAGTAGAAATCTTAATTATTATTTTAAAGACATATGATTTTATGACTACCTCTTCCAATAGTATTTGCCTTTAAACACCTGAGAAAGACAACAACAAAATCGAAATTTTGTTAAAAATATTATATTTTTTAAATACTAAATAAATACTTACTCCAACGCAATTATCTTTAATTCCTAGAATTTTTTTTTTTTTAATATTCGGGCAAGTTCTGAAAATCGAAATCACGTGAAATTGAAAACTACAAATTTAAAAAATTCTCCAGGCTCAATATTTATAAAAATACCTAATTCCTTTAAGAACCACTTTTCTCTACCTAAACTTTTTTTGAAATAAAGAAAAGCTACGTTAATTTTTACAAACATTTTATTGAAAATCTTCAGCGTATAAATTTTATTGAAACTTGTTTTTTACAATTTTAATATTTTCAGATTTTGTTGAATAAAAATACCAAACTATGTTTTTTGGATTTTATAGATTATAGCTGAACTTGGTAAAATTGGCCGCAAATAATTTAAAAATTGTTTGAAATTGGAAAATTAACTAGGATACATACATTTTCTCAAATTCTATATAATTTGTGCAACTATTTGTGTGGTGAAAATTGCTTTAAATACCAATATGCTTAAAGAAAGTCCTAATTACACAATCAACGAGTCAACCTAACCTAACCTAGGCTTTTCTCCTTTCTTATATGGCTTACAGGAATGTTATGGTTTTCCTGTCTTCAAATTAAAAAAAAAACATTTAGGCCATATGCTTCGTTTTAGTGTTTTTTTTAAACGCAAATGGAATAATTTCGCATACGTTTAAAATGCAATAAAACGGAAATCCTTTGACGTTACACATTTTAAGTGTTTTTCGTTATATAATTGTTGCATATTAGATCAAAAGTTTTAAATATATAATAATTTAAGCAAATAGTTGTCTTTTCGCAACAAAAAAAATGTAGTTTTTTTCTTGATTGTACTGTTTTTGTGTGTTCAATGTACTGTTTTTCCGAATTTAAAATCTGGCTACCCTACTTAAACCGTAAAACATAATGCTATCATAACAAATTTTGGCATGCCACAGCTTAATATGACTATAAATGACACTATAATTTCGTGAAGATCGGTCCATAATTTTCCCTAGGCCCCATACAAACCCTAATCCCGGAAAACAGTTTAGTACGCCTTAAACCGTAATTAATAATGCTATTAGAATAAAATAGAATACTTCACCGTTTTAAATGACTAAAAATTACACTAATAAATTTCGAGATCATCGGTCCATAATATACTATAGGCCCCATATAAAACCCACTCTGGTAAATTAAATAAATACGCCTAAAACCGTAGCAGATACAGATATAACGGTTAAATTTCTTTCAACTTAGCTTCATATGGCCAGAAAAATTTCATGTAATTTTGTAATATACGGTCGTTTCATAATTTACCTTAGATCCCATATTTAGCAGCCTTCTGAAATTCACTGTAAACGCTAAAACTAATTTCACCACTGTATTGGAATTTATGTTTTTTAATACCAGAAATCACTCTGCGGAATTTTGGGATGATTGGTTGATAACTTACCATGGGTTCAATATAAATCCCCCTCCTGAAAATCATATAAGTTCGGCTAAAACAATTACGAATCATGATATTTTACTCAAGATTGTCGGTCAATAATTTAATAAAGGTCTAAACCGCAACCAATTTTAATGCTGATGTCTGTTTTTATAAAAATAAATTAATAATAAATAGACATCATATGGATATCACTCCAGAAATATTTGAACTGTCGGTGGAGGGTATCAAAGATTCGGCACAGCCGAATATATCCCTCTAACTTGTTTTTTTTTTTTAATTTTAAGACCACATAAGTATGTATATTAAAACGTTTTCAATAATAACATTAGGCCCCAATTACGGTTTACAACTCAACTCAGTTGAGTTGTAATTAAGACAACTGGTTGTGATCAGTTGTAATTTTTTTTATGTTTTTGCACACCGCAATACAGCAAAGTTGTTAACCATAATACAAAAATTAAGATATTACAACTCAACTGAGTTGAGTTATAAACCGTAATAGGGACCTAGTAAACATTTATTTCATATTAAATTTAATTTTATAAGGTTCAATTTGTTTGTTTTGCACTTTTATTTGTTTTGAACTTTGTCATTTGCTCTTTGTCACTAACAAAATAGCTTTCGAACAATTTGTTGAAATAGACAAAGGAATTCAAATGGCGCCCTAATATTTCTTTGTTTCGACGTTCATCTCTTACACCCAGTCTCCACCTAACATGTACACGTACTGAAGTTAGAGTTAAAACTTTTCATTATTTTCAGTTCGTTGACGCGTCAAGTATGTAGCTACAGTGTGTTTGTGGAAAATAATTAAAGTTATTTTATACTTGTTTGTTTGTATTATATTTTTCACAAAAAGCAAAGTTTATCATGTCTAGTTTACAACCCTTTTAAAAAATTAAATAAAGATGTCGAAAAACAACTAAAAAAATAGCGTACTGTCCAACTTAAACGTCTATTTATGTTATAAAAGAACTTTCAAAAGAAATTTTTTAACAATCAAGTTAAACCTTAAACTTGAGCAGTCTCCACTCAAGTTAAACCTTAAACTTGAGCAGTCTCCACTTAACACTTCTTTGCAGTTAGTGTTAAAGTTAGTCATTTTATGTTAGGTGGAGACCCCGGGTTACATTTTTATTTATCACTACTTTCTTGAATACAAATAAGTAACGTTTTTTTTTCGCTTTTCCTTTTCTATATGAGTACTACCCCCCGTTTCCACATGCAAGTGCAAGTTCGAAAAACTCAATACACTGAAACTTTTTTACTAACATTCACACAATTTTTTTACTTTCAGCCAATCGGCTGTTTCCTCGATTTTTCGTTGATAATTCGTATTAGTACAATACTTGTAAGTAGTTACTTGCATGTGGAAACGTAGGATTAATGTACAGTTGAGTTTAGTCATGTAACAACTCTGAAATAAAACACATTTTATAACCCAATTTCCTAACGCTTTTTGCATAACTGACGCTTGTTTTCGAAATACAGAGTTGGAGTTTCGAAAGGAATTTTTATTTTTCGTAATAGAGAGTTGCCGTTTCGAAAGGGACCTTCGGTTCATTCGGAACAAATGGTACGAAAGTCGTAATGCACAGTTAAAATTGTTCGAGCTCGTAAATTAAATTAGTTCTTTCGAATTAAAATACGCAGTAGCCCCCCAGTATATATGTACATAATTTGCTGATGCGAACGATTTTAGGTTATGTCAGATGAAACCAAAAACGAACGTGTAAAAGCAAAAATTATAAACCACTGCAAAATGTATGTCGCCTAAAACCACCTTAAGTTATTCAGTTCTAGTGGCTCTCCTAGTTTTATATCATTTCAAATTAGTGGGTACACAGTTTTTCACAGTTATCTCAAATTTTTTATTTCATTTTTTCTTGGCATTTCGCATTTTAATAGCAGAGTTTTTCAACTACACACGCACAAACTCACATGTTACACACATAGTTAAGAACATAATAAGGATGTATATAAAAAATATATGTATGTAACTGAGGTGTATACATACATATACTCGTATGTATATGTGTGTTGATAAAATGACCGCCTTAATATCATATCTATTGAGTTTTTTTATTATTAACTTGTTTTTTACTTTTTTTTCATTAAAATATCAATACACCACATCACATTAATTAGTAGTAAATATATAATTAATTATTAGTTAATTAGTAAATTATTTGATAATTGTGTTTTTGTTTCTTTATTATTTTTGTTTTTTGTTTATGCAATAGACACAGACACATACATTTAATTTTTGTTTTTTACATACAAATTACACTAATTTATTTTTAATACTTAATACAATATTTGTTGTTGGTTTTATAACTATTTTTTGAATTTATTTTATTCTTATTTAAATTATTTTTAATCAGGAAGATTATGGTGCGTTTTAGACACATACATATAAAGATTTTTGTATAAATTATATATTTGTATTATGTATAATTATTAGTTAATACATTGTAATACTTATGTATTATGAATTTGTCATTTATTATAATTTTATATATTTATTTTTTTTAATTTTTTTTTAAAGAAATAACACCTATGAATATGTATTTGTTTTCTTTTCTCTTCTTTTTTTTCTAGAGTTTTGTTTTTTTAATGCACACACTTAAAAATACGAGTATATAGCATTTTTTAAAATATCATTTATTTAAATATATTTTTAAAAGTACATTATAAACATACAAAGAATGATTTTTATATTAAAAGCCCCTTTTATTACTTTCTTGTCGAAAAGAGATCTTCCTTACGTCAATCAATTCCGTAATAATATCAAATATTTTTTTAATATAAATTCTTATAGAAATCTTAATTTTTTTATTTCAAATGTGAACTTTTTAATTACATATGCCTTTTAAATGTCATACATATTAATCTGATTTCATCTTTCGGGTTTCGGTTCAATAATAATTTTATTAAAAAAATTTGTAAACGAATAAAATTTGTTTGACAAAAAAGTAACGAAAGGGACAACTATGTATAGCAAAAATTCTTTCCACTACACAATAAAGAGAAAGAGAGAGAGAGAGAGAGAGAGTAATTGCAATAGTTGTATACAAATAGGAGCAAATAGAAATAACACAGATATAAATACAACATAAACATATGAAACATTAAATAGTTTAGAGTTTCGAACAATTGTTTCCAACAAAATTCAGTTACTGTCATCCATCCATATTCAAGTTAATTTAAGTGATTTTTTCCATGTTTTTTTTTTTATTTTATTTTGTGATATGAAATAATTTTATCGATAGACTTCAGCTATACAATCATTTAAAGGAGTTTTTTATAACTATTAAGCGTATTAATTAATTCACGTTTTATTTTCACTTTATATTTTTTTTTAATATCAGCAACAAACAAAATACTTCTCAACGATTGGAAATTCGAACAGAAACTTTCAAGATAAACAATAAGGGTATTCAGTTCAATTTTTTTTTTCAAAAAAACAAAAAAAAGGAAAAATGGAAAATTGCACTCATGTTGAAACGAGCAGTCATTATTATAATGTGAAAGTTTAAATTATAATAACACAATTGACGTGTCAAAAAAAAAACAAAAATTAAAACAACCTGTCAAATCAAATGTTTATAATATATGAATCTATGCAAGGGATGATAAATGAGAAAATTACGTACTAACAAACTTTAAAAAACGTATTTTAACCGCGAAAATAGTGTAAGCGCCAAAAATAAAATTTTACAGGAGAGAGCTTTTTTATTTTACTTCTTATAAATTTTGTATGAAATTTGTCGCTTACAATAAAATTGTTCTTGCTATTAAATCGTAACGGTACCTTACATGTAGTCTACAACAGACATGAAATGCTTAACATTAACACTAACATGATGTTAGTGTTAAGTATAGACTCATCATGTTAGAGTTTTTCTCATGTTTTAACACGGCTGTTAAGCCATGTGTTTTAACAACTCTTTTATAACATAAGATGACGTTTAAGCTTGACAGAAGTCATTTTGTTGCTTTTTTTCATTTTACACACACTATTGTTTGGAATATGCTTCGACGACAATCAAAAAATAATGAAATTTCTTAACATTAACATGAGTACTATACTCCACCATTAACATATTAAAAATTCAACATGGAGTCTTAACATCATGTTTTAACAGCATTTCATGTCAGTTGTAGACTCGGTGTTATGTGACCATGACATTTTAGGAGATGATGAAAGTGTTGCCAATAAAGTTATTTATTAAAAAAAAAACGAAAACTGAAATTCATGTCGCTTACGTTATTTTCGCGGTTAGGGCTCGATATTTTTTATAAAAAAGTCTTTTGTTGGCACATAAAGTCTAATTCGCACCTATGTTTTTATAATATTTTGGCATGAAATTTTTCATTCCACATTCGCCGAAGAGTCTGAAATGGAAAATATTCCTTTGGTTATCCGATCTATATTCGACAACGCTTGAAACTCGTTATTAATAGTATCATAATTTGCACTTTCATTTAGTAATATTTTTAATAAAAGTTGTACTATACTTCTACTGAAATCACATTTTCTGGACTAAATTTTGATAGCCAGTTAAAAATTTCGTCATAGAAGTTAACTTGATTTCCTAAAGCCTCGCAAAATTTGTATTATACTTTAAATGTTATTTCTGGATGTATAAATATTCAGTTATCGTTAAGTGGCAGATGATTTTCTTGAAAGCTTAGCTTTGATAATTCAAATTTGTCTAAAAACTCCTTTTTCAAAAATTTTAAGCGTTCTAAAAATATGTACATACGAACATCTTGGGGTGGCATTTGCAAATTTATTCAATGCATTACTCAATATGAACTGCAGTCCGCAGAAAGAGAAAATATATTTCATAAGCTGTGAACATGACCGGATATAATAAAATTGTATTTAGCGCTTGTAAAATCTCTTTTAAAAACGTTCAGAGTAAAATAATAATGACGAGACAACCATCTTGTTGATGAATATTTCAAAATATTATGTTTCCATTGAACTTGAACTAATGCAGAAGTGGTTTCCCATATCTTTAAAAACTTGTTAATTTCATCAGAAAATGCAAGCTTATATGCTTCCGTTGATACCTAATTAAGAATGTGGCATATACAATTGTTATTAACAAGGGCAAAACATCTATTAACAATAGCGGAGTTCAGTGTTTGGTGCAAATGCTCTTCCAAAAGAGCAAATGCAAATATCATAGCTGTTTTGCTAAATCCAACAATAAAATACGCAGAGCTTTCGATAAATTTCATAAAAAAAGCTAAGCAATTTAGCAAGACCATTTGCCCCAAACACTGAACGCCGTTTATATATTCATTGGGCAGAAAATACGAATTGCCAATTTAAATCAAAAAACAATAGGTTTGAAATATGTAGTACCAAATGAGTCACGGTGGTACCGGCGAACTTTTTGCTTTGAATTGTACAAAAAACTTACATATGTACCAACTTTATCAACCGTGATCTGTGCTGTGGGTTTCTAAAATACAGAAGGATAATTAATTTTCCCTGAAATTTAATTTTTCAAATTTACCTCGAAATTTCTATAATCTGTCCATTTTTTCACCCGTTTTTTAAATGGTTTTTTTATTTTGTATATTTTTCATTAATTCATGAAAAACGACGTATAAGAAAAATTTTTATTTGGTGTAATTAAAATGGAGTTCAAAGAATCATTTCTGTCAAAAATAACTACATTTTTATTAGAGTGGCAACCACATTCAATTTGTCGTTTATGGATCGCCAGCGCTTGTTTTAGTTGGAATTTTTAGTGTTAAGGTTTTTCCTTGTGTTTGATGTAATAAAAAGATGCATTTTTGCTATTAACAAAATCTCAACTGAATACCCTTAATATTTTTTTAGTTGTTTTTTATCTAAAATACTTTATACATATGTAGTGCGATTCACGAACTTTTATAATGATAGTCGAATCGTTAAATATAACGAAAATTTATCGAATATGTTATTCAGTAAAATTCTTAATGATATTCGCTGTCGTTTAAAGTCAGCTGTTCCTTTAAGTAATTTTTTGTATCGTTATTTTAGCGACACTCATTCAGGGTTTTGTTTTTTAATCGATACAATGGATTTTATGATTAAAATGGTTAAAAACAATATCATTTGTTTTTATTTTATTCTCTTTTGTGCTTTTCGTTTTGTTTTTTTACATTTTGTAGACAGAGATGTTACAAAAATACAGATGTTTACTATCGTTAAAATAAATTAAAGAATCACACTATCGTTACTGCAAGCGAATTTTTATGTCGACAAATATTACGATTGTCGGTTCGTTAAACGTGTGTGAATCGCACCAATGATACTAAATATTAAAATGAAATTTTTGCAGAAGCAAATTAAAAATGTGTCTGGACTTGCTTCCAATCGTCAAGATTTTATTAGTTTTTGTTTTAATCCCGGTAATTTGAGAATTTGTTTTGTTGTTTTCTATTAAAAATCTTGTGGTATTGAGATTCAGTGATAATTTTTAAATAAAAAAAGCAATAAATTGATTAAAGAAATTTTTTACGAGTACATACACTTTAAGAGTATTTTTTTATTGAATTTGTAATAGGTGTCGAGGGTTCTATCTAGATTGACTTGAATTGAAGATGATAATGATGGCGTTTTGTGGGGGAATGTTTTTAATTAATTTCAATTATACATTCATTTTCGATTTAACTATAACTACATAAGTATATAATTTTATTTTGCTTTCGTTTTTCAATATCGCTTTTAATTTCGTACACAAACATTTACATACATTTATCTAATCGAATTTATAATTTAAAAATCAACTAGTAACTAAAATTTAAGGATTAATACGTACAAACATTCACTCACAAACTCATACAGGCACACTCATACACACAATATTTTGCATTGAAAATTAATAAAAAATATAATTTTCATTTTATTAGCTGAGCGTAATTACTTTTTTGTTTTGTTTGTATTTCTGATCAGATTACAAATTACATAATCGTATCTACTTGAACATCGTACTTTTTCATAAATACGATTTTAAGTATTTTTTTTTGTTTGTTTGTGCTGTTAAATGTTCCTTTCAATTGATTGTTTGGTTGCGTTTGTTGTTAGACAACATTAAAATATACAACCCAAAATAGATACTCACACGGTCAGAATAAATTTTAAATACTGTTTTGATGAATGCATACATATATTATTTATACCATTACAAAGGCATCTTCGCCACAGAATAAATATGGATACTGATCAATCATGGTTTGCACAATATCTTCTAGATAGGGACGTAATTGCTCAAAATGGCCCATGTCCGTAAAATCTATAGGAATTAATGTAGGCCACCAGCAAATTGCTAAATTTTTACTATCCATGCTATTCAACTTGGAATTATCGGAAACACTGGAAAGAAAAAATTTAAATATCATTAGTTTTATCAAAAAAGGCCATTTGAAGGTGAGTTTATACCACTTACTGTACAAAATGTTGGAATATATATTTAAGTATTGCAAAGTTGACTGGTGGCAGCTTTTCCAAAAGAGTCTTTAAAGCCATTAGCCTGCAACTTCGATCCGTTTTAACTTCTACGTTCATTTTAGAACCAATGCCGCGAGAGCCTGAAACAAAAGAATTATATTTTCATTTCATTTAATAAGACTAATTATTAAAATTAATCATTATTTTTATAGTTGAATTTAAAAATTGTCCAGTTATGATTTGAAAGTCTGCTGGTTTCACAGACATAGAGGGAACTGTCAACAGTTTTAAAACTGAATCGGTTATTGAGTTAATAAAATTAGTGGATATCAATCTGGCGGTTATCCCACTAGTTGGTTAACTCAAAAACCAAAGATGAGTTGATTCCTGTTTTGTCGCCTTAAACATTTATAAGGTGTAGGTTCGTGGTACTCCACAAGGAGATGTTCTTTCGCCTCTATTCTGAAATCTTAAAGTTAATACTCTTCTAACGGCTATGGACAAAACGTGCTTCAATACTGTTGCATGAACTAATGAACTAATTCCCTAACATTAAGGAACTAATTTTATTATTTATTAAAACCCCAATTTTGGAAAATGAAACAAACACCCAAAAATAAAAATGAACTAAAACCTCTTTAATGTAAAATTATTTTACTATGATGAAAGTTCCCATTTTCTGAATAGGCGAAGGGCGCAAAGGCCCAAAGCTTAACACACAGACCTAGAAAGTAGTAAGGGTTTCTGATGATGTTGAAGAGTCCAGGAAGGCCACTGTAATAATAACAGTGACTTGCGCATTTGAAACTATCATCCTCCGAGTCTTGCTCACGCAGCAAGAGAAAAGCTCTCAACAGTAAGAAAAACCTATATTGAGGGTATACAACGGGTCCACCCTTCTGCGAAGGAAGAATCCTCAATGGAAGCCAACTAAACCTTCGCCTGAATGGCAACGGTCAGGGAAGGACACCCTTTCTGTGACTAAAAGGTCCAAGAATATGCCTCAACGGTATGACCAAAGACGATCTCATTTGGGCGATCATTGATCGTAGCGCCAATGACAGCACCATTTCCTCCAAAAACCGGAAATTGGTCGTCGTTGCACTAAGTAAGGCGTTTCTTAATGTCCAACCCAATGTGAGGATGCCGGCTGATATTGGGATCACATTCGTTCAGCGTTCAGCGCTACTGTACAAGGATGCCGTAGAGTCCTTGGGATATGTTTAGGAGAGCACTAAGTTTGAGTCAATACATCTTGCCGATGAACGGCGAGATCAGTAACCCCCACCTACCCAGCCAGGACTCGAAAGTAGTGAGGGTTTCTGAATCTGTTGAAGAGTCCAGAAAGGCCAATGTTATAATAAACTAGAACTATCTTCATCCGATTCGGCAATGGTGATGACACAGAGAAGCCTTTGGTGACTACCACAACAACAGCAACCACGGAGCATATAGAAGACGGTTCTGCTTCCTCCTCGTCCATTAAAGATACTTAATCAACACTTGTGGGTGACTTCTTTGGTAAAATGGAATTGGGAGACAGGTTTTGCGGACTTAGTTAAGACGGCTTAAGTACTCTGTACGCAGTCGATCACAGTAGAGCTTGCGTTACGGTCCAAAACATCCTTAAATATTTTATTCTCTCTGATGATAGGGATACTTGCACTATCGCAGTGAAAAGCAAAACCAGTACATTATAGTTTACGAGCTGATATATGGCACACGACCAGGGTGTTGACCCTCCAAACTCCATAACACTAATGCACGTCACATCGTCCGGGGAATAAGGGCGGTTCTTGATGTTACACTTATTAGCAATAGGTTCTCGGTCATGTTTAGAGACTAGAACGTTTCAAAAGACTGTTCCTTTTCCGTTCACATGCACATTTATTTAAATTTTTTCTTCAGAGTTGATTCAGTGAAACCCTACACGAACAGAAAAAATACCAACTAGTCTACCAATGCTAGTGTACTTGAGGACAGCACACTTAACCTTAGTGGAATTGCTGGAAAACGCGAGGAAAACAGGAAACTCTTTAATGCAATGAAAGGCAATGGTGTTTTCACTAAATACAAGTCCTCAAGAATCTTATTAGGAAGTCTAAAAGACATTCATGGAATAAGCTCTGCAGTAATGTTGGGAGCTCCACGAATAGGCTACGTTAAAAAATGCGCTCATCATGGGACTCCCAGTAGACGCTTTCACCTTTAAAACGGTAGTTGTATGTATAAAAATAAATAAAATGTATGTTTGATAACTTAAATTTAAATGTTTTATTTGTGGTGCAGTTTTTGAGTTTTAAAAGTTTTTAAGGATATATAGGAAGGGGAGATATCCTTGCTCCGCATTGAAGGAAACGTTAAACATATTATTAAACTGTATTTTTCCCCGTTATGGCCATTTTTAATATCAGGATATACGGGAAGAATACGAGTTCTTAGAATATAAATAGCCAAACTTTTTGCTTGATTAAATATGTTTCATCAATTAAAATATGTGTGCCGAAAGTCATCACTTGAAAAGTTAGCGGCAAACACAGCGATAAGACTAAGAGCCACTTCAGCATGGAGGGACTACAGCATCGAACATGCTAAAATACTGTATGATATTAATTGGCAATCAGACGTTGATTACACCTTGTCACACCAGAGCCAATCTCTGATCCTGGCTTCACAGTATGCTAAGATGACCTACGAATTCCCGCGTATTCCCACTGTATGGTGTCGGTTCTGGAATTTAGGCTACGGGATCATAGCAGTTCAATTCAGGTCGAGATAATGGCAATCTACACAGTCGCGAGACACATTCGGTATGGTGAGAAATTTGGCAGAGATATTAACATTATTACCAAAAGTGGCTCATAAGATCCCGGGATAATGTGTTTATCACTTTGAGAATTTTCTAAGAACGCCGGATGACTCTGGAGGAGATAGCGAGACATTTAGTGGTTACCCTTAAGTGGGTCCCTGGGCATAGGGGCATGCGAGGTATCTGTGTGCTGACTCGTTGCTGCATGCAAGCACCACCTTTGATCGTAATATGATATAGGCGTTTCACTCTCAAGAAGTAAGCAACTTATTGTACACAAATTTCATCTTATTGTCAGTCAGAGATGGTTTGGTGGAACTTCTTGTTGGGATACCAGGAAAATCTGGTCCATCATAGATCAAAAAAGGCATCGAGGGTCATTAAAGCTGACCAGATTGCGACTCAGGAACCAAATTGCGGTAACAAAAGTCCACTGGCCCATTAGGAAACATGCCTGAAAGCTAGGGCTACCTTACAATGGCTTATGTAGAAGTTGCGGCGACGAAGAGGAGAAAAAGTCAACGGAGTAATTGTCCGGTGTTTGAAGACCTAAGACTTGAACTGTTTGCTCGAAGAACCCTTAGGGACTCAACTTATCTCTCTGACATAGATTTAAACATTATCCACTTCGAATTGAATCATCCGGATGGCTGAGTGAGAATGTCAGCAGCTAGTTAAGATAGGCCTCATAAGCACGGTAACATAACGGGAAGAAATTACTGGAACACCATGAGCCGTGCTTGATTGCGGCTGCCAATGTAACCTAACTTAACTTCTGCTCAATACGATATTGGTGAGTGAAAAACCTTGTAGAGCTGCCGAACCATCTGAACCTGAGGAGATCTTGAAGATTAATCAGTACTGCAACCCTCAACTTTCCACCCAGGACTAAAGAGTAGTGAAGGTTTCGGCCAATGAGGGTCCTCAAGGACGATGATTGCGGTAATTAAACAGCAATCCTTGGAACCATTTCGGTAGAAGCAGGACAGGATCCCACTAAGGTCACAATTCAGTTTAGCTCCGTGTCTACCGAAGTGACAAGGGCAATCCAGCTCATTTGGTAGTAAAAGCAGTATGAAGACAACAAAGCCGTTAGCTCAATTGACAAAGACGACACTCAGTTCGTCTCTGTTGTGTTACTTTTTGGTGACATGGGCGAAATGGATAACGAGGATGTTCTCCTGGAATAGGACGTCGACGTTTCAGTAATTGCCAATTTGGAGAATTATGAAGGTGACACAAATCAACCTTTACCACTCATAGGCTGCATTATCTGCGTTGCTCCTACAGTAAGCTATGAGAAGAAAGTAGCTCCTGATGGTCCAATAACCAGAGAGAAATAAGGTCGGGTTTGCGGAATGAGTTAAAAAGGCTACAAGCTGTAGTTTGCCAATGGTACAGGTAATATAAGATCTTATATTAAAGCTAAAACGTTGCATATCTTCATTCTCTCTGACTATAGTGGTGAAGACAACAAAGGCTGCCCTTAAAACATGCGATGGGGGTGTTTGGATTGTCTTGGGTTAAATGATGCATAACCACGGAGGGTGTTCTCCTAACCAAATTAGAGAACGACAATTGCCATACATATGTGCTGATGCCAACACGCACCACATTTTTTTCGGGTAGTATCGATACTTATATAAGTTTTAACCCTTATTTTCCTTTATTCTCAATAATAATTTAGGTTTATTTTCCTTAAGGACTGCAAGCCTACTTTTATCCTGCACAAATAGGAAGGTATTTGAGGACTGCTCGCTTTCTAAACACTTGAATAGGAATAGGAGACGAACGTAGTGGGAGACTCAAGCCTACTTACTATTTCTGACTCGACCTTATCCTCATGAGGTTGATAGTACTGAGTGCATTGATGTAGCAGTGAGTTTATTGACGCAGTCACTGCAAAAGTCGATTGCTTCGGCATTTACGCCAATAGTACGAAGGGGTAGGAATCAACCACCAGGAAATTGCAGTCAAGAAGAAACTGTTGCTTAATTTAACAAAGCGACAGGGTAACTGTGTTGATCATAAGTCATCCTTGAATAGGTTTAAAAATATGGTTAGATCAGCAAAAATAAATGTACAGAGGAGCATCTGTATCGGCGAGAAAGTATCCTCTGACACAAACCGTTCATGTAAGATCATGGCCATGGTCCGTTTGTACCAACCTTCATTCACAAGTTGGTATCTTGGTATGGATATCTGTTTTATTTCTATTCTGCACTATTGAATAAAGACTGCTGTATTTCTATTCTGCATTATCTTCTAACAATGACGTGAAAAAAGGAGATATACAAGAACAAGAAGAAAGAATAAACACGGAAGTAGGTAATTGTTGTTTTTCTGCTCGTTTGCCATATTGTTAATATCAATACGGACAGAGATGTTACAATTTTAAATAGTGGTTACTCCAGATACTTCAATATCCCGGCAATTGCCAGGCCTCCTACGCCTTTCTTATTTAGAATCTTGAGAAGGTTATTGATATATACTTGAGGATGGCTATGCCTTCTGATTTACAACATGTTCATACAGCTCTTCACTTAATCTTGGAACGGTGGTGATCCTGCATAGCAATCTATATAATACTAAACGTCCGGACAAGAGTGACTAAGGCAATAGTTACTATAAATGCAAGCACAGGTGCATTTGTTAGGATGCAGATATGGTGAAGTGCTTGATCAATGCGTTTTCCTGCCACGAGGGCGCTATTTACATTGCTAAACTGTCTCCCAGTATATATTATGGCTTAACAGCAGGCTCTTTGCTCGGCGGACCATCATTAAGGCCACGCCAGAATTGTCATTCGATTGCCCCTGGAAAACTCTCCAGGAGTAAAAGGGAAACATTTAAGGTATTCCACTTTTTGTAGTTACATCCTCTGGAGAAATAAAATCGACAGATCTCTTGAGATCGCACGGTACTTTGGTCCCAGCTGAGTATTGGTTTAGGACCCTTCGGTGATTACATGGTGTTTGTGGTTCGTGCCAAAAATCGCGGGAACGGAGATGTTAAAAAGTCAGCTAATTTTCCCCACTTGCGGGTTATTTCTGCTTACTGGCGGATCTTCCTCATGGAACTGGAGTTACAGGTTCCCTTTTTGCTGCCGGATGATTGTAGTTTTCGGCAGCCGGAAATCTCTGATATGGTATTATCGTGTATCGAGGGATGACAAAGCTGCCATTGAAGCTCTAGCGGTTAAAAATAGAATGTCGGATAGCTATAAATGAGATTGCGAGACATTCTAAGTTAAGGCTAATGTGAATACCAGGGCATACCGCTGTAACCAAATAGCAGATAGCTTTGCTAAACAAGGTAGTCTTTTGTATTACAGATTTGTAGATCACTTGTTGGCTTTCCAAAAATTCACAGTAAGTCACTTATTGAACGCGAGTCTTATAAACCTGCACAGGTGAAGTGGACTCGTGAAACCACCTTCCTATTAGCCAGGAGTTTATGGTCTGGCTTTGGTGAATGGAGGACATTTCCTTTACTGATGTTATATAGGGAACAAATCACGTCAGTGATCTCAGTAATAACTGGACACTGGCCAGTAGACTCTTGAGAGTAGAAAGGGCCAGGAACTCAAAACCAACATCCTGCAGAAGTTGCCATGACAAGGAGGAAATTAAACTGTGTTTCATTTTCAGTATCAATGTGCTGGAATACAAAAAACCAGTGTTTATCTGTTTGGATGATCTACACCATGTAACAAAACGCTAAATACGACACCAATTTTAGATATTTATTAAATAATTTCCTAAATATAAATACAATTTTAAACCCCGTTAGCCTTTAAACGCCAGGAAGCATTTACCAATAAAAGGTAAAAGGCAAAAGGACCGCTGAAGGACCCAAATGAGCTGTTAAGCGCATAAATGTGAGCAAAATTTTCAAGTGCTTCTCAAAATAAAAAACATTTATCGGGTACTTTAAAAAAGTGTACTTAATTTGACTCATAATTTTTGTCATTGTGTATAAACATACTTGTAACACAGTCAGTATAAAATTTGTCTCATTTTTTGCGAAGCAAATATGGATAGATAGGAACTGAATAGATTGAAGACAACTTTTTAATGTACCATTAAGTGGCTATGACCAGTTTCTGATCTTATTCTTTGATTTTGAGGACTTAGATATCTATCGAGATATTTTTCATAAATTAAATCCGCGTACTTTAAAAAATGTTTAAGCATCCATTTATAATCAGACATTTTTGAGTTGGAATTTAGTTTAATGCAAGAACTTTGTTTTTTTTTAATTGTACATACCGGCAACCTCCTCTAGTTCCTTGATAATATCCTTGCTAAATAAAGCCGGCAATCGTTTAGAAAAAAAATCTTTTAATGCTGTAGCAACAGCATTAACTGGAATATCCAATAACTCAATCACGGTATTGGTATCTAAATAATAAAAAAAACAAAAATAATTGTATTAAGTTACATAAAACTTTGATTATTTACCTTCTTCAAATTTCTGAAATAATAAATCAACATGAGCTCGACTACCGGGTACCCGATAAATTCCTTCAGAATCGAGACCTTCCTTTTCTATATATTCTATACACTTTAATAAAAATATGGGAATTTCCACCTTATCCGAGATCATAAGTTTATCAAATTGAGATTCTGTATCAGTAAAACCTTTGGAATTTTGTTTAATTTTTCGTTTTAGCTTCTTTTCCTGTTCCTTCTCTTTCTCCTGAAGTTTTCGCAATCTGGCACTTTCTTCTTTAAGTCGTCGCTTTTCTGTCTTTTCAAATTCTTTTAAACATTTTGCATTCATATTAAATTCGGTCAGAGTATCCGATGCGAATAATGCTGGTGCTTCTGGAACCATGGTATACTTGAAAAGAGAAACAAAATGGTATATTTGCACAAAATGTACTTAAAGTGTTCCTAATAATAATATTCTTACTTCCGGAGATTTATCAGTTTTTATAATGTCATTAATACTTGGAGGTTCGCCTACTTTTTCTGAAATTAAAATTATTTGCATTCACAAACACATGTTTGCTCATTACATTTTCTATCGATTAATTTAACTCACTTTTTTCTGCCGCGACCATTCTTTGATAATGTAGCGGTATTTCCGGTGGGCTAACGTAGGAGCCAAACATTGGTACACGAGGTGTTTGCACAGGTATAGCAACTTTCTTTTTCTTAGTTTTCTTATTGATTGGTGGTTTTTTGTTTATTTGCTTGTAATAAGCATTTTGTTGTCGTGCTTTTCGCTCAGTTGAACTGGCACAACTATCCGATTCGGTACAGTCTGAACAAAAAATGTATGTAGCCGAATCAATAAAAAAAAAACACACAATTTAAATTACCTTCGTTTTCATAGATTTGCTCATATTCAGCTAATTCTTCTGAATCGTCTTCATCACCGCCACCATCTAACTGTGAATGATCAAATTGAGTATAACGTTTGGGATCCTTATCATCACAACCGGGCAGATAAGAGTCTCCGCCGAAATTCATCTTTGCTACAGCATCACTTACCAGTTGAAAGTTTTTCAAATTCAATTTTCCAGGTTGCTAAAATTTTAAATGAAGCAATAATAGAAAATCTCAATAATATCAAACCTTCTTTTGGATACCCATCAAAGTATTTATTTACCTTTAGGGTCTGACTTGGACCTTTTGGACGAATTTTGTTCAAATTAGAATCTATATGCCTGCGGCCGGTAGTGTAAGCATGTGTTGAGCCCCCAAAATTATTCCAAATAGAATTTTTGTTTGCATTACGGCGAGCATCTGTTTTATCGTCTAGCCACTCTACAAAACAAATCAAATACAAATAATAAGACCAAGTTGGAGTTAATCTTCAGAGACAAAGAAGTATGTTTACTAAATATGTACATGCTGAAATTTAAAATTAAAATCTCCCCTACATCCAGAACGGAAAAATATAAAATAAATTAAAATAATTATCACAAAATTAAGTTAAAAAAAATAGCGTAACTTAAATAACATTTCAAAATGTAAGAATACAAGATTGTTGATTATTTGGTTCACTTCCCATGAAAAACGCTGTAGTTTTTTTTTTTTTTTGTATTTTCAATAGATTTCAAAACACAAATCCTGATAAAAATGACGAAAAATTAATTTGAGAAAACTCCACATGACAGCGTACATAGATAGATTTATTAACGCATATTTTGAAATATCTGAAAACAAAACTCATTATTCATCAGAAACCCGATTAACTATTGTACTAACAGGAAATATAGGACTCTTTGTATGTTTTACAATTTCATCACATCAACTAGTATTCAATATAAATTAAGATCCTATTGCCTTAACACTGTGACCATAACGCTATTTTATACTTCCATTTATATTATATTTTATATTCACACAAGGTTTATGAACATTATGATTCCAAGATTCAAGTTCAATGCTGATTTCGAAGTTTAAGTATTTGAACAACGTCCACTTATACCCTTAAAATATTCCTTGATTAAGCCCAAATTTTTTGCATTATATAAAATAAGAGTTTTTTCGATTAGACTTTTAAGGCCTTATTTATAAAAAATTAAACAGGTTAGTGGAAAGGATTTTGTATGAAAACTTGTTTATTGCCTTTTATTAATCTGTCTTATCTATGTATGTATATACATATGTGACAGCGCATAGAGAAAAGGACCAAGGGTAAAAAAATCAATTTTTTTTGATGTGGACAACATCTGAGCATCGAATAAGACCGATCCCATGCCCCAAAAATGTTCCCTCGCAGAGATTTGCGCGTTTTATGAAGTGATGGTACACCAAAGATACACGTATTTAAATCTTTAAAATGGCTCTCCTGAACAAAACCTGTTCACATAAATATACTTATATAACATTGTAACGTTACCTGAAGCTAAAAACTTGCACAGGAGGTTCGTATCTCCCCAAATCGATCCACTAAGGCGGGATTTTTGAAAATTCGAATGTTTTTGGGGGGTAAAAACTGGTAAATTTGACAACCTTATTTCTAAAATAGATTAAAAAAAATGTAATAAAGAACAACGATAAGTTCTTAGAAAAATGAGCGGACAGGTGTCTGGTACTTTTTTGAAATTTAGCTACTTTACGGAGTAAACGGGTGAAACCTGTATTTTGGAACCCCATATATCTTTTAAATCAATAACCATAGAAATAAAGTTTAGATCACATTCGAAACTAATCTAAAAAGTACAAATACGAATTTGGAACTTTTTCGCAATTCGAACGTGTAAGGAGTGAAAGTCTTAACTATTTTTTGTTCTTTTTGTACAAAACATTTGTCTCCATTCATTGGTGGAAATGGGCTCCCACTACAATATTGAAATTCTTGATACGTTAATGGGGAGAAAAAAATTACCAAAAAGGGGGAAATACGTGAAATTTAATTCCTTTATTTAGCTGTTTTGTTTTACAACTGGTAATTTCCTTAATTATAGTTAATATTTTACCTATAAACATAAAATTCAACATGCAATGTCCCGAGTGTATAACAACCTGTGAGTGATTTTTTTGATATCTTTTTGTACTTTAACTAGTATTTTTTGAAATTCCGTAATTATTTGACCAAAAAACATAAAATTAAACGTGCAAGGTCCTGAGTGAATGAAACATAGAAAGTACTTAGTGTAAGAGGGCTTTTGGTACTTTTTTGTTCTTTAACTGGTATTTTTTGAATTTCCGCTAGTATTGGAACTAGATACATTAAATTAAACATTAAAGATCCTGAGTGAATGCGAATCTGTAAAAGCTATTTTTTTTGGTAATTTAACCATGATATGCGCCAAACCAATTCTGCGCTGACGATATGTCGACGAAAGAAAGAGAGACGCTCACGAAGTACCAGAATTAATGCTAGTTTTTTAAAAACAAGGCCATTAAAATTTAAATTGTCCCAATTGTATTACTATTTCTATCCCTGACACGGATGTTCCTGATAAATTGCTTACACACATGAAATTCTTTGCAATGATGCCGAAAATTAGATCGAGTCTTAACAAATCGCTGATTCAATATTACAAAGTTCGTAATTTTTTGGATTGTATGTATGGGTTTCCCCTTTCTTTATTTTTTCTATATGTTGAAGGAATTCACAATGGACCGTACTGGTCTCCGAGTGGAAGTGTGCCCTTGGGCACATAGCCCTTCTTAACCTAACCTAATCTATGGGTTTTCCCCCGCACTTTTTTGATTCACTGAGGGTAATAAAAGTCATATTCCGAAATCATGGGATTAGGCTAAGCAGAGAGTTAGCAAAGAGTTTGTTTAAAACCGAATTTTTAGCAGTCAAAAATAATTTTAATATCAACTTGGAAGTTTTGTGCATAGCAAACTCTTTATTTGAAAATTAGCTCTGGTGTTTTTCCTGACATTTCTTATAAAGTTTTCAATTCTCCCCCTCAAATTTCACGTTGGTTGACAAAATTACGTTGATATAAAACAACTTTTTTCAAACACTTAACAAGTGTTTGATTGATAGTGAAAAAAGGTTCAGCAAATGAATTAGAAATACATTATAAATAATTTTTATTATAAATTCTTGCTTAAATTTTGGTTATATAATTAAGATTAAAGTTATTTTAAGACACCTTATCGTGAACACTTTTTTTTTGTGCAAAAGTATTATTTTTCTAGATAAATATTTAATTTATAAGTTTTCTTAAAACCAATATGGCGCTTAATATGTCGTTTACATTTGTTTGCAAATGAGCAAATATTTAGTGCAAACGAAGTAAACAAAAAGAGCAAATTGCAAATACGTACATTTTGTTGTTGTGTTGTGTAAATGTGTGTATTTTTGCACGCATTTGAATCGTGTGCACACTTTTCACTTCCCATCGTGATTTCCCTTATTTGTCGGACATTTTAGTTTATTGTGTATTGTTTTCTTATTAAATATTATTTTGTATAAAAAAATAAAAACACCTTTAAAAAAGGAAAAAACCCTGTATGTTTTCATTAAATCATCAGTATGGGTGATTATTCACCCGAAGGACTTTCCTGCATGTTATTTTGAGGAACATATGAGGGTTAAATTTCATATACTCATCTTAATTCTTTTAACCCTTATACGGTCTTCGGGAGAAATTTCACACTTTTTTATTTTGTCCAAATAAAAACACGCAATTAAGGAAAAACCCCTGTATATTTTCTTTAAATCATCAGTATGGGTGATTTTTCACCCGAAAAACTTTCCTGCAAGTTATTTTGAGGAACGTATGAGGGATAATTATACAATATGGATTGAAAAAAAAATATTTGAGTTTTTTCGACAAATAAATAAAAAATCTGATTTCCAAACTTTACCTCGTTTTGTGGGTGAACTTTTTTGACAACCGCGAAAAAGTAATACAATTTTTTTTTAAAATTTTCAGTGGTCTATTCGACTATCCTAGGGTCATTTTGATATTAGCAAAAACTTTAAACAAGTTATAGCCCTACCCATTATTGTGATAATGTATTTTTCATGTTTGGAATTCTCTTTCACATTCTCACGTCATTTGTAATAACCACACAGACATAACGTTTATTTTTTTAGATATTAGTGGTAAATCTTGCCTTTTAACTAGATTTGCACTCCGTTTGGATCTCCAAATTTTGCTTTTTATGCGCCATATTCTGTACCAAAAATTATATATTTAACAGAAGGGCAAATATTTGTATGCTTTTGACCTCAATCGACGTTTTTAACCAGGGTATAAAAAGCTGCAGTTGAGATAGTAAAAGTCATAAGATTGTGCTGTAACTTCGACATCTTCATTTAAATGAAAGCAGTCGCAGTAAAGGCAAAAGCAAAAAACGAAACGTTGTACACAACAAAGAACATCGGCAGTCGACATGTTCGGATGTGTTTGGTTTGACTGAAACTTTTAAAAAATCCCGTAGTTACCGAAGATGGGACGTTGTGTTTTTTCCGTTTTTTTTTTTTAATAATATATGTATGTGTACATAAATACATACATATGTATTTATTTTAATGCTTAACTATCTTTTTAATTTTTGAAATTAAATAAATCGTAAGTATTTATGTACACACTAGCAATTAACCCGCTACTTCGATAGCGTCTACTTTTTCTTCGTGGACATATCTGTATGCCAAAGTTTATTTTTCTAGGTTTTAACTTGTTTAAATTCGTAGAGCACTCGTACAAACCAAAAGCAAATGAAAGAAAGTTCTTGATCCTTTTTTCTCCCCATTAATGTGCCAAAAATTTAAATTTTGTAGTGGGAGCCCATAATTTAGTATGTTTATGTCAATGAATGGGGAAAATGTTTTGGTTTAAAAGATAGAGGTGTTATTTCTTCACTTTTCAAAAGGACAGAATTTCAAACCGAAATTCAAAAATTACCCTCTTATAGACTCTCATCCATCCAGGACATTGCATCTTGAATTTTATGTTTCAAGGTACAGTACTAACGGAAATTCAAAAAGTACCAGTTAAAGAATAAAAAGTGACAAAAGTTCTGTCATAGATTTTTATCCACTCAGGGCATTGCATGACGAATCTTATGTTTTAAGGTTCAACATTAACAATGGTTAAAAAATACAAGTTGTAAAACAAGAAAGCTAAGGTAAAATATTAAATTATCCGTATTTCCCTTTTTTGGTACAATTTTGTCCCCTCCTTAAAGTGTTCAAAATTTCAGTATTGTAGTGGGAGCCCATAATTTAGTACGAATATGTCAATGTAAAAAAAGTACCAAAAATAGTTACGATTTTGACCCCTTAAATGTTCGAATTTCGAAAAAGTACCAAATTCGTATTAGTATTTTTTAATAACTTTCAAATGTGGTATTAGCTTTGTTTCTATGTTTATTGGTTCAAAAGTTAGATGGGGTGTCAAAAAAGTATCAAAATTCATGTTTTACCCGTTTACTCTCTAATAGGGCCGAATTTTAAAAAAGTACCGGACACCTGTCTGCTTATTTTTCTAAAGAACAACGGTAAGTATTTCATTTTTTTTTATCTCTTTTAGTTTTAGAGATATAAGGATACCGAATTTTCGCGTTTTTACCCTTTTTTACCACCTAAACATTCGAATTTCCAAAAATCCCGTCGTAGTGGATCGATTTGGGGAGTGACCAATCTCTGGTTCAAATTTCAAGTTTTTAGCTTCAAGCGTTTAGGCTGTGCGAAGATGAATCAGTCAGTAACGTTAAAATTTTATATATGTGTATAGATGTATTATTTAAAAACAAAACGACAAAAATACGGAACAAAAAACACAACGTCCCATCTTCGTTAACTTCGGGATTTAATAAAAGTTTCAGTATGTCAAACGAATCACTTCCGAACATGTCGAGTGCCGATGTTCTTTGTTGTGTACAACTATTCGTTTTTTGCGTTTGCCTTCACTGCGACTGTTTTCATTCAATGAATTAGAGCCACTTTTTGGGTTAGAGATAAGCGATTAAATTAACTTTAATCTCCGTATTTACTTTTTGAGTTGTATTTTTTTAATCTTTTTTTGCTAGTTTAAGTGGCCAATGGTGGTGGTTTTAACCTTAACTTAAACTGTCAACATACACATGTTTAACATAAACAATTTTTTCTTTAAACGGAAGGGAAGAGAATGCCATTTCTTTTCTCCTCTCTCCTAAAAACTCAAGACTTGACGAGTCAAACTTGACGTGTGTGAACTGGCACTAACAATTTATATATTATTTTTTCCTACCTAAACTCATCCTCATAAGGGTATGAGTAAATATGAGCGAACATATATGAATTTTTCTAAACACCTGGAGTAAAATTTAGAAAATAAATATATGTTCTTACCATAGAAAAATAACTATTTAAACCTCTCTAAAAACAAGAAATTCTCTCTTAACATTTTGTACGCGTAAATTGAAACAGCAACGTAAGCATATTTCTTACTAACACAATCATAGAGTTATGATTTTTTCTCTCCATTTCCTTTCTTCTCAATTCTATTATACAAACTATGCAAAATACCGATTGGTATTAAATAGTTTTATATAGTTTGCACCAGAGGTGGGTAGAAAGAATAACATCTAACGATACTTGTGCTTAAGATAGCAGATGAATTTAGACAAGATACAATTGTGCAAGAACTTAAAAATAACTAAGTAATAATAAAATATTTGTAAAAAAAAATATTAAGAAATTAAAGTTGAAGATAACAACAAATTTTACTAAAAAAAAAAAGTACTATAATTGACAAAATTTTTAACCTGCATCATGTGTAGCCAATGAATCCTTTGACCCGCTGACATCCGCTGCTTATAAAAATCATTTATTGAAAAAGAAATAAATGGAATACAAATAATGAAATTAAATAAATGACGAATTTTGTGTAAATTATAGTTTAATGAAAACAATCAATTACATGTTATTTCTTCCAAACTAGACTCGGAAGCTGATACAAATTGACTCTTATAAGAGCATGTAATGAGCTGATGATCTGGAGGAGCTGGCTCTGGAGGAGTTGTTGGAGGAGGAAATATCTGGAATCCTTTATGACAATAACATACATAATAAACATTATTTTTATTTATTTTTTTTTTTTAATAAACAAATAAAAAATATCTAAAAGGTAGTTTTTCTGGGGATCTTAAAAATTGTTCACGGTAATATGGTAAATTTACTACAAAAAAACCAAATGAAATAAAACAAAAAGCAAAAGTATATACCCAACATTCTGGATGAAGGGTGTGATAGAGATACGTATGTTAAATTAAAAATACATGTAGTAGTGTGGAACAAATAACAAAGCTGCAATCGTAAAGTATGTAAATAAGTTTCAAAACATTTAACCCCGAAGCCCACAATTTGGGGGTCTAATAGTATAAATTGTAAGAATTTAAAATTTTGTTGATAACTTAAAACAAACATATATATATTCATACATACACACACATACATACATATTTTACATTGTTAACCCGGTGAGCTTAGCTAGGGCAAACAAAAATGTTAAAAGCAAATTAAACCAAGCAGAACAATCACCTTTCGATAGAAACTCGGTGATTAAAACACCTCCAACAACAGTTAAACTTCAAAATTTGATGCAAATGCAAGAGTGAGTCCCGCAGTTCCTAAAGAGTCGTCAAACTTTGCGAAACTAGGCGGACATACATCCAAATCCCGATAATTCGTACCATGATAAATCGTAATTCCCTTGAAAAAATCTCGTTAATTCGTAAAATTTCCATACATTTTGGTCCCCTCGCTAATTCGTATTTTTTTCAAATCTTCTTTATCTATTATAAATCGTAATTGTTTGCTAACTACCATTTATAATTCGTAATAAAAACAGCAGAAACATAGAATGAATGATTTTTTGTTTACCGCTTTTATTTTTTTGCGTGGGTTTTTACTTTTGCTTGTGTGTGTGTTTCTCAAGATGTTTTTTTTATCGTATCGTTTTAGTTAATAAATTTAAAAACCCCGTTAATTCGTATTGATTTTATTTTAACCCCGTTAAATCGAAAACCCCTATAATTCGTAAGAAATTGCCATTCCCTTGCGATTACGAATTATCGGGAGTCCACTGTATCCCAAAGCTAGTAGATTTCTTGAAAGTGCGAACAAATGCCCGCAGAGACATTGTATCAGAGTGCCCCGGTAGACTAGCTGGTAGCGAGCTAGTCAGTTAAGTCCAGGGAAACTAGCACACTTAATTTTCCGTTATTCTCACAGCATCAGTTAGATTTAGCAAAAGCGATGTAGTATTAAATCCTCGGCGAAAAGCATACTGAGAATCAAAAATTTTATTCCGAGTAGAGATAAGCCTTTGATCCTTAATTATATGCTTCACCACCTTAGACAGCGCAGGAAGAATAGAGATTGGTCTCAAATCATCAGGACCGCGAACAGTACTAGATTTCGGAATAGTAAACACAGACATGGTCTAAATAGCATTTACCAAATGCAAAATAAGAATAGAGATATGAGGAAAAATAAGTTTCAAAAACTGAATAGAAACATTATCAACACCAATAGACTTGGACTTTACCTTATTTAAGGCTACAAAAACTTCATATTCAGTAACACAATGGAATGAAAATGCACCATTCAAATCGTTAAAATTGTTAAAATCAACTTCAAAGTCCCGAGCAGGTCCTACACCACGAACAAAGCACTCATTTATTACATTCACATCACCATCACAAACAATATCATTAAAATTTACGCATCCAGCTCTCTTTAATACCTTCCACATACCAGACGTATCCAATCCCTCAAACAGCTTAGCAGTATGCCTCCTCTTTTCCCTTCTAATAGTATATTTTACTCTGTTTCGAAATTTACAAAACACACTCCATTTATGACTTGTAGGATCAGTTTGATACGCAGAAAAAGCTAGGTCTCGAAGAGATCTTGCCAAAACAATAGTTCTAGCCTTCATCCAAACATCATCACCAGTTGAACGAAAAATCCGCCTAATAGGCACAAAAGAAAAAAGTTTCCCAATAAGAGAACTGAATAAAAAGCATTTATTATTAACATCAATCGCTTCAAAAATTTGTGAAATATCAAAATTCACCAAAAATGTTAATAAGCCATTCCAATCAATGTTGTTAAAGTAACGGTACTCAACAGATGAATCCACATTTTCTAAATTCATTTTGAAAGATGAAAAAATAAGAGCATGATGGGAAATAGAGGGACACTGCACTTGCCCAGAAATATTTACTAAAGAGCGATCACTCACCAACATAAAAACAATTAATGAGGTAGATTGATAATGCACATCAAAGTGAGAAGGCCTAGAATTGTGGCAAATGGACAAGTTAGCCCTAGTACAAAAAGAATGTACTAAATTAGACTTAGCTGCATCAAAAAGGTTGCAATTAAAATCGCCAACCACAATTACATCCGTGTAATTTAAAAAAAAGTTCATAATAAAGGTCCTCAAACTTTCCAAAATCAGCAGGCTAAAGTAAAAGTAGACTAAATTGTAAACCCTACGAGTTTAAACCAGGTCTACATAGAGTATTTGCATATTAAGGTGTGTATAACACAATGAGCCAAAAAACCGCGAATTCCGCTAATATGTATATTAACTGCCCGGTTGTAAGCTCTAAAATGAAAGAAGCATCCTCAAATTACAAAATCTTTTATACTTTTTGGAAATTGTACAAACAAATATTTTTTTTTCAGTGTATTTGATAAAATATCAAAAATTTATCTTAGTCTTAGTCTAAATTTTATATCAAGTATCCTAAATTTCGTTAGCAAAATTTTCAATCGCTAAAATGTTCGCCCCTGGTGAATAAAGTAAAGTGCCTCCTTTACATTTACCCAACATTATTTTAATAAGCCATTAATAAAATTTGTTATTTTTTAAACCTTATGTCCGATTCACCCATTTGATCAGGAAATGGAACAACAAACGAAGTATTTTCAACGAAAGACCACAATTTAAGTGCGTATTCACTTTTTAAAAAAATATATAAGTAAAATCTTTAAGTTTTAACTTTGTTTCTAATATTAAAAGAAAATTTGATTATTAATTGCAAATTTTGTGGGTGAACGTATGACAAATCTTATGAAAAGACTTGGGAAAAAAAGTTACTTACTTTGATGAAGCATTTTTGGCTTTTCGTTGCTTTCTTCATAGATTTCATCTAACGATATGTCTCTTTCTTCTAAAAACGATAGTGTGAAAAGAGTTCCCCACCTTATAAGACGATATTAAAAATTAAACTTACCATTTAATGAATTTAGAGAACGAGTAGGAAGCATTTCGTAATTTTCGCTACCAGAGCCATCAGTACCTAGGGTACTGGAAAGCATATAACTTTCGTGACGTGGCGGTGGTCTCGGCAACTGATTCACTGAATTCTCCAATGTACCTTCTCCCGAATCCAATGTAATTGACTCCTCAACATGTAAATTTTCTACCTCATACTTGTTGTCCCAAGCATTCTTTAAGAATGGACTATAAAAAGCAACTGAAAACAGAAAAGTATTTAAACAAAAAGACTTATTAATCAGGGCAGAAGTAAACATTTTTAAATAATTTAAATTAAAGCTGTGCAAAATTTTTTATTTGAATAGTTTATAATGTTTTCTTAACTTACATTTAACATATTGATCTGCCGAAAATGTCATAAAACTAGATTTGTAACGATCAGCTAATGAGTTACCTTCCGTTATTAGAAATTGACAAATTTCGCTACTAAAAAATGCATTGGCACCACCACTTTCGGTTATAGCCACTATCTGTAGTGGTATGTTAGAGTTTTGTGAAACTAAAACACTGTAAAAAGAAAAAGTTAATAAAACGCTGACTTCTTTGTTGTATTTCAGCAATGTGGTTGTACTAACTTTAAATTTGCCAATGAAGAGCGTCTTTTGGCTGAATAGACAAAAATAAAACCATGTATTAATTCATCACGATATTGATTTATACCATGATATGATGAAATTATAAATTCGACTCGTTTTTTAGAGTCGCCTATAAAAACATCAATTACTACGGAATGTTCGGCTGCTTTGCAAAATGTTGACTCAGCTGTTAAGGGATTTATGATGTTTTCTATATCGTATTGGTCACCACAGAACATGCAAACCAATATGCGTAAATCTGTTTGATTTGGTGGAAACGATTCAAGAGATTTCATTTCAGAAACCCTTAATGAATCAATCACAATGTTTAAAATGTCATACACATATTTCTGATGATTTTGCTGGTGATCAATAAAATCGCAGTGCAACATTTCGGCCAATCTTAAGCCTTCGTTACGCAAATATTCAATTTCACTTTCTTTTAAATCTTGAGGCTGGTAAACTAGAACAATTGGCAGATTTTCAAATTTATCTTCCAACTCTAAATTACAAAGTAACGTTCTCTCTAGATTATCCTTAAGAGTTTCAAATGACTGTTGATTTGAATAAACACAAATTAATCCTGTCAACATATAAATATTTTATTAATTTATATCATTTTAAATAAATTCCATTTTTAGTTAGTGACTCACCACTTGAATAGACATCAATAGCCTTAAATGCTTCCATATCACCATTTGCAATGCGATAGTTAAGGTAGTACGTTTGATTTTCATAGATATATTCACCCTTCGAACCTGTACACATGCGTATGTCGTTGAGCAAATCACTGGCTAAGTGTTCGGAACCCACAATAAGCAAATTCAGTGTTTTGTCAGGGCTTTGATTCTTCCAGTTGATACCTCCGCCGACAACAACACCGCCACCCAAGGTTTTAAGATTAACGCCAGACTTATCAGCTAAAATTTCTTCGACTAAATTGTCGACACAACTATGGTAAAACGGACAATGGTCACGTATGGGACAATGCATAAAGCCCAAATGTTGAAACAAAATAACTCGTCGTTCCTGATCCAAACGATCCAGTATCTTATATCTGCAAGCGAACTATAATAAGCATCATATGATATGGGAGTATTAAATAATTACCTAGAATCATCTTGTAAGACATCAGTTATTTGCCTAACATCTTCTTGGGTAATAATATCAACATTTTTAAATTGCTGAAAAAACTGAGCATGTTCCAAAAGCAGTTCCACAAAGTTTTGCTTGCTTTTTTCGACAATTTCATCTTGATGAATGTCATAGATTTGCTGACAATCATGTTCCGATAATGCTTCGAAACATTCACGTCCCATAAATAAAACCCGAACTTCCGACAGTTGTTTACCAGGGGTAACGAAGCCAGACTCTTCCAATAGCATTTTAAATTGTTGTTTCCAGCTTAAAAATACAATTTAAATTTAAATAAATTTACGGGCATGTTCTAGAAAATGAAATGAAGTGGATTTGAAATCGGGTAAATTTTAAAAACGACTCTGTATTAAAAGATCATAAAAATATTCCATTTTATCAATTTCATTTTTGGAGTACCAAATAGCTTTCCAAGAACAACTCTTAAAACCAGGAAAAACCACGGTCATTTTGTTAATAATTCAACTTATAATCTGCTTCGTTTTCAATTTCACTTCATTTTGATTTCTAGAACATGTTCGTTAATTATAAATTTATTGCAAAATAGACGAGTATGAAACACAAAGTATACAACACAGTATATAAGAACAACATTTTGCAACTGTACCCATAACAAATTCAAGTAGCTGAGTTTAAGATTCATATAAAATTTCTTTGTGTCGAATATAATTTAGATATCTTCTTCTATATGAAAATTGCTTGCCTTAAAGTGACTTTAGGAAGGGGTTTCTATGGGACATGCACAACATTTTGTCATGATATAGTAGCTATTGTACACGGCATTGTCGCCAATTATTATGTAAGAAGTTATGGCATTCAAAGCTATTTTCGGGAGTAGTTTTTTTTATAGGAGCTATGGTCAAATATGGACTAATTCCAGTAAAATTTGGTAAGATGAGTTTAATTGCAATAAAATTAGTTTGGACCAAATTTCATCTTAATACCAGCATAAAAAGATAGTTAATGGGCACAAATACCCTTTTCCGGAATGAAGCTTGTAGGGTGCTATATGAAATTATAAACCGATTAGTCCCATTTTCAATAGGTTTGGTCCTTATGCCAATTAGAAGCAGTTTCATCAAATTGTCACCAAATTTCGAACTGTAATTTGCGCAAAAGGTTTACATGGACTATGAACCAGCCCGCCAGCCAGTCAGAAGGACATCGATATAATTAAAGGGTGGTCTTGTACACATATTTTAAGGTGTTAAAAATATCAGCACAACTGTAAAATATTATCTCTACTATTGTGGTGTGGGTACAAAAATAGCCACAAGTAATTTTGCTTAATATAAGTTCGAATTAAATTAAAGAGTTTTTACCCGATTTTCTTTTTATCTTGTTGCACTGAATTTAAGAAATTCCTAAACACTGTCTCCGCCTCAGAAGTTTCCAAAACATCAAACGGTATACGAAGTTCATCTTCAGTTTCGTCCATGTCTACCAATTCCTGCCAAGACGCCTGGAGACACTCAAAAAAATATTGGTCAAATTCTAAATGGTTTCGAATATAACCCTTGGCACATTCCCACACATCGTCATCGTTTGCTGATAGAGCATTTATGTCGGGCAACATGTATTCTAGAGTTCGTGCAAACTTATCCAAATACTGATGTAACTTTTTATTCAAATGATCATCTCTTAATTTTTTCATATGCCGTCTAAAAAGCTTCTGTCCAGCATCATGACCAAATATATTGAGAAATTCAGTCCACTCTCTAAATTGGGCAAGCATTTTTGATCCTTGTGACCACAATATATGATAATCGGTAATTTGATTACGTATCAGTCGAGTCACGGCTTCTGAGCGACTTTCTAGCAATTCCTTTCGTGATCGGGCAGCCTCATGATATGGTATAATTTTAATGCGGTTTTTTACTTTTTCAATCATTTGAGCCAACACTAGAAATGCCAAATCGGTATTTATAGACTCGTGTGCCGACGTTTCAATCAACTGCACCATTCCTTTATATTCCTTTCGTTGGCAAATTTTTTCAGCTTCCCGAACGTACATTTCATTTGAGTCGTCATTTTTTGTTGTCACAAGCACTAAGGGTTTCTTATTTTTCAATATCAAAGTAATGGCATTTTGAATAAATTCAACTTGTTTCTCTATATTTCTGTTTGGCACAGGACTCACATCGAAAACGACAACAAAACCATCGATAGCCAAACGACCATCCGGTATAATTTTTTGTTCATACTCCTTTTCAATGCCCAATTGATTTTTACAAATGTACATGAGCTTTTCGGCAGAGAATACTTTTGTGGCCGTACATCGCTTAATATACGGTTCCATTTTGCCAACCTTAAACGGTTGGAATGTTGAATCGTCCATGAATTCTGTTTGTTCAATTATGTGAAATGTATATTCCGTACCCTCGTCAGTTGTTTTGTGTACATCGCCCCAGTAAAGAAAATGATCATTATTCACAATTCTACCGCTAAAATCACTCTAAAATAAAAACAAACAAAAAATGTGTACAAAATTATTAAGAACATTGATTTATTTCTTTTCTTACCTGACTTAACACTGATATGTGATCTATAAAGTAATCATCTGCCATTGGCCTTATAAATCGATTGCACAGGCACGATTTACCTACGCCAACTTGGCCTCTATCCTTTTCAGTCCCGGACAAGCCGATGACCGATATATTAAACTGTTTCATTTTTATCTAAAACAAAAAACAAATAAATAAATAATCAATTTATTAATATTAATAATAAATTGCGACCTTAGAACAAGAAAGTTCTTTTTGCACCAAAATTACATGCCAGTTAGAGCTTTGTTATCCTAAGGTCGTAAACATGTTCTTTTAATATTTGTTATCAGAATCAGAGTTTTTTCGACGACAAAATTAATATTGCATTTACAAAAATAACAAGTTTCTTTTTTAAAGGTTTTGGAAGTGCCGGTGAATGGTCATAATGGCTTGACAGTCTTTTGCAATTTTAAGTTTATCAAAAACTCAATTTAATCGCAAAAAACAGTTTTAATTTTTTCTGTTCAAAAAGAACATACATTTTTATTAGCATCCTTTATGGGTACATATAATCTTTGTGCCCCTACGTATTCACCCAGGATACAATTTGTAACAGTAGATTATTTTATATAAATGTGTACATACATATGTATGTATGTGCATATCCATATGTATCAGAAATCTTTTTTTTTTGCATTTAATAATAAAAGTTTGTTTTTAATTTCTATTTGCAAAGTCAAATGGAAAAATATTATTTATTATAATTGGCTTTTACCGGTTTTCAAGAATTTGTATACAAATACGGGGATATAATTGTGTATGTATGCACGTATGTATGTATGTATATTTGTATGTATGTGTGTAACAATTACAAACTGTAGAATGGATACATTGCATCGTAAAATACACGGGTGTGTTTTTAGCAAAATTGTCCACGTAGGTATTTAATAGATATTAAACATAAAGTCACAAAATCTTCAAATAATTCACTGCTCGTATGACATAGAAAATCATTTAAATTAAAAAAATTTTTTTGCAACCATTTAAATACTAACTTTTAACCAACTTGAAAATTTGGCTACACAGAATTAATTGTATATAAAGTTATATTATCTTCCCATCCAATTAGAAAGGAAAAAATTAAACTGACATTTGTAGACATCCAGACAAATTTTCACCCTCATGTGAAAAAAGCCACACACACACACACACACGCACACAAACACAAAGATTAAATATGTATGGAAAATAACCACAACAAACAGAAATCCTATCACAAATTGTATTTAATCTTTAATCTTACATGTATTTTAAGAAACGCTAAACATGGCTATTAAAAAATGTTTTTATTAAATTAATTTAATGTTCAACAGTTTTAAGTGCAAAAAACTTGTGAGCAGTTTTTAACAACTTTATTTATAGACTTCATCTAAGACACATACACAAAATGATGTCCTTAACTAGGTATACGCTAATGTAAATGAAATCGAAATGTCCTTTTGAGCATGACAGAGAGCAAGTAGCGAAAGGAAAGAGAGCATAGTAATAACGGAGAAAACTACCTTTGCAAGGATAAAAGATGGCAACAGCAAAAGTAAATTCAACAATTTTATAGATCTTAAAAAGCAGGTACATGTTTAATTCCATTTAATTTTGTTTGCCATCACATATTGTTGAAATGGATGAATGGATGGATGGATGAATTTTAATATGCATGTATGTATGTACATAAGTAAATTCTGCATCCTTTTGTTTTTGTATCTGTTTTTCACTCGTAAATACACTTGAACATGCATTTTTCGATCTAATTAAACCAATTTAGATTTATCATTACATCACATACAATTTAGAATTTAATGTTATGGTTGATGCAAATGGCCTTTATGTATTCATTAAAAATTAAAAAAAAATTACCCATAAGCTAACTTAATTTAGATATTTTCCCTCAATCTCATATAAATACAAGAGCAGTTTTTTTTAAATTTATTTTTTTAAATAAACCTAATAATTAATTCTTATAAACATTTTCTACAAAAAACAAATAAGAAAGTATAGCCGGTCAAGCCCTATACCACCCTACACCACAGTATTTAAAAACAAATACGATTCGGCCTATTTTCAATAGGCTTGGTCCTTGTGCCAAAAAAAAACCCATGTGCCTAATTTTATCAAATTATCTTCAAAATTGCGACCTGTACTTTGCGCACAAGGTTACATGGACAGGCAGCCAGCAGGACGGACATCGTCAGATCAACTCAGAAAGTGATTCTGAGTCGATCGGTATACTTTGGGGTAGGTCTATGACTAATATTTTAAGGTGTTACACACATCAGCACAAATGCATAATACCCTCTCCACTATTGTGGTGTGGGTATAATTAGTATAAGATAGGTTAGGTTTAATCGTAAGCTGACACGAGGACGGCTCACTTGGGCCCTTATACCGGTTTCTTTATGATATCCTTAGCCATTGACCAAAGTCAATCCAGGGTTCACCAGATTATTCTCCAGACATCACTGCAGCATCGAACCATTTCATTCTGTGCAGAACAGAGAGATCGACTTTAGTCCTACATTAAATAGAGCATCCAAGCACGGCGATTCTGGTCTCCCAAAATGCCTCGACCGGGGTATTGGCAGAGAAAGTGAAACCCCTCCCCTTCCTCATCATTGCAACTTCTGCGGTAGTCATTATAGCGTAGGCCCATTCCCATCGCATGGATCCCTATCAGTCTGGTACCCATTATGACCATAACCACCGTCCTAATCTGCTAAGTATCAAACCCAAGTAGCACGCGGGGGTTTTCCCCTAATCTAATCCCGCGAAGCTATACGCTTGTCTGCAGGAGACCAGAGTCTCTGGCGGGAATCGGACCCGCAACCCCTGCACTGATACTAACCCTACCATATCTCCTGAGCCTTCCAGTACCACTCATGTTCAATAAGAGTTCTGCAGCCTGCCAGCCAATCAGGCCGTCAACGACCATGTCGTCCAAGAGACAATCTACTTTGGCCTGGCCGTCCGCAGTAGGCTTTTCCAGACACCCACTGTGTCCTAGTACCCATGCCAGCTTTACCCTTAAATGTTTCGCAATTAGAGATATCCGGCATTCCACAGTTAACTTTGATGTCGTGAAGACACCAATCAGAGCTGCAATGGCAGCTTTAGTGTCCGTAAATATGCATATATCTATCTTTATACGATAATACCTCAAACATATTTCCGGCTGCAAGACAATGTTGTCATACGGCGTTTTAAAATTGACCTTAATGGCCATTTCCTCGGTGAAGAAACTACTTTACCTACTTTACTGCCCCTCTTAAAACCATCAGTGTAGACCCCATTTGCAAAATGTACATACTTTTCAAATTTTTTTTTATCGTTTGTAAATGGGAAAAACCAAAAGAAATCTTTTTACGTTACAAAAAGTGCAAAAAAAACAACTGACTTTTCACTCATCTGCATTATTTGGTTTATTGTTGCAAGCAAGGCGAATTCATACAGGTGACGGCATTAGGGATGTTATGCTAAATGTCAACATTTTTTATGGGGTATGACATTTAGAATACATATAACTACATACAAAAAAAAAGACAGTCATCATAACTGTCTCTCTCTCTCTATTAGGGATGTCATTGAGAATTTTAAAATTGTACCAACAACCAGTGTTGAAATATTGAAATTTTGACATGGTACTGAACTTTAACTAAAAGAGTACTTTTTCCCACAAATTGTACTTGTTGCTAAAAAATAAAATAATTATTTATGAAAATAAAAGAAACAAAAAATATTTTATTGGAATTCATTTATCTATGTATTAAAGAGCAAACAGTATTTATATTAAAGGTTCATAATATTTTTGTTACACATAAGCGTAAGGCAAGTTTTTTCAGTATTTTTTAAGGAAGTTTCATTATTCAGACTTTTGCATATTGTATTAGATACTTAGAACTTAGTTCTAAAATAAAGTTTAAAACATTTATGTTTAAAAATTAAGCTTTAAATTCAGTGTAATAAGATAAACCAAATTTAAATTTTTAAGACATATAATAACTACAATAGCAACTCCCATTAGATTTAAATAGAAATTTAGCTCGAAATATGAAACTGTTTCTACGTGTAATCGATTTCCTTTTTTGCTCTTTTATTATTTTGCATTTAAAAGTGTGCGTTCAACTGATGCTGAGAAATGTGGTACCTATAAAATTCCAAACGCAATCCGTGAAATGTCAGCAAACATTAGTTTAGTCATTTTGCTCTTAATTTAAATTTTTTCAGTTCTGAATTGCTTTATTTCTGAGAGATCCGCTAGTACGGAATTGAGAATAGTTTTCTTTCTCGTCTGTTAATAACATTAATAACAATGGTATTATGCTATTGGTTTTCCCGGAAATAATATTTTCTGAAGTGAAGCTGCTTATAATTAAAAAAAAACGTTTCGTCAAATCTCAAATAATATGATTTTGCAGTTTCTTTCAATTTATAAACAATTTCGTAGGTAACTTTGCATGTTTCTATAAACATGTCAAATCGAGTTCCCTAAAAAGATACATTTAAAGGTAAATGGTTTTCATATTAATTTAAATTTTCCACCAATATATTATCCAATGCATCTTTTTTTATAATTTTCTTGCCACTTGTAAGAGCAAATATCCCATTCTGAATACCAAAATATGAATCCTGGCGTCCTCGCTTTCATTTTAATATTAACGTCGTTAATTATATTTAATACACAACAACATAAATTTTGTAACAAACACATGATTACCAAAGTCTGCTATTGAAATAATCACATCACAGTTAAAAAGCGCAAAGGATAATAACAACTACAATTTTGTGAGTTCGCTCTTTGGTTTTGATAACATTTTGTTGAAAAAAAAACTATAAATTTTCATCAAAGTTTTTCTTGGGATTCAAAAAATTAATTAACAAGATTTCGTTTAAATGTGTTAATATTAAATCGAATATGTATTTAAAGACAAATTACAACTTATAAAGCTTTCATACTTTAATAGTCTAATTCCTTCAATATTTTCCACGAGAAATAAATTCCCAGATTCTATTTGTAAAAAAAAACGTTTTTCACATTTGCAGATGAATGTGAAACTGATAATATTCCTCTCGAAATTTTCGAAAGTTCTGGAAACATTAATTCATTTGCCTCATTTTGAATTTTCAAAACTGTAGGCCAGAAATCACTGATAACTAAATCTTTGTTAGATTTTAATATTTTAATGTCAGCGGCAGCGCTATATTGCGAATTTATGTTATCAAAATGTTGGTATTCTTTTGCACACAGTTGTAATCCCCCTATCGGAAACAACTACTCCCATGCAAATATTCCCATATTTTTTACTTTTTGTTTTGTGAATGATTTCCCATGACGAATTTTTTTAGGAAAAATTAAAAAAAAAATTTTTTTAAATTTATTTCATATTCAAAATTTCATAATTTCGTCGAATAAGCCGGAGGTGTTGAGATTGTTTCTTCAATATTAAGAAAACTACTTTGCATACGAAGATGATTTTAATGTCATTTTAAAAAAAATACTTGGGGCTACAAACGATATATTGAAAAAAAATTTTTTTTGAAAAATGTAACATCTGCAAAATATTAAATTTTAAAAACGGACTAAGTCAAAACCCTATTTTTTTATTTTGCTGATTTTTTTATATAACACCTCAAACTGTTCTTTAAAAATCCTGAAACTTTGGAGGAGGTGTTTTTTTCTTTTTTAAGATATGATTTTTTTTCTTTAGCATCCTTTAAAAAATAATCTTAAAAAAGAATTTTAATATTGTACTTTTGTGCAATAAGTACACTGTGCTAGTTGCAGAGAAGCCGGGCAAAAAACTCAATACACTCACACTTTTATACTAACAACATCACATTGTTCGTACTTGCAGACAACTTGCAAGAAATTTCTGAGGACAGTGATATTTTAACACTTGCAGCAAGTTACTGTCAAAAACAGTGTTACCAAATTTACTTGATTGCGGAAATAATAATTATAGATTTAACTTTTTTAAAGTATATTAAAACATATTTCTTGATTTTTTTTTTGCATATATACATAAAGAAGACAATTAATTTAATTTGTAAATATCAATCTAATTTGAAAAAGTAATAATAATTATTAATGCCAAATGTTTATTTAGAAATGAATCTCTGTTTCGCACTTGGTAACTCTGATGTATAAGGAACTTTCACTTGACTGTGTAAACATTCATGCAAATTGTATGACGTATGTATATCCTACTTGCAAGTAATTATTTGCATGTGTAAAGGCGGGGTAATTGGGGCACGCTGCCAGTGGCGCAAACCTTTTTTTAGGTAAGCTCTCGTTTTCGAGTTATACCGTTATTTCAAAAATGAAGGAGCTTGTACAGCATATATTTGCGTAACTCCAAAACGGTTCAGTTTATTGAAATTACAAAAAAAAAAACGAAATTGCGTAATAAATAATAAAGTGGGGTTGGGCATACATTTGACCTATCTAGGAGCTTCTTACGCGCTGCTGAGGCCAAATTAAAGAATTTTATTAAACCGCCATATTTTTATGGTACTTATGGTACTTTTATGATGATCTTAGATGGTCCAAATGTATGACCAACCCCACTTTATTATTTATTTTCAATATATCGTCGTCCGAAAGTTTAAGTGCTCTATACCCCATTTTGACCATTTTGTGTTAAGGATGCCACCTTAGGTTTTCGACCCCAAAATGTTCAAATCTGCAATCAGTGTTCGGCTATCTCGTCTGGTGGCTGAGATTAATCGTGTCCATTTTGCTCTTTATCCTTCAAATAAAAATTTTTCCGAAAGTTTGCACTATATCCCATTTAGTGGCGTATAGAGCAAAATTTCGAAACAAAACATGGAAATTGATTGCTGATGAACATTTTGCTCTACGTGGAGTTAGTATTGTTTAATGCAAATATTATTCAGTAAATTTTCTCTTAAAAAGAATTATTAAGAATATATTTTCTCTTACTCTTTAAAAAAAGAGGGAAAAAGTAGAGTAAAAACATTATAAATTAATAATAAAAAATAGTGATAAAAATAACTATTGAAAAAAAAGCAACTCGACTAATAAACTTGTGATGACAATTTATGTATCATAATCATTATTTGTGAGTTAAGTTTCAGAAGCTCTATTTAAGAATGTCGTTTGTACGATTGCGTTCACAGTGCTTTAGACAAGTATCTGAAACGTTTAGAAATTCACAGTATTTTGTCACTTGTTAATTATTTGAAAAATTTTGAAACAAATAATATAAAAATTAAAGTTATACAGTACTTTTCGCTTATAGTCCACTACTATAGTTGCACAACTTTTGTGGACTATAAGCGAATTTGGACTATAAGCGATTTTTTTTATAAGCCATTTAATGGCTTATAAGTGTATAATCCACATTTTGGACTTTATAAAAGTTATTTTCTTCAATAAAACTGCTCTTTTTTAAACAAAATAAAAGTTTATTTAAAACATAACCAAATTTTGATTTAATTTAAATAAATAGTTAAAACAAAAAATAATACAATAAAAACAAAAATGGTTAGATGAAGACACCATGTTATGAAATATAAATTGCGAAATTTGGTATTTATAATAGTTACCAGAAATGTAAATAAAAACATGTTACAAGTTGATTAAAAAAATATTAAAAACAGAGTGGACTATAAGCGAACATTTTTGCATAAAGAATTATATTCGTATGCTAAGAAAATGTGGCTTTTAAACGAAAATTGAATACATGCGAAATGGACCTTAGGACAAATTATTTGTATGAAATTCGAAAAAATCTGCATGTGAATATGATAGTTTTGGCCTTTATCCGTTTTTGGCCTTTAAGCGGAATGGACTATAAGCGAAAAGTACTGTATCATGATTTAATATCATTAAATGCTACACGTTCAATATTTATCACGCGATCCACGATCCGCGATCTGCAGCCGTATTCTGCAATTCGCTTAGCTAAAGCTAAATCTCGATCGCTAAAATGCCTTAGAGAATACAAAATTGAACAATTTTAGTGATTAAATTAAAAGCAAAAATTGCGGCGAATGAATTTTTTATGGCAATGACAAATTTAGCAATGCACGTTACTGTATTGCATTCGTAGCCAAAAATCGCTAAATCAACTTTTTAGATTTTTAGCGATAGAGATTTAGCTTTAGCGAATTACAGAATAAGTCCACTGGATTTCATATTTTAGGCCATTCTGCGATATGGATCGCGATCCATCAATATTACATGCTATCACGATATTTATTGAACGTGTAGCAGTGCCCTTATAAATCGTAATTGTTTGCTAACTACCACTAATAATTCGTAATGAAAACAACAGAAACATGAAATGCATGATTTTTTGTTTACCGCTATTTTCATGCGTAGGTTTTTGCTTGTATGTATGTTTATTTTCTGAAGATCTTAAGATGATTTTTTATCGTTTTAGTAAATAAATTGAAAACCCCCGTTAATTTACATTTATTTTATTATATTTAAATCCCGTTAAATCGAAAAACCCTATAAATCGTAAGAAATGGGCGGTCCCTTGCGATTACGAATTATGGGGAGTCCACTGTATTTAAAGTTGCTTATTCTAGGCTCACACTATGAAAGTTTCAGTTTATGGGTTAGAAGGGAGAGATGAATGGCCTGTTCTCTTCCTCTCTCACCTATAAAGTCATACTTTCTGAAAGAAAACTTTCATTGTGTAAACCCAGACTTAATAAGGATAAATCTTAAACAAATGTTATGCATAATAGAAATTGGAAATTTTGTTTTCATTAGGTTACATTTTGAAAACCCTTGTATTTATTATCTTACGGAACAGTTGTACTTACTGATTGATATTGTATGAGAAATTTACAGGTTTTTAAGGTTACTCATACGAATTGTAATTTATTGTTGTGAAGATAAAACAATTCGATAGGATTGGATTGCATTAAAAAATAATTACTTGAATACTTCTGGCTGAATAAAGTGTGAAACCCTTAGGATGTTTTTCTTGTATTCACTCCAATTTTTGTTCAATTAAACCATTCATCAAAAATAAAATCAGGTTTAATTACAAATTTAATAAACCACTTATATCACTGTTGTTGTTATCAAAAAATATTTAATTGATATTTTTAAGAAAAAATGTGCACTACATACAGAGCTAAATATATTGGTACATATATATTTGAATATATTTCCTTGTACTTTTATTATATTCTGAATTACAATTGACGCTTTCTGAATTACAATTGACGCATTCTGAAGTACAATTGACAATTTCTAAATAACAATTTACGCTTTCTGAGTTACAATTGACAACTTCAGAATTACAATTAACGCTTTCTGAATTACAATTGATTTCTGAATTACAATTGACTAATCTGAATTAAAATTTACGCTTTCTGAATTAAAATTGACAATTTCTAATTTATAATTGACCCTTTCTGAATTACAATTGATTAATCTGAATTACAATTGACGCTTTCTGAATTACAATTGACTAATCTGGATTACAATTGACGCTTTCTGAATAACAATTGACTAATCTGAATTAAAATTGATGCTTTCTGAATTAAAATTTACGAATCTGGATTACAATTGACGCTTTCTGAATAACAATTGACTAATCTGAATTAAAATTGACGCTTTCTGAATTACAATTGACTAATCTGGATTACAATTGACGCTTTCTGAATAACAATTGACTAATCTGAATTAAAATTGACGTTTTCTGAATTAAAATTGACGCTTTCTGAATTACAACTGGAAAAGGTGTAGTGCAAATGTAATAAATTTTTTAATAAATATCACAAATTTTTAATTTGAAGTCCATTTTTTTTTATGAGCCCTCCAAACGAAGTATATGGTGCAGCTAAAAAAGAGAAACACAAAATAAATTTTTAACAAGAACAACAAGTTGGAAGCAGCCAAGGTATATTTACACAAGGTAGACTCGCTAGCGGGCAGACATAAACCCCGATTGTCAAATTCGTGTGTATGCGCTAAAATGTGTACATGTGTGCGTAAAATTGTTTTTGTTTTATATGAAGACAATTTTGACAAGTCGGGCCTTGCAAAAAACAGGACTAGGACTAGTCCAAAAGTAACCCAAAACGTATGGAAAAAACATGGTCTATACCATATAACCCAGCTTTGGATTACAAAGGAGTAGTCTTAAAACTACTCCATGGTATAATTAAGAGGATTAGTTTTGAAGTCGTTTGCAAACGAAAACAAGTCGTTAAAAAACGAAGACATGTCTTCTTACTACAAACACTTTTTAACAATGACATGGTCCAAGCTTGCATTACATCGGACCAGTCCAGGGAGTAGGTAATTTGATCAAAATTGGTCAGGTAGTCCAATATTAATTTGGGCACCGTAACATTACGTTTGGTTCATCCCACAAAACCTGTTCTGCTTACCAAAAGTGGCCCATATTATATCCACATTATACCACTACCTTCAACCAAGGGTATTTTTATAGAGCAGCATGTCTACACTTCCAAATGAGTCTACCTTGTATTAATGTACCTTGGAGGCAGCTATTAAAAACTGCGAATTCAGTTTAATATGGAGGTTAAACAGGGCTTCCAATGGATTTGTTTTTACGGCCTTCCTGAGAAAGAATTTCCTTTATAATGGACGCTTAAACGTAATTTGGTTACAAAAAGAATAAAGAAATGTTCGACATAATGAACTACTTTTAGGCATATTATGATCATTTTTCATATACCAAAAAATTGGAGCTCTTAAGAAATATTCTATAATAAAAATAAGTTGTCCTATACTCGTCATTTTATAACTCGAGAACCACTCAACCGATTTTCAAACGAGTACATGCGTTGGAAAGGTCTAATTTCACTGATGTTAAGACAAAAAACTCGCGATTGTTGTCGTGATATTTAATTTTTTTTTACTGATGGTAGATATCGCTGGAGTCAAGTTATTAACAAAATTCTTCAGTATTTAATTTTTTATTTGTATTTAGAAAATCCCGAGCAGCGCAGGGACCAAACAGCTAGTATTCTATAAAAATAAGTTTAAATTGTTATGAATAAAAAATATCTCTTCGACATATGTAACTATTATATACAATAAATAATTTTTTTATTGCTTATAGCCAGGGAATAAAATATGTAATTGCATAGGTTACCTTCTTCGACCAATGAAGGAAGAAACAATATATTCACCCCATGTCGCAGAGTACAATTCCGTTCGGAACCGAAGAAAAGTTACATATTTGTTTATTGATAGAAAGTGTATTTTGATAGCTTTTTGGACTTTCAGATACAGAAAACTTCCATTCCGTTTATGAAACCAAAAATGGTTTCATTCCGAACAATTTTTCCTCATTTTCTGAAGCAGTGACATGGCTGATTAATTCGTTTTATAGCTTTTTACGAATTTTTTTCATCGAGTCCATATTTTTGTGCATTTTACCCATACACTTTTCTTTAAAACACCCTGTTAAAAGTAAATACAAATTTTATTATATTTTAATAAAGTTATAAACAAAAGTGAAAAGAGTAAACTTTTAAGCAAATAAAAAGTTTTCAATTTATTTTGTTTAAATTAATTAATTAAATATTTTTTTTTGGAATTCATTATACAGCTACTAGCACTGTAAGTGGAAAAAGTCTTATGTTGATATGTTTGTACCTCAAAATAAAGGGCTTATGTTGTTTTCCTTTCTACAAAATATTGTGTCATTTTAATAAAAAAATTTTATTAGGGGTTTTGTTTCTTAAAAATGTGTTGCTCTCTAAAAGGGTAGCATGTTTATTACTTAAACATTCAACTTAACTTATGGCATTGCACTTTTCGCCCCGCATAAATCGAGAGTGTTGAAAGTGCCCTGTAAAATATGTGACATCATTTTATATATGGGGCTTTTTTAACAACGGCGACGATTGCGTTAAAGATTGCAATTTTCAAGTAGCGTTGTTGCTTTTGGAAATTCGGAAAAGTTTGCAAAAATATCGAAAATTTACGAACATTAATTAGAATTGTGGTTATTTTGTTTAACTATTTATGGTTTTTAATCCAAATTTTTAATATTTTAATCGGGCTCAAGTTCATCAAATTTAATTTTCATTAAATTATTTTTTATATGAAGAAAGGAATTTTACAACATGAAACTTACTTAAAATTGTTATTGATAACACGGTGCTACAGTGTAAAAAAACTTGGAAAACGACCTAGCGTGGGTTATTGGTCTTGTTGAGTACATTAAAAATTGTGTCAAAAAATTTCAGAAACACCCTCAAATTCAGAAGTTATTTTAAAAAAACCGTTTTCAGTGATGTTCGTCAACTTATCGACCTGTAACTCAGTCAGTTCTTGTCCGATTTTAGTTTTTTTAAAAGGTTTGGAAAGAAAACTGACGCTTTAAAATTACGTGCATTTTTTTATACATCTGTAAATTAAAAGTATTGTTTTTGTTAAGAATATCTACAAATAAAACGAAAATTATAACCTTTTTTGATTTTAGTAGCTTTTCATTGCTTATTTTAATATGAAAGCTTATAAAAATTTATATTAGCGTATGAAGAAAATTTAGTTCTTAACAAAACATGGTTTTAATTTTTCAAATCGGATAAAAATTGTATAAGTTATTCAACTTTTCATTAACACCTATTTTTAGTATTTTCTCCCTCCGCGCAAAAAATATGAATAAAAACAAGTTAGAGTGCTATATTTAGCTGTGCCGAATTTTTAATACCCTCCACCGACTGTTCGAATATTTCAGGAGGGATATCTATATGATGTCTATTTATTA
The DNA here is from genome assembly GCA_949318255.1 of Pollenia labialis. Lineage (NCBI taxonomy): Eukaryota > Metazoa > Arthropoda > Insecta > Diptera > Polleniidae > Pollenia > Pollenia labialis. Next base: position 24,356,975 of record OX439142.1, on the reverse strand, counting down.
TTAATTTATCTTTATAAAAACAGACATCAGCATTAAAATTGGTTGGTTTGAGGTTTAGATCTATATTAAATTATTTAGCAATTTAAACTAGCTTGAGTAACAGTTTCAATTCAAATTTTGTTATGATAGCATTATTTTTTACGGTTTTAGGCGTACTAAACTGTTTTCCGGTAGTAGGGTTTATATGGGGCCTAAGGTTAATTATGAACCGATCTTCACGAAATTTCACAGTGTTATTTCTAGTCCTAAAAAACTGTGACGTACCAAATTTTGTTGTGATAGCATTATTTTTATCGGTTTTAGGCGTACTAAACTGTTTTCCGGGAGTAGTGTTTATATGGGGCCTAGGGTAAATTATGGACGGATCTTCACGAAATTTTACAGCGTGATTTCCAGTCGAATAAAAGAAATCTTTGCAAAATCTTATCTCATTCCGTGCCTTGTTCCACCATTTATGTTATTTTTTATAACAAAGTTATCATTTTTTTTAGGTGATGGTTCCACATTTTGATTCATAGCTCTGGTCCAACTGCACCGATTTTGCTGAATTTCAATCGCAAACTGCTTAGGATAACTGCAAGCAATTTGGCACCAAGTTTGTTCATTTCTTTTGAGTTGTTCGAAAGTGAGCGTGTTTTCAACATACGAACAGACAGACATATGTTTGCGGTTTATTCGCTGACAAAAAACATCGCTTTGATCTGAAGAAAAATAAAGCCTTGGTAAATGCCTTCAATACAGTTTTTAACTGCTCATACAGTTCTAGCAAATGGTATAAACCCTAAAGTATTTGTACAAGCTGTTCCAGTATGCTTAAGAAAACTAAGTCCGAAAAGTTTATAAGCCAGCCATTACCATTATCTTTCCCAATGATTTAGCATCATAAAATATTCCATAAACCACAAGACTGTTATTTTTGCCAAACAAACATCACTGGTTATCAATATAAAAATCGTGATAGCATTAAGTATGCTAATGTGTTATGTAGAAATGAAATTCTCAGATTTTAAGAATTTTTCCAAGATTTCTTACCAATTACATTTTTTTGTTCTTCCATTTAGTAAAATAAAAGTTCTTCAATACATACAGAATAACTTGTTTACAATAAAATTTAAAAACTCAATATTGCAGCCTCATTTCCAAAAAGCGACTATAATAAAAAGAGGTTTCCGAAATCAGTTACCAACACCGTTAAATATTTTTGAAACACAGTTAAACATATTAAAGAGAAAAATGAATATACTGTTTTTATTAATAATTTTAGATGTGTTTTATTGCTTTGTTAATGAAATTTTGCTCTACGTGTATGTATTTGCAAGGAAATATGACTAAGGTGGCGTATAGAGCAAACAGGAATTTTATTACCATTAGAAAATATACCGTGCACGAACATGTGATATAAAAATCAAAAATTCCTATCGAGTAGTTTTTTCAGAAAACATTTCTGAACCTTCAAAATCGATTCTCTCAAAATGCAATTTCTGCACGTAGATCACTTAAACTTTCGGACGACGATATGGTTTGTAGCCCCAAATATTCTCCTTAGAATGACATTAAAATCATCTTCGTATGTAAAGTAGTTTTCGAGATATTGAAGAAATAATCAAGACCTTCGGCTAATTCGGCAAAATGATGACATTTTAAATATGACATAAATTTTGAAAAAAAAAAATTTAGTATTGTGGTTATTTTGTTGAACTATTTATGGTTTTTAATCCAAATTTTTAATATTCTATTCAGGCTTAAGTTCATCAAATTTAATTTTCATTAAATTATTTTTATGAAGAATACTAATACTAATACTAATTATTGTTAAAGCTAGGGCACGAGCTCTATGTGTACATTTGTCCTTCAAGTTGTACTGTTTTCAACAAGAAAAAGAAGGACAAAATGAAAAAACAAAAAATGTACTTTGGACTTCAAGAAGAATTCTTGACATAAGTACGGAAAAAACAGAAGTGAGGAAAAACATGTAAAATCGATTAAAATGGATAATCATTCAAAAAAGCAAATTTCGATCTACCAAAGGTTAAAATACAATTTGGTTTAAGGATTGATGTTTGACTATTGACGTCAGCAGTCGTCGATGGCTGCGAGTGTAAGACGGCAAATCCATCTGAGGAGATCGAGTGGTTGCGATCGAAACATGTCATGGTAACCAGCCGCCTGGGTTCGAATCTCAGGTCAGCCAAGAATGAATGATTATCAATAACAATTTTAATTAATTTTCATGTTGTAAAATTCCTTTCTTCAGAAAAATAATTTAATGAAAATTAAATTTAATGAACTTAAGCCTGAATAGAATATTAAAAATTTGGATTAAAAAAAAATATTTTAATTTTTTTTCTTTCATACATATGTATATAAGGGGTTTAACCAAAATAAGAACCTATCATTACGGTATGGGCAATGTTATACTGATATTAAAAATCGATATCAGGGGTCATTTCGGTCCAAAAACCTTCGGCACCGAATGCAATTTCTAAAACACCAAACATTTTTTTGCCAATTTTAATAATCAAACAAGTAGAATTTTCTTAACTAATTCTGAGCTTCATATATTAAAAAAAAGAAAAAAATTAAAAATGTCTATGAAAATAATACATATTTTAACGCATGTTTTATAATGGGAATCCTTCCCTTTCTCTAGTTTCCAGAAGCAGATAGCGCGGAGAAAACGTACAATAACATTACATAAAATTGTTTGTTTTTTTAGTTTGACTATTGATTTTTTTTGGTGGGAGTCCTTCCCCAAAAAATATTTGTGGGAACATCTAAGAAGTTAATATTAATTAAAATATATGTATTTTTACGTTATATTTTTGTCGCATAAATTGTAATATAAATTTTTATGGTGGGTATCCTTCCCTTGTACCGTTTTTTTGGTTTCTTTTTTTGGAATGCAAGGAATCGCCATTTCATTAAAAAAAAAAACACGAAATGCAAAGACCAGCATGGCTTTCGACATTAGAATTATGGATTTCCTATAAAACTAAAAAAAATTATAAGCTAAAACTTCATCACGATCGGTGCCGAACCTTTTTGAACGCTCGCGAATAAAGGAAGGCACATTTCTTCATATTTTTTTATGCACTATCTCACTATGATAGGTCCTTTTTGATATTTGCAAAAAAATGTATATGTTCTTTATGATAAAAGGAAACTTCTCATCAAATTTTATTAAAATAGAAAGGGGTCAGGTCCCAATCTTGGTCGATTTGACATGGAATTACCCATGATCAATTTTTTATTTCAAGGGATTCCGCAAAAAAAATCCCGGGAAAGCGGGAAATATAATAATTTAAAACCCCTACTCATAATTTAAGATTTAACTCAATTATATAAAATTTATCTGTGACATCCTCTTTCAAAAAATTACATGCGATTTGACGAAGCAAAACTTACGGCCAATTTTGAGGTTTGATATTACATTTTTTTTCAAATCGTTTTATATATAGTTATTATATATAACTTTGCATTGTATATAACTAGGGATGAAATTTTCATGCACTAAAAAATCGAAAATATGCACTAAAAAATCCAAAATATGCACTTAAAACTTAAAAAATTTTCATAGACTAGTTTTTTCTTTTTACTTAAAACAAAAATAAAAAAATTCAGTATATTGATGTTCAAATAACTTAAATAACTAATTTAAATTAATTAAAAGTTAATTAAAAGTTTGTCTTGTACTTGAAGAATGCCAATGAATTTTAAAAAAAATTATTTTCAGATTTGATTCCAGATCAGATCAAAAATATTTGAAATTTATTTTATTTTTTTAACATCAATTTTTTTTTTGCAAAAAGTTTCGGATTGTTAATTTTACTTTTTGCAAAAACAAATTATTTGACTGGAGTATTTAGTGAACTAAATCCCTCCTAATTAGTTATTCTTTCACCAATGTATCCGAAATTGAAAAATACAAATGCTAATTGACTTTTTTTTTTGCTTTTTAAACCACAATTTTTTCGTTTAAAAATGTTAACCTCAAAATTAACCATTTTGCTATTCACTTAAACTTTTAACGACATGTGCTGATGCTTAATTCCGTATTTATAAAAACACTGAAATTTATTGTTAATGGGATTAGCTATTCCTATGCGCACTTCACTGGTTGCTTAGGCCAGATCATCAGGAAACTTCATCCAAAAAGATTTTAGAAAAACTAAGGATATTAAACCAAATAAAACTGTTAAGCGTATAAGAATTGTAACAATATCAAAGTTTAAACAGAAACATCAACAATAAACAGTGAGTTTATCTCTTCTTACATTCCCCACTACAATTGATTGCAATTCTTCCAACATTAATTGTAGTTGTAAGTAGGTTAATAAAAAACAAACAAAAACAACTTGCTTTATTGTTTTTGCTTGCTTAATTTTTTAAGTTTATTCGAGTCAAATGGTTTGCTTAAGGATAAATAAATAAGAAGCTCCACGGAAAATTGGCGTGTGATAAGAAGTGGATAAATTGTAGGCTAAATACCTAAAAGCCATATCATTTATCGACTATATAGGTACAACGATAAATAAACACTTTTCTAAGCAGATTTAACCACAACAAAAATGTTGGTGTTAATAAACCACAATTTGTTTTGTAAAAAATAACAGCTGACTTAAACAGCTGGATTTTAACACCAGCAGATGTCGTTAAAAGTGTAAGTGAATAGCAAAATGGTTAATTTTGTGGTTGACATTTTTAAACGAAACAATTGTGGTTTAAAAAGCATAGTAAATCGCACTACTGATCTCTTAATGTTATAAATGAATTTTACATTATTTTAGGTTCTAAATGTGCTTAAAATAGCACTTACAGCAGACTCATCAAAATTTTAAATATAAAAAATATTGATATTCATTCATACATTCATTAATAATCACAAAGTTTTTCTCCTCTTTTTGCCCAGTGACTAGAATAAAAAATACACAATTTGAAAGGTATTTATTTTTTTTTTGTTTTTTTCCATTTTCAGTTCGATTATTTATCTAGAATAAAAAATACACAATTTGAAAGGTATTTATTTTTTTTTTGTTTTTTTCCATTATCAGTTCGATTATTTATCATTGCATTCTCCAAAGCGAAAGATAACAAAAAGTTAAAGAAATTGTTTCAAACGTCTTGAGAAACATTAAAAATTGGTGTCTTACATCAGGGGCTAAACTTTCCATAGACAAATGCAGTTTATTACACATCTGCTAAAAACATAACTGCAATAGCTTCTACTTAGAGTATAAAAATAAAACATGTCGACCATCTTCGAATACTGGGTGTCATTTTTGATAAGAGTTTTACTTTCAAAGAGCATTGTCTACAGCTAAGAACAAATCTAAACTCTCGACTAAACATTATAAAATACCTTACATCAAAAAACTTCGGCATTCATATCTCAACAATGGTAAATATCACCCGCAGCATTATCCTCTCCGAAATTGACTACGCTTTGCCAATATGCGGATGGTGTGCAACGTCACACATTAAACATATCTACGGTCCATATCATTCAGCAATTCACCGTAGCATACGTCACAAACATATTAGCTGAGGCAGGCCTACCATCCATTGAAGACCGAACATCACATCTTACTTTAAAGTTAATTCCCAAGTTCTTTATCTGTCGTAACAAACTCCTGTTTCAAGAAGTAGCAAATACAGCTACTTACAACTTAGTCCAATCCTCATTAAACAACAACCTGAACCACCTTGGTTGCTGGAAAGATCGTCCTTCATTCTAAGCATGGTCCAACTCTCTAAAACTACTACATCTCCAACAGTTTATATTCAAACTTTTAACAACATTGTTAATCTATTTGCTGAAACTTTTTGTTCACAGATGGCTCCAATTCAAGCGACTCTACAACATTTGCAGTAGTACATACACTCACAATATTATTACAGTAACGGACTGTAGTTTATTTAAGAAATATTCCGTTCAGTCATTTTTAAATAAATAAACATTTAAAATTCCAAGCAAATTTATTTTTAACTGATTCTAACAGTTATTCAAAAAACTAAGTGCATATTAATACGGATTTTCAGTTGCAGTTAATATTGTCCGTTGATTGAGTTAAATTCTTCTTTATGTTAAAGTAAATAAAAATGTTATTTAAAGTTCATTTAATTTTTACTGCTAAAATTTCAACCGCGAATTCCGTAAAAACAAATCTATATTCAGTTATCTTATATAAATTAATTGTCAAAAAATTAACTACATATTACGTAAAAACATATAAATATGCAGTTATTTTATAAAATTTTACTGTCAAAAATTCAACAAAATATTCAGTAAAAACAATTAAATATTCAGTTATTTTATATAATTTTACTACCAAAAATTAATTTTTACTTATCTATATAAAATGAATTGCTTGTTTTGTGTAAGCAATACCCATTTTCTATTTGTTAAAATAATTTAGTTAAATACATTAAATTTTAAAAGTAAAATAATTGCGAAGCCATATCGGTCATGCTGCTGGTGTCTTATAATTGAGAGTTCTTCTGTAAACAACGTGGTCAGTACAACAAAAGTAAAACAAACGTCTGTAATACCGTGTTCAGATATGCACCTTAATTGAGTTATACGCAATAAACGACATTATTGAGCTCAATTATCCATATAAAATTGCAATTTAGTTATTGCTCAATTAATACGAAATTGTTATAAATATTGAGTAAAATTAAAATGCGACACTGTAACAAGTGTGTTTATTAAGCAAAACACAACTTACTAAACAGTGTTTTGACATTTGGAAACTGAAATTACAACAAAACAAATGCACATCCATTAGGTCGTCGCAAAAGCCAGATGTTTATTCCTTAAAGATGTCAAAACTTGTTTACATTTTGCTTATGCATGTACATTTTTGTTTACGTTAAATGTTGTATGTAGTAGTAATATAAATCCCAACAAACACGAAGTCAAACCTTTGTTATGAAATGACTTTATCATTTGACATCAAACGCAATTCTCAAACGTTTTTCAATTGTTTGATTTAACATTTAAATTCAAATTGATAATGATTTGAAAATAAACATTTGATATCAAATATTTATCAATTTGATGTCAAATGTTCGTCAAATGTTAATATCAAATCAAAAATAAACTTGGCAATACTAAAGCGAAAAATAAATGTAAGCATTAAAAATGGCGATTAAAGTTAAATTTTTTTTCCGTGTGGTTACATGTGGTTTACTATTAAAAAAAAATTTTAATATAAAGTGAACAGTTTATTTCTTGTGAAAAATGAAAATTATTTGTGAGAAATTACAATGATTAAAAATACGAAAAAAAAGAAAAATAATAAAACGGAAAATTAAAGAAAGATTTTTGAACGATCGCGATGCTACAATCCTCAAAATAAAAGGGAGCCAAGTATTTTGTCTTTCCAAGATTTAGAGGTCGGAAAGAACACTATTTCATCTTTTAGCTATGGTACCGAATGTTTATCTCAAAGTTTATTTAAATAAAAATAAATTTAAATTAAAAAATTAAATAGTTTTATTTATATTCCACATTGTATTATAATCCACATTTGAAAAACATTTGAAAATTACGTTTGAAAGCAAGTTGAAAATAAAGGAATTTTTCAATTTGAAAATAATTTCCCCTTTTTGTTGAGAACGCTATGATTTTCAAATGATTTTCAAATTATTATCAAACGTTTCTCGTTTGAGAAAACGTTTGATTTCAAATCATTTTCAATTTGAAATCAAACCTCCGTGTTTGTTGGGATTGAGTAAGCTAAATTGTGTATGTGTGAACAGAAAGATAATTATGTCAATTAACCGAATATTGACTCAATAAAAAAGGTATATCTGAACACGGTATAACTGGGTAAGTAAATAAAAATATTCTCCCTCTCTCGCTTATAAGAAAAACAAGCGGACAGGTGTCTGTCTGGTATTTTTTAGAAATTCGGCTCTTTTGTGGAGTAAACGAAAGTTTAATAAAATAACTGAATATTTAATTGTTTTTAATGAATATGGTGTTGAATTTTTGACAGTAAAATTTTACAAAATAACTGAATATTTATTTGAATTTACGGAATATGGTGTTGAATTTTTGACAGTAAAAATTAAATGAACTTTTTGTTAAAAATAAATGAAAAATAGGTAGACCTTTCTGGTTCACTTTGGATCCTGCACGAAGGATAATAAAAATAAATAAAATAAAAGAAATATTTTTCATCATTCGTGTTCAATCTGATCTTGTAAGGATGTAGGCCAAGATCTTTTCGCACAATTCGCCACAACGACTTCACAGAGGTGCCCAACGCTTGAGAACGACGTGTGAGAGACACTTTCTTCAACTGAAGCCTCAGCGGCAGCAATCTCGACACTACGGGCACTTCTTTGTCTCACTGGCACGGGAACATTTTGTACTGTGCCTGTGGATTCAAATTTTTCCACTAGACGCTCAATTGTTGATCTGGTAGGACGATTATGACGACCATAAATTGGACGTAGCGCTCTTATCGTTGAGGCAACTGACTCCGCATTTCGGTAGTAAATTTTAATTTTAATAATGATTTCATAAAACAAATGTGTGTATTTTAACTGCTGCTAAATTCAAAATTTTGTTTTATTTTAACTGCTTTTGCTTTTGTGTGTATTTTAACTGCTGCTAAATTCAAAATTTTGTTTTATTCAGAGTTGACGTTTTAGAGCTTTGTGGTTGGGCTGACGTTTTAGAGTAGGCAATGTAAAAAAATCGTATTTACATATTCTTTGGAGACATTTTTTTAAATGTTTCTTAAAAAATACTTTATAATATAAAAATGAAAAATGTTTGTATGTTTGTTTGTTTGTTGGCTTTTTACAGTAACATCACGTGAGCCCTAAAAATAAAATAGGCTACTTATTTGTTCGATAGGGGCAGGGGAATTGGTACCCCCATCTTAAGAGCCGCTGCACGCATTTTGTTGAACTTTTGGGAGTAGGATCTTCTGAGCCTGGGCTGTCGCCAACATTTCGTCAGGGATTTACTATGGGACTTGTACGCGTCGTCGACGTTGTCTTGAAGACATGGCCAACTGGGTTGAAATACACTTTTATAAATTTTTAAATAAAGGCTTTAATTGAAAAAATAAAAGTTAAAATTGTAAAAATAAAATAAAAAAAAAATTTATATATGCAAGTATTAAATGGACGATGTCGATATTTTTTAGTTTTGACTCCGATGCATCGTTCTCATCCCTAGTCATACTCAAAAAGTCAAGTACGAATAATACTAAAACGTACTCAAAACAACCCTAAAAAGGATTACTTTCGAAAATCAATCCCAGAATTTCATGAAATATTTTTATATTTTTGGTTAAATATGATTTTTAAAGTAAAAACAATATCGGGCATGATACTGGTCAAAATGTATTAACAAAGTGACATCAGTACTACAACAATGAAACAATAGAAAAAACAACAGGCATTTTGTTGCTAGAATTGAGAATGCAAATGTCAAAATGCCTTTATAAAAAATGTAAATAAATAAAAAAATGACGCCAAACGTCACACACGAAGAAAATCACTGTAAACAGCTGCGCTTGTGAGGTCACTTTATTAGAACATTCTGATACTGGTGTTTTATCATTCTGTAAGGTAAATCGGGTAAGTAAATTTTCGAATTCGGGATAAACAACTTTATAATACTTGAATCAAGCGCATTTCGAGATTGATTCAATCTTAGTTTTACTTAAATCAATCTCATTTTCAGATTATTTCAAGTACGAAATCGGGATTGAATATAGATAATTTATGTATTTTGCGATTGAAAATCTCAACGTACTATTAATACCGCTTCAGATTGAATTGAGTACGGTTGGATTGATTTTTTTTTTGAGTTTAGAAAGGGGAAACCCTTTTTATAAACTAAAGAGAATGTTAAAACAATTTTGGAGACTGTGCAAGTGAGAAGGCCCAACTACAATATGCTTAAGCTGGCTTAAGCAACTGTGCGAATACATGTTAATCATATGTGTCAAACCATATTGTACTTAAGGAAAATTTTTGTTAAGTTTATGAATCTGTCACTTGCTTAAGCAAAGTGCATAAACGATCGCACTTTCCGTAAGGAATAATATGTGTTTTGTGTTTTTAAATGCATTTGACAGGCTTTTTGTTTATTTTTGACAGACACTTATGCTGAGAAGAATTTAAGCAGTCCGTAAGTATAAATGCAAAGTAGTTCATAACATCGATATATCGTGTTTTTTACCGATGTTTATTAACATCGATGATTGTCGTGGAATCATCGATGTTTTTCAGAACGTTCTTGCATCCCTACTAACGATTGTTAAAAAAATTTAAGATTTTCTGCCGTAAAATAAAAACACACTCAGATGTTCTAGGATAATTTCATATAAACATGTATATGTTGGCTTATAAATTGCAAATATAAACTTCGTATAAATGCACCACATCACATTTATTTTATAAGAGTACATTTGTGTTTTTCGACGTAAACTTCCTCTTTCCGCCGCCATCAATAGTCAGTTGATGTTTCAATTAAAATAATATAATAATAAAATAATAATTGTAATTCGTATGTAATTTTACGCACCCTTCGACCACGCCTTCCTGAAGCGACGGGGCTTCACAGAGAAGAATATGCGTATTTTCATGATCGGTCTCTTTTTGGTCCTGTACATTTGTATTCTGTATTTCAAATAAACAGGCAATATTTTAATCATATGCCATATTTGTTGCAGCATATTTTCTCTACGATATTCCACGCATTGCAATGCAAATTGCCTTTGTTCTTCTTGCACTCTAGGAAATCAATGGAATTGTTTTGTAAAGTTTACAGCTCTTTTATCGCAGTCATTAACTGCCTCCAAGTGTATAACTTTTGCTTTGAAAAAGTATGAATAGTTTTACCAAGCTGATGATGTTTCGGTGAGAAAATCAATGTTTAATAAATATCGCCTGAATATATTTTTGCTTTTTATGGAAACAGAATCATGAATTTTGTAATCTGTACGAAACGAAGTAGAAAATAAGTATCATAACAAAAGAATAAATAATAAGAAAATACATTCCAGATAATTAGTAGTTACTTTTTTCTTTTGATTGAACACATCGCTTTGTATTTTCAAATTTGGTTTCTTTTGTCACACTAGCCACAATGTTCTTTTTTGTCTCAATATTAACCATGTCATCAAAAAGGAATAAAGTAACGACTTCTCAGGTTAATTAATAAAAAAGCTGACAAAATTAGTTTAAAGCAGCATTTTATATAATTTGGTGTACACATTCATACCTCTTAACAGCTTTTATAAAACGCCAATCCTTATAGAATGCTTTATGCCCAAGTAACATTGTATTCTTTGTTAAACGTGAAATGTTGCAATGAAAAGAGAAACTTTTTTCAAGCCTTTGGCCTCTTGTTAAGTTAAGCTGATCCCGAAATAAAAACATTTGTATAGCAAAAATAGCTCTTGAGGACTTATTTAATTTTTTTTTTATCATTTCCGATAAAAATAATATCGAAAGCTCAAACAATTCACGATAGTCACCTCTCACAATTGGTTTTTCGAGCTTAGAAAAATAAAAGCCGATCAAGTTGTCAATCTGAGATGAATCAAAGTGGTGGCTTGGAATGGAGATACCATTTTGAATATCGCATGGCTTGATGTTATTCCAGTTTTTTTTAACTTTTTAAAGAGCGGTATGTCAACATCAACTGTAACCTAAGGAATTTTGATTTCAACTACAGTTTTTAATATCAATTCATACGCATGATGCCTTTACCCAAATAAAAGTAAATCCCTTTCTAGTGATTGCTCCAAAACCCTGCAAACAAATGGAAGATATCCCCTAAGGCAATAGTTTAGCAATATCCCCAAATTGTCATCTAAATGAAAATAATCCAAGTCATTTTTTATTTTGTACGTCATAAATGAAAAAATAAAATTTATTAAATCGAAAATATTCTGCAGAAGGTAAATATATATATAATCTTTTTCTTTCCTTTTAAACTTAATCAAGATATTACGCAACACGCATAATGGATGCAATTTTAAAGGAGATGGGTGAAACATATGGTGGAAGCTACAAAATTATTTCAGTTTACATAATTTAATTATAAAATATATTTTTTGTAAGTATAATTTAAATTTATGTATGTAATTAAAAATTTAATTTTAAATAAAAAGCTGTACTTATTTTAAAATAAATGAATATTTTTTTAAATGCAAACTCTTCTTTTTATCATCCCAATGATATTTTGGCGATATCTTTATATTTTCTCATTAGTGTTTATCTGGCAATATTGCTAGTTTATCATCTAGAAGAATCGCTTTCTTATTGCTTAGGAGTATTGCTATCGAGACACGTTTCTTGCCGAAGGAAGTATGTTCCGCAATACGAAATCGATTATTGCCGCAATAATATTTTTCATCCTGGCAATACGTTTGGCAATACATATGGAGTATTTCTGTGTTTGCTGGGAAGTTTCTCCTGATTTCCATACACTTTAAAACTTTGGGCATTTAATGCAGGCAGGATTGTAAGTTATTCTAATGAACAGAGACGATTTCAGGAATATTTTTTCTTACCTTTTTTTCTTATTCTTTGGATGCACCCAGAGAAAAACATGTTTTATGGTCACCTTCAACAAAATTTTTTTTAAAGAAAAGTTTAAACATGTTATGTTTAATACAACCATATTATTGTCACCAAAAACCATATTATGGTTAAAATAGTCCTGAATCTAGAAGCCACAACCATATTATGGTTACTTCCAAACATAATATTGCAAATAATAACTAATATATGTTTAAGACTTATAATAGCATGGTTGTTTTTCAACCATAGCATGTTGCTCTTAGAAAGAGGAAAATACTATTGTGAATTTGAAAACATATTAATGTCATATTTAACCATAACAATGGTTGTGGCTTCTTGATGGAGGACTAATTTAACAATAATATGGTTGTCGGTGACAATAATATGTTTATATTAAACATCATGTTTAAAATTTTTTTAAAATAGTTTTATTGGAGGTGACCACATTTAAACATGTTTTTTCTCTGCGTGTAATAAATTTTGTATTCGCTTACGTTATGCTCAAGTGCTTCTAAAGCAATTTCTAAAATATACACTGAGTCGCATATGGGCACTTCCAAGATTGTAAACGGGACATTCGCACATGTTTATATTGACAAAACTGTAAAAAACAACCTGATTTTCATTTTTTAAATTAATGATTCTTTTAACTCTCAAGTAGCTCTTTAATTTCCGCAAATGAAATTTTTCGCTTACTGTCGTGGTTTCCGAGATAATTGCAAAAAACCAGTGATTGTAAACAGGACAAAAAACGGAAGTGGGTTTAAAGGGGTAACCGTTTAAACAGTGATTTCTGCGAAACCTGACACAATATTTTATTGGGATTAATTTTAAAATGTTGCGTACCAATGTGCCCTAAATAAAAATGGTTTCGATTTCAAAATAAAATATGAATTACATTTATGTTGCTATTTATAATCCTTTATATAAGAAACTTAATAAAAAATGTTTTTCAGATCATAAATATGCCTTAGATTAGAGTATTGTTGTTCCAAATGCATATTTTCTAATATACACAAGTATGTGCTAAAAGTTGAAGTACTTCGTTTACCATTTATCTTTTTTTTTCGAATCAATTAATTTATACGCATATATTAAAAAAATATAAGCAATTCTCTAAATAAATCTTGAAAAGAAAAATTTTTTTTTCCATTTTTTGTGGTTGACGTTTTTTTGAAAATAGCCATATACTCAATTGACATTAACGAAGGCAGCTGCAAGTTTTGGAGAAAGAATTTCCCTTTTGCCCTTTTTAGGCCAGGAAACAAATTTAAAAAAAAAATAAAACTGTGGGCTTTGATCTTGATGATTTTCAACAGAAATTTAGTGACACCGTTGTTTTATTTTCCTTTTCCAGTCTTTTTCTTTCTTTTAGTATCCGGAGTTTTGTTCTTTTGTCCATAGATTTCAATCTAAAAATAGTCTTCATCGATTTTCATTAACTTTAAGGCATCAACGATCGCTATGTCAAAGAGATTGTTCAAAGTGCGTACAAATAAATTTTCCTTATCTTTAATTCCCTAAGAGATCTTAAATTTTATTTGCCAAACTCTGAATTTTCACAAATTTTTCTACAGACTTTTTCACAAAAACTCATGCCCTCTTTAGTTAGATCTCTTTTTTTTCATAAAAAAAAGTATAACAACAATTTTTAAGTCGAAAAACAGTACGACAAGAGAAAACCCATATATTTCTAACTTTAAGATTTTTGTTAACCTTTTATGGGCTTTTTTGTATTTTGGAAAAAAAGTCTTATTTTTGCTGTAACTTTTGAATGAAAAACGATAAATTAGTCAATTAAATTGTAAATTAGAGCATACATTATGTGCTTTTTATTTATTAATATTCATAAACAGAAAACAAAGATTTCAGAAAATAAACATTAAAAAAACTTATAAAGCTTTTTTACTTCATTTCATTAACTTCAACAGTATTATTAACTTCATAATCATCATTAACTTCATAATCATCATAATCTTTATAATCATCGTAATCATCATTAAAATAGTCTTTATCATCGTCATCATTATCGTTTTCTCTGTGGAGGAGAATAAGAAACTCCAATGCACCTTTGGCATTTGCTCCATTTTTTACAACTATTTATCATGCTTGAAATGAATGGATCAGTAGCCCGTTTCTGTATTTTTCGCATCGTAAAATTTTCAACATGAAGTGTGAAACAAAAAATTCCATCGTTTCTCGATTTGCGAAAAAAAGTGTTTCTGTATTTAAATGCGAAAACAGACAAAACAGATTCAGTTTTAACTGGAATATTTCCAGAATTAAATGTCAAATGAAAGAAATCTATTGAACACGTTTTCTATGGTATTTTTCCTTCTGCATTTACGCTATAACTTTTAAAAGCCTTATTCCTAGCTTCTTGAGATTCTTCAGTTAGTTGGCCAAAAGGCAATGGTGAAAGCGATATAATTTATGGCCCGTGAATAATGTATTTATGTAGAGTAGGAGGCATATTATACCATGGATAATTTTTAACAAATATCTTGGCAGTATCATTAGCGAAATTTTAATATCTTTTGCGCTCAATCAATGTCACTGGAAACAACTATTAATAATGTACGCATATTTTTTATCACCTGCAAATTAATTTTTGAAAATTCTGCGGATACTTCAGCATTCTTTAAAAAGAGCCTTGCAGTTTTCCCATCGTTTGAGTTTCCAACACCTGTTTTTGGTTGGGAAACAATTAATCCAGTTTTCTCTCTAAATTCAATTTGAATTCGAAGCTTTGTAACTGAACGTGTAGTAAAATTTATAAGTAAAACACTCAAAAAACTGAGTGCTTTTCATATAAATTTTACTACACGATCAGTCACTTGTGTTGTGAAAACAGCACATTAGCTTTAATTATTTATGAAATAAGCTTTAAGTAAATAAATATTTACTATTTACGAGATAATTTCTCGTTCGTGAGTGAAATTCAAACGTGTCATATCATTATAGCATCAATATATGTGAAAAAATCTTTTCGTTGTGAATAAACCAGAATTTTTTTTTGGTGAGTATACGTGATTTAAAGTCACTCACGCAACCATCTCTAGTAAATATCACACTCATTGGCTATAATAACAACAACAAAAGATAAAAAAAATAACTTGTTTTTTTGTTTGTTTCTTTCACATTGATTTTTAGCAACTGGAGTTCTCTCACAAAACCCTTCATGACTCAAAAATCGCACAATTGTGCAAATAGTCATTCTGGGATTTATTAGCTTAAATCTCATATTTTAAGACCATAAAAGCATTTTTTCCTGCACTCATCCGCAAAGTTGTTGAAACTCAATGTATATTTTTAGAGCAATTTAAGTTTTTTTTTTTAATATTTCTAAAACATTTATCTTAACAAAAAATAATTGTTTATATGTTCATATGAATTACAATTATGTCAAATAGAAATAAATTAGCGGGTACCGTCTCGACATTTTAAAAATAAGCAACACTCTAAAATACATACAACCCAATTTTCGGTGGAACAAAAGTTGGATTGATCCAACCGGATTCGGTTAACTGATTTTTAAGTTACATACTATAAATTATTTTCTATGTCAAATAGTAAAATAGGCTTTTGATTTTATGCTTTTTAAGTTACAATGCCAGTCTCAAAACGCACCCTTTAATGTTTGAAAATCATGTATTTTCAAATGTTATCGATCCCTCAAAGTATAGTGAAAGACGACAAAATCAAAATAAGGTCAAACAGCTTCCCTTATATGAGTTTAAATCTTAAAATTAAAAAAAATAGGCCATAATTGTGTAAAACCCAACGCCAAAAATTAAATTGAAAGCAAAAACTAATTCAAAAATATTTCATAAAAATAATAATATTGCGTTTAAAAATGTTTCAACGCCACAAGAAATGCAGCGTTTGTAATTAAAAAACTCAATATAAATTTCTGGTGAAAACAAAATTATAAAATATTTTTTGCTTTGTTGTTGCTTTCAATATAATTTTTGGTATTTCGCTGCGTTTTACACAATAAGGCCTTAAATTTTTTGAGGTTATACAAAGTTTGTCACTGAAATTTTTTTATTATTCATCTAAGACCCCATAAAGTATAAATATTTTGATTCAGCCATGTAGGTGTGTCTGTCTGTTGAAAACACGACCACTTTAAAAAAAACTCAAAACACAAGAACAATGTTTGTGTCAAATTGCTTCTAAATCCTTAGAAGTTTGGGATTCAAATCCAGCAAGCAAGTTAAGTAGGATAACAGTTATGAATCCAAATTTGGAACCACCGCCCTAAAAACGTATAATTTTTTGCAAAAACTAACATAAATGATGGTATAATCCACGGATTGATATAAGATTTTGCAAAATTTTTTGACTAGAATTCATACTGTTAAATTTCCTGAAGATCGGTCCATAATTTACTATAGGCCCCATATAAAGTCTGCTCTCGGAAAATTATTTTAATTCGTCTAAATCCGTAGCAGATTTAGATATTGTGGTAAAATGTTATCCAACTTAGCTTCATATGGCCAGAAATAGTTCCATTTAATTTTGTAATAATCGGTCCATAATTTACCTTGTGACCCATATTAAGCGGCCTTCAAAAAACCACTTTAAAACGCTACAACAAATTTCACTACTATATCGAAGTTTGTTCTAATTTAGATTTTTTTTAATACCAGAAATCTCTCTAAAGACTTTTGTGATGATAAGTCCATAATTTGCCATGGGTCCAATATAAATTCCCCTCTCGAAAATAGTTTTAGTTCGGCTAAACCTGCTACGAATCATTATATTTTACTTAAATTTGTTCAAATTAAGTTTTATTATATTACTAGAAATAAAAGCATGAAACTTTCGGATTGTCGGTCAATAATTAAATATACGTATGTATATATAAACCGTTACACATTTTAATACAGACGTCCTATTTTAAAAAGAATAATTAATAATTTAATGATCCCTTATAGACCCAGGCCTGAAATATTCCAATTGTCGGTGGAGGGCAGGGCTGCCAGATAAATTTGTGAGGAAATCGTCAGTTTCCTGACAAAAAATAAAAAAATCGTCTTTATCGTTTCGAAAAATCGTCAAAAAAATCGGACAACTCAAAATTTAGTTTTTTGAAAACAATTATTGTTCGATTTTTATAAAAAAAAACACTGAAACAAAAACATATGGGCAAATCCCAGAAACAGTTTTTTTTTATGATATATAAGGCTAGAATTATACATCTATAATTTTTTTTTTTTTTATTTATTTATTAAGTCTGTAATCCATAGACTATACAATGTGACATAAAAAAAATTTACATATGTAGAATAATAAAAAAAAACTGTATGTTTTTTTGTTTAAAGTGTTTAAATAAATTATTATGTTCCGTTTTACAATTGTAGTGGTTAGTGAGAAATCAATTAATTTATACAAGTCATTAAAATCTTTTCCAACTCTCCGTCATGGATCAGCATTTGCGTAATTGCTGCGAACAAATGGTAATGCTATGGGGCAAAAGTAACGAGTAGGTCTTTGAGGGACATTGAAAGTAATATTTTCCAAAAGAAACTCAGATGAAATATCGCCATTAATTATATTTAACATAAAGGATACATTTAGCATAATTCTTCGGCTTTTTTAAAGTTGGTAGTTTAATTAGACTAAGTCTACTTTGATATGATGGTAGATTTATAGACGGATTCCATTGTAAACCTCGCAGACAAAACAGAAGAAATTGTTTTTGAACAGATTCGATATGGTTACTATGTACGTTGTATTGCGGGTCCCAAATTACGGATCCATATTCAAGGATCGGTCTTACAAGTGAGGTATACAGCTGTTTTGTAATATCGGGATCGGTAAACTCCTTTGCCAATCGTTTGATAAAGGCAAGAACACCTCTGGCTTTATTGACGGTCATATGAATATGTGGAACAAAACTCAGTTTTGGATCGAGTAAAACTCCAAGATCGAGAAAAACATCAACTAGATCCAGTTTATGCTCTCCTAAAACGTAATGAACATTAACGCAGTTCCTCCTAAAGAATCGCATATATTTGCACTTTTTTAGATTAAGATCCATAAGATTAGCTTTACACCACTGATAAAAATTATCAAGATCGTTTTGAAGAAAAATAGGTTCGTATAGGTTTTTATAGCTAAAGAAAATTTTGACAAGATGGCTTCCTTGAGGTACTCTATAAATAACATGTATGATCTTAGAAGATTTATTTTTAAATCGGACAGTCTGTGTTCCATCACACAGGTATGTTTTGATCCAATTAAGGCTGTTCGAATTAAGACCAAGTGAGTCCAGTTTACAGAGAAGAAGGTTATGATTGACTTTATCAAAAGCTTTACTGAAGTCAGTGTAAACCGCATCCGTTTGTTGTCCCTTAACAAATCCTCGATTAACATGTGTTGTAAGATTCAAAAGATTAGTAGTTGTTGAGCAACCTTTGCGAAAACCATGCTGAAAAGGTGATAATGTAGATTTTACATGATGACAGAAAAAATCTGTAACAATTTTTTCGAAAACTTTTGGAATAGCACTAAGTTTGGCAATGCCCCTATAATTTATCACATTCGACTTAGATGCAGATTTAAATAATGGTATTATATACGATTTTCTCCAAAGCTTAGGAAAATAACCGTGCTTGATTGAAACGTTAAATATGTACGATAAAGGAGTGGTAAGACTTTCGGCACATTTATTTAATATGCAACTTGGAACTCCATCAGGTCCATGATTAAAAGATATTTTTAAATTTTTTAAGTTTTGAGAAATCAGTGAATGTTCAATGGATTAAAAAACATGTATTTCGACGATCAATTATACAATAATTCTTGCCAAATCCTACCCAACTCCTGATCTATAAATATTATACATGAATTTAGCATTATTTTAGGTGTTTAATGGGCTTTAAAAAACACTTATAGTAGACTCATCAAAATATAAATTTCGTTAAAAAAAATTGATATTCATTAATGATCACAAAATTCGTTTAAGAAATGCAATTCATAAAAATATAATTTGTTTTGTTAAAATAAATAAAATTGGGGTTATATACTACTGGAAATATTTTAGCGTGCGTTGTGGGGCGTGCATCACAAAGGCTTCACGGCTTTTGTCAAAAATTCACAACATTTTTTGGCTGCGAACAAGTGATTTAAGTATTCTCTAACATTCAGGTTTCTTTTAGGAATTAGATGTTGTATACCTGATGATACAAAATTTGCTAAAAATTATTTATATTTCATTCATAAAATTATGTTATATGTCATTCGTACGTACAAATTAATGTCACTAAGCACTATATAAGTTGAAGCTATCTCTTTTGAAAGACCAAAAAATGTGTGACACAGCGTTGACCTTCTTGCTTTGGTATGGCATATCGGCGTAAAAGCTAAGCGAAAGAAAACGTTCCGCTCTAGCTAAGGTACGGCTGTTAAACAAGATCTAAAAACGAAATTGTCAGAAAATTCAATGTTTTATTTAGACTTTAGTGACTGAAGAAATCGTCACTTTTCAGAAAAAAATCATCAAATCGTCACTTTGCCAATAACGGAACAAAAATCGTCAAAATGACGATAAATCGTCAAATCTGGCAGCCCTGGTGGAGGGTCTCAATATTAGGCACAGCCGAATATAGCACTCTTACTTGCTAGAATTTATTTTTAAAAATTAATTGAATTAACAAGTTTTTCGGTAAATATCCGATGACTGATAAGATAATTATATTAACTCGAAATATTTCATACTGTAAGTGTGAGAGTTTAAGGAATCAAATAAGTCAAACTAAGTACACGAGACAAAAGACGAACTTTTCTTTAAGACGTTTATTTAATGAATGACAAAAGGTTAAATTGATAAAGTACAGTAAAGTTCTAAGGAACGATATGATAATAGTAAATAAGGTAAGTGGCAAAGTGTGTGGATTGTAAAAGGGGATCACAGGGTGATACTAACATAATGTGTGTGAAGTTAAATTTCGAAATTTATTGCATAACAGAGTTATGTTAAAGCTCTAACATAGCACTGTTAACCATATAGAATTGTGATATATGTTTTCAAATTGGAATTATACCTACATTTATGGATCAAATGGACTGCAAAAAATATACAGCTTAGCACTCATCCCACTTATCAAAAACTTTCATTACTTTAGGTATATAATAGGACTTTTCATGTTTTTTTTAATTTTTTAAATTTACAATTTCTCTGGAATATTTTTCCGAATTCCAGGAAAACGGGAGGAGATGGGCGGATGAAATTTGATGGAATTTGTGGACAAAGTGGACCTTTAGGAAAATGAGTTATCAGAAGCTTAAAGGTGTTGCGTCTTTATACGAATTTTTCAATTTTTCAATATTTTCAAATTTTGAATTTCACTGTAAGATGAATTCCAGGAAAACGGGAGGAGATGGGCGGATGGAATTTGTGGACAAAGTGGACCTTTATGAAAATTAATAATCAGAAGCTTAAAGGTGTTGCGTCTTTATACGAATTTTTAAATTTTTCCATATTTTCAAATTTTGAATTTCACTGTAAGATGAATTCCAGGAAAACGGGAGGAGATGGGCGGATGAAATTTGATGGAATTTGTGGAAAAAGTGGACCTTTATGAAAATTAATAATCAGAAGCTTAAAGGTGTTGCGTCTTTATACGAATTTTTCAATTTTTCCATATTTTTCAAATTTTGAATTTCACTGTTAGATGAACTCCAGGAAAACGGGAGGAGATAGGCGAATGGAATTTGTGGACAAAGTGGACCTTTATGAAAATTAATAATCAGAAGCTTAAAGGTGTTGCGTCTTTATACGAATTTTTCAATTTTTCCATATTTTCAAATTTTGAATTTCACTGTAAGATGAATTCCAGGAAAACGGGAGGAGATGGGCGGATGAAATTTGATGGAATTTGTGGACAAAGTGGACCTTTATGAAAATTAGTTATCAGAAGCTTTAAGGTGTTGCGTCTTTATACGAATTTTTCAATTTTTCCATATTTTCAAATTTTGAATTTCACTGTAAGATGAATTCCAGGAAAACGGGAGGAGATGGGCGGATGGAATTTGATGGAATTTGTGGACAAAGTGGACCTTTATGAAAATTAATAATCAGAAGCTTAAAGGTGTTGCGTCTTTATACGAATTTTTCAATTTTTCCATATTTTCAAATTTTGAATTTCACTGTTAGATGAATTCCAGGAAAACGGGAGGAGATGGGCGGATGAAATTTGATGGAATTTGTGGACAAAGTGGACCTTTATGAAAATTAGTTATCAGAAGCTTTAAGGTGTTGCGTCTTTATACGAATTTTTCAATTTTTCCATATTTTCAAATTTTGAATTTCACTGTTAGATGAATTCCAGGAAAACGGGAGGAGATGGGCGGATGAAATTTGATGGAATTTGTGGACAAAGTGGACCTTTATGAAAATTAATAATCAGAAGCTTTAAGGTGTTGCGTCTTTATACGAATTTTTCAATTTTTCCATAGTTTTCAAATTTTGAATTTCACTGTAAGATGAATTCCAGGAAAACGGGAGGAGATGGGCGGATGAAATTTGATGGAATTTGTGGACAAAGTGGACCTTTATGAAAATTAGTTATCAGAAGCTTTAAGGTGTTGCGTCTTTATACGAATTTTTCAATTTTTCCATATTTTCAAATTTTGAATTTCACTGTAAGATGAATTCCAGGAAAACGGGAGGAGATGGGCGGATGAAATTTGATGGAATTTGTGGAAAAAGTGGACCTTTATGAAAATTAATAATCAGAAGCTTAAAGGTGTTGCGTCTTTATACGAATTTTTCAATTTTTCCATATTTTTCAAATTTTGAATTTCACTGTTAGATGAATTCCAGGAAACGGGAGGAGATGGGCGGATGCCCTTTCGGCAATACCATTCTGTTGCGGAGTATAGCACACAGTCGTTTGGTGTAATATACCTGCTGACGATAAATAATCTTGAAAATTTTTATTTACATATATACTCACAGCCGTTGTCACTACGTAAAGTTTTGAGTTTTAACCCAGTCTTCCTTTCGGCATTTGTGTAAAAATCCTTAAAAATTTGTTTTTCAAAAAGTATATGGTTGTAAAATGGGAAAAATCATCTATGAATGATATAAAGTAACGCGAACCGCCTCCACTCGAGATCCTCATTGGACCGCATATATCGGTGTGCACTTATTCCAGTAGTTTCTTTGTAAAACGCTCGCCATAACTTGTAAATGGTTGCACAGTTATTTTACACATAGCACAAGTAATGCATGAAAAATTTTCAATTTCATCAAGCTGCATTCCACGAACAATTTCTTGTTTAGACATCTTCACCAAATCACGAATATTTACATGGCCAAATCTTCTATGCCATACGTCACAATTCTTTTGTTTACATTTTGCCATCATCACATTTGCTTTTTGTTCTTTTGATAAAAACTTTGTTGTAAAAATACCACACTTTGACTGCGCCTCAAAAATAGTGTCACAAAATTTTGTTTTTGCAATTACTTTCTCTTGAAAAATGCACTTTGATTCCATGATTAATTATTTTATTTACTGATAACAAATTAGCATTTAACTTTGGCACAAAGAGAACATTGCATAGAGTAACGTCGGTATACTCCGATTTTAAAATTACATTACCTATGCCTTCTGCATATACGCAATCACCCGAAGCGATTTCTACCTTTTGTTTATGCTCTTTAATTAAAGAGAACAGCTTTTATTTCCACTCATGTGTGATGATGCTCTGCTATCAACAATCCACTCATTATCATTTGAGAGTAATTCACATTCTCTTACAGTCATCACAACTTCTCTTTTATTACATTGTGATTTTATGTGCCCCCTCTTTCCGCATGAGTAACATTTAACGTTGTTGTACTTTTATTTGTTGGGTACTTATTCTTATGTTTTTCTTTCTGTATTGAATTCGCCACAAATACGTGCTCTTCACCCAAATGCATTTTTTTCGCCGCGACGTTGATGTTCTTCCAATATTTTGACCTTCAACTGATCTATTGTTGGTAATCTGTCTCTACTTTCAATTGCTACTATAAAACTTTCAAAGTCATCGGGGAGACTACAAAGCAACAAAATACTAGTAAAGTCATCGGGAACTGAAACATCAATTTCTTTTAACAATTCAACAAAATTGCTAAACTCGTTTATTTGTTGTGTGTAACCAAGAGAATCTTGTATTTTAAAACGTACAAGTTTTTTAAATAAATTAACTTTTCGAACTGGACTTTTGGCTATATAAACTGCGTTTAATTGTTCCCATGCTTCTCTAGAAGTTTTACACTTCTTTATGTGTATTTATTCTGTAGGTTCAATACTTAGCGTGATAGTTGCCAAAGCCTTTTGGTCCAAAACTTTCCACTGCGTTTTTTCGTCCGCTGTTGCTGTTGAAAGACAAAAGCCATCAACTACTGTCCAGTAGTCCAACGTGACTAGCAGACTTCTCATATGAATGGACCAACCCAATTTTTCGATCTGCATCGAACTCGACATTTTTTATTAAATGTTAAAAAACAATTAACAATAGCACACTGTATTATAAAATACCAAACGTTTAAACAAAAACTCGACCGACTTAATTCGAACTATTTCTTTGGCACACTGGGCCCATAACCTTTGTGAGAGTTTAAGGAATCAAATAAGTCAAACTAAGTACACTAAGTAATGAATGACAAAAGGTTAAATTGATAAAGTACAGTAAAGTTCTAAGGAACGATATGATAATAGTAATAAAGGTAAGTGGTAAAGTGTGTGGATTGTAAAAGGGGATCACAGGGTGATACTAACAGTAAGTTTATTTTAACACTTGAACAAATGATAACCCTAGGTCTACACTAAAGATAATTATCTGAGCAAGTTGGCAATAACGTCGGCAGAATAACAAAGCAATATTTCTTATTTCTCAGCTTATGTTAAAGGCATGGGAAAACGTATTTATGTTAACTCATAATCTGAAAAAAATCAAGGAAGAAGGTGCAGTGTAAAAACTAGCGCTATGTTGGAAAACTTATTTTAATTCATACAAATTCTTTCTTATTCGACTTTATTATTTAAAAGAACATATATTAATTTGTTTAAGTTTTATTATATAAAAATATTAATTTTTTTTTTTTTTTTTGTTAAAGTAAAATTTATATTTTTATATAAAAAAGAACTCAAAATTAAACAAATTAATTTAAATTTGAATGATAAAGATCGAATAAGAAAAAAATTATAATAATAAAAATAATTTTTGTAATTTTATTTTAGTGTTTATTAAATTCTTTAATTAAATTCTTTTATTACAATTAACAATTATAATTAGCTCCCATTTCAAAAATTGTATTTCTTTCTCACAAAATTTGCTTCTATTTTTACTTTTTTGCTTCTTTTTGTGTATTTGACAATCAAATTTGATGTTTTATGTAAGCAATAATTGTCAACGAAAATGGACTAACAATTATTGCAGCATAAATTGCCGGCAATAAATATGTACAAAAAATTGATGTCTACATTAAAGATAACATAATTTTGACATTTACTGCAATATATGTGGCAATAATTATCTCTGGTATAGACGGGCAGTAACTTCTGATAAGGGAAATGTCTTAAAATAAAAGAAAGCTTAAAATTTATTCCAAACTTATATAGAAATAATTTCGTAAGTTTTTAAAGTTATTTATCATCTAAAATAATCTCATTAGTGTTGTAATTTTTAAATTTGTGAAAAATTTAAAGAAACAACTTCACCCTTGCTCTAATTTTTAACAAAAACGCAAATAGTTGGTCAAACCGAAAATTTGTGTAAAACTTTTCGCTTTTTGAGTTAGTTTGACATCGACAATTTAATTTAAATGATTTTGTTACTCGTGCTTTATTCCCAATTTTATTATTTGGTAAAAACACTGAAATTTATTGTTGATGGAATAAGCTGGTTGCTTAGGCCAGATTATCAGGAAACTTCATCCATAAAGATTTTAGAAAAACTAAAGATATTAAACTAAATAAAAATGTTAAGCGTATATTTATTTTTTAACTTTGGAGATGTTTTAGCACATTTTTTTAGGAACCGTATTATTTATGAATTTATTATGAAATTATGTTTATTTTTTATCAAAATGCTAACTGGTTTTTAAATATGGGTGTATCCCAGAAACAGTCCACCAACCAAAAATTTTTCAAATTAATTTTTTTTAATGAAATATAAGACTAGTTGTATAATTTCATTTTTATATTAAAAAACATGTATTGCGATGATCAATTTTACAATAATTCTTGCCAAATCCTACCCAACCCCTTATCTATTAATATTATAGATGAATTTAACATACTTTTAGGTGCTTTATGGGCTTTAAATAACACTTACAGCAAACATACAAATATAAATTTCGTTAAAAAAAATTGAAATTCATTAATAATCACGAAATTATTTTAAGAAATGCAATTCATAAAAATATAATTTGTTTTAACAAATAGAAACTGGGAATTATTTCCTTCTGAAGGTTACTTTTATATTAAATTTAACATTTTTTTTTTTTTATTTTTCGAATTTATTCTATGAGCTAAATTTCAGGTATGTATTTTATAGAGCTTTTTTGTAATAGTCATATTCCTTCAATTTTTCAGAATACATACCTGAAATTTAGCTCATAGAATAAATTCGAAAAATAAAAAATGTTGAATATAATTTGTTTTGTTAAAATTGTAGCGTGCGTTGTGTGGCGTGTGTCACAAAGGGTTCACGGCTTTTGTCAAAAATTCACAAATGGCTGCGAACAAGTGATTCAAGAATTCTCTAATATTCAGCTTTCTTTAAGAAATGTTGTACACCAAATGATACAAAATTTTCTAAAAAATTAGGAAAACACACTACAACTTTTAAAGTTACTTCCATTTTTTGTGGCGTGCGTCACAAAACTTTTTGATCAATTATTTCGCAACAAATACCTGATAAGAAATTATGATATATGCCATTCGTAAGTACATATTAATCTCACTAAATACTATATATAAGTTGAAGCTATCTCTTTTAAAAGACCAACAAATGTGTATATGTATATCAATCAGAAAACGCATGCTAATGTAGCGTTTGTCACGCAGGATTTGCCCATATCCGTTAAAAATTTAACAAGTTATTAAACTTTCATTAAAAATAATCTGAGAATTATTTGTTTTTTTTACTTTAATAACAAAAAAAAATCAAATTTACCTCATTAATTAAATTTTTTTTTATAAAAAGTGACTTATAAAAATAAAAGAATTCTCAGATTATTTTTAGTATAAATTGATATTTATTCTTATTTGATCTTTATTTTATAACTACTTTATAAATTTTAATTACTTGTCCAAAGTTACTAGCATATTAGTGCAAAAGGTACAAACACCCGGTTTTTTACCCGTAACTCGAGATTTTGGAGGTGTTGCGCAAATTTCAAGGACACAGTCCTGTTGTACTCGACAATACCTACTAGCTAAAAATTATCACATCCCAGGTAGTTCTCTTCCATTTTGTAACACTGTGTAATTAGTTTGTATATATGCATATTTGGGATGCATAATATTCGGCAAATAATGAGTTGGAGTAAATACGCTTCTCAACAAAATCCCGTTTTAACAGTAGTATATTATTGTTCAACAAAATGCATCAATGGCAGTTGCTATTGTAACAGAGTCACTTTATAAAGCATTTAGAGCTTTTTGAACTTTGAGTTACATACATATGTTGGATGAATGTTATTCCCAAATTCAAGGTTCAAAATAAGTTCCACTGTACATCAGTTGGTTGTTGAGGCATATATGTAAGGACTTATTTAAGTCCTAGCTTTTCTTTTAACCACGCATGCATTTGATGATGATGTCGTATAAAAATCTTGAAGATTTTCTTGCTAAATCTATACCGAAAAGGGCTGAGTTGACAATATTGCTTAGACCAATTACTATTTTATTACATAAAAAACAACAAAACCCAAAAAGAACATGAAAAAACCCGCTGGGTCTTGCCAGCCCTGCTTTTAATTCGATTTTAAGGAAAATTTAAATAACTAAACCATTTTTTGTCCGAATTTCCTTTCGTTAGAAACAGCGTTTAAAAGACTGCAGTCAGGGTAGAAAACTGTTATTTCTTCCACTTTTTCATTTGTCATTGGCAAAAAAAAAACAGTTGCTTTTACTTCTGATTCATTAAAATTAAACAGTCGATGTCAAACTAACTCAAAAAGCGAAAAGTTTTACACAAATTTTCGGTTTGACCAACTATTTGCGTTTTTGTTAAAAGTTAGAGCAAGGGTGAAGTTGTTTCTTTAAATTTTTCACAAATTTAAAATTTGATGTTTTATGTAAGCAATAATTGTCAACGAAAATGGACTAACAATTATTGCAGCATAAATTGCCGGCAATAAATATGTACAAAAAATTGATGTCTACATTAAAGATAACATAATTTTGACATTTACTGCAATATATGTGGCAATAATTATCTCTGGTATAGACGGGCAGTAACTTCTGATAAGGGAAATGTCTTAAAATAAAAGAAAGCTTAAAATTTATTCCAAACTTATATAGAAATAATTTCGTAAGTTTTTAAAGTTATTTATCATCTAAAATAATCTCATTAGTGTTGTAATTTTTAAATTTGTGAAAAATTTAAAGAAACAACTTCACCCTTGCTCTAACTTTTAACAAAAACGCAAATAGTTGGTCAAACCGAAAATTTGTGTAAAACTTTTCGCTTTTTGAGTTAGTTTGACATCGACTGTTTAATTTTAATGAATCAGAAGTAAAAGCAACTGTTTTTTTTTTGCCAATGACAAATGAAAAAGTGGAAGAAATAACAGTTTTCTACCCTGACTGCAGTCTTTTAAACGCTGTTTCTAACGAAAGGAAATTCGGACAAAAAATGGTTTAGTTATTTAAATTTTCCTTAAAATCGAATTAAAAGCAGGGCTGGCAAGACCCAGCGGGTTTTTTCATGTTCTTTTTGGGTTTTGTTGTTTTTTATGTAATAAAATAGTAATTGGTCTAAGCAATATTGTCAACTCAGCCCTTTTCGGTATAGATTTAGCAAGAAAATCTTCAAGATTTTTATACGACATCATCATCAAATGCATGCGTGGTTAAAAGAAAAGCTAGGACTTAAATAAGTCCTTACATATATGCCTCAACAACCAACTGATGTACAGTGGAACTTATTTTGAACCTTGAATTTGGGAATAACATTCATCCAACATATGTATGTAACTCAAAGTTCAAAAAGCTCTAAATGCTTTATAAAGTGACTCTGTTACAATAGCAACTGCCATTGATGCATTTTGTTGAACAATAATATACTACTGTTAAAACGGGATTTTGTTGAGAAGCGTATTTACTCCAACTCATTATTTGCCGAATATTATGCATCCCAAATATGCATATATACAAACTAATTACACAGTGTTACAAAATGGAATAGAACTACCTGGGATGTGATAATTTTTAGCTAGTAGGTATTGTCGAGTACAACAGGACTGTGTCCTTGAAATTTGCGCAACACCTCCAAAATCTCGAGTTACGGGTAAAAAACCGGGTGTTTGTACCTTTTGCACTAATATGCTAGTAACTTTGGACAAGTTATTAAAATTTATAAAGTAGTTATAAAATAAAGATCAAATAAGAATAAATATCAATTTATACTAAAAATAATCTGAGAATTCTTTTATTTTTATAAGTCACTTTTTATAAAAAAAAATTTAATTAATGAGGTAAATTTGATTTTTTTTTGTTATTAAAGTAAAAAAAACAAATAATTCTCAGATTATTTTTAATGAAAGTTTAATAACTTGTTAAATTTTTAACGGATATGGGCAAATCCTGCGTGACAAACGCTACATTAGCATGCGTTTTCTGATTGATATACATATACACATTTGTTGGTCTTTTAAAAGAGATAGCTTCAACTTATAAATAGTATTTAGTGAGATTAATATGTACTTACGAATGGCATATATCATAATTTCTTATCAGGTATTTGTTGCGAAATAATTGATCAAAAAGTTTTGTGACGCACGCCACAAAAAATGGAAGTAACTTTAAAAGTTGTAGTGTGTTTTCCTAATTTTTTAGAAAATTTTGTATCATTTGGTGTACAACATTTCTTAAAGAAAGCTGAATATTAGAGAATTCTTGAATCACTTGTTCGCAGCCATTTGTGAATTTTTGACAAAAGCCGTGAACCCTTTGTGACACACGCCACACAACGCACGCTACAATTTTAACAAAACAAATTATATTCAACATTTTTTATTTTTCGAATTTATTCTATGAGCTAAATTTCAGGTATGTATTCTGAAAAATTGAAGGAATATGACTATTACAAAAAAGCTTTATAAAATACATACCTGAAATTTAGCTCATAGAATAAATTCGAAAAAAAAAAAAAAAATGTTAAATTTAATATAAAAGTAACCTTCAGAAGGAAATAATTCCCAGTTTCTATTTGTTAAAACAAATTATATTTTTATGAATTGCATTTCTTAAAATAATTTCGTGATAATTAATGAATTTCAATTTTTTTTAACGAAATTTATATTTGTATGTTTGCTGTAAGTGTTATTTAAAGCCCATAAAGCACCTAAAAGTATGTTAAATTCATCTATAATATTAATAGATAAGGGGTTGGGTAGGATTTGGCAAGAATTATTGTAAAATTGATCATCGCAATACATGTTTTTTAATATAAAAATGAAATTATACAACTAGTCTTATATTTCATTAAAAAAAATTAATTTGAAAAATTTTTGGTTGGTGGACTGTTTCTGGGATACACCCATATTTAAAAACCAGTTAGCGTTTTGATAAAAAATAAACATAATTTCATAATAAATTCATAAATAATACGGTTCCTAAAAAAATGTGCTAAAACATCTCCAAAGTTAAAAAATAAATATACGCTTAACATTTTTATTTAGTTTAATATCTTTAGTTTTTCTAAAATCTTTATGGATGAAGTTTCCTGATAATCTGGCCTAAGCAACCAGCTTATTCCATCAACAATAAATTTCAGTGTTTTTACCAAATAATAAAATTGGGAATAAAGCACGAGTAAAAAAATCATTTAAATTAATTTTTGTATTCCCACGAAAATTATTTTAATAATATGTAAGATGTAAGATGTAAGAACATTTTTTAAAAAAGTTAGTTTGCTGGAGAAATATGTATAGTTACCTCAATATTACTTAAATATCATGTTAACATTTTAAAAAGGCCTAAGTTTCTATGTGCGTGAAGTTAAATTTTAAAGTTTATAACCCTAGACACATTATGTTATGTTTACAGAATAATGTTAACCACTTAACAGCATAAGTTTTGTTGCTGAGTCCGGATTTCTGGAAATGGAATCAACGTGGCCAATAAAAAATGATTAGGATTTGTGGACAATACTATTCTTTATTGTTCTCCATCCCCAGAATTTTTAACAGGGCGAGTTGGAGCGACTTATGGCCAATTTTCTCTTTTGAATTCTTTAGGAGATGAGTCCAGATTTCTGGAAAGGAATCAACGAACCTCAAAATCGATTTTAAAATCGCTTATGATTAAATTTTAAACTTATTCCTTATATCACAAAGGGCATGCTTTTTTTTTTTTTTTGCAAACTACTAGAGATATTGAACTAAGATTTTTACAGTGGGTAGATATGACTACTGTTTATAATTTTCCTGCAAAAAGTGAAAATGTGTAAATGTGTAAATGTTGAGATGGCCTTTAGAGGAACAAGTGCGATATGTTTGTGCATTTCAAATATTAAAATTGTGTTCTTTAGTAGTCAGTCACATAAATCAATTCAAAGGATTATTACAATATTTGTTGATCGGTGGCGACTGTTTCTTTGCTAAGTTACTATAAGTTAGTTTTAGACAACAAACGTTTGCATGTTGTTGATGTCAGGAAGACGCAGATTTATTTCCTTGTAATTTCGTATTTGGTAGGATAAATTACATACTTTTTGTTTTTCACTCTGCTTATAACTAGATTTAAATATCGCTCACACACTGGTCTGTTTGAATATAAGCGTATTTTCACAGGAATGCGATGGTTTAATTGACCTAATATGTATGTTGATTTTCACAAAGCTGACTTTCAGTGTTTGGTACGGAACGATATGTTTGGACTGTTTGGTTCACTGTCCATTGGTGACTTAAATTTCTGAAGAATAAGAGCCCCTATATTAAAGTTGAAAGTATACTAAGGGTACTAATAGGTAAA
The DNA here is from genome assembly GCA_949318255.1 of Pollenia labialis. Classification (NCBI taxonomy): domain Eukaryota; kingdom Metazoa; phylum Arthropoda; class Insecta; order Diptera; family Polleniidae; genus Pollenia; species Pollenia labialis. The sequence goes on along the minus strand of OX439142.1, from coordinate 24,325,203 downwards.
TACTTAAAACTTGAAAAACTGTGTAAACATACCACCTACACACGTATGTACGCACAAACAAAATCTGAATTTTTAGTATGCATGTCCATAATTTATCGATTTAATTGAGATTAAAATTAAAAATTGGCAAAATTTTGATAAAAAATAAAAAAATCGATTTTAAAAGCCCAATAATCGATTTCAGTATAAAATCGCATACTTAAATTCGATTGCAAGAAATCGATTTTTTTTATCACAAAATCGATTTTCGATTGGAATCGAAATCGATTTACCATTCCCTACTGCAAAGAATACGAAAAACCGGTTTTTTTACCCGTAACTCGAGATTATAGAATTAAAAAAAAATATGAATTTCAAAAATTTTAAATATTTACCAGAAAACTTTTACGATTTTTTCACTTCAGTAATAAATTTCCCTGCTAGTTCAGCATAAATAGAAAAAAAATTTACACCTCATTGTTTAATATAGAATAACCATAGAAATCGTCTTGGATTGGAAAAAGAATAAAGGCGCATTTAGCCGGGAGTAACTAACAGTTACGTTGGAAATCAGCTGATTCGTTTTTTTGTATGTAAAGTAATTAGAACGATTATAGTTAGCAGTAAGATGTAACCTCTCAATCTGTAATACATAGATTTGTCTTACTTTTCTACGGTAAGGTTACTGTTACTGTTACTCCCGGCTAACTGAGCCTTAAGCCCTTTTAATTATTTTCTTGTAATTTTTTATGTATAGGATTTTAACTTCAATTTCGAGCTTTTCAAAATCAAATTCCGGTTTTAAAAAAACAAGTTCAGAATTTTCAAAATCAAATTGAGTATTTTACAATTCATATTCCACATTTTTCAAATCAAATTCGGAACTTTAAATATTAAAAACAATTTTAATCAAATTCGTAGTATAATAAGTACAAGGTATAATCATTAGAAATTTTGTTCTCAATTTTAAAACCTATATAACGTCAAACAAAAGAAAATATGGAAAAAAATTAAAACAAGCGTCAAAAATCAAATAAATTAATTTGACATTACATGGGTTAATAATGAAAACTCTCCCTAATGAACATACCTGGTAGGTACTTATTATACTATGATTAAATTTATTTTAAAAAGCCTGATTTTGATTTTTAAAATTAATTAGATTTAGAAAAGGCCAAATTTGAAGTTAAATAGTACCTTAAAGTGGTATACTATCTATTTTTCAATTAATAAATAGTTAACCCCCTCTTAAGCTAAATCTACATACATACGGACAAATGGGCATATAAACACATTGAATGGATTTTATAATCATTTTCTTTTGTTTCTGTAAATAAATAAAAAATTTGCCCTGGAGGCTTTCTTTGTATTAATATTAATAAATAAATAAAATAAAAAAATTATACCATTTTTTTTAAATGAATACATATAAAGAAAAAACCCCCTTTGGGTTTTTTTAAACAAAATGCCCATTAACACCCGGGTGGGTTTTTCTGGGTTACCCAGTGGCCAGCCAACCCTGATTAAGAATCATAAAAAAACTGAAATAACCATCTCGCCATCTGGAGTCTGTGGTTAGATTTCTAAAATAGTTTATTAATGCTGAATCAAATAATTAATATATATTCATGGTCCTTATGAGGATCAAAGATGATGATGGCTGTTTTTTTGTAGAAATGGTGCTTCGAAGATCCCAGATATGATGAAGACTTGGTACCTAGTTAGATATATATTTATGTCACATATAGCCCGGAATTGTTTGCAATTAAAATTCAGCCCACAGGTCCGCAAATGACTGATATATGAGCAAAAAAAAAAATGGAGCAAAAAAATTAGGAACAAGCATCTTGGATATGAATACACAACACTTCTCATACAAAAACATAGATTTCTGTATATCTGACGAACGTCAAGAGCCAAAGTTTCCAAATAAGGAACAAAAATCTTGGTTATCAATACAAAACACCCAACAAAAGTTGGAAGAAAATGGACAAGTGGGCGTGGCACTTCCCATACAAATACTTTATAGATTTTTTGTAAATCTAGAGAGCAGCAAGAGCTAATTTTTTTTTTCTTAACTAATCCCGCGAAGCTCTACGCTTTTATTAAGGTGACAAGCGGGAATCGAACCCACAATATACAATATTCGGCAAAATGTGGGCGGGATTTGACGGTATTTATTAAACTTTCTGTTATTATCGCATCATTGTGAAGGGTTTATAAGACTCGGCATAGCCGAATATAGCACTCTAACTTGTTTATTATTAACATTTTATTCTTGACAACTTTATGCACGACATTCTTGAATAAAGAAAAGAAAATAAACAAATGCAATATTCAAAGAAAATTTTGGAACTTTGATATAATATACATAAATGTAAGTCTTTTGTTCCGGAGACCGGACCATGGCTTTTCGTTTATTAAACTATACCGTTTTTAACATTTCTCCTGTTCCTGCGCACAAGTAAAAGAAATAATTTCCAACAATGAATTGCGAAGACGTTGAAGATATTTCTTTTCCTTCTTTTTTTGTCTGGACCAAATTTGAGAAAATCTTTACATTTTAATTTTTCACTGTGGTTTTTATTGTTTTTATTGTATTTCTCTTGTTTTTATGTATTTTTATTTTAATTTTATTAAGTAACTTTTTTCTGGGTAGTTAAGTTGAATTATGATTAATCACAAATTTTGTTAAATATTTTCATCATTAATTGTTATTTGCATATACATATGTATGTTAGGATGAATGTGTATAGAAAAGCATTTAAACAATATCCATTCAGATCCAACAAACAACCACAATACGAAACCACTTTACCGATTTACTAAAACCACGATTAGACAAGACAGAAATTAAATTTCACAAATTCACATTTTTATAACAATAATTTAACAAATATTACTACTTTTTCCGTTCTTTTAATTTATTCGACAAATTAAACACTTATTGGGCTATGATTACTAATACAAGAATGTGTGTTTTTAATTGTTTAGCCATTTAATTATTCGTCTTTCACTTAACAGTCGAGCTCGCGACCATCACTACTGCCCAGTGATGGTAATTTAGAGGTTTATTTTCAGCTTAAAAAACATTTGTACACACATGTGTATTGTATATAATATATTATGTACCATTAAATAAACTATGCATACGTCTGGATAAACAAGCCTTTATTTAAATGTAATTTTCCAAAGTGAATAGTGCAAAGAAGAGCAATTTAAAAAATTGATAATAGTTTTATTGGTTTTATTAAAAAGTTAATTTCATGGCGTTAATTTCAGTATACATAGATGTCAGAAATAAAATATTTGTTATTTCTGTATTGGTATCAGTATTAAATCATTTTGTATTTCAGTATTGGGATAGGTATGTATTTTAGTTCTATCGGGTTCGGTATGCAGAAACTTTAATAACGATATTACAATTAAAGGAACCGAACTAAAAAAAATACATGCTTTATAACACTCCAGTTGGCCCCGTCTTTAAGATATCCTCGAAGACGGATGCACGACAATGTTAATTCCTGCCCGACATGTGAGGGACAGCAGGAACAAATCGGCAACGACATTTTCGAACAAGTGTCGCGAAAATCGTGCACGACACAAAGAAAGGCAATGTCGCCTACTTTGTCGTCAACGACTACATGCATGACAATGTCGTCTATTTTGACATCCAGGACAAAAATTATTATATGGTTATCTATTTCAGACAGTTTTTTAGTATAGTTGGAATTTTAATTTTAATTTCTGTTATATGTTTTATATTCGACTCTTATAAGCAATCCTAAAGTTGACAGTGAAGTATTAACTGCATGTAATTCATTTTCCAGCCCGCGAATAACTTCATCAGCATTCTTCGGTCTTACTGGTTAGAGCTAATTTGTAAATTTTTTGTAGGTATTTAAATCAATAATTAAAAAAAAACTAATATGAGAATTTTAAGAAATCGAAGCAAGTGATTAAAGAGCATCGAAGAAAACTTTGGCGTCAATAGCATTTTTACAAGACAACTTATAAGACAGTGTCGCTCATACTGTCCCACATAGAGTTTAATAGAGGACAACTTATAAGACAATGTCGCTCATACAGTCCTACATAGAGCTAAATATAAGACAACTTATAAGACAACGACGCTCAAACTGTCGTGCATGACGATTTCCTGTAAATTGTCTTCTAGAAAACCTTATCGACAGGGGACAAGTCGTGCATACATCATTGGCAATCTGGCCAACTGGGACAGGACAACACACCAACACTTTCGAGACTTCCAGCCATTTTTTCTTTCAAGCTATAGTCTCAAAGATATATGGAAATTGCATAGTTTACGCCAATTTTTTATTATTCGCTCAGTATTCAATGAACGGCCCTCTATGTCTTAAAATATTTTTTGGATTAGTGTAGAGTAGAGTGAGTATATCAGGGTATCTAACTTGTATTGCAAGGATGTACAAAATTATGTTTTTTTATTTGGTCCTTAAAACTTTAATAAAGTAAATTTTCGACATCATTTCTCAATGTATGTACAAACAAGACATTCCAACGAACTATTTTTAGTAAAAAAATTTAATTTATTAAAAGGGTTCTGAAATATTTCGAAAACAACTTCACATGATTTAAATAGTATCAACAATGTTTCTCTTCACATAAAAATAAAATATAGCACAAAATTTATTTAACAGAGTCAATGTTCAGCGTCTTTTCTCAGTAACCATTATATTATTAATGATCAATTTGACAGATTTAAAAACAAAATTATTTTGCTTGAAGTAAAAAAGAAATATATAAAGTATTTTTTTATAACGTAAGCATAATTTTTTTTTATTTCAGAAAATTTGCATAAAAAAGTTTAAAGGCTTAAACCAAAAAAAAACATGAATTTCCACATCCTTATAATAAGAGTTAACTTTATTAATGCATTCAATAATATGATTCTACTTAACTGGTAGCGATGAGCCATCGTAATCGGAAGATGAAAACACGTATATCAGAGAATTTAATTTTTAGATTTATCTAAAAAGATCATAGCTACTCTTGTTTATTGTTGTTATTTGGTGTTAAAGACGAATTGTCGCACAAAAGTAAAACAAAATATTAAAAGAAAAGGCGATAACTTATAGCACTAAACTTGAAAACCCTTCAAATATAATACACCATCAAATAAAAATCGCACAATCTAATCTAGTTTAAAAAGAAATACATATTTAAATGTTTATAAATTGCGATTTTTAGCACTCATTTAAAAAGTCAATATTAAAAAATTACCAGCACTGCTACCGCCCAAATAGAAAACAAATAATTCCGAATTCCGAATTAAAAGTACACAAAAATGAATACACAGTTGTAAAAAAAAGTACAAATAAAGGTATGTGGAACCTGTTTAAACTAACCATGTGCTGGCAATATATAGTTGCCAACTATATAATTATAAATTCCAAGCAGTTAAATTAAAATTTTCTAACCCAACTAAATATGTTTCATAAACTGGTTTTTGAATAGTTCAAAAATAAAGCTGTTGTACATACCTTATGAAGTTGTTGATATAACTTTTTTTACAGAAAAGCAGACGTTAAATATATATTTAATGCTTTATAATTCTTATTGTACATATGTATATTATGGCCCAATTATTAATTGCCATAAACAAGATATTAATTGCACTATATTTCAAGAAAACAAATGGGCACTAAATAATATTGAAGTTTAACCCTTTTGAAATCACAGATTTTTAAAAATCACAGCAAAACGAATGACGAAATTAATATCTTTATGGATGGAGTTAGAATACCTTTTGTTGACCATATGACATGTCCAGATTTAAATTTGGATAAGGATTTATATTATATTTTTATACTTACCTATAAATATTAGAGAGCACAAAGCTCCCACCCTTCTCATGCTTCATATACGCTATTAATTGAATGTATACAGCGGTACAATGAATTCTTGTTAACTTGAGACGTGTTTAACTAATTATACCCTCGAACACCACTAGGGTTGAATTTTAAACTTTTTTAATATTCAGCTAAAATTTCATAAATTATATCTGTGCCATTTTGACAAAACATCTTAAAAAACATCTAAATATCTACAAATTCCCCAATTCTGCTTAACGGACAATAACTACTACTACTTTATACAGAAGAAGAGGTCTATAACCAGATCTTCGGCATGCCAATGGGCAATCCTCTTATGCCTACTATAGCAGATATAGTTCTTGACACCTTGCTTGACGATGCAATCACGCAACTTAGAAATAAAAATATTCACATAAAATACAAACTCAAGTGTGTAGACGATATAGGTATTAGCCATAATTAACATCAATGACAAAGATATTATTCTGAAAACTTTCAATAGTCACCACCCCAAAATTAAATTTACAGTAGAACTTGAGAAAAATTGCCGAATTGCTTACCTCGATACCAGACTACGTAGATAGCAAGATGTGATTAAGTTTGACTGGTACGCTAAGGAAACTTCATCTGGCAAAATAATGATTTACAACGCGACATAACCAAAAAAACCAGAGAATCAATGCAGCAAAAAAAATTTGTATCAAGAGTATTAAATATTAGCGACCCGCAATTTCAGAACAAAAATATTGACAAAATCTCAGAAATACTAATTTGCAATAGTTTCCCTTAAACTTCATAAATACACGGTGGCATGTCATAACGTCCAGTGTCATAGTGTCCATGGACACTATGACACTCCAAAAAGTGTCATAACGTCAAAAGTGTCACAGTGTCCGTGGGCATTATGACACTTTGCAAATGGACATTATGACACTTTCATAAGTGTCATGAGGTCCGTAATTACTAAAGAAGTTAAATACAAAAAATATCTACATACACGCTAAGGAAAACATGTTTTATTATGGTCACAACCAACAAAACTATTTTTAAAGAAACTAATTTTACCATAATATGGTTGTCGGTTACAATGATTTGGTTAAATTAAACATGTTATGGTTAAATTTTTTTAAAAAGGGTTTTGTTGCTAACTAAAACTTATCTGCACAGCCCGCCTTCGGGCTGTGCCGGTGTTTGTTATACCATAGAGGAGAAAATCCTAGCGCCCGCCCGAAGGCCTGCTGTGCAGATAAGCTTTAGTTAGCGAAGCCGGTATTTTTTATACCATAGAGGAAAAAATCCTTCAGAATATTTTGGTTTTAAGTTAAGTTGTAGACATTATGACACCTTGCAAACTTTATATAGGAGCAACCAAGGCGAATTGACTAGAAGGTGAGGTCAACTCTACAACAACACTGCTTCTGTGGTCGGGTTGTCAAAAATATTACTAGTAAACAAATAGGGTTGTTTACATAAAATAACTAGTTTGTTTGCAAGCTTTGACAAGTCGACCACCGAAAAAAATCACCATGTGTTGACTTGACCCCACCTTCTAGTCAATTCGCCTTGGGAGCAACAAAACGCTCATTTAAAAAGAGAATGGGAGAGCATCAAAATGACATATTAAAGAAGAGAGAAACAAGTGCATTATCGCAACCAAGGTACATATATTTATAACAGGTAGTCTCGGAAAGCCAGCTGTTTATTTTTTATTTGCTTGTTTAGTGATACGAACTGTCAAATGTTGTTTAGCAAACAAGTTTTTTATCTTTATCTTTTGTCTTTTTTGTCTCTTATCAACCCCTTTGCTATTTGACAGTTCGTATCACATAACAACAATAAAAAGCCCTGTTGGTAATTTTATTGTACAATTGTTGTAATCTTGCGGCTACCTGTTCGCAACACATGATTTCAAAATCTCACTTCTTTGAAACAGAACAGTTGATAGTGTTGGATTTTTAACGAGGGGAGAGAAAGAGATATACAATACAGTAAAACCCGCTTTAGTACCTCCCCGCTTAAGCACCTAACCCGTTTTAGTACCCAACATCTGCAGACACTATGGCTTTTTTGTAAAAAATCGAACAAATTTACCCTTTTAAGTACCTCCCCGCTTAAATACTCAACCCGCCTAAGTACCATAATTTGTTGTGCATTAAATAAAATTTTACGTACGTTTTCCCCCGGTTAAGAACCTTTCTGAATACAATTGCTTTTTTAAAACGGCAACTCTTTATAATCGATTGTTTATTTATACCATTACTAACACTGTGCATGAAATTGACACTTTTTTTCGTGACAAGCCGGGCACATGACGTTTTAACATAATTCGGGGACGCTGAATCCAGTGGTGGCCGCGGTTTTTCAGATTGGCTCTGGTTTTCGAGATATACCGTTATATAAATGGAGGAGGTTGCACAACATATATTCGCGTAACTCAAAAACGGTTTCCCGCTTGTCTGTTTTTTCAACTAGCATAGTGTAATTTATCGAAAAACTCACATACATATCTGTCAAAATAAATATGTATGTAAGCAAGATATAAAATAAAGATTCGTTAAAATGCCTGGCAAAGGGCGAAAACTTACAAGTTTGACAATTAAGCAAAAAATGCAAATTCTTCACTTAATTGATCAGAAAGCAAAATCGAAAAATGAAATTGCACGACATTTTCGGTGCGACATATCAACTGTAAATAGAACTTGGAGAAACCGGCAACAAGTGGAGGATGCCGCAAACGCAACTTGTTTGCGACGTAAACGTTTACGTACGAGTCCGCACAATGACATTGAAAAAGCTCTTTCTCAATGGTTTGACCAGATGAGAGCTCTTAATACTGTGTTAACCGATGCTCAAATCCTCCAAAAAGCCAAGGACTTCGCAGCAAAATTGCATTCCAATTTTATGCCAACAAATGGCTGGCTATGGCGATGGAAACGTCGGGAAAGTATTAAGTTCATAAAAATAACAGGAGAAGAGGCTGATGCTGACACCGAAGAGGCGAATAGGTATCGCCAACAAAAATTGCAGGATTTAATGAAAGCTTGTGATCCTCGCGATATCTTTAATGCTGACGAAAGTGGGCTATTTTATAAGGCTTTGCCGAATGGAACTTTGGCAAGAAACGGTACAACAGTAACAGGAGGAAAAGGTCAAAAAGCACGGCTGACTCTTCTTTCTCGTGCAATGTTGACGGGAGTTACAAAAAATTGTTTGCTATCGGAAAATCGAAGAATCCCAGATGCTTTAGAGGAAAATCTATTCCTTTGCCTTACTACTTCCAAAATAAGGCTTGGATGGTAGGCTCTCTGTGGTCAACTATTTTAAAAGAATTTGATCGCGAAATGGAAAAGGAAAATAGAAAAGTTTTGCTCTTTGTCGATAATGCTCCTTGCCATAAGGTGGCCGATTTGAACCTCGAAAATGTGAAAGTTAAATTTCTTCCAGCGAATACCACGTCGATATTGCAGCCTCTCGATCAAGGAATCATACACATCTTTAAAGTTAACTTTCGACAATTAATGGTTAGAAAACAAAAACATTTTTTTTAGGTGGTGGTTCCACATTTTGATTCATGGCTCTGGTCCTACTGCACCGATTTTGCTGAATATCAATCTCAATCTGCTTAGGGTAACAACAAGCAATTTGGCACCAAGTTTGTTCATTTCTTTTGAGTTGTTCGAAAGTGAGCGTGTTTTCAACAGATTGACAGACAGATGGACATGGCTAAATTGACTTAGAATCACTCAAGGACCCAGAATCAGAGACCTGCTCTGAAAAAGATTTAACAACCAAGGATTTTTTGAAAACCATTTCGATTTTGGATAATAATTTGGATAATATTAATTTCTTAGGCCGGATTCGTGATTCAAAATTATTTTCCTGTTGACGACGAGGAAACACTAATAGATATTCCCATAAACGCTCAAGAGTTTGAGGAATATGTAAATTATAAGGATACTGAATGCTTTGGCTCACTTACAGAGGAAGAAATAGTGTCAAGTATTTTGGAAGATAACGCTGGCGAGGTGTCAGCATCTGAATATACTATGGAAAATACTATTGGAGTGAATCCGCCCTCTTTTGCGGAAGCGCTGACAGCACTAGAAACAGTGAAAAAATATATGGAGGGCAATAATCTTGAATTTGATGAACTCGAGATATTAGAAGAAAAGTTGTTTAAAAAAAAATTTCAAAACATGCGTCAAAAGAAAATTACTGACTTTTTCGCTATTTAAACCTATTTTTCAAATCCACTTTATTTTAAGTGATATGTATTATGTACACAAAATGTTCCTTTTTTAAAATGAATTTTTAAAGCAATATGAAATAAGTTTTTAATTAATATGTAAACAAAATATTTTTTGTTAAATAAATTTTTTGTTTCTGTTTAAATAAGTTATTTTCAATATTCTTAAAAATATTAAATGTTTATCTACCCAACAAAAGGTACTAAGCCGGGGTTGTTTAAGTACCCAACCTGAGGTACTAAAGCGGGTTCTTATAAGTACACAACCCGCTTAAGTACCTTAAAATGCTGTAAATTTTAGGCAAGGCACTTATGCGGGTTTTACTGTAGATAGCTTGAGAATACAACAAAACATAATGAAAACAATAAACCACAATGAAGATGTTGACAACATTAGCGCTTGCTATAGAACCGCAATATAACTAAAGGCTCAGTTAGGCGGTAGTAACAGTAACGTTGCAAATCAGCTGATTCATTATGTTGTATGTATAGCAATTAGAACGATTATAGTTAGCAGCAAGTTGTTACGTCTCAATCTGTAAGAAATAGATTGGTCTTACTTTTTTACGGTGAGGTTACTGTTAGTGTTACTCCCGGCTAACTGATCCTTAAATCTGTGATAATAAATTTAAGTTGTACCTTACCGTTTTTTGTTAAATGTGTGTTCAATTTAATTTTATTATAAATATGTCGATGTTTTTAATGTAAACATATATATTTGTTGTAAGTTGTGTTTGCTTGTTGTGATAAATATCTTATATTAATGTTGACCTTTTATTATTTTTATTTAAAAAGACGACCCTAAAAAAAGTCACCAAAAAAGTAACGAAACGTCGGGTGAAATGTAAAAAATTGATGTTATTTACATCAACATCATTAGGTCTTATTAGCTTATGAAGAAAAATAAACTGAAAATCTTAAGTCAAATTTAAAAACATTTTTGTTTCATTTAAGAGAGAGATAAGAGAGAGCTATTACCTCAAATGTGGAACCACCCATCCTAAAAAAAGGATAATATTGTTACAAAAACTAACATTAATGGTGTTATAATTAGCAATATGCCAAAAAAATTAACATTTTCATTTTCAAACTATGAATGCCGAATGATTTTTAATACTTCGGGGGTAGAGTCGAGTACCCTACTTGCTTATTAGGGTGTCCCTCACTTGTCCTAAAACGGATATTTAGGGTGGCCCTTAAAACTTGGATATTTTGACTTTTTATGATTTTAACGCATTATTTATGTTAATAGCTACAAAATCAATGTTTTTATATGTTGAATAGTTAGTTTGAGTAGTAATCTTCCATTTTTGGTTTTTGTTGGAATAATACACTGAAAAAAACAAAGTGGCAACAACAAAACTTGGAAGTAAGAAAATACTACTTCTAACATTTAGCGCGGCACAAATTGGGCTGAATATTATGGCTTGCCATGCAACACAGTTGTTAATGATATCAAAATCTAAAATTCTGCGATGGTGCGTGGCGATCGCATTTTTCGTTTACAAGAAAATTAGGAAAATGTAAAAAAAGGCGAAAAAAATGAAAAAAATTGGGGTTTTTGGCCTTCATTCACTTATAACTTTTGAAGTAGGAGTGTTATCTTCAAGCACCACCGCAGAATTTTAGATATTTTAGTCATCAACAACTATGTTGTCTCCCAAGGCATAATATTCAGCCGAATTTGTGCCGTATTACAAACAGTACAGCCTATTTTCGACAAATTTTATTAATTGATTAAAAAAAACCTTGTCTTCCTCAAATTATTTCATTGTAAATAGTCCGTTACAAGTTTCTTATGTTATTGTTTTTCTCAGGGCTGCCAAGTACTTTTTTGCCTTGTCCCCAAAAAATTAAAAAAAAATCCCAAAAATCCCCAAACTAAAAATCAAAACCTTAAAAAGTTAATATTATCTTTTGTTTTTTTTCTGAACAAATTTTTAATCTTGTTAATTAAAAATTTTAAATTTTTTTGAAAATACAGTACCAGCTCGCTAATTCGAATTAATGATTGCAGACCCTGATTCGGATTAACGAGATATTCCGATTACTGCATGTGTTGTAATTATGTATTATAATTAACTATATCCGAAAATAAAACACAGACCAGGATTTAAAAACAAATTTATTTTATTTTTATTAATCAAGAATGAAAAAAATTAAGTTTTGTATTCTAAAAACATAATTAAGATATCAAACCAAGGCGAATTTACACCAGTTGACTTTATCTTGCTACGTAAGCAACAGCTGATAAGTAAACTTTTGTCAAAATGGTATACCGTTCTGGTGGTTCTGGGGAATATTTACTTAACTCTATAATTTTTGATTAAAATTATGAAATTTTAAATTTTTTTAAGTTATTAGATTTTGTTATTCGTGCTTAATTCAAATGATTTTGTTTTTGATAACAAAATGAAATAATTGTTCGAATATTTGACACAACGTTAAAATATTCTACAGTGTTGTAAACGTTTTCAAAATAAGACCATCTTGTATGTATTCGCCTTGTATTAAACGTATTTTCAAACAAAATTTCTATACAAATTTTTCTGAAAATATATATCAAGGCCAATTTAGTTTTTAATGAATACGGCAGTAAAGCTTTTTTTAAATGTTATGTTTTTTTACAGACATAATTTGTAGTGCACACGCTCCCACGAAGTATTGTCAGATTTGATAATCCAGCTAAGAACTTCCTCTTCAGAAATTCACACGTCATTATTGCGGTAAAATTAGTTGCAAATTTTCAAAGTTTGCATAGAAAATCGGTTCTTAAAATTTAAAAAAAAAACGGAAAAATAAAATAAATAAACATTCGGTTTAGCGAACTTGCAATCAATGCGAACTACAGAGTATGCAATACGTCATAAATTCAATTCGGATTACTGGATAATTCGGATTACACACTTTCAGATTAGCGAGCTGGCACTGTAGAAAGAAACATTTTAATAGGAAATCCCCAAAAATCCCCAAATAAAAATGGCACCTCATAAAGAAATATATGTATACCAGATGTCAGCAAGTAAAGGCCCGGCAAAACAAATGCATTCACTTCCTTTTAGATATTTTGCAGTTCTATCCAAGATATGGAAAATGGTCTGAAAATAATGAAAAAGGTTTTTCAGGAAAATAAAAAATGTAATGCTGAGGAACGAATAAAGAGATTGGAAGAGATGGAGAGCAAACAACAAGGAAAAATACGACGTACGGAGAGTAAAGTCCTATTTCTAAATTTGCTTGATATGAATGAGCCTATGGAATTATTTAATTTATTAAATGAACTATCTTATGTCGATGTACAGAGTAATCGGATAAAAATTCTTAAAAAGCAAATAAACATGTTGAGAGGTTTAAATTATAAATATCACGGTGAAAAAGTTTGGCAAACAACAAATTTGGATTTAGAGTCCCAACTCAAAGAAAAGGCAAGGAATTTACACTCTTATGTAGATCTCTAAAAATTTAAATAATAAAATAACTTGATGTTTTTAAAAACATAAATAATAAAGATTTCTGTTAAATACAACTCTAGTAAAAAAGCTAAAAATTTTTTCGCAAAACTAGAAATGTAAACTTTAATGATCAATTTAATAAAAGTTACATACATATTTTAATATAAATTTGATACTATTTCATTATCTTATAGATCTTTTCTTTCTCAATCGGTTATTTTTCATCCGATTTTCAAGTTTTTTTTTTGTTGGAAAAGTATTCAAATTACCTTTCTAATTGTTGAATATTGTTAGCACAAATTATTGCCGCTAGATGGCGTAAAATTAATTTTTTTTTAATGCATCAAAACACCCTGTACTTGCAAATATTTTGAGTTCATATGTTCTGCTAAAGGACTTGCCATCAGTGATGCCAGAAGTGCAGATTTATCTGCATTTTGCAAAGCATACGTACGTATGCAATATTTGATTACTTTTAAATTTTCAATAAGGCTCTTGATAGTTTAACTCCTTCAGGCATTTTTTTATATGCAACTTAATAACTAAAGCAGGCACATTTTTGCATTATATAAAGTTTATTTATTTTAAAAATTTTGATAATTTTAATCAATGACGGTTGGCATACAAATTTATTTATGGTGAAAATCTGAAAAAACATGTTTAATTTGTTCGGTTGCATAGATGAAATCGACAGGTTCTGCATTACCATACATTACGCAATGGACATGATTTTTTAAGCAAATCATTTTTTTTAAGCAAAGCATATCATGGTTTTGTTTTTACTTGGGGAAATCCCGGGTTAAAATAAGTTTACACATTTTCAAAATTATATAAATGGCAAACCAGATAACTAACCACCCAACCTGAAAGAGTTAAATAACATGTCAAGCAATCAACTTTTAGTTTGTTGTTTGAAATAACAAAGATGTGAATAATCCTTATTAAATAGATATACAGTACTTTTCGCTTATAGTCCACTACTATAGTTGCACAACTTTTGTGGACTATAAGCGAATTTGGACTATAACCGATTTTTTTTATAAGCCATTTAATGGATTATAAGTGTATAATCCACATTTTGGACTTTATAAAAATTATTTTCTTCAATAAAACTGCTCTTTTTTAAACAAAACAAAAGTTTATTTAAAACATAACCAAATTTTGATTTAATTTAAATAAATAGTTAAAACAAAAAATAATACAATAAAAACAAAAATGGTCAGATGAAGACACCATGTTATGAAATATAAATTGCGAAATTTGGTATTAATAATAGTTGCCAGAAATGTAAATAAAAACATGTTACAAGTTGATTAAAAAAATATTAAAAACAGAGTGGACTATAAGCGAACATTTTTGCATAAAGAATTATATTCGTATGCTAAGAAAATGTGGCTCTTAAACGAAAATGGACTACATGCGAAATGGACCTTAGGACAAATAATTTGTATGAAATTCGAAAAAATCTGCATGTGAATATGACAGTTTTGGCTTATATCCGTTTTTGGCCTTTAAGCGGAATGGACTATAAGCGAAAAGTACTGTATATATTTTTTTAGTACAAATATCCAAAAACTATCAGCCATGTTCTGAAAATCGCATTTGAGTAAAATTAAAATCGAACAAATTTTTTTTACCTCATACTTCGGGGACTACTTATATTTACCAGAACTAGTTTGAAAACTACCATTGATTTCAAATTCCAGAACATGGCCGCATATTTTGAAATGAATTGTTATATCCTTTTCTAAATAAACTACATTAAAAATGTAATAAATGTGTTTCGAAGATTTATTGAAGATTTTTAAAACCCTGACGCAAATTTTGCAGGTTTTTTGATGAAAAATTATGGTTTTTTGCTGATTTTTTCTCTAAAAGTTCTGGCAATACTGCTCGCCATATGATTTTGTACAAAGCTGCCAAGCAACATTTGGTCGAATTCTGGAAATTTAACGGTCAAAATTTTGATTTTCTTCAAGAACCTTAAAATAACGGTAATTTTGTAAATAACGGAATTATAAAAAAGTCGCGGAACAAAAGTTGCTTCTGATACCCTAAAGAAGCATTTTCAACAATAAAAAAGTTCTTTTTCGCAAAAAAGTCGATTTTGGCATATTGCTAGTTATAATGCACGGAATAATATTAGATTTTGCACAAATTCATTCTATATGAATAGAAATCATACTGTAAAAAAATTCGGTAGATCGCAGTTTTATAGGACTGAAAATCACACTGTCAAATTTCATAATTTCCCATAGGCCCCATTTATAAAGCCAACTCTATGAAAACAGTTTGGTACGCCTAAGCCCGCAACGAATAATGTTTTTGTATCAGAATTTGGTCTTTCGTAGTTTCATAAGGCTGTAAATCACAGTAGAAAATGCCGTGATGATCGGTTCATAATTTACCATAGGCCCCATATAATGCCCATTCAGGGAAAATATTTAAACCTTAAACCGTAGCAGATATTATAGTAAAATTTGTCCCAACTTAGCTTCATATGGCCAAAAATAAAACCATTAAATTTTGTGATAATCGGTCCATAATTTACCTTGTGGGCCATATTAAGTGGCCTTCTGAAAAAGACTTTAAAATTAAAAAAAAAATAAAATTTAGGTTTTTTTATACCATAAATCACTCCACAGAATTTTTGGACCATGGGTCCAATATAAATTCCCCTCTCGAAAATTGTTTAAGTTCGGCTAAAACTGTTACAAATCGGGATATTTTACTTAAGTTTGTTCAAATGAAGTTCTATATGACTGTAATACCAGAAATCACTCTACAGAATTTTGTGATGATTAGTCCATAATTTACCATGGGTCCAATATAAATTGCCCTCTCGAAATTAGTTTAAGTGCGGCTAAAACTGTTACGAATCGGGATATTTTACTTAAATTTGTTCAAATTAAGTATATGACTGGAAATAAAAGCATAATTTAACATATGTATGAAGGTCTAAGCCGCAATGTCCGTTTTTTATAAAGATTCATTATTAATTTAAATATCCTATATTGGCCCTCGCCTTAAATATTCTAACTGTCGAACTGTCAAAAATCTATAGCGTAAAATACACTACAGTTTAACCAGTAGGTAAAATAAACGTGTTGAAATTATGAAAATCTCGTTACACCATAGACATCTATCTATACACAGGTACATAGATATCTATTTGTAGAAATTACGGGCATAAATGATCCACGTTCTACCCACTGTCGTAAAAATTACACCTAATTCGGGTTATTACCCACAAAGTGGCAACACTGCTCCGCAAGGCATCTAGTGAGTATTTGTGCCGGTTCACACACGTCAAGTTTGACTCGTCAAGTCTTGAGTTTTTAGGCAAGAGGGGAAAAGAAATGGCATTCTCTTTTCCCTTCTCTCCTAAAAGCTCAAGACTTGTCGAGTCAAACTTGACGTGTGTGAACCAGCACTTTATACCAGGGATGATAAAGTCAATACACGTGTACTTTTTTCAGTCCTATTACCATTGCAAAAGTACGGAAGTACTCCATTGACATGCTTAGTACAATATAAAAATATCAATCGTTTTAACATTGAAACTTTTTGGTCTAGGGTTGCAGAATTGAAAAAGTAAATTAATAAACCAATGTTTCCGGGTATCAGTAGAATATATGATAAAATAAAACCAAAGAAGTCACCTTTATATAAATACCGTATCGAATTTAATTCAGACGAAAGATTTACAACAGTCTAATGAATCTTGTTTCTATAGTTTTAAATTAACAAAAAACTTATGTAAAAATTTGTCAAAAAAAAACTCACTTCCTAAATAAACTTAAAAATAATCATTTTATGTTGCTTACAATCAGGTTTGTTCTGATACTAGCACAATTATCAAATCACAAGTGTTGTAAATCGCGAAGCATAATGTGAATCTCACACGTGTTGCTCTCGATTGGATACTTTGTTAATATTATTCTCAGCACTGCCAACATGCATTTTTGGAATATTATTTTAATCAGATGCTTATTGAAATCGCCAAAGCAAAAGAACATTATGCACAGAAAAAATTATTGCCGAATTATTTTCAAACAAACGATTGTTTGAAATTTTTTTTAATTTCTACAAATTTTTTTACTGATTCAATTAATATTTTTGTTTGATTTTTATTTAACCCACAAAAATGTTGACAACTTTTCAATAATATAATATACGCCCTATTGGTTTCAATTTTTCATAATTTTGTATGAAATATTTAACGCTCTTTAACGTTGTCGTTTTTTGCATTTTTTATTTGAGCGTAAGCAACACTTCTTTATGTGAAATATAGGAACAACAACACAAAACACATACAGTTTATTTTTGGACGTTTTAAAAAAGTACAACAAGAAGAAAGATGATAAAATAGCGCGACGAGGTTATTAGTAAAAAAACAAAAAAAATAGCAGGTAAAAAAGGTTTCATTCTTTTTTAAACAACAGAAACAAAAAAAACATTATAAGAAACAAAATAAATTTTTGGTTGGTTTCAAAGTTGGAAAAAAAAGAATGAAAAACAAAATCCCGTATTCAATTTTTGAAAACTGTTTACTTAAATACCTACATCAAATACAAAAATAAAATGATGACGAAAAACATATCGAGTCGGTTCGCTGCCGTTGTTTGTTACATTTCTTCTTCTTTAGCCAAGGAAAGGATAGAGCAACCGTGAGTGATGAAGAAAAACATTGTGTGTATAAACAAGACTTCGTTCAAAAATTATTCCAACAAAACATGTGTCTTAAAGCCACCGCCGCTCTGCTTCTGCCTTCATCATCTCCTTTAGTGATAGCTTGGGTGCGCGTCATTGCTTGTGCAAAAAATTTTTGTTTGATTCAGCAAAATTATTTGTTTGAAATTTATATGAATTTCAGTTAACTTTTTGTTTGATTCTGTAAATTATTTGTTTGAAAAAATCAGTGTTTTTTTTTAGTAAACAAAATGCAAATAAATTGTTTGAATATGCGAATTTGTTTGTAGGACCGATTTCAGACAAAAAATGTTTTGATACTACAAATTTTTTGTTTGAATTCGAAAAATAATTTTTTCTGTGTGGATAAAACCACAAAACCTTTTTTAAATTCCCTTTTTCTTATAAAAATATTAAAAATATGGTAGTTATGTCAATTCAAATAAAAAGAAATCATATTTAATTAAATTTATTGACATAAAATTATTAAGTAAACAATTTTCTATTCCCAAAAATTAATTTGATAAAAAAATAATTTTTAAAATTTGGTGGGATCACTTACTTCAGTATATTGTTGCGACCTTTTTTGTAAGTTTTTAATTTAAATTTGTATGTACATTTATAAAAGTACATATTACGAAGTACTATGTATATTACTATGTATATATGTATGTAAATACTTTAGTATGGAATTTAGACGGACTTTTTTGCTTGGAGTTCTAAAGTATGGCAAAACGGGGTATAAGGACGTTTAGTGGGATACCAAATCCAAAGGATCGTTTAAATTCTAATTTAATGACTTAAAGATTTTTTTGATAATTGCCAAAGGCACATTTTAAATATAAATGTAAAGTATAATTGAAACTTAATGTATGTACGAATACTCATTTGTAGTACAGGGTCCGCAAAATAACTTTTTTTTTTGAAAATGTTATAAAAAAAACTACTGAGTATTTTCTCAAATTTCTTTTTTTATTTGAAAGTACAATCCTTCCGGTTAATAATGGACATGCAGTAGCCTACACGATCGGTCAATTGTCTTTGGCTTGTCGGCGTAACACTTATCTTTGACGGCAACCTACAAATAATAGTCCAACGGTGTCAAATCGCAGCTCCGAGGTGGCCAAACGATATCTTCAAAAACAGGGCGCAAAACATCGAGGGTAGCTTCGGCTGTGTGGCGCCGTCCTGTTGAAACCAAATGTTGCCAATATCCTCCTCTTCAATTTTTGTGAACAAAAATTCGTTCAACATGGCCCGATAACGATTGCCATTGACTGTAACGGCCACTCCTTGTCCATTTTCGAAGAAAAATGGGTCAATTATGCCTCTGGACCAAAATCCGCACCAAACAGTGACTCGTTTTGGGTGTAACGGCTTTTCAATGTATGCGTGCGGGTTTTCTGTGCCCCAAATGCGACAATTTTGCTTGTTTACATATCCGCCAAGATCAAAATGAGCTTCATCTGAAAAGATGATTTTTTTTGGCAAAATCGGCATCTTCGAAGCGAAAAGGCATATTTCCCAGCGTTGTTTAAGCGTATACACAACCATATTCGTTCAGCGGAAGGATAAAACTAATTATCTGTCAAATCAGACATGAGACACGTAGAAATATTTATTGCAGCAAACGTCAAATTTGATTGCTGCATTAAATTTGCGACGTCATTGCTCTTCTGATTGCTTGAGCAATTATTGCTTAGCAATCTGCTGTCAAATCAGTTGTAATTTATTTAACATTTCATTTATGTGTACGGTTGTTTATTTATTTGTGTTTTTTTTATTAAAAAAGCAATAAAAAAGCCGCTTGGTGGGCATTTTAGAACTTTATATTTTTAAATAAACGTCAATATCAACAAAAGCAAACGGCGATTTTTTTATTTTTTCAATTATTATTATTATTATTAAGACATGTTCATTAATTACAATTCATTAACAAATTTTAATTAGAACTTAGTCTATTTACAAATGTTTTTTATATATGTACAGTAGTTTTGACTTAGCTGCACAATCTCCTTTGCACGATTTTTTGTGCAGGTAAATCAAAAATGCAGTTATCTTTAATGCATTTACCTGCCTTAATGTGCAGGTACACAATTGTGGTTACCTGCACAAAAGTGCAGCTAAAGTAAAGTGTTTGATTTAAAAGTAGAATAAAACAAATTATTTTTTTAATACATAAATTTATATTTTATTAAAATTTTATTTCAACCCAGGAGCTTACTGGGAATCTCACAAAGAGTCTTTTTGATAGTCGACGAGCTCATTTTTTAATTGTAGACGATTTATATTAATCGTAAAGGCAATCGTTTATGATGTATGTTGAGATTATCTAACGAGTCTTTCAAAAAGCATGCTAAGAGTCTTATGAGACTCATGTAGGTATTATTTTACAACTCGTGAAATACTCAGCCGTATGACTAAGCTACCTAAATAAGGGCATCAAGCGTATTTTTCATGCCAAAACTTCTAATTTTCATACAATTTCTGTAAAACAAACCTTAAGATCGCGAATTCAACAGCATCCTGTCGGAAAATCCTTTTTTGCAGATCCTAAGGTCGGTTAGTTTTATTAAAATTGTATTCGCAATAGCAGTTTCATACTTCAAAAACTGTCTTATTTAGGTAGCTCAGTAATTGTTATACGGCTCTTACAGAGTCCCAAAAGGTTAATTTCAAGATTTAAAGACGAGCGTGTCAAAAACTAAATAAAAAAATAAATAAATTAAAAAAAGATTTAGATGGTTTTGTTACTCGTCAGATAATCCCCAGAAGAATCTTTTAGGAATTGTATATTACACGTAATCGTCTAACAAACAGCCTATGCTAGCTGGGAAATAACAGATCATTTTATACATGTATGTATGTATGTTTATTTAATATAAAAAAAACATTAACAAAAACAATGAGAATTCAGAAGGAAATAAAACATTAAACAACAAAATAATTGCGATTTATATTTTTATAAACAGCTTAAATTAGATATTATTGTGAAAAAGTGGCCACCATATATTTTTATGTGAGCAGCTAACTTTGATGTTTTGTATGAACATATTTTAAAGCTGCCCAAAAATATGAAAAATGTGCAGGTAAACAAAATGCACGTAAACAATGATTTTAAAGAATAATTCCAGAAAATATTTATTTTGGGCAGTTAAGTCAAAGTGCAGCTAACTTTGATATTTTGTATGAAAATAATTTTAAAATGCCAAAAATTTTGTGCATTTATCTTAAATGTGCAGGTATAGAAAGTGCACTTAAAAAAGGAATTTGTATGGAATTAGAAAGAATAATTCCAAAAATTATCAATTTTGTGCAGTTAAGTCAAAAGTGCACGTAAACAAAAGGCAGTTAAGTCAAAACTACTGTATATCTTCCAGTCTTCCCTCTCCCTAGCTATGTATCGCAACTGGTTGTAGGATTTACTTGTTTCCTTGGCCACTGTATTCCTCCAAGATGTTTTCGGTCAGCCGACGCTTCGATACCCCTGTGGGTTCCACTCAAGTGCTGCATGTTGGACCTTTCTTTCTTTCCTTAGTGTGTGTCGCAACCATCCATATTTACGTTTCTTTATTTCACTTTCCATCTTTATTTGATTAGTTCTTAGTAGCAGATTTTCGTTAGTTATTATTTGAGGCCACCATAATCTTAAAATATTGCGAAGACATCTATTGATGAATGTCTGTAATTTCTGAGATAGTAAATCTTTTGTGAGAAACCATGTTTCACATCCATATAACAGGATGGATTTTACGCAGGCGTCAAATATTCTTATCTTCATTGCTGTGTTAATTGTGTTTGACCTCCATACCTTAGACAGCATTGCGAACCTGCCTTCAGCTTTCTTTAGTCGGCTTTCTACGTCAAGTATTGTTCCCCCATTAGTGCTTATAATGCTGCCGAGATACTCAAAACTGGTTACTTCACTGATCTCCTGCTGATTGCCTGCGAACTGGGATGTGTTTACCGAATTAATTCTCATAGTCTTGGTTGTGTTAATATTGGCTTTAAGTTCTACTTTATTTGATTCGTCCGTAAGGGATGTTAAAAGGGATTGCATTTCTGAGTTTTTGTTGGACAGAAGGACTACAGCGTCGGCATACTCTAGATGCGCTAATTTGTTGCACATACCCCAATTCAGTCCCATTGATAATGTATCAACAGCGTCGAATATTACATCCATCACAGTTATAAATAAAAGCGGCGAGAGAGCGCACCCTTGTCGTACACCACTCTTTGTTTCAAAGCTATCGCTTAACGTGCCATCATGTAAAACCCTACACGTAGAACCTTCGTAGCTATGCCTAAGAATGTTTATTAACTTTTGAGGAATACCCCTTGCATCTAGCGCCGACCAAATAAATTCTCTCTTCAGAGCATCAAAGGCTTTTTCGTAATCAACAAAAGTCAAGTACATAGTTGCATTAAATTCTGTAGTGTGTGGTACGGTGTTGGTTCATGGTATTACGTATGCAATACCAAAACATAACAAAACGAGTGTTGCCAGAGGGGAAGCGGCGCTGATATGCTCGCGTTTGTCGGGCTTGGAGCTCGCCGGATGGGGGGTGGTTCTTGCTACCACTCTGCGCATGCCTACACACACACACACAGAAAAAAATCATATCAGCTTCTATGAAAATAAAAAAAGAAAGGGGCACCGAGTAGGTCAATTCTCATTTCCTTACTAAATTACCTAGCGAACAATTTGGCTGGCTGGTGTTGCGCCAGCGGTTACTCTCCCACTCGGGATGGATGATCCCGCCATGACATCCAGGCTTAAGGATGTCCCAAACGTTCCCTGCAAATCTTTATTCTCCTTACTTACCGCCTATTGTAGTTAATTACGCAATCATAATTTAATGATAAGATCCTGTATAATTCATTTTAAATTCAAACAATTCATGTTTATTATACAGTTCTTATGATTTATATAAATTTCATTTAGTTTGAACAAACAAAACTTTAGCAAAATGCGCAATTACAAAAACTTTTAACTTTAATTTTGAATTTTCGTTTTACGAAATTTACTTTAATTTCAAATTCAAATTGTTAAATTTTTAAATCTCTATTCAATTTATTATTTTATTTTAATGTATGTACATAAATCTAGATTATTAAATTTTAATTTCAGTAACAAATTTTAAGTTCAATTTGTATTTAAATTCGAATTATTAAATTTTTAATTTAATTTCTCATTTTTAGTTCAAATTACTAATTTTTAATTTAAATGCAAATCATTTAAATTTAGTTTTATGCAAATATCAAATTCAAAATAATTAAGTTAAATTTACTTTAATTTTAAAATCTAATGGTTTAAATTTATCTTTATTTTATAGTTTTTGCTTCCAATTTTTTTTATCTTTTTTAAATACATTTTCTTTTGCACCTTAACACAGAAATTGTTGAGTTTTTATTTTCCCTTCAGGACGGATCTTTCTCGCTATTTTATTCTCACTCCTAAGCCATCAATTTAAGCAGGACACTTTTCGGCTATTCCTGCGCAAAGCGGGGATGAAAGGGGGTTTTCCTGTCCGTCCGTATTGTGTCCAGGGGTCCGCGTAATTCCGAGTAATAAATCAATTCTCAATCTTACCAATTCCTTGTTCTTTTATTTTTAAACTTCCTTTTCTTTTCTATTTTTTTCTTAGTTGTAAGGGAAACTACAGGTCATAACCGGGTACTTAACAGTTGTATTCGATACTAAACCTAGTTCGCGAGAGCTCTCCCTAACTAGTCGTAACTGCAAAAACTTTCTCCACGGAATAAAAAAAAATGCTTTCACCGGAAACTTGGTGTAATTTACCTTTACTAAATTATTTGTTTAGTTTTAGATTTACATATATATTTCTTTTCTATTTTGCTAGAAAGTATATAAAAAAAAAGGAACTGTACACACAGTACGTCGCACTAGTACAAGTTAAGGTTAAGTACAGGTCGGAAAACCTGAAAATACCAATGCACCCCAGGAGTGGTGGTGCTGCTCCGCTTCTCCCCCGTTGGATGGAATTGGCGATGGTGTGGCCCGGCTGGATTTATTTATTTCTTTTAACAACAATTTTTCTTTGAATTCAATTTGCTTATTTAATTTTACTTAATTTAAAAGCAACAACAAAAATATTACAAATTCAATTTAGGTTGGTTTCTTTTTTCTTTCTCTCTTGGCCACTAATTCCACCTTCACCAGTCAACTTAAAAAATTCAAAAGGCTGACATTTTAAATTTTTCCTGCCACTAAACCTCGGGCAGCCAAAATGGCTCCTTCGTCATCGTTCCTAACACTGCTTTACAAATTTTAAATTTGGAAAAATACCAAGAACGCCACATGCCTAGATAAGTTAATTGGGACCTCCTGAACACGAAAAACGCTGTAATTTTTTTTTTCTAAGTACCGTTTTTTAGATAACGGTACTTTTGTGTTTTTCGGTGTATGGTCCCACTCAAACCCTTGTGGAGCCCAGCCGAGAAGTCCGATCGAGATTGCAAAGGTAATTGAATACCTTTTTTGTCGATATGTCGGAAATTTCTATCTGATAAGAACTGGCTGAGTTATGGTACCTGAAAATTCAAAATTTGCCTATTTTTTACGTTTTTTTGAAAATTTTTCATTTTTATTTCGTTTTTTTTCTACGTTGTAGTAAAGATCTGGAATGTTTTATTTTTTTTACCTAATAGTTTATTTAATTACCAACATTTTAAGTGTAATTTGAAAAAAATCGGATAAAAAATAAAGTTTTTATTAAGGATTTTGTGGAACGACAATATTTTCATCTTCATTGCTCACACACTATATTCGGCGGAATTTACATTGAATGTTTTCTATGTCTATGGGACAGCCGTGACCGTCAGAATCACTACACCCGAAAAGTTTGGCCCGAGCGAAGTGGACGTACGCACGGAGAGTACAATATCAAAAATGACCCACTCATTCCTCTGGAGAAGATAATACTTCCTCCATTACATATAAAGCTTGGGTTATTTACAAATATTGTAAAAAAGTTGCCAAAAGACAGTCTTGCCATGAATTACCTTAAACAAAAATTTCCGAGAGCCACAGCGAGCAAAATTGAAGCTGGTATATTTGATTGACCTCAAATTCGGGCTCTGTACGGTGACCAATCATTTAATGAGTGTTTAGGTCCAGCTCATTTGGAGGCATGGGAAGCATTCCAGGACATCGTTCACAACTTTTTGGGAAACTACAGAAGTCCTGATTACGCAGAGAAGATCGATACATTACTGCAAAAATTTAATGCCATTGGTAAGTGTTGAGTGAAAACATGTATATCAAAAAGGCCTTTATCATTTTAAAATTTATTCTTTTTAACCTTAAGGTTCAAATATGACACCTAAATTACACTTCTTATTCAGTTATTTGGATATTTTCCCCACGAACTTGGGCTCCGAAAGTGATGAACAAGGTGAAAGATTTCACCAAGAAATCGAAAAAATCGAGAGACGTTACAAAGGCTGGTGGGACGAACAAATGATGGCGGACTATTGTTGGTTCCTCATTCGCGAAGATGCATCCGAAAAAAAACGCAACAATATAGTGTGTGAGCAATGAAGATGAAAATATTGTCGTTCCACAAAATCCTTAATAAAAACTTAATTTTTTATCCGATTTTTTTCAAATTACACTTAAAATGTTGGTAATTAAATAAACTATTAGGTAAAAAAATAAAACATTCCAGACCTTTACTATAACGTAGAAAAAAACGAAATAAAAATGAAAAATTTTCAAAAAAACGTAAAAAATAGGCAAATTTTGAGGCACCATAACTCAGCCAGTTCTTATCAGATAGAAATTTCCGACATATCGACAAAAAAGGTATTGAATTACCTTTGCAACGATGTACCATTTATCTCGATCGGACTTCTCGGCTGGGCTCCACAAGGGTTTGAGTGGGACCATACAACGAAATACACAAAAGTACCGTTATCTAAAAAACGGTACTTAGGGAAACAAAATTACAGCGTTTTTCGTGTTCAGCAGGTCCCAATTAACTTATCTAGGCATGTGGCGTTCTTGGTATTTTTTGGCTGTAAACCAGTGTAATTCAGCCCTTGTATTATTTATTAAATTTTTTTCATGCCGGTTTTTGTTTTTATTTATTTTATTTATTGTTTTCCAGCTGTCAAAAAAAATCCCTTTCGTGTTGCCAACCTTTTTCTGTTGTGCCAACAGGGTGCACACGACAATTCTGCTACCTTGTCAATAAAGATTCGTACCGTATTGATTTGGTCTATGCATGACCTACCAGGACGAAAGCCCGCTTGGGTGTTTCGGATGTTTTTATCTAGAGCTTCTGCTATTCTGTCTAGTATGAATTGGTTAAATATTTTAAAAACTGCCGGCAATAACGAGATACCACGCCAGTTATTGCAAATCTTCTTATCACCTTTTTTCGGGATTTTAATAATTATGGCCTCTTTCCAGTCGGAAGGGAAATCTTCGGTAGTCCAGACTAGTTCGTAGATTGGGCGCAAGATTTCTGCCATTGCAATGGGATTAGCTTTGAAACATTCTATTGGTAAATTATCGTTACCCGCCGCTTTTCCGCATTTCATATTTCTAATTGCTGCACAGATTTCGCTAACAGTAGGGGTGTTGGTGTTTATATTTTCGTTAGGGTTTAAACGTCTTCGTATTGTAAAACTGTCCGATTCATTGTGCATTAGAACAATAACAATAGAACAATACAATTTTAGGTTTTTTTTCAAACGCAAATAAACAAAAAAGTAATACAAAACACAGCTACGGCAATTACAAATAATTGTTTTATTAATTTAATTTATTTGTTAAAAATAGAAAATTTATCAACCACTTCAAAACACAACATTAAACATTTGTTATAAATACAGCCACAAAACTTTATACATCTACTCGTGGTGAAAATTGCAAATTTATGGCAAAGCTATTTCAAGTGTTCTCCAGCAATATAATTAGCAATTATTGCTCCATTGTTCTGTCATTGTTCTGCCGACGTTTTTGCTTGTACTTGGCAATAAAAATTGCTACGTGGAGCCCAGCGTTACAATTCACCAAATAAGCATTAGTTGAAAAACAAAACGATAGATGGCGGACCCGTTATTAGGCTGTAAGGATTTATCCATAGACCTAATTATTTTAAATAAATAAATAAATATTCATTTGTTATTCAATAATAAAACTAGTAAAAATATTTTTTTTTTGGTTTTAATACAATTAGTGCAAAAAAGTACAATTTGTTTACTGAATTAAGTACAATTTCGAAAATGTCATTTATCATCCCTGCTTTATACCATGTTCCCACTGGCAACAATATTCGTGGTTCGCTCTCCTATTCCTGTTTCAGGCCCCAAACATTGAAACGACTTGTTTCCCCATACACAAATTTTGGGAGCGAATCAGGTCGTTTCATTTTGAAACAGGAAAAATGTACTACCATCTCCAATTTTGATAACAGTTATCGTATTTTATCTAAACTAGCTCTCAAAAAAAATCAAAACAAAGAAAAAAACAAAATAAAAATTGATGTTTAATAAAATAAAGTGATAATAATAACATTAATAAAAGTATTAAATAATATATTTTTAAGTTTTATTTACTAATAACACAAAAAAAAGTCAAAATAAAACATGAACGAATTGTCCTCGAAATTGTTTGTTTCTTCCCTAAAAAATGTATCGGCAAAAGCAAAATTTCGAGGGAAAGTAATGGACCGACTTGGCTTATTTTGAACATATACAAAATATGATTGATATTTGATATTCTTATCTTATATGTACACTTTTGTGCCAAAACCATTATTTCGGCAAGAAAGAAATTTGTTTGTCTCCCAGTAAAAACTTTTTCAAAATGGATAACTTCTTTCACTCGTTATTAAGTAGCTTTCTTCCATAAGAACTTCCATAACTACTTTTTTCTGGATGTATTAAGATAAAATAAATGACTTACTTTTGAATTTGTTCTTTTTGGCACAACCCTTGTAAAATTCATTAGTTTTTCAGTAGAATTGTATGTAGTGCTTTTATGTGTTTCTGATTACTTAACATATTATTTTGTAGGCGAAGATTTTACTGGGTCTTTAACCCGTTTATTTATGAACCGATTTTTTTAATTTTAACTACAAGGTATTCTACTAAGTCTATTTCAGGTAAAAAAGAAAAAGATTATAGGAATAGGTAAATTAAAGATTTATATCTCAATTACTAAATTCGTATATTCTCTCATTCAAATAACGCATTCCGATTAAAAATTATGGTACACTTTTCTGTTCAGGATTAAGAACTCTTTTAATTGTTTTCCCTTTTTTTGCCTAATCTTATGTTTAATGAGTTTAGTATGGCTTTATTTCAGACACAATGCTCTGTAATGGTATATCTACTTGTCTTATCTATTTTTTCATCTGGGCTACTACTTTGGGACCTGTTAATTCATAAATTAGTATTTTTTAAAAAATTTCTTCAATCTTTGGCTGGGGAGCCATTTGTATTTGTATTTGTATTTGTATTTTTATAATTAGGTGTATATACTTGAATAAATGAATTTTTGATTATTTATTGTATCCATTAATAATACTCAGGATTTTGATTTTGTAATATATTTTTATTGGCCTTGATAGGCTTTTGTATATTACTTATGTATATTAAATAAATAAAAAAAAAAATAAATAAATAAAAAAATAATTATTAAATACCCATGAACTTTAACTATGTTTTTGTTTGATTATTTTTTAATAAAAGTCGAAACAAATTTGTTTAAAATTGATTTTAAATTGCACGATTTTTAAAACAAAAAAGACGATCTTTTTTATTTTTTTCTCAGGAAATTGACGATTTTGACACAAATTTATCTGGCAGCACTGATTAAAACCAAAACAAGAAAAGGCTAACAAAAATTTAAACTAACAATATATAACAATTGTTTTTTGTTTATTTTCATCATATAAATTATGCATTTATCATTCATATTCCTTCTATTTTTTTTATTTATTTAAAAAAAATAGTATATAAACATATTTTAAATTCAAAATATCTACATTTTGTTTTTCTCGCCACCAATTTCAAATGTGACTTATTTTGACAGTTCTTGAAAGAAACTTTTCGCAAAATATTGTTATAGAAACACTTTTTCTCGCATCCTTCCAATAATTGCTGGAAAATTATTAAAATGACAGATAATTCTCGCAACGGAAAGATACAGAAACACTTGTGCGAGAAAAACCATTTTTTGTTTCATTTTGCACTGTTTCTGTCCCGATTCACTGGTTTCATGCGGAAAATTTTACGATGCGAAAAATACAGAAACGGGCTTCTGTTTGTCAAAATTTACATAAATTGAAAGCTAACGGATAACTATTTAACATTAACATTAGGCATGTAGCATCACTAATGTAGATGCTGTATTTTTAATTTAATGGATATTTTACCTTTTTGTAGAGAAAACGTATTATGTACGAATATTTTAACTTTATTTGATTTTTAACTTGAAGATTCTGTACAGTGATTTTAACACTAGAATTACACAACTTAAATAATAGCAATTTAAACTAATAAGATAACTTAAAAATACAAGACTGACATTAAATGCGAAACAACTAAAAAATACAACTAGTTCTTAACTAAATTTACATTCGTAACAATGCCGCCAACTTAAGCCTATCCGAATAGGCTCAGATTCACCTCTGCCATAAGATACTAGCCGATCAACAAATAATGCGCAACTTGTTGGCTCTGTGATTTTAACGCGTTCACGACCGAAGCGATCAAGCTGGGGGGTGGCCACAAACCAGATGATAAATTTCCACGAAATGAATTAACTCTAACTCAATATTAGAGTTTATGTTTTTTAATGTGTTTTGTGGAGTTTGTGACGTCAGAGATAGCATGACGCTTATTCGCGTCGCCGGTTTATGGAACGAAATTCGTTGTATAAACCGCAGATCGCACATATGCGTCACTAAAATAGTGTAAACTAAATAAAACTAAACGAAAAGAAATGTTGTTTTTGCAATTTATTTATTTTCATACATATTACTTTTCAATATAAACTAAAAAAAAAATTCAAAACTATATAAAAAAAACACTGAAAAATTAAATAATTTGGTGTGGGATACCCAAACACAGAAAATAGCAGCTTGGTACTTCCCCTAAACCAAAAAAAAATCAATAGAATCTGTACACCAATATAGAAACTATAATACATGAAGTACAAAACAAATTGCGACGCATATAAGCGTACTCGGTTTATGGGAAAACCCGCATGACGCATATATGCGTCGTGTGGTCGTCAACGCGTTAATCGTTGAGCTTTAGTCGGCAATTTATATGTTTGTGTATTTATCGAGCCAAATTTGGTAAATAATAATCACAAGAAACCAAGATATAATTTTATTAATTATTAGGCTGGATTAAAAAAAATTAAGTGAAACGCAAACTCACATGAAAACAAGAGACTTCCATTGAACGAAACGACTATGCTATAATGTGAGGTTTATAGAACACGAGCGCAAAACTCGTCCATTCAACTTACATTTAAAACAAATACAAATTTGGAAATTTTATAAACCACACATTAATCAACTTTTTGCTTTGAGCAAATTCTGCTTAAAAACTGATTTGTTCGAACCCACGATTAAAACATGTTTATACGGCTCTTGCCCGTAATTTTTACAAACATATATGTATGTATCTAGTCGTGTTCATACCTAACAGTTATCTTTACCTATCCGGTACCACTATTTTGGTAATTTCAACGTTAATTTAACCTATTTGAAATAACTAACGAAATTCGGTGGTGTAAAATACATTACAATTTAACTCAAAGGTAAGAAATAAGTTTTAAAATTATGAAAATCATAGATACCTATACAGAGCTAGATATCTATTTGTTGAAATTACGGGCATCACACTTATATCAAAGGAGCGATAACACGATTAAAATGTAAGTGTATGATTAAATCAAGTAAAAAATTGGTTTTTACAGTTATCTTGAAGGGAGCACTGAACGACCCAAGTAAGCTGTCCTCTCCTCCCTAAGGAACCTACCATAAGAGACATTTTTTTCTAAATCGGTTTCTCTGGAATAGTAATATTTTTTCCAGCTTGCTTGGTTAAACATAAGCGTCAAAATTTTTTTTGTGCTAGACTTACGGCCAATTTCACCAAGTTATAACTTTCAAAAACATATTGTTAACTAGAAGTTAAATAGTTAGTTTTAACAGAACTTGGTGAAATTGGACGTTAGTGTTCAAACAGAATTGAGTCTTCAACTTTAGGCAAAAGTCCTAAAGCACATAACTAAAACGTCGACAGTAGGTTAGGTTAGGTTAAAAAGGGTTATGTGCCAAAGGGCACACTTCCACTCGGAGACCAATGCGGTCCATTGTGAATCCCTGCAATGAAAAATGAAGAAAAAGCGAAAAGTGAAGAAAAGGACATAAGAGATGGATAAAATTAAGAAAATCCCTTCAACAGAAACATCCGCACTATTTCCCTGATAAACCCCAATAGATCAACTAGATTACATCCAGCGATACACCCCAGTTTGTCGTGAAATCTATCTCCTAGCCATTTCTGCCTGAGACCCTGCATCCCAGGACAGTGACACAGTACATGCTCGATCGTATCTAGCTCCTCAGAATCATCGCACAATCTGAAGAAGTTCTGTATGGCATTGTCCCATTTACCCGTAAAAGCCTTACAGGACAATGACCCGTCAAAATCCAGGGGGCCACTCTCTATTGCGATGCGAAAACAATTTCGATGCGAAAGCTAAATGTCAACTTGGTACTCTCTTCTCTATCACTTTCGCAAAATTTTTTTAAAATGGAGCTATACTGGCAACAAAAATGAAAGATGGCGCAGATTGACAGTAATAAAATATAAAATATTTAAAAATTCTAAAAATTGGAAAATTTAAATAAAATAAATATGTAGTGATGATTTGCGAAAAGAAAAAAATTAATAGATGCGAAAGACAAATGCGCGAACGCATTAAAGAGTACCAATCGCTAGGTTTGCTACCATTTTCTTTCGCATCGCAATAGAGAGTAGCCCCCCAGATTCGAACCGTATAATTGTCACCACAGATCCACCCACGATGTGATTCAGTATCACTTCCTTCGCCTTCCAGATTGCTAGGATCTCAGCCTGAAATACACTGCACTCATCAGGGAGTTTGAATGACCTTTTCACGTTATACAGGAACTCCACTTGTGGTGTTACACCGCAGTCCAGGGTCATAGCCCTATGATCCGAAATTCCCTCGAGAATAATACCTGTGGAGAAGCACCTGGAATGCCAAGAGATGCACTCCTTTGAACCTTGTTGAGCATCTTCCTATAGATATCCACGCTCAACGCATCCCACCAAACAGTGCATCCATAGGTAAGTATAGGCCTAACCACCGATTTGTAAATCCAGTTTACCATATCCGGCCTCAGACCCCAGTTCTTATCGATTAAGTTCCTTCATCAGTAGTAGGCATTGAGTCCCATTCTCATCCTCTTCAGAGTATTTTTCTTCCAAGATAGTTTTCTGTCAAGGAAGTTACCTAAATACTTGGCACCGTCCGATAAATCCCTTTATCCTATGCCTTCTGGCAAATAGCACCAGTTCAGTCATCACAGGGTTAACACAAATCCCTCTGTCCCTTACCCATGCCGAGAGTTCGCCCAGCATCACCTGCATAATTTCCCCCATCATGGACAGAAATTTTCCCCTGACCAGCAGAACTTTGTCATCCGCATAGGCAACAATCTTCTTCCGCAAGCAACCACAGTAGAGGCGAAAGAACCCCACTTGTGGTGTCCCCATGGTAACCCTCCTCCTTATCCAGAAAGTCCTTAACTCCCAACTCCATCAACGAATCCCTAATCGCCTCAATCCTAATGTTATTAAAAACTGATTTCTACGAAAAAATTGTATGGAAAATGTGGTCTCGACGCAGTTCTGGGGGCTTATTCTGGCTTTCGTGATAGAATTCTTTTTTGATTAGAAATAATATTGCTTTCGAATCGAAAAAGTATTATTGATACCAAACGAAAGAGAAAAAAACAAGAATGAGTTTACTGTAGTTAAAACACTCGTACAACATTTAATTTAGGCCATAATGCCATCCTCATTGTCATCCACCCTGCAGTGTCCGGGTACCCAACACAGCCTTAACGTGAATACCCCAAGAGCTTTCTCAGAGCAATACTACACTGTGCGACCAGGCACGATTGCACCGTATGATTTGTCAATGCCCTGGGGTCAAATCACCGCATTCGATACTACCGAATCGAATAAACTATCGATTTTTTTTGCATACGATAGACACTGACGTATCATGATACCAAAATAAATAATTTCGATAAATTTTGCTCGATATCGTATGCGGTGATTAGACCCCTGATCGCGGCCTGGCTATCGGCTTAAATTGTCACCACAGACCCCTCTACGTTGTGCTCCAGTATAAACTCCGTCGCCCTCCATATCGCTAGGTTCTCAGCCTGGAAGACACTGCAGTCATCCGGGAGCCTG
The DNA here is from genome assembly GCA_949318255.1 of Pollenia labialis. Classification (NCBI taxonomy): domain Eukaryota; kingdom Metazoa; phylum Arthropoda; class Insecta; order Diptera; family Polleniidae; genus Pollenia; species Pollenia labialis. The sequence goes on along the minus strand of OX439142.1, from coordinate 24,291,472 downwards.
AATGACATTTTTACGTCAGTGTCAGCAATATAAACCACGCCAATCGTCCCTATTCGGGAACTCTACTGGTGGTGTTACACCAAAGCCTAAGGTCATAATCCTATGATCCGATATTCCCTCGAGAATACTACCCAGATCAAGCAGACCCACTTCATACAAAATTCTCGTGTGATCAACCCTCCTAGGTCTAATTTAGACTAGAGTCTAAATAAGTTTGTATACAAAATGATCGTAGATTCTTCTGATTTGTTATTGTAAAAATAACTGGTACTCAAAGAATGAAGTAGATAAAAAGGAATATTTTTTGAATTTTCATTACAAGGTTTCTTTTTAAAATTTGCTCAATTTTAAATCCACTTCAGTTCGATTTCTCGAACATGCCCGATTGTATCAGAATATTTCTTTATTTATTGTAATTTGTACTTTTAGAATTGAATAAACTTATTTTTTGTATGTTATTATTAATATTTTTTGGGTTGAACTTGAACCAAAACAGAGTTAAACCCAATCAAATTCTCAAAATGCAATTGTTGACTCAACAAAAATAAGACAAAATAAAAACGAGTTTATTTTAATGACCTGTACGTGTTACACTAATATAATTCAATCTTATTTATTATTTTTGTAATAAGTATTTCAAATGCCTGTTCGATCATTGCAATGTACATCGGAGCTTCTTTAAAACACTTGTGCCTGGAATTGGCTGTCAACTGCATGTAAGTCGAGTTGATGCCAAGCGTGGACTGCGAATATAAACTGCGACCTGTTAGCATTAAAATATTTATGCAATCATCAGTTAGAATAGGAAAAGCTTCAGCAAAACGTATTAGAGATGGTAAAATATTACGCAAATATTTACATTTGGCTTCGGTAGAAAGTAGAGATAATGCCGACTGAATGGTGTTGACGCAAAATTTTGATACACTTAAACTTTTTGGAATTGCGTATTTTAAAACCAAATGAGATGTCAAATCGATTGTGAAGATCTGTTTATCCATTTCAGGCATGCTTAGGAATTCATGCAAAAAATCAATACAGATATGCATAGATGGAACACCTTTCACCATCATCGGTATCACTTCGCGGGGATACGTTTGAAAGTGCACAAGTTTTGCTAAAGAAGGCTCTGAAATGAAGGCTTGATGAATAAATGAACAAATAATACCCTGAGCCTCACGCAATTCAAACGCAGAAACTCGGGTCTTTCCATTCGCATTCATGTCGGCTAAAACTTCCAGCAATATATGAACCGCAGCGCTCTCTTGGGATGCTATCAAAGCTGTCTTTAGTTCTTCTCTTTCCACATCACACTGAACTTGTCCGTTCTTATCTATTATTTGCTTGGATTGCATTTGTATGTTAAGATGAGCTTTTGACGCAGCCAAACTTCCCTGAAGTATTCGCAGCAGTATTATAAGCGTATGGGGACAATGGAATATTTCACGACTGCATCTCAAAACTTGCAACGGATCCAACATGTTTTCGACAATAAAGGAACATCGATTTATGTAATCCTCTGATGCCATAATCGAAGTCAGAGATTTTCTCCAGAAACTAATAGGTAGTACGCTATTTAAACGGAGCCAAACATCCAAGTACAAATTTTTAATCGAACGTGGCACCTGATGCTGGAATACTTTTGGTAAATTTTCAACGATCAAATCCGCATTGCGAGCAATATCTTCTGGAGGCATCTTAAGTAAAGCCTTCAAAACTGGAATTGCTTTTCCAGGCTTGGAGTCCAGTTTATCGAATTCTATTATTTTCAGGCTATCCAGAATTTGGTCAACCAATCCTTTGGAAACATTAATATTACTTCGATTACGACAAATTCCTGAAGAACAATGCTCTTCAAGCCAATCATCTACCATACTTAAATGTGGATAATTAGAGACAATAAGTCGCAAAAGAGGGTGAAAAATTCCAACATATTCGTTGTGATACTGTTGAGCCCTTTGCAACAAATATTTCATTGGCAATTCAGATAAAAAACTATTTGTGTATTCCTTGATTTTTCTTCCACTCATTACGGCATTTGATAAGTTAGAAATTCTGGTGTCTTCATACAGTACCAAATAGTAAAGTACCAAAAGTTGTGCTGTTAATGGGCATTGAACTTGGTATTTAGATAATTCATCGCTATCTGTTGTTGCTTTATTTCCTGCTAAGACACTATCATGAACGTTTGTATGATTATTAGGCTCTGAAGCGATGTCGCCTAGTACATTAATGCCATTATTATTAGAGCGGAATATATGAAGGATTTCCATTTCAGAAAATGATTTGTGCATGTGATCAACATTTACTTTTCCTTGAGGATTTGGTACAATCAATGTATTCACATAAACTTCGATTAGAGCGGGCATCACTGGATGCAAAGGACGCACAGAATTGCATATCTGTCTATAAATCCACGATTTAATAGGGACTTTGTGCTTAAGAAACGCTCTTGATTTTAGCAACTGGTGTATACAGTGCACTGGTAAATAACCAGGTATATTGGCATTAAGTTTGCTTGTAACTGGAACTCGTACCGCGTGGGATGCCACTACTTGTTCTGTGAATAGGTCTTGGGTAAATACCTGTTTAATACGATTGGTACTGTTTGGTCGTATAGGAATTTTCATGGCCAAAGTCGAACAGACTAGCTCTCCTATAGCTGATATTTGATTGCCATGAAAATGAATAGCTAGCAATAACAGCATTTCACCTAAAGAAGTGCTAGCATCAGATCTTTTTCCAAAGAACACATCTTCTTTTATGAGCCACTGTAACCATTCAACTGCCTTATTTTCAAGGGTAGTAGTAGAAACCAAAGAAGGACAAGCGATTAACATACACAATGCTAATGAGACAAACCGCATGCCGGATTGTGTGGGTTGAGGTTTACTCGTGACCAGCTGAGCCAGTGCGCTAATTTCGTCGTCATTAAATCTAAAAATAAAAAGAAATAATTAATATTTATTAACATACATATACTTTGTCAATCCTACTTCAAGCCAGCAATCCCTCGCAAGGCACAGTACAATCGCATCAAAACAGCACCTTGAACTGTGTAATCTTCGACAATATCGTTATTTTGGTTTGCTGAGTTTTTAACTATGTTGAGTAGTTGCTGCAACAACTCTACTCTTACCAAAATTAAAGCATCTCCTTTTCGTTTTTGGCTGGAATGAACATATTCTGCAAACCATGTTCGTACATTTTGATCGTTTCCCAAAAGCATTCCCGTTAAAAAGGATATCTAAAATATTTCTATTATTATTGTTTTTGTTATTTTAAATTTTGGTTAACATTCGAGCATATTCTTGAAATCAAAATGATGTTAAATTGAAATCAAACCAGATTTGAAGTAAATTTTTTTTACAAAATCACCGTAGTTTTTCCTAATTTTTCAATGTATTGAACGCTCCGAAATTAGAACCAAGTCTTTTTTATGATTTTGTCTAACCTTTTGGACGTCCGTAACGATATCCTTGTATCCAGTTTTAATAAATCAAAAAAACAAACTAGAATTATTGATTTTATATGAAATACCAATTAAGTTCCTAATAATTAAAAAACTTTTTCAAAGTGTTTCTATGAATTTAATATGTTTAATTAATTAAATGTTATTAAATAAAATCTGTTTTATGATAAAATAAAGCTTACCCAACTAGTTTCATTATAATTTTATCATTTTCTGTAATTTGTACTTTTCATAAATTTGAACTGTCCGGTGCACAAAGTGGTTCTAATTTGCGAGATTCTACTGTATATTTAAGAGAAAGTGTGTAATGTTTATATGATACAATGTAAATTTTTAGAATAAACTACTAATTTTGCAAAAAATATATTAAAAACATTTGAAATATTAAAAGTAAGGCAAACCAGGATGGGTGTGCAAAGTGTGCAAACGATGCAATAAAATGTTTTTTTTTTCTTTATCCAATTAAATCAAAAATTAATCGTTACCTAAATCGACTTTTTCATTGATTTTGATGTAATTAAAACCTATTTTTAACGCTTTTTATGTTATTTTCTGACAATTTGTTTTTTTTTTAAATCGATTTAGCGATCTCAAATTATTTTTTGGGTTTGTTTAAAATTTTGCAATTTTTCGCGAATTTTAGCCATGTTCGCGAAAAAGCGATTTGTAACTGTAAGTTTTCTGATTCTTTACAGCTTTAAAGATTTTAAATAAATATTAGACTTTGCTACCATTCTGCGGTTAGCAAATTAGCGATCTTTAGTTATACTAAAGTTTTTTTTCAAATAAAAACTTCGAATACACAGAAACATGCGGATTTGAGAACTTTAATTTATGAATTATGTGGATTAAAAAAAGTTTTCGTTTTTAATTCGAGTCAAAACCTAGAACTGTTGCATAGGTAGTTTCAGTTAAATTTTTTATAGAATAAATAAATAAGTCATTGGTAAAATCTAGTGCTTTTTAAACATTTTCCAAAAATTCTAAAAAATTATTTTTTTATATGAAACCATGGAATCGTGTTTATGTCGCAATTATGAATCCCTAGTGAACAGAATAAAAAGCTTTGATCATTTACATTAACTTGTACAAATTTAGCAAAGGTATAAGAGTAGTTAGATAAAAAAAAGTAAAAAGTAGGGATAGAAAGAATTATCTTGTTCAAAATTAGTGCCATAAGCGCAGGAAATAACAATGGCATTAAAATCTTGTTTTTGAAGATATATTTTTTGGTTATCATAATTGAATTTGTTTTTCATTAATAGCTAAAGAGGACCATAACAAACTACTTACCAAATCTTGTGGATATTTAAGACACAGTTTAAGCATAAAAGAAGGTACTTTTAGAATCTCCACACATATTGCTCTTGTTGACAATGCCTGTGAAGGATTGATTTCACTTAATGCCATTAATAGAGCGAGTTTTTGTTTTCCTTCATTAGATTCTTCGTCGCAATTGACAATCACATGTGTTACAACATCCCTGTAACAATCAGGAAAATTGGCCACCAAAGCGCATATTATGCGATGCCCATTTGGGACTTGAACGAGGGTATCTGTCAGCTCTAGTATGTTTAATAAAGATGGTAGTTCCGCTAAAGCAATACAGAGAATATCGACAACTTCTTCTAAATAAATTCCATCTTCTAATATTTCAGACTGAACTGGAGTCTTTTGTTCTGATAACTGCCATTGAACGTTAAATATTTCAGATAAAACAACACGAACTTTACGTGTTACATCTGCTCTTTCAAAGCCCAAAGCTATACCTGTTTGAAGACCAAACTCTGACTGCTGTCCATCGTAGTACATAGATTTCTGGCGAGCTTGCAACTCTTTCTTTAACTCTTGTTCAAGCTCATGGTAATTCACTTGTAAATAAGACACTATACTGTTCACCACTTCTATACCTATAAGAACGGCTAAAATTTGTTTGCGTGATTCCATCGATGATTTTGTATTATCAAGTGGTGACAAAAGGCTCATCCTCACTAAAGCCGGCAAAACAGGTCGTATCTCATTTTGCGGGTATGTGCTTAGAGCTGATATATCAAGATTTTGCATTGCTGCAAAAACTCTTGCAGTTACATCTTGCATTTTAATTTTTTTTATTGTTTTATTTATTTTAATAGTTGATAAATAAATTATATTTCAGAAATTTTAACAATTTCTTGCACAGCACAAAATATTTTCTAAGCATATGTAGGCATTGCCAATCCAAAAAAAATATAGAATTTTATTAAATATGGGCATTTCCATATATGTACATAGCTGGAAAAGTTGGTACAATTGTAATTTTTTGGTAATACGCCATGGTCCAATTAGTAGGTATTTTTTGCAGAGCTGTGTTCTTACGTGTAATTGTTTTTGACATTTATTTAATTTTTTACACAAACAAATGCTCTTGTTGTTGACATCTTTAACATTTTTTACACAAACAAAATGAGTGCTGTTTTTTTCTATTGCTGGATTTTTGTAGTTGCTCGCATACCTACTATAATAAACTCCAAAATCTAATTTAGTACAATTAAGGAATCTAATTGGGCCATAATAAACTCCAAAAGCTAACTTAGTACAATTAAGGAATCTACCCAGGTTTATGGCAACTCATAATTTTAGTCATTTGGTGGCGGTTCACACACGTCAAGTTTGACTCGGCAAGTCTTGAGTTTTTGGAGAGAGGGAAAAGGAAATTGCATTTTCTTTTCCCTTCTCTACGAAGAGCTAAATGCTTTACGAGACAAAGTTGAAGCGTGTGAACCGGCACATTCTGAGCTGCCACTTGTAGTGCTAGTTAAGCTCATTTTTATAATTATTAGCACTTTTTTAGGATCGTACAACCAATTAAAAACTCGCATAATCAATTCAAGAAGAGTATAAATTCTTTAAGTGTATCAATAAAAATACATATTAGACATATAACTTTTTACAATTTTTGCAAATAGGAAAAATGGCATAGCATAGTCGAATTGAGCATATGTCCCCAATCGAAATAAAATTAGTACAAATATTCATAGTAATTTTTTTTGGAAATACAAAATTTTAAATTTACAAGATTGGCTGAGTTCCAAAACATCATAATACTTTGCAGTCGAAGTCAAAAATGTACCATCAAGTTTAACAATGCACAGTTTGCTCATTGTGAACGCATAGGTAACTGTTTTAGGTCACTACACACTATCCTATTTAGTCGTACGATATGTCAAAAAAATCGTGTGTGTTCATAAAGTATGATAGTGTGGCCTAAAAATTTAACTAAATGACAGATTTTTTTGAGAAGTCTGACCGACTTGCAAAGTTTTTAAAAATTTTCATAAAATGATAGTTTCTATGCGATCAGAGTTGTATTTTCTAATACAGCTGATAAGAAAACAACAATGTCGGCTTCATTGATTTAAAGCATCTTTTTTGTGTAATAGTGTGGCACCTGTAACATACTTTTGTTGCGATTTTTTTTGAGTGTGATAGAAATTTGTCAGATTTTCCAGTGAATGAATCGTACGATTGTGTAGGATAGTGCATCACGACCTTTTGATGCACTTTGGGATAGATAACATTCTAAAATTGTACACGGTTGCATTGAAGAATGCGTTTAAAAAAGCGAGTTGCTTTGCAACTGACGTTTTGAAACTCACCCATTTTGTTTGTCGTGCTTAATTCCCAATTTTTATTTTTGATAAAAACACTGAAATTTATTGTTGAAGGGATAAGCTATTCCTATGCACATTTCACTGGTTGCTTAGGCCAGATAGTCAGGAAACTGCACACAAAGATTTTAGAAAAACTTAAGATATTAAACAAATAAAACTGTTATGCGAATAAGAAATCTAAGCAACAGTTTAACTTGTAACAATATCAAAGTTTAAACAAAAACAACAACAATAAACAGTGAGTTTATCTATCTTTTCTTACATTCATTGATTGGAATTCTTCCAACATTAATTGTAGTTGTAAGTAGGTTAAGAAAAAACTAAATGAAAAGAAAAACAACTTGCTTAATTGTGTTCGCAAAAAAAACGTATGTTGCCAGTTAAGTTTTTTTAGCCGTGCACTTGCCAGTTTATAATCAAAGTGATTTTTTTGGGAATACAAAATTTTAAATTTACAAGATTTTGTTTGTCGTGCTTAGTTCCCAATTTTTGATAAAAACACTGAAATTTTTTGTTGAAGGCATAGGCTATTCCTATGCGCATTTCACTGGTTGCTTAGGCCAGATCGTCAGGAAACTTCATCCAAAGATTTTTGAAAAACAAAAGATATTAAACAAATAAAATTGTTAGGCAAATAAGAATTATAGCAACAAATTCAGTGTTCTAGTTTTGCCTATAAAGTTTTAATACACGATTTTTGAGCGACTTTGTCAAATTGATATTGTCATCTATGATTCCTCCTGACAAACTGGGTCTTAAGGCGCAATTTCTATGAAAATATCGAATTGTCGATGAAAGTACGCGACAACGTCACTGTTAAATACAGTTTTTCAGACATTTTTATGAAAGATTCACTGTTTAAAGATAGTTGAAAGTAATCGACATCGTTTGCCAGCAATAAATATGTATGTAAAAAAATTGCTGTGTACATTAACTGCCCGTCTATACCAGAGATAATTATTTATGTTATCTTTAATGTAGACAGAAATTTTTTGTACATATTACACAGGGTCTCCACGTGAGATAAGATATAAGATTTTTATATCAGCAAACGTCAAATTCAATCGCAGAGAGCATTATCTTACGTGTAGACTCTCAAATAGCATTAATATTAATATTATAATAAATATTATGAGACAGTTGTTATGAGAAATCTTATAACAACCATCTTATAAGATGAGCTGTCAAAAATACACATACATACATACATACATATAAAACAAAAATAAAACGCATTCATTAAATTGTTTAATTTTTTAGTGCAAATAGTGAAAATCTTGTAATAAATGCTTAAAAAAACAATATTTTTAACTAAAAAAATAGAAAAAACTAAAAAAAATAATAAAAACGACACAAGTTTACTGTACGAGAATCATTCGATTATGAAATATTATAACATACGTGTTCCCCTTGTTTAACTCCACGTCTACAACTGACATGGTTTGCTGTTATAACATGATGTTATAAAAGCGTTGTTAAAACATTTGCATTAACATCCGTGTTATAACATTAGAAAACCTCTAACATGATGAGTCTATACTTAACACTACCATCATATTAGTGTTAATGTTAAACATTTCATGTCAGTTGTAGACTACATGTAAGATTAAGATTAACATGAAGAAATTAGTTCTCTCATTCTGCCGACGTTCTCTCACATATTATATCAGATATTATCTCAGGTGAAGACCCCATGTTAAAGGTCTGCTTTGAATAACTCACTTGTTTGCCTTTACTCAAAGTGCACAACATTTATTCAATTATAAAACATTCAAAAAGATAAGAAGAGAGTAAACCATATACAGAAATAAGAATGAATGAATTGAATAAAAACCTTGTTTACTGTAAATGAATTTGAGAGTCATTCATAAATAATAAAACATTGGAATGACCCGTTAGAGAGAGCAAGGTTACAAAAAATATTCAAATAATTATTTATTTTTTTTTTCTTCTTTATTTAAACAAATTAAGATTAGTTTTGCTTAACTTTAACCTACAACTAGTCTCATTTAGTGACTAACTAGTAGTTCATTTATGGATATTTATTAGTTTATTGGCTCATTGGCCTTGATGTTCCCCATCGAACCGTTTTACCAGATCATGAGGTTTGAAGCGATTTAGCCTTCTGCTTAATACTGATGTATTAAGCAACGTAGGAATTTCCGAGTTTGTGTGGTTTTGTAGCCTTGTGTCATGTTTTTTAGCATGTAGAATTATTTCCTGTTTTACGGAGTTTATTTCAGGATCCCGATGAAGGTCTTCATTTCTGATGTACCACGGTGCACCTACTATGTTTCTTACAACTTTGTTTTAAAACCGCTGAACTATCTCTATTACATGGTTTTTGGCGCATCCCCAAATTTGAATGCCATACAACCATACAGGCTTGAGAACTTGGTTGTACAACATTAATTTATTGTGTGTCGCAAGATTTGAATTTCTACCAACTAGCCACATTAATTTTCTATATTTAAAGTCGAGCTCATTTTTTTCTTTTCAACATGCTTCTTCCAAAGAAGCTTTTCATCAAGCGTCATTCCCAGGTATTTTGCATGGTCGGATATGTAGGGGTATGAAAATACTTTGTTATATTATACAAAAATTTAATTTTAATTTTGATATACATAATAAGTTTTTTTAATCATTTAAGTTTTCAATATTTTTTTGTTTCTTTAAGATTTTGATTATTCATAAATAAATTTTCAACTATTAAATTTGATATATTTTAAATAAATTGTTAACCATTGATTATTGCTAATTGAAATATCAAAAGATTTTTATTTTAATTCTAAATATATGAATATAAATTCATCTATAAATGGCGATCCTGCGATATTGAACGTGGAGAAATTAACTAATTATTTGAAAATCGTACAATATTACATGGAGCTGATAAAATTATCGAAAGATTCTGTGCGTGCAATTTGGACAACAAACCCTATTTTGATTTCATCTGATAATTAATATTTTATATCAATTCGTCTGGAGCCTCACATGAGTTTCAGTCCAAACAGCAAACTATTTTGTCAAGATTTTGAAAAGCTTTTTGCCAAAGGAGTTAGAGTACTGATTTTCGCATCTTACTCTATAGTACCTATCTGAAATGTAGGACTGAAGTAGTTCGCAATATGTTGTAGGTAGAATATTTTGTATCTTTCGCATAAGTCCAGCATGCCAGACACCATCGAAAGCTTGGGATACGTCTAAGAAGACTGCTGAGCATACCTCCTTGTGTTCAAGAGCGATCTCTATTTGATGTGTAACTCTGTGTATCTGCTCAATAGTAGAGTGTTGTTTTCTAAATCCAATTTGATGATCTGGAATCAGGTTTTTGGTTTTTATAACGAATTCTAGTCTTGTGCTAATTATTCTTTCAAATAGTTTTCCCATTATTGGCAGTAACGATATAGGTCGGTAGGATTTGACTTCATAAGCATTTTTTCCTGGTTTGGGGACCATTATTATTTCTGCTACCTTCCAGTAGCATGATATATATTTGTATTTTAGGGAAGCGTTAAAAATGGTAGTTAGTTTAACCACTCCGTTGTATGGTAAATTTTTCAATATGTCGGCAGTAATTTGATCGAATCCAGGAGATTTCTTGGAATTTAAGTATTTAATTTCATTTATAACTTCCTTTAGATAAACTTGTTTAATGTTGTTCAATTCTGCTATATTATTTTGATTATTGTTTATTCCAGAACTTGCAGAGTTATAATTGGCGTAATTTCCATAACTATTTAGGGAAATGTCATTTATCGAGGTGGATTGAGTTTTTTTAGTTCCAAAGACAGTGCTGAGATGATCAGCGAATGTGTCAACTTTTTCTGAATTACTTTTGGCCCAGGTACCATTTGTTTTTAAAATTGGAGTTTTGTTTGTTGTTGGTCTATTATGATCCTTAGCTGCTTTCCAAAGTGAATAGTCAGTTTTACTATCGTAGTTTCTCTTGTTATTTTTTGAGAGGTAGAAGCCTTAACAACTTCTGAAAAAGGTCTTTTTTCAAAATGTACCTTTTTTTTGGGTTGACTTTCTGTTGGTAAGTCATTAGCTGGTAATTCATTTGTTGCTAAATCATTGGTATTGGCAGGTGTGTCTGGGTGGTTTTTACGTTTTTTGTCACGAAGTTTTTGTAATTCTTTTGCCACCATGCATCCCCGATAGCTAGCAGGATGCGGTTCGCCACAATTACAACATTTTGGTTGAGAGCCAACCGGTTTGTCACACTTTTTGGTTTCATGTTTTCCGGCGCATTTAACGCATCTTGGTTCTTTAGAGCAATAGTTTTTCGTGTGATAATGACTGGCAGTTTTTGCATTGTGGGATTTGGTTCGTAAGTTTAATGGGTTCGATCTTTATTATTTGATTTAAGATTGTTTTTATTTCGTATATTTTATTTAAATTTTCGGAGTGGTCAAAAGATAGGACAAACATATCTAGTTCTTCTTTTGTTCCGAATTTTCTTTTGTTAAAAGCATTTGTTGCTTTAAAGCCCTGTTTATTTAAATCAGTTACTATGTCGTTAGGATCACTTGAACGGTGCAAGTTTTTGGCAATAACCCTTATAGGTCTAGTTTGCTTATTTTCGTAAGAATGCCATGTTACATGGTCATTAGTAAGAGCTTTGGTAGTTTCCCTATAATCGTTAACGTCAAAAGTTATAACTTTATGGAAATTATTGTTCATAACAACGGTTGAAAATCCTTGTTTAGCCTTTTCTTTAACTGTTTTGTGGAGCTTGTTAATATCGCTCATATTATTAACCACAATTGGGGGAGGACGCTGTGGTTTTTTAATTTGATTTGAGCTAGTAGCTGCAGATGACGTTGTTTCTTTTGCTGAATTATCAGAAACCGGAATTGGTGACCCATTTGGTTTTCTTTTTTTTGAGGCTCGTTTTCTATGAACGATACATTCGGTTTCCTTGGCTAACTCATCTTCGTCCGTTTCATATATAATGTCTTGGACTTCTTGTGAATTAGAGGGATTTTTTTCGCAAGAATTTCTTCACGCAGAGATTTGTTTTCTTCTCTTAAAGAGGTACAAAACTTTTCAAGAGATTTTATTCTGTCTTGAAGCTGGGCATTTATTTTTTCCAACTCAATTATTTTATTATTTTTGAACTGGGAAGTGCTATTTCCATTCTCATCTGGGAGATTTATTTGATTTTCCATTTCCTTATTGAATCTAAGAAGTGGAAAGCTGTTTAGATCAGTTATGGTTGTTTGAGTATGTTGTACATTTGTTCTGTCTACATTTTGTTTGCTGGGAGATGTTGCCATTTATTTGCAATATATGGCGCCACTTGACTTAGCATGGACATAAGCCGACTTAGCATTGACACACGCCACCAATGTTGAAATGGAGGGTCTTGGTGAATTTAAAACAGATGTTGATGTTGAATTTTGATCAGATGTTTACACCACAAATTATATGTCTGTGGTTTACACTCTTGTTATTATTTGTTTTATGTGGTGTTTTTTTCTTTTTAAGCATTTAATAATAGTTTGTTTAATTTATATTAAACTTTTTTGAAAGTGTCATTTGCGCACTAATATTTTTTTAAACACATTTAATTGTTATTTACTTCTTTATACTTTACAATTTAAATTATTGATGTTAAAAACACTACAAAATTTAAATTTATCTAGAGCGATATGCAAACACAACTAGCCGCGATTACACTTGTGATTATTGAATGTGCATACATTTATTTGAATACCTTGGCATAAAATTTATATTAATTTGTTTAAACTTGACTTCTTTTTTATATAATGTAAATTTTATTTGGACAAAACAAAAATAAATAAATTTAATAAAAATTAATATTTTTATATGAAAAAGACCTCAAGCTTAAACAAATTAATATACATTTAAAAAATAAAGAAGAATAAGAAATAATTTATATTAATAAACTTAATTTGTGCAAGATTGCGTCATTTTTACATTGCACCTTGTTCTTTGATTTCTTTAAAATTATGAGTTAACATAAATACTTTTTCCCATGCCTTTAACATAAGCTGAACAAAAAGAAATATTGCTCTGTTACCCTGGGTCTCCACGTAGCAATATTTATTGCGGCAAACGTCAAATTTGATTGCTCCATTAAATTTACGACGTATAGACCGCATATTGCCATGAGTGGCAATCCATTGCGCAATGATTGCTCTTCTGATTGCTTGACGCTAGGTCTCCACGTAGCAATTTTTTTGCTAAGCACAAGCAATAACGTCGGCAGAACCATGGCGCAATAATTGCTGACATACATACATGAACACGTGAAATTGCTTTGCCATAAAAAATCGTACAGAGAAATTAAATGTCAGATAAATAACAGCTGATTTTACAGCAGATTGCTAAGCAATAATTGCTCAAGCAATAAGAAGAGCAATCATTGCGCAATGGATTGCCACTCATGGCAATATGCGGTCTACACGTCGCAAATTTTATGGAGCAATCAAATTTGACGTTAACCGCATTAAATATTGCTACGTGGAGACCCGGGGTGAGCAATTATTGGTTAGCATTTTAGAATAATTTGATAATATTTTTAAATATAATATATATTATCCCCCGTTAAATTTAAATTGCGTTTATTAAGGATAATTTTCATAGCAAATTTGTCCTTTAAACCTTTATTAAATTTTAAAAATGTTTGAAAATAGAGGCATATATTTTTAAATAAACGTCAAAAAAGCAAACGGTGAATTTTTTTAGATTTTCAATAGAACAAAAAAATTTTAGGTTTTTTTCCAACGCAAATGAACAAAAAAGTAATCCAAACACAGCTACGGCAGTTACAATTAATTATTTTATTAATTTAATTTATTTATTTAAAAAAGAAAATTAAACTACCACTTCAAAACCCACATAAAAAATTTGCTATAAATGCAGCCACAAAACTTTATACAACTACTCGCGGTGAAAATTGCAAATTTATGGCAAAGCAATTTCAAGTGTTCTTCAGCAATATAATTAGCAATTATTGCCCCATTGTTCTGTCATTGTTCTGCCGAGTTTTTGCTTGTACTTAGCCATAAAAATTGCTACGTGGAGATCCAGCGGTATTCTGCCGACGTTATTGCCAACTAACTGAGATATTTATCTTTAGTGTAGACCTAGGGTAACCCTATATATAGGGTAACCCTAGGTCTACACTAACTGCCCGTCTTTACCAGAGATAATTATTGCGACATATATTGCAGGAATTGTCAAAATTATGTTATCTTTAATGTAGACAGCAATTTTTTGTACATATTTATTGCTAACAATTTGTGTTGCAATAATTGTTAGTCAATTTTCGTTGACAATTATTGCTTGCAAAAAAAGTCAATTTGGTTGTCAGTTGAAAGAAAGTAGCAAAAAAGAAAAAAAATAGAACCAAATTGTGTTAGAAAGAAATTAAGTTTTTGAAATTGCAGCAAATTATAATTGTAGTAAAATAATTAAATTAAAAAATTAAATAAACACTAAAATAAAATTGCAAAAATTATAATTTTTTCCTTATTCGATTAACAATAAATAAAATTAATATTAATTCGTTTAAGTTCGAGTTCTTTTTTATAAAAAAAAAAATAATTTTACATTAACAAAAATAAAAAAATTAATAAAATTAATATTTTTGTATTAAAAATAACCTCAAGCTTAAACAAATTAATATAAATTTAAATAATAAAGTCGAATAAGAAAGAATTTATATTAATAATAATAATTCTTGTAAGATACCGCCATTTTTTACACTAAACCTTCTTTCTTTATTTTTTTCAAACTATGAGTTAACATAAATACGTTTTCCCATGCCTTTAACATAAGCTGAGCAATTAGAAATATTGCTCTGTTATTCTGCCGACGTTATTGCCAACTTGCTGAGATAATTATCTTTAGTGTAGACCTAGGGTAAAGATTATTATCTCAGCAAGTCGGCAATAACGTCGGCAGAATAACAGAGCAATATTTCTTATTGCTCAGCTTATGTTAAAGGCATGGGAAAACGTATTTATGTTAACTCATAGTTTGAAAAAAATAAAGAAAGAAGGTGCAGTGTAAAAAATTGCGGTATCTTACAAGAATTAATATTATTAATATAAATTCTTTCTTATTCGACTTTATTATTTAAATTTATATTAATTTGTTTAAGCTTGAGGTCATTTTTAATACAAAAATATTAATTTTATTAATTTTTTTATTTTTGTTAATGTAAAATTATTATTTTTTTATAAAAAAGAACTCGAACTTAAACGAATTAATATTAATTTTATTTATTGTTAATCGAATAAGGAAAAAATTATAATTTTTGCAATTTTATTTTAGTGTTTATTTAATTTTTTAATTTAATTATTTTACTACAATTATAATTTGCTGCAATTTCAAAAACTTAATTTCTTTCTAACACAATTTGCTTCTATTTTTTTTCTTTTTTGCTACTTTCTTTCAACTGACAACCAAATTGACTTTTTTGTAGCAATAATTGTCAACGAAAATTGACTAACAGTTATTGCAACATAAATTGTTAGCAAAAAATATGTACAAAAAATTGGTGTCTACATTAAAGATAACATAATTTTGACAATTCCTGCAATATATGTCGCAATAATTATCTCTGGTATAGACGGGCAGTAAAGATTACATAATTTTTCCATTTACTGCAATATATGTCGCAATAATTATCTCTGGTATAGACAGGCAGTAAAACACAAAATGTGATTTTTATTACTCTACCCCGTTTGCTTCTCTGGACCATTCACCACAATCACCAAAAATCATGTCTTAAAAATATGGAAAAACCACTTCTGAATTTGCTTTTATTGTAGAATTTCTATTAAAAACGCTTAAATATCGTAAGTCCCAATTTACACTAGGGACATTTCTTGAATATTTTTTTAATCTTACCTGAAGCGTTTACATATGAAACATTAGAAGTCAGACAGAAATTAATACTTGTATGTAAACTACGAAAAGTAAAGCGGCACATACACTTGCAATATTATTGTATATGGTATTCGCAATATTATTTCCATTTTGTCCTATATTATCCAATAAGTCGCACAAAGGTTTCATTTATTTACCCTGCGGCCACACGATCAAGTTGTTCTTGATAGTCTTTTACATATACTGCTGCACTCAATTTGTAAGCAATTTACTATCAAGATATCATTAAGAAAACAATTTATAAAGACAAACATGTAATCAGCTGTTTAATTGAAAGCGAAATTGTCAAGCAAATGGAAAGGTGAAATTTAAAGCAATCTCTTGGTCTATTTGAAAAGTGTGAGTGTGTTAGTAAAAAAGTGAGAGTGTATTGCAAATTTAATGGAATTAAAAGGCAAAACTTGATCGTGTGGCCACCAAGTTAATAAAAAAATGAACATAACCTATAGGAATAACATAAACAGCATTGTTGCCAACAGATTTCACTTTCTTTACTTTGTGCAATAAAAATCAAGTCTTTTGATTGTTGCCAATTTATTGTGTCACCTTCGGATATCACATACACTTTTGCGATATAATTGTACAATACGTAAAATTGAACAATTTTATTGATAGTGTATGAGCCGCTTAAGAAAGAGAAATTAAAAAATGTCCAGTACAGACAGTCATGTACTACACACTCTACCTTTTCGACCCCTCGCAATCAAACTTCGTCTGTCCAGCAAGAAATGTTCCTAGTGTAAATTGGGACTAATACAATTTTTGAAAACTTTAAAATCGCTGGGTTATATAAGAAAAGCACTACATTGGCAGCATAAAGTTTGTTGTATACATACATAATTTTTCACTTTTTCAAGTAGTCCAATTGCTGTCGTTTCTCAAAGTTGTTCGTTGAAAAAAAAATAATTATTTTTTTAAATTTGTGGATTAAATGAAAAAATTATATAGAACATTATTAAAAATTAAATAATTGAGAATATAACCGTGCATAATTCTATTTTATTTACAAATATTTACGAAACGGCGGTAAGTTAAAGGGAAAACATAATTTCCTTTTGCGTAAAAATAGGAAGTGAAAAAATATAAAAAATTAAACTATTAGGCAAGACAGACAACGCCCAATACAGGGCTAATTTGAAAGCGGCTATAAATGAAAATAAACATAAATATAAATAGTTGACTTTTAAAAATATGTGATAAATGTAAAAAAAAGAATTTTACAGAAAATTTTATAAATTAAATTATGTATGTGAATAATTGATCTTTAAATTTACGGCCACTAAATCATATAAAAATACATATTTATGTACATTATCTATCGATTGATTTATCTGTAAAAAATTAATCCATGAGTTTTGGCCTTTTTTTTATTTATTTCGTTTCTGTGTTGATGACATCATTTTAATCGGTCGATTCGGTAGCTTGTTCACTCGCACAACATTCGCTCTAAAGCTTGTTATTATTTTCTTTTGCACTGTTCGCTTTACTTGACGCACTAACCTAGAGAAGGAGAATAGTACTTACGTTCATTTTGTTTTCTGAGTGATTATTGAAATTGTTGTGTTTGTATGAAGTGTTTTTCACAAAATAAAATTAAGTTCAAGTAAATAATTCTGTATATGTATGAATAAAATAATAATTTAGATCAAAATACTGTATTATCGAAAAAACACACAGTTTAAATAAAACATAAAATTAATTTAAAAAATATGCATTTGTATCTATAAGATACGAGTGGTTTTTCAAAATATACAATAAAGGAATGTGTTGAAAGAGATTAAAAAAAAACAAAATTTGTGACTAAAAAAATTTTAAGGATAATAAAAATATTTTATTATTGATAAAAAAAATAAGTGCAAAAAAATGTTTGTACACTTTTAAGTGAATATGTATTTAGTATATAATGACTAAGCAAGTAATAAATTAATAACAAAAACGATTGGCTCATTGGGCGTAGTATTCTAAATAATTTACATCAATCTTTTATGCGTGTGACATATACATACATGCATGTACAAACTAGCATTTATATAAACATACATATAACATAGGCGTATCTATCTTAATTGTTACTGTTTTTTTTTTATCATGAAGTAGGTTTCAATTTTGTTTGTAGTTATAAAAAAAAATTTGAAATACCTACCTATTAAATAAAACTCTAATTTATTCAATGCGCTGTAACTTTATATAACTTTTAGGACTTTTAATAACGCAAATTTGTAGTAGGTATGTTTTAATGACAGGATTTATGACTGGCAATTGGTAATTTTTAACTTTTTCGCGAAAAAAAACAAACAAAAATCTGTTCAATTTCTAAAATTTTCTTCCAACTTAAAAGATTTTATTTCCATATGAACATTGGAACAAATCTAGTTTATTAATGTAGCTCCAAACAAAAAAGGTACATAGGTAGAGTGATAGAAAATTGGAAAATAAGAGGATACCTACATTAATATGAAAAAAAGTCTCGAAAACGCATAGTTTAGGGTCTGAAGTTTTCTGATGCACATAGGTATCTATATGTGATTTTCCACTACATTTCGGAACCAATTTGGCCCATATTGTTATTATTTAAAAGCTTTTGAATAAATCTTTCTAGGTAGGTAGGTATACAAAATTTATTTAAAAATGTATATCTTTAGTTCCCAATACTGTTATTACAAAATTTGACATTTACGAAAGTGCACTAGGCAAATACTGTGAACATCAAAATAAAGTAAAGTAAACAGCTAATATAAAAAAGTGTTATGTTAGTAATAAATTTAGTTATAAAGTTAAATTTATACTTTGCCAAATTTGATAAGACTTCATGCTTGCTGTCATCTGTAAAAAATACGTTGCTCCAAAATTTGACGAAAGCAAGTTGGACGAAAAAAAACGTGATACCTACCTATAATGTATAAATAAGAAATTCAACTGATAACATACAGTATCTGTAGTGAAGCGTGATAGGGCTGGCATTTGTCATACGTCCGAAAACAGCAGGATCAGACCAATAGTAGTAGGAAGTAGGAGTAGGAAGAGTGGCCAAAAATGTCTTCTGAGCTAACTTTAAAATGGGTGGAATCGATGCCAAAGAGACTAGAAGTCATCCTAAATGCATTAAGAAATTAAACAAACTATTATCCACTTCACTTTTCTAAGTATTTTAGAACTGCACACTTTTTTTTGACGCGTTAAAAAGGGAGTAAATTAGTTTTGTATAGCACTGTTTTTGTGTTTTTTGAAGTATGTTTTTCAA
This sequence comes from Pollenia labialis, assembly GCA_949318255.1. Classification (NCBI taxonomy): domain Eukaryota; kingdom Metazoa; phylum Arthropoda; class Insecta; order Diptera; family Polleniidae; genus Pollenia; species Pollenia labialis. The sequence continues at coordinate 24,272,184 of OX439142.1, read as the reverse complement.
TTTTTTAATTTTATATTGTAATAAAATTGTCCAAAGTTTTGTAAGTGATAATAAACTTCTAAAAATTTAAATTATTTTTTACTAAAATAACACTTAATATTGCAAAGCAAGCTGTTTATTTTATTTTGACGCCGCAAATATTTCTTTCTCTATGGTATCAAAAACTCCTTCGGCCGGGTGCAAGGAATTTCTCCTCTGGTATAATTACATCGGCATTGCTAACTAAACTTTCTCTGCATAGAAATTAATATGCTTACTTAAAACTTGTATTTTCGCAAAATCATCTTTGTTTCTAAATGGCTTAAGAATTTTTAAGTACATTTTGTGTAAACTGAAAGTTATATTCAAAAGCTTTCAAATGATACCAATATTGGCCATTTTATATCAGAAATGTACTGGAAGATCGCAAAACAATTTTGTCTCATTCAGCGAAAATGGCATTTTCGGATATTTAATACTTGGAAGATGCAAATGTTTTGGCAGAAAGTATTCCCCATAAATCTTTGTTAGGATTGATGTCTGAGCTAAAAGCAGACCAATCTATCAACTTTATTTGTCAAGAATTAATAAACGTCTCTGTCCATCCTGGTAGAAAATCCAATTATCGCCCTGCTAATTACCAGCACAATTAATGTATGTATATTTATACATTCATTTCGCTTGGCAAAAAGCACATTTTGATCTGAGCTTTTGATAAAAATGCCGCGCATCCCATGAGTGTTCCTAAGTTTATGTGTTCATAAGTTTATGACATCCTTCCCATGGGCTTCTTATGTTTCCAATATTTTGTGGAATTCCTCTACCCAACACATAAAATACAATACGTGCATTTTCATGATGTTGTTTAAGGCACGGTTAGATACTCGATTCTCATATTTAAGAATTAATTATTGTATTATTATTTGATGCACAAGTTGTATAGTCACATTAAAGCCAAGTTCAACTTTTATTTTTCTATAACTAATAAGGCTATTGGTTGCTAAGTGCTCTCTATGCGCCGTATACTCCGATCATCAATGGTGCATAAAGGCTGCTACACTTATTAATACCATAGCATTCCGGGTTTTTCAAGAAATTTGTTGTCTTATTTGGGTGTCTTTACGGAAGCAGCAAATTTATCCAACTTTCACGCTGATCATCTGTTAATTCAGTTTCACAAGGCATTTTTCTAAAAATAAAAAAAAATGTTTTTTACCTTGCCATTTACATTCATACTTATTTTAGAGGTATTCATTTATAAATATTATTACTTCAGTAGGTATAATTTCAAATTATTATTTTTAGCTTTAATTGAAAATATTGAACCAAAGTGACGGTTTTCTTATAAATTACAAGAAAATACATAAGCTAATTCAGCGAAGCTCTATGCTTGCCTGCAGTAGACAGATCAGTATATCGACGGTTTTAAAATCTAAGTGCCCAAAAGTGAAGCAAGAATTTGGAGCTAAATTGACAAGTTATATTTAAAAAAAAAATGTTTGTTTACTCAAGCATTATATTTTCTAAAATTAGCGAAAAGAAATCTTGTAATTTATAAAATTTCTGGATTTAGAATTACATATTCGAATGATCGGTTATTTTTAAAATTTTATTCTTTTAATCGAATAAGGCAAAAATGCCTAAACAACAAAATAATTAATGCAAAAGATAAAAAAAAATGTGGAGGGAAATTAAAGGCCTCGTTATAAAGAAAAATCAAAATGTGATGAAATCTGTGATATTTGATAAAGTAGAATATCAAGAAAATACCCAAATTGCTAGTCATTTCAATAAGTATTTTATAAATAGTGTTAAGATAATACGAGATTCAATAGAAAATGTGCAATACATAAATCAAATATGTACATATTTTTAAGTCAAGATTTAAATTTAGTGCAATAACAATTTTAGAACTTAAGAATATAGTAGAAGAAATGAAAAATAAACCAGACTACTGCAAAATATCAACGAAAATTATACTTGATAACTGGCAAATAATTGGGGAAAATATTCAAAAAATAGTAAACAAATCACTGGAATCTGGAGAATTTCCAGAAAATTGGAAAGAGACAATTGTTACACCAGTTGAAAAAGTGCCGAAAACAAGAAAATTTTCAAAATATCAATCGGGTTTCAGAAAAACATTTTCATGTGAGACAACGGTATATTATGTAATTAATCCATGGAAAAATATAAAAAACAATAGAAAATTAATAGCAATATTTTTAGACTTCAAACGGGCGTTTGAAACAATTGATAGACAAATTTTAATACAGAAATTATATATGTATGTATGTACTAGGGATGCCAATCGGGACTAGTTTTCGCAAATGCCGGGATTCGGGATTACAAAAAATCAAATCCCGGGATCGCGGGATTTTACGGGATATCGGGGTTCGGGATTTTTGAAAATTAAGAGATAAATGCTTTTTATAGATATCTATTTAAAAAAAAAAAACGTCTTTAAAAGAAGTTTACAAACGAAGGTATTATTATTAATTTATTATCTTAAAGTCAAATATTACTTAAATTTGTAAAAATTTTAAATTGTGGCTTTTCTTATTTAATGACTAATTTAATAAAAAATATGATAAAAAAAAACAATGTACGATTTTAAACAATGTGTTACTTGATTCAATAAAAAAATAATTACCATAAAAGCTATATTTGATTCAATTGCCTCAGTTCATTCAAGCTAAATAAAAAAAATAATTAATATTTTAAAATTTTATTAAATGAATTAAAATAAATAATTGAACTTTGAATTCGAAATTGACTAAAAAAATCAATTTATTTAGTTAACCATTAAAATCTTATTTCAACAAAAACGCATTTTTATAACCACCACTACTTGCGGGTAGGAATTATGTAGTGTATAAAATAAATTACTTAATATTGTGAAATCGCTCCATTAATTACCGTAGGTTCGATGTCAACTCTCGGAAAACACTTTAATAATCTTAACCCTGTAAAGAGTAAAGTTTAAATTTTGTATTTGGTGCACCAGTGAATTGTTTTGTGCATTTCAGAAACATTTTTTTCTTTAATACATTTTCTTGTTTAATTATTTTCAGCACTTCTCACGGTAAAATTTCTTTATAATTATTGGACACGCTTGAAAATAATAACAAAGTGTAAGGGAGGAGCAGTACCCCTCATAGATAGAAATATAAATAAGAGCCACTGCACGCATTTTGTTGAACTTTTGGTAGTAGGATCTTCTGAGCCCCAAAATTGAAATAAAATAGCAGCGGGGGAAATGGTGTCCACCATAGGTCGCCAATGTTTAATATCGCATATATTAAGAACTGGGGTCTAAACACCGCATACGATATCGAGCAAAATTGATCGAAATTATTTATTTTGGTATCGCGACTCTCGATATGGAATGGAATTTATTGAATTTGAAATAGTAGCATTCGATAAAGAGTAACTCGACATTATATTTCTCGAGTTTTCATTCGATACGTCAGTGTCTATCGTATGCAAAAACATTCGATAGTTTATTCGATACGATAGTATCGAATGCGGTGATTAGACCCCTGTTATAGTGAGAATGTTCAAACTATGTGAAAGTCACTCTTATGGTATACTACACTTTTGAAATTAAAAATAAGGCGGCTAGCCGCAGGGGGGAAATACCTACAATTGGATGCATATATCAAATATCTCTCAACTGAAAAAGTATTAAAGGGAGAGTCTTCAAACCTGGTTAAAGCAGCGTAGCGAAGCTCACCGGGTTAAGCTAGTAATATATATATAAATGATATGCCAAAAACACTCTACAAATGTGAAATTGTTTTATATGCTGATGATACTTTAATATAAACAGAAGCGGACACTAGTGAGAAGTGTTATGATAATAATGAATATTAAAAAAAAATTGGCTTTTTTAAAAGAATAAGAAACAAAATATCTGTTATAACTTCTATTAATATATATAATACAATAATAAAAAATCATTTTGAGTTCGGGTCTACAATAACATATATGTACGTGGTGTAACGAACCCCAAATAGAAAGACTTCAAAAGTTACAAAACAAAGCAATGCGAACTATCTTAAAGTGTAATAGATATACAAATATACAAACAGTGCTCGATACGCTTAAATAGCTCAACATTAAACAGAGACTTGCACTAAATACTTTGAACTTTATTCACAAAATTATATATGGAAATGCACCTGAATATTTATGTTTGTGATCAAATCAAATATGTAGGCGATGTACAACCATATGGATTGAGAAATGCCGATAACTTTAGGCTTAAAAGAGCTACTACAACAGCTGGGCAAAAATCACTTTTCTACAAAGGACTTAAATTGTTTAATTCACTAGCAAATGAAATAAAAAATTAAACAAATATTAATATTTTTAGAAAAGAATGTGTAAATTTTGTTAAAAATAATGTTTATAATATCAATGTGAAATTTTAAGGTATTTTGAATACTAATAAAGCATACATTCATACATACTCTGCTTATAACTAGATTTAAATGTCGCTCACACACTGGTCTGTTTGAATATTAGCGTATTTGCACAGGAATGCCATGGTTTAATACACCTGTTGTGTTTCTATAATATGTTGATTTTCACTAAGCTGACTTTCAGTGTTTGGTTCGGTACAATATGTTTGGACTGTTTTGTTCACTGTCCATTGATGACTTTAATTTCTGAAGAACAAGAGCCCCTATATTAAAGTTGAAAGTATACCAAGGATACTAATATGTAAAGACGTAAAACTACAACTTTATACTTAGGAAACTGCATAAACCTACTCAGTCTGTAATAAAAGAATTTTATGACGAATATTAAACAAATATTTCCCTATAAACAGGATTTTAAAAACAAATTATAAAAATTAGTTTTAAAGTTTATTAAAAACAACTTCCAAATTCTTGCGTTTTGCGTTTGCGATTTCCAGCACAACCCTGATTGTGCATGCCTATAATTTATCCTTTTAATTAAGATTAAAATTGCCAAAACTTTGATAAAAATTAAAAAAATCGATTTTAAAAGCCTTATAATCGATAAAATCGCATTCATAAATTCGATTGCAAAAAATCGATTTTTTTTTACACAAAATCGATTTTCTATTGGGATCGAAATCGATTTACCATTCCCTAGTTGCGCGAAGAGCCTATTTCTTCTCTTTAAGTAAAACAAAAACATCAACAAATATACGAAATATTAGACTAATTTATTAGAACACGTTTATTTCTTAAGACAATCTGGGTGTGCGGGAAATTGCAAACGCAAAACGCAAGAATTTAGAAGTTGTTTTTAATAAACTTTAAACACAATTTTTATAATTTTTGGTTTAAAATCCTGTTAAAGACGGAAATATTTGTCATTAAATTCTTTTATTACAGAAATCTTATTTAAAAACGACGTTTAAAATTCTTGCGTTTTGCGATTGCGATTTCCAGCACACCCCTAAATAACTTTTATTTTTGCTCGAAAAAAAATCAAAAAATAACTGTTATTTTTGATCGAAAAAATAAAAAAGTGACTGTTATTTCTGTTCAAAAAAAAAATAAAAAAATTACTGTTATTGTTGTTCGAAAAAATAATAATCAATATATTTGGCTTAGAAAAGTTTATAAGGATCAATATGGTATACATACTTGAATCAGTTTTCCGACATTTACTCACTATAATAAATTTTCATTCATTAATTTTTTTTTTTACAATAAACAAATTTTGGAAATATAAGTTTAACTCTAATGCATTTTTGTCTCTACATAAGGAATTATTCCAAAAAAATTTATGTAAGAGAATTCCAAAATATGAAAATGTAAACAAGAGAAAAAAACTACGTCATAACAACAAGCGCCCGTGTTCTACATTAGTATTTAATTATAAGTACTTAATAAAGATGAAGAAGAAATAGTAAAACCAAAACATAGCTAAAAAATTTTAGATTCTTTCCAGCACTTTATCAATTATTCAAAATACAATGCAGTAATTCTAAAAATGTAGAAGACAAGCAGTTAAACAATGAACGTAAGACTCGTTGAACCTGCCTTATTAAGTTAAATAACCACCGCACGTTGAACAGTGTTATTTACACTAAAACACCTGATAAATGTGGAAAAATATTATGTCTGTATATTGAAATTCTATATAACGAAGTGTTTTTTTGATCCCATGCAGATTCATTATAGGGAGGTTCGACTGTTCATCTTTCTTTGCTGTTTTAATGAAGTAACTTTTTCATTTAAACTACTACTAAATTACAATGGAGATACTTGCGCAGCTCTAACACCGCAGGGCATGCAAAAAATTCTTCGAATTGCCACAAATTCATAACCAATAGATAACGGCTTCGCCTTAATCAGTAATTTTAATATTGTTTGCTGAAAACAGGCTCTGCTCTATTAGAATTAGTTTGGAAATCAAGTTTACGTCATACGCCGGTGAATTCACTTTAATTACAAATTCAAAAAATCCAAATTCATGATTTAAAGTCTATATATGCCTATTCAGAAAAATTGCGAGCTTTAAAAGATTTACGCAGTTTTAATATAAAAATAAAAGTATGTCCATTCTGTTATATGTATACAAATACAATTTTATTGATTTTTTTTGTCCGGTCCTGTTGAATTAAACATCAAATAATGCGTCCTTATAAAGTTATTGTTATTGTTTTGTACATTACCTACCCCAAACCATGTCACATTCATTAGGTGAACTCGTCGCTCTCTTACTTGTTTCTGTAAACAGAAAATTCCAAATTGTCTCCATATAAAATAAAGAAAATTTTCCGCACGCACACATTAACATTTTTTTTGGCTCATACATACAAAATTTGAACAACTTTTGATACTTTCGAGTTATGAATGCGCCTTGCTCACTCTAACGAACAAACCAAACGAAAAGAGCCTTGCCCCAAACTATGTACTTATATTTTAATATTAAAAAAACTATTTGAAAAGGAAAAACTAAATCTAACCCATAATTTATAATGATAAAAAAAACAAGAAAAATAAATTAGTATCTGAAATTAGTTTTACACTTTCACCTTAATAAAAATCGAAAAAAACACAGGCTAAATTGTATTTATTATTCTTTTTATTTTTTTTATTCTTATCTAAAAATAGGCAGTGACAGGAATACGTTATTTGTTTTTTTTTTATTTTAAATGCTATTTATTTTTTTATTATATGTTATGTTTGTTGTGTGTTTCTATTCTCCGCAAATTTGCTTAAATTGATTAAAATTAAGTCAACCCCAACCGAATAGACAGATACAACTAAATTATATGTATGTAATAAGAATAAGAAAAAAAAATAATAATAAAAATATTCATGCGTTTGTTTAAGCTGTGTTTCTTTTTTTCGAAACAAATAAATGAGAAAATATTACGTAATAAATGAGAACAACTTATACAATGTTTTTATTTTGTTTTCTTTTATTTTATTTTTTCGTATTTTTTGTGCGTTTTTGCTTTCAATCTGATTCGTTTCCACTTTAGTAATATACCAATACTTGAACAACCACTATATAACCTACAAAGAACAGCCACAAACATAAACATAAAGTTGTACTGCCTGTTATAGAGTATAAATGAGCTCATTTTGTATACCCTCTCCACTCAGACGGATTGAATTTTTCACAATGATTTTTAAAGTATCCATATACATATGTTTGTATGTATAAAAAGTGTAAATTTGTATCTACATGCATACTAACGTACATAGATATGCATGTACATATGTATGCATTTTTTAAACTAAAATGACATGTATAAACTTCCATAGTTATTGTAGTTACTGATAATAAGTAGTTCATCAAAAAATATTACATATTTACAGTATAGTTTGTATGTATTTATGTACATAAACATAGTATGTATGTTCATGTAATACGAGTTTAATCTTTTTTTTTATTTTTTCCCAATTTGATTACCAACCATCACATATGTATAGGGGTAGTGTGCGGTAAAGTCAAATGTCAAATGATGTGCTGACAGATTCCCCTTATTTTATCATTTATAGAATCACGATATGTGTGATATACTCCTATATACATACATATATGTACATTAGGCGTATAACCAAATTTTGGCCCTAGCACTACGCGATAGCGAATATTGTGTTATTTACGAAAACAATTTGTTTGGGTCGTTTGAAAATAAAAACTTCTCCCACAAAAGCGATTTTTTAAAATCGCTAAAGAAAAATATTTGGTTAATAAATGAAAAAAAAAGCCAAAAAGTTTCTTAATTATTTATAATAATTTCATAAAAAAACTGTGAGTTTTTGGCTGAATGTACAAATAAAAATACAAAAAAAAATTTTTTGAAAACCGTTAAATTAATATAGGTTTCAATCGACTATTCCACAATGCTAGGGTCATTTTGATATTTTCACAAAATGGGAATAAGTAATTGCCCTAATGTATGTATGTATATGCAATCATGTATACTACATAAATTAAAACAAATATAATTATGTACATACGTATATTGATTCATCTTAATAAAAATAAAATCTGCGTTATAAAATTTCTAAATAAAATACAAACATTTTAAAAAAATTGCATGTTTATGATATTGGTAAAATATTAAATGCTTTGTACTTATGCGTATGTAATACGTGATAAATCTAAAACAAGTGTTAACTAAAACCAGGGGCTTTAATACCTAAAGACCTATTGTGTCATCTGTACTGGAGCTTCAGCTCCGTGTAGATGCGCCATACGAAAACCTTCAGTATGCAGTTGCCAACTATTCGACATATTAAAAAACCAAGTATTAATTAGGAAGAATAAAATTAAAATTATTAATACATTCATAAATAATTACATACTCTACCAATTTTTGTTATCACGAGCACTCACCACAATAGTGGAGAGGGTATAATGCATTTGTGTTTTTTTTTGTCTGCAGGAGACCAATGTCTGGAAGGAATCGAACCCGCAACACCGGCACTGATAGACTAGCTCACTACCAGCTAGCCTACCGGGGCACTCCGATTTTTGTAATACCTCAAAATATTGGTCTTAGACCAACCTTTTAGTATACTGATCTACTTAGAATCACTTTCTGAATCGAACAAACCAGTAAAACAGAAAAAATGCGCTGTGAAAAACATGCAGTTTATACTTTCCTGCCAATTTAAGGATTGCTTATATGTATGTATAAGTCGAAAATAAAACACATAACAAAAATAAAACAAGTGAAATAAAATGCAACATACTAAAAGAGCGCATTTAAAAACTGTCTGGAGTAAATAAAATACTTGTTTATGTAAGAAGGGCCACATCGTCTTTCTTATTAAAAAAAAATACTACTAATAAATAAATAATAATAATTTTACTAATTTAAATCTGTTATAATAAGCAAACTTGTACTCTTTTAAAACAATTTATTTGTATCTTGTTTAAAAAAAATTTCGACTAAATATCTTTTATTAAATTAGAGCTTCCATGACAAACTTAATCTTTATTACTAGACTTAATTGAATTAAGTTATTAAAAAAGGTATAAGTTATTGTGATGTAAATATGTATGCACGTATTTGTATATTCATATAAACATTTTCAATTTGTTATAAGTATTAGCTTGATACATTTTTCTCCAATTATGCAATTAGGTTTTGAACATACATATGTACATATGTATAGTGTAAAATATTTTTATTATTGTTTAATAATTTATTGCCTTTCACACAATTTTTTTTGTTTTTTGTTCGAATCTAGATAAGTAAAAAATAATGACGTCAACTTTTATACATAGATATTTTTTAAATACTGTTAGTCCCAATTTACACTAGGGACATTTCTTGCCGGACATTTTTTGAATTCTCTTTTAATCTTACCTGACGCGTTTACATAGGAAACATTAGAAGTCAGACAGAAATTAATACTTGTATGTAAACTACGAAAAGTAAGAAAGAGAAATGAAAAAATGTCCAGTACAGATAGTCATGTACTACACACTCTACCTTTTCGACCCCTCGCCATCAAACTTTGTCTGTCCGGCAAGAAATGTCCCTAGTGTAAATTGGGCCTAATATAACTTCACACTACAGAGTGACGTGAGACCCTGTATTATAAGCAATATTGTCAACAACTCTGAAATAAAAAAGATTTTTAGGCCATAAAAAAAGTTTGTTTAAAGTTAATTTAAATTTCTTTACAAAAATAACAAAAATTTTGCAACGAAAAGAAAGAAAAATTAAAGACCTTTGGAATGAGCGAGTAAAAATTTTGATTTCACAAAAAATATATAATTAAACATTTTTTTTTTTCAGAAATTAATAATCGAAAGCGATGACGACGGACATTTCAATTGTTCGATGGGACCCTAGTCAGGGTCCAGGCAACGAATATATCGATGAATACGAATATGATGGAGGAAATTCGAGTTCACGTCTTTTTGAACGTTCTCGCATCAAAGCATTGGCAGAAGAACGTGAAAGCGTACAAAAGAAAACATTTACTAAATGGGTAAATTCGCATTTGTGTCGGGTAAATTGCAGAATATCTGATTTATATGTCGATATGCGCGATGGCAAACATTTAATAAAATTGCTGGAAGTTCTATCTGGTGAGCGATTACCAAAACCTACAAAAGGAAAAATGAGAATCCATTGCTTGGAGAATGTTGATAAAGCTCTACAGTTTTTACGGGAACAGAGAGTACATTTGGAAAATATCGGTTCACATGATATTGTCGATGGCAATGCCTCATTAAATTTGGGTTTGATTTGGACAATAATTTTAAGATTCCAAGTAAGTAGTTTAAGTAAATGAAACAGAAATTGTAAAAAAAGATAACTATAAAGTTTGAACCGTTTTAACTCATTTTGTAATTTTGTTTGTATTTAGATTCAAGATATTACTATTGAAGAAGTTGACAATAAGGAAACCAAGTCAGCCAAGGATGCTTTGTTGCTATGGTGTCAAATGAAAACAGCGGGCTATCACAATGTCAATGTACGCAACTTCACCACATCATGGCGTGATGGTCTGGCATTTAATGCTATTATACATAAACATCGACCTGATTTAGTGCAATTCGAAAAACTGTCTAAGGCAAACCCCATGCATAATTTAAATAATGCTTTTGATGTAGCGGAAGACAAGCTTGGTTTAGCCAAATTATTGGATGCTGAGGATGTTTTTGTTGAGCATCCCGATGAAAAATCGATTATAACTTATGTAGTTACCTACTATCACTACTTTAGCAAGCTCAAACAAGAAACTGTGCAGGGTAAACGTATTGGCAAAGTTGTTGGCATTGCAATGGAGAATGATAAGATGATTCATGATTATGAACACTTTACAAGTGACTTATTGAAATGGATTGAAACGACAATTCAAGCTTTAGGTGAGCGAGTTTTCGAAAACTCATTGGTAGGAGTTCAAAGTCAGTTGGCTCAGTTTTCCAACTATCGCACCATAGAGAAACCACCAAAGTTTGTTGAGAAAGGAAATTTGGAAGTGCTCCTGTTTACTTTGCAATCGAAGATGAGAGCAAATAACCAGAAACCATACACTCCTAAAGAAGGCAAAATGATTTCCGATATCAATAAGGCATGGGAGCGCTTAGAAAAGGCGGAACATGAGCGTGAATTAGCCTTGCGTGAAGAATTAATTCGTCAAGAAAAGCTTGAACAGTTAGCAGCCCGTTTCGACCGCAAAGCATCTATGCGTGAAACTTGGCTTTCGGAAAACCAACGTCTTGTGAGCCAAGATAACTTTGGTTTTGATTTGGCTGCAGTTGAAGCAGCAGCCAAAAAACATGAAGCTATCGAAACCGATATATTTGCTTACGAAGAACGTGTACAAGCCGTTGTTGCAGTTTGCGACGAGCTCGAGGGCGAGCGTTACCATGATGTTAAACGCATATTACTTCGCAAGGAAAATGTTATGCGTTTATGGAACTATCTGTTAGAGTTATTGCGTGCGCGTCGTATGCGTCTCGAAATATCCCTTCAATTGCAACAAAACTTCCAAGAAATGTTATACATTCTTGATAATATGGAGGAAATCAAACAGTTGTTGTTGACAGATGACTACGGTAAGCATTTGATGGGCGTAGAAGACTTGCTGCAGAAGCATTCATTAGTTGAAGCCGACATCAATATTTTGGGTGAACGCGTTAAAGTCGTAGTACAAAATTCACAGAAATTCCTAAGTGACGACCCTGAATCATACAAGCCATGTGATCCGGAAATAATTGTAAGTCGTGTGCAACAATTGGAAGACGCTTACGCAGAGTTAGTACGTTTGGCAGTTGAACGTCGTAGCCGTCTGGAAGAAAGCCGCAAATTATGGCAATTCTATTGGGATACCGCCGATGAAGAGAACTGGATTAAAGAAAAGGAGCAGATTGTATCTACAGATGATATTGGTCACGACTTAACCACAGTTAATTTACTGCTTAGCAAACACAAGGCTCTCGAGTCAGAAATTACATCCCACGATCCGCAGTTGCAGAATGTGGCTAAAATAGGTGCAGAACTCATAACTGAAGGTCATTTTGGTGCTGATAGAATTAAGGATCGGCTTAAGGAAATTCTCTCGAAATGGGACCACCTTCTAGATCTAACCAAGTATAGACGTCAACGCCTCGAAAATGCTGTAGAATACTTCCAATTATTTGCCGATGCTGATGATGTCGATAACTGGATGTTAGATACTTTGCGCATTGTATCTAGCGAAGATGTTGGACGTGATGAAGCTAACGTACAGTCACTTCTTAAAAAACACAAGGATGTTGCTGATGAACTTAAGAATTACGCTGAAGTTATTGATGCCTTGCACAAGCAGGCTGAGACATTGAAACTAAACGATACCGAAAAAGCAAATGTAGGCAAACGATTAGAAGCTATTGATACACGTTACAAAGAACTGAATGAGCTAGCTAAGTTGCGCAAACAACGTTTGTTAGATGCTCTCAGTTTGTATAAACTCATGTCTGAAGCTGATGGTGTTGAGCAATGGATTAAAGAAAAGACAAAGATGCTAGACACAATGACACCTGGTAAAGATATTGAAGATGTCGAAATCATGAAACATCGCTTTGAAGGATTTGATAAGGAAATGAATGCTAACGCCTCCCGCGTTGCCGTTGTTAATCAGTTGGCAAGACAATTGTTACACGTGGAGCACCCCAACTCTGATGAAATCCTCGAGCGTCAAAATCGCCTTAATGAGGAATGGTCAGCCCTCCGTGAGAAAGCCGAGTCCAAGATGGATGAACTTAAATCCGCTCATGGCGTTCAAACATTTTATATTGAGTGCCGTGAAACCATATCATGGATTGAGGATAAAAAACGTATTCTTACTGAAACTGACAGTTTGGAAATGGATCTGACAGGTGTAATGACTTTGCAGAGACGTTTAAGTGGCATGGAACGTGATTTGGCTGCCATCCAAGCCAAACTTTCAAGCTTAGGAAAGGAAGCCGATAGCATTGAATCAGAACATCCTGAAGAGGCCCAAATCATTCGCGACCGCATTGCTCAAATCGAGCTCATTTGGGAGCAGTTGACACAAATGCTTAAGGAACGTGATTCTAAATTGGAAGAAGCTGGAGACTTGCATAGATTCTTGCGTGACTTGGATCACTTCCAAACATGGTTGACTAAAACTCAGACAGATGTTGCTTCTGAAGATACCCCAACATCATTGCCAGAAGCTGAACAACTACTCAACCAACATCAATCCATTCGTGAAGAAATTGATAACTACACCGAAGATTATAAGAACATGATGGAATATGGGGAACGTTTGACCTCTGAATCGAATACTTCCGATGATCCACAATACATGTTCTTGCGTGAGCGTTTAAATGCTCTTAAAGACGGTTGGGAAGAATTGCACCAAATGTGGGAGAATCGTCAAGTGTTATTGTCTCAAAGTCTTGACCAGCAATTGTTTAATCGTGATGCACGTCAAACCGAAGTCCTTCTCAGTCAACAGGAGCACTTCCTCAGCAAAGATGATACTCCAGTTAATTTGGAACAAGCCGAAAATCAACTTAAACGCCACGAAGCCTTTCTTACAACAATGGAAGCTAATGACGATAAAATTAATAGTTTATTACAAGTTGCAGATACTTTAGTAGAAAAGGAACACTTTGACTCTGAAAAGATTGGCAAACGCGCTGAAAACATTGCCGGCCGTCGCGATGACAACCGAAGAAGAGCCCTTGAGCAACATGAAAAATTAAAGAACCAAGTTAAGCTGCATGAATTCCTTCAAGACTTAGATGAATTATCTGAATGGGTTCAAGAAAAATATGTCACATCGCAAGACGAAACTTACAGAAGTGCTAAGACCATTCATTCTAAATGGACTAGGCATCAGGCATTCGAAGCAGAAATTGGCGCAAACAAAGAACGTCTTTATGAAGCTGAAAAGGCAGCCGAAGAGCTGTCGAAGGAGAAACCAGAATTTAAGGATGTGATTAAACCAAAATTAAAGGAGCTTGCCAAGCAATTTGAAGATTTGGAAACTCATACCAAAGAAAAAGGTGCCATGTTGTTTGACGCCAACCGCGAAGTTCTTGTCCAACAGACATGCGACGATATTGACTCATATATTACAGACCTGGAGAAACAAATTGTTAGTGCTGACACTGGTAATGATCTAACATCAGTCAACATTCTTATGCAAAAGCAACAAGTCATACAAACTCAAATGGCTGTAAAAGAACGTCAGGTAGAGGAAATTGACAAACAAACTGAATATCTGAAAAAGACTGTTCCTGAAGAAAAGATTGAGCCGATTGTCACTAAAAAGACTGCCGTTCTTGATCGCTTCGAGAAAATTAAAGCCCCTTTACTGGAACGACAAAAGCAGTTAGAAAAGAAGAAGGAAGCATTCCAATTCTGCCGCGATGTCGAGGATGAGAAACTTTGGATAAATGAAAAACTGCCAGTTGCCAATTCTAACGAATATGGCAACTCCTTATTCAATGTTCATGTTCTTAAAAAGAAAAATCAATCGTTGGCTAATGAAATTGATAACCACGAACCACGTATTAATGCAATTTGTAATAATGGCCGCAAACTTATAGATGAAGGTCACGAAGATGCCAAAAAGTTCGAGGCCCTAATAAGTGACTTGACACAGAAATGGCAAGAACTTAAAGACGCTGTCGAGAATCGCAAAAAACATTTGTTGGAATCCGAAAAGGTCCAACAATACTTCTTTGATGCTCAAGAGGCGGAATCATGGATGAGCGAACAAGAGCTTTACATGATGGTAGAAGATCGTGGAAAGGATGAAGTCAGTGCCCAAAACCTAATGAAAAAACACGAAAACCTTGAACAGTCCATTGAAGACTACGCCAACACAATTCGCCAATTGGGGGAAGTTGCACGCCAATTTAACATTGACGATGTATCCAGCGGAGATGCTGTGGCCGTCAAACAATCGCAGTTGGACAAATTGTATGCAGGTCTTAAAGATTTGGCCGGTGAACGTCGTGCTCGCCTCAACGAAGCTCTACAACTCTTCATGTTAAGCCGTGAAGTTGATGACCTCGAACAATGGATTGCCGACAGAGAAGTCGTGGCTGGTTCACAAGAATTAGGTCAAGATTTCGATCATGTGACACTGCTCTCAGAACGATTTAGCGAATTTGCTCGCGATACCGAAGCCGTTGGAGGTGAACGTGTAGCTAAGGTTAATAGTATTGCGGATAACCTTATTCAAGCCGGCCATTCGGATTCTGCTACCATTGCCGAATGGAAGGATAATTTAAACGAATCCTGGCAAGATCTTTTAGAATTAATCGAAACCCGTACACAAATGCTTGCAGCTTCCCGCGAATTGCACAAATTCTTCCACGACTGCAAAGATGTTCTCAGTCGCATTATCGAAAAACAACATGGTGTGTCTGACGAATTGGGAAGAGATGCCGGATCAGTATCAACTTTACAACGCAAGCACTATAACTTTATGCAAGATCTAACCACTTTATACGCCCAAGTACAACAAATACAAGAAGAATCCGCGAAGTTACAAGACTCCTATGCCGGAGACAAGGCAAAAGAAATTACAAACCGCGAACAGGAAGTTTTGCATGCTTGGGCGAACTTACAGGCTATGTGCGATGCCCGCAAACAGAAGCTGGCCGACACTGGTGATTTGTTCAGATTCTTTAACATGGTACGCATACTAATGATTTGGATGGAAGATCTTGTCCGTCAAATGAACACATCAGAAAAACCACGTGACGTATCGGGAGTTGAGCTACTCATGAACAACCATCAAAGCCTGAAAGCCGAAATCGACACACGGGAAGATAACTTTTCTGCTTGTATATCATTAGGCAAGGAATTATTAACGAGAAATCATTACGCCTCCGGAGATATTAAAGATAGACTATTACAATTGAATAACAGTCGGAACGCTTTGTTAAGAAGATGGGAAGAACGTTGGGAAAATTTGCAATTAAGTAAGTTTCCGATATACATTCAAGTGTATTTATAATAACTTTCATTCTCCTTCCTTCTTTTATCTTAGTTTTGGAAGTGTATCAGTTTGCGAGAGATGCTGCCGTAGCAGAAGCATGGTTGATTGCGCAAGAACCTTATCTATTGTCATCAGAGCTGGGTCATACTATCGATGAAGTCGAAAATCTTATTAAGAAACATGAAGCATTCGAAAAATCTGCTGCCGCCCAAGAAGAGCGTTTCAGTGCACTTGAGCGTTTGACAACAGTAGGTTTACAATAATTAATTTGATTAATTTCAGCTGGAACTTGCATTTTTTCTCTTAATTTTTAGTTTGAGCTTAAAGAAATGAAGAGGCGCCAAGAGTTGGCGGAAGACGCGGAAAGACAGCGCATCAAGGAAGAAATGGAAGCGAAGGCAGCTGCTGAAGCTGCTGAGCAAGCCAAGCGCGAAGCCGAAAGGCGTGATGTCGTAGATCTTGCAGCATCTGAAGAAGCAGCTGGTAAGTCAATAATTTATTAAACCATTGTTATCCTTTAAAATTTTAAGTTATTACTATCTTATAAACTTTGGGTGTTTTAATTTTTTTTTAATTTGGTTTGTGCCCACTGGACTAAGTGAATTTATTAAATTTAGCCCAAGTGGGATTACATATGCACTGAATATAAGTACTTAATAAACCTTTCCTCTCTTCAGTTAAAACAAGTTAGTCGCTTTGGTTACATACATTTTTATTCTATACGCTTAATTTTCACTGTTGTATTCAGCTCTTTGATAATTGCTTCGTACATATATTTTTCTTTGGTTTATAGTTTGGTTTTTTAATCAATCGCAGATAGTATTTTTTAACTATGTCGAGTTATTATTAGTACCAGTAACAATGTTCGAATAAACAAATTTTATTTCTTTTGTTTTTGTTATTTACTTTTTTATTTGTAAAATGTCAACATACATAAAAAAAATAAAAAATTCTTACAATTTCTAAATGTGCAAACAATATTTTTAATGATTCTCGGAAAAGCTGCCGTCGATATCGCAGCTGAAGTCGAACGCACCGCAGAGACTCAGACAGGTATATAATAAATAATTTTTTTAACAAAAAATTTTATTTATCTACATACATCTCTTTTGTAAATCAATGTACTAAATATTAAGTAGATTAAATTAAAAACTGTCTTACGAATTCCCATTTATTCTTAACTCTGACAATTTCTGTTTTTTTACAACTTAAATTTATTACGGTACAAATGCTGCTCGATTATTAAGGTAAAATGGTAGACAATATAACGACGAACACTTAGTTAAAATATGGCACTCATCAAATAGAAAAATTATGAAGAGACTTGTATATCTTGCACAATCCATGGAAGATTATGGCTACACTATTGGCCAATTGGAATTGATGTGAGTGTTTGCAATCACAGTTTGACAGTTTGTAATCAGGACAAAACGATTTGTCTCATAAAGATCATACTCTTGTCAACAAAAAGTAATGACAAGTCGATGATATAAAATATTGGATTTCGTATAGATAAATCTTGACTGGCTCACAAATTTTAAATTCGAAAATTTTTATTGAATTCGATTACTGTAGAATTTATTCGTATTAAAAGAACATATATGTTAAAACTTAAAAAAATGTATCGTTGCCTACTGTGCTCGCATAACAGAAATATGTAAAAACAAAGGCAGGCAGTTAAAGAAAATGAAAAGCCGAAAATTTTTTATTTTCTTGATTGAGATAACATGTGCGAAAGATGCGCCTAAAGCAGCTCTAGATGTCATCCTTCATATCTTGCCCTTACGACGGTAATGACAGCAAGGTTAAGTAATGTAGAAAGCTTGGTGTGAAATTAATCTTTTCAGCACGACCCAGAGACCAGTAAGAAAATTTAAAAAGAAGAAATTGCCAAAGCGCAAGAAATAGTGGAAACTACTATCAGAACGGGAAGGAAAAGCAACTCCAGTAAGCACAATAGCCCAACATAAGCCCAGTTCCCGGCCGTCCTTTATACAGCCATGTTATGCCCATAACGATTTCCTTAAGATTCTCGAGCTCACAGACTGAAGGTTAGGTAAGGTTAAATCATAGCGTCCTGACCATCAAATTGGTATGCTCACTCTGCCATCTCTAATGAGCCCTTTTATATAACTCACCGCCAGGTCACATGAATATAGTCACCCGTATACAATAGACCCACCGCCCCAAACTGGTAACCAGTTCAAAATAGCGAACAGCGCCTTCGTCGTTTTTGATAGAAGTGATCCTGTGATCATCAACGTAACCAACCTATATACTTACTCAAGCATCCTACAGTACCGTCTCCTAACTTTGGCAGGCTGACAGCCCGAAACACGTCCCAATTCGCTTATGAACCTACTACACAGCCATCTCAACCTGCTGTTCTGTTACCTAGGACAGTGACAAAGAATGTTCCCAACTGTCTCTGTATCCTCGCAGAACCTACATAAATTCGACGAGTCAGAACGCAGAAACGCTGCCATTCTGCCTATAATGCAGTGATAATATTTATCATGGTTCTCCAGCTTAGTATTGAAATATAATCGGTCTTGTTGAGCACCGGCCATAACGTTTTTTTTTAATTCGTTATTTTTCTCCAGGCCCGATTAGTTCCGTTCAAAATGCATTCCCATATCTTTCCCAGATAGAGGTCTAACTGCCTTTATACAGTCAGGATCATACATTTCCGAGTCCGGTCTCGACAATTCATCGGCCATTTCTTTACCGAGCATACAAGTAAATTCGTGGTGAAAATCAATCGTTTTTAAACTTTACTTCGGATTTTATTAGCATGTGTAGTATTACCTAGGCAGTAGATTTCTTGCCGAATTAAATTAAAGCTGTCAGTTGGAATACTTGATAGGATTTTATGTAAGAATAATTTTAAGAAATGAAACTTATATCTTAATACCCCGGCTTGCGTCGTTTCGCAGTTGCGATTTTTTAAAATTTCTGTGATTTCGAAGTTGCGTCGATTTTGTTTCAGTTTGCGTCGGACGGCTTCAAAGTTGCGTCGTTTTTGTTTGACGATTTGCGTCGTTAATATAAAATTGTTTGTACAAAACTTAAACAGAAAAGGGGGATTTCCCGTTTAAGTCTAATGCAAATATTTATGTGAGTAGTAGATGTTTCAAATTACATTTGGTGAAGTTAATCTAAATATTTTGACCAATGAGTCAAAAAAGAAAACAAATAAGATTAGAACAAAAACTGGACATTTTGGATTAGCTCTTCTACAATAAAAATGAAACCGAAACATCGTTACAACATAACCAGGTTACAAAAATCAGAAGTCCTTTCATTTGGATTGAAGATCAAAATCAGCGGAGAACGGCCTTGAGTCAAATGGTAATTAAAAAGAAAGCTGTAATTTTATTTGAAGCCTATCAAGTCAACATTTATTTTTTTTGCTCACATTATGAACCTCGGAACCTATTTAATAAAAATCTATAGAAATGTATGGAAAATCGTGCTTCGGTTTGCTTTGATTCGCTTTACGTCCCGTTTATCCGGTCCCAATTAGCGACGCAAACCGGGGTATTGGTGTATATTATATAAAACAATTTTTTCGTTAAGTTTAAATAAAAGTCAAGAGCTAATGCCATTTACCGCCACAAACTCTGTCAAAATTTGCCCTGGCAGTAATAAATGTCTAATTTTGAAGAAATTCTAGTATGTGTGTATATTAAGGTAACTCACGTCACAAGATGTACCCTTGTGAAAAAGCAAAAGTTCAAAAACATAACAACCACATAGACAATTATTTGTGTACAGTTGTTGTTATGTTTTTGGCACAAAATTACCTTATTATTAACACCTTTCAAATACATGTTTCACATACATTCTTTAAATTAAAGTCATTTATCTATTTATCTATAAAAAAAAATAAATACATGAATTTTTTAATCAGAATTGTCATATTTGAGTTAAGATGGGAGCATACATATTTCAATATTTACATTATGCGGAAAAGTATATTTACATATTTGTATTATTAATTCTTTTATATATTTTTGTAGAACGTGCTGGAGCTTCCGGAGGCGAAGCTAATGAAGGATATTTAACGAGAAAACATGAATGGGAGTCCACAACTAAGAAGGCATCTAACCGGTCATGGGATAAGGTAGAATTATTCACAGATTTTGTAAAGTTTTCTATTTTTTTTACCAAGAACTTTATTCTTCAATATTAAACAGGTGTATACAGTAGCCCGAAGTGGACATTTATCTTTCTTCAAAGATCAAAAGGGTTATAAGAGTAATCCTGAATTGACTTTCCGCGGAGAACCAGGGTATGACTTACAAAAGGCTTCAGTTGAAGTTGCCAGCGACTATACTAAGAAGAAGCATGTTTTAAGAATAAAGTAAGTCGGCCATTAGTTATTAATGGCCTTATGCAAAAAAAAAAAAAAAAAATTAATTGAACTTGAATCGTTCATTAAACAAAAAAATTTTATGAAAAACCGGTTTTAACGAATACTTCAAGTTCACATTAGTTTTTTTGCTTAAGGCCGTAAGTGATTAATTACACTATGCTGGTTGAAAAAACAGACATGGCGTTTTAAAATAATTCGGGTACGCTAAATCCTGTGGTGCTTGTCGTTTTTTTAGATTGGCTCTGGTTTTCCAGATATACCGTTATTTCAAAAATGGAGGAGGTTGCACAAAATATATTCGCGTAACTCAAAAACGGTTTAGTTTATTGAAATTACTAAAAAAAAAACCGAAATTCCGCAATAAAATTTCCTAAATTTTTTCTATTATGAGCATCCGTTTTTGAAACATAATTTTTTTTTTTAATTAATTTTTTGCCATAATTTCCAAATTTTTTTTTTTTAAATACATAAAAAATGGAGCTAGGCTTCTAATAGGCAGGTATATAAAAAACGAAGCTGCAAACAAAACAAACCATAATAAAATTGTATTTGTAAATCATGGATAGATGTTACATGTATAATTGGCCTTATAGGCTTTCTTTGTATTGAAAGAATGGAATAAATAAAAAAAAAATAAAATAATGATTAAAATCTCTTACCAACTTTTGATTTTATTCACAAAAGTCAAAAAATATTAATTAATTTAAGAATTTCATAAAACGCAATATTTGGAGCCCGCATAAAAAGTGTCTCGACAAAATGTTAAGGTCAAGAAATTAATTGAGGTCGGTTATACATGTTATCTTACTAGGGGCGACTCCTGGGCATTTATGGAACCTTTTTTCAATGTATTTCTAGTCTGCATTGAACATTTTGTATGGAGCACCCTTAAAGAATGGAGATAGTGGGTAGGTATGTTTGAAATAAATGATTGAGATGAAAAATAAAGTGGGGTTGGTCATACATTTGAACCATCTAGGAGCATCCTAGGCACTGCAGGAGCCAAATTTAAGAATTGCAACCATACAAATATGGCCGCTGAAGGAAATTCTTAAATTTGGCTGTTGCAGTGCCTACCCCTTACTTTTCTTAAAGGAAATTTTATTGCGGAATTTCAGTTTTTTAGTAATTTCAATAAACTAAATCGCTTTTGAGTTACGCGAATATATGTTGTGCAACATCCTCCATTTTCAAAATAACGGTATATCTCGAAAACCAGAGCCAATCTAAAAAAAAACCGCGAGCACCACTGGATTCAGCGTACCCGAATTACATATGTAAAAACGCAATGTGCCCGGCTTGTCTCTAAAAAAAAGTGTCAATTTCTTGCACAGTTTTATTTACAGACACAACCTTCTTGTTTAATATATAATTTTTTTTAAATGCCATTGCAGACTTTCAAATGGTGGCGAATTTTTATTACAAGCCCATGATGACAATGAAATGTCGCAATGGGTCTCGGCACTTAAGGCCCAATGCGAATCGGCAGCTGTTGCAGAAAGTAGATCCCAGACTTTACCAGCCACATCGCAAAAGGACGAACCAAAGCGTAGATCATTCTTTACTTTAAAGAAGAAATAAGTCATCATAACAATACTACCATTAAAAACCCGACACACGCATATACACTGCAACATTTATTTAATGCTTAAATAAAAAAGTAAAATTATAAGGATTATTAATTAAATGGAAATAAAATATACAAATATTATAGTTATTTATATTGCTTATATATACATATAATATATACTTATATATATATACATATATATTAAACAAAATCAAGTGCACGATGAAAACAAAAATGCTGCTATTAAATCTAATCTTACGTACGTATATTGTATCTTATTTATTATTTAACAAACAAATAATTTAAAAAATCGAAACACAAAAATAAAAGTAAAAAAAAAGAATGGAAACCAATCAAAAATTTAAAAAAACTTATGTATGCATTTCAATGTATTCAATAAAATTATAAATTTATTCCCTCTAAATATTATTGTTTTTATTTGTTCCGCTACTTCGTAAGAGTCTCTCTTTCTTTCGTGGACATATGTTTTTACATACCCAGCGGTAAAAATACCCATTACTTAATCATCGCTGATGTCAGTAATATTTAGTAGCAATCAGTTCTGATGCTGTCGCTTATATTTCTGCTTACATTTACACACGAGTGTCATAGGCTGCATAATTAGTGTGCTCTCGCTTATAATGTAAGCAGCGATGTCAGTAAGTGCCATTTCACTTACGTTATAAGTGGTGTTCTTAGCAAGCTTGATGGCACGTCAATAAATTCAGGCAAATTAAACTGTAATGTATGTCGTTACAGTCGGATTTGCAATTGTAAGACAAGAATATGAGGTGGTACCACTAATCCTGATGATTTTATAATTAAAAGTCTAATGAGGGTTTATTTGAAAGAATGCTTTATTTTCAAAAAAACAAATAATAATAAAAATATCAAAATAATTTTCGTGGGAATACAAATTTTAATTTAAATGATTTTGTTATTCGTGCTTAATTCCCAATTTTTATTATTTGATAAAAACACTGAAATTTATTTTAGAAAAACTAAAGATATTAAACCAAATAAAACTGTTAAGCGTATAAGAATTACCGCAACAGTTCTATTTGTAACAATATCAAAGTTTAAACAGTGTAATGCGCATAGGAATAGCTTATCCCATCAAAAATAAATTTCAGTGTTTTTATCAAATAATAAAAATTGGGAATTAAGCACGAATAACAAAATCATTTAAAATAATAAAAATAAATTTCACTTTAGGGATTTAGGCACATAAAAAAACTTAAACTACCCAGCAAAAAAAGAGTTGAAAAAGATGTTATTAAATCACCACAACTCGCAAACCCGAAGTACTTCAAATTCGGGTGAAGAAGCTATGAATATAACATTAGCATGTCATTGGAAAAATGTTGTTCATTTTCTACTACTTTTAAATGCATATATTCCACATTTCTAGTACATTTAGAGTTCTGATATTTGAATGTTAATTATAAGTAGTAGAAAAAATGTATACTAAAATAACTTTTAAGATGCTAAACAAAAGTGTTCTGCAATAGTAATGAAATTGTGAATTAAAGAAGTGATATTAATGCAGTGATTTTAAAATGCATCTATTTCGCTTTTAATAATTAAAAACCCCTTTAATTAATTTAAAAGCATCACTCTTAACTAAAAATGAAAAAAAGATAAGGTTTCGGTAATTTTTTTTATTATTAATTAATTTAATTTTTTTTTGTATTTTTAATCTAATTTTTATTAAATATAAAATTTATTTGCATGGCAAAAAAAAAATTAAAGTATTACAGGTACAATTCAATTTGTTTCGAAGTAAATGTTTTGTTTGAATTAATTTGCTGAACAAACAAATATTTTTTAGAAATTCAATCACAAGGTACATTAAATATACCTTGTTCCAAAATGTATTAACAAAGTGACCTCAGTACTACAACAATGAAACAAAAGAAAAAACAACAGGCATTTTGTTGCTAGAATTGAGACGGCAAATGTCAAAATACATTTATAAAAAATGTAAATAAACAAAAAAAATGACGACAAACGTCACACACGAACAAAATCACTGCAAACAGCTGCGCTTGTGAGGCCACTTTATTAGTACATTCTGCCTTGTTCAATCTTTTTTAAAAATTACCGGGCCAACTACATTCTATACAATTATTTAAGACCAAAGGTGCTATTCAAAATGTTATCTCTTATTTGTACTTCAAAACTACTTCTTTAAAGCTAAAAAGTAGCATTAGCTACTTTGGATGTAATTAAGATGCCGTTTATGAAGTATCACTTCCATTTTTTTTTGCTGGGATAAAGATACGGTCACACGTGTTATTTTAGTAGGCACATGTGATTTGAAATCACGTGATTTGAGTGAAAGTGATTTTCAGAACAGGCCTGTATATCACAAAATAAAACTAATAATATTGCCAGACACAGCAAAAGCCTGTTTTTTGTATGATTAACTATTATTTTTAAAATAAATATTGTACTAAGAGGAAATTATATTTTGTTTGCCTGTTGGTTACGTCTTTTCGTCAAATATTTGCCAAGAGTGACCGTAGCTTATAAGTATTACAACCAGCGATGCCAGAAGTGCAGATTTATCTGCATTTTGAAGATTTTATCCCCAAAATTGCAGATTTTTGGCTTAACATTGCAGATTTTTTAGCTCGGTGGAAACTTCTTTACATTGTCATGATTGTACTATTTCCACTTGTTGCATTGATAAATAAATATAGTATATCAACCATTCATGGAAGAACCGTGTGGAAAAACATTCATTAGTAGACATTTTATGCACAAATTATTACTTAAATCGCATCGTCTTGACACATTAATATCGCCGGACATGTTTTTTGATTTTACACAAAATATTATGCATACATATGTATGTACGTATATATTTATATGCACTTATGTACAAATATCCTCAAAAGTTGCAATATTTCAAATTTTCAATAAGACCCTTGGTAATTTAAATTACATGTCAAACAATTAACGTTTAATATGTTTTTTTAAATAACAAAGATTAATCCTTACTCAGCCTGAGTAATTAAATAGATAGATATTTTTAATGTTAAAATATCCAAAAGTTATTAGTCATGTTCTTAAAATCGAACAAATTTTTAAAACTTTTCTGTGTTGAAAGTTCAAAAACCTTTTTTATACCTCATACTTCGAGGATCACTCATATTAACCAGAACGATTTTTAAATCTACCATCGATTTTAACTTCGGGAACATATTTTGAAATTAATTGTAATATATTTTTCTAAACAAACTACATAAAAATTGTAATAAATTTGTTTTGAAGGTTTATTGAAGATTTTTAAAACTTTGGCGCAGATTTTGCAGATTTTTTGACGAAAAATTATGGGTTTTTGCTGATTTTTCCTCTAAAAGTTCTGGCAACACTGATTACAACCTAAATTTTTAATTTGATTTAAATATGTTTTTATGTTATAAATTAAAAATTATTTTTTTTATCTCTGCATTTTTTTTTAAATTTCTCAATTTTTGAGCCCTCTTCCTTGACAGCATTTGGAAATAAACAAAGTGAAATTTATTAGTATAAATAAAATATAAAAAGTCTTAGCAAATCTTACCAAAAACTGCATCATGAAGCGATTTAAATTCCTTGAACCCTCTTTTTCCATTAAATCATAATTAAGGGCCACGTAAACTTCTGTGTCCAATATGCGGTCGATATTTTTTTCCAGGCCTCCTGGTCTCAACATGCTTTTTATTTTTGCGATCTAAAGGAATGTAGTACATATACATAGGTACATACATATATTATTAAGTTTGCAGATTAATAAATAAATTTTTTCCAAGCTTACATATGAATCTGGAACTTTATCTACATATACTATATATAAAAATGAAAAAATGTTTGTATGTTTGTTTGTTGGCTTATAGACTCCTAAACTACTGAGTCGATTTTCCTGAAATTACTACTTATTTTTCGATAGGGGCAGGGAAATTGGTACCCCCCATTGGATGCCAATATTAAATATCGCATATCTTAAGAGCCGCTTCACGCATTTTGTTGAACTTTTGGAAGTAGGATCTTCTGAGCCCCAAAATTGAAATAAAGTAGCAGCGTCCCCATAGGACGCCAATGTTTAATATCGCATATCTGAAGAACTGTTATAGTGAGAATGTTCAAACTTTGTAGAAGTCACTCTTATGGTATACTACACTATTGAAAATAAAAATTAAGCGGGTGGGCGCTGTTGGGGAAATACCTCTCATAGGATGCATATATTAAATATCGCTCAACTGAAGAACTATTAAAGTGATAGTCTTCAAACGTGGTTAAAGCTACTATTATGGAAAACTATAAATTTCAATATAGAAATGGGCGGGGTAGCCAGAGGAGGAGCAGTACCCCTCATAGATAGAAATATTAATAAGAGCCGCTGCAAGCAATTTGTTGAACTTTTGGTAGTAGGATCTTCTGAGCCCCAAAATTGAAATAAAATAGCAGAGGGAGAAGTGTTACCCCCATAGGACGCCAATGTTTAATATCGGATATCTTAAAAACTGTTATAGTGAGAAAGTTAAAACTTTGTAGAAGTCACTCTTATGGTATTCTTCACTTTGAAAATAAAAATAAAGCGGGTAGGGGCAGGGGGGAACTACCTTCTATAGGATGCATATATTAAATATCTCTCAACCGATAAAGTGGTTAAAGCAGTGTAGCGAAGCGCACCAGGTTAAGCTAGTTTGTTATAAAATTTATTATTATTTATTTCTTTACAAACTTTAAGCCACTTTTCTGTTGCTATTAACTTTATAGTAACATCTGTATAATGATATACATATCTTGTTTTTTTTCTAAAGCCGCTATTTTTGTGTTTACATTTATGTGCATAAACATAAATTATCATTTATTTTTTAACATAAACACACTAACTAACACTCCGCTTATATTGTAATCGAAGTTATAATTAGAAGGTAATATTTATTTGTTTACACATACCTATAGGTATAACATTATAAGTACTTAAATCGCTCGCTTAGATTGTTATACTACCCTACAAGAAATGAATGAGCGAGTAGTCACATTTTTCATTTTGGTGTTAAGAAAATGAAAGAAAAAAAATGACCGATTGTGACGAAACACTTCATTTCGGTCACCGTCGACAATTTCGTTGTGCATTGAATTTTTAAACGAAAACAAATTTTCTTTCGACGGTGCAAATAAATGTAAAAAACTTGTGGAAAATTTAACTATTTGAAAATTTTTTTTGTTCGTATACCAAATACCATATTCTTTATCACTTTTGTTTATTTTTTATGTAAATAGCAATTTGACCAAATGATTTTACCTCTAATACCCTTAAAAATGAAATCCCAGTTTTTACTGACCATTTTGGAGGAACCCAGATTTCTGGAAAACTGTTCCTTAGATTTTTTGCACGGAAAGCGATTTATATTCTTTAGTACGTCTACTTTCATAATTTATGCAGTTTTTTCCTTGACGTTACCTCTAACACCCTTAAAAATGAAATCCCAGTTTTTACTTACCATTTTGGAGGAACCCAGATTTCTGGAAAACTGTTCCTTAGATTTTTTGAACGGAAAGCGATTTATATTCTTTAGTACGTCTTGTTTCATAATCTATGCCGTTTTTTCCTTGACGTTACCTCTAACACCCTTAAAAATGAAATCCCAGTTTTTACTGACCATTTTGGAGGAACCCAGATTTCTGGAAAACTGTTCCTTAGATTTTTTGCACGGAAAGCGATTTATATTCTATAGTACGTCTACTTTCATAATCTATGCAGTTTTTTCCTTGACGTTACCTCTAACACCCTTAAAAATTAAATCCCAGTTTTTACTGACCATTTTGGAGGAAGCCAGATTTCTGGAAAACTGTTCCTTAGATTTTTTGCACGGAAAGCGATTTATATTCTATAGTACATCTTGTTTCATAATCTATGCCGTTTTTTCCTTGACGTTACCTCTAACACCCTTAAAAATGAAATAAATTATATTGTTATTTGTTTGTTTTTAATTATAAATAAACTTCATTTTATTATTTGAATGCTTTTATATATATATATATTATATTTTTATTATTGTTTATTAATTTTTTACTCCATTTTTCCGTAATTATTTGCTTTAAATAACAATTTCTCATTTTTATTCGAACACCCTAATTCTTAAATTCCTAAATTTTGAATTCCCAAAAGCAAAACTCCCAAAAGCATTAAATTCCCATTTTTTATTTATCCCCAAAAGCACCAATTCAATTTTGCGTTTTCGTGTATAACTATCGACGCTATCTATTAAAGGAATAGTACTATTACAAAAAAGCTTTATAAAATACATAACTGAAATTTAGCTCGGGGAGGTTTCCCCACAGTGACAGGTACCGCGACCAGGTTAGGTCTATTGTACCCACTCCCCTTAGTTGGCCAAAAGACCCTCTGCTTCCCATAGGAACCCAACCAGGGCCTTTGCCGGTATATCACCGATTTGGGACGCACACATTATACCATGCCCAAGTGCCTCCTCCTGGCCCATGCCAGCGCCGGGCAGTAACACAGTACATGCTCCGTCGTCTCGTCCCTGTCTAAACATAGTCTGCATTCCTGATCCTTAGCCAGGCCCATCCGATAAAGGAGGTATTTGATCGTGTGGTGACCAGTCAAGTAGGCCACCAGCAGTTGCAGATCACGTCTGCCGAGGCCATTCGTCCTCATTACTTTCCCGGGAGAGATAAGTCTCCTTGCCTGACGCATTCCCAGTATCCCCTAAATTCGTCCAAAGCCCAGTCCTCCATGACGGACTGGACTCCTGCCCAACTTAGTCCACAGAAGGGCTCGGGACCCATCATCCGCGCGTTTGAACCAGCCCTGGCCAGCTCATCAGCCATTTTATTTCCCGGGATCCCTGAGTGCCCCGGCACCCAGCAGAGCGTCAATCTGCTCCTTGTCCCTAGCTCCTGTAGCTTTCCACGGCACTCCGCCACCAGCTTCGAGGACATTTCCAAAAAGAGAGTACTTTAATGGCCGCTTGGCTATCAGTGAAAATCACATTACTGCCGCCAACCATTCCCCTATCAAGAATGTTGCTGCAACACACATCAATGGCGCAAATCTCGGCCTGAAAAACACTCGGTGATTCGCCCATTGCCATCGAGAGTCGTGTATTAGGTCCAAAGACCCCTGCACACACTCCGTGCTTCAATTTCGACCCGTCAGTATACCAGTGCAATTCATGGTTTCTCTGGCATTCATTCCCAACACTCCAGGACCTTTCGTCCGGAAAGATTGCCCTGAACCTTCTGTTGAAGACCAGTTCCGTGTACAAACAGATAGACCCGGAGCCATGTCCATCAAGCTAGCATGCCCCTGGGCCTCAGCAAGTCCCGATGTTAGCTTGATCCTAAGGAGACCGGACATAGGTGTCTTCCTTATATGGATGTGTAGTGGCAATATGCCCGCTATAACCTCAAGTGCTGCCGTGGGACATGTGCGCATTACCCCCGTCAGGGCCAGACACACCATCTGCTGCAGCCTGTTGCACTTCCTCATTGCAGTCTCCTGCCGAATCTTAGGCCACCATACCAATGATCCGTAAGTAATTATCGGTCTGACCATCATAAAATATAGCCATTTTACCATACTTGGATTAAGACCCCAAGTTCTCCTAAAGAAGCACTTGCATGCTCAGAAGGCCCTTACTGCCTTCCCGAGGGTTTGATCCAAGTGCAAGTTCCAACTGAGCCGTCTGTCCAGAACAATTCTCAGATATTTGACCTCATTGGAATACTCAACCTCAATTCCGTCCACTACTAGCTTCTCAAGCCTTCTCAATCACGACAGCCTTGTTAGGGTTGATGCTCAACCCCCGTTCATGGCACCATCCAATAACCCTATTGAGAGCACCCTGCATCACCTCCGTGATGGTGCTCTCGAATTTTCCAGTCACCACTATTACCAGGTCGTCTGCATAGCCAATGGCCCGAAGGCCATATCACTCGAGCTTGACCAGCAGATCATCAATCACAAGGTACCATAATAAAGGTGACAGCACCCCCCCTGTGGACAACCCTTAACAGCACTGTTGCTGACACTAGTGTCATTCCAGGAGGTAGTGATTTTTCCTCCCCTTAACACAGCCCCGACCCCGTTGACCGTGAGCTCGTCTATCCGCTTCCGCGCCAGAGCATCCGTGATAGAACCGTAGCTCGTGTTGTCAAAGGCACCCTCCACGTCAAGAAATGCACACAATGCGATCTCCCCATTACGTTGTGCCTTTTCTATTTGCGCAACCAAATGGTGCAATGCCACCTCAGTCGACTTACCCTTTTGGTAAGCAAACAGTCCTGTGGTATTCTGTGGCGAGCAAGGCCCATCTATCAGGTCTGCTTACTTGTACAAAAACAAAAAACGATTCTTTTTAGTTGTCAAAAATTTACTACCACATATACAAAGCAAAAGGAAAAACGTGTATGTGTGGCATACCATAAACGTAAACAAACGTTTATATGCACATGTAAGCAAAATGTTAACAACTTTTGACAACTAAAAAGTACATAAACAATGATCATCAGGCTTCTTGCGCACCCCTTTTCAATGGGCCTTGGTGGCGAGTAGTCACATTTTTCATTTTGCTGTTAAGAAAATGATAGAAAGAATTAAAATAATGTGACTGAAAACTTGATTTCGGTTATTTCTTTCTATCATTTTCTTAACACCAAAATGATAAATGTGACTACTCGCTCATTCATTTCTTGTAGGGGAGTTATTCACACCCTTATACCATGTTCACACGGACAGCAAAATTCGTTTTTTGCTCTCTCATTCCTGTTTCGCGCCCCAAACATGATTGAAACGACTTGTTTCCCCATACAAAATTTTGAGAGCGAAACAGGTCGTTTCATTTTGAAACAGGCTGCGAAACAGGAAAACTGTGCTACAGCGTTATACCATGTTCACACGGACAGCAATATTCCTGTTTCGCTCTCTTATTCCTGTTTCGCGCCCCAAACATGATTGAAACAACTTGTTTTCCCATACAAAATTTTGAGAGCGAAAGAGGTCGTTTCATTTTGAAACAGGCTGCGAAACAGGAAAAATGTACTATCATCTCCAATTTTGATAACAGTTATCGTTAGTTTATCTGAGCTAGCTCTCAAAAAATATCAAAACAAAAGAAAAAAACAAAATAAAAATTGATTTATAATAAAATAAAGTGATAATTATAATACCTTAATATTAATAAAAGTATTAAATAATATATTCTTAAGTTTTATTTACTTTTTTATCTTTTTAAAAAAAATCATACTAACAACACAAAAAAAATGTCAAAATGAAACAGGAATAAATCGTATGAACAGCATCAAGGCGAATTCAAACAGGTAAACTCATCTCTACAACTACAAAAAGCCCCATGTATTTTGTTTATACAATTTTCTGGTTGGTTGTCAAAATTTTTTTATTGCAAATTAAAATTATCACTTTTTTATAAAAGAAATTAATAAATTCACTTCAATCATTCGCAGTTTTGAAATTTTTTTATTATAAAAATAATATTTTTAACACTTTTCATACAACTTTTTCTCAAAACAAAATCATATTTTGACGTTTGACCATATTTTTTAATTCGCCGTGGAAACAGATGATGAACGGCTGACGAGATGAGTTTACCTGTTTTAATTCGCCTTGAACAGCATGTTTGGCAATCTAGTTTCAGAGAGCGAAACCAGTGGTTTCTATCGTCGTATGAACATAGCATTACCGTTCAAAATTTTCCAAATGGGACACAAAAAGGGGATTTTTCTAAAAAAAAGGGGCAACATTAAAAACAGGAAAAAGGGGCTTTTTTGAAATATTGAAAACTTTCACGAATTTTTGCAATTTTTTTTTTTTTTCCGACATTATGTTTTTAACCGATTAAGCGAGTTTAAATAAATTTTTGGGGTTTGTTTTATGTTTGCAATTTTTCGCGAATTTTAGCCATGTTCGCGAAAGAAGTGATTTTTTTATGTGATTCTTTACCGCTTTAACGTTTTTTTATAAATATTAAATTTTGCTATTGTTCCGCAATTAGCAAATTTTTGCGAATTTCCGAATATTTAGCCATTTTTATGGAACTTTTGCCATTCCTTATGCTTTTAGAGACTTTAAATTAATTTTATGGCTTGTTTTAAATATTAAAAATTTTCGCCAAGTTTCGCTATTTCTTCAAATTTTCCGAATGTTTGCAATTTTCGCGTAACTTTTTGTTGCAATCGTCGCCGTTATAAATATAGCCCAATATATAAACCCCAGTCTTGTTTTTACTGGGCACAATCAACACTGTCGATTTATACGGGGCGAAAAGTGTAATTAATGCCTTATGGCATTGGTAATTGCGAATTTTTTAGAAAAAATTAAGCTTCCCTTTTTAGAGCACAACATTTTTAAGAAATGAACATTAAATTGTATTTTTTTAATAAAAACTGAAAACAAAACAAACAAACTGCCCATGGCCCAATTAGTAGGTCTGATCGAAACGCCTGCTAATTTTTTGCAGAGTTGTGTTTTTAATACTTATACACAGGCATAAATGGGCAAAATGTCAAAAGTTGTTTACATTTTTTAACGCCATTGTGTTTATTTGAAAATTGTTTACTTTTTTAATGATTTTTTATTTCAAAAAATTATTTTTCTTGTGAAAATAGAAATTAAATTTAATAATTGTGATAACAAAAATTTTAAATAATTTGAATAATAAAATAATATACATACATATTTACGTAATAAATAAAAAAACTAAAAGTGATGATACAGCAGCGCCAATGTATTTATAATTTGATGCCGAAAGTTCCGTGTCCAAAGCATGTTACAGAATCTATTTGGTATGAACGATTCAATCAACAAAAATTAATCTGGGGAAAATCATTTGAACAACACATTAAAAACTGCTTATTTTCCTCTGCCGCCTGCATATGGTGTGAAGAAAACTACATCAACAGAGTAATTTCCACAGACCAACATGTTGACCAAGGGGACACTTCTTGTATATCGGGTAAAGCATTTCCGTTGTTTTCTCAACACCCATATGATGGCGGAGGAGGTAAGTAAGCAGTCTTAAGTGTGCTGTTCAAATGATTATCTCCAAACTAATTTTTGTTTGTAACATGATCTGGACATGGCACTTTCGGCCTAAAATGATAAATACATTTGCGCTGATGCATCATCACTGGGGAGATATGTACTTTTATAAAATTTTAAAACACGAACAGAAAATACAGGTAGTATATAACAAAATGTAAAAATGTATTTAACATATACATATATGAAATTGTTTATATACATAAAATATAGAAAACATCTTCTCATATTCCTTTCGGTTTCGATTTTTGTATCGCCCAATTAGTCCTAAGCACTCTTTTTAGAACAATCTTATTTTACAAAAATTTCGATTGAAAATTTTTTATTTTACAAAATAAATACATGATAAATACAAAATACATATTTCTTGACGGCTGACAACTTTCTGATATTTTTACCATTTGAATACACAAACAATACGCGTGTTGTTTTTTCTATTGCTGCATTGTTGTAGTTGTGCGCAGACCTACTAATTGGGCCATGAAACTGCCTAAGTTATTAGAGATGTGCTTTAAAAAACGATAAACAATCGACATCGAATACAAGTTTTGTATCGAATTGATGACGACGACGATGAAAATTGATGTTGATATTTAATTGATGACGGTGACGATGACGTTGAATGGAATAAGGGTGATTAAATTCTACAAAAAGCAATACGAAAAAATATATATGCGGCTAAAAAATAGTTATCAGTTCAAGAAATCGAATTCGAGTGAAATCAAAATCAATCAAACTTTGAAAACGATACAGTGCTTAAAGTTCATTATATATTATCTTATTTATAATTCATCTTCATTAGAACTTATCTTAAAAAAAAAACCGACGGTAGTTTAAACAAAAATAACATAACATGGCTGTTTATGTACTTTTTTTTAAGCACAGAAACAACAAATTTTTTTGCTTTGCATTATTAGTGTTAACGGCTGGATATGTCAACTATTTTTAAATCATGAAACCAAAACAAATTGGTTCGAAATGTCAAAGTCAGCAGGCTTTTCGCTGCCATGTGTAGTGAATTTTTCCTTATAATAATTTTGTAATATGATATAAGACTGAATTTGAAGTGCTACGTTTCCTTGCTTTGTACTGCCTGTTCATCGATTTGAACGTAAACGTACATATAGAATTTTATATGGAAAATATTTCTAAAACTGAGTGTTTTTTATATCAGTTTTCTATGCGAACGTGTACGTTCGAAATCGTCGAACAGGCAGTAGCATTTGTTTTATTGCAAAATCAAATCTGAAGTAAAATTTTACTTTTTCTTATAATTAAGTGCATTTTCAAATTGTCCATTTATTTTTTTAAAATCTAGGTGAATTTTTTCTATTGTCCAGTTATTTGACTTTTCATATCTGGCAACCCTAACTGGATTAAAAATAAATAATTCGATATCAAAGAAATTTGCATTTGATATGTTTTGTAATTTCGATCGATATCGTATGCCGTAACATGCAGTCAAGGTATATTTATAGCAGGTAGTCTCGGAAAGCCAGCTGTTTATTTTTTATTTGCTTGTTTTGCGATACGAACTGTCAAATGTTGTATAGTAAACAAGTTTTTTGTCTTTATCTATTGTCTTTTTTGTCTCTTATCAGCCCCTTTGCTTTTTGACAATTTTATCGCATAACAACAATAAAAAGCGCTGTTGTTTGTTTTATTGTACAATTGTTGTAAAGTACTTTATATTTTTTAATTTAACTTTTTTTTCTTCTTTTAGCTTTTGTCAAAAAAATTGCTGATATTTTTTTTGTTTTTGATCAAGTTCTTTCATATTTTACAATTGCAACATGTGTGTGTTGGGTACACATACATAATAAACACTGCATATAATATAGGACAAATCTTACCTTTTTTTCTTAGCAAAAGCGCGAAATTAATAACAGTTCTTTCTTTGTAATGAAACAAGTATTTCAATGTTACCCAAAATTAATAAATTGTACTAAATCCAACAAAAAGTTACTTTGGTTAAGTTGTTTATCAAAAAATCGGAATTTTTTGAGCAAAAATCGGCAAATCGGCACTTTGATAATTTGGAAGCAAAAAATCGGCAAAATGCCGATAAATCGGCAAATATGGCAGGCCTGCTGACAAGGCCATACACGCTTTGATTTGGACAACAACCGACTCAGTTGACAATTGAATTGAATCGTGTATGGTCTGCTTTATACTTATGGCGTTTTCTTTTCTAAAAAAAAGTGTTGCATAAGTGTTACATGTTAATTTGCAACATTTTTAAATGCTCTCCAAATTTTTAAGAAGTGTTTCATATTTTACGTTTACAAAAGAACACAAATAAGGGATGGACAAAAAACATCGATGTTTTAAAAACACTCGATGTATTGTGTCGAAAAATCGATATAATCCGATGTTTTTTTGCTCCTAAACAATCGGAAAACATCGATGTTTTCTTTCGATGCATCGAAATGACAAATTGTATACAGAACGTGTAGATTGATTTATAAACGTGTATACATATCTATACGTGTTGGCATGACTATTATATGCGGCGAATAAGTTCGGGTCTGGCATCTTTACTCCCAACAAACAGTTTGATAACCACGCGTAATTAAAATAAAAGCTAACAAATTTTGCACAAATGCAACAAAGGAAAATATTTTGCTGTTTGTTTATTGTTTACAGTATTGAAAAAAAGTATTGGGAGATGTAAAATAAAAAAATATACAGGGGTGTTCTGGAAATCGAAAACGCAAGAATTTGAAAGTTGTTTTTAATAAACTTTTACAACCTGTTCATCGATTTCGAACCTTAACGTTCGCATAGAAAATTATATGTAAACCAAAAACAACACTCGAAAATTTTTTTTGTTTTTAATGTAGTTTTCTATGCGAACGTTGACGTTCGAAATCGTTAAACAGACAGTTAATCTAATTTTTATAATTTTTGTTATACAATTCTGTTTTATAGAGAAATATTTGTATAATATTTGTCAATAAAATTCTTTTACTACAGAAATCTTATAAAAAACGACGTTTAAAGTTCTTGCGTTTTCGATTTCCAGAACACCCCTGATAATAATAATAAATAAAAAAAAAAACCATCGATGTATAAAAAACATCGATGTTTTTTA
Source organism: Pollenia labialis (assembly GCA_949318255.1). Taxonomy (NCBI): domain Eukaryota; kingdom Metazoa; phylum Arthropoda; class Insecta; order Diptera; family Polleniidae; genus Pollenia; species Pollenia labialis. Next base: position 24,235,644 of record OX439142.1, on the reverse strand, counting down.
TGAAATATCGATGCAACATCGATGTATGCTTGCGATGCATCGCATCGAAAAAAACATCGATGTTTTTTTACAGTGTCCATCCCTAACACAAATTTCGGCATTAAACAATAAAGTACAATTAGCGCAATGTAAATGCAATTACAGGTGGTGGCAAGACTACAACAATCCAAAGCCAACAAAACAACATATGTTTTTTGTATTGCATTGTTATTGTTTACGGCTCGAAACTTGCCACCACCTTGTATTGAATTCTCCTTGATCTAGTGCTGCACTCATGCCCCTTTAATTAAAATGAGTGTTGAACATGAAGCATTTTTTTAATTTTAAAGGGAACATCATCAGAAAAGAACGCTTTACACTTTTAAAATAACGCATGTATTTCAGAAAAGAACATAAATAAATGTAAAAGGCAGAATAAATGCAGAATTTTACTCAGAAAGAAAACGCCATTAGTCAAACCTTTTTACAATAGCACTAGAGGTAGAAGTGCACAACACGCGGTTATTTGGAGACGAGTGCTGTGCGTTTGAAAACTAAAGCGCATGAAAAATGGCAGGTTACACAACGCTCGTTAAAAAAGCATTTTCTGTCAGCTGTTTTTAATTTATTTAACACTTTGCTTATACTAAGTTACGACTCTTTTTTTTGTTTTTAAAGTCTTTGCCTTCTTTTGTACGGTTTCCTACTGCATTTTTTTAACTTTCTACATGACTCAAAATCGTTGTTTATTTTTCCATTCACAATTCCTAATATTTTCCAAGTCATTTTCTATTTTTGACAGTGTCTACATCTTTAAAAAAATATTTATCGCAAACAAATACATCGTTTTTATTACGATTACTAAATATGTTGTCGTCGCTAAAAAGTTAACGTTTTGTAAAATTTCCAAATTGCTAGGAAGCCTAGCTCTAACCTCGTAAATAAAGTTCTTGGCAAAACGAATGCAACTTTCTTTTATCACTTTTTTATCATTTGAAATCTTAAAATCTTTACAGGCTTTCTCAAAATTGTAATCCAAATAGCAAAGCTAATCTAAATCATCCTCTATACCTATAATCGTAGTTTTAAAAAATGGTAGAAAAAAAATTAAAATTGTTAAAAAAACTATATGCACTAACGAAAAATTGAAAAAGCACCAAGTTAGTGTTTTTTCTAGGTTTGGCGCTAAGGATAAAATTTTGGCATTTTGAGACATTAAAAGCACAATAAATAGTGCCAAAAGCACTAAGTTGGCATAGCTGCCAAAAATATATGTAGATTACTTAAAATGCACTTTAAAGCACTGTGAGAAATTGTTAAAAGCACTATAAATACCCGCTTTTCAAAAACGGGTATTTAACAAAATTTCGGGTATTGCATAAGCAAAAAATACCCGCAAGGCACCAAAATGGCAACGCTGGTGCCTCAGGTCATCCTTGCCTGTTTACGGTAAAAATTTTATACAGGTAGAGTTTATTTCTTATTGCTCAGCTTATGTTAAAGGCATGGGAAAACGTATTTATGTTAACTCATAGTTTAAAAAAATCAAGAAAGAAGGTGCAGTGTAAAAAATGGCGGTATCTTACAAGAATTATTATTATTAATATAAATTCTTTCTTATTCGACTTTATTATTTAAATTTATATTAATTTGTTTAAGCTTGAGGTCATTTTTAATACAAAAATATAATTTTTATAAATTTTTTTATTTTTGTTAATGTAAAATTATTATTTTTATATAAAAAAGAACTCGAACTTAAACAAATTAATATTAATTTTAACAATAAAGATCGAATAAGGAAAAAATTATAAATTTTGCAATTTTATTTTAGTGTTTATTTAATTTTTTTACTTCAATTATAATTTGCTGCAATTTCAAAAACTTAATTTCTTTCTCACACAATTTGCTTCTATATTTTCTTCTTTTTTTCAACTGACAACAAAACTGACGTTTTTTGTAAGCAATAATTGTCAACGAAAATGGACTAACAATTATTGCAATATAAATTGTTAGTAATAAATATGTACAAAAAATTGCTGTCTACATTAAAGATAACATAATTTTGACAATTACTGCAATATATGTCGCAATAATTATCTCTGGTATAGACGGGCAGTTAGTATCTGAACAACTTAAATTTATTTCAAACTTTTTACATTTCCTTACCTTGCCAGATTGGTAAAAGGTAATAAACATAAATCGGTCGTCTTCGGTTGGATGTTTGGCTTTGCTACCGATTCCAGATGTTGTGCCTGTGGCTTTTCGAGCTCTAACAAAGGATGGCCAACCGATCGTCTTTCTTAACATGCTAACTTCAAGTTATAACAGCAAGTCATGTCAGTTGTAGATGGGCCGTAATTTTCCCCCCGTTTGTGTCATTATTTTAGATGTTTTAGTTAACAAAAAGAAAATATTTTGTTTTATTGTTACATTTCAATAACATAAATAAAATACATTTTAAAGTAAATAGAAAATCATATTCCAAACAGAATCATAACTTAAAATAAAAAAAGACAACACTGACAGAATAACCACATTCAAATTAATTGAACACTGCTACCCTTATCTTCTGGCTGCTAAGTATACTTAGATTTTGATGACGTTGGCGTGTATGTATTTGCATATGTATGTACATATATTTGTGCTATCTAGGAACGATTATATTTGCCCCAAATATGTAACATGAAAACAGACGCTATGAATAATAATGACATAACTAATACAGGAACAGGACCAACTTTAATGCCAGGAGAGTCATCAGTATAAAATCTCCACATTCCACCGGACCCTGCGCCACCAGCGGCGCGGCTTCTAGGTGCAGTTGTAGTATTACTTGTAGTTTTACGTTGCTTCAAATTGCTACCAGTTCCCGATGCACGAGGTGCTGATAATTTACTAGGTGAGCGTGAACCACTTCCCACAGAAGTTGAACTAGCTGGAGCAGGCATTGCAAAATATTTCTAATTTTCCTTTAATTTAGCACTACTTTTTGTATATGTAGAAGCAAGTCTACTCAGAAATGTCACAAAACAAGTTAAATTTCCATACAAACCAGTGTTGCCACTTTGTGGGTAATTACCCGAATTTGGTATAATTTTTACTGTCGTGGGTAGAGCGTGGGTAATTTCTCTTAGGTGTAATTCAGGTGTTATTTGAAATTCTTACTTCAGATACGTAAATAAAATCAAGATTCGATCTCAAAGATGACATTTATTTCTTTAAAAATATTGTTAAAAAATGCACAGTCTTCTGAACCAAAATCTCGGTTTCTTTTAAGGAAAAGTTTGGTAATAAATGTCGCAAGATAAACTCTTAGATTTGATAAAACCTGAAGTTTATTGAAAAAAGTCTTTCAAACTACAAACTAGCCTGGGGGTAGAAGTTCCGATATTCCAACATATAATTAATTTCGATTGTGTCTGGAAACTTTCAAATGCTTTAGTTTGAAGAATATTTAACGCCCTTAACAGTTGTTAACTGAATTACGAAAGGGGCAGTTGAATAAAACCCTGCAGGCATTCTGTGTACTAAATATGGTATTACACACAGAAAAAATTACCAATTTTAAATTAACATGGAAAAATTTTGATTGAGAATCATAGTAAATTACAGCAAAAGTATGCCCATTATTTAAATTTGTCATTATTACATGTTTATTTTAAATGAAATATATTAAACAATCTTAATTCACGCTTATTTAATGTTATACACTGTTAAAATAAATAAAAAAAATATTAAAATATAAATAAATATGGATTCAATATTGAATCCATTAAAAAACCTGTTTCATATTAAAATCAAAAGTTTATCTTGTTAAATAAGCATGCATACATAGTTAAGTTTATTAAATTTTTTATTTTCATTCTTAAAATATGCTATAAAAAGAAGACAATTACCGTATTCTTTTTATTAAAATTATTTAGTTAAATAGTACATTAAGTTTTCAAAGTAGAATGATGACGAAACCCATATCGGGAGATTCTGCTAATGCTTCTGTTGACAAAGGAGAATACAAAATAAGTGAAGCATGTGTTACAGGGGTAAGTGTATTGAATTATTCTTAAATAAATGCATATGTTGTCTCTGAAGCTTCTTCACACTGTTATAACACACTCAAACCAATTTGATTCTACATGAAATTCACGTTGTTTTAACTTGAAATAACTTTCATTCAACTTGATTCGGATTGTTATTTCAATATAAATGACATTTTGCTCTTACTTTACTGCAATGTTAAATAACATGAATTATAGTTATTTTAAAAGAAAAAAAAAGTTGTTCGCAAGTAATAATAAAATCAGGTTGAATTAACATGAAAAACGTATAAAGCAAAATCAACACCGAAAAATTCTATATCAACCTTGTTTTCTACGTTTTTAACTTGATTATTTTCTGTGTGTAGGAGTATTTTTAAGATCATGAATGGTAGCAAACAAAAATCAAATGAATTTTAGTCGCAGATCAACACACGGCATAACCATTTGAAACTGATTTTAAACAAAAAGCCACTGCGCCTGTCCTTGACGAAACGCATTGCAGACGTCCAATTATGTTCCTCTTTTTGAGGATTGCTGGCTTCATGCCACGAATAAAATGAAGAATGCTGGCCTCCAAAACGTCAATTGTTGCTGGTTTGTCAGCATAAGCCAGTGACGTCACAGGCCTACGAAAAACAGTAAAGTGGTGTCAGATCGCACGAACTTAAAGTCTAATTGACAGTTTGGTTTTTCTAAATCAACACATCTCCTTTAATTGTGAAAAAATAATTTGCGTTATTTAAATCATGACGCCGCCTATACGTTGCGAAAATCGATTACTGGTTTTCAAAGTAAATTTGTACAATTTGGTTGCGTTGTTCAAACATGAATCTATCTACATATGCTGACGTGCCTTAAGCGACCCAAACACCTGCAGTATTATTGTATATGATATTCGCCATATTATTTCCATTTTGTCCTATATTATGCAATAAGTCGCACAAAAATTTCATTTATTCAATAAAAAGGTAAACATTACCTATAGGAATAACACAAACAGCATTGCACAATGCTTCCAACACATTTCACTTTCTTTTCGTTGTGCAATAAAAATCAAAAGTCTTTTGATTGTTGACAATATATTGTGATACCTTCGAATATCACATACACATTGACGATATAATTGTACAATACGTTAAATTGAATAATTTTATTGCAATTGTATGAGCCTTAGTAAAAAGCGAGAGCAGTATGACAGTTCGCTTGACAACTTACCTTTCGGGCTTTAAATCCACCCATTATAAAAGAATGGCAATGAGCATTTTCACATTTCTTCCCTAGAAATATGCAACCAAATGTGGAAGTTAAACTCATTATTTTAGGAGTTTTATTTAATGTTGTATTAATTGTTTTTTAGGCTTTAATTTTATTTATTTTAATGTAAATTTATTTTAAATTACAATAAGAATGTTAATAGTTTGAATAATATTAATCTTCTTTCAATGACTTTGTTGTATTTTTGCTTCTTTGTAAATGTCTTTTATTAAATAAATCTTAAATTTTATATCAGGTGTAATTTCATTTAAATCGGATAATTTTGCTTCATCTTAAGTCTAATTTTGAATTGTGCTGGTGGTAACACTGATACAAACACATTTGCAAGGCGAATTCATGGTGTGCTTTCAACGCCACCAAGGCGAATTCATTTGAATTCGCCTTGAACACCACCTGAAAAATGAATTCGCCTTGTACATATGTATGTATCAGTGTTGCCAGCGAAATTTTGAGAAAGATACATTTTAGTTTCCAAAAAGATAAATTTTTTCCCAAAAAAAAACATTTGGAAAAAATCCGTTTTTAAAGTTAACATTTATTAACATAACATTTTGATTTCATATTTAATGAATATTGTAAAGAAAATTATTTTAAATAAATTCATTTTTATCAATAAATTAAATAAATAGTCATAAATATTAGGTATCTAATTTTTAAAAATACAGTAAGCAAACTTCAAAAATGATTATATGTAACTAACTTTTGATGTTATCAAAACAAATTCATTTATATATGGGTGTTTCTACTGAAAATGACCTCTTATAGCTCAAAAATGAAATAATTATTTTGAATTTTTTTTCCCGCTGATATTGTACAAAATAAATGTATCTGTCATTTTCCGAAGGATTAACTTTAATTTTCTTTATACTAACACAAATATGTTACTTTGAGTTAACCATAATAAATGAATTCAAACACAAAAAAACTGTTAACTTTTTAAAATGTAACGACCGTTACTTTTGAAAACAAACATTTTTTTGGGTAACTAATTTCTTTGGTTTGAAAATAAATCTATTCCTTAAACAAAACATTTCAAAGAATTTAATCAGATATTTTACTTAACATATCCTGCGCAAGATTTTACAATACATGATGTTTGTTTCCGACATTTGTAAACAGCACATTTATAAAGTAACGACCGTTACTTTTTTAATGGTCAAAAAAAGTATTGAAATTACATTTTTTATGAATTCTTTCAGTTGCTGCCTTTACTTGAACTTTCGTAAGTCCAAAATGGAGGAATTTTCGTGGCCTGTTTGGGTAGGTTGGATTTTTTTTTTAAAAAACCTCCGAAAATCGGTAAAGACCGTTACTTTGGAAACACACATATATAATATACGAGTTAAGGCGTTTATACATACTAGGGCGATTATATCAAAAAATTCATATGTATAAATTTCCTGAAAATAAAAACAATGTTCATATTTCCTCAGAACAACTTCGCACTACGAGTCATCATCGATTTAAGTGAATCGTATGTTGAAACATCTTTAATGTTCTCTTTCACCATAATTAAAGCTGCTATTGTATTAGTATTGAGTCGGTTACGATGATCAGTCCTATTAAGTTTTTCTCTCCACACATACATTGGAAAATGGAAGTACAAATGTTAAACCAACTTCTTTTTTCAAATTTTTAAACATCGGTTCATTAACAACATTTTTTAAATTAAAATTTAATATTTTATTTCTGCACATTTTACGTACAGCTTCAAAAGATACGAAAAATGTCAGGATTATACATGGTACATGAAGTCATCAAAAGATACGAAAAATGTATCATTAGTATCCTAACCGCAACACTGGTATGTATATAGAATCATTAGGTCAATGCTAACCCTAGGTCTACACTAAAGATAATTATCTCAACAAGTTGGCAATAACGTCGGCAGAATAACAGAGCAATATTTCTTATTGCTCAGCTTACGTTAAAGGCATGGGAAAACGTATTTATGTTAACTCATAGTTTAAAAAAAATCAAGAAAGAAGGTGCAGTATAAAAAATGGCGGTATCTTACAAGAATCATTATTATAAATATAAATTCTTTCTTATTCGACTTTATTATTTAAATTTATATTAATTTGTTTAAGCTTGAGGTCATTTTTAATACAAAAATATTAATTTTTTTATTTTTGTTAATGTAAAATTATTATTTTTTTATAAAAATGAACTCGAACTTAAACAAATTAATATTATTTTAACAAGATCGAATAATGAAAAAATTATAATTTTTGCAATTTTATTTTAGTGTTTATTTAATTTTTTAATTTAATTATTTTATTACAATTATAATTTGCTGCAATTTCAAAAACTTAATTTCTTTCTCACACAATTTGCTTCTATTTTTTTTTTCTTTTTTGCTTCTTTCTTTCAACTGACAACCATTGACGTTTTTTTGTAAGCAATAATTGTCAACGAAAATGGACAAACAATTATTGCAGCATAAATTGTTAGCAATTATTATGTACAAAAAATTGCTGTCTACATTAAAGATAACATAATTTTGATAATTACTGCAATATATGTCGCAATAATTATCTCTGGTATAGACGGGCAGTAAATGCCTGCTGACTTTTTGCAGAGTAGTGGTTTTCTCCATGGTGGAATAAGTAGGTGGCATCGTTATGGCAACAAATACAACATTACAACAAAATTGGAAATTACATCACCGTTTACGTCAAAAATTACTTTTAACAAAAATCAAAGCGTGCCGCTGAACGTGATGAAATAAATAAATTTTTAGCCAATTTTTATATTATTATAGTCAATATCTTATTTATTTTAATTAAAAATTATCAAAAACTTTATTAAAATACAATAATCTCAGCACAAAACGTGGACTTTTTGTAAACATAAACAAAACTTTGACATAAACCTAGACAAACAGTGCAGGAGCAAAAAATCGTCATCTGGCGTAGTGCTGCCATCTGTTTATTTCACCATGGTTTTCTCGTGCAATTGTTTTTGTAGTAATTGTTTTCAACCAGCGTTACCGTTCAAATTTTTCAAAAAGGTGCACAAAAACGGGATTTTCAAAAAAAAACGTGTCACAAAAAGGGGAATTCTGAAAAAAAGAGGAGCAACTTTAAAAATAGAAATCTGGTCCAATATTTTCGTATATCGACTCAGAATCATTTTTTATAGTGATAAAACGATGTCCATCCGTCCACTGGATAGTTGTATGTCCATGTTAATTTTGTGCGCAAAGCGCAATTTGCAATCTTTCAGACAATTTGATCAAGGACGAAGTCTATGTAAATAAAAACTTCTTTCCAAATTAGACTCTTTGTGTCCATAAACTATTTAATTTATTTCGTATTTAGATTAAATTCGCCCCAAAAATATTGTACTGTAAATTAAATTCTTTTTGAATTGGTTCACATTTGCCCAAAGCTCTTATCTGTAAATAGCTTTAACTTCCTTTAAAATGTTAACATTAATAAATAATTGATAATTTAGTTACCGTCCCTAAAATCTCTTTAATACAAAAGATCTTATATGGATGTTAATATCTAGATAATATTCGGTTCCAAATAGGGTAAAATCTTGAAAATTCTTCTTTTAATACTATTGTGTTTGGGATTTACCGATTATAATTTTAGGATTATATTTATTGTTATTGAATTGTGGAATATTTTGTTTTTTAATTAGCAATTTTTGATTTTTTTGAGGCATATTTTTAACAATTTTTAGGGCATAAAACGCGTTTTAAGTGCATATTTCTGGGGTCTACTCTCTAGTGCGATGCGATAGCGTAATGCCAACTTGGTACTTTCTATCACTTTCGCAAAATGTTCTAAAAATTAAGCAGTAGTGGCGCGGATTTACAATAATGAAATGCCAAAGTGTGTAAAAATATTTGAAATTGAAAAATTTAAATAAAATAAAGTGATGATTAAGAAAAGAAAAAAAATTAAAAGATGCGCAAGACACATGCGCAAACGTTTTAAAGAGTACCAGTCGCTAGATTTGCTACAATTTTCTTTCGCGTCGCAATAGAGAGTAGTAGGTTTCCATGATTGCCAGTATAAAAAATATTTGGTTCAAAAAGGGGTAAAAGGGGCACAAAAAACTACAAAATGATACAAAAGGGGATTTAAAACTAAGGGGCCAAAAAGTGGCGCTGAAGTTAAAAAGGGGCAAAAATGCGACTTTAGTCGCATAACGGTAACGCTGTTTTCAACATCTTTATCATGTTTTACACAAACAAAATGCGTGTTGTTTTTCTTTGATGTATTTCTGCATATACCTAATAATTGGGTGATTATCAGCGTTTCCGTTTTGGTTACTTTTAACCAAAATTGGTTACTTTTAACCAAAATTGATTACTTTTAACCAAAATTGGTTACTTTATTCTAATGTGTACTTTTTTCCATTTTGGCTACTTTTTTCAACACAAAAATAACCAGTTTTTTGTTTCGGAACAAGAACTACTCGATTTTTGACCCTTAAAATTGTGTGTCGTATTTGTGCATCTAAAACCAAACCATTTTATCTACCTATGTACTTAAAAATTATTTTTTTTGAAGCTTACAGCCGTATTCATAAAAACTTATTTAAGATAAATTAACCGTTTTTAAGCAAAAATTGCTAAGGCTGTATTCATAAACGAAAAATAGTCTATTAAACCTTTAGTAAACTACTCATAAAGTATGAAAATGAATTGTAGGATTTGCCCTTCTTTAAACTAAAAATAAAATGACATTTTGATAAGTGTTTGCATTTTATGATATTATTTTTGTGAAATATGTTGAAAAATAATGAAAACAATGTTTATCTATTAATATGGACATGTTTAATACATTTTCCTATTTTTTTTTTTTTATTTTAGACAACCAATTGAAAGTTATATTGTTAATTATTTAAAAAATTTGTATATGATTTAAATGAATATGTTCAGGGGCAAATGCAGATATTCTTTTTGATTATTTTTTAAATTATTGCAACTAGTTGTTTTTTTTTTGTTTAAAACAACAAATTATGTTCAAAAATATTTAAAAACAAGTAAGAGTGCTATATTCGGCTATGCCGAATCTTAAATACGCTTCACCATGGTGAGATAAGAGCAAGAAGTTATTAAAAAGAATATGACAAAATCAAAAAATTTATGTATATATCTAAGTCCGTTTCCTTTTTTGCCAAATTTGATATTTGAAATTCGTTATATAAATTTTTATTTAATCTTAAAATCGTGTACAAAAAAATTTAATAAAAATAAAAAAAAAATTTATTTTTGAGACTTGAACTCGCAATCTTACGAGCCTTAAGCGAGAACTTAGACAACTCAGCTACGAACGGTTTTATTGAAGAAGCGTTAAGTTAAAATATATTGAGAGCATTTTATGAACATACATACATGTGTATGCGTAAAAAACACATTAAAATCCACCACTTGTGGTGAAGATTATAAAAAAAAACAACAAAAAAACCGCAACCAAGAGAAATGCAAGAAGAGATCAACGTAGCAACAGCTTATTAGCAGGCCTGCCATATTTGCCGATTTTTTGCCTCTAAATTAAAGTCTAAACACAATGTAACGATAATTTACTGCGGTGCGATTTTTCATACGATTTTGAAGTAAAAAACCGCAGTGCGGAACGAAATAAAATTAAAATCTATTTTATTTTCATTGCGGACTTTCTTTCTCTCTCAACAAAGCGAATTTAATTCGCCTTGTCTCTCAATTTTTGATACTCGTTCTCTTTCTGATGTTGCCATAGTTTTTGAATAATTGGTTATGTTCCCAACGTTATTGAAAACAAACAACATGATAAAAATGTATGCACAAATAAATTAATAAAAATTTAAACAAAAAATGACAACTATTTCCGTCGCCGTCTTCCGTTGTATTATGTTTATGTTTCTCTCCCGCAACGAGAAATCGCACCGCACCGCAAACATTGTGTTTAGACTCTTATCAAAGTGCCGATTTGCCGATTTTTGCTCAAAAAATGCCGATTTTTCAATAAACGACTAAAACATGGTAACTTTTTTTTGTTTTTGGTATATTTTTAAAATTTTATTTGAAAAATGTTCAACTATGAAGTATGAAAGAACTAAATCCAAATAAAAGAAAAAAAGCCATCGGTTAAAATATATTTTTCAATCAGTAACATATAAAGAACTTTCTATTTGAGTTTGAAAATGAATAGACGCTTACAAAGCAGTAAGGGTAAGCTAAATTTATATTCACTATCAATAAAAATAGTTTGAATAAAAAATTATTCTTAAAGATTATACGATATTGAGGATGATGCAGCTATATCCGATAGCCAATCTAATATAAGGGAATGAAGTAAATTTGCAAGCTTTTTGGCAAAAATTTAGATTTAAAATGTTAGTGGCGCATTTCCAAAAAATTATTTTCCTTCCAATCTTTCGAAAATTATGAAAGAATTTGAAGTCAAGTCAACCTTAATAGAACAAAATTTCGGTGCTCCCTGAAAAATTAAAATTTGCAAGGAAATTTAATTTTTCGAGTTAAATAATTCGAATTGTTTTGAAACTGATTCTGAAAGTCGTGTTCGAATACTTTTTCGTTTCGATAGCAATTTTAGTTCTAATTCATTCAGTCAAACTCAAATAAATGCTCATTCATTCAGAATCGACTGAAAGAATTAGAAATAAAAAAGCTTTCGAAACGAAAAAATTTCGATCACCACTGCCGGAATTAGCAAGTATGATTTATGCCCGTAATTTCTACAAAAATAAAGCTGGTCGTGTTCGTACCTATCAGTTAAATTTACCTATTTCAACCAACGTCTGGCCAACGTGTTTTAACCTTCAGTTTTCTTTTAAAATATGGCAGGTTTAAACCATAGATTTCTATACAAAGCTAAAATGTTGAACTCAAATATTCGTCTATAATAAAAATTTTTAGGGTAAATACAAAATATATATACATATTTGTTTTTAATTAACTACAAATTATTTATAAAACATTTTTTTTGTCATTGATTATTCTGTTCCAAACATTAGTTAATACTGAATTTTTCTGTTTTGTTATTAAAAATACGTTTTATTGTATTTAAAAGAGGTATTTTAAATATGCCGATTTTTTGCCGTTTTTTTTTAAATTAAATTGCCGATAATGCCGATTTTTTTTTGAAAATATGCCGATTTCTAATCGAAATCTTCTGGCACCCCTGTTTATACATAAATAACTTTTGCTCATTCATACATACTCATGTGCATACATATGTATGTCTTTGCAATCCCTGTCGGACTTTTATGAGCTAACTCAAAATAAGGCTGACTTTTAACTAACTCATTTTTAACTAACTTTCGAAATAACTCAAATCTGATACAGAAATAAACAAAAATTAAAAAACATACAGGTGAAACTTTATTTTGTTGAAATATTTTTTGTTTTCATTAAACAGAGAAAAATTTGTCAAGTTATTTCATAAAATGAAAAAAATTTAAATTGAATTGTAATTTGACTTAGAATACACATTCGAATAATATGAAAATTTATATGTATGTATGTATAATAAATGTACTCACCATGAGAAATAAATTCCCAGATTCTATTATGTTAAATACATAAAATTTATTATAAATATTAATAAAAATATATACATACATAATTAGTTAATAATAATATAAATATGAAGGGTGGAGTGAGTGTTGACTTGTTCTGATGAACTACAAGCTGCCTAGTTAAACCCAACTATAAGTTAGTCAATTTATACTTAACTCATAGTGCACTCTTACTTTATGCACTACAAGCTAACTCATAATGAGCTAGCTTGTGGTTAGCTGAAACTTATGCAGAGTGAGTGAGTACTGACTCGCTCTGATGACACTACGTCTAAAAACTGAATAGAGTTTAACAAGGGAAATGAGCCAGCTTTTTAGTCACCTGTGACTCATTTCTGGTTGACAATAAGTTAGTTTTAAGTTAACTCAAAGTCCGACAGGGATAGTTAGGTTAACCTACTACCCTACAAGAAGACTACCGGTCATTTTACTAGTTATATGACCGGTAGTGTTGGCCAATATATTGGGTAAAGTTTCTATTAGTTTATTAAGAGCAAAATGAAATAACTAACCGAAACTCTTGTGTACATGTGATTTTGCCTCTATTTTTAACTAATGAATTCCACTCGACTACGGAACATATATCTGTACTGCTTACTCTTCTGCTTTTTATTAGTCAATGATAACCAAAATAGTGGTTAATGCTAACTAGTTAGTCATAACGTAAATATTGGTTATCACTAACTAGTTATTTATAACGTAAAAATTGGTTAATACTAACCTTTATAAAAAAAACACTTTTTTAATATTCATTTTAAGTTAAATTTTTTATTAAAAAAATATAATCGAAGTGCATTAATATTAAATTTCAGAAAAGTAAATACCACGTACCATTATTTCTGTGGCTGCTCTTTAACGTTCCACTTCTTCCATGGGTCTGGAAATGTAGGTAAACATACGTGTGCCCAATCATTTAATCGTAGATCTTAAAAAGACATTTATTTTGATAACAATTTGTGTGCAAAAAATTAAATACATACTTGAAAAGCCATCAGGATTTTTAATAATTCTTTTTGTTCCTTAATTATCTGCACCAAATCTAAAACGATTATCCTGGCCAAAGCCACCACCCGAATGACCGCTACCTGTTGAACGAGCACTCCTTTGAAAACGACCTTTTTGTTTCCTGTTTATCCAGAACCACGTCCTCTGAAGCCGCCATCAGTACGCCCTCTACCACTAGCATTCTGATTACTTCTTTTTGGCGGTGTCACTTTTTTTATAGTAATTTTTTACTCACTACTTTAGTTACAAATTATAGATTTAATTTAATTGATGTTTTTCTTTAATATCAATCGCAAATATTAAATTTAAGAAATTCAAAAATTTTTACACGCGTATGACAAAAATATATTAAAATGTTGGCATTATTTTGAAAATGTTAGTTGTACCATTCTAACATATATGTTAGAGTGGAACAACTAATGTAAAATTGTTGCAAGTGTGTTAGTAATTTTTTTAGTTTTGGTTATGCATTTCTTGTAGGGTAGTTAGTATGGATTTAATTAAATTACATACAACTTTTTATGTACATATGTAGGTATATGCTTGCCGAAATAAAATAAAACACTGTGTCATTGCCAATAAAATGAAAATATCGAAAAGCTTTATAGGTAATTAAAAAATTTTTTAGGACATAAACAAATTAAATAAAAAACAAATAGGTATAGAATATGATTTTTGTTTTACATGTAAGTTAAGCGAACGATTAATATTTACATTGTCAAAAAAGTCAAAAATTGCTGAAATATTTTAAAATCGTTTATAGAATATAAAAAAAGTTAAAAAAAAATTTTTTTGAAAAGGTGAATGCCGAGATTTGAACTCCGGCAACTACTACCAACGCTGCGTTGACCAACCGCCCAGACAACTCAGCCATTAACGCTTATGCAAATAAAGAATTAAAGTAGGATATTCTAGAATATCCTATTCTATTTTAATTTATTTAAATAAAAAATTTTATTTATCAATTTATAATTTTGAAAAAATTACATTGCAATTAAAAGGTTGGTTGTATATGTATGAATGGGGTGTAAGGCATTCGGCAGGTAAAAGTATATAGTAAATCTTCATAACTTGCAATTATTCTCGAATTTTCTTGAAATTTTGCGGTAAAACAAACTGAAAATATAAATTTGAATTATCTTGAATTTATAAACAGAAAAAAGAAAATATTATCGAAGCATTATAAGCTTGTTTGACGATTCTAAATAATTGTTAAGTCCTTGTCCATATTCTCTTTCGAAAATGCATTCGCGTCCATACAACGAAATTTTTGTTTTCCAGCATTTAGTTATGTAGGTATTTTGAATGCCTCGTCTCTTTCTTCTTCTTCTCTTCAATTATAAACTTAAAAAACTGCTTGTGCATCTTTTCCATGCGTCTTTACCTTTTCACAATCAAAATCAAATATTTCGCAGAAAATATTTCATATTATGGACGGGGATTTGCAAACGCAGTACATGTAGCTCAGTATTAGGCTTTCAAAAGTGCAAATGCAAAATATCTTAGCTCTTCACTCAAAAAAAAAATATGACTAACTTTTAGTTAGGTATAAACTTAATTTTAGTTTATGAAATTTTCTTGAACTTAGTTAAAATTTACTTAAAAAAAGTAACGTTAACTTAAAATATAGAAATTTTATTAGACTAAAGTTTGCACAAAATTCTGATGAACTTAAAAAAATTCTACAATTTTACTTAATTTTCCATACTTACGTAAAGTAAATATTAGTAAAATGAATTATAAAATTTCTAGCTTACAGAAAAAAAAGTCGTAATATTAAGAAATCTTATCCTTAATATTAGTACTTCAGATTTTGTATCAAAAGTGAAAACTTAAGTACATAGCTTCCTTAAATCTAGTTGACATTTTTTTATAAACTTAAATCAAGTATGTCAAATTCTTAACTTTATGAAAACATTTATTATGGAATAAATTAAATATACTTGATTTTAAAACCATTTACTAAACGTTAGTAAAGTATGCATAGGATTTGCATTACTACAATTTAGGAAATGTATTCTTTATATAAGAATATTTATTTCTTAAACAGATTATGTTAATGCCTTAAAAATTACCAAATATTGCACATGCATGTACTGTGACAAATACTTGGCTTAAGTTTAGTTTTACTTGATTTTAGAAATTAAATGCTTTTAGAAGTCTTATAATCTATACAAAAAGCATAAGCAGAACAGTAAGATCGCTATACATATTCAAATTCGCCGAGCTTTCTGAAACCACCACTAATATTTCATAATATAGTTTATAAAACGAAAAGAAATAAAAAAATGAGGTAGTGGTAATTATATTCGGTGAATTTTCTTTGATTTGCTTAAATCCTACTTTGAAGTAAGTTTTTGAAATCATAAAATTTTTTGTTATTTGGTAGAGATTTTCTTCTATAACTTTCTTTCTTCTTAAATAATTTAATTGATTTTTGACTCCAGTTTGATTCGATTAACAGTAAGCGAAGTGACGAAATTTTATATCTTTTAGTTACGTACATATGTACATAGTTTAAAAATTATTTAATAATGATTTCTAGATTTTTTTATTCGGTTTGTGCACATTCCGTTTTAAAACTTCTTTTCTACCAGGCCGCTTTGGCTCATTTTAAATTCCAAGCCTTTCTGATGTACATACATACATATTAGACTGTCCCAAGCTTGTATGGGGAATTTTTTTTTTCGAATTCAGATATGAGTACCCTCCAAATTTTTTCCTTTTGATCCGAATAACCGAAATATGAAATATTATTGTGATCGGATAACGTTTGCCATTGCCGACTTGAAGTCAAAGTTTGAGATAAATGCCAGTGTGAAAGCCATAGAATAATCTTGGAATTTATAACCATCTTTTAATTTTACTTGTGTAATACACATTTATTTATTCAAAATATGCTAATATTCAGTGTTTTCTGAATCCCCTAACCACGCCCACTACAACCCCCCCCCCCCCATGCTGGTACTGTACTGTTGCCCTGCCACAAGTCCTAAGTTCCTGCCTAAGACCATCTGGACATGGTAAGTGATATAATGTAGACAAAAAAATATATATATACATATATTAATTTTAAAGTTTTAGATTTTATTATCTTTATTCATTAAATTTTCTTTTTAAAGTTTGTTTATTACAGTCCGGATACATCTGTCTGTGTTTTTGTACACAACGTAGTAAATATGTATTGCTTTTGCTCCTCTTCAGCTGTAATTAAGCCATGAAAATCCTTTACTAACTTAACCGCTCTTTCAGCAGTATCATTAACCGCTCTCAGTGCATTAACTTTCTCTTTACTTTGTTGAAATGATGCATTAGTTTGCCACGTAGTGGGACATGCGCTTAGAAAACTGTCGTCGATTTTAAAAAATTTAAAATTCGGCCCCTGGCGCCATGCACCAAGCTCGATGGATGGCAAGGGCAATTTATTCATTAAAAATTAAAACTTTTGCAACGTTGCTTTTGAAAGGCATTTGTCAATATTTTCATAAGCTTTCAAAGCCTTCAAAAAACACATATGTATCTTGGTAAGGTGCTTTTACAGCTAAAATACATTTTACCCAAGGTTTGACGTATGTTGTTGCGATGAAAAGGCAGACATCTAACAAAGCCTCCTTATCTCGCTTTGATATTTTAAACTGAGAGCTAAGTAATACTATTTTTAATGAATAAATTGCCCTTGCCATCCATCGAGCTTGGTGCATGGCGCCAGGAGGCCGAATTTTAATTTTTTTAAAATCGACGACAGCGAATGTCCCACTACGTGGCAAACTAATGCATCATTTCAACAAAGTAAAGAGAAAGTTAATGCACTGAGAGCGGTTAATGATACTGCTGAAAGAGCGGTTAAGTTAGTAAAGGATTTGCATGGCTTAATTACAGCTGAAGAGGAGCAAAAGCAATATTTACTACAATATTTGCATACAAACGAATCTTAATTTGTTCAAATTTCTATCATTGTGCCGTTATTGCAGATGGTGAGCGATGTTTTCTTTTATGTTACGCAACCATTTAAATATAATTGTTAATTCTATATTTTCAGAGCTAAGAAATGTTGTCATTTTACATCTTCTACATTCCTTACTAAAGCCAAATACAAGAAAATGTGTAATTAATGAGGGTACTCGTAAAAGGAAATTTGTAAAAACTTCCATTGAAGACTCTCGAAATGCATTTTTCTTGTGGGCATCAACAGTAGTCGAACTTAACACAAAAATAAAGTTAGTGATTGATGACCTCTATCTAAAAAAAGAAACCCTTCAACCAATAATTTGTGGTGTTGGCAGATCTTTGCTACACCTCAAAGAATTTTATGTTTTTTACGGCAACGTTTTTTATAAGCTGTCAAACGTAGTTACATGTGTCGATGTAGCCTTTAAAATATTTCATGTACTTAATTTAAGGTATTCCGATGACTGCAAAAATATCTGGTTATTTTTTCAACAATATTTTTATAATATTGACGTTAAAATTAATGAAAAATGTACTGTTTTAGCAAGCGTTTTGAATGATATTAAAACGATTAATTTCTAAACATTCTAAATACTGAACTGCTGTTTTCTATATATTAAAATAACCAAATACTTTTTTCTTTTTTTGTTATTTAATTTTAAAAATGGATATTAATTGTTTTCTATGTAAAAAAAAATTTGAAGATTGCGCAAAACTATTTTGTCATTTAAAATATCTACATCAATTGTCCTCAACTAATGTGTATGAGTGTTGTTTTCTTAAATGTTCCCAAAAATTTAGTTGCTTTAAAGCATTTTCCAAACATATGAAAAATGAGTATTCCAAAAATGTTGAAACTGTTAGTGTTAATTCAGCTTCTGCAAGTAGTAAAACTTCAAAAAACCAAAGTTTTGGTGAATTAACAAACATCAATTCGAATAATATTTCTGACGCCCTGAACTTTAGCGATCCAGTTATTACACACACAAACGTAAATACCGATTTTTTATTTGATAACTCCTTTAAATTATCTTTAGGCAACTATGCTAATAAGAACTTTTCAAGAAAAGATGCCACAAAAATACAAGTTAGTATAATAAAAAATGTAACTCATCCTATTAGAGACGAGTTAAACAAAATGATTACTTCATTAAATTCAAACAATTTATCCGATGTTAAAAATAACCTTTACAAATTAGTAAATTTTTGCGATAAGCCTTTTGCTAATATCGATAGCGAGTATAAATTTATTAAAAGACTAAGTGAACTTCATTTGTATAAAAGCCCCAAAGTTGTAACCTTGAACAACACAATTAGCAATAAAGTAATCAATCACGAAAATGTTCTTGATGAAGTTTCAGTAAAGGGAATACTGTTTCCAATTAAGTTTCAAGTTCAAAAGTTTTTTGAAATGGAAGGTATATATGATGAGTTTGAAAATAGTATGAAAAACATAGCTGAATGCACTACTTTAAAAAATTTTTGCAATGGCAAAATTTGGCGAAATAAAACTAAAGATTGTAGCAATAAATTTGTTATACCTTATTTTTTATACTTTGATGATTTTGAGGTAAATAACCCACTTGGGTCACACTGCTCAAGCCTCCTGGCAGTTTATTACTCATTTCCAACAGCTCCTGATTTTATAAAATTTAAGCTTTATAACATTTTTATTGCTGCATTATTTAAATCAAAAGATGTTAAAAATTTTGGAAATGATGTATGTTTCTTTAAATTAATTGAAGTTCTAAACGACTTAGAAAAAACTGGTGTAGAAATTACTACTAAAAAAGGAAAAAGAACCATATTTTTGCACTTGGGTTTAATTGTAGGGGATAATTTGGCGTTAAATAGTGTATTGGGTTTCTCACGTTCGTTTTCGTCAAAATATTTTTGCAGAACTTGTAAAGTCGACAAAGAACAAACTAAAACACTTTTTGAAGAAAGCGTAAAACACTTAAGAAATTTATCAAATTATTCCAATGATATTTTTTCTATTGATTGCGATAAAACAGGTATAAGAGAAAATTCAATATTTAATAATATAAACCGTTACCACGTTACTGAAAACTTTTATGCTGATATTCTGCATGATGTTTTAGAAGGAATTCTAAGTTATGACTTATGTCACATTATTAAACTTTTCATAAAAAACAAGTCATTCGATTTAGAACTTTTAAATATAAGAAAACAAAACTTTAACTATGGCGAAACAGAATTTGGAAACAAGTCTCCCGAAATACAACTTAACCATTTAAAGACATTTAAACTTAAGATGTCTGGTAGAGAAATGCTTACATTCGCACATTTTTTTCCACTTATTATCGGTGATTTAGTAGATGTGCATAGCGAATTGTGGGCGTTTGTCATAAATTTAATCGAGTTATTGGATATATTGTTAATGGCAAATTTTACAAGCTTAGATGTTATTAATTTAAAATCACATATTGAATATCACAATAAACAATATGTTATACTTTTTTCAGATACTTTAAAACCTAAACACCACTTCTTATGTCATTATGCTAGAATCTTAGAACACTCCGGTCCGTTTATATTTTTGTGGACCTTTGGTTTTGAATCTAAACATAAAGAACTTAAATCGTATGCTAAAAATATAACTTCAAGAAAAAATATAACTTTGTCCTTAGCAATAAAATTTTGTATGTCATTTTCAGAAAAAATACTTAACTTTGAAATAAATAGTTTTGTGCTTGGTTCAATGAAATATGGCATCGAAAAATCACCTTTTAATACAGAAATAAATAACTGTTTAAGCAATAAAAATTTAACTAAATGTCAATGCTATGCAAATTTTAGTCGATATGGTACAACGTATAAAACAGGATTTATAATTTTTGATTATGTTCCTACATTTGAAGCATTCAAAATTGAAGAAATATTTGTATTAGATGGAAAAATAATAATTTTTTGCAAAAAAATGAACGTTATTTCTTATGAAAAAAGTTTTGTATCGTATTTAGTAGACGAAAACTCAGAACACTTCACAACTTTTTTAGCGACTTCTATAAAATCTCCTCCAATACATCAAACAATGCTAAACAGTAGTTACTATTTAAGACCAAAATCACTTTTTTAATGCATTTATGTAATATAAACATTTCATTAAATGAACTCAACATTTTCGATAGTTGTTTAATATATGTAAATAGCTTTAACGTAATTTTCAAATATTTTATAACCGAATGTAAATAAACTATGAAATGTAAATAAATCAAAATAAAAATAATTATAGTAATAATAATGTAAATACTAAATGTAATTGTTTAAATAAAATTGTACTTTATATATTATTTTATGAAATGATTGTATTTTCCACAAATAAAAAAAAGAACAAATGAAAAATAAAGTAAAAACGACTTTTTATTTAAGGTTTTACTATATTAGTGCTGAAATTAAGGACCATATTTTACTAAAAGTAAGTTCACTGTACTTTCATTAAGAATAATCAATACTTGATATTAGTACATTTTTAACTGATATAAAGAAAGAATTTGTTTTATTTAAAGTATATCTTACTTACTTTGAGTTTTAATTTGTACTCAAATTTAGGACAAGTTTCTTGTACGAAGAACCAATCATACTTAAATTCAGTTAATGGCTTGTACTACAATTAGGTTTTTTTTTTGTTCTTTTAAGAAAGAACTTCTTAATATTAAGTATAACTATATGATTGAGTTTAGGAAATTTCTAGTAAAAAATATATCATTAAAACTCCAATAAAAACAAATCATACTTAAGGCAAGTTAAAAACTTTTTGAAACATAATTCAAACAAGATTTTTTCTCCTTAAAACAAGTTAAAAGCATTCTTTTAAATAAGACATATTTACTTAATAATGGGACTAGGTTGACAAATTTTTATCTTGATATTAAGAAATTTTTACTCAGTTCATGTAATTAATGTAGTCAATTGTAGGAGAAAATTAACCAACTTTTAGCAATTATTATTTAGTAAAAAGTACAATTGATGTACTGTTTGGTAAAACTTTACTTATTTTTAGTTAATGCAAGAAAATAATATGTACTATTTTTTAAGAAAATTTTAAACTTGATATACGTTATATTTTACTTGGAGCCAAATCATTCCCGAATTTCTTTAAGTTAAGTTAAATTAACTTAAATTTAGTAAACTTTTTTTTGAGTGTTTGTTACATCCAACAACAGATTTTCCGTTAGAATTCATTAAATTGCAACGATATTTTACATTTTCTCTCTTGCAAGCCTATTATTTAAATATGCTATCGAATACTTTATGCAACCATGAAAACATTTAAATGCCCGCAAAGAATATGTGGATAAGTACAATTTTTTTAAATATAAAACACTCCATACCTCTTTATAATTAGTTTTTCTTGTTTCTTTCTTGAAATATATATGTTTATTTTATTTAACACACATCTGTAAATTAAAGTTAAGAATGTTTTACTGATACATATATTATATATTTAATGCTCGTAGTTTTTTTTTAATTTAAATTAAATTTTTTTTAATATAAACGTTTTCTTTAAAAAAAATTCTAATTGACAATAAAATTAAATAAAGCTTCATATACATACATACATACATATTATGAAAATCGAAGAAGATACCTAACTCAATTAGTAAAATAACAAAAATTTTAAGCAAAACTTCGTTTATATGTTACCAAATATTTAAGGTAATTAAAATTAGTTTTTTGTTTCTATATAAAAACAAGTAAGAGTGCTATATTCTAAGGTGACCATACGTACTCTTTTTTAGAGGACAATCATCTATTTTAACTGGCTGTCATCTATAAAATTTGTGTCCTCTTTTATCATCTTTTTTTCATAATCTGTCATCTTTGTCCTCTTTATTTTTAAATGCATAATCAATATTTGTTTTTATTTTTATAAACTAAAATAAATTTTATTTCACGCCGATCGCCGGTTTTTTCCTGTCAAATCGTATGGAAAATGTCGTGCCGTGCTTATTCTTTTCATACTTCTACTGAACTCTTATTCACTTGCAGTATACAATTTTGAATAAGTTAGTGCAATGCATTTTAATTTTCGTTATTTTTTTTTTAGTAATTTTATTTATAAGTAAACGTAAATGTGTATATATCGCTGGCTGAATATGCAAGCAAACCTACTAGGTCCCTTTCAACAAATTTTACAGGAAAACTTTTTTCCCAATTTGCTGCTTGAAAGGAAAACCAAAAATATAGTTGATTTGACACACTTCAAGACTCAAATTAAAGGAAAACTACATGGTGGTCGACGAGGAATATCTTTCTCTACCACACGTCATCAAAATCTCCATTTACTTAAAAATTGGATTTAACAGGTTTGCATTTTAAGGGATATGTTATTTTTTTTTAATTTACTTAACATATGTGAATGTGGGAATGCAAATTTGTCAGTAAAATATGTAAAAAAAATCTTAAATTTTTAACTTTTTTTCTTTTTGTCCTCTATTTTTATTTTTAAAATCTGGTCGCCTTATATATTCGGCTATGCCGAATCTTAAATACCCTTCACCATGGTGAGATAAGAAAAAGAAGTTTTTAAAAAGAATACCTATGACAAAATCAAAAAATTTATGTATATAACTAAAGGCCCAACCAGAACATGAATGAGGTCGCTTAAGTCAACTTAAGTAGCTGTGCGAATACATATAAAACATATATGGCAAGCTACAATGCACTTAATGATGCTTTTCGTCAAGTTTCGTCAAATGTCATTTGCTTAAGCAAAGTGCCAAACTGAACGCACATTCCGTACGAAAACAGCTGTGTATGTATAACAATAAAAAATAAAATAAATTAAAATGGACTTTTACATATTTTAATTTATTTTCCATTTTTTTAAGACACTCACAAACTATTTATTTTTAAATTATTTACAAATTAAATAGCATAAAATAAACAAATACACGGTTGGACTTTTTGGTACTTTTTAGTTTGAAGTAATCGCAAAAAAACAAAATATTGCACAAATATGCAACAATGGTTAGATAGATATTAAGTACATTATGGCCACCTAAAAATCTTTTTTTATTTGCTTATGCATTTGACAAACTTTTCGTTAATTTTTGACAGTTGCTTAAGCTAATACATGCATGTTCTGGTTGGGCCTTAAGTCCGTTTCCTCTTTTGCCAAAGTTGATGTTTGAAATTCGTTATATAAGTTTTTATTATATTTAATTTAAAATCGTGTATAAAAAAATTTAATAAAAATAAAAAAAAAATTTATTTTGGAGACTTGAACTCGCAATCTTACAAGCCTTAAGCGAGAGCTTAGACAATAGGGTGGGTCAAAAAAATATTTTTTCTCTTATCGACTTCTAATAGCGTAAATATGTTGTATTTTTGTATTAATTAGATCCCTGTAAAATATTATTAATATATTTTTAGTGTAAGAGCCCGCGCTTTGACCTTCAATTTTGTTAAATTTTTAATATAGCAACAATAGCATTGTATTGCAGAAAAGCATATTACTGTATTTTAACGACTTTTAGGTTCGTGAAAAAAGTGTCAGAAGCATTCATGACTCTTTGCGCTAAAAAATTCAGGCGATGGTTTAATAGGTAGGTAGGTAATTTTAAAATCGTTTTTAGGACATAAACAAATTAAATAAACAATAAAAAACAAATAGGTATAGAATATGATTTTTGTGTTACATGTAAGTTAAGCGAACGATTAATATTTACATTGTCAAAAAAATCAAAAATTGCTGAATTATTTTAAAATCGTTTATAGAATATAAAAAAAGTTTAAAAATTTTTTTTTGGAAAATGTGGATGCCGAGATTTGAAACCCGCCAACTACTAACAACGCCGATTTGACCAACCGCCCAGACAACTCAGCCATTAACGCTTATGCAAACAAAGAATTAAAGTAGAATATATTCCGTCACTTTGCTTATTTAATATGAAGGTACGTATTTTTCAATTTAAGCGACCAATCATGTACAAACATGTATGTGTTTGATATGCCTTACATTCAACACGTTCGATTAAAAGCACAAACAAAAAAAAAACAACAACCACAAGGGATTTTTGGAAAATATTAGAGGTAGTCGTGGTTTTTTGCTCATAACTCAGCCATTTTTTAACCGATTTGACAGATTTATATACCGACGTGTTTAAGAAGGAATTTACCATTTACTTGAGTTATAAAGCTTGGACTCGGGGAGATCTATGGTTCCCGAAAGTGGGTATTTAAAAAAAAAATTAATTTTGGTCATAACTTTTTTGTATCTGAACCGATTTTTCTGAATTTTTAATTAAATATGTTCTACTAAAAATTTTCGATATTTTGGTATATAAGTCATATCCATAGGACATATGGCAGCCCTAAAATTTAGGTTTTTATACAATTTTTAATTTTTTTTTGTACGGGAGGTACCACGCCCACTTCTCCAATCCCGCCCACATTTTGTAGGATGGTGTGTATTGGCTACCTAAATGTGTGTACCTAATTTGGAAACTTTGGCTTTTGCCGTTCCCCAGATATACAGCAAAAAGTAATAAAATTACAACAACCACAAGGGATTTTTGGAAAATATTAGAGGTAGTCGTGGTTTTTTGCTCATAACTCAGCCATTTTTTAACCGATTTGACAGATTTATATACCGACGTGTTTAAGAAGGAATTTACCATTTACTTGTGTTATAAAGCTTGGACTCGGGGAGATCTATGGTTCCCGAAAGTGGGTATTTAAAAAAAAAAATTAGTTTTGGTCATAACTTTTTTGTATCTGAACCGATTTTTCTGAATTTTTTATAAAATATGTTCTACCAAAAATTTTCGATATTTTGGTATATAAGTCATATCCATAGGACATATGGCAGCCCTAAATTTTAGGTTTTTATACAATTTTTAATTTTTTTGTACGGGAGGTACCACGCCCACTTCTCCAATCCCGCCCACATTTTGTAGGATCGTGTGTATGGGCTACCTAAATGTGTGTACCTAATTTGGAAGCTTTGGCTTTTGCCGTTCCCCAGATATACAGCAAAAAGTAATAAAATTACAACAACCACAAGGGATTTTTGGAAAATATTAGAGGTAGTCATGGTTTTTTGCTCATAACTCAGCCATTTGTGGATCGATCTTGCTGAATTTCAATAGCAACCGATGGCAGACTATATGTGACACAAATGTAAAACAACCTAGCCGCTATCATGTCTGGAGTCTCCGGAAAACACATATCAAACGTAAGACGGACAGACGGACAGACGTAACTTTATTTGTTAAGAATAATTTTTAAGGTTTGCAATTACAATGGTTTTTGCCCGGTGGAAATATAATCATATTAAACGGGATGGGATCGGATCGGAAGGGCCTTTGACCTTATCCAGAGGTGTTTCAGTTAGACCTATGACGCACTAAGGGTAGCAGAAAATGGGCATCTACACTTCAAAGTATATACCTTATGTGGTAAGGTTGATAGTCTTTTAAAGTTTAACAGCGATATTCATAAAAAGTTCTTATTTCAAACTTATAGCATGTAATAACTATCAAACGCTTTTATCGTATAAACCTGTTATAAAAATTTGTATTCATAAACGTACATTAACAGCTTTTTTACCATTAACTGTTTGTAGCAGAGACATGCGCCGAACCGGCTTAGCCGGCTTTTAGCCAGCCGCCGATGAAACTATTTGTAGCCACCGCCGCCGAAAATTCTTCGGCTAGAAATCCGCTGGCAGCTTAGCCACCGATTACTTTGTAAATAATTTTCATTTTGGTGTTAAGAAAATGATAGAAAGAAATTACCGAATGTGACCGAAAACTTTTTTTCGGTCATTTCTTTCTATCATTTTCTTAACACGAAAATGAAAAATGTGACTACTTGCTCATTCATTTCTTGTATAGTTTATTCTCTTTTTTATACCATGTTCACACGGACAGCAATATTCGTGTTTCGCTCTCTTATTCCTGTTTCGCGCCCCAAACATGATTGAAACGACTTGTTTTCCCATACAAAATTTTGAGAGCGAAACAGGTCGTTTCATTTTGAAACAGGCTGCGAAACAGGAAAAATGTACTATCATCTCCAATTTTGATAACAGTTATCGTTATTTTATCTGAACTAGCTCTCAAAAAATATCAAAACAAAGAAAAAAACAAAATAAAATTGATTTTTAATAAAATAAAGTGATAATTAAATACCTTAATATTAATAAGAGTATTAAATAATATATTCTTAAGTTTTATTTACTTTATTATCTATTTAGAAAAAAAATCACACTAAAAACACACAAAAAATGTCAAATTGAAACAGGAATAAATCGTATGAACAGCATGTTTGGCAATCTAGTTTCAGAGAGCGAAACCAGTGGTTTCTATCGTCGTATGAACATAGCATAAAACACCTTGCCACATTCTTTGTTGTTTGTCTATCTTTAAAAGTGCAACTCTTAGTTTCTTGTTTATATAGCACCAAAATTTCATCAAAACTTTTGAAATAACGACATATAGGAAAATGAGTAAAAATTGGTGCAATCTTTGATTATTTTTTGTAATAACTATTCTGTGTATTTCCCGCCGAAAAGTTTTAACTCTGTAAAAATTTGAATAAATCACTGTTGTTAAACAGCCTTAAGTGTTGATTGTTTATAAAGTTATATATTTGGCTGCAATTCAAAATTAAATATGTACA
The DNA here is from genome assembly GCA_949318255.1 of Pollenia labialis. Taxonomy (NCBI): domain Eukaryota; kingdom Metazoa; phylum Arthropoda; class Insecta; order Diptera; family Polleniidae; genus Pollenia; species Pollenia labialis. The sequence continues at coordinate 24,208,207 of OX439142.1, read as the reverse complement.
TAAATATGTGTAAAATAACAAAATTACAGATTTTTTTCCAAAGATTAAAAGTAATGGAGGAAAAAACAGATTTGAGTGATTCGGTTGCCGAGATCAGATTTCGTGCATTACGAAAATATGCTTAGCAAGAAAAAAACAAAAAAGTTCTTAAAAAGTATTATATGTGTATGCTATGTTACGAAGAAACCCCAAAAGTTGTTTACATTTTGCTTACATGTGCATGTATACGTTTATGGTATCCCTGCAAATATTATTGGACCACCTGATCCAATTTCATGAAATGGACTTCTCCATGGACTGGTCCGATGTAATGCAAGCATGGACCATGTCATTGTTAAAAAGTGTTTGTAGTGAGACGACATGTCTTCGTTTTTTAACGACATGTTTTCGTTTTTAAACGAAGCTAAAACTAATCCTCTTGTGTACACAATGGAGTAGTTTTAAAACTACTCCTTTGTAGTCCAAAGATGGGTTATATGGTCCTGCCCTAGGACATCGTAATGTTAAATGGACCATGTTTTTCCATACGTTTGGGTTACTTTTGGACTAGTCCTAGTCCCTTGTGGGCTACTCTTAACACGCGTGTTTGGACTGGTCCTATTATTTGCAGGGATGCCACACATACACGTTTTTTTCTTTTGCTTTGTATATTTGGTAGTAAATTTTTGACAACTAAAAATAATCGTTTTTTGTTTTTGTACACACAAAAAAATAATCTAGGTAATTTTACCAAGGCCTGTATAGGTAATTTATTATACCCTTCACCTCAGGTGGAAAAGGGTATACATATATAAGTTTGTCATTCCGTTTGTAATTTCTACAATATTGATCTTAGACCCTATAAAGTATATATATTCTGGGTCCTTATGGGGAGAGAAGTTGATTTAACGATATCCGTCCGTCTGTCCGTCTTACGTTTGATATGTGTTTTCCGGAGACTTCAGACATGATAGCGGCTAGGTTGTTTTACATTTATGTCACATATAGTCTACCATCGGATGCTATTGAAATTCAGCAAGATCGATCCACAAATGGCTGAGATATGAGCAAAAAACCACGACTACCTCTAATATTTTCCAAAAATCCCTTGTGGTTGTTGTAATTTTATTACTTTTTGCTGTATATCTGGGGAACGGCAAAAGCCAAAGTTTCCAAATTAGGTACACACACTTGCAATAAAATTGTTAAATTTTACGTGCTGTACAATTATATTGCCAATGTGTATGTAATATTCGAAGATGCACAATATTGGCAACAATCAAAAGACTTAATTTTTATTGCACTATATTATTATGTTAACTTTGTATTAAATGAATGAAACCATTGTGCAACCTATTGCATAAAATAGGACAAAATGGAAATAATATGGCGAATATCTTAAACAATAATATTGCAAGTGTATGGGCCGCTTAAGACTATTAAAATAAAAAAAAATAGTTTTTAAGAAACTAATATGTATGCGACAAATAACAACACAGGTTGGCGGTTTAACTTCAACTGAGCTATTTATTAATACCCTTATGTCTAGTGCTCTAATCCTAATAATTACATACTTATTAAAGAGAGTAGAGAGTGCTGTAAGTATATAACCACAGCAACAGTCAAAATGATATGTACCTATTTATATACATTACATTTCCTTACCCTTTTTTAAAATAAGAATAATTATGAAATTATAATTTAATTACACATGTCAAAACAAAATATAATAATAAATGATTTGTATAAATATAAGGTATATATATCTACTGCATGTACTGCACTTTCTTATATATTATAATTCAATATATACCTATATATTATTCTTATTTTATTCGTCCTTAATAATGATACCTTCATCCTCACGCATTTTCCTGGCCTTGCTTCTTGTAACAATATTTGTTTCCTCATTAGACCTTAATCTCTTTCTAAGTTCCCTACAATATGTGATAGGCCCGTATTGTACCTGTCTGATGTTAGCTTTTCTTAATTGATTTACATGAGCGTGTTTCAAACTGCCATTTACCTGCACCAAGTACCTTATACTACTAATTTTCTTAAGTATCCTTCCAGGAATCCACCTAATATAATTAGAAAATACATTTCTGTATAAGACTTCCTCCTTTTCAATAAATGTTCTATGTCCAGGTAACCTATTTAGTGAAATATTTTGACACCGGCCAACTATGGAGTCCCCTTCTCTATTCCCTTCCTTCTTTCTACAAACTAATACATCTAATAGTGTTCTCGGTTTATATGTAAACAAGAGTTCCGATGGTGTCATTTTGGTAACGGTTGAGGGTGTGCTTCTATATTGCATTAAAAAGTTATTCAATTTCATATCCCAATTTAAATCTTTCATTTTCCTATCTATCATAAATTTCCTAAGACACTGTTTAACAGTCTGAACCGCACGTTCCGCACTGCCGTTTGATTGTGGATGGTAAGCCGGTGATTTCAATACCTCCATTCCATTCATTCTACAAAAACCAATGAAATATTCGGAACTGAACGGTGGCCCATTGTCACTAACAATGGATGTAGGTAAACCAAAAATTACAAATATTTTCCTTAATTCGTCACATACCGTTTCACAGTGGTTTCCCTCATATGGAAAAGCGGTCAAAAATCAATATCTCCAAAACTAAAAAAGCTAGGGTCTTCAAAATTTTTCAGCTCATTTCATGCCCAAAGGACTTAAAGTTGGCAAATTTTTAGAAAAAAATATTGACAACTGTAGCCACAGTAACCATTTGATCTTTAAAGGTTTAATTGGTTTATAGATCTACTTTAAAAATGTTTGAAATAAAGTATTTTAATATGAAATTTGGTTGTTTTAAACAAGTTTTGTAAAGTTTTATTTCATTTTAATTCATTCGAAATATACACTGAAAAAAACTAAATTAAAAAGTTAAACAAAGTTAAATAATGCAATATAGTTTATTATTAAGTAATATAAGGTAATAAAGTAAAATAGTAGTAATATACATATATCAAATATTAAGCAATTTTAAAACTCCTTGACTTAAACTACTTCTTTTCTTTGTTGGTAAGTTTCGGGCTCCAGAAATAAATGGATCTGAACTTAAAAAGAGGCGATTTAAAAGATCTGTATTTGTAGCTATGCGCGATATTTTTCGTGTATGTTGCAATCTAAACTGTTTTATATCCTTATTTTTCGCTTCAGCTGCTTCCTCCGATAATTCACCTATTGACACTAATGCATACTTGATTACCTCAGCTCCATGGATAAGAATTTTGTGTACCGATGGAGGGAGGTAGTACCAGGGATACTCCTTCACAAGTTTTCTTGCTGTCTCTACAGCATATTCCTCAAACTTTTTGGCATCAATTTGAAATCCAGAATTTATAGCTTGGAGAATTGTGGCACATCTTTGCAAAATATCCTTATCGATTCCTGTTATTTTTGAGGAAAGGTTTACATTTTGAAAAAATCTCCGCGCTGTGTTGCCATCATTCGAATTTCCGCAACCACCAGCTTTTGGCCTATCTACCAAAAGTCCCATTTCGGCCCGAAATCGTTGTTGAATAAATTGTTTTCTTTTCAAAACACATGGCTTTTCGTTCTTACTGGTCTTCCATTTTTTTAGCTCTAATTTGTACGATAAGTGAATGAAGTACTCAAAAAATCGTATGTTGGCATGTAATGGTGACAGTCCGAATTCGTAACGAGCTTCATCTACTTTTTTCTCGAGGCATTTTTCAATGTCATTCATTTCTGTAGGTAAGGCACCACATATGTGACATTTTGCAGAAGAAGTTTCCGTAAGAGCGTTACAAACTTTACCGTCAACCATGGTCAGTTTTATGTCATGCTTTATATGTAATTTTTGTTTTGTTTTTTTTATTTCGGTGGGAGAAAGTGCAAAAATTTTCGATTTAAAATAACGTTCCTCATTTTGACACAGTTGCGAAGTTTCTTTCTTAAATTGAAACCTCAACGGCCTGCAATAACGAGTGGATGACGGGCGCGGGTTTTTCCAAATTATAGTTTTGTTTTCCGTGACAAGTTGAAGAGGAACATAGGATGTCACAAAGAGGGAACTGTCATCCATAAGCCTATTCGACTTCTGCTTAAATTGGCTATGACCAGAACTGCCATCGAATCCCCATTTTCCAATCAGTGTTAAGTGTTTTTCTCCTGGGCCTAATGCTTCATCAATAACTTGATCTTGCAATTGCACAATTCGATTAGCCGTATGATCAAGGAGAGCTTGTAGATCGACCTCTGCACTCGACTCTGTAACAGTAATGTTTTCTGTGCTTGGATAACAAGTTTTCTTAGCTGCCAAGATACTTTTATAGCCTGGGAAAAAATTTTTAGCTATTTTTTTATTCACAAAATCTTTTATAGTTAAGTACTGTCGCTTAGTAAGTCTTGTTTCAACGAAAAGAGCCAAAACCTCGTAATCCTCCACATTGTGTGTCGGGGGAAAGTTGCGATTTTGTAAAACTTCGGTTAACGAATTATCAACTTGACTAATTTTAGACATTTTACGCCTCTTTGTTCTATCTGAACACTTTAAAAATTCCTTAGCAGGACGACCACGCTTTTGGCTAGGTGCAGGTTGTTCTTTTTCAAGGGATTTTGCTTCTAGCTGAATAGTTTCAAAACTTTCAAACCATTTTTTATGTTCCTTCAAAATAATTAATTTGCTTCGATGATTTTTCGTCCAAAGCTTACCAATCCGCTTACAAAGGCTTTTTAAAACTTTTGTTAAATTGCTAAGGTCGAATTTAGTTTTTTCTGCATTAAATTTTTCTTCCATAATTTGAAATATTTTGTTTGCTTTCGAATGATAATTACCAGCTGTAGAACTCCAAATATCAAGCACATACATTCTAGAAAATTGGCACTGACAGAATAAACCTTCTATTTTAATTTCCATATTGATATTTTTGAAACTTTTATCACTATCGCGAAAACAATTAATTATAAGAATTAAAATTTGACATTTGTTTTGACACTTTTTAAATGCAATGAGTAAGCTTCACTTAAACTGAAAGTCAAATACCTTAAAATTGCAATATAAAGTTTAAAACAACAATTTCTTAAAAAAAAATGTTTCTCTCTATTCATAACTGTAAATCAAATACCATAAAATTGCAATATAAAGTTTAAAATAACAACAATTAAAAAAAAATTAATTTCTCTTTACTCATATTCTTAAAAAGAAATAGTATAAAACAAAATGCGATTCACTATTTTTCGTCGGATGACTATGTAAATCACACCCATATGCGAAAATATGCAAAAACCCGCGGCCACAATATTTTTTAATTTAAAGAGGGATAAAAAACCTACAATTTGATGCATAAGGCGTTGTGGGCAGATGAGGGCCATATCACTAAAAGTCTACGTGAAAAAGAAGTTTTTGAAAAACGTGTGTTTTAAAAAGGTCAAGAAAGTATTCTTCAGCGACTTTTTTATGGGCTCATATTTTTGCAGCTTTTGTTATTTAATTTGGTAGAAAATAAGTTAAAATTTAATGTTTGTAAGGTTTTTGGAAACTTCTGCCACAATATCGCGAATAACTTTTTGGATAAACTTAAGTTTACTTTTATGACTATGCAACCACAATATATGCAATATAAACATACCTCCACTTTCAACGGACACAAACAATAAATCTCGCCAAAAAAACAACAAAATTTGTTAGATTCATAAAATTTAGAGTGTTATCAATAAATTTTGTGCAATAAAGCTTAAAAAAAACATAATAACTTTTTTGATTTTTGGCCTATGGGGGAAACCACTGTGCGTTTTAGCATCTGTCTTTCTCATAATCACACAGTCAATCCATTTGGTAAAACTATCAACCAACACTAATATTGTTATATTTTCAATTTTGCAAAAATCTACATGGATCCTCTCAAAGGGGTAAGTGGTCGGTTTCCATGTTGTTAAAATAAGCTTAGGCGAGTTTTGAACAGATTGACAAGGCCCACAACTATTCACGAAATCTTCAATATTTTTATCAATACCCGGCCACCACACATAAGTGCGTGCAATACCTTTCATCCGCACAATACCTACATGACCCTCATGAAGCAGTTCCAGAATATTAGAGATCATTCTCCTTGGTATGACCAATCTCTCCGCATAATACACACACCCATCTTCAGTTCCTAACGCGTAGCGTTTGTTATAGAAAGGCCTCAACGACTCATCAATATACTGTGGCCATACCCCCGTAATAACATGTTCATAAACCCTTTTTAAAACATCATTTCCCATTTCGCGTCTTAGATCATCCAAGTTTAAAGGTAACCTATCTGACGATATGCTGTTTATACAAATTTCTTCTATTTCCGTAGGTTTGTTTATAGGCAGTCTTGATAAACCGTCTGCATGTTTCATTTCAGAGCATTTTCTATAACATATTGAATAATCATACATTGACAAAATTATTGCCCAACGCTGCAGACGATTAGCTGCAACTGCCGGTATATCCTTTTTGTCACCAAAAATAGCACGTAATGGTTGGTGATCGGTTTGTATGGTGAACCTAATTCCATAAATGTATTTGAGAAACTTATTCACTGCAAATATAATAGCTAGCGCCTCCCTATGTAGCTGGGAATAGCTTTTCTCTGCCGCTGAAAGAGTACTTGACACGAACATTACTGGCCTTTCCTCGCCCTCAATTATATGTGACATTACTGCTCCCACACCATAGGGACTTGCATCACATGCTATAACTATTGGTTTCCTAGGATCGTAATGAACCAGTGTATTTATATCCACCAGTAACTTTTTACTCTTTTCAAATACTTCCTTGTGCTCCTGCTTCCACTCCCAATTCTCATTTTTCCTAATAAGATTGTATAAGCATGTCAGCTCGCCAGACAAATTAGGTATGTGCTTATGATAAAAATTCAACATGCCTAAATATGATGATAATTCTGTCTTATTTTTAGGCTCTGGAGCATTCAACACTGCCTGTATACTTTCTTTGCTAGGTGTAACTCCCTCACTATTTATATTAAACCCTAGATACCCTAGTTCCTCTGTAAAAAATATACATTTTTCCTCATTAACTCTCACATTAAACTCCTTTAATCGATCGAAAACATTTCTTAGGTTCCGTTCACACTCCTCTATATTAGCTCCACCTACCAAAATGTCGTCAAAATAGATATGAACCTTGTCCAAGTCTCTCAAAATCTCGCACATTATTCCATTGAAAATCTGTGGTGCCGTTTTAAGACCAAAAATTAATCTTGTGTATTGAAACAATCCAATATGAGTATTTATTGTCAATAATTCCCGGGATCTTTCTGAAACTTCTACCTGAAGGTACGCGCCCATTAAATCAATTTTACAAAATACCTTCCAACCTGCCATATTGGCAAAAATATCATCTATTCTAGGAATAGGAATGTGCTCGCTAACTACAAATTTATTTATTGTTCGCTTACAATTGACACATAGTCGAATTGTTCCATTTGGTTTATTAACAACCACTAAAGTGCTAGCCCATCTACTCCGAGTAACGGGTACTAAAACTCCTTCAGTACACAACCTTTTAATTTCCTCTTTCACCTTAGACCTTAGCCCATATGGCACTACGCTAGCCTTGCAAAAAATAGGATACGCATCCTCCTTTAGTGCGATTTCTGCCTTAAAACCTTTTATTACATCCGAATTACTAGGTTTTTTAAAGATATCCTTATACCTGTTTCTAATATCTATCACCGAACTATTATTTACTCTGTTGCATGACAGCCCAGACACATTGAAATCAAAAAATTTCCGCCAGGAGGGAAACATTACATCTAGCCAATTCCTTCCAAGTAGTGGAGTAAATTTATACTGAGTTTCTAAAATTGTTAGTTCTAGATTATAACGCTTATTTTCTACATCAATAGACACTGTTATTTTTCCGTACGTTTCTAAACAATCGCCAGATATTAATTTCATTTTTCTATTGTCTTTACTTATTTTACAATTCTTAAAATATTTTTCGAAATTATCTGTATCAATAATTGTTTCACATGCCCCGGTATCCACCTCAAATATAATCGGTTGTTTATTAACTCTTAATGTAAGCTTGTGTGAGTTATTGTCCAAAATTTTGCAATTATTAATATACCCACAATAAAACGACGAGTACTCGTCATCATTATCTTCTTCATTTCTTTATATCATATTAATTTTTCTACTCTGCCTTTTTTTATTTCTGCAGTTTCTCTTAATGTGACCGTATGCTCCGCAGGAAAAACAAATTAAATCTCTTTGTGGTGTGTTCTGTTGATAAGAGTGTGGTTGTGGTTGTGTTTGTCTTTGATTTCGATCTCTATTAAACTTTGATGTACTCAGCTCTTGGTTTCCACCTACTCCCCGCTGCTCTCTTCTTCCCCACATGTTCTGCCGCTGACTGGCTACTGCATTAATATTATTGTCATCTCCAATATTTCTTAACATGTTAACATCGTTGTTGGTTATTTCTAGTGACATTGCTACCTCCGTTGCTTTATCAAAAGTTGCTATTTTATCATCATTTAAAATGTGATTTTGTGTTTTTGTACACTTTATACCACATACAAACTGTATCAATAGCGCCCTATCTGTAAATGTTTTAAACTCACAATATTGTGCCATCTGTTTTAATTCAATTATATATTCTTGCAAACTTTCGTCATGCTTTTGCATTTTTTTGAAAAATTTAAAACATTCAGCGATGACATTTTTCTTTGGCGCAAAATGTTTTGTTAGACTTTTTACTAACTCGTCATAATTAATTGTTGGGTCTGTTTCAAGTTTGGGTGCAATCAATGACGATAGAACTTTAAAAAGATCTGGTCCTCCCAAGCTCACCAAAAACGATATTTTCGACGTATTATCATAGATCTTATTTAATGACAGCAAATGATTCAGTCTTCTAATGTATAACGAAAAATCTTCACCAATTGTAAAGAATTCAATACTCCCGACAAACACATTTCTTTCGGTCATTGTTTTCTTTATTTCATTAATTTAACTATTAATTAACCAAGACCGTTTCAGTTCATCCACGCGGTTTCTTTTTCCTCGTCGCCAAATAATATGTATGCGACAAATAACAACACAGGTTGGCGGTTTAACTTCAACTGAGCTATTTATTAATACCCTTATGTCTAGTGCTCTAATCCTAATAATTACATACTTATTAAAGAGAGTAGAGAGTGCTGTAAGTATATAACCACAGCAACAGTCAAAATGATATGTACCTATTTATATACATTACAGAAACTACTTATGAATTTTAAAAACTAAATCCAACCTGGTAAAACACCCAAGATGGCAGACTTATTATTTTTAATGCATTCCTATAATATGAGTAGGTATCAAATGGGAGGACTTGCTGAGAATAAGTCAAAAAATTAAGTGCCTAGATCTCTAAATCAAATATGACGGACTAAGTTTTTATGCTCTCCTTCAATATGGGTACCAAATTAAATTAAAAGTTAAATAATATATAAAAAAAAACTTTTTTAAAATGCTCTAAAAAGAAAAAAAGAAAATTTTACTTCAAAACTTTTACTATCACATTATAACGTCGTTACACAATTTATATGATTTAAAGCTTGTTGCGAGATTTAAATAACTTGCAGCCAATTTCACCAAGTTCAGTTATAACTAACTTTTACTTTAACTTCCAGTTAACAATATGTTTTTGACAGTTATAGGTGATAGTTAATTATAACTGAACTTGGTGAAATTGACCGTTGATGTGATTGATTTTAACTACTAAATTTCTCAAACAAAGTAAATACAAGTTCTTAAATCTCGCGACAAGCTTTCATATTTAAAAAAATTGTGTATTAACAGGCAACATGCTTTTAAATCATATAAATTGATTAATGACATTATACGTTCTAAAAACAGGCAGTAAAAGTTTTAAAGTAATTCTTTCTCTTTAAATAAACTTACATTAGCATTTAGAATATGAGAACACCAAACAATTATTAAAACCGCCACGTTTCGCGAGAAATCAGTACATATGGCAGCCCAGATTGTACTATTAAATTTTTTTATGCAGTGTGGCAATGTGTTAAAAGAAACAAGTATAGTATACTGGTATAACATAAGCACTATAATAGTTTGTTTCTTTTCCATCCGTTGTTTGGTAAACGAAAAACAAATGCGAATTTGATTTGCGTTTGTTATCCATTCTTGGGTACACCCAAAAATTTTTGCAGTAACTGAACGTAATTTACTAATATCATTTTCCGTAAAGTTAAAACTTAGTGAAAATTTTGTTATTTTATAATTAATGTGCTGTTTTCACAACACAAGTGATTGAACGTGTAGAGTAATTTATATGAAAAACTCTCAAAAAACTTAGTGCTTTTCATATAAATTTTACTACACATTCAATCACTTGTGTTGTGAAAACAGCACATAAACTAATTCATAAACTTACATGTTGTTCCAAAAATATATATGTTCAGTTATTTGTTATGCTTAAAATAAAACTGAAATGGGTACTTAACTGCAAAGTTAAATCTCAGTTAGTCTTTACGTTCTGTTCTGTTACGAATCAGCTGATTTGTTTTTGTTATTAAAAACCCTATGAAATTGATTAGTATTTCTGTTCTGTTGCGGTTCAGTTTGCTAAAATCAAAAACTAGTTAAGTAATTGTAAGTGACAGCAAAATAAATAACAAAAAATACATATTTATATTAAAATAAACTATTTTTTGATTAAAAGAATTCATAAAATTAAATTTTTTCAAATCTATGTGCATTAATGTTATTTAAATAAAACAATGGACAATGCACAATTAATTAATTTTTCATAAATGGCTGATAAGTTGCTACAGAAAAAGTAACTTTTACAATATCGAAACAGAACGGCAAGGAACAGAACAAAAACAGAAAGTAAAGACTAATTATGCCTTTATTTTAAATTATTTTATTATTTACATACCTACATATATGTGCACATAGTGAATAAAACAACAAAAATGTTTCGCCAATTTGTCTTAGTATGTACATAATTCAAAGGTCTCAATGCCTACTATGCTTGCAGATCATCGATAGGTAGGAGCTGGGGACTCCGGCCGTCAGTAGTGGGATGGCTGTACACTTCGGTGGTTAGACCCATTCTTACGTATGGATGCTGTGTTTGGTGGGAGTCATTGGGATTTGCTAGTCGTAGGAACCTTCTTTCTAAGGCTCAGAGGTGCGCTTCAATTGGCATGACAGGTGCCATGAGAAGTACTCCTCAGGCTGCCCTGGACGTCATTCTACATCTTCTGCCTATTGAGCAGTATGTGATGGGAATGGCGGCCAGGAGCATTCTTAGACTGAGGGAGTTAGGATTGATAGGGAATGTCACGCAGGGTCACTCACGGATCCTGAGTGTGATTGAGGATTGTGGCTATTGTCTGGGACTACCCGGCTCCACTGATTATGTGGGCACCAGGGTGGACTTTGGGCGGTCGCCGGAGGTAATAGTGCCTTCTAGGGAGAGCTGGTCAGGTAGGAGCAGATTATTTAGTGGATTTGCTATTTTCACTGATGGCTCGAAGATGAGGGGCACGGGTGCGGGAGTCTACATTGAGGATCTGGACATCAGAAGGTCATATAGGCTTCCTAACGACTGTAGTGTCTTTCAGGCGGAGGTTCTGGGGGTATTGAGGGCCGTGGAACTTATGAGGGACAACATTGATAGGGGCTCTGAGGTCACTATATATGTGGACAGCCAGGCGGCTCTTATGGCCGTAAGGGGCTGTTATGTGAACTCAAAGCTAGTTGATGATTGTAGGAGGGCTTTGGAAGAAGTCTTAGGGGAGTATACGCTAAGGTTGTGCTGGGTGCCGGGTCACTGCGACATAGGTGGCAATGAAGTTGCTGACGGGTTAGCAAGACAGGGCTCAGAGATGGAGGACCCTAACTGTATGGAGGCGGTTAGACCTCCAATAGGCTTCTATTTTGGAAGGATCAGGGAGTGGATTCTGGGCGCGACCAATCGGGCCTGGGGGAACCGGACGGACTGCCAGGTATCACGGACGCTGTGGCCGGTGCTTAGCAAGTCCGATTCGGGGTTGCTGCTGGGCATGAGTAGGGTCAGCGTGAGGACCATGATAGGAATGATCACGGGCCACTGTATGATAGGCAGGATGGCGGTGAGGATGGGATCCGAATTATCGGATATGTGCAGGTTGTGTGAGGACCCTGAGGAGTTAGAGACAGTTGAGCACTTTCTGTGCCACTGTCCCAGGTTGCAGGGCAGCAGGCTGAGGTGGCTGGGCAGTAGATTCCTGAACGAATTAGGGGATGTCCCGGGTTGTGGACTTGGGAGTCTGATAGGATTCGTAATGGGGATGGCCTGGCTGCGCGAGAGGAGGCTGGGTGCTGGCCACACGTAGGTCGAATTTGGTTGGTCAGGATTTCTTTCGGGGCTGGTCCGAAACATTCTTTTCTATCCATCTTTCTTTTCTGACTTGTGCTTTCGCTGTTTTATTTCACCTATTTTCCTTCTTTACATATCTTTCTCTAATTAAGGCGTCACAATGGACCATACTGGTCTCTGGGTGAGGGTGTGAAGGAGACTTCACACCAGCCTTTCAACCTAACCTAACCTAACCTACATAATTCAAATCGAGTTAAAATTAACTGAAAATACCTTTGAATGTATTTTTTGTAGTTACTATATTTAAGTTTAAAATAACGGAAAAATTTATTTATTTTTAAAGCGTTTCTCCGTTTTAAAATTAACATTAAAAAAATAGCTGTAAAATTTCTTTATTTTAAATGAAATGACCCGTTTCCTAATCAAATTTTCAATTATTCAACTTACTTTTCTTTTGAATTTACCTACATAGTATTTTGAGTGTAACATCACACAAGTATGCTATACTTCTTTCTTTTATCACATTACCGTATTCAATCAGTTGTGAATGAATGTTTTGCCGTACAAAAACAATTTGGCCTGTTGTTTTTGTCTTCTTGTACATAAAACGAACGATTGAACGGAATGAACGAACTGAACGAACGGGTTCACTTTGAATGATTGAACGAAAATGACCGGTCACTGAAATGAACGACTTGGCACAAGACTAGTGCATATACTAATTTTTTGCAATTGTACTGTTTTATGCATAATGTCCAAAACAGTACGCAAATGTACTGTTGTTTACACTTTGTACTGTTTTTTTTTGTTCAGTCTACAAAAAACCAAGATATTAAGAAAAACCCTGTTAAAGTCATATATTGAAAATATCCTAATATTTAACAGTACATAGCTTAAAAATGTTGTATTCCAAACAAAAAAGCTCTTAAATAATAAGACTTTTTACGCTGTGGTCATTGTTTTCTCATAAATACGCAGTAGAAATCTTAATTATAATGGGTGACTCGCAGCAGTTGTATATTTTCATGTTATTATTTTTAAGACATATGATTTTATGGCTACCTCTTCCAATAGTATTTTCCTTTAAACACCTGAGAAAGACAAAAACAAAATCGAAATTTTGTTAAAAATATTATATTTTTTAAATACTAAATAAATACTTATTCCAACACAATTATCTTTTTGTTGTTACTTTCTATAGAAATTCATCTTGAATTTTTAAATTTCAAACACTTCTATTTTGTGGCGTTGAAAATTGAAAAAAAAAATAATATGAATGTCTGTAGAAAGCAACAACAAATTTATAAAATATATTTGATTTTATTTTTGCTTTTAATGAAATTGTTGGCGTTGCGTTTTACACTATAAGTCCCTTAGTCTTCGAAATAAGATAATTGTAAATAGTTTTATATGTTTGTTTATTAGAAAAAAAGATATCTTTAGAAACAAGGCTGCTTAAATTTTTATATTTATCCCTATTGTGAAAATTGTCCTAGAAATTGTTTGTTTCTTCCCTAAAAAATGTATCGGCAAAAGCAAAATTTCGAGGGAAAGTAATGGACCGACTTGGCTTATTTTGAACATTTAATACTTCTTATATACATATACAAAATATGATTGATATTTGATATTCTTATCTTATATGTACACTTTTGTGCCAAAACCATTATTCCGGCAAGAAATAAATTTGTTTGTCTCCCAGTAAAAACTTTTTCAAAATGGATAACTTCTTTCACTCGTTATTAAGTAGCTTTCTTCCATAAGAACTTCGATAACTACTTTTTTCTGGATGTATTAAGATAAAATAAATGACTTACTTTTGAATTTGTTCTTTTTGGCACAACCCTTGTAAAATTCATTAGTTTTTCAGTAGAATTGTATGTAGTGCTTTTATGTGTTTCTGATTACTTAACATATTATTTTGTAGGCGAAGATGTTACTGGGTCTTTAACCCGTTTATTTATGAACCGATTTTTTTAATTTTAACTACAAGGTATTCTACTAAGTCTATTTCAGGTAAAAAATAAAAAGATTATAGGAATAGGTAAATTAAAGATTTATATCTCAATTATTAAATAATAATTATTAAATACCCATGAACTTTAACTATGTTTTTTTTTAATTATTTTTTAATAAAAGTCGAAACAAATTTGTTTAAAATTGGTTTTAAATTGCACGATTTTTAAAACCAAAAAGACGATATTTTTTATTTTTTTCTCAGGAAATTGACGATTTTGACACAAATTTATCTGGCAGCACTGATTAAAACCAAAACAAGAAAAGGCTAATAGGCTTTTTACACTTGCTCACATCTTTCATCTTATTGCAAAGATGATAACATCTTCCCATAAGAATTATACAGGGCTAAAAATCAACATCTTTCTTCATCTTTAAAAGATGTTCCTATCTCATGTTGTTTCATTCAACATCTTTCGATTATTTTAGTGTCATCACTAGAAAAAACAAATAAGAGCAGGACAGTAATATCATTATTTTAGTTTTTGTATCGCTCTTACACGTGAAAATAAATATTTTTATGATGAAAGATGAAAGATGTTACAAATGTAAACAAGTTTTTTTCATTTTCAACATTTTCCACGCATTCCTCTAAGATGTGCTCAAGTGTTAATAGGCTTTAACAAAAATTTAAACTAACTATATATAACAATTGTTTTTTGTTTATTTTCATCATATAAATTATGCATTTATCATTTATATTCCTTCTATTTTTTTTATTTATTTAAAAAAAATAGTATATAAACATATTTTAAATTCAAAATATCTACATTTTGTTTTTCTCGCCACCAATTTCAAATGTGACTTATTTTGACAGTTCTTGAAAGAAACTTTTCGCAAAATATTGTTATAGAAACACTTTTTCTCGCATCCTTCCAATAATTGCTGGAAAATTATTAAAATGACAGATAATTCTCGCAACGGAAAGATACAGAAACACTTGTGCGAGAAAAACCATTTTTTGTTTCATTTTGTACTGTTTCTGTCCCGATTCACTGGTTTCATGCGGAAAATTTTACGATGCGAAAAATACAGAAACGGGCTACTGGGAATGAGTAAAAGAAACAAGTATATTATATTATTACATATAACATATAACAAGAAATGAATGAGCGAATAGTCACATTTTTCACGTTGGTGTTAAGAAAATGACTACTCGGTCATTCATTTCTTGTAGGGTATAGACGTATAGACACTAATAATATTGTTGTTTCTTTTCAATCAATTCGGTAAAGCATAGGAAATCAAGTGAACAAGAAACTGAAGTAAATGAACCCTTAAACTAAACGAATTGAACTAAATGAATTGAACTAAGTGAATTGAACTAAATGAATTGAACTAAGTGAACTGACTGAAAAAGACTGACTGACCAGCGCTGCCAGAAGTAATAAGGTAAAATTATTTTTTCAGATTTTTTAACCGGAAATAGATTTTAAGATTTTTCCCCCAAAAACAAGGCTTTTTGTTGTGTCTTTGTTTCCATTTAAAAATTTTTAAACTAAATAGTACAATTTAGTATAAGAAATTAAATTGTTTGTAATGTTTTTTTTGTTTATTTTATGTATTAAATAAAATATGAATTATTTTTATTATTTATAATATAAATAAGATTTTTTCTTCAAAAGTAAGATATTTTTTTGGTAAAATTAAGATTTTTTGCTGAAAATTTCTGGCAGCCCTTTGACTGACGCAAAAGACCCAAGTGACTAAATGTGAACTACTGAACTAGATGAACGAACTAGTTCACTTTTTTTAAATGAACTCTAATGACAAGTCACCTAAATGAACTATTAAGCCCAAGACTAGAAAATTCAAAAATCGTCAAATCTGGCAGCCCTGTTTTTATTATATATATAATAATAATAATATATATAATTAGGCTTGCCAGACGTACTTTTTTCAGCAGTACACGTACTTTTTTTCATCACTGTACGGCCTTCTGCATAACACCTAAAAAAGTACGCTAAAGTACTTTTTTTCGCCTTTTGTACTTCTTTTTGTACTTTTTTTCTGTGCTTAACGTTTTAAGTAATTTTTTTTAGTGTAGAAAAAAAAAGTTCTTTGAAACACCGAGTAAAAATATCTCAAATGGCGATTGAGGGTACAAGTACATTGAAGGCTTTGGCTTTGAATTTAGATTGTTTCCTAACATTATTGAGGTAGAAAAGCAGAGCTACTGCTGGCATTTTTGCTATACTTATGAAACGTTTGGTTACAAGCAAAATTTAAAGCCAACGCCTTCGATATACAGTAGACTCGCGGTAACGTGAACTATTAAAACCTTAAGCAATGCTTATTTCGAAAACATTTGTTTAGCTGAAGAACTCTGTTCAGCAGTGTTGACAAAAAACAACATGTGAGTGGTATTTCCAAAAAGAGTCAAAAAGTGGCACAAAATAGTTAAAAATTATACAAAAGGGTAAACTATAAAAAGGGTCATAAAGTGTATCAAGACCGTCGAAAAAGGGTCAAATTGAAGATTAATGCCCCTATTGCGGTTCTCCACTTTTTTAACAGTTTGGTTGTCTTTGGTAAATTCACATCAGGGCTGCCAGTTTAGGGGTTTTGACCCCAAATTAGGGGATTTCTTGTTGCTAAAAGGGACAGAAAATTTAATTTGGGGTTTGGGGTTTGCATTGGGGATATTAAAAAAATAACTTGGTCACATACACATTACAGTGGGTTTTTTGCAACATCACTTGAAATCAATGAGCACCGGGCAAACAAAGTTTCGTTTTTAGTAAAAAAAAATATCTGATAAGTTTGAAGTTAATCTGTCAATAAGTCCAAAATTTCCATTTTCCTGGACAACTTCATGTGTATAAGAGGTGTTCAAAAAAATTAAAATGAACTCGAAAGCCAATGAATCCTTTGTATATAAAAATATTTAATATGAAGCTTGGTGACGATTGGGTAAAGAAAAGTCGATTGAAATGTCAAATAGTGTGTACAAGGCAAAACAATCACTTATTTAAGTTTTTGGAAAATTTTTTAAATGTCGTAAAAGTTTTTAGTCTAGATTATTAACAATTCGAAATGTTTAAAAAAAAAATAAAAAAAATCGGTTTAGAACTAGTAATAAATGATGCCCCAGACCACTAAAGTACCAATTATTACTTGACCTAGAAATGCGAACACACACCTTAAATAGTTTTAAAATTGAATTGTGCAAAAAATTGTCAAATAATAAAACCGCATTACAGAAAATACAGTACGTTACGGTACGTTACATTGCATTGCACAACATTTACGGTCGACTAAAGCAACCTTAATTCTTAAAATGTAGAATGCAAACAATTAAGCATTAAATGCAAGAGCCTTCAAACCTGTGTTTGTAGGGAAACAAATAAAGCAATTCTCAAATGGATAACTGGTGCGCGTGGGAATGTAATCCAAACTAGAACAGCCTCATTATTTTTTAATAAAAGTGGAAATAATATTAATTTTGTATAATAAACTTCTTAAAAATTTAGTGATTTTGCGGTCTCATGCAAATTCATTATAGGAAAGTTCGACTGTATATATATGGGGGATTTCGTGTCAAGTGACCCAACCTTGAAATCGATGTCTTCCGATTTGGAAGAAAGTTAGTCCTATTGGATAGTACTTTAGACACAAATTTTCAACTAGATCGGTCAAAAAGTTCCTGAGTTAGAGGAGGTCAAAGTTTGACATTTTGGCCATACAGGTGTTCTTTCTCATCCATGTAACTTATTACCTATTGGTGTTAGCAAAATTTGTCCCAAGTAGCTTCGATAGCTAAAAGTTCGATTTAAAAGTTGGGTCACTTGACACGAAATCCCCCATATGTATATATGTATATATTTTAGAAACAACTACATATTTCCTTTCGATAAAAATTATCTCTTGTAGACATGGTACAAGTAAAACTCAAATAAATATTTAAATTATCCGTTAAAAATTATGTATTTTTTTTACAGGGGCTTTTTTGGGGATTCCTGCTTTTATCGGGGGATATTTGGGGAAATTTATTTTTAAATTTGGGGAGAACGAAAAAAAGTACCTGGCAGCCCTGATTCACATTGCCATTCTCAACTCAATGGGCAGTTGGCTATTCAGTTGTGTATCTGTTTTTTTCGTGGTATTGCCGTTTTCAACTGGGTAAAAGTAAAATACACACAACTGCTAAAAAGTAGTTGTGTTATTGCCAGTTAAAGTTTATTTTTTTTAATTATTTTTTTAAATTTTTGTAATATCTTTTTTGCTATTTTTAAAAACTTTTATTAGTCTATATATGGGCATTTCCATTTTGGCATGTCGTGATATTTGTACCACAAAATGTAAAAAAATTAAATGAAGAAGCCAAATTTGTAAAAAGGATTTTTATATATACAAAGTAATGAAGTAGCACTATATTCAGAAAAAAAATCACAGTAATCGAAGCTAAAGATTTGCAGATATAAGCAAAAATCTGCGCTGGCGTGACGTTAAAAAAACGGAAGTTGATTTTGACTTGCATTACAAAACTGAATAAGACTGCGAATTGAGCAAGATGTTGTGTATAAAACCTTTTTTAGTAAACTTTGGACTAATACAGATTTATTTTTCAAGCTATAAAATTTATCAATCTTTGCTCCTTTTAAGGTAAATATGGGCATTTTCAGAGAAATTTCTACTTTTTTTAATGTAACGCCAGATTACAAATAAGGTTTTATTTTCGGACCATGTTGTTCAATCGTACACCAAAATATAAAAAAGTAAACTGTACATATAAACTTTTTTGAGAAACAATTTAAAATATTTCTGGCGTTACGTTACAAAAAGTAGACTTTTCGCTGGAAATGCCCATATATAAAATAGGATGTGTGTATGTATGTAACGTATGGACTCCAAAACGGCTGGGCCGATTTTGATGAAATTTTCAGGGAATCTTGAGAATATTCAGACGGGTGACACTGTAAAGTCTGATTTTTGATTTTCGGTCCGGGGGCGGAGGGGCGTGGCAAAATCCATAACTTGAGAACGGCTTGACCGATTTTTTCTTTAAAATTATCGCCATGGTCCAACTTAGGTTTTTACGGAAAGAAAATTTTGCCCCGCCCACTTTTACGCCCACTTTTTTCGATTTACCTAAAATCAGAAAACGGCTCCATCGAGTTGACTAATTTTTCTTTCAAATGTTCGTATTAATAAACTTTAAGTTTTCATCGAAATAAAAATTTACCACGCCTACTTTTACGCCCACTTTTACATTAAGCGCATAACTGGAGAACGGCTTGACCGATTTGGACGATTATTTCTTTAAAATTATCGCCATGGTCTAACTTAGGTTTTGCGGAAAGAAAATTTTGCCCCGCCCACTTTTACGCCCATTTTTTTCGATTTACCTAAAACCAAAAAACTGCTCCATCGATTTGACTAATTTTTCTTTTAACTGTTCGTATTAATCCATTTTACGTTTTCATCGAAAGAAAAAATTACCATGCCTACTTTTACGCCCATTTTTTCTATTAAGCGCATAATATGAGAACGGCTTGACCGATTTGGACGGTCCAACTAAGGTTTTTACGGAAAGAAAATTTTGACCCGCCCGCTTATTTCGATTTACCTAAAATCAGAAAATGGCTCTTTACACCAAATAAAAAAAAACATTGTCTATGCGCTGGCCTTAAGATGAAGTAATAAATATGTAAATATAATTTCCAATTTGCCTTAAATACATGCGTTTCTTTTTTGATTGAGCCCATATCTACACCATATGTAAGTTATTTTGTAAAAAAACTTTATGATAGGTATTCCATGGATTTTTATTTTAAATGCAGTAAATTTCGTTAAATGCTCAATTTAAATCGTGTGGTAATACAACACTAATGTTTGCTTAGGGCCAGCAACGTGGACCGGGTCAGCTAGTATGTATACGTTTGTTTACGTTTATGGTATGCAACACATACACGTTTTTTTCTTTTGCTTTGTATATGTGGTAGTAAATTTTTGACAACTAAAAAGAATCGTTTTTTGTTTTTGTACAAGTAAGCAGACCTGATAGATGGGCCTTGGTATTGTGTTTATTTGTCGTGTTTGTGTAATATAATAAATTAAGAATGTTTTATTTAAATTGAAATTATAAGGAAATCATGGTCTAATAATTTAAAGGCAACGGAAATAGTCGATCGGTAAGGGTAGAGGGGGTCCAAACGGCTTTTAGGTCGTAGAATAAACTAAAAGCGGTTGCTTCTATGACAGGTTGGGAGGGCAAGTCAGGGTGTTCCACCAATCCCTGAAACTCTTTTATTGTGGTGTATTTTGTTGTGTTTTAAGAATCATATCCGGTTGTATTTTTTTTGTTTCCGTTTTAAATAAATTTTTCTTGTTCGTTTACGCTGTCGTCAGGAAGGGTTGGAACCACCGGAGGGTTCAACATGAGCTAGTTGGACACCTCGGTGACAAACCGTACCGTAACAAGGTTTATAATTCGTTAAGCTTTGATATTGTTACAAGTAAAACTGAGGCTTATAATTCTTATTCGCTTAACAGTTTTATTTGTTTAATATCTTTAGTTTTTCTAAAATCTTTGGATGAAGTTTCCTGACGATCTGGCCTAAGCAACCAGTGAAATGCGCATATCCCTTCAACAATAAATTTCAGTTTCTCAATAGTATGAAATGGGAATTTAGCTCATTTGAAAGAAAGCTTTTTTATTGCTTTTCATATAACAAAAAGCGAACAGCTGATTGCTACAGTACAGATCACTGATGGGATTTGTAGTACAATTGTACCACCTTTATAGTACTTTAGACACAAATTTTCAACTAGATCGGTCAAAAAGTTCCTGAGTTAGAGGAGGTCAAAGTTTGACATTTTGGCCATACAGGTGTTCTTTCTCATCCATGTAACTTATTACCTATTGGTGTTAGCAAAATTTGTCCCAAGTAGCTTCGATAGCTAAAAGTTCGATTTAAAAGTTGGGTCACTTGACACGAAATCCCCCATATGTATATATGTATATATTTTAGAAACAACTACATATTTCCTTTCGATAAAAATTATCTCTTGTAGACATGGTACAAGTAAAACTCAAATAAATATTTAAATTATCCGTTAAAAATTATGTATTTTTTTTACAGGGGCTTTTTTGGGGATTCCTGCTTTTATCGGGGGATATTTGGGGAAATTTATTTTTAAATTTGGGGAGAACGAAAAAAAGTACCTGGCAGCCCTGATTCACATTGCCATTCTCAACTCAATGGGCAGTTGGCTATTCAGTTGTGTATCTGTTTTTTTCGTGGTATTGCCGTTTTCAACTGGGTAAAAGTAAAATACACACAACTGCTAAAAAGTAGTTGTGTTATTGCCAGCTAAAGTTTATTTTTTTTAATTATTTTTTTAAATTTTTGTAATATCTTTTTTGCTATTTTTAAAAACTTTTATTAGTCTATATATGGGCATTTCCATTTTGGCATGTCGTGATATTTGTACCACAAAATGTAAAAAAATTAAATGAAGAAGCCAAATTTGTAAAAAGGATTTTTATATATACAAAGTAATGAAGTAGCACTATATTCAGAAAAAAAATCACAGTAATCGAAGCTAAAGATTTGCAGATATAAGCAAAAATCTGCGCTGGCGTGACGTTAAAAAAACGGAAGTTGATTTTGACTTGCATTACAAAACTGAATAAGACTGCGAATTGAGCAAGATGTTGTGTATAAAACCTTTTTTAGTAAACTTTGGACTAATACAGATTTATTTTTCAAGCTATAAAATTTATCAATCTTTGCTCCTTTTAAGGTAAATATGGGCATTTTCAGAGAAATTTCTACTTTTTTTAATGTAACGCCAGATTACAAATAAGGTTTTATTTTCGGACCATGTTGTTCAATCGTACACCAAAATATAAAAAAGTAAACTGTACATATAAACTTTTTTGAGAAACAATTTAAAATATTTCTGGCGTTACGTTACAAAAAGTAGACTTTTCGCTGGAAATGCCCATATATAAAATAGGATGTGTGTATGTATGTAACGTATGGACTCCAAAACGGCTGGGCCGATTTTGATGAAATTTTCAGGGAATCTTGAGAATATTCAGACGGGTAACACTGTAAAGTCTGATTTTTGATTTTCGGTCCGGGGGCGGAGGGGCGTGGAAAAATCCATAACTTGAGAACGGCTTGACCGATTTTTTCTTTAAAATTATCGCCATGGTCCAACTTAGGTTTTTACGGAAAGAAAATTTTGCCCCGCCCACTTTTACGCCCACTTTTTTCGATTTACCTAAAATCAGAAAACGGCTCCATCGAGTTGACTAATTTTTCTTTCAAATGTTCGTATTAATAAACTTTAAGTTTTCATCGAAATAAAAATTTACCACGCCTACTTTTACGCCCACTTTTACATTAAGCGCATAACTGGAGAACGGCTTGACCGATTTGGACGATTATTTCTTTAAAATTATCGCCATGGTCTAACTTAGGTTTGCGGAAAGAAAATTTTGCCCCGCCCACTTTTACGCCCATTTTTTTCGATTTACCTAAAACCAAAAAACTGCTCCATCGATTTGACTAATTTTTCTTTTAACTGTTCGTATTAATCCATTTTACGTTTTCATCGAAAGAAAAAATTACCATGCCTACTTTTACGCCCATTTTTTCTATTAAGCGCATAATATGAGAACGGCTTGACCGATTTGGACGGTCCAACTAAGGTTTTTACGGAAAGAAAATTTTGACCCGCCCGCTTATTTCGATTTACCTAAAATCAGAAAATGGCTCTTTACACCAAATAAAAAAAAACATTGTCTATGCGCTGGCCTTAAGATGAAGTAATAAATATGTAAATATAATTTCCAATTTGCCTTAAATACATGCGTTTCTTTTTTGATTGAGCCAATATCTACACCATATGTAAGTTATTTTGTAAAAAAACTTTATGATAGGTATTCCATGGATTTTTATTTTAAATGCAGTAAATTTCGTTAAATGCTCAATTTAAATCGTGTGGTAATACAACACTAATGTTTGCTTAGGGCCAGCAACGTGGACCGGGTCAGCTAGTATGTATACGTTTGTTTACGTTTATGGTATGCAACACATACACGTTTTTTTCTTTTGCTTTGTATATGTGGTAGTAAATTTTTGACAACTACCCAACAAACACAGAGGTTTGATTTCAAATTGAAAGTGATTTGAAATCAAACGTTTTCTCAAACGACAAACGTTTGATAATGATTTGAAAATCATTTGTAAATCATAGCGTTCTCAACAAAAAGGGGAAATTATTTTCAAATTGAAAAATGCCTTTATTTTCAACTTGCTTTCAAACGTTATTCTCAAATGTTTTTCAAATGTGGGTTATAATAGAATGTGGAATATAAATAAAACTATTTAATTTTTTTAATTTTAATTTAAATTTATTATTTATTTAAATAAACTTTGAAATAAACATTCGGTACCATAGCAAAAAGATGAAATAGTGTTCTTTCCGTTTTCTAATTCTTGGAAAGACAAAATACTTGGCACCGTTTTATTATTTTTCTTTTTTTTCGTATTTTTAAACATTGTAATTTCTCACAAATATTTTTTATTTTTCACTAGAAATATACTGTTCACTTTATATTAAAATTTATTTTTAATAGTAAAACACATGTAACCACAAGGAAAAATAATTTAACTTTAATCGCCATTTTTAATGCTTACATTAATTTTTCGCTTTAGTTCTGCCAAGTTTATTTTTGATTTGATTTTAACTTTGACAAACATTTGACATCAAACTGAAAAAACATTTGATATCAAATGTTTATTTTCAAACCATTATCAATTTGAATTTAATTGTTAAATCAAACAATTGAAAAACGTTTGAGAATTGCGTTTGATGTCAAATGATAAAGTCATTTCATATCAAAGGTTTGACTTCGTGTTTGTTGGGTAAAAAGAATCGTTTTTTGTTTTTGTACAAGTAAGCAGACCTGATAGATGGGCCTTGGTATTGTGTTTATTTGTCGTGTTTGTGTAATATAATAAATTAAGAATGTTTTATTTAAATTGAAATTATAAGGAAATCATGGTCTAATAATTTAAAGGCAACGGAAATAGTCGATCGGTAAGGGTAGAGGGGGTCCAAACGGCTTTTAGGTCGTAGAATAAACTAAAAGCGGTTGCTTCTATGACAGGTTGGGAGGGCAAGTCAGGGTGTTCCACCAATCCCTGAAACTCTTTTATTGTGGTGTATTTTGTTGTGTTTTAAGAATCATATCCGGTTGTATTTTTTTTGTTTCCGTTTTAAATAAATTTTTCTTGTTCGTTTACGCTGTCGTCAGGAAGGGTTGGAACCACCGGAGGGTTCAACATGAGCTAGTTGGACACCTCGGTGACAAACCGTACCGTAACAAGGTTTATAATTCGTTAAGCTTTGATATTGTTACAAGTAAAACTGAGGCTTATAATTCTTATTCGCTTAACAGTTTTATTTGTTTAATATCTTTAGTTTTTCTAAAATCTTTGGATGAAGTTTCCTGACGATCTGGCCTAAGCAACCAGTGAAATGCGCATATCCCTTCAACAATAAATTTCAGTTTCTCAATAGTATGAAATGGGAATTTAGCTCATTTGAAAGAAAGCTTTTTTATTGCTTTTCATATAACAAAAAGCGAACAGCTGATTGCTACAGTACAGATCACTGATGGGATTTGTAGTACAATTGTACCACATTTGGTACAATCGTAATTCATTCTTTTTTCGGTACAATTTAAGAAAAAACCCACGAAGTTTTATCACTTCCTAAAGTCTGGTACTCTCTACCAGGGCTGTCAGATATGGCGATTTCTCGCCAAACGTGGCGATTTTGAAATGTGTTTGGCGACGGGATTTTCAATTTGGCGATTGGCGACTTTTATGGCGATTTACTTGGCTATTTTTCCCATTTATATTCACCCTTATTGTGTTCGGAGTATTTTAAATACGCCTACGACTGTTTGGTAAAAGATTAAAGAGAACGTGAACTTATTTCCTTCAATCTATTACCAAACAGTCGTAGGCTATTTTAAATAAGCCAAACACAATAAGGGTGATTATTTCAGCAATTTTTTAACAGTTTATCATTTTGTGTTATCATTAATAATATAAAAAACCTTGCAACTTTTTGTCATATGATTTTTGATTTGTTATCATTTGAAGTGAATTTTATATTCAGTCACTATTTAATTCTAATAGGTCAAAAATCGGTGAGGCTGAAGTGAACGATCTTATAGACTTGTGTTCTTAATTTTTATTTTCAACCGAATATATTATCTTCATTTTGTGTTATTTAAAAAAAAGAGAAACAAAACTAAATTTACTTTCGGCAACTTTTTTGTATTTTTTTTAGTTTTTGGCGATTTTTGGCTGCAATATTATACTTGCTTTTTTTGTATGCAAAATTTAATTTAAAAAAAAAGAAAAATAAATTTGATTAAAAAAAATTGTTACAAAAACTGAACAAAATTGAGGTTTGGCGATTTTTGGCGATTTCTGACTTCAGCCTTGGCGATGGAGCTCAAAAAAATCTGACAACCCTGCTCTCTACAGTATTTCGTGCGAAATGTTTTCAAATTCAATATAAAAAAATTTCTGTGAAATACTAAAGTACACGGAATGTAAAAAGCCACATGTTGTTCTGACGTAATTTTGACGACACTACAAAGCCACAATAGCAAGTTCGTGCTGTTTTATGACGACAAAATTACGTCATAACCACGCCTGTAGCTTTTTACATTCCGTGTACTATAGGCTTAACGAAAAAATATTGATAGAGTTCTTCTCTATGTAACATATTACGAAAAACATGCGAAATGTTTCTAGCTCCGATACAAATACTACTCTCGGAAAAAGTTTTTAATGGCATTACTTCCTTATAAATGTATGTATTGAGATAAGCATTGGCTACAATAACTTTTACGATAGCTACTCAGTGTTGCCAGAACTTTTAGAGGAAACATTTTTTTTCAGTAGTATCTTCTGAGCCTTGAAACTGAATTAAGATAGTAGCAGGGGAAGTGGTACCCCCATAGGACGCTAATGTTAAATATCGCATATCTTAAGAACTGTTATAGTGAGCATGTTCAAGCTTGCGTGAGCAATGCGTGCAAAAATGCACACATTTGCACAACACAACAACAAAATATATGCAATTTGCTCTATTTTACTTCGTTTGCACTAAAAAAACCATGAGCAAGATTAGTAGTGCATATTTGCTACGTTGTAAACAAATAAAAACAATAACATGTACTTAATATGTATTACATCATGAACACAAAATAACAATAATGAAACTTTTGGTCAATGCTAGAGATATGTTATAAAATATTTTTTTATTGAAAAGAAACGTGAGTTAATCCACCTTAAATAAATGATAAAATTGTACCAAAAAAGAATAAATTGTACCAGGGTACCAATAATGTTTCGATTGTACCAAATTTGGTACAATTGTACCACAAATCCCATCAGTGATGTGCAGCATATCAAGTGTATATTTTCGGTCAAGGCGAATTCAACTACAGGTGGTGTCACAACTACAACAATCCAAAAACAACATTGCATCGCATTGTTAAGGCCCAAATACATTGATCAAAATACTCATCAAGTATTGTGGTAGTATTAGTGAAAATGTGTTTGTATGTGTGCCACCGACAACGCTTGATGAAAAATCAAAAAAATTTAGATATGATGGCGAATATTACGTCCAGCACACGTACACTGGTGACTTCGCCTGCTGGACAAGAATTTGACAAGTGTATTTGTCCCTTTAGTGTTTACGGCTCGAAATGTCAACAATTCTTAGCAAAACACTAACAAATCAAAACAAATAGGCTCGAACTGTCAAAATCAGAAGGCGTTACGACACCACCAGTAGCTAATTTGCCCTGATCTTCGGTTATATTTATTCTCTTGTACTAATACTTCTACATTTTCAAAATCTGGTTGGTGTCCACTTAATGCACAGTGGGCTGCAAGTGCTTTGTTCTGTTCTAATGGTTTATTTACTGCCTTTAAGGCCCAAATACATTGATCAAAATACTCATCAAGCATTGTGGTAGTATTAGTGAAAATGTGTTTGTATGTGTGACACCAACAACGCTTGATGTAAAATCAAAAAATTTAGATATGACGGCGAATATAACGTCCAGCACACGTACACGTTGAATTCGCCGGCTGGACAAGCATTTGACAAGTGTATTTGGCCCTTTAAATCCGATTTGTGTGATGCCATCCTAGTTTTTAATTTTGATTTTGTTGTGCCAACTTATGCCTTTTGGCATAGATTGGACTTATCACCTTTACACAATGGATTTGCTGCAGCACGTCATTTCCATGGCCCTGGGTAGGGTATTTATATTCAGATTCCAAAGTAAAAATTACAGTACACCACCTTGCGGGGAACCCCTAGTCGCAAACTTGGAAATGTTTGAGGCGGCCAAGTTGGATTCGATACGCCTGAAGTGCAGATACTGCTGACAATTTGAATTGTCGCTGGGTCGATTTCCATATTCCGAGCGCCACTAAATGTTTCCTCCCTAGGGACATCATCATTGCAACCTGGGAAGTGTGTGTTCATCACTACCTCAAGAATGTCTCGACTGTTTGTGGTTTAGCATCCATCTAACTTCCGTATATATAATGGAATAGCTGGTTCAGAGGATAAAACCTTACGTAGCCGACTTCTCTCCGAGGAGTTTTCCACATCGCTGCAGTATTTCCTCCATGACTGTCTCTTGGCCTTGCTGATAAGATTTTTTAATCCATTCACTAAGGACTTGTAATTGTTCCAAACACCATTACGTTTTCCCTCATTTAAGAGTTTCCTGCTTTCTTTGCGTTTTTCAGCAATTTCGTTTGTTGCCTCAAATAAGACACCTGTCAATGACTCCTCGACGGAGTCGAGCATGGACACACTGTCTATGAGAACTGGGCACATAGGCAGCTTGTCTTATAAAAAAGGCGACAAAATGTGGACGAGTGGGCGTGGCACAAAGTAGATTTATTCATATCTAAAGTACGGTATTTACATATACATATAACTTTCTTTTATTATCGCACCATGGTGAAGGGTATATAAGACTCGTCATAGCCGAATATAACACATATCTTGATTTTACATAAAATCCCAGAATTGATAAGAATGTATCACGGGTTTCAGGATTATTCAATCCAGAAAATTTCAGGGATTTCTGGTCCGGCATCCTTAGACAGTACCAACAAAGTTTAAAATGTACCAAAAATAACACCCAATTCTCATTTACTCTTACGTAAATGTTGCGGATACGTAAACGTTGCGGTCGACTTGAAATGTTGGTAGTTACTACAAAAACGTAAACGTGTCATATGTTGTTGAAGTGTATGCGTGTACTCGTATATATGTATGTATGTATGTAAATTATTATTTGTTTTGATTTTTCTCACAGCCTTTTTCCAAGACATGTTGCTAACATTCTTGTTTAAGATCGCCAATACATACCGATATCGGCGCTTTTGTACAAAAAAATAAAATACTTTATACATACATATCTGTGGCATTTTGACAAAACATCTTAAGTCGTGATAAGATAGCAAAAAGCTTTAAAAAAACTCGCTGAAAAAAATCATTTTTATCAAATATAGTTTGTAATACAAAATTTTAAAAATGTAAACAAAAATGTTTTTTGAATGAAAATTCGTATGATTAACAACATTTTTTTCAACTTTTTGAATTTGACTTAAGATGTTTTGTCAAAACGCCACAGATATACATATATTTACATATCCAGCTCTAAAATTGCTTTAAAAAATTTGATTTTTTATCTAGTTTTTATTGCGCCTGAGAATCTAGTTTTGGAGCTATGGACCTTAACATATTTTTAGCCCTTATTAATATCTCTTCAAATGAAAATATTTTATTGTAAACTTAATTTAATTTTCTAAAGATGCTAACCAAAGATTAGCGCAATAATGAGAAAAATAAATAAATATAATATATGTTTTTTAAAAAAGACCTCGAGCTTAAATAATTCAAAATAATTATAAAAAAAGAAAGGTCAAATAACAATAAATAATATATCCTATATTTAATATAATAAGGTCAAGGCGAATATTCGGAACTATGCGCTAATTATTTTCTATTTGCATTGTCAAAAATGTATGCAAATAATTATTTTATAACAAAATCAATAATCGAATCAGCTGTTTTATGTTTTGGCTCATGTGTTTACAGCTTTTAATTAAATTTTAATTTAATAATTTTATAAATTATGATTTTTGCGTTAAAATATGGTTAAAACTTGTGTTGTAAATGTAAATGAAAATTATAGAAAAGAAAATAAGAAGAGGAAATACAGTAAACATACAAATGAAATTATGAAATAAATGCCATCGTTGTAAAACTTGCATTATATATAAAGCGAATTTAGTTAAAATACAAAAATATTTGTTGTTTCAAACTTATAAATAAATAAAATGACCATAGAAAAAGTAAGAAAAAGGCTTTTGCAAATTTGCAGCAGCCCAAAACATGCAAAAATACCACTTTAACATTTATCAATTTTATTTACTGTTGGATAAAATAAAATAAAAAAATTAAACTTTTAACAACATTATTTATTTCCAACAAATAAACAAGAGCTGTAAGCTGCTTCTTTTATTTTCAATAAAAACCCGATAACTTTGGTTTCTGTGACACATAAAGCCAACATTAATTTCAGTTCGAACAAAAAACCCATAACATTGGATTTCATTAAATCAAATTTAAATAATGTTTTGATGAGAATCTCATTAATAAAATTTAAATGTAAACCGCTGGTTAATAAGTTTTGTTGACAACACTTCTTCAAAACAAAAATACAATTCTTAACAGCTGATACGTAAAAACGGAGAGAAATTTTAATTTTATCAGGTTCATCCGCAACGCAACGTTACGTTTACGTAAGAGTACCTATTTGCACAGTAGCTTGGGCTGAGTTTAGACGGTTCATTCTTTACTGAAAAGATTCTTCCTTTTTCTTCTTTGAACATGAATTGGCGTTCAAATGATTCATGTCATGTTGACGACATGTTTTTTATGTTGTATAGTCGTGCGTATGCATGTGTGCGTTTTGATATTGAAAACAAAAACAAAATTAAACAACGAATGTAAAAGCAAAGCGTACTGACAGTACAGACATGTGTGTACTCGTTTCTTTTCCCCTCTCCCCTCTCGCCAATAAAGTAGCAATCTTTTCAGTAAAGAATGAACCGTATAAACACAGACTAGGTAAGGAAAACGGAACAGCTGATTAGCAACGTATACGTTTACGTAAGAGTAACGAGGCCTTAAGACAAATGTACCATGCAGTGTTCCCAGTTTTGGGGATTTATCCCCAAATTGGGGATTTTTTTTTGTAATTGGGGATAAAAATTTCGTGAAAATCCCCAGGGGATTTTTTGGGGAAAAGCACTTTTTTCGCAGGGGATTTTTGGGGATAATATATTATTCTAAATATCATTTTTCCAATGGCAAGACCGATTTGATCAATATGTGGGTACAAATTTTAGTTTTTTCCCGGTTTTAAACTATTTTAAGAACTTGTTGAAATAGGTTTAAATATGCTTTTTGTACCAACAAGCGTTTCTTCTGTTGCACTAGCTTTTTTCTGTAATGAATACAACCAAAATCAATATTTGCAACAGAATACAATATGAGTTATTAGGAGCTCTTCTTAGAATAGAAGTTTGTACACTTTAAAATAATGCAGCTTGCTGTGACAAATTTATTCAACAATCTTAAATGCACTTTTTAAACAAACAACATGTAAAACAAAATTGCATTGGCTTATGACTTAGAAGATTATGGATTCCCAAGTTTTGGAAATGATAAATATGTATTGACGCATAATTATTTTTCTTTTGCGTTTTTACGTTACCTTTGTTACATTCAATACATGTAGATACGTAGAACTCAAAGAATAAAAACCATTAGTTTTAATTATATTACACAAATGGATTTATTTATATAAATCGATGTATGCATATTTTTCCATTGACATAATATTATGTATTTTATTTTTAAGAAAATGTGGGGATTTTTGGGGATAAGAAAATGGCTATTTTGGGGATTTTTGGGGATGAAAAATCACAAATTGGGGATATGGCTTGAAATAAAACTGGGAACTCTGGTACCATGAATTGCATCCCTGACAGCAGCTGTCAAAACTAAACAATATTGCTTTTAGCATTTTGCAAAGGGCTTTAGCGATTATCTCTTTGGTTGTTAAATCAATGTAAATATAAATCTTGTGAACATTATTTTTATGTTCGAACAATATTGAAAATAAATATTGTGTTTTTTCCATTAAAACTTTTGAAGTTGAGAGTGCCCTTGTTACGAAAATATTAAGCTTTGGTCGTTGTGACGTGTACAATTTGGACTGTGACGTGTACAGATATTTTTGTTTTGTGCACAACTTTGTGCCGATATGTTGGACTATGTTGTAGTCTTCACCAAAGGTGGTGTAGTCCTTTGGAAGTGTAATACCACAGGTCAAAATGTCACGCCAAACATCAATAACTTAATTCGCAGTGTAATTTTAGAGGTAAATTAGACATGTACTGGTAATGACTATGTACGTGCTTGAACTTTAAAAAAACAGATTCACTTTCACCACCCAAAAAATAAATAAAAATTATCTACAATTTTAGGAACGCAGTACGGAATCAAAATGTTTTGAAGAGGATGGTTTGGCCATTCAGTTCAAATTAGATAATGAATTGGAATTAGTTTATGCCGTGGTGTACCAGAAGATCATTAAATTGCCATACGTCGATAGCTTTTTAAGCAACATACAAAATGCATTTAAGGATAAGTTCGGCGACATATTAATAACTTCCCAGCGTTACGCTATGGACTACGATTTTGACGGCGAGTTTAGATCCACTTTGACAATTGCAGAGAACTCGGCCAAACAAAATAGTAAAGTTCCAAAGTCCATGAGATCTTTTAATGAATCACTGAAATCGAAGAAAACTGTAGCTTCAATGATTGAAACTCCTAATGATAGTAAAAAGGGCGATAATACAAAAAAAGTAAATATAGTGGAATTCCCAAAAGTCTCAACTTCAGAAAAAATCGCTAGAAATGAGGATATTATAATGGAAAACCGTAAAAAACTAAAAGAAAAGTTATCAGGCAAAAAAAGTCCTCAGCCAGATATTAAAGCTAAAACTGAGAAAGAAAAAGCCGGCAAGAAACCCAGAGTTTGGGATTTGGGAGGAAGTTCTAAGGATGCTGTAGCATTGGATCGTTCCAAAGACCATGCTGAAGACGTACAATACACAAATATTCAAAATAATGTGAGTTTTTATATATGTACATACTCATACAATTTACGTTAAACTATTTTTTCAAAATGTTTGTATAGATTGTAGGTACAATGCAGGGCAACATACGAGACTTGGAAGTAGAGAGTGATGATGAGGATATTGAATCTGAAATTGAAGAACCTAGAAAACAAGTTGCCATAGATAGCAAGAAGAAATCTGGCATTTTATCGTACTTCAAAGGTTTTGTAGGAGGCAAAACGCTGACACGCGCAGATTTACAAACAGCTTTAGATAAAATGCGTGATCATTTAATTTCTAAGAACGTTGCTGCAGAAATTGCGTATAAACTTTGCGACTCAGTAGCCACCAGTTTGGAAGGAATATCTATCGGCACATTTGATTCAGTAGCTGTCATGGTCAAAGATGCTTTAACAATGTCTCTGGTTCGTATTTTGTCGCCAAAACGCCGAGTTGATATAATACGTGATGCTCTTGAAGCCAAACGCAATAACAGACCATATACTATAATTTTTTGTGGTGTCAATGGTGTGGGAAAATCGACAAATTTAGCCAAAATATGCTTTTGGTTAATAGAGAATGATTTTAATGTCTTAATAGCTGCCTGTGATACTTTCCGTGCAGGTGCTGTAGAACAGTTGCGAACTCATACACGCCATCTGAATGCTCTACATCCCCCAGGAAAACATGGAGGTCGTACTATGGTTGAACTTTATGAAAAAGGTTACGGTAAAGATGCGGCCGGTATTGCAATGGAAGCCATTAAATTTGCTAACGACACTCGCATTGATGTTGTATTGGTTGATACTGCTGGTCGTATGCAAGACAACGAACCCTTGATGCGCTCCCTTGCAAAACTTATTAAAGTAAATGATCCCGATTTAGTGCTCTTTGTTGGCGAAGCTTTAGTCGGAAATGAGGCTGTCGATCAATTAGTTAAATTCAATCAATCTCTTGCCGACTATTCATCCGACGAAAACCCCCACATTATCGATGGCATTGTTCTAACGAAGTTTGACACGATAGATGATAAAGTTGGCGCTGCCATATCAATGACATATATTACCGGGCAACCTATTGTATTTGTTGGCACCGGTCAAACCTATTCCGATTTAAAAGCTATAAATGTTAATGCAGTTGTGCACTCACTTATGAAATAATTGTTTGTTTGTCGTTTTTATTGTTTGTCTATTTTTATTTGTTCTTTATTCAATAAAAAAGGAGTTTATTTTTTCTTTTTGTACATTTATTAAAAATTTTTATTTTTTAAAATTACAAATAAATATTTTAGAAAATGCAACTAACACTTTTTAAGAAACAAATATCTTTCGTTGTTTAATGTTATGAATTTTTCTTAAATGAAATAGTGTTTTAAAAATTTTACACGTAAAAATAAACTGAATAAATATTGACCATTTGAATGCTGACTTTGACAAATATATATATAAAATCTGCAGTAACTTGATAAGTTTTTTATAAAAAGCATTTACAAATTCTTAGAAAATAATGCAGTTCATTTAAATAAAATGAAACTGTACATAATATTGGCTTAACTTATAACAATACAATTTAAATAGCTAATACATACTAAAACTTATAACTAATAAAAATTTAATAGAGATTTGTATATATTTAAATATCAGTTAGTTAATACCTAATTTTTTATTATTTGGGCAAATAGCAATCCCAAACAATATTGACAACTTCAAAAAGCGTACTGATTAAGAATAATGAAGATAACGTACAAGCTATGTCAATTCTATTATAAATTACCTTTTACCCTTCTGTAAAGCGTAAAAAAACAATTTCATACGTAGTGGGTAATAAATGCATCTGGAAGTAAACATTAACAAACGAATTTTTGTTAATTTTGAATTTATTAATATATGCGGAATAAAATATGGACAGATTTTCAACCATCAGTGCAAAAATAATACAAACTCCCTATAAATATTTGGCTAGAGATCAGTTAAATAAATTGATAATTTGTAGAAAAAATATCAAAACGAATTAGAACGTCGTACGTTGAATTTTGTGAAAACAATCCTAATAAAAGAAAATATCAAATTTTTTGTTACTTTTCTGAAACAAAAATTGAAAAATCGTTTGTTTATAAGACAATAAAAGTTTGCGAAAGTAAAACGTTTAATAGAAACCACGACGACCTGGTGTAACATATTTGAAACAATGTAACCAAACTCGAGCTATGTTGAAGGTAGAAATTGCCAGTCATATGTACTGCAAAATCTTACCGTGCGTTGGCAAATAAGTGAAGTTTTAAAAATAAAACGTCACTGAAATTCGTAGCACATGTGAGAGTTGTCAAATGTGCAAAGAAAGCTGTTTCAGCCAGTGTTTGAAAATAAACACTAAATGTCGCTTCTAAGTGTTCGGTTCTGTACATTTGTGGAAAACAAAAACGCTTACAGTGTTTGTGTAGTAAATCATTAAAAAACCCGTGAGAACATTTAATTCCGTTCGGTTTTTTTAAGCCAGAAACTTCATTCGGTTCAGCTCATTAATGTTCGTCTCTTTTGGCTGGTAAAAAACCAAACATTTTTACAAAAACAAAATACACATACGAAAAAAACAAAAAGCCAGCAAAATAATTTTACCCAATACACATACAAGCTGTTCGTGCTGCGGTCGTTGCTAAAATTTTTTTTGTTCATTTCGTTATCAATGTAAAAAATAGAAACATTATAGAACATTAAAATATAATGATTGTCTGCAGTATTACAACAATTATTCTGTTTTTCGTTGAAATTCGGCTCTTTTTTTAAAAATAGTTGCGAACGGTATTAAGGGGTTTGTTCGTCTACACAAACACTAAAAAATAGATATCGTTCCTGGGTGTGTGAGCCGATTGCTAAATAATGTTCTGTTTATTTTCGAACACTGGTTTCAGTTGGTTCAGAAAACAGTAATCATTAAACATCAGTGCCCGGTAGTCTAGCTGGTAGTGAGCTAGTCTATCAGCGCCGGGGTTGCGGGTTCGATTCCCGCCAGAGACTATGGTTTCTTTCCTGCAGGCTTAGTGCTTCGCGGGGTTTAGCTAAGAGAATTAAAAAAAAAGTCCAATACGGGCTATGTTACAAAACTTTTTTGCTGCAGGCTTGCCATGAACTGTATCAATGATGATGGGAATATCTTTACAATATCATGAAAACCAATTAAAACTTTTTAGGCGAATTTGGAAAGAAATTTCCATTAAAAGGCATAGCAACCAAACTAAATGGATGCTATAGCATATATAGGGCTGTGATCATCGATGTGGGTAGATATCTGTTCGTAAAATAAATTTAAGTTGTGTATTTTAACAACTGTATATTAACTTTGATTTTTTAATACCTGATTAAAATTGTTTATTACTGCTAGTGTCAGTCCATATTTTATTCCGCATACGTTATTAAAATAACCGATTCCAGTTTTTTTGATGTAAACTTAAGCTTTCGTTAAATAACGGTTTTTACCGAAAAAATAAATAACAATTCAATTATGAATATTCGTTTTAAAAGGTATAATGAAATTCGATCGTTTTTAAAATCCATTTCAGAATTAGTCTTATTTTCTTGTTCAACTTTACAGGAAAATGTAAAAACAAAGTAGACAGTGTATGTATCATAATGAAAAATGACTCATGCAATTGCTTGCAAACCCGTTATTTTTTACACTATTGTAAAATGTTTTGGAATCAATAAAATACTAAATTTCGTAAAAAATACGAGTTTCTACTTGAGACCATCGATTTATAATATGAAATTTAAAACAATATAGAGAGGAAATAAGAAAAAAATGTATTTCCATCACATACCTAAATATGTATTCTATAATTGTTATTGTTTTTAGAATGTCTTGAAATTCAATTTCAATACTAAAGAGTTTCAGCTATGTAAATTGTTCTTTGTTACTTTGGGATCTATATATGATATAACGCTACTTTGACTACTGTCATCATCTATGAGATTCTCACGGAAAGATTTTGCCAACACAGTATTAAAGGAAGTAGAAGTTGACGTTGTTGATGGTGTTGGCAACAATGAAGACAATGTTGACAGATTTGTCACAGAAATTGAAACGTCATCAGTATTCACGTTATTAGCACAATCATTTACGTCTAAAGGAAGCATTCCATCAAAACTATGTACAGGCACTTCACAGAATGAACTATCTGCTGTCGTTAGAGTTGTTGATGGTAATTTAGTTACTGGAGGACTTCGCCGTTTAATAGCTTCATACAATTCGTCAATGGACGTATTAAGTGTATCAATGGGATTGATTGTGTCATCGTGTTCATTTCCATCCAAGTCGTTTGTGAAATTGCGACCACCATAAGCACCGAATTCCTCATCAAAATCATTTAGACCCATTTCCGTCTCGCTAGCATTTGACGACTGATACCGAAAATCGTCAGCCAAAGTCAGGTCGTTGTCAGCTTGTGGTGCATATAAACCATGACTACGAATACTGATTTCGGAATTTTGGTAGTTCAAATCACTTTCGTTTGTGGGGCTGGCGGACCGAGTAAATGTACCGGTCATATGAAATGTTTCTATTACGTTACTATCTATTTCGTTTCTATTGTTTGATACATATTTTTGAGCTGATGCTTCTAGAGAATTAGCTGAAGAATGCATTTCCCGAAGGTTCATGGTAGTAAATTGATCATTAATAATTCCGAATAGAGAGGGACATCTCTGTTTTAGAGCTCCAATATGGGATATAATTCTATCTGAGCCGTACGAACTATTTATTGAATCCAACTTGCTAGTATCGACTTTTGTGGCGCCGACAACGCCATCATAAATGGAGTCTAAATTACTTAAAGATTTTGAATGCTTTGGTTGTTGACTACACCGAATAAGAACGGAAGCAAAATCATCTTCAATATCAATGCGATTGGTAATTTGCAGTGAGTTTGACACATAAATCTCATTCCGATCCAAGTTTGGCTTATTAAAATCCTCATCTTCATCATCATCAAGGATCACAGCTTTGTAATTGTGGCTATCACGATCTTCATTTGGAAAGTCTTGTTTAGCGGTATTTGTTACGGATGGCAGACCTATGCTATTCATTGCTTCAACATCGTGATCTAATAGCAACAATCTGGGTTGTGATTGGTTTTGAGGTTCATCGAGTACTTTAAGTTCCTTGGTTTTGTTTGGTGTAGACGTTACAGGAAAATTTAATGGTGCATTTGGGTTTAACGACGAATTATATAAATTGTTGGGGGATGGTTTCACATTAACTTTTTGCAAGGTATTTTCGTAAAGAGGTATATTCTCATCATGAGAGCTACTGTCTAATTCTTCGAACTCCTCGTGATGTTCCTCTAAAGGTTTAAGTAATCGACCCCCAGTACCGCTATTTAAACCAGAACTTCCCCCACCTCTTACTTTGTGAATCTCATGCTGAGGCGCCATTGTTTCCGGAATATTGGTGTAGATATTCATTGCTAATATGTTAGCTCGTTTTCGTAAAGAATTTGAATTATTCGCTACTGTTGAAACGTTGGCAGAGGTAAAAATATCATCGTCATCAAAGTTGTCTAAAGGGTGTGGATTATGGGTCTTATAACTGACATTGTAGTCAGGCTTGTAGTTAATATTCGTATTGTTAACTTTACCAACACCACTACTTAGTAGTTTTAGAGTCATAGCATTATGGCGCCTAGAATACACATGACCACTACCAGTAGTCGACGAAATATCGCTGGCAGTGTCTGCTGGCCCCACACTTCCTCCATAATCTGGTCGATCTTTTTGTCGTTGCAACTCAAAATTATTACGCTTTGCTAAGCGTTTCTGTTTTTTGAAAAACTTACGGGCAACATTTATTTGATTTGGATTATAAAATAGCTCAGCACTTGGAATTTCATGTGATAGGCCAATACCTGCACCACCTCCCATATGTTGACTGTTATTAATTGGTGCAGGAGCAGAAGATACAGCTAATAGATGTTGGGTGGTAGCATCAACAATACCACCTGCATTACGAACGCTACCCGCTCTGTGTTTCGAACATTGCGAATTGGATCGAGAAGCACCAGAATTATTGCCAGCTTCATAAGACGGTTTATACGCTAATACACTATTAGCAACCGCAGAAACCCCGTTATTGTAAGTTCCTTCGTTATAGGGTCCATCTGAACCGTCTTGTCCGCAACAAGGGTTTTTACTCCACTGCTGACGCGTATCATTTCTTGTTAATGTATAAAATAATAATTTAAACAAGCCAAGCAAACAACATGATGTCGCAAATAATACAGAATACATATGGGCTAGGTCCTCCTCCCCTTGTGCTGAGTGCATCACAAATGTCCCTGCAGACAACCAAGCAATAACGAATAAGATTAAGAACACAAAATGAGCTCTCAAATGAGCCACATTAGAACGTTCGAAATCGTCTACTATACTGCTTACGGCCGTATTGCTTAGTGTAAGACTTGTGTACTGATCCAAATTTAATGACTTTGTATTCATATTTGTACGTCGAGTGGGAAGATTATTTTGAGTCGTTGTGTCCAACCAATCCATATCAATATTTTCGGTACCCTGTGTATTGTCGGAAAATTGATGTTGATTTTGCATCATACTAGCAACCGAACTTCTATGACTGAGCTGATAATATATCGTTAAAAAAAGAATACATAGAAAAATCAGTAATATTCCTCCGGGAACCAGCATTGCATTCATGGCCGAACTATTGTGAAGAAAACAAAATGAATAGGCAGCATATTCGTTTATATTTACTGCTCCACTTATACCACAAATCATCATAGAAATACCCCATCCGACGAGGTATATACCCATAATGGGTTTTTTTAAACGTGCCTCCTTAGGAAGTTCAGATTCAGTAACAACGCGATGGTGCTTCGAAAGTCTTTTATACATCGTGCTAAGGCTAACGCTAAGCCACAATAAAACACACATACTTAAATAGTGTATAAGCATTCCCACCATGCGGCACACGTCTTGACGCTCAGTCTGAAAGATTCCCAGAGTAAAAGACAAACAAAGAAGTGCTAAAGACAACCAAGTATTAATAAATGTATGCCGCTGTTGTCGATTTACACGAATGGCTCTGCCAAACACTAATAAGGTGACAATATTAATGCAGCAACACAGAAAGAGTACTGCTGTGCCAATGTATATCGCATAGGGTAAAAATCGAAAACGAGCCCCTGCTTCGTCACTTTCAAAATCGTTAAGATAAGCCGACCTTTGCAACAAACCATAGTAACCCAAGCGTTTGCAAGAAAACATTAACAGCCCGCGATGTAGGTAAAGCTGCTGGCACATTTCCGGGTTCCAAATTTTTCTGTCTTCGTCCCAGCGAGCAGGTATAGGTGCACTACGATCATCATGAAACGGATGAACCCGTAATATGATTGCAATTTGATTTTTCTCTTCGATGTCTTCAGACGACTGCAGAATACTTTCATCGGCCTCGTTAATGGTTTTAGCTCCAACTATTGCAGATGATAAGACTACACTTCTATTACTAGTCAAATGCTGTAGCAAATTAGCATTTCGGAATACAGCCACCATTAACTTTATAACAGATTGGGGCGATTTATCACTAAACAGCAAATTTACTGGAATTTGAATTGCTGCATCAATGTACCGTTCAAATGATGGAAATGAATCATTCGAAGTACTACACTCAAATGAAGAACTGGCAGTTCCTGCAAATGTTAGGGTAGAGGAACGCACCCAAACACATGATATGCCAGCAAAAGATTCTGGTCGAATACTAAAGTAATCGACATAAAATGTACGTGGAATCGTATTTAAATTTTGTTGCATATTTCCATGCTCTTCAATTGTCGGTGTATGTAGTGATGCGTGCCTAGATGCTGCTTCTACGCACGCCAACAATTTAAGTCCACTTTGATGACTTCGTTGTGCTTCATAAAAAATGTTTGATGGCAATAGCAGTAGTTGCGATACGATATCCAAAAGAAGATGAGCTAATTCATTTTGGTAAGTTATAAAATCTAAATATTTTACTAGAGTTCGTGCTACAAATTCCAAATCCATTGGATCTTTAATACGTATTAGGTTTTTCATTGTATGTGTTAAGTTATGCAGTCGGCGTGCTATCTCCAAAACATTTGCTTTGTTAAGCGTCAAATTCATTTTGGCAAATTGCTCCAACACACGTGTGGTTGGGCTAACATATGCACAGACTTCTGTGTTAAGATCGATCCAAGTTCCATTTTCATGGCAATGATAGGTCGCCATCAGACCGTTATCGGATTCTTCAACGCATTGTTGCTCTACTGTCTGTCCTCTTACAGTTTGCGGCCAGTGATAATTACCCTTGTTAGTTTTTACATTTTCTGCTTTACAATATTGTGTATTTTTGGCAATTACTATTACTGCTATTGCATGAGATAAATTGGCCTGTTGAGAACGAAGAGTACAATCAAACATACCCGTGTGATTGCGCCTTACGCTTGCAATTCGTAATATGGAATTCAAAATTCCCGAATCCGTTGTGTGTTTACTTTCTAAATGTACGTCATTTAGAACCTTGGTTGGATCATGAAATACAATGTCATCTGTTGAGTTTCTACTCCGAATTTTTTCTGACCAACCCCAGAATACATGTGCCTTAGTAGGCAAATCCTCCGATTCATGAGGAGCCCCCACCGCAACACGTGGTGCCCGGCACTTGAGAATTAGTTCATCGCC
Organism: Pollenia labialis; assembly: GCA_949318255.1. Taxonomy (NCBI): domain Eukaryota; kingdom Metazoa; phylum Arthropoda; class Insecta; order Diptera; family Polleniidae; genus Pollenia; species Pollenia labialis. The sequence goes on along the minus strand of OX439142.1, from coordinate 24,166,867 downwards.
TTCAAATACAACCTATTTTAAGGGGAAAACCCATTTTTCAATGTGATATTACTCGATTCTTTGGCTATAATTAATATAAAATTCACCTGATTTTGTCTTGGTATAAATTCCAATAAGGGTTGGAGTGGTGACTCGCAGTACAAGTCTACTCCTACTTTCAATTTCTTTAAGTAAATACCCTTAAAATCTTCGGATTCGCATTTGGGCCCTGGTTGAAGTTTAACCAGATGGCTGTTGGACCAACCTATTAACCAGATCAAATCACAATCACACGCCAATGGATTATTGGATATGTCTCTATTAAAATTGTAAGAAAGTTATAAGATTGACTCGTTTATGATTCCAACAAACTTACAGTTGCTTTAGATTGGGAAAGCTATCAAAAGACCCTGGATATATATGGGCAATCGAATTATTGGCTAACTTTAATCGTTCTAGGGCTACTAAAGCATCTCCAAATGTAGTTTTATCAATTGTCCTAATTTGATTAAAGGACAAATCAAGACGTTTAAGTTCTGTCAGATTGCGAAAAAAATCTTTGTCGATTCCCGTAAAACTATTTTTACTCAAATCTCTAAAAAAAAAATTAAAAAGACGGAATATAGTGTTTATTTTGATCATTTCATATAAATGGCCAACTTATGTAAATAGACATACAATGTAAACACATTAACTGCATCATCTTCAAAGTCCAAACTTTGCCAGTTTGACATATATTCATCTGCAGAACCGCCACATTTTACGCGTAAACTCCATGTAGTGTCTGAATTATTTTTACACTGGCACTTTTCAGGGCATTTTGCATCGTTTATAAGAAAACATTGTACAAACAACCACAAACATAAATATGCTTTATATGGCAATTTAATCATTATTATTTTAAAATTTTACAATTTATTTACAAATATTCAGTAATTTCTTTCAATTAAAATGTACATATTTTCAGTTTTGTCTAATTTTTACAAACAGAAAGAAGCCACAAAATTTGGACTATTGTCAGAATATTTCTTATCGTTACAATGTAAACAGTTACTTTAAAAGAAAGCAACGAGTACTCGGTAAAATACCTAATTACATATATGTATAAATGTTGAGCAGGGCTGTCAAGTTTATAAACCTATTTGGCGATGAAATTTTGTGTTTGGCGACATGGTGATTTTTAAACAATGTGGCGTTTGTGTATATGTTAAGCAGTTACGGCCAAACACACACTTCGATATTTGCATTTGCGATAAACAGCTTTCAAAGCTCTTTCAATTTGTTATTATTTCTTTGCAAAGCATTGTTGTCACCGCGATCTGATTGGCTGGTTTATTCTCGTCGGTGTGAAACCACAAATGCTCTTTTGTGAAAGCTTGCCCATTGGGCATATGAGCTGGCGGTAACTGGTGTAATGCCATGATGAAATAAACAGATGGCAGCCCTACGCCAGGTGACGATTTTTTGCTCTTGCATTGTTTGTCTAGGTGTATTTCAAAGTTTTATTTATGTTTACAAAAAGTCCTTATTATATTTTAATAAAGTTTTTAATCATTTTAAATTAAAATGAAAAAGATATTGACCATAATTAAATAAAAATTGGCTAAAAATTTATTTATTTCTTCACGTTCAGCGGCACGCTTTGATTTTTGTTTATTTTGCTTATAGTTTTGATGTAAACAGTGATTTAATTGCCATTTTTGTTGTATTTGTTGCCGTAACAATGCCACCTGCTTATTCCACCATGGTGTAAAGCGGCTCATACAATTGCAATAAAATTGTTCAATTTAACGTATTATGCAATTATATCGCCAGTGTGTATGTGATATTCGAACGTGGTACAAAATATTGACAACAATCACAAGAATTTTGATGTTTATTGCACAACGAAAAGAAAGTGAAATACTTTGCGATATAAAAGTAAAGTTGTTTCCCATTTTTTTTCTTACATTAATACTTTTTATAATTTATACGTATAATAATATTAATAAATATATATATTATCAAAATAATTATTATACTTGAGATCCCGTTTTTGGGACAGTGCTATATCTAAGTTATATGTAATACTTTTTGTTTATTATAGTAAAAATATGTTATATGAAAATGTTTAAATAAACGTACGTTCGTACTTATGTCAAGAATTCTTCTTGAAGTCCAAAGTACATTTTTTTTTGTTTTTTTCATTTTGTCTTTCTTTTTCTTGTTGACCTTTTTCAGCACAACTTGAAGGACAAATGTAAACATAGAGCTCGTGCCTTAGCTTTAACAATAATCAGAATTGTGGTTATTTTTTTTTGAACTATTTATGGTTTTTAATCCAAATTTTTAATATTTTAATTCGGCTCAAGTTCATCAAATTTAATTATCATTAAATTATTTTTATGAAGAAAGGAATTTTTACCACATAAAAATTAATTAAAATTGTTATTGATAATCTTTCATTCTTGACCGTGGCCGGGGCTCGAACCCTGGCCGGCAGGTTACCCTGACATGTTTCGATCGCAACCACTCGATCTCCTCAGATGGATTTGCCGTCTTACACTCGCAGCCATCGACGACTGCTGACGTCAATAGTCAAACATCAAACCAAATTGTATTTTAACCTTTGGTAGATCGAAATTTGCTTTTTTGAATGATTATCCATTTTAAGGTTTATTACAGTATAAATACTGTAATAAAAGAAATATCGATAAAAATATGTATATAAATATAATATTTAAAAAAACACCTTTATATTAAACAACTAAAAATATTTATATTATTATACAACTTATTTTTGATGTTCTAAAATATTTACAAAAATCAAAAAGTAATTTCAATTTTTGGGAATACAAAATTTAAATTTCAAAAGATTTTGTTATTCGTGCTAAATTCACAGTTTTTATTATTGATAAAAACACTTGAAATTTATTGTTGATGGGATAAGCTATTCCTATGCGCATTTCACTGGTTGCTTAGGCCAGATCATCAGGAAACTTCATCCATAAAGATTTTAGAAAAACTAAAGATATTAAACCAAGCAAAAATGTTAAACGTATAAGACTTATAGCAACAGTTCTACTTGTAATAATATCAAAGCTTAAACAAAACAACATCAACAATAAACAGTGCGTTCATCTCGTCTTACATTCCCCGCTACAATTAGTTGAAATTCTCTCAACATTAATTGTAGTTGTAAGTAGGTTAAGAAAAACAAAATAAAAACAACAACAACTTACAAAAGATGTTGTCAATTAAGTGTTTTTTAGGCCGTCTTACAACTACAATTAATGTTGAGAGAATTTCAACTAATTGTAGCGGGGAATGTAAGACGAGATGAACGCACTGTTTATTGTTGATGTTGTTTTGTTTAAGCTTTGATATTATTACAAGTAGAACTGTTGCTATAAGTCTTATACGTTTAACATTTTTGCTTGGTTTAATATCTTTAGTTTTTCTAAAATCTTTATGGATGAAGTTTCCTGATGATCTGGCCTAAGCAACCAGTGAAATGCGCATAGGAATAGCTTATCCCATCAACAATAAATTTCAAGTGTTTTTATCAATAATAAAAACTGGGAATTTAGCACGAATAACAAAATCTTTTGATATTTACAAAAATTGATTAGATGTATTTAATATTATAAAATAATACAACTTAATTTTTATGTGCTAAAATAATTACAAAAATTCTTTTTATGTACATATTTAATGGAATGCTTTTTGTTTAATGATGACTCGTTTTAAACCAAACACCTTTAAACATCATTTAATTTAAAAATCTAAAACTGGTAAATATTTTTTTACAATCGTTTTTAGAACATAAAAATTAAAAAAAAAATTCTCTTTGAAAAACCAAGATTTTAACCAGAGGACTCACAGTTTCTAAGCGCAACCCCCTAGACGACTGAACCATAAACGAACGTTGTTTGAATATCATTAAAATTAAATATGGCCCGTTTTAGGTTTAACTCAACTCAGCAAAGTTGTAAACCATAACACAAAAATTACAATTCAACTTATTTGAGCTGTGAACCATGGTGAAATAATTAGAAGGTGGCAGCACTACGGAATCTATTATTTTTTGCTCAATTCATGGTGAACTTTCATTATGTCAAAATCATTTATTTGTTTTTTGATGTAATGCCACTTAAATACACAAAAGATTATAAAAATTATTCTTCTAGATAAAAACACAAAATTGAAAGTGTAGTGTAAGTGAATTTGAGAATTTTGTGTATGTGAACTGGTTTGGTTGGGTTTGTTGATTTGTGAACCACCCAACAACAGCTAAAGTGGAATATGAATAACATCGTTGTACCGCTACATAACTTTTCCACCAAAAACTACAACTTTAAATCACCCGCCCATGCTCAAAGATTGTTTTTAAGAAATGGTTTCTTTTAAAGTTTTAAACCTATTATTACCGGTGCGCCAGAGGAGCATGTAAAGGGTAGACGTAGACGCATCTATATGTCACCTAAAAATGCCATGCAAAGTGTTACCAACAATGTGAACACATGACAAATTGATATCGACAGTCGTGAATGTTGAGAGAATCCCTTAATGGGATGCTAATCATCGTAAGTCAAATTTGAGATAGTGTAAAGGCAAATTTATTTAAGTCCTCCGTTTCATTGGAAATCCCTTGTCTAATATGCTAGTCAGCTTTGCTTTCCATGATAAAGCCATTACTTTCTTAAATAATTATTTCAAAGTATTCTTTGTTCTTGATATGTGTGTCATGTAAAATTGTCTTCTTTAACATTGCCTTTTTGGCTACTACCTTACTGTTGCTTTTGGTCTTTATTGCCTAAAACAAAACTAAAAGCTTTTGTTCCCGGGAAAACTTCGCCTATAGTTCATTTAAACTGCGGGGAGCTTCCACTTCATTCCTTTGTAAAATTTCTCGATGTTAATATTCAGGTTTATGACGATTCATTAAATAAAAACAATAATATTTTGGTGTGGTAAAATCCATATTTTTGACATAATGGACTATTTTACACAAACAAATTTGCCTGTTTTTGTTGTATTGTTGTACAACAACTCCTAGTGCTGCCACCTTCTAGTAATTTCACCATGCTGTGAACCGTAATAGTGGCCTATATTCACCAAAATGGTTTGTACCATGTATGTGTGTTTGTTTGTTTCTTTTAGTATAGGCAGTGTTGTCTTACCGTAGATTTACCTTTTTTTGGCGAGTTTTTTGCTCATATCTAAGCCATTTGTGGGCCGATCCTTTTGAATTTCAATAGCAAACAATTCCGGACCATATGTGACATAAATGTATAATAACCTGGCCCCATCATATATGGGGTCTTCGGAAAACCCATTTCAACGGACAGACGGACATCGTTAAATCAACTTCGCTTTTCATAAGGACCCAGAATACATATATATATACTTTATAGGGTGTATGATCAATATTGTAGAAATTACAAACGGAATGACAAACATATATACCCTTTTACCTTGGGTGAAGGGTATAAAAACAAACTAATATTATAAATACCTACCTACAAAAACAAAACTGTGAACAAAACAAAATACATGTAAACTTAAAACCAAAATATTAAAACAAAAACTAAAATACAAAAAACCTAAAAATAAAATAAGTGTTTTATTTATTGTAAAAAATAAAGTGAACCGTGTTAACTTTAAGGTTTGAGTTCAACCCTCAAACATTTGGTCCTAACGAACCGGATAGTTTTTTTACAAAAAATTTACAAAAAAGTTTACATTAAACATTTTTTATTTTTCGAATTTATTCTATGAGCTAAATTTCAGTAATGTATTGAAGGAATATGACTATTACAAAAAAGCTTTTTAAATACATAACTGAAATTTAGCTCATAGAATAAATTCGAAAAATAAAAAATGTTGAATATAATATAAAGTAACCTTCGGAAGGAAATAATTCCCAGTTTCTATTTGCAAAAAAGTTTACAAAATTTTCGGAAAAATTGTGTTTTGTGACTTTAATAGGTATAACAAAAAATATGTATATCCCGTATTAAAAATAGTTAATCTGAGTGTGACCCTGAAATTAAAAATATTGTTAACAAACAACCAAAAGAACACACACAAAATCAACCCACAAACATTTGGTAATTTCAAACCGAAACATAAAGATTTTTATTAAAAAATTAATTAAATCATAATTGTATGTAAAAATCAAAATTTTTAAAGTTAAAAGTGAACAAAATCTAACAGTACCCAAATTCCTTGGCGCAGAAGCAGCAATAACAACAGCATTATTGGCAGACACAACAATAACAGAAGGCTTAATAAACGTAGTGACACAAAAGAAATAAGACCCAACAACAACAAGAAAGTCAAAGGATACAATACAACAAGAAATTAATATTTTTGCTTGTTGTGTTAGTGCTGGTTCACACACGTCAAGTCTTGAGCATTTAGGAGAGAAGGGAAAAGAGAAGGCCATTTCTTTTCCCCTCTCTCCAAAAAACTCAAGGCTTGACGAGACAAACTTGACGTGTGTGAACCGGCACTTACTCTTTAATTTTTTGCCGCTGCAATTTTTAAGAGAAAATAACCGTGACGTCACTATCCAAATAAATAAAAACCGAGTTACCACTACCTCAATTTTTGTAAATTCTAACCGGGAAAATAAATACAATATTTGACTCAAAATTTTTAAGACACAATTTATTTTATTGCTAGCGGGCAATTTTTTTGACACAATTTTATTATTATTCTGACTCTTTTTCAATTTACAAATATAAATATGTCCCTGAAAAAATTCGTCAATTGCACAAACGATTTAGTCGACTTCGAGAAGATTCAAGCGCGTGATTCAAGCGCGTGCTGAAGATACACGCGTTGGAAATTATTCGAGCAGAATTAGACTCCATATGGACCCAAGTAAAAAGATCATATAAAGAATGTAGGGACATAGATCAGGATGGTGATAAACCAATTGACAGGAAAAAATTACGGGAGCAATACCAAACTGCCCTAATGGCTTATAAAAATTGTCTTTCTTCAATCAACGCTGAAATCCATGCGCTTCCAGACACAACCATGAAAAAAGTTGAATGCCAGTCAAATATTCCTTTAGAAAGAGAGGTTTCATCAATAAGACTCCCTCCTTGCGACACCGACACCTTTTTTGGGGATTATAAATTATGGTCCAGTTTTCGTGACTTGTTTACAGCCATTAGAAATCCTAAAATTAGCAATGTTGAAAAGCTTTTTTATCTGACTCAAAAAACCGGGGGAGACGCCAGAGATTCAATTACGCACGTCCCTTTAAGAAACGATGGGTTTATCATGGCTTGGAAAAATTTAGTTGACCTGTACGAAAATAAATGGATGCAGGTTACTGAGCAATATAAAATTATTTTGGATCTGCCTCATGCCTCTATAGACTTGGGAGCCTCAATTAAAAAATTACAAAGAACAATAAACGATTGTAGGCATACATTAGGCACACTAGGAATTAACACTTCGACATGGGAGTCGTTTTTAATTGTGGGGGGACCAACACCAAAAGTTACTCAACCCAGAACAACAATTTCTTTATTGAAAACATCGTCCCTTGACCGAAACCTCACACGCTTTTGGGAGGTTGAGGAAAACCCAAAACAGATTTAGCGGTCTGATGAGGACACTATTGTGGAACACAATTTTAAGCAAACAACTCGTAGAAACGATACGGGAAGGTATATAGTTACCCTGCCCTTCAAAACAACAGAAGAAATAGGATCTTCTCGCAACATTGCCATGACTCAGTACCTAAGAATGGAGCGCACGCTCAGCCAAAAACCCCCAATAAAGCAATTATGTGACAACGTTATTTTAGAATATCTTGAGTTAGGACACGTGATAAATCGAACCCTCGGATATAAACAAAGCTCCAAACTATTATCTGCCGCATCACGCAATAATAAAACCAGACCGATTGACCACTAAACTTAGAGTGAGTTTTAATGTCTCTAGCCCAACGTCAAATAAGAATAGTCTTAATGACATTTTACATCCAGGACCCATTGTTCAACAAGATCTTGTTCTTTTGATAGAAAAATGGAGATTTTTCCGCTTTGTATTTAACGCCGACATTACAAAAATGTATCGTCAAATTCTAATCGACCCAACTCAAACAAAGTTTCAAAGAATCTTATTCAGAAAATCCAAAAATTACCCCATAGAAGACTACGAGCTTCTCACAGTTACATTTGGAGTTAATTGCACCCCATTTTTAGCCATCAGAACGCTTCTTCAGTTAGCTGAAGATGTATAAATGACTCATCCCTTAGCGGCAAAGATTCTTAGACAAAATATGTATGTCGACGACGTCTTAGCAGGAAGTCATACCATAGAAGAAGCTATCAAACCTAGAAAAGAAATAACTTCTGTCCTAAAATCAGCAGGCTTTGAACTAATGAAATGGAAGTCTAATGAGCCACAAGTCATTCAGGATTTACCTAGTGAGACTCTACTAGCACTCGACTGGTTAAATCTGTCCGAAAATGACGGGACCAAGACTCTAGGGATAAAATGGAACCTTTCATCAGACTCCTTTACACTCACAGCCCCAGATATAAAAGATAAAGAAGCGTATACAAAGAGGGAAGTTTTGTCTACAATTGCCAAATTTTTTGACCCATGTGGATGGATAGCTCCAATCATAATAGACGCTAAAGTAATCATGCAGCAAATATGGTTAGATAAGACAGACTGGGATGACATTTTAAAACCAATTTCTCAGCATAAATGGAAAAAATTCGTAAACAATTTTCCCAACATTAAAACTATAAAAATACCCCGTTGGATTATTTGGTTTTATTATTGCGAGATACATGGCTTTAGTGACGCTTGAGAAAAAGCTTATGCTGCTTAAATATACATTCGAATACAAAATGAAGAAACATCCATACACACAACTCTTTTGGTATCAAAGACTCGAGTAGCCCTTCTCAAAAGCTTATCGCTACCACGCTTAGAACTTTGTGGAGCTGTATTGCTAGCTAACTTGGCATCAAGTCTATTAAAAACTTGTGAATTTCAAAATGTATCGTGGCTTAAGAAACCGCCATTTACCTGGAACACGTTTGTTGGAAATCGTGTGTCTAAAATAATACAAAAAGTCGGGACTCAAAACTGGAATCATGTTGACTCAAAAATGAATCCCGCTGTCCTAGCAAGTAGATGTTGTTCACCAAGTGAGTTAGAATCACATAGTCTATGGTGAAGTGGACCTTCGTGGCCATCTCCACGCCCTCCTCAGAATCCAAATACAGAATCCAAGACAATTAAAATTCTAACAGTCACAAACATAAACGACCCATTAAGCCGATTTTCATCTCTACCCCGTGCCTATCGAGTCATAGCCTATATTTTACGCCTCGGAAGACCCATACCAAGAAGTCCAATCTCATCTGTAGAACCTTCACCAGCAGAAATAAAATCTGCAAAAAATTGCATAATTATTTGGACACAAAAAACTCTGTTCCCCTCGAAGTAAACTTTTAACCCTTACGACATTTCTCGATCGCAATGGGATTATAAGGGCCAATGGGCGTTTAGCGCAGTCCCCAGCATTTACGTACTATGAACGCTGTACAATTCTGTTGCCATACGAATCGAAATTGGCCAAAATTATAACAGATTTTGTGCACAAAATTACTTTGCATGGAGGAAATCAGCTCATGACCCGAGTAATAAGAACAGAATTTTAGATTTTTCGACTAAAGCCCTTAGTAAAAACAGCCATAAATAATTGCAAAACGTGTGTACTTTACAAAAAGCATACTCAAAGTCAGATAATGGCATCCATGCCACCTGAGCGCACAACAATATCAAGACCCTTTACCGTTACAGGTGTTGATTACGCTGGACCTTTCAACATTCGAAACTTTACTGGTCGAGCCTGCCTTATCACAAAAGGGTATGTCTGCATATTTGTATGCTTTACCACTAAATCTGTTCACTTAGAACCAGTAAGTGATTTATCGACCCAAGCATTTTTAGCTGCCTTTTCCCGCTTTATTGGAAGACGTGGATATCCAGCAATCATATATTCGGACAACGGCACGAACTTTGTCGGAGCAGCAGAACTCATCAAAAAAGATCGTCTAGAATTTCTAAAAACTCTTCAATCCCAAGTTGCACACAACTATAGCCATCAAAATATCATTTGGAAATTTATATACAAATGGGCGGACTCTGGGAAGCCGGTGTAAAATCCTTCAAAACCAGATATGGAATTCACCTTTGAAGAGCTGTCACTCGCATAGAATCGTGTTAAACTCTAGACCCTTAAGTCATGCTAGCGATGACCCAAAGAACCTTAACCCATTGACCCCTGGCCACTTCCTTATTGGAACTCCATTATTGACCCCAGCCGAACCTGATGTGTGCAGCGAAAACCAGACCCTCATCAACCGCTGGAAACGCCTAAAGGGCATCTACCACTCATGTTGCCAAAGATGGAAATCCGAGTATCTGGCTGAACTTCATCGCAGATATAAATGGAAGGCTCAAAGGGACAACGTGAAAGTCAACGACATGGTGGACATCAAAAACAGCAACTTGCCACCCAACGAATGGCAAATGGGTCGAATCACTAAGACTCATATTGGAACTGATCAAAACTGTCGACATCCAGACAAAAAATGGGATCATTACCAGACCCATTACAAAAATTGTGGTTTTGTTTTAAAATATATTTAACATTTTTTAAAACATTTTGCAAACTAATTTTACACTGAGTTCCTACTTACAGGTATGGCATCCCACCAAACATTTCTAAGTTTCTCATCAACAGATTTGATTGTTATCAACTATTCAACCCCACACGACCCGCAAACTTGAATCGAAGTGGGATCCCAGATGCCATATCTGCCAAAATCATCACAACAAATTGCTACAGCGAAACCTGTTTTTTGGACCTATGTTAAACTGCAACAAGTCATGGGCGCCGGAATGTTTAATGATGACTCGTTTTAAACTAAACACCCTGTAAAATATTAACGGTCCTTTAATTGTTATTTATTTATCTTTCAATTCTGTCATTACATTATATTTCTTGTAACAAACCTAGCTTGTTAAATAATGTTGAAAATCATTAAAGGCACTCTAGTTTCAACCGTAGAACAATAAACAAGTGAATAAACAGGAAAAACATTGTGACCCATCAAAACAAACAACAAAAAACAAACTAATATTATACATACATACCTACAGAAACAAAATTGTGAACAAAACAAAATACATGTAAACTTAAAACCAAAATATAAAAACAAAAACTAAAATACAAAAAACCTAAAAATAAAAAAGTGTTTTATTTATTGTAAAAAATAAAGTGAACCGTGTTAACTTTGAGGTATTGAAAATTTAAAGTTCAACCCTCAAACACTTTTCATTATACTTACTTTTCTTCAGAGGGGTCTTCCATTTTTGCTTGTTTTATAGAATACAATATTCTTTGAATTATGATAAATAAAATTTTTGTTTAAATATATTAATTCGCTTTTATATTTACTTTAACACTTTGATTTTTTAACTTTTATAAACACTGCACCGAGCTATATTTTTTTAAAGACGCTTGAAAAAAATGGAGTTAACACTGTTGTAGAAAAATTGACATATGTGACGCGCAAAATAGAATGGGATCTAGGGTAAAAACCGGTTTTGTAAAGATTGAAATACGTGTATCTTTGGTGTACCCAAGGCGAATTCAAACAGGTAAACTCATCTCTACAACTACAAAAAGCCCCATGTATTTTGTTTATACAATTTTCTGGGTGGTTGTCAAAATTTTTTTATTGCAAATTAAAATTATCACTTTTTTATAAAAGAAATTAATAAATTCACTTCAATCATTCGCAGTTTTGAAATTTTTTTATTATAAAAATAATATTTTTATCACTTTTCATTCAACTTCTTCTCAAAACAAAATCATATTTTGTCGTTTAACCATATTTTTTAATTCGCCGTGGAAACAGCTGATGAACAGCTGACGAGATGAGTTTACCTGTTTGAATTCGCCTTGGGTGTACCATCACTGAGCGTGTTGGCATTGGTCTCATTTGAAAGCGATACATCTCATGACGTCAGGAACGTGTTGGTCAACCTTGAAAAAGCACGTAGGTCGTCCCTACCTCATGTTTTGTGTAGTTGGCTTTTACTGTTTTCTACCTAGCGCGCTGTTTCCATGAGTTTGATATCAATTTTGCTCGCGTTTTTTTGGATCCAGCAGCCATATTCTGTAATTCGCTTAGCTAAAGCTAAAATTACGGCGAATTATATTTTCATTACAGTGCCAAATTTAGCAATGCACGTAACAGTATTGCATTCGTAGCCAAAAATCGCTTAATCAACTTTTTAGATTTTTAGCGATAGAGATTTAGCTTTAGCGTATTACAGAATACGGCCACAGGTTTATTTTCTGAAATTTTTAATTGTGAATTAAAATAAATACTCATTTATAATTCTTTGAAACCGTGAATATCACTCTGTTAGTACGAAAATTTTTCGCATAACCTTATTATGTTATTCGCGAAAATAATTTAAAACTAATAATATTCTTACTGACTGTTTTAGGATGAAATGGTGGACGAATTCGAAGAAGTAGATTTACTTTATCGCTTCCCTGATGACAAGGATGATGACGATCACTTCTCAGAATTATCGGATAGTGACTCTGAAGATGATACCGATAATATGTACCTTGATAAATCTGATCTTGATTTACGCGAAGAAAAGGTAGTTTCTCGATTGTATGGTTCCAAAATACATCCGTGTTGTTCAAATCAATGCAATGAAGTGATCCCTAAGAAGATGGCTGTGGATTTTCGTACGTCTTTCATGAATTTAGATAAGGAATCCCAAGATTTAGTTATTCTCGCACATCTGTCAGCTCACCGTGGCGATGCAATGCTCAGGTCAAAAGTTGGTGATTGATCGCGAGCTATGAGAAATGGTGCAATCAGGTATATTATTTTCGAAGTTTGCCGATATGCCGTGATATGTACTTCTTCCTGTATACAATGGGAATTAAACGCTACAAAAATGTAATCACTTCACCTGGACGTCAACCAAATCATCGTGATTATCGTTTATTGAAACTTTCAACTACTGAAAGTAAGACTTCTGTTTACACTAGATACACCAACAGCGTCGAATCGGGTGGTAAAATCGTAAAACTTCGCACTTTCCAAACGCTGTGGAAGAAATGTTGTCCCTACATCGTCACTATGAAGTCGGCGAATTGTGTCGAAAGCTTGCAAAAGATGCTGTTAATAAAGTAAACGTTACTAAAGTTGAAAAAGAAACAGCATTGAAGGTGTATTCTGATCATTTCCAATCTGCCAGCACTCAGCGAGAGTACTATAACGACTTGAGAACATTAGTCAAGCCTGACCCAAATGCCATGTATCCAGGTATTCCAGAGGAGGATTATCTAGTAATATCTATGGATTATGCTCAAAATGTTAGCTTTCCGTCGGGTCCACAGCAAATAGGAACTGCATACTTTAAATCAGGTCGCAAAACAGCAATTTTCGGAATTACACACGAACGTCAAAATGTTCATCATATCTTCTGTATTGACAAATGCGATTCCATTGGAAAAGGTCCGAATTCAGTAATATCAATGCTTGATTACTACCTACGAGAAGTGCATTCAACTAAAAAATTTGTGATATTCGCTGATAACTGTGTTTCACAAAATAAAAAAATGCGATTATACGATATTTACAACACCTTGTCGATACTTCCAGATGTGAGTCAGTTGAAATGAACTTTTTGTTAAGCGGACATACAAAGTTTTCACCTGTTCGTTTATTCGGAGTTTTAAAATCAAAATATGCCCAAACTAATGTCGACTGCTTCATGGATGTAGTTGATTGTGTTAGAAAATCATCTCGTAATGGATTTAATGTTCCTGTACCTATTCGACTTCCAAACTCAAGTGATCCTGTTGTTGAGTGGAGAAAATGGGTTGGATACTTCTCCACTAAATATAAAACTTTAATTGGAATATCGAAGTATCATCACTTTGTATATATTGCCGTCACCAGTGCAATGCAAACTGTTTGCGAATTCAGCCATCATAAATGAAAACATACATCTGAGTAACAATACCAGTTTCGATGATAAACCAATTATAATTCCGTCACCAGGGTTATCGATGAAGCGTCAAGTTCAAGCGTCACAGGGGTATTTGTCCAATTTAAGCGGCCAAAATTCGAATTTTCAAAACTCACTTTTTCTTTAACTACCCACCGTAGGGTGAAGAGAATAGAATGCTGGACTAGATCCCGTTATTTTTTAATTCCTTTTTGCTTTCGTTTCGTGTTGCTAATTGGGCATATGCTTTTTTGCTGTGTTTAAGACAAGTCAACGTGAAAAAAACTTGAGTAAAAGCGTATTTTCAGTTTATGAATTTTATTAAAATGTATAATTGTAATGCAGGTAAATATGATATAATTCACATAGTTTAATAGGAATATAATATATTCTGGTACCGGCAGAGCTACATTGAAAATTATGGTATTTTTGTTAATTTTAATTGATTAAAAAAATTAACTATAGTCATAAAGTTGTATAACACCACTTAACGCAACTGAGATTCTCGCTCGGGTGTGTTAATAGATATTTCATGGTTTGGAAAAAAAAAATTGGCTGCGGATATGTGCGGATGACTATTTTATGGCCCTTTGAATTATGCTACTGCTGAAAAATGTACCAAAAATTCTGATGCTTTACTGTACATGCTGCTTTATTTCACACTTCTTTTACACATTTCATTTTAAAATTTAGCATTTACAATATTTTTTGTTACCAAATCTAGGTTCTTCAAAGGTCAAATTCATAGTTCGTGAAGACTTTTAACGAAAGTATCCTCTTTTAATTGGTTTGGGGAAACACCCTCTTAATACCCTACGTCTTTTTGCTTGTTTATATAAATTTAAAATTTTAAATGCCACAACATGTCTTTTCTAAATATTTTGCATACAAAATTCAATCAAAATAATTTTGGCCGCCTAGATTGGCCAAATACCCCTCTGTGCGTCGATTAAAATGATTTTTCTATTTTTTTAAATTGTTCATATGGAAAAAAATAAATAAATTTTTTTTTTTTCATTATTTATTTATTGAATCTTCATATATTAAATATGAACTGACAATAATTAATCAAATCTTAACCTAATACTTTATTTTATGTCCTGCCAGTGCCAGACAAAAATTTTCTTCATCACATATCTAGGTGTTTATCGCTCATTTAATTGGATAAGTGCTGCAGTGTCTCTTCTTCTTAAGCGAGTGTGGCCGCTATCATTTAAAATATTTCGAGCTAGTGGATTCGGATGCAATTCGAGCCTTTTTAAGTATTTTACTGCATATTTCGTAATCACAGTTTTAACTAATGGAACATTGAGATCCTTGTGAATATTTGAGTTTTTAACATACCAAGGGGCAGCTGTGATTATTCGAAGAAGTTTATTTTGGCGCCTTTGAATTTTTTCGATATTAGAGGCCGAGGCAGTGCCCCATAACTGAATACCATAGCACCAGATTGGCTTTAAGATGGAGTTGTAAAGTAGAAGAGGCCGAGGCAGTGCCCCATAACTGAATACCATAGCACCAGATTGGCTTTAAGATGGAGTTGTAAAGTAGAAGTTTGCAGTCGAGACTAAGGACAAAGTTTCTTCCAATAAGCCAATGAATTTGGATGGCTTTTAGTTTCATTTGAGTTAATTTTGCCCCTATATGGAATATCCACGTTAAGCGGCGGTCTAGATGAATACCGAGGTATGTATTTTACATGCGAATTTTGAGGTATTATTTGATTATTGATCTTAATAGGGGGGCATGATTCCCGACGCAAGGTGAATGTTATATGTACGCATTTTTGCTCATTGACCTTTATCCTCCATTGCTTTAACCATAGTTCGAGTTGAAATATATGATCCTGTAGATATCAAGATTCTTCTTGACTGTTTTCGTGCACGCTTAGAAAAGCTGTATCATCAGCAAATTTTGTAGTTTGGGTGTAGTTGTTTGTTGGCATATCCGAGGTATATATTAAGTATAAAATTGGGCCCAGGATGCTTCCCTGAGGGACTCCAGCTTCAATAAGCTTAAATAATCACCTTCTTTAATAATAAACTTTCGACCGACTAAGTAGCTTTCTAACAGCTTGTGTGTGTTTACTGGTAAGTTTAGCCTTCATGCCAGACTTTATCAAAAGCTTGAGAAACATTAATAAAGAGAGCGGAACAATATTTTCTTTCTTCAAAGGTTTTTCTTATTGCGTTTACTATACGATGAGTTTGTTTACTTGTGCTATGTTCTCTTCTAAAGCCGAATTGGTGCTTAGGAATACATCTATTTTCATTTAAAATTGTGGTCAATTTTGACGCTAACAGCTTCTCAAACAGCTTTGATATATTAGAAAGTAAGTTTATATGACTCAATTTTTGTGTGATCCTTTCCTGGTTTAGGTATCATGGTGACTAAGGAAAACTTCCACTTTTGAGGATAGTATTCAGGCGTAAAATTGCATTAAAAATTAAAAGAATAATTTTCTTTGCTATGCTGGGTAGCTCCAAAAGCATTTTGTTGCTGATCTTATCAAAACCAGGAGCCTTCTTGGGGGTAAAATCACAAATAACCTTTTCGATTTCTCTTATCTCAAATCTTAGGGGAAGAGCTGCTCTATCAGCAACAGATGGTAACTCGACCGCAATATCGTGAGATATATTTGGGGTAAATACGTTTTTTAAATGATTAACAAACGAATTTCCTTTTTCAACATCATTTCTTGCTTCCATTCAAGTTTCTTAATGGTGGTTTAGAGATAACTGGCCTATTGAGATTTCTAGCTGCACGCCATAATGAGTAGTCTGATTGTGGAGTTGCATCAAGTTCCTAAAGATATTTTTCCAGAGAATCCGTTTTCTGAGTCTGCAGTAACTTTCTTAGCCTTTTTGTGCAACCTTTTAATAAATTCTTAAGTTGAGGGGATCTGTGCAATTGCCACTCTCTTCGAGCATTCCTTTTTTCAGACAGGAGACGGAATATATTTAAATATTTTTTGTTTTTTTGAGGGCAATATTGGAATGTTGAAAACTGTCAAAATTGTCAATAGAGCGATCTACATATTCCGGTGTACTGAGCGGAATATTTTCTGTGCAATGGGTACTGAGATATTTTTTTTATTTTAACCAATTAATTTGCGTAGCTGTCATCGCTTAGTTACCAGTCGGAGATACAATTCTATTGGGGTTCATTATAGTTACAATTGTAGGTGTGTGGTCGAAAGATAATTCTAAGAAAGCTTCAAAATGAATCGTTTCTATGGGGATGTTTTTAACCACGCCGAAATCGATGGCATCTGGAATTTTTTGATGATCAGTAGCCCAATTAGTTGATTGTCCGCTCGCTACCACATTTAAATCCATTTTAGAAATTGTTTTAAATAAAACACTACCTTTTGGTGTTATAAGTCGTGATCCCCAGAAGGTATGTTTAGTGTTATATTCGCCAGCGGCTAGGAAATACTTTCCTAATGATTTAAAATATTTATAATATTGGCTTTCTGATGTTGAAAATCTAGGCGGGGAGTATAACGATGAAATTACTAGGTTTCTATTTAATTCCTCAATGCAAATGTTCGTTGCTTGGAGATAATCTTCACGATGATCACACATTAGGTAGTGTCTGACTCGGGTTTTTATCAAAATGGCAGAACCTCCGCAAGCTCTATCACGAGAGTCCTTGGTATCATATAGTATATAACCATTGATTTTAAACGAACTTCTTGAGGTCAAATGAGTTTCAGAAACCATCATGACATCAATTTGTTTATTTTTAAGAAAGTATTCTAATTCGTTTTTATGTTGGCGGATGCCGTTTGCGTTCCAAAAACAAATTTTTAAACAGTTCATGGCTTGTTAAGTACAGCTTGCAATAACATCGATTGCATTCTAAGAATTTCTTGCATCATATTACCCATTGTGTTAGTAAAATTATTTACTGTTTGCACTAATGTTTCCAAGTTTTTTCTAGACGACTTAAATTGGAAACTGGAGTTTCATCAGCACCTTGCATTGGCACATGGTTTGATTTTAGGACGTTAGCGTAAGAGGTTCTGTTATTACTAGGCTGCGGAGCCTGAGTGTCATTAGTAGTTACTTGATTTGTTACCTGCATTTGAGTGGGATTAGTTTTCGGTCCAACCGACTGCTTGACGATAGTATATACAGGGCATCCTCTATAATTGGCAGTGTGATTACCGCCACAGTTGCTACATTTTCTTACGTTGGGGTCAGTTTTAGACTTATTGCAAAGAACTGTGCCATGTAATTCACCACAAACTACGCAAACAGGCGGTAAATAGTGGTATGCCGTAGTATGGCCAAATTCTTGGCAGTTAAGACATTGAACGGGACCATTCCTTTTGTGCGGCTCCTCTATAGTTATTTTTCTGTATAGAATATATTTTAAATTATAAAAAGAATGCGTTTCATTTTTTTAAGCTTAACGTCGCCAGGTTCTATCTCCACTCGAACTAATGGTTGGGGAGTTTTTCCCTATTTTTAATATTCGTAACATTTTTTATCTTAAAGCCCTTTTCTTCCAAAAAGGTTTTAATTTCCTCTGGGTCCACGCAAGAGTCTATGCCCTTGACACTACCTGAAGACCTTTGCTGCTCTTCAGTTGGTATGTGTAAATACTTTTATAAGGGCTTCGAATTTGTTAATTATTTTACGAAAATCATTCTCATGATTAACCTGTATTTTTGTCTCGTTTATATTACCACGCTTGATTACAGCTACGTAAAACCAATTTTCTCCTATTACCGAGAATACGCTCTTTATTAACTCACTTGAGTTTTGCTCCCTAAGATATATCGGGGGTGGCTTAGACGATTTTATTACGTTTGGTGCCTTAGAGGATTCATCCTCCAGAATTGCAAAACGATTTTGAGAGTTTATTTTATGAAAAGATGGTACTTTTGAGGCCGAAGCAACTGCTGCAGAGGTAGGGCTGCGACCCCGTTTAAGCACTGTTATGTACCTGTCCATACCAACTTGTACTTGAGGCTTTTGAAAAAATTTTTACTTGGGATGTTTCCATTGCATTTGCATTTGAGTTCATTGTACCATTTGTTACTAAAATTGTTTTTGCCGCTGTGCCAACACTAGCAAGTGAGATATTAATATTTTTTAACGTATCACCATCAACCGTCTTTGTAAAGACCGAGGCCGAAAGGGAACGTGTACGAACAATTGGTTTAGCCGTTAGGTAGTTACTATTGATTTATTTTATTTTATTTATTACAGCATTGCCTTCGTTAGCATGCACTGTCACATAAACATTTCTTTCATTAAGTTTTATTGTTGTTTCACTGTTTTTACTCATGCAAAGAGTTGTTTTTGTTTTTCACCGTTTTGGTGTGCTTTTAATATTTTAAATTGTATTTTACAACAACACAAAAAATAAGAAATTTAAACTTAAGTGTTTTCGCTTAGAATATATATACATACATGTACATGTATGATCATACATACGTATGTACATACATATATATTTTTACTATTTTTCTTTATTTCATTTTATCGTTTTAATTGTTCACTGTTATGTTAAATAATTTAAATAACACAATATATATTTTATTTTTAAGCGTCCATTCGCTATTTATATTACATAATCAAATGTGATTAATTAATAGTTCATATCGTATGCGGGGTTAAAAATACACGTCTGTATCACAGCAAAGCACAAACCGAACTAAAAACAAGTAAGAGTGCTAAATTCGGCTGTGCCGAATCTTATATACCCTTCACCATGGTGCAATAAGAACAAAAAATTATGTGAAAATCATTCTTAAGATATAAATAATTATATTTTGTGCCACGCCCACTTATCCAAACCGGCCACACTATGTCGGATGTTGTGTTTTAATAACAAATTTTTTGGAAAATATGTTCTACTAAATTTGCCGAAGTTTTTATATATAAGTCGTTTCAATAGGTCATATGACAGCCCTAAAATTAAGGATTGTATAAAAATTTTGATGTTTTTTAGCACATTTTTTGAGTATTTTGCTAATAAATTGCCCATTGTTTAACCGATTTGATTATTTTATATACCGGCGTGTTAAGGAATAATTTTACCATTTACTTAAGTTATATATACATATATACATTTATATACACTTGTATATATTTTAACAAACTTAATTATAAATAAAAAAGAGTAATTTTTGGGAATTCAGTATTTGGGTTATAACTCAGCCATTTTTTAACCGATTTGACAGATTTATATACCATTTACTTGAGTTATAAAGCTTGGACTCGGGAAGATATATAGTTCCCGAAAGTGGGTATTTAAAAATTTTTGTCATAACTTTTTTGTATCTGAACCGATTTTTCCGAGTTTTTTAAAATATGTTCTACTAAAAATTTCCGATATTTTGGTATATAAGTCATATCCATAGGACATATGGCAGCCCTAAAATTTAGGTTTTTATACAATTTTTAATTTTTTTTGTACGGGAGGTACCACGCCCACTTCTCCAAACCCGCCCACATTTTGTAGGATATTAGTATTGACAACCTAAATGTGTGTACCTAATTTGGAAACTTTGGCTTTTGCCGTTCCCCAGATATAGAGCAAAAAGTAAAAAAAAAACAACAACCATAATGGATTTTTGGAAAAAATTAGTGGTAGAGGTGGTTTTTTGGTCATATCTCAGCCCTTTGTTGACCGATCTTGCTGAATTTTTGCTTTCAAGCAAAATCTTCGCTTAAAATCTCACCGTCATATGGACGTACCCTCTTATAAACAAAACCATCAACTACTTTTAAGTCAGGTAATTGCTCAGAATTTGCTTCTACAGTAGAAACAAGCTCTAAATAATTACTTGACTTAAATGCATCAGAATTTAAGTCGATCATACTATTAACCTCCACCGATATCTCCGACATTTCGTGACGCGATAGGGTATCAGGTACTACATTTTGTCTCCCCTTCCTATGCTCGATCGTAAAATCGTACGCCTGCAAATGTAAACTCCACCTCGCCAATCGACCGGTTAAGTCCTTATGTGACATAAGCCACTTTAGACTGCTGTGGTCGGTAATAATAGAAAAAGGCATCAATTCTATGTAGGGCCTAAATTTCTTAATCGGCAAGACAACTGCCAGACATTCTCGTTCAGTGACAGAATGATTCTTTTGTGCTGGAGTTAATTTATGCGAAATAGGCTATTGGGTGTTCACCATCAGAATCGTCTTTCTGGAAAAGAACAGCGCCAATACCTACATCCGGTGCGTCACACTGAACGTAAAAATGTCTGGAGAAATCCGGATTAATAAGAAGTGGGCTCGTAATCAGAGCTTCCTTGAGGCGATCAAACTCGAACTTAGCTTCATCCGAAAACTTGAATTGCTTCCCGTTCTTTAGCGTTTCAAAGATTGGGGCTGCAATGGAAGCATAGTCAGGTACACATTTTCTATACCATCCTGCTGCTCCCGTGAATCTCCGCACTTGCTTTGCTGTTTTAGGGTAGGCAAAACGAGAAATCGTTTCAACTTTAGCCGGATCCGGCTTTAATTTGCCCCAGATATCGTAACTCTTTGAAACAGAATTTAGATTTTGCCACATTAATAGTTAGCCCTGCTTCACGCAACCTGATGTAACAATTCTAGGTGTGGCTCGAAATCTGGAGATACTATCAAAAGATCGTCCAAGTAGACGAAAACTCTATCACGTAGTGCCGCTGGAATCACTTTATCTATCAAACGACATAACCTTAGAGCTGCGTTACACAACCCAAATGGCATGACCGTAAAATGGTAAAGTGGTCGCCCTGGCACAGTGAATGCAGTTTTCTACCTACTAGACGGGTCTAGTAGTATCTGCCAGAAATCGTCCTTGAGATCGTCACTTGATATAGAAATCGTGTCTCCCAAACGACTGAGCAAACCTTCGATGTGCGGCAATGGATAGGCATCCTTGACTGTTAGTGCATTAAGCTTGCGCGCGTCGAAGCAGGTTTTTCTCACCCTTGCGGACCAGAGTAACCGGATGACTCCATGGACTCTCACTAAGCTCAATGATACCAAGATCAAGCATCCTATCCAGCTCCGCAAACATTAACTTTTGTACCGCCGGGGGGACAGGATAGTGACGATCCTTTACTGGAATAGCATCCCGGGTGTCCATTGAGTGCGTTTCTAAATTTGTTTTACCTAGGCCATTTTCCATATGACCGAATCCATTTCCGCTGCTGTTTGGCTGTCAAATTATGAGTTACGACCTCTGAAGAACTATCTGCCTCTTCACAGAGACTTACTTCATTTGTCGTAAGACTATCAAGGTTGGCAAATAATGTAAAAGCCTTCATCGTAAAGCCTGTGAGGTAGATTTTCCCTCGGGTGAAACATTTGCCTCTGATTGGCCAACAAATTTTCAGCTCGCCTGGATTCACGGCAAAATTTTGACAATGTCTTAATTCGCACTGAAAACATCATCTGCCACAGAGATGGTTTTAAATTACCTCTCATAATCTCTACTAACTGCGCCTCCTCGTATGGGGTTTGCTGCTGATTGCGCAATCTGATAACAGAATTGTAAAAATCATCGAAAGGTTCATGGGGTAACTGTCTACGATTTAAAATTTTCATTTGAACTTGGTACTCCTGTTAAAAACGGCGATATTGTGCCAACAAAGCCTTCTTCAACTCCTCTCAAGTGTTGATATGAACTATTTTGCGGTAATCCCAGTACCAGTCCAAAGCTGGGCCATCTAGCAGCACATGAAAACTCCTTAAAATTTCCTCATCGGTACAGTTATAATCTTTTCTTAGAGTTCCCACTCTAAAGATAAATTCTTGAATATTCATTGTTTTATTAGTGCCGTCAAATTTAACACCCCACTTTTCCAATTAAAATTGGTTTAGGGCAAGATTTTGCCTTGGCACACACATGGCCAAGTGGTAATTTTGCGGGTGACATACTGGTGGCTGTACCGCTGGTGCAGACCAGGCATCCTGTAGATAGCCTGGTCGCATATTAGCATACGACTGGGGTTGGCTATAAAACGGTTGAGACGGGTTGAACTGAGGCTCCTGGGCCTGTGGTGGCACTACTCGCTGCTGTTGATGAGCAGTTTGCGGTGGAAATGCCAAAGGGTTGTGTTGCTGCAATGAAAATTGTTGTTGTTGGCATGACGTTTGACGCGGTGCCGGTGGCACTGATGGCATGTCATATACGTATTGCCCTGCTTCAGCGTAATGCGGAGCTGGGACCAAAGGTGGTGGTGGTATGTACGGTGGCTGCATGGTGTCTATTACTGCTGGCCTTATGGTTTGGCCATTATTAAAAACTTCTGCCTATCTTGACGTTCTAGCCAAAGCTGGTGGCTGATAATTACTCGAAGGAGCGGATCTTGGGGGCAGGCTTTGAACTGCTGTGGCAAAACTTGCAGGTGGTGGAGCGGCTTGCATGCTTGTTGCTTGCGACATAAGCTATTGTTTAATATCGTCAAGCGCTCTTTGTATCTTATTATCCACCTCTTGCATAAGCCTGGCTTGACATACATAGGCCTACAGACGCTTCTAATATTTGCTGGACATTTTCCACTCTCCTTGGCGCTCCCATTATTGCGCTTCACCTCTCGTCTTATATTCTGCGCCGTTTCACTATAAAAAGTTGGTGAAATTACTGTCTGATTTAAGGCCCAACCAGAACATGCATGTATTAGCTTAATCAACTGTCAAAAATTAACGAAAAGTCTGTCAAATGCATAAGCAAATATAAAAAGACTTTTAGGTGGCCATAATGTACTTTATATGTATCTATTTAACCATTGTTGCATATTTGTGCAATATTTTGTTTTTTTGCGAGTACTTCAAACTAAAAAGTACCAAAAAGTCCAACCGTGTAATTGTTTATTTTATGTTATTTAATTTGCAAAGAATTTAAAAATAGATAATTTGTGAGCGTCTTAAAAAAATGGAAAATAAATTAAAATATGTGTACGTATATTTACCCTTGTAGGAATGTAGACCAATGGAAATATCTGTATGTATATGTGTGTTTATGCAGTGAGATGGATGAAGGCAAGATGTATGATTGGAATCATGTAGAAGGGAATGTAAGAGTGGGTATTAAGTATTCTAGGTATGTAAATTGATATTAGATAGCGATTAATGAGAGGGTGAGCGGGAGTAAATGCAATTAGTTATGTAGGTTTATGTGTATACTTGCGTGTTTCCAAGACGGGATGAAGTGCAAAATGATGATGATGAAGATGATGACGTTTCCCGAGCGTACAGATCACTCTTAGGGAGAGCAGCTGCAGAGTAATTCCTGTTGGAAGGTAAAGTATGGGCGAAAATAAAATTCCTTGGATGGGAGTTGAATCGCTGTTGGAAACTTTAAGAGAATTTCCTCTTAACCCAAATATGTGGAATAAAAAGTCCAGTGGGGAATTTAAGTTTGAATTCACAAATTTATTTTTTATTTCCAGTTTAGTGGTAATAATACTAAGGTTCGGTATTTCAAAGAGTCAAAAAATCAAGTGTTTATAGTTCAAAGAGTTAAAGATAAGTGTGTGAGTTTAAGCTAATTACCAACCACGGAGGCTAGGTAGATAGAAAAGATGGCTTCATTGACATGGCGGGAAAGCTGACAATTTAAATGTTAACTTATCCGTGCCATGACAGTAGCTTTAATTGATTTAACGAAAAGATACAGTGGTTTTCAAACTGTAGTTACAAATTTAGACGTTATTTTAAAGTCAAGTTTAGGGCAATAAGATGTAAATATCAAATATAAAAATAATATAAAAACAAGTAAGAGTGCTATATTCGGCTGTGCCGAATCTTATATACTCTTCACCATTGTGCAAGCAGAATACAGAGCAACTAGACAAAAACCAAATAATTTTTACATATACATACATACATATTCACAATTCTAAAAACTTTATTATAATTTAAATTTAATAATCTAAAACTGGTAAATATTTTTTTACAATCGTTTTTAGAACATACAAATTAAAAAAAATTCCCTTTGAAAAACCAAGATTTTAACCAGAGGACTCAACCCCCTAGACGACTGAACCACAAACGAACGTTGTTTGAATATCATTAAAATGAAATATGCCCCGTTTTGGTTTCACAACTCAACTCAGTTGTGTCAACTCAACTCAGCAAAGTTGTAAACCATAACACAAAAATTGCAATTCAACTTATTTGAGTTGTGAACCGTAATAGTGGCCTATATTCACCAAAATGGTTTGTACCATGTATGTGTGTTTGTTTGTTCTTTTAGTATGGGCAGTGTTGTGTTACCGTAGATTTACCTTTTTTGGCGAGTTTTTAAGTAGCAAAAATAATCAATATATATAATTCTATTTGTTAAAATTGTTTCGTTAAATAGATGAAATAATAAAGAAGGGTGATAACGAAAATCATATTGGGCATTATGGTAATATATGATAAGAAATGTAAAGGGGGGGAATAACAGACAACCTTACATGAACTTCGCATTTCATAAGGACCCAGAATATATATACTTTATACGGTGTAGGATCAATATTGTAGAAATTACAAACGGAATGAGAATCTTATATATACCTTTTTACCTTCGGTGAAGGGTATAATAAGGATGAGCACGTTATGCTAGTTTGAACAATATGTAAAAGTCCATTTTAATTTATTTTATTTTTTATTGTTATACATACACAGCTGTTTTCGTACGGAATGTGCGTTCAGTTTGGCACTTTGCTTAAGCAAATGATATTTGACGAAACTTGACGAAAAGCATCATTAAGTACATTGTAGCTTGCCATATATGTTTTATATGTATTCGCACAGCTACTTAAGTTGACTTAAGCGACCTCATTCATGTTCTGGTTGGGCCTTTAGACTATCAGAATTTATTGACGCATTATGAGATGGCAATTGAGTGGTAAAAATAGGATTGTCTGTAGTGGCTGTGGCTATTATTGTCGTTGTGCTGGACGTAGGGTGAGTTAAATTACTGATTGTTACCGTGGTAGTGGTATCAGTACTACAACCCTGCAAATAATAGGACCAGTCCAAACACGCGTGTAAAGAGTAGTCCACAAGGGACTAGGACTAGTCCAAAAGTAACCCAAACGTATGGAAAAAACATGGTCTATTTAACATTACGATGTCCTAGGGCAGGACCATATAACCCATCTTTGGACTACAACGGAGTAGTTTTAAAACTACTCCATTGTATACACAAGAGGGTTAGTTTTAACTTCGTTTAAAAACGAAAACATGTCGTTAAAAAACGAAGACATGTCGTCTCACTACAAACACGTTTTTACAATGACATGGTCCATGCTTGCATTACATCGGACTAGTCCATGGAGTAGTCCATTTTATCAAAATGGGTCAGGTGGTCCAATATTATTTGTAGGGAAGTGGCACTTGCTCTGGTTGTTGCCATAGTGTTGTCGTTGTCCTCTACCGAACGGCTCGCACTACGGGTTAAAACCATTTAAAAAACGACTTTAGTATTAAAAAAATTAGATAAACAAATTCAAAAAAACGTACCTTAGGCAAAACGATGTTTCAAACTCCAATATTCTTCAATAGGGTATAAAAAAACTTAAAAAAAAGATTATAATATAATATATGTATATTATATAAATCCTGCTAAAAATTGAAATTTCAAAACAATTAAAAAAAAAATAATAAAAACAATAAAGTTTTAGGCGGTTTATTTCGAGGAAATGTAAACTTTTGCAGGTAAAGTAAATAAAAATAATTCTTATGTGTGAAAATAATGGTAAAAAATGTATAATTTTCAGCTGCTAAGAGTTTTGTAGTGGACAAAAATAGAAATTAGTTTAATTTGACTACAAACAAAATAAGCACAGACAACAACCTGCAGCCATGTATCCGTGTCGTCCTGAAAATAATTATTTTCATAAACACACATGTATTCTATGTTTGACATATTGAAGTCGGTAGCCTGCTGTCTCGAATACAACTCTGTACTTTAATGAGTAGATTTTGCTCATGAATCAAAGAAACAAGATTGCGCATTGCTCAGGTTCGTTATTTTTGTGTGTGACGAAACAATAGATTTTATATATGTGCATTTGTGTGTGCCTTACATTTTTTACAAAAAAACACTCGTATTTAGTATATGATGACGTAGATGCGCAGTAGAAATTTTTTTTTGTACGGCTGAGTGCGCACTCTTGTTCTTTTGATTCATGGATTTTGCTATTCTGCTTTGTATTACTTCTATTTCATTTAATTATACTTTTTAGTCTTTAATAAACGCCACAGATAAACGTTCTTTTAAATAACATCGATTGTTACGTATGTAATTTATTTTGGACTAAAAAGAAATCCTGCGCAAACAGGTTATGGGCCCAGGTTATTTAAGGCGGTTGAAGTCAAAATGAATTCCTTATATCAAATTGATAAGTTGGACGAAAAAAATTATGACGCGTGGTGTATACAGATGAAAAGTGTTCTGATACACTCGGGAATGTGAAATGTCGCGTGCGGTAAATAAAAAGGTCTGAAGCTGCTAAAGTAGAAGAATGGGATCAACTGGATGAGAGGGCTTTGACCACAATAACACTTAGTGTGAAGCCATCGCAGTTGAATCACCTGAAACTTAGCAAAACATATAACGAGGCTTGGATAAAGTTGGAAAGTGTGCATTGTCCAAGTGGTCCGGTGAGAAAAGTGACACTTTATAGGAAGTTACTGAATTTCCGTATGTCAGACTGTGGGGATATGTCTTGTTTTCTGAACGAATTTTCAAATGCAGTGGACAAATTGGCAGAAGTGGGCATTGAGTTGCAAGATGAATTAATTGTCTTCATATTGTTGTCTAGTCGTTCAAAGGACTATGAGTGGTTTGTGGTTGCCATGGAAACTAGAGATTCGTTGCCGCTGTTTCATATTTTAAAAGTTAAGCTCATGGAAGAGGCAGAGGGGAAAAGTCAGAACACAGCAGGAGACAACAACGGAGAATCTCACGCATACTTGGCAAGAAATCGTAATAACAAAGGAAAAGAAAATAATGTAAAAAAGAATAACGGACAAAACCATTTTAAGTGCTATAAATGTGGTAAGCGTGGTCACTACGCAGCAGATTGTTATACAAACAAAACTAAAAAGGCTGAAGACTGTCAAGGCGAGCAGCAGTATACAGTACTGGCAGCAGCAGACGTACACGCAGCGCTGCCAGAAGTAAGATTTTAGCTTATATTTTAAGATTTTTCAACCGAAAAAAGATTTTAAGATTTTATCCCCAAAAACAAGATTTTTTGTTTTGTCTATACGAAGGTTAGGTTCAATTAAAAAAAACCTTCTTTGTTCCCATTTAAAAATTTTTAAACTAAATAATATAATTTAGTATAAGAAATTAAATTTTTTGTTATGTTTTTTTTGTTTATTTTATGTATCAAGGCCCATTGAAAAGGTCTGCGCAAGAAGCCTGATGATCATTGTTTATGTTCTTTTTAGTTGTCAAAAGTTGTTTACATTTTGCTTACATGTGCATGTATACGTTTGTTTACGTTAATGGTATGCCACACATACACGTTTTTTCCTCTTGTTTTGTAGGTATATGTGGTAGTAAATTTTTGACAACTAAAAAGAATCGTTTTTTGTTTTTGTACAAGTAAGCAGACCTGATAGATGGGCCTTGTTATGTATTAAATAAAATATGTATTGTTTTTATTATTTATAATAAAAAAAAACTACTATTAATACGATTTCCGTATGACGTGCTAAATTCCCAGTTTTTCATATTTGATAAATACACTGAAATTTATTGTTGAGGGAAAGCTAGCTTCTATGCGCATTTCACTGGTTGCTTAGGCCAGCTCATCAGGAAACCTTTTCCAAAAAACTACTTTTTTCCAAAAATAAGATTTTTTCTTCAACAATAAGATTTTTTTGGTGAAATTAAGGTTTTTTGCTGAAAAATTCTGGCAGCCCTGCGTACACGTTATAAATGAGACGTCGTGGTCAAGGCCCATTGAAAAGGTCTGCGCAAGAAGCCTGATGATCATTGTTTATGTTCTTTTTAGTTGTCAAAAGCTGTTTACATGTGCATGTATACGTTTATGGTATGCGACACATACACGTGTTTTCTTTTTGCTTTGTATATGTGGTAGTAAATTTTTGACAACTAAAAAGAATCGTTTTTTGTTTTTGTACAAGTAAGCAGACCTGATAGATGGGCCTTGGTCGTGGTGTTTGGATAGTGGCGCGACTGCGCATTTGTGATGCAGCAAAATGTTTTTTGTAGACATGAAAAAACACAACGAAAGCATTTATTTAGCAGGCGAAAATTTTATTAAAGCAGAGGGAATAGGAGAAATTCATATGAAAGTTGGCGACTGCATTGTAATTTTAAAGAATGTGTTATGTACCAAAACTGAAGGGTAATTTTGTGCCTGTAAGCAGATTATGAGAAAACTGTTATGAGGTGACATTTGGTCATAACAACGCCAAAATTAAGGCAAAAAATAATCGTGTAATGTTTGAAGCGGCAAGAAAACATAATTAATGTTTCATTGATTGCAAATGTGAACAGTTTTTTGGTGCAGTTAATGAAAAGGCAATAAATTGGCATAATCGTTTCGGTCATTAAAATTACGGTAGTTTACAAGAACTAAAAAATAAGAACATAGTGAATGGCCTAGAAGACGTTAAGTTTTCAAAAGACAATCCGTGTAATGTGTGTATGAAAACCAAAATACATGTTCGGCAATTTGGTAAACGTGAAACGTGATCCAGCGAAATTCTCGACAGAATTCACTCGGATGTGTGCGGTCCGTTTAAAACAAAATTCCTCGGTGGTGCTCAATATTTTTTGACTTTTATAGACGATAAATCGCGGCGGGTGTTGGTGTATTTTCTAAGACAGAAGAGCGAAGTAATGGAAAAATTTAATATATGTATGTATGTATTTAAAAATATGATTGAACGCCAAACGTCAAGAAAGATAAAAGTGTTAAAAAGCGATAATGGTGGTGAATTCTTGAATGGACAATTTAATGAATATTTGGAACAAAACGGTATAGTTCGAGAATTAACGGTGCCGTATATACCTCAACAAAACTTGAATCTAGTTTAGATTAATCGTTATGGGCTGAAGCTGTTGCAACGGCAGTTTATATACGAAACCGTCCACCAACAAAAATTATTGAGGACGCTACTCCTTATGAAGTATTCACTGGTAAGAAACCTTCAGTTAAATATTTTCGAGTTTTTGGCTCAGTGGTCGTGGCTTTGGGCAAGTGGGTCCAACAAAAGTTTCAACCAAAGGGAAGTGAATACATAACGGTGGGCTACTCATTAACCGCAAAGGCTTATCGACTTGATGATGCTAAGAAACGTGTGGTTGTAGAAAAACGTGATGTGATGTTTATAGAACCTGTAAAAGTAAATACTGAGGAAACTGTTGATGTGGTTGATTTTATTGTAGCCAGGGATATAGATGAATCTAATAACTGTAACGAAAATCCAGAATCATTAGATGCAAATTCTAGCGAGGATGAGTTCTTTGGATTCGATGATTATTCAAGTATCGAAGAATGCCGTAATAGTAACGAGAATACAAAAGTATCAAATGAGATCGAGAACGTTGCTCAAGTTAGTATGGGTAGACCTAGAGTGGTACGCACGGGGAAGCCAGGTCCACAAAAAAAGTGCGAAACGTTTTAAATGCAATGAATAGTGATTCTGAGGTAAAAAAAAACCTCAGTCTGTGGAAGAAGCCGAAAACAAAAGTTTTTCTTCAGAATGGAAGAATTCAATGTAACAGGAATATGATGCACTTACTGCAAATAATACGTGGTCATTGGTCAAACTTCCTGAAGACAAAAAAGCCATCGGGTCGAGATGGGTGTTTACCGTGAAACGCAATAAGAATGGTTATATCGATATCAACAGTTTGGTGTGAACTACACTGAAATATTCTCACTAGTCCTCAGGTATGAAACAATACGTATGGTTCTTGGTCTCCCAGCAGAAAGGAAAATGTACCTGCATCAGATGGACGTATGCACAGCATAGTTGAATAGCGATCTTTCGGAAGAAGTTTATATGAGCCTCGAAATTTCGTGAGTAAAAAGCATCCGGATTACGTTTTAAAGTTAAAATAGGCAATACACGGCCTGAAACAATCAGGTCGTGAATGGATCTCGAAGCTTGGTGAAGTTCTTCAAAAATTTGGCTTTAATCCATGCGAAAACGATCCATGTCTGTTCAAGATGACAATTGGGGGAAAATTATGCTTAGTGGCTTGTATGTTGAGGATTTGATTATTGGTTGTGAGGACAAATCTGTCTTGATGAAGATTAAGGGTTATATTTCTGAAAGCTTTGATTGTATTGATAAGGGTCAAATTAATCTATTTCTGGGCATGCAGATAGAACGAGATGGCGAGCTTGGTACGATATCGGTGTATCAGTCAAATTATATAAGAGCATTGTTAAAACAACACAATATGGACAACTGTCATCCTGCGTTAACGCCGTTATATGCGGGGTTTAAAATAAATTGCACAGACGAAAAATGTGTGAGGGTGGAGCCTTAGTTATACCAATTATCTATTGGCGATCTTATGTATCTGGCTATGTGTACAATTTTGCACAAAATTGGCACAACGTAATATGAACCCCCATAAGGAGCACGAAGCTGGTATTAAACATATTATTCGTTATTTGGTAAGTACCATAAGCTTGCGGTTATTATACAAGCATACTGGAAGAATGGTAGAAAAGGATTTCTTTCGTTTTTTCCGTAGTCCTGAATATTTTTTTCTATTTCTTAATAATTTTAAAGTTTATTTTACAAAAAAAACACTCCTGCTCGCACAGACTTTAACTTTGTTTCTAAACTCCTCATCTTATTTATTTTCCTTAAATACATCCGCGAATCTATGTAATAGATATTTTCCCGCTTTCCAAATTTTCTCTCTTTTTCTTACATTAGTACATACACAAAATATTCATAGTTTTTCTTGCCGCGAAGGTATTTAAAACACTTAGACATTATGTATCTCCTAGTTCTTCGCCATGGTCTATATAATTAGAATATATATTTAATATTTTGCATCGAATTATTATCCATTCCGTTTTTGTACAAGAAAATTTTAAATGTTGATTTCTAGGCGGTTATTTACCATATTAATTATTTATTATTAATCTGTTCACATAAAATGTATCAGAAATATACCCACCCTATTATAAAACTCTATCCTTACTATTCCACAGCAGGCGCACAGGAAATTTAAATAGTATTATAATTTCATTCAATATTTCAAATTATTTTCAGTTTAATTTGAATTGCCTCCAAAATATTTTGAATTAAAATAACAGAAAATACGCTACTTTACGTTATTTTTACTCGCTGCCAACTATTTCAAATACCAGATACCCAACAGACACAAAGGCAAACCTTTAATCAAGGCGAATTCAAACAGGTAAGCTCATCTCGTCAGCCGTTCATCAGCTGTTTCCACGGCGAATTAAAAAAAATGGTGAAACGTCAAAATATACAGGTATGTTCTAGGTTTAGACTCGAATTGAAAACGAAAAATTTTTTGAATCCGCATAAGTCATAAATTGGTGTTCTCAAATCCGCATGTTTTTGTGTATTCGAAGTTTTTGTTCGAAAAAACTTTTGTTGAACTAAAGATCGCTAATTTGCTAACCGAAGCATAATAGCAATGTCTAATATTTTCTAAAAATCGTGAAAGCTGTAAAGAATCACAAAAAAAAATCGCTAACAAGGCTAAAATTCTCGAAAAATTGCAATCTTTTAAAAAAACACTAAAATTTATTTGAAACCTCTAAATGGGTTAAAAAAACAAAATGTCGGAAAATAACAAAAAAAGTGCAAAAATAGCGAAAATTCGCGAAAATTTTTAATATTTCAAACCAGCCATAAAATTGATTTAAAGTCCCTAAAACTATAAGGAATGGCAAAAAATCAAGGAAATTCGCAAAAATTTGCTAACAGCGGCATGATAGAAAGTCAACTATTTATTTTAAATCGTTAAAGCTGTAAAGAATCAGAAAACTTACACGACCAAATCGCTTATATCGCGAACATGGCTAAAATTCGCGAAAAATTGCAAAATTTTAAACAAACCCAAAAACTAAGAGATCGCTAAATCGATTAAAGAAACAAATTGTCTGAAAATAACATAAAAATCGTTAAAAAAAAATTTGGTATAATTACATCAAAATCAATGAAAAAGTCGACTTTAAATTTAGGGTTAGTAAGGGCCTTTTGCGTTTTAGATAACGATATATTTTTGATTAAATTGGATTAAGAAGATTTTAAGCTAAAAGCAATATTAATTTTTTTGTTAAAAATGTTATCACATATAACAATAAAAGTCGATTCGGTTTGCTTTCACCAACCCATATCTACTCTAATTGAAAACGAATAAAAACATGTGGATGTGAAATGCAGAACACCAATAATGCTAAAGTAATCCACTTTCGAGTGGATTCGGATTCTAGAACACACCCGATAATTTTGTTTTGAGAAGAAGTTGATTGAAAAGTGCTAAAAATATTATTTTTATAATAAAAAATTTCAAAACTGCGAATGATTGAAGTGAATTTAATAATTTCTTTTATAAAAAAAGTGATAATTTTAATTTGCAATAAAACAATTTTGACAGCTAACAATTAAATTGCAAAAACAAAATACATGGGGCTTTTTGTAGTTGTAAAGTTGCACTTACCTGTTATGAATTCGCCATGCCTTTGATATGAAATAAATTCACCCCTATCGTGAATAATTTTTCCCTCGTAACATGAAAAACTCCCATGAAAAAAGGTCATTCAAAAGAGAATAATAACGTGAAAAAATGTTCACGTGAAAAATTCCCATTATCGTGAAAAGTTTTTTCCCTCGTAATATGTTCACACTTCCCTTAGATTTTCTCACTTTATTTTTGCTAGGGAACAGAACATGTATGTAAGTAGTTTCTCCTATAAATCGAATATTTAGGTCTAGATCCGTTAAAAAGGCACCAACCGATATATTGGTCAACAAAATACAAAACAAGAGGTTGATTGCCGGCGGATTTGTAAAGCTTTCGAAAGATGTGGTGGCAGAATTTTGGGAAATATTTTACTTTTTTCTCTTCGAGGGGAATGAAAATTTAATGGGAACAAAAATTCCACTTGTTATTCACGATAGGGGTGATTGATTTTGACATATAACACAATTCTCAAACGTTTTTCAATTGTTTGATTTTCACATTTAAATTCAAATCACAATTGATTTGAAAATAAACATTTAACATCAACAAAAGTCGTAATTTTGCTGTATTTTCTCAAAAAAATGACGAAAAATCTTTGGCCATAACGGGTTTCTGTGTAAATATTAACGGTAGTCCAGAGATTTTATTATAAATTAAGAGAATTTGCGGCCTACGCTCTTTTGATCTGTCCTACCAAGGCGAATTGACTAGGTGGGATCAAGTCAACATATGTTTGTATACAAACTAGTTTTTTTATGTAAACAAACTATTTTTTTACTAGCAATATTTTTGACAACCCGACCCAGGCCGGATTTAAATGAATTCGCCTTGACCGGGCCACAGAAGCAGTGCTGTTGTAGAGTTGACCTCACCTTCTAGTCAATGCGCTTTGTATCCTACTTTTTGTCTATTACGAATAAGTAAAAAATTTTAATTATTTTTGCCATAAGCTTTCGATTTTCATTTTATAAGAAGTGTATGATAGTAACATCTAATTTTATATTAAAGTATCTTAATGAAGATATTAAAGAATTGTTTTTATTTGTAGAATTCATGTTCCTGTTCGTCTTTCTTTATATTGTTCTTGTAACCTTTTTCAAAGTCCTTCGACAATACAATATAACGATTTTCTCTTACTGCATGCATACCGGCTTCCTGACAAATGGCATTAATGTCAGCACCCGATATTTTATCAGGCCTCGCCACAAACTCTTCCAAGTCAACGTCTTCGCACAAGTTCATTTTTGAAGTGATGGTTGAAAATATAAGACGCTTTTGACGCCTATCTGGCAATGGAAATTCAATTTTTCTGTCCAAACGACCTGGACGAAGTAAAGCTGGATCCAGAGTGTCCGCACGATTTGTTGCCATTATAACTTTAACATTTGTAGTCTGATCAAAGCCATCCATTTGATTTAGTAACTCTAATAGAATACGTTGTACTTCACGATCAGCGCCAGTCTGTGCATCGAAACGTTTTGTGGCTATGGCATCAATTTCATCTATAAAAATTATTGCCGGCGCATTTTCCTTAGCTAAACGGAAAACATCACGCACCATTCGTGGTCCTTCACCAAGGTATTTTTGCACAAATTCAGAACCAACTACTCTAATAAAAGATGCGGTCGTGTGATGAGCCACAGCTTTAGCCAACATTGTTTTACCACAACCGGGGGGACCGTACATAAGAACACCACGGGGTGGGTCAATACCTAAATTATACAATTTTCATTATTTAAATATCTAACATAGACTACAGACATTTGAAGCACAGCCTCGAATAACGTTTTGACAAAATAATTATTTTTTAGGAGCAAAAAAAAAAAACGTTTTTAGAACGCAGGATTACTTATTATTATTATTTTTTTAGATTAACAAAATTAATGATGATTAAAACTTGTATGCAAAATATTAAGAAATTTGAATTTAAAATAACATGCAAATTTTCAGTTTATAACATTTTTAGTGGAAAAACGTTTCATATCCACAATCGCGATGTCATTTAAAACGTTTTTGCACTACACAAGCGGCTTTTAAAACATTTTTGCAATTTGCAAAACCATTATATTGCATCCTTTTTTTAGTAACTTACGTTTTTTATTGGCTTACTCTTTGTATAGCATTTTGAAGAGGTTAAGGTGCATAATTTTGGATGATATGAAGTTAAAACAATGTAAGAGAGTAATGTTAACGATAATTTGCAAAAAGTGGCGTTTTCAACGTTATTCGCGGTTGTGCTTCATTTACTCACCAATTTGTTTATACAATTCAAAATGAGTTAGTGGTAACTCTACTGCTTCACGAATTTCTTGCTTTTGCATATCCATACCACCAATGTCTGCATAACTTACATCGGGTTTCTCATCTGGCTGTAACATTGAGATGGAGCTGTCAGCTTCTGGAGGTAAAACATCAACTAAGGCGTTACTATGCTTATGCAGAGCAACCGATGCTGAAGGTTTTAACAGTTCGCGATCAATTGTTGATAAAATACGCACGTAATAATTAGAACCAGTTGTAGAGCCGACGATACCAGTATTTTGGTCAACTGCTTCCAAAAATTGACCTATTACAAGAGGGACTGATTGAATACGTTTTACCTCTTCTTGAGCATGAAGATATTCTTTTTTAAGATTTCTTTGTTCATCTTTAATGTACTCTTCCTGAACTTCCAGAAATTCAAGGGTTTTTTGCAATTTCTAATATGAAAAAAATGTTTACTCTTCGTGACCATTACACAAAACAATTCATAATCCATCTATGTATGTACATATATAATTTACCTTGTAGCGTACATATAGATCATCTACGTCCAATTCATCCAGTGAACTGTGAGCGTCTTTTAATTTAAAGTCGAACGTTTCCTCCTTGTTTTGAAATAAAATTATTATTTTTTCTCAACACCTTATTGTATATCAATTTACCTTTTCGTGCAATAAAGTTTCCATCATTAAGTTATATTTATTAACAAACTAAAATAATGTTTCCTAAAATTTTTGTTGCAATGACTTGT
The DNA here is from genome assembly GCA_949318255.1 of Pollenia labialis. Classification (NCBI taxonomy): domain Eukaryota; kingdom Metazoa; phylum Arthropoda; class Insecta; order Diptera; family Polleniidae; genus Pollenia; species Pollenia labialis. Next base: position 24,130,107 of record OX439142.1, on the reverse strand, counting down.
TAAAATAATGCTCGACAAAAAGTACAACGTTGCATTAAATTGTAGTACCGATAAAAAAAAGATGCCAGAGTTTCTGGTGAATACTGTACGACAAAAATGCTTTTTTACTTCGTGTGTATAAATACTAGAGAGTAACGATGTGTCTTTTTGTCGTTACGATACCAATAATCAAAAAAAAAAAAATATCGCCGATATCGATACCGACAAGCATATTGAATTTTATACACGTTCAAACTAACAAAATTCAAGTTGAGTAATTTGTTTTATTATACAAAATAACGGCAAAAGTGCAGTTTACCAAAAATAAAAAAAAATTTGAAACCCCTCTGAAATTAAAAAACAAAACAAACCAAAATTAAAATTTAAGGGGGCTGAGGCCCGTGGGCCCCCTGGATCCAAAAAACCGCCCTGCCAACTTAGTAGAATGTGTGGGTACTCAAATTAAAGGTAATTGTACAAGAAACGCGAAAATAATAAAATTTAGGGCGGGCGGGACTTTTGGGGCCCTCTGGGTCAAAGTGCCCCCATCCACTCACATCTATGTGTAGGTACTCAAATTAAACGTAGTTTGCTCATGATTGTAAATATTTTGTATTTTTTATGTTCGATTTTTAAAAAAAAAAATTTTAATTTTTTTTTGTAATAGCCTATTTCCGATGTGCTAAAGAATTCTTTTCTGCGTAGCCGGCCTTCGACCGGGCGCAAGGATTTTCTCCTCTATGGAATAACAAAAACCTGCTTCGCTAACTTAAGCTTCTCTGCATAGCCGGCCTTCGACCGAGCGCAAGGATTTTCTGCTCTATGTTATAACAAAGACCGGCTTCGCTAACTAAAGATTTTCTGCATAGCAGGCCGGGCGCAATGACTTTTCCTCTATGGTATAACAAACACCGGCTTCGCTAACTAAAGCTTTTCTGCACCTAAGAGATACTTAAAATAACCTAGAAAGGAAAATAATATGCGAGCACAAAAACAAAATACATATTTGCAATCGTTAGCGAATTACCTTTAATTTGAGTACCCAAACATATCACTAAGTGGGCGGGGCAGTTTTTTGATCCAGGGGGGCCCACGGGCCTCAGCCCCCTTAAATTTTAATTATGGTTTTTTTCTGTTTTTATTCTGTAGCATGTTTTTTTTATTATTTTTTTCGTACGCCCCGTAAAGTGCACTTCAGCCAAAATTACAGTGTAAGAGATTATGAGTATTTAAAATTTAATAAGATTAAAAATTAATATAAAGAAAAAACAAAAATAACAGCGTAAGAAACTATTTATTTATATTTAGAATTGACATTAATAAGATTTTTTTTAGAAAACGAAGTATTCTCAACTTTTGCGGAGATAGGCGATTTCGCAAGTCCGTTAGAACCAGACTTGCTGTGGAAAATAGTCTCTCAGATGCAACAGAACTTATTTGATAACTCGAGAAATTCTGCACATTTTCTTCAAGTTTATGCTTAACATGTCATTGCGACCGTTAACAATCCGATCTGCGTCTCCACAATATTAGAAGATTTAAAGTATCTTTAGACTTTTTCTTTAACAGCTTCACAGCATAAAATGGAAAGAGGGTTCTCCTATAATTTTTTTCACATAAGCTCCAAAAGTCAGTTCTTTTAAACTAAATAGAACTCGTACCACGTGTAGGGGTGACCGTGTTTTCAACTGTTTCGTAATGCAGAGACATGATAGGTAGCTCAAAAAGACTTTTTTCGATGCGATTAAAGTCGATTGTCTGTTGCTATTTTCTAAAGCCTCAAATCTTGTATTTATAGCTAATGCTAAGGCAGCCGCTAAATTTTGGGACTCTGAACTATTCTCCATTTCCGTTGATTTATTTTTTATATGAAACAATTTCCCTTAGTGCTATGAAAAAATAAGCATATATTATGAAAAAAAATATTTGTGAAAAGAAAACACATTTTTATAAAGTTTAATATGAGTAGGTGAGTTGCAAAACTCGTTCGCTACAAAAACAAAAATACGAGATAGCAATTGATTCTAACAGTTATTTTGGCCCACCACCACCGACTCCCGTAGCATCACAGCCACCACCAGCAAATGGTCAGGCGACATTTAGATTTGTGGCCCACAAGCCCAATAATTTTTGATTTATCAAATAATCGCACTTATACTTCAGCCTAGGGTTTTTGTCAATAAAAGAGTAATTTTTGTTCGCAGAAGTGTACATTTTTGTCAAGACATGTAGTTTTATGGCACTTATAATAATCAATCAAAAAATCGATTTTAATTTTTTTTTGCAAGTAAAAAATTATATAGCCAATGTGTATGTGATATTCGAAGGTGGCACAATATATTGGCAACAGTCAAAAGACTTTTGATTTTAATTGCACAACGAAAAGAAAGTAAAATGTGTCGGCAACATTGTACAATGCTGTTTATACAATAACTTTGCAAGCGTATGGGCCGCTTTACAACTATTTGCATTTTAGCTAATGATATATCTGCAGCTGATCATTGTTTAACCTGTACTCCATTTTTGAAATGAGTTAGGAATGGGCATCAATATATATTGGAAAATAATAAAATAAATTTTAAATTTGTTATGCCGGAGTCGGAGTCGCGAGTTTTTGTGGGTACTTCGACTCCGACTCCGGTACAATAACCTCAACTCCGACTCCACAGCCCTGGTTGTAAGCATGGTGGAATAAGTAGGTGGCATCGTTACGGCAACAAATACAACATTGCAACAAAATTGGATATTACATCACCGTTTACGTCAAAAAATACTTTTAACAAAAATCAAAGCGTGCCGCTGAACGTGATGAAATAAATAAATTGTTAGCCAATTTTTATATTATTAAAAAGTATTCCACGGATAGTTACCTCGACAAAAATGCGAAACTTTTTGGGTAATTATGAGGTGTAAGCATTTAAACGAATACGCTTAACTACCTCGTTGAGGTAATTATAAGAATACGTTTAACTATCTCATTGAGGTAGTTAAGCAAATACGTTTAAACATCTCAGTGAAGTAATTATTAACTAGGTATTTTTTTACTAGATATCTTAACTTTGATGTATGAAAAAAGTGTAGACAAAGGAATTTTTACATGTATTAGCTAAATCTAAAGAGATAACAATTAAAAGCAATGGGATTTGCTGTTTTAAATTTTATCTGTAATGCTTTTTGGGATGTCCTGTCATATACTACTAATAAAAGCGTACTCATACATTCAAACTTATGATCATGGAAACCGTAAATATGCAATTGCATGGTTTTTCTTGCGCGACAAATAAAGGCGGAAACAATATGTTTGTCCGTTTTAGAGCTTTTTATGAATATTGGTCTCGGTTTGTGGATAAATAGCATATTTTAGCTATTGCTGCTCTTTTTTGCACACATATTTCACGTTTTTTAAGCATATTTTAATACATGTTCAGCAAATAAAATAAATTGCTTTAAATTCTGGTTAACAGATGAATTGTCTGTTGCTTTAATTTCGCCATCTACATTTAATTTTCTATCCACAATTTTAAGCCAAGGCAAGTTTTCGCTAAGAAGATAAATGTTATTCCAAACTGTAAATTTTTATATATATGTATGTAAAAATTAGGAAAAAACCAATTATATAAATTTGTTCTGATACATAGAAATATAGACGCATCGTTTGGTAAGCCGATCGAATCAGAATCACTTTTTAAAGTGATTTTTTCGTGTCCGTCCGTCCATCTGGCTGGTTGTCTGTGCATGTAAACCTTGTAGGGAAAGAAAAGTTTTTAGATAATTTGATAAAATTTGGTCAATACATTTAATTGTCATAATAACGAAACCTATGTTAATTATAAGAATCGCTCTATAATATCACATAGTCCCCATGCAAACTTCTTTCTTTATTTCCAAAAACCATATTGTTATGTTCGTATTAAAATTTAATTTGGCCCAAAATATCTTACTGCAAATTAAATATGGTTGAGTTGGTAAATATTCAAGCTATCGGAGTCGGAGTAAAATATTCAATCTGTTTCCTCTTTTCAAATGTTAATATAATTTAAAATTTGGCGACCTTTTCTTCAATCCCTTTAAGACAAAATATTTCATATATTTGGTGTATCTAGATAATATTCAGCACAAATAACTCTTATATGAAAATTACGTTTTAACATAACTTTATTCTGGTGAGCCCTGAAGAAAGTTTATTTTAATGCAAATATTAATTTGTGGAATATTTTTTGGCTATTATTTTTTTAAATGTTTAGTGTATGTTTTCAAATTATTATCATGTAAACTTGGTTGCATTTCTTACTGTGTTATTGACAAATAGTACTGAAGCAAATAAACGAATGAAATTAAGGTGTAATTTTGTTTTGGGAGTTTAATTTGTAAGTTAAAGAGAAAACGGCCATATATTTCGATAAATAATTATTTGAATTGAATGAAATGGCTTTAATTGTGGGATAGAAAATGTACATATTTAAAGTACTTTTCGTTTATAACCGTTCAAATGTTAAATTACAACTTTGTATAAAATGCATCTCTGCTTGTATTTGTATGGCAACGCTTTAAAGTAGTCGACATTTTGACGAAGTTCAATCGAGTACATAAATATTTTCTCTCACAGAGATGGAAAAAGAAAAATAAATTTTGTGAATTATTGAAGATTTAAAAAAGACAAGTGTTATTAAAAATATAAACAAAAATATTGATTATAATAGAATTATGAATTGATTTTACTCTACGGGCATTTCTTTGCCCTAAAAACTTGTGGAAATATTGTGCTGAAAGTTAATGAGGTTCGTTGCACGTCTCGCAGCAGCTCCCTCTACAAAAAATTTTCGAAGAAAAAAATTGAAAAAAATCGCCTTCGCCCATATTCGCAATCAAAGTTTTCATATATCCTTTATAAGATACATTGTAAGATATTTTATTATGCTCCTACACATTTATCGAAGCTTTAACGCATTTACTCGATGTTTCTGGCTTAAACCTTCAGAAAAAAGTTGTGTTAGCTCGCTTACACATTGTGCTCCCTTAGATTGGGCTTAGGTGGATGCGCCTTTTATAGTAGTGAAAATTTATATTATAATATGTATAAAGGTGCACGGTAATTTTGGATGAAAATAATATTTAAATACATACATACATAGGTATAATAAAAGACCGATCAATGAAACGAGCATCTATTTCAATTAACAAAAAATTAATTTTTTTTAAAAAAAGGAGTGTATGTATTATGTACTGAATGTGTCCTTGCCGATGTGCAATGAATTGAAGTTGTTAAAATTTTATTACAAAGTGCAATAAGAAAAAAAGTTTTGTAAAATGCTGCCCATGCAGTTGTTATTGATGCATTATTTTTGTTTATATCCAATTTGATTTGTGGTAATAAGAACAACAATAATTAGAAGATTTTGTCTTAAAACCACCACCGCTACCACCATCTACCCTGATTGCCAGCCCGTGTGCCTGACCGCCAGACTGCTGTTTGTTCTGTATGTAAGTTACTTTTTCATCTTTTTCACTACCTACTAATCGTTGTTCAACTTTACTCAATTGCAGTATGAGTGAGTGGTTGAATGTACGAGTGCTTTTTAAACAGTTTTGTTGTAGTGCTGTAGCTCTTTTGGTTAGTAAGATTAAATGATTCTTTTTGTGTTTCTTGTATCTATTTGTTTCAATGGTTGTCGGTATGTAAGTTATTTGGTTTTTGTTAGTTTTCTTGGTTTTTGGTCGAATTTGTCCTGTTTATTTGTTGTTATTTTTTTTTTACTATATAGAATTAGGTATGCTACTAAACATATTTTCGAAAATCTTTTATAGGTACATGCTTACATAGGAACATACATTTATGGTACAGCCATGATATGTGCGCCTCTTTTTTTAACTTGATTGATGGTTATGCTCTATATATTAAAATGTTGCATAGGTATACCTATTGGTCGAATTCTAAAATAAATTAACAGCATCACAATTATAAACTGAAACAAAGTGTTACTGATATGTCAATGTTATTTAAAAAAATGTATCTACACTTATCTTGAGTTTAGTTGTTCTAAACAAAAGAAAGACACGTAAAATTCTCTTTCATATCATTAATTTAGAGTTTTACTACTAAGGTTTCTAATTTTTGGGACTTCTTTAATTCGATGTACCTACATATATAATTATTCACAACCATATACATTTAACATCCTATTTGAGTATTTACAACCAATGTTCGTTTAACGGAATAAAATGAGCAAAGGCAGGAACAAAACTGAATATTTTTTTGTTTGGAATCTTTTTTAGACAATGAAGTCCAACAGATGTCGCTTTCCTAATCTTTTGTTCCAAAATTACTGTCATCGTCGTCGATTTTCTTAATCGCATTACAAAAGATTTCAAAATACAAATCGTGTTTTTAGTTGTGAGAAACATTTAAGCGGATATCTTCCATAATTTTTTTTTTTAGAAACTAAGATTTGACATTTCTGTTTAATTTTTTACGACAGCACTATAAACATAGCAAGCAAAGTTCCAAGGCCCATCTATCAGGTCTGCTTACTTGTACACAAACAACATACGATTCTTTTTAGTTGTCAAAAATTTACTACCGCATATACAAAGCAAAAGGAAAAAACGTGTACGTGTGGCATACCATAAACGTATACATGCACATGTAAGCAAAATGTAAACAACTTTTGACAACTAAAAAGAACATAAACAATGATCATCAGGCTTCTTGCACAGACCTTTTCAATGGGCCTTGCAAAGTTCTATTAATTTAAGACACTTTTTGTTTACAAAGCAACAACCAAGGCCCATTGAAAAGGTCTGTGCAAGAATCCTGATGATCATTGTTTATGTTCTTTTTAGTTGTCAAACGTTGTTTACATTTTGCTTACATATGCATGTATACGTTTATGGTGTGCCACACATACACGTTTTTTCCTTTTGCTTTGTATATGTGGTAGTAAATTTTTGACAACTAAAAATAATCGTATTTTGTATTTTTAGTAAGCAGACCTGATAGATGGGCCTTGGCATCAACAATGTTTTTAAACCATTGTAAAATGTTAGAATATTATGACAATATATCATGATAGCACACCTTCTGAACCCCCAATTATATTTATTTATTTAAGAGTTGATATTGTAATAAAAAGCTTCCATCGGCGAATAATTTAAATGTCTTGTTATGGCCAAAAAGTCGTTGGTATTCACCAATATCGTGGTTGGCGTAATGAAAATAAGCCTGCGAATGTTTAGTAATAGATTAAAGGAAATAAGTTCACGTTTTCTTTAATCTATGACCAAATAGTCGCAGGCGTATTTTAAATTCCCCAACCACGATAAGGAAGATTGTTTTAAGATTTTTACCAAAACATCTTTGTTTTCTTTACCTTTTTATTGTTGATAACTTGCTTATACTGCGAGTACGGGTATGTTCATAAATGCATCACTGTGCTGCATCAGAAAATAAAACTTTTTTTAATGCCGATAAATAAATGATTATAATTTTTTTTATTGTGTGACTAGATATTATTTATGTTGAGTTTTTGAAAATTTTTTGGTCCAAATTTACTTATGTGTATATCAGTGATGCCATTTGGATATGAAAGATACATGTTTCGTATATTTTGATGACTTTAGGAACTGGTACCATAAAAAATCCTAAAATTTTTCGTATCTTTTGAATCTGTACTAATAGAATAGCAGGTTTAATATGCACTGTTTTATATAATCGCCATAGTATAAACGCCTTAACTCGTATATTAATTTTTACAAAAATGAATTTGTTTTGATAACATCCAAAGATAGTTAAATGTGTCAGTTTCAATTAAAAGGGACCTATGGGCAAAAAATGAGATTTGGAGAAAAACGATTTTGAAGTTAACAAGCTTATTTTTTCTAATCAAAGGTGTATTTTAAAGCTTATTTATGACAAAAGTAGTGCAGTTAGAAAACTGCGTTTTGCTGCGTTTTGCTGCATTGAGCGTATTGTCTATTTTAAGAATAACCAAAAAAGAAAAAAATCGATTTTTTACATAAAACAACTCAGTTGAGTTGTAATTAAGACAACTGGTTGTGATCAGTTGTAATTTTAAAATTAAGAATAAAATTAAGAAATTACAACTCAACCGTTGTGAACCGTAATTGGGGCCTAAGCTTTTACTGCATAATTAATGCGCATTAACCGTGTTTTTTTAGAGCATAGTTCTGGTATTCCTGTTAATAAATGTTAAACGTTAAAAATGGATTATACATTTTTTTTCAAAATGTCTCTTTCTGGGAAAAAGATACATGTATCTTTCTCGAAATTTCAGTGACAACACTAATATATACATATGTATAAATATTTGAAATCACTAATGCAGGGCAGTGATGGATGCATTTACGAACATGCCCTACATTTCAACATGATACTTTTATGACAAATGAAAAGGTATGTACTAAATTCATCTCTGCAAATTGCACCGAGCAAACGACATAATGATTTCATTGCTTTTGACATTGACAAGATGGCAGTAAGTAACATTTGTTATTACAAAAACTTTAGTTAGCAAGGAAAGGTTTAATGATAACAATTGTGTTAATCACATCAACTTTCAATATCGATAAAGTTCATTAAAATAATAAAATTAATATAATTATTGAGAAAAAAGAGAAAAAGGGAAATTAGGATAGATTAAAAGAAAGAAGTTTGCACCTTAAAACATCTCTTAGTTCATCGTAAAAATAGCTGGCTAAAAATCTAGACCTGTGTAACCTTCATATCTGGCAATGGAAGACAATATACTCATTTGTATCAATTTTGCCAACATCCTCTCTCAATCTGCAGAAGTCTTGAATGGTACATCCATATATTTTGTTAACATATACATAACTAAAAAACCAATGTCCTGCAATTACGTCGATTGTGATTTTAGGGCTTTTTTTTATTGATATCCAGGAGTAAGCTGTAGTTGACTGCGTCTACTTTAGGCTATAGTGCCCTAGGGACCTGTAGGGCTGCCAGATGTTGAATATGTGAAAATACTACATTTTGTTAATAAAAGAGCGTAATTTAACCCTAGGTCTACACTAAAGATAATTATCTGAGCAAGTTGGCAATAACATCGGCAGAATAACAAAGCAATATTTCTTGTTTCTCCGCTTATGTTAAAGGCATGGGAAAACGTATTTATGTTAACTCATAATTTGAAAAAAATCAAGGAAGAAGGTGCAGTGTAAAAACTAGCGCTATGTTGGAAAACTTATTTTAATTCATATAAATTCTTTCTTATTCGACTTTATTATTTAAAAGCACATATATTAATTTGTTTAAGTTTTATTATAGAGCAATTCCATATGAAAGCGATCACCTTTTGGACGACCCCTCTTCGATTTTAAAATAAATAGTCTCAATCGATTGCCCAGCAAAAAATAATGTACCTACATATTTTTTTTTTTTTATAGTGACTGGTTTAGTGGTGGTGTACACCACTGTCATGTGACAAAATTGAAGAATTCTTCATAAGGGACCTCATTGAAAGTTGTTTTAAAAAAAACTACTAAAGCGATCGCAACGAGTGATAGCTCGTTGGAAAGGTATTGAATCAGGCTTTAATTGAAAAATAAAATTTTCCTAATTTTTCTTAGAAATTTACCTTTAAATTTTCCCATGAAAATTAAATTTTCCGATTTTCCACAGAAGCTCCTAAATTTTCCGGCTAATTTTTTTTTTTGGATTCCTCATAATTTTTGCTTTAAGAATCAGCAATAAAAAAATGGGCCCCGACTCCTTGTTTGGACAGGAGAAGAGCATTTAAGAGACCACCTTGTTAAAAATACATTTTAAAAATTATTTTACAGTTAAAAATACATTTATGAAGAAAAAATCTTTCTTATTTTGCTGCTTATACTTAATTACAATATTTATTAAAAATTTCAATTGTCTTGGCATCATTATAAAATTAAAGTAACTTTAAATTTAGCACGTCGGCAGACGAAGAGTACCTATTTTTTACCAAAAAATAAATATAAATACTTCACACACTCTGAGTCAAATTTCAGTTGAATACTAAACGTGAAAGTGTTAAAGTGTTTTTTTTTGTAAAGTAAAGAGTGAAGCTGTAAACACAATTTAAAGTAAAATGAATAAATTTTGCTGCAATCCGTTTAACAAGAGTGGACATCGTTCGAAAAAGATAAAAGTATTAAAATTAACTGGTGTTTCGAAGCGATACATGAATGAATTAAATATACAATACGGTGAAGAAGCAGAATTCATTTGCCCCAAGTGTAAAATCGATTTGTCTCAACAAGCAAATGCATTGAAACAAATGCAGCCACAATCCGAGAGTGAAATGACAAGTAAACAAAATGTTTCATCTGATAGTGAGGCAGACATTCCGATGGTCAATATGTCTTTGAGTCCTTTGAATGAGGCTATTACCACTTTAGGTGAAACGCCTATTAGAAAAAGAAAGTTGCGAAGTGAAACATACAGGAAAGAGAAAAAAGGCAAGGTTATGAGTGCAATCGCGACAATATTTGATGAAGGCTCTGATAACGAATGCAGTCAAGCAGATGACGTTGATGACGGCAAACAAATGATTGAGCAGTTGAAAAGAAAATTCAATTTAGCGACCACTTTTCCGGAGAAATATCTCATTTTATCTGTGCTGCCTCAATCATGGTCTATACGCAAGATTTCTGAACAGTTTCAAACATCTTTTTACATCGCGAGAAGAAGCAAAGAATTAGTTCGACAGAAGGGCATATTGGCGACTCCCACCAAGAAATTTGGCTCAAGGACCCTCAGCGAAGCAACGGTGAAATTGATTCAAGATTTTTACTGCAATGATGACAACAGCCGCGCCTGCCCAGGTACACGTGACTATGTTATCACACGTGAAGATGGAGAAAAAGTACACAAGCAGCGCAGATTATTATTATGTAATCTATCCGAAGCATACCATCAGTTCAATGAGAAATACCCAGCAGAAAAAGTGGGATTTTCTAAGTTTGCCATCCTACGACCAAAAGAATGCGTGCTGGCATTAGACAGGCACGGAACGCATTCAGTCTGCGTTTGCATGTTTCATCAAAACATCAAATTAATTTTCTTTCCATGCAAGAAATTGAAAGTATTTCACGGTGAAATTGAAACATATAGGGACCTCCTGTCGAAGTCGTTGTGCGCATACCCCACGGAAAATTGTCATCTGTCCAAATGCGACAATTGTCCGAAGATTGACGAGCTAGAGCAATATTTGGCGGATAAGTTTGAACAGCTGCTAATTCAGGAGGTGCATTTCAAACAGTGGATAATTAGCAGCGGCAGATGTTCCCTTGAGACCGTGGTAAAGCAGATTCCGGAATTCATCGAGGAATTCGGATTCAAGTTGAATGAACTGACGGCGCACCATTTCATATCCGAGATGCAATCGAAATTTCTAAGGGAAAGTAAGGAGAAATTAGCCCAAAATGAATTCATTGTGATAAGTGACTTTGCCGAGAATTACACTTTTCTCGTTCAGGATAAAATTCAGGCTTATCACTGGGCAAACGACCAGTGCACGGTGCATCCTTTTTGCATTTATTTCAAAAACGAAGATAACGAACTACAGACCGTAAGCCTTGTTGTTGTCGCGGAGAGTTTAGCTCATAATTATGTGTCCGTTTATTTATTTCAAATGAAACTGTTTGAATTCTTAAGATCAAAATTCGAAGCAATCGACAAACTAACGTTTTTCTCAGACGGTGCGGCTTCTCAGTACAAGAATAAAAAGAATTTTTACAATCTTTGCATAATTGAAGAAGAACAAAACTGCAAGGTCGAGTGGCACTTTTTCGCGACGTCCCACGGTAAGGGCCCATGCGATGCGTTAGGGGGAACCCTAAAACGCATGGCGACTAAGGCAAGTTTGCAAAGGCCATATACTGACCAGATCTTAAATGTACAACATTTGTTTTCGTGGATTCAAAGCAAGGAAATTGCCATTAACACAGTTTTATGCACTCAAAAAGAACACGATGCCATGGAGCGACGAATTCAAAACAGATATAATAATGTCAAAACTATAACTGGAACGCAAAAGTTTCATTGCTTCATACCAAATATTTCTGATATGTCAATTAATGTAAAGCGGTACTCTTCGTCTGCCGACGTGCTAAATTTAAAGTTACTTTAATTTTATAATGATGCCAAGACAATTGAAATTTTTAATAAATATTGTAATTAAGTATAAGCAGCAAAATAAGAAAGATTTTTTCTTCATAAATGTATTTTTAACTGTAAAATAATTTTTAAAATGTATTTTTAACAAGGTGGTCTCTTAATTGCTCTTCTCCTGTCCAAACAAGGAGTCGGGGCCCATTTTTTTATTGCTGATTCTTAAAGCAAAAATTATGAGGAATCCAAAAAAAAAAAATTAGCCGGAAAATTTAGGAGCTTCTGTGGAAAATCGGAAAATTTAATTTTCATGGGAAAATTTAAAGGTAAATTTCTAAGAAAAATTAGGAAAATTTTATTTTTCAATAAAAGCCTGATTCAATACCTTTCCAACGAGCTATCACTCGTTGCGATCGCTTTAGTAGTTTTTTTTTAAAACAACTTTCAATGAGGTCCCTTATGAAGAATTCTTCAATTTTGTCACATGACAGTGGTGTCATGTAGGTACATTATTTTTTGCTGGGCAATCGATTGAGACTATTTATTTTAAAATCGGAGAGGGGTCGTCCAAAAATTTGCCAATTTTGATCGTTTTCATATGGAATTGCTCTTTATAAAAATATAAATTTTTTTTTTTTTTTGTTAAAGTAAAATTATTATTTTAATATAAAAAAGAATTCAAAATTAAACAAATTAATTTAAATTTGAATAATAAAGATCCAATAAGAAAAAAATTATAATAATAAAAATAATTTTTGTAATTTTATTTTAGTGTTTATTAAATTCTTTTATTACAATTAACAATTATAATTAGCTCCCATTTCAAAAATTGTATTTCTTTCTCACACAATTTGCTTCTATTTTTATTTTTTGCTTCTTTTTGTGTATTTGACAACCAAATTTGACGTTTTATGTAGGCAATAATTGTCAACGAAAATGGACTAACAATTATTGCAGCATATGTAAATTGGCGGCAATAAATATGTACAAACAATTGCTGTCTACATTAAAGATAACATAATTTTGACATTTACTGCAATATATGTCGCAATAATTATCTCTGGTATAGACGGGCAGTAAAAAAGGGCACACTTTTTAAAAAGAAAAACCATGGTGAAATTACTAAAGGTGGGCTTGTTAAACCAGCTGTTCATTATATGTTTGTATGTGTTAATGTATTGATCTTGTCAAGTCAGTTGTTGTTTTGTTTTAACTTGTATTGAACTTTCTGTTGTTGTTCTGTGTTGTATTGATTTTAAGCTTTAATAAATTTTTTAAAATATATAAAAACCAAAATGTGTGGTTTACTCTCTATTTCTAGCCAACGTAGGGCATAAATAGTAAACCACTTTTTTATGTTTTTGTTTACAAAACAATATTTTGAAAATGTATAAAAAAATAATTTTCATAACCATAAGAATACAATTGCACCGCACGAACGTAATAGCTTATGACTTAGATACGTTATCAAATAAAAACATGTAATATTTGACACAAAGGCACACAATAGCTGGCGGAAATGAAACGCCTGTTATGGCCGTTATGTCATAGAAAAAGAAAAATGATATAATTTTTGTGTTTCAAATTTAATATTTGAAAGCAAGGCGAATTCATACAGGTGACCGCATCATGAGATAGAGTTATGCTAGCTATTCCTTTCTTTTTAAATACTAGGTATTTTGTTTTTGTAAAAAGTTAGAGTGAATGTCAAAATTATTTGTTGAAAATATAAAAAACGGGAATTTTTTTTTTGTTTATAACAGCTATTTTCCTTTATTTTTTTATTTGTAATTTGATGGTGTTCCTCTTATTCCTTACGCCTTTTTAAATCCTTGAGTTTATATTTTATGTTCACTTTTTTTGTTTTATAAAATTTAAATATTTTTTTTTAAATTTAAATTTTAATTTTTATTGAATTTAAAATTTTTTTTTCACAAAATGTAAACAAAGCTTGACATTAGTATACACACAAAAAATAACCTACAAACAGATGACGCGAAAATGTCACCTGTATAAATTCGCCTTGTTTGAAAAATAAATAGAAGGAAGAACAAACAATTTCAATAAATTTTGATTTTTCAAATATAATTTTCAAAGGAAAACAGAATACAGTGAGCGTCAAAATAACGTGTATATCTTGTTTTCCAATTTATAAGGTATTATGTCAGTTGTATAAAAGTTAAATTTCTACTTTGTAACGACGTGTTTTCCACCTTATGCTGGGGTAGAGCTCGCGGCTCCCAGGGTTCGTTACAAAAAATTTATTTATTGATCAGAGAAATGAAACACCACACTCGCTCTTTTTTCATAAACGTTATGAAACGTAATCACAGTATATTTTTTTCTCGCTCTTATTTAAATTTAACAATTATCGACAAATTAAATGTTACGCAGTACACAAACGACGGGCACGGCACTCTCGGGACGAAACCGACAACACACACTCGGCACTTTACTGACACACGAGGGTAGCGACGCGACACACAACGGTCTCACTAGGCGTGGAACTATAGAGACTCCGGGGTCGAGGTATAACCTCGTACCAGCTGTTCAACCGGCGCACAGTGGGAAATTTTACCAAAAGGCGGTCAAAATTCCATAACTTTTGACTGGATCGGTATTTTTTTTATGCAATTTTTTTTGCTCGATAGGTGCGATTTTAGGCTTTAATTTGCGCTATAAAACGTAAAATTCAACTGATAGGAGCAAAAGCTATGGGGAGTTCAAAATGCATTTTCATTTTTTTGTTGAGTTTCGGTGTAAAAGTTGAATATTTCATATAAGATTTTTTTATAATTTATTATTATTTCTCCTGTATTTTACAACTGATACTTATTTTTTATTGTCGAACTTAGATCCTGTCAGAAAATGCCAACATTTGGCCCCTGTAAATTTTTTAGTCCCAATATTCACAGGGGCCAAAGGTTGGGGTTTTTGGGACGAGACGAGTTGTTATAAGGATAAAACTGAAAAGGAATATTTTGAAAAATGCCCAAATGTCATTCTTGGCTATCGATAACATTTTAGGTAATTCAACTTTTATTTTTGGTTTGAGATGTACATATGTGTATTAGGAATGGGCAAAAAATATCGATATATCAAAATATCGATATTTAAAAAAAATATATATCGCCGATATTTTAAATACCGATATATCGATGTATCGATATTGAAATACGACTATCGAATTCGATATTTTTTAAATTCAGTCTTCATTAAGAACTCAAAATTTTAGCCGTTTTTCAAACAATATGTTTTTTAAGAATTGGAATCATTGCATGCATCATATGTTTTTTTTACACAAATATGAAGATCTAAAATAATTGGCATTTATAATAAGCAGTGCCGGATACAAGAAGCAGATTGTCTGGAGTGCACGTAAAACAGAGAGTGCTCCTGATGTCCATATCTGATGATTACTGGTTTGACTAAAACCAGTTGATACTTTTGGGACGAAATTCAAATTTTAAGGAAAGTTGGTACTTCCATGACTTATTTACTTCCATTTAAATTTATCGTAATTTATTTTTTTTTCTTATGGTTTTTTTGTATTCTCTCCTTTTGTTTTTGTTATAATTGAATTTTTTGTTTTGATTAAATTTTTTTGTTTTTATTAATTTTTTTAAATAAAATGAAACAATAAAAAGTAAGAATGTAATTATGTACATATAATTAATTTGTTCATACATATGTTTGTACAAAGGTATACTGAATTTTTTAATTTGGTAATAGTTTCAGCAAAATACGTTCGTTATATCAATATTTTTGAAATAATAAATATCGATACTTTAAAAAAATATCGATTCGATATATATCGATATATTTTTTCAATTTGCCCATCCCTAAAGCCCTTATGACACTACATTTTTTATTCATTAATTGATATAGAATTGATAGAAAGAAACAGTAAATGTTAGAAAGAGCAAACTATAAAAAATGTAAGCAAAGTTTTTTTAGTTTTTTTTCTCTTGTTATCGTTTTGTTTCAGGGATGGCGTTAAGAATTTTTAAAATTGTACCAACAACTTTTAAAAACCATTACTTTTTTACCCTAATTGTACTAAATGATTTTTTTAGTTGAAATTAATTTTATTTATGTTCTTAAAAAACACCACAAAAAGGGATTATAAATCTTAGTTTAAAAAGTATCAACAAAAAAGAACAATTGAAACAACTAACCCATCCCTGTTCTGTTAATTTTATTAAATGTTGCCAACTTTTTGTTTATGAGAAACCTAAAAATAAAAAGCGGTAAATCGCTGAATTTGCCCATAAATCGCTGATTGAGCAACACTTTTAATATTTCAAGCTTGAAATGTCAATTTTAAGTTGAACAATTTTACATTTTTTTTGACATAACTTCATTTTTTATCGATAACTTTAGTAAAATGTTTGACAGTTTGCCATTTATCTTAATACGGTTGAACCATTCGCACTTGGTAAATTTTTCTATTACTTTATATTTGCACTGTTCACCAAAACTTGAACAATGCATTAAAAATGTAGTGTCATAAGAGCTTAATGTGTATTTTATTTGTATATATTAATACAAATTAATACTTAAATCCAAAACAAATTATAATCTATAAACAATTTTAAATTAAACAATATTAGTAAAAATTTCTTCTAAATAGCTTTGGGTTTCATTTTCCAGAAGTTGTTTATCTTCTTCCTCTAATTCGATTGAGGTTGATTTCCATTTTTGTCGAATACTGGACATATATGGATCTGATGTGCACAACAAAATAGTAATAAGATCTTCATTAGTTCAACATCTGGATATTTTTCTTGTGTTATGCTCGCGGAAGAATCTGTAGTCTTTGTTCCTTTTTTCTTGCGCTTCTTCAGATAGATCTCCAATTGATAGCATATTGTGTTGAACTATTTGTTCCCCATGGTATAAAATTTTATGAACTGTGGTTGGCATATGTCTCCAAGAGTATTTTTTTGTTATAAAGAATTGCTGTTTCATTTGCATACTGGCCAAATTTTTTTGCATTTATCTTTCTGCTACATGATATAACTTGTAAAATGATCTGGAATCGTGTTATTTATTCAAAATGTACTCCTGTGATAGATGCTGCAGTTTCTGGATCGGAAAAGAATCTCCTTGCAGTGTTTCCAACATTTGAATTTCCTTCTCCTTGTTTTGGCTGATCAATTATAAGGCCTAGGTGAAGGTATTTTTCTTGAATTTGTTTTTTGTTTGCTTCCTTTTTTCCACATTTCCTTTGTTTGTTCTCACTGTTTCGCCTAACGGGCCAAATTCCAAATCATAACCCAATTTAAGAATATGCTCCATAAAACGAATTCTGGTATGAAGAGGGGGCATTCTAAATTCGTATGCTTCATTGAAACTATTGTCTTGTGATAGGGGTTGGCTTACTTGACTTGATGTCTTTTGGCATATGGTACAGCTTGACGAAGACTTTGTTTCAGTTAATGCTTGTGCAACTTTTCCATCGATCATTGTAAGGAACATTTGAAAATTAATTTCAATGCATTGGTCAACAAATTTAAATATTGCCGGTTGAAGTTCTTTAATTTGATCTTTTATTTTTCGAACTTCTTCAGTTATGACATCTTTAGTTTCCTTTTTGTAAACAAACTTTATTGGTCTGCAATACTTTGTTGAAGAGTGAATTTCATTTTTCCATACATCCATTTCTGTAACTCTACTGGTTGACGGCTCTAAGCCAATCTAAGTTTTATATTATATTATTTTATTAGCATTTCTTTGAAACATAAAAAACCCCTGTTTTCACACTTTTTAAAAGGATAACATACCGGCAATAAATTAACAGGTAACATGTAGGTACTTTTCACGTAAAATATAACTGCATTCTTATTGTAACCGGTGGTGCCAAAGGACAAGATGTGGTGATTGATATTATTATATTATTTCATTTATTTAATATCAATATACTTAACGATTACAAAATTAATTCTACAAATATAAAGGTATTTTAAAAGCAAGGTATATCAAGACTGTGTATCTATACATATTAGTGATGCACTTGTTATTAGCGGTTACTTTGAACAAGTGATGAATACTATAACACAGGGCTGTTGAAACAATAAGGATGTAACAATTCTCCCACGCTTAAAATGATGCGTTGACCAATATTAATCCAAGACGTACTGTTCCAAATATTTCGGGGCTTGACGCTTGCGAGTTGCGCTACGAATTGGTAACCGACTTTGACCTGTTGATAGCTCCTGATCAGCGGGTGGTTGATGTGTTGCTGCTGATTCTTGAGGTTGACTTATTGGTGTTTCGTTTTCAGACAGGTCGCTTTTTGTTTCCGAGTCGGCAGCAGTTGCTGAACCATGATAAAGCATCAGTTGTTGATCTGAGCTTTGTTGATTTTCCTTTTCGACAGATTGACTAGGAGGAGAATGAACGTTGCTTAATGTTCTAGTTGGAACGTTTGTTGCAATTAACTGGTTTATGTGTCTCTTAAATGTGTATCCATTATCTAATTTTACTACGTAGTGAAGACACCCCATTTTTTTAATGACGGTACCAAGCTTCCATAATGGCTTGTTTGGAGTGTAATACCGGGCTTGTACCCTATCTCCCACGCTTAATTGTCTTGAAGGAAGACTTTGCAACTTATTACTGTGCGTTTGTATCGGTTTTAATACATCTAGACGACTTCGTATCTGACGGCCCAGGTAGAGCTCCGAAGGAGTTTTCCCATTTTTCAATGGTGTAGCGCGATACTTGAAAATAATTTCTCTTACCTTTGACTGCATTGAAGACGATTCACTTGACATAGCTGCAAGTTTGTGCTTTAGTGTTTGAATGTTTCTTTCCGCTAACCCATTGGTAGCTGGATGTCCGGGTGCGATGAATTTTTGAAAAATGCCGCAATCCTGACAAAAATTAGAGAACTCTTCACTTTTAAAAATTGTTGCATTGTCAGAGACCATAACATCTGGATAACCGTTTCTTGCAAAAGTATTGCATAACATTTCAATAGTTGAAGCTGATGACGGTGCTGTTGTGCATGTACCAACTTCTACCCATTTTGACTTAGCGTCCACGACAACCAAAAAATAATGACTTTGGTAAGGCCCCGCATAATCAATGTGAATACGCTGCCAGTTGCTGGTTGGTTCCTCCCAGGGATGCAGTGGAGCTTTTGCAGGACTATTTTTAGTGGAAGCGCAAGCTGGACAAGCGCGTACAAATTTTTCAATATCTTTGTCGATAGCATTCCAGTATACGTAACGTCTGGCTAACTGTACCTGTATGTGTATGATGGAGTTCTTGTAAAACGGCTTCCTGTAGTGAGCTTGGAATAATTACTCGCTGACCTTTGAACAAAACGTTGCGATCAATTGTATACTCTGAATCAGGTGATGGGTTGTGCTGTAGTTCGAACAAAATTTTTGAAAGTGTAACATCTTTCTGTGTTTCTCGTTGAATCGTTTGGAAATTTAATTTCCTTGAACTTATTTGATTGATAGATGCACTACATATTTGATGGACTTCTTTATCAATAAAATTTGTTGAACTACTTCCTATCTCTAAAGGTGCTCTTGAAAAACAGTCTGCACTCTGATTTTCCGACGAATTTTTATGTATGATTTCGTAGTTGTATCCGCTTAAAAATGCGGCATACCTTTGCAACCTGGCTGAAGTCATCTGTGGTAATTTAGCATTTTGGTGGAAAATTCTCATCAACGGTTTGTTATCCGTTACAAGTTTAAAAATACGGCCGTACAAATATTCATGAAAATGTTGCACTGCATAAAAAATGGCTAAAGCTTCTCTATCAAGTTGAGAATAATTTTGCTCAGCGCTTGATAGTGACCTTGACGCAAACGCAATTGGCCTTTCCTCCCCATCTACTAAATGCGACAGAACCCCAGCTATACCAGTAGGACTGGCATCGCAGGCAAGTTGAAGCGGCAATTCTGGATTAAACGGCATTAAAACTCTATTGCTTGCAATTTCCTTTTTAAGCACTTCGAAAGACCTTTGGCATTCAGCAGACCAATAAAATTTTTGGTTTTTGTGTAATAGTTTACGCAAAGGTGTGGTTATGGTCGACACATTTAATATAAATCTGGAATAATATGTGACCATTCCAAGAAAACGTCTTACATCATCAACTGTTTTTGGTTGCGGCATCTTTAAAATTGCGTCTATTTTTGAGGAAGATTTTAATACTTTGTTCTGTTCAATTGTATGCCCTAAAAAATCAATTTTATTCACGAAGAATAAACATTTTGACCGATTTAAATGTAAATCGAATTTTTGTAATTGTTTAAGACAGCATTGCAAATTATTTGTGCACTCTTCTAATGTTTTGCCATGTATAATAATATCATCAAAATACGATTCGGTGTTGGGCACATCACGTAAGATTTGGTGTATAATTCGATTGAATTCGGCTGGAGCAGTCTTGATTCCAAATGATAATCTATTCATTTTGTACGTACCTCGGTGCGTTGATATGGTTTGAATTAGGCTTGATTGTTCATCGACGGGTATATGAAGGTAGGCTTTGTACAAGTCAAGCCGACAGAAAAACTTAGCATTTCGAAGGCTATTAAAAATGTGCTCAATTTTCCTAATGGGGTAGTGAGCGTCTACTAATCGTTGATTTACCCCAACTTTGTAATCCACACATAAGCGGACTCCACCATCAGATTTTGGTATAACCACAAGCGGAGATCCCCAATCGCTATTTGCAATTTTTGAAATAATTCCTGCACTTTCTAAATTATCTAACTCTTTTTCAACGCGATCGGTTAAGGCGTAAGGAATTTGACGCTCTTTCGTGTATACAGGTGACGCAGATTCTCTTAACTTCAACGAAACCACATAGGTCGGGACACGCCCGATTTTTTCATCAAAAACGTTTGCGAATTCGGCCATTATTTTCTCGATAACATTTTGATTATTAAAAATATCTGTAGTATTGTTACCTGAACCAGATTCGTCCAGATCAGCCAGATTGATATTCAGACCTCGAATCCAAGACCGCCCAATTAATGCTATACAATTGTCCGGAACAATATATATTTCATCTGTTGTTGAAACACCATTAAATTGTATATTAACCTGTACTTTGCCATCTGGAATAAATGTATTTTGCGTATAAGATCGAAAAATTATATTTGTAGGTTTTAATTTTTTATTTAATTTTAATTCCTGGAATTGTTTCCTAGGGATAAAGGTAAACCCCGACCCAGAGTCAACTTCGAATTTGACTGTTTTGCCTTCAATTTTAACAGAGGCATAATATCGCTCTGAACCAGAACTTTGATACACGTCAATTATTTTGTAGACACCGTAGTTTTCACCATTTATATTTTGAATTTGATTTGTTGTTTTTTTATTCCCCGAGTCGGCTTTTAATAAGGTTGTAATGCAAACTTTATTTACGTGCCCCTTTTTGTTGCAACTGGAACAATTTAATTTTGTTTTTGCCGTACGACAGTCTTTTGCATTATGGTTATTCCTACCACAACGAAGGCACAATCCAGCAATACCAAGTTCTTGATAGTTGACTTTTGCACGATTCGATTGTTGAGCTGGCTGTTGCTTGTTATTATGTTGCCTGAACTTCCTGCCAGTAACTTTATTAATATCAGGGGCACTGTTTACGTTTAGTGAAGGTCCAACTTTATCAGTTAGTTCCTTGGCATCAACTCTAGCAGCTTCAAGTGCTAAAGCTTTTGTAACGATTTCATCAAACTTGTCGGTACTCGACTGTAGGAGCTGTTCCCGAATGCTGTTATCACGAACACCCCTGATAAACTGGGCACGTAGGAAAATATCTGCAATTGAAATTTTGCAGTCGCATGGAGACATAAAGTTGCAATCAATTACTTCCGAACGAAGAGCAGCAACAAATTCAGCAATAGACTGTTGTTCATTCTGATACTTTGTTAAAAAACGGTGTTGAGCTACCAACAAGTTCCTCTTTGGCGAAAAATGAGTGGACAGTTTTCCCAGCAATTCTTTATACGTTAAATCAGAAGGTAATTTAGGTGCTGTCAATGCTGTAATTGTATTGAATGTTGCTGTACCAATTGAATTTAATAGCAGTTTGGCACAATATACTTCGTTTGAGTTGATTCCTTTCATTTCGATGTAGTTTTCAAATCGCTGTATGTAGTTTTTATATGGCTCCTTAGTTGGATCGAACTGATCAAAATTTGGTACTAACACTGTGTTTACAGACGTACTTTGTCCTGGATTAGCAGCAGTATTTGTAGCCTTAAGTATTTCCCCCAACATTCTCTGTTGCACCGCCATGAATTGCTTGAATTGATCGGCGTCCATTTTGTATTTTATACTTTAAATGTAAAATTGATGAATTGCACTTTTCATTTATTTCACAAATTCTCCTTGAATTGTATTCTTAATTTTCTTCTCTCGTCGCCAACTATTGTAACCGGTGGTGCCAAAGGACAAGATGTGGTGATTGATATTATTATATTATTTCATTTATTTAATATCAATATACTTAACGATTACAAAATTAATTCTACAAATATAAAGGTATTTTAAAAGCAAGGTATATCAAGACTGTGTATCTATACATATTAGTGATGCACTTGTTATTAGCGGTTACTTTGAACAAGTGATGAATACTATAACACAGGGCTGTTGAAACAATAAGGATGTAACAATTCTAGTTTTTTTACCATTTACCTGCTCTTCCATTTTTTTAAATTAAGTTGCAATTTTCAGGTAATTGAACTATGTAGTTTATTTTGCGGCTATTTACTAATGTTTAATCTTTTACTTACTTTAGCTTACTCAAAAATCTAACGTGTTAGTCTATTTATGTCGCCTATTCGTTTTGCAGCATCCGTTCACCCACAATAAGTTCATAACAATGGCAATACCTTTACCTTCTCCAAATTAATTGATAACCTGTCGTGCTAGATTATTTATGTGGCCTGAACTGCTTTATTTGTCGAAAATTCTTTAAGACTCATCTTCTTTAATTTCAGTAATGTTTCCTTGCAGGACTTATTTTTTGAACCGAATATCTTACCTTGGGTCACAGAAATTGCTGTAGTTCGCAAGGTCGTATCCAGACGTGTGTACAATGGGGTATAGAAATGTAGGTTAGATTCTGGACTACAAGGGAGTATAGATTTTTTTTGACGCGTTTTGACGGGCAGGAAATTTTGACATTAAAAAAATTAAATAGTTCTAGAGGTCGCAGGGTTTAATGCTTTAAACCACGTATAGCTAATAAAAAAAACGAATACACAAAACTTATTATGTCAAAAAATCTCAAAAAACAAAAAAGTTATAAGCATTTCAACTTCAAAAATTGACTCAGAAATTCAAAACAACATATAACCAAATATTGAGAAAGTCCATTTCGGACCACCCTGTTCTCAATAAAAGAGTTGAAATAGGGTTGAAATTTTTTGGCTCCCGAGGTTCACTAGTGCTTACTTTCACATGAATAAAAAAGTTTTAAAATCGGAGAACATAAAAAAAATAATTTTGGCCGCCTTCTCAAAATATGAACCAGTGTGCGGCGATGGGTGTTACTGCACGTCGAGAGAATTTAGTCTACACCGCTGTTCTCTCGAAATGCGGTATCACCCTGCTCTCGGATGTTGTTTCACGATAGCCAAGAAAAAAACCAAGAGAATTTAGTCTTTACCGGCAACGAGTGGGATCACACGAAAGAGGTATAGCTGTAGAGGTATAACCTCTCACAGATAAATAAGACCTTACCCGTTTGCCAGCTGCCGACTGACTGACTTGCTTAATGGTGCGTACTCCGCTTTTATACTGTTTGCCGGTGTACATTTACAGTGTAAATTTTACACACACATACTAAAGTAATTATTTATCATGGTTGCTCATAAGTGTATGTTGTCGTGTCCCATTCTTTTCTACTCGCCACTGGATGGTGGAAGCTATCGGTCCGTTAATTTCAAAATTAGTACACAAATTAATTCTTATTTAATACAAATAATAATTAAAGGATGAAGATAATACAAATTATTAAAATTAAGAATTCAATAAAACTAAAGGATAATATAAGCTATGCAATACGTGGTAATACAAAAGATAATAATAAATTCAAATAATTATGATTCATCTTGGGCCAGGTTGGTCTAGTGCGGAGGTGTAGTCTAGGGCATGTGACTCAAAAACGAGGGCTCCGACTTTTGCTCGTCACAACTTTGACAAGTTGAATCAGACTTCAAGCTTGCTGTCATTTGTAAAAAATTCATTGCTTAAAAATTGATTTAAAAGCAAGTTAGACAAAATAAACATGTTAACGTTAGGTAGAAATAAGAAATTCAACGGGAAAAATACAGTATCTATAGTGAAGTGTGATTGGGTTGGCTGTTGTAATATGCCTTTAAACACCTGGATCAGCCCAATAGATATCCACTCGACTAAACATCTGGGAGAATTTGTACAAAACAATTTAAAAAAAAATTAAGCAATAAGCACTCTGAAGCACTCAAAATACTGAGTGATTTTCATATAAATTTTTCTACAAAATCCATTGCCTGTCATCTGGAAACAGCACATAACTTTTTTTCTTTCCTTTATTTTTGATGTGATGGAAAGCGATAAATTTTAAAACGAACAGATTATAGACTGGAAAAATAGGCAAATGTATCAGAATTCAACTGAAAACGACATTATGGATTTCAAGCATTTGTTTTAAAATTATTTTCTATCACATACTTGATTATTAAAAAGAAATTAATTTACCAGTTGAAATAATCTTAACATAAGATAAAGCTAAGATTTAAAGTTAAACTAGGGTCCCGTAGATATATGTAAACAAAAAGAGGATTACATATCATTCAGCTGAATGTGCCTCAACAATTTACGTTTAAACGTAAATCTATAAAAGATTTGTTTGCCTCTAATCGATTTCAGGAAGGGGGTTTATATGGGACCTACGGTTAAATCTTACCCTACCAGCTCAACATTTTTCATGACGTAGTACCTATCGTTAAAATTTCTGTTGGCAATTTTCATGTCATTACCAACATTTATAAGGCAGTTATGGCTTAAAAGGCTAGTTCTGTAAACATAACAGAATGTGTCTAACATAAACATCCCTAGAGGGAAGCGAAATGACACCAAACTTGTCCCGTGATAGGTTTTCCTACATTTTTGTTCTTCATAAATCAGTTAAGTGATTGGTTCTTCTTTCACTGGTCATATGTCCTTTCTTTTTGTACTTGTTCTATTTTCACAAATCCCAGCACTAGTCTGGTGGACTAATTGACACAAATTTCCCGCAGGGATTCAACAGCCTTGGTACAACATATATTGGAAAACAACCATACTTCGACAATATACGAATTTTAGACAAAGAAAAAACAGAAAGGAAAAAATGTACATTGGAGAGTCTACGAATTCAATAGAAGAGAGAAAAAACAATGAACATGCAAGAAGATACAGACAAACTAAGCGCAAGTACAGGATGGCAATAGGATAATTTATTACCGATCAAGTTTACATCACTCAAGATAAAATTAATGTAATGGGAGTTATAAATTTAATAATTAAAATTTACTTCTTTTACTTATGTTTTAATTAATATCATATCTACACACATTAAAAGTAAGTAAAAACACAACTAAAAACAAGTTAGAAAGTATAGTCGGTCAAGCCCGACCATATGGTACCCTACACCACAGTATTTAAAAACTAATTTTCGAGAGTGCATGGCTATATGAATAGGGATCTATCTGTGTTTTAAATTTCATTAAAATCGGTTTGATAGTTTCTTAGAGGTAGAATTCGCCCCCTATCTCCCCTCGTAGTCCTACGATTCGACAATTGTTCAATAGGCTAGGCCCTTTTGCGACCTGTACTTTGCGCACAAGGTTACATGGACAGCCAGTCAGACGGACATCGTTAGATCAACTCAGGAAGTGATTCTGTCTGATCGGTATACTTTAAGGAGGGCCTAGGTCCCATATTTTTAGGTGTTACACACATCAGCACAAATGCATAATACCCTCTGCACTATTGTGGTGTGGGTATAAAAATGTTAATATAAATGTTATTAAATGAAATGTTTAAAAAGATGTTCCACTGAGGAAGTCAACAAATAATTGACGAAACGTTGGGGGGAAAAATGTAATTAAATGTGGGTTTTAATTAACAATTAAAAAATTTAGGCCCTATTAGCTTACTTATGTGTTTTCTTTTCATGTGATATTTTGTTTAAAAAATGGAATTTTGTATTCGTTTTTTAAAAATGTTTTGCTCTCTAAAAGTTAAGCATGTTTTATTCTAAAACAATCACCCTTACTTATGGCATAAGGCATTGTTGCACTTTTCACCCCGAATAAATCGAGAGTGTTGTTTGTAATATATGATGTTTATATATGGGGCTTATATAGCGTGTTTTTTTTAATAACGGCGACGATTGCCTCAAAGAGCAACAAAGCTACGCGAAAATTGCAAAAATTCGGAAAAGTTTGCAAAAATAGCGAAAAATTGCGAAAATTTTTATTTTTTTCAATGAGCCATAAAATAGATAAAAAGTCCTTAAAACTATAAGAAATGGAAAAAATTGCTAAATTAGTGGAAATTTGCAAAAATTTTGTAACAGCGGCATAATAGAAATGTCTAATTCGCAAAAATTGAAACAAACGCAAAAAATTATTTAAAATCGCTAAATCAGTTAAAAAAAATCAAAATATCCGAAAATAACAAAAATAGCGAAAATTCGCGAACATTTTTAATATTCCAAAGGTCCCATAAAATTGATAAAAAGTCCCTTAGACTATTAGGAATGGCAAAAATTCGTTAACAATTGCTAAATTAGCGGAAATTCGCAAAAAATTGCTAATAGTGGCAGGATACCAAAGTCTAATAACGGATCCGCCATCTAACGTTTTTTTTCCAACTAGTGCCTATTTCGTGAATGGTAACACTTAGCTCATGTCTGATTTGACAAATAATTAGTTTTATTATTCCGCTGAACGAATATGGTTGAAGCCAACTGACTATCAATGCGTTTTCGCTTCGCTAAGTGGGCCTACGATCGACTTACAGAAGATGCCGATTTTGCCAAAAAAAAAAAAAAAATCATCTTTTTAGATGAAGCTTATTTTGATCTTGGCGGGTATGTAAACAAGCAAAATTCTCGCATGTGGGGCACAGAAAACCCGCACGTATACATTGAAAAACGAGTCACTGTTTGGTGCGGATTTTGGTCCAGAGGCATAATTGGGCCATTTTTCTTAGAAAATACAGTCAATGGCGATCGTTATCGGGCCATGTTGAACTAAGTTTTGTTTTCAAAAATTGAAGAGGAGGATATTGGCAACATTTGGTTTCAACAGGACGGCGCTACGTGCCACACAGCCGAAGCTACACTCGATGTTTTGCGCCCTGTTTTTGAAGATCGCATTATCAGCCGCAGATCTGATGTCGTTTGGCCACCTCGGAGCTGCGATTTGACACCGTTGGACTATTATTTGTGGGGAGCCGTCAAAGATAAGTGTTACGCCGGCAAGCCAGAGACAATTGACGCTTTAAAGGACAATATTCGTGAAATCATTGGTGAAATACAGCTGCACATAATCGATAATGAGCTTAAAAATTGGATTTTTGGGTGAACTAAAACCTCTCTGCACAGCCGGCCTTCGGCCGGGCGCAAGGATTTTCTCCTTTATGGTATAACAAATACTGGCTTCGCTAACTAAAGCTTCTCTGCGAAATCGGCCTTCGTTCGAAAACAAGGCATCCCCCTTTGTGATATGTATAAGGATAAAGTTTGCATATTTATCTTAAACGATTTTAAAATCGATTTTGAGATTCGATTAATCGATTTCAAAAACCGAAATAAAAAAGTCGATCGAAAAATCGGAAATCGATTTTGGAATCCATTTACCATTCCCTAATTGCAATCTATTTACCCCCAAGAAATGAAATTCCTACATTAAACAACTTCACAAAAATCAAAACAATGACAGTTTTGTCGATCATTTATAAATAGATTACACATTGTCTATAATTGTTTTATAGTACAATTGTTCCTTCCATCAATTTAACCTATTTCGCGCACAGATTTTCCCTTTTATTTCAATTAATTTCACGAGCATCAATTGAAGTTTGCTTTTCCATTTTCCATTTTTGACTTTTTTTATGTTAAAAGAGAGTGACGAACATTTTAAACGATACTTGTCCTTATTTTCTAAGTTGTTTGTTTAGAATTTAATTGTTTTAGTTAATTTAGTTATACTTTTATTAGTAACTAAATACCAATTCTATTTATCATAAACAATTATCTATATGACCACGATAAATAGCCTCTTAAGGAATCTTAACCGAGGTAGGATTTGGACCCGTCTGCTATGCAGACATTGTTGTAATACTTCTTAGGGGAAGGGTCCAAACTTCTTGTGCAGAAGGGCTTAGGAGGCCATAGATACGGCCTTCGGCTGGGCTCGACCAAGGGGGCTAAACATTAACCCAGCGAAGACGAAAATATGTCTGTTCCCAAGAAGGACGAAAATTCCAGCCTATACGGTTCCACGGTTCTCAGACAGGACAGGATACCAGTAACCGACAGGGTCAAGTACTTGGTCGTGATCCTTGATCGGAAACTAAAGTGAAAACACCACATAGAGTAAAGAACCAATAGGACGATCCGATGTTGGGCGATGTGTAGAAGGGCCAACTTTGACACACTGGCTCTACAGAAGTGTGATTAGACCGATTGTTACTTACGCATCTGTAATCTGGTGGACTTGTTTGGGCAGAGCGTGCATCATAACACCACTTCAGGGGATCCAGCGTACTTGTTGCTTGGGTATAAGTGGGGAAATTTGCATTTCATTAACCAAGGCTCTGGAGACACTGCTGGATATACCCCCGATCGAAACTTAAAATATGAGGCGGCACTCACGGACGACAGCTCTTATCTCTCGGCGAATTATATATAGGCGGCTACAGAGCATGTCATCAGTGTATATTTGATACATTGACCGGATACATACGTCCTTTGGACATGGCACGACCGAATACCAGAGACGGATATTGTCGGAAACTTCGAGATTGTAATACCTCAAAGGAAACTTTAGGACAAACGCCTCTTGCTACACGGACGGCTCTAAGCTGGGAAATAAAACGGAAATAGGGGTGTCTATTGAAAACCCTGGCACCGAGGTATTCCACCGCCTTCCTGACCGCAACACTAGCCTCCATTCGGAGTCCGTGCTATCAAGGAATGTGTGGAATGGATTGAATTGAATATGGGGTGGGTAGACGCCTAAATATTTACCGACAGCCCCAGGGCAATATCAGTTAATAGGGTCAAGTCTAGGACCTTATTGGAATGTAGGAGGGCCATAAACGACTTCTTCCTAGGCGGTAGGTAGAGGATAATAGGTAACGAAAAGGATAATACACTCGCTTTTAAGGGAAGGGCACTTGAGGCAGTTAATCTGGCGAATACGAAACTGTTTGAGGCAACGAAAACAGAATTGAAGGCGTGGGCTAGGGAAACCCACACGGCCTGCTGGAATAGTGGGACTGTGGGTATGACCACTAAGATTTTGTTGGGTAACCCGGACGGGAAGAGGACAAGAAGCCTCCTCAATGGGAGTAAGTCCGGGGTTAGTATGATGGCGCGTATTCTGACTGGTCATGCAGGAGGCGTGCCAGACCTGGAACACTTTCTCTTCCACTGTCAGGCCTTTGTCGAGTTAAGATCCAAACATCTCGGGAACGATGTCATGCTGGACTTAGGATCCCTGAGGAACGTCGACTGGAAAACCTTAAGAAATTACGTACAGGACACTTATATTCTAAACGCCGGACGTTAACTCCTTCAAAAAGGTGGTGGTATTACTACTTATCTAAATCTCCATGCTCTTAGGGAGCGCACAACAGTCCCAGTCAGTGTTGCAAATTTAGCATTTTTTATGCTAGATGTAGCATTTTTTAGTCATTTGGCATTAAAAAATGATTTAGCATGTAGCATTTTTTCTAGCATTATATAAAAATTCCTAGCATTTTTTATTTTTTGAGACATTTATAATATTTTCCATTTTTATAATGTTTAATGCAAATAAAAAAGCAAAAAACGGAAGATTCTAACATTAAATAGGTCTTAAAAATGCAACAATGTAAATGCTCATTAATGTTTCACTGATATAAAAATCAAAAAAGAGACAATTTAATAAATTAATAAAAACATATACACCCTTATCGTGGTTGGCGTATTTAAAATACGCCTGCGACTGTTTCGTAATAGATTAAAGAGAAGGTGAACTTATTTTCTTTAATCTATTACCAAACAGTCGTAGGCGTATTTTAAATACGCCAACCACGATACGGGTGATTCACAAAAGTTTCGTAAAGATTGGAGCAAGCACCTGAAGTAAAAAAAATGGATGAAAGAAACAGATGGCTTAGAAAAACCCCTTTTTCAATCACTGCAAATGCGATATTGTCTAAAATGAGTGGCCTGGATCAACACGCAGAAATAAGAAAGCACAAAAGTGTTACGGGCATAACTTGAAACTATCATATCCATTCAAATAATTTGTTACAATGTTCAGCAGAGGCGGCATTAAGTTTATTTGCTGTGCATAGTTTGATTGCACCTGTCGAGTATCTGACAAACATTTTGGCAATTTGACAGCTCTTCGTTGAACCTGAAGGACAATATGCAGCATTTTATAAAAAATTGATTTGACCTTACTTTAATGAAGATCTTTCTATATTTTTCGTATACATTTTTTTTTAGCATTTATTAGTATTTTATAGCATTTTTTTTTTAACAAAATCTAGCATTTTTTCATTACAAAGTTTTGGTAACACTGGTCCCAGTAGAGGCCTAGGTGATATGAGTTCGCATCCTTGATGCTTCATCCTCCTTTCGACATAACCTAACCTTTATACAAAAAATCGACAAAACTTTAAATTTGTATGTGGTGTTTACTTTATTATGATACTCACAGTAGGTATGCTTTGCACACAGAAAAAATCAAGTTAAAAACGTAGAAAACAAGGTTGATTTAAAATTGTTCGGTGTTGATTTTGCTTCATACGTTTTTCATGTTAATTTAACCTGATTTTACAATTACTTGCGAGCAACATGTTTTTCTTTTAAAATAACTATAATTCATGTTAATTTAACATTGCAGTAAAGTTAAAGCATTTATATTGAAATAACAATCCGAATCACGTTGATTGAAAGTTCTTTAAAGTTTAAATAACGTGAATTTCATGTAGAATCAAATTGCTTTGAGTATGTTTTAACAGTGGGAAGAAGCTTCAGAGACAACATATTCGGCCATATTGTGGTTGTCGTTGTCGTATACGACTGTGTAATAGATTAAAGTGATACACAACATGTGTTCTTTAATCTACTACAAAAAACGACACATTTGTTTCGCAAACGACAACCACAATAAGGCTGATTATTTAAGAATAATTCAATACACTTACCCCTGTAACACATGCTTCACTTATTTTGTATTCTCCTTTGTCAACAGAAGCATCAGCAGAATCGCCCGATATGGTTTTCGTCATCATTCTACTTTGAAAACTTGATGTACTTTTTAACTAAATAATTTTTATTAAAAGAATACGGGAATTGTCTTCTTTTTATAACAAATTAAAAAAATTAAAATAAAAAAATTAACATACTTAACTATGTATGCATGTTAATTTAACAAGATAAACTTTTGATTTTAATATAAAACAGG
Organism: Pollenia labialis; assembly: GCA_949318255.1. Taxonomy (NCBI): domain Eukaryota; kingdom Metazoa; phylum Arthropoda; class Insecta; order Diptera; family Polleniidae; genus Pollenia; species Pollenia labialis. The sequence continues at coordinate 24,098,301 of OX439142.1, read as the reverse complement.
TTTTTTAATGGACTCAATATTGAATCCATATTTATATATATTTGAATATTTTTTTTTATTTTTTTAACAGTGAATAATATTCAATAAGCGTAATTTAAGATTATTTTAATATTTTTCATTTAAAATTAATATGAAATAATGATAAATTTTAATAATGTGCATACTTTGCAGAAATTTACTATGATTCTCAATCAACATTTTTCCATGTTAATTTTACATTGATATTTTTTTCTGTGTGTGTAGGCTTTTCACACTTGCTCACATCTTATCGTAAAGATGTTAACATCTTCCTATAAGAATTGCACAGGGCGAACGTTAACGTTCGAAATTATTGAACAAGCAGAAGTGTGAATTTCTGCAAGCACAAAAAGCTGTTCTCTGGTGTCGGTTGAGTAGTTAAAATTACTTTGTCATTATAAAATGCTGACATTCCAGTCCCTGCGCTAGAGTTAATTACAGTATCGCATCAAATACTACCAATTTTTACATTGCACTTTACTAATGGAGTTTTCTTTTCTAAAAAAAATACCACCTTGTTAAAAGGTGCATGTTTAAAATGTCTTGTAGTAATGCAATTTGTTATTTGACAAGAACAAAAAACACAAGTTATGAAAAAGTGGAATGCCCTGTTTTTAACAGCTGACAAAAAAATTTGTCCTTCAAATATAAAAATAAAACACCGAATACACTTAAATTTTATAGAACTGACAACCTTCCATTAACAATATCATGCCTTCTTATGTTTTTTACTATAAAATAATAGAAACAATTACTATTTAAATTTAATATCTTTATTGTCTTGAATAGAGACGATTTTTCCCCAACTTTGTCTGGTAGCCCTATAAATAAAAAAAGTAAGCTGTTTTACAGGGCATTATCAACACTGTCGTTTATACAGGGCGTAAACTGCAGTGCCATTAGTAAGGATGAATTTTTAACAATAACAAAAGCCACCCTTTTAGAGAGCAAAGCATTTTTTAAAAAACGAACACAAAATTGCATGCTTTTAAATAAAATGTCACATTTTTTTTGTAGAAAAGAAAACACCATAATGTAATATACGTTTCTCCTTATTAAATCCCCACATACTGAACAATTCCAGGAGCTGGTATAAAAATGGCAGCTGTAGTGCTGAAGTTGAGTGTTCGTTTACTACAATAACTCGCAGTGAAACTGGGGGATCTGTTGCAGTGACTAGCGAGATCTGAGCAACTTTTCAGGCAACAGTTATTGCAGACGGCGCATTTAACTGATGTGGTGTTCCGCATTGTACGAGTATAACACTGAGCAAATCCAGATTTCGAAAATTAGATTTTGTTTAATGCCGACCATAATTTAAAAAAGATTGAGTAAAATGCCGGCATTTTCTGTTCACAAGGGGAAAAGTTTTTTAAGTTTATACAGCTGTTGCTGTTCTATCCTGGCAGGCAAACACCCGTTCCCCCAGGTATTTTTCCCTTATGCCCCGAAACCCAGGGCAATGACAAAGAGAGTGAAGCACAGTCTCCTCTTCCTCCTCGTCCTGAAAACTTCTACAGTAGTCGTTGAATTCCAGACCCATTCTTCCAGCATGAGTCCCCCCGGCCAGTGCCTAGTCACAACCGAAATCACTGTCCTAATCTGGTCCCTGTTGAACCGAAGTAGAGAGCTAGTTCTCCGTTCACCATATCCAGGCCATAATATAATGGATATCGAGCAGGTGAACTCACGATTACACCGCATCTGAGCAACTCCATAAGACCCGCGCCTAATAAGTGATTTACAGTGAGCCATTAGAAGGCCAACGAATTGATCAATGAATATTTCATCCATACGACCACCTTGTTTGGCCAGTCTATCTGCTACCTGATTGCCCGGGCACTCTGAGTGCTCCGGTATCCATATTACCGTTACCCTTGAATGCTTCACAATCTCATTCAAAGATATCCGACATTCTACAGTTAATCTGGATGTCGTGTAGACACCCGCTAGGGAAGCAAGGGCAGCCTTGCTCAATATGCGATGATACCTCAGCCAGTTTGCCGCCCGTCTTATAGCCAAGATGTCCGCCTGCAGGACACTACATCCATCCTGCAGACAAGCGAAGAGCTTCGCGGGATTAGCTTAGAAAATTAAAAAAAAACTTTCACATCCAGTTTCTCTATGAAGAAACCTACGCAAACCCTTTCACCTTTTCCCGAACCATAAGTGTAAACTCCCAGGGTCAGTCCATGGGAAGTGTCAGGCAGCACGTTGCCGTGCGCGATATCAATGACGAACCCCGCGCCAAAGAAAGACCCCGGGGTGCAATAGTCCACTCCATCTGGGATAATCGAACATTTGATTATCCCGGCGTGTCCATAATCACGGGCCAACCATCCGTGCGCAGCATTCAGCCGTGAAGCTGAGCAAAGAGCCATCTGTCTGGCCGTGATGTCCACCAGGAGCCAGTTAAATATTGTAAACAACGCCCTCGTGGGAGTAGATCGCATTGATGCCGTGATTATCAACGCGACCAGCCTATGTACCTTCTCAATCATCGCGCGGAGTCTGCTCTTGTCCAGTGCAGTCCACCATACCACGACCCCATAATACAGAGTCGGCTTTACTACAGCCTCAAAGATCCAATTGACACATCTCGGGCCCATACCCCAGTTTCTGCCGATCGCACCTCTTTACGCATAAATGGCAACTATTGCCCTTTCCAATCTCATCCGGACATTTATTCCACATGACAGCTTGCTATCTAGAACCACGCCCAGATACTTTATACTGTAAGAAATCTGAAGTTCAGTTCCGTTCAGCCTGGGAAGACTAAAGTCCTCGATCTTGTACTGATGATGCACTCCAGGTTCTGAGTACCTTCAAAGCAGCCTCCATGCACTGAGTCATTACTTTCAAATGTCTTCATGTAATGGCCAACGCAACATCATCAGCATACGCCAGTGTTTTAATCCTCATGTCGTCCAACTTCGTCAACATGGTGTTCATAGTCAAGTTCCACAATAGTGGGGATAGAACTCCCCCTTGGGGAGTATCCCTGTCCACCAGTCTTTGAACACTGGTATTACCTATCGTAGAGCAGATGAGCCTATTCCTGAGTAGGCACCTCATGGACGCCACAATAGAGTCCGGGCTGACATTGTTGAAGGCCCCTCAATATCAAGAAAAGCTACGAGTGTGCACTCCTTGAATTCGAGTGATCTCTCAATAGTTTATACTAGAAAGTCCCTTGGGATGGTCATCCTCAAGTGTATGTCGATAACTCTCTCAAGAGCCTTAAGAATAAAGGATGCAAGATCAATCAGTCTATAGTCCTTCGGTTCCTCTGAAGGTCTGCCGGAATTATACCATCCATACCTGGAGAATTATATGGGCTGAAGCTGTCGACAGCCGACTTGATCAGATCATAGTCCAATGGACTATGTCGACAACCACACCTGATCCCGCAAGCTCCCTCGGGAATTTCCAGGAAAGTGAGTGTCAATCAACACCTAAAGTGTTTCTTGACTATTCGTTATCCAACAACCATCCGATTTCCGGACATAGGTCGGGACAACTGGGCTCGATGCCAATATTTTACGTAAACGTTTCGTCTCAGAGGATCCCTCCACGCCGCTGCAGAAGTTCCTCCTAGCATTCCTTTTCGCCGATCTAACCAGAGGGGTTACTGCGTATTTTGATTCGAAAGAAATAATTTACGAGTTCGAACAACTCGTGCTGTGTATTACGATTTTCGCAATCGTTCGAGACAATGACAGAGGTTGTATTTTTAAAAAATTGGGGAATTTTATGAAAACTTTGTTCGTAAAAGAGAGTGGCTGTTAAGAAAGGGATTTTTTTCAATAAAGTATAAAAAAACGTCCGTTTATTTCAAACAAAATATCTGGCAATGCTTTGTCTGGATAGTTGATCGGTTAAAATTGATGGATTATTTTTCATAGACTGTAATTCCCTTTTGCAAATATGTCTCTGGCTCCTATGTGTGAATCAAATAATTTACTTGTTTGAATATTATTTACATATATAACATGGGTATGTACATACATATCGACCCCTTTGCGCGAAATTATCGTATGTTACAAAAACCAAATTTTACAGGACAGCCATTTTTCTACTTATCTCTGCGTTCGCTTGCATATAAAAATGAAAATATACATTTAATTTTTAGAGCAACGAAGTGGAATTCGCCTACAATATTTTGTCAGGTGACGTCTCTTTGAATGTAGAACAAGATTGCATCAAAAACTCAATTTCAAAAAATTGGCATATACGATAATTTCGCGCAAAGGGGTCGATATGTATGTACACATGCATATCGTCGGTCACAGGTTAACAACTCTTAACATGTTTTTTGTACTTTTCAGGAGACAAAAAAAAAATGTTATTACTCCGTTACTGAACCGTGTTGGAAGTAAATAAAAAAAAACCAAAATTAGTAGGAGATATTTATTGTAAGATGGTGTAAAGAAAGCAAAGGTACTAACATGCAGAAGGACAAACACAGTCTTTTGACACTTAAAAAACCCGATTCGATTTTTTTGCGAGTTAAGAGTTGTCAACCTGTGGCCGACGATATCTAAATTCAATTCTGTATTGTATTCGGTTGCTGCCTTTTTTACTGGCTAAGATAACTATTTTGTACTATTTTTAACTTTATCTTTTTTATGGTTGGGAATAAAATGCTAGGTTATTTAGTTGATAAGTTTTAAATGTTATGTATGTATTTTTGGTACTTCTCAGACTTTTTCGCTATGTTATATTATTTTGGCCTTTGGGCTTCTTAATCCAAAATGGAATCTTAAATAAATAAATAAATAAATAAAAAAACAAATATTACGAAAATCGTAATACACAGTACAAATTGTTCGCATCCGTAAATGATTTCTTTTGAATCAACATACGCGGAAACCCCCCGGGTTTCTAAACCTATTCAATGATGACTTATAATCCGCCCAATTACCATGGTGCTTAGCCACATTGAACAACCTACGACAGTCACTATTTGCCCGCGCAATATCAGGATCCCACCAAGGCCAAGGAAGTCGTCAACTGCAATGAGTTCGTCGTAAGCAGGTCCACTGCCGCATCGATCCCCCTGATATCGTCGACCCCAGGAGGATCAGATAGAGTCCGAACCAGAGAGGAATATTGAATCTTCCATTTCGTACGTCTCCTGTTTGTTATAGCCCTCTATCCTGAAGACCTAAGCCCTAAACTAAATTCCACGTATCTATGATCAGAGAGCGAACAGTCATTAGATACCATCCAGTTCTCGATCATATCAATGTGGTTTATACTAACTAGCGTGACAACAAGAACCTCACACCTTTTTGCATCAACAAACGTAGGCTCACAGCCCCTTTTTTACTGCTCCTAAATTATAATTAATAATAAAGGAGAATGGTGACTCACCTCTTTCATTCGGTCCTTACTACCCCAGATAGTGTGGTGCGCATTAGCATCGGCACAGATTACAGTTGGTGTTCCAGTGCCTGCGGCCTTTATTACTGCATCACGGATGAGCCTATTTGGTGGGTCCAGTCCGTGATCATGCGCCATATAGCTCGAGACCATCCAGACTATTCCGTCTGGTGTCTCCAGAGCAACCGTTGTCGTGTCTTCATCACTGTAATCAGAAAGAATGAAGATATTCAACGAGTTTTTAGGTAGAATACAAGATCTTATGTTACCTGTACCTTTCGCACATAATAGCTTATAGCCTTTAAGATTAAGTCTGCAAACCCGATCCTTGTGAACCCATGGTTCTTGGACCATCACGAGCTCCTCCCCTCTTTCCTCTAGTCGGAGGACTGGCGGCAGTAACCATTTTAAAAATTTTTGATTTTTCTGTTGTTATTTTTAAAACTTAAATAAACAAAACAACGATTTAGTATGAAATTAGTTTTTAAGTGATTTATAAAAACTATGAAATTAGTTTTTAAGTGATTTATAAAAACTGTTAGTTTTTCAATAAAACGATAATCACCAATTATGTTCTTTCTCTATTACATGATTACATGTGAATTTTTCTACTTAAATAAGTAGAGATTAAACGAGAATTATGTATACATATATAAAAATTTATATTTTTCTTTTCAGATTACTCATTACTATAATTGCCACGTTTGCAAAAAAAAAATATATATATATATTTGATTCATAATCTCTAAAAATGTCTCGTTTTGGCCTTCGAAGTTGTTCAGATGGATTAAAAATATCAGAAGAAAAAAATAATCGTCGCAAAGCAGCTAACCCCACTTCAATATCCTCAAAACGTAATTTAGGTCAAAAGGAGACGAAATTCTTAGCACACATCAATAACCATGAAGAAAGCTTAATTGACGATATTAAAATTGAATCAGATGAAATTGAAAAAAGTTTTGATACTTCTGATAAATTGGCAAATAATAACAATCCAGGAGAAGGCGGCGAAGATGACGAAGATGATGATGACGACAATGATAACGATAATGATAACGACGAGGAAGATGATTATAGACAGCAATCACCACAATGCAAAGGAACGCTGGTCTGTAGTTTGCCCTTAGATCGTATTAGTGAGATTATAAAAAAACTTAATTTAAATAAATCGAAAATTGAAATTGGGAAGGAACCTGAAGAAATAATGATAGATGAAACTTTGGATAACGATGACGATGAAGAGGATGATACCAACATATCAAAACAGTCAGCGTCTAATATAAAGAATCTTTGTTTATACTGTGATAGAAAGTTTTCATCTTATAAAATGCAATTAAAACATGTTGATAAATTTCATTGCTTGCAGCAGGATCGTCGATGTAGTGGCAGAAATGCCCAGATGCAACAGCAGCAAACGCAGACAACATCGCGCAAGCGCAAGTCGTCTGTTGGATTTCAAAATTTTCCTGGATGCAACTTTTGTCAAAAGACGAAAGGGCAAACGCAACCAGTTATTTTACCAGCTACCGAATTAAGCTCTCTGTTTCTTCACCTAACCGACTGCCATACAGATAAATACTTTGGTTGCAAAACGTGTGTTGTAAGATTTCAAAATATATCTAAGCTATCCAAGCATATGGAAGTAGTGCACAAAAGTTTACCATTTGCCTTCGATGACAGCAGCTGCAAATCAAAAGATAATGATACCGATTCTTTGGTTTCCATTGACAAATTAGCTATTGGTGAGAGAAGTAAATTGTCTTTAAAGCGCCAGCAGCGTTCACAAAAAACATTAAATAGTTGCATGATTGCGAGTGGGAGTAATGTAAGCACAGTTAGTACGACGTCTCAGTGTAGCACTGCCATAGCACCAAATACCTCAGTAATTGGTGCAGAAGAGCCGATACTATCGCGTCTAGGATTGACTCAAAACCGTTTACCGAACAATCGAAAAGGAGTTCGATTGAGAAGAGAAAAACTAATACCAGAGATGCTGCTTAAGTCCGAACAGAATCACACATCATCAACTAATTTTGCATTTGGCTCAACTACCTCTATATCTGCCTCTTCCACCTCCTCTACCACTTGCTCACCAAAACTACGCGGCAAATCAATTAAAGCTATTGGTAGTTTTTCCGTAGACCCAACTTCAGATGTTGTTTTTCGTGTACCCACGCGTAATGATATATTGTCATGTGTTTTTGATGATAACTTTTACAAAGAAGTCGTTTCGAATGTCCGCAATAATTTGTTCTTCCATTTAGACGGTAAAATTATGGGAAGTTCAATGCAAGAACTAGATGCATCGTTAATACGTCACACTCATCAACCTCAAATTAGAAGCACACTAGTCAAGAGTCCCATTGTCGTTACGACTATGGAAAGTGAAATTCACGCAGCAACAAGTCTTGCTGCTATTACGGCATTTCCGACATTATTAACCGCTGAGCAATTTGGTGGTGACGCAAGCACTTCAAAGATTCGTCGACCTCATACAAAGAATTCATGGAAATGGAAATGGGATAATGTTAAAAAGTTTAAACTCATCAACGAGGGTGGAAAGATCGTAAAGAAAATGAAACATCCAATGCTTGGTTTGCGAGATCTTTCCAAACTAGATATGTGGACGCAATTGACTATGCGTCAAAAGCGCGAGCTACAGCAACAACAAAAAACTAACTTGCCTGTCGATGATAATCATTGGCATAGTTCAACCACTGTAACAGATATTTCCAATGATCCAACGCGCGAAGAAAAGCAACGATTAAACGATCAACTTAACTTTATTCTAGATATGCGTTTATTGCCCCATATTATATTGGAACAAAATGAACAGGCCATCATTAAACTAGAGAATGATGAATTCGGCATAGCTCCTACTCAAATGGGAAATGAAGACTGCGGTGAAAATTTTATGGCACAAACTTTTGCAGACGAAAGTTTTTTATCCATGCTCAATCTTTTACCAAATTACGAAATTAAAAATACTCGCACAAATTTAGTGCTGAGCGGAGAATGGGCTAGGCCACGTTGCTATCTTTGTATTTGTTGTGGAGCGAAGTTTGAAAAACTGAAATCCTTAGAGGAACACAAAATGTTTCGCCACTCTCAAATTCTACCTACCCATTACGAGGTAGTTGGCCGAGAATTGTTAAATGGAAATCTGTTGCGTCACTTATTTATACCGAAGAAAGCTCTTAGTCGCTATGGAAACACAAGCGACAATAGTCTAGTGTATAGTGGTGCTGCTCGTCGACTGTTTTGGCATAAAAATGAAACTCTTATTCGTGAAATCACCAATAACGATGAATCGTCCGATAGTTTGCAATCAGTACTTCATAGTTGCGTAACAAACTCTCCGAGTCTCAAAAATAGCAGCAGTAGTACTGAAGACTGTGACATTGATTCAAAATTATCAACCACAAGGGCCATTCATCTACTAGAAAACGCCACAGTAGTTTCACCAACACATAGTATTCAGTCATGTAGTTCGTCTTCATCTGCTGGCGTAAAAAGGCAACTCAAAATGCAAAATAGTTTAAGGACGACTCCAGTTGCAATCACTAGTAATGTTAATAACAGCACCGCCAGTGGTTCTGGTTGCTCTAAGTGTGGCCGTAAATGTAATGGTGTTCTTGATCTATATAGGCATATGCTCGACTGTTCTGGCGATTACGTTTGGTCGCTAGCGAAGAAACGGAAATACCGTTATTATTGTGGCTCTAAAAAACGACGCCCCTGTAACAAACACAGTATTTTGGAATTAAGAAAAAATAAGGGCAAAGCGGCTGTCAAATCACTTTCAATTTCAAACGATAACACCACCGAAGAAGGTGCGGTGTCATCTCCAAACTTTCCTAAAGCCAAAACATCCCCTCGATCTCGACCAAGTGATGGTAAGTTAAAAATATATTAAAGATGCGTATAAAATTATTGAATAAATTAATTTTTTAGTAGCTCAAGTAAAATTAAAATTAGGTATTTCAAAATTTGGTTACCAATTGTTTGGCTCTTACTGATAATGTCTTCGGGTTTACATTTATTTTCTTATTCGTTTTTGACAAAAAAAAATATTAAGCAAGATTAATTTTAGCATATTTATTCGATTTTTCCAATTTCGAATATAATTTAAACATTATTCAAAATAAAATCAAATAAAATTATATACATAGTTAAACATATACGGACATGTTCTATAAATTGAAATGGAGTGGATTTAAAATCGAACAAACTTTAAAAACGAGCCTGTAAAGAAAGTCCATAAAAATATTTCTTTTTATATACTTCAAACATTGAGTACCAATTATTTTTACCCATCACGGGAAAATTACCAAGCGGTAACCAAATTTTTAAAAATCTCAAGAATAATTAAAGATCTATAGAATGTGAAGGGAATTTTAAAACTACTAACACAATTGCAACTTAATTCTAATCATAAGAACATACTAAGCTTAGGACCTCTGTAGTCATAGCTTTTTCTTGTTATCTTGAATTATTGTATTAATTTAGGATAATAAATAAATAAATAAAATATTTTTACAAGAGCAAGTCTTAAAAACTCCTAAAGACAGCAATTGTTTACAATTGCAATCGAAATCTCGTTCGTTTTCAAATCCACTTCATTTCGATTTCTAGAACATCCCCGATAGTTAAACATTAATGCCCGCATTCATAAAAAAATTTTAATTTAATAAAGGCTTACAAAACTAATTTTCTATGAAAATATTCCTTAATAAACGCTTGTTAAATTTAATAATCGTTTATGGATATGGGGGCAACTATTTATATATGTATAAATATACATGCAAAACAAATCCTAATCATTGTAAACTTATTTTATTCTAGCCGAATCTATTAAAAAAATGTTGGAAAATTTGCCACCAAAGCGAATATGCAAGAAAATATTTCCCACTCTAAGTAAATCTAAGAAATCTATCAAAAATATTAAACCAAAACTATTAGCTAAACATAAGATTTACAATAGCCTGCGGAAGACTCGCGTAAGGCAAATGTCACAAGCAGCGAAAATTTTATCAAAAACCAAATCGCAATTGAAAAAACCTAAGAAAATGGCAACAAGATCAAATAATTTAACTTTATCATCTAAAGTAGTTAATAATAAAAAAATTAAAAACAAGAAAACTATTAAAATGACCACGAGCAAAAGTAGCGAAAGAAAGATAAAAGAAAGTCTAGAATCTATTGAAGATAATTCCAAGAGCAATAAGTTGGAAAAGTTCCCTGAAGATATGGATTGTTGTAGTATTAAAACAGAGGAAGAAAACACTAAAAATCCTTTGTTAAGTGAGATTGTTGCTTCTATTAAAACTCCAGATGTAGTGGAAAACGATCAAATATCGAAAAAATCTACCGAAGCAATTTCTGACAAACTAAAGGAAAATATTGATCAACTGTCGGAAGTACAAACATTAAAAAAGAATTCGGATGTTATTGCTACTGATATAAAAGAAGCACCTGAAACAAATGCGAATATTAAATATACTTCATTGCCCAATGATGTAACGACAGAAACTATTGGCAAGGACAAACTTATCAGTAAAGCGGCTTCTAATACAAATATAAACTCTGACTCTGATCGTAATACTCAAGTTAATTCAAAAAATGTTAAGCGTAGTAAACGTATAAGTGATTGTATAGCTATGCTAACGGGAAAGCTAGAAGAAAAACTTAAAACAGAACAGAAAACAATTGTTACCCCTATTCAAGAAAAAGTATATACAAATATTATTTCACAACCTTTGAGGACGGTAATTGATCCTATTTTGCCTCAGCCGATGCAACATCCAATGACATTGGCTTTGCCAAAGCCTTCTGAGGAAATAGAAGCTGAAAAGACAACTCCAAAAAAGACTCCAAAGAGAAAAGCTGTTTCTCGAAAAATTATAAAGACCGAGGTAAATCAAAGTATTTCTTTATCGGTTTTAACGAAAAGCTTTGAAAATAAAAACCTTGAAAATACCAATGCGAATAATTCAGTAAAAATATTAGCTCCTAAAAAAGCAATATCCATACCCAAACAAACCATCTCTCAACAGGTTGCAACAAATCAACAAAGTATGTCAACTACCGGTACTATAAAGAATATTTCGGAGCTTGGATTTCCTTCAGAAGAAAACAAACGTTCAATAAATCGTATTCCTACTTCAGTGGTTGCTTCAATGCCTCCACCTGTGGTTCCTCCTCCTGCTTCAACATTATTGTCTAAGATGCCGCTTTTTATACCATTGGAAAGTGTACGGCAGCAGATGGCGGCACCCCACATTACGCCGATGGCTTTACCAATGTCCTTGCCAGTTCCGTTACCTAATCCAATTCCAATAGAAAATTTAGCTCAATCATCTCCTGGTATTATATCAACATCAGTCGCAGCAGTAAAAAATAACATCATGCCAACACCGGGCATTCCTATTTTAACAGCTGTACCCGGCCACCTAGCAGCTCCTCCTGCACTTCAATTAACAGTACCTTCTTTTAATACAGCGAATGTAGTGTCTGAACCGTTAAATTTATCCAGCTCATCAAAAAACGTTCCAAAACAGAGTCAAGATTTATCATGTGCTAGTTTGCAACGATTGAGCGGAATGCCGGCACGTCGGCAAACAATTTGTGGCTTTGAGGTACGTAATTTTGCGGTATTTGATGAAATGGAGCCGTTAGATCTTTCTAAAAAACCGCGCCCTGAAAAAAGTGCGGTAGCTTTACCCTTTCCACCAATGCACATTGAAATGGCTTCTCTCCTATTACCACCCCCACAACTAACTCTTGGCGTACCGAACGAGTCTACGGTCTTGCCCATACCGCCTTTAACTTCAGAAGCGTTGTTAAACAAGCCTTTTTATTCAAACTTAGATCTTTTGAGAATACCTCAGGTGCGAAACCCAGTTGCAGGACAATGTGCTGTTGCCGCCAATGAACCTGTACAGCAAGCAGTTGTATGTTACACGACTACAGCTGTTGCTCAATCTCCTAAGACTGTTAATAAAAAGCGCAATAAGCCCTCAGTTTTACAGTCAACAAATAATGCAAGCGTTCCTCTAGTTTTAAACATGAGCGATGGTATATTACTAAATCCTACCCCAATCAGTGCTAAAACAAATAATGCCAAAGATGCAGCAAATACCATCACTAAAAAGGAATCATCTGCAAAAAACAAAAGCGCACTGCGAATGGATGAAGAAGTTATAAATCATATAGATGATGCCATAAATTCTGTAATAAATGCTGTAAAAGCAAGTTTAGATAGCGAAGAAGCTCTAAAAACAAAGGAAATAGAGAGTTTAAAAATTCAAACGCCTACACCGCCTTTAATTCAAATTAAAACTACTGACGACGTTACCCCTGTCAAGGAGTCAGTTGGCGAATTTAAATTTTTAACAGCTGCTAGGCGAAATATGAGATCGAAAACCTTAGACTGCCGACCAGCAGCTATTAACAAATCTAATATGAAAACCCAATCTGTCATTAATAACCACCAACCAGAAGACATTGCTGCTACTGTCACTAGTACCAACACTGCTGTCAATAACACTCTTCCTCCCAGTAAACCTATTTCAAACAAAAACAGTGAGATCATTAAATGTTTAGATAATAAAACGCACTTAAACGAATGTAGTACACAAGAGACAACTTGTGAAATCGCTAAGGATCGATCTGAATCTAAAAAGGATGCAAAAAATAATGATACTCCAGTGAACTATTTAGAATTAGAATCAAAACACCTTGAAACGCATTCTAATGAGAATATACCCAAGCAGAATAAAACAATAGGCAAAGAACCAAGTGATGAAAAGCATTTAGAAGCAACAAATGTTAAAAATCCTAATACACTGAATTTGCCTCAAACAACAACGCCATCTGCAGAGAACATTGAGATTCCAGCAATACCAGCAGCTATTCAGGTCGATGATGCTCCAACTAAAACTATTGTTCACTCGGCAATTACAAATACAATACATCTAGATGTGGAGCAAATGAGTAACAATAATAATACTTCGTCTGGTTTTCACAGCTCTGCACAGTCCGATCAGCAGACGTCAACGACAACATCAGCAGTATCAGTGCCACCATCATCAGCTGGAGATGCAGGAGGTGAAACAAAGAAAAAACAAAGGCGACGTCGTAAAAATGAATTGGCTGCAATTGTAGCTGACCAACTTCTGGAGAGTTTTAAACTAGACAAAGCACGTAGAGATAATTTAAAGAAATTAGAAAATTTAGCCTATGAAAAAAGTGAAGATCTTCTATTGACTGGAATGCTATTGATGTCAAGTACGAAACGAAATGTGGCATCGTCTTCTTCAAACAACATTAATACCCCTGCAGAGAATACAGAAAGTACTGTGAGTATAAAACGCGGCGGCAAATCTCGAAGCAATCAAAATAGCGAAGCTCAAAAACAAAATGCTGTTAGTACAATAATTGAAAACAAACTGGTGGCAGAAAGAGGAATCGAAAAATCTTTGGAAAATGATAAAGATCCTCTGGAAGTTGGGGAATCCGTCGATGGAAAAAAGAACAATAAACGTAGACAGTGCCGCCGTCGTGGAAAAACTCTTGATAATGAAAATATTAGTAAACTTAAAACGTCATTGGAATCCTTTTCTATTGACATTGAACGTCAACTTAATGAATATGAAGCGAAAAGTGTTAATGTATTTAAAAATGTCTCAACTAATGAAAATGCTAAGCAGACAAATAGTTCAAAGAACCAATTACCCAATGTTAATAAAACATCTATAATTTTAAGACCAAGCATTTTATCTGCAACTCTTGAGTCGAGTGTCAATCAAGAAATTCCGCAAACCCCATTAAAAACGGCGGCCAATGATTCTAATAAGACTGTGGTGTCGAGCAGAGATCCACGCCTAAATAAAAACATTCACAAGGAAGGGGAGAAAAACAATGGACCTGTCGGTATAGATGCCACGAAAGAATTAGTATTAACTCAAAAAACTGATACAGGCCCCGACGATATAGGGGACTTGGAAGAAGACAATTATTTAACTGAGATAGCTAAAAACGTCAACGAAAAAATAATGTCAACTGAAAATGAAGAATTTGCTTATAAGGACGATGGCTTTGAGATGGTAAATGATATGGGCATGGATGATTCTAACAGTAAATTCTCAAGACCGCCAACGTCTATGAGTGTTCGAAGTGCACCAAACTTTAATGATGATCGGTCAGATTTTGGATCTATTTGCGACGAAAACACTAACACCGAAGTAATGGATATGGATTTAGACGATGAAATGAGTGTATATACAAGTTATTCACAAGATTTAGGACGTGGTCGAGGAAGAAGAAGACGCCGTAGACGAAGCATTCTGTTGACACGAAAGCCTAAGAAAAGGGCATCAAGTCGTGAAATGTCGGCCGAAAAAATTGAGTGTATTTTATGCAAAAAAGTCTTTTACAGTGCTAATTCCTTATCAAAACACAATATGACACTTGCGCATGTATCAAAAGTTTCCGAGCAGGAGTATTTACTATCCAAATCGCATTCCAATATTCCAAATCTTACAAATTCCGAAGATCTACACACATATGGAACTTTAGGGCCATACGCAAGAAGATCTAAAAGAAGATCTACAATATCAGAGCCTCCAATGCAATCTCGCTGTGAATCAAATCTATCTCCTCCATTATCAACTTCAAAAGCAACTATTGTGCCGCCATTTTTAGCCACTCAATCTTCCCAACCTTTAACAGAAACGCATAATTTAGTTTCGGAGAACATCAAACAAACCGATGCAGTTGATGCTCCCAAATCGAATAAATCTTCACAAAAACCCACCACAAAAGAACAAATTTCCGATAATGAATACGAAGTCAACATTAGTGCTAATGTCGCTTACAATGGCAACTCTCGTTTAAATCTAAATCCCGATGAACGTTTATTCTTCGAGTGCTGTAATATTTTAAAAAGTGCCGAAACTCCTCGCCTCAATAATGCTGTTATTACCACTGAAGAATGCAATATTAATACTAATTATTCATATGGGTATAATCATCAGGAAAAATCAACACACTCTAATATTAATGTTAATCGACAACCTGCGAATAATTTGACAATTGAACCTGCCAACATGCGTCAATCATCTAATGTACATTCAAACCAAAACCAACTATCGCTCCCTCACTTGACTAATAGTAATTTGAATGCAATAAATCAGCAACTTCCGATGGAACAACAAACCCACTTTCGAGATCCCCCATTAATTAATCAATCAAGTTGCTACAACAAAATTTCCGTACATGACAACAGGTAAGGTTTACGATGCGTATAATGCTCTAATCTCTAATGGGTCGATTACGGATGATCACTAAACTGAAGTTGAGTTGCTAGCAGCGAACACAGACAACACCGCACATGTTCAAATATAATATAAAACAAATTGTATTTTTTAACCTTATGAACTTAGTTGTGTTGTCATCCGTAGTCGACCCATAAATAAATTAGAAAATTGTTTCCTTAACAAATATTGACTTAAAAATTTAAATGTATATTTTTTAATTATTTGTAGAAATGCAAGATCTCCAACTTACTCAGCGATTTCACATTTATCTGCTGTTACAAATACTACATCCCGGTTTAAAACAAAGGCCGCAATGAAAGGATATGAAAATGTTAACATTGATTTAAATCAACAGCAGGAATCGAAATCTCGTACAATATGTAAATTGACAGAGTTAGCGGAAATAGCATTAGGAAATGAGGAGAAACAAAATTCTCACGACTTTTCACCCATTCAGAGAAGTTTGACTCCTCCTCAGGTGCCAACACATGTAATCCATCCGCACCAGACACCAAAGGCCAATATGGACAATGTGTTGCGACCAAAGGGATTAGATACACCAGAATACGTTACTACATTAGCGACAGAAACCATCAGAGAAGGAAATGGTCAGTTGCCTGTTAGAAGTGAACGTACGAAAAACAATGAATCCCGAAGTTCAACTTCCTCTAAAACCATTATGCATTCATCAATAATAAAAGCAGCTGTCGAAGAGCACCAAAAACCTCAAACAAGCAATAAAATAATTATTCCCGATCGACCGTTTAAAAACATTGGTCTAGAGGAAAAGGAAACTATTACTTTCCAAAAACCTAAAGCTCCTGTTATTTTAAATGATGATAATAACAGCGTTTCAACAGGCAGCTTTTCCGATAGGGACGATTATGATTTTGGTTCCCTGAGCTGTGACGACGAAGTGAGTGTACGTGAGAGTAATGATAAAAATCAGAAGAACAATACCACCGAATCTAGTTCTGAATCCAGCCGAGCTACTGCAAAAACATTCGAAAACAAATCCCTTATAATGGGTCGAATTTTTAAGAATGCTAGCACGAAAGCTGCAATCAAAACTACTACCGTTAATACAGTAAAAGTGAAAAGTGTAGGGATTCAAAAAGATCAAACGCCAGTCCCTAAAGCCGATTTAAATCAACTTTTCGATGAACTTCGTGGAAATTCTGGAGTAGATATTGTGGCAACCGAAAGAATTTCTAACGTAACAGCTGTTGAAAATAATCTAGTTTCGGGAATACCAATTGGAGGAAATAGTCGGGCAAATCACAAACAATATCAGCAGCAACGTGATAACTTAAAATCAATTATTCCAGCAGCTTCTCCGCCGGCTGTAGTTAGTTCTACAACGGCAACACTGCCAACAAACGTTCGTAAGCCAAAGGCAAGGGTTTCACGAGCTAAGGCAAACACTGAACCAAAAATTCGTAAAGATATATCAAAATTGCAAACTGAACTTGGAATGAGTCCCGATGAAATAAAAAAGCTAATAGATGAAGGGCAACGTAAATCTAAACGTCGCTGTGCGACAATCCGCCCGAAGAAACTGGTAGAAATGTGGAGTTCCGATGAGTATGAAGAATTTCTTTCTACCAAGGACATAATCGCATTGATTGAAGAGAAAGAGCAGCAAGAGAAGCGTAAAAAACGGAAAAATAGCTTGAATTCAACTTCAAATACAAACGAAATAGCCAAGGAAAAAGAAATTATTCCAGATGTGACTTCAAGTACGAAAGATTCAAAACGTCGCAATACTCGTCGAAAGAGTTTGGCAGCAGAACATCCTGAAAATATTTTATTAGATCGGGAAGAACTAGTACCGCCTAAAAATTCAAAAACAAAAAAAGGTTTTAAGAAAAAGGAAGAGCCAGTTAGTACAAACGCCAATATAACAGAAGCCAGTGAATTTCTCGTAAGTCAAAGATTTGAGAAAACTATGCCCAAAAAGGGCACAGGCAAAAAAACAAAGGCAGCTGAAGTAATAGAAAACTCCTCCACGCTAACAACCAGCGAAAACAAAAATGTTTCTCGTAAAAAACGTTCAAATAATCAAAGTAATGGCAACAAATCTAAGAGCAAACCACCGGCTAAGACAAAACAAGTGGCGGCGGTAAAGGAAAGTTCTCGTGCAAAATACAAGAAACGTCTTTATGATGATGACGAGGACAGCAATGAGGATGTAAGTGAGAGTGGCCACGTCGAAGATGATGACGACGACGATGACTTTCTTATATCTGAATTGAAAAACAAACAAAATAAGAAACGCGGTGCTAAGGTAAAAAGTGGAAACCCCGTAGCAGCGGTATCATCTGCAGCTATTGTGACCTCATCTGCTATTGCCAAGACATCGAAACATTCTGCCATCACACAACCAATCCTTACAAAAAAACGGGGTTCAAACAACAACAATTCAAACTTAGCAACTAACAGTAGCAATATAAAGAATCAACAACATAAGCAGTCGCCAGCAAAAGCCAAACGCAAAAATCAGTCCAATCAGTCACCACCGCGTCGCAAACGCTTAGCGACTGAAAAACTATACTACTGGTCATCATCTAGTGATGAAGACTTCGGACGCATCAATAATAACAAAAGCAACAAGCCTACAGATAATTATGAAAGCGGTGCTGAACAATATCAAAAACACGGCTGGATTGTTGGCGATTCCCACAAGAAATTAGTAACACTTTTGGCCATTGCCAAAGGCAACAAAAAAGTCGACTCTAATAGCGGAGTTAAAAAGAATATTGGTAAGAAACGAAACTAAACATGTAGTGTAGTATGTGTATGTAGACCAAAAACTCGAAAAGAAATTTCTGCATCAATACCATGCATAAGAGATGACGGATTTCATTTCAGTTCAATTGGCATAAGCAGCAATGTATCAATAAGTATACTGTACACTGTATTTAAAAATTTAACAGTACATTTGAAAATAATATATAGGTACATAATATTTAAATATAGTTATTAAATAAATAAATACTTAGAATATTATATGTAAACTTAACTAACATTACTTACACTCTACTTATGTATATTAGTGATACATTTTACTTATCAAACATAATAGGAATCATATTCTAACATGCAACCATTAAGCTGTCCCTCTCTCTCTCTCTCTCTTTATCTCCGCCTTCAATTTATTTAAAAGTTAGCAATACCTTAAAATTGATTGTCAGTCAAGAACTTTTCAAATAAAACTGAGCTGCATAAATTGAAAGGATTTAAAATGCCACCACATTTTTTGCTTGTTAAGGTCAAAAAATAATAAAATTGATTTGTACTTTACAAAATTATTTATTGTTCAACATGTTTTCGTATAGAATTAGTTTTTGTTGAATATCTCATCCCAAAAAAATTAAATGATACCATGATTTGATAACTACAAAGTGTTCGCATTTGAAAATATTTAAAACGATATGAAATTACACAATAAATATTAAAGAAACCTGTTGCAACTATTCTTCCATTACGAAAAGAATAAATCGAACAGATACAGTTGAATCACTAAGTGCAGAAAGGGAGCTACATACGGACATGTATTTCATGTACCTTATTTGAGTATTGCTTAAAACCAGTGTAAAAATGTTATCTTATACAACTTTAAATTAATATCAGTTCTCCCCTCTACGAGCTAAGAACGTAAAACTAACATTTATTGTTATTAACTACACTGTGTTAATTGATTATCTCAAAATGAATATTTTGAATTAGTTCCCTTTCTGCCCTTTGCGATTCAGTTGCCTCTAAGTAGACCACATTTCAATCAGTGTCACTTAAAGCGTTTCTGAGCGAAGATACGTACATGGTTAAACCCTGCGAGTACACTGATTACTAAGATTCAGTAATAATAATTTCTACATTAGTATAGAGATCATAAAGTATCGATCGGATTATATTCACCTAAGTGTTCATCATGTTTAAATTAACTTATAATTATTATTTTGATCCAAAGATTTAGCTTATTTTCATCGAAGGATTTTTTTTGAATATATCGAGCCAAACCGCAGAAATGGCTCAAGCCACATCATTTTCAATTTTTTTTTTTTTTTTTTTTTAATAAATTAATTGGCGAAACTTATGGTCATACAAGCTACCGTAACGATTTTATAGCAAAAACAATTTTAGCTCAAGCGCCATTTCTAGTATGTTTTCTTTTTTTTTTATAATAAAAATACATTCTCCTGTAAAATTTTGTTTTTGTCGCTTAAGTTTTCTGCGGTTATGGCTCGATATATGAACATACATACTACATATAACTATTAGGTTTAAAACTTTTTACGTTTTTTGTAAATATTAAATTATTTATCGCATTGCCGTATATACCATGAAACAATATTTAGAAATTGTATATATAACTTATTCGCGATCGCTATAAAAAAAATGTTTGCTTTAAATCTATTTCATTGAACCCAAAAACATTTTTATATATGTACATACATATATGTGTACATATGTATATGTCTGTAAATAACATTATAGCGCTTTTGCATTCGGTGCGAGGACATGCCTACCTTCTATACATTCTTTTTCGAAAAACTTAATTTTACCTGAATTAAGAATGCACTAAAAATAAATAAGTGTTACTAAAGTAAAGCGTTATAGCTTTATTGTAAATTTGATTTCTATCGGTGCATCTTCCATATCGACAGCTCAATTCCAAAACATACTAAGTCGGCTTAGCATGTACTTAGTTTTTTACGTTTTTAAATTAAGTATCGTTTAACTTAAATTCTATAAAATTTGTTGTCGATCGTCCTATCCAATCCAATGTTATCCACAACAGAAGTACTCAGCATACAACTGAATGTTGTATCGCCCGTAAGCTTTAAGAGCTTATCCTTCCAAACTTAACATGTTTTGTAATGGAGCTGTCGATTGTATCATTTTTCTAAAGAACTTAATTTTAGCTGCATTTATAATTAGAATGCACTCAAAACTATTAACTTTCTTTTAATTAATGCGTCTTAGCTCCATTGTAAATTTTGTTTTATTTAGTGCAAGTAGATAACTACTTCTCATTGGTCCTCTTTCTCACAAACTAAATTTTACAAAAATATTGAAATGTGTATTTTAATATTTGAATTATTTTGACTTCTGGTAAGCCTAAATGTTAAAAGGGGTTTACAGATTTTCCTCTCTTAGGGGGCAAGAGAAGGAGAAATCTGTAAAGCAACGAATCTTTAGTTACTCCGCAGAGTAATTGAAAGTTTTTGCGGGGAAAGAAATAAAAGGTAATATATGGGTGAGTAATTCCTTGGAGGATGATGGGGTTCATGCTGTTTATGCTTACCTTGATGTATAGGCGGCCTTCAAAGTAAAGAAAAAAAGCTTCCAAATTTCTATTTGAATTCACTGGGGAGTATATTTTAGTGTAACTACACATCCTTTTTTGCTTAACAATATGGATGATGTAAACCGACTTTAATTAAAATGTGATTGGAGTAAAGAGTGGCGTGTACGAGTAGTACCGGTGAATGCAGAATGGCAAGTGAGGTAAACGAATGACTTTCAGACTTATGCAACCTTTGGGGTTTATCCTACCCGAAGGTTGGATAAGTTTGAGTACCGAAATTAGGATAACTTTGAGGACTGCCGTAAGCTTAAAGAAGTTCACACTCAAACATCACTCTGTGCTCTCAATAAAAACAATAAACAATAATGCTCAATAAACTTCAATTTCAATTTAAAAGATATACCAGCGAACAATTCAATACGAAATCTTAGATATCAATAAAATTCAATTACAAAATTATAAGCAATTTAAGATATCAAATATTAGATAGAAATAAAATTCAATTACAAAAATATACGCAATATTCTCCTTTTTCCAGTGTGTACAATGTAGATTGTACATGCTCTCCGCCTCGGACCAGACACTAGCTGGACTCCCCTACTCGGTGCACAGCACCTCTGCTATAGATTTGGCGCAGTTGCTGTTGTTAGCTGCGGCTCGGTAACTGCCGATGGTGTTGCTTGCTGACGAGACCGGGACTGCTGACGATGCTGTGGTTGTGGCCGAGTCCTGCGTTGTTGTTGCGAGCGAGTCCTGCATCATTGTGCGCGTTGCGAAACTGGTCGACGGGTGTGTTGGGGTTGTTGGCGTGGTGATTGTCGACGCTGGGGTGGTGAAGGCCGACGAGTGCGCGAATGTTGCCGCTGAATTCTAGCTGTGGCCCTGACCACCGCTAACACTTCCCGCCGCTCCTGGCGAGATGGGATGTGCAATAGGGTGTGATGCGACTGTTCGCATCGTCTACAGACCTCCTCAGAGGTGCAGTGATTCTGCGAGTCGCTAGGCAATTGAAGCAGTAGCCTAGACCCGACACCACCTCACGCCTCTTTTATTCCGGCATCTGCTTAAATCTCCTGCAAAACCGTAAGCCGTGATATCCTTCACATACCACGCAGTAAAGGAGGTGATACTTTGTTAGTTCTGCCTGGGAATTTAGAGGTTGATAAGAGGAGTTTGAGGTTATGTACATGAGTTTAATAACACGGGATAAGTAAAACTAAAATGGGTAATTCAGCGTCCATTCTAATTTGCATCCTCTTTGCTCAACAAAGGGAGGTAGCATAGCTTTACGATTGGTCGCGTAATGACCCCTGTGGCAATACGTACCTCAGCCGTACGCACATTTTGATCAGAACCGAGGTAAGTGTGTTCGACTCTGCCCAGTCGCCATTCATCCATAACTGCTACCAGATCTCCAACCTGTATGTTAGGCCCTGAGCTTTTCCACTTATATCGCCTTTGCAACGACCTTAAGCACTCCTCTTTCCACCGCACCTCGAATTGGTGATGCATTGCCTTTAATTCCTCCCATCTGTTTATTATTGACATGCTTTGGAAATCTTGATCAGGTAGAGCCATTAAAGGCGCTCCCCTTAAAAAATGACCAGGAGTCAGCGCGGCTAGTTCAGATGGATCTTTCGGTAAGGCAGAGATAGGCCGTAAGTTAAGCACCCCTTCAATTCGGGCTAGAATGGTGGCAAGCTCTTCAAAATTTAGTCTTCTGCTACCGGTCAATCGCTTCAAATGAAATTTGAAATCTTTTCACGGCAGCCTCCCAAAAGCCGCCCATGTGAGACGCAAACGGCGGAATGAATTTCAACTCAAACCCTTGGGCGACATACTTTTTATTAAATATAAAGGTAAAAAAGAGGTTTACAAAAAAGATTATATTATTCAGTGGGCTTAAAAGGTTTTTTTTTTTCATGGTCTCGCTGGTTTGGCTACCTCTAGTCCCCTTCCTCTTCCTCACCATAAAATATTGTTTTGTTAGGAGCTCCGCAATAGTTTTGGCTCGTGGTGCCCGTATGTCCCGTGAGCATGCCCGGACTTTGGCCCTCATGCGTCTGGTCAATTTTCACTCATTGGATTCCATAAATGAAAACCATTCGTCAATATCTGTAGATAAAGGTTCTTGAAGCACATCATGACCGGCCTCTAACTCTTCCTCTCTATTAATTTCTCCTCTTAAAGCTCTTGCCGCTTCTCGCATTGTTTCTAAAGGTTGATCCATTGCCACGAATGCACGTTGTTGCTTTACACTTGTCTTGAAAACAGAGCTCACCCAATGAGCTGGGATATAGAATTCCCAAACATTGCTCCTATAATGTGGCAATATGCGTGTACCGCTGGATTCATCCGAGCGGATAAGGCACTTCGAGCTACTAGTCCCATATCTACTTGGTAGGGAAAGTATGAGTTAACAATGCCATCTTCTTCCTCTTGGCAGAGCATCGCGGCCATTTCTACGCTAATAGTGTAATTGCTCGTCCAATCAATAAAGTCCGCTATATCCTTTAGACCTAGAATTTTCGTTGCATGCAGTAAGGAGGTCAAAGCGGCACAATCCCTGTATCGGGAGCCAATGGTAGCAACCCTGACATTTGCCCACGGATGGCGATCGTTTAAAAAGAAAAACCAGTCCACGCATGCAACTATTTTTCTATAATATGCGGAGTTGACCCATGCAGCATGTGCTATTAATGCTTGGTGGAACCCACATGAGTCTGTGTGTCCCGCAATCTTTATCTGTTCTGTGATTGTCTTAATTAACTGTTCTCGATATGCCAAATCAGATGCTCTCTCTAAACGATATAATCCTAGGGTCCAAAGCACTAGCCACTTATCAAATGCTTCTGTTGGCTCTCTTGATGATTCGACCGCATCAGATTCAGGTTCTGCTACTAAGTTGATGGTCGCCATAAAAAACGGGTTGATGTCGTCATTTGCCTCAGCTAGTTCTAATCCGTATGATTTTATAACTAAAGGAGACTTTTCCTTAATTTCCTTCAACACCATGTAAAGATGTGAGATCACATAGTCTACTGGAACGGGTCTTCCATCAAATGCAGACATAATTTTTTTGCGAAGGGTTGTCAAGTTAGTGCATGCTGGAACATTTATGGTTGGCTTTGTTGCCCTATTGCTTCTAAACCAAGCATTGGGGAAATCAGCAGGCTTTTTTTTCGCCGACTGTTGGAGTGTACAGTGCGGTTTCAGTGTTGACGCAGAATCTTTTTTTAGGCACTCGGTTCATCATTATCTGGAGCTTGAAGTTGAGTAATCCATAAATTTTATGGTTATTGTTATTTATTTTCTTAAGTCTATGGAAAAATCCTTACAGACTATTAAAAATTGTAAATTTTAGTAAATATAAAAATGTGGCCTCGAGCTTGTTTATTAACATTGAAATAAAAATACAAGCTTAAGCAAATTACAAATATTCAAAACGATTAGTTTGACGAATTTAAATATGATATTATATCACTCTTTATGATTTTAATGTTTTTGTTATACATATTTATATAACTTATTGAAATCATCACAGACTCTACGAAATGGATCAAACTGAGCAAAGTTTGTAGTATAATATTTAATCCTCAGGAGGCTATAATGTCTTGATAGACGAACATGTACGTTAAGGTTAACTTTTCCCAGAAGGTATTGAGAATATACCCTTCCGTTTATTAGCTTAAGTAGAAAAAGAGCATTTATCATTTTCCGACGACTTCTTAAAGCTGGTAACTTGATAAGTGCAAGAAGGTTAACATAGGATGGTAACCTTATGTGAGGGCCCCAACCCTCGATCTCGATTTTGTTAGAGTGTACTGAGTACTGTGGATCCCATATCACCAATCCATATTAAAGAATCGGCCGAACCAAAGTAGTAAACAGTTGCTTGGTAACATAAGGATCTGAAAACTCTTTAGACCACCTTTTTATAAATCCAAGGACACCAGTAGCTTTGTTAGTTGTTAACGTAAGTTATCAGTACACCAAGATGTCAAGTAATTAATATCATCTTGCAGAAGTATTTTTTGATCAATGTAATAAATATTTTAACATCGTCTGCATACATCAGTGTGTTGGAATTTTTCACAATAGAAGGAAGATCATTTATAAATAGAGTAAATAAGAGCGGCCCTAGATGACTGCCCTGAGGCACTCCAGATAATACATCTATGCAGTTAGAATACGTGTCACGGAACCTTACACATTGCTTTCTATTCGTTAAATAAGACTCAATCCATTTCAATAGCGAAGTGCTAAATCCTAATCGATTAAGCTTATGAACGAGTAAGTTATGATTTACTTTGTCGAACGCTTTACTAAAATTTACTAGAAAACATATCTGCAATTATTCGGAATCCTCAAAATAGACGTCTATTCTTTTTGCCAATAATTCTCGATCTTTCTCTCTACTCATATTGTTAATTTTTTTTTTATAATGGATGGATTTTTTTAATTCGGAAATTTCTCACAAATAATTTTTATTTTTCACAAGAAATAAACAGTTCACTTTATATTAAAATTTATTTTTAATAGTAAAACACATGTAAGCACAAGGAAAAAAATGCAACTTTAATCGCCATTTTTAATGCTTACATTTATTTTTTGCTTTAGTATTGCCAAGTTTATTTTTGATTTGATTTTAACATTTGACATCAAATTGATAAAAAATTTGAAATCAAATGTTTATTTTCAAATCATTATCAATTTGAATTTAAATGTTAAATCAAACAATTGAAAAAAGTTTGAGAATTGCGTTTGATGTCAAATGATAAAGTCATTTCATATCAAAGGCTTGACTTCGTGTTTGTTGGGTTAAAGTAACATTCTGGCGACCTTGCAAGATTGTAACCTATACTATTACATTTTGCGATTGTATTCGTTGTATGAATTTTACATATGTTGTTGTTAAATTATCTTCAATGGGTGTGCACACGTACCCAACAAACACGGTGGTTTGATTTCAAATTGAAAATGATTTGAAATCAAACGTTTTCTCAAACGACAAACGTTTGACAATGATTTGAAAATCACTTGAAAATCATAGCGTTCTCAACAAAAAGGGGAAATTATTTTCAAATTGAAAAATGCCTTTATTTTCAACTTGATTTCAAATGTAATTCTCAAATGTTTTTCAAATGTGGATTATAATACAATGTGGAATATAAATAAAACTATTTAGTTTTTTTAATTTAAATTTTTTATTTATTTAAATAAACTATGAGATAAACATTCGGTACCATAGCTAAAAGATGAAATAGTGTTCTTTCCGTCCTCTAATTCTTGGTAAGACAAAATACTTGGCTCCCTTTTATTTTGAGGATTGTAGCACCGCGATCGTTCAACAAACTTTCGTCACTTTCCCGTTTTATTATTTTTCTTTTTTTTCGTATTTTTAATCATTGTTATTTCTCACAAATAATTTTTATTTTTCACAAGAAATAAACTGTTCACTTTATTTTAAAACTTATTTTTAATAGTAAAACACATGTAACCACAAAGTAAAAAATGTAACTTTAATCGCCATTTTTAATGCTTACATTTATTTTTCGCTTTAGTATTGCCAAGTTTATTTTTGATTTGAATTTAACATTTGACAAACATTTGACATCAAATTGATAAAACATTTGATATCAAATGTTTATTTTCAAATCATTATCAATTTGCATTTAAATGTTAAATCAAACAATTGAAAAACGTTTGAGAATTGCGTTTAATGTCAAATGATAAAGTCATTTCATATCAAAGGTTTGACTTCGTGTTTGTTGGGTACGTATTAAAAGAGTATTAAAGAGAATAAAAGAACAATGAAAAAACGCGGCGCCCTTATTTAGTTCTCACACTTTATATGAATAAGACCTATCACTTTTACATGGGGTTGTCATTGGAGGGCGTCAATTGACACCATTTGACCAGTCACAGATCCATTCTCAATGAACGTGCTTAGTGCCAGTTACTAAAATGAAGTATTATTTCAATAAAACTAGTCCTAGAATTAAATTCAAGAACCAAAAAATGTGTCACAGCACCGTTGAAGACTGTACATATGTACTGTAATTCATTACTTTTTTCACCTTTTTGTTCTTCCTAAACGAGTTAAGGAATTGGTTCTTCTTTCACTGGTCATGAGTCCTTTCTTTCTGTACTTGTTCTATTTTCATTAATCCCGGGACTAGTCTGGTGGACCAATTGACACAAATTTCCCGCAGGGAAGTTTCATAAAAAAAATTTATTTACAAAACTCTCCAGCATTTAATTTTTTTTTTTATTCAGAAAATCCCGAGCAGCGCCGGTATCAAACTAGTAACTAGTTACTTTATAAAATTATCTTCTTACAAACAAGGTTTAGTTAATCAATAGAAATTGTTAAACATAAAGTAAAAGTTTTAGCAATTTACTGGTCACGCATTTTTGGATTTTTTCGTCAAATATTTGTTAGGACTGAACATATCTTTAGACTATTAGGTTACTTTTAGGCGCTTTATAAGAGATATATCAAAGTCGCTACCTTTTGTTGTGTGGCAAATTTATCATTTTTAAAGTAAAAATGAGAAGTAAGAAGAGTCTATTGATCCAAAAGTGACTGTACGGTAATGCAACATGTCCGGTAGCAAAGGACGCCATTAATGTCAAGTATCGGCGTAAGTTTAAACGGTTCATTAAAAAATGTAAATTTTTTTTAAGAAAAATTAAAAATATGTTTCAACAAATTCTGAAGTTTCAAAAACATTATGGATCTGGGCCGAAGTCACAGACATTTTCTAGAGCTTTATGAAGTACGAGTCATTTTTACTAAATATGATCAAGGGATTTTTAGAGTTAGTGGATTTTTACAAAAACCAAAAAGGCGTTTTGGAATATGCGATTAAGATTCATGTACAATGTGGGGATTCAGATTCAAAACTAGTGTAATTTGGTCTGGATTTCGATTTATTTGGGTTATCCTTATTATTAGGGAATTTCTAGTAAAAGTTTTTACCTTGCAAGGGCTAACAAGGAAATAACGGGACTCTGGACGATCGGATCGGTAGACACGCTAGCAGACTTAGTCTTCCTTTTAATTAATTGTGTAGCAGTTGCAAAAAATTCGCCACTGAGACGGCAGTATTTCATCTTTTATGTGATTGCAAAGCCTTTAATTCAAGCAGAGATAATTAATTTGCGAATCACTTTATACAGGATCTCTCTGAAGTATCGTGGGTTAAGCTTGGCAATCTGTTAAAATTCTAGCCACTTCAACACAGGGCCAACATCAAGTCTAATTTAAGAAATTTATTTTTGATATTAAAACGGAGTTATAATCGGATCTACTTTATTGCTCGCTTAGTTTTTTTCTGCGTGCTACCACAACCATTAAATAAAAATAACTTTTTTATGAATGAATATTGCAAATTTACTTATTAAGACCTGCCAGGCAAAAGTTTTAAGAATTTTGAGAATTTAGGTTTTTATTTTTTTTTATTTTAAGTGAACCAAAATACACACATATTCTTCTCTTCTAAAAAGTGTTATTATGAATACCTTTTTTTTTTTAGCTCAGACTTGTATTTGAAATTTTCAAACTTTAACCCAATATTTTCTAAATCACGTCAGTTCTCGATATTTTTATAAGAACCTATTAACTCATAAACAATTTAGATGAAAATTTGCCCAGCGTAAGCTGCAGTAGTTAACAGATCATGTCGTAATTTTAAAGTGCTTGGATATTTGAATTTTTGTATGTACATATTTATAAATATTTTAATAAAAACTATAATTTATTAAAAAAAAAAAAAAAATATTAAAATTTTTAATGTTAGTGTGTTGTTTATGATCCAATTATACATCATTATCGTAATATATTTTGTCTACATACATGTATTAAGTGTAAATTGTTATTTAACATACGTACATACATAATTAAGTAAGTAATTGAAAAATCCTTCGTTCCCTATATTTCACAGTTTTTCTCAAATTTTGTAAATGTACAAGGAATAATAAAAATATATTTAAATTAGTTTAAAGAAATAATATAAATACTATACATACTATATTTGATTAGTTTAGAATAGTTTATACGAGTAAATAAGATAAAGTTGTAGTTTTGTAATGTAAGAAAGAAAGGCACTGTGCTATATATTAATAAATATTATAAATAAACAAATAATATACATATACATAAAAAAAAAAAATTATTAATATAAATTATATAAAACGAAAAAGTTTTGTTGTATGAAAGTACATACTAAGTTTAATTTAATAATTTGTATGTGTTACGTATTGTAATTTAGTATTTTTTTAAATAAATATTTTAAATAAATATAAACGTATAAAACACAGTAACACATCTTAAAAAAAATAATAATAACAATAAAGCAAAGCTTATACATAATAATTAAAATAAAAATAAAAAAAATAAAAAAATATGTAAGCCATTTTAAACCAAATATTTATTGTTTTATTTCTTATACTTCGGTATGGCTTTTGTTGCCAACTTTTTTTTGAAGACTTCCCGTCAAATCGCAATTCAAAAACCGCTAGAAACCGCTGAATTTTTTATTTTTTTTTTTTTTTTTTTTTCATTATTAAAGAAGGTGATTTTTTAAGTTCTCCTCAGCCAATTGAAGCTGGAGTCCCTCAGGGAAGCATCCTGGGCCCACTTTTTTACTTAATATATACCTCGGACATGCCAACAAACAATTACACCCTAACCTCAACTTTTGCTGATGATACAGCTTTTCTAAGCGTACACGAGAACAGTCGTGAAGCATCTCGATACCTGCAGGATCATATATTTCAGCTCGAACTATGGTTAAAGCAATGGAGGATAAAGGTCAATGAGCAAAAATGCGTACATATAACTTTCACCTTGCGTCGGGAAACATGCCCCCCTATTAAAATCAATAATCAACTAGTGCCTCAACAATTGCATGTCAAATATCTCGGAATTCATCTAGATCGGCGTTTAACATGGAAATACCATATAGAAGCAAAATTAACCCAAATGAAACTAAAAGCAATTCAAATTAACTGGCTTATTGGAAGAAATTCTGTTCTTAGTCTCGATTGCAAACTACTACTTTACAACGCTATTTTAAAGCCAATATGGTGCTACGGTATTCAACTATGGGGCACTGCCTCGGCCTCTAATATCGAAAAAATTCAAAGGCGCCAAAATAAACTTCTTCGAATAATTACAGCTGCCCCATGGTATGTTAAAAACTCAAATATCCACAAGGATCTCAATGTGCCACTGGTAAAGACTATTATTACGAAGTATGCGGTAAAATACTTAAAAAGGCTAGAGTTGCACCCAAATCCACTAGCTCGAAATATTTTAAATGATAGCGGCCACTCTCGCTTAAGGAGAAGAGACACTGCAGCACTTACCCATTAAGATGAGCGATAAACACCTATTTATGTGAACAGAACCCGTGATGAAGAAAATTTTTGTCTGGCACTGGCGGGACATAAAATAAAGTATTAGGTTAAGATTTGATTAATTATTGTTAGTTCATATTTAATATATGAAGATTCAATAAATAAATAATGAAAAAAAAAAAAAAAAAAAAATTTTTTATTTAGCTTAAAATGTTTTAAAAATATCGCTAAAATCGAAATAATATGTGAAATGTTTATACAAATCTAGATATAGGGTGCATTTTTAAAGGTGTATTATGTCTTTCAATTAAAATTATATTTGGTTTTGGTAAAGATTCTAAAAATTTTAGACCGTAGATCAAGATTTAAAAAAATCGTAAAAGAAAAGAAGGAAGTAAATGCAAGACAATCGATTTGAAATTTTACACTATTTTATATTTGATATATACTTACATTTACTTTCTGAGGTACATTAATTTTAAAAGGTTGAATTAACACATGTATGTACATATGGATAACATGGCCACTACTGCTTTATAATGTTTCTTATTTTTAAAAGTTTTTGCTGGCCATTATTTCAAACATCCATGCTTGAAAACTGTTTACAATCCTAACAAACGAATAGAGAATTTTTGTTTTGCTCCGAAGACTTCGC
Source organism: Pollenia labialis (assembly GCA_949318255.1). Lineage (NCBI taxonomy): Eukaryota > Metazoa > Arthropoda > Insecta > Diptera > Polleniidae > Pollenia > Pollenia labialis. The sequence goes on along the minus strand of OX439142.1, from coordinate 24,067,247 downwards.
TTAGATTTATACAAATTATTTTTCACTTTTTTAGGAAAACTAGAAATAAGGTTTGTATCCGTTAACTTAAATAAAAATATATAAGAATAATGGCATATCTAGTTACAAACTTTCTTATACTAAACAACAAACTTATATAAACCCAGGCAAAGGCGTAAAATGGCGCTTTCTTGTTGTTTTTTAAAGCAGTACGTTGTTTGGAATTAGGTTTGACAACCGTGTGGAAGTTTTATCCGAGGGATAATAAAAAATATTTTTAATTTTTGGTTGCTTAAGTACTTTAATATAAACATTGATTTGCTGTAGACAACACCCTTTTAACTTTAGCTTTGGTTATATTTTGATCGTTATAAGTTGATAACACTGGTTCGCCGTAAAAAGTGTTTTAAATAAATTCAAGTCCGTTCTTAGTTTTTTTTCCTATCACGTCTAGTTTTTTTGTTTTTTGGGCTGGACAAATATTTCGCTGGAAATAAGGCGGTTATGCTAATATATTTCAATTTAACTTCCTAATAAGAAAATTTATAAAATCTGCAGCGTGTTCGTCGATAACGAATGAAGACTTCGTTCGCTTAAACTACATTTAAAACAAAAACAAATCATAAAATTGTTAGGTGTAAGCCCTGGCATCGTTTGATGATCTGGCATACTCTTTATATTACGGCAGTCAAATAAAAAACATAAATTTTCAACGAACATTCGAGACGCGCGCCTTTTTGTAATTCGTGTAATTAATTAGTTAGTAATATCATTTATCAATTAAATTAAATAATGTTTAATTATTAACAAAGTTGTGTTTAACTTTTATTGCGACAAGCACAACAAAAGTGGCGACGAGGATAATTGATAATTTTTATTGTAACTTAAACGTATTAATTTCTACAACAAAAGTTCATTAGTGAGGATTAAAAGAAAAACCCAAATCGATGCAGATAAAATTGTCAAGTTGATGGAACAGCAAACGCAAATGGTGAACGATCTATCTCAACTCATCCTGAATCAGGAAACGTCAAAAGCGCAAACAACGGATACGCAAGCGAGTACATCCAAAGTTGCTCTTATGGATTCCCTTGCAAATTCCATGAGAGATTTCGTTTACGAACCTGAGAGTGGGCTTGTCTTTCAGGCATGGTAGAACCGATTCACACACGTTTTCGAAAAAGAAGCCATAACGCTTGGTAATGCAGGTAAAGTAGCACTCTTTGGCGAAAAATGTCAAACCAAGTGCACGAACGGTTCCAAAATTACGTGCTACTAAAGAAACCCTCGGAGATGACTCAACGAAACCGTTGAAAAACTCAACAAACTTCTTGGTAAGGTGGAAACTGAAGTTAGCCAACGATACAAATGCCTTCAACTCTCAAAAGGGGATAATGAAGATTTCCGAGAATACGCCAGCAGAGTAAATCTACAATGCGAACAATTTAAATTGAGTGAGTCGAGTAAAGATAATGACATTCGCATACGGTTACTTAAATTTTTGGATGACTCAAAGGCAACCATGTATCTAGATGCTCTTGTGGACGACACACAGAAAATTCTAGGCCTCAAAACTGACAACACAATGATTGAGCACCAAACAAAATCTGTATGTGCCGTAAACAGAAACCTAACCAAATTTAAGCCAACAAACAAGCTTCCAAAAATTCCTTGCTGGCTTTGTGGAGACTTACATTACGTCAAGTTCTGCCCATTCAACAAACATATGTGCACCAAATGTCATTAAGTGGGACATAAAGACAACTATTGTGTCAGTGCCAAAAATGGGTACTCGTATAAAACTACAACTGCAGGTAGCAGCAACAACAATAAAGATAGTCATCACCATCATAACAAAAACAACAATAATGCTTTAAAAAAGTTCAACAATTCTAACCAAAATCATCGTATAAGTGCTGTTTTTTCTACAAAATGTGTAAAATTTCAGAAACTTCGAAAGTATATAAATTTGGCAATTAACAACAAACTTGTTCGTCTACAGATTGACACCGCATCCGATACAACAATTATATCACAGACAACTTGGTGAACCTGATGCTTACACAACCAACGATGTCGCCAATGACGTCAACACAAACAAAATCAATTTACTTGCTTAATTCAATAGTACTGTTACTACACTGCTACATTTCAGACATTGACGAATTGAACATCATGGACGTTGATTGGATTGAATCGCTTCAACTGTGGGAAAGCCCTATATCAGTTTGGTGTCGTCAAATTACAATTAATGATGAAATTTCTAATTTTAAAACCAAATACCAAACCGTATTCGACAAATCTACGTTAGGCCTTTGCACAAAAACCAAAGTCCACATACAACTTCTACCTAATGCTAGGGAAGTTTTCATCCCTAAACGTCCAGTTGCATATGCTGCTCGAACTGAAATCGAAGGTGAACTTCAACAACTTAAAAACGCAGGTATTATTACACCAATTGACACATCTAAATGGGCTGCACCGATCGTAGTCAGTAAAAGAAATGGTAAGATAAGATTTTGTGGAGACTACTCTTCGGGTCTAAACAACATCATCGAGTCAAACCAGTACCCTCTTCCAACCCCTGAAGAGATTTTATCTGTTTGCCATAACTGCAGTATTTTTAGTCATTTGGATCTTTCAGACGCCTATTTGCAAGTCGAAGTCAATGATGAAAGTAAGGACTTACTAACGGTAAGCACCCATTAAGGCCTATTTAAATTTAATCGCTTAACACCCGGTATAAAATCCGCACCAGGCGCATTTCAGCGTAGTATGAACCAACTATGTAGGGTGCATTTTTAAAGGTGTATTATGTCTTTCAATTAAAATTATATTTGGTTTTGGTAAAGATTCTAAAAATTTTAGACCGTAGATCAAGATTTAAAAAAATCGTAAAAGAAAAGAAGGAAGTAAATGCAAGACAATCGATTTGAAATTTTACACTATTTTATATTTGATATATACTTACATTTACTTTCTGAGGTACATTAATTTTAAAAGGTTGAATTAACACATGTATGTACATATATATGGATAACATGGCCACTACTGCTTTATAATGTTTCTTATTTTTAAAAGTTTTTGCTGGCCATTATTTCAAACATCCATGCTTGAAAACTGTTTACAATCCTAACAAACGAATAGAGAATTTTTGTTTTGCTCCGAAGACTTCGCTTAGATTTATACAAATTATTTTTCACTTTTTTAGGAAAACTAGAAATAAGGTTTGTATCCGTTAACTTAAATAAAAATATATAAGAATAATGGCATATCTAGTTACAAACTTTCTTATACTAAACAACAAACTTATATAAACCCAGGCAAAGGCGTAAAATGGCGCTTTCTTGTTGTTTTTTAAAGCAGTACGTTGTTTGGAATTAGGTTTGACAACCGTGTGGAAGTTTTATCCGAGGGATAATAAAAAATATTTTTAATTTTTGGTTGCTTAAGTACTTTAATATAAACATTGATTTGCTGTAGACAACACCCTTTTAACTTTAGCTTTGGTTATATTTTGATCGTTATAAGTTGATAACACTGGTTCGCCGTAAAAAGTGTTTTAAATAAATTCAAGTCCGTTCTTAGTTTTTTTTCCTATCACGTCTAGTTTTTTTGTTTTTTGGGCTGGACAAATATTTCGCTGGAAATAAGGCGGTTATGCTAATATATTTCAATTTAACTTCCTAATAAGAAAATTTATAAAATCTGCAGCGTGTTCGTCGATAACGAATGAAGACTTCGTTCGCTTAAACTACATTTAAAACAAAAACAAATCATAAAATTGTTAGGTGTAAGCCCTGGCATCGTTTGATGATCTGGCATACTCTTTATATTACGGCAGTCAAATAAAAAACATAAATTTTCAACGAACATTCGAGACGCGCGCCTTTTTGTAATTCGTGTAATTAATTAGTTAGTAATATCATTTATCAATTAAATTAAATAATGTTTAATTATTTACAAAGTTGTGTTTAACTTTTATTGCGACAAGCACAACAAAAGTGGCGACGAGGATAATTGATAATTTTTATTGCAACTTAAACGTATTAATTTCTACAACAAAAGTTCATTAGTGAGGATTAAAAGAAAAACCCAAATCGATGCAGATAAAATTGTCAAGTTGATGGAACAGCAAACGCAAATGGTGAACGATCTATCTCAACTCATCCTGAATCAGGAAACGTCAAAAGCGCAAACAACGGATACGCAAGCGAGTACATCCAAAGTTGCTCTTATGGATTCCCTTGCAAATTCCATGAGAGATTTCGTTTACGAACCTGAGAGTGGGCTTGTCTTTCAGGCATGGTAGAACCGATTCACACACGTTTTCGAAAAAGAAGCCATAACGCTTGGTAATGCAGGTAAAGTAGCACTCTTTGGCGAAAAATGTCAAACCAAGTGCACGAACGGTTCCAAAATTACGTGCTACTAAAGAAACCCTCGGAGATGACTCAACGAAACCGTTGAAAAACTCAACAAACTTCTTGGTAAGGTGGAAACTGAAGTTAGCCAACGATACAAATGCCTTCAACTCTCAAAAGGGGATAATGAAGATTTCCGAGAATACGCCAGCAGAGTAAATCTACAATGCGAACAATTTAAATTGAGTGAGTCGAGTAAAGATAATGACATTCGCATACGGTTACTTAAATTTTTGGATGACTCAAAGGCAACCATGTATCTAGATGCTCTTGTGGACGACACACAGAAAATTCTAGGCCTCAAAACTGACAACACAATGATTGAGCACCAAACAAAATCTGTATGTGCCGTAAACAGAAACCTAATCAAATTTAAGCCAACAAACAAGCTTCCAAAAATTCCTTGCTGGCTTTGTGGAGACTTACATTACGTCAAGTTCTGCCCATTCAACAAACATATGTGCACCAAATGTCATTAAGTGGGACATAAAGACAACTATTGTGTCAGTGCCAAAAATGGGTACTCGTATAAAACTACAACTGCAGGTAGCAGCAACAACAATAAAGATAGTCATCACCATCATAACAAAAACAACAATAATGCTTTAAAAAAGTTCAACAATTCTAACCAAAATCATCGTATAAGTGCTGTTTTTTCTACAAAATGTGTAAAATTTCAGAAACTTCGAAAGTATATAAATTTGGCAATTAACAACAAACTTGTTCGTCTACAGATTGACACCGCATCCGATACAACAATTATATCACAGACAACTTGGTGAACCTGATGCTTACACAACCAACGATGTCGCCAATGACGTCAACACAAACAAAATCAATTTACTTGCTTAATTCAATAGTACTGTTACTACACTGCTACATTTCAGACATTGACGAATTGAACATCATGGACGTTGATTGGATTGAATCGCTTCAACTGTGGGAAAGCCCTATATCAGTTTGGTGTCGTCAAATTACAATTAATGATGAAATTTCTAATTTTAAAACCAAATACCAAACCGTATTCGACAAATCTACGTTAGGCCTTTGCACAAAAACCAAAGTCCACATACAACTTCTACCTAATGCTAGGGAAGTTTTCATCCCTAAACGTCCAGTTGCATATGCTGCTCGAACTGAAATCGAAGGTGAACTTCAACAACTTAAAAACGCAGGTATTATTACACCAATTGACACATCTAAATGGGCTGCACCGATCGTAGTCAGTAAAAGAAATGGTAAGATAAGATTTTGTGGAGACTACTCTTCGGGTCTAAACAACATCATCGAGTCAAACCAGTACCCTCTTCCAACCCCTGAAGAGATTTTATCTGTTTGCCATAACTGCAGTATTTTTAGTCATTTGGATCTTTCAGACGCCTATTTGCAAGTCGAAGTCAATGATGAAAGTAAGGACTTACTAACGGTAAGCACCCATTAAGGCCTATTTAAATTTAATCGCTTAACACCCGGTATAAAATCCGCACCAGGCGCATTTCAGCGTAGTATGAACCAACTATGTACGGGCATAGAAGGAGCAAAATCATACATTGATGACATCATGCTAGCAAGTAAGTCCGAAACAGAACATAAAGAAAATTTACATAAATTACTACAACGTATACAAGAATTCGGAGTTCGGCTAAAGTTTGAAAAATGTCAATTTTTCAAAAGCCAAATTAAGTATCTGGGCCAAATTATTGATAAGACTGGCATTCGTCCAGATCCGGAAAAAATTTAGGCCGTACAAAACCTTTAAATTCCCGAAAATATATCCGAAGTAAGATCACTACTGGGTTCCATAAATCACTTCGGAAAATACGTTCCAAATATGAGAAAGATACGCAAACCATTAGACGATCATCTGAAAAAGGAAAATGATTTTAAATGGACCTCAGAATGCCAACAATCTCTTGATAATTTCAAACAAATTTTTACGTCAGATCTTCTCCTTACTCATTACGATCCAACTTTACCTATTCGCGTGGCAGCTGACGCTACGAGTCATGATATTGGTGCTGTGATTTATCACACTTTTTCTGACAAAAGTTTTAAGGCTATTTACCACGTATCTAGATCTTCAACTCCAGCCGAAAGGAATTATAGCCAAATAGAAAAAGAAGGGTTAGCGCTTATTTTTACCGTTCAACGTTTTCACAAAATGGTATTCGGAAGAAAGTTTACTCTTCACACAGACCATAAGCCGCTATTATCCATTTTCGGTTCTAAAAAGGGAATACCAGTGTATACCGCAAATCGTTTACAACGTTGTGCTTTAATTTTACTAGCATATGATTTCGACATCAAATATACAAACACACAAGACTTTGGTCATGCTGATGTACTATCGCGTCTTATCGACCATCATGAAAAACCAACTGAAGACTACATTGTGGCATCAATCTCAATCGAAGATGACATCAAAAGTGATCTCAAGGACGTTTTTTCGACTCTTCCTATTTCATATAATATGGTTATGCAAGCTACAAAAAATGATTCTACACTTCAAAACGTTATCAACAATATAAGCCAAGGTTGGCCTTCAAACAGCAACAACCTTGTGGTCTACTCTCTATTGCGATGAGAAAGAAAATGGCAGCAAATCTAGCGATTGGTACTCTTTAATGCGTTTGCGCATTTGTCTTTCGCATCTATTAATTTTTTTCTTTTCCAAATCATCACTATTTATTTTATTTAAACTTTCCAATTTCAAATATTTTTACATATTTTAGCATTTCATTACTGTCAATCTGCGCCATCTTTTATTTTTGTTGCCAGTATTGATCCATTTTCAAAACATTTTGCGAAAGTGATAGAGAGTACAAAGTTGGCATTTAGCTTTCGCATCGAAATTGTTTTCGCATCGCAATAGAGAGTAGCCCCACTTGATTCAGCTTTACTTCCATTCTACAATCGTCGAGAATCTCTCTCTTAAGTTGATGGTGTTATATTGTTTAATACTCGTATCGTTATTCCGGAAACATTCCGTCGAAAAATTCTTAAACAACTACATCGAGGGCACATCGCGGCCGAAAGAAGCAAATCAATCGCAAGAAGTTACGTACAATACTGGCCGAATATCGACAAAGATATTGAGCAATACAACAGAAACTGCAACAACTGTCAGCTCGCTGCTAAGAGACCTGCCAAAACAGATCTTTGTTCCTGGCCTGTTACTACACGACCGCTTGAACAGGTGCATATCGATTATGCTGGACCTGTAAAGGGTAAATACTATTTAGTGGTAATTGACTCATACTCTAAATATCCCTCTATATACGACACAAATTCAATGACAGCATTTTCGACTTTAAAATTACTTAACGAATACTGTTCTCAGTTCGGAAATGCAGAACAAATCATTTCGGACACGGAACACAATTCAGTTCTGAAAAATTCGAGAAATGGTGTAAGGAACGAGCCATTAAACATACAAGAATCGTCAGATTCCACCCTAGATCAAATGGCTGGGCTGAAAGGTTCGTGGACACTCTTAAAAAATACGATGGGGAAGGAACGTCTAGCGAAACTCTTCAGACATTTCTGGAAGTCTATCGTTCAACGCCAACTCCAAACTCACCAAATAAACTTTCGCCTTCGGAACCTTTTATTGGGCGTAAAATGCGAAACGTGTTTGATGCTTTATTGAAACCGTCATCTACTTCCTTGGAGCGCGATACTCAAATGGAGGACCAATACAACAAGAAACACGGTACCAAAAAGAGAACTTTTACATCAGGAGACCTGGATACGCCAAAAACTTTAAAGGAAACAAAAGTTATTGGGCCCCAGGCGAAATAATCGAAAAAATCGGTAACGTCGTTTATGATACGTTAATCCAAGTAGGCGATCGTCATATAATCGTAAAGGCTCACGCAAATCAGTCACGATTGCGGACAGATGAAACATCACCTCCCAACACTTCAATGCCTTTGGACATACTATTAAATGAGTTCCAGTTGCCTACGTCAATAGCCGAAGAAGACTTCGTAACTCCTCCTAATTCACCAGTTCAACTGGTTCCAAAGCGTATTACGCAACGTAGACAACCGGTTGAACCTGCGTCCAGATCACCTCAAACATCTTAAAAGGGGAGATTTTGATGATCTGGCATCATCTTTATATTGCGGCGGTAAATTAAAAAATAGATAGATTTTCAACGAAAATTCGAGACGCGCGCCTTTTTGTACTTGGTGTAATAAATTAGTTAGTAATATCATTTATCAATTAAATAAAATAATATTTAATTATGTATATTACAAACTTGTGTTTAACTTTTACTGCGACAAGCACAACAAAAATGTTGTTTTTGTTTTACATGACAGTTAAGCGAACAAAGTCTTCATTCGCTATCGACGAACAGGCCAGTAGTCATGAGCAGGGAAACCAAAAATATGCAATTGCAGGTGGGCGACCACTGAAGGCAAAATCAATATATTCATCCGTTTTAAAGCTTTTTATGAATTTTGGCAGGAAACATTAAGGTAGAATCGATTATATACGTTTTGGGCGATGGGTGTAATACATAGAAATCTAGACCAATTTATAAGTATACCGATCGATTTAGAATCACTTTTTTAAGTGATCTAACCATAGCCATCCGTCCGTCTGGCTGGTTACCTGTCCATGTTAATTTTGTGCGCGAAGTTTAAAAAAATTGCAATCTTGTGGATAATTTGATAAAATTTGTACATTTTAATTGTACTAAGGACAAAGTCTATTTAAGTGGTGAGAATCGGTCTATAATTTTACATGTTCCCCATAAAAACTTCTTTCCAAATTAGACTCTGTGTCCATAAACCATCTAATTATGTTGGTATTTTGATGTAATTCGCTCCATAAAAATGTTACTGCAAATTAAATTCTTTTCGAATGGTGTGGTCTTCAATTGCCGAAAACACACCGAGAAACACAAAACCGGCATTACTTTCAGAAAACTACAGAATCAAACGTTTGATTTCCAAAAACACGTGATTTGAAATCACGTGATTTTCGAAACAAGCCCGAATATCTAGATAATATTCGGCACATGAAACTCTTATACGAATTTTAACCTCTTAATAAGGATATTCATTTCAAATTTTTTTTTTGTTGAAAACAAAAAAAATTACACTCTTATTGACGTGAACGGGTATTTTTTTAACAATGTTTTTTTCAAATGTGCTAAAGTCCCGTTTCATACTAGTGAGAAACTGAAATTTATTGTTGAAGGGACAAGCTATTCCTATGCGCATTTCACTGGTTGTTTAGGCCAGATCGTCCGGAAACTTCATCCAAATATTTTAGAAAAGCTAAAGATATTATACAAATAAAACTGTTAAGCGAATAAGAATTATAAACCTCACTTTTACTTGTAACAATATCAAAGCTTAAACAAAAACAATTAATTTTTTTTTTTGAAAAGTTCGTGGAAGTAATTGATATTTTCAATATGCCAAAAGTTACAAGTGAATTATTTAATTACACGCTGCGACAGTTCAAAAAAACCTGGGACCGGATATTATTTTTCTTGTAGGACTTGTCGATTAAAACAAGATTCCAATAGTGAAATTTGCCGGACAACTCCAAAATTCGGATTTACTGTTAAATAACCGGTTTTTGTACCCTTGCGTAATTATAAGCCTGTAATTTTGTTGATAATGATTCGATTTTCAATTACTAGATTTGGAAAGAAGAAACTGAGGTCTTTCGAATGATATATAATTTAACTAAGAAAATTTAAGAAATTTGGGTGTTATTGTTGAGCAAATACAAATTTTGTAGATTTTTAAAAAATTTTTCAACCTTGATGACGTTTTTATACATTATTTTATTAAGAAACAATAATACTATTGAATTTATTCAAAAAGTACGTTTATTAAGGATTACAACGCATATTTGGGTTTAAAAATAGATAAGTAATTGATTGAGTTATTTAACTTTTCATGAAAATAAACTTTTAAACATTTTATACAAAACATTATTTTTCGAATTGATTCTATGAGCTAAATTTCAGTTATGTATTTTATAAAGCTTTTTTGTAATAGTCCTATTCCTTCAATTATTCAGAAATGACTTTATACACTACCAGACTATTATAAAATACATAACTGAAATTTAGCTAATCGAATAAATTCGAAAAATAAAAAATGTTGAATATAATATAAAGTAACCTGTGAAAGGAAATAATTCCCAGTTTCCATTTTATACAAATTTTATTTTTGGTTATTTAACTCAAAAGTGTTTGCTTGACCGTTTTTTTTTTTTTTTAAATCGGCATCATCAGTTTCTCGTTTTAGTGACCAGCAATATTCTGAAATCATTTTTATCTTATTTTTTCCTTCAAAGCGTTTTTCAATAGTTGCCATTTCCTGGTGAACATGTTCGCCTTGTTGATCACTGAACTGGCCCAGGTTATCTGGGAAAAAGTCCAAATGTGAATGCAGAAAATTAATTTTTATGGACATGTTGCAGCCCATTTCACCATACGCACTTAAAAACTCATTGACAACTGTGACATAGTCGTTGCTTCTGTGATTTCCAAGGAAATTATCGCATAGCGCAACAAAACTATTCCATGCACGTCTTTCCACGGAACTTAGCTTGTTAATAAAATCTGCATCTCTCATAAATTTTCGAATTTGGGGTCCAATAAAAATACCTAAAAGTTATCAAAACAGATAAAAACGATGAAAGATATGTAAACAAATTAATTAATACCTCCTCTTATTTTGGCTTCACTTAGTTTTGGGAACATCGCTTTGAGATGACAAAAAGCGTCGCCGTTTACATCTAATTTTTTTACAAATTGTTTCATGTATCCCAGCTTAAGATGCAATGGTGGCAGAATACCGTCCTTAGCTTCAACTAATTGATCATTTAAAATGTTTTTGCTGCCTTTTCTATGTGACTCGCGAGATGGCCATACTTTGCGATCATAACGATTCGGTGCGCGACTATCCCATTCACAAAGATAGCACGGATACTTTGTGTAACCACCTTGCATACCAAATAAAATTGTCAAAACATTTAAGTCAGCGACGACTTTCCATTTATGGGTGGTTTAGCTAACAAACATTAGTATATTTTTCATTACTTCGTAAGTTTCTTTTGTATTAGTCGCATATGCGATTGGAACTGAAGGTAATTGATTTTGGTTATGCAATAAAACAGCTTTTAAGCCTACATATTACATTTCAAATCTTAAATTAATAAAAATAAAGTCATACATTTTTATAAGAAAACTTACTTTTACATGAACCATCAATAAAAAGTCGCCATTCATCTGCATTATAATTGTGATTTAATGCCGAAAATAGTTTCGGTACATCAACGCAATACACGAGATCACTGTCATTGGAACTAGTCTTAAAACTTTCTTCAAGTAACCAAGTCCGGTCACTTTATCTACCAAATGTTATAACGAAATATTTTTCCACCAAATTCCACTGCTTTAATCGCGAACCGAGGACTTCAGATTGCCGCTTTGATAAGTGTAAATCGCGAACAAGATCGTCGAAATCAGCTTTTGACAAAATTGCCGCTCCGTTGTTGTAGATCCGGATGGAAGGAACTCTTCATGTTTAAAATCTTTTTCTGTTATATCGACAGATTTGCTTGTTGTTGGTAAATCATTATCTACTTACAGGTATCGGTTTTGTAACAGACTTAATGTTTTTGCGCGTTTTAAAACAGTGACCTAAAACATCGGTTTGACAAAAGAAGCAATCATTTGGTTTATGATATGGCTGATGATGCCAAATCATTCTACGCCTATGATTTGGCATCATCAGCCAAACGAAGGTTGAATTTTCTTTTTTTAAGGCATTACAGCAATATTGACAAACAAATTCTGGCTCGTACCAGCGACTAGTATAAAAAGAACGATTTAACACTTTATTGTACACTTCTACCACTCCAATATTGTTTTTAAAACCACGCCGGTGACTGATATCAGTAAATAAGCCACAAATATAGCAAAATTTGTTACGATTGTCACACATTTTTTATTTAGTTTTAATTTAAATTGCACACGATTTTTTTTTAAATTGCAAACGTTTTTTTAAATACACAAATTCAAATTGAAAAAGAAGACATTAACAAAACGTCATATTGAAAGAAAAACAATAATTTTACATGAGTTGTTATTCTAAGCTGTACACTGATTTATAATTTTAAAGGAAGTGCATAAAAAGAACATGAAAAAAAACAAATATTTTTGAATGAATGAGAGTTTTCATTACAAATTTTTTATCTGTTTAGGATAACATTGATTAATTGATTAATAAAATTTGTTAAATGTTTGAAAGTTTATTTTCATGAAAAGTTAAATAACTCAATCAATTACTTATCTATTTTTAAACCCAAATATGCGTTGTAATCCTTTATAAACGTACTTTTTGAATAAATTCAATAGTATTATAGTTTCTTAATAAAATAATGTATAAAAACGTCATCAAAGTTGAAATTTTTTTTAAAAATCTACAAAATTTGTATTTGCTCAACAATAACACCCAAATTTCTTAAATTTTCTTAGTTAAATTATATATCATTCGAAAGAATAGTAGGAAATTGAAAATCGGATCATTACCAACAAAATTACAGGCTTATAAGTGCGCAAAGGTACAACAACCGGTTTTTTAACAGTAAATCCGGATTTTGGAGGTGTCCGGCAAATTTCACTATTGGAATCTTGTTTTACTCGACAAGCCCTACAAGAAAAATAATATCAGTTCCCAGGTTTTTCTATTTCATTCAATTTTGTAACACTGTGTTATTTATGTCACATCATTAACGGAAATTGATAATATTTACGAAAATAATGATATGTAAAGATACATTTTCATGAAATCAATACAATAGCGGATTTCACCCTTGATAGTAAAATGTCTTGTAGTCTTTGTAAATCTTATGCTATGTTCACATTTGGCTTCTTAAACGCGTTTAAGCAGCTCGAACGTGATTAAACGTTAAACACTTCAAAATCGAGATGATTACCCATACATTGAAGTGATTTGTTAATCACTTTAAATTGACTTGATTACAACTAAATCACTTCATAAACCACATAGAATCCTGTGAACATACCTCAAACTAAGGGGAATTTAAATTCGTCTTGCCACAAACTGAAAAACGGCCACAATGGACGTACCTCTTTGACAGAAAATTTTTTTTTTTATTAAATAAAAAAAAAGTTAAAATATAATAAAAACTTAAAGGATATGGAAAAGAAAAAAAAGAAAGAAGCCTTGGAGTCAGAAGGACGAAGAGATGCTAGTGGAAGTGTGGGGTGAAAGTAAATAATATGCTGATAACTTTATTAATGTATTTCCTTCCATTTTTAATGTTTTCAAGAAATACAAATTTGCTTGTTCTTTTTTGTTTATCGATCAGCTGTTTTTGCTGTCAACTTAATCATCTCAAATGTAATGTGAACGGCTTTGATTAGCTAAATCAACATTTTGCTTAAACGCGTTTAAAAACCTAAGTGTGAACTTAGCATTATTAATATAGTTAAAGTACTAAAATTTACAACACTGCAAAAACAAAATTTATTTGACTAAAATTTACTATTTATTTAAATCACCCAGAATAAAACAGTTGAAGAAACTATAACTGTCTCTTTTTCTCACTCAGCATCTTCATTAATTTAATTAATACTAACGAAAAAGACCCTCACAAACACAAGAAAATTTACTTATTATGAATTTTAAAAACTACCGAATTTAGGAAAAAAAATTTTAAATGCATGAAAATTTATTCAAAAATTAAAGATAGCATGAAAATTTACTTATTATAAAATACTTTATTTTTTAACCCAAAAGTATATGGAAATTTTTTCAACAACCCAAAACACATGAAAAGCTGAGCTGTACACTTAACACAAACCATGGTGGAATAATAATGAGAATTCCTTTGGGTGCGTACATTGTGGACGCTTGTTGCCGAGCCGAGTCGACTGACGCTTATTGCGAGAAAACTGGTACTATCGACCATGTTCTTTCTAACAATCGCACGATTTGAAATCGCTAAACACAAGATATATTTTATGGTGTTCTGAATCTCGTGCGTTTAGCTTGCGATCTGGCATAGTTTCTTACAAATATTCTAGCTCCTTTGAGCATACTTTTGTAATTTTAAGCCGCCAAACTTCTTGCTATTGTGATTTACAAAACCCCCATTCAGAACATGCCTGTATACAAGTTAGTACAAATAAGACCTGTTAGCGGTCATAGTGGGCGCCGAACTGGTCAGAGCGCAAAGCTGATTGAATGCGAGAAAACAGTTCCAAAGCGTTTTTCAGCGCCATAAACATTGTTTATGTTATATTGTTATGATTTCAACTTGTTTGAAAAACATTTAAAACAAATTAAAAACAAAAATTTAAGAAAACGTAAATAAAACATGCAATCAAAAATTAAAAAAAAAAGATAATAAAAATGAAAAAGAAAATAAAAATTAAAAAATATAATGAAAATTCAAATAAATAATAAACATTTAATAAAATTATAACATACATAAAACACAAATAATATATCAAATATCAGCGCTGGGGTCTAATCACCGCATACGATATCGAAATAATTTATTTTGGTATCATGAATCTCGATTTAGAATGAAATTTATTGAATTTGAAATAATAGCGTTCGATATCGAGTAACTCGACATTACATTTCTCGAGTTTTCATTCGATACGTCAGTGTCTATCGTATGCAAAAACATTAGATAGTTTATTCGATACGATGGTCTCGAATGCGGTGATTAGAGCCCTGATTCTCGCATCCACTATGCACACTCAAACTTGTTTCTCGCATGACCAAGTTCTCGCAATAAGCGTCAGTCGGCTCGGCAACAAGCGGCCGCTCTGTACGCACCCTTTATCAGGGGAAATGCAGTAACTAAATTTCTGTTTTGAATACGGGGGTAAATTTTCATCAAATTTTGTGCAAAACGTTAATACACACCCTTTGAGAAAATACCAGGGTATTTACCAATTCTTACCCAATCTGCTTATAAACATGGCCAATAGTTTATAAGACTATCGGGCAGCTCTAGAAAATGAAATGAAGTGGATTTGAAATCGAGTAAATTTTAAAATCGACCCTGGGGGTCTACTCTCTTTTGCAATGCGAAAGAAATTGTAGCAAATCTAGCGATTGGTACTCTTTATGTCTTTCGCATCTTTTTCTTTTCGTAAATCATCACTTTATTTTATTTAAATTTTCCAATTTCAAATATTTTTACACAGTTTAGCATTTCATTACTATAAATCCGCATCATCTTTAATTTTAATTGCCACTATTTAGCTTCTTTTTCAGAAAATTTTGCGAATGTGATAGAGTGTACCGAGTTGGCATTTAGCTTTCGCATTCAAAATGTTCTCGCATCGCCCCTGAACTGAAAGTTCATAAAAATATTCCATTTTATCAATTTAATTTTGTGAGTACCAATTTGCTTTACAGGAAAAGCTCTTAAAACCAACAAAAAATTGAATTGAACTTAAAATCTCGTTCGATTTCGATTTCAATTCATTTCAATTTCTAGAACATGCCCGTATAAATCACTTTGTCAAATTTCATGAAGATCGGTACATAATTTCCCATAGGTCCAGATTCGGCACAGCCGGATATATTTCACCAAGCGGTTTTTTTTAATAAAGCAATAGTTGTTTTTTTTTTATTAAGAAAAATAATTAATTTTTATTCAAAAAATTTGTTTAAGCACTAGAGTGTTTCATGTTTTAAATAAATTGTTTTTTTTGTTTTCGATTATTTTATTTGTAAAAATATGTATGTATGTATAAAAATGGAAGCATATTTCGTTTATTCTTTTGTGTGTGTGTTTTTTTTTTTTTTTTGATTTAATAGCATAGTAACTGGCTAAATTGGCACTTACTATGTAAAAAAAAAACATATGTATGTAAGAATAATAATAAAAATAATTAAGAATTTTTATAATTAAAAAAAAGGGGGAAGACACGTAAAATCCATTTAAATAACTAAAAATAAAAACAAAATATTCAATTAAACCAATCAAAATCAAATTAAATTACATATAAATAGTTAATAATAATAAAAAATTAAATAAAATAAAATATTGTTAAGGCACTTGAGAATTTTTCAATGACAATTGGATTTTTTTCTTTCTTTACATTCTTTTACATAACTTCAATTTGTTGTTTGTTTGTTTTTAAATAAAATGCAAAAAGAATTAATAAATATTACTACTAATAAAAGATTATTTAAAGAAAAAAAAAAAAGAAAATTTATTTTAATAAATGTAGTAATAGAATTGAAATAAATTTATAAATATTAATGTAAAACAACTTATTTAAAAATAAAAATTCCCTAAGAATTTTTTTTAGAATTCTTTAATTTTTTTATATGAATTTTGAACAGAAAAAAACATATAAAGGGAATAAATCCCTGGGGATTTTGTGTTTATAATTGAGCCGATAGTGCAAAAAGTTTTTTTTTAAGTTTAAGATTCAGTAAACAAATTATAAATATTTTCAGTTTTCCAAATTCCTTTCACGATTTTAAATAAAATTAAATAAAAAATAAGATGTAAAACTATACAATTATTATTATTATAATGAATTAATGTAAAATTGCTTTAAAAGGTAAGAATATTTTTATAAATATTAAAAAAAAAAAAAATTAAATAATTGCCATTGTTTTTTATTCTTTATATTTTTTGTTTTATGTATAAATATTTTGTATAAAAAATATGTTTATATTTTCGTAAAAGTAACGAGTTAAAAAAATAATTTAATTATATTTATTTTAGTTAAAATAATTTAAAAAAAAAATAAAATAAGAGTTTGTTTTTGTTTTTAAGATTTCATATTTTAAATTTTTTTTATAAATAGAAAAATTTGTTGTTTTTACGCATTTACATTTTGTATTAAATTTAAATAAAAAAATATATAAATAATTATTAATGATCTGCACGCACCTAAATAAATCTCGTTTCAAACATGTCAATTTTAAATTAAATTATCAAGTCATTATGTTGCAATAACAAATTTAAGTTTAGTTTAAGTTATAAAATATGTAAATCGAATTGAATATAAAACATTTTAGAGTTATTTAAATAGAAACAGTTTTTATATAAATTAAATTTATATATATTTTATTATTAATCTACTTTTAAAATTTCTCAAAAATAATTTTTAGGGTTTTTTAATTTCATTTACCAGCTTTACTAGACAAACAAAAAAAATTAAAAATATTAACACATTTAAGTCGTTTAGTTTACTTTTCTCAATTAGGCACTTAAAGAATCGTTTCAGAAGAGAAAAAAAATTTGTTTTTAATTAAAGTCCCGTTTCGAAAACAAAATAAAATATGTTAAAGTAATTTTGTGTTTTGCTTCTTCAAAAAAAACACAAGTTTAAATTAAAGAAGCTAAAATAATTTCGAACGGAATTAAAACCATTTCGATGTGTGGCGGGACAGAAAACCCAATTATGAATAAAAACTCCCGTTTGTTTTTTCCATCTCCCATTTTTACTACTGACTTTAAATAGAAAAAAAATGGGAGAAGGGAAAGAAATCCCAAGTTATTTCTTATTTATAATTCGGTTAATATTTAATTGGAAAATTTCATTTAAAAATAATATTAAAAAAAAAAAACCAAAAATGTGTTAATTTCATCTCACCTTTGCAAAATTCAATAACATTTTACAATTGTATTTAAATAAGCACTTAAAATATTTGATCCCTAAAGCCATGGTAACGCTTGCCGAATATTTGACAAAGAAATAAACTTGACCAACAAACAAACCAAAATAAAATTGCTTTCAATTCTAATATTTATTTTAAATTATTAGATACCACATTAAAAAAAAAATTAACAGTCCTGTTTGGAAAATCACTTGATTTTAAAAATGACATTGTGGTGCTCCTTTAAGTTTTTTTCGGCGTGATTTTCAATTGACGAGAGCACACCGTAAACAAAAAAAAAAAACGTACGATTTTAAATCACGTGATGTTCAGAACAGGCCTATTAAATAGTTTTTTGCTATGTCTTTTTCTGTGTAATATCACAAAAAAAAAATGAATTACAAATGCTGGACCATGTTAAAATCGCACTAACTATAAACAAAAGTAGTGGTTACGGTTAATTGGTCAAATATTCAAAAGTGTGGCTACAGCTTAAGACTAATGTTTTCCGAAATATGGCCGAACAAAATTTACAACTTAAGAAAAAAAAAAAAAATATTTGGTAGTAAAAGATTTTTTAAACTAGTTAGCAATGTTTCCAAAAGTTTTTAAAATTTAAACCTTAATGAATGGGGAGGGAGTTTTAAAACAACGTTAATATGGTATTTAGTAAAATCTTTATGGTGGGTGGAGGTCAAAGGTCAGTAAGCCGTTTCGTAAACTGGGCGAACTTAAAAAAAACGATGTTTTAAAAATTCTCAAAGAAAAATATGTTAAAGCTTTTCCTTTTTAATGTTTTAAAATAAAGCTTTGCCTGGTTTTCTACATTCAACTTTAAAAATTGCAAAGTAAAAAAATAAAAAATAAAAAAAATTAAATATTTTTTAATAATTTAAAAAATGTCTAATAAATATAAAAAAAAACAATTCATGTTAAATATAAGTTAATAACAAATTTTTATTTTCATTATTTTTAACAAACTTTATTTGTTTTTAATAAATTTTGAAATAATTTGTTTCAAAAATTGAAAAATAAATGAAATGTAAAGGCATTATTTTGAAATTTATAAAATGTAAAGCAAAGATAAGGGGCAAATAAATGAAAAATACAAAATAAATAACGTTTGAAAATAAAGCATTTTGAAGTTAAGATTGTAAAAAAACAATACATTAAGATCTCTAATGACCGGATACCGAAGAGGCTTTGAAATGTGTTTGCAAAAGGGACATGTCCTCTTAAAAGAACCTAATGTTTCCTTAGGGAACGCTGTCCGTCCACTCCAATCCGTTTTATACTTTCTGTGCATTTTATACATTTTTAAATTAAAAAGTTGCACGCAACGTGTCTTTTTTGGTTTTAATTAGCTGTTTTTTAATACTTTTTTGAATTTTGTTAAAAAGGAAACTATCACAAGTACATGTTTATCGATAACATTAAAAATACAACAAAAACAGCCGACTTTTTTCAACACGCATTCGTCTCATAAAAAGGTAGAAATAAAACCTTCTTTATGCGTTCGATGCTTATATGTATGCTATGCGTTTTGATGTGTAAATTGTCACATGCAATTATGTACACTACTTTTTTTAACAGATGTATAAACGGAACAACGAGTTTTGTAGACCCCCGGCTTAGGAAAAGGATTCCGCTTAGGGAGAATAGACGACTTACATTTGACCTTTTAGAAATTTATATAAAATATACATAAAACGACATGTTTGCCTTTTAAATGATAACTAAACTGATCTTCTATCTTTTTTTGGTTTCAATATTTTATGTTATTGTAAATTTTGTTTTTCTTTTCCACATTTTTAATTGCGACAATTTGTGCAAACTTCAAAGGCCACAATTGTAAAATTTTGAATATATCTTATGGGTCGTTTACGGATGGGATGGCAACTCAACTTCAGCTCAGTTGCCATCCGCGAAATCAAGCAACGCTGCTCCTGTTAAAATATAAAATTTTTTCTTAACTCCACGTCTACAACTGACATGATTTGCTTTTATAACATGATGTTATAAAAGCGTTGTTAAAACATTTGCATTAATAATTGTGTTATAACATGAGAAAAACTCTAACATGATGAGTCTATACTTAACACTAACATCATACATATTAGTGTTGATGTTAAGCATTTTATGTTAGTTGTAGACTGCTTGTTACTTTATAGTTTAACATGAGCGGGGCTGCCTGATTTCGCTGCTAGCAACTCAACTTCAGTATAGTTGCCATCCGTAATCGACCCATTAGTTTGATTTGAAATATTATTTGCATAAAATTTTATTGATTTCTTTAAAGGTAAGATGGTTATTTTTTTTTTAATTAATCTTTTGGCTTTACTTTGTAGATAAATTTGTTTGACAAAATTGTTTATCTTTTAATTGAATGGACGACTGACTGGCTACTCAATGGTAAATGAAATTATATTTCTAAGATTATTATATTTTAGGGTTTTTTTTTAATTTTTGATGGGTTTTTTTCTGTCTAAATGTCTTTGTTTGTTAATTAAATTTTTTAAATTATATTTGTATTTAAAATAAATATTTTTAGATAAATGCAAAATAAAGAAAAAGTTAAAAGTTTTTTTTACATCAAATAGATTATAAAGAAACCGAGCCAAAAAATATTATATAAATAATTAAATAAATTTTCAAAATTGTTTTCGAAATGTCATATCCATTCCAAGGGATAATAAAAGTTAAATAAAATATAAATACATATTAAAAATAGTTTTGTTTGTGATTTTTTTTTTTTTTGTTTTTTTTTTTATATAAAGTTATATAAAATTATTTATATACATATAAGAATATTAAATTATTTATTTTAAAAAATGTCTTTAGTTTCATTTCCTTTTAAGTTAATTTATATAAAAATTTATATATAAGAAGGGGTCTGTCTTTTTTTATAATAATTTAATTTTGTTGTGTTCATTAAATAAATGTAACATTTCCAATTGTATTTTGAAACATTCGTATTAATTAATTTAATGTTTATTGAATTTGAGCGAAAATTTTGTTCGCTTAACTTATACTTAAAACAAAAACAATTTTTTTAAATTTAAATCGATGAAAAGGCTGATGAGCAGCTTACGCTTGATTTATGTTATACAATTTTAGAAAACTTTAGAAATTTTAATTCAAATCACTTAAATAATGCTTCGGAAGTATTAACGTATGTAATTTTAACTGCCGTATTCATAAAAAAATAAAATAAGTAAAAAATGTGGTTTAAGGTAAAAAATTTTTTCTTAAAATACAATTCAAATACGTTTTAATTTTTTTTGAATACTGCAGTAAGAATTTTAGTATGAAACAGTTTGTTTTAATTTTTCTTTTTTACTAAAAATCAGAAATTTGAAATGAATTTTAATTTTGATTTAAATATTATTCAAATATTTTAAATACATTTTTTTACTGCCTGTTTTTTTAATAAAATAAAAATGTTCGTTTTTGAATTTAATTAAAACAGAAAATCAAAAAACTAAAATTTGTTTTTGTTTCTAATATAAAATTCTAACCGAAAATTTTTATTTAAAATGCTGGTTCCAGGTGACAGGCAATTGATTGTGTAGAAAAATGTATGTATATGAAAATCACTCAGTTTGTTCAGTGCTTTTAATATAAATTTTACTACACAATCAATTGCTTGCCATCTGGAAACAAAACATAAATTTCAAAAACAGTCAGTCTACAAAAAACTCAAAGACAGGGACCAAATTATCGCATTCGAAATCAATCGAAATTACAATACAATTTAAATAGAAATTTAGACCGATATCGAATGCCATAAGTTGACCCCTGTATTTAATGGAATTTCTTTTTCTGAAAAATGTTCAAATGTTCTGTATTAAATTAGGAAATTCCGATAAAAAAAAACAGAATTCACTACAATTGCGTAAAATTTGTTTAAACAATAAGAAACTTCTAAAATACAATTGGAAATGGTGTAAAATGTTTAATAATAATAATAACAATTAAATAAAAGATAGATAGATTGATAGTAAATATCGTAAAGTATGTATATTTATATAGAGATAGATAAATGATAAAAAAATTATGATAATAATTAAAAAAAGAAAAAAAAAACTAGAATTTTTTTTGTTTTTCGTTAAATAAATATTGTGAATATTGAGATTTTGTTGTTGATTTATGTTGAATTGTATTTGTTAAGAGTTATAATGGGGTTTCTAATGAATTTTGCCTCAACGCTTTGTAGTTTACATTTTTGTTGTTGTCGCTGCTTACTCGTTTATTTAATCACAAGTAAGTGTTGGTGCAGTTCTTTTCATTTCAATATTGACGTTGCAACACATACAATCAATCATTTGGACTCTATTGGATCACAACGTTACACACTGCACTGCACCGCACCGGTCTGGCTAACAACCCGTAATTACATTGCGCGACTTTGTTTTCGTTTAGTCAATTGAACAAAGTACAAAATGAAAATAACAAAAATAATAATAATAATATAATAATAATAATAATAATAAAAAATAAATATGTATGTAAGTAAAAGTAAATGTATTTCTAATAGAATTTATAAAGCTACATGCGAGAATGCGTCTGCAGTGGAGTTGCTACTAATGCGATTGAACACAGGTAAACGTGCCTCTTCGGCAGTCACAGCACCATTTAATGATGACACAGAGTTCACTTTGAGTGGAGGCTTATTGGTGTTGGTGTTTGTTGTGGTGTTACCACCTCGTATTATAGCAATTGGTGAACTAGAACTTTTTTGCAATAATTGTTTAGCTGGGGGTTGTGTTGCTGTTGCAGAACCACCAACTGTACTGGCAACAACTGGTTTAATATAGACTGGTGTCTGGCCGAGCATTAATGTTGGTGGTGGTGTATTCACTGGCGACATGGGAGCATTGGGACTTTCGGGTGGTGTATTGACATAGTTGAAAGCTGTTTGAAAAACAGAATTTACTGGACTGATTTGTTCGCCAAATGGAAAATTTGTCATGGAACTTGTGGGTGATAAAGACAATGAGCCGGTGGGCGATTCACGATCTGAGCCAGTGGACATACTTAAGGGAGGGCTAAGTGGTAGGGAGTGATTTATTGTGCCACCACCATTGAGACTAGATTTTGCGCTCAATGGATAGCAATTGGAATTATTTTGCTGTTGTAATTTTGTTTGTTGCTGCTGCTGCTGTTGTTGTTGTTGTTGTTGCTGCTGCTGTTGTTGTTGCAAAGCGCGCGCTTCATCGGCATTGTGCACAAAATGACATCGCGGTCCATATGGACAGAAACCCACGCTATGGAATGTACGACAATATTCGGTTTTGTACTTGGGATGTCTTTGTAAATTACGCAGTTCATGATAGCCATGAGCAAATTGGCACTTTTCACCGTACTTGCATTCGCCTGCTTCTTCAAAGGGGCGACAAAGTTCCGTTTTGTACCTAAACAAAGATTATTAAGAAAAGAGAAGAAAAACCAAATAATTAATGAAGTTAGTAACTATTTATAACGTATTTTACTAAGTGTACAAAGTTTTCGGAGCTTCAACTGTAAGCTACCGCTATAGTACAGTGCATTTTTTCCGAAAATGTATTTGTACGCCTCTTACAGGCATGTAATGGACTATCGATAGGTTTCTTTCGAATGCGATACTATCGAATAATTTTAAAAGGTTATAGGTATCGGGTGCTTTTTTTTACTGCATGGGAACTTTTGATATTGATAACTATGGTTTGACAGCTGTGAATGTCAAACTGTGTGTTGACATTTCTGTTCTGTAAGGTTTGACAAGTTATCATGAGTCAAGAACGACGCTTCCAAATTGTGAAAATTTACTTTGAAACAAGGTTGATAATCGATACCGACACCAAAACCGATTAAATAATGTTTAAATTGAAACCCGGTATTGATACCCATACCAAAACTATTATTTTACGTAAAATAACGTTTCCCTTGATGCCGGTATAAAAATAATTAGTTATGTGATGGAAATCTTTTAAGAAAAAAAAGAAACGATTTAAAATCAATAATGTCGTTTTCATTGTCTTCAAATTGAAGAAAAATTAAGACTATACTCTGAAATGGATTTAAAAATCGATCGAAACTCATCACGTCCTTTAAAAACAAACGTTTTGAAATCAATCGATTTTCATCACATACCGGAATATACATTTTTCAAAGAGTAGAAAAAAAATTAAACGTTTTAACACTTGTGCTAATAGAAATAATGAAAATAAAGACTTCCTAGGTGCATTACTAATGGATCGATGTGGAAATAATATTTCTTAAGGTAACTTCCGTTCATCAAGTAAAATTTATATGAAAAACACCCAAAAAAACTGAGTGCTTTTCACATTTCATATTTTACTCTTCGTTCAATCACTTGTGTTGTGAAAACAGCACATAAATTTGATGATTAGAATACAGTGCAACTAACACATATAAAATAAAAATTAAAATAACATTGGTATACAGAAAATAAAGGTATTCATGTCAAAAGTAGTTGCACACTTGCAAAATTGCAAAAACATAACAACAACAACGTATTACAGTTATTATTTGTACGAAATAATTGTCCATGTGGTTGTTGTTGGATTTTTGCAATTTTGCTTTTCGCAAGAGTGTATTAGAAATTAACAAGCACGTTTTTCTAAAACAAAAAATTTTGATGAAGATTCAAATTTTTATTGTATTACGACAGATATCAGAGACAAAGAATTAAATTGGTTTAAATCATTTCTTACAAATAGAAAGCAAGTCACGTTGGTTAATGGCATACGATCAAACGAAGTAAACAATAAGGGTATTTACGTCAAAAGTTGCATCCTTGCAAAAAAGCAAAAGTGCAAACACATAACAAGACCACAAAGAAAATTATTTACGCACAACTAATTGTTTGTGTGGTTGTTGTTATATGTTTGCACTTTTGCTTTTTCTCAAGGGTGTAACTTGTGACGTGAATACCCTTAATGAATTTGGAGTACCTCAGGGATCTATTCTATGCGCACTTTTGTTGATAATATACATTAATGATATGCTAAATATACTAAAGAAATGCGAAATAATTCTACATGCAGATGTCACATTAATCTATGCGGAAGGTGACACAGATGAACAATGTAGAAAATTAAATTTAAAAGATTAAAACTTAATGTAACAAAACGAAACTACTTGAAATAAATATAAACAGTGAATCAAGAATTACAATTAATAATGAATCAATAGAAAAAGTAAATAAAATAAAATACCTCGGTTTTATAATCGATAAAGACTTAAACTAAAATCACATATTGATTATATACTTATGTCAGAAAATTGGCAAAAATAGGATTTTTTAAAATAGTTAGAAATAAAATATCTCAAATAAATGCAATACATATTTATAACACAATGATAAAACAGCATTTTGAATTTGTTTCAACTATTTTATACACCATTATTAATACGATTTCCGTATGACGTGCTAAATTCCCAGTTTTTCATATTTGATAAATACACTGAAATTTATTGTTGAGGGAAAGAAGCTAGCTTTCTCAAACGTTTGCTAACGATTTGCAAATCATAGCATTCTTAACAAAAAGGGTAATTTATTATCAAATTGAAAAATGCCTTTATTTTCAACTTGCTTTGAAACGTATTTCTCAAATGTTTTTCAAATGTGGATTATAACACAATGTGGAACTAAATAAAAATATTTAATTTTTTTTATTTAAATTCATTATTTATTTAAATAAACTGTGAGTTAAGCATTCGGCACCATAGCTAAAATATGAAATAACGTTCAAAGATGAAATAATTGGCTCCTTTTTATTTTGAGAATTATAGCACCACGATCATATAACAAACTTATAATTTCTTCACTTTGCCGTTTTATTTTTTTTAATTTGTATTCTTAATCATTGTAATTACACAAAAATAATTTTTATTAAATAGAAACTGGGAATTATTTCCTTCCGAAGGTTACTTTATATCCCAGTAAAAAATGTGCTACAAAAGGAGCAGGTTTTATGTATGAATGCATACCTCAAATCGCTTCAAACCTGCTGATAAGATGCCTGATTTTTGTATGGAGTGTTCCCGGTTTGGAAGACTATTTACTGCTGACAATAAGCGCTTTTTTTTATCATGCAAACAAAGCACTCCTAAAGCGCATTTTTAAGGGATAACTATATTTCCATATTCATTGATTTTTTGCTTTTAATTGCTTAAATGCATTGTTTCAATAATTTTCGTAAACCATTATATATTTGTATTTTTTTCGCTGTAAAACCTCATCGTTGTCAGCACTAAAATAGCAGCTTTTTTCTATCTTTTATTCTTTATCATTTACTGCTATATAAAAGCTCTCTTATCGAAGCGCTTGATTATGCGCTTTTTCTCTAAAGTGCTTCAAAAACCCCAAATTTTTTTTACTGGGATTATATTCAACATTTTTTATTTTTCGAATTTATTCTATGAGTTAAACTTCAGTTATGTATTTTTATAAAGCTTTGTTGTAAGAAAATACAATATAATAGTCTGATAGTGTATAAAGTCATTTCTGAAAAATTGAAGGAATATGACTATTACAAAAAAGCTTTATAAAAATACATAACTGAAATTTAACTCATAGAATAAATTCGAAAAATAAAAAATGTTGAATATAATAATTTTTATTTTTCACAAGAAATAATTCGTGCACTTGTAAACCACATTTAACCACGAAGTAAAAATGTTACTTTAATCGCCATTTTTAATGTTTAGATTTATCTTCCGCTTAAGTATTGCCAAGTTTAGTTTTGATTTGAATTTAACATTTGATATCAATTTGAAATCAAATTGATAAAACATTTAATGTCAAATATTTATTTTCACATCATTATCAATTTGAAGTTAAATGTTAAAATCAAACAATTGAAAAACGTTTGAGAATTGTGTTTGATGCCAAATGATAGTCATTTCATATGAAAGGTTTGACCTCGTGTTTGTTGGGCTACTTTCTAGTAAATTTTGCAGACAGTAAAATTGGACAGTGATTTGACATTTGCTAACATTTTTTTGTGAATAAAATCAACATTTGCCATCCGATTTTAATGCTTTAGGGTATTTTATTTAAGCGCATTTAACTCTGTATAGCTCACATATTTCCATGTAAAATATGATGTTGTTTTCGCGGAGCTATTAACGTGTTTGTACCTTAATGTATTTGAAAAACTTAAATACATACATTGTATACGTAATTAATTAAAATGTAATTAAAAAAATATTAAAACCGCGAAACAATTCAATTTACCAATTTAATAGTTTTAAAACGTTAACTTAGAATTATGCCAAATTCAAAAATAATATTGGGAAACATTCAGGTTCTCCAAAAAGTTTTGAACAATATTTCGAAGTTATGACACTAGTGCATAACTATGTTCGACATTTTATAAAGTTTTGGTCGTCTTCACACTATAATATAATTTTTTTAATAATAATATTAAGGGTAATTCCGATGGTCATTGTGCAAATTTGCAATGTGTAAATTTGCAGTGCATATTATGATTGATCGTGAGCACACCACTGTTATTTTTTGTGCAAATATGCTATTTTTCTAAAAATTATTCTGGCAACACTAAAAACTTCTGGCAGCACTGTAAAAAATCTGCATTTGTTTAAAATTATACACAAGCAAATTAAAATAATTTGTTTTCTTTTTCATTAATTTAAATTTAATTCTCTATTTTCTATCAAAACCCCCCGAAAGGTTTTTTTTAGTGCAAACGATGTATGATAGAGAAATTTTCAAATACGTACATTTTGTTGTTGTGGAAATGAGTGTATTTTTGCCGATTAATCGGTCGGACACTATTGATTAATTTACGACTGAAGCGCAGTTTACGGGGCGTACCAAAAAAAAAATATGCCATCCGATTCAGAATAAAAAAAGAAAAAAAAAAATTAAAATTAAAATTTAAGGGGGCTGAGACCGTGGGCCCACCTGGAACGAAAAAACTGCCCCGCCCACTTAGTGATATGTGTGGGTACTCCAATTAAAGGTAATTTGCTCACGATTGCAAATATGAATTTTGTTTTTGTTTTCGCATATTATTTTCCTCTCTAGGTAAATTTAAGTATATCTTTGGTACAGAAAAGCTTAAGTAAGCGAAGCGGGTTTTTGTTATACCATAGAGGAGAAAATCCTTGCGCCCGGCCGATGGTCGGCTATGCAGAGAAGCTCTAGTTAGCAAAGCCGGTATTTGTTATACCACAGAGGAGAAAATCCTTTCGGCCGGCAGAAGGCCGGCTATGCAGTGAAGCGTTAGTTAGCGAAGCCGGTCTTTGTTATACCATAGAACAGGAAATCCTTGCGCCCAGCCGAGGGATTTAGTTAGCGAAGCCGGTTTTTGTTATACAATATAGGAGAAAATCCTTGCGCCCGGCCGAAGGCCTGCTACGCAGAAAAGAATTCTTTAGCATATCGGAAAAAGGCTATTAGTTACAAAAAAATTAAAAAAAAAATCGAAATTGAAAAATACAAAATAAAAACAAATATGTATTTATAATCGTGAGCAAATTACCAAATTACCTACACGTAGATATGAGTGGATGGGGGCACTTTTTTGACCCAGAGGGCCCCAAAAGTCCCGCCCGACCTAAATTTTTTCTTGGACAATTACCTTTTATTTGAGTACCAACACATTCCACTTAAGTGGGTGGGGCGGTTTTTTGATTCCAGGGGTGACCACGGGCCTAAGCCGCCTTAAATTTTAATTTTGGTTTTTTTTTTGTTTTAAATTCAAAAGGGGGTTGAATTTTTTTTTATTTTTAAACTGCTCTTTTGCCTAATTTACTCCTAAAAAAGGCCAAAGTTTATTTTTCTACCAAAACAAATCGGGAATAAATATAAAATTAGAGTCAATAGTTTTGTAAAGACCTTAAAGAAACAGTTTGTCGATTGAGAAGAAGGAAAAACCTTTTAATAATTAACAAATTTATTATAGTCATACCTTGATGTATTAACTTGCTGCTGTGGCAATGGCTCAGATTGAGTTCTTTCTAGTTTTCGATGTAAATTAATGTTGCCCAAATTTTCAATCAATGTATTAACAAGTGTTGCCACATTTGCATCCTGTTGAGACTGTGTTTGTTGCTGCTGTTGGTGATGATTGGGATGAAGCTGATTAAGGTGAATTTGTTTTAATTGTGGCTGTGGTGTCGAAATTGTACGCGTTAATGCTGCATGAAAACGAAATTGATGATTGAGTGTTTTGCTTGGATTTTGTTGCTCCATCTGATCCATTTGATCCATTGAAGAGTTATTTGAACAATTAATGTCCATAATGCTTAGTTCAGTCATTGAATTGTCAATGTTGATATGACCATTTGATAAGTTATTGGTATTTTTTTGGTGTAAATTTTCGGTGGCTTTGTTCTAAAAAAAAAACGGAAAGGAATAAATTATATTATTGTTATTTTTTATTTAAATATGTCTATGGTATATGGGCATTTCCACCGAAAAGTCTACTTTTTGTAATGTAACGACAGCAAGCAAATAAACTTTTATTTTGGGTCCAATGTAGAGCTAATTGCGCTTTACACCAAAATATAAAAAAGCAATTTATACATACATATGCATACAATTTTTTGAGAAACAATTTTAATCACTTGCTGGTGGTACGTTACAAAAAGAAGTCTTCTCGCTGGAAATGCCCATATTTATTATTTGGAAAATTCTTAATTATTAACTGAAACAAAAACAAAAAATCTTTCATTTTAAATTTATGTTTAAATGGTTGTCCACAAAAAACGCAATGTTGTAAAAAAATATCCCAACGTACTCGTTTATAAATTTGTAATCCAAGGTAAACGATGAAAGCGAAACAACAATGTAACAACACTCGTAATACTCAAAAGACAACAACAAAAATACCACTCAGATATCTACAAACATATCTTCATTGAAATGTGAGCATGGTTGCCAACTTTTTTTAAGTTTTTTTTTATCAACTCATACTTCAAAAACCACAAAGTGTGGTTTTGTGATTATACGGAATTGTTGATATAATTTTGGTTGCATAAAATATCTAAAAAACATAGTGACGAATATCTAAAACTGCGCTTAATTCGTTATACATACTTCAAAATAATTTAATTTATAAAATTTTAAATGCAGGGTGTCCGCCGGGGAGGTATACTACTTTGTCTTTAGTCTTGACATTTCATATTTGGCAGTTGTGAAGTTGAAAGTTACGTGAAATTTTTGGGAGACACAGCGTGCCAACAAAACGCACTATTTATCGTGAAGTGAATGATTTCGAAGAGGGTATGTAGATGAAAGACCCAAGCATGAACCACAAAGTTCTGCAAATCGGCTGAAAACATTACTGCTGCCCAAGAAAGTGTTCAAAACAATCCATCAACCTCAGTTCGACCCCATGCTCAGGAGCTTGCTCTTCAAAGAACAACTGTTGCCACAATTTTGCACAAGGCTTTGCATTTGTTTCCATTTATCTATCTATTTATCAGCATTTTCGCCCTTTTTATACTCTTTACCACTACATTTTTGAATAAGGGTAACTTAGTTTGCCATTCCGTGTGAAACTTTTTCAATATTCATCTAAAGCATTAATAAAGTACATATGTATATTCCGGGTTCTTGAGTAATTCTTAAGCTATGGTTACACTGAACAAATATTTGATGCCCCACATATAACCATTATTGTTTTAAAAAAATTGTATGATTTTACACAACGTTTAAGTGTGAACATACCTTAAGTTGGCTTATTCATGTCCGTCTGTATGTTCTTCTGTTGTTGCGTGTGCCCACTTTCGAACATCGCAAAAGAAGAGAACAATAAAAGTGTCAAACTGTTTCTAGTTACTCAAGCATTTTGAGCTTGAAATCCGGCAAAATCGGTTCAGTACGATAAAGGCCGATTTAGCCGACCGTAACTGTAATGAAATGCAAAGTAATATACCGTGCACTTATAGAACATGTAAGAACGTGTCTGCTGTTTTTCAAAAATATAAACAAAAAAGCATTTGTACATATATATAAAACAACGCACACAGTGGTGCAAATTAAAAATGGTCAAATGGTAACCGCTTTGCAGAAAAAGTACCAAGTCATTTAAATAAAATTAAAACCGTATTTCTTGTATGTATAAATACATACCTAAATAATTTAATATTTATTAATATTACAGATTTACAATAAACAAATATGTATTATAGCATATTCATACACATCTACCCACATTATTTTAAAAATGTGCATACACAAAACAAGGTTTTGGTACCATTAAAAACCAGACTTTTTATTGTTTGTGTACATGTATGCATTTGTTTATTTTATACATCATCTATATGTGACCTCGTCCGAGAAAAGGGACCTCTTGTGTGAAAATGAAGTTTTGAGAAAAACTCATTTCAACTTATTCTACACCCTTTTTAGGTACCGGAATCTACTCTTAAGTCCAAGCCCGTTTTTTGACACACTAGGTCCCTTTTCTCGGAGGTCACATGTATATGTATATATATGTATATATAATTGTAACGTTACTCCCTGATTCATCATCGCACGGCCTAAACGCCTGAAGCTAAACACTTGAAAGTTGGACCAGAGATTGGTCACTCCCCCAAATCGATCCACTAAGACTGGATTTTTGGAAATTCGAATGTTTAGGGGGTAAAAAAGGGTAAAAACGGGAAAATTTGGTAACCTTATTTCTCCAAAACAAAAAGAGATAAAAAAAATGTAAGCATTATCGTTGTTCTTTAGAAAAATAAGCGGACAGGTTTCTGGTACTTTTTCGGCCTATTAGGGAGTAAACGGGTGAAACCTGCATTTTTGTACTTTTTTGACACCTCATCTATCTTTTGAACAAAAAAAAAAAAGAAGAAATATTGAAACAAAGTTAATATTACATTCGAAACTTATAAACAAAATACGAATACGAATTTGGTACTTTTTCGTAATTCGAACATGTAACTATTTTTCTCCATTCATTGACATATTCGTACTAAGCCATGGGCTGCCACTACAATACTGAAACTTTTGATACTTTAATGGAGGGAAAAAATAGTACCCAAAAAAGGAAATTTGATATTTTTCTTTCTACAACTGGTATTTCAAAAAAAAAAAAAAAATCTTTGGCATAAACATATGTCCACGAAGGAAAAGGAGACGCTAGCGAAGTAGCGAGTTAAATGCTAGTAACATATATTTGTAAAAAAGAAAATTTTATGTGTGAGTTGTAAGTTATTTTGTCAAAAGTCCACAGACATTATAACTGAAAAAGTACCAAAGATAACGGGTGATCTTAGCCGCATTCCACTTAAAATACAAGCAGCCAATCACTATCTAGAACCGTCACGTAACCTTGTAATGAAATTCTATTTTTACAGGTTGACACGTTACGGTTTAGAGACATTACAGTCAATTAAGCAGTTGCATTGCATTCCATATAACAGAAACGATCAACTGTTTACATTGCATTAACATTTCTATATTTACGGTCGGCTAACAGGGCCTTAAGTGTTACGAATCCGAATGTGGAACAACCTCCCTAAGAAAATTTGTAATTTTGTAATTAAAGCTAACTTAAATGGTGGCGGAATGCACGGATTAATATAAGATTTTGGAGAAATTCGTTTTATATGACCAGAAATCATACTACTTAATATCGTGAAAATCGGTCCATCCTTTACCATAGGCCCCCTCATAAATCCAACTCCCGGAAAACTGTATTACATATAAACACGTAGGGAATAATGTTATTGTAAAAAAATTTGGTCAATCATAATAGTTTCGTAGCACTTAAAACCACACTATCAAATTTCGTGAAAATCGGTCCAAAATTAACCATAGATCCCATATAAAGCCCACTTTGGAAAATCATTAGAATACGCCTTAAACCTTATCAAATATTAATATTCTACTACAATTTAGTCTAATTTAGCTTTATATTCACCGATGCATGTTTGTGATAATCGTTCTATAGTTTACCACAGATCCCATATTACGCAGCCGGATGCTTCTACGTATCCTAAATTGTGCAATTTTAGTTTGCTATTTAAAAAAAAAACCGAAATTCTTTTGAATGTAAGCATTCGCTTATTGGATGTGCCGCTTTTATGCATCACAATTTAATACAATTTTAATAAATAGCTTTAAAAAAAATCCTCATATAAGCATCGTCTCCATCTTAAAACAATTACGAATTTGGGGCGCGGTGAATATTTCGCTTCGCAATCGCATTTGCGAACTATTCGCTTATTTATCCTATTTGCATTTCCATTCGCATTCGCTAAAAGTATGCCAACGTTTAAAGCGAATACCTAATAATTGCAACATCAATAGTATTTGACAACTCTTTTTAAAAAGGAGTACGCGAGTTCCTTAGTACTCCTCCTGGTAATTTTCGATTCTCAATGCACTACTCTAAAGAGTGATAAAGCTTTTTTAAATACATTCTAAAACGCAACCGTGTAGAATTTTACAATGTTATCTGTACCAAAGTATACCAAAAAGTTATCGATGCAAACACAATTAGTATACTGTGCATTGTTTAACTCGTACTTAATACAATGACAGCCTTCAATTAAACCTTAGGAGACCTTATGAACAATATTTATGTTTGGTTTATGGATCGAACGTCTATGGCGATTTTTCTACAAAAACTTTTATAGAACATAATTTTTTTATATGCAATTTTGTTTGTTTTTTTTTTTGCATTGTATCCCTAAATTTTAATTTTTTTACAGGATTAACGACCAGTTCAGTTAAAACTAATTATTACTTTAACTTCCACTTACCAATCACCCCTATCGTGAATAACATGTGTAATTTTTGTTTCCATGAAGGTTTCATTCCCCTCGAAGGGAAAAAAGCAATCGAGAAACTCATGTGAAACATTTTTCACGCTATCAGTTCCAGTGAATGTAAAAAAGAAGGATTTAAAACAAAATTTAAACATCAATGAATTTTTTGTTCAAAAGTATACACGTCTATATTTTAAAGAAAATTAAAAATAATAATGCAAAATATTTAGTATTGGAGGGATAGTTTTATTACAACATTAGTTTTTGGCACTTTTTAAATTTTATGTAGTCAAATATTTTCTAAAATTCTGCCACCACACCACGTCTTTCGAAAGCTTCACAAATCCGCAGGCAATCGACCTGTTGTTATGCATTTTATTGACAAATATATCGGTTTGTGCTTTATTAACGGATCAACCCTTTAATATTCGATTTCTAGGAGGAGTTACTGACATACATACATGTTCTGTTCCCTGGCAAAAATAAAGTGAGAAAATCAAAGGGAAATGTGAACAAATTACAAGGGAAAAAACTTTTCACGATAGGGGGAATTGTTTCATGTGAACATTTTTTCACGTTATTATTCTCATTTTAATTACATTTTTTCATGGGAGTTTTTCATGATCGCAAATATGTGAAAAGGAGAATAATTACGAGGGAAAAATTATTCACGATAGGTTTTTGACAGTTATAACTGAAAGTTAAATTTAACTGAACTTGGTGAAATTGGCCGTAAGTATATTTTTGAAACAACAACAAACGTATCGTTAGCTAAAATGCAAAAATTATAATAAAAGAAAAAATTTGTTTGCATATTGTTGCAAATATGGATACATTTGCAGGACTGGAAACATTGATCAGTTAATGGGAACTCCGTTTTAATGATAAAAATTGCGAAGGTGTGTACTGCCCCAGTGGTTTTTGCTGGAAACATTGATCAATTAATACGGACCCCGTTTTAATAATAAAAGCAGCGAAGATTTGCACTGATTTGGTGCATTAGCACAAATAAAATTCTAAGGACGCAAAATGTTTCCAACCCATTTTG
Source organism: Pollenia labialis (assembly GCA_949318255.1). Taxonomy (NCBI): domain Eukaryota; kingdom Metazoa; phylum Arthropoda; class Insecta; order Diptera; family Polleniidae; genus Pollenia; species Pollenia labialis. The sequence continues at coordinate 24,032,391 of OX439142.1, read as the reverse complement.
TATCACTTAGTCCCCGTCCATGCATTGAAGTTGGATGGCAAAAAGGTAAAGGCGAAGGGAAGAGTGCACTTAGTTTCATTTACATGCAGTTTTTGTAAGTTTGTTATTGAGAGAAGAAGAAGAAGTGGAGGAATACAAAATAATTAAATTATGCAAAACAAAATATTTAAAGCCTCACTTTATTCGAAATTATGTCAAGTTTTACGACCAAAACTGTGATTTTTGTCGCATTTCTTATTTTTTATGAATTTTTGAAGAACAAAAAATTGGTTTTTTTTTCAAAATGTTCCTTTTTTCCTCCAAAAATTCAACCATATCTCTGAAACTAAAGGGCAAATGCAAAAAACAATGTAAGCACTGCTTAAAAGCCGAGTTTCGGATTTTTTTGTTAACTGAATGTGGTCAACCGTTTTCAAGTTATGCCAATATATGTATGTAGTGAAAGTGCCTTAATTTTGGACAAAACGGTATATCTCGAAAAGTAGAGCTGATAGAGAAAACTGGAGATTAGATTTGAAATGAGCGACCCCAAATTAGTAAAAATTTACAATCAAATTCCAAAGTTTAAATTTGTTCCCTTGAGTAACCAATTACAAATAAATTAATATACAAAATAACACAGTTTGCTTATAATGGGTGGTCCAACCATAATGCACGATGTTAATTTTGATTCTCACCCCAACGTCAAGTTTTTTGCCCAACTTAATTTGACATTTCTTTGTTTCAGTCTTTGAAAACCATGAAGAGATACACAATTGTGTAGCGCGTTAAGATAGTTGAAGTATTTTACGAAAATGAGGGTTCAAATCAAAATGCATTTCGTGCGAATTGTGCGAAAATTTCAGCAAACCGGGTCTGTAGGAAATGTTAGAGCACCTAAATAACCCCGAAAAATTGTTAAAAAATATGCCCTAAAAAATTGCACATTTGAAGAAAAAATATTCAAAAATTTAATAACAAATTTTAAAACAAACCTAAAAGTATTATCGCTTAAGCCCATATTAGTTAAAAATTCATATAAGAAATGTTTGCTCCGAATATAATCTAGATATTACCATATGGGTTTTGTCTTAAAGGGATTTTAGGTACGGTCGCTAAATTGTTAATTTATGCTAACATTTAAAAGGAAGTTAAATCTATTTAAGGATGGGAGCTTTGGTCAAATCTGAACCGATTCGAAAATAATTTATGGTGCAGTAAAATATTGTTGGGGGGAATTTTATTTAAATACCTACATAATTATATGGTTTACGTACAAAACGAGTCTTATTTGGAAAGAAGTTTTTATGGGGAATATGGAATTTTAGACTTCGTCCATATTTGATCAAATTATCTACAAAATTTAAACTGGTTCTTTGCGCACAAGGTAAACATGGACATACAACCAGCAAGACGGACGGATGGACATAGTTAGTTCACTTTATTTGTGATTCTGAGTCGGTTTAGATTTCTGTGTATTATACACATCGCATCACATTATCTTAAGTGACAACCTGCTTTGTCTTGAAATTTTAGAGTAAAATTAAAATGTGGATGGCGAAAATGAAGCAACACGTTGGGTATACAGATACATATTTAAAACAGAAAAGCCATCTGTTAACTAGAATTTCGAAAAAAAAACAATAAAAAAATTTATTTGCTGCGAAAGCTCTCTCTTGTAGCCATCTAAACAAAATTTAACATGTATCAAAATATGCCTTTAAAAGGCCAACTATGCGCTATAAACTTAAAAAATGCTGCAAAAATGCTCGCTTAACTAAATTATGCACAAAAATGCTGCAAACGGTAAAATATGCACTAACAAATCAATGCCAAAATTCATAAAAAGGTCTAAAACGGATAAATATATTGTTTCTGCCGTCATTGGTCGCACAAGGAAAAATATGCAATTGCATATTTATGATTTCCCTGTTAATGACATTTAACGAAGATCTGTGTTTCTATTTTTTACTTTGATAACATTTCATGAAAATCTTATAAATTAAATACGGGGATATGCAAATAAATTTATTTTGAAAATTTTTGAATTAAAAGTGTTTGAAAAGCGTTTAAATTTATAATGCAGATATACGTACAAAGATAGGTGAATAGTGGATTTTGGCGTTCTCTTAAAATGTGGACGTTTTTTTATTGTACAACACACAGGTTCTCTCGAAAGTAAATGTCAAGTGGTCGAATTTCGGCCACCCGGCGATCCTAGTTATCATAGATAGATCCTTCTATCGTATAATAATAAAAAATTGTAAGATAATTCTCTGAAAACTTTTTGTTTTATTTATAATTAACATCGTACTTTTTGGTTGGACCACCCTTAAAAAACCTGTACATATCGTTGTGTAGCTTGATTTTTTTTTTTTTTTTGTTTTGAAATTATGATTCTGAGTGATTCCAATACATTTCACACAAACACACCTCGTTACAAAAATCAAATGCAATACATAGTTTCAAAAATAACGTTTTTATAAACAATTTTACATTTTAAAACATACAGTTACTACACACAGAAAAAAATACCAATGTTAAATTAACATGGCGAAATGTTGATTGAGAATCATAGTAAATTTCTGCAAAAGTATGCCCTTTATTTAAATTGATCATTATTTCATATTAATTTTAAATGAAAAACATTAAAATAACCTTAAATCATGTTAAAATATGGGCATTTCCAGCGAAAAGTCTACTTTTTGTCACGTAACGCCAGAAGTATTTTAAATTGTTTCTCAAAAAATTTTATATGTATCATTTACTTTTTTATATTTTGGTGTAAAGCGCAACAAGCTCTACATTAAGTACCAAAAGGGATAACGATTGAACAACATGGCCCGAAAATACAACCTTATTTGCAATCTGGCGTTACATTAAAAAAAGTAGACTTTTAGCTGAAAATTCCCATATTTACCTTAAAACGAGCAAAGATTTTTAAATTTGACAGCTTGAAAAATAAATCTATATAAGTTCTAAGTTAACTAAAAAAGGTTTTGTACAAAACTTCTTGCTCAATTCGCAGTATTTTTCAGTTTTGTAATGCAATCAAAACCCACTTCCGTTTTTTAACGTCACACCAGGGCAGATTTTTGCTTATATCTGCAAATCCTTAGCGTCGATTACTGTAATTTTTTTTCTGTAAAAACCCTTTTTACAAATTTGACTTCGTCATTTAATTTTTTTACATTTTGTGCTACAAATATCACGACACGTCAAAATGGAAATGCCCATATTCAATATTGAATCCATAAAAACCTGTTTTATATTAAAATCAAAAGTTTATCTTGTTAAATTAACATGCATACATACTTATGTACATATGTATGTAAATTTTTTTATTTTCATGTTAAAAATAAGTTATAAAAAGAAGACAAATAAAATTATTTAGTTAAATAGTACATCAAGTTTTCAAAGTAGAATGATGACGAAACCCATATCGGACCATTCTGCTGCTGATGCTTCTGTTAAGATAGGTGAATACAAAATAAGTGAAACATGTGTTACTGTTATATCACACTCAAAACAATTTGATTCTACATGAAATTCACGTTGTTTCAACTTGAAAAAACTTTCATTCAACGTGATTCGGATTGTTATTTAAATATCAATGACATTTTGCTCTAACTTTACTGCAATGTTAAATTAACATGAATTATAGTTATTTTAAAAGAAAAAAATGTTGTTCGCTAGTTATTGCAAAATCATGTTAAATTACAATGAAGCAAAATCTCCACCGACAACGGTAAAATCAACCTTGTTTTCGACGATTTTACATTGATTTTTTTCTGTGTGTAGGTAAGTATGTACCTATTATGTTTTAACCTTCTCCTTTAAAGTTACAATTACATACATATGTATGTACATATGTATGTGAGTTAGGGACTTTCTACTTGAGATCAACAATATTGTATATCAGTTTAAAACTTGAGAAAAAGGTAGCTATTAACGCGATTTTAGAAAGAGAAATCTTACAGCCAGGTTTCTGTTTGTTTTTATAAATGAGTCAAATTAAAAAAACTAAAGTAAATCGGTCTAGTTATAAGTGTTCTGGAAGTTTTATACCTAGAACAATGATAACTTACAAGTTTTGGTAGAGATTTACGAAGCATCGATCAAAATTGTTCAGCACATACAAAGTGCTAAACTTGAAAGTCTCTCCATTGACAAGTTTTGAATTGAGCGAATAAAAAGTTGAAAAATAAAAAATACTAAATACAAAAAATAAAACTAATTTAAAAAAAAACCAATTAACTACCTACCAAACAAATGAAAAGACAGAGACACCAAATAGGTATAACAAATGGAAAAACCTTTTAAAGTTATGTATGTATTTGTGTATGTCGTACTACCAAAAATCAAACTAGATATCTTTAAAATAATTATTACCTGTTGTTGTAGTCACTTCTTCGCTTACCATTCGTTTCTGTCTTATTGTCTAACTGACAGATTGTCTGTCTGTTGGTTTAAAAGTCTCATTGTCTGCTTTAACTTGCTTGTTTCTCGATGCTGTAATATTGTTATGCAACATACCAATTATGTATAGAGCTCAAGTTCAAACCACCAATACATTCACGAAAAAAATCTAAGTAAAAACCCGTCTGCCAAAGCCAAACAAAGAAAAACCCGCACATCACAAACATTACCTTCTTCTTTTTTCATACAAAAGGTAAACCAACCGAACAGCTAACAAATACATACTTACACTTGCTGCACACACACACAAGCATACCGTCATCATCTCTCATCATCCGTAAATGGATATAACAACAACAACAACATTGAATAAATAATAAATAGCCGAATAAAAACAAAACAAAACTTTATAAACACCGTCAATGTTCAGCATGCGAATGCACGAACAATTTTTTCAAGCTGCTGATAATTTTAAAATAAATCCGGTAATATGTAAGACCAAACCTCAAGCAACTTTATGAAAAAAAAAATTAAAATTGTAACTATCTGATGTGGTAGAAGCTTAAATACTCTCATGCCTTCGATATTTTTAACAAAGAAACGTAGAGTTGCCAACACTTTACAAAAAGAGCAACAGGAGAATAGGGTTAACCGACTACGCTGAAAGTATTATGCTTCATAAATCTAATGAATCGATTTAATCAAATTTTTTTCTTTAATCCAATGAAAAATTTCATTACGGGAACGAAATTTTACAAATATAATGAAGCAATTTTATTAACACTACGAAATTGAGTTTCGAAATTTTTTATTTAATTAATGACAACTAAATATCTCTTTCAAAAGAAAAAAATCTAACGTTTATCTAACGTTTTTTTTCAACTAGTGGCTATTTCGTGAATGGTAACACTTAGCTAATGTCTGATTTGACAGATAATTAGTTTTATCCTTCCGCTGACCGAATATGGTTGTGTATACGCTTGAACAACGCTGGGAAATATGCGTTTTCGCTTCGCTAAGTGGGCCTGCGATCGACTTCAGAAGATGCCGATTTTGACAAAAAAATCATCTTTTCAGATTAAGCTCATTTTGATCTTGGCGGATATGTAACAAGCAAAATTGTCGCATTTATGGCACAGAAAACCCGCACGCATACATTGAAAAGCCGTTGCCGTCACTGTTTGGTGCGGATTTTGGTCCAGAGGCATAATTGGGCAATTTTTTTTCGAAAATGGACAAGGAGTGGCCGTTACAGTCAATGGCGATCGTTATCGGGCCATGTTGAACGAATTTTTGTTCACAAAAATTGAAGAGGAGGATATTGGCAACATTTGGTTTCAATAGGACGGCGCTACGTGCCACACAGCCGAAGCTACACTCAATGATTTGCGCCGCATTATCAGCCGCAGAGCTGATGTCGTTTGGCCACCTCGGTGCTGCGGTTTGACACCCTTGGACTATTATTTGCGGGGTGCCGTCAAAGATAAGAGTTACGCCAACAAGCCAGAGACAATTGACGCTTTAAAGGACAATATTCGTGAAGCCATTGGTGGAATACAGCTGCACACAATCGATAATGTGCTTAAAAATTGGACCGATCGTGTAGGCTACTGTATGACCAGCCGAGGCAGCCATTTGAATGAAATTATTTTCCATTAGTAACCGGAAGGATTGTACTTTCAAATAAAAAAGGAAATTTGAGAAAATATTCAGTGGATTTTTTTTATAGCATTTTCAAAAAAAAAGTTAATTGGCGGACCCTGTATATTATTTCAATGTGGTTTTTAAGATTAAAATGAGCTATTAATTAAAATATTCAAATATTTTTAAGTTAATGAAAAAAGGAATCTTTTGTAATTTCATATTTTCCATGAAAGTTGTCACTAAATCAATGAAAACAAGAAAAGTTTCTCTAACTTCAAAACACTTATAACTAGAAAAAACTTTCTTCCTATAACTGTTGTAAAGACGTATTTTTAAATACATTTTAGCGAGAGACATCAAAATATATAAAAAAATACTGTTAATTTTTTGATTCATAAAATCAATGAAAAAAATTCATTACGATTTTAGCTAAATGGTATTAATAGCTTCAAAAACAAATAAACTCGAAAGAAAAACAAGAGCAAAAAATTCTTACATTTTTTTTCTTTAATTAGTTTAAATGCCCAATTTAATGCGCTTAAAGATGGTGTTTATGTTTACGGATTTAAAGATTTGTTGGTTTAAACATATTTTTTTCGATTTGAAAGCAAGTTTATTTCCGTCGATGCTGAACGAATCTTAATTATTTGTTCAGTGCTGTAACAACTCAAATAAATGCTAAAATTAAAAAAAATAATTTCGATCCGTTCAGTATGGACAGAAAGAATTAGAAATAAAATTGCTTTCAAGTCGAAAAAGTATTCGATCAGAGTTTTGCCAACATACAGTGTTACCGTTATGCGACTAAAGTCGCATTTTTGCCCCTTTTTGACTGCCGTGCCACTTTTTTGACCCCTTCGTTTTAAATCCCCTTTTGTATCATTTTGTAGTTTTTTGTGCCCCTTTTGCCCCTTTTTGAACCAAATTTTTTTTATACTGTCAATCAATGAATCCGAGCTCAATTTGAAGAGAAAATAGCATCTAATTTGGAAAAAATTAAAATAATTCAGGAAGGGCTATATATTAACAATAAAATTTACCTCAAATTTCTAGTATATGTATTAAATATTATGAATAAATTAAACCTTAATTTTCAAAACGAATTATCACAAATTATATATTTAGTTTCATCCACGAAAGATATTGTATTAGAAATTTTTAAAAATTTTTTAAAAAAAGAGTATGTTATGCAAACAAATATAGAACAAATTGATTTTGTTGATGTTCTGCATATAAAAGAAACTCTTAATATATATCGGCCAGGAAGCCGAGCTAGAAATATGTACTAACAACACCTTAAGTAGTGATATTGTAGAAATTAAAAACAACATTTTACTTTTTTACCAAAAGCTGTGCAAAGAAATTTCATCAAGAATTAATATTAGCGATAAGAGGCTGAGTTCATTAAAGGTTTTAGATCTAGTATTAATTAAGTCAGCTGAAGACATAAATTACTTTGAAATTGTTACCGTTTTTATTGATATAATTACTAACCCAGATGATTTTGTAAAAGAGTTCAAACTTTTAGAAACCAGATCAAACGATAAAAGCTATGAAGCAATTTTTAAAATATCTAAGCCTAAAACATTTTGGTACGAAATTGGCAATTTAAAAAACTGTATGGGTGACAATTTATATCGAAACTTGTATAAATTTGCTTCGTATGTTTTTACTTTACCACATAGTAGTGCATCCGCTGAGCGGATTTTTTCTAAGTTAGCATATTTAAAAACGTATTTTTTTATAAATATGAAGTTTATTTTTTGTAATGTTTAGTTTTCGATGAAAATAATTTAATAAATACATATGTTTTTTTTTAAATTTTCCTGTTTTAAAAGTTGCCCCTTTTTTTCTCAGAATTCCCCTTTTTGTGACACTTTTTTTTTGAAAATCCCCTTTTTGTGCCCCTTTTTGAAAATTTTGAACGGTAACACTGCCAACATATATAACAAAATTTATGTCGTATATACGCAGATGTCGAGCGACTCTAGATTGAAAAAGAATGGCAACTCTATGGATATCCTCTGCTTAACAATTAATTGAAAGAATGCACAAAAAACGCTTAGAAAATAACTTCAGACTCAAAAAACAGCATCTCTGAAAAAGGATCCAAAAGAACTTGATGCAACTCCACAATCTGACTACACATTATGGCCAGCAACTAGAAATCTAAAAGGCTAAACCTCCATTGCGAAACTTGAAAAAGGAAACCTTTTTGTTATACACCTGAAACACGTATTTACCCTAATATACCAAACAATGCCACAGTCGAGTTGCCACCTGTAGTTGCCAGAACAGCTGTAGCACCAAGGTTTTATATAAGGGAAATTGAAAAGGCTATTGCTAATTTAAAGCTCAAGGAAGCAACTGGTATTGACAAAATAATTAACTAAATGCTTATGGAGCTACCCCGCAAAGCAATGGAAATAATTATTTTGATTTGTAATGCTATTTTACGAATTGAAGACTACCCTCTAGAATGGAAGGTTTTCTTAGTTACTATGATACCTAAGTCAGGAAAAGATCACACAAAAGTTGAGTCATTCAGGCCAATTAGCCTATCATCTTATACATAAGTATCTCAAAGCTATTTAAGAAACAATTTGTGACGAAACAAAACACCGATTCTAAATTATAATACATATGCAGATGTATTCCAAATCATCAGTTTGGATTTGGAAACAACGGAACAATTGAACAACGCATAGACTAGTAAAAGTTTGAAGAAAGAAAATGTTGTTCTGCACTTTTCATTGATGTTTCTCAAGCTTTTCATGAAGGTTTGATTCATAAATTTACCCGTAAACACTCACAAGCTTTTTGGAAGCTACTAAGTCGATCGTAAATTTATCATTAAAAAAAGGAGATTTGTTCGCTCTCCTCAGCCAATAACCGATAGAGTCCAACAAGGAAGCATCTTGGGCCATCTATTATACTTAATTTTTACTTCAGACAATTCAAAAAAACAACCACACCCAAATTTGCACTTTTGCCGATGAAATCGTCTCGATACTTACAGGACCATATACATACTTCAAGTAGAAATGTGGTTAAAACAATGGAAGATAAAGTTTAATAAACAAAATTGTGTACGTATTCACTTTCTAGACTAGACTATAAATTCCTACTTTAAAACTCTAACTTTAAGCTAACGGTATTCAGTTATGGGACACTGCCTCGGTCTCCAATGTAGAAAAAAAAATCCAAAGCGACAAAACAAAGTTCTTCGAATCATCACATCCATTGCCTGGTGCATAACAAATCGAACATTCAGAAAGACCTTAATGTGCCATCAGTTAAAACTATGATCACAAATCATTCAATAAAATATCTAAAAAGGCTTGATCTGCACCAAAATCCACAAGCTCGTTATATTTAAAATGATGTCGGCCATATTCGCTTAAGGAGAAGAGACACTGAGGCACTCACCCAATCAGAATGTGAACGGAATTCGTTATCAGGAGAATTTTCGTCCGGCACTGGCAAGACATTAAATATTAGAATAAGATTTGATAAATTATAGTTAGTTCATATTTAATACAGGGTAGTCAAACCATAATGCACGATGTTAACGGCAAGTTTTTTGCCTTAATTTGATATTTCTTTGTTTCAGTGTTTGCCAATTTTAACCATGGCGAGGTACACAATTAATTGTTGAAGAAAGACAAAATTGAATGGTGACTTTACAAAGAAATCATCTTCAGCGAGGAGGCACACTTTCACCACAGTTGATTTGTTAACAAGGAGAATTGCCGCATTTGGGCAAATGAGACTCCACGAGTGATTGTCGAAAGACCGATGCATCCACAAAGAGTAACTTTTTCGGTCGCTTTATGGTCTGACGGCGTCATCGGGCCGTTCGTATTCAAAAATGGGGTCGTCCATGTAGTTACCGTGAGGATATGGACCTGGACGATATGTGGTTTCAACAGGATGGTGCCACTTGTCACACAGCCAACGAAACAATGGCTCGTTTGTGCGAGAAACTAAATGGCCGTGTTTTCTCACTTCGTGGCGAAGTTAATTGGCCGCCACGATCATGTGATTTGAAACCGTTGGACTTCTTTTTTGCGGATGTTAAAAATAAAAAGGGTACGCCAACAAGCCAAGCACCACAATTCAAGAGTTAAGGGATGAGATAATTCGGCACATCAACGACATTAAACCTCAATTATGTCTCAAAGTCATTGAAAATATGGGACATCGGCATTTTGCCGATACTTTGTTTCACACATAATTGTTATAATAGATCCATCTATAAAACTGTGCAACAAAAAAACCAGCCTCAACACTCTTAACGCGAAATGAAAGTAGACTACTAGAAGAGCAAATCTGCACGAGGGTTTTGAAAAGTTAGCTCGGGCTCCCGAAATATGGGTCACTAAAGTTTTTGAATCTTTTATCAAAATAATTTTCGTGGGAATACAAAATTTAATTTAAATGATTTTGTTATTCGTGCTTAATTTGCCAATTTTTATTTTTGATAAAAACACAGAAATTTATGGTTGATGGGATAAGCTATTCCTATGCGCATTTCCCTGGTTGCTTAGGCCAGATCATCAGGAAACTTCATCCATAAAGATTTTAGAAAAACTAAAGACTCTTGAAAGTAAATTGCCCTCAAATTGAGTGCAGCCTACGTCACATCTTTCAATTTATGTAAATCTGCTTGTCAAAATTTATACATATCGACCCTTTTGCGCGAAATTATCGTATATGCCAATTTTTTTGTAATTTAGTTTTCGATGCAATCTTGTTCTACGTTCAAAGAGACGTCACCTGACCAAATATTGTAGGCGAAATCCACTTCGTCTTATCTTATCTTATCTAAGCACATGCATATTTTCATTTTGATATTGCAAGTGAAAGCAGAGAAAATTAGAAAACTGGCTGTCCTGTAAAATTTGGTATTTGTAACATACGATAATTTCGCGCAAAGGGGTCGATATGTAAAAGACTATCAAGACCAACTTGATCGTGTGGCCGCAGGGTAAGCAAAGTTGTAATAGTGAAAAACTTGTTCGTGAGTTTGCTATTGAAACTTAAAGGAAGACGAGAGAAGGCATACAAAATACCTAAATGCTGCAAGCAAAAGTTTTATTGTATGAACACGAATGTAGTTTCAAAAGAGAATTGAAGAAATTTTTGCAGGGATGTTTCATAATATGGACGATGACTCACTAATTCACCATATTATACGGAATTAGTTTAAAAAAAATGTTTAAGAAACGTAGGAAATTAATTTATTGAATAAAAAATAGTTATGCTAAAATAATTGTTTTATTATCTTGTATTTACAGTATTTTTTTATTGCATTATTTTACAAATGATTTCGTTTAGGCTTTTTGTTAATGACTTGTTACTCTTGCACTTTTGTTTAATTTTATTAATTTTTTTTCTTTTTTTTTTTAAAATTAAAATCAACAGCGAAAATTATTTTCGATGTTTTACAAAAGTCGTTTAGTTAAAATTAAAAAAAAAAAAATTTTTTTATTTATGTGAAATTTTATTATCTCTTAAAAACCACGGTGATACACAAGTAAAGAGAAAAAAATAAATACAGGAGTTCTCAAATAACAATTCAGCAATTCTGATTGAGCCTTCACACATTAGTCTAATTTTTAAGCGAATTATTTTGATTCCATCAATCACACACGATAGCAAAACTATATTACATAAAATGTGTACATGTACACAATTTGTATGTATTGTTTAGTGTTTTTGCATTCATTTAATTTGAAAATATGCATGCATTGGTTTTGTGCTGATTGTGCAGTACGGATGCCTACTAGAAGGCCTCTGTACTCCTTCTTTTGGATACACAAGGCCTGCTCGCTCCATTCCATGCTCATATCTTTTTTACACACGTTGTGATTGCGGAGTAGGCTTTCCGCTCTCGCAGGTACAAAAGCATGGTAACGGGATCAAAAAAAGAAAAAAATATTTTGCTTGTGAAAAAAAACAATACAGTACTTTTCGCATATAGTCACTATGCCACTATGAGGCATATCCGAATTCGAATAAAATCAAGTTGTGTGAATAAAGAAAATAGACAATTCTTGCAACAGAGTTGCATACTGTATAAAAAATGGTTAAAAGAACGTCACAACGTCAAAAACCATTTTTTACGAGTAGAGAGTTGATGACAAAAATTAAACGATTGAACTTATTCTTTCTTTGGAGGGATTGTGGAACTAAAAAGTACTTAGTACATTTTGTTAATGTGACTATAACGCCATTAATTTGCTTTACTTTTCCCTTTGACGACTGTTGATAAATGACATATTCGTATGCCAAATGTGCTTTGCTTATATCGCTAAATGGACTATAACGTTAATACTTTATATTAAATTAACATCTAGCGGCAAAAGAAACAGATAAAATCGACTACATCGCTAATGTGACTGTAAGCTGTAGTGACTATAAGCGAAAAGTACTGTACATACATACAAAAAATGTTACTCCTTATCTTTTATACGAAAGAGCCGAGGCCTTCTTACAAAGTTAGATAAGAATAGTAATTGAATCGAAAAAAATTTCCCGCTGGGCAGTTGAAACTTTACGCCAACGATAAATAGTCTAGCAAAATTTAACCAAGTCCTTGTCTTTCAGCATGACCAAGGTCTAGCAGGCCATTCGTCTATAGTAGTACGCACTACATCTATATCTACATATTTGTATGCCTTCTTTTCTCATCTTTTTATTATATTTTATACATATTTTAAACATCATCACGCTGAAAAGTCCAAATAATAAAGCAAAACAAAATTTCAGAGTACAGCAATATCCCAAATCTTCTTACCTCTCTCACCAACAAACTTTAAAATTTATCCCGCAAAAATTGCAAGTGTGGATGTGGACTAACAGACTCCAAAGGTTTTTTATTTTTTATTTTTTTATTATCGGCAAACAGCAAAATGTTTTGTTTTTATTTTATAAAAAAAGCTATTTTAGTTAAGTATGTACATATGTATATAAAAAATCGATTAAACTAAATGAGTTATGTTTTATTTTGCGATAACAGGACACATAATTTACACCCATACACATATAACAGTTCTACTCAGTTGTTAAAAAAAAAACAAGAAACAAAACAAAAAAAAAACGTAAACATACATATGCCATAACAAAACTCTTATTTTCCACCGATTTTTATGTATGTATTTAGATGCCTTGCCTTGGAAAGCTGAGTTAGCGTAAGAGTGTGAAACAAATATTTTATTGCATATTAATGAATATGGAAATTTGATAAAAGGAATGGGGCATAATTTTTTATTAAACTTTCATATCGCAGCCATTTCCAACCAATTTTTAAAAATTATTTTTGAAAAGTAAAGCTTACATTTTTTAAACTAAAGAAACATTTAAAAATTCAGTCTTTAAATAACAAGCGCATGTATGTATGGAACGTCCAATCGATGTTTAAATCAAACAAATTTAAGTTCCACCCATAATGTGCTTAAGTTGGCTTAAGCAAAAGTTTAATGAAACTGTCATTTGCTTCAGCAAGGTGCGAATCTAATCGCACATTCCGTACGGAATCAAATGTTTTTTTATTTTTTTTTTAAATACATTTGAGAGACTTTTTGTTAATTGTTGACAGCAGTTTAAGGAAGGCTATGCATATTATGGTTAGTCCTTTACTTCGCTACGCTGCATATAAAATGTATTGCCATTTCACACTGCAAACGATCTTGAGAAAGAGCAAATGCAAAATATCGTAGCTCTTTTGTTAAATCCCGCAACAAAATATATCGAGTTTCCGTTAGATTTCATTAAAGAGCTACGATTGCATTTGCTCTTTCGCAAGACAACTTGCACCAGCGTTGCCATTGCTGGTCTTTGCGTAACAAATTTGATCGGATATTTTTCGTTTGGTCGGATGGTAGGCTTTACCTTATTTTGGTCGGTTTGCGAAAATGTTCTATATAAATATATTTTTATTAAAAGAAATTTGGAACTTTGGTCGCTTTAAAATTTTTCTGTTCTCGGTTTTGTTTTTCACTAATTCTGAGTATTTTTTGAGTAAATTTATTCAAAAAGATTTGAGACACAGCGATACTGAAGTCGATTTCAATAATTAAAAATAATCATATTGATATTCCAAGTATTTTTAAGAGCACAACAAACTGCATTGAAACAAATCTTAAATCAAACGATGTTTTACACGGGGTTTAAATTTGCCAGTACTGGCAAGACAGTAGCAATACATACAAACTTTTTCACTTTTACAAGTAAATGCACAAGTTAACAAAAATAAATATGTATATTCTGCTTTGTTTTAGTTAAGTGTTATTTATGTGCACACAATATAGGTAGTTGTTTTATATTATTTTTAATGTTGTTTCGTTAATATAAAACATGTTAAGCTGGAACTTGCACTGCAACATTCATTTTTGACATTTTTTTTTAAAGTAAACTGCATTAATTACCGTCTGGACGCCTACGTCACGAATACAGTTAGTAGTGTTTTTGGCAACTAACATGTATTTTTTTACTGTCTTGCCAGTACACTGTCAAATGTAAACGGTGTGTTAGAAGCACAGAGGCGCCACGAGACTTAAAATATTGTATTTTTTTGCCTTTTTCTTCGAAAGCTGCCCTTTTTGCATTTTTTCTCTTTCTTCGAAAGCTGCCCTCGCGAATGATTTAGGCATATCTAATACGCCACTTTTTTCATCTCTGTATGCTTTGTGGTAAGAAGTTAAACTGGAAAAATTTAGCCCTATTATGAATAAAAATTTCCAGGGACTTTTTTCCTTTTCCCATTTTTACGACTAAATTTAAATTAAAAACAAGTAGAAGGGAAAACAACTCCCTGGGAATTTTTATTTATAATTGGGTTGATTGAGATTTTATATTGAGCTTCTTATCCAATAATAAAATCAAGATTTCAAGCGTTTACATTAAAATGTTACAAATAATTACTCCTTCTAAAGTGTTGCCCTAAAGAGATTTGCCTATATTGTCCCTAATTATAAAATTTTTTCAATCTTGTAGATTGTGAACTCGATATAATTACTACACTGTGAAATTTCTTAGACTAAGATATTGATTAATTTTGGGATAAATTTAATTCCATTGAAAACGGATTAAATCACAAAAGCTTAATTGGAAAAATAATTAAAAAATTTTATCAAAAAAAAATCATAGTTTACATCAAAATACATATGCATATATTTGTTTTTAAGTATTAAAAAAATGGTTCGGCTTCAAAGAATTTTATTAGTTTTAATAGACAAGGTTGGTCGGATAGAAAATTTTTCAATGGCAACGCTGGTTTGCACCGAACCTGAACTCCGTTGTTCTCAATTTAAATAATGCGCTAGTTGCGTTTGTGTGCATATTAGTTTATACGGTTGCATTTGTTAATACCTGACTTTGTTGCACTGCAAAGTAATATGCGTTTAGCGTCAAAATAAAGTGTACAGCTGGTTTTCCAATATAAAAAGTGTTAGTTAAAAAGGAATGTAAATATTTAGAAGTTTATTATCATTTACAACACTTTGGACAATGTTATTACAATATAAAAATATAAAAAACAGTACAATAAAAAACAAATTTACTCCTTTATAAACGCGTCAAAAATAAAGTGTACAGTTTTAGGACGGCTTCTAGACTCTTGGAAATCGATTCCAAACATTTTAAAGTTAGCTCAGTAGACATTTTTGGCCACACTTCCTGCAGAATTTTCTTTAGAGTTTTTTAATTTTTCTGTCTAAATGCGACCAGATGTTAAGTTGAGTTGATATCGATCGAGCTGTACCACGCTTTACTTAAGATACTGTATTGCTTCCGTTGAATTTAATATTTCTAGCTTTTATCTCTTTTTTTTTTGTCCAACAAATTTTGGAGCAACGAATTTTTAACAGATGCCAGCAAGCTTGAAGTCTGATCAAATTTGGCAAAGTAGAAATTTAACTTTTTTAAAACTATCAAAACACTTTTTTTATTGGAAAACAAGCTGTGTACTTTATTTTTACGCACACTGTATGTACTTTAAATACAAATACACCTCCATGCAACCAGCTTTAAAAGTTAGAATTACAAAAAAAAAAACAGAATTGCAAAGCACATGAAACTTTGTACCTGCTCCCACTCTTCCCAACTCTCGCATACATAAACTTAAAAATGTCTTGAACAAAAATTACAAATCAGCACAGGGACTAACTTTATTTGAAAAAAGTTAATTTAAAAAAAAAAATTACTAAACGAAGTAATCGAATTTTTTTTTGTATTTCCTAAAAAACAGAATTGGTACATGAGAACCCCTGCATTTTTCTTGTGTTGCACAGTGTTATTATTTATTAAAAGATTTAGGTTTTTTTTCATTTTAATTTTGTGTAAAGCTTCGTACACTTATTAATGGTTGAATTTTTGTTAAAAAAAATTATTACGATTTTTTATTATAAATTTTTGAAACACAAGTTTTTTATGTAGATTTTAATATTATTGATTGGCACATTTTATACATCTCGAAATTTGTTTTTTTTTTATAATTACTACATAATTAGTAATTTAATCTTTATTATTAGATAAGGATTTTTTTTAAATTGTTTTTTTTATATTAAAAATAAATATGTATGTATGTATAAGTATGTTTTAACTTTAAAAATATGAACAATTATCATTTTTTTTTTTACTTTTATTAAAGCTGTTTTAAACTTAAAACGCGGACATTTGTACACAATTTTTTTGCTAACACAGCAATCATAAAATTTTTCCTTTTAATTATCGAAACTCGTTTAAAGATTAAATTATTCATGAAAATATTTCACTCACGTTAATACGTTATTTACTTATTCGTGAGGGAGGAGGACGTCCTCACCAAACCAAATCTCGATGTAGACTAAATAAGTAAAATCAAAAGCGTACGATACAAACACGTGTTCAACACTTTTTTCCATTCAAAAGTAAACAATACAACACAATACAAACATGTGTGTAGAATATGGCAACCCTTATTTGATGTCAGCGCTCTATCTTATTATGCGATTCACAACAATAACAACTTTAGTTTTAAAAAAATTGTTTGTTATTCGAGTCTGTTTTACTCTCTTGTTTCTAATAAATATTTATGAACGTAGGTAGTTGATATGTAGATAGATGATAGTATGGATATTTTGGTTGGTTTGTTGGTTGGTTGTTGTTATTTACTATGCATGTATATATTTTGCTGTTTGTATGTGTGCGCGTATCTATTTTATACTTATATTAATTACGATTTTTCAAGTCTTTTTCTATGCTACTTCTATCTAAACATTTTACATTGTGTATATTTCTTATTTTGTTTTGTATGAGAATTTCCCTTTCATTTGAAAAATGAAAACACGTTTACATAATTCTACTTTAATAAACAAAAAATACACACAGAGAAAAATGCTCTAAATTCAAATCAACAACAGAGTTTTCCCAAATTTCATAATAAGTTGGAAAAAAATCTTTCAACAGTTGTTAAAAAATTAAGTTCGAAAATCTTATAAATTACTTTCTAAGATAGATTAAAATATAGGTCAAATGATTATTGTAATGAATAAAATGACCTGACTGCGATAAGAAGCTTAATAAAAATAAACAATCTAAATTCTTATCAGTAAAAGTAATTAAATTGATTTTAAGTACAAATGGTATTTCTTTCAAAAATGAAGTATTAAATCCACAAACGGTTTTTCGTCTGATTGTCAAAAAACAAAAAGAATTTTTTTTTATTATATTCTGCGTCTACACAAAGCACACAAAAATACCTGACTTGTCAAAATTTAACGCACACATGTAGATATTTTTTCGACAATTGGGGTTTATGTCTGTCCACTAATGACTATACCTTGTGTAAGTGAACCTTGCGCGTCTACACTATCTTACTTCAAAAAAAGTCAACTCTGCAGAATAAAAAAAAAACATTTATACATACATATTTTTGTTTTATGAGAGCTTCATTGTTTTGCGTTGATTTGAACAGTTATTAAAAAGATACATATATGCATGTAAGTATATAAAAGTGTGATGCAAAAAACATAAAATATGTATAATATTCCTTTAAAATGTAATAACTTTTGAAACGCAGCGACGTTTTGCAATAGGAAAATCCGATTTTGACAGCTCGTTTAACAGTGAAGTTAATTGCAAAAAAACATAATCATTAAATAAATGAAAAAAATAAATAAATAAAGGAAAAAGAAATAAGCAAGAAAAAATATATATGTATATGTATTTGTTTTTTGACTTAAATATTTTGTTTTTTTATTGAATTTTTATTTGTGTACAAAACACAAATCACAAACATCATTATTGTAAAGTATTGTATTGTTAAAATAATCAGGGTTGTTATATATTTTTAATAACCTTTTTTTGTCGTTTTGAAGAAGTGTTGCCATTCTTGTTTAGGTATGGAATTTTAGTGTTAAAGACACAAGGGGAAATGAAAGGACTTCCCAGATTCATGTGCTCTTGGTACGTTTTGCTTTCTCATTTGCTATTTTTGTTTTTTTATTATTCGTATTTAACGATAAGCTATAAAGAAACATGTCGTCAACATTACCATAATTGTTTAAACGCCAATGAAAGTTCAAAGAAGAAACAGTAAGAATCATGTCAATAAGACATGTGCCGTCTGAATAAAGCCTAATGGCCATTTTCTCAATGTATCGACAAACTGCCTGTTACTTATCGTCGACAAAAATTTTGTAAAAAAATAAACTGTCCGTTAACGATTTTGGATTTCTCAATATACCGACAAAAAACATTGTTTTCAGTTGGCACACCTCTCAAAATGCATGTAAAAGTTTAGAGTCAACTGATTGCAAATACATAATTGGCAGATGAGTGCCGGTTAGCTTAGCGACAGAATAGAGAAAATGAGACATTCAGACAACCAAATTCCTTTAAAGTGCTGTTTTTCGTGTTGAAAAAATATAATCCCCTAATGAGAAAACGGCCATAAGCAGTAGAAAGTAAAAGGGTTTACCTTGTGGATCATATGACTTGTTCGATAGTGTTAAAAAAAACCGAGAACTCGTGGTAAAAATTTCTTAGGGATTGGATTCTTCTGAAGAATATTCATTTTGACATTTGAAAAAAAAAATTATTTAATTGCATCTGATTTTCAAGATTTTGTTAATATCCTGCAGGAAACCTGGGTCCAAGTAACAGTCAACAAAGCTTTTACACTTTTGTCTGTCATTCAAAAGAAAAGAAACATTTTTTTTAACAGTCTATAATGAAAATGCGATTTATTTTTGTATAAACTACATGATTATAAGTCCACTTTATAACTAAATTACTGCATTAACGCAGGGTTGTTAACGAACATACAAAACTGCAAAATTTCAACTGTACTAGAGTATAACTAATTGTAAATCGTTATAGGGGCAGCAAAATACACTTATGCCCTTTATTACCATTTGCCTTTAAGGTTTACGTTAGTAAAAGTTAAATTCATCTAAAGTGATAATGATCCATGTAACTTGGCGGCAACACGATCAAGTTTTGCCTTTCAATTCCTTTTAATTTTCACACTATTTTACTTACACACTTACACTTTTTAAAAGTGACCACTAGATTTCTTTAAATTAGCCTTTCCATTTATTTGGTAATTTATGTTAAATTTTAAGAGCTGTTCACAAATTAATTTTTGAGTTTCGTTTCAAAAATATACACATTTCTTTAAAATTGTATAAAAAATTAATTAATTAAAAAAGATTGTGCTTGAAAAAATTCTTGTGATTTTTTACAAAATAACTTTGGTAAAAGCTACCATTTTGAGTTTTTTCTTCTGCGCTGCATGCAGCCTGTGCAACGGCTAGGGTTACCACCTTTTTTTGTTGCAGTTAAAGTACATTGATGAAAGGCTAAGAAAAAAAGTACACATTTCTCTTTATTGTTATATTTGAAAACGTTTTTTTATTGCTATTCGCAAGTTTTATCAAACAATTACACTGTGCTAGAATTTGTCACTAATTACCTAATTCGGGTACGCTGAATTCGAAACTTATTATTTCCCGTAACTTAAAAACGGTTCAGTTTATTGAAATTACTAAAATAACGAAAATCCGCAATAAAATTACCTTTAAACGTTGAATTTTTTTTTCTAACATGCGCAGTCGTTTTAGAAACATTTTATTTTTTTTTGGCTACAAACATTATTTTTTTAGCAACATTTCGAAATTTTTGTTTGTTTAAAATTCATAAAAAATTGCAGCTATGCTTCTAATTTTTCCCAGACATATAAAAACCAAAGTTTCAAACAAAACAAGCTATAAATGTGATTAAAATCTGCTAACAACTTTTGATTTTATTCACAAAAGACGAACAATTTTAATTAAATTTAAGAATAAAACGCAATATTTGTATGGGAGGGAGCACCCTTAAGATGTGGTGATAAGGGGCAAGTATGTCTCGAGAAATTGTTAAGGACAAAAAACTAATTGAGGTCGGTCAAACATTATATCCCACTAGGGGCGACTCCTTGGCAGTTATGGGACGTTTTCTTCAATATATATCTAGTCTGTATTAAACATTTTGTATGGGAGCCCCCTTAAGGAATGGAAATAGCGGGTAGGTTTGTTAGAAATAAATGATTGGGATGAAAAATAAAGTGGGGTTGCTCATACATTTGACCCATCTTGAAATGTTGTTTTTGTTTAAAATGTTTTTTGCTCGCGATCTAAAAACAGGCAGTAAATTGAACGAGTTTTGCACTCGTGCTTTAAAAACAGGCAGTTATTGTACTCAAACAAAAAAAAAACAAGTGAAATAGTGCTGTCGGATTATTTTTTTCGAAAAATCGTCCTGCCAATATGAAAAAAAACCTTAACAAATGGCCCTGACTAATAGTTAGTTTTATGACTAATAAACCCCTGACTAATATAACCTGAATCTATTTTGAATTCTAGATAAATCTTTTCATGCGAAATAAAGTATTTTCGCGTACTTTATTATTCTCATAAAGTATAGAGTACAGCTACTCGAAATAACGTACAATACTTTATTATAAAGTACGGGTGGCAAGCCTAGCCACGGCTGTCAATTTTTGACAAGCAGTTTGTGTGAACAACTTGATAGGGAATTATTGAACGACTGATTTTAAAAATACAAAAATTTTGGTACAATAAAACGTACCGCAAGCATAAAACAACCCACTGCAAAATTAATGAGAGAAAACGTCAAAAACAAAATAAAAATCTTCTTCCGGCAAAAAATAGAATTAAAGACTTCCTGAGTACAACCAGTTCTGCACTCAAATTTTTTCCCCTAACTCGACCTTACCTCTGACATCAACAAACCATGAATTGCGCAAGATACTTCCGCAAATAACTGATACAAAAAATTGTTAAAAATATGGCAGTACTATACAAAATACTTTTTTAAAATTTGTTTAATACGGCAACTTTAAATGCATAAGCCTAAAGGCTCAGTTAGCCGGGAGTAACAGTAACGTTGCAAATTAGCTGGTTCATTTTGTTGTATGTAAAGCAATTATAACGATTACAGTTAGCAGTAAGATGGTACGTCTCAATCTGTAAGAAATAGATTGGTCTTAATTAATTACTTAACGGTAAGGTTACTGTTCTGTTACTCCCGGCTAACTGAGCCTTTATACTAGCTGACTGACAGTTGGAAAAATACAAAATTTTCAAACAAATTTTGTGACCCATAGGCAGTCATGGACTTGCCAGATCAAAATTATATTATGGGACTAACGACGGGTTTTTTGAGATGTGGATTAGGTTTAAACTTAGTTTAACGGAGTCTGTAACTCAGATTTTTCCGCCGAAATATGATTTTTTTTATTATTTTATTTTAGACCAACATTTTAAGCAAAACTAATTCCCCAATTGCGGTTCTCCACTTAAATCAGTTTGGTCGTGTGAGAGTAAACCCAACTTATGCACAACCAAACTTATTTTAGGTATTGTGAGTTTGCTATAAAGTTGCCAACTTAAAATATCACGTTTGAAAAGTGAAAATTTTAATAATAATTTCTTTAAACTGCAAGTGTTTTTATTTGTTGTGTCAAATAAAAAGTATTTATAATGAATATTAGTGTCGATTTATTGTACGATGACGAAAACGAAAACTCTTGTATAGATCTGCTATGTACAAGGAGACAAATTCGTAATGATTCCAACCCTCTTGAACTTCCCAGTGCCAAGTAAGAACTTATAATAAGTAACGAAACTTTCTTGTGCCTGATGAGTTCTTTCTGGTTGGAGTAGCTGTTGGCAATTCCGCTGGTTGTATTTTTTGGTTCGACGGATTAAGTAAAATCGTCGCTTGATGGTGGAATATTTTCAACACCAAATACTTGGCCGGTTGGTGCCACTTGCTCTTGCAATGACAAGAGCTGCGAAAGAGTATCCTCAAGGCTATTTAATGGAACTTCTTGTGATAGGCCTCGCCCTGTCGCATGATAGTTTCTTTTATTGCTGGCAAGTTTTTTTTATGCACAGGTTACAAGTGCCAAGAATATCATAATTTTATTTATTTATTAGTTCAGTAGATTAAGAAGATTATAAGTGTCTAAGAGAAGTACTTGTCGTGCTCCCAAAATATTCAACTCCACTGAAAGCTCTTCCCATAACTCCTGACATGCATTTTTTATTATATCAAACTTTAGTGTGTTCCGCGAGCTATTTCCATGTTTCTCTAATAATAAGATGGACAAGCCGCTAAAATTTTTTTTAAAATAGCGAAAAAGTTATTACAGCCTTAGACTCATTTAAAAGTTCTTTGAGGCAATTACTATTTAGATAAGTTCCTCTATATAAGATTTGCTTGCCTTTAAGTGATTCTAGGAAGAGAATCTATATGAGACCTTTGGTTAATTTTCGACCTTCCAGCACAAAATTTTGTCAAAACATAGCAGCTGTCGTAAGAGTTTTAGTTGGCAATTTGTCGTTTTTTATAACAGATTAGAGAACACAGGTTGTGTGTTACTTTAATGGCTCACGCGTTAACGACAACGCCTTACACAATATGGCCGATTAATTTTAGATAATACTAGAAAGTGTGCCATATTCGGCTATACCGAATCTTATGTACCCTTCACCATGATGCGATAAGAACAGAATAATATAAATAATTCTTTTTTGTGCCCCACCCACTTCTCCAAACCTGCTCTTATTTTGTCGGATGTTGTGTATTAATAATCCAGATGATTATCAAATCTTACCCATATTTTACGAGGAATTGTGTATGTGTACTAAATCTGTACAATTTTTTTCAAACCGTTCTTGAGATATAGAAAAACATATATTTTGTGGCACGATAACTTCTCCAATCCCGCCCACATTTTGTGGGATGTTGTGTACTTATAACTAATTTGGAAACTTTAGCTCTTTCCGTTCTCCACATATACAGAAATTTATAATGTGTTTGTATGGGAAGTGCCAAGACCACTTCTGCAATCCCGCCCATTTTTTTAAAGACGTTGTGTATTGTTAACTAAGAAATCTATAATGCCTTTGTGCGGGAGATGCCACGCCAACTTCTCCAATCCCGCCCATATCTTTAGAGTGGTTAATAGCCCAGCTTTTATGCCAAATCTCTAACCGTTCTCAAGATATAAAAAAATACTATTTTGTGCCACTCCCACTTGTTCAATCCAGCCCACATTTTGTGGGATGTTGTGAATTAATAAACGGTTTGTTTGTACCAAATTTTAATTTACAATGCCTTTGCATGGGAAATACCACACACGTCTCAATTTTTTTTAATAAGATTGTGTATTGATAACCAAGATGATGGTACCTAATTTGGAATTTTTGGCTGCAGATGATAGTTAAAAACCATCGGTAGTATCGATAGTGCAATCGATTGTTCTCATGTAGAGTAGATTAAATAAGTAGCTAAATTTTATTGTTTTGTATACTAAATGAATTATTTATATTGAAATTAAAGAATATATTATTTTTTGTTGTTGCTATTTTTTTAGCAATAAAATAATAATAAAAAAAAAAAAATAATACAATCGAGTTGTATGAAATCGCGTAATTGCTCAACGATGAGTTAACAAAACACAAATACAAATGCGATTACCAACTCCACCAACACACCTCAACCAAAAATATTTTTTAAAAAAAAATCTAGTGTGTCTGCCTGTTAAAAGAGTAGAAGTAGTAGTAGCAAATGTAGCGGCAGCTGCTGCTGCGCACCACCGAGTTGCTTAACCATTTGAAGTAGTCAAACAAGAAAATAATAAAACAGCAACAGAGTTAAAACTACCAACTAACCAGTCGTCATTCATTGATTTGGCCAACAAAGTAACCAATCTAACCACCAAAACCAGAAATAAATCTTAGGACTGCCATAACAAAAAAAAAAAACAAACAAAAAAACAGCCATCCAAACTAGTGAACCAGCCAGGCATGCAGATATTTTTCTTTGTTTTTGTTTCATATTTTTGTATACTACTTGCAAATTTATATTCACAAAAATTAGTTGCCCGCTGCCTACACAGTTAAAGACGGCATTACCACCAGGGCAAAGTATCCACATTATTACCGATAGTAAGGCGGCCATAAGATCCCAGGAGAATTTGTTTATCACATCGAGATAGAAAAAGATGGCGTGACGCACAATGGTTACCGTTAAATGGGAGCCTGGACACGGGCATACATGGCAGCTATGTAGCGGCCTCGTTGGCGCATGCAGGTACCACCTTGAGCCGAAGGGGTATCAATTGCTTACAACTTTTTTATTATATTTTTTTTCTTTTTTTTCAGTATTTTGTAAAGAAGACTTGGGAAATTTTAAATTAAGCAGTACTCAATTGAACAACGTGCCCAAATTGTTGAGCTTTATTTTATTTATTTTTATTTATTTATTCATAATTTAATTATGAGCGACGAAGCCCATTTCCAATTAAGTGGGTACGTTAATAAGCAAAACTGCAGGATATGGGCTTCGAAAAATCCGAGAGTAGTTCAACAGCGAGAATTACACCCACCTTAGTGTACGGTTTGGTACGGTGTTTCATCGGAAAGGATAATTGATCCTAATTTTTTTTTTAAATGAACACGGGGTCGCCGTTTCCGTCAATGGTGTCAGATATCGGACAATGTTGGGGGATTTTTTAAGGCCAGCCATGGAAAACCATCCGCAAGTATGGTTCCAACAAGAAGGAGCAAAAGCGCACACTGCAATGGACACAATGGCTCTTTTACGGGACATCTTTGGTGAACGAATTATTTCGCGTACAAGTGATTTTAATTGGCCCCTCGGATTTAACCGCCCCAGACTGTTTTCTTTGGGGTTATTTGAAAGGAAAAGTCTACATTAATAAGCCTAGAACCATTCAGCAATTAAAAAGCAATATACGCGACGAAATAAACAACATAACACCTGAAGTTTTGCGAAAGGTTATGGAAAATGTGTTCGAAAGAGCACGAATTTGCGAAGCAGATAATGGCCACCACTTGCGACATATTATTTTTCATAACTAAACTAAAAATATTTCCCATTTATATACTGTATTAAAAAAAAAATTAATAATTATTTCTTAAATAAAAAGTTATAACGAATTCAAACCCCTTCGTTCATTTTGGACCACTCTGTATACTGGTTCAATACTATGGGTGTTCCACTCTCGAGGAGCAAGAAATTATTGTACTAAAATTAAATTTTATCGCTAGTCAAAGATGGTTCAATGAAACTGTCTGCGGGGAAATCAGGAAAATTTGGCTTATCGTATACGGAAAAAGAACTCGGCGGGCGTTAAAGCTGTCCAGACGTTACCTAGTAAAAACTAATTCCGTTTATAACTGGCCATTGGCCTATAGGGAATTACGCACAGAGACTGGAGCTCACTTACATGACCTTTGTAGAAGTTGCGATGACGAGGAAGAAAAGGATTCAACTGAAGATCGCGCCTCATTTCGGGATCAAGGACTCAAACTGTTTGGCCAAAGAACTCTGATTAGAGAGAAAACAAATCTCTCTGACACTGGTTTGATGTGAACCCATTTTTTTTATTAAATCAACCGGATTGCTGAGAAGAAATGGTAGCTGCCAGATAATATAGGACGTCAAACAGTGGCTAATGGAAGCACATCGGGACCAACATAAGCTATGCTAGAGTAGAGCTGCTAATGCAACCAAACCTAACCAACCACTAGTAGTTTGAATCAATACTAAAACATCGCGTTAATTTTTTAACTTAATTTTTGTTTTTAATTGAAGCCGCGGCCTGTTATCTCATGCCATATATTTCTGACAACATATTTTTCATAATAAAAACCAGAGATCAGAAAAATTCATATATGACCGTTCAAATTTACGCACTCATTAATTTCCTCATGATTGAGAAAACAGAGATCTCTCCACAAAATGGGATTTTCAGTGCTTAAAAGCTCTAACATCGTTTCACAAAAATTTTTGCGTAAATCAAAGTCACCTTCTTTCAGTTCTTGAACGATTTGGATTTTAAAAGGATGGTACTTAAGATCCTTTTTTAAAATTTCATGAATAATCGCTCTTGGAAGTTTGCAGTTAAATTTTTTTCGGGAGTCCTTGAAGATCGACTGGGCTCTGGTCGTGGGACATTCAAAGCCGAAGCAGTTGCGCGGAATCCCTGCACCCACGAATGAATTAAATTTACACTCGGCCCAGTCCATCACGTATTCACCGAATACCGAACTTTGAACAAAATTGTCGACGAGCAATTACGTAAGAATCATAACTCTTACAAAATGTCGCCACAGCGAACGCCAGACACAAACGGTTAATTTTGGCATGTTTGTCAAGCCGTCAAATCAAATATTAACAGTCAATGATCGTTTTTTTCCAACAAAACATGTTTAATAAAAACCAACAAAACATGTTTAATAAAAAAAATTGTATCTTTACATTGTTTTAGATATTCTTCAGCTATTAGAGTCCAGTTAAAAACGTTTAGCTTGTCCTTTGCTTCAGAATGCTTTGCATTGTTAACATGTGATGGAAATGAGGGGAATTTAGGGAAAACATCCGAGCTGATATCTTCTAGCATTTTTTTAAAGTCAGAGGATTTTGCATGTTTTAAAGCTTCAGTCGAACATTACACACAGAAAAAATACCAATGTTTAATTAACATGGCGAAATGTGGATTGAGAATCATAGTTAATTTCTGCAAAAGTATGCACTTTATTTAAATTTATCATTATTTCATATAAATTTTAAATGAAAAAGATTAAAATAGCCTTAAATCACGTTTTTTTTAAATATTATTCACTGCTTAAATAACATTGTTCAATATTGAATCCATAAAAACCTGTTTTATATTAAAATCAAAAGTTTATCTTGTTAAATTAACATGCATACATACTTAAGTATGTACATTTTTTTTATTTTCATGTGTAAAATATGTTATAAAAAGGAAGACAATTCCCGTATTCTTTTAATTAAAATTATTTAGTTAAATAGTACATCAAGTTTTCATAGTAGAATGATGACGAAAACCATATCGGGCGAATTTGCTGATGCTTCTGTTGACAAAGGAGAATACAAAATAAGTGAAGCATGTGATACAGGGGTAGTAAGTGTATTGAATTATTATTATGTTGGCTCTGAAGCTTTTTCACACTGTTATATCACACCCAAACCAATTTGATTCTACATGAAATTCACGTTGTTTCAACTATAAATGACATTTTGCACTAACTTTACTGCAATGTTTAATTTACATGAATTATAGCTATTTTAAAAGAAAAACGGATGAAGCAAAATCACCACCGAACAATTTTAAATCAAACTTGTTTTCTACGTTTTTAACTTGATTTTTTTTCTGTGTGTATGTCCGATCAAAAATTGAGAACTGTGTTCGCTTTCAAAACAGGATTTAGTCCAAAAACTATCTTGAGAACGGCAGGAGCCAAAGTTTCCAAATTAGGAACAAGTAATTTGGTTATAAATACACAACACCCAACAAAATCAGAGCGGGATTGGAAAAGTGGGCGTGGCACTTACCATATAAAGACATTAAAGATTTATGTAACGGTAAATGTCAAAGTTTCCAAATTAGGTACAAGCATCTTGGTTCTCAAAACACATAACATAATCCGAAAAATTTTGGCGGGATTGAACAAGTGTCGAAAGGTGTCGAAAAAAGAACGTGATTTATATAACTTTCTGTTATTATCGCACATTGGTGAAGGGTGCCTACATTAAAGTACAATTTAATAGCACAAAAACTTAATTACATATACATACATATATCGAAAACTCAAGAAAGAAATTTCCATTTAAATATTCTTAGGAATTTAATGAATTTCCGGGATTTTTTTTTTTTTTCAAAAAAGGCCAAGCTGTCTCTTCATGACTAAAACAATGTACACATTTCATTTTGTTTTTAATATAATTTCTAAAATGATCAAAATTGCAATGAAAATAGTGTACAGGTGCCACTGTGCAATGCTGTCGTAAAATTAATAGGAGTTAAATAATGCTATGAAGAACTAGAGAAATAAAAATAAAGCAGCAGATTTTGGCTGAACACATTACCGACTTACTGTTCAGGTCTTTGTCTGAGTGTCTATGTACTTGATTTTCTGTCTGTCAGTCAGTTGATCGAGATAAATTATTTGTATGCATATGTGTACCTGTATGTATGTACATATGTATACATATGCATGTATGTATATGTTGGTGTAACAAAACCAGTTGCAGGCGTTGAGTAAGTAAAATAATTCACGTTGGTATTTGTATTTGTGTATTCGTTATTGCGTCAGTTAAAATTTACGTTACGTTATTGTGATGGCGAATAATCGAGATTTAAAATTGAATTAAAAAAAAAAAAAAGTTGCTAATACTAAAACGACTGCCTGGCTGCTGCTGTTGGTGTTTGTTACTGCTGCTGCTTCTGTCATTTTATTTTATTTTTTTCTTCTTTGTCTTGTTGTTGATGATGTAGTGAGGTTGTGGTAGTATTGCATATTATTTTTCATAAAATTTTATTTATACCATTTAGTTCCTGTTCCACTTAAATACGTAAGCAAAAAAAAAAAAAACAACAATCTACGTAACTGCTAGCGTGTTTGGTAGTTTTGCTACCATTTTATGTGCAATATTGTTGTAAATACATGCACACACCAACAAACACATGTGTAAAATTTAAAATGATATTTTTTTTTCAATAAATCTGATTCAATATGAATTGCTGCTGATTAAAAGTAAATGCATCAACAACAACAACAACACATACACACACGACCAAATGCAAAGAATCGTATAAATATATTTTCAAGTTTTTATATTTCCATAGTTTAGTGTCATTGTAAGTGCAAGTAGTTCGAGAAATGTGGTTTATATTTCTTTGCGTCAATGCAAGTTGTTGTTTTTTTTTTCTCATTTTACTTTTTCGTTGTGACCATGTTGAATGTTTAATTTTCTTTAATGATGAAAGGAAAAGTAGATTTCTTTCAAAGACAATTAATGAAATAATCACACTTTGTGACAAAATAGAAAAAAATGGAAAACACTTTTAAAATAATATAAGCGTACACGCAGAGAAAAAACATGTTTAAATGTGGTCACCTCCAACGAAACTATTTTTAAAGAAAATTTTAAAGATTAAAATAATTTTCGTGGGAATACAAAATTTAATTTAAATGATTTAATTATTCGTGCTTAATTCCCAATATTTATTTTTGATAAAAACACTGAAATTTATTGTTGATGGGGCCAGATCATCAGGAAACTAAAGATATTAAACCCAATAAAACTGTTAAGCGTATAAGAATTACAGCAACAGTTCGACTTGTATCAATATCAAATTTTAAACAAAATCATCAACAATAAACAATGTGTTCATCTCTCATATTATTCGAATGTGTATTCTAAGTCAAATTACAATTCTCAAAAGCTGTTTACATTTTAATAGTCTTCTTCCTTCAATATTTTCCAGGAATATTTTGTATGCACTATCAGAATTTTTTGTTTGTATATTTCTGTTACGAGACTTACTTTAGCTATCCTTTGGCTAGCAATGAAGTAAATTGTAAAGAAAATTTATACAGCTATAAGATACCAGCAGAATGTAATACATTTTCTGGCCCGCTACGGCCTTCGTCAGCATTCTTTGTATCTCATAACTGGAAAGTGCCTATTGTAATTTTTTTATGTATTTAACTTAATTATTTTAACAAATGGAATCTGGGAATTTATTTCTCATGTTGAGTAGCATTTATTATACAAATTTTCATATTATTCGAATGTGTATTCTAAGTCAAATTACAATCCTCAAAAGCTTTTATACTTTAATAGTCTTATTCCTTCAATATTTTTAAACATAACATGTTTGTTCGGAGGCAACCATAATATGGTTGTGGCTTCTTGAAGGTGGCCTAATTCAACTATAATATGGTTGTCGGTGACAATAATATGGTTAAAAAAATCATAATATATTTAAAATTTTCTTTAAAAGTAGTTTTGTTGGAGGTGACCACATTTAAACATGTTTTTCTCTGGGTGTAGGTTAAACAAACATCTTGTTCAGTAGCTCATTTTGTAAATTTTTGTTTTTTTTATACACCGGAATTTTCCGGAAGAAAAAGATATACAGGGGTGTTCTGGAAATCGAAAACGCAAGAATTTTTAACGTCTATTTTTTAATAAGATTTCTGTAATAAAAGAATTTGATGACAAATATTTCTCTATTTTACAATATTTTATAACACAAATTATAAAAATTACATTTAAAGGGTACTAAAAACAGCATCCAAATTCTTGCGTTTTGCAAGGTTTCTTTTAAATGTGCTAAATTCCCATTTCATACTATTGATAAACTGAAATTTATTGTTGATGGGATAAGCTATTCCTATGCGCATTTCACTGGTTGCTTAGGCCAGATCGTCAGGAAAATTCATCCAAAGATTTAAGAAAAGCTAAAGATATTATACAAATAAAACTGTTAAGCGAATAAGAATAATAAACCTCAGTTTTACTTGTAACAATATCAAAGCTTAAACAAAAACAACAACAACAATAAACAGTGAGTTTTTATCTTTTCTTACAGTCCCGACTACAATTGGTTGGTAAAGAAAAAACGAAAAATAAAAGCAAATTACTTTATTTTATTTTGCCAGTTCTGTTTATTTACACTGCCACATGCATATTAGTTATCAAAGTTTTTCTTGGGATTCAAAAATGAATTAACAAGGTTTCTTTGAAATGTGTTTAATCAAAATTTTGCGTTTTCGATTTCCAGAACACCCCTTATAGATTAGATAACTTCCACCGAGTAGTGGAGTAGTGCCCTTTCCACTACTGTGTTGTGGGAAACACGTTTGTGCTGATGTGTGTTACACATGAAAATATTGGTTTTAGACTTTTAGACCCACCTTACCGATAGACTAAGAATCACTTTCTGAGTGGATCTGTTCGAATGGCTGCAGTTTTGATGTTAATTTGTCTTAATTTTGTACATTAGTTTTAATTGTCTGATTCTATTATGAGCCCCCATACAAACTTTTTTCCGGAAAAGATCTCTTTAAGCCCATAAACCATCTTATTATATTGGTATTGAGATTGAAGTTGGTCTACAAATATCTTCATGCAACGTAAATCATCTATATTTTTTTTTAATTGGTCCATATCTGAACATAGCTCTCATACATACAAGTAATACTTTTGAAAATAGCTTTAAATGCCATAACTTGCTTTTATATGTTGATATTCAGTTTATTTAAAGCAACTATTCATGGCAAAATTGTGCAAAATTGTAATAAATAAGACGAATAAAGGGTCAGTTAGCCGGGAGTAACAATAACAGTAACCTTACCGTAAAAACGTAAGACCAATATATTTCTTACAGATTGACACATAAAATCTTACTGCTAACTATAATCGTTCTAATTGCTTTACATACAACAAAACGAAGCAGATGATTAGCAACGTTACTGTTACTCCCGGCTTATTGAGCCTTCATACATTTCATATAGATGTATGTATTAGGGATGCCAATCCCGAAAATCCCGGGATACTTAAGGCCGTTAACACACTATCCCACATGGTCTTAAGTGTTTTTCGAAAATGCTTCTGTGATCGAATTATTGTTTGAAAATTTTTTAAAAACAATAACAACTTATCATGACAGGTTTGTATTTGTGCAAAATACCCCTGCAAATAATAGGACCAGTCCAAACACGCGTGTAAAGAGTAGTCCACAAAGGACCAGGACTAGTCCAAAAGTAACCCAAACGTATGGAAAAAACCTGGTCTATTTAACATTACGATGTCCTAGGAGAGGATCATATAACCCACCTTTGGACCACTAAGGAGTAGTTTTACAACTACTCCATGGTATATAACCCACCTTTGGACCACTAAGGAGTAGTTTTAAAACTACTCCATGGTATACTCAAGAGGATTAGTTTTGAAGTCGTTTAAAAACGAAAGCACGTCGTTAAAAAACGAAGACATGTCGTCTCACTACAAACACTTTTTAACAATGACATGGTCCATGCTTGCATTACATCGGACCAGTCCATGGAGTAGTCCATTTTATCAAAATGGGTCAGGTGGTCCAATTTTATTTGCTGGGACGTAAGACTTGTGTGATAGTGTAAAGAGCTAATAAAAATAGTACTTAAACAATCCAAAATGGGATAAGTTTTTAAAGCCATTGCATTCTTTATGCGTGGATACGCTTGTGTTTGTAAAAGTTTGTTGTAAAAACAACAACAATACTACAAACTCAGGCAAACAAAATTTGCTTGTTTTGTGTTGAAACAAACAACAACACTATAATGAAGAAAAACATACATGCTTTAAAATTCCCAATTTTTTTCGGGTATTTAAAAACAAATTCGGGGATTTTTTGGGGATTTTATACATTTTAAATATAATTTTCCCTTCTTTTATTATTTACGCTTATTTTTCTTTGATTCGTACATAAAATATGAAAAAAAGTAGCAAAACTTTTACCTTACTCTTATCAACAACGAATACAGTGGAAAGCGTCTTAATTAAGATTTCCATTTTTGTGAAGTGTGTAAAACGTACTTAATAAACTTATGTTATTATTCTTGAGTGAATGTTTTAAGAAGAACGAATTAAAAAAAGGAATCTATAACCGTTGGCAACACATAACATCTTTGAGTTTTTAAAGGCAATTTTCAAGCAAATATGTCTTTCCAAAAAACAAGTAAATCGTTACCTGAAACGTAAAAGGCCCTAACTAACGAAAAATTCAAAATCAACGTTTTCATTGATTTCGATGTATTGCATCAACACAAATGTCCACAAAAAAATTTTGGAATCTTTCGACTAAAATTTTAGATTTTAATATCAAAAAACAAAAAGCCATATCCAAGGCCCATTGAAAAGGTCTGTGCAAGAAGCCCGATGATCACTGTTTATGTTCTTTTTAGTTGTCAAAAGTTGTTTACATGTGCATGTATACGTTTATGGTATGCCACACATACACGTTTTTTCCTTTTGCTTTGTACATGTGGTAGTAAATTTTTGACAACTAAACAGAATTGTATTTTGTTTTTGTACAAGTAAGCAGACCTGATAGATGGGCCTTGGCCATATCTATGATAAACGCTAAAAGGCCTAACTGGCAGTTTGCATAAAATGCAACATTGTTAATTGTCAAAACAACTGGATGGTTTTACAAGAAAAATACAAGACAATTTAATTATAAACAGTTTTTGCTTCTGCTGTGAAATTTTCAAAATTTTAGATAGGGCCTTTTGCGTATTAGGTGACGAAATATAAAAGACAATATAATAATGTTTGGGAAAAAGAAGGCTGGGCAATTGGTCAGTACTATTATATCGAACTATTAAATAAATGACGGATACAGTCGGACCTCGATTATCCGTGATGGTCGGGACCAGAAGCATTAAGGTATGCATACATTAAATTTTCTACTGAAAACATGAGACAAAAAAGGACATTAAGCAAAAAAAAAAAAAAAGAACACAATTTTAAAAAAAAGTCGTGTGATGTTGTGTGTCTAAAATTTTTTAACTGCCAGCACGGATAATAGAGGTAATCACGGTAAACAGAAGCAAATAATCAGAAAACATTGCAAACAAAAAACATTAGACTGATCTTTGGCTATCACGGTTAATCTGGGTTACCGGTTAACCGGATCACGGTAAATCGAGGCCCACCTGTATGTGTATTTTTATTGTGGATTTTAAGGATGGCTAAAACCGACTGAACAAGCTCCAAATTCTTATAAATTGGCTCATTCGTCTTCAAAAACGGCATATTGCTTTGCTTGTAATTCCTCACTGGAATCGCATAAAAAGGATTTAAAAAAAACATGCCGATACCAGTCGCTACAAAGAAAATAAAATTATTTTTTTACTAAAAATTTAAAAAAAAAATTTAAAATTGAAATAAAACAAGAAAATATTAACTTTTTAAGGTTTTGATTTTTAGTTTGGGGATTTTTTTTTTTAATTTTTTAGGGACAAGGAAATAAGTACCTGGCATCCCTGTTTGTTTCAATCATGGTTGGGGCGCTAAAGAGGAATGGGGGAGCGAAACACAAACATTGTTGTCCGTGTGAACATGGTATTAGGAAAAAAATTTGATGGAAGGAATAAGGGAAAGAGTTTTTTTGTTATTAGTAATAGAAATCGAGTGAACTTTAGCAAATCTACTAGAAGAATTTTCCTATAGCTTTTTGAATGAGTCAAAAGATACAAATAAATATTTAAAATACTGCAATTGCTATAAAAAAAGTGTGATAGTGATTGGTTTTTTTTTAACGAATATGCGGTTAAGAAAAAAATAATTTTTGAAATAAATTCCCATAACTAATACGTCTTTATACACAAATAATTGGATTATATTTACGCAATCTTATTTTTAAGAATTACGTTATTAATATGTATCTTAAAAAATGTTAATTTAAAGAAATAAGTAGTAAACAGAAATATAAAATTCACTTGTCAAACGTGTTTCTATTTAATGACGTGTTTTGTTAAGTTCAATTGAAAAGATCTTGTCGTTAAAAAAATTTTATAAATGTGTTTTGGTTCATATACTTTTGTGCATTTAAAAAAGAAATAATGTTGAAAATAAAAATATACATATGCTTACAATGTCCTAGTGTCCATAGATTTAACATTATTTGGTTAATAGTTGAGAAAAGTATGAATTTAAATTCAAAACATGCAATATATTTATAAGCAGGGCTGTGGAGTCGTCCGAAAAAAGTACTAACTCCGACTCCGACTCCAAATGCTGAAATTTTTTAAGTGCGACTCCGACTCCTACTCCGACTCCTACTATAATCTTGATGCTAAATGTATATGAGACTCAGTGATAACATTTATTTTTTCATTACCGTACGGCCTTCTAAAAATTAGAGTTTTTGAGAAGCAATTACCGTACGCAAACATTAATGTGCTGTTTCCAAATGACAGGCGATTGATTATGTACAAAATTTATCAGGGGTGTGCTGGAAATCGCAAAAGCAAAACGCAAGAATTTGGAAGTTGTTTTTAATAAACTTTAAACCTAATTCTTATAATTTTTGGTTTAAAATCCTGTTTAATAGGAAAATATTTGTTAAATATTTGTCATAAAATTCTTTTATTACAAAAATCTAACTTAAAAACGACTTTTAAAATTCTTGCGTTTTACGTTTGCGATTTCCAGCACACCCCTGTACATATATGAAAAGCACTCAGTCCATCGCCTGTCATTTGGAAACAGCACATAAGAGCAGTATTCATAAACCATTTATTTAAATTTTAAATGTGTTTTAAGAAGATAATTATTATTTTGGAAATTTTTTTAAAATTTTTTTATGCCGAAAAACTTTGGAGTCGGAGTCGAGAGTTTTTGTGGGTAATACGACTCCGACTCCGGCACAAAAACATCAACTCCGACTCTTCAACTCCGACTCCGACTCCACAGCCCTGTTTATAAGTATGCTTTAACAAATCCTGTGCCCATGTTCTTTAACTTCCGCGTCGAGAAACTTTTAGATTGAAATGTGAGAATTGAAACAGAAATGCCATTAATTGAAACAACCAACTGTTTTTCTCACTTGTAACATGCTAAAAAATTGTACTAAAATATTTTTTACTAGTTTTATTATTCAAAAAATAACAGAAAATGCACGAACATATCGAACCCTAACCGCGAAAATAGTGTAAGCGACATAAATTTCAGTTTTCGTTTTTTTTAATAAATGACTTTATTGGCAACACTTGCATCATCTCCTAAAATGCCATGGTCACATAAGGTACTGTTAAGATTTTATAGCAAGAACAATTTTATTGTAAGCGACAAATTTCATACAAAATTTATATGAAATAAAATAAAAAAGCTCTCTCCTGTAAAATTTGAATTTTTGGCGCTTGCACTATTTTCGCGGTTAGGGCTCGATATGTATGTACATGACCCGGCGTTTTCACATGCAAGTAGTGTATACGTATTATCAACGAAAAGTCGAGAAAACAGCCGATTGGCTGAAAGTACAAAAATTGTGTGAATGTAAGTGAAAAAGTGTGAGTGTATTGAGTTTTTCGAACTTGTACTTGCATGTGTAAACGGGGGGTTAAAATTCACTTGTATATACCCCTGCAAATAATAGGACCAGTCCAAACACGCGTGTAAAGAGTAGCCCACAAGGGACTAGGACTAGTCCAAAAGTAACCCAAACGTATGGAAAAAAACATGGCCTATTTAACATTACGATGTCCTAGGGCAGGACCATATAACTACAAAGGAGTAGTTTTAAAACTACTCCATTGTGTACACAAGAGGATTAGTTTTAACTTCGTTTAAAAACGAAAACATGTCGTTAAAAACCGAAGACATGTCGTCTCACTACAAACACTTTTTAACAACGACATGGTCCATGCTAGCATTACATCGGACCAGTCCATGGAGTAGTCCATTTCATGAATCCGGTGGTCCAATAATATTTGCAGGGTACCAGGTACTAGCAAAGACGCAAACCTTTTTTTTAGCATTAATCATTTTGCAGTTAACAGAGCAATATTAACGACTTAACAGTATTAGTAATATACTACCTAAATAAGAGCGTTTTTGAAATATGAAAATTCTAATGTCAATACAATTTCAATAAAACAAACCGTCCTAAGGATTTGAAAAAAAGGATTTTTCCGACTGGATGGTGTTGATTTCGCGACCTTAAGGTTTGTTTTAGATAAAATGTGTGAAAATTAGAAGTTTTAACATGAAAAAGACTCTTGATTTTAGGTGGCCCAGTTATACGGCTGAGCATTTCACGAGTTGTAAAATAATCCCTACATGAGTCTCATACGACTCTTGGCATGCTTATTGAAAGACTCGTTAGATAATCCCTACATGCATCATTAACAATTCCTATTATGATTAATAAAAGCGTCTTTCGCTGCGTTAAAGAAGAATCTCTCATAAGAATCAGCACGTGTAACAGTTTCTCCCGTGCGAGGAATCTTCTACAATTAAAAAATGAGCTCGTCGACGATCAAAAACACTCTTTGTGAGATTCCCAGTAGACTCCTAGACGATTGAAAATGCTGGCTGGGATACTTTTATAAATACATACGTATACGTATGAAATACACCTTCGGTAATTAACAAAAAACATAAAGTAAATACGTAATAAGGAATTTAGACGATGCTTTTTTAAAGTTGATAGTGGAACAGGGTATTTTTTATATTCCTCTAACCCCAACTGGAGCTTAGGGCGCCAAAAGGGAACAGGGTATAAATACGTTTAACCCTGTAATAAGCCCAAAAGATATTCGGCCTTATTGTGGTTGTCGTTTACGACTGTGTAATAGATTAAAGTAATACACAACATGTGTTCTTTAATCTACTACAAAAAACGACACGTTTGTTTACGAAAACGACAACCACAATAAGGCTGGTTGTCTAAGGGCGACCCTACACGTTGTAACTGGTCGTACAATCGGGTTGAATAGACCAGTTGATCGTTCGCAGCACACGCTACAATTTTTTAACCAACTTTTCATTTAGCTTTATTTAGAAATTATTTTTATAGTCAACATGAGCACCGATTTTTTAGCACTAGTGGCGATAAATGAAGTGGTGTTAGAGGAGCCAGAACACAAAATTAATAATATTTCCGGTAGTTTTTATATTCTTTACTTAAATTGTGCATTGGAAATTCGTATTAGTTTTCTAAAATATTGTTTACTTCGCACGCTGTTGCTTTCAAAACGTCAGAATGAAAATTAAAAACGAATGAAAAAATCGCCATCACACGTACCAATTAAAAAGCTCAATTCAAATTGATTTTTTATTCAACCGATGACCAACCAAACCTCCAACATAACAAATGGTTGTGCAACTTGATCGAAGTCGCAATATGTAGGCCGCACTATACCCCGTTTCACCACACACTGATAGAAAAATGCATCTTCATATTGATGATGCCCTAACATCAGAATTGTGACATCAATGTTACTACAAATGGCATCAATGATGCAAAAAGTAACATCAATCCCATGACAAACGTCTTCGTACAATTTTGTAATTGTTTTACGTGTCATCTATTTTATGACTATAGTGACATCAATTCGGTGCCACATTTTGTGTATTATTAACATTATTTTCATGATAACAATGTATTATAAGAAGCAAAAATTCCTATATTCTATTTTTTTAAATTATTTGGTTAAATAAATCAAATTTTTAAAGTAGAATGATAAAAAAAAAACAATATGGGGCATGATGCTGGTGTCATATTATTAAGAGTTCTGCTGCAAACAAAGGTCGTAATTCAACAAACGTGAAACGAACATCTGTAACGGGTAAGTAAATAATAATATTGTCACACTTTGACTTAAGTCAATTCCAATGACTTTGACTTATTGACAAACTGTCATTAAATTGATGCTAATGTGTCCTTTCTCCGATGTTACTTCGTCATCGCACTGAGGACACGTTCGTCATTTCTATGATGCCGATGTGTCATCCCATTAATGACATAATTTCATTTTGACCCTGATGACACTTTGGCCAAGTGATGTTAAGGTTGACATCACAATGATGAAAAGTGTCATGGGTCAAAAACGAAGACAGTTGTCATAGTTCTGATGTCAAAATACATCAGCGTTATGACGCCTTTTCTATCAGTGTAGTGAATTTTATAGCTGTACTGTGCAGTGATGCAATTTTCCGGAGTTTTGTAACATAAAAGATGCCATATCTAAATTATTAATTTCCGTGGACTTAAACCGGATTCAATTAATTTTCAAGTGACTTAAATTGTTTATTAAAAAAAAAGATTATATAGGATTGTGATTATTGTTATCATAAACTACTTTCAAAAAAAAAATGAGCTTAAGCCACTTTCAAAATTAACGACTCAGCTGTTGGTTTAATTTTTTTAACCATGTCTTATCTTTTTTTTTGTTCTTTGTAAAACAAACTGGCTTTAATTCGCTTCAGTTAAGAAATTGGCCAGATTATTTTAAAACCTTAAACGTAAGAAAAATTCCTTATCCAGAAAAATATATATTGGCTGAAGCATTAGAAAATTCCTCTAAATAAAATAATAATAAAAAATAGTTTAGCAATTTAATTGTAAGAGATCGATAAGTATGTAAAACCTAATAAAGATCTTTCTGTTAACATCCGGAATTTTACAAAGAAATCTCACTTATAAACAAATGTCTTTATAACAAGTTTTTCATAGATAATTTTAAATTTGATTTTGTATTTCTGCTTATCACAAAATAATTTATTTGTCTTTCTTTAAAGGGGATCGAGTAGTGAATTGTTTTCTATACCCACCACAAGTAGTTGTTGTGAAGAGGGCAGTGATGGAAAATTGAGATATTTAGATGGTACTGACCACCAAGCAAAAGAGTACATTTTTTCAACATTTTGGTACTTTTTTTAAACATTTTTTTTTGCTCATATCTCAGCCATTTATGAACCGAGCTGGCTAAATTTCAACAGCAAAATTCTGATGAGGAAATCTAAATTAAAATATACCAACAAGCAGTGTTGCCATAACCAAATCACCCTTATTGTGTTTGGCGTATTTAAAATACGCCTGCGACTGTCTGGTAATAGATTAAAGGAATTAATATTTTGAATGTATTAATTTTAAAGCTCCAGGTCTTTTTATATAAAAATATTTATTTATTCAATTATTTTCTCGATATTTCGCTAATCTTTGGTTAGCATCTTCAGGAAAAAATTAACAATATTTTTAAAAATATTTTGAATACATTTAAAATATTATTGAAAAAGGTCAATTAAAACTGAATTTAAATTAAAGGAATTAAGTTTACGTTCTCTTTAATCTATTACCAAACAGTTGTAGGCGTATTTTAAATACCCCAAACACAATAAAGGTGATTAATTATAATAAATTTTGTGTAGGCAATGTTGTAAACAGGGCTGTGGAGTCGAAGGTGTAGAGTCGTAGGTTTTTGTACCGCAGTCGAAGTACCCACAAAAAATTCGCGACACCGACTCCAAACTTTTTCAACTTTAAAAATTTTAAAATATATTTTAATAATTTCCAAAATAAAAATACTTCAAAATTTAACCTTTTAAAAGGTACTGCATTAAAAAAAGATCTTAAAGTCATATAAGGACCAGTCTCATAAGGTCATATAAGGACCAGTTGGAATTTCAGAGATACCGTGGTATTTTTGCAAGGAAAAAGTACTGAAAATAGTACCAAGGTACTGAATATTCCATCACTGGAAGAGGGTATACAAACTTTGTCATTCCGTGTGAAACTTTTTTAATATTCATCTAAGTCCTTATGGAGTCTATACATTATGGGTCCTTGAGTAATTTTAAGTCGATTTAGTTAGGTCCGTCTGTCTTTCCGTCCATCCGTATTTTGAAATCACCCTCACTTTCAAATAAACTCAAAAGAAAAGAAAAATATTTTGGGTCCAAATTGTTTCTTGTTATCCCAAGAAGTTTGGGATTGAAATCCAGCAAAATCGCTTCAGTAGGATAAGAGTTGTGAATTAAAATGTGTAAACACCACCCTAATAATTGTAAATTTTGTCACAAAAGTTAACATAAAAAGTGGCGGAATGCAAATATTGATAAAAGATGAAGGAAGATCGTTCTAAAATTTACCAATAGGCCCCATATAAAGTCCACTCTCGGAAAACACCATAACGAATACTGTTTTAGAAATCACACAGTCGAATTTCGCAAAGGTCGGTCCATAATTTACCATGGGTCGCATGTACAGTCAGTCCTCTCCTGAAATATTCTTACTGTCGCGATATGTCTGTGGAGGGTAACAAAAATTCGGCATAGCCGAATAAAGAACTCTTAACTTGTTTTCCTCCATTTATTTGTTCGTTTGCTTATCAACTTTATTTACGGTCACAGCTAAACAAAAAATAAAAATATATAAAAAAAAACTGTTGTAATTTTTAATAAATTATCAGTCATTATTTTGTGATTCAAATGACGAGAAAAACTAAGTACGTGCATTTCTTTAAATAAACTCCAACTCATTAACAAAGTCATTTAGTAAGACATAATCAAATATAAATTTGTACATGAACGAACAAAAAAAACGTTCTTTTATGGTTGTAGGAAATTAAAGAAATATTATCAATTACTTTTTTTTTAGAACAATTAAATTTACAAAAAAAAAAAAAAAAAAATGAAAAAGTAGCAATTAAAACAAAAAATTTATTTGCGCATTGAAAAAAACCACGGTATAAATTAATTTTGTAGTGTAGTTTTTTCTTAGATTTGTTTAGTTCCATTTCACCCTTAAACATTTTTAAGTCCCGCATATTTGTCACACCTGGTAGTAGGCTGAATACCCTTATAATATGTACTACATTCCATTTGGATGTCATGGGAGAATGCAAGTTTAATGTAATGCACATAATGATTCCATACTCGTAATTCAATACGCCACGTTTTGTTCAATTCATTATAAGTTAAACAAAGAATTTGAAAATGCCATCTATATTTTCCCTCACAATTAAATGCGAGACTTATCGACAAAAGAAACAAAGTCATAAAATACATATGTACATACATTTGTAGAACTAGTGGTAAGATAATGTCCTGCATAAATTAACAAGGACAAAAATTATAATAAGATGAACAAAAAAAAATAATAATTACTAATAATTCAACAAAACATGGAGAGAAATCGCAAAATTTTTGCGTTCAATAGATTTCAAAAATGGACAAAATTGAAAAAAAAAAAAAAATACTGTTTTAGTACATATGGAAGTCCCCGTCCATACTGTGAGTTTGAGTTTGTAGATAAAAAAGGAAATACGAATAAAAATATTTATTTTATTTCATGTACAGGGTGGCCCAAAATTACCGAAGGCTTTTGAATTGCTTATAACTTTTTTATTATAATTTTTTTTCTTTTCTTTTCAGTATTTTGTAAAGAAGACTTGGGGAATTTAAAATGGAGCAGTACTCAATTGAACAACGTGCCCAAATTGTTGAGCTTTATTTTTCAAAAAAGCAGAAGAAAATCATAATTTTATTCAAAATTTAATTATGAGCGACGAATCCAATTTCCAATTAAGTGGGTTGTTAATAAGCAAAACTGCAGGATATGGGCTACAGAAAATCCGAGAGTTGTTCAACATCGAGAATTACACCCACCTACACTGATAGAAAAATTCATCTTCATATTGATGATGCCCTAACATCAGAATTGTGACATCAATGTTACTACAAATGGCTTCAATGATGAAAAAAGTAACATCAATCCCATGACAAACGTCTTCGTACAATTTTGTCATTTTTTACGTGTCATCTCTTTTATGACTACATCAATTCGATGCCACATTTTGTATTTTATTAACGTTATTTTGCATGATAACAATGTATTATAAGAAGCAAAAATTCCTATATTCTATTTTTTTAAATTATTAAGTTAAATACATCAAATTTGCAAAGCAGAATGATTACGAAAACCATATGGGGCATGGTGCTGGTGTCTTATTATTGAGAGTTCTGCTGTAAACAAAGGTCGTAATTCAACAAACGTGAAACGAACATCTGTAACGGGTAAGTAAATAATAATATTGTCACACTTTGACTTAAGTCAATTTTAATGACTTTGACTTATTGACAAACTGTCATTAAATTGATGCTAATGTGTCCTTTCTCCGATGTTACTTCGTCATCGCACTGAGGACATGTTCGTAATTTCTGTGATGCCGATATGTCATCCCATTGATGACATAATTTCATTTTGACCCTGATGACACTTTGGCACAGTGATGTTAAGGTTGACATCACAATGATGAAAAGTGTCATGGGATCAAAAACAAATACACTTGTCATAATACTAATGTCAAAATACATCAGCGTTATGACGCCTTTTCTATAAGTGTAAGTGTACAGTTTGGTGCGGTGTTGCATTGGAAAGAATAATTGGTTCTTATTTTTTTTTAAAAGGAACACGGCGTCGCCGTTTCCGTCAATGGTGTCAGATATCGGACAATGTTGGGAAATTGTTTAAGGGCAGACGTGGAAGAAAACCATCCACAAGTATGGTTCCAACAAGATGGAGCCACAGCGCACACTACAAGGGACACAATGGCTCTTTTACGGGACATCTTTGGTGAAGGAATTATTTCGCGTACAAATGATATTAATTGGCCTCCGCGTTCACCGGATTTAACCGCCTCAGACTGTTTTCTTTGGGGTTATTTGAAGGGAAAAGTCTACATTAATAAGCCTAGAACCATCCAGTAATTAAAAAAGCAATAAACGCGACGTAAAAAACAACATAACACCTGAAGTTTTGCGAAAGGTTATGGAAAATGTGTTGGAATGAGCACGAATTTGCGATGCAGAAAATAGCCACCACTTGCGACAGCAACTGTTCCACAATATGGACAAGGACTTAAAGTGCTGGGAAATTCTAATACTTTTCATTGTTCAGTAATACTCAATACATTATACATACATGAAAATGTTTTTCTTTTATAGTTTTCATGCAACGCACACTGCGGCCAAAATACCCTTTTTCGCGAATCAATTCATATCTCCTCAGCTACCATAGTGAGCCACACTAAATTTGATGTATGTAGGTCTTATATATATATATATATATATATATCCTTTTATTTATATAAATGAATTTATATTGTACATACCGCTTAAAAATATAAAAGTTCATTTTGAGTTCTTCGGGATTTCTTCCCACGCAGATATAAATATATACGGGACGCCTCCGCAGGTTGCGAATAGCGGAGAACTCTGCCATGTTTTAGGGAGGGTAACTGCGAATAAAATAACCAGTGGCGGATTGGAGAAGATGGTCTCAGATGGACACTGAGTGCCGTAGAGGCACCAATCGTCATAGCAAAATATTGGCGCCATTCAATAACCAATTCCAGGTCCCTCACCTTCAAGCAGGTTGGGCTGCGGGTTAATATCCCCCCCGGAAAAATACTTTTTTATTACTGAAACGCTTATATCTGACTAACTACAATTGTGAGGCACACTAAATTTGATGTGTGTTACTCTTAGAACAACAAAATCTTGAAGATGTTGGAGGAGGGGACGGGTACTCCCATCAAAAAAATATTATTTTGCTTATAACTGAATAACTACAATAGTAAGGTAGACTTAATTTGATGTGCTTAAGTTTAAGAGCAATAAAATCTTGGAGGTAAAGGAAGGAGGTGATGGATACCCCTCATACAAAGTATACATTATTTTTCTTATATCTGCAGAACTAAAATATGAAGTGAGACACGCTTAATTTGACGTGCGTAACTCTTTGCCTGCCATTGTATAAGTTCGGATACGAATTAACCAAAAATATATACATAAATATTTTTTTTAACAAATCTATACCAGGTGCCCCTGTAGGCTGGTTGGTAGTGAGTGAGCTAGTCTACCAGCGCGGTGGCTGCGGGTTCGATTTCCTCGAGACTCTGGCTTCTTGCAAAATTATTTCAGAATCCTATAAAGATCTATATTCTAATGTGCAACCGGTTCCATTAACCTAAAAATCTTCCTTAATATGCTTTATTCTATTACAGT
The DNA here is from genome assembly GCA_949318255.1 of Pollenia labialis. Lineage (NCBI taxonomy): Eukaryota > Metazoa > Arthropoda > Insecta > Diptera > Polleniidae > Pollenia > Pollenia labialis. Next base: position 23,987,394 of record OX439142.1, on the reverse strand, counting down.
AGCACTGTTAAGTGCGATGTTAATTGCAAATAGTTGCTGTTAAGAAATTGTGGTGGATGTCTCCGCTAGTTAAATACGTATTTATCTTAACACACATTAACGAAACTTAATTTTGATAAATGCATCATAAACAATAAAAAACCCGATTTAAATTTGTTTGTTACTTATACCCTTTTAGATTTTAGGTGACGATATGTAAATTGATTTAATGGCGATTTCTTTTCTGAGAAAAAAATGCTTCAGTATATGCATGTAACACTTTTTTATGTTACCTATAATCACTCGAAGTGTTACATGTTGTACAACTTCAATCGAACAGAATTAGCTGCCTTTATTTACAACTACATTACACTTTTATTATTAATGTTGTTCATTAGCGATTTTTAAAGTTATTCGACTATTTGCTGCACACTTACTATACGGTTTGGAAACAGACATTGACATCACTTATTACTTGAAAAAATTTAAAACGATACATAGAATTTTCCACCAAAATAAAAAAAAACAATTTTTTCATCTTTATCCATTTTTATATATAATATTTTTAATATTTTAATTTTAAACAATCTTTTCACAAAACTTTCAAAATATTATGACAAACAAAATAAAATATTGGTGGTTCATACAAACAAAGTAGTAAGTACCAAAGTTGTAAAACAGGGCAGTATGAACCCTAAAGTTAAAGTAAGGATAAAACATGCAACATGTTTTGCATGTTTTTCATCAACATATTCACAAAAGAACTTAAAAAAGGTTTCCCACAGTTGTATTTTTTGTACAAACGAACACAAAAATGTAGAACATGTAACATTAATGCAACATTTTTCTCAGAAAAGAAATCGCCATAAGACTGAATTTTTGTTTTTATGTTTTCTTGTTTTTTTTTTGGCATTTCTGTTTTTAATTTAAAAAATAAAAATTTACTTTTTTTTTATATCTTACGAATAAAAGTTTATTTTTAAATTGTCCAGTTATTTTAAGTTTGATTTCTGGCAACCCTAGACAACAACCACCCACAGTAACAAAAGTTTTAGCAAAAGTCGCCAAGCGCTTTTTGCTGGTTTTGTTGTTGGCGTTACGTTACTAAAAGTAAACTTTTCGGTAGAAATGCCCACATGGAAGTTAACAAGGACAATAGTTTTGTTTTTATTAATATTGAGACGAACAATCGATTAAAACTGAAACAAATGGTTACAATTGCAAAATGTCCAAGCATTTACTTTTTGCAATCTAACTTAAAAAACGAAGAAAAAATAGAAAATAAATAAATCATAAAATAACGTAGCACAATCTTTTTTTTTACAATCAACAAACCATTCATTCGTCCGTGCGTACCATCACTAAATTATTATAATCACATGAGTGTGTGTATTAAAATGGTAAACAATATATGTATATAGTTTAGGTCATGGTCAAATAAAGTCGAAAACATGTTAAAATAAAAGTAACTACCAGTTAATACAACGACAAAATAGTCTGACAACAAATGAAGTAACAGACAATAAAAGCAAAATGAAATTTCCAGTTTTTTTTCGTACAAACGCATACACGCATACAAAATTGAGGCGACTGGCAACTAAGCGACCGAGTCAGATTTGGCATCGATCATGCCAAAAGAAAACTTATGTGTATGTATGTCTTCAATAATGCTGCCCTTTTAATGCCACCACTAACCCTGGGGTTTACACATGAAAGTAGTTGCATACTTTCTTGCAAGTAAAGAAAACGTATTATCAACGAAAAGTTGAAGAAATGGCCGATCGGCTAAACCCAACAAACACGAAGTTAAACCTTTGATATGAAATGACTTTATCATTTGACATCAAACACAATTCTCAAACGTTTTGCAATCGTTTGATTTTAACATTTAAATTCAAATTGATAATAATTTCAAAATAAACATTTGACATTAATCGTTTTATCAATTTGATGTCAAATTGATATCAAATGTTAAATTCAAATTAAAACTAAACTTGGCAATACTTAAGCGAAAAATAAATGAAAACATTAAAAATGGCTATTAAAGTTAAATTTTTACTTCGTGGTTTAATGTGTTTTACTATTAAAAATAAAATTTAATATAAAGTGAACAGTTTATTTCTTGTGAAAAATTAAAAATTATTTGTGAGAAATTACAATGATTAAAAATACGAAAAAAAAGAAAAATAATAAAACGGGAAAGTGAAGAAAGATTGTTAAACGATCGCGGTGCTACAATCCTAAAAATAAATGGGAGCCAAGTATTTTGTCTTTCCAAGAATTAGAGGACGGAAAGAACATAATTTCATCTTTTAACTATGGTGCCGAATGTTTAACTTAAAGTTTATTTAAATAAATAATGAATTTAAATTAAAAAAATTAAATATTTTTATTTATGTTCCACATTGTGTTATAATTCACATTTGAAAAACATTTGAGAATTACGTTTCAAAGCAAGTTGAAAATAAAGGCATTTTTCAATTTGATAATAATTTCCCCTTTTTGTTGAGAATGCTATGATTTCAAATGATTTTCAAATTATTATCAAACGTTTGTCGTTTGAGAAAACGTTTGATTTCAAATCATTTTCAATTTGAAATCAAGCCTCCGCTTAGGAATTTTCAATTATTTTTTTAACTTTGGTAAATCTATGTTGGTCAAAAGACACGATTTTTAGATTTTTTCTTCAACCAAATTTTACCACAATATTAATATTTGCGTTTATACTTACAATAGCATGGTTGGTTTTCAACCATAGTATGTTGCTCTTGAAAAAGAGGAAAATGCTATTGTTAACTTAAAAACAAATTATTATCATATTTAACGATAACATTTTTAGAGGCAACCATAATATGGATGTGGGTTCTTGGTGGAGGACAAATTTAACCACAATATTTTTGTCGCTTACAATTATATGGTGATATTTAAACATGTTTTTTCTCTAGGTGTGTGGTTTTTATTGGGCCTAACGTAAACTATAACTCAATCTTCACGAAATTTGGTAACAAATATAACAAATTTTTTTTAAATTTAATGATAACACAAGGGAACAAATTTTACTTTTTTCCATTCAAAAAAAACATTTTAAATGTGTGTATCATTTTTTTTTACTTTTCTAATTAAATTGTGAATTAAATCAAAAGTTGTGCACCGATTACAATGAAACAAACCGCATTTCATTCGAAATTATGTTAAGCTAAATGTTTTTAGACCAAAACTGTGATTTTTGTCGTGTTTTTTATTTTTTATGAATTTTTGAAGAACAAAAATAATAGTTTTTTTTTCAAAATTTTTTTCTTCAAAAACTCAACGAGATCTCTGAAACTACAGGGCATATTTAAAAACAATGTAAGATAATATTGTTGCCGAGTTTCGGATTTTTCAAGTTATTCCAATATATGATGTATGTGGTGAAAGTGCCTTAATTTTAGACATAACGGTAGCTGCCGCAGTGGGCAGTTACAAGATGTTATGTTTCATAGGTACATAATGGCAACAGAGACCTTTCAAACGAAAAAATTTTTCACACATTTCACACATACCTATTTCCAGGCTTGCCAGAAGAATTCAAATTAAAAGTGCTAAATTGTTCTACAGTGAATAACAAAAGTGCTAGTTTTGTGAAAATTAAAAATTTAAGAACAATTGTGATTTTTAGTTGAATTTATATTTTAAAATTTTAAAAAACATGTTGCATATTTTATTCTTACTTTTATTTAAGGTGTTCAAACTTCTCTGTTATACAACTTTGGTACACAGAAAAAATCATTTTTCCAATTCAAACAAAAATTTTGTAGAATCAAAACATTTTTGGTCTGAAATCGGTCCTATAAACAAATTTGCATATTCAAACATTTTATTTGCACTTTGTTAATTGAAAAAAACACTGATTTTTTCAAACAAATAATTTGACTGAGTTAAAAAAAAAGTTTACTGAAATTCATATAAATTTCAAACAAATAACTTTGCAGAATCAAACAAAAAAGTTTTTGCACAAGCAATGACGCGCACCTAAAGGTCACTACACACTATCCTATTTAGTCGTACGATATGTCAAAAAAATCGTGTGTGTTCATAAAGTATGATAGTGTGGCCTAAAAATTTAACTTAATGACAGATTTTTTTGACAAGTCTGACCGACTTGCAAAAGTTTTTAAAAATTTTCATAAAATGATAGTTTCTATGCGATCAGAGTTGTATTTTCTAATACAGCTGATAAGAAAACAACAATGTCGGCTTCATTGATTTAAAGCATCTTTTTTGTGTAATAGTGTGGCACCTGTAACAGACTTTTGTTGCGATTTTTTTTGAGTGTGATAGAAATTTTTCAGATTTTCCAGTGAATGAATCGTACGATTGTGTAGGATAGTGTATCACGACCTTAAGCAATCACTGACGGAAAAGACGATAGTTATTATTCATTATTTTTAGAGCCTAAATACTGTATTATAAGAATCGACGAAAATCAATTTGCATATGACACATTTTCTTATTCTTAAATGTCCACAATCTTTCGTGGTCGAAAAATCGACCAGTGGCCGAATGCCCTACAATATAATTTAAAAATTGTTTTGAATTTCAAAACCGTTATTTTCATAATAAATCTGGCAGTACTTCCTTGAAAGCTTTTCTGTGTGTCACCCTGTAGTTTTCTCTTGCAAAGTAATATATTGAGTATTTTAGTCAGGGGAACCCCAGATTATTTTGATTCACTTTAGTTATAGAAATATTTGTGGTTAAATGTTAGTAAGTGTACGAAGGTGAATGCAAACAGTTGTGCTGAAAAGAAATTTTACAATATTTTAAAATGCCGATTTATAAGGCAGTAATTGTGTCTGAAATAATTAATATTTTAAATGAGTTAGACTCAGATGACGAGGCAGACCAAGCTATTACGGCTGCCAAAGTTATAGATATCGTTTACATTCCACCAGCAACTATAGGATCTATAACTGATGAAGAAGATTTGGACGACAATAAAATTAATCTAAATGACAACAATGATGACCTCATGAAAGAAATTGGTGGTAGTGTAGAATTACAATATTCTCTAGATGAAGGCAATACACAGAAATTGGGTGATGGATATGGAAGTTTAATTGAAGAGCCTTCAACATCCAACACACGCAACAATGGTATGGAAAGGGAAAGCATTAAAAAAAAACGGATTTTGCTATACCTATGTGGCGAAAGCCAAGAAACTTTAGCTACAGCACAAAGCCAACGAATAATGAAGCTATTAAAATCAGGGACATAAGAGTTATAACCAATATTTGAAAAAATCCTGAAATAATAATTAATCAAGAATTTTTAAAACCTGCTCTCTGAATAATAGTTACAAATAACCAATGTTTTTTTGGTCTTTGATAACCATTATATTTTTTTTTTTTTTGTTTTGGGCTTCCATAACCATAACAAAAGATTTTTATTTTTGTTGGTCTTCCGTAACCATTACAAAAGATTTTTATTTTTTTTGGTCTTCTATAACCATTACAAAAGATTTTCTTTTTTTTTGGTCTTCCATGTCCATTATGAAAGATTTTTCTACATAAAATTTAGTAAAAATTAGAAGAAACTATTAATTAAACTATTGGTAAAATAAGGATAACAAAAGTTGTTTAGTTAAAATACGGATTTCTGTAAAAATAGCAATAAAATTAGTCCAATTGAATTAGAAGAAGTTCGTCCTTGTGCAAATATAGATAAGTTAGTGTGCAAAATTTTATAAAAATATCTAAAGATTTGCGAACTGAAACGTGGTTATAGAAGACAGAAAAAATAATAATCTTTCATATTGGTTATCAAAGACCAAAAAAAAAAAAATCTTTTATAATGGTTACAGAAGACCAATAAGAATAAAAATCTTTCATAATGGTTAACAAAGACCAAAAAAAATAAATATCTTTTGTAATGGTTACGGAAGACCAAAAAAACCAATAATCTTTCATAATCGTTATCAAAGACCAAAAAAAATAAAAATCTTTCATAATGATTATGGCAGCACTACAATTTTCTGGGTAATTTATAATTATTATTACAAGCCCAATTTTTTTTCAGCTATTTTTTCCATAACCTTTTGCATATTTAAAAAATAATAAGAGTTAAATCGGGTCCCTGATTAAAATGGAAGAAATTTTTTTTCAAATTGGTGAGAAATTGGTCCGCTTTGTCTCTTCTAGATTCAAGTATTTACATAGTTATTTTTGTTATTCTTTATAGGCTCTAAATCTACATTTGAAATTTTTTCTTTATATTTTGATAATTCCATAATATCGGATATCACAAATTTTTCAAATACATATGCAAATCAGACCAATGCTACAGCCAGTATTACACCTATTGAACTACGTAGATTTATTGGAATTTTATACTTGCCGGGGTATCATACCTTACCACATATAGACCATTATTGGTCTACTAAGCCCGACATGGGAGTTCCAATAATAAAGCAAGCCATGAGCCGCAATCGGTTCAGAACAATTAAAAGATATTTACATCTATCGGACAATAGCCGCTTAGACAAAACCGATCGATTTGCCAAAGTTCGCCCACTAGTTGATGCTCTCAATAAAAAATTTATGCAGTTTGGAATATTTAGCCATATTGTATCAATTGATGAGCAGATGATTCCGTATTTTGGGCGACACTCGTTCAAAATGTTCATTAAGGGGAAACCAATCCGTTTTGGATTTAAATCATGGTGCATGTGCTCTGAAAATGGATATTTATTATATATTTTATATGGAGGTTCAGCCACACCACACGATAAAGACATTGGTCTTGGGGCTCAAACTGTTTTGGACTTACTGAAGAATATACCTGATCCCAAATGTCACATAGTTTTTTTTGACAATTTCTTTTCATCTTATCATCTCGTGTCTATTGAATGAACGCAAATTTTATGCTACGGGTACTACACGAGAAAATCGAACGGCGAAAGCTCCGTTAAAGAATCTAAAAAAAAGCAATCGCGGAGAATTTGACCAGATGCTCGATAGTCAACAAGAAATATTGTTGGTGCGCTGGAATGACAATTCGGTTGTCAACGTAATTACCAACAACTCAACAGTCGAACCAATGGCTAATGTTAAACGTTATTGCCGTAAGCAAAAAAAACCTATTACTATTCCACGGCCAAAAGCAATCCAGGAGTACAATCATGGTATGGGTGGTGTTGACCTTCATGACAATGGCGTGGCCAATTATCGTATATGTATAAAGGGAAAGAAATGGTGGTGGCCAATATGGACTAATGCGCTTGGTAACGCAATGGTCAATGCTTGGAAGATGCACTGCATGTTCGCAAAAATCCAAAAGACAAAAACCATATCCCAAATTGATTTTGGTTCTGAAGTCACAACACAACTTCTAAAGTACGACAATGAGCTAAACAGTGAAGATTTTGATACACTCCCCAATCAACCCCGAGTCAACGAAAAAGTACACTCAATTATAAGAAGCGTTGAAAATAAATATAGGCGCTGCAAATGGTGTAAGAAACATACTATTTTTACATGCAAAAAGTGCAATATGTATATGTATATTTACATACAAGCTGTTTTTATGAATACCATAAAAATGTGTAATAAATTCATTTGAATAAAGCCTAAGAAAATATTTTTTCTTTCAAAAATATCAAATAATTTTTTTATTGTTTTCGGCCAGTGGTCGATCTTTCGACCAGTCCATGTAAAGAAAAAATATTCTTCATTTGGGTCTTAATAACACCCTCCTGCAAGGGATTAAAAAATTTCCCACGTTTTAGGGTAGCGGCCAATAATGGGTTAAAACTTGATCGTGTAAACCTTTGATTATGTGAGTTTTTAAGTGGTTTTGGGGTCTAGAAAAAAGTTCTAAAAATGCTAAATAATTATAAAAATGTGCTAAACTTTTTTCGAAATTCTTAGTGCTAATTCAGAAAAAAATGTGCTAAATCTAGCACTAAAAGTGCTAAACTGGCAAGCCTGCCTATTTCACACTTTGTTTTATTTATTAAAATTTAGGAAGCGGCTAATAAAAGACCCTTGAGAAAAAAAATACTTTTTTGAATGAAAAGTTTTGCCTTACCCCACTTTCAACAACATTTATATGTATGTATGTACATACATATGTACATATGTATGTATATATTAACCATTTTTGAAAAAAAAAAAACAAAAGAAAAAAAAATTTTTTGCACACACTGTATGTACATATGTACGTACATATGTATGTATGTACCTATCTAAGTGATTTTTTTTTTATTTTTCATATTTTTATTAGTGATCGTGCTCTAAATAACGTCATTAGTTAGTTGTCTCTATTTTTCCATTGTTAATTTTTATTGTTTGTTAACAAAAAAAAAAAAAAAAAAGCATTAACCAAAACAAATTTCAGCTATTAAACTTTTATTATTAGAGCTTTTTATGTGTAAACACACATACAAAATATGTAGTTTTAACAACTGCAAAAACAACACAAGAAGAAATAAATGCCATCATGGTAAAGGAGAAGCAGTGGAAGAAGAAACAGAGCCGCAATAGAGTTTAACGAATTTTTACACAATACAACAAAACACAATCATCCTCATATAGTGCGACTGACTGACTGAGGTTTGTGTGTTGTGTGTTCAAATCGACCTAGACCTCAATCAATGGGCATTATGTAAATAATTTCTGATGTGTTTCTTCTTTGCTTCTTCTTCTTTCTTATTTTTTTTTTGTTTTTTTATTAACTCGATTTAACGGTTAGCAACTTATTGAATTTGTTAATGGTTAAAGAAAAAACGAAAAATTAATGAAGTAGAAGAGACTACAACAATTTTGTTTACCTTAAAATAATTATGTATATAAAATTTAACAAAAATAATCAATTTGTGATCAGAAACAAAGAAGAAACATTTATGAGTCTTTTTTTAAAAGTTTTTGCGATTATAATTTAAAAAAAAAAGATCTTATTCATATTATGCATAATTAATTGCAAACATTAAAAAAAATTTGAAGTTGCCATGTTTGAACCGTTTGAAATGTTTGAATCGTTTAAAAAAGTTGTGTTCCTAATTATAAATGTAAATTTTAATATGTATGTATTTGTACATATAATTAACTGAAAGATGTAACATGTGGCGCTAGCTAACATCTACTGCAAAGCAGCTTCTATTGAATAACAACAGCTCAAAAAACGTCCACAAAGGGGGTTGAACTCCGCCTTAAGATGCAGGCAGCAACAATCAACGACTAATCCGTCATTTATATAATATTTTTCCATTCGATTTGGGTTAAATATAACAAGTTCAAGACCAAGATCGATTTTAATCTCTGCGGGCTACTTAGTTTCAAGGGAAGGTAAGGCATTGGCACTGACGCACATGAAGTAACAGCGCTGTAAAACGAGCCATTTGTGGTGCGAATCACTAAGGCCCTTTTTCACATCTTTCCGATAGCTAAAGGTACACTCACAATATTCTGTACGTAAAATTAACTGAAATTGTAATATAAATTAATTTAAAATTCATTAAAAACGGGTCTACTTTGCAAGTGAAAAATTTAAGCAAAAACATTATGGGAGAACAACAACCCAGCGGGAAAAAGAAGGAATACGGAGGCCTTCTAGAATTTTCAAAATCAAGAAAATTTTTAACTGTTAGAATCAGTTCAAAATAAATTTGCTTGGAATTTTAAATATTTTTTTATTTAAAAATTTCTGAACAGAAAACTTCTTAAATAAACTACAGTCCGTTACTCTAATAATATTGTGAGTGTAGAATTTTATCGGCCATATAAAAAGTGTTCCATTATTACAACTTTACTTTAAGCTACCAGGTAGGATGAACCGTAATTTACTTTATCGCTCACTTTAGGTTAAAGTAAAGTTTTAATAATGGAACACTCTTTTTATAAGGCCAGTTAAAGTCTAACTGTAGCTATCGGCAAGTTATGAAAACGGGCCTAAAGCTTCGTACAGACGGTGGTCAAATCTAACAATATTGTTAGTAAAATGTGATAAATATATTTGGCAGACGTTTGAACCGACAATTTCTGTTTGACAATGTTGTCAGAAACAGCATTGTCAGTCCATTGTAAATCAACAATATTGTTAGGTATCTGGAAATCGTGTAAACACTCTTCGTTGCCATTGACAGATCATTGTCAGACGTTGGAAGCTTACATTTTATTGTCAGACGTGCAAAATTTTCAGAGGCCTTTTTCTATTGGCAACTCTGCAAGCACATACATATGTACATACATATGTACGACGCAGGAATGGAAAATGGGATTTCGGATTTTGTACCAACTTTTATAACAAAACGAAGAAATCCACCAATGCCTCAAAAAAAAGTACATTTGCAACATTGTTTTCATCTCTAATAAGCATGAGTGAAAAGAAAATTAAAAATTTTATTTTAACGATACGATTATCGTTCTAGAAGTTAGTGAATCGCAATATTGGTAGCAAAGTGTGAGCGATGAATGAAAAATTTAAGTACTAAACCTAAGAGCGACTAAGTGTAATATTTTCAGAAATGTATTAAATTCTTAATTTTTTTAATATTTTACAAAAAAAAAATATGTTTCGTTATTTTCTGGGCAACAGATGTCCGTCGTCTCCACGCTATGCCGGTAGTAGTTAACCATCGCCCACTTTTTTTCAAAATCCATCAACCACTTTTTTTCAATATCCATCACCCACTAAAAAGATTAGGGGATTATGGATTTTGTCGTTCTGTTTGTAACACATCGAAATAATTATCGGAGACACCCTTTAAGGTATAAGTATGCACTATTAGGGTCGATGTCAACTGTATGGAGCATATTTGTTTACTATTTTTCCATTCAGTGGGTATTGATAAAAAACGACACCGAAAAAAGTTTTAGGACAATCGGCGAAGACTAAGCCGTCCCTCACGTCCGCCAAAGTTTGAGAAAAATCGTTTAGTCCTACAAGTATACAAAGCTTTATACATTGGTTGTAAAATATTAATTTTACATACAAATCGTTTACAAAGAAGTTGTTATCAGTGATGTTTCCAACAACTTTTGTCTTAATAAGTTTTCTCTAAATCTCATATTTAACAAAAGGAAACAAAAAAAAAAAAAAAAAAAAAAGAGCCAACAGCAGCATTGAAGCGAATTTTTTCTTTAGAACTATTTTTTCATACACACGTGAATTCAGCTTCAATATTTGCGTTTGTATGCGTTTGCTTACAAAAAAAAAAAATAGTCAAACGCATATCAGTTATTTCTGTCATACCGACCCGCTTTCTTCATATCTTAAGGGGGCTCCCATACAAAATTGTCAATTAAGATTAGAAATATTTTGAAGAAAAATGCCCATAACTGCCAAAGCCTCGCCCGCTCCTAGGGACATTAAATGTATGACGGACCTTCATTAGTTGTTTGTGCTTAACATTTTCTTAAAACATACTTGCAAATATGGCGGTTTAATGAAAATCTTAAATTTGGCCCCTGCAACGCCTTGGATGCCCCAAGATGAGTCAAATGTATGACCGATCCCACTTTATTTTTTATCGTCATCACTTATTTTTCACATACCTACCCGCTATCTCTATTCCTTAAGGGGACTCCCATACAAAAATTTTAATACAGACTAGGAATATATTGAAGAAAAGGCCCCATAACTGCCAAGAAATCGCCCCTAGGGGAATACAATGTATGACGGACCTCCATTACTTTTTTTTTGTTTTGAGCATTTTCCAAAAACATTCTTGCTCTTATCTCCACTTTTTAGGGAGGCTCCCATACAAATATTGCGTTTTATGAAATTCTTAAATTTAATGGAAATTTTTCATCTTTTGTGAATAAAATCAAAAGTTGTGAACAGATTTTAATCACTTATGGCTTTTTTTTTTTTGTTTGCAAATTAGTTTTTAATGTGTCTAAAAAAATTATAATGGCTTATTTTGCAACACTAAAACCATATTTTCTAATATGAAAATGCAAAAAAATACAAAGGGGTACCGGGGTACCCGGTGATTGACTAGCGTATATTTTTTTGGTTATTGACCGTAGGGTTAAATAAAGTGTTGTCAACAAAAAAATTCCGACAATTCTCACAACCTGTAAAATTCCATATCCATGATCGATTTTAATTTTACATCGTTATGTGAGGTAAATATTTAAATTCTAACTTGGTACACGTCGAATTTAAAGTGTTGTTAACTTTAAAATTTTAGTAATCGCTTAAATGCATTATTCTTTTATAGAGTCCTGCTCTAACTGTTTAAACTTACCTTAACTATTGGTAAACATTAGAACAGTTGAATTAAAATTGTTATCTTACCTATAAAAGAAGAACAGAAATCAATTAATAATTAGAAGAAAAAAGTTTAAATTATGTTAATTATTTAAATCTCTAAAGGTACACACACTCAGTTATTAATAATAAAAATCAGGTTGTTTTTTTTCAACCAAATTATAAAATTTTATATTTTAATTGATTCGCGCTTGAGGCACACAAATGTTCAAAAATAAGTTAAAAACGTGAACTAAAATAAAAATAAAGATTTAAAAACCTGCGAAATGTTAAATTTTATTGTTAAATTTGTTACTTCTTTTAAAAAAAAATCAATACAAAAATATAAAATTGTTCAAGACCATACAAAAAATATGAATGTCCCTAGCTTGTCACACCTTCAAGGTATAATACGTATCCAAAAATGTTTAAAGTATGAACACACATACACATACATACATAGATTCATACACACATTCAAAAAAATACACAAACTAAATGTCGTATGGAAGGTTGGATGACAGACGGACGGACGGAGGAATGGATAAACTTATGAAAAACCAGTTATTTCAATGCTCAACAGTCTTTTATATTTCGTTCAATTTGTTTATAAATTGATGATTCAAAGTTTTGAATTTAATATATTTTTTTTTTATTTTTTTGTATTTTAAGTTAACAGGTAGAAATGTTGAATTTTTTTTGTTTGTTGTTCTGTTATTGTTGTTGGTAGTACGTGCCCTTTAGATGCTCGTTGTAAAAAAGTAAGGCCGGTTTTTTTATTGCTTATGTTTGTTTGTTTCTTAAGGTACGTTCAGACTGATGAAATATTTGATAGCAAACATTAAATATTTCATTAACGTAGTCTGAACACAAAATATTTTTGAGTGTCAAATAAAATAACAGCTGATTTTGAGCAAATAAAAGTATTTTCCGGCAAACAAATATTTGTCCAATGTGAACATAGTGTGAACACAAAAATTCAAATATTTAAGTAATTTTTGAGCAAACATTTGTTTGATGTTACAAAAAAAATTGTAAGAGCAAACAACGACAAATAATTTTAGCCATGTACCCGGTAGAAGCAATTTTTCCTGTAAGTTTTCGGATTTTTTACAGTTTTAAAGATTTTTAATAATTATTAGACTTTGCTATCATGCCGCTATTAGCCAATTTTTGGGAATTTTTGCTAATTTAGCAATTTTTACCATATTTTTGCCATTTCTTATGCTTTCAGGCACTTTTAATAAATTTTATGACTTGTTTGAAATATCAAAATTTTTCGCGAATTTTCGCTGTTTTTGCAACATATTTTTTGTTCTTCTCCCGACATTTTGTTTTTAACCGAATTATATATTTTGGTGGTTGTTTCCAATTTTTCGCAAATATTGGCCATGTTTCCGTTAACCATTGTCTTACAGTTTTGTTCTTCTTTTACATACTCCTGTTCTAACAATATAAGAGATGCTGCTCCACAGAATAAAACAAATAATTAGGCTTCTTAGCGAATTTTTACTATTTGTGAAATATATTTTTATTTTTGAACACTTTCATTAAATAATTATTTGATGCAAATATTTGTTTTAGTCTGAACGCATGGCATCACTGTTTATTGTTGGTGTTTTGTTTTGGCTTTAAAATTGCTACAAGTAAGACTTTGAGTGTTTATAATTCTTATTCGCTTTAGGGTTTTATTTGTATAATATTTTTGGCTTTTCTAAAATCTCTGGAAAAGGTTTCCTGATGAGCTGGCCTCAGCAACCAGTGAAATGCGCATAGAAGCTAGCTTTCCCTCAACAATAAATTTCAGTGTATTTATCAAATATGAAAAACTGGGAATTTAGCACGTCATACGGAAATCGTATTAATAATAAATTTTGTATTCCCGAAAATAACTTTGATAATATGAATTAATTTAGTTTATTTGACACTTTTTGCCAATTGTTTCAACAAACAAAAATTGTCAAATATTTGAGCTTTGTTTGAACATCAAACCAAATATTTTTTTGTTTCACACAGTTTGAAGTAAATATCAAAACAAATATTTTCGTCAAATATTTCATTAGTCTGAACGTACATACCTTTACAACAAAGAAAAAAAGAAGTTAAAATAATTGATAAATTTTAAAAAAAGGTCTCTTACGTTAACAATTATTTCCATCTGACCTTCAATGGAATATTTTAAAATCACAATACCATACAACAATACCATACGTTGTCATATCAAGAACAAAAAGTGGTCAAAACGACAACGAAAATATAAAAATTTCACAAGTTGTCGTACCAAGACCGCCTTGTGGTCGAATCAAGAAGAATTGGTTGTCAAATTGAAAACATTCCTTGTCGCCCATTGTTGCAATTAAATAGAAACAAATAAATAAGCAATAAAGTTTTTGTTTGGTGCAAAACGTAGAAACACAAGAATAAATCGCACTTGAAATCAAATGGATTTTTGCGGAGAGGAAATGCAAATAATTTTCCTTTTTTTTAACTGTCGACACCATCTTAAAGTTTAATTTTTTAAAACTGCAGTAACACGTTCAAGTTTTTCTTGATAGTCTTTTACATCTACTCTTTGTTATAATTGAGGTTCAATGTCGTTAATGTGCCGAATTATGTCATCGTTTAGCTCCTGAATTGTTATTCGCTTATTGACGTTAACTTTTTCTTTAAAATATCCCCAAATTGATAAAACATTTAATGTCAAATGTTTATTTTCAAATCATTATCAATTTGAATTTAAATATTAAAATCACGCAATTCCAAAACGTTTGAGAATTGTGTTTGATGTCAAATGATAAAGTCATTTCATATTAACGGTATACGGGACCTTGTAAAAACATAATTTATAATAAATAATAAATAATTTTTATAAATAAGAAATTGAAAAAAAATTGCGCAAGTTTTTCTATTGGTTGCGTTCACAACAAGAGCAAAATTTTTTTTTTTTTTTTTTTTAAATTTTTATTTTTATTATTGAATCTTTCTTATCGAAATTTACAATATGTATTCAAATCTTAATTCTACTTGTTGCTTATTAGTTGTTACCAGTGTAACCACTAACTGCTGTATTCAAATTTTAAAACTGTCTTCTAGTTAGTCTCAAAGTATCGGTTCTTTTTAGCCTCTGGTGACCTTCGAACTGAAGCAGACCCCGAGCGAGGTAGTTAGGGTGGGCCATTAGTTTATCGATGTAGCTTATTGAATATTTTTTAATTTCCTCCTGGATAGTGGGGACGTTGAGATCTCTGTGGATAATATCATTACGTATATACCATGGGGCGCAGACAATTTGTCGTAATATTCTAGACTGTCTTCTTTGAAGCTTTTGGATGTTAGATGCGCATGCAGTACCCCATAATTGGATGCCATATGTCCATATTGGTTTTATGATGGACTTGTATAAAAGAATTTTGTTGTCTAAAGACAAGTTTGAGTTTCCACCGAGAAGCCAATGTAGTTGAGCTGCTTTAAGTTTCATAGCCGTTATTTTCGCTTCAATATGACGAGACCAGGTCAAGCGTCTATCTATATGAATTCCCAAGTACTTAACATGGTTTTCTACCGGAACAGTGATGTTATTTATTTTTACTGCTGGACACGTTTGTCTTCTGAGCGTGAAAGTTAAGTGAGCACATTTAGCCGGGTTAACCTTTATTCTCCATTTTTCTAGCCATGCCTCTAGTTCATTGATGTGGGACTGCAGATTTTGCGATGCGACTTTTGGGTCATGGTTAACACTAATAAATGCTGTGTCGTCTGCAAATGTAGAGGTATGCGTGCTCAGGTTTGTTGGCATATCCGCTGTGTATATTATATATAGAAGCGGTCCTAATATGCTGCCTTGGGGGACACCAGCAGTAATTTTCTTGAGGGGGGAGTATTTATCTTGCGACCTTACTATGAATGTTCTGCCTGTTAGATAGCTCTCCAGAAGCTTGTGAGTGTTTTGAGGAAGCATTCGTGTTATTTTGATGAGTAGCCCATCATGCCAAACTTTGTCAAATGCTTGGGAAATGTCTATAAACAGGGCTGAGCAGTATTGCTTTTTCTCAAACGCCGATCTAATAAGGGTGACAATTCTATGCACTTGTTCTATTGTACCATGTTTCGCTCTGAATCCGAACTGGTGATCCGGGATGATGTCGTGTTCATTTAGATGAGGAGTTATACTTAAAATGAATATTTTTTCGAAAAGCTTCGATAGAATTGATAATAAGCTTATCGGTCTGTACGACGCAACCTGGCTAGCATCTTTTCCTGGCTTGGGAATCATAACAATTATAGACCTCTTCCATGAGGATGGGAAGTATCCGACTCTTAATATAGCGTTAAAAATGAGCAGCAAGATTCTGGAAGCAGTCGATGGTAAGTTTCTTATCATTGACCCTGTGATGCGGTCAGGTCCGGGAGATTTTCTTATATTCACTTTTTCTATTGCAGATTTTACTTGAGTTATGTTAAATTTTAATGGATGGTTTACCTTATTAGGAATGATTGGACGACTGGAACAAGTATGTGTATCATGTGGCGTGAAAACTTTCTCAAGGTGACCCGCGAAAGCGTTTAATTTTTCATCTGTGTTTTTGGCCCAAGAGCAAAATGGGTTGTCAAAATAAGGGCGCTTTCTTGTCAAAATAACATCAGCCTGTTTTTTTTTTTTGCAAATTTAAACTTAAGAAGGCGTCCTTTTGACACTCCAATGGCTAATAAAGTGAATGTTTAAACGCTGGTTTAGTTGAACTAAACTTGAATTTATATGTATGTAGTTTAAACTTTAAAACTATAAAACAGTGTCCCATGTATTATATGTAGTTAAAAAAATTACATGTGGCAGCACTACGATAAATCTTGTCAAATTTATATGGTCTGCGTTTAAAGTTGGTTTATAGGTTGACCGATGTATAGATCTGTTGGTTTAAACACATTTTAAACTCAAAAGAGAGTTTAACTTGCTCTAATTTATTAGCCCTAAATGTAATTGGTTTTGTCTAGTTGAAATAGTTACTTTTATGCAAGTTCCATATCCTGCTTTATGTTCTTTATGAATGACAACTTTGCTAACACCAATTAAATGTTAATTAACGTTGCTGACAATAAACATAAAGCAATTTGTTGCTTGTAAAGAGATGATTAATTTTATCTTTATGTGTTTGTTTGTTTGTTATTTTTATTATTAACATACTTAAATGGTTTATTTGAAATACTTAAAAGATAAGTTTAGTTAAGTTAATTTATTGAGCTTTTATATAAATACTTGCATAGTAAACTACATGTGTGTCAACATAAACTACAATTAAACCACGAAAAAGGTGGTTCATATATTGCTGGTTTATGTACTACCAAAATGTACGTAGTATAAATGTGGTATCTTATTGAACACAGCTTTTTAGCTGTGTTAAGTAAGAAATGTAGGATGCATACCATGGTATGTGAACTATATGTCTGTCAGGGGTTTTATTTTATTATATAAAATGAAAATTACAGTTCGAAACTTAATAGAAAATCTATAAATTAATAATTTTCCATTACTTTGATGACACTACAGCTCAAAGGAGTTACTGATGACTCACCACAAAATACAACGTTTGAAAATCGGCTCGTTCTAGCAACAAAATTTATCCCAACACATGAACGTTGTATCTTTCTCTCAAAGATTTCAAATTTATTCATTATTGTTAATGAAATAATTAACCAAATTGGAAACCCATATACAAGTACCGGTTTTGGACATGTCTTATATATTTATATATACAAGGATCGCCCGGTGGCCGAAATTCGACAACTTGACATTTACTTTCGAGAGAACGTACACATTTTAACTCATTAGCGCCCAATGATCCCATTTGGGAACATACACAAAAAATTAAACAAATAATAATTGAAAAAATAAAATAAATATTGAGATGAAAAATAAAGTGGGGTCGGCCAAACATTTGTCCCATCTAGGGGCATCCTAGGTTTTTAACCATACAAATATGGCCGTTTAATGAAATTCTTAAATTTGCCCCCTGCAGCGTCTGGGATTCCCCTAGATGGGTCCAACCCCACTTTATTTTTCATCTCAATCATTTATTTCTAACATACCTACCCGCTATCCCCATTTATTTTTAATTTTATTGCGGAATTTCGGTTTTTTTTTTTTAGAAATTTTAATAAACTAAAACTTGTCAAATATTTGAGAGGAAAAAAACGGAACCAAAAAGCAAATTAAATAATTATTTTCAAAATTAATTTTGATTGTAATTCCACATCTTACAGAAAACAGTTTTTTGCTATGGGTAGCAGTATAATCAGCTTTATTTTGTGATATTAAGAGTTTGTTAAATCTCACTAACTATTAACGCAAGAAGTGGTTACGCTTATTTGGTCAAATGTTTAATTAGTGTGACCGTAGCTTAAGCCGTTGAATTACAAGAATATATCGAGCCCTAAAAGAAAAATTATGTAACAAAACAACATTTTAGATTTTTGTTTTTTGATGAAATTCGATAATTTTTGATCATTTGCATCATCTCTAAAAATCTCATATCTCTGGGAAGTACCGTTATCCGAAATAAGAACAAAAGCAATTTCAAACGAAATCCTAGACTTGAAGCAAAAATATTTTAAAAAAACCTTCTCCCGTAAAATTTTATTTTTGTTGGTTACATAATTTTTGCTATAAAGGCTCGATATGTTGTGCGACCTCCTTTATTTTCGAAATATCAGTATATCTCGAAAACAAGAGCTAACCCTAAAAAAACTGTTAGCACCATTGGATTTAGCGTACCCGAACTACATATGTATGTTAAAACGCCAACTAGCACAGTGTAATTATAGTTTAAAAATAGATTTATTTTTTACGTATGAGTTTTTCCAATCACTTTCCCAAATTTTCCAATAAAAAATGGGTCTTAGATTATAGATATCTGTAGAACTTGGATTCTTTTTGATTGGATAAATTTTGGAAAATTTCCAAATATTTGGAAAATACGCATTATTTATTAAATTAATGAAAACTATAACTACAAATTGAAATTGTTATCAATACATGCGGATTTCTTAGTGTTCAACCGTTCGGCTAACACATGTTTTGCTTTTCTATACAAAACGCATTGAAAAAAGGTCTGGCCAGTCTCATGTGTACCGCAAAGGGCAAGTATTTTATCTAAATTTAGAAATTGAACACAACTTTAGACAAAAAGTTATCTATCAGGGGTGTACTGGAAATCGCAAACGTAAAACGCAAGAATTTTAAGTCATTTTTAAGTAAGATTTATGTAATAAAATAATTTTATGACAAATATTTCCCTATTAAACAGGATTTTACACAACAAATTATAAGAATTAGGTTTAAAGTTTATTTAAAACAACTTCCAAATTCTTGCGTTTTGCGATTTCCAGCACACCCCTGTATATCAGACAAATCTCTATCTAACACGGGGTTTACATTTGCCAGTACTGGCAAGACAGTTGCAACACATGCAAACTTTTTCACTAATACATGCAAACTTGTCCAACTGTCTTGTCTACTGTCTAGCAAATTTTGCAGACAGTAAAATTGGACAGTGATTTGACATTTGCTAACAGTAATCTTTAGTTTTGTTAGCAAAAGAAAAACAAAAATCAAAATGTAAAAAAATAAATAAATTTGTTTTGATTTTGAATGGTTAAGTTAAGTGTTATGTTTGTAAACACTATACATATAATTATTTTAAGCTATTTTCAAATTTGTTTAGTTAATGTAAAGCACCTTTAGCTGGACTTGCACTGCAACATTCACGTTTGACATACATATTTTTAAAAGTGAACTGTCTGGACGCCTACGTCACGAAGACAGTCAGTAGTATTTTTGACAATTTATATGTACATATATTCTTACTGTCTTGCCAGTACTGTCAAATGTAAACGCAGTGTAAAGAACTCTAAGAACAGACTGTAGAAAAATTATTTCTCAATAAATTTAATTTATTGGTTATTAAGTCATTTACTATGTTGATGATCTAAAATGCATTTAAAACAAACCTACGATCTGTTTGCAATTGTTAGCCATGTGACCCCAATTTTGGTTATAATAATGTTGAACTACTTCCTGATTTTTCTTTGGTTTTTCCCAAGTAACTTCCTGATTTAAAACAAAGGAAATCCTAGTTAAATCATTTAAACACTGTCTCAAAATAAAACAAAAAATTCTCTTTCATAACTACATGTGAAATACAAAAACAAAGAAAGCTCATTTCTTACCAGTGAAGGCAACTCTTCAGCACTTAAAACTGCTAAATTTTTAGTACAAAAAAGTGGCTAGAGAAAAAAAATAGCTTAACAAGATTTTATGACAAAAAAAAAACGGATCAATATTAAAAAAAGCTGAAATTAAATTTTTGAACAATAAAATAAACTTATGAAAATCTTTGAATAACGAAAACCTGAAAGTATCTTTATACTTGCAAACCAGTGTTGCTACTTTGTGGGTAATTACCCGAATTTGGTATAATTTTTTTCTGTCGTGGGTACAGCGTGGGTTATTTCTCTTAGGTGTAATTCGGGTGTTATTTGAAATTCTTACTTCAGAGACCCAAATTAAATCAAGATTCGATTTCAGTGATGACATTTATTTCTTTTTCAATATTGTTGCTAAAAAACGCACAGTCTTCTGAACCAAAGTCTCGGTTTCTTTTTGAGAAGACTTCAATCATTAAATATATATTTTTAAAAGTTCAATAATGAATGTCTCATGATGGACTCTTAGATTTTGATGAATCATAGTGATTTAGAACCTGAAAATTATTGAAAAAATTTTTTTAAACTAAAAACTAGCCTGGGGGAAGATACATATGTTTCCAATATTCGAACATAAAATTAATGTTATCTTTATCTTGCAGCTTTTAAATGCTTATTTTGAATAATATTTAACGCCCTTTACAGTTGTTAAACTGAATTACGAAAGGGTCAGTTGTATAAAACTCTGCAGTCATTTAGTTTACTAAATAAGGTATAAAGGGTATTTTTAAGACCATGAAACTTAAAATGGTAGACAACACAAAAAAATGAATTTGAATCGCTGAATGATACACGGCTTTACCATTTAAAACTAATTTCAAATAAATAGGCTCCACGCGCCTGTCCTTGATGAAACGCGTTGCAGACGTACGAATTTGTTCGAGCATTGCTGGCTGCATGTCAAGACGTCAATTGTTGCTGGTTTCTCAGCATAAACCAGTGACTTCACAGGTCAGCTAAATCATGAAGTCGCCTAAAAATTGCTAAAAATCGATGGCTGAAGTAAATTTCGATAATTTGGTGGCGTTGTTCAAGCATGAATCTATTCATGATGATGTGCCTGAGCAAGAAGAGAAAGCAGTATGACAGTGCGTTTCACAGCTAACCTGTCATATGCTCTATTCGGCTTAAAAACACCCATTATAAAGGAATGGCAATGAGCATTTTGAACCTTCCCTAGATATCCGCAACCAAATGTGGAAGTTAGGAGTTTTATTTTAAGTTCTATTAATTGATTTTAAGTTTTTAATGTTATTTTTGTTAATTTATTTTAAATTTCAATAAAATCTTAACAGTTTGACTAATATTGATCTTCTTTCAATGAGTTTGTTGTGTTTTTGCTTTGTAAATGTTTTGTTTTTTTTTAAATAAAAACTTTAATTTTATATCAGGTGTAATTAAATTGAAATTGGGTAATTTTGCTTCATCTCAAGTATAATTTTGAATTTTGCTGGTGGGAACACTGTTGCAAACACACATGTATAAACGACGGTTATGCTCCATGTTGTTCTCCCAAAAAGTTTTTGTTTTAATTTTGCACTTGCAAAACACATGTATAAACGCATTAGGACAGGGTTACCGTTAGACATTTTGAAAGAAGACGGAAACCTTTTTAATGACTTTTAACGAAGATCAGTGTTCTTTTTTACTTTGATAGCATTTTATGAAAATCTTATAAATTAAATACGGGGATATGCACAATTGTATATATTTTTGCAAAATTTTTAGAATTAAAGTGTTTGAAAAGCGTTTTAATTTATCTTGCAGAGACACGTACAAAGATGGGTGAATAGTGCATTTTGCCATTCTCTTAAAATGTGTAGGTTTTTATTGTATGACGCACAGGTTCTCTCGAAAGTAAATGTCAAGTGGTCGAATTTCGACCACCGGGCGATCATAGTATACATAAATTGAGTGCAATTCTATCAACATTTTTTTCGTTTACATTTCGCAAGAAATACTGAACTGAGTACCATACCATGCTTATGTAATAACACTGCATTTGAACTACATACTTTCATGAAATTTCTGTATACGTATTGTGAATAAAAAACTTTAATGTATTATGAATAGAATAATTATTTTCATGGTTAATTTTTTTTCATTATATGCCAAGCTCTCCAATAAATTATATACATATGTACATACCTACATATAATTAAAATTGTTGTTGTTATAATTTTTTCTAAATATTTTTAAAACAAAAATAGTATTAATTTTGCTTTAAAAAAAAATTAAATTTCTTATAGACGGGATTCTACTGGGTATTTACCTGATGCCTGGGTAAATACCGGGTATTTTTCTGGTATTAATAAAACACAAATTCATATGGCAATCATTAACTGTCAATAAAATAAATTTAATTTAGAATTACTTTTCGTTTTTTAAAAACGTCAGTAACTATCAAAAAGCTTGTTTAATTGTTCTAAAACTACAATAAACCGGAGAATATTGATTTAAAATTGTTAAGAATGTATGTATGTGTTTCTTAGTGAAGCTAATATTGATTGAATTAATACATACATACATTTTTTTTTTAATTTTACCCTTTTGGGTAAATACCAGGGTATTTACCATATTTTCCCTATTTACCGGGTATTTGCACTTTTTTCATTTATATGTATGTATAAATATATTCTGAATATTTACGAAGCTGTTTTAAATAAAAAAAAACTCTTGTTAAGATGGCTTAAAGAGAATTTAATTCCAAATCATTCGCTGATAATAGCATCCAATCGTACAAATAACTTCAAGTCATGATTAAATAATCAACTTATTTCGGGCGAAATATAAGTCATGCCCACAATAATAATTAATACATAAAATTAGCATTTGTCCTACGATTTTCATGATATATGCCGTATTTTATCCGAAATACACGTGGCTTTCAGAATTTATAATTTTTTGTATCAATTTTTGAAAACAAAAATAGTACTAATTTTGCAAAAAAAAAAATGTATCGCTACTAAATTTTGAATAATTTCGAAACAGTTGAAAATATAAAAAAGTGTATTTGGATAACTCAAAGTAAATTTTATTAATTATCATCTGCAATTGTTTTAACAAAATCGGTAAAATCAATTTAAGTTATGATAAAATGTATTAGCATAACTGTCTTATTTCGGGTGAAATATTGGTCTAGCCCATGCACTTTTTTTGGCATTTAAAAAATTTTATTTGAAATTTTAAAAAAATTGAACAAAAACCGTAGATAGACATTATTTGGTGTACGTATTCTGATTTTAATAGAAGTGCCACTTTTTTCTTAAATCCCCTTTTTGGTGCCATTTTTTGTAAATAGCCCATTTTTTTTTGGTACTTTTTGAAAATATACAACGGACGGTAACGCTGATTCTAGTCAATATTCTATAATATTAAATGTATGTACATATGTATGTATTTTAGTAAATCCTTAAAGCCTATAGTACACGGAATGTAAAAAGCCACATGCGCATGTGGTTCTGACGTAATTCTGACGTCACTTCAAAGCCACAAAAGCAAGTTCGTGTTGTGTGGTGACGACAAAATTACGTCAGAACCACATGCGCATGTAGCTTTTTACATTCCGTGTACTATATGCTTAAGGCTCAGTTAGCCGGGGGTAACAGTACCATTAAATCTTACTGCTAACTATAATCGTTCTAATTGCTTTACAAACAACAAAATGAATCAGCTGATTTGCAACGTTACTGTTAATCAGTGCTGCCAGATTTGACGATTTATCGTCATTTTGACGATTTTTGGTTCCGGAATTAGTAAAATGCCGATTTGCTGATTTTTTTCTAAAAAGTGATGATTTTTTTCAGTCCCCAAATAAAATAATGAATAAAACATTAAATTTTCTGACACGTTCGTTTTAAGATCTTGGAATGTTTAACAGCCGTACCTTAACAAGAGGGAAAAGCGGAACGTTTTCTTTCGCTTAGCTTTTACGATGATATGCCACGAACAGGAGTGATAGGTTTCTTGTTTTATAAAACCCACAAATTATAAATAAAAATAGAGATAAAAATGCTAGATTGACCAAAAATAGCTAAATTGCCATTATTAATTTACAATTGCGGCAAACTTCACTATTAAACGAGCTGTCAAAATCGGGTTTTCCAATTTTAGGCCGCTCTATTCAAAAACTAGAAAACGCGTGCTGCATACGGCTGTAATATGCAAGTCTTAAGTAAATCTTTAAATGATTATTTTCAGAGTACAAAAACAACAATGTTACACTTTGTTTATCTTTCGTCAAACCATCATCGAATGGACCTTTTACAACTCTCGGTATACATCATATTTTCAACAATTATGCGGCGAACATTTTACGGGTAGTAAGCTAATCAGGTGTGTTCTGGAAATCCAAAACGCAAGAATTTGGTATTAGTTTTTAATACACTTTTAATCTTAATTTTATAATTTTTGTTATAAAATTCTGTTTAATAGAGAAATATTTGTATAATATTTGTTATAAATTTTTTTTATTACGTTTTCTTGTGTTTTCGATTTTTAGAACACCCCTGAATATTTACATGAGTATCATACGATTCTTAACATGAAAGACTCGTAAGATAATCTTAGCCCACGTCTTAAACGATTAAAGAAGCGCCTTTTGCTGTGTTATGGAAGAATCTCAGTCGTGTTACAGTTTTTCCCGTGGGAGGAATCTTCTACGATAAAAAAATGCGGTCATCGCCGATCAAAGGCGCTTTTCATGAGACTCACTGTAGTTCTTGCACGATTGAAAATGCTAGCTGGGTATGAAGAAATTATGTTTTTGTTTGAATGTTTTTTTCCCAAAAGCAAACAAAAAATGTTTAAAATAAATTTATTTTAAGTTGTCCGATATTTTTGACGATTTTTCGGAACGTAAAAGATGATTTATTTATTTTTTCTCAGGAAATTGACGATTTCCTTACAAATTTATCTGGCAGCCCTGCTGTTAATCCCGGCTAACTGAGCCTTTACTCTCTTTCGTACAATCACTAAAAAACTCCAATTTTCTTTTTGCTGTCAATCATTCACAATAATATGAGAACATACATTTTATATACAGACCCAAACACATACATATGTACATATGTACATACATATATACTCGTATATATAACATACAAAATGTTATCATATTTCTTGTTGTGATTACAATTTCTTTTCAATTTTTTTTTTTTTAATTTTTATTAATTGTTTACTTTAGTTAAATGTACATACATATGTAGGTACTTAAATTGCATGCCATATTTCAGTTAAGAAAACTAAAACAAAACAAAAATTTTAATAGATAAAAGATGGAAACAAAAGTAAGAAAAATAAAAACACTTAAGCACACACAAAATAAAAGAAATTAAATTAAGAAAGAAAGAAAGAACTTAACGGAACACACTTAACAAAAAGTCTCTTCTGATAAGCAGAAAAATAAAAGATTAATTTATCAGTAACACTGTTGATAATTATTGTAAACAACGATTTGGTTTTCTTTCTAAATATTATTAATTATTGCATACGCTCTCAAGTATCAAGATAAGAGTAAAAGTTAGTTACTATCACAAAAAACAAAAATTGTAGGTATTAAATGATTAAAAGAAATTTGTTGGAACATCAAAAAAATTTTGAACTAAATAGATAAACAATTTTATGTTCTATTTATTAATAATTTTTCTGTTATGTACTTGGTTTTGTTTCTTAACTTTTCTGGTAGAGTTCGATGAAATTTTTGCATACTGAGAGGGGAAAAAAGATCAAAAGTAAGAAAACGACAAAACAAAATTTTTCGATCACAAAAAAAAATCGTCAGACTTAACCTTTTAACCGGTAAGACCGTCTCAAGATGGTCTTCGATTTTTAGATTTATGTACTGTTGTAGCTCGTTTCTGCATTTCCCGCATCGTAAAATTTCTTCCAATAATTGCTTGAAAATTATTTAAATGACATTTCCGCAAAGTAAAGATACAGAAACAATTGTGTGAGAAAACCCATTTTTTTTTGTTTCATTTTACACTGTGCAAACAATTTTACGTAGCGAGAATTACAGAAACGGGCTTCTGTATTATACAATTTTTCACTTCAAACTGGTAACAACTGCCCAAATTCTTTCGCAAATTTATTTTTTAGCAACCAAATTAAAAAATCACATTTAGAATAAAGCGTTCGACTTTCTAATTTCACAGTAAAGGCTAGTTAACACTTTTATACTTTGTATTAATACATGGCAAAAACTCAAGTAATATGAGAAAGTGTGATAGTGTAAGTGCAATGGTCACGAAAATTACAAGTACATATTACGAAAAACAATTTGACAAATTAATATAAATATAAATAATAAAGATCGAATAAGAAAAAACATATATTCAGGCCTGTTCTGAAAATCAATTTAATTCAAATCACATGTGCCTTTTAAAATAGCACGTGTGATATTTTGGAGTTCCGTTTTTGTGTGTTTCGGTGTGATTTTTAATTGCCGAAAGCACACAGAGAATCACAAAAACGGTGCAATGTTCAGAACATCACCAAATACCACGTCTGATTTTTAAAAGCACGTGATTTCCAGAACAGGCCCGATTAATAAAAACAATTTTTATAATTTTATTTTAGTGTTTATTAAATTTTTAATTTAATTTAATTTAAAATTTCGAAAATTTAGTTTTTTTAAAAATTCATAAAAAATAAATTTCCAGACGTATAAAAAACGAAATTACAAACAAAACAAGCCATAAATGATTAAAATCGGTTAGCAACTTTTGATTTTATTCACAAAAGTCGAAAAATTTTAATTAATTTACGAATTTCATAAAACGCAATATTTGTATGGGAGCCCCCCTAAAAAGTGGTGATAAGGGGCAAGTATGTTTTTTATACGTCTGGAAAATTTTGTTTTATGAATTTTTAAATAAACAAGAATTTCGAAATTTTAATAAAAAAATTATTTTTTTCCCCAAAAAAAAAACATCGTTTCTAAAATGACTGCGGATATTTGAAAAAAATTTACTTTTCTTAAAGGAAATTTTATTGCCGTATTTCGGGTTTTAGTTTTTCAATAAGCCATTTTCGAAATTTGTGTATGAGGACGACCCTAATGATTAAAGATGGAGACTAGGTATGTTCTGAAAAATGCTCGGGTAGCAAAAATATTGGGGGTCCGTTACATATTTGACTCCTCTAGGGGCACTCTGGGGCTAGCTAGGGCGGTGGCGGGTAATTTTATAAAAAATAATATTTAGTATGGGAGCCCCCTTAAGGAGCACAGATAGGGGGTTAGTATGTTAATAAAAAATGTAGGGGGGGGGGGCAATATTAGCGGGAGTCAGTCTTACATTTTACCCCTCTAGGAGCGATTCAGGGACAGTTGTGAAGCTTTTTTTGGCTTTGACCCCGATGAGGAGCCATTTACCCCCATCTCACACCCCTAATTTTTTGGCTCATGCGTTTTTTTTTACAAACTTCACAAAATTGGGAGTTCTAGCGTATCGAAATTAAAAAGTCGTGCACTATTCCACCCCTAATGTACATATTCTAATTGTTTAACAAAAATGTTTTCTTTTTCACCATCATTTCTTGCCCAATTTCCATTTGAGCTTCGCAAGGGGAGTGGTTAAAAATTATTGGGCTTTTAAGCATTTTAGTTGCAAGCCATAGGGAGTATTCAGAATCTGGAGTTGCATAGAGTTCCTTCAGCTTCAAAGAATGCTCTTTTCCGAATCAGCAGCACACTGATAGAAAAGGAGTCATAACGCTGATTTATTTTGACATCAGTACTATGACAAGTGTCTATGGTAACTGTTTTAATTTTTTTTCGCATTTTTAAGCTGAAGATATCTGTGAAGTTGCCATTCTCTTCGAACTCTTCTTTTTTTAACCAACAGTCGTTCGACATCTGCAAAATTCATTTTGTGACAAACAAACAAATATTTTCAGGAAATTTTAATACTCTGCCGGAAACGACGGTTCCAGGTTCCTAGAATTTAAGATTTTGTGACATTTCTTTAAACTTAAGTATTAAACGGAACGACAATGAACATTTTAAATCTTCCATTAATATAAATATTGTTACGTTTTTCCTTTAATAAACGCGTTTGAGTTCTTTTTAATTGCAAATCCAAATAAAGTTATAACTTTAACTTACAGTATAACTTATAACTACAACTATAAATAATTCTTAGATAATTTAACTTTCGTAACAAAATGTATGTTGTATTGCAATTCCAAATAATTAAAAAGGGGCTTTCGACCAACAAAATCATTATGAAAGCGAAATATAAATTGTGGACGGTAGAAGGTGGAATTAGAAGGCCGTTAAGCTAAGTTAGACTGACTATTACATGAGAGTTTTCCTTCCAGACATGAGTTGATCCATATATCGAAAACATGTAGAATATGCCGCCAAAACCAATGCAAAACAAATGTTTTAATGTTAACAAATTAAGCAAGTAGAGCGCTACCTGTTGTCAAATAGCGAAATCTCATTTATGCTGGTAATAAAAGCTTTTATTGCGAAATAAATTATTGAACAAAGAATTTTAATAAGATTTAAACTGAAAGATAAGCGATTTTCAATATAAACTCTCGAAATAATTAAAATGTTTGTTTTATTATCTTTAAAGTGGTTTTAAAATTAACTCTTGACTTTCATTTAAAGTTTGTTAACAGGTGCAGCAGAATGTTTCTAAAAATAACTTCATTTCCTGATTTGGGAAGTATTTCATTTCAAATTCCTCATTTTTGTCGAATTTCAGGATCAGACTTTTGATAAGAAGTAGGGGTGCGGCGAATATTCGAATTCGCATTCGCACTTGCGAGCTTTCGTTTTTTTTTTTTTGCTATTCGCTTAAATGTATGCGAATATTTCATGATGGCAATTTTTAAAAATATAAATTGTTACAAACTTATTTTTTAAATTTGATTATTAACGTATGCGGAATGAAATATGGAAATGTTAATAAAGACCTGCTGAAAATTTTTTTTAATTCAACTACCATTCTTGTCTAACTGCTAAAGAATGCCTAATAGAAGGCCTCGGCTCTTTCGGCTAAAAGGTAAGATACGCATTCCCCATTCCCTTCTATGAGAATGCATAAGAGGAGTAACATTTTTGGTTTTTTTTTGCCAAAGCAAAAAGCAAAAGAACAATTTTTTTTTATCCAGTTACCATTCTTATTTAGCTGCGAAGAAAGCGAGAGTGGAAAGCCTACCCCGCAATGACAACGTGTGAAAACAAGATACATATGAGTACGGAATGGAGCGAGCAGGCCTTGTACATCAAAAAAAAAAAAGAAACAATACAGAGGCCGTGCGTTTAATTTTTCTTTCATGTTGTTACATGGTCCATTTGATCAATCCAATTTTTGCCTACTATTTTTCCAATAAATCTGGCCTGGCCGTATGGCGTCAATGGTGGCTGGAATATTGGCTTCCAATGCTTCAAGATTTGGCTGTTTGACGGCATTAACCAATCACTGTAAAGCCCCATTAAAAGCAATCCAGAGCTGTTAAATCAGAAATAAAGTTTTCATCAAATTGATTTTGCAAAAAATCAAATTGCAAAGGCCAAAAAACACTGATCAAAATACTCATCAAGCATTGTGGTAGTAGTATAAGTGAAATTGTGTTTGTATGTGTTACACCGACGGCGATTACGTCCAGCACACGTACACGATAGAAATCGACTGTCGGACAAGCATTTGACAAGTGTAATTGGTCCTTTAACCGCGCTGAACTTAATGTCGTTGATGTTTAGCTGATTAATTTTTGGAAACAACAGTCAGCATGGCGCTCGCCATTCATCGTAACGGCAACTCCGTGCTCATTTCTTTCTTATTTGCTTCGGTACACCCAGAGAAAAAACATGTTTAAATATGGTCACCTCCAACCAAACTTTTAAGCATATTATGTTTAATATATCCATAATATTGTCAGCGATAACAATATTATGGTTAAATTAGGCCTCCATCAGGAAGCCCCAATCATATTATTGTTGCCTCCAAACATGATATGATCAATAATAACTAAAATTTGTTAAACACTTACAATAGCATGGTTGGTTTTCAACCATAGTATGTTGCTCTTGGAAAAGGGGAAAATACTATCATAAATTTAAAAACCAAAATTTTATCATATTTAACCATAACATTTTTAGAGGCAACCATAATATGGTTGTGGGCTCCTGATGGGGGACTAATTTATCCATAATATGGTTATATTAACCATAATATGTTTAAAATTTTCTTTGAAAATAGTTTGTTATTTAAACATGTTTTTTCTCTACGTGCACACACAATTCTTTGTCTTGTTGGTGGTTTTGAATAGAGAAAAGTAAAGTTTGTGCGAAAACGATGAATAACTCGTCGAATTGCTTTCTCACTAGGCCGGTTATATTGACCGTAATGAACTTCGCGAACAGATTTTTTTTTTAAATTTCCGCAATTTTGAAGCGTTGTTTTAGCTATAAACGATTCATGATGACTTGCCAAGCCTTACCGAATAGAACTGTCAACACAGTTTAACATTATTAGTTGTCAAACGATAGTTATCGATATCAAAAGTTCTCATACAGCTAAAAAAAAAAAAATTACCCGATATATAACTATTGTTTCTATTTAAATATTTGTACCAGATACATTGATTACCGATTGGCCAACACATCATTCGAAGCAAGTTTGGATGGATGGAGAGCCTTAACTGCTCGAACATGCTATACACCGGGCACTCGGAAACGCGGTCACCCGGAAAACTCTTGGCCGACAACAACCCTTAAACAACTAACCACCTCATAATTTACGTGGGACGATGCAATAAGGACAACACAAGACAGAACCAGATGGAAAATTCTAGTTGAGGCTGTTTCCTGCCAAGTTGGCGAATAGCGGACAAAGGTATTCGAACCCTTTCAAATCGACAATTTGGCCATTTAATAAAGGCTTTATTCATAAAAAATACTTCATGTTAGTAACAGGCTTATAAGATAAATTTTATATGCAAATTTGCTTAATAAACCTCTTTTAAAACTGCAATATTTTTTTATGAATAACATGACAGGTTAAACTTTTTGTTTGAGGGATAACAATAAAATGGAATTGCGTAATATCTATACAAACAAACGTACATTAACAATTCACTTACTTATAATTTATTAACTTGTGTACTTAATACTCGTATGTTTGTTCAATTGCTTATTTTAAATTCTTCTTTTGTGCACAATTAATTGTACATGTTTTGTTCGCACAGATGTTTTGAAAAAAAAGTATATTAAATAAATAAAAAAGTATTTAAATTTATTATGAAAAATTGATATTTATATATAAAAATTGAACAAAAAAACAAAATAAGAAAAAAAAACGGCCTCCACACCTGGCTGATCATGTGCAGAGTTGAGCAAAGTCAATTACACAAAAGCAACTAACAGTCTGTCAGTCAGTCAGATGATATTTTGTAAGCTTTAAAATGATTTTTTATTTTTTAGTAAAATTTTATCTTCAAAAATCAAATCGTATGGAAAAAATATAAGCAATTTAACATTTTGGTACTCAAACACCCTGATATGTATTTTTTTTTTTGAGAAATTTACTTGTTTTTGTTGATTACATATTATTATTATTATGACAATCCAGGGCTGCCAGATTTGACGATTTTTTGTTACGGTATTAGCAAAGTGCCGAGAATTTCAATTAGAAATTGAGAAAGTTCATAGCTTTCTTGTTTAATTTATCGAAGGCTGTAAAAAAACAAAACAAATAAGAAAAAAACATAAAATCAAGGCGAATTCATGTAATATGAATTTGCCTTGCATAAAATAAAATTGTTAAAAAAAAGTTTTTTGTGAAATTTAAAACAACAAATAAAGAAACAATATAGGAATTGTTAAAAAATTAAACATTTTAAATTGTTGCTTCCTTTTGTATTTATGTATTTTTAAAGCAAAATAAAAAATTTCATAAATGTAAGAAGAAGAGTTCTTGAATTAAGAAGATGCCGTGTGAACAGCGTAATTCAAAAAGCGAACAACGTTATTCAAGATGTCGTGCGAACATGGCAATATACCATTTTTGACATGAAAGATTCGTTAGATTATCTTTACCCACGTCTTAAACGATTCCCACAACGATTAAGAAACGTCTTTCGCTGTGCTATTGAAGAATCCCAGTCGTGTTACAGTTTTCCCGAGTAAGGATTCTTCTACGATTAAAAAATGCTGCCATTGACGTTCAACGACGCTCTTCATGAGACTCCCAGGATCTCATACACGATTAAAAATGTTGCTGGGTTTATTTATGTTTTTGTTTGAATGTTTTTTTTTTAATAAAAATCGAACAAAAATTGTTTAAAAAAAAACTAAATTTTAAGTTGTCAGATTTTTTGACGATTTTTCGAAACTTGAAAGATTCTCAGGAAATTTACGATTTTCCTCACAAATTTATCTGGCAGACCTGTGACAATCACTGTTGCCGATTTGACGGTTTACTGCGATTCTAGCGGTTTTTGTGTGCCCTTCGTAACATGGGGTCTTCACCTGACAATTTTTTGTCATGCCAAACGTCAAACTCTATATAAAAAAAACTCTAAAATTTTTGTCAGCATTTTTTTTATATGAAGTTTGACGTTTATTTTGACAAAAAAATTGTCAGGTGAAGACCACATGTAATACAATTTCCGTTTTGGCCGTTCATTAGGCGATTATCTTATTTCTCATCGAAGAACTGCACATTAAAGAAATTTGGATTTTTAGATGCCTCATTTCTGTCGCAAAGCTAGCACGACCTCATTTGCCAATTTGTATATTTGTTGCTGTTAATTTGCCGTACAGATAAATTCAATGAGCTGACTCGAAACTTTTACATGTATTTTGAGAGGTGTTTACGGATTACGGATCTCAAAAAATAGAAAAAAAAAATTTTGAAATTAACGATGCTGTGGTGAATAAATGTGAAAAATATGAGTTTCTTTTTTATTATTATGAAAACTAAGCCATTGGAATAAGTAAAGTGTGTTTTTCTGAAAGGTCCATGTTTATTATTGTATATTTCTCAAAGTTTAAGCCCGCTTAGAAAAGTTAATAGTTCGAAAAAGTTAAAAACCCTTCGGACATTTTAGTTAACTTTTTCGCGATTCTACTGTATTTGAAATTTAAATTTTTTTTTCACAAAATAAGAGATCTCAAAAATTTTTTTAATTGAAGTTATATCGAGCTTTTACCGCAAAAAAAAACTTAAGCGACAAAAACACAATTTTTTTTTTATTATATTTCATAAAAATTTTGTATGAAATTTGGTGCTTAAGCTAAAATTGTTTTTGCTCTAACGTATCGTAACGTTTCCTTATGTGACCATAACATTTAAGGAGATGCTGCAAGTATTGCCAATAAATTCATTTATTAAAAAAAACGAAAATTGAAAATGTTGTCTCTTAAGCTATTTTTGCGGTAAGGGCTCAATATATTGAAAAAAAAACAAACTTCTTTTTTTTCGTTGAAATTGATTTTCTTCCCGCTATGAAAACATTTTACAAAGTTTTTTAAACAAATTTTATAAGTTTTCTGATTTGGATTATTTGTTATTCTCTCAAAATTTTGTTCCACGGTCTTGTTGCTTTTGTAGTTTTTGTTAACTGAGCGTTACAATGTATGACATGCTATTTACACTGGTCAACAAAATAATAAAAAAAAGTCACGAGGAACTATGTTATGTAATTTAAATTGACTTAAGCGCGCTGAATTGAAATCTATTCACAGATTTATACTTAGAATTATCTATTCGTTTGTAAGCCTTCAAGGATATTTGAAATAATTTTTGAATTTAATTTCCTTCTTAACACTCACGATTTTTTCTTTAATCTTGGTCAGCGGTCTAAAATTTTTAGAATAACTGCCAAATCTAGACAAAAGCACTTAATTATTCCAGATTTGGCATTGATGCTAAAAATTTTAAACCAAAGGTTTAACATGTCTATTGAACTCTAATGTCAGAATAGAGCACAAGCAATACAAAGCCCTAAATATCATCAGATTAAACACATTTTGTTGCCTAAAACGGCAACTAATTGCCAAAATTAGCGTAAATCTTAACAACTTCTACGCACTTTTATAAAAGAAAAACTTTGTACTTCCCGGGATCGGGCAACACAACTGAAGTTACATAGCCAGCAGCGAAATCTGGCTACACCGCCCATGTAAAATACAGAAACCAAATTATTTTATGTTTTACCATAAGCTTCGTTGCCTGATTTCCTTGCTGGCAACTCAACTTCAGTTCAGTTGTCATCCGTAATCGACCCGTAAACTGTGTACACTTTTAAAATGGCAAAATATTTACATTTTAGCGATATTTTTTAAAAGCATTTTAGGCGAAATAAAAAAATTTCCAGTTTCTAGCGGTTTTTGAAGTTTGATTTGGCGGGAAGTCCTAAAAAAATTTGGCAACACTGATTACACCATTTAATTGAAATTAAATGACGAAATTCTCTAAACATCAGTTATTCCGATGTCTGGATGCATGACGCTAAAGTTTTATTGTTTTTTTTTAAATTTTGCATAAGTGTTGGCATTTTTTTTTTTTTTTTTAAGAGTGTTGTTGCTTTTATTTTAGCTGATTTTAACTCGTTTTTTGTTTGCTTTTTTTAATATATTTAATTTCTTTATTTAACTTTGCTTTTTCAGCAGTTTCTGATGCGGATGTACAAATTTTATTTATAAATAAATATGCAGAGTTGGGCATACAGAGTCATTAATTAAAGTAAAATTTTGTTATTGGGAGTATGAACAAGCGCCCACAAACTTTACTGGTTTTCGTCCACAACCTGTATTGTATCTGTATGTTTCAATAGACTTCAAAAAACATATGTACGCTATTTAGGGCTTTAGGCTAAATGAATATTTTGGCAACACTTGCATCATGTCCTAAAATGTCATGGCCACATTCGGTACCGTTACGATTTAAATCAAAAACAATTTTAGCTTAAGCGCCAACCTTCATACAAAATTTTTATGAAATTAAATAAAAAACAAAAACCCCTTCTCCCGTAAAATTGTGGTTTTGTCGCTTAAGCTTTTTTGCGGTAAGGGCTCGCTTGATATTGGTAGTGACTTGCTATTTTGAAAAACATCTGAGATTTCCATTAAGCTAAAATTGGGAGGATTTGATTTTAGAAGTATGTAGTTACTTCATTGGTTCATGATTTTATTATAAAAAATTTTATTAAAATTTATTTATATTTATAAAATATTATTTGCATATAAGTTTTGAACATGTTGTTCAAAAGTAATGCTAGGAACACATTTGGGTCGCTCGCCATAAGATCGTAGGACGTAAGACCGTACAGTTTTAAAAACCCGCTCTATTTTTTCACAATTCCGTCGTAAACGTATTTTGTTTTCATTTAAAATTAATGTTAAGAAATCCAAATTTATTTAAAATTTTTATTTATTTTTTCCTTTTTTCTTTTAAATATTCAATTTGAAAACACAAAAATAATTTAATTTTATATTTTTAATTTCTTTTTCTATGACAAGACGGTCATAACCGGCGCACACAGGGACAAATAACCGAATAACGATGACAAAAATCGATTAATTTTTTATTTTGTTAAATGTAACAACCACTATTGCACTTAATATATTCTGTATACCAGTACGCAATCAAAAAAAAGTATTATTATCAGTTACATGCATTTATACCTGCCAGCAGCAATTTTTTGTAAATTTACAGTTTCAAGTTTTTAAATATATTTTTAAGCATCAGGTATCTAATTTAGGTTGCAGTTATTAATAAAATAACAATTATATCGTTAGTATAATTCGCAAAGACGCTAAGTCCACTTTTTCCAAAATTGATATTTTAATGCAAAACGGTAAAACGATACAAAATACATATTTTACGACAACAAAAAATGTCATTATGTAGTTTAAAGTTGTTGTAATTTTGTGGTTTGCAAAAACGCTAAGTCCACAAAACTACGAAAAATATTAAAAGCGCGTGCTAACTCCACGAATATTAATTTGTTCAATTGAATTTGGTTTTTATGTTCTATTTTTTTTCTAAAGTGGAGTTCTAAAAAGAACAAATAATATAAAAAAGGTTAATATTTAGATATTAGTTTTTATTTTAAAAAAATAATCATAATTAGCCATGTGCCAAAATCCACTTTTTGCGAAAAAGAACTTTTTATTCTTGAAAATGGTTCTTTAGGGTATCAGAAGCAACTTTTGTTCCGCGACTTTTTTATAATTCCGTTATTTACAAAATTACCGTTATTTTTAGGTTCTTGAAGAAAATGAAAATTTTGACCGTTAAATTTCCAGAATTCGACCAAATAATGTTCGGCAACTTTGTACAAAACCATATGGCGTGTACTTTTGCAGAACATATGAACTCAAAATATTTGCAAATACAGGGTGTTGATTGTAGGAAAATGTGCTAAGTCCACAATAAAACGAATAAGTTAACAAAGCAAAAATGCTAAGTCCAAAAAGTGTAAATTTCCCTCCCAAAATTTTGTGGAAATGGATTTTTGATCAAGGTCATTTAAAGAGAGCTATTTTGTTAAAATAATTGCGTTGAAAAAGTTTACAAATTTTAAAAACTAAAAAAGATACATTGTTTTTTGTGTCTGCTGTAAAATTTGAAAAAAGGGACTTAACACATTTGCGAATTAGACTAACGATATGTAGTGTAGGTATAATGTACTGTTTTTATTTTAGCTAGAGCTCCAAAAAAAGTTCCAAACAGTTCCACGACTTTTCGTTATAAGTTAAAAAAAACTACACCCTTTCAGGAAATAGAGCCAATTTTTCTTAGGTAGTACTCCTAATTCTGAAAATTCCACATGCAAATTAAATTTTTTTCAAATCGCTAAAGTGTCGCACTAAATTTTCAATTTGTCACTGTGTGCGGCGTATGAAATAGAATTAGATCGAAGGCAACGTACGACGTAGATGCGCTTCTACGTTTGCGACAGCTATTGTGTGCAATTGTATTGAATAAGGGAGTTAGGACTGTTAGGAAATTTCACGCAGGGCCATTCGCAGGTCTTGGGTGAGATTGGCGTTGATGGCTATTGACTAGGACTAGCCCGGCCCCAGGGATTATGTGGGCACTAGGGTAGATTTTTGGGCGTTTGTCGGGGGTAATATTTTCGTCTAGCGAGAGCTGGTCAGGTAGGGGCAGATTGTATAGCGGATTTTTCATTTTCACTGATGGCTCGAAGATGAGGGGCACGGTGTGGGCGGCTACATTGAGGATCTGGGCATCAGAAGATCATAGAGGCTTCCTGACGACTGCAGGGGTTTTCAGGCGGAGGTTTTAGGGGTCTTGGGGCGGAGGAATTGGAAAGGGGCAACATTCTTAGGTACTCGTAGGTCACTATATAAGTGGGCAGCCATGAGAAGTACTCTTAAGGCTTTAATGGGCTGTTATGAGAACTCCAAGCTAGTGGATGATTGCAGGAGTGCTGTAGGAGAAGTCTTAGGGGAGTATGTGTTGAATCTGGGCTGGGTACCCGGTCACCACAACATCTCCGGCAATGATATGGCTGACAAGTTGGCGAGACTGCGCTCGGAAATAGAGGATACTGTCTGTCTGGAATCGATCAGGCCTCAAAATGGCTTCTTTTTCGGAGATCAGGGAATGGGTTCTGAGCGGGACTAATCGGGTCTGGCAGAAGCGAACGGACAGCCAGGTATCGCGTAAGCTGTGGCCGGTGCTTAGGAAGTCCGACTCGGATATGCTGCTGACCAAGAGTAGGATGGCGGAGAGGATGGAATCCGAATTGTCGGATATGTGGGGGTTGCGTAAGAATCCAGAGGACCTAGAGACAGTTGGGCACATGCTCTTCTGCAGCCTGGGACATAAACTATAATTTTTTTGTTAAACGTTTATTTTTATGGATTTCCATATTAATTTATATGTTATAAACATTAGGTAATACTGAATTGTTCTGTTTTGTTATTTTTTGTCTCTTAAAATATGTTTTACTGTATTTAAAATAGTTATTTTTGGTTTTCCATTTTTTTTTTTTTTTTTTTTTTTGTTAAAAACATTGATAATTGCCAATGCATTTTTGTAGTCGTTAAAACAACACATTCTGAGGGTGTAAGTCACCCTTAATAAGTGGTACACAATATGTTGGCAACATTTTGACTCAGATAAGAAAATGCCATATGTGTAACGGCGATCCCCCTAAATCAATACATTCAAATTTTATAAAAATTTAATTGCTTCATTTCAGATAAGAATATTCAACTTAAAGGTTTCAAAGAAATTATTTTTTTTTTTTAAGAAATCTCAAATGCAATAAATAATTTACTTAATGGTGTTTTCTTTTCTGCACAACAAATATCGCCTTCTTAAAAGGTGCATGTATAAAATGTCTTGCCAGCCCTGTAATTATGCTATTTGAAAAGTGAAATGCCCTGTTTTTAACACATGACGAGAATTGTTCTTCATCATTATGGGGAACCCTACAATTTATTTCTTTTAGGGAATTTTTTAAAGCATTTTTTTCATTATTTTCTGGCATTTTGATTTTTAACCGACTGAGAGATTACAAATAAATTTTTGGGTTTGTTTCCAATACGGCAATTTTCCGCGAATTTAAGCCGTGTTCGCGATAGACGTGATTTTTACTGTTAGTTTTATGATTTTTTTAAAGCTTTAATGATGTTTAATAAATATTAGACTTTGCTATCTTGCCGCTGCTAGCAAATTTTTGCGAATTTCCGCTAATTTAGAAATTTTTACCGAATTTTCGACATTCCTTATAGTTTTAAGGACTTTTTATCAATTTTAAGTGTCGTTTGAAATAATAAAAATTTTCGCAATTTTTCGCTATTTTGCAAACTTTTCCAAATTTTTGCAATTTTCGCTTAGCTCTGTTGCTCTTTGGGGCAATCGTTGCCATTATTAAAAAAAAAACCCATGTATAAACATCATATATCACCTTTTTTACAAAGCACTAACAACATTCTTGATCTATTTGGGGCGAAAAGTGCAATGCCTTATGCCATAAGTTAGGGTCAATGTTTAACAATAAAACATGCTTCCCTATTAGAGGGCAAAACCTTTTTTAAAAAACGAACACAAAATTCCATTTTTTAAATAAAATATCGCATTTTTTTGAAGAAAAGAAAACACCATAAATTATTTGCTTGAAACAAATTTTATTGAAGAAAAAGTTAAAAATAATGTAGTCTCAAAAAAATTCTACCTCTGACCAAATAATTGACACTTCAGATGACAGATATGTAACAGCTGACGGATTTGTCAGACCGGCAGTTTTGAAACCACTTAATGTAAAACTAGTTACGATTTTATATATGTACATATTTATAGAGAATAATTTTGGTGTTTAAGCGATTTTTTCCAGAAAAGCAGTATGTATCAGTCTTTTGTTCATAAACCAAAAAAATCTTTCCCGAATACCAGGACACTAACACAGAAAATAGAACAGTTTCCTCTTTCTCTTTGTCATGGCAACTTCTGCAGAAGTCATTGAATTACAGGCCCATTCTCTTCGCATGAGTCCCTACCGGTCAGTACCCTGTTATCACTACGATCTCTGTTCTAATCCGTTGAACAAAAGTAGAGAGCATGACGTTGACGCGCATCTTGCAATTGTAAGACTGTATATTCCTTTACATTAGAATGGTATACATTTAAAAGGATTGTTTTCATTAGTTTATGATAAGAAAGCAACACTGATAGTACGCTAAGACTAAATCCTAAAAAGTTGTATCAGTGTAAAAACAAAATGAATCCAAAACAAAAAAGGTCATCTTTTTTTATTTTGCATTTTTTTCCAATATTCTTATCGTTATTTTTATTATGTCTCACACAACTTATTATTTGCTTTTTTTTTCTTCCTATTTACAACGCTAAACATATTCTCCCTCGTTCTGTGCACATACAATACTCGTACATTCAGTTGTAACCCAACAAACACGAAGTCAAACCTTTGTTATGAATTGACTTTATCCTTGGACATCGAACACAATTCTCAAACGTTTTTCAATTGTTTGATTTTAACATTTAACTTCAAATTGATAATGATTTGAAAATAAACATTTGACATTAAATATTTTTTCTATTTAATGTCAAATCAGTATCAAATGTTAAATTCAAATCAAAACTAAACTTGGCAATACTAAAGCGAAAAATGGCGATTTAAGTTAGATTTTTACATCGTGGT
This sequence comes from Pollenia labialis, assembly GCA_949318255.1. Classification (NCBI taxonomy): domain Eukaryota; kingdom Metazoa; phylum Arthropoda; class Insecta; order Diptera; family Polleniidae; genus Pollenia; species Pollenia labialis. The sequence continues at coordinate 23,946,771 of OX439142.1, read as the reverse complement.
TAAATGTGTTTTACAAGAGAACGAATTATTTGTGCGAATTTAAAAAAAAAGACGGCAAAGTGAAGACATTATAAATTTGTTGTATGATCGTCGTGCTGCAATCCTCAAAATAAAAAGAAGCCAATTATTTCATCTTTGAAAGAATTAGAGGAAGGAAAGAACATTATTACATCTTTTAGCTGTGTTGCCGAATGTTTATCTCACATTTTATTTAAATAAGAAATGAATTTTAATTAAAAAAATAAAATATTTTTATTTATGTTCCACATTGTCTTATAATCAACATTTGAGAAATACGTTTGAAAGCAAGTTGAAAATAAAGGCATTTTTCAATTTTCAAATCATTATGTCTACGTTCTTCCTTTTTCTTCTTTGAACATGTTGACGACATGTTTTTTTATTTTGTATAGTCGTGCGTATGCATGTTTGCTTTTTTGATATTGAAAACAAAAACAAAATTAAACAACGAATGAAAAAGCAAAGCGTACTGACAGTACATGCATCTGTGTACTCGTTTCTTTTCCCCTCGTCCCTCTCGCCAATAAAGTAGCAATCATGTCATTAAAACATGAGCGCTATGAACACAGACTATCAAACGTTTGACGTTTGAGAAAACGTTTGATTTTAAATCATTTTCAATTTGAAATCATACCTCCGTGTTTGTTGGGAAGTGCTTGTGTAAATGTGTAAGTATTTGTTTGTTTGTTGCCTTTTTTCAACATTTCTCTTCCTGCTAACAATGGCCAAAGAACTTACAACAAACATGTGATTAACAAAAATATCTATTTTTTGTTTTCTTTCCAAAACAAACAACGCACATACATACATATGTACATATGTATGTATGTATGTATGTACTTTACTCAATGTGGCAAACACGTGGTTAGAATTGCTGAATGCGACAACGACAAGAACGAAGACATTGTCACAAAAGACACAAAATGATGAACATTTTTAAGTGCAACACAAAAAATAATAAAGATACAGAAATATGCATGTATACATACACACATACATACATATTTACTAATACTACAAATGAACAAACATACACAATTCAATAAAAAAAATTCTTAATTTGTAATATGCTCCGCATGACGGCTAATAAATTAATGCTTTTAAATTGAAAATCCTCTTCTGAAAATCAATAAAATTTCAACGGGACAATCCAACTAAAAAATTGGTTTAAATGTCTTTTATGTATTTAAAGATTAACTGTAATTTTGGTGTAAATGTCAAGGATTAATTTAAGAAAAAAGGAAAAACTAAAAAATTGATAACGAAAGCAAAAACAAATTTTAAAATATACAACAAAAAAAGCATACCAAGGGCTAAAAAGCAAAGCAAGTTAAACTCTCTCTTTGGTTTAAAATGTGTTTAAACCAACAAACCTATAAATCACTAAACATTTAAACCATCTTCAAACGCATAAAATTAGGCGTTTAAACTACCGATACAGACAGAATTTTATAAGATTTATTGTAGTGCTGCCACATGTAATTTTTTTAACAACATTTACCTTATTAATACATGGGACACTGATTTAAAATTGTTGAGTTTAAACTACATATAAATTCAAGTTTAGTTCAACTGAACCAGCGTTTAAGCCATCAGTGATTTATTAGCCATAACGCTGGGTCTTTGAGATCTCAATTAAACTAAGTTTAGGTAATCTGAAAACAGGACTTTGATCGAAATTTTGCTTTTTGAAATCGTTCCATTCGTTATCAAAAAACTTCTATCGAAATTTGGGATTACGTCATTCGATGACGAGTACTCGATCGAATGCCGTTACTCGAAAAGTCATTCGATAGGTTAAGAACTTTCGTAAAAACATTAAATTGTTTTTTTACAAACAATTTACATTTACACTAAATGAAGTTTGAATTCATTAAAGATTATAATTTCAAAAAAAATATTTGTATGTACATATGTACATACATAATTTAAGTGTCTGTTTAGCCAATTCTTTTTAAATATCAATTTATGTTTAAAATTCGGTTTTCATGGCAAATAAAAATAAAATTACATACATATGTATGTACTTAAATGAAAAACTATATTAAAATACGAATTGATATTTAAATAGAATTGGTGAAATAGGCCCTAAAAACATACATATGTATGTAAATGTAAAAAACAAAATATTGTTATGTTTTTAATAAAAATAATGATTCATTTAAAGTACATACTAACAAATCTATTTTTCTTTTATTTGTTTCCTCTCTATTTCTCTATACCTACTCTCTTTTAAGGAAAAGTAAATTTAATTTTTTTTTTTTTTCAAGTAAAAGGCAAAAATCCAGTAAATAACCAACCACATCACAATGAAGCAAGCAATCACAACAAGACATTCAAAACTCAACTCCATCCATGTGGTTTGATGAAAACGAAAAAAAATCACAGCACCAAACAACACATAACATTGGATAAAGTTTAAAAAAAAAACAACAAAACAGTTTCGAATTTTTTTTGAAAATGATAGTGAATGGAGGAAATTTAAACAATGTGTGTTATTATCTAATACTACAAGTCGGTATACCTAAAATGAATACGTTTAGTTTTGTACATACTTGTAGCTATTCATTCACCTCTATTGCGAATAACAAGTGGAATTTTTATTCCCAAGAAATTTGTATTCCCCTCGAAGGGAAAACTGCTATTGTGAATCTGACGTGATACATATTTCACGCTATCAGTCCATGGTGAATGTAAAAGAAGAAAGAAAAAACTATTTAAAATCAAAGGAATTTTTGTTCAAAAATATTAAGGCGACCAGATTGTCGAAATAAAAATAGAGGGCATTCAGAAAAAAAGTAATCAATTTATGTATTTGACTTCAAGATTTTTTACATATTTTACAGACAAATTTACATTCCCATATTTATGTACATATGTAAAGTAAATTAAAAAAAAAATAACATTTCGTCGGCTTAATATGCAAACCTGCTAAATCCACTTTTTAAGTAAATTAAGATTTTGATGCCGTATGGTAGAGAAAGATATGCCTCGTGGACCAGCAGCAGGGCTGTCAGATATGGCGATTTCTCGCCAAACGTGGCGATTTTGAAAAGTGTTTGGCGCTGGGAATTTCCATTTGGCGACTGGCGATTTACTTGTCTATTTTTTCCATTAAAATTATTTCAGCGATTTTTTCAACAGCTTGTCATTTTTTTGTTATCAAAAAAACCTGGGCACTTTTTTTTACATGATTTTTGTTTTGCTTTTATTTAAGGTGAATTTTATATTCAGTCACTATTTTATTCTAACGGGTCCGCCATTTAACGTTTTTTTTTCAACTTGTGCTTATTTCGTGAGTGGTAACACTTAGCTCATGTCTGATTTGACAGATAACTAGTTTTATCCTTCCGCTGAACAAATATGGTTGTGTATACGCTTGAACAACGCTGGGAAATATTGCGACATTACTTTGAAAATCATGGTAATGTTGCAGAATGAGTGCGAAAATTGCGTACGGATTTTGAAAGAAGAGAAGCACCGTCAGCTCCGTATGTTCGTTATCTTGTGAAAATAGTGAAAGAAACTGGCATCCTCATCGATAAACCAAAGCGTGAAAAGCCGAAAACAGTGCGTACACCCGAGAATATTGCTGCTGTGGCAGAAAGTGTGCGTGAAGCGCCATCAACATCAATTTACCGTCGTTCTCAACAATTCAACATTTCGGAGAGACTATTGAGACGAATTTTGCATAAAGACCTTGGAATGACGTCATACAAAGTCCAATTGGTTCAGGAGTTGAAGCCAGCTACTACTGCTGACATCCGGTTTGGCGATGGGGTTAAAAAAAATCTGACAACCCTGACCAGCAGTAGTATTTTTTCTTTAATTTGAGTCTTGAAGTGTGTCAAATCAACTATATGTTTGGTTTTCCTCTCAAGCAGCAAATAGGAAAAATAAAAAGTTATTCCTGAAAAATTTGTTGAAAGGGAGTTAGTAGGTTTGCATATTAAGCCGACGATGTATAAAAACTTACATTATCTTAAGTAAAATTAGCTAAAAAAAATAAATAACGAAACTTAAAAGTTCATTGCACTAACATGTTCAAAATTTTACACTGCAAGTGTATGAGAGTTCAGTAGGTGTATGAACGGAACTAGCATGACACGACATCTTCCATACGATTTGACAGAAAAAAAACCGGTGATCGCAGTGAAATAAAATTTATTTTAATTTATAAAAATAAAATCAAATATTGGTCGTGCTTTTAAAAATAAAGAGGACAAAGATGACAGATTATGAAAAAAGATGATAAAAGAGGACACAATTTTTATAGATGACAGCCAGTTAAAATAGATGATTGTCGTCTAAAAAAGAGTACGTATGGTCACCTTAAAAATATACACGTACATATACAAATGTATATTTTAAAGAAAAGTTAAAAAAATAAAGCAAAATATTTAGTATTGCAGTTATAGTTTGACTGCAACGTTAGCTTTTTGCACTTTTTAAATTTTATGTAGTAAAATCCGCAGGCAATCGACCTGTTGTAATGCTTTAATTTGAGCAATATATCAGTTTGTGCCTTATTAACTGATTTTGCACTTAACATTTATTTTGTAAACTTTAACATTCGAATTATGAAAGGAACTACTTACATCTACATTTTATTCAAAAATAATTTTTTTGTATGGGGACCACCTTAATGGTTGAAGATAGACGATAAGTATGTTTAGTAAAAACCTTTTTTTTGAGAAAACATCGGAGGTCAGGCATACATTTGACGTCGATTGGTACGCCCTAGGGGCAGTTAGAGCCCTGTGAGTAAATTTTATAAAAATGTCCCATTTGTATAGGAGCCCCCATAAGAAATCGAGATAGGTCATCAGTATGTTGGAAGGAAATGTTGAGGATGGAAAATAACTGTGGGTCGGTCAGACATTTAACCCCCCTGGGAGGCACCATCAAAGCGGAACAAGCGGGTTTCTTAACAAAAATTATTCAAAAATTCTTTTTTTGTGTATGGGGACTAGTGTAGCCAGATTTTAAATTCGGAAAAACAGTACATTGACCGCAAAAAAACAGTACAATCAAGAAAAAAACAGTACATTTTTTTTTTTGGCGAAAACACAACTATTTATTTAAATTATTATATATTTAAAACTTTTGATTGAATATGCAACAATTATATAACGAAAAACACTTGAAATGTGTAACGTCAAAGGAATGATTTCCGTTTTATGGCATTTTAAACGTATACGAAATTACTCAATTTGTGTAAGTAGGACTTTCTTTAAGCATACTGGTAGTTAAAGCAATTTTCACCACACACATAGTTGCACAAATCAAATAGAATTTGAAAAAATGTATGTGTCCAAGTTAATTTTCAAATTTCATAAAAATTTTAAGCTATTTACGGACAATTTTACCAAGTTCAGCTATAATCTATAAATTCCAAAAAACATAGTTTGGTGTATTTTTATTTAACAAAATCTGAAAATATTAAAATAGTAAAAAACAAGTTTCAATAAAATTTATACGCTGAAAATATTCAATAAAATTTTTGTAAAAATTAACGTAGCTTTTCTTTATTTCAAAAGTAGATTAGGTAGAGAAAAGTGGTCCTGAAAGGAATTAGGTATTTTTATAAATTTTGAGCCCGGAGAATTTTTTAAATTTGTTCGTTTTCAATTCCACGTGATTTCGAATTCCAGAACTTGCCCGAATATTAAAAAAAAAATTCTAGGAATTAAAGATAGTTGTGTTGGAAAAAGTATTTATTTACCCCCGTATTTATAAACGATTATTAAATCTTACAAACGTTTATTAAGGAGAATTTTCATACAAAATTTGTTTTGTAAACCTTTATTAAATTTAAAAATTTTTTATAAATACAGGCGTTAGTATTTAAAAAATATAATATTTTTAACAAAATTTCGATTTTGTCTTTATTTTTCTCAGGTGTTTAAAGGAAAATACTATTGGAAGATGTAGCTATAAAATCATATGTCTTAAAAATAATAACATGAAAATATAAAACTGCTGCGAGTCACCCATTATAATTAAGATGTCTACTGCGTGTTTATGAGAAAACAATGACCACAGCGTAAAAAGTCTTATTATTCTAGAGCTTTTTTGTTTGGAACACAACCTTTTTTTAATATATGTACTGTTAAATATTAGGATATTTTCAAAATATGACTTAAACAGGGTTTTTCTTAATATCTTGGTTTTTTGTAGACTGAACCAAAAAAAACAGTACAAAAAACAGTACAAAGTGTAAAAACAGCACATTTGCGTACTGTTTTGGACATTATGCATAAAACAGTACAATTGCAAAAAATCAGTACATGTACTGTTAAAAACAGTACGTATGGCAACCCTAATGGGGACCACCTTAATGGTTGAAGATAGATGATAAGTATGTTTAGTGAAAATCTTCGTATTGAGAAAACATCGGAGGTCAGTCATACATTTGACGTCGATAGGTACGCCCTAGGGGCAGTTAGAGCCCTTGGAGGTAATTTTATAAAAATTTCCCATTTGTACGGGAGCCCCCTTAAGGAGAGAGGCTAGGTGCTCGGTGTGCTCAGAAAAGATATTGGTTGGAGAAAATTAATGGGAGCTCATCATACATTTGACCCTTGTAGTGGTGAACCCTGGAAAGTTATATGGTTTTTTGTAATTTTTTTTGCTTTTACCCTCAACTTTGAGCACTATGAGGAGACCTTTGCCCCCATCTGACCGCAAACATTTTTGGCTGAAATATCATTTTCCAAGCCTCTAAAAATGAGGGGTTCTTGCAAGTCGAAATCGAAAAGTCGTTCACTATGCCATACCTAATGTACACACCTGTTTAAACGCACTGGTTCTCTCGAAATAATTATGAATTCTGCAGTGTAGTGTAGTCCTTGGTTGTAGTCATTTGTCTTATATTTTTTTTAAATTAATATTTCCGCTAAATTCGCCGTTTGAATTGGTGGCCAGGGCTGTTAGGCTTTTTTTTAAAAAATTGTCTAAAGTTTTAACAAAATTCTTCAAAATCGTCACGAGCATTTAACAAAATAGTCAACAAATCGTCAAATATTTAAATTATACAAATCAGAGACAATTTATTGCATTGATTGGTTCAAAAATAGAAATTTTTAGCAAGAAATTTTATTTATGATAAAGAAAGTGGTATGGTTAAGTTTAATTCTATTTATTTCAGCAAGTGGGCTGAAATATATTAATCATTTGAAAAGAAATACAAAAGAAAAAATATATTTTCATAAACACATAATAAAAATTCGCTTTAACTTTTGCAAATTTGTTTTACTGGTGCAGGTGCTAAACCAAGGGTTCTGTCTATATCAGCCTTTTCATCCGACTTAAATCGTGTTATTGCGTCCAATTTTTGTTCCAAACTAATGCATTTTCTTCTCTTTGCACATATTTTTCTAAACAACTTCTTATTAAGAACTAACTTCTTACTTCCTAAAGGTAGAAGTACATAACACGCGTTAGTGCGCGCGCGCTCTGTAGACTTCTGTCAAAAAAAGTTAAACTCGTGTATTTTAATAGAACAAGCTACATGCAAAATATTTTGACGCGTTAGCGCCAGAAAGTTGGCTAACTTTGAACTTTTTAACGCGTTGTGTATTTTTGACAAGTAATCAGCTGACAATAAAAAAAAAATTTAACAAATTTGCGAATCGTGAAAGAAAAATTTATTGAAGAGCTTCAAAAACACACACTATTTATATAAAACGAATAAATTCAATAAAATAAATAAATCTTGATATACTTTCGAATCCGTTTTCAATGCACAAATAAGTAAACAAATAAAAAACAGCTGACAGGAACGGCTTTTGTAACGCATGTTGTGTAACTTGCAATTTTTCAAGCGTTAAAGTTTTTAAACGCACGACAAACGTCGACGAATGAACGCGTGTTATGTACTTCTACCTTAACACGCAACTATACTTAGAATAACTAACCTAACAGAATTAAATGGGAATTCAGCCTTTTACACGCAAATTGAAAAATTCTTCACTTGAATCGTAGTATGTAGCGACGCAAATCGAAACTATAAAAACGCAAAGAGGATTTAATCAATTTTTAAAAAGCGACGCAGTAGGACCGACGCAAAACGGGACTCTAGTGTATATTTTTTTACAGTATCGACGGCATTCATATAATTGTAATAATTACTGTACGAATTACTAATGCTTCTAATGAAATCCAGCTGGTTTGTGATGGGGAAGAATTTTTTCTTCTTTGATTAATTTCTAATAATTTTTGTATTTCGAAAAATTGATTTATACGTTTTGGACTGTTCCCAATATAATTGTTAATATTTCTTGTTAGTGTTTTATTGATGCCATAAATTCGTCAAAACACTATTACGTCAATCGTCATATTACTGTATTTTCTCAAAAAAAATCGCCAAAATGACGAAAAATCGTCAAATCTAACAACCCTGTTGATGGCCCGAAAACCACTTTTGTTTTTCACGTGCAAATGCCTTGATTTTTCGCAATTATCTTGAAAAAGATAAAATGTGTCAAAATCAACAAAAGCACTAATTATACGGTTAATTAAGAGCTACAAGATAAATCTATTGTCAAAATAAAAATCCGTTGTTTTGAATTTTTTCACTTTAAATATCGAGACCCTATATTCAATAAATGCTATCTCAAAAAATTCAATTTCTCAGGAGAGCTTAAAAACTAGTTATTTCGCTTATTATTGAAAAAATTAACAATGTGCCTTCCATAAGTTTGTTTAAATATTGCGGCTAATTTATACCTGTGGAAAAAATTTGATATTTTGCACTTGATTGCGTATTTTTTTGAGATAGCATATTTTATTATATCAAAAAACAAATATTTTTTAAGAGATAGCATATTTTGTCGGAAAATAAAAATACGATTTTTTGAACAATATTTATTAATTAACCATTTAATAAGATGTTTTATTGAATATTAGGTATAACAAAGGAAAAAACATAACAAAAAATGCTAAAAAAAAAAGATAATACATAATAAAAACTGATGTTATAATGATGTTTATTTATACTATTTCTGGCATAAGTTATCGTAAAAGTAATGATATTCTTGCGGAATAACTTTTTTTAATTCTTGTAGATGTTTAAATTTATTTGGTGGTATTGGAAGTGGTCCAGAATGCAAAGGATTTGGTTCCTGCTTGCCTCCATATTTTTTTATTCGACACGGTATATCAGTGTATTCATCGTCGAAATTAATTTTAAATTTGACGTTGCCGTTTGGAAGATAAATAAGCGAACGTAATTGTGATACTGTTGGATCATTTTTGCCTTTGCCAGGTCTTATACTATTAAAACGAAGTAGTTGGCTGTCATTATAATCTTTAAAAAAGTCGTGGTTTAAATAAACTGCATCGAAAGGTTTTTTTATGATCTTGTCATCAATTTTAACGGTTTTTCGAGCTTCTTTAGTATAATGTACATAATCAATAGGCAAATAAACCGAGTTGTTTTTCAATTTTTTCTCTATTTTGGCATGAGCGCTATCGCACTCCATCTGGGTATGGCCCTTTTCTAGATACTTTTGCTCTATAATTTTATTATTTTCTATTGAAAAATTGGACAGCGCGTTAGATAAGAAGTTATTTCGGTTTTGATACCCGCAACCATCTGAAAAAATTATAATTGGCAGCTCATCAGATAAACAGTGCGTCTCAAGATGACTTATTATACAAGAAATAAATGACGAAGCAGTTAAGTCGCCATTTATTTCGCTCCACCAATAGTTTGTACACTGAAGGCTTCCAATATTGTACATGGTGAAATTGTGCACTTGTAAGCGTTGTTTATAGTATATAGCTGACGCATTAATATCAGGACAAAGTTTAACTGCTTGAGCATCCATTGTGAAAACATGGCATAATCCATTTTGGGCATCAAGCTTATCTTGTTTTTTCTCAGTTTGAGCACGATCTTTTTTTACCAGATGTTCATTGTATACCTCTGAAGATATTTGTTTCGTTTTATAGCCCACACATGTGTCGCATTCGTCATTGCGAGGTCTAAATATAGCTAAATTTTCTGCATCGAAGCATTTGGAAAATGTAAAATATGACATTGGCTTAACTTTGTTCGTTGAGCAATCAGTAAGGTAAGCATTATATACATCAGCTTTTGATGTAAAAGTTGCAGCGAGATACCTTTTGCTGGTTTTGTTACGACAATAATGACTTTCAACTCGGTCCAAATTATGCAAGTAATTTATTAGAAACGTCTTGGAAACAATGTTTTTAGAATCATTAACACCTTGTTGGTCGAGTATTTCAGGAGATGAAACTGGATTAATCAACCATCCTCTTAACATACCGCGATTTATGGATAGGGTTGATAGGAACATAATCTTACATACCTAAAGAGATTCACATTTGTAGGGAAGTTTAAAAAAAAATGTAAATTTACATACCTGCACTAATTCATTTTTGAGAGGAAGTTTGTACAAAAATGAAGTTTGTTTTTTTGAGTTTTCTGTTGTATTACATTTTTTAGCCGATTGCGAAACATGATCTTTTACAAACACCTTCTTAGCTTCCCAGGAATGCTTCCAAAAATCCTCAAAAATTTTGATTCTGTCCTCTTCCTCAAATTGATGACACTTTCTCAATTCACTATTTAAACAAAATGTTGAAGAACATTTGGGTCCTTGTTTTCTTTGAGGTTTTGGTATGTCTTGATGGATTTTTGTGTCTGATGTGGAAAATCCCAAATATTGTTTGCCTTTCATGCGTTTGATAGAATTAGTTTTACGCATCTTTGAACGAGAGTCGTGTTCTCTTTTAGATCTTTTGGAAACTATGTTTTCTTCATCCGATGAGGACTCATAATCCCTAGCAATAAGTTGTAGAGCATTGCCGTTCCAAGTATCTTCATCCATCATACTAAACCATATTGGGTATTTTATATATTTATGTGTAAATACATTAAGAGGATAACTTACCCAATTTGTAGTTATAAATTTCACGTAAATTGATAATAATTATGAATTATTGTTTAAGTCAACAATTTTTGATTTTTATTACATTTCACATTTGACATTAACCGACATTGACGTCTAACGGAGGTTGTTGTTGTTATTTATAGATTCAAGTACTTCATTTACCTCTTTGATACACACCACACTCAAAAAAATCGGTTGGAAAATGAAGCTACTACAACAAAAACTAAAATTAGGAAATATATCTATCATTCGTCGCCAAAGGATTAAAAACTGCAATATCTCAAAAATTAGCTATTGGATAAAAAAAATTTCACCAGATTCGTGTTCAGCATGTCAATTACAATGAGATATGATGTAGATTTATAATAAATAAATTTATTTCAAAAATATTGTATTTTTAATATGAGAGATAGCATTTATTTCCAACAAAAAAAAATGTATTTTGAGATAGCATATTAACAAAAATTGAGATAAAACGAGAACAAATTATGTTTTTGAGCTGAAATTTATATCACAGATGGGTATTACATAGGGAAGTTATTTCCCATCAAAAACTCATATCGCCAAAAATTTAACATGACATATTTTGAATATAGGCTCTCGATATGTACGACGGTCACGTTCGACATGATGGAAATGTCAATAGGTAAGTAACTAATATTAAAGCTCAACGCGCACGTTAGGATAAAAAAATATTTATTTTACATTTTTACAGAATAATTTTCTTGCTATATTTAACCACTTAAAATAAAAGTTAATACATCAAAAAACAAGTAAGAAAGTATAGTCGGTCAAGCCCGACAATATGATACCCAACACCACAGTATTTAAAAACAAATTTTCGAAAGTGTATGACTTTATGAATAGGGATCTATCAATGTTTTAAATTTAATTTAAATTGGTTTGATAGTTTTTGAGAGGCAAATATTGCAATCCATCTCCCTTCGTGGTCCCATTTTTTAAAAATGCATAGCTTATATGTCCGTACAAATATGGATCCATCTATGTTTAAAATTGTGCCAATAAGAACCT